>OY992539.1:92111627-94929127 GCA_963921195.1 Pegoplata infirma | reverse complement strand
TATTTTATTTTATTTTATTTTATTTTATTTTATTTTATTTTATTTTATTTTATTTTATTTTATTTTATTTTATTTTAATTTATTTTATTTTATTTTATTTTATTTAATTTTATTTTATTTTATTTTATTTTATTTTATTTTGTTTTGTTTTATTTTATTTTATTTTATTTTATTTTATTTTATTTTATTTTATTTTATTTTATTTTATTTTATTTTATTTTATTTTATTTTATTTTATTTTATTTTATTTTATTTTATTTTATTTTATTTTATTTTGTATCCATCCAAGATACAAAATCGTGTTGCACAGTGTAATCTTAGGCTGGTTAATTTCGGAAATAGGTAAAATCGGGCCAGGGGAGAAACATGTTCTCCTTGAAGAACTTAGCCAACCTCTGTATAACGCCATATTGTTTCAAGTTGTTTTGTATTTTTGTAAAACAAATTGATGTCAGAAGAAATTTAAAGTTTTGGACTTACAATTAGACCGGCGGATTAGAAATATCGTTAATTTGGTCCGCTCCTTTTTGAGGCCCGCTCCTTTTTAATAATGATAAAATGGTATTACTCAAGTGCAAAAAAACATACATAAGAAATGAATTTGTAAACAATTACCGCGAGGGGAAAGGTGTTCCCCAATGCCCCCAAAGAAAACCTCTTCAAAAAAACTTTTAAAAGATTCGACACAGCGGAATTTTACACTCCCACTTGTTTTTAATGAAATTTGTACTCCAAAATGAAAAAAAAAAAATTAATTTTTGAAATGTTTTTTTTTTTTTGTTATTCGGAAAAAAAAAGAAAATAAAACCCGCAACAAAATTTAATCACGCACACTCACTTACGTGGAAATATTATCCACGCACATTACCAAACTTCAAGAGCCCAGCTACCGTTTTCAGGACACACTAATGCCCATAATTTTATTTTAAAACAACAAAAAAAAATTAGGTCATAGTGAGAAAAATGTAATCTTATTATTCTCCATAATAGTTTTTAAAGTATTTTTTTTTTAAACTTTTCATTACAAAGTTATCGTAAAATGATTTGCATATTGTTAAAATATTTTAAAAAACCCCATACAAAATTTATCTCATACAATTTTTTTGTGCACTAGGCTTTTCAAACTATTCAAAACACCACAAACTGGACCACTTCAATTTGTATGGACATTGTTATTTCATGAAATATGTTCAATAAAAAAAAGTGAATAAAACAAATTGAAATCAAAAAAAAAAAACATTAGAAAAAAAAGTTGAGACAAAAAGGTACTTTTTTTTTAAATAACACACACATGACAGAAGCTTAAGCGAATGAAAACTTTAATAATGTATTAAATGCAACTTGCTCTAAAATTTTCAGATTTTTATACCATGTTGGTGTTGAGTAATTAAAAAATTGAAATTTCCAATTAATTTTGACCAGTTAAAAATATAAATATCTTAAAAAAAAGTTGGACAACGTTTTGTTGGTATTTAAATATAGTATTAGAAAAAAAAATAATAAAAAAAAATTTCGAAATAATTATCCCTATTTAAACGTAGTTTTAGAAAAAAAATATGAAATAATTATTTGAAGTAACGTTAAGAAATTAAAATCTACTTTTTGAAAAAGTCCGAAACCTGCGATTTTTTTTTAGCCTTAAAATTCTACTCTAAATTACGCAACTTCTAAGCCGTAATTCGCGATGTGATTAAAATTCGTTTTATTTTTTTTTTTAATTTTGAAAATTACACTTTTTTTACCCAAGTTTATTTTATATGGTGCTCCATAAAAATTAAATTGGTAGATATTGACCCTAGCTTACCCTAGATATATTCATTTGTGGGTAAAAATATGTTTCAAAAAAAATTAGTTTGATCGGATGTTTGAGTGATGTTTTTTGCCCTGTTTTCGAGAAAAAAAAGTAAATTTTTTACAATTTTGGGGTTATATTACGAATGCGTATGAGTAATATTAACTCTTAAGAAACATTCAAAATTGAGATGTGATCGTGGGTGAGTTTTTTTTTATGATCACGCGCGATCACGAAAATAACATTTAATTCAGGCGCGATATTTTATTTTACTCACGCTCACGTGAGTATCGTGCCCGTAACAAAATTTTTTTCTACTCTTGCGTAATTAAGTTGTTTGCTTCGTAAGCATGCGTGATCGTCAAAAAAAACTCACTCACGATCCCATCTCTATTTTAAATGTTTCTTAAGAGTTAATATTACTCATACGTAATACGCACCACTATTGTAAAATATAAGCACAGTGCAATGTTCAAAATTTTTTTTCTCGAACACAAGGCAAAAAATATCTTTGACAATTTCAGAACAGATACTCAATATGCCCGATAAGCCGCGACCGACATCCCAACCTTAGAATTGTGTTTTTTATATATGGATTAAAATATCTCAAGTGAACACACTTTTAAAACCTAAATGTTTTTTTCTGATGTTTTTTAATCCATCCGATCGGGCTCGAACTTACACAAATATGAGATCTATTGGGTAGTAGTTACCACACCAATTCTGAACAAGATCGGTAAAAAACTCGCTGAGTTACTACAGAAAATGTGCTAGTAAAAAAAATTTGTTGATTTTTTTAAATGAATCCCCTAATTCCCAATTTATTCGTAAAAATTTCCAAAAATTTTATTTTTTGCAGTTTGTGCTGCCGTAACTTTTTAAGATAAATAGGTCTTAGCCCAATAGTGGACCAAATAGGTCACATGGGAAATAGCATAAACTTTCTTTTGAGCCAAAAAATATAAAAAAGTGTTTTTTGTTAAAAAAAAAAGTCAAAAATAGATTCAATTTAGAAAAAAATAATTTATTTTACTTTTTTTTTGAAAAGATTGAAAAAAGTCAGTCAAAAACGTTTTGAACAAAACTTTCTGAATGCAATAGCTGAAAAGTTATATAAATCCGAAATAGGGGCATGTTGACTTAAACGTAAAAATTCGACCCCCTCTCACTCACAAGGGAAGTCCCCCTGGTGTCACCCTCCGATCTTCATGAAATTTGCATATGTTGTTAAGAACGAAATAACTCGACACGTATTTTTTTTAGCGGCCCAAACTCATTTTTAGGGAAGGGGTTGATTTTTATGGCGGAAATTGACCTTTTTCAGTCTTTTACGATTTACGCCTATTTAAACATAATAAATATAGGCATGTGTGATAGCAGATTAAAGGTATTAAAAATACCTATCTCGTGGTGCTAACAACGGGCCAAGTTAATATTTTTCGACATATTAACAAAAATGTCATAAAATTTTGGTATTTTACTCAATATGACGAAAAGTTGTGCATGTTCGGACACGTTCTTAGCACACGTAGATAGGTTTTCGAAAGATCTTTCATTTGGTATGTAACATTTCTTTGCATAATATAGAAGATACACGAAAAAAACTGAAAAATGGCATTGTCTTCCCCCCTCCTTTTTACCCCTAAATATGAAAAAAGTGCAATTTTTAAATTTTGAAAAAAATAGAAGAATTGTGATCACATCTCGAATTATGGCTTAAAAGTTGCGTAATTTAGAGTAAAATTTTTAGACTTTAAATTCTGATTAATTTTTATTAAACAATAAAATTTGTTTTATTCGACCTTTAAAATATTATATTTTGAGGATGTTTATTCTGGCTCGAGGTCATTATTTTCTTTACTAATTAAAACCATGATATTCTCATAGCATAATTTTCAAGAAAATTATTTTTTGTTTTAAATTTATTTATGTTGGCCATTTTTGCAAGATTCACAACAACAATAAACATATTGTTGTAGTCCAATGGACTATCATATGTAAAAATGTTTTAAATATTTTTGTTGGTTATTGACAATCGTTGCCTTACTAGTATAGTACAATTTCTTCGTCTTTCTAATTCACATTGTGGATAGTGTCGAATATGTATTAATACTTTAGTTTGTGCACAAACGATTTGTCATTAGACTCGTTTGCTACTTGGTAGTAAATCGTTTCTATTTTTGCTAAATAATCTTAACAATGGAATCTGACAAATTCCGAAACATGTCGATTAAGACTTGCAAAAATGACCAACATAAATAAATTTAAAACAAAAAATAATTTTCTTGAAAATTATGCTATGAGAATATCATGGTTTTAATTAGTAAAGAAAATAATAACCTCGAGCCAGAACAAACATCCACAAAATATTTTTAGACTTTTCTAAAAAAAATATAAGGTTTTGGACTTTTTCAAAAATATGAATAATTTTATAACGATCAGAATTTGGAGTCCTAAAAGATTCATATTTGACTCTTATTTATGAACATTTGATAAATTTAAAATATTTTTTTTTAACATTTATAACAGAGTCCAAAAAGATTTAGAAAAGAGTCTTTTGTGAGTCATATAAAAGAGTTCAGAAAAGTTCCCAGGAAAAAAGACTAAAGACTCTTTTATTAGCCTTTTCGCAGTGCAAATATACGCTGCGTAAGTTTTAAAATCGCAATCCCACACTCACAATCAGAGAAGAGATATGTTGTGACAACCATAATTTAAGAGCGCCATGTTATGATAATAAATTGTCTTATAATATGTTTATTGCAATCAAAAATATTTGTTGCAATCATGTTATGGTTCTAAAAGATTAAAATTTGTAAATAGAACGAGAATTATAGAATTTAAGCAAAATTAATTTTTTGACTAATTAATTTTCTTAAATCTCTGCTAACATTCATATAACATTTTTTTAACTGTTTGACAATATTTTCAATCTTTTTTGTTATCTTTTTAAAAAAAATTTCTCTGTTCTCGTTTTCTCCTTTTATGTTTATCAACACTTTTACATCCTTCTTGCAATTGTTTGGATATAACAACACAAAAAAATACAACAAAAAAAAAAATACATCATCTATTCAATATTCAATTCAACAACCGACAAACCAACCAACGAACCTTCCAATAAACTCACACTGTACTCCACTTCTGTATCAAGCAGCCAAGCACCAATTATAAAGCCGAAAAAGTCATGTCAGATAAACTGAATTTTCCCAAACACACCGGAATACGAGAAGCTTCATTGTTGGTGGTCAAAGAGAAGTGTGGACGTTATACACTGATACGTGAGCCATTGTATTTGGATCGTTGTGTAGTATGCAGTGAAGCAGATTGGGATGAATATTTTGAAATACAAGAGATTTCATCCAAGGATACGTTTATCTTTAAGGTAAGAAATGATTGGACGTATGAATGAGTGAAGAAAAAAAAACAAAAAAATTCAATTTAAAAAAACAGGCACATGCATTTTAAAAACGAAAATATTTAAAGAAGATTTAAGAAGACATTTTTTTAAAAGAACTGAACGGTTTTGGCAGGATAAAAAAAAAATTATTAAAAAATCTTGAAATTTTAGGAATTTAAAATATTCTGATTAATTTTTATTAAAAAAATAAAAATTGTTTTATTCGACCTTTAAAATATTATATTTTGAGTAGGTTTATTCTAGCTCGAGGTCATTATTTTCTTTACTAATTAAAACTATGATCTATATATGGGGCATTCCATGTGAAATCGGACACTTTGAAAAACTTTTTTTTTAGATTTTCCCAATTTATTTACAATTTTTAGTACCCTTTGAAAACTCCTTCGTGGTAAATTTTCAGATTTTTTTGATGACCCGTTCAAAAGATATCGAATTTTTAAAAAATTGGTAGTTTGTTCCTTTACTCAAACTTCTTTTAATCATAACTTCTTCAATAATGGTCCAAATTTCAAATCTTTTTTTTCAAATTTTTTGTTTTTTTAAGTACTTTCTAAAAAAAAATTCCAAAAAATTCTTAAAAGCGCTCTAGTATGCGATTTTTAAGTTTCAAAATTTAAATCTCATTTTTGAAAATGTTTGTACTCTTTGATTTTTTTTAAATTTTTTTGTGTAAAACTTCTATCAATTCTACAAATTTTTTGCCTAGGAAGATCGTGGGATAACGATTATTACTATTTTTTAAAATTTTTTGAAAAAATTTTATTGTAATTTTCCAATCTTAAAATCATTTCTACTGCTCCAATGGTGCGTCATAGAGGGGTCCTTTATAAGGCCGACCCCCATTAATTTTTACGTCTTATCATTTCTTTGGAACAAACTAATACCCTATCTCCAATTTCTAAGGGGGCTCCCACACAAAACGACATTTTTTAAAATTTGTTCCAACCGCTCTAACTGCCCTAATAATGCCCTGAGAGCAACAAAATGTATGACCGACCCACAATATTTTTTTAGTCCAAACATTTTTTCTGAACACACCTACCTTCTATCTTTAACTGTTAAGGCGGTCCCCATACAATTCTTTTTATTTTTTGTAAATTTGTTTTATTTAATCAGCTTCTACCGGTCCAATGGTGCGTCTGAGAGGTTTCATTAGTGAGACCGACCCCCATTTATTTTTACCCTACAACATTTTTTCAAAACATACCTACGCCCTATCTCCACTCCCTAAGTAGGCTCCCATACAAAATTACATTTTTATAAAATTTGCTCCAACTGTTATTTGTATGGGAGCCTACTTAGGGAGTGGCGATAGGGCGTAGGTATATTTTGAAAAAATGTTGTAGGGTAAAAATAAATGGGGGTCGGTCTCACTAATGACCCCTCTCGGACGCACCATTGGACCGGTAGAAGCTGATTAAATAAAACAAATTTACAAAAATTAAAAAAAATAGTATGGGGACCGCCTTAACAGTGAAAGATAGAGGGTAGGTGGGTTCAGAGAAAATGTTTGGACTAAAAAAATATTGTGGGTCGGTCATACATTTTGTTGCTCTATGGGCACTATTAAGGCAGTTAGAGCGGTTGGAACAAATTTTAAAAAATGTCGTTTGTGTGGGAGCCCCCTTAGAAATTGGAGATAGGGTATTAGTTTCTTCCAAAGAAATGTTAAGACGTGAAAATTAATGGGGGTCGGTCTTATAAAGGACCCCTCTATGACGCACCATTGGAGCAGTAGAAATGATTTTAAGATTGGAAAATTACAATAAAATTTTTTCAAAAAATTTTAAAAAATAGTAATAATCGTTATCCCACGATCTTCCTGGGCAAAAAATTTGTAGAATTGATAGAAGTTTTACACAAAAAAATTAAAAAAAAATCGAAGAGTACAAACATTTTCAAAAATGAGATTTAAATTTTAAAACTTAAAAATCGCATACTAGAGTGCTTTTAAGAAATTTTTGGGTTTTTTTTAGAAAGTACGTAAAAAAACAAAAATTTTTAAAAAAAATGATTTGAAATTTGGACCATTATTGAAGAAGTTATGATTAAAAGATGTTTGAGTAAAGGAACAAACTACCAATTTTTAAAAATTCGATATCTTTTGAACGGGTCATCAAAAAAATCTGAAAATTTACCACGAAGGAGTTTTTGAAGGGTACTAAAAACTGTAAACAAATTGGGAAAATCTAAAAAAAAAGTTTTTCAAAGTGTCCGATTTCACATGGAATGCCCCATATATAAAGTAGTTACGTGACTGACTGATGACTGACTGGCATACTAATCACGCATCATCCCACAGCCCAAACCACTGAAGCCAGAGTCTTAAAATTTGGATTGTAGTTTTACCTCCCGGAATACATATCCGCTAAGGTTTTTTTGGAAATGTTGATTTTAAGGGGTAAAAACGAAGGGTTAAAAAAGGGGAAAAAGCGAGTACTTTGGTACTTTTTATTTTTTCTGAAAAAATCCAATTAATTTGACATTTGAAATGTAGGATCCTCTAACGGAAAAACATTCCCAAAAAAAAAACTTTCTGGAAATTCGGATTCCTAAGAGTAAAAAGGGATAACGAATGGTACTTTGGTACTTTTTATATTTTTTGAAATTAAGGTCCTACAAAAATATTAAAATTTGCAATGGTGGTTCCAACAACGGAAAAAATTCTGTAAACGTACTTTTTCGAAATTCCAATTCTAAGGGGTGGTAAAAAAGGGAGTACTTTGGTACTTTTTATTTTTTCGGAAAAAAAAAAATCCTATTCATTCGAAAATTGGAATGTAGGATCCTCTAACGGGAAAACATTCCCAAAAAAGTAGTTTCTGGAAATTCGGATTCCTAAGGGTAAAAAGGGGTAAAAAATTGTACTTTGGTACTTTTTATATTTTTTGAAATTAAAGTCCTACAAAAAAATTTAAATTTGCAATGTTGTTTCCAACAACGAAAAAAATTCTGAAAACGTACTTTTTCGAAATACCGATTCTAAGGGGGGTAAAAAGCGAGCACTTTGGTACTTTTTATTTTTTCTAAAAAAATCCTATTAATTTGAAAATTCAAATGTAGGATACTCTAACGGAAAAACATTCCCAAAAAAAAAATACTTTCTGGAATTTCGGACTCCTAAGGATAAAAAGTGGTAAATAATGTACTTTGGTACTTTCTAAGTTTTTTGAAATTAAGGTCCTACAAAAAAATATTAAAATGTTCCAACAACGGGAAAAATTCTGAAAAAGTACATTTTAGAAATTCCGATTCTAAGGGGGTAAAAAAGTGTACTTTGTTCCAAGGAAATGTTACGACGTAAAAATTAATGGGGGTCGGTCTTATAAAGGACCCCTCTATGACGCACCATTGGAGCAGTAGAAATGATTTTAAGATTGGAAAATTACAATAAAATTTTTTCAAAAAATTTAAAAAAAATAGTAATAATTGTTATCCCACGATCCTCCTAGGCAAAAATTTTGTAGAATTGATAGAAGTTTAACACAAAAAAATTTCAAAAAAATCGAAGAGTACAAACATTAAAAATGAGATTTAAATTTTAAAACTTAAAAATCGCATACTAGAGCGCTTTTAAGAATTTTTTGGGATTTTTTTTTTTAAAGTATGCAAAAAAACAAAAATTTAAAAAAAATTGAAATTTGGACCATTATTGAAGAAGTTATGATTAAAAGAAGTTTGAGTAAAGGAACAAACTACCAATTTTTAAAAATTCGATATCTTTTGAACGGGTCATCAAAAAAATCTGAAAATTTACCACGAAGTAGTTTTCGAAGGGTACTAAAAACTGTAAACAAATTGGGAAAATCTAAAGAAAAAGTTTTTCAAAGTGTCCGATTTCACATGGAATGCCCCATATATTATTGATCCATGATCGATTCTAAGACATTCTGTGAATGTCCGTCCGTCCGTCTGTCTGTAGATGGCACGATGCAGTCCAAAATAAAAGAGCTAGCCTCCTGCAATTTGGTATGAATATGTCTAATGGTCCTAGGCAGGTTAAGTTCGTAAATTGGCAAAATCGGCCCAGGGTAAAAAAGTTCCCCCTTGAAGAACTAAACTAACTTCTGAAAAAATACAATTTTTTACATGTTTTTTTGTATTTTTGTTAAATAAATGAAACATTTGGTATATTTATCGGGATGGGAAGATGCTCTTAACGTCCCCCACTGACCCCCATCACGCCCCCCCAAAAAAACAAACGCCCCTGACAATTTTTTTTTTTATTTTTTTTTACATTTTGGAGGGTATAAAAGATTCGGCACGGCCGAATTTAACGCTCTCACTGGTTTTATTTAATATTTAATAAAATAAATAATTTTAATTGATTTTAAAAATGTTTCCAAATTTTGTTTTTCTTTATAGGCCGAGGATAATGTGCGTACAAAACAATGGTATACCCAATTGCAATATCATGCTCAAGGTATGGGAGCCTGGCGTAAAAGACGTAACGCTTTAGCCAATATAATGATTAATGGCATGTTAACGCGTAGTTAAATCAAAACGAAACATTTTCAAAAAATTTCTTCTTTTTTTGAAAAACTAACGATTTTTTTTTATTATTTTAAAATATAAAAAATAATGAAGTGTTTTTTAAAAAATAAACATTTAACGAACGATTTATATATATTTTTTTTAAGAAATTTATGTATTCAACTACATTAATCTACACATATTGTATTGTCTAAATTAACAATTAAAATATTAATTAACTCTCATTACAATGTAGTTTTTGATATTTGTAGTTACTTCGTAGTATATTTAGTACTGTAGTAGTAGCAACACTTTGAAAAATTTTTGAAAATTTATTTTATAAAGAAAATCAATATTGTATTTATAATTTTAATCAACAAAAGAAAATTTTGTACTAAAATCTAAATTTAAAAATATTTAATCAACAAAAGAAAATTTTGTACTAAAATCTAAATTTAAAAATATAGTTTTTTTTTTTGGAAGTTTAATAATCGGAGTCTATTTTTGTAATCAATATTTCTAAAATATTTCTAAAATTTAGTTTTCTTAAAAATTATGATTGAAATTAAATTTAAAAATAAAATATGTATTCATGGTAAATATTAACTTTATAGTTAAAAATAAACAAAAAATAAAAGAAAAATTTAAATATAGCTGATGTTTTATTTGAAATGTTGTTAATTAGGGTAAAAAGGGCACATTTGCCACACACATTTTCTATGTTATTGACTAAAGTGCAGTTATCAAATACATAGCTCAACAATTAGGGTTCACAAATTTTAAATTGTAGTTTTTGTTGGTCCACTTTATTAGCAGTAGATTTTTTTAAACAACTTAAATTGCAATTTATTCCTTAACTGAAGGTGATAATGGAAAAATAGCCAAAACTGGTGATCAGCTTCAAAAATCTATTTGAATGAAACTTTTATCGAAAACTTTAATTGCAAATTTTTGTATGAAATTTGTATAAATAAAAATAATTTCAATTGAATTCTTAGCTAAAGGTGATAGAGCAAAAACAGCCAAATCTGGTGATCAGTAATAAAAAATATATTTTTATAGGCATTTAAACAAAAACTCTAAATGCAATTTATATTTTATCTAAAAGGTAGATAGAGCAAAAATATCTAAACCTGGTTATCAACGTCAAAAATCTATTTTTGTATTCGCTTTATCACCTTTGATCAAACTAATGTTTTTTTTTTAAACTAAAAATTTTCCTAAAAAAACTTTAAATGACACTTATTGTTTAACTAAAAGTAAAAGAGCAAAAAATAGCTAAATCTGGTTATCAGCATCAAAATATTTTTTTTTGTACAAAATTTTTCTAAAATTGTAAATCATTTCTTAACTATAAGTGATAAAGCGAAAATATCCAAATCTGGTGATCAGCATCTAAAACTATTTTTGTAGTAGTATACAAATTTTCTAAAAAACTTAAAGTACAATATATTACTTTACTAAAGGTATCATAACGAAAACAACCAAATCTGGTGGTCTGCAAATAAGCTATATCACCTTTGGTGGTAGAGCGAAAAAAGCCAAATCTGGTGATCAGCAAAAAAAAATATTTTTATATAAATTTTAAAACTAAAAAATTTTAAATGCTATTTATGTCTTATCTTAAATAGAGCAAAAATATCCTAATCTGACAAGGGAAGTATCTCAACCCTTATGAACCGATTTGCATGAAACGTAATATATAGATAAAAGAGACAATTCTAAGGTTGGGGTGTCTCGGCTTATCGGCCATATCGGGGATTTAGGGGTTGAAAACATGGGTCAAAAAATGGCGAAAAATTAGTTTTTTTTTTTTGATTTTTCAGCCATTTCTTTTTAAGAAACTATATGATGTTTACATATGAGAAGAAAGGATTTTTTAATGCCTATCCAAAGGTGGCATAACCTTGTAAAAGTTTGGCTTCGTTAAACACTTTTTTTATGAAAATGTGTAAATTTTGGGGGGTATTTATATGAATACATAGAACTACGATTTTCATATGAATACGAAATAATCTTTATTAAATTTAAGTCGACACGTATTTTTTCTCTATAGGATATTCCAGTTAGTTCGGGAGCTATCGAAATTTTCCAGCAGGTCCACATTGTTTCATAAGGGGACAACGAAATTTTGAATCACTGATATGGCCGAAAAGCCGAAACACCCCAACCTTAAAATCGTCTCTTTTATATATATTTTAAGTTTCAAGCAAATCGGTTCATAAGGGTTGAGATACTTCCCTTGTGAGTATAAACTAGAAATAGGCACATGAGCAGATTAGAGCGTGATTCACGTGATTTACGCGTGATCACGCGTGAGTGTGACTGATTTCAATTTTACTCACGTGATTGTGAGTGGAAAAAAAAATAGCGTGAGGGAGTGTGCGTGAGTATGATTTTTGCGTGAGTTTGCGTGATTTATTTTCTCTTCTTATTTCCTTTTGTACCAAAAAAATCAAAAAAAAATTGTAAAAAATGGCTGTATTTAATATTTCGTCCCGAAAAAAGCAAAAAAAAAGTAAAATTTCGCTAAACTTTAAATTTTGCTGAAAATTGTTAAATATTTTTTAAATTTTAGTTTTTGAAATATTTTTTTGTATAAATAAGTGTTTCGTGAGTCAACGTAAGTGTGAGTGAAGCTTGCGTGAGTGTGAGTTGTAATAAATTTACTCACGTGATTGTGAGTGAGTGTGAGTAAAAAAAAATATGCTCGTGAGTGAGTGTGCGTGATTCAAAAATTTCTGTCGTGAGTGTGAGTCAAAAATCACTCACGCGCCCATCTCTAGTATAAACATTCAAAATCTATTTTTATATTATTTTATATTTTTATAATATATTAAAAAAATAATTCACTCCTATGATCAAGCCAAATTTTTCCAAAACTCCAAAATTTTTTTATAAAAACTTTAAATGACATTTATTCTTTATCCAAAACTGACAGAACAACAAAGCCAAATCTAGCTCTCAACATCAAAATATTTTTTTTTTGTATAAAATGTTTCTAAAAAAATTGTTATCTCAACTTATTTCTTTACGGTGTTTGAGCGATATTAGCCAAATCTAGTGATCAGCATTAAAAACAGATTTTCGTATGAAATTTTTCTAAATTTATAAATCATTTCTTAACTAAAGGGGATAGAGCGAAAATATCTTAATATGGCAATCAGCTTCTAAAATCAGTTTTTGTATAAAAATTTTCTAAAAAACTTAAAGTACAAATATATTATATTATTTACTAAAGGTGACATACCGAAAACATCCAAATCTGATGATCTGCTAATTCGCTACATAACCTTTTTGACCAAAGGTAAGTTTTTTCAAAAATCAAAAATGTTTCTACAAAAAAACTTTGAATGACAATTATTCTTGAATTAAAGGTGATACAGCAAAAAAAAAGCTAAATCTGGTGATAAGCGTCAATTTATTTTTTTTTATATAAAATTTTTCTAAAAAAAAAACTTAAATTACAATTTATTTGTTAACTAAAGGTAATTGGGCGGAATTATCTAAATCAGCATTAAAAACTAATTTTTGTATGAAATTTTTATTAATTTGCAAATCATTTCTTAAGTAAGTATCTAAATCTGGTGATTAGCATCTAAAGTCAATTTTTGTTTAAAATTTTTCCTAAAAAACTTAAGGAACAATATATTTCTTTACAAAAGGTAAACAACCAAATCTGGTAATCAGCATTAAAAATTACTATTTGTATGAAATGTTTCTTAAATTGCAAATCGTTTCTCAACTAAAGTTTAGTTAATAGAACAAAAACATCTAAATCTGGTGATCAGCAATAAAAATAATGTCTTAATATACTATAAATTTGAAAAAAAAAAAAACTTCAAATGCAATTTATTTTTTATCTAAAGGCGATAGATCAGAAATATCCAAATCTGGCTATTAATATCAAAAATCCATTTTTATATAAAATACTAGCAGGACCGCCCGGAACTTTGTCACCGGTAATATTAAATAAAGTATTTAAGAAGGATCAGGATTAAAGTCCCCCTTATTAAAATTGTCCCCTGCAGAATCTTTATTTTATTAAATTTTGGTCGTGTTAGTTTTTCATAAAAATTATTTAGAATAAACAATAAAACTAAAACAGCCCCCCGTTTAGCCCGGAATCATGTTCGTTTCGGTAAACAATTTTCTTAAAAATTTGCAAGCCCTTATATCGTAACTATTGAAATCATGTCATTCCCCGTATCATTTCGTTCTCCGTTCTATTCCATTTCGTTCCGTTCTATTCATACCAATTCATTGAATTCCAATTCATTTCGTTCCATGTAGGCTTCACCCTTTCTGTATAACATGTGTTAAAGAAATAAAAACATTTTAGAGTCGTTATCCCAATTAACATAAAAAGTACCATATTACTTTACCTCAACCAATTGTTTACTCCTTTTAACCATTACAAATTTTAATTTAAAAATATTGTTAGCTCTGCTGGAGGATTTTAGGGAATAGTAAAAGTACCACAGTACAATAATTTACCCTTATAACCCCATCAAAATCTAAATTTCCAGAAGGTTCTTTTTCAGAATGATGTTTTGAGTTGGAGGATCCCACAATTCAAGTTTCTATCACCAATATTTCAGAAGATAGAAAAGGTTACAAAGTTCTCCTTTTCACCTATTTGCTCCATTAAAATCGGAATTTCCAAATAGAATATTTTTCAAAATGTTTTGAAATCGGATGAGTAGTTTCGGAATTTTAAATTTTAAGTTTTAGACCCAAATTGATCTTTAAAATGGGCGCGGTCAATGAAACCTACCCTAACTCACTCTGAAGGAGAATTCTAAATATTGGTGAAATCATTTTTGCAACCTCATAAAAAGTTTCGAATGTTGTAAAATTTTACTTCGATGAACCGTAGCCTATGTCTAACCTGAAGGACCATTCTTAATATTGGAGAATTTTTTTTTTTTTTTAAATCGAATAAGTAGTTTCGGAGATTTTGAAATTTTACGTTTTTTTGCCAAAAGTGGGCGTAGAAATGGGCGTGGTCAATGAAACCCAGCATATTTCCACTCTGAAGAACCATTCCCAGCATTGATGGGAAATTTTTGGAAATCGGATGAGTAATTTTGGAGATTTTTAAATTTTAGGTTTTTTGGCCAAAAAGTGGGCGTAGAAGTGGACGTGGTCGATGAGTCCTAGCCTATGTCCACCCTGGAGGAACACTCTAAATATTGGTGAAAACCTTTTTGAAATCGGATGAGTAGTTTCATAGATATTTAAGTTTAAGGTTTTTCGCCAAAAGTGGGCGTGGTCGCTGAATCCTAACCTAAGTCCACCCAGGAGGAGCACTTTAAATATTTGTAAAAACATTTTTTAAATCGGATGAGTAGTTTCATAGATATTTAAATTTTAAGTTTTTTGCCAAAAGTAGGCGTAGAAGTGGGCGTGGTCGATTGAACCCAGCATGTCTATTATGAAGGACCATTCCAAGTACGCATTGGTTAAAAAAATTTAAATCGGTTTCGTAGTTTTGGAGATTTTTAAATTTTACGTTTTTTGGCAAAAAGTGTGCGTATAGTATAGGTGGGCGTGGCCGATTAAACATATCATGTCTATCAAGAAGGAACATTCCAAGTATGCATTGGTAAAAAAAAATGAAATCGGTTTAGTAGTTTTGGAGATTTTTAAATTTTACGTTTTTGGCAAAAAGTGGACGTAGAAGTGGGCGTGGTCGATGAAACCTAGCCTATATCCATCCTGGAAGAACACTCTAAATATTGCTGAAAACTTTTTTGAAATCGGATGAGTAGTTCCGGAGATTACTTTCTACAAACAAACAAACAAAAAAACATTACCTCTTTATAATATTAGTATAGAAGTATACCCGAGTAAAAAAAATGATATGACACAATATATAATTTAATATGGGTTCGTGTCTATTTTGATATAATCTTATACGAAAAATGGTTTCATAAGACTTGATCGAATATTATCTAATAATATCAGTTTATATAACTTTATATCGACTTTGATACGAGTTTTGGTCTAATCCAATGATATAAAATTATATCCAATTATATTAAAATCGGATGTTTTTTTAGTTTTTAATAAAAAGTTGAAAAATTAAAATAATAAAAATCAGTTGTTCTTGAAAAAAACTTAGAAAAATTTAAAAAAATGGAGTCATGTTAAATTTTATATAAAACACTTAGAAAATATTTTCAAAAAAAATTGTCCTTGGAAAAACTTAGGCCGTATTTACATTAGGCAATTTTAATTGCGGCAATTCTGATTTTATCGTGTATCAGAGAGAGATCTAAGATTCTTCCCTCTCTCTCTCTGATACACTAGAAAATCAAAATTGCCGCAATTAAAATTGCCTTATGTAAATTCGGTCTTAGAAAAATTAAAAAAAAATGGAGTCATATAAAATTTTATATAAAACACTTAGAAAATATTTGCGATAAAAAAATGTTCCTTGAAAAAAAAAACTTAGAAAAATTTTAAAATATGGAGTCATATAAAATTTTATATAAAACACTTAGAAAATATTCGTGACAAAAAAGTGGTGCCCCGAGTAAAAAGGAATTTATATAAATGTATATTATTTTATATGTTTTCATAAAACCATATACAACTATATGAGTCAAAGTATAAAATTATATCTCACTTTGAAAATTTCCAATTTTTTTAAATGATGTCATATAAAATCATATCTAATTATATTGTTCATAATATATTAATATAAATGGTAGATGTAATCATACGTTGCACATAAAACATAATCCGATTTCATACATTATTATACGTGACTTTATATCTAATTATGTATAGGACTTTACTAAACAAAAAATCCAGTATCAATTTATGTATAATTATATATGACTAATATAATACCATTTAAAACTATATATGGTTCCATACTAAAAAAATTTCAAACAAAAATAATAGATATAATTATATGTGTCTTAAACGATAACATATCTGTGTTTGTATGGTACTATATATACGAAAATTTCGTCTAAACTCAATATATATTTATAAATGGTCGCATATGTAATGGAATATATATTTTGATATAATCATGTATAAAAAAATATTTTTTTGACCAAACAACTAGCCATATATAATTATATATGCCAGTATTTCAAAATTTATTTTTGTGTGTCAACATATATGGTTATACAAAACTTTTTATTGCATCATATAAGATTACATATGATTTTTGGGAACCCGAGTTCGATTCCCGGCCCAGTCAAGAAAAAAAAGTTTTTTTTTTTATTTTTTTTAAATAGAAAACACTTTTTTATTGCGTTTAATTTTTTTAGAACTAAAAAATTTTCATTTTTGGAATTTTTGCAATCATTTTAAAAAAATTATTTTTCTTTCATACAGTTATATATAACTATATTTGATTTTTTATAAAATTATCTATAATTTTTGGGAACCCGAGTTCGATTCCAGAAAAAAAAAATATATTTTTTTTATTTTTTTTAAATAGAAAACACTTTTTTATTGCATTTATTTTTTTTAGAACTAAAAATTTTTCTTTTTTTGAATTTTTGCAATCATTTTTAAAAAATTATATTGCTGTTATATAGTTATATATAACTATATTTAATTTATTATAAAATTATCTATCATTTTTGGGAAACCGAGTTCGATTCCAGAAAAAAATATATTTTTTTATTTTTTTTTTAAATAGAAAACACTTTTTTATTGCATTTGTTTTTTTAGAACTTAAAAAATTTTACTTTTTGAATTTTTGCAATCATTTTTAAAAATTTATATTGCATTTATATAGTTAATAATAGCTATATTTGGTTTAAATGATCAAATTATCAATGATTTTTGGAACCCGATCTCAAATCTAATTCTGATTTCCTGATTCCATGAAAAATTTAAAATTTATAAGCCAAAGTCTTATTTCACTTTGGAAGCCTATGACTTGGAAATAAGGCATACCGCTACATTAAAATTATTGTTTAAGCTTACCATGAAAGCCCCTAATAGCGCTGTACGTCATTCCAATTTTTTTTTTTTTGCAAATTTTATCAAAAATTTTCTAAGTCTTTTTGAAAGTTGTGTACAAGTGAATAACATATTTAATTGGATATAATCATATATTACTATATGTTAGATCAATTTGATATAATTAGATACGATCAATTTATTTAAAACTAAGTCTTTTAAAGTTGTTATTTGCTAACAACGTCCGCTGGTCTAGAGGGTAGAGATTGCGATTACAAAACGGAAGACTTGTGGTTCTAATCCCCGTCCGTTCGAAGTTTTTTTTTTTTTTATTTATTTTCAGTTTGACATTATTATATCTAAAAATAAATCTAAAAACAGAAACATTTTTTGGATAAAAATGTATCCAATAATTTTTTTATAAAATCAAGATATCAGATATTATAAGATAACTTTGGCGCGGCCAAATTTCGGATGAAATTACATTATATAATATCCAATTTAATATAAAATCATGATATTGGATATTTTAAGATAACTTTGGCGCGGCCAATTTCCGGATGAAATTACATCATATTATATCATATTTAATACAAAATCATGATAATAGATAATTTGGGACAACTTTGGCGCGGCCAATTTCCGGATGAAATCACATACAATCAAATATTAAACTGTAACTTCATATATTATATGATGTTATGAGATAACTTTGGCGCGGCCAATTTTCGGATGAAATTTAGCAAAATCAAATCCAATAAATTATATATAATTTTATAAGATAACATGTTTTACCATACAATTTTTTTTTACTCGGGGCTTGAAAAAAACTTAGAAAAATAAAAAAATATGAAGTCATATGAAATTTTTTATAAAACACTTTGAAATATTCGCGATAAAATATGTTCTTAAAAAAACTTAAAAAAATTAAAAAATAATGGAGGCATATAAAATTTTATACAAAACACTTAGAAATTTAAAACGACGCATGGGGCTAGATGTTACAACATATAGTTATGTATGGTGATATCTTAAAAAAATCCCCCATCAAAATTTATTATATAAATTTATCTCGCAAGACATAGTGTCACACATGATCATATATGAAATAATATGACTATATAAAAGTATATACGATCATATTAAATAATTTTTACTCGGGTAGATAGTATAGATATAGATATAGAAGTATAGATATAGATATAGAAATATAGATATAGATTAAAAAAAAAATTAATTCACTATTTTGATCAAGCATATTTTTTTTATCAAATATTTTTCTAAAAAAAAAAACTATAAATAACGCGTTTTCTTCAACTAAGGGTGACAAACCAAAAAAATTAAATCTGACGATCAGCGTCAAAATATTTTTTTTTTTGGTTTGAAATTTTTCTAAAAAAAAATTAATTTAATTTCAATTTTTTTAACTAAAGGTGATCAGTAAGGATGAGATTTTCATGCAAAAAATTCAAAATATGCACTTAAAACCCGAAAAATATGCACTAAAAAATAAAATGTGTGCAATAAAAATCTTGTTTTCATACAAAAAAACTTCTTAAAAAAACAAAAATTAACGCCGGGTTTAAATGGTAACATTTAAAACTCTATGTAAGCCAAATTTTATAGAAATTAAAAAAAAATTAAGAAGAAAAAAAATTTTTTTTTATTAAATTTTAAAACTTAAAATAATTTTTGAAGTAAATAAATTTCTATTTGTGTTTTTGCTCATTTAAGCCAAAATATGCAAAAACATGCACTTAAAAGTTGGATATATGCAAAAAATTGGCAGTTAAAACCAAAATATGCAAAAATATTCATTTTCACTAAAATATGCAAAAAGAAATCGAAGCCATTTTAGCGCAAATTTCTTGATTCGGAAAGATAATTGGTCGATATCGTTTATAGACTATCGACAAAAACATCACATCCCTAGTGATCAGCAATAAAAACTATTTTTTGTATAAATTTTTTCTTAAATTGCAAAATATCATTATTTATGGTCAGCATCTGGAATCTTTTTTTTTTTTTTTTGCATACATTTTTCTGTAAAACTTAAATTACACTTTATTTCTTTACTAAAGCTGATAGGTATCTGATAAAGGTAATACAGCGAAAACAGCCGTATCTGGTTATCAGCAATAAAAATTGTATTTTTATAAAAATTTTAACAAAATTTTAAAATAAAAATTCTTTTTTTGTAAAAATGCTTTAAATGACACTTATTTTTAGATGCTTGATAGAGCAAAAAAAAAGCCACATCTAGATATCAGCGTCAAAATATTTTTTTTTTGTATAAAATTTTTCTAAAAAATTATAATCGAAATTTATTTCTTAACTTAAGGTGTTTCAGCGATATTAGCCAAATCTAGTAATTAGCATTTAAAATTGATTTTTGGATGAAATTTTTCTAGATTTGTATATCATGTCTAAACTAAATGCAATAGATCTAAAATCTATTTATGTATAAAATTTTTCTAAAAAACTTACAGTATAAAAATTAAATTTAATTAATAAACATAATTACACTCAGAAAATTATGTGAGTTACTACATGTTAGTTGTTTGTATATTTTACAGTAGTTAGTTGTTTTCAACTACAAAGTCAGAGTTTTTGTATGCACAATATCAAACAACTATTTTTGTCAGTTATTTTAAGTCATTTTTTTAACAACTAACAAAAAAGTACTGTGATGTAGTAACAGTTATTTAAAGTAGTTAATTTTATTTTTTTATCTCTGAAAAATTTTCAGTTTTTTTCCAAAAAATAAAAATAAATTTTCGTTTTTTAATTTTTCGCAACTTAAAAAAAAAAGAAAAAACTTGAAAAAAATTGGTCTTCAATTTTTTTTCTGAAAAACTTTTTGAAAAAAAAAAAAAATATCTTGATTATTATGTTTTTACTGTTTTTAGCGGCCCTATGCTCCTTGCAGGAGTAAAAGGAACAAATATATATATATATTATGTTTTTACTACATTTTAGTTGTTTGAATTTTTTTTCTAAAAAACTTAAAGTACAATATATTTTCAACTTAAGATACACTGAAAAAAAAGACATAACTAAAATTGGGGAAAAAATGTCTTTGAAAATTTATCATGAATTTTCCTAAAATTTAGTTAAATTTAACTAAAAAATGATAAATTTTCTTAACTATGAGGAAAAAAGTTTAGTTCATTTACTTATAATTAGTTTATAGTTTTCTTTAAATGGAATTCTTTAATATAAAGAAAAAAAATCTTACTGCCAAAGAAATTTTACAAAAATCTCAGAAACGTATCTTTATTTTTAAGAAATATTCCTTAAAAAACAATTTAGTTCAAGTTTAGTTAAAATTTACTAAAAAAAACATCATCGCATTTCTCTTCTTTGAATTGAGGAAGTGTATTTCTTAGAATTTAGTTAATAACTTCTGAGAATTTAGTTAAAAATTCAAAATGGCGATATCTCGAAAACTTAGCGAGATAGATCGAAACGGACGAAATTTTCAAAAGAAAGATTACAAAGAAAAATATGGAATAGCCTAGCTCTGCATATCTGTCGGGGTCTCAAGACCCTAAATTTAAATCTAAAATTTGAAATTCCCGAGATTTTATATATGCACATATCTCGGTAAATACTGCCAACACGAGAAAAGGTCCAACGGCATTTTTATAGCTCTTGACTCGTAGAACACTTTTGCAAAATACCCGTTTATAATATTCTCAAGACCCTATCAGACCCCTTATTACCGTATCTCAAAAACTAAGCAATGTAGAGCAAAACGGACACAAGTTTTGGGTCAAAATCTATGGGGACCCTTAAAGGTCCCAACGGGGTCTCGACTTAACAGGGGCTGGACCCATGGGATCCGAACCCATGGGTCCAGGGTCTAGACCCAATCTAGTTCTTAAATGTGAATGAACTAAAGTGTAATATAATTTTTCTCATTTTCTAGTTAAAATTGGCTTAAAATTAAATAACTTTGTTTTCCTTATTTTTAGGAAACTTATGAACTTAAACCAAGAAAAAAATCTTTGGAGCCAAATCATTCCCTCTTTTTCTCAAAATTTAGTTAATTTTCCCAGAATTTAGTTCACTTTTTTTTTGAGTGTAAAGTACCGTTTACTGAACGAACGCGGAATGCACTGATCTTAATTTAAGAAAAATTTAATTGTACCTTCTTTAAAAAAAAAAAATAATTTGTTTTTATAAAAAACAAAAATAAATTTATAAATTTAAATATTAAGGATTAAATATTCTATACAGTTTTATAAAAAAATTTAATTTGGATATCTAATTTTTGCATTTTATTTTTTAATTTAAAAGTTAAGAATTTTTATATTTAAATTTAAGAAATAACAAGTAAGAGTGTTAAATTCGGCTGTGCGGAATCTTTTATACCCTCCAACATGCAAAAAAATAAAAAAAATGCAGGGGTGTTTTATTTTTTTTTTTTTTTGGGGGGGGGGGGGCAAATTTCCTCTCAAATATGTGTTTAAAAATTCATTTTTATGTTTTTTGCACTAAAGAAATGCAAGTTTATCATAATTTAATTTTTTTTATTCTACGCCCATAAAAGGGGGGCGGACCAAAAAAACATCATTTTCTAATTCTCAGGGTTCAAATGCAGGACTTTGAACTTCTTGTAGCATAAAAATTTTGAATTTTTTAAACAAATAGACAAAAAATCATATATAAAAATGAATTTTTTCAGAGGTTGGTTAAGTTTTTCAAGGGGGAACTTTTTCCCCCTGGTCCGATTTTGCCCATTTCCGAAATTAACCTGCCTAGGACCATAAGACATATTCGTGCCAAACGCGAGGAGTCTAGCTCTTTTATTTTGGACTGTATCCTGTTAACTACAGACGGACGGACATCGCTAGAATGTCTTAGAATCGATCACTGATCAATAATATATATACTTTATGGGGTCCCCGACCGATATTTCGATACGTTACACACGGAATGACAAAGTGAATATACCCCCATACTGTAGTTGGAGGGTATAAAAATGGTATTTTTCAGAGGTTGGTTTAGTTCTTCAGGGGGGACCTTTGTACCCCTGGTGCGATTTTGCTCATTTACGTGTCCAAACTTAGTATTTTATATATGAAAAGACTTCTAGAGATGTCCCGTGTTAAAATTTGCAATAACATTTATTTTTTTGATTTTTTCAATAACAGTAAAAAATAACAGTTATTAAAAACTTTTTGTTCAAACAATCTAAAATAACTTTTATTTTATATTTATTTGAGTAAATAACTGTTATAACAGTTATTTTTAAAAAAATCAATAAAATTTTATATCTTTAAATCAATGATTGAAGTATTAGATACCAATAGGATTCTTCTGCATGTGTTTATTGTTGTTTTATTTTAATAACTCGAGTTTTTTAAGGCTCAAAGAGTTTTTAATAACAGTTATAAAAAATAAAAGTTTTTTATTTCTGTTATTTTGAACAGATATTTATATAAATCATTTCAAACTGTTATTTTTAATTTTTATTTGAAAAAATATTTTTGAACAGTTAAATTTGATTTTTTTCAATAAATCTCATAACTGTTATGGTCTCTGTTTTTCACGTTAGAAAATTTACTGCCACTTAGAAGGGCATTGCGGAGGGTATTCATAAATTCGGCTAAGTCGAATTTAACTTTTCTACTTGTTTTTTAAAATTAAATTAAAATTTAACTAAATTTTAGGAAAATTCATAAACTATTTTCAAAGAAAAGTTTTACTAAATTTTAGTTTTGTCTTCTTTTTTAGGGTTTATATATATTTTTCCATATAAAGTACCTCTACATTTACACATCTTTTACAAAAACCAACTTAACAAAGCCTAATTTAGCCAGTTCGACATAGTTCAATTGAATAGTTCATTTAAACTAGTTCGCTGCTGACCGACACAACTCTGCATAATAATGAAAAGAATCAACTAAATTCCAAAGTTAGAATAAAACTCTCTGTTGGCAAATGTCTAATAAGTATGAATACCGTCGAGATTTAGCAGTAGCCAAAATAAGTAAGTGAGGAAATAAAAAAAAAAGATTGTTTTAAGCAAAGCAAAACTATGAAAGTTGCATATGGGGCATTCCACACCAAACGTTCAGCAAAAAAAAAGTTGTGTCGTTTCAATATGAAATCATTTGCAAAGTATTCGCTCTTGGGGTACTATTAAATAACAAAAATAAAATTTAAGTTTTTTCAAAAAGTGGGCCTTGTAGGCGTGGTCAAATATTGAAAATATCAAACTTTTTTGCCTGAGTATCTTTACTTCAATATTTATGCAAATTAAATGAAACACAGTACAGACTTTAAGACAAAAGTTTTTATAGATTTTTGTATGGGCTATTGATTAAAAAAATAATAATTGGAAAATTTTCAGAAGAAGTTCTGAATTTTTCAAATTTAAACTTAAACTTTAATTATCAAAAAACATGCCACAATTTTATTTATTTTTAATTTAAAAAAAAATAAAAACTGCTTTTCTATCTGTTCTGAAATTTTCAGAGATGTGTTTTGCCTTGTTTTCGAGAAATCAAATGCTAAATATTGCACTTCGCTAATTTTATACAATAATAGTGTATATAATGTGTGCGTATGAGTAATAATAAAAACACTTAAACAATATTTAAAATAGAGATTGGATTTAGTCACGCACGATATTTTATATTGCTCACGCTCATTCACGCACACGTGAGAAGAAAAAAGTAAGTCACGGTCACGATGTTCACGTGAGCGTGAGTAAAATAAAATATCGTGAGTGAATATTTTTTTTTCTTTTATTAGCGTGCGTGATCGTAAATAAAAACTCACTCACGCTCCCATCGCCTCTTAAAATATTTTTTAAGTATAGATATTACTCATACGCACACGTTTTATACTCCATTATTGTATAAAATTAGCGTATTGCAATCTTAAACATTTGATTTCCCGAAAACAAGGCAAACACATCTCTGAAAATTTCAGAAGAGATATAAAAGCACTTTATTTTTTTTTTTAAATCAAAAAAAAAAAATAAAATTGTGTTATGTTTTTTGATAAATAAAGTTTAAGTTTAAATTTGAAAAATTCAGAACTTCTTTTTCTTCTTCTTTGTCTTCACCCTTTTGCCTTTTAAAGCGTAGGGGGGGCTGCAATAAACTTCCTCCAATCTGTTCGATTTTTCGCTATTCTCTTCATTTCATTTAGCGATTTTCCTCATTTTGTTACAGCTTCTTTTATGCAATCTTCATATGATACTCTCGGTCTTCCTATGGGTCTTCTTCCTTCTGGTTTAGCTTCCAGGAATTGCTTTGGTATCCTTCGTTCTGGCATACGTACAACGTGTCCGAACCATTTGAGTTGTTTGGACTCTATTTTGTCAAGTATTGATACATGGTTTAATTCTTCTCGTATGCGTTCATTTCGTACTCTGTCTCTACGTGTTTTGCCAACTATTCTTCGTAAGCATTTCATTTCCACTGCATTTATACGACTAAGGTCCGATGTACGTGCTGGCCAACTCTCGCATCCATAAGTGAGAATAGGTTCTACCACTGTTTTATATAGCTGTAGTTTTGTTTTACGAGCTACTACCCGTTTGCTAAATAAAGTTTGACTAACAAGGGAAGTCTCCCTAGTGTCACCCGCGGATCTTTATGGAATTGATTTTATTTTGTAGAGCAGAAAAAATTAAGGGACACGTATTTTTTTTTAGCGGCCCAAATTCATATTTAGGGGGTAAAAAGGAGGGGGGAAGACAAGGCCATTTTTCAGTTTTTTTCGTTTATCTCCAATATTATGAAAATAAACCTTGTCATGTTACATACCAAATGAAAGGTCTTTGGAAAACCTATCTACGTGTGCTAAGAACGTGTCCAAACATGTACAAATTTTCGTCATATTGAGTAAAATACCAAAATTTTAGGACATTTTTGTTAATAAGTCGAAAAATATTAACTTCTTTGGCCCGTTGTTAGCACCACGAGATAGGTATTTTTAATACCTTTAATCTGATACCACACATGCCTATATTAATTTTGCTTAAATAGGCGTAAATCGTAAAAAACTGAAAAAGGTCAATTTCCCCCCATACAAATCGACTCCCCCTAAAAATGAGTTTGGGCCGCTAAGAAAAAATACGTATCAAATTAATTTTCGTTCTTAACAACATATCCAAATTTCATGAAGATCGGAGGGTGACACCAGGGAGACTTCCCTTGTAAGTTGGTAGTATGCGTTTGTGGCTTTACTCACACGATTACTAACTTCTTGTTGAATTTTTCCACACTGGTGTATTACAGTACCTAGATATTCGAAACATTGAACTTGCTCTAAAGGGGTCCCATCGCATGTAATATTAATTTGTGAGATTTGTTCTTCTGTTCTTGCAACCTGCATCACTTTGGTTTTTTATGTGTTTACCGACATACCTTTTGACTTAAAAGTTTGTGTCCATACCGTAATAGCTTGTTGTAGTTTTTCTGTTGTGTCTGCTATTAAAATGATGTCGTCGGCATACACCAATGATTGGCAGTATATGCTTTGCATATTGTAGTTTCCTATCTTAGATTTAGATGTTAGATTTTTTGACATTTTTGTAATTTCATCCATAAATACAACGAACAGTAGAGTCTCCCTGTTTAACTCCTTTCAGAATTGAGAATCTGCTTGAAATTTCTCCTTCTAACCGCACAACTCCTTCTACGTTCTGATACATTGATTTTATGACATTTATCAATTTCTTGTTAACTTGTCTTTGTTGTAAGATTTTCCATATTTCTTCTCTTGGCACTTCGTCAAAAGCAGATTTTAGGTCTATAAAGGCCAGGTTAACAGTTTTACCTCTTGATATAAACTTATCACATGCTGCTCGGATAGAAAAAATCCAATCTTGAGTCTGCCTTTGTGGTCTAAACGCTGCCTGTTCTTCTTCCAGCGTCAGTTCTATTTGGTTTCTTAGTTTTGATTCTAGGATACTTGAATATAGTTTATTAACTATGGATGACAAACATACTGCACGATAGTTTTAACATCTCGACGAATCTCCTTTCTTATATAATGGAACAATTATATTCTTTTCCCAGTCGGAAGGAATACATTCCATTTGCTAAGCTGTTTGGGATAGGTCGGTTTAAACCGTCACCATCGTAGTTCCCCCTTCTTTTATTTATTCTGGTGTTATTTAGTCCCAACCTGCTGCCTTGCCATATTTTAGCTTTTTAATTGCTTCTTTCACTTCATTTTCGTCTATTTGCAATATTTCTTCATTAGCTGAGTATTCATCATTTTGATTTTCTTGGTATTCTTGATATTCTACTCTATCGAATTTTTTGGAATAGTGCTCTCTCCACACTTCTAAAACATCTTTTTTGTTAGTTTCTAATTTACCATTACTATTTCTGATACTTTTTATATGTTTTCCGAACTTTCCCCTTACAGTTTTGATGGTGTTCCAAAATGCTTTTTGGTTGTTTTTAAAGTTTTCTTCTATTTGATTTCCAAAATCTTGCCATGACTGCTTCTTTGCTTCTCTTACCATTCTCTTTACTTCATTACACTGCACTCAGAAAATTATGTAAGTTACTACATGTTAGTTGTTTGTATATTTTACAGTAGTTAGTTGTTTTCAACTACAAAGTCAGTTGTTTTTGTATGACAAATATCAAACAACTATTTCTGTTAGTTATTTTAAGTCGTTTTTTTGAATAACTAACAAAAAAGTACCGTAATGTAGTAACAGTTATTTAAAGTAGTTAATTTTATTTTGTTTATCTCTGAAAAATTATCAAAGTTTTTTTTCCAAAAAAATAAAAATAAATTTTCGTTTTTTTTATTTTACACAACTTAAAAAAAAATTGGTCTTCAATTTTTTTTCTGAAACATTTTTTGAAAAAAACTTGTTATGTTAATTCATAATGGGGAACATGAAAAGGCCTCGAATCAGAATAAACTCTTTTTCATTGCACAATTAAAAGGTCGAATAAATAACTAATTTTTATTATTTAATAAAAATTAAAACACACTTAAAAAAAAATAAAATAAAAAATAAATAAGCTGTTTTGACTACAAATGTAAGTAGTTTTTACTACATAAGTCAGTTGTTTTTTTGTCAGTTAAAATAACTAACATTGTTAGTTGATTTAACTGAAAAAGTAGTTGACCCCAAAACAACTTACAAAGTAGTTATTTTGACTGACATTTTCAGTTGATTTTACTAACATAATTTTTTGAGTGTGGACAACATATTCAGCTCGTGATTCTGTTGTTTTGTTTTTCAAAAAGTTTTTCCACTTTTCCTTCTTTTCATTGATGCAGCTTTTACTGTATCGTCCCACCATCTCGTTCTCTTTCCAGTTTTGGTTATTTTCGTTCTACCGCATACAGTTTCAGCTACATTTAAAATAGTTTCTTTCACAAGTTTCCATTTTTCCTCTAAGTTTGCTTGTAGTGATTCGTAATTACTTACTAACTGGTTTTGGATTTCATTCTTGTATCTTTCTTTGATTTCAGGTTCTCGAAGCTTTTCTACTTTAATTCTATCAAACAGTTTCTTTTTCTGCATTTTCTTTTTCACAAATCTCGTTTCAGCAATCAGCAAGCGGTGGTCGGTGCTCAGTTCCACACCTGTTATTACCTTTATGTCTCTGAAGCTTCTTCTTAGTTCCTTCGGGAATATAAAGTAGTCAATGGCGCTTTTTACATCTCGACCTTCTCCAACAAAAGTTATTTTGTGTATTTCTTTATGTTTAAATAGAGTATTTCCCAGCAGAAGTCTATTTTGTATACAGAAATCAATGAGTCTACTCCCATTGTTGTTAAGTACGTTTTCTGCTGCATAACGTTCTAGCGCTCCCTGTCCTGTTGCAACTTCATTTCCTACTCTTGCATTTAGATCACCCATTATAATCGTTTGTTGTTGGTTGATTTCAGCTTTTTCAAGCTCACGTTGTAGTTCATTATAAAACATTTCTTTTTCTTCGTTTGTTGAATCATTGGTTGGAGCATATGTTTGTATGACGCATATTTTCCGTTCTAGTTCTAGTGACATAACTATGATTCTGGAGTTAACGGGGTACCAGTTCGTTACAAATCTGTTCATGTTTTCTGAAACGATTATTCCAACACCTTCTTTTGCTCTTTTCCAAATTCTACTCCTGAGTATCTAAGTACAAAACCATCCTTCAATTGTTTTTCGCCGGCACCTTTCTTTTTAACTTCAGATATTCCTAGCATTGCTAATTTGTATTTCTTCATCTCATCAACTATTTCTTCTTCTTTTCCGTTTAATGTTTTTATATTCCAAGTTCCAAATCGTAGTTCCTTATTCTTGCGTAGTCGTCTCCAGTTTGATCGGTTGTTTGTTATGCCCATATTGTACGTTTGAATCTGTTGGTACCCATGATGTGGGGGATTAGCCCAACGCCAGGGGCTTGTAGGGTTTAACCTTTTCAGCATCAATGCTACTGCTGGATTATCTGTTGGCGTTTACTCGCTTAGCCTTTACGCCTCCCGCCGTTATCCACAAGGCAGTGGAGTGGTTGGTTCATCCGCCTTAGATATTTGTTATTTACTTCTTCGCCGTTGACTTCCCACGTTGTGGATTGTTCTTAGCTTCGGTGCTCCCCTTCGACCTTACCGGCAAGGGTGGCCCTACCAGTAGCTACGCTACCGCCGGCATCACTCTCCGGGTCCTCGCACTTCAAAACTTCTTCTGAAAATTTTCAATTTTTATTTTTTTAATCGATACCCCATACAAAAATCTATAAAAAACTTTTGTCTTAATGACTTTACTGTGTTTCATTTAATTTGCATAAATATTAAAGTAAAGATACTCAGGCAAAAAAGTTTAATTTTTTCAATATTTGACCACGCCTACAAGGCCCACTTTTTGAAAAAACTTACATTTTATTTTTGTTATTTAATAGTACCCTAAGAGCGAATACTTTGCAATTGATATCCCATTGAAACCACTATGGTTTTTCTGTAGTGGAACAGTTGGTGTGGAATGCCTCATATATGTAAACGATGTATGTTTGTGGCATCTTGCATTATGATAGTGTTAAGAGTGTGGATGCCACAAACACACACACACTCAAATATATGCAAGCTAGTACATGCTGCAACAGAAAAAATAATAAAGGAAATAAAATATAAAAAAAATTAAGGGAAAACAAAACATCATGGTATCGCATCGCATCCCTGCTGTTGCAATGTCAGTCAGTCAGTTAGTATTGGCAGAAATTTCTGTTTAAATGCCGTAATGAAGTCTGTTTAAACCATATAATGTTCTATGTTTACATTACGTGCTTTGGATTTTATTATTATGTGTTTTTGTTTTCTACTACTACACTCAAAAAAATAACTTAGTCAAAATATTAGTAAAAGGTGTTGTAATTTACTTCAACCAAACTTTAGCAAAAAAAATTGTAAAAATTTAACTTTTACAGTTTTTTTTGGCAATTTACTATTGGTAAAATACAAAAAATTTGTGGTACTTTTACTATATTTTCTTGCTAGTTTTTTTTTATTTTACTATAATTTTAGCAAAAATATTAGTATTTTCCTTAAAGAAATGGTAATACTTTTTATTTTTTTTTTCTTAGTTTTAAGAAAAAAAAATGTTTAAAGTGTTCTAGTGTGAAAAAAAAACTCATTGCAGATTGATGATGCTGCCAATACCATAGCAAAGTAGCCATCCATCAACTGAATGTGCGCTCAAAAATAGGCTACACAATTTTTAGTATTTTTTACCATATTTTTTGCTAATTTTACCATATTTTTTGCTAATTTTATATGAAAATTTTTTAAAATTTGCCACCTAAATTGTTAAGAAAAAGTTGATAATTTTGAAAAATTATTTTTTTAAAATGTTAACATATAGTTAGATATCTAATCTTTAATATCCAATTTTTTTTTTTTATTTTTTTTTTAAATACATGTGAAAAAAATTAAAAATTCGAAAAAAAAATTTTAATTTTTTACAAATTTTACCTGAAAATGTAAGAAATTTCTTGTGTAGACTACTACGCAATTCTCATTTGTTCTACTTAAGCTAAAAAAATGACGCAAAAAAATAAAAAAAGTGAAATGTTGTTCTTTAAGTTTTTTGTTTAAAGTATTTAAGTGAAAAAAAAAATCATTTTGGATTTTGATGTTGTTGGAAGTCCAGTTACTGCAACTACAGCTGCTGAGAAGAAGGCAAAAGAAGATGCTGCCACCATCAAGCCGAAGAAACCATCCAACAACTGAAGTAATAGTTGATGCTGCTATTACTACATTTAAAGAACGTGGTGCTCAAAAACAGGCAAACATTTTTTTAGTATATTCACCAAATTTTAAATCAACTACTAATCAGAGAAAAAAAATTACTAAATAAAACAGTTTTTTTTACCAAATTACAAATTTTTTTATCTATTTCAATTTTACCATTTTTTTTTGGTAATTTTACCTTATTTTTTGATAATTTTACAAGGTTGATTTTTTACAAAAATAAAATGGTATTCTTGTAATTTTACCATTTTTTTCCTAATTTTTTGATTAGCAAAATGGTTTGCTAATATTACCAAAATTTTTGCAACGTCCAAAACTACAGTTTTTTTTGCTAATTTTAACCATTTTTTTTGCTAGTTTTACAATATTTTTTTTTTGAGTGTACTTCTTTTTTCATTTTCATTTCACTTTAAACTTCAACTCTGTTCTATATTATGCTCAACTCAGTTTAGTAGTTTCAAATCAACTCGTTTTTTTATTTTTTGTTCTACTGTATAAATATTAAGTGCAGTAAATAACCACTGTGTTAGGGATGATGTTAGACAAATGATTTAAAATGGTTGCAACACAGAAAAATCATCATACAAATCAGTTTCAATTACCCAGAGAAAACCGATTTATTGTGAGAACCAAATTTGTATACAATCGAAGGATTTTTAGTTTTTCAATTTTTCAAAAACTGGGCTTAGAAGGCGTGGTCAAATATTGGAAGAATAGTTAAATTTGTGCCGAGTTTTCTTGTTTAAATATTTATTAAATTAAAACTAGGGCTGTCAATCCCGAAATCCCGAATCCCGAAATCCCGGGATTTTTGTCGTAAAATGAATCCCGAATCCCGGGATTTTCAAGCTCAAATCCCGGGATTTTTGAATTATTAAAAATGTATGAGAATTTATTTTTAAAAATACAACTTTGTTCAATTATTGTTACATTTACATCAACAAATTAAAACCACGAATTTTGCTGAGCTGAGAATTCTACCGAGGCTTGCTGAATACTAGTCCAACGCACTGTCCATTAAGTCACGGAGCCCTTTGACCAAAGTTTTCAGGTTTTTGCAAAAATTTTCTAAAAAACCAAAACTTTGATCGAGGGCGCCACGGGTAAATTTAATCCGATTGGCCTCAAATTTGTACCACATAAGTTTTAGGTCTAGGAGAATACAAATTTTCCGGGATGTTTCAAATTGGAAGAAACCGTTTTTTATACAAAAAAATGCAAGTCTAATGTATTATATTATTACATTTTTCCTTTAAATGTTTTTATTATTTTAAATTTTCTTTAAATTAGTTTTAAAATTATTCAGTGCAACAACCAAAATCGGAATGGGATGAAACCAAAAGCAAATAAAAGTTGTCATTTTTCATAACAAACCCCTCAAAGCTGTTTTTAGTTCATTGATAAAAATATTTAATATTAATAATTACTTGAAAACTGCTAGCACGCTATCCAACTAACACACAGTAGCCCCTTAATATGCACAATAAAATTGATACATAAAGATTCTACTATTTTTTACTTTTAAAATCAAAGAAATTTAATCCCGAAAAATCCCGGAATCCCAAAAAATCCCGTTATCCCGAAAAATCCCGGGATCCCGGGATTTCGATTTTCAAATCCCGAATCCCGGGATTTCGATTTTCAAATCCCGAATCCCGGGATTTAAAAAAACCGATCCCGTTTGACAGCCCTAATTAAAACGGAATGCAGCACAATCACAAAAATTTACATTCTTGTGTAGTTTTGTATGGGCTATCGACAAAATTTTTTTTGGGGAAATTTTTCTGTTCTGAAATTTTCTATTTTTTAAAAAAGTAAATTTATCAAAAATCCGGCCACTTTTTAAAATTTTTTTTTTTGAAAGTTTAGATCAGCGGTTACCAACCTATGGTACGCGTACCACTAGGGGGTGCGTGAAACTGTCCGCGGGGTACGCAAAATTTTAGTAATTTGGATATTCGTTTAAGATTAACATTTCAATGCTGATTCCGCAAATGGCTTCAGGTTTTTATGAAAGTTGAGGTCAAAGTTCACAAAAAACGTATTTTTGTGCAATTTAGAGAGCAATTCTGCGATATTTTTGGATGATATCTGACCACTTGTTTTCGATTAACCTTTCGATGCTGATTCCGAATATGGTTCCCAAATTTTTCTATGATGTCAGGTTTTTGAGCAAATTCATGTCAAAGTTCGTTTTTGTGCATTTTTTGAGACGGGTTGTGATAGAGTGGAAATTTTGGTACCATTTTGTTAAGCTCAAAATTACCTTTCACTGTATATACGAGGGTGTTTCATTCGAAAAGTCACGGAATTATTGGTCTGCTCTCGTATTAAAAAAAAAAACATTTTAAAAAAATTAAAAACATTATATTTCCGCCCCCTGTGATGAGTTTTTGGAACTTTTTTTTGAGCGTTCAAAAAAACTCCGTTGTTTTAATTTTTGGTGTAGAATTGACTGGTGAATCTATTATTTTTATGTACTGTTTTTTAACGAAAACAAAAAACTCGATAGGAGGTACGCGGCTGATAAAATTTACAATTAGGGGTACGCGAGCCAAAAAGGTTGGTAACCGCTGGCTTAGATGTTTGTCTTTCCACACAAACAAATTCAGACATGTGTTTTTCTTTTTTTTCGAGAAAATCGCATTTGAATTCTGAATTTCATAACAATTTTGTAATTTGATTGTATTTTTTTGTTTCAACATAGCGTATGAGTAACATTTATGCAAATATTTAATACTCATTCGCCATGTTAAAACAAGAAAATACAAGCAAATTACACTGTGCAACACGATTTTGTATCTTGGATGGGACCAAAAAAAAATTAAAATATACCAACAGCAGAGCAAAACCCTCGAAGGGTTTTAAAAACTTAGCACGAGTTCTTTTTTTATGGCCCACTGAAGTTTTTAAATTTTTTTCAAAGGCGTTTTGAATAATTCAAAAAATAAGTATTAAATCCAATTCTGAGGTTAATAATGTTAAGACATGTCTATAGTAGAATTTGATGGTGGTTCTTTTCTTAGAATACATTAACCCTCTATCTCCCATTTTAATGGGACATTTTGGTTCTTTTTTCAAATATCCTCATAGAACACCAATAAAGCGTGCGTTTAAAGGGTTCAAATGTTCTACAAAAATTTTCTGCATCAAATTTCACTAGGGGTTGCTGAACATCAAAAGTTCGTGCAAAAAGTGCAAAATGCTTAAAAAAGCAAAATTGTAAATTATCACAAACTATTAAACAGTTTTTCATCACAGCCGTGTGAAATAATTCAAAAAAATTTTATAAATCTGCTTTAAAGTTAAGTTACGATAAAAGATATCTTCAGTGAAATTTGATGGCGGTTCTTTTCTTAGAAAATATTAACCCTCAATCTTCCATTTTTAGGGGTAATTTTTGTCCTTTTTTTCATTACAGAGAAAATTCGTTTCTCGGTCGAACTAGCCGTATGTGGAACAAACTCCCCGCAGAAATCTTTCCAGTAGGCTATAATCCAAGGAACGCGGTTTGCTTCTAACGGTGAAGGAAATCATTAAACTAAAATTCAACAACCTTAATGTTTATAACAGTATAGTACAAAATCAACAAGTAAAATCCAGCTACAGCAGTGTCTACAAATTTAAAGAAATTTTTGATAATTTGAATGAAAATGTTTGCTTTGAAAACAAAAAAAATATTAATGTACGATGCAATATGATGATGTCTCAAAAGAACAAATACGTGCCATTTACAAGCAGGAGTATCAACAATACTTAAATGAAAATTTTAGTATTTTTGCCACTGATGCGTCTTTGTCTACCAATATCACAGGGTGCGGTGTATACAACGTTACCAAAAATCACAAATTCTACTTTAGTATAAACTACAAAACTTCTAGTATGTTTGGTGAATTATGGGCTATTAAAAAAGCTCTGGAAATTGCGAGCGAAGATAATTTGCATAGTGTAGCTATCTTCACTGATAGCATGATGGCTTGCAAATTACTTTCGAAGGAGAAAGCATCAAATTACTGTGTTGCGGATATTCATAAATTATACGATGAATCCACAATTCAAAAACTACATATTATATGGACTCCTAGTCACTCTGGCGTATGGTTTAATGAGGAGGTGGATGATGTTGAAAAAAAAAGCAATTGATATAGGCGCGCCTATAAGTGCCAATTTAACGGCAGACGAAGCTATAAAAATAGTTAAGAATATTTTAAGAAATGAATGGGACGAGAAATATAAAGATATTTCCAAAGATAAAGGCAAAAATTTTGCAGCAATTTTTCCCAATGTTCCTTTATATCAATGGTATAAAGCAGCGGTTACCAACCTTTTTGACTCGCGTACCCCTAATTTTAAATTTTATCAGCCGCGTACCCCCTAACGAGCTTTTTGTTTTCGTTAAAAAACTTCACTACACTCAAAAAATTATGTAGGTAAATTCCAGTGAATATTCACTTAAAACAAATGAAATTTTATTTAAAAACCATTCCAATGTTTTTTCATTTAAAATAAAAACACATTACAGTCAATTTTAAATGTTAATTTAATGACTAACCAAAACATTAAAGAACTACTGAATATTCACTTATTTTGTATTGAAAAACAGTAAAACTATAGAAGAAATTTTTTACTGCCGAAAATGAATGTAACAGAAAATTCGTTTTTAAGACAGTAAATTATATTTTTTAAACTAGAGAAACAGTAAAAAAATTAAATCCTTTATAAAATAAGTGATTTTTCTTTTAAAATAACTTTACCGATTACTTTTTAAAATAACCTACAAACAGTTAATGACATAATTTTCTTAGTGTAATATTAGATTTAATTTTGAAATTTTTGATCTGCGGGTATTATCATTTTTTTGAAGGATTTAGCGAGATCAAAACAATGGTGGTATTTTTTAGAAAAAGGTTCGCTCCTTAAGGGTGCATCTGAAAACGCGAATTTTGAGCGGATTTTTCTGCAGATCAAAAACGGCAAAAAGTATTGCAAATCACCAGTCGATTCTGCACCAAAAATTAAAACAACGAACGTTTTTTGAACTCTTAAAAAAGTTCCAAAAACCCATCACAGGAGGCGGAAATATAATGTTTTTATTTTTTTTTAATACGAGGGCGGATCAATAATTCCGTGACTTTTCGATGAAACAAATCGCATATACAATGAAAGGGCATTTGGAGCTTAACAAAATGGTACCAAAATTTCCATTTCCAACCCGTCTCAAAAATGCCCAAAAACACGTTTTTTGAGAACTTTATCATAACTTTTCTCATAAACCTTACATCATAGAAAAATTTGGGAACCATATTCGGAATCAGCATCGAAAGGTTAATCGAAAACAAGTGGTCAGATCTCAAAATATCATCCAAAAATTTCGAAAAAAATGCTCTCTAAATTGCGCAAAAATACGTTTTTTGTGAACTTTCACCTCAACTTTCTTAAAAACCTGACGTTATGAAAAACTTTGGAAGCCAGATGCGGAACCAGCATTGAAAGGATAATCTAAATCGAATGTTCAAATTACTAAAATTTTGCGTACCCCCGCGGACAGTTTCGCGTAACCCCTAGTGGTACGCGTTCCATAGGTTGGTAACCGCTGGTATAAAGAGATTAATTGGGACACCAAAGATGTGAAAATTATTAACAGACTGATGGCTGGGCATGCATATGACACAGCCTACCTGAAAAAAGTTGGAGCGAAACAATCCGACTTATGTGAATGTTGCAATAAGAAAGAGAATGCACATCATATGATTTTTGAATGTAAAAAACATATGTATTTGCTATCCAAATATAAGATATTTGGAGAATTCAACAATGTTATTGACTTGTTTAAAAGTAAATGCATTGATAAATATAAAATCCTGTTGGATTTTATAAAAAAAGCTAAAATTGATATTTAGCATACATATAGAAAAATTTTTTAATTGATAATATTTATCGTTTGTTACCTTGGTTATAATAACCTATCGATTAAAACATCTGGCGATGTTTTAAGAAGAAGATAAAAAGAAGAAATTTGAGAAGTTAAAAACACAAACATTTGTTCAACAGATGTACTCGTTATATTTTACTGCATAGCGGTTATCATTTTATATTTACATAATACACAATTTTTCATTAATCACTTTTCATCATCATCATTTGAAGAATAAAGAAATACATCTACAAGATTTTCAAGTGGAAAAAATATACACAATTTTGACGATCATACTCATTTTTTAATTGTATCTATATTACGCTCTTAGTTCGGATAGAGATAAAGCTGGCAATATAGTGTTAACACTAGCCAAATAAATTCAAAACCCAAAAAAAAAAAAAAGTAGGCTATAATTTAGAAAAGTTCAAATTAAATGTCCACAAACACTACTCCCTCTTTCCTTCTCCTCATAACCTATTTTCCTAATACCAACACAATGCATTGCATTAGTAGGGGGTGTTGGATCAAAGTAAAAAAAAAAAAATACATTTTGGAAAACCGGTTTCTCGGTTAACCGAAATTCAACTTTTTCGGTTAACCGGTTTTCTCGGTTAAACCGGAATAAAAAAACCGGTTAACCGGTTAACCGTTTTTTTTTTTTTTAACTGACAAACCCAAAAAATACTTTAAAATTGCTAATTTTTATTAAATAAAAATCGAATGTAACTAAAGTTAACATATTTGTTTCTTTCAGCAAAGTTAGCAACTGTTATCCTTTGAAAATAGCGGTATTTAAATACGGTGCTTTATATTCTTATATTCACCAGAGCTTTATTTTAATTTTTATTGGTTTTATTTAAAAAACAAATACATCAATTCGTTATAAATTGTAGTCCGTATTTTTTATTAATGTTCTTTTATTGACATTTTCTCCATTAATAAGAATTTTAGTACTGTCCAAAAAACGCTCATAACGGGGATAATTCAAATATTTACCAGATTAAAATTCCTATTTGGAAAATTGTTTCTTGAAGACAAAAAGTATTTTATACTTCCTTTCTCACGGATTTTCAAGGTCTTTTTAATGAAATTTTGAAAATATCATAAAAAAAAGTGCAAACCCTTAATATTTGCGAAATATTCCGTTTGAATGTATTTAAAAAAAAAAAAAAACGGTTAACCGACAGAAAAAAACCGGTTTTCGGTGCACCGGAATTTTTCAATTTCGGTTAACCGGTTTGCAAAAAAACCGAAATTTTGGGAAAAAACCGGTTTTTCGGTTAACCGGTTAACCGGTTTATAAACACTATTAGAACACCACTAAAACATACCTTTAAGGGGTTAAAATGTTCTACAAACATTTTCTGCATCAAATTTCAGTAGGTGTTTTCGAAGGTCAAAAGTTCGTGCGAAAAGTGCAAAATGCTTTAAAAAGTAAAAATACGAAGTATTTTGGTCAAAAATAATTTAATTAATTATGATAACTTTAATGTTTCGTTTTTTTAACATTTTGCCTCTATCGCACGAACTTTTGACATTTGACAACCCTAGTGAAATTTTATGCAGAAAATGTTTGTAAAACATTTTAACCCTTTAAACGCACGCCTTATTCGTGTTTTAAGAGGATATTTAAAAAAAATGGGCCAAAATGACCCCTAAAAATGGGACCCCTAAAAATGGGATAAGAAAAGAACCGTCATCAAATTTCACTGAAGACATCTATTGTCGTAATTTAGCTCAGAAGCAGATTTATAAAATTTTTTCAACTTTTTTACACGACTTTGATGAAAAACAATTTAATAGCATGCGGTAATTTGCAATTTTACTATTTAAGCATTTTTCACTTTCCACACGAACTTTTGATCTTAGGTAACTCCTAGTGAAATTTGATGCAGAAAATTTTTGTAGAACATTTGAACCCTTTAAACGCACGTTTTATTGGTGTTCTATGAGGATATTTGAAAAAAGGACCAAAATCACCTCTTAAAATGGGAGATAGAGGGTTAATATATTCAAAGAAAAGAACCACCAAGAAAAAAAAACACAAAAAGAACCATCAAATTCTACTGAAGACTTGTCTTAACATTATTTAAAATTGAAAAACTTCAGTGGGTCTTCTATTGGTATACTTTTTTGTTTGGTCCCTTTCAATATACACTCGAAGACCCCAAATTTGTTGCACAGTGTTACAAAATTGTTATGAAATTTAATATTCAAATGCGATTTTCTCTCTGAGTTTTTTTTTGTGTGGATGGAAAAACATCTGAACTTAAAAAAAAACGTGGCCGGATTTTTGATAAATTGACTTTTTAAAAAAATGGGAAATTTTAAAACGGATTCAATTTCAATTTCAATTTTTTTTTCAGGCAGTCCTGAGACTGCTGAAACTTGGCATATATTTTATCGTTCCCCTGGTCTGGTTTCAGCAAAATCGGTTAAGTCCAGCAAAAACTTCGCTTACCTAGTAATTAACTTAAGGGTTAGCAAAAATATGAGTAACTAGTTACCTCCCAATTTCAATGTTAATTACTTTAACACGGTGATGTCATTGGAGGTAACCACATTTTGGCTTTTTTGCCGTAATGTAATGCTAATGGAAATTAGTAGTATTCAAAGCCATTACCACGTAAGCAAGGCAGGAAGGGGTAACCATTACCAAGTTTTTGCTGGGGTGGTTCAAATGTTAAAAGCAAAATCCTGAATTTCAGATTGGTTTCACCTTAAACTCACGTGTTGAAAACCCGTTAAACAAGATTAAAAAGCATTGGTTCTAAAAATGTTTTAAAAAAAAATTTGAATCAATAGCCCATAAAAAATATACTGGAATGCAAAATGCGTTTTAATTTGATAAATATTTAACTAAGGCAACTCGAAACAAATTTGACAATTTTTTTAATATTTAGCTATTAATACAACCTATTCATAAAATTATGGGATTTTTTTTTCGTTGGTCATTTGGTGTGGAATGCCTCATATTTTCGTAGTTTACCTGGTCAGGTTGTTCATGCAATTCAGCGAAATTGGTCCAGTTGTTCAAAAGTTATGAGCAAAAGAGTGAATTTCGGCAAGGGTTTTTCGCGAATTTATGAGATAAAAAAACACGTTAACTTTCGAAAGACAGTCCTGAGACTGCTGAAACTTGGCATATATTTTATCGTTCCTCAGGTCTGGTTGGTATAGAATTTCAGCAAAATCGGTTAAGTGGTTCAAATGTTAAAAGCAAAATCCTGAATTTCAAATTGGTTAAACAAGATTAAAAAGCATTGGTAACTTACCAATGCTTTTAAAACTTGTTTACCAATGGTAAGTCACAAAAATATTTTACAAAGTATTTTTGTTACTCAAAAATATTTTTACACAAAACAAAAAAAATACACTCGAAAAAAATTTTACACTCAAAAAAATTTTACACTCAAAAAACTTTTACACTCAAAAAATTTGTATTTTTTTTTTTTAATTCTTCTATCACTTAAAAAGGTCATTCTGGAGGGTATTCATTTATTCGGCCAAGTCGAATTTAATTTTTCTATTTGTTTATATATTGCGATGGAAAGATGTTTTATGGGATATTTTCTATTATAATGTTATAACCATTTACTGTACTATATATTTCAATAGGTTAGCAACGAAGGTATCATACATATATTTTTTAATACTTATTGTATGTTTTTTTTTTTTTTTTTAATAATGTAAATATGTATGTATTTCAAATTTTTTTAGTCCTTTTCACATTTAGCACAAAATACAAAACAAAAATAGCTAAAACTTGATTTTGTTTCTAGTTGGTCAATATGTGGATATTTGTTCATGTGAAAAATGTTTGTAGATTTTTGTAGATGTAGATTTTTATGGACTGAAAATGAAAACAAAAATTGTTGGTCTTTTGTGAAAAAGTTTTGAGATAAATTTAATCAAAAGTGTGAATTTTTGCAGTTTTACTCGTAGTTAGAAAAAAATAATATACTTATGTTAAAAATTAAATCAGTTTTTAGCAGTCAGAATTTATGTTGAGCTTAAAAAAATACACACACATACAAAATGAAATTTACACTCAAAAAAAAAAAAACACTGTAAGGTTAGCAAAAAAAGCTTGTAAACCTACAAGAAAATTTGCTGATTTTGAACCCACAATTTTTTTGGTAAAGTTAGCAAAAACGTTTTGCTAAAAATTTGTTAACTGAAATAATTTTTATTTCAACTTAGTTCATACACATTTGAGGACCCCATTGGGTTCGGACCCAATAGGTCCAGACCCCGATGGGCCTAGACCTAGTTGGGTTCCTTAAAAATCGTCATAGTTTTTGATCCAAAATTTGTGTCCGTTTCGCTCTACCTTGCTTAGTTTTTGAGATACGTGATTTTAGGGGATCACTGGGGTCTTGAGAATTAAAAAACTCGATAACTTCAAAAATATTACTCGGAGAGCTTTTGGTTATTTTGCGGTCTTATTCTACGTGTTGAGAGCTTTAAAAATTCTTTTGGACTTTTTGTTGTGTCGGCAATATTTACCGAGATATGAGCATTTTAAAATTTTCGGGAATGCTAACTTTTTTGGATCCAAAGTTAGGTCCCATTAGGGTCCACACATGTGAAGAGGACCCGCGAAAGTATGGAGATTCTAAGAACCAAAAATGCCCTCCATTTTGCTCTATCTGGATTAGTTTCCGAGATAGCGCCATTTTAAGTTTTCTGAAAATAAAAAAAAATTTACCATTTATTTTTGCTAATGTTAGCAAAAAATCTTGTAAAAATGTTGTCAACTCAATTTCAAATTTAGCAAAAGAAATTAGTTCAAAGTTTGTTTAAAATTGCTAATGTGCTAAATGAAGTTTACAAGAATTTTTTGCTAACATGCTAACCTCAACTAAAAATTTGCTAAAAGTTAGCTAACTAGCATTAGCAAAAAAAAATTAGTAAATCTACTAACGGATTTTTTTGAGTGTATAATGTGCAGTGGAGTTAGAGAAAACTGATATATTGTTGGAGACACCAATTTGAAGAAATAAAAACAAAGGTATTTCTAGGCATATGAGTTATATTTATTTTTAAAGTTTATCCCACTAAATATTTTGTTTGCTATTGAACTAGGGTGAGCATTTTTTTCTGAACTCAAATCAGTACGCCCAAGTTTTAATGTTTTTTTTTTCTGGAACATACAAAGGTCCTCTTTAATTTTGGCTTAAATGGCTCTAATAACCGTATTATAAAAAATTTCCTTTCGAAATTTGGCAGGTACTCCTTATTCTAAATCTGCCTTCCAAATTTGAATATTGATAAACGTTAATTTGGCACTTTTTGGGTCTCCCCTGTAACGTATTCTGAAGTTGCTCACACAAAATTTGACTACATTTAATATAAACGAGACCTCGTGATTCCAAATCTGGCATCCAAATGTTTCAAACGCGTACTGTTTTTGAAATATTGGCGTTTAAAAAACTTAAAATTAACTGTTACCCATTCTTTATAAATCATTTAAAAAAAATATTTTTTTCCAAAAATCTCGAACTAAAACCGCTTGAAGAGCGTTATCAGCTTTCCTTTTTTCAAAAAAAAAAATCACTTTCATTTTTCTCAAAGTTCATCGTGAGACATTAAAAAAATATTGCTATAAAATTAAAATTTCTTAAAATCCGCGAAACTCAATTATTATTTACACTTAAGTTATAGAATATTATCATTATTTAAATAAGTTTTTAATAACCACGCCTACAAAAGGGGGCGAAACAAAACGACTTTTTGTTGTATCCCCAGCATGACCTTGAACTTTTTTCGACATCAAATTGTTTTATTTGCTTACCAAAAATAAAAAAATAACCTGTAAAAAATGGAGTTTTTCAGAGGTTGGTTAAGTTCTTTCAGGGGAAACTTTTTCCCTCTGGTCTGATTTTGCCCTCTTACGAATTTAAACTGCATATAACCTTAAGACATATTCGTGGCAATTGTCAGGAGTCTAGACATTCTATAAATATCTAAGAATCAATCACAGATTAATTATATATACTTTCTGGGGACTTAGACCGATATTTCGACGCATTACACACGGAATATCAAAGTGAGTATACCCCCATGCTGTGGTTGGTGGATATAAAAAGTACTGAAAGAAGTGGTCGAGAAAAACTATTAGTATGGACTTCAACCAGCCCGAATTTTTATATGAGAACTTTCGCATTTATTTTTTTTTTTTTGGTGTAGCACATTAATATTATTTAATGTTATTACTAAACAAACAAAAAAATGCAAAAAAATAACTAAAATTTCGCGTACCCCCGTGGTCAGTTTCGCTTACCCCTAGTGGTACGCGTACCATAGGTTGGTAACCGCTGGTGTATTGTATTTACAAATCATCATTTCGAATTTTAAAGAAATCGGAACAGTTCTTCTTGTAGCCCCCATACAAACCACCCTCCCGACATTCACATAAATCTCTCTTATTTCATGAAAATAGAAAATATTTAATTAAATTTTTTTTTGTGTATGTTTAACGCGTACTTTAATAACCCAATCAAATCGGATTATAATCGGAACATTTTTGGACTTAGGCCCCATGTGAAAATTTCGACCGATATTCACTTAAAGCGGTTTATTGGCAACAAATCGAAGCCTATTTCACTCAAATTTGGTTTGTAAGTGCACTGATACAAAAACGATTCATATCACTAATGAATGGAATTCATTAACGTTGTTTCATTACAACAATGAACTATTTCATATGCTGAATGAAATTTCATACATATTGTGCAACATTATCATTAATTTTGATTCATTAGATTTCGTAGTTTCATTAAAAAATTTCATTAAGTTTTGTCGTGTTGCGTCTGTTTAGCAGTGCTGCCAGAAGTGACGATTTTTCGTCATTTTGACGATTTTTTCGTGAAATTTTGCAAAATGACGACTGACGATTTTCTGATTTTATTCCCATACATTTTGACGATTTTTTGTAACTCCACTTTTATTCACAAAAATCAAAATTTGGAACTTTTTTAATTTTACAATGGTTTGAAAACAAAAATTAAATGAAATTCGATAAAAATAAAATACAGAAGAAATACACAAATTTACAACATTTCATTCTCTTTTGGAAATATAACTGCACTTAAAAAATTATGTCGTTTTAGCCTGGATTACTCAATGCTCCGTTATAAATTAACTCTCCGTTAAATTTAAGTTTTGCATACAAATTTTGACATAAGGCTCCGTTAAATCGGCAGTTAGCATCTAACTTTTCATTGAGTAATCCGCCCTTAAAGTCATTTATTTTTGCTCTGTATGAAAAAATAAATGATTATTCTTTTAATTTAATTTTAATTGTTGCTATTTTTACATGAGAAATCTTTTTTTTTTTTTAATATTTGAATTCCCAGTGAACAAACATACTCTCTAGTTACTACAAAAATGGAGCAAATATTTAAAATTTGTGTATGAAAACGATTCCTCCAAAAGAGCCCTCTTTTTAGACTCAAAAACTAAAACTCAGAGAATAATTGGAGTCTTTATCGATAAATTTTCAAACAAAATACTTGATACGTTCATTTTAAGTCAGTTTTTTGGGGCGTTTTCGAAGGCTCATTATAAGCTCCAAAAAGTGAGTTTTTTTTGACAAACCATTTTTGATACTAAAAATTATTTTTTTTAAATTTATATTCTTTTAAAATCTGAAAAAAATGCCCGAAAAAGCCATTATTTTTCCATATATTTAACGATGTCTTATTTGGAAGCGTTCTAAAGTTCCAAAACAAATAATACTTATTTTTAATGACTTTGTAGTTTGTTTTCTATAGTAAAAATAAATGAAAAAAAAAAAATTATTTGTTTAAGATTTAATGATATTTATTTTATTAGTAGTTAAAATTTAATGTTGCTGTCTGTTGAAACAAATTTTTATTTAGCTAAAAAATATTTTATGTACGTAAATTTGAAAAATCCATTAAACCAAAGTGGATAGAAAAAATTTTATTGTGCGTTTTAAAACTTTAATACATCAAAAAAAGTGTTTTTTTAACATTTTTTAAAGTGACGATTTTTTGACGACTTTTTTTTTAAACTTTTGACGATTTTGACGATTTTTTTTCTAAATTTGACGATTTTTCCCAATAAAAGCCTGGCAGCACTGCTGTTTAGTCTGTTAGTTTACGCGCAAAAAACAGCTGATAAGAGCGGCACGAAATAATTTGTGATTTTTTTTTTAATTTTTTTACGAAATTTAAAATTAAATGTTATTTAAAAAAAATTTTGTATGAGAAAACTGAGTGAAATCTATAGATATAATATAAAAAATATGTGAAAGTGTTTTTTTAACTTGGTTATTTTGTAATTTTTTCAGATTTTTTAATGAAATCTAAAACAAAAAGTAAATTATTAATTTTATATTTAATAAATTCACGCTGTTTTATTTTACTTCGTGGTTTTACTAGTGTATTACTATTAAAGATGGAGTAAAATTTTGTGCGAGAAAACTAAGTGAAAACCATAAAGTGTATTGCACCGGCACGGATAGTGGTTTATTATTTTTAATTCTATAAAAAGATATTACAATTGCATACATGTATTTCATTTCAAAAATTAAAAGTAGGATTAATTTAACGAAAGTATTTCATAAGAATTTAATACTGTTTTCATTAAGGTAATGAAAAATTTTCGTAAAATACAATTTATATTTTGTATGAACAATTTTCATTAATTTATTGACATTTGTTCTTGCAATTACATTTTATGATACATATTTCATTAATTCAATGAAACCCTACATAGCACACAGGGCCAGCATGATCCAATTTCGGCCAAAAGTCTTTATCGTTGTTGGATCCGTCTGAAAATGTGCTTCTAGAGGAATTCGAGGTCGCTGATTTCAAAATTTAGCTAAAAACCAAAAAAATCAAAATGGCGGATCGAATATGGCGGACAATTTTTTTTTAAATTGTCCGATTGAACTCAAATTTTGTTTTATGCGGGTCTGGAGTTACTGAATAAGAATTGTTACCCAAAATTTTGAAAAACAAAATGGCGGACTAAATATGCTTCTTAAAGTTTAAATAATGATCCAACTTCGGCCAAAAGTCTTTATCGTTGTTGGATCCGGCTGACAATGTGCTTCTAGAGTATTTCGGGGTAGCTGATTTCAAAATTTAACTAAAAAAATCAAAATGGTGCATCCAATATGGCGGAGAAATTTTTTAATAATTGTCCGATTTAACTCAAATTTTGTTTTAAGTTGGTCTTGGAGTTACTGAATCAGAATTACTGGCGTGAATTTTGAAAAACAAAATGGCGGACTAAATATGCTTAGTAAAGTTTGTTACAAGTAATTAAAAAACAGTTATATTCCTTTTCTTTGTTGAAGCTAGCTGAAAGTGTCGCCTAGTAAATTTCCGGGTCTGTTATCTTAAAATCGAACTGATAAAATTCAATATGGCGGCTAGATTTTCTAACTTTGTCTGATCTAACTAAAAATTAGTTTTAAGAACATTAAGAGTGTCTGAAGTTAAATCTACGTACATAATTTTTATACCCTCCACTCTAGTGATAGAAGGTATATATAAGTTTGTCATTCCGTTTGTAACACCTCGAAATATTGGTCTAGGACCCCATAAAGTATATATATTCATGATCCTCGATCGATTTTAAGACGATCTAGCGATGTCCGTCCGTCCGTCCGTCCGTCTGTCCGTCTGTCTGTCTGTCTGTCTGTCTGTCTGTCTGTCTGTCTGTCTGTCTGTCTGTCTGTCTGTCTGTCTGTCTGTCTGTCTGTCTGTCTGTCTGTCTGTCTGTCTGTCTGTCTGTCTGTCTGTCTGTCTGTCTGTCTGTCTGTCTGTTGAAAACACGCTAACTTTTGAAAGACTTTACGGAGGCTCCTGAAGTTTGACATATATGTTGGGCATTTACCTGGTCAGGTTGGTATTGCAATCCAGCGAAATCGGTCCAGTGGTTCAAAAGTTATGAGCAAAAGACTGAATTTCGGCAAGGGTTTTTCGTGAATTTATGAGATAAAAAGCACTATAACTTTCGAAAATCAATTCTGAGGATGCAGAAGCTTGGCACATATATTTTACGTTCCTCCAGCCTAGTTCATATTGAATTTCACCCAAATCTGTCCAGTGGTTCAAAAGTTATTAGCAAAACCGTGAATATCAGATTAGCTTCACCTTAAATTCACGTGGTGAAAACCCGTTAAACCTGTTTTAAAACCATTGGTAAGTCACAAAAATATTTTAAAACGTATTTTTGTCACTCAAAAATATTTTTATACCAAAACAAAAAAAAAATACACTCGAAAAAAATTTTACACTCAAAAAAAATTTTACACTCAAAAAAAAATTAGTAAATTTTTTTTTTATGTAAAATTCGAAAAAATTTTACACTCAAAAAAAAAATTATTAAATTTTTTTTTGAATGTAAAATTCGAAAAAAAATTTACACTCAAAAAAAATTTTACACTCAAAAAAAAATTAGTATTTTTTTTTTTCAAAAATTACTAAAAAAAAATTTTTTTACACAAAATAAAATATTTCTAATCATAACTGTTATTTTTTTCACGTTAGAAAATTTACTATCACTTAAAATGGGCATTGTGGAGGGTATTCATAGATTCGGCCAAGTCGAATTTAACTTTTCTACTTGTTATATATATGTATATATTTTTTTTATTTTTGATATAAATATGGAAATGGTGTAAATGACTTACTTAGTTTCAGAAAAGCTTTTGGAAATGGTGACGACAAATTATTCACTTTTTTCTTTATTTTGGAAATCAAATAAAAAATCTTTGAATTTAATTGGAAATGGTGTAACTGATATTTTCCATAATTCTACAAAAAACTAGAAATGTATATAATTTTTTTTTTTTTTGGGTTAAATTATTTCTTTTAAAACAAATCTCGGACCACTGCATATATAGCTGTAGTTTTGCCATTTATCATTTCGAGCAAGTTTGGGCAACTTTTTTCGAAAGATATGGATCCATTCTCACTGCTCAACAAATCAAAGGTTTTTGAATCCGGTTTGAAGTTTGATATACAATTTTTAAAGATTTTGACTCGCTGATTCCAAATCTGTGCTCCAAATTTTTCCATCACGTCGGTTGAAAATGCGAAAAAAAAGCGATTTTTGCCTTTTTTGAAAGCCTGAGCAGCCAATGGGTGGAATAAAAATCTGGTATAAAGCGTTAGAGTAGAAATGAACTATGATCTCAAATATATGATCAAAAAAATTTGAAGTTGTTGCACTATTATTGGCCAAACATATATTTAAAAAAAACACTGAAAAAAATTAGAAAAAGCTCCATTTTTAAAAGGCTCTAAATCAAAAACCAGTGCCCAGTTTCTGTAACTATGCGAAAACTTTTCGCATCGAGAAAAATAAAACAATATTGTAGTCATTTAGTTTTTAACAGGGTGACTACAATGTTGCTAATGTAAAAAACATCGAATACGAAAAAAATGCAAAGCTATGTTTTTAAATCACTCTGTTAAGTATAAGGTGACTATAATGTTCATTTATTTTTTTGATGCGGAAACTTCTCGCATAGTTACAGAAATCGGGTACAGATGATCAATCTTTACTGTGATGTGCTCAAAATTTAGGCAAAAGTTCATTCTTTCTTATAGACTTTTAAACCCATTAAAGATATCTTCCGGTTTATAAGAAAAATAACACAGAAAACTTAAATTTCTAAAATATTTATTTTTTTTAGTTTTTCTTTGAAAAATATCAAAAAGAACTAAGGTATCTATCCACCTTACCTTTTTTACAAAAATGATAATTTTAACAGTATCATTTTAAAACGCAAGTGTATTCCACTGAATGGCTGCTGTGCAGGCTTTCAAATAATGCAAAAATCGTAATTTTTCGTATTTTCAACCATGAATAACTAAAAATCTGGACGTGATGGAAAAATTTGGAGAACAGATTTGGAATTAGGAGATCAAAGTCTACTAAAATTGATCACCAGAATTCAAACCGGAAAATGAGTGTTGAGCGGTGTCTATATCAAAAAAATATATAGACCGATTGTATCGAACTGAGGATCGCTGAGGATTTTTTCGGCGCGAGGTAAATAGCTAAAAAAATATAATTTTTTCACAAAAAACGTGAATTGCTGCCAGGCAAATGAGTTATATTTGTCCATGTTATTTTCGTTACAAAGGCTTATATATAAGGTTGAACCACGCAAACAAAAAGTTAAACATTAGCAATAGAAGTTTGGAAAAAAATTTAAAAAGTATCTCATCTTTTAAAAATGTTTTACCAACTTCTTTAACTTTGAAGACCTGACAAAGGAAAGGGTGTAATTGGACCATAAAGATAAGTTCAGAAAATCCGAAAATTTTCAAATATGGACTTTTGGCCGGAAATCGATCTGTCTGGCCCTCTGTGAATAGGTTCCTTTTTAACGTAATTTTTTATAACATTAATGTAGATTTTCAAATTTCTATTAGTGTAGCTTTAACTGGAAACCATCTCCAGCAATAACACCACCCACCATACATGGGAAATTATAATTTGTTTCAAATTATAATTTGTATAATAATTACAATTTTGCCTGCAAATGAAAAATTATTTTTTTCTAATTTTCATTTACTGAACAAATGAAATTAAAAAAAATTTAATTTTCATTCGAATGAAAAGCTTTCGCACATTTTTTAATTACGTTGCCATAAAAAATCAAAGACCAAAACCTTTAAAACCCGATATTTATAAAGTTGGCAACGCAAATAAAAATTCCAGCAAAAACACAAACCCTAAACAAAAATCGTAATCTTTAGACGACAATCAAATTGTACCCTACTTGTGGCAATAATATTAATTACCAATCAGGATTTTCTAAGATGGCATAATTAATAAACCCTTAAAAATAAAACACATTTTCTAAGTTCTCAATTATTAAAAATATCACAAAATGACAATAGTTTCAATACAAAAATTTCATTTTGTGATTTTTTTAATTACTAAAAACTTTAAGGATTGGGCCGTTGATATCCAAAATATTAGTAACAATAGCGTTTCAAACCATTTTGCGGTAAAGAACTTTATCTGTCGTGATTTCCTTACAATTTGGACAGATTAATATAATGTCGGGAATTGTCTAGCATTATTTTTACACCAATTTAAAAATTTATATGAGTAAAATTTTGAGTTATTCCATTTTGCATTAAAGACAACAACCAACATTATTTACCAAAAGCTCCAGCATTAAAAATCTACTCACTTGTTACATACTGTTTTGCAATTAAATAAATACATTTTTAAGCTAGGCTTCCTCCGGGCGTAATAAGTTGTGACCAAGTCAGATTTTTACAGTTTAATACTCCTGGAGAGTATTATTGGAGGGAACACTTTAAACGTTGCATAGAGCGCTAATGGCAAGCCAACTAGGTGTTCACTGTTTCCCAACTGATATAATCTATGGAAATCATTGTTAGTCTGCAAATGGGGAAATAAAACAATTGATGCTTTATTTTCGGTCTCTTGAGAAAAAATACTAGAAAATTTTAATAATAATTAATTATTAAACCATTAAAATTTTTTTATGTCAATATGTAGAAATTTTTTGGAAACCCTAACCACGTAAAGTTCTTCACCACTCAAGAAACTCTATTATTCTTAATATTTAGGAGCAGGTATGAATCTGAAAAAAGATTCATAGAATTTTTATTTTTAATGTTAAATTTAAGATTGGTACATGTTGGTAATAAGTAAAATAACATTTTCATCAAAGTCCTGAGGTACGTCTTCGAACTGCTTTGAATACTTTATCCCATAATTCTTGTAATACCGAACTGAAAGTCAAAAACTGTGAACTGAAATTTAAAGAACGTCAATAGAAAGTTGGAAAATATCATTGAAAATCAAAAAATATTAGTTTAACTGAAACGTGTAAAAAATATTAATGGAAATTCAGGGGACACATTTCCTCCTCGGCATAAACGTTTTCAAATTCACTTATTATATTAACGCTTCAAAATACAGTTTTGTTCTTATTTTTATTATTTTTAATAACCACGCCCCAAAAACGTTTGCAGACGTTGGGGACAAATTCAACCCAAAAAAGGAGTAACATTTTTGACCATACTCGTTTTGAGTTGGATAAAACTTGAAACATAGTGTCATTCTTACAAAACAAAATGATAGTGGCAAAATTTTAGACTTTTGGTTATTTTTCTTCCCGAGATATGGGGTCTTGAAAATTTTGAAAATCGTATATGTTTGACAAAAGCGTTTAGACATAAATGACGTTATCTCAAAAATGCTCAAGAAAAATGTTATATCTCAAAAAACGATATTTTTAACATTTTTGAAAAATAAGGGTGTCCAAAATTGAGGTATCATTTTAATTTTTCTGCCATTTTTTTCTACTTGTAGTTTTTATTCTGAATTTTAGTTTTCAGATTCTAAATACATTCCGGTTAGTTAATATGAAACGATACACGAAGGAGCAACGTGTTTTTATTAATAAAATTTTTTTAAAAATAGAAAGAGAAAATGAGAATTTTTTATCAAAATATTTTTTACCGACGAACCACATTTTCAGCCAATGACTACGTCAACTAGCAGTACTGTCACATTTTGGGTGAAGAGAATCTAAGAGTTATCTTAGAGCAACCATTACATCCACAAATGTTACGGATTGGTATAGTTCGTGGTCCGGAGGAATTATCAGATTATATTTTTTGAAAACGAAAATGGAAATGTGATTACACTGAAAGAATTATTGTTCATAATATCTATGAACATATTTCATAAAACCAAATTCATAGAATCTATGAAACAATTCATTGGCTGAATGAATATTCATTAGTATTTTGAAATATTTCATAGAATTTTATTCATAGATTTTGTAAGATTCATAGAAAAAATTCATAGAAAAAAAATGTCATTAATAATTTTTTAAAAATTAAAATAATGTTACAATAATTAAATAATTTGAATAAATAAAATATTAAAAAAATATAAAAAATTTAAAAAAAAAACATAAAAAACGTAAAAAAAAAAAAAAATATTGCTGCCCAGGCGGGGTTCGAACCCAAGACCTACCGGCTGGGAAATTTATAATCGACGCCTTAGCTAGCAGCGCCACCAAAGGAGGAAAACCTCGCCGACTAACACTTAGTTTTGTAATGTTCGTTATTTTTTTTTTGCAAATACACAAACATTTTGTTTTCTACAAACATACACACAGATTTTGGCAGAGCATTGCGGCAGAGCATAATATTTTAAAGCAGGATATTTAACAAAATAGATTTTAAGTGTTATAACTTGTTTATTTACTTTAGCTCAGTGGTTAGAGACTATGCTTCACGAACCACTGGTATTGTGTTCGAATCTCGGTGGGGATCAGTTAAAAATAAATAAATTTTTAAATATAGAATATTGTAAATAAATAAAAATAAAATAATAAAGTAAATAAACATTAAATAATAAAATAAAAAAAAATAGAATTGAACAATAAATTTTTTTTTCCATAGCCTATGAACTTTTTCATAGGTATCTGGTTTCTATGAATTTGTTTCATAGATTCTATGAAGGGCATCATTGGCTCACTTCTAATGATTTTTTTCATAGAATCAATGTACGTTTTCATAGCTGTAATGAACAAAATTCTTTCAGTGTACGGTCAATGGAAATCGCTACAGGGAGATGATCCGAAGGTTTTTGTAGCGGAAAATTGATGATTTAGATGTAAAGAATATGTGGTTTCAACAGAATAATGTCCTTTGTCACACTGCAAGAGAAACAATGCATCTTTTGGAAGACCAGTTCGAAAATCGCATTATTTCTCGCAGAGGAGGAGTAAATTGACCAACAAGATCGTGTGATTTGACACATTTAGATTTTTTTGTGGGGTTTTTTTTTGAAATCGAAAGAGTGCAGCAATAATCCCACAACAGTTCAATACCTTCAAACCAACATTATCAAGCAGATATCAACCATTGACAATAGTTTATTGAAAAACGTGTTTGATAATTTTGGTACAATATTGGGAGCCTACCGAGCCAGTAAGGGGGGTCACTTGACCCACATATTTTTTTATTTATAACCGGAACCTATTTGTAGTAAACTGAAATTAAAATATTTTTAATATCTGAAAAAAATCTAATTTTTTCATCAAAATTAAAATGATACCTCAATTTTGGACACCCTTTATTTTATTAAGGATCCCCTATACTACATAAGTTAACATTTTCAGGATTGAGACTTCATTGATTCTTTCACTCATTCTTTGGAACGCTCAAAATACACTTAACTTTTAAAAATATCGTTTTAGACGATATAGCATTTCGAAAATTAAGGTTAAAACAATGATCGTTAACCTTTCGCATGTCATTTTAAAGGCGGTCTTATTACTTATTATATAAAAACTAAATGAGACCTCTTCCTTAAGTACTTTTTGAGATAACGGCATTTACGTCACAACACTTTTGTCAAAAATGTACGATTTTCCTAATTTTCAAGACCCCATATTTAGAATACTAGAATGACCTGAAGCCTGAATGGCAATGACTATAACACATATTTGTGCCAAACATCAGGAGTCTAGTTTCTATGTTTTGGATTTGATGTGTCTTCCACAAACACACGTGAATGCGATACATACTTTATGGTTTCCTAGGCCGATATTTCGATGCGTTACACACGGAATGACAAAGTGAGTATACCCATATGCTATGGTTAAAAATTATGTTTTCTGGGATTGTTTGAGTTCTTTAAAAAGATTCTTGTTTTCCCAAGGACGATTTGCCAATTTCCGAATTTTAGAAGTAGAAAATAGAAAGCTATTTTATTGTGGACTGTATCATGTCTTCCAGAGATTGACGGAAATTCGGATTGGCGATATTTCGATGCGTATTTACGGAATGACAAAATGCTGATATTCCTATACTGAGGTTGAAAGGTAAAAAAAAACATCCGCCGTTTTCTTACCATCTCTAATCTTGAATTTTTTCAACAACAATGTGTGGAAGGGTTGGTGGCATTTTGATGTTTTAATTATCGCTACAAAAAAAAAACATATTGTTACTGATATTTATCTTTTCTTTCAAAGAGGTTTTAAACTTACATCTTAATTTTGATAGAGTCGGAATCCGCGTCTTTCTATGGTCCTGTTTTTTATTAAAATTCCAAAAAAAATATATATTCAATTGTATGTATTTTTATTTTTTTTTTTTTTATATTGACACATAAATAAAGGTTCGAAAATATGCTAACAAAAAATTGTTGGCAAATCGAACAAATTTAAAAAGCTACAAATTAATTTCCAAACTCAAAATCATTTGTGAATTTAATTACCATTTTTATCCAATTCAACAACCATACATTTCCATTTGCTAATGCCTTTATGATACCTGCTTTTTTCAAGTTACTTGTTGCTGCATTTATTAGGGTTTTTCTATGGGAATTTCGATAAATTCAAAATTTTTGGTTGAAGTTATCGAAATTTTTATAGAAAAACCCTAATAAATGCAGCAACAAGCAACTTGAAAAAAGCAGGTATCATACGCACTTAAGGAAATGGAAATTCAAAAATTTATAATTTTCATTTTGATAAATGGAAATTGGTTGTTAATTCCCATTTGATAAAGAAATGGTAATTAAATTTAAATGGAAATTAAAAAATCCCATGTATGCCACCCACATTCATTTCATAATCCTTCATTTGTTTATTTTGTTTTTATTTTTTTATTATTAAAACAAACAATATTATAAAGAATAAACAAACAAAATAAAGCAAAATTAAAAAGAAAAGAAAAAAAATACATTAGATTTTACACTTGCACTCCTACGATATCGATGAGTAAAACTATAACAAGCGACCTCAGTTTTCTATCCATTAACTCAACTCTATCCAACCTAAGGCCCCAAAAATTTCTTTTGTTTTAATCATTTAGGTTAAATTGTGTTAGGTCATGTGTCGTTCATGGAGCCTAATATCTCAAGGTGATTTTTCATAAACATAAAAATTATTTGTAGCATAAAAAAAAAAATGTTATGTTTATAACGCATGCATAAAAATATCTCTGCAGACCATATAGGCTGACATAGGCTTTTGAAATTCATTCAAATACTACTACGTATCTTAACATTAATGTACCTTATAAATGTTTTCGATAACTAAAAACCCCCCAAAAAAACATGCTTTCACAAAAACAAAAATCACGAACATTGTATATTGTCTACGAAACGGTCACACGAGACGAGTTCAGTGTGTCATTTATTTTTATCGTATGTCCTTTTAGTCTTCTTCTTCTTTTTATTTAAGGATTTGTTTGTTTTTTTTTTACATTCTCTTTTCTCTTATCATTCCTCTCTTTAGAATTCTCACTGATTCTGTGTATGAAAAGTTTTTGCTCTGACAGAATATATATTAAATTGTTGCTGAAAAAAGAGACTTTGAAACATGGTTTTTATTTTAAACTTTTTTGTATACCTTCTCTTATTGTATGAAGGATATAAAGCGCCAGAATCTAACAAACTGTAAATTTTTTGCAAATTCCTGAGTTAACAGGATAAAAAAAAGCTATTTTTGGAAAAAGGTACATACTTAGGCATTTTCGTCGAAAAGGGTTATAAATCTTTTTAAAGGTAACAATGTTATTTTACAGAAAGAAACTTTTGTTAAAGCTTTTAAAACTACTGACAATTTTTAACTTTAATATCTATTACAAAACTGCACTCAGAAAATTATGTAAGTTACTACATGTTAGTTGTTTGTATATTTTACAGTAGTTAGTTGTTTTCAACTAAAAAGTCAGTTGTTTTTGTATGAAAAATATCAAACAACTATTTCTGTTAGTTATTTTAAGTCGTTTTTTTGAATAAGGTGTAGTGTTCTGTTATTCAAATCGTATACACGTCCTTTTGTCCGTCAATTTGTTTACCAGTTTTTTCTGTCTATTAGTGACCGCGTCTTTAAAAAAAAAAAAAAATACAAAAATATATATAAAAATTAACACAATTCGTTCTTAAAATAATTACACATAAAATAAAACCAAATATCTAACTTATTAGAAATAAAAATAAACCATTAACAACAAATTAAATTAAATAAAAATAAAATAAAACCAAAGAGCCAATACATATTTAAAAATCATAAAAAACAACAACTACAATAGTGCATCCAAACCGGTTTCAAAAATAATAAAAATAAAAAACAACAAAAAAATTATTTCAAACCATAAACTAAAAACATCCTATGCAAAATTTTAACAAACAAATAAGCTTTGAAAAGAAATAGAAAAAAAAACAATAAACAAGTGCTAAAAAATAAAACAAGAAAAAAAACAAAAATACCACTGTCTATTTTAAATAAAATTACAACACTCATCACAACAACATAAAACATCAATAGCAATTATAAAAAAAAAAACTACAACTCCACTCAAAAAGAAAATACACCGAGCCCTCGTTTAACAAGCTTCTGTGATTTCGTATTTTACAATGACCATGCAAGGGGCTTTTATGCCTCCAATTTCAGTGTCATTGTTGTTGTCCTTTTCCCGTGTTTTCCCCTCTTAGACATTTTACAGGTGGCTTGGTATCGCATTGTTGTTGTGCTCCCTAGTGATGAAGGTATAACACTGATCACTATTCAGCAAATTATATCAACAATTCCGGTGCTAAACCAACTGTACCATTGTCAGGTATATTGATTTGAATTTTTCCGTATTATGACTGGTAGGTTTCGTTTGGACTTCTGCAATATACGCGGACTGAGAGCAAATTTCATCAATGTATATGCTCACATTCGATTTCATCGGCCGGATGTTTTCGCCTTATGTGAAACTCAGGTAGGAGGAGATGCTGATCCACAGGATTTCCAAATACCTGGGTATCACTTTCTATCCCTTTTTGTTCTTCATCGGGGCCTTGCGGTATATATTCGTGAAAATGTTGTGTACCAACTACAGCCTCATCTAGGCTGTAGTGATGCGGAATTTAACTCTCTTTGGGTTAAATTCCAAATCAGGTCGTACATTTTACACTTCGGGTTCGTCTATAGGAGCCCGAATTTGGATACGATGGGCTCCTATAATAGTTTTGATTCCGTATCCGATTCGATTACTACAATCCTTGAGAACTGCCCGAGTAGCGAAATAGTCGTTGCCGGGGACTTTAATGCGCACAACGCGTCATGGTTACGTCATTCTAGCCATACGTCCCCCGAGGGCTTATACGTTGAGCTCTTCGCTGCACACAACCACCTTGTGCAACTAGTGGATGAACCAACTCATATTCCGTGTGTTGAAGGGCAGTTTTGTAATACCCTCGACCTTTTTCTCACCTCGCATCCTGACAAATACGAGGTTGAACTACTTGCGCCTCTCGGAAACTCGGATCACAACCTCATTTCTGCGTCCTTTTCATTTTCTGATCTTCAAAGTGCTTCAAAACCAGCGACGAAGCGCTCAATTTTTGTCTACGAAAAGGCTCGTTGGGCCGAGCTCAACGATTTCTTTCAGCATTTCAACTGGAAACTCTGTTTTCTTGATGACAATGTTAACGCTGCAGCAGAAATGATGGTAAATGTAATAATGCTGGGAATGAAATTATTTATTCCATCCAAGCAGGTTTCGACTAAACCAAAACATAAGTGCTGGTTTAATCAGACGTGCAAAAATGCAGTCAGATCCAGAGAGGATACGTTCAGTAATTGGCGTAACGACAAAAACCCAGTTACTGACGCGTTACGTAAACAGGCGAGGAACGAATGTGCCAGAGTACTCAGACGTGAAAAACTTCTTTACGAACAACGTCTGCGTGCTAAGGTCCTTGCTGCTCCTCGGGGTAGTAAGACCTTTTGGTCATTCGTTAAAAGGGTAAAGAATAATACTAGTTCATCCATTCCAACCCTTATAATGAACGACCAAATATTCACGGACCCGGTTGATAAAGCCAACCTTTTCGCTGAGATGTTTGCAAGAAACGCATACTTACCGGAAAGCAATCAACCACTGCCCGAACTTGAAAGGGTACCCTTTACTATGTCCAAGGTATTTTTTCGAGCACGTGCAGTTAAAAAGGTTCTTGAAGATCTTAACATAAATAAGTCCCCGGGGCCGGATGGTATTACAGCAATGGTGCTAAGGCGTTGTGCTGCGTCGCTTTGTCGTCCTTTGGCAAACCTATTTTGCTATTCATACCGGGTAGGAATTTTTCCCTCATGTTGGAAGGTGGCCAACGTCCAGCCAATCCCCAAAAAGGGTGAGGCTACGAACCCAGAGAATTACCGCCCAATTGCAATTTGCTCTACGATCTCCAAGGTGATGGAGAGCATGATTAATCACCACCTTGTAAATTACCTGGAGTCCAATCCACTTTTGTGCGATCGACAGTATGGCTTTCGTAGAAGTCGTTCTACGGGAGACCTGTTAGCGTTCCTTACGGAACGTTGGAGTCGTTCTATTCACCAATTTGGTGAAAGCAAGGTGGTTGCTCTAGATATTTCCAAGGCGTTTGATCGTGTGTGGCACGGTGCACTCGTTTCGAAGCTTATTGCATTTGGTGTCGGTCAGGGTTGCAAAATGAGAACATCAAAACTGTACCAACGAGCTCATAAAATTGTACTTTTTTGACCCCAATTGTACCAAATTTAAAAAAAAAAGTGTAGATTTTCACGGAAATTTCACGGAAATTTCCCGGGAAATAAAGTCCCGTGAATTCTCCATATTTTACAATCCCGAAAGCCTGGGAAATAAAGCAGGAATTCCCGGTTTTTCTATTTTCTCTAAAAATTTTTATGTTGTGACGATTTTGGACTATTTTCTGTTTGCTTGTTAAAGGTTTTATTAAAAATACTTAATTACCGAAATAGGAGGGGAGAAGGGATCTGTGTGTTGTAGAATCTGCGACTATTCGTCGTTAAAAATTTTTGATATCTGAGACTTTTTCGATAGGAAAAATGGTTAAGAATCTGAATCTTTTTAAATTGGGTCTCGAAACTTAATACATTTTCTATTTTAAAAAATACTCTAAATCTGTCTACTATCGGTAAAAAGAAAAATATTTTTGAAGCTGTGGCATTTTTTGTCACAAATATCTCAGAATTTTTGAAAAAAATTTTCTTTTTGAAGCTGAAAAAATTTGGGTTTTTTTCGGGAAACATAAATTTCGCTGAAAAATCCATGAAAAATATAATCTGAGAAAGTTTTTAAATTGTACCAAATGAGCCATTGGTGTACCATTGTACTTTTGAGCATCGAATTGTACCAAAAAAAGTACAATTGTACCAACTTTTGCAACCCTGGTGTCGGTAGTGATTTCTCTCGATTTATATCGAGCTTTCTCAGAGACCGTACTATACGTGTTGTCATAGATGGGTTATCATCAGATGAGTTCCGGCTAAATTCAGGGGTACCGCAAGGTTCTGTTCTTTCTCCTACCCTTTTTCTTATTTTTCTTAACGACCTTCTTTGTCAAACTTCCAATCCTATCTATTCTTTCGCAGATGACAGCAACATTTGTCATTCATTTTCCTTTAATCGCAGACCAAGCCTTAATGAGGTTGAATCTATGAGACAGAACATGAATGACACACTCAATCGTGACCTCTCAGCGATATCCGAGTGGGGTCTTGCGAATAGGGTGGATTTTAATGCTCGTAAGACCCAATGTTGTATGTTGACCCACAGACGGATTGTGGGATCAGCGTCATCTGTATCCATGGGTGGTATAGCTATTGAGGAATCAGACACTCTTGATGTTCTAGGCATGAAAATTCAATGTGATGTCCGATGGAACCAACATGTTTTTCAAGTGTCGAAAGAAGCATTCAAGTGTCTTGGTTTCTTGAAACGGTGTAAGAATTACTTCACTCCGTCTGATCTCCTCACTATTTATACCGCCTATATCCGGCCGAAGATGGAATACAACTCCCATATCTGGGCAGGTGCTTCAAGGTCTATCTTGAAGCTTCTGGATCGGGTGCAAAGGAGTGCGTTGAAGCTAATTAATGACAGTAGGGTATCCAACTCTATTGACTCATTGGAGCATCGTCGGAATGTGGGTTGTGCGACATTGTTCTATCGATATTATCACGGTAAGTGTTCAGCTGAGATAGGCGAACTCATCCCTGAGACTCGGGTGCATGCCCGTAGTACTCGCCTTTCCAGCAGTTCACATCCGTTTGTTGTCGACTGTCCAATGTATCGCACAACGCATTACAGAGAAAATTCGTTTCTCGGTCGAACTAGCCGTATGTGGAATAAACTCCCCGCAGACGTCTTCCCAACCAGCTACAATTTGGGAAAATTCAAATTAAACGTCCACAAACACTACTCCCTCTTTCCTTCTCCCCATAACCTATTTTCCTAATACCAACACAATGCATTGCATATGTAGGGGGCATCCCCTGAGTGTTGGCTCAAAGTAAAAAAAAAAAAAAAAGTTTTTTCCAAAAAAATAAAAATTAATTTTCGTTTTCTTATTTTTCATAACTTTAAAAAAAAATGAAAAAATTTGGTCTTCAATTTTTTTTTCTGAAAATTTAAAAAAAAAAAAAAAATTATATATTGTTTATTTTATTTTTACTACATTTTAGTTGTTTTGACTACAAATGTAAGTTATTATTACTACATAAGTCAGTTGTTTTTTGTCAGTTAAAATAACTAACATTGTTAGTTGATTTAACTGAAAAAGTAGTTGACCCCAAAACAACTTACAAAGTAGTTATTTTAACTAACATTTTCAGTTGATTTTACTAACATAATTTTTTGAGTGTGTATTTCTTTCGAACACATTAAACTAAAATCCTTATTAAAAGCTTTCAAATAACAATCTAAATAAAACTGTATCATACACTAAAAGATTAGTAATGTCCTTTCAAAACTTTGTCCTTAAATATCATAATATAAATTTTTAATAATAAATTTTTAAAAGTACATTATTTACATTATTTTTACTGATCAAAATAAAAAATATGGAAAAATTAGGGAAGATTCTCCCATTTGCAATCAATGGTGACATTATAAGACAATTAAAAATATTTTAAAAATATTTTTCAATTTAAAAATTTGAGGTCCTTTTAAAAGGAAACAGGATCACGAAATGAAAAACTGTAAATTTAATTTTACTCCATTTGATCTGTACTTTCAGACGTATATCACCCGTTTCATGTTTAATATTGGCTATCGGACGGTGTTACAACAAACTCATTGCAGTTTTTTTCATGGTTACACTTAAATATTACCAGAAAAGATTGTTATTTTTATTTTTGCTTCCTCCTTATTGACGAGAATTCCTTGTAAATTGGCAAGCCTAGAGGGTCATAAGTGGGAACGACCGCCATTTGTTTTTACCCTCTAACATTTTTTATGTAAATGAAAAAAAAAAATATGAAACAAAAACTATAAAAAGAACATTTTTGATCAAAAAATATTTTTTTGATAAAAAAAAATTTATGAAAAAAACTGATTTTTGATAAAAATTTAATTTTTGATAAAACAAAAAAAAAATTTGCTGAAAAATAACACCGCTCAACACTCATTTTCCGGTTTGAATTCTGGTGATCAATTTTAGTAGACTTTGATCTCCTGATTCCAAATCTGTTCTCCAAATTTTTCCATCACGTCCAGTTTTTTAGTTATTCACGGTTGGAAATGCGAAAAATTACTTTTTTGCATTATTTGAAAGCCTTTACAGCAGCCATTCAGTGGAATACAAATCTGGTATAAAGCGCAAAAGTATAATTTGTCTTTGGTCTCCAACAAGAAAACAATTTTTTTCTAATTATTGCGTTTGTTTGGTTATCATTTTTGTAAAAAAGGTAAGGTAGATACCTTAGTTCTTTTTGATATATTTCAAGGAAAAACTAAAAAAAATAAATATTTTACAAATTTAAGTTTTCTGTGTTATTTTTCTTATAAACCGGAAGATATCTTTAATGGGTTTAAAAGTCTATAAGCTTTTGCCTAAATTTTGAGCTCATCACAGTAAAGATTGATCATCTGGTTTTTGATTTAGAGCCTTTTAAAAATGGTGCTTTTTCTAATTTTTTTCACAGTGTTTTTTTAAAAAAACATGTTTGGCCAATAATAGAGCAACAACTTCAAATTTTTTTGATCATATATTTGAGATCATAGTTCAATTCTACTCTAACGCTTTATACCAGATTTTTATTCCCCCCAGTGGCTGCTGTGCAGGCTTTCAAAAAAGGCAAAAATCGCGTTTTTTTCGCATTTTCAACCGCGAATAATTAAAATTCTAGACGTGATGGAAAAATTTGGAGCACAGATTTGGAATCAGAGAGTCAAAATCTTTAAAAATTTTATATCAAACTTCAAACCGGAGTTAAAAACCTTCGATTTGTTGAGCGGTGTAATTATGTTACATTTTATTCACCAACTGGTAAAAAACTTGTTTATTAACCAGATGTTGAATTCTTATCCAAGTTACAAATCCAAGTTTAAACCCCTTTGGTTTTAGGAAAATGAAAGCAGTAATTCTTATTGTACCCTCCAACCACAGTATGGGGGCATACTCACTTCGTCATTCCATTTGAAATATCGGTCGGGGACCCCATAAAGTATATGGGGCATTCCAGACCAAATCACTCACTTTTAGACCCAACCCCCTTTGATTAATTTTTTTTTGGATATGTTTTAGTACGTATTAAATGCAACTTGCTCTTAAATTTTCAGATTTTTATACCATGTTGGTGCACAGAAAATAATATCGTTTATTTTATTTTAATTAAAATTTTAATCGTTTTTTAAATTAATATTAATTAAATTTTTAATTAATATAATTAACTGTTTAATTAAATTTTTAACTTTATTTTAATTAACATTTTAATTGTTTTTAAATTTAAAATTAACTAAATATTTAATTAATATAATTAATTGTTTAATTAAATTTGTAGCTTCACTTAGTTTTGTTTTTTTTTTTGTTTTCCGTGTGTGTTGTTTTCTTGCATTGTATTACATACAAAAAAATACGTAAGTATAACTAGTGCCTACGGTCAGTACCGTAGTACCGGGAATACCGTTATTCCCGGTACTACGGGAAATGGTACCGGTTTCCCGGTTCTTGAATTATTCCCGGTATTCCCGGGAATACCGGTATTCCCGGTTCCGGTTCTGACGGTATTACCGGTATTCCCGGGACTACCGGTATGCATATTTTGTAAAATTTTGTACAATTAAAATTTTTTCTTCGCTTTTGCCAAAAAATTTACAAAACATATGAAAAACACCATTTAAATTTTTTTTATGACTTTAAGAAAAAAATAGTTACATGATTTTGAAATAATTTTACAAACACAACTAGGGCTTCCAATCGGGATTGGTTTTTCTGAATCCCGGGATTCGGGATTGAAGAAAAATTTCGGGATATTTTGAATCCCGGGATTCACGGGATTTTTTGGAAATTTTCGGGATTTTTCGGGAATTTTAAAATTTTTTAGTATTTTTTGTCAATTTAACAAATTTACGCGTTCGTAAAAATTACCAAAGTTTTGTTGATGTTGTGAACTTCAAAAAAAAGGTCGGGATTGCTCCTGTGAAGAATAACGGTTATCTTTCGTCGTGGCTCATCGTTGTAAACTTTTAGTGAGCGTGAGTTGAAAAAAAAAATAAATGAATTTTCAATTTTTTGCATAAGTGATTCATTTTTTGCTAATTTTTTTATTTTTTTAAATTTATTTGATTTTTTTTTTATTTTATTTGTTTTTTATTTTTTCTTGCAAAAAAAAATATTTTTTAGCATTGTTTTTTTTTTTTGTAAAAAATGTGTTAGCGAGAGTAGAGTTTGCATGACTCACGCGTGAGCGTAAATGATAAGTGAGTGATTCCATTATTGTTTGCGTGAGCGTGACTGAGTGTGAGTCAAAACCCACTTACGCCTTAAAAAAATGTTTTAGTAAAACATAAAATTAAAAAAAATTACAACCTAAGGAGTTAAGATGTGTCAAAAGCCATTTACTGCAATATTCTTCTTGTAAGAGTAAAAGGAATAAATATAAAAGCCCTTATGTCGAACCACCACTAGTTTTTAGAATTTCTTTACATTTCGCAAACGTTTCACCTTTTTCTATAACAAAAACATGGTACCTTACGGAACTTTTGTCGATTTTTTTTTATTTTGTTCCACAAAATTCATATTTTATTCAAATTATTTAAAAAAAAATCTAAAAATAATAAAAAATATTGAAAAAAATAAAAAAATCGGAATCCCGAAAATCCCGGGATTGAAAATCAGAAATCCCGAGAATCGGGATTTGGCCTGGAATGCCCCATATATTATTAATCCATGATCGATTCTAAGACATTCTATGAATGTCCGTCTGTCTGTAGATAACACAATGCAGTCCAAAATAAAAGAGCTAGGATCCTGAAGTTTGGCACAATTATGTCTTATGGTCATAGGCAGGATAAGTTCGTAAACGGGCAAAATCGGATGAGGGGAATAATGTTTCCCCTTGAAGAACTAAACCTCTGAAAAACTTAATTTTTTTTACATGTTTTCTTTTATATTTTTGTTAAGCAAATGAAACATTTTAATGGAAGAGAAATTTAAAAGTACTGTAGTTAAACCCAGGGGCTAGAAAATGTTGATTTTTTGGGACAACCCCCTTTTGTGAAATGAATTAGTAAAAATTTATCGTGAGAGGGAAAGGTATCCCCACAGCCCACTCAATCAAGTTTTTAAATTTTCTTGTGAAATTTAAACTAAAAATTAAAAAAATTATAAAAAAGTTATCAGATTTTTTTTGATAAGTTATCCTACTTTTTAGGAATTTTTAATTTTTTTTTATTAAAAAAATTTGTAACATTAAAAAAAAAACTTAAAAAATTTATTGAAAAAAACTACACTACACTTGTTTACAAAATAAAAAAAAAAATATAGACCACTAAACTTAAAAAATTACAAAAAAAAAAAAATTCACGGATTCAGTAACTTAAAATTTTTTTTTAGGTTTTTTTTTGGAAATTTGTTGACTTTTTTCCGTATATGAGTCATTCCATGTCAGACCGAACACCTTTTTTACACCACCTCTTCCGATTTTCTTTAAATTTGCCAGACGTATTAAACATAAAAAAATATTTTTCACGTGTTTCGGGAAAAAAATTAATTATACCCTACACCACTCTGTGGTACAGGGTATATTGAGTTTGTGCTGATGTTTGTAACTACCCGAAATATTGGTCCTAGACCTACCTTCAAGTATACCGATCGACTCAGAATAACTTTTTGAGTCGATTTAGCGATGTCCGTCCGTCCGTCCGTCTGTCCGTCCGTCCGTCCGTCCGTCTGTCCATCTATCGGTTTAAGCACGATACAGGTCGCAATTTTCAATCAATTGACCTGAAATTTTAAACTTAAGCATCTTTTGGCCCAAGGACGAAGCCTATTGAAATTGGAGAAAATCGGTCCATGTTAAGACCTAGCCCCCATACAAACGCCCCCTTTGGATTCGGCTTCAATGACTCTAATAACCGTATTATAATAGATATCGCTTTGAAATTCAGCAAGTAATCAAATTTTGTATGCACAAATCACCATTCCAAATTTCAAAGGAATCGGGTCAGTCCTTCTGGTAGTCCCCATACAAACCACCTTCCCGATATTCACATAATTCCCTCAAAATTCATAAAAATGGAAATATTTGATAAAAAATTTATTTTTAGGTGCTAAACGTGTACTTTAGCAACCTTATCAAATCGGAACATAATTGCATCATTTTTGGACTTAGTCCCCCATATAAAAATTTCGACCGATATTCAGTTAAATTGTTCTATTGACAAAAAAAATTAACCAATTCCACTTAAAATTTATCTGTGTGTGTTTTCTACACTAAATAAAGATCTAACAAAAGACAGATACAATCGGTCCATGTTTGGACTTGGGACCCATTTTCCGGAAAACACTGGTGTAGGGTATCATATGATCGGTCTTGACCGACTATAACTTTCTTACTTGTTTTTTTTTTCAAAGAGTTATGTGCATTTGAAAATCGTCAAAATCGTGAAAAATCTTCAGACATGACAACATTTAAACTAATGTTTTTATAAAACTAGTGAATGGATTTTGAAGTTCAATACCTTATTTTAAAGGTATTTGAACCTTCTTTTTTAAAAAAATATTATTTTTTATAAATTAATTTTTTTTTATTATTAAAATTTGGTTTTTTTACTTAATTTCTATTTTCCACAATCTTCGAACAAGTCGAAAAATCTGAAAAAAATATTTTCTTAAAGGTTAATATATTCTTAACATTCCCTCAAAATTTCAGAGTGGAGGTCGAATGGATTCTATTTTTTTACGATTTTTTTCCATTGCAGCACCACAAAAAAATTACATTTTGTATATAAACATTTTATTTTCAAGCATGTTAACGAAAATGTGTTGTGTTTTTGCATACATACATGCATTGATATTTTCGTTACGCAAAATGCAATTTTAAAAAAAATCTAACGACACATATAAAAAGCAAAACAACAAATAATGCCCAAGAACAACATGAATATGTTGGCGTGTGTTTTTGAATACATACACACATACATACATGCGTTGACATTTTCGTTAACATGCTTGAAAATAAAATGTTTATATACAAAATGTAATTTTTTTGTGGTGCTGCAATGGAAAAAAATCGTAAAAAAATAGAATCCATTCGACCTCCACTCTGAAATTTTGAGGGAATGTTAAGAATATATTAACCTTTAAGAAAATATTTTTTTCAGATTTTTCGACTTGTTCGAAGATTGTGAAAAACAGAAATTAAGTAAAAAAACCAAATTTTAATAATAAAAAAAAAACAATTTATAAAAAATAATATTTTTTTTTTTAAAGAAGGTTCAAATACCTTTAAAATAAGGTATTGAACTTCAAAATCCATTCACTAGTTTTATAAAAATATTAGTTTAAATGTTGTCATGTCGGAAGATTTTTCACGATTTTGACGATTTTCAAACGCAAATACCTTTTTAAAAAAAAATTTTTAATTTTTTTCCCGAAACACGTGTAAAATATTTTTTAATGAAGACTTCGTTCTCAAATTTTGAAAGACATCGGAGACATCAAAGTCAATTTTTAGCAAAAATCGTACGGTTTGACATGGAATGACTCATATGTATCTTGCGTTGTACACATCCGATATACTTCCAATTAAAACAATGATTATAGAGTCATATTTTCAACAAATCGTGCAAACATTATTTTCCAATCAGCCCATTAGCATACATATGACAAAAATGCATTATTTAAGTAAGAAAATAAAACTTTTGATAATCGTAACAAATAATTTGTTTTTATGGTTTCTCTTACAAGCCTTAACTTTAAAAAAAATGCCTGCGAATTTTGTACTCTTGCCCAAAACATTAAATTATGATAATGTTTTGCGAAAGATTTGGGTGTACTTGCCAAAGCAAATTTTTTTTTAGAAAAAATAATGTTATATTACTTTGCTATTCCATATAAAACGAATTGAAATATCAGTCGAAGACCCTATTAAAAAACCAAAAGAGCTGTACATTTCGTAAGTGAGTGCAAAACTAAGTTCAAAAAAGTGTTTTTACATTTTGGAGAGTATACAAGATTCGGCACCAAAGAATATAACACTCTCACTTGTTTTATGTACATTTGATAAACAAATGGAAAATTTTTATGTGAAAAGATTAGACTTGGTGAAAAAGTAGTTTTGGTAAAAAAAATGTTTTTTTTTCACGAAAAACTAAATTATAGGTGTGTTCCAGAACTTTCCGGGTAAAGTTCGGTAAAATGAGAGAAAATCAAAAAACCTCTCACGATACCACAAAAATGCACAAAAGTACGGGAACGCTAAAAACCACATTTCAAGCCCAAAATAATAGAAAATGTAAACAAACCAATAACGCTAAAATATTTTCGTAAGAAAAATTACTTTAAACAAGAAAACAAATTGTAAAAGTATATTTTAATAACAAATTATCTTTTTTTGTATTGAAAAAACACATTTCCTTGGTTTAGTTCTTTATTTTATTTAAATTTCCAATTTAGCTTCACAAAAAAAATCAGCTGTTTTTTAACATCTGACTGTTACCAATTTACCCGAAAAAAAAGTGCGGGTAAGTTCGGTAAAATGAGAGAGTAATTTATTCTCTCAAAAACTCTCTCATTTACCCAATTTTTGCGTACGGGAACGCTTTTCGGGCTGGTTTGGGTACCCGCGGGCATCCGCGGTAACGTTCTGGAACACACCTTATGTTAAAAAAAATTGAATGAACCCAAAATTTTTGGTGAAGAAAAATTTTGATGAAAAAAAGTTTTTGATGAATTTTTTTGATGAAAAGAAAAATTTTTTGATGTAAAAAAAATTGATGAAAAAAAAAATATGAAAAAAAGATTTTTTTGGTGAGAAAAAAATTGATAATAAACAAGTGAGAGTGTTAAATTCGGCTATGCCGAATCTTTTATACCCTTCAAAATGTAAAAAAAAATTGTCAGCGGCGTTTGTTTTTGGGGGGGGGGGGGGGGGGTGATGGTGGTCAGTGGGGGACAGTGTTACCGTTGAGAATTTTGAAAAAGTCGCAGAAAAAGTCGTTCTTTACAAAAAAAGTCGCACAAAAAAGTATTTTTTCCAAATAAAAGTCGCACATTTTTTTTAAGAGTTTATGAAAGGGTATAAAATATGCAATTGAACTATTTATGTTTATTGACGTCTATCTGAATGACATTCAGTAACTCTCATTAATTTTTACACCCCCAATATTTTAACTGAACCTACCAACAACCTATCTCTATTCATAAGGGTGCTTCCATGCAACATTTCACGAAAGTATGGAATATTTCTAATGGAATGGGATATATCTTATGAAATGGGCAATATCTTAGGGAATTGTCGATAAATATCACAGCCCCACTAAAATATAAAAAGGTTCTGACCCAGAAACCAGACCCAGACTAATTCTTATGTATTTTGACCTCCTGAATTCGATTCCGCCATCAGATTTGAATTCTATGGTTTCGTTTTCCTGTAATTTACATGGAAAGTCTGAAAAGTGAACCTACATCATTTGTAAATTTGTCCGAGTAAAAATAATTTTAAATTTTATTTCTGTATGTGAAGTTCAAGCTTGATTTAATTCGAATTATATAAGGGGTTTTTTAATAATATATGCATTTGAACCAAAGAGCATAAATTCGGTTTTATTTCGGGAAATCGGGTAGGTTCACTTTGCTGACTTTCCTTGTAAATTACAGGAAAACCCAACGATATAATTCAATTCTGATGAGGGAATCGAATTCAGAATTTCAAAAAATATAAGAAATAGTGGGTCTAGTTTCTAGGTCAGAACTTTTTTATTTTTTGTGGAGCTATGTAATTTTAGCGCATTCTGTTTTTGATGAAATTTTTTTCATTTGACCATTTTAATTCATTTTAACAATTTAAAAATCTAAGATTCCTATATTTACGTAAATTTATTTATGTATAATACACTCAAAATAATTCTACAGTAAAAGGTTTAGCAAGTGATTTTGTACCAAAATCTACTAATTAGTTACTAATTTTAGTATCTTCAAAGTACTAAAATTAGTAATTTTTACTGTTTTTACATAATATTAGTAAAAAACTTTAGTATTGGTTACCAATTCCTTTTGGACTAAAATTTAGTTAAATTTTTTTGGGTGTATGTATAATTTTGCACTATATGTCTGTTAAAAGAAAACAAATATTTCACATAACAAAAAAGAGGAAAAAAGTCGCACAAAGTTGAAAAAGTCGCAAAATTAGACAAGTTTAAAAAAGTCGCACAAAAAGTCTAAGAGCATCAAAAAGGTTGCAAATTGCAACTAAAGTCGCACAACGGTAACACTGGTGGGGGACGTTGAGAGCACCTTCCCATCCCGATAAATATAGCAAATGTTTCATTTATTTAACAAAAATACAAAAAAACATGTAAAAAAGTGTATTTTTCAGAGGTTGGTTCAGTTCTTCAAGGGGGAACTTTTTTCCCCCTAAGCCTATTTTGCGCATTTACGAACTTAACCTGCCTAGGACCATAAGACATATGAGTCATTCCATGTCAAACCGTACGATTTTTGCTAAAAATTGACTTTGATGTCTCCGATGTCTTTCAAAATTTGAGAACGAAGTCTTCATTAAAAAATATTTTACACGTGTTTCGGGAAAAAAATTAAAATTTTTTTTTTAAAAAGGTATTTGCGTTTGAAAATCGTCAAAATCGTGAAAAATCTTCCGACATGACAACATTTAAACTAATGTTTTTATAAAACTAGTGAATGGATTTTGAAGTTCAATACCTTATTTTAAAGGTATTTGAACCTTCTTTAAAAAAAAAATATTATTTTTTATAAATTGTTTTTTTTTTATTATTAAAATTTGGTTTTTTTACTTAATTTCTGTTTTTCACAATCTTCGAACAAGTCGAAAAATCTGAAAAAAATATTTTCTTAAAGGTTAATATATTCTTAACATTCCCTCAAAATTTCAGAGTGGAGGTCGAATGGATTCTATTTTTTTACGATTTTTTTCCATTGCAGCACCACAAAAAAATTACATTTTGTATATAAACATTTTATTTTCAAGCATGTTAACGAAAATGTCAACGCATGTATGTATGTGTGTATGTATTCAAAAACACACGCCAACATATTCATGTTGTTCTTGGGCATTATTTGTTGTTTTGCTTTTTATATGTGTCGTTAGATTTTTTTTTAAATTGCATTTTGCGTAACGAAAATATCAATGCATGTATGTATGCAAAAACACAACACATTTTCGTTAACATGCTTGAAAATAAAATGTTTATATACAAAATGTAATTTTTTTGTGGTGCTGCAATGGAAAAAAATCGTAAAAAAATAGAATCCATTCGACCTCCACTCTGAAATTTTGAGGGAATGTTAAGAATATATTAACCTTTAAGAAAATATTTTTTTCAGATTTTTCGACTTGTTCGAAGATTGTGGAAAATAGAAATTAAGTAAAAAAACCAAATTTTAATAATAAAAAAAAAATTAATTTATAAAAAATAATATTTTTTAAAAAAAGAAGGTTCAAATACCTTTAAAATAAGGTATTGAACTTCAAAATCCATTCACTAGTTTTATAAAAACATTAGTTTAAATGTTGTCATGTCTGAAGATTTTTCACGATTTTGACGATTTTCAAATGCACATAACTCTTTGAAAAAAAAAAATTAATTTTTTTCCCGAAAAATATTTTTTTATGTTTAATACGTCTGGCAAATTTAAAGAAAATCGGAAGAGGTGGTGTAAAAAAGGTGTTCGGTCTGACATGGAATGACTCATATTCATGCCAAATTGCAGGAGGCTAAATCTTTTATTTTGGTGTATCGTGCCATCTACAGACAGACGGACGGACAGACGGACGAACGGACGGACATTCACAGAATGTCTTAGAATCGATCATGGACCAATAATATATATGGGGCATTCCAAGCCAAATCACTCACTTTTAGACCCGACCCCTTTCGATTTATTTTATTTTTGGATATATTTTAGTACTTATTAAATGCAACTTGGCCACCAATTTTCAGCCTTTTATTTTAGGATGGTGTTGAGTAATAATTTTTTCAAAATGGCGATTTTCTCCAAAAAATTAAAAAATTGAAATTTTTAATTAATTTTGACCATTAAAAAATATAGATATTTTAAAAAAAGTTGGACAACGTTTTGTTGGTATTTAAATTTAGTTTTAGAAAAAAAAAATATGAAAAAATTATTCGAAGTAATTTTCACTTATTTTTTGACTTTTAAAAATTAAAATCGACTTTTGAAAAAGTCCGAAACCTTCGATTTTTGTTTTTAACGTCTAAAAGTTCTACTCTAAATTAAGAAACTTTTAAGCCATAATTCGAGATGTGATCATAATTCTTTCTATATTTTTTAAATTTTTAAAATTGCACCTTTTATTTTTTGGCTCTGATTTATTTTATATGGTTCTCCAAAAAAAAATAAATTGGTAGATACTGACCGTAACTTACCCTATATATTCATTTCAAGGTAAAAATAAGCCTCACAAAAATTAAGAACAATCGGACATGGGTAAGGCGTTCCACATAGGCCTTGAAGTTTAGAAAACGGATTACAAGGAAAAAAATGTTTTTTTTTTCTGTTTTCTCAATTTTTTTTGGTATTTTAAGTTAAGTTTAAACTCAAGTGGTTACAGAATTATAATACGGAGTAAAATGCCTCTCTAATAAGGTACCAAAAACTAAAATCGGTTGAAAATCAGCCAAGTTATTACAACTTCCCCAGGCATCTAACGTATGGCAGACCACTTGATTAAGCAATTTCCAATTTTTGAAATTCATTGAAATTTTCTACTGTAATAACATATTTTTATTCTTCAAGTTCAAATGTAATTAGATGACAAGTATTTTTCGTATTGTGTTTTGGTAACATGTTTTAAATTAATGCTAAAAATGCCTGCATTTTGAAATCTCTATTTTAAAAATTTTTTTGTTTTAAAATTTGGAAAAACCAAAAAAATATTACACTGAAACATGAATAATAAAAAAATGTTATTACAGTAGAAAATTTCAATAAATTTAAAAAAAGGGACTCGTATTCTTTAATCAAGTGGTATGACACACGCTAGATGCCTGGGGAAGTTATAATAACTTGGCTGATTTTTAACCGATTTTAGTTTTTAGTACCTTATTTGAAAGGCATTTTACTCCATATCATAATTCTGTAATCACTTGAATTAAAACTTAACTTGAAATACCAAAAAAAATGCGAAAACGGAAAAAAAATCATATTTTTTCTTGTAATTCCTTTTTTTTTAATTCAAGGACCATGCTAAACGCCTTACCCATTTCCGATCGTCCTAAATTTTTGTGAGACGTATTTTTACCTCGAAATGAATATATCTAGCGTAAGCTAGGGTCAATATCTACCAATTTATTTTTTTGGAGCGCCATATAAAAAAAATCAGAGCCAAAAAATAAAAGGTGCAATTTTAAAAAATTAAAAAAAAAAGAAAGAATTGAGATCACATCTCGAATTATGGCTTAAAAGTTGCGTAATTTAGAGTAGACCTTTTATAGTTTTAAAAAAAAAATCGAAGGTTTCGGACTTTTTCAAAAAGTCGATTTTAAATTTTAAATGTCAAAAAATAAGTGATAATTACTTCGAATAGTTTTTTATATTTTTTTTTCGAAAACTACATTTAAATACCAACAAAACGTTGTCCAACTTTTTTTAAAATATCTATATTTTTTAATTGTCAAAATTAATTTAAAATTTCAATTTCTAATTTTTTTGAGAAAATCGCCATTTTGAAAAATTTATTACTCAACACCATCTTGAAATAAAGGCTGAAAATTGGTGTCCAAATTGCATTTAAAAAGTACTAAAACATATCCAAAAATAAAATAAATCAAAAGGGGTCCGGTCTAAAAGTGAGTGATTTGGCTTGGAATGCCCCATATACTTTATGGGGTCCCCAACCGATAAAAAAAAATTGCTGAAAAAAAAAATTGACAAAAAAAAAATTATGAAAAAAAAATTTTATGAAAAAAAAGTTTGAAGAAAAAAAAAATTTATGAAAAAAAAAATTTTTTGATGCAAAAAAAAAACATTATGGAAAAAAAATTTTGTGAAAAAATTTTTTTTTTTGTTGAAAAATAATTATTTTACTTTTTATTCACCAGCTGGTGAAAAACGGTTTTATTCACCACGAGGTGAATTATTATTCAAGTTACAAACCCAAGTTATTAAAATGTTTGGTTTTAAGAAAATGAAAATAGTAATTCTTGTTTTCTTTTTCGTTAATTGTTAGCTTATATAGTCAAACTGAGGTGGCGTCCTGCAACTTTTTTAAAATTAGACACCAGCCTAAAAACATTATCATGTTAAAAAAAAAACAAAAAAGTCTGATTGATGAAAATTTATGGGTTATTACCGAAGTTATGACTAATTACTAGGGCAAGTACTTTCATGAAAATTCATGTTTTTAGTCGGCACTCCAAACATAACATAAATTAAATATCTATCCGAATCAATAAATTTACAATAAAATGGCATCGATTTGTAGTTGCATATTTTTGCATATTTTGGTATAAATGCATATTTTTGCATATTTTCAAATAAATTGCACTTTATTTTATTTTTCATCACCATTTTATTATTAATAATATAATTAATATTATTTTCTTGTAGACATGATATTCTGTGACATTTTTATATAAATTGAGGGGGTAAGAGCACAAGGGGTTCAAGTGCCTTATATTTAATAATGAGAAAAAAGAGGTTAAAGTTAAATTGCAATAAAAAATGTTAGATGCTATCTAAAATATTACTTTTTAGTTAATAGAGATCCTGAGATGTATTTTAATCTAACAAGTTAAAAAAGTACCATCTTTTGCAAATACAAGCGCCCAAAAATTGCCTTTAAAGTAAGTAAGTCGCACTTATACCCCTTGTGCTCTAACTTTTTTTTATAAATTTCTAAATTTATGAAAATAATGTTTGTTATACGTAAAATAAAAACAACATTTTATTACGAAAATCTTTAATGGTTCTTAGTTTTATTTTTTAGTCGTCATAATCAGATTGCATGACATCGTCGGGCTCATCTTCATCTCATTAGGGCGTCCCTTGAAATCTAAACTTTCGAATTTCGTGCCGTGATACCTGCCGAACGATGGACATGGAGTAGCTAATTGTCGGAACATTTATGAAAAATTTTTGCAAGGTCATCTTTAGTCTGCAACCAGCGGTCAAAGTTTAAAAAATTACGTTTTTGGACCAAAATTCATATCTGAAATATTTAACCAAATCTGGTTCAAAAATAAGGAACTTTTGCGCGTTTTATGGCAAAAATATTTAAAAAATTTCAAAATAGCGATTTTGGTCCACAGATGCTGATTTTTAAACATAAAAAATATTTTTAACCAAATTTGTCTTAAAAGTCGAAAAATGTTGAGTATTTTATGTGAACAATTTTAAAAATAAAAACACGATTTTGGCTGATTAGCATCTGTGTACAAAAATCTTTGATAAGCATTTTTGAACGAAAATCGTGTTTTTTATATTTTTTTAATATTTTTTAGATAACTTGCTTTACATTTTCCAACTTTTGGGACCAATTTGGGTAAAAAAAAATAATATTTATGTTTAAAATCAGCATCTGTGGACCAATATTTTTTTTTTGGATTTTTTTTATATTTTTCCTATTATGTACGCAAAAATTCTTAATTTTTGCGCCGGATTTGGTCAAAAAATTCGGACATGAATTTTGGTCGGAAATCGCCATTTTTCACACTTTAACCGCTGGTTACACACTGAAGATGCTCTTGCTAAATTTTATTACTATTAATACACGAACTTCTAGGACTTCAACCACTTTGTCCACTTAAAAAATAAAATTTTAATAATTGTTTGGAGCACAAGGGGTTTAAGTGCTCATATACCCCTTGTGCTCCAAGCAATACAGGTATTTTAGTAACAAGAGCTAAAAATTGTCGCCATATCTCGCTAACGAATAAGAATTTCACATTGACCTCTTGTGCTCTGAACTACTGTGAACTTCACCTACTAATTCCATATGTTAACTCAATTTTTTTAAAAAAGTCACTTGAACCCCTTGTGCTTTGAGCCCCTCAATTTGTTTCTTAAAAAAATTTAAATTTTCCTATTCTGAAACATTTTACAATTCGCAAAGAAAAATTTCTTCGAATTTGAAAATTTCTTACAGGAAAATTGTCTCAGAAATGCCTATACAACAATTTTTATCATTCTCCTGGTCATGTTGGTATTGAATTTTAGCGAAATTTTGCACAGTAGTTAAGAAGTTATGAACAAAACTGTGAAATTAAGATGGGTTTTACCCGAATTTACGTGTTGGAAAAAACGCCACCAAAATATTTTACAAAGTATTATTGTGACACAAGTAAATTTTTTAGCTCAAAAAAAATTTTATACCCAACAAATATATTTTTTTTTTACAAAAATTGCTAAAGAAATATTTGACTTTTTCGTAAAAATTTTTAAATATTTTTTTACGCCCAAGTCGAATTTTAATTTTCTACTTGTTTATTTATGAAATTTGCTCCAGAAATATTTTTTGACTCAAAGAAAAAAACTTCTACGGAAAATTTATTCAATTAATTTTTTTTTTTAACAAAATGTGTCAAAAAAAATATTTTCTAAAAAAATTTTCTAATTAAAAGCTATGTCCACTCAAAAAAACATTTGTATAATATTGTAGAGGGCATTAAAGTATTTGAAAAATTCAAAATTTTCTTAACAAAGCTCTTTTTTAGTAAAAGCATTTCATTTTTAATACATATTTTTAAATTTTAATTGCATATTTTTTAAATTTTATTTGCATATCTTTTAAATTTTAAGTGCATATTTTTTAAATTTTAAGTCCATATTTTTTATTTTTAGAAGCATATTAGATGCATGAAAGTACTTACCCTACTAATTACACAGTGATAAAAAATCGAATTTACCTAATCGAAAGTTGGCATTTTTCATAACAAAACCCTTGAGAATTTTTTATTTAGTTAAGTGCAAGATTTTCTTTTACACGAACTTGAAGTTGGTGATTTAAAAGCATTTAAAGTTTTTGTATAATAAATATGTACTACCTGGTGGTGCACTTATTGGGTATGTGGGGTGCAGCGTCCAATTATGTTTGCTATATCCAGTATAAATTTCACTACAATCGGTCCAGTACTTACTGAATGACCTGAAAATAAACCACTGCACACCGTTGCGTATGATTGTCATTAAAAGGCAATTACACAGTTAACATACGCAGTGTTGCCACTAAAGAAATGCAAAAGTACTCTAATAATTTTCTAAAAACTTTTTTTCAGTTCTTACTTAAAAGAAATATAGCTGAGATGTTTCTTTTAATAATACATATCCACAAAAAATATATTTTCTGTATGTGACATCTTTATCGTGATCTAAAATGTATGTACAGCAAAAAAAGCTAATTTTTCGCATTATATGTACATTATCACAAAAAACGACTTATATCGATTTTCGTCGATTGACTAGCAAATTATGGTTCGTTTTGGTCTAAAAACTCTATATTTAAGCCAAATCGTTTTTACAAAAAACTTTAACCCCCCACGGGTACGGGTTCGATTTGTCTAAAAATTTAAACATAGAGTTTTTAGACCAAAACGAACGACAATTTGCCAGAAAATCTACAAAAATATTTTTTGCGATCAAACAAAAATTTGAAAAAAGGGTAAAAATGGTAAAAAAATGAATTTTTTGATGATTTTTTAATACATTTCAGAACACGATAAAGATGTCACAGATAAGAATAATATCCTTTGTGGATATGTATCATTAAAAGCAACTTTTCAGCTAAAATCCTTTCATGTCAAAACCAAAAAAAAAAAATTAAAAATTAAAAAAATTTTAGAGTAGTTTTTTTTCGCAGTTAATTTTGAAGCGAAAGGCTTTATCACATCAAAATTAAATTTTTAGTCGTTAATAAGCTAATCAAGTAAACTCCCACATATTTTCAAACACAAAAAAACACTATCAAATTTCATTAAACTCTTACCGAGAGTTTTTCTATACACTGAAAAAAATAACCTTCCTGATATTAATGAAACGGATTCATTATTTTGTTTTCATTACATAAATGAAGGAATTCATAAGCTGATTGAAATTTCATGCATGTTATGAACAAATTTTATGAAACTTGTTTCATTAGATTTCATAATTTCATTAAAAAATATCATAAGATTTTTTAGAACCGAATACAACTCTGCGTTGCGAATAAGAGAGAGAAAACAGAACAAAAACATACGAACTTTTATAAAACCACGTGCGTTAAATCTAATTGTAATTTTACATGTGTGTTAACTTTTTTCTAATAAAATAAAATAATTTTATATTTTTTTTGCTTTGTTATTGAAATTTGTGTGTGTGTTATGCTGGTTATATCTAATTGAAATTACAAGTGAAAAGTTTCTTATAAGTGTTTCTTTTAACTGTTTCTTATAAAATATAATATAATTTGCAACAGAACAATAGTTTTTTAAGTCATTAATATTTGGTGATGAAATGTATGGTAATTTGTGTTGTTCCATTGCTACGTTATTGCTTCGTTTTGGCAGCACGTGTTTTTAAAGTCATCGCGTTTTTGTATTTTATAGTTTACCTTATATGGCAATTCAAACCAATTTAAGGTTGGAGTAAAACTTTTTTGTGTGTAAAAACTACGTGAAAACCATAAAAAGTGTGCAATTAAGGGTCATGTCACAGACTCAATTCCGTTCGGAAGTGGAATAAGTGGTTCACTCGTAAAACGCAAAGCAAATATTTTTTTTCGGAATGAAACCACTTTAAGCAATTTAATTCTACTTTGATTTTTGATACTGATTTCATTCATTTCATTTCAGTGACGGTTACATGTGACTTACCAAAATTGTTATTAATGGAAATTTTCACTTATGGGTGCATGATACTTGCTTTTTTATTTTAGGTAACTAGTTCCTAACTTTATTAAGGGCTTTGAATGGAAATTTCGATAACTTTAACCAACATGAATTTATCGTAATTCCTATAGAGAAACCCTAATAAAGTTAGCAACTAATTACTTGTAAAAAGCAATTATCATACGCGTATTACCAACTGCTATTCCACATTTAATCAATGGATATTTTCATACATTTTATAAAAAACTTCATAAAACGTGTCAAACAAGTTCTACGAATATTTTCATTATTTCTATGCAAGTTTTCATTGAAAGGAACTTTAATGACACCAGTTTCATTAATCAAATGAAACCTGTCTTCGGTTGAAAACGTGAGTCATTTTTCATTAAGGTTATGTCAATTTTCATTAATTTCACGAAGCTATTTTTTTCAGTGTACGATCAATGTCTTAGAATCTAAGAAATTTTCTATACGAAAAATATCTTATAATCTGAGAATATTTCTAGACGAAAAATTTCTCAGAGTTTAATAGTTTTTCTGTTCAAAAAATTAACAGTTCATGCGAATAAGGACGAATAGACCATTTGTATAATTTTACAAATGACGATAAAAACGCAGGAAACGGTTAAAAACTTATATTTTTCTGAACTTTTTTGCATTAATGGATTAGTGCATTATGCAAAAATGTTGGAAAAAATATTAGTTTTTAACCGTTTCCTGCGTTTTTATCGTCATATGTAAAATAATACAAATGGTCTATTCGTCCTTATTCGCATGAACTGTTCAAATGTATATGCATTTTTTTTTTTTTAAATTGCAATAGTAAAAATCTTTCTATGGTTAAAATATCTTGGAATTCTAATTTTTTATTATTCAAAAACTGTAAAACTAAAAAAAAATCCTGAAATTTAAGGAGTCATTCTATCAAAAAATGTCTCAAAATCTTTGATTTTATTACGATAATTTGTATCTTAGAATCAGAGAATTTTCTATACAAAAAATGCTCTTACAATTAAAAGTTTTCAATTTAAAAATGTGTCCCACAGTTTTAATTTTTTACGCGTAAAGAATATTTGAGAATTTTTAAAGAAAAGTTGCATAAATTTTCAATTTTTTTTTTTAATAATTCGACTTATTTTTATACCCTCCAACCACAGTATGGGGGTATACTCACTTTGTCATTCCGTTTGTAACGCATCGAAATATCGCTCGGGGACCCCATAAAGTATATCGTCCATTCCATGAGACATTTTAAAAAATCTGACCGAGGGTCTTCCGATTTTTGTTATATTTTTCATACAGATTCTCTATGGAGCCAATTTCAAATTTCATCCATCAGATCGAAAATATTCGAAAAACTCGCGATTTTATTCACGATTTTCGTTTTTAAAAAAGTCAAAAAAATGCAAAATCTGTGTTACTTTGAGCTGCTGTATTTCCTAAACTACTTATCGCATTTTAACAATCTATAGCGCATACGAATGGTATGTAAGTCTATTTTAATATCTTATAAACTGAAAAAATATCAATGGTTTAAAAGTGCATTTTATATGCAAATGCAGTTTTGAAGTGCATTTTACGAAACTTTTACCCCATTTAATTTTTTTTTAATTAGCATATTTGGAAAATTTAGAATTTTTGCTACAAAAAAATGTTTTCATTACAATGGACCGAGAATGTATGCTATTTTTAATATTTTTTTTAAAAAATACTTCCTTAAGTTTCCCTCAGAGACCATAACCGTTATGAGATTTATTGAAAAAACTCAAATTTAACTGTTCAAAAATATTATTTTGAAATAGAAATTTAAAATAACAGTTTCAAAAAATTTATATAAATATCTGTCCTAAATAACAGAAATAAAAAACTTTTATTTTTTTTAACTGTTATCAAATACTCTTTGAGCCTTATAAAATTTGATATATTTAAGTAAAACTAAAATAAACGCATACAAAAGAATCCTATTGATAGCTAATACCTCAATTATTGATTTGAACATTAAAACTTCGATTGATTTGAATACAAATAACTGTTATAACAGTTATTTAAAATAAATAAATGTTATTTTAAACCTTTTGATCAAAAAGTTTTTAATTACTGTTATTTTATACTTTTATTGATAAAAATCAAAAAATAAAAGTTATTGCCAATTTTAACACGGGGCATCTCTAGAAGTCTTTCCATATATATAATGCATATTTTGGACAACATTCGTTTAATGATTTTTTTAAAGCAAAATAACACATATAACTGTTTTATTTGGTCTCTGGTTTCCCTTATAAAAATTCTTATTTTTTAAATTATTCCAAAATCATGTAAAAAGACATGTTTTTAAACCGTTATATTTTTAAAAGTACAAATCGTATTTTATTGTTTTTATGCACATTAAAAAGGTATTTTTGTCCGTTTCTTGAATATAATAACCCCAAAAATGTTGGTGTTTCACAAATGCATTTTAAATGCAAATGCAGTTTTGAAGTGCATTTTTCTAAACTTTTACCCCTTTCAATTTTTTTTTTAATTATCATATTCGAAAAGTATACAATTTTTACTATAAAATAATGTCCTCCTAATAATGGACCCACTGTGTGTGCTATTTTTTAGAATTTTTTTAAAAATCATGTGATTTCAGATTTTTTTGGTTTAATTTAAAATATTAAAATTTGTTTTAAGGAAATTTTTAAAATTTCTTTAAAAATAGCACACACAGTGGGTCCATTATTAGGAGGACATTATTTTATAGTAAAAATTGTATACTTTTCGAATATGATAATTAAAAAAAAATTGAAAGGGGTAAAAGTTTTGAAAAATGCACTTCAAAACTGCATTTGCATTTAAAATGCATTTGTGAAACACCAACATTTTTGGGGTTATTATATTCAAGAAACGGACAAAAATACCTTTTTAATGTGCATAAAAACAATAAAATACGATTCGTACTTTTAAAAATATAACGGTTTAAAAACATGTCTTTTTACATGATTTTGGAATAATTTAAAAAATAAAAATTTTTATAAGGGAAACTTAAGGAAGTATTTTTTAAAAAAAATATTAAAAATAGCATACATTCTGCTGTAACATGAAACATTTGATATATTTATCGCAATGGGAAGGTGCGTTCAAAGTCCCACACTGATCCCCTCTCACCCCCCCCCCCCCCCAAAAAAACTTTATTACCATTTTGGAGGGTATAAAAGATTCGGCACAGCCGAATTTAACACTCTCACTTGTTTAACATAAGTTTAAAACATATGTCTTGTTTTCTAAAAATGAAAAAAAACTAGGCTCAAAAACATTGAGGCGAAAAAACGAAATTAAAAAAAAAATTGGGATCCCCCCCCCCAAAATAAATTCCTGCGTACGTGCCTGACTAAGGGTGTTCTTAACAGTAAGGGAAAAAATTTAAATGTTTTAATTGCTTGGCACTGGGCAAATTACACAGGCACACAAAAAAAAAGTGTCCAGACCCAGAGGGTAGACCAAGTTATTTCTAGGTTTTTGGGGTCGCTGAATCCGAATATGCCCATAAAAAATAATTTCAATTGCCAGTTTTTCCCCTACCGCCCCCCTATAACCCCCGGAGGATTGACTTTTAATTCTCATACAAACTTAAAATTAATATGTACTTTTATGTTTTTTTGGCAGCTAAACTCTAAAATGACAACAAAAAAATTATGTGACCCTTCCCTCAACCCATAGCACGCTCTTACAACCCCCTAAAAGGGGATAAATTTTGAGTGTTCATAAAAAATCAATGGATTTCTATGTTGGACCGCTAAAACCGAAAATGACAACAAAAAAGGTATAATACCCCTCCCTCACTCCCTAGCACCCATTACTACGCCCTATAGGGGACTTAATTTTTACTAATTTTCTCAATAAAAATTGAGAAAATTAGTAAAAAGTAATTTTTCCCCTTGTAATCAGTTTTTCAAACTTCAGGTTGTTTCCGCGTCCACTTAAAGTTATCGGATTAACTCCCAATTTGTTATTATTAAGTTTTTGGTACAAAGGAAACAAATTCTGCCCAGTGCAACACAAAAATCCGAATTAAAAAATAAGAAGATCTCTATTGACCACCGCAATTTTAATATTTTTTTTTTATACCCTCCAACCACAGTATGGGGGTATACTCACTTTGTCATTCCGTGTGTAACGCATCGAAATATCGGTCTAGGACCCCATAAAGTATATATTTTATTGATCAGTGATCGATTCTAAGACATTCTAGCGATGTCCGTCCGTCCGTCCGTCCGTCCGTCTGTCCGTCTGTCCGTCTGTCCGTCTGTAGAAGACACGATACAGTCCAAAATAAAAGAGCTAGACTTCCGAAGTTTGGCACGAATATGTCTTATATTCCTAGGCAGGTTAAGTTCGGAGTTGGGCAAAATCGGACCAAGGGGGAAAAAGTTCCCCCTTGGAGAACTAAACCAACCTAAGAAAAAACGCAATTTTTGCAGGGTTTTTTGTACTTTTGCTAAGCAAATGCAACTTTCTTATCTCAGAAGAAGTTCAAAATCGCAAGGGGGATGTGCCCCCTAACGTCACCCACCGATACCCCCCCCAAAAAAAAAAAAAGACGCCCCTGATTTTTTTTTTTTATTTTTTTTACATTTTGGAGGGTATAAAAGATTCGGCACAGCCGAATGTAACACTCTCACTTGTTTTTTTTTAAAAAAGAAGCAACACTCAGGCAATGCTGCCTATCAATTACTAATGTAACCGTGATGCTTCTTTCGGAAAGGGGATAGAAGAGACATGAAAGATTTGAAAGATAGAAGGGCTTCAATATGGCAACACTGTAATTGCGCGTGTTGATAATTTTGAGTACAGTTGTTGCACCGCCATCTGTTATTGATCTGGCGAATTATTTTTGAAGCTGTGTTTATAGCCATTATTTTATTATTTTACTTCGTTGACGTTTTAGTGCTATTTATCAACGAAGGAGGATGCTGTGATAGATATTAGTTATAAATAGAAACTAATAAATATCTGAAAAAAATGTTGTTCTGCCTGAGCTGAGAATCGAACCCAGGCTGGCTGGCTAGTAGTCCAACGCGCTAACCACTAAGCCACAGCACCCTCGAAAAGTACCCTTTCCAAAAAAGAAAAATAAAATTGAATCTTGGTCCAAAATGGGTTAAAACTATTTTTCGCGAATACATTTCCGCTAAATGAATTTTTCTGCGTTTTTTGGAGGTATTAGACTATTTTTCTTATATCTAAAGTTCTGTTTATCTGATCTTTTCGCAATAAAAACCAAAATTAAGACAATAAATTTTCCAACAAATCCTACATTCATCATTTTTCCATCAGTTCATAACTTTACGCGCAACTGAATTTTTTAGCGTTATTTAGAGGTATTTTTTTTTTTTTTTTTTTTTATTTATTCTTCATTTTACTCAACCGAGCCCTTAGGGCCATATACAGTTAATTAAGGCTACTTCAGTAACAACAACATTAAAAAAATATAAAATATACCTTAAAGATAAAAAATAATTAAATAAATACCTAAAATTTTAAGAATAAAAACAGATAATACTTAAATTATTTTTTGAATAAACAAATAATTAGTGGATTCAGTTTAATCGTAGCAAGAAAATAATATGTAGAAGAAAATAATTAATTAAAAGGGAAAGAGATTAAATTAAGTTATGATTTTTGGCATGTTCTTCAAGCTTTCGCCTAAAGACCTGAGGAGAATATGAAAAACACTTCAAGTCCTTAGGTAAAGCATTCCACAGTCGTATTAATCTTACATTAAATGAGCGATCATAAAAGCCAGTACGAATGCGGGGGAATATTATCTGAGGATTTCTTATAGAATGCGAAAAATGGAAATTTTGTACAATATAGCTAGGAAAACCTGTTATGATTAACTTGTAAAAATATATCAATGTTCTCATACAAATAAAGTTTTCAAAATCGCAACCAAGAAATTTTTTAACGTATCGTGTAACATGATTACGAAGTTTCAATCCGAAAATATAACGTATTATTCTATTAAAGATTTTAGTAAATCTACTAAATTCACCAGCTGTGGTTCCAGAAATCACCTCAGCACAGTATAGTATATGTGGCATTAACAAAGCATTTGCAAGTTTAATTTTAATACGAAGCGGCAGATATAGATCAAGTGTGTACAACCTCCTTAATAAAAACGAAATCTTAGATAGATTTTGACTTATTTTCTTATATTTGAGTTCCGTTTATCTGATCTTTTCCTAATAAAATTCAAATTAAATACAATCAAATTTCCAACAAATCCTACATGTATCATTTTTCCATCAGTTCATAGCTTTCCGCTCAATAGGGTATTTAATCGGGTTACTGATTTAATCGGTTAATCGAGCAAATAATTAATAGGGGTTGATATTTAATCGGTTAATAATCGGGAAATTTTTAATTATTCGATTAACCGAATAATATTAATTTTAAGATTAAATTGAAAATAAAGACGTACAAAGTCTTAATTCCGCTATGTCGGTCTTCAAATACCAACCACAATGATAACCCAGGTAAAGAATTTGTACGCAATAAATTAAATCAAAAACCTAAGATATCTCTTGAACTTAAAGTGATAGAGTAAGTCTAAGGCAGTCATGGGCATTTTTGTAATTCCTATTCCCGCGGGAATAGGCTAAAAAATGCTGCTTGTGCGCTGTCGACACACGTACACTATAAAATTCTGTTGCTTGAGCAAATTTGTTGACTTTTCGCTTGCTACTACCCACACAAGCATAAATGTTATAGTATGTGTTGCGCATCGCTGGTCTAAGGCCACAGATGGATTCAGTATATCTTTTACATAAATGATTTTTGGTGGCACTTGGAAAATATTGGCGGATGAACTCATCTCAATTTTTTTATTGATAAATTTTTTAGTGTCGAAATTGTAATAACACAGGCACACAAAAAAAAACAATTGGCCAGACCCAGAGGGTAGACCCAGTTATTTCTAGGTTTTTGGGGTCGCTGAATCCGAATATGACCATAAAAAATCATTTCAATTGCCAGTTTATTTTTGTTTCTTTACGTACTTTAAAAAAAAAATCCAAAAAAATTCTTAAAAGCGCTCTAGTATTCGATTTTTTAGTTTTAAAATTTAAATCTCATTTTTGAAAATGTTTGTATTTTTCGATTTTTTGAAGTTTTTTTGTGAAAAAGTTCTATCAATTCTACAATTTTTTTGCCCAGTAGTATCGTGGGATAACGATTATTACTATTTTTTAAATTTAAAAAAAAAAAAATTATTGTAATTTTCTAATCTTAAAAACATTTCTACTGCTCCAGTTGTGCGTCATAAAGGGCCATTTCCAAGACCGACCCCCATTAATATTTACGCCTTAACATTTCTTCGGAACAAACTAATACCCTATCTCAAATTCCTAAGGGGGCTCCCACACAAATCGACATTTTTTAAAATGTGTTCCATCTGCTCTAATTGCCCTAAAAGTGCCCTTAGAGCAATCGAATGTATGACAGACCCACAATATTTTTTTAATCTCTGAACACACCTACCCTCTATCTTTAACTCTTAAGGCGGTCCCCCTACAATTTTTTTTTTTTGTAAATTTGCTTTATTTAATCAGCTTCTACCGGTCCAATGGTGCGTCTGAGAGGGGTCATTAGTGAGACCAACCCCCATTTATTTTTACCCTTTAACATTTTTTTAAAACATACCTACGCCCTATCTCCACTCCCTAAGTAGGCTAAACAATTTTGTGGGTCGGTCATACATTCGATTGCTCTAAGGGCACTTTTAGGGCAGTTATAGCGGTTGAAACAAATTTAAAAAAATGTCGATTTGTGTGGGAGCCCCCTTAGGAATTGGAGATTATTAGTTTGTTCCGAAGAAATGTTAAGACGTAAATATTAATGGGGGTCGGTCTTAGAAATGGTCCCTCTATGACGCACCATTGGAGCAGTAGAAATGTTTTTAAGATTGGTAAATTACAATACATTTTTTGTCAAAAAATTTTAAAAAATAGTAATAATCGTTATCCCACGATCCTACTGGGCAAAAAATTTGTAGAATCGATAGAACTTTTACACAAAAAAATTTCAAAAAAATCAAGGAGTACGAACATTTTCAAAAATGGGATTTAAATTTTAAAACTTAAAAATTGCATACTAGAGCGTTTTTAAGAGTTTTTTTGCAATTTGGACCATTATTGAAGAAGTTATGAGTAAAAGAAGTTTGAGTAAAGGAACAAACTACCAATTTTTAAAAATTCAATATCTTTTGAACGGGTCATCAAAAAAATTTACTACGAAGGAGTTTTCGAGGGGTACTAAAAACTGTAAACAAATTGGGAAAATCTAAAAAAAAACAAGTAGAAAAGTTAAATTCGACTTTGCCGAATCTATGAATACCCTCCACAATGCATTTTTTTAAAGGGTAGTACATTTTTTAACGTGAAAAAATTAACAATTTTGATTAGAAATATTTTATTTTGAGTAAAAAACTCTTTTTTTGTCATTTTAAAAAAAAAAAAGAAAAAATACAATTTTTTTTTTTTTTGAGTGTAAAATTTTTTTCGAGTGTAATGTTTTTTTACGGTACAAATATTTCTGAGTAAATGCACGTACGTATGTACACAAAATATTGTAATTTTTGTAAAAAAAAAACTTAATTTTTTTTGAGTGTAAAATTTTTTTGAGTGTAAAATTTTTTTTGAGTGTATCAGTGATCGATTTTAAGACATTCTAGCGATGTCCGTCTGTCTGTGGAAATGGTGATCACGGCCAAAATATTACACGGAGATGACTGAAACGTAACACATTTATTGGAGTTCTCCCGAGAAGTTAGGTATTGCGTTTGAGCGATAGCGGTTCAAAAGTTATAAACGAAAATGTAAGGACACCTCAAAATACAAAATGCTCTAATTCTGCTGCGGGTTGACATACATATGAGGCATTCCACACCAAATGTCCCGCTACAGAAAAACATGTGTCCCGTAAATTTCTGAATAGGTTGTTTGGATAGCCCTATATGTAACTAAGAAAATTGCGTTTTTGGTTTTTCAAATTTTCGAAAACTGGGCTTAGGAGGCGTGGTCAAATATTGAAAAAATGGTCAAATTTGTGGCGAGTTGCCTTGATTAAATATTTATCACATTAAAACGGAATGCACCACAATGTCAAAAATTTACGTTCTTATATAGTTTTGTATGGGCTATCGATTAAAATTTTTTTTTTTTGAAAATTTTCAGAACCCGTTCTGAAATTTTCCATTTTTTAAAAAAGTCAATTTATCAAAAATCCGGCCACTTTTTTTTTTTTTCTTTTTTATTTATTTTTTTAAAAGTTTAGATGTTTGTCCATCCACACAAAAAAAAATCAGAAACACGTTCATCTTTTTTTTCGAGAAAATCGCATTTGAACTTTAAATTTCATAACAATTTTGTTATTTGCTTGTATTTCTTTGTTTTAAAGTTGCGAATGAGTAATATTAATTGCATAAATATTCGTCATACGCTCTGTTGACACAAGAAAATACAAGCAAATTACTAACCCAGCCAGAAATTGCCAACGGTACAAAAAAAAATGTACTGGTAGAACATTGGCTACACAAAAAATACTACGCTTTGCAGAAATATCGAAAAGTACAAAAAAACATGTACTGGCAAAACATTGGCTACACAAAAAATACTACGCTCTGTCAAAATTTCTCATTACATATACAGTACAAAAAAAAATGTACTGGCAAAACATTGGCTACACAAAAAATACTACGCTTTGTCGAAATTTCTCACTACATATACAGTAAAAAAAATGTCCTGGCAAAACATTGGCTACAAAAAAATACTACGCTTTGCAGAAATATCGAATATGAGCCGAGGAGTTGACCGCACCCCCTCCAAATTTAATGAAATTAAGTACTGTGGTTTACTTTAACAAAAAAGTGATTTTGCCAATTTTTCAGGCTTCTGGTCATTCCAGTATTCGAGATATGAAAATTAAATCTTGATAATTAACAAAATCGTATATATTTGACAAAAGTGTTCTGACATAAATATTTATATCTCGAAAAGAAATGACAATTCAGGTCTCATTCAGGTTTCAAATAATAGGTAATGAGACAGCCTTTAAAACTGCATTCCTCAAGATTTTTTTTTGAAAAAAGTCAAAGGTCATTGGTTAAACCTTAATTTTTGAAGAGCTATTTCTCAAAACACGATATTTTTAAAATTTTGGAAAAAATATATGTTGTTAAGAATCACCAAACTACTTAAGTTTAAATTTTCAGGATGGAGACTTCATTGAAAATTTTTATATTACTAGAAACATTGTGACAGGAAAGAAAAAGCGGTGTAATTTCCCTTAGAAAAAAAAAAAAAATTTTTGTCTTTGAAATTCTGGTACCAAAATTTATTTTTCTGAATGCTTTTGACGTGCTGAGTCCAAATATTACCTTTGAACTGGCCTATCCCTATTACTTTTCAAGATATATGCACCTAAATGTTCAAAAAAAACACATCAATAGCATTTTAGCAATTTTCACACATTTATGTGCAGATATCTCGAAAACTAATAGCGATAGGCCAGTTCAAAGGTCATATATGGACTCAGCACGTCAAAAACATTCAGAAAAGTGAACTTTGGTACCGGAATCTCAGAGACAAAAAAAAATATTTTTTTTCTTAGGGAAAATACACCGCTTTTTCTTTCCTGTCACTATGTTTCTACTAATATTAAAAGTTCCAATGAAGTCTCCATCCTGAAAATTTAAACTTAAGTAGTACAGGTGACCCTTAATAACATATATTTTTTCCAAAATTTTAAAAATATCGTTTTTTGAGATATAGCTCTCCAAAAATTAAGGTAAAAACCAATGACCTTTCACCTTTTTCAAAAAAAAGTCTTGGGGAATGCCGTTTTAAAGGCTGTCTCATTACCTATTATTGATATTACTTTTCGAGTAATCTTTATTTATCTCAGAACACTTTTGTAAAATATATACGATTTTGCCAATTTACAAGACCCCATATCTCGGAAAGAAAAACTACCAGAAGTCCAAAATTTTGGCACTATGATTTTTTTGTAAGGGCCCAACTATATTCCAAGTTTCAGCAAATTCGAAAGGGGTAAGGTCAAAAATGCTCCTTTTTTCGGTTGAATTGAGGTGTTTTAACTCATAGTATAAAAAAATGTACTGACAAAGCGCAGTTTTATTCTTTTTAATTCTAGTCGAATTAACTTTAATACGTATTTTATCAATAAATACAGTATTAAATGCAAAATATTTATGATTTTAATATTGCCAAAGATCATCTGCCAATGCTTTTCCAACGTTAGAAAAATGTTGTAGTTTTATTTTAAACAATGTACTGTTTACGCATATCATTTTTTGTTTTGACCACTGTTTGCCAACGTTTGCTAGAACCGTGGGCACACGTACAACTGGCGTTATCATTTAGATATTGTGCCAGTACATTATTTTTTGTTTTTAATACGGTTTGCCAACTTTGGCTAAAACCGTGGGCACACGTACAACTGGCGTTTCATTTAGATATTATGCCAGTACAGTATTTTTTGTTTTGCCAACAGTTTGCCAACATTGGCTAGAACCGTTGGCACACGTACAACTGGCGTTATCATTTAGATATTGGGCCAATACGGTAGTCGTTGTAGAACGGATGTTTTGCCAACGTTTGTTGTACCGGTTACAACGCTTTGCCAATGTAGGCCCCACCGTATTTTTCTGGCTGGGTAAATTGTTATGAAATTTAAAGTTCAAATTCGATTTTCTCGAAAAAAAAGATGAACGTGTTTCTGATTTTTTTTGTGTGGATGGACAAACATCTAAACTTTTAAAAAAATAAATAAAAAAGAAAAAAAAAAAAAGTGGCAGGATTTTTGATAAATTGACTTTTTTAAAAAATGGAAAATTTTAGAACGGGTCTGAAAATTTTCCAAAAAAAAAAATTTTAATCGATAGCCCATACAAAACTATATAAGAACGTAAATTTTTGATATTGTGGTGCATTCCGTTTTAATGTGATAAATATTTAATCAAGGCAACTCGCCACAAATTTTACCATTTTTCCAATATTTGACCACGCCTCCTAAGCCCAGTTTTTGAAAAATTGAAAAACCAAAAACGCAATTTTCTAAGTTCCATATAGGGCTATCCATATCACCTATTCAGAAGTTTACGGTACACATGTTTTTTTTTCGCTGGACATTTGGTGTGGAATGCCTCATATGTGAACAGAATTGAACACCAATTGGTAAAAAAAATCGAGGATTTTTTTTTTACCAAATTTTTTTTTCGCGGAAATTTTTTTTTGATTTTTTTTGAAAGTAATTTCCTTTTAAATAAAGTTTTTTGCACAAATCTTTTTTAAATTGTGGTGGGTATCAATACATTCGGCAAGGCCGAATTTAACTTTTTTTACTTGTTATTGGTCGTTTTGGACCTTTTTTCAAATATTTTCATGTAACACTACTAAGGCGTTCGTTTAAAGGGTTAAAATGTTCTACAAACATATTCTGCATCAAATTTTACTAGGGGTTGTCAAAGATCAAAAGTTCGTGCAAAAATTTTAAGGCATCATAATTAGTTAAATTATTTTACATTTTTACTGTAAGCATTTTACACTTTTCAGTAGTTACTGAATACCCAAATTATTAAAAATAAACCACTGTACACCGTTGCGTATGATTGTTATTTATAGGCAATTACAAAATTAAGTATACGCCACTTATACAGTATTCAAGTAATTATTAGACGTATTCAGAGTCTTGCTGACAGCCCTGGCAATGTAGCAAAAGAGTACTTCTTTCAAAAAATACATGTGTTTTGAAATGTAATTTTAAAAAGTGCTCTTTTACCACCAGTACTAGGTCTGGAAAGTAAGACTCTGAATACCACTATTATAATTGTAATTCAAATGCGTGTAAAAAAATCTACCACTGAATTAAAAAAAGACTTGAGGGTTTTGTTATGGAAAATGTCAACTTTCATTTGCTTTCGGTTTCATCCCGTTCCGAAAGATCTATACCCATCAAACACTGGTGTAGAGTATTATATGGTCGGACTTAACCGACTATAATTTTCTTACTCGAGTTTGCTATAAAAAAATATTCACAATAAATACGCAAGTAATTACAATGAAAAAAAAAATATTTAATCAATGATTTAAACCTAAAAAAAAATATTGCGAAATTTTTTTTGGATAACCCTTAAAAATTTTAGTAAAGAACATAACCATAAGTGTTATTAAAAATATAAGGACATTTTTCGCGCATACATATGCTCGAAAATAAAAAAAAAATATAAATAAAAAACCCTTTGACACAACATAGATAATATACCACTATAAAAGGCAATAGTAAATGTCTAAACCAGTTCTTATGCGAAAAATAAATCGAAAAATATGGGGAATATTTACGTACACATATATATAAATGTCCTTGAAGAAACGTACACAATGTACCACTAAAAAAGGAAATATCAAAGACGTAAACCAGTTCGTTAGCGAAAAAAAGAATAGAAACATTTTAAAGAATAAATATTTCGAATTTATAATTTTAATGATAAAAAAACTAAACTAAATTTTCTTTTTAAATAAATATTTTAAAAGGAAATTTAAGTTTCGAAAATGTTTCTGTGGGGGGTTTTAGACTTTAGTAAATTTATTGAGCACAAAAAGAAATTTCTTAATTAAAATAGTATTTTTAAAATTTGACTTTTCTAAAAATTAAAGACATCCTGGTTCGTTTTTACTAGTTTCATATAATCCAGTTATTACAATCATCGAAAAACTTTTAATGTCAAATTTATTCAGTTAATAGTCAATTGAACTCTCTATGTAAAAATTATTAACAGATAGCAGCCGCCACGGTTGTAACCCATGACCCACTGTGTAATATTTGATATTAATGGAATTCACGGCAGAAATTTTAGTCTTGCAAAATTGCAAAATTTCAATATTGCAACTTTATCTGCTTGTTACTTTGTAAATATAAGCAAATATATTACTATTGAAATAAATTGAGAATTTTTTCTTGCAACGACGCATCATGTAAAAAGTAATAGAAAAATAAAAATTTGATTCAAAAAAAATTTTTTTTAAATAGTTGCAATATTGAACTGTTGCAAGGGTCAACAATTTCTGATGTGAATACCCTGATTAACTGCCTTTTAGGTACGGTCGCTCTTGACCGATATGCTAAGTATCAACTAAATCATGATTTTCAATTCGTGTTTGGTAGTTGCGGTTGTTTTTCTACAGAAGAGTTGTAATTGTAATGTGCCTGAATAAACTCTATTTTTTTTTAATCATCATTCTCCTTCCTCTCCTTAATCAATTCTGATCTTTATACATATTTTGCAACATTGCCAGACATGATCTATATTTTATAGACACAAATGTTGGTGCTCTCTTTTTCCAAAGATACTGGTTATTGCCACATAGAGCGACTGATATTTTATTTTAAATAGGAAAAATATAACTTTATTTATTAAAAAAATACACTTATATACATAGTCACCTTAAAAAACTAAAAGTAGTATTTTACCATGAAATTATATAATAAAAAAAAAAAGATTATATACAATTTTAAACATTATCATCATCGTCAGCCACATTAACATTTATAGTTTTTTGTTTTTCTGCACTTATTTCCCTTTGTAAACGTCTCTCCTGAACGCGTACACATTTTGGACAAATCATATTTTTACGTGTCATACAAACGCGATGATAAATGGAATTACATTTATCACACATAATGCAGCCATCATCAAATGGAAATATCACCTCCAAATTACTACAAATTTCACAAATATATGCCTTAGCCGTGCACATAGAACAATTTCGTATATGTTTGTCAAAAATATTAAAAACTTTATGAAGAAAGTCTGCTAGTACGCCACTTTCAGTTTGTTCTAAATCATTAATTGAATAAAATTCATTGGATTGTATAAGATGACGGCGAAAAGCTTAAAAGAAATGAAAAAAATAAATAATTTTAAAAAACGGATTGGAGATAATTTTTATAGTTTTGAGCCAACATACCTATTTGTGTCTCCAGTATTTTTTCTTCCACCGCTTGACGACATTCAGATAAATATTTACGCATATATACCAAATTGTGACGCAATTTTTTGAGTGTAGCTAATTTTTCAAGGAATACAAATAATTTTGGATTGGCATCTTCAAGTTTTATTAGAGGTTTATCTAAAAACAATTGTATCTCTTGTAAAGCTGAACGTGAAACTTTACGAGGCACAAAATCCCAATTGTGAACAACACGAGCTGGTATAATGCACAAATCATTCCAATGGCACGATGGACAATAATATAAACCAGTATAATCACAGAGACGAGGTTCAATCCAGGAATTTTCTAAAGTAGAAGTTTTTTAGTTATAAATTAATGATATTTAAGACAGAAGAATATTTATAAAATACTAATTTACACCATTTTCAATTTTTATTTAAACAGTTTTTATACCCTACACCACTCTGTGGTACAGGGTATAATGAGTTTGTGCTGATGTTTGTAACTACCGGAAATATTGGTCCTAGACCTACCTTCAAGTATACCGATCGACTCAGAATTACTTTTTGAGTTGATTTAGCGATGTCCGTCCGTCCGTCCGTCCGCCCGTCTGTCCGTCTATCGGTTTAAGCACGATACAGGTCGCAATTTTTAATCAATTGACTTGAAATTTGAAACTTAAACATCTTTTGGCCCAAGTACGAAGCCTATTGAAATTGGAGAAAATCGGTCCATGTTAACCCCTAGCCCCCATACAAACGCCCGCTTTGGATTCGGCTTAAATGACTCTTATAACCGTATTATAATAGATATCGCTTTGAAATTTAGCAGGTAGTCTAATTTTGTATGCACGAATCACCATTCCAAATTTCAAAGAAATCGGGTAAGTCCTTCTGGTAGTCCCCATACAAACCACCCTCCCGATATTCACACAATTCCCTCAAAATTCATATGGAAATATTTGATAAAAAATTTATTTGTATGTGTTAAACGTGAACTTTAGTAACCTTATCAAATCGCAATATAATTGGACCATTTTTGGACTTAGTCCCCCCATAAAAAATTTCGACCGATATTCAGTTAAATCGGTCTATTGACAAAAAAATATGTCAATTCCACTTAAATTTGATCTGTGTGTGTTTTCTACACTTAATAAAGATCTAACAAAAGACAGATCCAATCGGTTCATGTTCGGACTTGGGACCCATTTTCCGGAAAACACTGGTGTAGGGTATTATATGGTCGGTCTTGACCGACTATAACTTTCTTACTTGTTTTTATTTATTTAAATGAACTAATTTTAAATCAAACACTAAAATAACCTATTGAGATCTGGTAACAATATTCATCGCCTCGTTGTAGCAAAACAGACCAAGGTCTCTGGTAGGAATTGAACTCACGAGCCCCATACTTATAAAATAACAGTAGTATATAAAAAAAAGTTTTGAAATTAAGAAAAATATCCTAGAATAAATGTTTTAAAATTTGTAATTCAAAAATTTTTACTCAAAAAAAGCCTTAAATTTTTATTTTAGAAAAATGAGTCAGATTCCAAAAGATTTTCTATAGGCCTTCAGATTTGTTTATAAAAATAATGACAAAACCTTAAATCGAAATCCGCACCTGAAATTATTTTTTAACTAATTTTAATAATAAAAAATCCTGCAGGAAAAGTTAAAGCTTAAGTAACAAGTCACACGGACCCAATTAACCAATCATAAACTGGGCATCTTTCATATTAAAACACCTGTAACTTCTGTGAGAAAATGTCCCTACCCTAGATACATAACTTGTGACATGTTACTTAAACTGTCCCTTGGAAATATGACCAGTGCCGATTTTTATCGGCAGTAAAATCTATTTTTTTTTTTTTCTTAAAAATACTTTGAACCACAAAAAATGCAAATGCATGTTTGGGATTTAGAAAATTATCAAAAAAAAAATTTTGGAAAAATTTTTCCTAAAACCATTTTTAATGACATTTTCTCCAAAACGCAAAAAAAATTGAGTCTATGATTTTTTTCGGATTTTTTTAGCATTTTGAATTTTCTTAAAGCATTTTTAATAATTTTTAAAAAAAAAAAAATCTAAAAAATTGTTGTGTCTTCTAAAATATTAAAAAAATATTTCGGAATTTACGAATTCTTTTTTTCGAAAATCAATTTTAAATAAATTATTTACTCCAATTTTCACCTGCCCACAAAAAAATTAAAATGAGTTCGGTGTGTACTAAAAAAATTAAATGTCGAACCAAAAACGAATTGTAAAAATTGTCAATTTAATTTTTTTTAAAATTCGTTTAAAATACATACAAAAAAATTGTGTGATTTTTTGTAATTATTTTGAAAATTATTAATTTTTGCTAATTAATCTTTAAAAATTAAGTAATTGTTTCTGCAAAAAGTTTGTGAAATTGCAAATAATAAAAACTAAAAGAAACCACCGAAACTTGTCAAAATATTGATATGGCCGACCTGTTGTCTAATCTTATTTAACCTTATATATCTAAACCGTGGATTATATCAATCACTATTTTAATTGATTTTGCACCTATCACGAAAGTGATAGTATTAATTACTAAAATTTGTAAAAGTTTAACAAGGAAAAATTGCATTTATTCTCAATTCACTGAAATTTGGGAAATCAATTAAAAAATTAAATTATATTAATTAAAAAAATTATTAAAAACTAAAAGGAACTTTTTAAAATTTTTAATTAAAAGTTTTTTACCAAAAATTTTTTTCTGTGCACACAAAAAATGAAAATGAGTTTCAATCACTAAAATGATCATATCAATTACTATTTTAATTGATTTTTCGCCTATCACGAAAATGATTTTATTAATTATTAAAATTTGTAAAAGATGAAAAATGAAAATGAGTTTCAATCACTAAAATGATTATATCAATTACTATTTTACTACATTGATTTTGCACCTATCACGAACTTGATAGTATTAAATACTAAAATTTGTAAGAATTTTATATCGCAAAATGACATTTATTCTCAATTTACGGAAATTTTCGAAATCAATTAAAAATTGTAATCATAACAATTAAAAAAATTATTAAAAACAAAATTGAACTTTTTAAAATTTTCAATTAAAATTATTTTCTCTAAAATTTTGTGTTTATAATAATAAAATATTAAAATAATTAAAATTTTTCTTTGTTTACAAAAAATTGGTGGTCAAAAAAATTGGAGTTCAAAAAATGTGGATTTTTTATACTGTACTTAAAAAATGTCACTGTTTGTTTGGGTTGTTAGAAAAATTATTTGATCACTGAATAAAAACTTTTGGACATTTTTTTAAATTTTTAATGTTTGAAAAAATCGACTTAGAAGTATTTTTAAAAAATGTTCTGAAAAATGTCTATAAATAATTTCATTTTCCAGATCGACCTTCGTAGCACGTTTATTTACTCAATCTGGACGCTATCAAGCTTAAATTAAAGCTTTGAAAATTATTTACATAACATTTTTATAATAATACCCGTTTGATAATAATAACGTTAAGTACCCAGCAAAAAAAAATCGAAGTGGTGCAAAAAGAATAAGTGATTCACTACATACATAGTAGCTATATGTGCCGATCTTCATATTCCATAAGAAGTACTTTTATAAGCACTTCCAAAACTGCTAAAAAAATGCCAATAATAACAACTTTCACCAGTTCTTTCCTCAATGATTTATAAGTACCATTTTCATATGTGTTTACAAATGCAATTGAAAAGTACAAATTTGTGGCACTTATGTTAAGTATTAGATTTGTTTTGTTGAACATTTTTTTTTATAATTTTCTCAGATTTAATAAAAAGTTAAATTTTATAAATGAATTAACTTGATATGCCGCAAAAGCGAATTTGTTATGTAAATTCCCAGTCAGAAATTACGACTCTTCTAAAAATACAATACCATTATAACATTGGAAATACAAAAATACGACTTTAAAAATTCAATACCTTGAAAACAAAAAATTCAATACCATTACAACATTAGATTTTAAAAGAACCAACGTTACATAAGAGTTTAAAATTATAATCCGAAAAGGTTTACTATGGTAAACTTTTACAAAATTTCTGACTTTATTTTATTTAATTATAAATATTTTTTTTTATGTAAAAATGCCACTGCATATTTTTTTTCATTATGAAATGTGCAAGGAGAATAAGGGTTCTATAGTCGGAAAGTCGATTAATTAATTTATGTATAAAAAATCTAAATGGACTTTTACTTTCGACTTTTTAGTTTTTTGACTTGGTGGCAGATGAAAAAAAAATCTTCTTATTATTATGTTAAAAAATCTAGTTCCTGACGTAGATTCTTAAATTTTGAGCATACGTTAAACTCAAAAAAACGCAAAAAAATCGATTTTTTTAACAAAAAATATGTATAAAATAAAAAAAAACTAAAAAACTTCCATTTAATTCTCTTCAAACTGAAAAAAAACAGATCCCAAATCGGTCCACCCGTTTGATCTGTATTTTGATTTTGCTTAAAAAGCTGCAACTTTTTTGTTTCTGACAATTTTTATATTAAATTTTGGTAGAAATCGAAATATTATAAAAAAATATCGCATTCTTAAGTGTGAACCCCTTTAATCTTTGGCGGTTCGTTGTTACCATGAAGCAGAAAGTGTTTAGTAAATTTTTTTATACCCTCCAACTACATACAGTATGGAGGGTAACGCATCATCCGTGTGTAACGCATCAAAATATCCGCCTAGGACCCCATTAAGTATATATATTTATAATCACCCAGTCAGAAAAATACAATCGCAAAAGCGCTGTGAAAGCGTTGTGGACGGTTCTACAAGCGTTCCATTTACCATCTTCAAAGCGCTTTCAGATGATCCGAATGATAACATCGATCTACGCTAGGTTTAAAGCGTTTTAAAAGCGTTTTAAAAAAGTGCTTTCAGAACGTTTTATTTAAAGTCATGAAAGCGCTTTAAAAACCAAAAGTAAAGCACTTATAAAGAGCTTAAATACAAAAATTAAAGATATTTTCCAGCGATTGAAATAAGAAAAAAACAGTACTTTAAAGGACTTCATATAAAGCAGATATTTTTTTTTATTCGTTAATTGTAGATATTTTTTTTATAAAAGTATTATAAAAGTAAACTTAGTAAAGGTAAACTTCATAAAAAAGTAAACTAATTTATTTATAGGGACTTTCTTCCTCCCATTCTGTCCTTTGCAGCCAGCCAGCGGCTAACTTTTGTAAAAATGGTTTGTTCTGTTTCGCTTTCAAATTGCAAAACCAGATGGTCTGTAAACAAAGTAGAAAAAAGTACAAATCGATCTAAACAAACATGTGATAATATATATTTAAAAGGCAACATCTTTAATGAAATAAACGATTATTTTGTCTATCCAATTCCATCAAAAGAAATAGAACTTTATAACGTTAAAAATTTACGTGAAGATGTTATTGAAGTCAGTGTGCATATTGTAGAAGTTAAATGCATTATTTGTAAATTTTATAACGAAACTATTGCTTTAACTCTTTTACATAAATGATAATAATAAAACTTAAAATAGATTTACAAATTAAAAAATGTTTCATGTTTTCAAAATTTTGCGTTTTCAATGTGGTGGTAGGGAAAAATTATTTAATTTGATTTAACAAAATGTTTTTATAACAATTTGTTTAAAATTGACTATAATCTAAAAAATACTATACTTGTATGTACTACAAAAAAAAAAAATTAAAAACGTTTGCAAAAACTGCTTTAAAACCATTTAATTTTGAAACGAACATGTATTTTGTTAATAAAGTGCTTTCAAAACGCTTTTCGAAAACGCTCTCAAGGCGTTCGAATAAAGGGTTTTGAGAATGCTTTTTTTTTTGTTACAGTGCTTTCAGAACGCTTTTCGAGAACGCTCGCAAAGCGTTCGAAAATAACGTTTTGAGAACGTTCTTTTTTTGTTACAGTGCTTTCAGAACGCTTTTTTTTTATAACCGTTGTCAATTTCTGCTTGGGCAGTGATCGATTCTAATTGTAAGACATTCTAGCGATGTCCGTCCGTCTGTATGTCCGTCTGTCCGTCCGTCTGTAGTTAACACGATTCAGTCCAAAATAAAAGAGCTAGACTCCCAAAATTTGGCACGAATATATCTTATGTTCGTAAATCAGCAAAATCAGACCAGGAAGAACTTAACCAATCTCTAAAAAATACCATGTTTTTACATGATTTTTTGTGTTTTTATTTAACAAATGCAACATTTTTATGCTACAAGAAGTTCAAAGTCCTGCATTGCAATGCATTGTTACTGTTAATTCGGTTTCCTGTTACTGTTAATTCGGTTTTATAAATCAAAAATTTTCGATTTATTTTTACTTATTTTCGGTACACAACCTTGATAAAAATATTAAAATTTTAACTTACAAAAATATCGGCTTTTACAGGTTGGAAAAAGTCGGTTTTTTAAAAAAGTCGAATTTTCGAAAATTGGCAGTCGAATTTTTAGAAAAGTCGAATTTTTGTTCCAAAAACGGATATTAAAAAAAAATATTTTGAAAATATTCAATTTATTTAAAATTATTTTTATATACTGTATTTCTAATATAAAACACCCCAAAATAGCGCCAAAAATATGTCGAAATAACGTTACCACCCAGGCAGAAAAGTACAAACGGGCCAACGTTGGAATGAAGTTGGCGGCGACGGTACCAACGTTGGCGAATCATACCCGTTTCTAAGTCTACGACGTCATTTCGAAGTTGAAATGATAACAGTGGCCAACGATCGCTCGACTTTTGTTTTGACGTTGGGTTAACATTGATTTTACAAAATTTACGACATTGGATTTACCTTTTGCTTAAGGATGTATTGAAAATCGCGATGTAGTGCTTTTTAGTTACCATTTTGTACAAATTGTTTGAAAAAGCAGTTACTTTAGTGTTCACTTAGATTAAAGTGTTGAGGTCTTTGTAAATTAATAACTTTTTAAAAAAATAAAAATTTTAAACTTTTAAATTATAATCTATAGCGTAGTGTTTTATGTAAACACAAAGTTGTGCCAACACAATATTTTTAGTTAAACTGTTTTGCATTATACAATGTTGTATTTTTTGTTAGCCCGATATTGTACCAACACAAAATTTTTTGTACGGTTGGCAATTTCTGACTGGGCAGTGTTGTCTTTCAACACCATCCTAAGGTCATAAACTTATTATTACAATGTAATTTTAATCCAGTAAATTTCATTTTTTGGTGTTGTGACGACGTCGGAAACAAAAGTCAGGCGATTGTTTTTTGGCGTTATCATTTCAATGTTATAGTAACACCATAAATTTTGTAAATAGGATCTCATTTTGGTGTTGGAATGCCCTCTGCCAACTCTATTTTGACGTTATTCCGATTGCATTTTTCTGTCTGGGTTATGTTATAATAAATACAGTTTCCAGTAGCGGTGTTCTATAACTCTCGAATCGAAAGATTTCTCACATGAAACATGAAAAACGAAACAAAAACATCGTGAATCAGCACAAAACCTGACTTTTCGCATTCGACTGTTTCTGTAATTTTGTTATGCGGAAACTTTCTGTCAAATATGATTTTTTTTCAAAATTATTGGAAAGATGCGAGAAAAACTGTTTCTGTAAACCAATTGATCGAAAACTTTTGAAGTTGAAGTGTCAAAATCACTCACATTTAAAAATGGTGCGATATTTCGTAAATTAAACAACTTTTGAGTTATAATAAATAAAAAACAATATTTTTTTCAAGAAAATACTATCAACTAATATTATTAATGATATACTACACATTATTTTCATAATTTAATTTATTATTTCATTTTTGTTTGCAAATGTTACGAGTGTTGTTTAAAAAAAATGTGAAATTGCGTGTTTTTTTGTTGTGATTTTTATTATTTTCTCGCCTTATTTACCTTTTTGACAGCTGATTTGGAATATTCCAATAAAAATGCTGCCGTTTTCGCATTGATATACAGAAACAACTTTTTTTCCAGAATCGAGAAACGATGGAATTTTTTGTTTCATACTTTTCGATGCGAAAACTTTTCGCATAAATTACAGAACACCCCCACAGATTTTTGTTAAAATTACCAAATGACTCAAGAAGTGCTAAAAAGATAACAAAAAAACTGTTAGCCCTTAAAAAAGACAAGGGTTAAATATAACCAAAAAAGAGCTAAGTTGGTATTGCCGTTTAAAGGTATAAAAACTCTTCTAAAAATATACGATATCTGATTTAAAATGAGAGAATTACTTTTTTTTTATCTCTTCGTTTTATTTATTGGATGTTTTTTTTTAACTACATGTATAAAAACATTGTAGTTAGAGTTGTTTTGTAAATTATGTACAAAAAAAACAATAAAAAGTTTCCAGATTATGGTAAAAATCAAATGACTTAAAAAGTGCTTAAAGGGCTAAAAAAGATAACCAAAAAAAGGTGGTAGCCTTTAAAAAAAAGGGCTGAATTATAGCCACAAAATGACTAAGTTGGTATCGCTGTTGAAAGGTATAAAAACTCTTCTAAACATTAGGGTATTCAATTAATCGAGGTTTTGGTTTAATCGGCTAATCGGGCAAATAATTAAACGCACTAAAAAAATTATGTTAGTAATATGAACTGAAAATGTCAGTTAAAATAACTACTTTGTAAGTTGTTTTGGGGTCAACTACTTTTTCAGTTAAATCAACTAACAATGTTAGTTATTGTAACTGACAAAAAAAAAACAACTGACTTATGTAGTAAAAACTACTTACATTTGTAGTCAAAACAACTAAAATGTAGTAAAATAAAAAAATCAATATATAATTTTTTTTTTCAAAACATTTTTCAGAAAAAAAAAATTGAAGACCAAATTTTTTCCAAGTTTTTTTTTTTAAAAAAAGTTGTGAAAAATAAAAATAAAAAAATTTTTTTTTTTTGGAAAAAAAACTTTAAAACTTTTCAGAGATAAAATAAATAAAATTAACTACTTTAAATAACTGTTACTACATCACAGTACTTTTTTATTACCCAGTTGGCAAAATAAAATCACACCTGACATACTGCTGACTCTCCCTTTATGAAATCGCTGACATCTTCATACAATTTTTCAAAATGTCATCAATGACATGTCAGCAGTTGGTCAGCAGTGCCCACCAGTATCGGTGGCCACTAACAATTCGTTTAAACAACCGCTGACCAACTGCTGACATGTCATTGATGACATTTTGAAAAATTGTATGAAGATGTCAGCAATTTTATAAAGGGAGAGTCAGCAGTATGTCAGGTGTGATTTTTTTTGCCGACTGGGTAGTTCAAAAAAACGATTTGAAATAACTAACAGAAATAGTTGTTTGATATTTTTCATACAAAAACAACTGACTTTGTAGTTGAAAACAACTAACTACTGTAAAATATACAAATAACTAACATGTAGTAACTTACATAATTTTCTGAGTGCGGGGTTAAGATTTAATCGGTTAATAATCGGATAAATTTGAATTATTCGGTTAACCGAATAATAAAAATTTTAATTGAATATAAAACTAAGAACTCTATGTACTTTTAAGAATTTTATTAATTTTATTTAAAATAAATCTTTATCCGATATGGCGAAGCTCTATAATGTTAGCCCAAATAAAGATTTTTTTGTATGGCACCCTGAAAATTTACCCTAAAATTGGTACCCAAATTGATGCCGGGCTTAGATGCACCTCTAATAGAGTTTCGAATTCGGTACTATTATATATCAACAAGACAAATTGGTTGGTTTTCAAATTTGTTTTCTTTTATTTTTTAGGGCCGAAATTGCAATAATTTTATCGGTCGATATCTCCGTAATAAAAAAGATATCTTAAGGATTGCAAAAGTAATTTGAAGAATAAGTGAAGTATTTTTAGATGTGCTGAACTAATTATACATCATAAAATAATTCTCGGTTTTATAAGGTCCCGAACATTGCGAATATCTGAGTTTATGCAGTACTGTCAATCGAAAATCTAAATATCTCAAAATAAGATAAATCACTTCTAAGGCCAGATTCAGATTAAGCGCATGAAAAACTATTAGAAAAATATATACATCCACATTTAATTAATAATTCCTATTAGCTAAACTAAATTATTAAAAACATCGATTTAATCTTAACAATTTCAAGTCTAAATATAACATAATAAATATTATACATTGTTAAACATATCGTTTTGGTTTTAATTATTATTAGTGTAAATACTAAAAAAAACTCTTAAAATCAATCCCAAAAAGTCATGAAATATGTACTTATCAAGAAGTGATGAAAAAATCACTTCTAAATCACCATATAAAAATTACATAATCACATCCAAAATGCCAGGAAATATATACTTCTAAAGAAGTGATGAAAAAAGCACTTCCAAAAGGTCAAGTTATATTAACATCCCGATCACTACTTCAGAAGTTGTGATAAAGATGTTAATATATATGTACATACTAAACACTAGTGATATTGTGTGTCACGCCCATATAAAATTCATCAGTGTTTCAGCTGAAGAAGAAGTACATCTGGTTCATAAGTTGTGGTGAATTTTGTAGTGAATGGTAAGCTCTTTTTTTGCTGGGTAGTGTTAACTTTGTCTTTAACAAATTGCATCTACTATAAAAAAGTTTGCAATGTATTGTCGCCCACTGTACTTGATATGGCCCTAAGCCGATATTTCGATGTGTTACACACGAAATGATAAAGTGAAATACCCAAAACATTTTAATACCCAAGTCGTCTGTACTGTGCCCAAGTCACACCTGAGGTGAAATCTCGGTCGAACGAGATTTCGGTCATATGGTTGTGTATAAAATGATACAGACCATATGATCAGGTGTGAATAGGACTTAAGTAGAGACTTAAGTGCTAACCAAAAATTCTTGCCTAAATATCAGTTGAAAATGATGTAAGAGTAATATCATGCAATTAAAAACTATGGTTTAAGAAATATATGTACCATGTTTGGATCTTTTGCCAAAACATTGTATAGTAGTGGTATTTGGAGCTTAAATACACCACAAAATAAAACAAAAACATGAAAAGAAAATAAAACATACACAAATGAGGACAATTACAACAATAAATTCAATTTCCAAAAAAAAAATACTTACTAAAATTTAATAAAGTATTGCATTCCACACATTTATAACGTTGAGCAGCTAAACCAATTTCAGGGCAAATATCCAATATGGGATATTGCCTTTCGGAAGCTATAACATGAGCACATACACGCACTACACTATCAAGACATTTCTGATGGGCCATATAACGGCAATCTGTACATTGATAAGAAGCCTGCACCACACTCCATATAATACCTGTACAATGATCACAATAATGACGAGTGGTAGGTAATGGCATACCTTTACCTACGCCTTTTTGTCTGGCTGCAAAATGATGGCCGACTACAGTCTTAAGTGTTGGCCCCACTTCTAGCTTATCGTTATGAGCCTCCAACAGCTCTTCCATGGAATATCTTAAATCTACCAAATGTCTTACCAGCCACCTGCGTTCTTCACTGTTCTCCTCGGATATCAATACCAAATCCCGGCAATGATTTATTGCCTCCTGCAAGTCTTGTTCACTGGCGTCCGAGTTAAATATCAAACGCCATTGTTCTTTTACCAGCGATGCTGGTATGGGTAAAGATTTTTCACTTATTAGAACAGCTCCCGTAGAACTACTGTCCACTTCATTAAAACTATTGAATGATTCTGTCGTAGATCCAGTCGATGTCGAATCATTATGACCTTGAGCACTTCCACCAACAATTGGTATATAACTGGAAGCTACTGATGCCGTGTCACTTATAAAATTTGTTACAGCTCCTGGTATACTGGCTAAACTATCTCGAAAAGAATTCATTTTAACATAATTTTAAAGCACCAAAAAGATAATTTTTTGCTATTTTTAGAATTTGTAAACACTTTTTTTCTTGAAAACAATGGATGAATATGAGTTAAAACAAATACAGTCGAACTCGGTTATAACGAACTCGGTTATAACGAATTCTCGGTTATAACGAACTAATTCTAAAGTCCCGACGTTTTGGCATCAATTTTCACACAAAATACTTCTTTTATAACGAACTCGGTTATAACGAATCCTCGGTTAAAACGAACTACTTATTAAGGTCCCACGAATAAAAGTTCATGAGAATTTACGTTTTTATAACGAACTACCATAAATATAGGGTGTTTTTTTAGAGGTACACAACTTTGAATTGGTAATACTGCTTAATTTGACAACCGATCTAACTGCTGATAGTTGTTTTTTGTTAAGTATGGTTTGACATTTTATCATGCAAAGACTTACACAGGAGCAACGCTTCCAAATTGTAGAATTTTTTTTATCACAAAATGGTTCTTTTCGTCGAACTTAAATTTTATTCAAAGATCCTATTTGTTGGTTACCAATATCGTTTGATTTAACCCCATCGGATTATTTTCTGTGGGGCTATGTAAAGTAACTTGTCTTTTCCGATAAATTAAAGACAATTAAACACCTGCAAATAAACCTTCGACGAGTTATTGGTGAAATTCGAAAAACGGCCGCAAATTCTTTGAAAATTGTGTAAAAATGGAGGTTCAGATTACTCCATGTACGAGCCATTTTTGGTATCGATGTGGCTCCAAATCATTTTTAAACATTAACGTCATAAAATTATCTATCCAATAAAGTCAGTTTGATTGATATTAAAAATATTTTTCCTTACTTTATTTTAATATAAAGTTCGGTAAAACTAAAAAAAACACCCTATATTTCAGAATGTGCGGCAATCATGTTTATCGAACTCACAAAAAGTTGGAAATTTTTGGTTTTTAATATAGTTTTTATGACATTTATTCATATTTTGTATGTTTTCTTCACAATAAGAAGTTTATTTACAAAAAACATAAAATAAATCAAAATTGTATCTATTTTCTTGGAAATAAAACTAGGTTGATAAAAAATATACCCCGCTTATAGCGAACTACGCTTATAACGAACTATTTTTACTGGTCCCTCGGAGTGCGTTATAACCGGGTTTGACTGTATAAACAACTTTTGAGTCAGCTGTTTTTCCATACACACAAAAAACTCAATGTGACAGCTACACACAAAGAAAAAAGTTTAGAAAAATTTAGTAAAATTACACGCAAAAAGCTAGGGTCAGATTAAGCAATCCTACTTGGTAAATTTTTTGGGACAATTCTAGTTGGCAGACATTGGTCCGATTTTTTTTAGAAATATGGATGATTTAGGTAAGTTCAACAGAGAAATAAAATTGTCGGTGGCCCATGGTACCCGAGTTATGGGCCTCCAAAGCTCGGATATCGTATTACAGATATCTTCTCCAGTAATGGTCCGATTAAATAAAGATTGGTTTCATTCGAAAGCTTATTAAAATACCTTTAATTAGACATTTTAAAAAATTTGGATTCATTAACCCATTGTGGCACAACAGTAAATTTTTGATTTTTTTACGTAAGTTTTTGAAGAAAATGCTCAAAATTTTAAAATTATGCATTATTAAGGCATTTATTTTTATAACTAGGCTTATAGCTTAGATATTAAGCTTTAATTTGAGCTTTCATTTGACCATTTAACCCTTATAGAACCGGAGTTATTAACGTTTAAACATTGGAAAACATATTTAAATATGTATACCAAACCTCTGTGCATTTTATTTTGTTTGCCTCTGCGTAGCAGGCCTTCGGCCGGGCTTAGGGAGTTTAAACTACATAAATTAATTTAGCGGATTCGCTAAATAAAGTTTTTTTCAATGGTTAACAGTCAATATTTCCGGTTCTATAAGGTTCAATGAAAGCTCAAAAAAAGCTTAATATCTAAGCTTTAAATCTGGTTGTATGAACACATGCCTAAATAAAGCATAATTTTGAAATATAACACACTTTTTCCAAGAAATTTGGTTTGAAAATCTAAAATTTGATGTTGTGCCACAATGGGTTAATGAATCCAAATTTAAATTTAAAAATAAAGGTATTTGAATATGCTTTCAAATGAAACCAATCTTGGTCTGATCGGACCATTATTGGAGAAGATATATCAAATTCGATATCCGAACTTTGGAGGCCCATAACTCGGGAACCATGGGCCACCGACAATTTTTTTTCTTTTTTGGACACAGCACAAAAGTTCTATCTGCGATGTTTTTTTTTTTTGGACCTTAGCCCATAAGTCTTTTTTTTTGCAGACCGGATTAAGAAGAGGATTAACTTTGTTAGGTTAAAAAATGTGTCAAATCAAGTCCAGAATTTTTTTTATATTTGTTTTCTGAAATTACATACAATTAGTAAATATAAACAGAAAAAAATAAGCTTTGTGTTTTTTCCGTGAATACATACAAAATGGCATTTTAATAAACCTAGAGATGTCGAATGTGTGACCGACCCCCAATATTTTCAACCCCAGCGTTTTCTTAGAATAAACCTACCCACTATCTTCAACTCTATAGGAAGTCCCCATACATTTTTTTGTTTTTTTATGGAATCAGCTCCTACCGGTCCCATGCAGGACTCCTAGAGGGTGAAATGTAAGACCAACTGTCATTATTTTTTTCACCCCAACATTTTTTTCAACATACCCACTCCGTATCTGCACTAAGGGGGCTCCCATAATGCTCCTTTTCAAATTATTTTCGCATTTTTTGATGTGAATTACTCTTTTGAAACAATGGCCTTAGCATAAGGTAGCGACATGTTTAAATATTTTGCTTTAAGGAATTATAAATAAGCGATAATTAAAATAAATGAGTTTTTATATATTTTCTTTGTTAAAAACTATTAAAATAAATTATTTACATAGTAGTTTATATACCAATTATATAATTTATTTAAACATAATTTACAATTTTTTTTTTATAAACTAAAACCTAAATTAATTTTGTGGCTTATTACCACCACTCTTACTACCTGTACCATATTTTTGTTTATTATGGAATTTTTTTGGATTAATGCCATAAGCCTTTAAACGTTCATCACTAATATCTTTGCCATCACCTTTTTTAAATGAATTGCCTTTAAAAGGTTTCTTGTTATTAAAATTTGATTTAAATTTACCATTTATAGGCTTAGATTTGGATATATTTTTACGCAATGGAGGCAAGGAACCAACGGGTTGATCTGGAGTATTATTTAATTTAGAAAATGGATTACTTGTGGATTGCGGTTTATTATTATTATTTTTGTTAAACGGTTTGTTGCTTAAGTTTCCGGTTGGTTTATTTACAGAATTCTTTGCAAACGGATTATTAGAACTGTTACGGTTTTGGTTAAAGTTTTTGTTAAATTTAGGAGCATTATTAACGGCTTTATTGCTAATATTTTCGGCGGAGTTATTTGTAGTATTTGTTGCTGCTGTGGTGGTATTATTTTGATTGTTAGGATTTTTTGGCTTCTTTTTATTTTTCTTCTTTTTCTTTTTATTTAGTTCCTGTTGTCCACTACTTTCAGTAACTTTAGATAAATCGTCTGTTGGTTCTTGCTTAGCGGTTTCGTCAGTTTTAAATTTTTTAGCAGGAATCTCATTCTCACTGAAATTGGTGTCATTTTGTTGACCTGTTGCTTCTTCTATTACTCCAGCAGTTTGAGCAATTTGAGCTTTACGTTTTCTTTTCCTTTTAGCTTTTTTAGATTCACCTTGTCCTACACTTGAAGTGTTATCACTTTGTGTTGTTGCAGTTTGGTTTGATTGTTCTTCTTTTAAGGGCTCTTTGTCTTCATCTTGATTTTCATTATCAGATCTATAATTAAATAAATTTAGTTGTTTAGAAATTATGTCTTAATAACAGAATAATATCTCAAAATTTTTTTTTTTTTCATCCATCATTCCCATATAGAATATAATACTACTACTTAATAGTACTCACCCTTCTTCTCCATATAAGCTTTTAAATATTTTACGCTTCAAATCTTCATTTTTAGATTTTAATTTATACATCCTTTGCTCTCTTTTTTCTACTTGATCGGGACGTATTTGTATAGCTTTTTTAAGACTGGCCCATTGATTAAGTTCCTTATTTTTAGCTAAAAGGATCTAAGGTATAATAAAAAGTAAATCATTTCGATGTTGATATATTGAAGTTTTTTTTTTTTTTAACTCACCTCTTCTATTGTTAAACCAAAATCATTTGGTGTTGTTTCCACATATTTAAAACGACAGGGAGTATCACCAATTATATCCTCACAATCCAGCTTATAGTATTCATCTATATATTCACCGTAAGTCCTTTCATCTTCTGGATCAAATACTGGCTTATCAGCCTTAATAATTTCCATAAAACGATCACGTCTACCCTTACGACCTTTACGTTTTCTAGTATTCTCTATAAGTTCTTTTTGTAATTCTTCTTTAGCCTTTGCGGGATCATAATCGCAATCCATAACAAAATCATCATCTTCACAATGGGGCTCAAAGTCATCATGAGCTCCCTCTCCATTATCATGTTGGGGATCATAATTATCCCAATCTTCAACTTTTAATTCATCTATATCAGAAGGACATTCTGGTTTTTCTTCGCCTTCATCGACCTCATAATAGTCATCATTGAAAAGCTCGCGCATTCTACGATCATGAGCTTCAGGATCAAAATCCTCTTCAAGATCATCATCCTTAAACCCAAGCTCATCATTACCAGTAACCATTTTAAGTTTTTCAATTTTCTCTTGAATTTCTTTACGTTTCATTTCTTTAACCATCTCCAACTCTTTCATTTTTTGTTGTTTTTCCTGCTCTTTACGTTCTTTTATTTCTTGCCGTTTTTGCTTACGTTTATCATCCGTTAACCTTACGGATGACTCTATGGTGCGTGGATATCTTTTAATAAAATCTTGATCTGGTTCCTCATAACGAAAATTATACTTTTGTTCAAATTCAGCTTGTTTTTCCAATTCTTCTTCATCTTCTGACAGAGGAGCATCATCACCAACGATTTCTTCATATGTTGGTATTTCAGCATAGTTGGTAGCTTCGGTATAGCCTTTGTTTAGTATATAATCTCTAAGAAATTTTTCACTACTTGGTAATTTATCATTACTCCAATAGTTTTTTAAAGGTTCTAATTTTTCTTTAACGCCTTCTTCAATGGTATCATTTTTACCCGACAACCATTTTAGATAATCTTCCTCTTCTTCATCCTTTTCAGCTTTAGATTTATTGCGTTTCTTGAAAATACCACCAAATTCTTCATCATCAGAATCATCATTATCATGCATAACTTTTTTGAATTCATCTCTCAAACGGCGTTCTTCTTCCACAAAAGTTGGAGATACAGGTCGATTATCATATTGGTCTCCATCATTATCATCTTCATCGGAATCTAAAGAAAAACAGGTTATATAAATTCTTTAAATCCAGAGATATTAAATGCAAATATGTTTATAACTTAAAATATGTTTTATCTGAGTAAAAATTTTAAATAAAAATTCTTAAATTTTGACACATTTACTATAGAAAAATGTTTAAGAGTCTGAGAAATTTTTCCTTTAGACAAATTTTCAGATTCTGAGACATTTTTTTTAAATCTGCTTCTGAGCTTAATAGTGTTAAAGAATGTCTTCAGTGAAGTTTGATGGTGGTTCTTTTCTTAGAACATATTAACCCTTTATCTTCCATTTTTAGGGGTCATTTTGGTCCTTTTTTTAAATACCTTCAAAGAACAGTACTAAAGCATGCGTTTAAGGGGTGAAAATGTTCTACAAACATTTTCTGCATTAAATTTTAATAGAGGTTGTTAAGGCCAAAAGTTCGTGAGAAAAGTGCAGAATGCTAAATAAAGTAAAATTGTAAAGTATTTTGGTGAAACACAATTTAACAAATTATAATTTCAAACTTTTGGCCTTTGACAAGCCCTGGTAAAATCTATTGCAGAAAATATTTTTAGAACATTTTAACCCTTTAAACGAATGCGTTAGTGGTTTTCTATGAGGATATTTGAAAACAAGACCAACAAGACCCCTAAAAATGGGAGATAGAGGGCTAATATGTTCTAAGAAAAGAACCATCAAATTTCATTAAAGACATCTGTTACCGTTATTTAGCTCAGAAGCAGATTTATACAATTTTTCGACATATTTCAAACGACTTTGGTGAAAAACAATTTAAAAGTATGTGATAATTCCAAATTTTACTTTTTTAAGCATTTTGCACTTTTCGCAAGAACTTTTAGCCTTTGACAGTCCCTAGAGAAATTTGATGCAGAAAACTTTTGTAGTGGTGTTCTTTGAGTATATTCGAAAAAAGGACCAAAATGGCCCCTAAAATGGGAGATATGGTATTAACCCTTAAGAAAAGAACCGCAATTAAATTTACATACCTCAGAATTAGATTTAATACTTTTTTTTGGGCTTATTTCAAACGTCTTTTAAAAAAAATAAAAACTTTAGTGGGTCATAAAAAAAAGTCGAGCTAAGTTTTCAAAACCCTTTCGGGGTTTTGGTCTACTTATTGGTATACTTTAATTTTGTTCTGGTCCCATTCAAGATAAACTCGAAGAACCAAATTTGTTGCACGGTTCTGATCCGTTACTCGTTTTTCAAATTAAACATTTTTTTACCGATAAATTTTCAGATTTGAGACATTTTTCGTACAAAAAAGTTAACAGATTCTGAGAATTTTTCATTTGAAGTCACTTATATTTCATTATTTGAAGGCGCTTATACTAACGAAAAACTGTCAGATTATATTTTTTTTCTTTAGAACTATTCTCAGATTTTAAGACATTTTTATCATTAACAAATCTTTAGATCAATAGACATTTTTGTAATAGAGCATGTTAAGATTCTGTTAAATTTTATTAAATTAAATCTTAAAACATTTTTCTAAAGAAAAATTGTGGTATTCTGAGAAATTTTCCCAGATTTAAAGTAATTTTTGTAAAATAATGTTTACAGATTGGTAGTAATTTTATCAGATGGGAGTTCTTGATAGGGACTTTTTGAAAGGCGAAGTGAGGTGGGAGGAACACCTTACTCCTCGCAATAAATGCTTACAAATTCAATAATAATGATTTTTGCACTTTAAATTATTTTTTATTTTATTTAAATTATTTTTTATATCCAAGCCCACATAAGTGGGAGGGTAAAAAATAAAAAAAACATAAGAAACAAGTGAGTGTTAAATTAGGCTGTGCCGAATCTTTTATACCCTCCAACATGTAAAAAAATTTAAAATAATTTTGACAGGGGCGTTTTTAGGGAGGGGCAAGGTGGGGGAGGGGTCGGTTAGCTGGGGGGAATCCTTGGCCCTCGCGGTATATGTTTACAAGTAAATTTTTGTCTGCTTTGTGCACTAAAGTATTATAGTTTTATAATTATTTAAACTATTTTTATATCCACGCCTTTAAAAAGGTGCGGGCAAAAAAAGCTAAATTTTTTTAATCCCCTGGGTCCAAGCGAAGGACTATAAACTTCTGCGAACATAAAAATGTTTCATTTTTTCACAAAAATTCAAGAAAAGTCTAAATAATTTGCATTTTTAAGAGATTGGTTTAGTTCTTCAAGGGGGAACTTTTTCCCCCTGATCCGATTTGGCACATTGCCGAACTTAACCTGCCTAGGACCATAAGACATATTTTTGTTAAACTTGAGGAGTCTAGCTCTTTTATTTTGGACTGCATCGTATTAACTACAGACAGACGGACGGAAGGACGGACATCGCTAGAATGTCTTAGAATCGATCACTGATCAATAATATATACACTTTATGGGGTCCCTGACCGATATTTCGATGCGTTACACACGGAATGCCAAAGTGAGTATACCCCCATACTGTAGTTGGAGGGTTTTTAGAGGGGGGTTTAATTTAAGGGGAACTTTTTTCCCCCTGGTCCGATTTTGCATATTTCCAAAACTGAGCCCAAGACTATAAGGCAACTTTTTTCAAACGGTGGGCCTCGACCCACAATGGGTTCGCGTAAGCATTTCTGGGGTGTCGCGAAATTTTTTTTAGCATCATGCTAAAATTATTCAAATTTAAAAATGTTTAGTGTAATTGTTAAGTTATGAAAATATAAAAATATCCGGCTACGTTAGTATCTGGCACAGGTGTTTTACAATATGTATGCCAATTTTCAGTTTTATAGCTCATAATTAACTTAAAAAAAGCTCTACCCTTTTTTTCTGTCTACTCTTATTCCAGATATCATAAATACGGGTTCTATGAATCTTCTCCATGGTCCGTATTATATACATGCTAACTTTTCATTGGTTATTGGGGGATCTTTAAAATTATTTAAATTCTTAATTCTTCGTCCTCAGTCCAAAAATATTAAAGACCAGGGGTTTTTTAAGTTCCATAAGGGCTATCAATACAACCTATTCAGAAAATCATGGGACACGTGTTTTTCTGTAGCGGGACATATGCCAAATATATTCGTGACAAAATTCAGAAGTCTGTTTTTTTTTTTATATTGGACTGTATCGTGCTTTTCATAGACGGTCACATTATTTCTAGTCAAAATGTTGGACCTTTGACATCTAAGAAGTCAAATGGTGGGCTCGAACCATGGAAGGCACCCTTATTTATAGGGCGGGGCTTTGGAAAGATTGATTAAATACCTTTAAATTGCCACAAATTTTTCCCTTTATATCGCGGTAAGTTTAAGGATTATAGCGCCAGATTTTGGTGCAAATTAAAGCTTGTATGTAGCTACAATCCCGTAATGACAAAAAAATTGTTTATCCTATTAACCTTTTTTTAAAACTCATGTTTAAAAGTTGGGCAAAATTGCAGTTTATGGGGCACACAGAAATCGAAAAAACTAAAAACGCCATCCGCTTTAGAATTAAAAAAGAAAAAAACCAAAATTATTGATTAGTGGCGCCGGGAACTTTTTTTGGGGTCCTCTTTAATAGGGATATCCAGGGAAGGGACATCTTAAAAAAAAATTTTTTTTTGTTTTAAAAATTTTTTCTGCGTAGCCGGCCTTCGGCCGGGCTTAGGGATTACAAAATCCATGCATTAAACCCACCCTCTCCGCAAAATAAAGTTTTCTAGGGTAGCAGACCGGTTAAAATCAGTGCTAAATTCGCAACTTTGTGCGGGGCTTAGAGGTGCTTCCCGAGTCCGGCGCCACTAATCATTAATTTCGGTTTTTTTCTTTTTTAACTCTTGGTCGGGTGGCGTTTTTGGTTTTTTTAATTTCCGTGTGCCCCATAAACTGCAATTCAGCCAAAAGTTGTAGTAAATTTTTGTCGCTTAACGGGTTAATTTACTTAGGTCATTTTGTGCCTTATTTGAAAGGTATTTAATAGGGTATTCAATCGATTTACCGATGTGATTGCTGTAAGCAAGCTCATATTAGTACTTACCATCTACAAATTTTCCTCCTTTTTCCAAAATTATTTTTCTTTTATAATCTTTTAATGTTACGGGTTTTGCTTTTTTGTCCTTTCTTTTGCTGCCACCTTCATCTGCTTCTACTGAATCTTCATCGGAATCCAGAATTTGATTTTTAAAGAATTTCGTGTTCTTATCATAAATTGTCGGATCTTTACTTTTTAATGAAGCCAGTGTTTTTAAAAAATCTTGATCAAACGCAGGATCCAATACTTCATCTTCTTCTGAGGAATCAGAATCTTGAGAATCCGTATCCGATACTTCCAAGCCCTTATCTTTGACTGTAAATTAATAACATATTAACGGTTGCCAAAATTGAATTACATTTCAACAATTTCACTTACATTTTTGCAACAATTCCTTTTTTCTTAAACTGTTATAGCTTTTGGCATAATCCTGATTAGTTTTTATTTCAAATTCATCTTCATCAATATTATCATCACTATCAGCAAATAGATTTTTGCTCATTTTTGATATTTTTAACAATTTTTAATTAAAAAAATAAAGTTGACTTCAGCACAATTTTATCTTTTCACCAGAGAACCAAGCTAACCAAGTTAAAATCGGTCGCTGCCTGCCGCCGCATGATTTTGGGTGAGTCGAGCGGCCGGCGAGTAGCGTCGGTTTAAAATAATGGTTTAAAATAATAATAAGCGTAGAGTACTGTTTTTCACAGCGAAAATTTAACTTATACTGTATACAGGCTAGCATGATTTTAAAATCACCATGTGATTTTGCTTTGAACAAAATCACATAGTGATTTACAAAATCATCTCAAGTTGTACTAGCATAAAGAAAAATTGCAAAATCATCTCAACTTACCATGGTAAGTTCTTGTAGTGTGAACATGGCTTTAAGCTAATACTGTATACAGACTAGCGTGATTTTAAAATCACTATGTGATTTTCCTTTGAACAAAATCACATAGTGATTTACAAAATCATCTCAAATTGTACTAGCATAAAGAAAAATTGCAAAATCATCTCAACTTACCATGGTAAGTTCTTGTAGTGTGAACATGGCCTAAGACAGGGCAATTTTAATTGCCGCAATTCTTAGTTTGTAGGAGAGAGAGGTAAGAGGAATGGAAAGGGAAAAAACTTGCTCGTACTGGCAATTCATTTTGTATTTTCATTCGCAATTCTCAATCTGTAGACTTTTTTTACATTTCTTTTTGGAATTGCCGAACAGAATTGCCAGTGTGTGAACATCAACGGCAAGTTCATAAGAGAAACATAAAAATTGCCGCAATTAAAATTGGTTAATGTATATTCGGTCTAAGTCAATGATGCCCATTTCTTTACACAATTGTGCATTACGCTCTTCACACATATTCTTATGCTCATTCATTTATGGTGTTTTCTTTTCTAAAAAAAAATGTTTGCCTTTTTAGGGCATACATTTTTAAAATGTTTAACACACCTTAAAAAAATCTATAAAAATTTGCATTTTATTTGACTGGAATAGAACACAACATACAGAAATACTCTGCCCTGTATTTTCTAACAGCTGTTTTGGGAAAACAACACAGAAAAAGTCAGCTGTTGTATAAGGCAATTTCAACCCCGTGATTTTTTACGGGGTATAAAGTGCAACTTTTTTGCACTTTATAGGGCAGACATTTTTAGAAAAGAACACGATATTCTTTATAAGGGTTGACATTTTTTAGAAAAGAACACAAAAACACAATTTTCGGGGCGAAATGCAAAAAAAAAGGCACATTTTTTGCCAGAAAAGAAAACACCATTAGTCATCCATGAGACATCGAAGAACGCACAAGCTAAACTGATCATCGCTTATATTTTTTTATATGCACTGACAGAAACAAATGATGCCATTCAAGCAATAATCTGTTATAAAATTTTTTTTTTTAATATACAATGCCTTTTATTATTAATTAAATTGCATTTTTTATTAATTGAATTTATTTATAAAGAATTAATTCATTAATTATAATTGAATTATTCACAAAATTAATTACTTATTTTTTTAATAATTTAAACTTAATTATTTAAAAAATTAATTCAAACATAAATGAATTCATTAATTAAAATTGTAATAAAAAATAATGTGAATTCATTCACAATTAGAAATTAATTCTTCAAAGGTCTAAAATTTTTATATGTCTTAAATAAGATCTTCTATTAATGATAAATTAAATTTTCGAAGATCTAAAAAATATGTTTCTAAAAATATCTTTAAAATTGTATAAAAATAAATGCAAATATACACACAAAAAAAAAATAAAAAAAATGTGCCAGTTTTTGGTTTAATTACAACCTATAAAGTGGTTTTGGATAACTTACCAAAGTTTTTGCTCTAAAAAACTTAGGTAAATTATCCAAAACCACTTTATAGGTTGTATTATCCCCAAAACGTACACAATTTTTTTATATTTTTTTTTTGTGTGTACACACAAAAAAAAATTAAAAAAATTGTGCCAGTTTTTGGTTTAATTACAACCTATAAAGTGGTTTTGGATAACTTACCAAAGTTTTTGCTCTAAAAAACTTAGGTAAATTATCCAAAACCACTTTATAGGTTGTATTATCCCCAAAACGTACACAATTTTTTTATATTTTTTTTTTTGTGTGTATATTTTAATCATTAATAATATTTCAATTATTAGTTGGATTTTAACGAAATATTTTATAATTCGGTCAATTATTTTTGCTCAATGCAGTCTCTCTCGTGCTCACTAATACTAATGCAAAAACTTTTTGGACATCACTGGTCTAAGTACTCTGTTTTTTGCGGTAAAAAATTTCACTTAAACTTTAAATCGCAATAAAACATTTAAAAATCAACTACACTCATAGAAATATCTTAGTAGAAAAATTAGTAAACCCATTGTAGATCAAGTTTTACAGAATATTGCCGTATTCAACAAAAATTAATGTTGATATCGTTGAATAATCAGTAAAGTTGAATCAACTCTTTACATCGCTTATACAGAATTCAATAGATAAAACCAAAAAAGAAAAAACAACCCTGTTCGTTCATTTTTGTATTATCAAGTTGGTAGCAATGCATTGCAATGTGAAATTTGTTTGTCTCTTATAAAATTATTTTTTGTGTTTGTTTCTTATAAAAATATTTAATATTATAAAAATAAATTAAAATAGGATCTGATGATCAGATTCTGATCTGTAAATATTTGGTAAGTAATAAAATACATTAGTTACTTTATGTATTTATACTATATTATACTTTTGTTTGTTTTTTTTTTAAGGCTTTTGATTTGGTGTCATTAGAAAACTGGAGAATGGCTTACGAGTGCAAAACATAAATAAACGAAATGTGTGAAAATCTTGTGGTGAAATATTGCAGCTTAAAAAGCCGGTGATAATTCTAAAAAATATTGTGATTTTTACTTAATAAAAGAATATTAACAAATAACAACAAGCTTTTTTTTATTAATAATATTTCTTATATCAACAAAAATATGAGTTGAGTTTACAAAAAATACGAGTTGATTTACAAAAAAACGAGTTGATCAACTTTTACAAAAACTGACAACAATTTTTATTGAAATCAACATAAATATTTGTAGGGTCAAAATCAACAATGATTTCTGTTGAATTTACAATGATTTTCTTTGGGAATACAATGATTTTTGGTTGAGTGTACCCTTGACAAGAATAATACGGCGTTCACACTTGCTGTTTTGAAGTGTTCAAGAGTGAGATGTTTAAAAAAGTCTTTGTTCTGTGTCCATTACGTTTTTATTCTGCTACTGGTGTTTTGTTAAACAACTTGTTTAAGGTCGCTAGTGTGAACTCCATATAAGAAATAAACGAGCATAACAAAACTGAAATGTCACTTTTTCACGGCAATTTAAATTGTTTTGTATAATTAAAATGCGTAAAAACCTTTTTAACAATTTCCCTATATTTCCACGCTTTGCGAAAATTATTATTTTTTATATGGAGTTTGGCTGATATTTTCCTGTGAAATCGAACGAGTACTACACTCAACCAAAAATCATTGTATTCCCAAAGAAAATCGCTGTAAATTCAACAGAAATCATTGTTGATTTTGACCCTACAAATATTTATGTTGATTTCAACATTAATTGTTGTCAGTTTTTGTAAAAGCTAATCAACTCGTTTTTTTGTAAATCAACTCGTATTTTTTGTAAACTCAACTCATATTTTTGTTGATATAAGAAATTTTATTAAAAAAAAAGCTTGTTATTTGTAAATATTCTTTTATTAAGTATAAATCACAATATTTTTTAGAATTATCACCGGCTTTTTAAGCTGTAATATTTAAACAAGATTTTCACACACACTTCGTTTATTTGTGTTATGCACTCGTAAGCCATTCTCCAGTTTTCTAATGACACCAAATCAAAATCAAAAACCTTAAAAAAAACCAAAAAAATTAAAATATAGTATGAATACATAAAGTAACCAATGTATTTTATTACTTACCAAATATTTACAGATCTGAATCTGATCATCAGATCCTATTTTTATTTATTTTTATAATATTAAATATTTTTATAAGAAACAAACACATAATAATTTTATAATAGTGCATTCACACTTACCTTGAAACCCCGTTGAAACCTTGTATTTTTAATTTCAAACCTCGACTGTTCACACACGATAATTTTGACACTTATCTAGTTTTCGGAAACTAGATAAAAACAAATATCCTTAATAATTAATTATGTAATGCAAAAACAATTTTTTTAAGAGGTTTTATTTTTTTTTAAATACAAATCAATTAATATTTTAAAGCAATTTTATAAATAAATAGATTTATTTATTTTTTCATTTTTGGCATTTTCCCATTTTCTCTGTTTCTTATTGTCGCACAGTGGTAAAAATATGAAAAATTATGAAATTTATAAAGCTGCCCATTCACTTGCAATATTATTGTTCAACTTTTCAAATTGTACAATAATATCGCTTGTGTGTATGTAATATTTACGGTTGTGCAATATATTGGAGAATATCAAAACACTTTTGATATTTATTGTACAAACAAGAATACTGCAATATATTTTATCAGTGTGTTGTCTATATTGTACAACTTTTATTATGTTATGTTTATGTTTATATCTTGTACAATATATTGGGTTTAAGTATTGAGCAATTTTATTTGCTGTGTAGGGTAAAACGACAATAATATTGTAAATTTTTTTTTTTTTAAGTTGAGCAATTTTATTGCAAGTGAATGGGCAGCTTAAGGTTTCAACGTACTTTCGTTGAAACCTCACTACAAAAAGGTTTCAATTTGTGAGGGAAAATACGTATTTTCAAATGAGGTTTGGCACGAAACCTCGTTTAACGGGGTTTCGAGGTCAATCTGAACGTACTATAAGAGACAAACAAATTTCACATTGCAATGCATTGCTACCAACTTGATAATACAAAATTGAAAGAACAGGGTTGTTTTTTCTTTTTTGGTTTTATCTATTGAATTCTGTATAAGCGTTGTAAATAGTTGATTCAAATTTACTGATTATTCAACGATATCAACATTAATTTTTGTTGAATGCGGCAATATTCTGTAAAACTTGATCTACAATGGGTTTACTAATTTTTCTACTAAGATATTTCTATGAGTGTACTTGCTTTCCTTACCAGTTAAGAAAGTCCTAATTGCCCATGTAAATACGCACTAACGGAGTCCTTTACACATGTTCTAAAAAAAAAAACTTTTATCCACATGACCAGCGTTACCAGGTAATTTTTTCCGTTGTCCCCAAAAATATAACAAAATATCCCCAAAAAACCCCAAACAATGAAAAATATAGTTTTTTTCAATCAGACAAAAAAAAATTTCATCAGTTTTTAAAAAAATTCATGGATGGTAATTTTATCATTTTATTTCGTAGATTCAGGAATTAAAAAGGTTTTTTACAATGTCAAAATCCATTTTGCAGTCGATAATGCACGTTTTACTGAATTTGTTTTGTAATCTCGTAACAAAGAGTTGTTTTTACTAATACTATGTTTAGACCAAACAAAAACTAACTTGTTTTTGCCAAAAAAGCATTTTGGAAAACCAAACTCTTTACACCGAATAAAAAGAGTTTTAGTTAATCAAATTAAATTAATTATTTTCTAAATTCACTAAAAAACACAAAATAACAAACAGCCACACGTTATTAAAAAAATAAAATTACACATTTATTATCTTTTTTAAAAGATTTGAATATTAATTTCACAAAAAAACAAATATTTTTTTTTGACATTCGTTTTTACCAAAACAAAATTGAAAAAAACATTCACACTGAATTAATAGTAGCATTGACCAGAACCTAAATTCTTGTTTTTGTCAAGTTTTAAGGTGCATACAGACGACGCAATATTATGTACAATATTCAATTATATTGATGGTGTGTGGGTAAGATTGACCATTGTACAATCGTCAATATTACCCACACACCTTCAATATAATTGAATATTGTACATAATATTGCGTCGTATGTAGGTACCTTTAGTTGGCAACGCAGTTTTTAAATTGTATGGAAAATTAATGTAGTTTTTGCCAAAAACCAAAAAAATATTCAAAAACAAGTTGTTTTCGTTGGTGTAAATACCGTATAAAACTTTTTTAAAAAACCGTTGATTACATTAAATTAAGCTTGTGGTGTTAAATAGATACAACTTTGAATATCCCCAAAAAATCCCCAAAATTATTTTTGATATCCCCACAAAAATCCCCAAATGAGATTTCTTGTCCTTTTTGCTTGCATGAAATCCCCAACTTTGGGAATAAATCCCCAAGTCTGACAGCCCTGCACATGACCAATTTTATTTTTCCAATGATAGAAACGTAAAAGCCGCCGACACCGATAATTACTAGCCGCGCCGCCGCCGAAAAGTTAGGGTCTGCTTGGTTCTCTGATTTTTACACGTGTTTTATTTATTTTGATTTTGGCGTGTGAAGAGAAACGTCAAAAAAAGTTAAATATTGCCAGCATAAAAAAGATTAGAAGGTACGTAGTGTTGTATTTAAGTGCGCTCGGTTAGCCACGAAAAATAGCCACGAATTTTCGACATGGCAATGCCGTAGAAAAAATATATTTGACAGCTGCTTCTGAACCGGAAAATACTGATCCTGGAAATCTACCAGATGGAACCACATGCTATCGAAACATCTTTCATATTATTGGAATTAGTTCAACAATCATTTTGATACCAAATACTTTATGTTTTTAATAATAAATAAAGTAATTGTTTAAAAATTCGTGTTTTTTTGGAAAATTCAATTAGAGGGAATGAAACTTCTGCCGAGGATTTTAGGCCCAATACAAATAGTCCGACCACAAAATTGTACCAAAAGAAAGGTAACATCCTCAGGAAGACATTGGACATGCGTGAAAAGTTCCTACAGGTCTATTCTTTTTAAAAAAAGTAAATTTACAATTTTATTTTTTTTTATTTGTTAAAAAATTAAGTATGGACGTTCTGGGAAGGATTTTGGGCCCAATACAAATAGTCCGACCACAAAAATATACCAAAAGAAAGGTAACATCCTCAGGAAGACATTGGACATGCGTGAAAAGTTCCTACAGGTCTATTTTTTTAAAAAAAAGTGAATTTACATTTTTATTTTTTTTAATTTGTTAAAAAATTAAGTATGGAGGTTCTGGGAAGGATTTTGGGCCCAATACAAATAGTCCGACCACAAAAATATACCAAAAGAAAGGTAACATCCTCAGGAAGACATTGGACATGCGTGAAAAGTTCCTACAGGTCTATTCTTTTTAAAAAAAGTAAATTTACATTTTTATTTTTTTTAATTTGTTAAAAAATTAAGTATGGAGGTTCTGGGAAGGACTTTGGGCCCAATACAAATAGTCCGACCACAAAAATATACCAAAAGAAAGGTAACATCCTCAGGAAGACATTGGACATGCGTGAAAAGTTCCTTCAGGTCTATTCTTTTTAAAAAAAAGTAAATTTACATTTTTATTTTTTTTAATTTGTTAAAAAATTAAGTATGGAGGTTCTGGGAAGGATTTTGGGCCCAATACAAATAGTCCGACCACAAAAATATACCAAAAGAAAGGTAACATCCTCAGGAAGACATTGGACATGCGTGAAAAGTTCCTACAGGTCTATTCTTTTTAAAAAAAGTAAATTTACAATTTTATTTTTTTTTAATTTGTTAAAAAATTAAGTATGGAGGTTCTGGGAAGGATTTTGGGCCCAATACAAATAGTCCGACCACAAAATTGTACCAAAAGAAAGGTAACATCCTCAGGAAGACATTGGACATGCGTGAAAAGTTCCTACAGGTCTATTCTTTTTAAAAAAAGTAAATTTACAATTTTATTTTTTTTTAATTTGTTAAAAAATTAAGTATGGAGGTTCTGGGAAGGATTTTGGACCCAATACAAATAGTCCGACCACAAAAATATACCAAAAGAAAGGTAACATCCTCAGGAAGACATTGGACATGCGTGAAAAGTTCCTACAGGTCTATTCTTTTTAAAAAAAGTGAATTTACATTTTTATTTTTTTTTAATTTGTTAAAAAATTAAGTATGGAGGCTCTGGGAAGGATTTTGGGCCCAATACAAATAGTCCGACCACAAAAATATACCAAACGAAAGGTAACATCCTCAGGAAGACATTGGACATGCGTGAAAAGTTCCTACGGGTCTATTCTTTTTAAAAAAGCAAATTTACATTTTATTTTTTTTATCTCATTACAAAATTTGGTATGGAGGTTTTGGGGAGGATTTTGGGCCCAATACAATTAGTCCGACTACAAAATTATACCAAAAGAAAGGTAACATCCTCAGGAAGACATTGGACATGCGTGAAAAGTTCCTACGGGTCTATTCTTTTTAAAAAAAGCAAATTTACATTTTTTTTTATTTTGCATGAGGAATACAATTATTTTCTTGAAAAAAAATAATTCGTGGCTATCTTTCGTGGCTAACCGAGCGCACGAAAATTTACAACCATGAAAAAAACATAATTTTACTAAAAAATCAACTCCGTATGCAATCAGAAAAAGAAAAATGTAGTGTTGCAATTTTTAGTACTGGTTTGTACTCGAGTACAAAAGTACCTTTAATCAAAATTGGCGGGATTAGGCGGGATTCAGTTCAATACTTCAGCGATAAAAGGTTAAGTTCCAGGAATACAAAAAACTTGCGTGCGACTCTATTTACATATTTAAAAAAAATTCTGTCGACAATTTTCTGTAATAAATTTATAGAAAATTTATTTATTTATCTATAGAAAATTTGCGATAATAAATTTTTAAATAGAAAGTTTTCCATGGTACATTTTTATAGCGAAAATTTTCAATAGTAAATTTTTGTATAGCTAATTTTCGATAGTAAATTTTTTTATAAAAAAATTTCCTATATTCCAAATATTTCTATAGAAAATTTTACTATCAAAAATTTTTCTATAGAAATTTTTCGATAATAAATTTTTCGATACTCAACTTTTCTATCGAAAATTATCGATAGTAAATTTTCGTTAATAAATTTTTCTAAAGAAAATTTTGGTTAATAAATTTTTCTAAAGAAAATTTTTGTTAATAAATTTTTCTAAAGAAAATTTTCGATGATAAATTTTTCTAAAGAAAATTTTCAATTATAAATTTTCAATTATAAATTTTTCTATAGAAAATTTTAGATAATAAATTTTTCTATAGAAAATTTTCGATAATAATTTTTCAATACTAAATTGTTTTATAGAAAATTCTGAATACTAAATTATTCTAAAGAAAATTTTTGATACAAAATTTTTCTATGGAAAATTTTCAATAATAAATTTTTCTATAAAAAAATGTTCGATAATAAATTTTTATATACAAAATAAATTTTACGAAATTAAATTTTTCTATACGATTTTTGTATTGAACATTTTCGATAATAAATTTTTCTATATACATTTTTCGAGTTTCTATCGACAATTTTCTATAATAAATTTTTCTATAGAAAATGTTCAATTGTAAATTTTTCTATAGAAAATTTTTGATAATAAATTTTTCTATAAAAAATTTTCAATACTAAATTTTTCTATAGAAAATTTTGGATGATATATTTTTAAATAGAAAATTTATAGTCACAAATTTTTCTATTAAAAATTTTAGATAACAAATTTTTCTATAGAAAATTTTCGATAGTAAATATATCTAAAGAAATATTTTCGATGATAAATTTTTCCATAGAAAATTTTTGATAACAAATTTTTCTCTGAAAAATGTTTGATAATAAAAATTTTCGATGATAAATTATTCTGTAGAAAATTTTGTATCATAAATTGTTCTTTAGAAAATTTTTTAATTCAAAATTTTTGTATAAAAAATATTCAATAGTACATTTTTCTATAGAAAATTTTTGAAAGTAAAATTTTGGATACTAAAATTTTTCATAACAAACTTTTCCATAGAAAATTTTTAATGATAAATTTTGCTATAGAAAATTGTCGATGATAAATTTTGATATAGAAATTTTTGATGATAAATTTAGTATCGAAAAATTTATTTTCGTAAAATTAATTTTGTATATAAAAATTTACTGTCGAAAATATTTTCATAGAAAAATTTATTTCAAAAACTTTCTATAGAAAATTTTAGTATCCAAAATTTTCTACAAAAAAATTTACTAACTAAAATTTTTTATAGAAAAATTTAGTATTGAATATTTTTATACAAAAATTTAGGATTAAAAAATTTTCTAAAGAACCATTTATGATATAAAAATAATTTATCATCGAATTTTTGTAAAGAAATATTTATTATCAAACATTTTCCAGAGAAAAATTTGTTATCAAAAATGTTCCATGGAAAAATTTATCATCGAAAATATTTCTTTAGAAATATTTATCATCGAAAATTTTCCATAAAAAATTTGTTATCAAAAATTTTCCATAGAAAAATTTGTGATCAAAAATTTTCTATTTAAAAATATATCATCCAAAATTTTCAATACTTAATTTTTCTATAGAAAATTTTGGATGATATATTTTTAAATAGAAAATTTTTGATCACAAATTTTTCTATGGAAAATTTTTGATAACAAATTTTTTATGGAAAATTTTCGATGATAAATATTTCTAAAGAAATATTTTCGATGATAAATTTTTCCATGGAACATTTTTGATAACAAATTTTTCTCTGGAAAATGTTTGATAATAAATATTTCTTTACAAAAATTCGATGATAAATTATTTTTATATCATAAATGGTTCTTTAGAAATTTTTTTAATCCTAAATTTTTGTATAAAAATATTCAATACTAAATTTTTCTATAAAAAATTTTAGTTAGTAAATTTTTTTGTAGAAAATTTTGGATACTAAAATTTTCTATAGAAAGTTTTTGAAATAAATTTTTCTATGAAAATATTTTCGACAGTAAATTTTTATATACAAAATTAATTTTACGAAAATAAATTTTTCGATACTAAATTTATCATCAAAAATTTCTATATCAAAATTTATCATCGACAATTTTCTATAGCAAAATTTATCATTGAAAATTTTCTATGGAAAAGTTTGTTATGAAAAATTTTAGTATCCAAAATTTTCTACAGAAAAATTTACTTTCAAAAATTTTCTATAGAAAAATGTACTATTGAATATTTTTTATACAAAAATTTTGAATTAAAAAATTTTCTAAAGAACAATTTATGATACAAAATTTTCTACAGAATAATTTATCATCGAAAATTTTTATTATCAAACATTTTTCAGAGAAAAATTTGTTATCAAAAATTTTCTATGGAAAAATTTATCATCGAAAATATTTCTTTAGATATATTTACTATCGAAAATTTTCCATAGAAAAATTTGTTATCTAAAATTTTTAATAGAAAAATTTGTGACTATAAATTTTCTATTTAAAAATATATCATCCAAAATTTTCTATAGAAAAATTTAGTATTGAAAATTTTTTATAGAAAAATTTATTATCAAAAATTTTCTATAGAAAAATTTACAATTGAACATTTTCTATAGAAAAATTTATTATAGAAAATTGTCGATAGAAACTCGAAAAATGTATATAGAAAAATTTATTATCGAAAATGTTCAATACAAAAATCGTATAGAAAAATTTAATTTCGTAAAATTTATTTTGTATATAAAAATTTATTATCGAACATTTTTTTATAGAAAAATTTATTATTGAAAATTTTCCATAGAAAAATTTTGTATCAAAAATTTTCTTTAGAATAATTTAGTATTCAGAATTTTCTATAAAACAATTTAGTATTGAAAAATTATTATCGAAAATTTTCTATAGAAAAATTTATTATCTAAAATTTTCTATAGAAAAATTTATAATTGAAAATTTATAATTGAAAATTTTCTTTAGAAAAATTTATCATCGAAAATTTTCTTTAGAAAAATTTATTAACAAAAATTTTCTTTAGAAAAATTTATTAACCAAAATTTTCTTTAGAAAAATTTATTAACGAAAATTTACTATCGATAATTTTCGATAGAAAAGTTGAGTATCGAAAAATTTATTATCGAAAAATTTCTATAGAAAAATTTTTGATAGTAAAATTTTCTATAGAAATATTTGGAATATAGGAAATTTTTTTATAAAAAAATTTACTATCGAAAATTAGCTATACAAAAATTTACTATTGAAAATTTTCGCTATAAAAATGTACCATGGAAAACTTTCTATTTAAAAATTTATTATCGCAAATTTTCTATAGATAAATAAATAAATTTTCTATAAATTTATTACAGAAAATTGTCGACAGAATTTTTTTTAAATATGTAAATAGAGTCGCACGCAAGTTTTTTGTATTCCTGGAACTTAACCTTTTATCGCTGAAGTATTGAACTGAATCCCGCCTAATCCCGCCAATTTTGATTAAAGGTACTTTTGTACTCGAGTACAAACCAGTACTAAAAATTGCAACACTACATTTTTCTTTTTCTGATTGCATACGGAGTTGATTTTTTAGTAAAATTATGTTTTTTTCATGGTTGTAAATTTTCGTGCGCTCGGTTAGCCACGAAAGATAGCCACGAATTATTTTTTTTCAAGAAAATAATTGTATTCCTCATGCAAAATAAAAAAAAATGTAAATTTGCTTTTTTTAAAAAGAATAGACCCGTAGGAACTTTTCACGCATGTCCAATGTCTTCCTGAGGATGTTACCTTTCTTTTGGTATAATTTTGTAGTCGGACTAATTGTATTGGGCCCAAAATCCTCCCCAAAACCTCCATACCAAATTTTGTAATGAGATAAAAAAAATAAAATGTAAATTTGCTTTTTTAAAAAGAATAGACCCGTAGGAACTTTTCACGCATGTCCAATGTCTTCCTGAGGATGTTACCTTTCGTTTGGTATATTTTTGTGGTCGGACTATTTGTATTGGGCCCAAAATCCTTCCCAGAGCCTCCATACTTAATTTTTTAACAAATTAAAAAAAAATAAAAATGTAAATTCACTTTTTTTAAAAAGAATAGACCTGTAGGAACTTTTCACGCATGTCCAATGTCTTCCTGAGGATGTTACCTTTCTTTTGGTATATTTTTGTGGTCGGACTATTTGTATTGGGTCCAAAATCCTTCCCAGAACCTCCATACTTAATTTTTTAACAAATTAAAAAAAAATAAAATTGTAAATTTACTTTTTTTAAAAAGAATAGACCTGTAGGAACTTTTCACGCATGTCCAATGTCTTCCTGAGGATGTTACCTTTCTTTTGGTACAATTTTGTGGTCGGACTATTTGTATTGGGCCCAAAATCCTTCCCAGAACCTCCATACTTAATTTTTTAACAAATTAAAAAAAAATAAAATTGTAAATTTACTTTTTTTAAAAAGAATAGACCTGTAGGAACTTTTCACGCATGTCCAATGTCTTCCTGAGGATGTTACCTTTCTTTTGGTATATTTTTGTGGTCGGACTATTTGTATTGGGCCCAAAATCCTTCCCAGAACCTCCATACTTAATTTTTTAACAAATTAAAAAAAATTAAAATGTAAATTTACTTTTTTTAAAAAGAATAGACCTGTAGGAACTTTTCACGCATGTCCAATGTCTTCCTGAGGATGTTACCTTTCTTTTGGTACAATTTTGTGGTCGGACTATTTGTATTGGGCCCAAAATCCTTCCCAGAACCTCCATACTTAATTTTTTAACAAATTAAAAAAAATTAAAATGTAAATTTACTTTTTTTAAAAAGAATAGACCTGTAGGAACTTTTCACGCATGTCCAATGTCTTCCCGAGGATGTTACCTTTCTTTTGGTATATTTTTGTGGTCGGACTATTTGTATTGGGCCCAAAATCCTTCCCAGAACCTCCATACTTAATTTTTTAACAAATTAAAAAAAATAAAAATGAAAATTTACTTTTTTTAAAAAGAATAGACCTGAAGGAACTTTTCACGCATGTCCAATGTCTTCCTGAGGATGTTACCTTTCTTTTGGTATATTTTTGTGGTCGGACTATTTGTATTGGGCCCAAAATCCTTCCCAGAACCTCCATACTTAATTTTTTAACAAATTAAAAAAAATAAAAATGTAAATTTACTTTTTTTAAAAAGAATAGACCTGAAGGAACTTTTCACGCATGTCCAATGTCTTCCTGAGGATGTTACCTTTCTTTTGGTACAATTTTGTGGTCGGACTATTTGTATTGGGCCCAAAATCCTTCCCAGAACCTCCATACTTAATTTTTTAACAAATTAAAAAAAATTAAAATGTAAATTTACTTTTTTTAAAAAGAATAGACCTGTAGGAACTTTTCACGCATGTCCAATGTCTTCCTGAGGATGTTACCTTTCTTTTGGTACAATTTTGTGGTCGGACTATTTGTATTGGGCCCAAAATCCTTCCCAGAACCTCCATACTTAATTTTTTAACAAATTAAAAAAAAGTAAAATGTAAATTTACTTTTTTTAAAAAGAATAGACCTGTAGGAACTTTTCACGCATGTCCAATGTCTTCCTGAGGATGTTACCTTTCTTTTGGTATATTTTTGTGGTCGGACTATTTGTATTGGGCCCAAAATCCTTCCCAGAACCTCCATACTTAATTTTTTAACAAATTAAAAAAAATAAAAATGTAAATTCACTTTTTTTTAAAAAAATAGACCTGTAGGAACTTTTCACGCATGTCCAATGTCTTCCTGAGGATGTTACCTTTCTTTTGGTATATTTTTGTGGTCGGACTATTTGTATTGGGCCCAAAATCCTTCCCAGAACGTCCATACTTAATTTTTTAACAAATAAAAAAAAAATAAAATTGTAAATTTACTTTTTTTAAAAAGAATAGACCTGTAGGAACTTTTCACGCATGTCCAATGTCTTCCTGAGGATGTTACCTTTCTTTTGGTACAATTTTGTGGTCGGACTATTTGTATTGGGCCTAAAATCCTCGGCAGAAGTTTCATTCCCTCTAATTGAATTTTCCAAAAAAACACGAATTTTTAAACAATTACTTTATTTATTATTAAAAACATAAAGTATTTGGTATCAAAATGATTGTTGAACTAATTCCAATAATATGAAAGATGTTTCGATAGCATGTGGTTCCATCTGGTAGATTTCCAGGATCAGTATTTTCCGGTTCAGAAGCAGCTGTCAAATATATTTTTTCTACGGCATTGCCATGTCGAAAATTCGTGGCTATTTTTCGTGGCTAACCGAGCGCACTTGTTGTATTTGATGTATTTTCCAATATGGTGGCAAAATGCTTCTTCCACCTCATCTTACACGTATTTAATATCAAATTAGATTCTTTGTTTATAAAAAATGGAATTTGTCTTTCATTTAATTAAATTTATTATTTATTTTGCTTTATTCAACGTTTTTTTAAAGATAATACGCACTATTGATAGTTTAAAAATTTTTATTTTCTCTTTTGTTGTTTGCTTTGTTGTTGTTTTTATTAAACGTCAAAAGTTACATAATGTGCTGTCACTAATACTTATTCAAGCGAAATACGACTCTGTTTCATTTCTATTTTTTTCTATGATTGCCAGAGTTGTATTTAAATAGTACACGCAAAAAAAAGTCTGTGTCGGAGTGAGCAAAAATTTGGCATAAATTAACCAAATATATGCAAAAACTACAACTGAGAAAGTATTTTGCGTAATTTAGCCAAAACGCTTATGTAAATAATTATGAAGAAAATGCTTATGTTATTTACGCAAAAACTTGGTAAAATATACCAATATCGCTTCAAAAATTTATTTACCAGTACCCTGTAAAAATAGAAAATTATTACCAAACACTAATTTTTAGTTAAAAAAAAACGATTAAACCTTATTGGTGTCTTCGGAATGGGGGCAACAAATTTAATCATTCCATTTGTAACTCATCGAAACATACGTCTGGGACTCCAATGACTTTGCTGCAAAAATGGTTTTGTAGGTTTTTTCAGCAAAATTAGGTTTAGTACTTTTTTATTGTACTTTTTTTTATTTATGTTTTAAAAAACTAATTGTTTTTATTTATGAGTTATGAGTTTTTTTTTTTTTTTGAACTCATAAAATTTGTATTTTACATTTTTCGCGAAAACACGAATTGATCTAGAAAAACTGGTAGACACGGGTATTTTATTTGCGGCCTGAGAATTTTTTGGCCCGGTTCATGTTTACAGCCAAAATTTGAAATTTGTCGGACGGTGTAATTACTCAAAAACAACAAAATTGTAGTGTTCCACAATGTCTGAAAAAGTGTCGAAATTGAAGCCATGTTTGCATAAGTTGTGTTGTCTGGGTTGGACTATTATTACAGGGTAAAAACCACTATCTTTTGGCTGGGCTGGTATGCTTGCTCATTCGGCTCTGCACGTTGGGTGGTCGCGTTTCTTGTCAATCTGATAGGGTTAACGACAACAACAAAAACCATACTAGTCTTGGGGGTTCCACATTCTGCGATCTTTAAATATGTATTTATTCGGAACATCAGGAGAAAATTGTGCATCTACGAATCGAACCGATAGGTGAGGCTGGGGTAAAGCTATTTAAATATTTAAAACTTCTTCAATCCGGTAAACGTCGAGCAATTCAGCTAGCATTTAAATAAAATTTTAAACAAAACTTTGAAATTTCTTACAATAGAGGTATTCAGTCTTGCTGCCAGCCCTGGCAATGTAGCAAAAGAGTACTTTTTTCAAAAAAATACGTGTTTTTTAAAAGATAATTTTAAAAAGTGCTCTTTTACCACCAGTGCCAGGGCTGGCAAGTAAGACTCTGAATACCACCCAGGCAGAAATTACGACTCTTCTAAAAATACAATACCATTATAACATTGGATATACAAAAATACGACTTTAAAAATTTAATACCTTGAAAACAAAAAATTCAATACCATTACAACATTGGATTTTAAAAGAACCAACGTTACATAAGAGTTTATGATAATTATCCGAAAAGGTTTTCTATGGTAAACTTTTACAAAATTTCTGACTTTATTTCATTTAATTATTTCTTTATACCATTTTTTTACAATAACAAATATTTTTTTGTGTAAAAATGTCACTGCATTTGTTTTTTATTATAATAAATATTTCATATTTCATATATGAAATATGCAAGGTGAATAAGGGTTCTATAGTCGAAAAGTCGATTAATTGACTTTTTATAAAAAAACGAAATGGACTTTTAATGTCGACTTTTATTTTTTTCACACTCAAAAAAAAAAATAACTGTAAAGTTAGCAAAAAATTTAGTTAAATTTAACTAAAAAAACACCTGATTTTGAACCTACTAAATTTCTAGTTAATTTAACAAAAAATATTTAGTTAACTTTTCGTAGAGTGAATGTAGCAAAAAAAACCGTAATTTTAACTAAAAATTCAGCTGAAAATTTCGTAACATTTTTTATTAGTTGAATTCAGCTAAACTTTTTGTAAAAAATTTTAAGTTTGTTAAATATTGGTTTTAAACACTAAGGCTCTTATTCATAATACTTATAACAGACTTATTGTAGGTTTATTTGACAATTATTCCTGCAATATCTGTCAAATAAACCTACTTTAAATATATTTCAGGTTTTATGAATAACCACATAACACTTCACTTATTTTTTTCATAGTAGCAAGTTCAGCTTAAGTAGGACTTATGAGATTTGCATAGGAGGCTACACAAAAAATGTTTAAAATTTTTCACTTGACAAAAATGTTACAAAAAATCAGCAAAGTAATTAGTAAAAATTCGTAAACTCAGTTTTAAAGTCAACAAAAAAAATTAGTTCAAAATTTGTACAAAACTAGTATTTTCGTAAAATTAACTTAACTAAAAAAAGTAGTTAAAACGCTGATTTTAACTAAAAATTTGCTAAAAAGCCAGTAAACTCGAGTTAACAAAAAAAAGTTTGTTAACTTTACAGTTTTATTTTTTTGAGTGCACTTGTTGGCAGATAAAAAAATCTTCGTAAAAAAAATACCGAAAATACTCAAATGACAGCGGAGTAACGAGTTTAATTACAACTTAAAATTGTGATTGAAATTGTCTTTCTTGTATTAGAAAGATACATAAAGTTATATATTTATGATCAGTGATCGATTCTAAGACATTCTAGCGATGTCCGTCCGTCTGTCTGTCCGCCTGTCTGTACGTCCGTCTGTAGTTAACACGATGCAGTAAAAAAAAAAGAGCTAGACTCCCAAAATTTTGTTTCTATGCAGGTTAAGTTCGTAAATCAGCAAAATCAGACGAGGGGAAAAAAGTTCCCTCTTGAAGAACTTAACCAACCTCTGAAAAATACCATCTTTTTACATGATTTTTTGTGTTTTTGTTTAACAAATGCAACATTTTTATGCTACAAGAAGTTCAAAGTCCTGCATTTGGACCTAGAGCATCGGTTACCAACCTATGGTACGCGTACCACTAGGGGGTACGCGAAACTGTCCGTGGGGGTACCCGAAATTTTAGTTATTTTTTGCTTACAATTGAAAAAAAAAAACACACTTTTTCAAAAAATGTTCACTATCTTTTTACTCAAAGTTGATCGGGAGTCATTAAAACATATTGTTAAAAATTCAAGTTTTCAATGCACCCTCCAAAAATGTATGGAACATCTTTACACAAAACTTAGCATTACTCATTAACTTTTTGATCGATTTTTATATTTTTTGAGGTTTTGAAAAGTTACTGTACCATACTTTTTACAAAAATAGAATATTTTAATATGTGTTTCTTTTAACTTAAAGGATCATATCTCAGCCAATTTTAAACCGATTTTCAATGTTATTGTTTTGTTTAAGAGGCATCATATCTTTCACACAAAATGGAAAATTTGATATAAAAACAAAGTTATATACTATTAATTAAGTTTTTGGCCGCTGTTCCTAAGAAGTGATTGGCATAAAAAATGTGAAAAGTAATATTTCCGAAACTTTTTGGTGTTCTAGATTTCACTTCCAAATAATTTTATTCGTTTTGTTTCAAAAATTCGATGTAAACATCGAATGAATACGTAAAAAAGATAGCGCCGAATTTGATTTTGAGTGATTTGCATAAAGGCATGTGCATTAAAAAGTTGAGAAACCCAGAACAGGGACCTCTACTCACATTTGCTAATAAAACAAGTACTAAACGAAGTGGTCGAGAACAACTATGAGTATTTCCGTACTCTATGGACTCCAATCAACCCGAATTTTTATTTGAGAATCTCAGCATATTTTTTTTGTTCACTTTTGAAGCACTGTGTATAAGTTTCATAAAGAAGTAAAAGTAATACAATTATTTAAACATAACAACATAATTTGTTTTAAATTTTTAACAATATTAATATGTGAAGTATTTTGACAAAAAAAAAATTTTGGGGTTACGCGGCTGATAATATTTAAAATTAGGGGTACGCGTACCAAAAAGGTTGGTAACCGCTGACCTAGAGGATTAGAAAAGTCGCTTTTTTTTAATTTTCGAAAATTGACATTCGAATTTTTAGAAAAGTCGAATTTTTGTTGCGACTGTATAACCCGGATATTAAAAAAAATATTTTGAACAATTTCTATTTATTTAAAACTATTTTTATATACTGTATTTTCTAATATAAAAAACCCCAAAATAGCGCCAAAAATATGTCGAAATAACTTTATCCAGTGTTGTCTTTGAAAACCATCCTAAGGTCATAAACTTATTATTACAATGTAATTTTAATCCAGTAAATTTGATTTTTTGGTGTTGTGACGACGTCGGAAATAAAAGTCAGGCGATTGTTTTTTGGCGTTATCATTTCAATGTTATAGTAACACCATAAATTTTGTAAATAGGATCTCACTTTGGTGTTGGAATGCCCTCCGCCAACTCTATTCTGACGTTATTCCGATTGCATTTTTCTGTCTGGGCACTTATATGTTATATTTAACAAAACAAGTATGTACATATCGAACTAAATGCATATTGTGGTATTTATTTAAATTCCTTACAATTTTGAATTGGTAGCATTAGGCGCATTGGTTAACTGCATATCAGCCGATAAAGGATTAACAAATTTACGTACTATATCAAATTTAGGATGATTTTTATCACGCATTAAATCAAAAATTACACTTTCACTACTGGTAACAATACAACCAGCAGAACGTAAACGTTCCAAAGCTAAATCACGATCTTGATTTAAACGAGAGCATAAGCAGTCGGCTACCAAGAATACGTTAATGTTCTTTTCCAGCAGATCAATAGCAGTTTGCTCAATACAGACGTGTGACTTAAAGAAAAACAAACAAAATAGTTAAACAAATTATTTATGTATATACTTTTTATACCTCTAAACCATAAAGGACCACGTCATCAGGGTTATCACCAAAAATCTCTTTTACTTTAGTTTCAAATTCAGGTACTACCATACTAAAACGTGTCTTACTGATAACTGCTTTGGCATGGCTAACATCTATATCGTTTACAATTTTACCCAATCTTTCCGGGTAATGTTCGGTACATATTAGAGGTACATCCAATTCTTTACCGGCTTTTGTCTATATTTAAACAAACAAATGATTTTGTGTTGATAATGATTATGATATAATCCAAGGTCATTTAATAAACTTACCAGTTTATTAGCATTTTGTATTAAATTTGAAAATAATGGCATGCCAGGACGAAATTTCTCTTGTATATCACACAAGAGGAATAAAGTCTTTTTAGGATTTAAATGTCGCAGACGTGAAGCCATTTTTTCTAATAATTTATTTATTCCAAAACTAAATTAACAAAAATTTGCATGAAAGATTTTTTATGTGTAACGAACAAGACCAAAACAAAATAAGATAAAGCATAACCGTAGCGATATTATTTCTCAGAAATAAAGTAAAAAACAGCATTACCGGGGTCGGTAATAATGTGCTCTAATGTGATTTACATTGGGTACGTTCAGCAGAGAAAGCTGCTACTCAGCTGAGGGCCAATTCTGTTTCTGTGATAAATTTATCACTGAAATAATAATGTCACTTTGCCTATTAGTTTTCAATGAAGTAAACTGACATATTTTTTCATTCATACGTTTTTCACAGAACCAGAATCGACCCCCTGCTCCCCAACATTCTGCTGAACGGTTTAATTTTTGACATTTCAGTCAACATGTTGAGTGAGCGCTTCACATCACTGGTAGCGTACAAAAATTATGCTACATTTGATCACAAACTCATAAATAAGCTGTTTTATTGAAATTATTTATTTTTTTTGACGTTATTCAAGAAAATAAACAAAAAAATAATAAAAAAAGTATTGTGACGGCCACCTTGATAACCATTGGCCACCATCAGGAAATCACCAGGATGTGGTTTAGAGCGTCTGCTTTGTGATGGCATCTTGAGTACTTCGGCAAAATTCCAGGAAGCGACAATGACGGGAAAACTGCTTCAATTCACCGGCTTTCTTAGTTTTACGTTTTTATTTATTTTTATGTTGTTTTATATTTTGTTTTTTTCACATAGAGAATAAAAAAAATTAACAAAGATTTTGTCAACACGAAAATAAAAAGAAAACAAACTTTGACAACTTCTACAGAAAACCAGTGATGCCACACTTTTTTGTTATAAATCGATGACTTGTTGCAATCTAGAGATGACAATCAAAGTCCTGAATTGTTTACACCTGTCGACACTCGTGTAAAGAATGTAAATAATAGAGTTGTTAATTGTTTATCTAAATTCGTTGAATTAATTTAAACTTAAAAGGCTTAAAATACCAAATTCGTGTTGAAGAGCGTTCTCACATTCCCCTATAACCTTTTTATGGAATTATCCAATTGATATTGGGTGATATGGTTGCAAATGGCGGTTACTTTTTGCGAGACAGACTTTAATACATAAAATCCCAGGATATCTTTGTAGAATATAGAAAAATATAAACGAAAAATATCAATATATTTCTTTTGTCTGCTCAAAATAAAACCGGGGAACGTAAGAAGCAGATTTAAAAAAAATAAAACTTCATATTCGTAAGTTTTTTTTGTTTCATTCATACAATCCAGAGGAAGCAATTTAAAAGATGTTTTTTTTGGGTAATAAATTCCCTACCCAGGACCATTGAGTTCCGATATACTTTTTTTTTTAGAATACATTTTGGACAAATTTAAAAAGTATTTTACTTTTGTAGCCAATTTGAAGAAATGTTAAATAAATTCACAACTCCTTTAAACGCCATGGTTGATTTTATTCAAGCTCAGATAATTGCGAAATTATCTGGTAATTTTCTTATTGAATGAAAAGGAAATTAGTCAATAATATATTTCTTCACATATTTTGAACATTTGCACATCTACCGAAATTATAATTATCTCTTCTTCTTCATTCTAATGACGATTCACAATTGGACACCTAATTTACTCCTATTAAGCCGAGTTGTATTTTTTAGTCCTAAAGTAAACTCCAGGGAATTGCCAGGTTTAAAGAACTTGTAATTGACCTTCCTTGTCATTGTAAGTTTAATTTTTGTTGGTCATTGTGACTTTAATTTGACTTCTGTTTAAGTCACGATAAAGTTTATAGAACACTCGAAGAATACAATCGGATGTGTAAAGTTGTTTTACATAAAATTATTATAAAACATCGAAACTCGTTTTTTTTCAAATTGAAATAAAAAAAAGGAAATTTATTTAAAATTTAAACCAAGTTAATAAAATTAATTAATTAATTTTTTTTTGATAAGAGAATTATCAGATTTCTCAAAGATTTTTTTTGTGATTCTAAATCAAAATTGCGAAAGCAGGATAAGGTATGTGTATAATCCATTTCGTGCGATCTTATATTTTTATTTTTTTTGCACGGTAATTAACGCCACCTTTTGATCAGGTTTCACATTTGGGAATATTCCCATTTCGATCGGGACATTTTTGACTACAACCCAAATAAATTCCCACAGTGCTCCATCTGGTTGTGAAGACAGCGAAGTCTTAGCTAAAATTACCCGCAAGATCCTTGCTCCATCTAGGGACAACTAGCAACACTGAGCGATAAATCGATAAATAACCCATTTTTGTTGGTTGCAGTATTGGAAAAGGGAAGAAATATAACCAAGTTTCGTAAGTCAGTGAAATTTACCACCAGTGCATGTAAAACTTATTGCACTGGTGGCCAAAAAAATAGAAGCGTTGTGAAACGTAAATTTAAAATTTTGAAAAACTAAATTAAAAACTACAAAAAAATATAAATTTAACACTAAAAAAAAAAAAGGATTAAAAGAAATTACAAAAGCACGTGGGTCGTAATTTTTAATGTTACGTAACCTTTAGTGTTCAAAAAAAAATTATTTATTAATTATATACTTATATATTATTACCATGCTTTAATTATTTTTCTATATACCATTTTTGTTAAAATTTGTTAGTATTTTGTTAGTTTAAAAATTTGTTAGTATTTTGTTAAAAAAATTATTTAATATCTAAAAAAATTATAAAAGAAAGGGAAGTTTAGAAAATGTTTAAAAAGCCTTAAAAATATTTTGAAAAAAAAAAAAATTAGAAGGAATATATAAAATTGTAAAAGAGCATATACAGGTTAAAGTTTCAAGTTAGACAGATTGCGAATGTTGCATATAACGATTTGCTATATATAGATATATTGGGCCCAGGATTTTTATATATAGGCATTTTTGTTCCCTTTTTTTAATGTACAGCTCATTAGCAAATTAACAGAAAATTTAGTATGTGTTCTTAAAAACAGAAAAAAAAATTAATTCATTTAAAAAGTGTTTAAATTCAAGCTTATTTTATATCAAATGAATTAAAATCCTTTTTTTTAATCTTTTTATACCCGAGGGTATGTAAGAAATCTTTAACAAAATTAAAATTTCATATGATTTACTCATTTATACAAAATATTTTTTTTAATTTTTGTTTAAAAATAAAATTAATGTATGATTAATTTTATTTTCATTTATTTAAAACCCCCATTTTTGTTTCTAATAAAAATTATGTTTATATATTGAATATCTAAAATAATGTGTTGCTAAATATTTAAAAGGTTGAGAGTGTAAGTATATGCGGTGAGAGATAACTCTGTAGGGATGTTCTGGAAATAGTTAGGCCATAGTAGGACATCATAGGATGACTCTTTCGAGGCATATTGTGGGAGGGCTGCCTATAGGTTGACTACAACACAACCTCGTACTTAACGACTTCGAATCAAAAGGAAATAACAGTATAGTGTCCGTCCGTCAACCATTTCCGGTTTATAAATTTTTCATTTCCGGTTTGTCTTTTTTTTCTTTATTTTGTATTTTTTGTTTGGTTACAGGCACGAATTTTTTTAAATTTAAATGTAACGGTAATTTGAGCACAAAGAACCACGCATTTCCGACGAGTTCAAGCCGACAACACCTTCGTGCCGCCAAAGCTCAAGTCCCGCCCGTTACAGTATTTTCCACAGAAAAAATAAATGAAAATATAAAAAAATAATAATTTATTCCAATATTTTAAAAAATTCATTAAAAAATGCGTTCAGCAGAGTCAACTAATCAAAACATGCTACATCTCAACTGTTGAGTAGCAGGTTTCTCTGCTGAACACGCTCATTGCTGTCAATATTGGAATAAATTATTATTTTTTTATATTTTCATTTATTTTTCTGTGGAAAATACTTTTTTTTATTATTTTTTTGTTTATTTTCTTGAATAACGTCAAAAAAAATAAATAATTTCAATAAAACAGCTTATTTATGAGTTTGTGATCAAATGTAGCATAATTTTTGTACGCTACCAGTGATGTGAAGCGCTCACTCAACATGTTGACTGAAATGTCAAAAATTAAACCGTTCAGCAGAATGTTGTGGAGCAGCTGAGTAGCAGCTTTCTCTGCTGAACGTACCCAATATCAATTGAGTACAAAAAAATGTGTCATATACCAAAAAGTATATACAAATAAGGGTATTCGTCAGCTAAATTTCGGAGGCACTCCTCTCTGGAATTTTGGTCCTTAAGGTACCTACAGACGACGCAATATTATGTACAATATTCAATTATATTGATGGTGTGTGGGTAATATTGACGATTGTACAATGGTCAATCTAACCCACACACCATCAATATAATTGAATATTGTACATAATATTGCGTCGTCTGTATGCACCTTTAAATCGGCTTATCTCGAGCATGTTTTGAGAGAAAAAATTAGGAAAAAAGTGATAAAACACATCGAAAAGTGAAAAAACACATCGAAAAGACAAAAAAACACATCGAAAAGACAAAAAAACCCATCGAAAAGACAAAAAAACACATCGAAGAACAGAAAAAATAAAGTGGAATTAAAGAAAACACATCGAAGAAAAAAAAAGACAAAGAAGAAATAAATATGAAAATGTCAAACTAAAAGGAATGTCAGATATTCAGTGAGAGGATTCGAGCAATTCCATGAGAGGATGAGAGCTAATAGTACGCTAATTAAAGACTTTTTGAAATAATCAAACTTGTTAGTAGACTACTAGTGGGACGAATACTCTTATTATTCCATACTTTTTGGATAAGCCGATTTAAGGAACAAAATTCCAGAGAGGAGTGCCTCCGAAATTTAGCTGACGAATACTCTATTTGTATATACTTTTTGTATACCCTTTACCAATCTGCTTTCATGCACTGCCTTATCAACGTTAATGTCAAATTTTTATTTTTTATTTGACAGCTTATTTTTTCTTCCATATTCTATAGTGGAACAGAAAACTTATTGTATTCACGTTTTTTAAATCTTTGTACGTGATATATCCATTTAACGAAAATGGTCAGTTGGAGTTCTGTTGTACGTCCAGTGGCCCAACTAGCCAGATATCGTACAATTCTTCAAACGCCTGCAGTCAAAAATGGTAAGATTATCCAGAATTTCTATTTAGGTGTTTATACATCCGTCCTCGCATTACGCAACTTTTGATTAAGCAAAATTTTAATTTAATTTTCTTTTTTAACAATGCAGCTGTCCAATTGCAATTGCGTCAAATGAGTGGCGGTGATCATCATCATATGATTGTACAACCATCACGTTTCCAATGGAATAAATTTAAGGATTTATTGCATTTCTATGTGATGATTGGGGTTTTACCTATTACTGCTGTTGTTATGTATTGTAACATTTTCATTGGTCCTGCTCAATTGCAAGAGAAGCCTGCTGATTATGAACCACAACATTGGGAATATCATAAGGTGGGATTAAGTATGAAATTATAACTCCTACTCAATATGTTTTAAACTTTGGAACAAATTATTTGCCAAAACTGCAGTTTGCGGGGAAAACAAAAAAAGGTGCGAAAGTGCAGTTTACGGGGAACACAAAATACAAACATGCCACTCCATTTAGAATTCAGACCTAGCTCCCTTACACACGAACGTTTGAATTTGGCTTATATGGATCAAACAACCGTATTTAAATAGGTAGCCTAAACATTTTTCGTATTCATAAATTACGGAATTTTAAGGGAATTTTGCTTGTAGGTGCTCAACGTGTACTTTAGTACCCAGCAAAATTTTCTGTTCCAAATAATCGGTTCCAGAACGCATCAAACTACCCTGCAACCGGTTCTACTTAACATTCCAGAATCAATGATTTTTGTTTTAAATTGTCCCGAAAGCAATCGTTTTTTAGAGCAAGTAGTTTTTTTGAAAAATAATTTTACATAGAAAATTTTGTTGTGATTACCGTAGAATATATTCAAGAATCTATTGAACCAAGAATTTGTTCTAAAAAATTTTCCTGGGTAGTCTTATTAAATGTGATTATAAATGGACCATTTTTGGACTTATACCCAATTCACACCTGAGGTGAAATCTCGTTCGAACGAGATTTCGAGCATACGGTTGTGTATGAAACGGTACAGAACCATATGACCGAAATCTCGTTCGAACGAGATTTCACTTCAGGTGTGAATAGGCCTTTAGTCCCTATACACAAATTTTTCCCGATATCCAGGCAACAAAAAGAAACCTTTTTTTTAATAAAATATGGGTTTTGTGTGTTTGCTACAGTAATTAAATATTCATTGTTGGACTTGGGATATATTTTCCAAAAAACACAGGCGTAGTGTATTATAAGGCCGGTCTTGACCGACTGTAATTTTCGTACTTGTTTTTATACCCTCCACTTAGTGATAGAGGGTATATATAAGTTTGTCATTCCGTTTGTAACTCATCGAAATATCGATCTGGGACACCATAAAGTATATATATTCATGATGCCCGATCGATTTTAAGACATTCTAGCGATGTCCGTCTGTCTGTCTATGGAAAATGCTGTCGCGGACAAAATATTGCACATAGATGACTGAAATTTAACATATTTATTGGAAGTTCTCCCGAGAAGTTTGGTATTGCATTTGAGCGATATCGGTTTAGGTGTTCAAAAGTTATGAACGAAAATGTAAGCACACCTAAAAAATTTCAGTACATTCAACATAACCTAAAAATACAAAATGCTTTAATTCGTCTTCTGGTTGGCATATGTGAACATAATTGAACACCAAATGGTATTTAAACAAGTACAAACATATTTTTTGACAAAAAAAGAAAAAAATCGCGGATTTTTTTACCAAATTTTTTTTCGCGGAAATTTTTTTTCCAAATTTTTTTTTTTTCAAAAGTAATTTCCTTTTAAGTAAAGTTTTTTGCAATAATCTTTTTGAAATTGTGGAGGGTATCACTACATTCGGCAAGGCCGAATTTAACTTTTTTACTTGTTTTTTTTATAAATTTTGCCCCGTACCACAGAAAAACAAAAAGTCTATTTTTACAAAAGTTTTATTTTAAATTTTAAAAACAAAAACAATTTGTATGGAAATATAATTTAAAGTCGATTTTAAGTTTATTTTATTCTTCTGTGGTAAGGCTGTTTGTGTGCCCCGTTAAGTGCACTTTAGAAAAAAAAAATATTTAAAAATAACGAAAAAAAAAAATTTATTGTGCCTTACGAAAAACATAAAAATATTGGACGCTCTCTGAAATTAAAAAAAAAAAATAAATAAAAACTAAGTGGACCTAAAGGGTTACATGAGCCCCAAAAGCCCCCACAATTTCAAAGAGATTTGTGTGGTTAATGAGGTTTTATAACCTCAATATGGCGGGAAACAGGGATTTTTATAACTTTAAGCTAAGATATCGCAATGCGATGGAAAAATTCTGAGTACTCAAAACCTTAGGAAAGAATACCCTAGTACTGGGGTTTCAACTGTTTTCAAATTTTGTCGCCCTGTGCATAAAAAAAAAAACAAAAAAAAAAAAAAATAAAATTTATAGGGGCGAGGATCCTGAGTTCAAAAATATATGGGTGCTCTAAAAAAAATAATTAACTCGATTAACCCAAGTCTGCCTTCCAAAATTTACTACCACGTACCGTTTTTAAGATATTTAGCACTTTCGGGTCTCTCTTGTGACGAATTCTTAATTTGCTTACACAAAATAGGACAATTTCATTTTATATAATATGGACCTCCTTATTCAAAATCAGTCATCCGAATTTTTCTAGCACTTTTTTTACTTTTTGCTGATCCTTTGGTACATATTATTGATTTGGTGACTTAAAATATGACTTTTTTAAAATAAACCTCTATATTCAATATCTGCCATCCAAATTTTTCTAACGCGTACCGTTTTTAAAATGTACGCATTTGAAATTACAAAATCCACTGTAATGCTCGAATATTCTTTATAATCATTATAAGGGCTGGTAACTCATCACAATATAATCAATGGTTAGTGCAAATCATTGTTTCCAAACGTCAAATTTATATATAATTGATCAATGGTATATCATTGATTAGCTTTTGATAAGTTACCAACCCAAAATCTAACTAAAATTTTCAAACGCTAATATCTCGAAAACGGAACATGATATCACAATTTGGATTGCTGATTTGGAATCATAAGGTCCATTTTTTCCTGTTTTTTTTTTTTTGATAGAGGGGTCCAGGGCCCACAGCTCCTAAAGGGGGTGGTCATTTTTTTATTTTTGTTTGCCCAGTAAACTGCAGTTTTGCCAAAAAATGTTCTTTCGACATGTCATAAAACCAAAATGTTGATTCTCCATACGTTCTCTCCATTACGTAGCCATTTAAGAAAAAAAAAAAAGGAATATATTTTTTTTTTCTTTTTGCAGCATCCAATTTCTCGTTTCATTGCCCGCTACATGTTCCCCAGTCCACAACAGGAATATGAAAAGTCCTTACATTTTATGTATGAGGAAGATGAAAGAGCTCAGATAAGGTAAGTGATAATTAGGGGAATTTAAATATGCAATTTCATCCTTTTTTCAATTTAAATTAGAGTGCCCAGAACAAAAAATAGTTTTTTTTTCTGAGATCTCCCTTAATTTGTTTCTTTTAATAAAAAAAATAGTTTTTTTTTTGGGATTTTTAAAATAATATCTAGAGGTCGCGATTGCGTTTTTTTACGAAACTATACGAATTTAATATAAGGGTTGTTGAAATTTAAATTTTTTAAATTATTTAAATTGTTTAAATGCATTAAAATGGACGAATGAAAAAAAAAATTATCAAAAAACAGAATTACGCCTAAGATATATATCGTCCATTTCATAAGATATTGCCCATTTCATGAAATGGTTTTAAAATAAAATCAATTCAATCAATAATTACACCGTCCGACTGCCAATATTAATCATGAACCGGATGATATACGTCTGAATGTATAGATCAAATGGAGTAAAACTGCATTTACAGTTTTTCATTTTGTGATCCTGTTTCCTTTTAAAAGGACTTCAAATTTTTAAAGAATGACATTTTATAAAATATTTATTTAAATATTTGTACTTGTCTTATAATGTCATTATTGATTGCAAATGAAAGAGGAAAATCTTCGCTAATTTTTCCATGTTTTTTATTTTGCCATATCAGGAAAAATGATGTAAATAATGTACATACTTTTAAAAATTTATTAAAATATTTTGATACAAATTTTAAATGATATTTAAGGACACAGTTTTGAAAGGACATTATAACCTCCTTTTTCCTGAAATAGCAAAATAATAAAATGGGAAAATTAGAGGAAATCCTATTCTTTAATTTGCCATCACTACACCATTTACAAATGTAATTCGAAAAAGATCAATTGTAATTCGAAGATTCTATTTGTAATTCGAAGATTCCATTTGTAATTAGAAGATTCCATTTGTAATTCGAAGATTCCATTTGTAATTCGAATACTCCAATTGTAATTCGAAGATTCCATTTGTAATTCCAAGATTCCAATTGTAATTCGAAAAAGATCAATTGTAATTCGAAAAATATCAATTGTAATTCGAAAAAGATCAATTGTAATTCGAAAAAGATCAATTGTAATTCGTAAAAGATCAATTGTAATTCGTAAAAGATCAATTGTAATTCGAAAAAGATCAATTGTAATTCGAAAAAGATCGATTGTAATTCGAAAAAGATCAATTGTAATTCGTTAAAGATCAATTGTAGTTCGTAAAAGATCAATTGTAATTCGTAAAAGATCAATTGTAATTCGAAAAATATCAATTGTAAAAAAAAAAAAATCAAAAAATTTTTTTTTTATATTTTTTTTTTGAAAGACTAAAGAAATAGCTATCTAAACTATTTGGGACACATTTTGCTAAAAACAATAGGTAAGAAGTTACATGGATGAGAATAAACACCTCTTTGGCCAAAATGTCAAATTTAAAAATTTTTTCTGAACTACTATCCAATAGGACTAACCTTGGTGCAAATTTCATCCCGATCGGAAGATATCGGTTTCAAAAGGTGTGTCAGTTGATACGAAAACCCCCATATATACATATATAGATTTAAAGCGCATTAAACCATTTTTTAGATCATATTTTTGATTTGGTGATAAAGTACTTTGTAAATTATATTTTTAATAATTTCGTTTTATAATTTTAGACTACTTGAAGAAAAAATTCGCGCCAAGATGTCCGAGCGTAATGACTACAAGTCCTACTATTACAGGCCAGCTATTGCTAAATATCATAGAATTTCCAAAGAAGCAGCTGATGAATTGGAAGAACTACGTGGTGAATAAATGCAGAAAAAGGCGTTTGCATAACTGTTAATTCATTAGCGCTAGTTTAGTTTAAATAAAGTGCAAAAGTATAAATTTCATTAAAAAATATGTAACTTTAATTAAAAAAATAAATAAAATATTAGATGTTTTTCTTAAAGAACATTTAAAGTGTTTATTTTTAAATAAATGCCTTATTTATATAAATAAAAAAGTATTGTAATCGAATTTATATGACTTTAGTTGTGGATAAATAGTAGAGCTTAAAATGATTTTTTTTCTTGAAATGTTTTCCTATCAAAGAAATCTGTCTCGAACTTTTTCAAGCGATTTCAAAACTAAATAGATTTTCAAAATTTTTTTTGTTAATTAGACAGAAAATAAGTTTTTAACAGTAGTTTTAATAATATTTTTGCTAAAACTAAAAATTGTTAGCGAAAAAAGTTTTTTGTGTAAAACAAAATTGTAATTGTTTAAATACCATTCTGTATTAAAAATTCACTTTACGGGGCACACAAAAAAAAATAATAAAAATTAGACTTCCTTTGAATTAAAAGAAAAAATAATAAATCGGGCTAAAGGGGACCCTATAGATCCAAAAAAAACCGACCCACCCATGTGTGGGTAATCAAAGATTACACTACTCTACAAAAATCAACTTTTTTTGCACAGACTTCAAAAGTACATTTTATGAAGTATTTTGGCATCCTAAACACGAATCTGTCATCAGAAAAGTTGTATTAAATTGCGTCTTCATTTTTTCAAAACATACAATTTTTTAATATTGATAAAGTGTATGCTAAAGTTATTAATTTTTTATTTGAATTCCCAATAAAATTACCAAACTTGCAAGAAATACGAACTCGATACGATCAGGATATCATCAGGACATTGTAAGGAAGTTAAAAATGTCCTTTTTTGGTTATGTCCTTATAAGTATCCGAATTTGGCAAGAATGCTTCCTGGTCAAAGCAGATATGGAAAGTAGACACTCCAATAAAGAGAACCTTGGATTAAAATCCAAAATCCATATCTAGAAATATTTGCAAAATAAGTCAAAATTTTGAACCAAATTTGTATATTGTTTAATACATTTTTTCGTACCAATTTTTATGGTTTTTTTGTTAAAATTAAAAAAATAAAACATATTTCCTTAAATATTTGTACCTCCTAAACACGAATCTGACATCAGAAAAATCGCATCAAATCTCCTTCTCGAAATATAGGCGTTTTCAATTTTTGTGTACCAAGTCCTAAAAACCGACTAATTACACTGTAAGTAGGTGAAAATGACAAACCAAAACGCCGAGACACGTCAACCTAATTTTGGGTCGTAGAATCCAGTGGTGTACCCCGTTTTGAAAAGTTAGCTCAAAATCCCGAGATATTTCGAGTTTAAATTTGTAGTAGATATAAGGCGATTTTTCATTTTATTTGAAAGAAAAAACTTAAAAAACTTGTTTAAAACTTGTTATTTGTCAAAATTTATATCTAGAAATAATGGACGTCCATTTTCAAGCGGACATGGAACAATACTTGGTCTTATTTTGATGAATTTTAGAATTTTTTTTTTGGATTTATTCAATTTTTACTCTACATTTGCAAATTTAAAATCGAAATATCTCGTTATTTTGAGCTAACTTTTTAAAACGGAGTATACCACTGGATTCTATGACCCAAAAATAATTTGGGGTGTCTCGGCGTTTTTGTGTGTCATTTCAAAAGTTTAAATTTTACTTACAGTGTTATTAATATTGGAAAAGTGTGTGTTAAAGTTATTCATATTTCTTTTAAATCGAACTACCAATAAAATAAACTAATTTTGCAAGAAATACGGACTCGATGCGATCAGGGATACCATCAGAACGTGTAAGGAAGTTGAAAATATAATTTTTTCGTTTTATTCTTATAACTATCCAAATTTTGCAAGAAATTTCCCGCTTAATGCAGATATTTAAAGTAGACACTTCAATAAAGAGAACGTGGGGTTAAAATCTAAAATCCGTTGAGTATGTCTAGAAATATTTGTAAAAGAAGCTAACTTTGTTGGTTTTGAGGACATTTTTCTTATTTAATAAAAAGGGACACACGTCCCTTAAAATTATATTTTGGTTTTTTTTGTGTGCGTAAACTGCATTTAAGCGAATTTCGTTTGAAATTTTTAAACATTAAATTTCCATTTAATTGATTCTGTTGTAAAAATGTTGTTCGAAAATAAATTCATTTAAAGCTCTGTCTTAACATTAGTATAAAGAGTTCTGCAGACGTCAATATCGATTTATCCCCAAGCTTGATTTTTACAATAATACAAAACTAGTTTACCATTGGTGCCATGACAATCATAAAGATTTTTAATAATTTGATCTGGAGCAGGAGCAAATGTTTGATTTACATACAAAAACTGAAAATTAAAAACAAAATCAAATTTAAACATTTTGATAAAAATATTTTGAGTACTTACAATTTGTTCTGATGGATCCAATTTCAAATATTTGTGTATAAACTTTTGTATCCAACTAACGGTCTTATACGGATCAACAGTCCAGGTTCGTTTTTTTATAATGGGTACATTACCCGTAGCATTTAACAATATACAAACTATTAAAAAATAATATATTAACAACTTGAAAACAGAGTCAATTCATTTAAATATACATACTTTTGTTGTCTTTATCTGCTGCGGTTGTAGATGATTCGTTTTCATTATCTGCCATATTTTGTGGTGTTTATTAATTTTATTTGTTTTATAAAAACAAAAATATAAAATTTTCAGAGTTAAAAACACAAAAACAGCTGTTTTTGTTATTTTAATAAATCACAATGACATATGTGGTCGATAAGGCAGTGCAATTTTATAAGGGTTTTCACAGTCACAGGTAATTTAGTCCGGTAATTGGCAAAATTGACAAACGTCAATTAATTTAACCACACGTAAAAAAATCTTTACTGAGTACTTGGCATAGAAAAGATTAGAAGATACGCAGTGTTGTATTTGATGTATTTTCCAATATGGTGGCAAAATGCTTGTTCTTCCTCATCTCACACGTATACACGCAAAAAAAAAATCTGTGTAAGATTGAGCAATCCTACTTGGTAAAACTTTTTTCATACCAAAAAAAATTTTTTACCAAATTTTTGCTAATATTATGCTTGTCGATGTTAAAGTAACATAATTCATTTTTTATGTAAAATAACCAAGTAGTGTGACGGTCACATATACATAGTTTTTTTTAGGAAATTTCGTTCAGTGTACTTACACCTTTTTTTTTATTAATGGCAACTCCTTTTTGCTGCTGGTCTACACTGGACATTATATTGCTTTCCAAGATTCTAAACCAGTACATTTCCAACAAAGAAAAAAAAATAAAGTTTTGTAATTGTAAACATATGCAGATAATGCAATTCGTAGCCAACCACGAGTTTGGCATGCTTTAAGTCTGGCATTTGCATTCAGAATTCAAGCGTTGTTGCACATTGGTAAAAATAAAAAAAACTATTGCAATCGAGATAATAAAAGTTCAATAATAAAAGGACACACGTTTTTTTTTTATAATAGTAAAGTCAATTTATCTATATTAAAGTGGTCAAACAATTGCGCACGAAATACCACTAAAGCAACCCACACACATCCTGTGGGAAATCTTTGGTGTTATCTTTTTTCTCAAACGAATTGTTGAGGATAAATTGAATCGAGTTAGGATACAAAAGAGATCCATAAGCCTCGGGTAAGCAAATTTTAAATGAAAAACGCGTGAGTATCGTTTACTTATTAATATTTAAAATCATGCAGGATTTTGTGGGAAAAACGCAGGGAGATACCGTACAGAAAACTTTATACTGCGGGTTGTCTCGATCACATCAGCCAGCAACACGTGTTCGTAGTTTGCAAGTTCCGCCACAAATCCCGAGGTGGAATAATTTTTGGGTAACCTAACTCCTTTCAAACCGTGAGTAAAACTTTATTATATAAGAACCAGGATAGATTCAACAAAATCTTACGAAGATAAAATTTACCCAGGATCATCTTTTTCTTTGCCAAGCGTTAGACTGTTTTAATTTAGTAAAACAACCATTACCTAAATCACATGGTTATGCATATTGACTTGACGTTACCTCATTTATGAATTTTCTATGACCTCAACTTACTTTTCTACACTAAAATCTCAATTTATAGCATATAAATCAATTTTAGTTTATATTTTATAATTTTCCAATAAGCAAATTTTCACATATTGCAATAGCTTAAGTTCAATGTTTTTAACATGTGTTACCGAGTCTTGGTGATAACTTGAAAAAAACGTGAAATTTATGTTATTGAAAACGTTTAAAAAAATAAGTCTTAGGTGTATTTATCAATAAAAATGTAAAACTTCATAAATTTAGCTATAGAAACTAAAAATGTAGATTATCAATAAAACATTAATTATAAATAATGTGAAATTTTCAAGTTTTGTGATGACTTTAAGTCGGTATTGTAAGGTTGGGATGTAACGAAAAAGAAGTCTGGTAAGTTCACTTTAAGGGGTACTTCACACCTTTATTTTCAGGCGAAGTGGTACCACGGATGGCTGAAACAATGCCATAAATGGGGTGGGCAGCCTGAGGGATTATGACCATCTCTATCCTCAACAACGTCCAAGTTCGTTTTCATGTACGATATTGTCCGAATACTGTCGAGTGTCCTTCTGTTTAAACTAATTTTTACCAACCGCGATTTTGTCTACCTTTTGCCTATACTTTATTTTGTTAATTCTTTGTTTTGTATTTCGGCACGTTAATTTTTGTGCGCGAGTGCAGCGGAAGAAGAACCTCCCCATCCGGCGAGCCAAGCCGAGCAGCCGACTAACGTGCCGCTTCCGCAAGCCCCAAGGCCACTCGTTACAAATGGCGCCCAACGTGGGGCATTCTTTTTTTTGAAAAAAAAAAATAATTAGAATCCAGAGTTTTGATGCCCATGACGGTTACGGATGTCCCGGAAAGTCTTATATAAATGACTATGCCTGCGTTGCAACGTAACCAAATTGTAGTCAAACCTCTGGAGAACCAAGAGATTTTGTGTGGAGTGATACCGATATCGTATGTCATGTTCCGAAGTACCATGGAGTCAAGAGTTCATTTGCGACGCTATTGGTTATCATAAAACATAAATCACTTGGTTCAAAGTTTCTTGTCCTGTCCGAAAATTAAGACAGTATTCTAAAAAAAAAAAAAAAAAATCTATAATAACATCTCTTTTTTATTCAATTTCTACATGATTTATTAATTATGTTTTCATCTCGAAAACTTTAATGAAATATCTTTATAATAATCATACAACATGTCATTTTATTAGTCTAATGTGAGTAGATTAAACTAAAATGTAGTGGTTGTAAAATATGGTTGTTATTTAAGACCATGGACTGTTGTGTACACTGCCAACTTCTGTTCGAGTTTACATCCAACCAGAAATTCTAGAAAAAAAAAAAAATTTTGTATATTTTATTTGTAAGTTCTTTTGTATTCATATATAAAGTTAAAGAAAAAAAAAAAACTTAATTTGTCTAAAATTTTACATCCATGATTAACATGGCTTTTCAAATTTAAAGTTACAAAAAAACAAAAAAATAATTAGAACATATTCTAAATAAAATATGTAATGAGTTATATTTGGTATTAACATATACTAATGATAACCATTTAATTTAAAACAAATGAGATTTTAGTACAGAATCATATACTCCCTATGAAGGTATAAAGCCATAGTTTAATACCAGTATCAGGTTACCTTTTTTGGTTTATATCAAACAAAATGGGTATAAAAATTATATTTACCGGACAATAAATAAACAAACTAACATTTGCCATGTTTTCGGACAAACCACCTTACTGAAATACATCGTTAACTGTTGGGTTCGAAACCGTAAAAAAATACTGAAATATATATTAATCAATTTTTAAAACCAAAATTAATTTTACTTGTTGTTTGGCAATTGAACCTCTTTTTTAATAAATTTAAAGGTATGTTCGAAAAAGAAAACGATGATGATCCCGCAAAATGTAAATTTCAGAAACATAAACATAGCAAACCTATAAAAAAAAAAAAAATATATTTTACGGCTTTCAAAAGTATTTCAAAATTCACACTCTAACAGCTCGTGGATGCTAAAGGCAAACTTGGGATTATTGTTTGTGTTTAATTCATATGAAATACAATTTAAACTCATTGTTGAAGTAAAGCTGCTACTGATTTTAATCAGGTTTCATAATTTTCACAACTAAAAATTAAACCTCATTTTGGAGAACCAAGCAATCGTGGGTTCGATTTGATTACCCCGAAACAATTTTTACACAAACGAATAGTTTGTTATTATATTCCCTAAACAGCTGTATCATCAATAAAGGACAAACTCGAACCTAAGTTAGTTAGCCTCTTAATAGAAAAGTTGCTCCGTCCACATTTTGGTAGATTTATTTGTGACGTAGGTTTCTATGAAACGTTTCTAGTGCATACCGAAAAGTTACAATGGGAAATCAAGTTTACCAGTTTTCAATTGATTTAAATTTAACTCGAGACGAAGTCCGAACAGCTTCCCTTGTTAGTTACTCTCTTGTTCATCTTTTGTTGATGAAATCAGTAATCCTAAAAGATAATCAGCAAAATCTAAAACAGGATACAAGAGGAAACTTGGTGAATGAAAGTGGGTACATGATAATGAGTCTGATTAACATACCTGTTGGTTCCTTGGATATTTAAACTCCGAAAAGTATCAATAACACTGCCATTCAGATGTTCACTTTTAAATTATCGATGGAGAAAATGTGAATATTGATATTTTTTCCGGAAGGCGTCACATTCTCCATAAAAATATCGTAAAGTGCAATTTTGCCAAATTATACCTGGCTTGTGGTTATCCTTTTCCATTGATGGCAAGGGTAATTTTCTTTAGCTTACTCGTCCATTTATTAAACAAGAATCCATTTATATTTTATTGGTTGATAAATCCAAAATCAAAATTATTTTTGCAACAGCTGACTTTTGTTTACCTTTAAGCGAATGTAAATCGGAGATTAAAGCCAGTGGTTTGTAGGAGGCGTAACGCCGCCGCAAACACAATTTGCGATTTTTAGCCGTTGGTAATAACTCAAAACTAATTGTTTTTGATTATTTATTGTTAATTTTAAATTCAGAAATTAAAGGGGAAACAAGTTTAAATTTAAACTGGTTGAACGATTGCGACTATGGTATTACTGCGAAGTTGGAGTAGAAGTCACTTCTATTTCAATCCGTTTATTTTAAATTGGTCTAATGTGACACTTTAATATCACAAGGAACATCAAACTGTTGTTATGTGTATTCCCGGCTGAAAAGTGCGATCTTAAAACGACAAATGATGACATCGTTTCACGGTAGTTTGAAGCGTAAATTGGGCAATGTAAAATAGTATTTTAAGAGCTTTATATTTTAAATCACCAAAATTATAGCGTTTTATCAAAAAGAGCCAAATTTGTCTCCGGATAAAACGCCAGGCACACCCAAAGCTCAAATAGAAATAGATAGCTATAAATGGCGATTGGTGTTGTTAAGATTTCACTCGTAAATCGTTTTTTTTAATGATTTGAGGTTTTTTTTTTTTGATGCATCATATTTAAATGTCGCATGAAGGGAATATCATTTTTTTAAAAACCACATATTTCAGAACAAATGTTTCACTCAAATTTGTCTTTATACACTGACAAAGGTAAACATAATTTAGCCGGATTGTATTTGGGTTTGGTTAATAAACGTTAAGTATAATGAGTTTTGATTACGATTAAAACTCTTAATGTTCCCTTTTGGTTCCCAACTCTTTTTGCTGTACAGGCTGCACAAAAAGAGCTGGCTTTGTGACGGTCACATATACATAGTTTTTTTTAGGAAATTTCGTTCAGTGTACTTACACCTTTTTTTTATTAATGGCAACTCCTTTTTGCTGCTGGTCTACACTGGACATTATATTGCTTTCCAAGATTCTAAACCAGTACATTTCCAACAAAGAAAAAAAAATAAAGTTTTGTAATTGTAAACATATGCAGATAATGCAATTCGTAGCCAACCACGAGTTTGGCATGCTTTAAGTCTGGCATTTGCATTCAGAATTCAAGCGTTGTTGCACATTGGTAAAAATAAAAAAAACTATTGCAATCGAGATAATAAAAGTTCAATAATAAAAGGACACACGTTTTTTTTTTATAATAGTAAAGTCAATTTATCTATATTAAAGTGGTCAAACAATTGCGCACGAAATACCACTAAAGCAACCCACACACATCCTGTGGGAAATCTTTGGTGTTATCTTTTTTCTCAAACGAATTGTTGAGGATAAATTGAATCGAGTTAGGATACAAAAGAGATCCATAAGCCTCGGGTAAGCAAATTTTAAATGAAAAACGCGTGAGTATCGTTTACTTATTAATATTTAAAATCATGCAGGATTTTGTGGGAAAAACGCAGGGAGATACCGTACAGAAAACTTTATACTGCGGGTTGTCTCGATCACATCAGCCAGCAACACGTGTTCGTAGTTTGCAAGTTCCGCCACAAATCCCGAGGTGGAATAATTTTTGGGTAACCTAACTCCTTTCAAACCGTGAGTAAAACTTTATTATATAAGAACCAGGATAGATTCAACAAAATCTTACGAAGATAAAATTTACCCAGGATCATCTTTTTCTTTGCCAAGCGTTAGACTGTTTTAATTTAGTAAAACAACCATTACCTAAATCACATGGTTATGCATATTGACTTGACGTTACCTCATTTATGAATTTTCTATGACCTCAACTTACTTTTCTACACTAAAATCTCAATTTATAGCATATAAATCAATTTTAGTTTATATTTTATAATTTTCCAATAAGCAAATTTTCACATATTGCAATAGCTTAAGTTCAATGTTTTTAACATGTGTTACCGAGTCTTGGTGATAACTTGAAAAAAACGTGAAATTTATGTTATTGAAAACGTTTAAAAAAATAAGTCTTAGGTGTATTTATCAATAAAAATGTTGTAACGGGCGGGCTTGAGCTTTGGCGGCACGAAGGTGTTGTCGGCTTGAACTCGTCGGAAATGCGTGGTTCTTTGTGCTCAAATTACCGTTACATTTAAATTTAAAAAATTCGTGCCTGTAACCAAACAAAAAATACAAAATAAAAAAGCAAAGATAAACCGGAAATGAAAAATTTATAAACCGGAAATGGTTGACGGACGGACACTATACTGTTATTTCCTTTTGATTTGAAGTCGTTAAGTAAGAGGTTGTGTTGTAGTCAACCTATAGGCAGCCCTCCCACAATATGCCTCGAAAGAGTCATCCTATGATGTCATACTATGGCCTAACTATTTCCAGAACATCCCTACAGAGTTATCTCTCACCGCATATACTTACACTCTCAACCTTTTAAATATTTAGCAACACATTATTTTAGATATTCAAAATATAAACATAATTTTTATTGTAATGAAAAATGGGGGATTTTAAATAAATGAAAAATAAAATTAAACGTGCATAATTTTTTCTTTTTAAACAAATAAAGAAAAAATATTTTTTTTAATTTGTATAAATAGTAAATCTTATTACGAAATTTTCAATCTTTTTAAAGATTTGTTACATACCCTTGGGTATAAAAAGATTAAGAAAAAAAAAAAGGATTTTAATTTATTTGGTATAAAATAAACTTGAATTTAAGAACACATACTAAATTTTCTGTTTTTTTTTTGCTAATAAGCTGAATACATTAAAAAAAAGGAAACAAAAGAATGCCTATATATAAAAATCCTGGGCCCAATATATCTATATATAGCAAATCGTTATTTGCAACATTCGCAATCTGTCTAACTTTTCTTTGATAATGAAACTTTAACCTGTATATGCTCTTTTACAATTTTATATATTTATCCCAATCTTTTTTCTTCAAAATATTTTTAATGCTTTCTAAACATTTTCTAAACTTCCCTTTCTTTTATAATTTTTTAGATATTAAATAATTTTTTTAACAAAATACTAACAAATTTTTAAACTAACAAAATACTAACAAATTTTTAAACTAACAAAATACTAACAAATTTTAACAAAAATGGTATATAGAAAAATAATTAAAGCATGGTAATAATATATAAGTATATAATTAATAAATAATTTTTTTTGAACACTAAAGGTTACGTAACATTAAAAATTACGACCCACGTGCTTTTAGTTTCTTTTTATCTTTTTTTTTTTAGTTTTAAATTTATATTTTTTTGTAGTTTTTAATTTAGTTTTTCAAAATTTTAAATTTACGTTCTTTTTAAAACGCTTCTATTTTTATGCCCACCAGTGTAATAAAACGTACATGCACTGGTGGTGAATTTCACGGACTTACGAAACTTGGTTAATTGTTTTCCTTAGCCAGTACGGCAACCAATAATACTGGGGTATTTATCGACTTATCGGTCAGTGTAGCTAGTTGTCCCTAGATGGAGTGAGGATCTTGTGGGAAATTTAATCCAAGTCTTCGCAATTTTCACAACCAGAGGGTACCCTTTGAGGGTTGTGGTCAAAGAATCCGCCTTAGATGTGGGAATTTTTCCGAATGTTAAACCTAATCAAAAGGTGGCGTTAATTTTCGGATAAACCAAAATAATTGATTGAAATCATAACGAATGTAATTGTGCACATACCTTCTCTTCTTTTCACAATAATTAAAAAAAATTTTATTAAACAATTACAAAAAATATTTTTTTCTTGAACTACAAAGTATTAATTTATTAACTTTAAATATTTAATTTGGCGTTTTAATTTTTTTGCTCGATATTAAGTAACGAGTATCGAGGTTTTATATATACAGCTTGTCACAACTTTACACATCCGACTGTTTTCTTAGAATGTCTAAAAAAATTTATCGTGACTTAAATAGAAGTCAAATTAAAGTCACAATGACCAACAAAAATTAAACTTACAATGACAAAGAAGGTCAATTACAAGTTCCTTAAACCTGGCAATTCCTTGGAGTTAAGTTTAGGACTAGAAAATACAACTCGGCTTAATAGGAGTAAATCGTTGGTTCTATTGTGAATCGTTATTGAAGTGAAGAAGAAGAAGTTGTAACGGATAAGAGTTTAAATATTATATTCTTTTTACAATGGTCTTAAAAGGAATAATACAGATGTAACTTTATGATCACTCATGTTTCCGAAAAAATTAAATAAATGAAAAAGTCAATAATTTTGTCTTGGAAATATTTGGCGGCAAAAAAAATGTATATTTACTTGGTAGAAATTTCTTTCACTCTACATAAGAAAATCTTATGAGTATTTTGGCATCCAATCGAAATATTAAAGAGTGTATTTTTAAACTCTAACGGCGAAAATAATAATAATAATTATGAATAAAAACAATAGATTTGTTATTTTTCCGTTTTACATATTCATTCAAAGTAGATTTTTATATTTTTTTTTTTCAATTTTTAGATAGGTGTATCTTAAAATTTTTTCCGGTCCTGATGGAGTTAAGTGAAAATTTCAATGACTTCCTAACAAAATTTGTATATTATCAGAATTCTTCTAAAAAGAAATTCTTGATAATGTTACCTTTAAGAAACTTTAAAAAAAATCAGGACTGTGGACATGAATAATCCACTACTATCAATGTTAGAATCTGTCTTGTGTCGACTTTATCTTATTCTTTTTGCAATAAGATTTATTTATCATGTCAAGCACAAAAATTTAACTTATTACCTTAAATGCAAATTAAGTAATTGTTTACATTATTTACATCCAAGTTGACAGATGTAAACAGTGTAAAATTCAATTTGCCATCTCTAGTTCCCATTATGGTAATCGGTTTTATCGTATATTTGGGTCATCTCTATCTTCTTTGTTTACCTTTTTCTTTTTTTTTTTTTGTGTAAATTTCTTGTTCTTTATTAAAGAGTTTGGCGAAGAAAAAAAAATAAAAATACAAACGCCATTTAGTTAAAAAAAATATAATAAATACTAGTTTATTTTGGAAAAATAAACAAGAAAAACAAATCGTCAAATAATTCCATACTAATGTATAAAGTGGAATGGAACAGATGCTGAAATTATTCATCAGCGGCTCGAGAGGATTTTATCTTTAGGCAACAAGGGACCAGGACTTAACCAACATCCACCACGTCTTCTCATGATGTCACTGGCGACATCCTCCCTAATCCCTTCACCTACCCGCTTGGCAAACACGACAGATTGTGGTAAGGAAGACATTGTCTCAAAAACAACAAAAAAAAATCTGTTAGGGTGGCAGATTGTATATATGGTGGCCGTCACAAAGCCAAATATCGAAAGCGTAGTTCTTGAAGCTTTCATAGTTGGGAGAAAACTATAACCCGGACGCCTTATAGATAATTCGAATAAATAGAGATATGGGGTGAAAACAAGAATGGATAGAGTACGGAACTCGGAATAAAAAAAAAAAAGTTTGGCCTAAAATTGCATTTAAACGAGACCGCTGAATCTTTATCACCAATGAAAACTTCACTGGGGAGATTTCTAAAAGCTAAGTATTACACATACGAATATTTGTTTTCATAAAAAAACTAATCAATTTTTCCTTTTTATTTTTCTAGGCTATAACTGTTGAATTTATTTATTATTCAAATTTTATTTCTTTTTCAGAAAACTCAACAGATAACTTTGAATAAAAGAAACAAACTCATCATAATTTGCTGCAACAACAATATACAACAAGATTATTCATTTTAATGAACAAAACTAGTCAGCTGATATGCAAAAGCCTAACATACGTAGGTCTCAGCGGAAATCTTGGGCCTTATATATTTTCATCTATTATTCACTTAAGGTAAAAAAAATATTTTGATTTGGTGAAAATTAATACTTTAAGTGTTGTGCATGTATGTTTCCGATTAGTTTGCCTCGTAGGTCTTCAATTTCATAAATATTTTTGCCAATCTTGGCCCTGATACGGCATTTAAGCCAAGGTTTACAAAGTTTGGCGTTAAGGCCTTTAGAAAAATCGCTTTGTACGAAATTTTTTCTATAAACTTCTTGACCAGGCTTAAAGTCAACGGATTTACTTCTTTTGTTATACGTTTTAACATTCTTTTCGTAGGCTTTATGCAGATTCTTTTTGATTTTCTCCCTTATATTTTGCATTTTCTGGGATTTAAGTGTAATATTCACTTCTCCATCTTCCAAAACGTTTAGTTTTTTTGCAATTTTATAAACATCTGCATGGGTAATCATATGCTGCCCAAATAACGCAAAGTAAGGGGTGATTCCTGTTGATGAATGAACAGATGCTCGAAGAGCACATTCAATATTGGAAAGATCTTCATCCCACTTACTTTGGTCAGATTCTAAATAGGATCTTATGCCACTTAAAATGCTCTGATTTACCCTCTCGCTAGCGTTAGATTGAGGGGAGTGAATTGCCGTTCGCATATGGGTAGTTCCATACAAAAGAAGAAATTCTTTAAAATCTTTTCCCGTGAATTGTGATCCATTATCGGAGTGTAGGGTTTCCGGTACTCCGAATTTATGAAAAACCTCATCTGTAAGAAATTTTATAATGGATTTGGCACTAGATTTTCTAAGAGCTTTCAACAAAACGAATTTTGTTTGATGGTCTAGGACAATAAACAGACTGGTGTTGCCAGATCTTGATCGGGGATAGGGTCCTAAAAAATCCACGTAAATTTTTTGAAAGGGCCTTACAGTTTCGACTATTTGACCCATTGGGGGTCGTAACGTCTGCCTAGGGTGCTTGCATTCTTTACAGGTTTGACACTTTTGAATATATTCCCTAACATTCCTGTTCATTAAAGGCCAGTAAAAATATTCACGTATATTGTGCAAAGTTTTTGCTACGCCACCGTGTGCGGTATTATTTTCATGAGCTCTAGCTATAATATCATCTCTTAATTCTTCGGGTATCCATAATTTCCAGGTCGAATTTTCGTCATCTAGGTTTCCATTGTAAAAATCAGTCCTTTTATATACAAAATCATCTAAAATTTTAAGGTCAGGTAAATTTGCTTGATTCTGTCGAATTGTTTCTTTGAGTTCTAAATATTTTTCACTTTTGAATGATTCTGATTCTAAATCTATGAGAGCGCATTCTATTGTTGACAATTCCTCCATGTCAAATCTTGACAGAAAATCGGGGACAACATTTTTAGTACCTTTACGGTGTTCTATAGTGAAATCGTACCCTTGGAGTTTAAGACTCCACCTAGCCAGTCTACCACTAAGGTCTTGTTGTTTCATCAACCACTGCAAACTTGAGTGGTCGGTTATTACTGAAAATGGCATTAATTCAATATATTGCCTAAACTTTTTAATGGCTGAAATCACCGCTAGGCATTCCTTTTCTGTTGTTGAATAGTTTTTTTGCGCGGTATTCAACTTTTTCGAAAAGTACTCTATTGGGTGCTCACCATCATCTGCGTCTTTTTGGAACAAGACAGCCCCGATCCCTACATTTGAAGCGTCACATTGGACGTAAAAATGTTTCTCGAAATCAGGACTGGATAAAACGGGACTATATACCAAGCGAGTTTTAAGTTCTTCGAATGCGATTAAAGCTTCAGGAGAGAATTCAAATTTCTTACATTTTTTTAATGAATCTGTAATAGGGGCTGTTAATGTAGAAAAGTCAGGTATAAATCGCCTATACCAGCCTACAGTTCCTAGAAATCGTCTTACATCTTTGACATTTTTCGGAGGGCTTATTTTTGTTATGGCTTCAACTTTTTCGGGGTCTGTCCTAAGTTTACCACCGCCAACAATGTAACCAAGATATTTCACTTCCCTATAACAAAATTTGGATTTGGACATATTTATAGTGAGTCCGGCTTCAGTAAGTCTTTTCCCTACGGTTCTAAGCATGTCTAAGTGAGTTTCAAAATCAGACGAAACAATTAACAAATCGTCTAGGTATACTAATACTCGGTCCTTAAGTTCGTGAGGTATAATTTTGTCCATAAGGCGACAAAGTCTCTGCGCGGCATTGCATAACCCGAAGGGCATAACCTTAAACTGATAATGAGGTCTTCCGGGTATGGTAAAGGCTGTCTTGGGTCTACTGTCCAGGTCCAAAGGGATTTGCCAAAAGGCATCCTTTAAGTCTATTGCTGAAATAAAATGTGTATCGCCGAGTCTGCTTAAAAGTCCGTCGATATTAGGTAGAGGGTATGCGTCTTTCTTAGTTACTTTGTTAAGTTCTCTAGCGTCAAGGCAAAGTCTGTTTTTTCCCGGTTTTATCACTAGAGTCATACGATTGTTCCAGCTGGCTTCTTGTGCCGGTTCGATGATGTCCAATTCGAGCATTCTATCCAGTTCAGCATAGGTCAGTTTTTGAACTGCTGGTGAAACTGGATAAAATCTCATCTTTTTCGGAGGAGAATCACCTGTGTCAATCGTATGCAACTCTAAGTGAGTCTTCCCCAATCCAAACTTTGTATAGCAGCGAAATTCTTCCTTTACTTTCTCTAATTCAATGTTTTGAAAATTTGTCAAAGTGTGCAATTTACTATCCTCTATGTTTTCTATCTCTTCTATACTGTGCATAAAGCATGGTTGAATCCCAAAATTGGTCCAAAAATCCCATCCTAAAATTAATTCTTGTGATAAAGATGGTACTAAATAAAACAACATATATAACATCTTATCACGACATTTAACGTTTAGACGGACTTTTCCAATAATTGGTTTCATAGCGCCATCTGCCGTTCTAATAACAGATTTAAAATCATAAATTTCAACGTTTAATTTCGACACATTCTCTAAACAATTTTTCCCTAAACAACTTACAGACGCTCCACTATCCATTAAACCAGTAAAACTAACATCGTTTAATATGACACTTAAGTATGGACGAACATCATTATCGGACAGTACAAAAGTGGAAGCAATTTCTCTTTTTTCTAATTTTCTATTTTTATGTCTTAACCTAGTACTTGATATTTTCTTATTATCTACTCTATTACTACCAAAAATTTCATTTCTTTTTTCTAAATATTTTTCTAATCTAATATGGTATGGAACTATTTCTTTTAGTTTTACATCCTTATTCTTATGGCTTAAATGATTTTCCTTCAACAGAGAACAATCTTTTTGTTCTTTTTTTTCGACAAAAACTTTTAAGCTACATTTCCTATTGGGTTCAGAAATATTTTCTAAGGGTTTGTTTTTTTCTAAATCACTAGAAAAAGCTTGCTCATTTGTTTCGTCAGATTTTCCTACTGGGTCTTCTACTATTGTGGTTTTTGTTGTTGTCGGTTGGAACATGCAGCCCCAGCATTTGACATGTTCCTTGGCCTGTTTCCCAAACATCTTGGACAGTTAAAAGTTATGACATTTTCATAACCACATCTAAAACAAAATATAACCTCGTTTTCCAAGGCTTCAGTGCATTCATAATAGGCATGTCCTTCTTTTTTACATCTCCAACAAACTAATTTTCTTTCACCGCCATTGCTAGCATTTAAAGCGTGAAGTTCGAGAAAATTTTGTTGAGGGTCTTCATACTCAAGCTCGTTAGCTCTTGGTATGTTTCGGAAACGGTTATTATTGGGCCTTTGTCTCCTGGAAATGGTTTTCTCAGCTTTTCTGCACTCTTCTATAAGATGATCTATGTCTTGAATGTTCATAGAGTAAATTAAATCTAAAACTTCATCCTTTAGATTTGCTTTAACTCTTTTTAAAAATATGTGTGGACGCATAGGAACTGCCATTTGATTTCTAAGACCAATCATGTCATCAATAAATCTTTCGCTACTTTCGTTATAACCCTGCCTACGTTCCATAATCTTAGATTCAATTTCATAGTCTTCGTCGTATTTCTTAAACTTTTTAGTGATACTATATTTTAATTGTTCCCACCCACAGTCAGGATTTTGTCTTCTAAACGACCAAAGCCATTCGTAAACTTCGCCAGCAAGTAAATGGTGAAAGCCCCTTATTAGGACTGGGTAAGGGCAGTTTTCATCAGCTCTTATCGTTTCTACTCTGGACAAAAAATCTACGATACTAATGTTCTTCTGAGTATTATCGTATTTTAAACCCCACTTATCCAATTGCCACTTTTTATTCCTATTTAGATTAGCATATTGATTATAATTATATGGGTTGTTTGGATAATGTGGATAATTTCTGTCATAATCGTCGTAATGATCATAATGATTTTGAGGTCTATAATTGTCATTACCATCAGCCATTAGATGTGGGTCATTTTCTGCATAAGCATTTCTTGGACGATTTGAGTTTAATGGTTGTGGTTGTACATTAGGGCGAGCTGATAAGCTAAGATGTTGAAAATTAGGTAATGGGTCCTGTGGTTGAAATTGTGAATGATTTGGTTGTGAAAAATTTCTATTTGGTGGTGAAACGTTACTATTGTTATGCTGAGGTAAATTCAAATGATTTTGCTGTTGTAAATTAGATTCTACTCTGGTTGAATTCGAAACATTTGCTTCGAGTTCTCTTTCAGCACGTAAAGCATCTTGAATCATTTGCTTTATTTCGTTCAGCATATTTGTTTGCGAGGCTCTAACTGAAGACCTGATATAGTCCTGTAAAGTCAATCCCGTTTCGTTTATAGTAGCTGTAGGCGAAACTCTATCATTAAGTCTAATGTTTTGAATCTCCCTAACATTATCCTGTTGATTTCTAAAATCTTGCCTTATACTTTGAGCTGTAAGGCTACTATAGTCAGGTGATGGAATACTCGACTGTGAGGATCTTGGACTATTTTGTCTGGGGTTATTATTTGTATTTGATATTATATTATTTGAAGCTCGGTTTTCTATCACTGTTGTATTGGGATTCTCCAATACTGGTGTTTCGGTCAGTGTAGTGTCCTGAAGGGGTTCTTCTTGAGATACTGTGGTTCCACTCAGGCCGACTTTTGGTCTTTTTGGTATAGCACCCGTCGATTTAGTTAAGCTACTTCCTGAAGGATTATTCGATCTATTGTCTAGAGGTCTATCTGAATTACTACCTGTTGGATTTTGTAAACCACTACCGCTAGGTTTAGCTGTACCGATTCCAGGAATCAATTTCGAAGCGCTTGATCTCAAGTTTCTTTGTGCATCCATTTTTTTAATAAATTTTGATATTCTACCCATAAACTAACTAAAAATCCGTATTGAATATACAGTATTTAAACGTAAAGGTTGAGAAAAAAAGGAAAAAAAATAAATTTTACTCGAATAAAATTTTAATCGAGTAAATGATAAAGAAAGAAAATAATGGCAAAAAAAATAGAGAAATAAGGATAATAAAAAAAATATTGAGTAAATAACAATTTACACAAAAAAAAAAATATTTACAAAAGTAAATGATCAATAATAATGAAAAAAAAACACAAATTTAGCAATTACTAAATTTATAAATTTTTAGTATTAATCGTTACAACAAAAAAATTTTTGTTGAATAAAATTTTTCTTTTTCGTTTCACGAAAAAAAATAATAAAAATATATATATTTTTTTTTTACGAGAAAAAAAATAAACAAATAAAAATATTTTAAGCTTTACAAACCACTTGAAGTCTTCTTGTAACACTTATTTTTTTCTTTTTTTTTTTTAGAAACAAATCAATCATAAACAAAATTGGTTGAGAAATGCAGTAAAACGGGAGAGGTTTTCAAACAATGTAAAAAAAATTAAACTTAACGAACTTCTTATTTTGAACTTTTTTTTAACTTTATCTAGTTTTAAGTATTTTCTAATTTTTTTTATTAGAAATTAAACTAAAATTTAGCTTTTAGTTGTAAATGCAATTAAAATATACTTTTATAAATTTGTTGTTCTCATTAAAAAGAAAACAAAGTATCAAATATATTCATTGAGGAAAAAAAATAATTGTGTTTGAGAATTGGAAGATTATTGATGTTGTTAGGATTTATTTGAAATTATATCGCTAATAAACTGAGACAAATTCGAGTTCTCATTTATGACTTATATAAATCAAATTAATTTTATCTTTTTCCTTTGTTTTTTTAAAAAGAAAATTTTGCTATTTCCCATCTAACCAATTCAAACACTCAGTATAGTTAAACTTTATCAAAAAAAACTAAAAAAAAATTAAACATTAGATTGCATAAATAAATCCCAAAATTTGTAGCAAAAGAATCCAGAGAAACTCAGATTCATGACTTACAGAATTTTGAAAATTTTTAACTCAAAATAATATTCATTATTCTGTTCAGTGAGCTCTTAAATAGGGTATTGTCGCTCTCAGGCCTAACGCAAAAAGCATTTTCCGGGACTTACAAATCCTAAAAAGTGGTCACCTAACAAAACAAAAGGAGGCAAAATAAATTCCCCCAAAGTTGGGCGCCAAAATGTAACGGGCGGGCTTGAGCTTTGGCGGCACGAAGGTGTTGTCGGCTTGAACTCGTCGGAAATGCGTGGTTCTTTGTGCTCAAATTACCGTTACATTTAAATTTAAAAAATTCGTGCCTGTAACCAAACAAAAAATACAAAATAAAAAAGCAAAGATAAACCGGAAATGAAAAATTTATAAACCGGAAATGGTTGACGGACGGACACTATACTGTTATTTCCTTTTGATTTGAAGTCGTTAAGTAAGAGGTTGTGTTGTAGTCAACCTATAGGCAGCCCTCCCACAATATGCCTCGAAAGAGTCATCCTATGATGTCATACTATGGCCTAACTATTTCCAGAACATCCCTACAGAGTTATCTCTCACCGCATATACTTACACTCTCAACCTTTTAAATATTTAGCAACACATTATTTTAGATATTCAAAATATAAACATAATTTTTATTGTAATGAAAAATGGGGGATTTTAAATAAATGAAAAATAAAATTAAACGTGCATAATTTTTTCTTTTTAAACAAATAAAGAAAAAATATTTTTTTTAATTTGTATAAATAGTAAATCTTATTACGAAATTTTCAATCTTTTTAAAGATTTGTTACATACCCTTGGGTATAAAAAGATTAAGAAAAAAAAAAAGGATTTTAATTTATTTGGTATAAAATAAACTTGAATTTAAGAACACATACTAAATTTTCTGTTTTTTTTTTGCTAATAAGCTGAATACATTAAAAAAAAGGAAACAAAAGAATGCCTATATATAAAAATCCTGGGCCCAATATATCTATATATAGCAAATCGTTATTTGCAACATTCGCAATCTGTCTAACTTTTCTTTGATAATGAAACTTTAACCTGTATATGCTCTTTTACAATTTTATATATTTATCCCAATCTTTTTTCTTCAAAATATTTTTAATGCTTTCTAAACATTTTCTAAACTTCCCTTTCTTTTATAATTTTTTAGATATTAAATAATTTTTTTAACAAAATACTAACAAATTTTTAAACTAACAAAATACTAACAAATTTTTAAACTAACAAAATACTAACAAATTTTAACAAAAATGGTATATAGAAAAATAATTAAAGCATGGTAATAATATATAAGTATATAATTAATAAATAATTTTTTTTGAACACTAAAGGTTACGTAACATTAAAAATTACGACCCACGTGCTTTTAGTTTCTTTTTATCTTTTTTTTTTTAGTTTTAAATTTATATTTTTTTGTAGTTTTTAATTTAGTTTTTCAAAATTTTAAATTTACGTTCTTTTTAAAACGCTTCTATTTTTATGCCCACCAGTGTAATAAAACGTACATGCACTGGTGGTGAATTTCACGGACTTACGAAACTTGGTTAATTGTTTTCCTTAGCCAGTACGGCAACCAATAATACTGGGGTATTTATCGACTTATCGGTCAGTGTAGCTAGTTGTCCCTAGATGGAGTGAGGATCTTGTGGGAAATTTAATCCAAGTCTTCGCAATTTTCACAACCAGAGGGTACCCTTTGAGGGTTGTGGTCAAAGAATCCGCCTTAGATGTGGGAATTTTTCCGAATGTTAAACCTAATCAAAAGGTGGCGTTAATTTTCGGATAAACCAAAATAATTGATTGAAATCATAACGAATGTAATTGTGCACATACCTTCTCTTCTTTTCACAATAATTAAAAAAAATTTTATTAAACAATTACAAAAAATATTTTTTTCTTGAACTACAAAGTATTAATTTATTAACTTTAAATATTTAATTTGGCGTTTTAATTTTTTTGCTCGATATTAAGTAACGAGTATCGAGGTTTTATATATACAGCTTGTCACAACTTTACACATCCGACTGTTTTCTTAGAATGTCTAAAAAAATTTATCGTGACTTAAATAGAAGTCAAATTAAAGTCACAATGACCAACAAAAATTAAACTTACAATGACAAAGAAGGTCAATTACAAGTTCCTTAAACCTGGCAATTCCTTGGAGTTAAGTTTAGGACTAGAAAATACAACTCGGCTTAATAGGAGTAAATCGTTGGTTCTATTGTGAATCGTTATTGAAGTGAAGAAGAAGAAGTTGTAACGGATAAGAGTTTAAATATTATATTCTTTTTACAATGGTCTTAAAAGGAATAATACAGATGTAACTTTATGATCACTCATGTTTCCGAAAAAATTAAATAAATGAAAAAGTCAATAATTTTGTCTTGGAAATATTTGGCGGCAAAAAAAATGTATATTTACTTGGTAGAAATTTCTTTCACTCTACATAAGAAAATCTTATGAGTATTTTGGCATCCAATCGAAATATTAAAGAGTGTATTTTTAAACTCTAACGGCGAAAATAATAATAATAATTATGAATAAAAACAATAGATTTGTTATTTTTCCGTTTTACATATTCATTCAAAGTAGATTTTTATATTTTTTTTTTTCAATTTTTAGATAGGTGTATCTTAAAATTTTTTCCGGTCCTGATGGAGTTAAGTGAAAATTTCAATGACTTCCTAACAAAATTTGTATATTATCAGAATTCTTCTAAAAAGAAATTCTTGATAATGTTACCTTTAAGAAACTTTAAAAAAAATCAGGACTGTGGACATGAATAATCCACTACTATCAATGTTAGAATCTGTCTTGTGTCGACTTTATCTTATTCTTTTTGCAATAAGATTTATTTATCATGTCAAGCACAAAAATTTAACTTATTACCTTAAATGCAAATTAAGTAATTGTTTACATTATTTACATCCAAGTTGACAGATGTAAACAGTGTAAAATTCAATTTGCCATCTCTAGTTCCCATTATGGTAATCGGTTTTATCGTATATTTGGGTCATCTCTATCTTCTTTGTTTACCTTTTTCTTTTTTTTTTTTTGTGTAAATTTCTTGTTCTTTATTAAAGAGTTTGGCGAAGAAAAAAAAATAAAAATACAAACGCCATTTAGTTAAAAAAAATATAATAAATACTAGTTTATTTTGGAAAAATAAACAAGAAAAACAAATCGTCAAATAATTCCATACTAATGTATAAAGTGGAATGGAACAGATGCTGAAATTATTCATCAGCGGCTCGAGAGGATTTTATCTTTAGGCAACAAGGGACCAGGACTTAACCAACATCCACCACGTCTTCTCATGATGTCACTGGCGACATCCTCCCTAATCCCTTCACCTACCCGCTTGGCAAACACGACAGATTGTGGTAAGGAAGACATTGTCTCAAAAACAACAAAAAAAAATCTGTTAGGGTGGCAGATTGTATATATGGTGGCCGTCACAATGTAAAACTTCATAAATTTAGCTATAGAAACTAAAAATGTAGATTATCAATAAAACATTAATTATAAATAATGTGAAATTTTCAAGTTTTGTGATGACTTTAAGTCGGTATTGTAAGGTTGGGATGTAACGAAAAAGAAGTCTGGTAAGTTCACTTTAAGGGGTACTTCACACCTTTATTTTCAGGCGAAGTGGTACCACGGATGGCTGAAACAATGCCATAAATGGGGTGGGCAGCCTGAGGGATTATGACCATCTCTATCCTCAACAACGTCCAAGTTCGTTTTCATGTACGATATTGTCCGAATACTGTCGAGTGTCCTTCTGTTTAAACTAATTTTTACCAACCGCGATTTTGTCTACCTTTTGCCTATACTTTATTTTGTTAATTCTTTGTTTTGTATTTCGGCACGTTAATTTTTGTGCGCGAGTGCAGCGGAAGAAGAACCTCCCCATCCGGCGAGCCAAGCCGAGCAGCCGACTAACGTGCCGCTTCCGCAAGCCCCAAGGCCACTCGTTACAGTAGCCTGCTCAATAACGCAAATTACCTGCACAAAAATTTATCGAAAGAAAACAACAAAAAAACAAAACAAATACAGACCGCCATTTTCATTTTGTATTTTTGTGTGCGTGTGTTGTTCGTTTATTTTTTGTGTTATAAAAACGTAAAAAGGAAATTGATATATAAAATAAAAATTAATTAATACATAAATAAAAATAAATAATTCGTTTTCTAAAAGATAAATAAATGTAATGCTATGTTCAGATTGGCCTCGAAACCCCGTTGAAAGCTCGTATTTTCAATTTAAAAACTTACCTGTTCACACACAACAATTTTGACACTTATGTAGGTTTCGGAAAATATCACACAAAAAATATATTTTTTTAACTAATTTAATTATGCGGAAATTATTTTTTGCACGTTTTAATTTTATTTTTATTTCAAATTAATAAATATTTTAAAGAAATTGTGTAAATAAATTGATTTATTTATTTTTTTCTTTTTGTCATTTTCCCATTTTCTCTATTTCTCATTGTCGCACAGTGGTAAAAATATGAAATTTATAAGGTTTCGATCGTACTTTCGTTGAAACCTCACTACAAAAAGGTTTAAATTTGTGAGAGAAAATACGTATTTTCAAATGAGGTTTGGCTCGAAACCTCGTTAAACGGGGTTTCAAGGCCAATCTGAACGTACTATAAGATAAAAGAATGTTAAAGTTAATTTTGCTTTCATCACTTAAAACACCATTCAATAAGAAAAACCAATAAAGTCCCAGACGTATGTTGCGATGAATAACAAATGTAATGATAAAGTGAGTATACCCGCATTCCGAAGACACCAATAAGGTTTAATAGATTTTTAGTTAAAAATTAGTGTTTGGTAATAATTTTATATTTTTACAGGGTACTGCTAAATAAATAAATGAAGCTATGGAGAATCCTTCACTACAATAAAGAGCGTGGACACCAATCCTGCCTTTAGTTATAAAATTAAAACCTAAAAACCCAAAGCCAAGGGAGTCCATACCTGTTTTGATGAGTTACAAATGGAATGACAAAGTAAGTGTTCCTCCTTACCAAGAGACCAATGGCGTTAACCAATTTTTTAAATTAAAAATTTATGTTTTGTAATAATTTTCTATTTTTACAGGATGCTTTTAAATAAATTCGTGAAGCTATAGCGGATCCTTTACTTCAAGAAGAAGCGTAGGCAGCAGTCACTCGAGAAAATTGCACAAAAAGGGTCAGTTGGTCGGTGGTAAATTAAATCCTACACAACATTTATTATATTAATATGGATTTATTCTGTGAAAATTTTAAATTTAACAAATATACAAATTTTTACAAAAATTTATTGAAAATTTATTTTAGCATAAATGTGGTAATTTTTAGCATTATTTTTAGTCAGCTTTTCAAATAATTTTGGTATATTTCACCATTATTCTTTTGGTATATTTTACCAAGTTTTTGCTTAAATAGCATTAGCATTTTCTTCAAAATTTTTTACATAAGTGTTTTGGCTAAATTACGAAAACTACTTCGTCGGTTGTAGTTTTAGCATATTTTTGGTAAAATTATGCCAGATTTTTGCTCACTCCGACACAAGTTTTTTTTTGCGTGTATGGTTAAAAAATACTTTTTTGACACCTGTCATATTTGTCGAGTCTGTATTAGTCTGTGACTTGGTAATATTCTCATCATAGAAAAGATTAGAAGGTACGCAGTGTTGTATTTGATGTATTTTCCAATATGGTAGTAAAATGCTTGTTCTTCCTCATCTCACACGTATTTAATATTAAATTAGATTCTTTGTTTTTAAAAAAATGGTATTTGTGTTTTATTTAATTAAATTAACCCCCAGTTCTGTAATACGAACGCCATTCGTTCGTGACTAATTTGTGTGTATTTTGTTATTGTAACAAAAACAAAATACATGCAAATTCGTCGCATACGAATGGCGCTCGTATTACAGAAACTGGGGGTAAAACCATGTTTCCATTCAGATCAAAAACACTTGATTTGAGCAAAACACTTCGAGCTGTTTCCACTCAAGTTGAAGTGATTTGCAACGTCAAACTAATTACGAATTTTCGTAATTAATTTGACGTTTTCTCCACAAAATAGTTAAAACAACAAAATTGGGACAATAATTACCAAAAACAATTAATTTTGTAGTTTATTATAATTAAATAAAGATGTTTAACAACTAATTGTAAATTATTTTAATAATAAAAAAAATAAAATGTCTTCTTCTTCTAGCAAACACTCACTACGAATGAGTAGCTTTCATTTTCGAATATAAAATACAGTGTTGCACTGACCAAAACAAGTGGTGAGTTTAAAAAGTCGACATGTTTTGTACCAAAACACCCAATTTGAGATGTTTTGCGCATATGAAAAATGTATGGGAAAACATGTAGAAAATGACATGATTTTCTCAAAACACTCTGATTTGCCCAAATCATGCCACTGGAAACATACTATAAGTGTTTTTTTCGCTTTGATAAAAAACGCTGAATTTAATGGGAAAAACACAAAATTGGCAACATTGTGAATGAGTTAAATATTAAAATCTGGCATCTACTTGTCTTATGGCGTATATATTTTTTTTGGCGCCATTGATAATTTAACTTCACAAAATTAAAAGGATTTAAACCTGTCAATATGGAAGCTAACGTATTAATTGCTAATAATATCGAAATTATGGATCATATTTCCAAATATTTAAACTTAAAAGATCAACTTAACTTAGCTCGAGTTTGCAAATTCTTTAAGAATGTAATTGCAAATTTTTCCTGGAAATTCAAATATCGGAACGTGGAAGTCGTCAGAACTGAAAAAATGTTATATGTTGTAACTAGAAATGATATAGATCCTAATTGTTCTGAAATATTTAGACAAAGCAGAACAACTTTAAATGAAACTGATTTCCACGAATTTTTATCGTTAAATACAGATAATATACAGACCGCAAGATTTCACTTGGCACTCTGTGAAAATGTTAGCTTCAGGCCGATATGTTTTACATCTAAATACAAACTATCAAATTTGACTTCATTAACATTAGTGGAAGAACATATAACTAATGATATTTTTAAGGGTTTGTCCTTATATTTTCCAAAACTAGAAAAATTACGATTAGAGTCTTGGAGTTTCAATGAAGGTGATGATGATGAAAGAGAAAATGAATATATGCAAATTAAATATATTCAAAAAATACAAAATTTAAAATATCTTGAAATTGTAGAAGAAGATCCCATTTTTTTCGAAGATCTAAATGTTTCTATTAATCTTAAAGAATTATTTAAATTGAACCTTTTGGGAATACAACTTAATATAAGCATAATACCACAATCTATTGTTGGAGTTAACAATCGTTCCTTTACCAAAAAACAAGGGATACATCCTTGTGAAGTTTTACAAATTGGAGCAATCTATAATACGACTTCCTTTATCAAAATATGGAAATCTTATTTAAATAATTATAAAAATCTTACTCAATTGTCATTAAAAGGAAGAACTAACAATAATATAATAAGAATGACTGATGATTTTTTTGACGAGCTCTCAAACACTTTTAATAAATTGCAATGTTTAGAATTAAGCTTTTTTGAAATTCAAAATTTCTCGGTGCTGAATACACTCAACGAACTTAAGTTATATTTTTGTAAAGGCTTAACGTGGATGAATTTAAAACAAATATTACAGGATATGAAATTGAAAGAATTCACTACAGAGGGAACCCATTTTGCGGGTACAATCGACTACAATATCAAAATCTCAGAAACTTTAATATTTTTATCATCTAATGACTATATGATAGCTCAACTTTTACAAATGGAGAATTTTCAAGGGTTTAAAAATTTAATCACCTTAAAATACGAAAGCTATAAGGAAGATAGAATTAAAAATATTCCTATAAATTGTCCAAATTTGCAAACACTCGAATTTCATCACAACAATTCTTTCCTTTCCGCTAGTGATATATGCAAATTGAAATTTTTAAAAAAATTATCCTATAATTTACGCAACGAATTAAACTTATTGTTGATATTAAAACATTCATCAATCACACATTTAAGTATTGAATATTTCTATCATAATCCTGAAACATTAAACAAACGATTTAAATATGAAGATGAATGCGATTGGAAAACAAATGCATTATATATTGAAATGCCTCAGAATCTATTTGAAATTCTCCAGGATTTTTGGTTGCAATTACTTGATAGTAATCCGAAACTTCGGATAATGTTTTACATAAAAAGTTTTAACTTAGCATTTTTTAAAAATATCGTTACAAATTTAAAATTTCCCGATAAACGTAAGACTATAAAAATTTGCGGATTTGATATTGGTAATAAATACTACATATAAGTTGTAAAGATATTTTTTAACGCTTTTTTTTATAAATTTTAGATTGTCAGCATTTGGAAGAAAACTTCAAAGATGTGGAAGATTTTTATAGTCATTATGATTTTTGTCGTAATTCATTGTATGTAGTACTTTAAAAATTTTATTTTTTGTTTGCTCCAAAGGTAAGTGTTCATAAGAATTTTTACCAGTTTTGCGCATTAGGGGGGCTTGATTTTTGACCTTTCACTCTCATCATGTTCTAATACCCGCCAAAAGTGTCGGCCACCTAAGGGTAAGTCATATTGAAAATATTACTGCGATCAGAGTCCCCACTTTGGGTTTTTTAAATACAAGGACACAGACTAATACAGACTCGACATAAGTGACAGGTGTCAAAAAAGTATTCTTGAACCATATGGTTAATTTTTTCAAATTATTCTACGAATTAGGTTAGAAAGAGAAAACTGATATAACGCGCCATAAGAAAAATGGATGCCAGATCGGTTTTTGTTGTTTCGCTCACTCCTAAGTCGTAGAAAGTGTTGCCATGTTAGCGTAAAACGGACTAAAAACCGCTGTGTTTTCTCCTAAAATCGCTTAGTTTTTCCCCATTTTTTCTTACAAAACTCTACTGTCGAGTCTGTATTTAGTCTGTGACAAGGACTTCAAAAAAAAAAAATTAAAAGTTTTTTTTATTAAAATTAATAAAAAATTGTTTTTTTTTATGATATTTGATCGTAAATAAAAAATTTTAAAGATTTTACCGGGGTTTTCAAAACACCTTTTTTTTAAATTTGAAATTTTATTAAAAAAAAAAATTAAAAACATATAATTTTTTTCTGCATTCATTAAGGACAACTTGGAGAAGAAAAATGTAAAATATGGCAGATATCCGTTGGGCCACTTTTTGGGAATCGCAAAGGGAAGTTATCGGATTTCAAGAAAATTTTGGTTTTATCAATAATTTGGCTAAATAAACTCTTAATAATTCCATTTTTGTAAAAATTAACGGCTTTTTGGTGTTGTGGCATTACCCCCGCAGAAAATTTGAAGTTTAGAGCTTACATTTTGTGATACAAACTAGTATAAAATGGCTTCTCTGTTTTTTGTCCCAACTATAATTTCGTAGTAATATATTATTTAAAAAAAATCGTTAACCCTTCTTGGCTGGGTGTAATAGAATTACCCATTCAGTAAAATAAATGTACATTTTGTTGATATCAAAAAATTCAAGCAATCTTAAAATTTTTTGCTGGGGTCATAATTTGAATTTTGAAATTAATTTTCGGTAAAAATAATATATATTTTTACTAAATGGGTAATTTTTGACCCCCTACCAAAAAGGGTTAACATTTTTTTAAATAATATATTACTACGAAATTATAGTGATATAAGAATTATATCACAAAATTTAAGCTCTAAACTTAAAATTTTCTGCGGGGGTCATAATTAAACCCCAGCCAATGTTGGTTAAAGACACCCTAGATGGGTAACATTTCAAGACAGATTTACAGTTATCTAATAGAATGCCAGGACACCAAAAACCCGTTAATTTTCCCAAAACTGTAATTTATAAGAATTTATTAAGCTAAATTATTGATAAAACCAAAATTTCCTTCAAATCCGCTAACTTCACCTTCGATTCCCGAAAAGTGGCGTGATAGATGTCCTCCATATCTTATATTTTTCTTCTCCAATGTGTTCTTAATGAATGCAGAAAAAATACCAAAGAAAAATAAAAAAGATATTTTAACAAAAGTTTTAAGCTTGATTTACACATTAAATACCCTTGACCACCCTTATCTACTATTTCCCAGTATTGGGGGATAACAATTGTCAAATTCAAATAATTTTTCATACAAAATTATTTAAACCCGGCAAATCGTATCACTAATACTGGGAAATAGGAGATAAGAGTGGTCAAGGGTAGTTAAAGGGCAGTTTACACGTTAACTACCCTTGACCACCCTTATCTACTATTTCCCAGTATTTGGTGATACGGTTTGCCGGGTTTAAATAATTTTGTATGAAAAATTATATGAATTTGACAATTGTTATCCTCCAATACTGGGAAATAGTAGATAAGGGCAGTCAAGGGTAGTTAACGTGTAAATCAAGCTTAACGTGTAAACTGCCCTTTATTTGAAATTTTCTATACATTTTTTGAAAGTCGATTTTAAAAACGAAGGTCCTTACTAGGGATGCCAAACGGGAAATCCCGAATCCCGAAATCCCGGGATTTTTCGGGATTGATAAATCCCGAATCCCGGGATTAATTTTTTCCAATCCCGGGATTTCGGGATTTTTTGTCAAATTTTGTAGCCAAAATATAGTATTTTCCAAGTGCTCATTGTCCGGTGGTGACAAAATGGATATCATTTGAAAGGTGTTTGAAATATCTTTCAAATAAGGCAAGTTGGGCTTAATTTCTCTTATTCTTTTGTAGTATAATTAAATTTTTAAGCCGCATTCACACACGCAAAAAAAAAATCTGTGTCAGATTGAGCAATCCTACTTGGTAAAACTTTTTTCATACCAAAAAAAAATTTTTACCAAATTTTTGCTAAAATTATGCTTGTCGATGTTAAAGTAACATAATTCGTTTTTTATGTAAAATAACCAAGTAGCTTGCACAATAACGCAAATTACTTGCACAAAAATTTATCGAAAGAAAACAACAAAAAAAAAAGAAACAAACACAGACCGCCATATTCATTTTGTATTTTTGTGTGCGTGCTTCGTTTATTTTTTGTGTTATAAAAACGTAAAAAGGAAATTGATAAATAAAATTAAAATAAATTTATAAATAAAAATAAATAATTAGTTTTTTAAAAGATACATAAATGTAAGATAAAAAAATGCTAAAGATAATTTTGCTGTCATAACTTAAAACACCATTCATTTAGCAAAACCAATGGAGTCCCAGACGTATGTTTCGATGAATTACAAATGGAATGATAAAGTGAGTATACCCCCCATTCCGAAGACACCAATAAGGTTGAAAAGATTTTTAGTTAAAAATTAGTGTTTGGTAATAATTTTCTATTTTTACAGGGTACTGGTAAATAAATTTTTGAAGACATGGCGAATCCTTTACTACAATAAAGAGCGTAGGCACAAGTCCTCCCTTTAGTTATAAAATTAAAACATAAAAACTCATTTATATAGCAAAGCCAATGGAGTCCAGACCTGTTTTGATGAGTTACAAATGACTAACCAAAAGACCAATGGGGTTTACTAGTTTTTTAAATTAAAAATTTATGTTTTGTAATAATTTTCTATTTTTACAGGATGCTTTTAAATAAATTCGTGAAGCTATAGCGGATCCTTCACTTCAAGAAAAAGCGTAGGCAGCAGTCACTGAAGAAAATTGTACATAAAGGGTCAGTTGGTCGGTGGTAAATAAAATCCTACACAACATTTATTATATTAATATGGATTTATTCTGTGAAAATTTTAAATTCAACAAATATACAAATTTTTACAAAAATTTTATAGAAAATTTATTTTAGCATAAATGTGGTAATTTTTAGCATTATTTTTAGTCACCTAATTTTGGTATATTTCACCATATTTCTTTTGGTATATTTTACCAAGTTTTTGCTTAAATAGCATTAGCATTTTCTTCAAAATTTTTTACATAAGTGTTTTGGCTAAATTACGAAAACTACTTCGTCGGTTGTAGTTTTAGCATATTTTTGGTAAAATTATGCCAGATTTTTGCTCACTCCGACACAGATTTTTTTTTGCGTGCAATGTTGGAGTACTCCAATCTGTGGAAAATTTTATATCTTTCCCTTTTGCACTTTCATATTTTTGAATTTGTCTATCCTTTTTCAATCCACTCCAGAGTCAAACATGTTCTACTCTGGAGTTCCAATCTGGAGTTAACAGAGGTATGTTAACCGTTAACAGAGAAAAAATACACCCCTGTAAAAGTGCCATCACTAATAATGTCATTGAAAAAAATAAACAAATCAAAAAATTTTATATTAAAACAATTTTAAATAAAATAAAATAAAATAAAATAAAATAAAATAAAATATTTTAAAACGTAAAAAAAAAATATAATTTCAAACGTAAACTAAATTTAGTGGGATAAAGCTACGTTCACAATGTCGGAGTCACTCCACTCTCGGCCACAGATTGAAATGTTAACTGTACAAAATACAGAGTGGAGTTCTGTCACATTGTATTTGTCAGTTTACTTACTTGTCTCATAACACTGTGCAACAAATTTCGGGTCATCGCATTGAGCCTCAATGCCTTCAACGCCATATGAAAGTAGACCATCAAATGGGCAAAATCACCAAAGGGTTTTGCAAAGTCAGTTCGGATTTCTTTTTTATAGCCCACTGAAGTTTTTATTTTTTTATCAAAGGCGTTTAGAAAACGTCAAAAATACTATAATAAGAACACATCTGAGCTTCAAAATATGATTTGATGTCTTCAGTGAAATTTTATGGCGGTTTTTTTCTTAGGACATTTTAACCCTCTAACTGCCATTTTAAGGGGTCATTTTAGTCCTTTTTCAAAAAATAAACACAGAAGTCTAATAAAACGTCCATTTAGAGGGTTAAAATGTTCTACAAATATTTTCCTCATAAAATTTCACTAGGGGTTGTCGAATGTTCAAAGTTTGTGCGACATGCGCAAAGTGCTTAAAAAGGGTCAAGTATAAATAATCAATGTTTGTTATTTATTTTTACTAAAGCAGTGTTACAAAATATCGACAAAAAACAGTGCAAATATACTTTTGAGCTAAAAATGATGTTCTGATGTGTTTTATAAAATTTTATGATGATTCTTTTCTTTGACCAAATTAACCCTCTAGCTCCCGTTTTAAAGGGTCATTTTTGTCCTATTTTAAAAGAAATACAAAAAAGTCTATAAAAAAAATGCAGTTAAAGGGTTAAAATGTTTTACAAATATTTTCTGCATCAAATTTTACAAGGGCACGTCTAAGACAGAAAGTTCGTCCAGCATATAGAAAATGCTTAAAAATTTTAAAGTATTCAAAAATTTTTTTTGGGCCGAAATAAAAAAAAAACAAGTAACCAAGTTAAATTCGACTTTGTCGAATGTATTAATATCCTCCACGATGTATGAAAGCCGCCGAATCAAAGCATTTTGTGTTTTTTGGCTATGTTGTTTCGTTCATAACTTTTGAACCGCTGAACCGATTTCGCTCAAATGCAATACCAAACTGCTTAGGGCAACAACTAAATATGCTAACTCTTTGTTATATCTGTTTAATACTTTGGCCGTGATCACCATTTCAGATATCTTTGGAGAAAGTCGCGTGATGCCGTTCTAGCGGAAATTTGTTGGCGGAGCAAAAATGTATTCGAGGACGAAGAAGAATTTTTAGTCAAAAAAAGGGTCATATTTGACAAAAAAGTCAAAAAAGTTTTGGATTTAAAAAAAATCAAAAAAAATTTTTTTTTTATTTTTTTATAATTTTTTTCGCAAGATTGAAGAAATAGCTATCTAAACTATTTGGGACACATTTTGCTAAAAACAATTGGTAAGAAGTTACATGGATGAGAAAAAACACCTCTTTGGCCAAAATATCAAATTCGACCCCCTCTAAGCCAGAGAGTCCGTGACCAATCTCGTTGAAAAATTATAGCTATACATTCTAGCGATGCCTGTCCGTCTGTGGAAATGGTGATCACGGCCAATGTATTAAGCAGATATAACAAAGACTTAGCGTATTTACTTGTTGTTGCCCTAAGCAGTTTGGTATTGCATTTGAACGAAATCGGTTCAGCGGTTCAAAAGTTATGAACGAAAATGTAAGAACACCTCGAAAATTGTGGTACATTCAACATAACCTAAAAACACAAAATGATTTAATTCGGCGGCTGGTTGACACATGTGAACAGAATAGATCACCGAATGGTATTTCAACAAGTCCAAACATATTTAAAAAAAAAAAAAAAAAAAAAAACATTTTCGTCGAATTTTTTTTTTTACCAAAATTTTTTTTCGTGGATTTATTTTTTTTATTATTTTTTTTTGTTTTTTTTTTTTGCAAATAAACTTTTTTACATCGTGGAAGGTATTAATACATTCGACAAAGTCAAATTTAACTTTGTTACTTGTTTTTTTTATATTCCGGCCCAAAAAAATATAAAAGAAAATTTGAATACTTTAAAATTTTTAGGCATTTTCTATATGCTGGACGAACTTTCTGTCTTAGACGTGTCCTATTAAAATTTGATGCAGAAAATATTTGTAAAACATTTTAACCTTTAAACTGCCTCTTTTATAGACTTTTTTGTATTTCTTTTAAAAAAGGACAAAAATGACCATTTAAAACAGGAGCTAGAGGGTTAATTTGGTCAAAGAAAAGAATCATCATAAAATTTTATATAACACATCAGAACATAATTTTTAGCTCAAAAGTATATTTGCACTGTTTTTTGTCGATATTTTTTAACACTGCTTTGGTAAAAAAAAAAATAACAAACATTGATTATTTATACTTGACGCTTTTTAAGCACTTTGCGCATGTCGCACAAACTTTAAGCATTTGACGACCCCTAGTGAAATTTTATGAGGAAAATATTTGTAGAACATTTTAACCCTCTAAATGGACGTTTTATTAGACTTCTGTGTTTAGATTTTGAAAAAGGACTAAAATGACCCCCTAAAATGGCAGTTTGAGGGTTAAAATATTCTAAGAAAAGAACCGCCATAAAATTTCACTGAAGACATCAAATCATATTTTGAAGCTAAGATGTGTTCTTATTATAGTATTTTTGACGTTTTCTAAACGCCTTTGATAAAAAATAAAAACTTCAGTGGGCTATAAAAAAGAAATCCGAACTGACTTTGCAAAACCCTTTGGTGATTTTGTCCATTTGATGGTCTACTTTCATATGGCGTTGAAGCCATTGAGGCTCATTTTTCTTGTTGCACAGTGTAATTTGGTAAAATTATCCCACTAAATTTAGTTTATGTTTGAAATTATATTTTTTTTTACGTTTTAAAATATTTTATTTCATTTTAAATTGTTTTAATATAAAATTTTTTGATTTGTTTATTTTTTTTCAATGACATTATTAATGATGGCACTTTTACAGGGGTGTATTTTTTCTCTGTTAACGGTTAACATACCTCTGTTAACTCCAGATTGGAACTCCAGAGTAGAACATGTTTGACTCTGGAGTGGATTGAAAAAGGATAGACAAATTCAAAAATATGAAAGTGCAAAAGGGAAAGATATAAAATTTTCCACAGATTGGAGTACTCCAACATTGTGAATGCGGCTTAATTTTACCAAATTATGAGACAAGTAAGTAAACTGACAAATACAATGTGACAGAACTCCACTCTGCATTTTGTACAGTTAACATTTCAATCTGTGGCCGAGAGTGGAGTGACTCCGACATTGTCACTCCAATCCATGGCAAAAGTTAAAATGTTAACTGTTCAAAATGCAGAGTGGAGTTCTGTCACATTGTATTTGTCAGTTTACTTACATTTCTCATTATTTGGCAAAATTATCCGCTTAAATTTTCTTAACTTTAGAATTTATATATTTTTTAACGTTTTTAAATATTTTTTTATTTAAATTTGTTTAAATATAACATTTTTTGTTTTGTTTGTTTTTTTTTTAAATGACATTATTAGTGATGGCACTTTCACAGAGGTGTATTTTTTCTCTGTTAAAGGTTAACATAGGCTCTGTTAACTCCAGATTGGAACTCCAGAGTAGAACGTGTTTGACTCTGGAGTGGATTGAAAAAGGATAGTCAAATTCAAAAATATGAAAGTGCAAAAGGGAAAGATATAAAATTTTCTACAGATTGGAGTACTCCAACATTGTGAATGCGGCTTTAACATTTCAATCTGTGGTCGAGAGTGGAGTGACTCCAACATTGTGAACGTAGCTTTAGGGCGTATTACTTATTGTTAGTATACAGAAGGGTGAATCAAATTTTCCTTTTTTTCAAATTTAAAAATCGTCGGAGTCAGGGTTTCTTTTTTGACTTGAAAATCGAAAAATCCGAACAAATTGAAACATTTTTAACTTTGTTTGAAACTTTTCGGTTTTCGTGTCTAAAAGGAACCCTACAGGTCCAAACGATTTTGAAATTCGAACAAAGGAAATTTTTTTAAACCCTAATATAGAGTAAGCTGCCGATGTATGCATATGACAACATTTTTAAAAAGCAGTTAGATTTTGCCGAGAGTTTAATTTATAAGGGAGCATTTAGTAAAAGAGAGAGGAGGATAAAATTTCCCAATTAAATAACCAAAACAGTCTCTGAAAACCCAAAATCTTTTACCAATTTGCTTTTGTTAAGCAAATGTCACATTTTTAAGTTGCATCTAGCCATTTCATTTTTCTTGTCCCGCCCCTTTTTGTGGGCGTAGATATAAAAAAATATGTAAATAATGATAAAATTCTGTTACTTAAGCGTAATAAATGCATTTGTAAACATTTATCGTAAAGGGAAGGAAACTGTTAAAATGTGATTCGCCTACCAATAGGACAATTATTACAAATGTATCGGCGGAGGACATTCCCTCGCAATAAGTTGTAACAAATTTATAAATACAATTTTATCATTATTAAAACAAATATTTTATTTCCACGTCTTTACAAAATATTATTGAATTCATTGTTTTTTACAAATTGTACCATATTTCTCCTACATATACTCATATTTCTTTCTGTTTTAACATTATCTGGTAAGTGATTGTATAATTTAAGTCCTTTAAAGAATAGAGATCGTTGCATTGCTGTTGTTGTTACCCTCGGTAGCCGGAAATTTTCAGAATTTCTAAGGTTGTACGGTTGGACTTCTCTCACATAGTCAAGTTGTTCAGTAAGGTATTCAGGTGCGTTTCCCATTTTCATTTTCTGAATGAATTGCAGTGTGTTAAGTTCCAGTCTTTGTTGAATATTTAACCATTTCAGTGTGTCTAGCATTAGTTGAATTGGAGCATATGGGGCATTCCATGCCAAATCACTCACTTTTAGGCCCGACCCCCTTCGATTAATTTTATTTTTGGATATGTTTTAGTACGTATTAAATGCAACTTGCAGCCAAATTTTCAGCCTTTTATACCAAGGTGGTGTTGAGTAATCAATTTTTCAAAATGGCGATTTTTTCCAAAAAATGAAAAAATTTAAATTTTCAATCAATTTTGACCAGTAAAAAATATAGATATTTTAAAAAAAGTTGGACAACGTTTTGTTGGTATTTAAATGTAGTTTTAGAAAAAAAATGTGAAAAAACTATTCGAAGTAATTATCACTTATTTTTTGACGTTTAAAAATTAAAATCGACTTTTTGAAAAAGTCCGAAACCTTCGATTTTTTTGTAAAAAACTATAAGAATTCTACTCTAAATTATGCAACTTTTAAGCCATAACTCGAGATGTGATCACAATTCTTTCTATTTTTTTTTTAATTTTTAAAATTGCACCTTTTATGTTTTGGCTCTGATTTATTTTATATGGAGCTCCAAAAAAAAAAAAAAAATGGTAGATACTGACCCTAACTTACCCTAAATATATTCATTTGGAGGTAAATATACGTCTCACAAAAATTTGGGACGATCGGACATGTGTAAGGCGCTTAGCATGGTCCTTGAAGTTTAAAAAACGGATTACAAGGAAAAATATGAATTTTTTTCTGTTTTCGCAATTTCTTTGGTATTTTAAGTTAAGTTTTAATTCAAGTGATTACAGAATTATGATGTGGAGTAAAATGCCTTTCTAATAAGGTACTAAAAACTAAAATCGGTTGAAAATCAGCCAAGTTATTACAACTTCCCCAGGCATCTAGCGTGTGCCATACAACTTGATTAAAAAATACGAGGCCCTTTTTTTAAATTTATTGAAATTTTCTACTGTAATAACATTTTTTCATTATTCATGTTTCAGTGTAATATTTTTTTGACTTTTCCAAATTTTAAAACAAAAAAAAATTTTTTTTTTTAAAATAGAGATTTCAAAAGGGTGTGGAAAATGCAGGCATTTTTAGTACTAATTTAAAAAATGTTAGCAAAACACAATATGAAAAATACTTGTCATCTAATAACATTTGAACTTGAAGAATAAAAAAATGTTATTACAGTAGAAAATTTCAATGAATTTCAAAAATCGGATTGTATTGATTAATCAAGTTGTATGCCACACGTTAGATGCCTGGGGAAGTTGTAATAACTTGGCTGATTTTAAACCGATTTTGGTTTTTATGACCTTAATAGAGAGACATTTTACTCTACATTTCAATTCTGTAACCATTTGAATTCAAAATTAACTTAAAATACCAAAAAAATTAAGAAAACAGAAAAAAATGCATATTTTCCCTTGTAATCCGATTTTCAAACTTCAAAGCCGATGCGGCACGCCTTACCCATGTCCGATCATCCTAAAATTTTCTGAGACGTATTTTTACACCCAAGTTAATATATCTAGGGGAAGTTACGGTCAATATTTACCAAATTATTTTTTTTGGAGCACCATATAAAATAAACCAGAGTCAAAAAAAAAAAAAGTGCAATTTTCAAAATTTGAATAAAAATAGAACGAATTACGATCACATCTCGAATTATGACTTAAAAGTTGCGTAATTTAGAGTAGAATTTTTTGACATTTTTAAAAAAAAATCGAAGGTTTCGGACTTTTTCAAAAAGTCGATTTTAATTTTTAAACGTCAAAAAATAAGTGATAATTACTTCGAATAATTTTTTCACATTTTTTTTCTAAAACTACATTTAAATACCAACAAAACGTTGTCCAACTTTTTTTAAAATATCTATATTTTTTACTGGTCAAAATTGATTGAAAATTTAAATTTTTTCATTTTTTGGAAAAAATCGCCATTTTGAAAAATTGATTACTCAACACCACCTTGGTATAAATGGCTGAAAATTTGGCTGCAAGTTGCATTTAATACGTACTAAAACATATCCAAAAATAAAATTAATCGAAGGGGGTCGGGCCTAAAAGTGAGTGATTTGGCATGGAATGCCCCATATATATTATATTTTAATATTGACCGCATAGCTTTATTTTGTAATTTTTGTAATCTTTCGATTTGTGTTGTTGAGCAGCAAGTGTATATGATTGTGGAGCCGAATTCAAAATGTGGTTTTATCATGGTGTTATACATATGTATTGCCGTTATTTGAGATATTTTATTTCTAACCCGTTTAAAAAATCCAATTTTTTTTGCCAATTTTTTTACATATATAATCAATGTTCTTTTAGGTTTAAGTCTTTATCGATTATAAAACCGAGGTATTTAATTTTATTTACTTTTTCTATTTCTTCATTATTAATTGTAATTATTGATTCACTGTTTATATTTATTTCAAGTAGTTTAGTTTTGTTTTCATTAAGTTTTAATCTATTCATTTTAAGCCAATTATTTATGTTATTTAAGTCGTGCATTAGGTTTGCTCTACATTGTTCATCTGTGTCACCTTCCGCGTAGATTAATGTGTCATCCGCATAAAGAATTATTTCGCATTTCTTTAGTATATTTGGCATATCATTTATGTATATTATAAATAATAGTGCGCCTAGAATAGAACCCTGAGGTACTCCGAATTCATTGTTTACTTCGTTTGATTTTGTACCATTAACTTTTGTTGTTTGCTTTCTATTTGTAAGATATGATTTAAACCAATTTAATTCATTTTCTCTGATGCCGTACATATATAGTTTTTGAATAAGTATTTCTCTATCAATGGTCTCAAATGCTCTTTTGAAATCCAAAAATATTGCCAATTTTTTTTTCTTTCTATTTATATATTTCCATCTATTTATTACATAATTAACTGTTGTTTCGCATGAGAATTTTTTTCTAAATCCCGATTGATATTTTGAAAATAAATTATGTTGTTCCATATATGTTTCCAGTTGTTCCTTAACAATTTTTTCAATAATTTTTTCACAAGTTTTCAGAGTGTTTATTGGACGAAATTCATCACATTTATTTGTTTTTGCGATTTTTTCTATTGGTGTTACCATTGAGTATTTCCAACTATCCGGGAAAACTCCTGTTTCAAGTGATTTATTTATTATATCACGCATTGATTTTCCTATAATATTCCAGTTATCCATAATGAGCTTAATTGTAACATTGTTGAAATCTGGTTTATTTTTCATATTCTTACAAATATTTTGAATTTCTTGGATTGTTATTGCATGGAATCTAAATCTATTTATTATCACAGGTATATTGTTTATATATTGCACATTTTCTATTGTATTATTAATTGACTTATTACTATTAACAAAATAATTATTAAATTGAGTGGCTATTTGGTAGTTATCCTTATATTCTATATCACTAAATATCACATTTTTTATCACAGATTTATTTTTCTTTAGGACTAAGTCTTTGATTTCTCTCCACATTTGTTTTTGGTCTTTGGCATTATTTATTTTTTTATTAACGTAATTGTTCTTCTCTGTATCAATTTTGGTTTTATAAGTATTTCTAGCTATTTTATAACTACTCCACGCTATATCTGTATTTTCTGTCTTAGCTATTTGATATTTTAGAACTTTATCCTTCTTTAACATTTTTAGTTCTCTGTTAAACCATTTGTTAACTTTACTTTTTGTATTTATTACTTTTTTAATTGTATATTTCTTTATAGTATTTTCAATGGCTGAATCAAAATTATTAACTTTATTATTTAAATCATCGTTATCATTGTTTCTCAATATTGCACTAATTTCTTGATTAAAACGTGTTTTATTATATTTAAATATTTCAATTTCCTTTCTGCTCATTTCGTCTTGATTTTCAGTAGCTATCTTGATTTTTATGTCTATGGCACAGACTAATACAGACTCGACATAAGTGACAGATGTCAAAAAAGTAGTTCTGAACCATATGGTTAATATTTTTAAATTATTCTACGAATTAGGTTAGAAAGAGAAAACTAATATAACGCGCCATAAGAAAAATAGATGCCAGATCGGTTTTTGTTGTTTCACTCACTCCTAAGTCGTAGAAAGTGTTGCCATCTAATCGTAAAACGGACCAAAAACCGCTCTGTTTTCTCCTAAAATCGCTTAGTTTTTCCCCATTTTTTCTCATAAAACTCTACTGTCGAGTCTGTTTATAGTCTGTGTCTATGGCTTCGTGATCTGCTATTTTATTAGAAATGTTATTTATTACTGTTACATTTTCACTGTTTGTGATGACGTAGTCTATAATTGTTTTTGTACTTTCTGTTATTCTCGTATAATCATTTACTATTTGTTTAAGCCCATTATCATTAAAAGCGCATTCAAGTCTTTTTTTTATATGTATCTTCTTTACACCAGTCTATGTACAAAAGAGGCCGACAGAAAAAAAAAATAGTTTCTAATCTTTTGAATTTGACTGCATCGCGTCTTTCACAGACGGATATTGCTCGAATCTATTCAAATCGGTCATAGTTGTTCCTAAATTTTCGGTTTTTCTGTGCTAAATATGTAAAACTTTACGATAATTATTCAATAGTTATGAATTAATTAAATATTTAATTATAAAAAAATGTATTAAAAATATAACGTAAAAAAGTTTAATTTTAATAAATCCCGAAAAATCCCGAAATCCCGAAAAATCCCGGGATCCCGGGATTAGGATTTTAAAATCCCGAATCCCGGGATTACGATTTTAAAATCCCGAATCCCGGGATTTGTAAATGTCAATCCCGTTTGGCATCCCTAGTCCTTACCACAAGAAAACAAAAAAGTCTATTTTAACAAAAGTTTTATTTTAAATTGCAAATTTTCAATACATTTTTTGAAAGTCGTTTTTAAAAACAAAAAGAATGGCCCTTACCACAAGAAAACAAAAAGTCTATTTTAACAAAAGATTTATTTTAAATTTCAAATTTTCAATACATTTTTTGAAAGTCGATTTTAAAAACAAAAACAATTTGTATGGAAATAAAATTAAAAGCTGGTTTTAAATATATTTTATTTTTCTATGGTAACCTTTCCATCCATATAATATGTTTATATAGTTCCTTTGAAAGAAATACGAAAAAAATCGAAAAAACGAAAAAAATCCCGTTTTTCAGCCTACCATTTCCCCCCTTTAACCTTTACGATAGCCGATAAAAAAAAGCGGTAAATCTTAGATTTTTGTCCACTACAACATATTAAAAGTGCAGGATAATCGGAGTGTAAGCTATGGGATACCTTCCTTGTTAGTGATAGAGGGCATATATAAGTTTGTCATTCCGTTTGTAACTCATCGAAATAGCGATCCGGGACCCCATAAAGTATATATATTCATGATCCCCGATCGATTTTTAAGACAGGCTATACTCTACTTTACTGGCATTTTTCCAAACGTCTTAAAACTAATACCATTGATAGATCTCATCAAGCAGATTCCAACAAAAAAAAATCAAGGATCGGCGAGAAATATTTCGCGAGATATATCGCTTTAAAGTTATATCTCCCTTTGTAATGGTCCGATCGGAAAAAGTAGGGTATCGTTGGAAAGGTGATTTTAATACCTTTTAAAATATCCATATTTCATTGAAATCGATTAACCCGTTCCGAGCCAAATCAAGTTTTTCTAAAAAAAAAACGTTAAAAAAATTAAAATGTATGTATCTAAAAACAACACATATATAGTACCATAGTTTTTTTACATAGTAATAAAGCCAAGGAAATAAGCTTTCATTTGGAACCAGTCTCGACCCCGTAGCTCTTCTAGGAACGAAGTTATTAAGGTTCAAAGTTAAGCGGGATTTTTTTTATTGTATATTATTTTTTTAATGTATGTTAATTTATTTTATTTCTATTTAATTGCAATATATATATATTAATTCCTAAGGTTCCAGGCTGGAACAAAGGGCCACAAAAAAATTTAATTGCAATACATACAATAAATTCTTTATAATATTAACCAAAAAAAAACTTCATTTTGCAAAGAGAGTGAGCCCCACATAAAGTTGCGAATTTAGCACTGATTTTAACCGGTCATAAACCCCACTCATATTATGGGGACTAAGTCCAAAACAATTTCGGTCATAATCCCTTTACTTTGCGGAGAGGGTGGGTTTAATGCATGGAGTTTGTAATCCCTAAGCCCGGCCGAAGGCCGGCTACGCAGAAAAACTTTTAAGACAGAAAAAAAATTTCACATAAAAATCTTCCTAACTTTGAACCTTAATAACTTTGTTCCTAGAAGAGCTACGGGGTCGAGACTGGTTTCAAATTAAAGTTTATTTCCTTGGCTTTAATACTATGTAAAAAAACTATGGTACTATATATGCGTTGTTTTTAGATATACACATTTTAATTTTTTTAACGTTTTTTTTTTTAGAAAAACTTGATTTGGCTCGCAACGGGTTAACCGATTTTAATGAAATTTGGAAAGTTTAATGGGTATTAAAATTACCTTTCCAACGATACCCTATTTATTCCGATCGGACCATTACAAGCCGAGATATAAGCGATTTCGCTTTTAAATTTATAGCGATATATCTCGCGAAATATTTTTCGCCGATCCTTGATTTTTTTTTTTTGTTGGATTCTCCTTAAAAATGGCTACTTAAAAAAAAAAATAAAATAAATTTGGAGCAATGCCAGCCAAATAGAGTTGTTCCTTAAGACATTCTAGCGATGTCCGTCTGTCTGTCTTTAGAAATCGTGATCACGGCCAAAATATTACACGGAGATGACTGAAACTTAACATATTTATTAGAAGTTCTCCCGAGAAGTTTGGTATTGCATTTGAGCGATACCGGCTCAGCGGTTTAAAAGTAATGAACGAAAATATAAGAACACCTCAAAAATGTTGGTACATTCAACATAACCTAAAAATACAAAATGCTTTAATTCAAATGGTATTTAAATCGCGGTATTTAAATTTTTTACCAATTTTTTATTTCACGGAAAGTTTTTTTTCTTCAAAATTTTCACGGCAAGGCCGAATATAAGTTTTTTACTTGTTTTAGTCTTTTTTGCAAAAATCCCAATTTTGAGGCTCAAAGTGGGGACAGAAGATAAACTCCGATTGGATTGATATTTTGTATGTGAGTTACCTTTAGGGGGCCGACATTTTGGGGGTATTAGAATTCGATCGATTTTTTTTTGTCCGGGTTCTGATAGCTAATTTTGGGTAATAAAATTTTATAGAATAAAAAAAATATGAATAACTATAATATACACTTTTTCAATACTAAAAATTTTGTTGGTTTTGAGTGCTTGGTCCACAAAAAAATAAAATGCCTACATTTCGAAAAGACGAGTTGATAGAAGTTTTCTGATGAGATTAGTGTTTAGGAGGCCAAAATACTTTAGAAAATGTACCCTAGAAGTCGGTGCAAAAAAGTAGATTTTTGTAGAGTAGTGTTATTGTTCTACTGTGGCACTGTACACTAGACCGGGTCGAAAAAAAAAGTTCCCATTGTGCGGGCTTAATTTTAAAGCTTACCTCGAAAAAGTTCCATAGCCAAAATATAAGATTTTTAGGTCGCGATTTGGTACCGCCGAAATCGTTATTTGTTCATAACTTTGTCATTTGATGTCCGATCGTTTTAAAAAAAAATTTGTTTGAAAGTCCTCCGCGAGTACTAAATTTGACCCATATCTGGTTTTGACCTCTGAGCTCATCTTCGTGTCATGAGTGTTAGTTTCTCAGCTTTCTACCCACCTAAATGATTTTTATTTTTCCATTAACCCTTATCCTGTGTAAAAAAAAAAATACGTATAAGGTGTAAGTGGGTCAAATTTGCCCAATAGTATTTTATTATAAAAAACATTAAATTATGTATCATTTTTACAGTTTTTACAATAAAATATTACATTTGAATGGCTTTTACAAATAAAATTATTGCAGTTAGTACATTTATTTACACATATATATAGCATCGGCCCCTCTTTGAAGCGCTCTTCTCAGCCACTTTATCTTTCTTCTGCAAACTTCGTACAGTTGACTTGGCAAAACTGCTTCTCGGCATTATGGAACGACGTAATATTTCGTCACGGACATTACCTCATTTTTCTAAAAAAGACGACGTCGAAAGTGTTTTTGTTTGTTCCATTCAGCGTCAATGGCAGTATAGATAACAAAAGCGTAATGTGCGCAAATGTCCAACATGTTGTAAAATAAGGATTGTGGCCACCTATTTGATCGACGCTTGCAAGTATAGTTTCGGACTAATTGATCAAGTGTATCTTCGCCGGACTTCGTTCTGTTGTAAAAATGGATTATTTCTGGTTTTTTGGTGTTAGAAACAATTTCAGCGCTATGATGTAATGTACTCAATAAAATGACAGAAAGATTTTTTTTGGCACATGTGACACAATTGAAGTTTTGTTGGTTACATCAAAAAGGAATTGCGAGTAATGTTGTGGTTTTCCTTTTAGGTCGGTGAACTTAGGTGGAAGGAAGGTTACTGTTATTTTTTTTGTAAAAGTTCAATTCCAAGTTCATGGGATGTAAAAAAATTGTCACAGGTGACGTTTCTGCCTTTCAAATCCATTACCAAATCCGTACCTACGCGACGTCCTTGATTTTTTCTGGCTGGCAATTTCTGTCTTTACCTGTATACACCTGCATTGACCATGCATAATTTGTGTCCGAATCGCAAAGAGCCCAAATTTTTAACCTGTATTTGCAACATTTTTTTTAATTTTTTTACAACAACCGCACGCTTTGAAATTGTATTCAGACTAAAAAATATTCATAGTAAAGTAAAATTCTTATTTCTGAAATAACGGTAGTTTTTATGTACAAGTAGATACACACATAAATGTAAAAACTATCATGCAATTTGTATTGGGCAATTTTGACCCACTTACACCTTATACGCAACTTTTTTTATGGGGACACTCTGTTAGGAGATAGGATTATTTTTGTTTTTGCATTCTATACATTTTCTCGAATGATTAAAAGTCACGAAGTTTCAGAACAATATATTAATAACTTTTCAAAATAAAGCAAAATAAAAGTAGTTTTTTTGGTTTTGACCCACTTACATAGGATAAGGGTTAAATTATAGCATTAAAAAATTCATGAAATTCTTCCCTTAGAAGTACCCTCTTAAATTAATTAACAAAAAAGTTACTTTCAATTTTAAATTTCCATAGAAAAAGATTTAAAACACTTGTTCGTATGTATTTAAATACAAACTAAAAAAATTAAATATAGTTTAAAGCAGGGACCCGATTTTAATACTTTTAAAACTATCTTTTTATATTTTTCTTTAAAAAAAACAAACACTTGTGTTCAATAAAAAAATAAAAATCCATTCGGAGTTTTTTATTTTAATCAAAGTTGAAAATAATTTTTATTGTTCAAAATCAAAATTTGAAAAAATCGTTTGTGATATTTATCAGGAAAGTTTAAAATTATTTTCATCTTTTTTTTATTTTTTTCATCGGATGAAAATAGTTTAATAAAAAAATTAAAACAGAACTTAGTTGAAGAAAAATTTAATTATTTTTATTAAAAAGTGATATGTTGTAAAAAATTAAGATTTATGTGTACATTTAGGTACAATAGGGCGTGAAATTTTTCGCCACTTTGTCCAATTGTAATATATTTGTTGGCCTTAAGTTTCGCACTCGGTTATCACTATCTGTCTGCCGTTTTATCGTGATTGCGAAACTGGCAAACATAACGTTCGTATCATTGTAGAAGAAAATTGTATTTGGTCCAAAAAATCCATAATCATTAACATTTTTGAATCTGTCTCTGATTTTATGATAACACATCAAGTGGTTTTTCATTTAGGAACAATTTCGACCGATTTCGTGCAAAGCCTTGGATGTACTAGATCAAAATAAGTTTATATAAATACATCGCGCATTCCAATCACAATGACCAAAAACAAAATTAAAAACACAAATCGGTTATAAGTACATATTAAGACACGTAGTTTTATGCATTAAATTTGAAGGTGATGCATTGACTGCTACTAAAAAAAAAATTGGAACAAGATCTAAAAATTTTGCACAATTTTAAATGCCATATATTTTTGCAATTCATTTAAAACCACCTTTGACTTTTTGACCTAATGTCACAAAAACTTAGTTTGACCAACAGTCCGCCATATTAAAAAAAAAAAACAGCGAATGTGCCTCGCGAAAAACTTGTATTTTAGAAGAAAACGTATTTTCTTTTAAATTTTGAGCAGCTTCTTTTATTATTCTCGACACACTAATGGAATACGATTTCAGTATTTTGCATTTTATAGAAGGCGTCAGTAGTGATACAAATATGGAGAAAGGAAAAAAAAATAGGGAAAGAAGGAAAAAGTTATGGATATTTTCTAGCCAAAATCTTTCAACTTTTACCCTCTGTAATTATAACAGATACAGAGATCTGCGCCTTAAACTTTCCGCTACGATAGTTCAAGGTCTTGTCTACACAATTGCGCTTGCAGATTTCCTTAATTCGAAAAATTGGAGGTTTTATTAACCATTATTGTCGGTTGTGATATATATTTGTTTAAGTTTTTATAAAAATTGTATTTAAAATATTTGATTTAAAAATAAACAAAAGATGAAAAAAAAAAAGATATTTATATTTTTTATTTTTAAATATTTTCCTCCTTTGTGATATTTATCGCAATGGATATTTTTCGATTTTCATCATGATGGATATTTATTTTTTAAACAAAAATATTTATTTTATTTTTTTGAACAAATTGAAAAATATTTTGAACTTTAAAAATAAATATTTTGATGAAAACAAAAAAATAAAACGTTTTCCGGTCCTTGGTTTAAAGGCATAATAACAAGTGTTTTTTCTAATTTTCTTTATATTGTATATGAAAACTTAAATCAAATGTAACTTTTTTGTTAATAAATTTAACTGGATTCTTCCAAGGGAAGAATTTCATGAATTTTTTAGTGCTATAATTTAATGGAAAAATAAAAATCATTTAAGTGGGTAGAAAGATGAGAAACTAACAATCATAACAAGAAGATGACCTCTGAAGTTAAAACCAGATATGAGTCAACTTTAGTACTCGCTGAGGACTTTCTAAAATTTTTTTTTTTAAACGATCGGACATCAACTGACAAAGCTACGAACAAAAAACGATTTCGGCGGTACCAAATCGCGACCTAAAAATCTAATATTTTGGCTATGGAACTTTTTCGAGGTAAGCTTTAAAATTAAGCCCGCACAATGGGAACTTTTTTTTCTCCTTTATGGTCGACCCAGTCTACTGTACACTTTCCTTTGACGCTCACAGTACATATATTTTTTTATTATTTTCAGATTGTCATCATTTACAAGATAACTCTAATGGTATAGTATATTTGTGGACTTATCCGACAAATTATGGCATTCTTTTAATATAATGAGTATTTTAGTTAATTTACCTTCCTTTCCAATGTAAAGTTTGCATTTATTTACTTAATTTTTGTAAAAGATCTGAAGTATTTTTTTTAATTCCAAAATTTTTTTGTTAAAAGACCAGTAAAGTAAAATAAGTATTTAAGTTTGTATATGTTACTTCCTTTCCAATGTAAAGTTTCAATTTATTTTCTTAATTTTTTTGTAAAAAGATGTGAATTAATTTTTTTTTATAAACTGAATTATTTTTTCTATTCAAATTTTTTTTTTTTTTTCGAAAAGCCACATCAGAAGAGAGATAAATTGTTCAATTTGTTTGACGACCAAATGTGTAATGAAAAGTTGGTTGGTGGAAAAGTTGTCCAACTTGACATTGCACGATCAATTTGCAGACGGTCATCAAACCGTATCGCAGAAGAAGAGAGAAGAACAAGAGTGGTACTTGGAAGGCTTTATCAGAGGTACATGCATAGTGACATAGTAATCCATGGACCGTTTTGTAGATCTGGCATCACCAAAGATAATTGGAAAATTCTGGCAATGCCAAACTAAAGTTCAAACCATAGTGACATAGTTATCCATCGACCGTTTTGTAGATCTGGCATCACCAAAGATAATTGGAAAATTCTGGCAATGCCAAACTAAAGTTCAAACGCAAAGCAAAGAGAGACAAAAAACAATCTGCATTCTTAAGGTGCCCATTAGACCGGGTCGAAAAAAAAGTTCCCATTGTGCGGGCTTAATTTTAAAGCTTACCTCGAAAAAATTCCATAGCCAAAATATTAGATTTTTAGGACGCGATTTGGTACCGCCGAAATCGTTATTTGTTCATATCTTTGTCATTTGATGTCCGATCGTTGTAAAAAAAATATGTTAAAAAGTTCTCAGCGAGTACTAAATTTGACCCATATCTGGTTTTGACCTCTGAGGTCATCTTCGTGTTATGAATGTTAGTTTCTCAGCTTTCTACCCACCTAAATGATTTTTATTTCTCCATTAAATTATAGCACTAAAAAATTCATGAAATTCTTCCCTTAGAAGTACCCTCTTAAATTAATTAACAAAAAAGTTACATTCAATTTTAAATTTCCATAGAAAAAGATTTAAAACACTTGTTCGTATGTATTTAAATACAAACTAAAAAAATTAAATATAGTTTAAAGGCATAAAAACAAGTGTTTTTTCTAATTTTCTTTATATTGTATATGAAAATCTTAAATCAAATGTAACTTTTTTGTTAATAAATTTAACTGGATACTTCCAAGGGAAGAATTTCATGAATTTTTTAGTGCTATAATTTAATGGAAAAATAAAAATCATTTAAGTGGGTAGAAAGATGAGAAACTAACAATCATAACAAGAAGATGACCTCTGAGGTTAAAACCAGATATGAGTCAACTTTAGTACTCGCTGAGGACTTTCTAACAATTTTTTTTTTAAAACGATCGGACATCAAATGACAAAGCTATGAATAAATAACGATTTCGGCGGTACCAAATCGCGACCTAAAAATCTAATATTTTGGCTATGGAATTTTTTCGAGGTAAGCTTTAAAATTAAGCCCGCACAATGGGAACTTTTTTTTTCTCCTTTATGGTCGACCCAGTCTAGTGCCCATACACTTGCAGTCTCGGTGTACAGCTTGCTGGACAGACATGTGCATTTTGTTTTTGTAATGGTCGTCCAACCAGCCCATACACGATCAAAATCACGTTTTCATCCAGCCAATTGTACAGCATGCAGTATCGTGTATGGCCCCCTTTACTGTAAAACTGGTATCTTCCATCTCGCTCACATTTCGATTTGTGATAAAATTTCGTAAACAATACCATATGGTTTTTGTTTACTACTTTTTCAAACGCCATTTGTTGGACTACTCTATGACTCTGGTTCAAACCATAGTGACATAGTAATCCATCGACCGTTTTGTAGATCTGGCATCACCAAAGATAATTGGAAAATTCTGGCAATGCCAAACTAAAGTTCAAACGTAAAGGTACCTACAAACGACGCAATATTATGTACAATATTCAATTATATTGATGGTGTGTGGGTAAGATTGACCATTGTACAATCGTCAATATTACCCACACACCATCAATATAATTGAATATTGTACATAATATTGCGTCGTCTATAGGTACCTTAAAGCAAAGAGAGACAAAAAACAATCTGCATTCTCACTGTAAAACTGGTACCTTCCATCTCGCTCTTATTTCGATTTGTGATAAAATTTCGTAAACAATACCATATGGTTTTTGTTTACTACTTTTTCAAACGCCATTTGTTGTACTACTCTATGACTCTGGTTCAAACGTAAAGCAAAGAGAGACAAAAAACAATCTGCATTCTCACTGTAAAACTGGTATCTTCCATCTCGCTCACATTTCGATTTGTGATAAAATTTTGTAAACAATACCATATGGTTTTTGTTTACTACTTTTTCAAACGCCATTTGTTGTACTACTCTATGACCACAGACTAAATACAGACTCGACAGTAGAGTTTTATAAGAAAAAATGGGGAAAAACTAAGCGATTTTAGGAGAAAACACAGCGGTTTTTTGTCCGTTTTACGCTAACATGGCAACACTTTCTACGACTTAGGAGTGAGTGAAACAACAAAAACCGATCTGGCATCCATTTTTCTTATGGCGCGTTATATCAGTTTTCTCTTTCTAACCTAATTCGTAGAATAATTTGAAAATATTAACCATATGGTTAAAGAATACTTTTTTGACACCTGTCACTTATGTCGAGTCTGTATTAGTCTGTGCTATGACTCTGGGTACAGGCTTTCTAATTAAACTATTATGTATAGTGTCACACCCAAAAAAATAACTAGTGTTAAACAGTCTAATGTGACTTAGGTAAATTTTTTTTATATTGAGTTCAAGAAATTGCTCAAGTTTTAACTAAATTGTATATGACATTTATTTTGTAAAATAGCATTGTTTACAATATTAAATTTAACATACACAAACTTGAATCTTTTACCTAAGTTTTTTTTATAAATATAAATAAATTTAATTCGATAAAGTCGACATATTAATGCCACATTGTAAACAACACATTGACAACAAATTGTCTTTAATTTTTTATAAAATATATGTATGTATGAGGAACTAATTTATTTAATTAATTAAAAAGGTAAGCAAAAATAATGAGTTTATATATTTGATAAACGTATATTAACCAAAATATTAACTTTCAGTTGCAGACGGTGGTGGTTTATTCGAACATTTGCGGCATCCGCCACGCAACTTGTAAAAATACATTACTTGGCCATAAAAAACATAAAACAATTGGTCTCCGGTTCGCAGTGTTGGTTCAATAGTAGACACAAAAGCAGATCCAGAAAATGACTTGAGGTTTTTGATTGCAGATTCCGGTTAGTGATAATTCAGCATCTACAGAAAAAATTCTTTAGAAAAATAGTCTCACAATATGGTACTTTCTATAGAACAATTGTCTCAGAATATGAAAATTGTTCTAAAGAAAAATTGTCTTAGAATCTATGATTTTTTCTATTGAAAAATTGTATCAGAACCTGAGACTTTTTCTGTAGAAAAATTGTCACAGAATCTAAAATTTGTTCTGTAGAAAAATTGTGTCAGAATCTGAGTTTTTTTTCTATAGGAAAATTGTTTAAGAATTTACGACTTTTTTTATAGAAAAATTGTCTCAAAATGCAAGGCTTTTTCTATAGAAAAAATTTCTCAGAAATAGAGAATTTTTCTATAGAAAAAAATTCTAAGAATTACAGAATTTTTTCAATAGTAAATTTCTGAAAGACAATTTTTCTTTAGAAAATTTTTTGAAAGACAATTTTTTTATAAAAAAAATTTCAAGCAATATTTCCATAGAAAATATCTCTAAAAACAATTTTTGTATAAAAATTTCTCAAGGACAATTTTTCTATAGAAAATTTCTGAAAGGCAATTCTTCTATAGAAAATTTCTTAAAGACAAGTTATCTATAAAATTTTTTTTAAATACAATTTTTTATAAAAAATTTCTCATACAATTTTTCTATAGAAAATATGTATTAAGACAATTTTTCTCTAAAAATTTCTCAAAGTCAATTTTTCCATAGAAAATTTCTTAAAGACAATTTTTCTCTAGAAATGTCTGAAAGACAATTTTTCTACAGAAAATTTCTGAAAGACAATTTTTCTATAGATACTTTCTAAAAAAAAAACAAAAAAATATCTAAAGAAAAGTTGTTTTTACGAAATTTTTTACAGAATAATTTTCTATAGAAAAACTGTCTTTTCTATAGAAAAATTATCTTTAAGAAATTTTCTTTACAAAAATTGCCTTGAAAAAGTTTCTATTAAAAATTGTCTTTCAAAAATTTTCTATAGAAAAAAATGCCTTTAAGACATTTTCTATAGAAAAATTGTATTTGAAAAATTTTCTATTTAAGAATGCCTTTAAGACATTTTCTATAGAAAAATTGTATTCGAAAAATTTTCTATTTAAAAATTGTCTTTGACAAAGTTTTTATAGAAAAATTGTCTTTAAGAAATTTTCTATAGAAAAATTGTCTTTCAGAAATTTTCTATAGAAAAATTGACTTTCAGAAATGTTCTATAGAAAAATTGTCCTTGAGAAATTTTCTATAAAAAATTTTCTATAAACAAATTGTCTTTGTGAAATTTTTTATGAAAATTTTTTAAAAAATTTTCTACAGAAAAATTTTCTGTTAGAAATTTTCTCTGAAAACCTGTCTTTCAGAAATTTTCTATAGAAAAATTTTCTTTCAGAAATTTTCTGTAAAAAAATTGTCTCTCAGAAAATTTTTTTTTTTTAGAAATTTTCTATAGAAAACCTGTCTTTTAGAAATTTTATATAGAAAAATTGTTTTTCAGAAATTTTCTGCAGAAAAATTGTCTCTCAGCAATTTTCTATAAAAAATTGTCTTTGAGAAAGTTTCTATAGAATTTTTTTTTTTTAAATTTCTATTAAAAAATTATCTTTGAGAAGTTTTCTATATAAAAATTATATTTGGGAAATTTTCTATAGAAAAATTATCTTTAAAAAATTTTCTATTGAAGAATTGTCTTTGAGAAATTTTCTGTAGAAAAATTGTCCTTGGGAATTGTCTTTGAGAATTTTTCTATGGAAAATTATTTTTCAAAAATATTCTCTAGAAAAATTTCTCTCAGAAATTTTCTATAGAAATATTGTCTAAGAAATTTTCTATAGAATAATTGTCTTTGAGAATTTTTCTATGAAAATTGCCTTTCAGAAGTATTCTATGGAAAAATTGTGTTTGAGAAAGTTTCCATAGAAAGATTGTCTTTCAGAAATTTTCTACAGAAAACCTGTCTTTCAGAAATTTTATATAGAAAAACTGTCTTTGAAAAAGTTTCTGTAGAAAAATTGTCTTTGAGAAATATTTTATAGAAAAATTGTCTTTGAGAAATATTCTATAGAAAAATTGTCTTTCAGAAACTTTCTATAAAAAATTTTCTATAGAAAAATTGTTGTTCAAAAATTTTCTATAGAAAAATTAACTTTCAAAATTTTTTTTAGAAAAATTGTCTTTCAGAAATTTTCTATAGAAAAATTGTCTTCCAGAAATTTTCTATCGAAAAATTTTCTATAGAAGAATTGTCTTTCAGAAAATTTCTACAGAAAAATTGCCTTTCAGAAATTTTCTATGAAAAATTATCTTTGTGAAATTTTCTATAGAAAAATTATCTTTTTTAATTGGTTTAAAACCAATTTTCTATAGAAAAATTGGTTTTAAAACATTTTCTATTAAAGAATAGTCTTTGAGGAATTTTCTGTAGAATAATTGTCTTTGGGAAATTTTCTATAGAAAAATTATCTTTAGAAAATTTTCTATTAAAGAATTATCTTTGAGAAATTTTTTATTGAAAAATTGTCTTTAAGAAATTTTTTATAGAATTTTTTTTTTTAAAATTGCTTGAAAAAGTTTTCTATAGAAAAATTGTCGTCAAAAACTTTCTATAGAAAAATTATCTTTCAGAAATTTTCTATAGAAAAATTGTAAACCAGAAATTTTCTATCGAAAAATGTTCTTTCAGAAATTTTCTATAGAAAAATTGGCGTTCAAAAAGTTTCTATAGAAAAACTGTCTTTCAGGAATTTGCTATAGAAGAATTGTCTTTGAGAAAATTTCTATAGAAAATTTTACTTTAAGAAATTTTCTATAGGAGTATTTTCTTTCAGAAATTTTCGGTAGAAAAATTATTTCTCAGAAATTTTTTATAAAAAAATTGTCTTTGGAAATTTTCTATAGAAAAATTGTCTATTAAAAATTTTCTATAGAAGAATTGTCTTTGAGAAATTTTTTAAAAAAATTGTCTGTTAAAAATTTTCTATAGTAAATCTGTCATTTAGAAATTTTTTATAGAAAAATAGTCTTTCAGAAATTTTCTATAGAAGAATTGTCTTTCAGAAAGTTTCTATAGAAAAATTGTCTGTCAGGAATTTTCTAAATAAGAATTGTCTTTTTATTTCTATAGAAAAATTGTCTTTGAGAAAGTTTCTATAGAAAAAATTAGTTGTCACTGATCATGCTAAGTATGTATTTTAAGCTTGTTAGTATTTATATTTTATTATAAAATTGTCCTTTATATTAAAAAAAATATTAAAAATAAATGTAATTAAAATTTATAATATTGAGCATTTTGTATGGAAAGGGATATATAAAACTATTAAATCAACCTAAAAAAATACGTTATTTGACCAATCAAACTGTACCATTTATTTAAATATAGTGGCTAAATAAACAAAATTAAATTTGAAATAATGCTTAAATGCATTTTGTAAGTTTACCTAAGTTGATTCGGGTAATATGCAAAGAAACTTTTCAAGTTGGATTCCTGCGAAAAATCTTAGGTAAATTATACCCTAAAATTAAATAATTTCACAATTGTTTTTTTTTGGGTGCACTGTTGCCAAGTTGGAGGTTTTCCCGCTAAATCTAGCGCTTTTTGTTTGGATTTAGCGGGGAAAATTTGGTTTTAGCGGGAACGGTGCTTTAGCGGGAAAATCTAGCGCTTTTTGTTTGGATTTTGTGGAAAAAATTTAGAGATTTTTTTTTCCAATTTTTATTTTTTTTTAATCAAAAACGCAAAGTTTGTCGAATTTTAGCGCTTTTTTTGTAACTTAGCGGGAGAATTTTATATTTTCCCGCTAAATTTTTTTCGGCAGTTTCTTGCGCGTTTTTAGTGAAAAGGCAATTTTTGTAGAAAAAATAATTTGGAGGTTTTTTTTTAATTTTTCTTTTTTTTGTCAATTAAAAATGACAAGTTTTTCGGTTTTTAGCGCTTTTTTTTGTAATTTAGCGAGAGAATTTTAAATTTTCCCCGCTAAATTTATTTTTGGCGGTTTCTAGCGCTTTTTTAGTGAAATTTAGAGGTTTTTGGTTAAAAATAGTTGGCAACAGTGTATAGTGTAGAGGAGTAAGAGAATAATCACAATTGGAGAGAGAAGCGTTTTCAGCAACAGTTTACACACGTTTTGCATAAATACAAAAAACCGCCGCGTTTTTCCGCCAAACTAGATTCAATTCTACATATTTTTATGAGGACAATTGCGGAAAACCGCTTGCCGCTCCAATTGTGATTATTGTCTAAAGCATCAAGGGAATGATTTTTTTTGTTTTGGCGCAGCTTGGCAGCCCTGATTATTTGATTTCAAATGTCAGCTGTCATCACTATTTTTCTTTGACCTTTCCTTTGTAATTTCTATTAAAAATCTTGTTGGCGTGTTGCTGTCATTTTTTGTGAAATATATTAAATTTGCCAGATAAAATCCATTTTTAATTACAAAATGTTTAGTGGTGAAGATTTTAGCAATACGGTTAGTATATATTATATATTATTTATATAAAATACATAAAAAATAGAAGAAATTAAGTACGCAAAATGTTTGCAAAAAACCACACACAAACATAACCTCAAACATTTTTTCAGACTGTTTTCTTATACATATTTTTTTTGTGCTTTTTTAGGAGTATTACGATGAGTATGCTCATACCGGTGATCCACAATTGGATTTGGAATACGAACGTAACTACTACCGCATGCCCGATAATGTAAAATATTTCCTCATCAATTTTTGTCAAGCCATTAAGGAGGGCGTCTTATTTGACATTCAGAATATGTATGAGAACACTTTTCCCCAAATTAGTGATCATCATTTCGACAAAAGTGCTTGGCCCGATGAGGAAGAAGTTGCCTCTTTGGTCGATAACGACAAGGTATTTTTGATTTTGTACAAAGAACTGTACTATCGTCATATACATGCACGCATTCCCGGTGGCCCCAAGTTGGAGCAACGTATTAATTCATTTTTCAACTATTGTGATTTCTTCAATTTGATTATTTCGTCGCAAAGTCCTGTATTGTTGGAATTACCCGATATTTGGTTGTGGGAATTGGTCGATGAATTTGTTTATCAATTTCAAAATTTTGCTCAATATAGGTAAGTGCTTTTGTAGGTTTTATTTAGGATTTAGAACACTGGTGGGTTAATACGTATTGCAAAAGAAGAAACTTGGAATTTGAACATTATTCTCCTATATTTTGTTATATTCGTCAATCGACTCAAAGGGGGTTTGTTTAGAATCGAACTACACAATAACGTCACAGACATATCTACAGTTGTAGGAGAGTAATGGTAAAGTTTTTTTATACTCACTTTGTCATTCTGTGTTAAACTCGTCGTAATATCGGTCTAGGATCCCATATATAAGTATATATATTATGGATCAGTGATAAATTCTAAAACATTCTAGTGATTTCCGTCTGTGTAGGAAATAATACAGTCCAGAATAAGAGCTACCATCCTGAAATTTGACACGAACGGGTCTTATGGTCATAAATTGGTTAAGTTTGGAGATGGACCAAATCGGACCAGGGCAAAAAAGTTTCCCCTTGAAGAACTAAAAGAAACAGAAAAACAATTTTATTTACATGTTCTTTTGCATATTTGTTGAACAAATCAGAACAAATGAAACTTTTTTGTCCATATGAAGTTTATTTACCTGCACTTGGAACAAGAAGATTAGGAAATTCAATTTTATTCTTCCTGTCCCCTTTTAAGGGGCTTTGTTTTAGAAAATATTAAACGTATTTTCTGTAACCACGAAACGTGCCTGTCGGTTTTTTTTTGTTTTACTTATTGCCACCCCTCCCCCGAAAAACATACTATTATTTTTTTGCAGCATTTTGGAGGGTATAAAAGATTCGGCACAGTCGAGAAGCCTTTTTATCTCTCAAAATTTTCTTTTCTTCTATTTCCTTTCCGAAAGAAAGGAAATTCTTTCCCATTGCAATGGGAACACATCCGAAAAATCTCCTCCTATCTTACTACTTTTTTGTAAATTATATTCTGGTTTTAAGGAAATTAATGCCGCTGTTCCAAAAAAAGTAATTCACATTAAAAAATGTGAAAATAAAAATTTCAGAATTTCTTTGATGTTCTACATTTCACATTCGAATTTGTTTTTTGTTTTGTTTCACATAAATAAAATTTGGTGAAAGTAAAACGAATGCACTTTTGTCTTATAATTTTTTTAAATATAAATTATTCAATTTCAACTTCAACTTCAAATGAAAAGGTGATCAACAAAACACTAAACTTGATTTCATATGATTCGGAAATTTTTATGTAAAAGTTGTGAAATACAGAACAGAGGCCTAAAACTTTTCTAATTTATATTGTAGACAACAAGCCTTCCAAAACAATATTTTCCGTTAAAAAATACTGTTATTGGTGGCCATAATGTTCTATTTTGCACAAAAAATTTATTTTTTTCGAAAGCCACATTCGATATTTTCGAACTAAGTACCTATTCGAACTCTAGAAACTGTCCACTATTGCTGTATCTTTATTATTTATTATCCTTGATTCGCATTACAAATTAAATTTTAGAACTACAAGTAGAATCTTCAAATTAGAAATGTAATTTTCGAATTACAAATGGAATCTTCCAATTACAAGTAGAATCATCGAATTACAATTGATCCTTTTCAAAAATCATCTTAAATGGTGTAGTTTTCTGGGTCCAAGTGCAGGACTATGAACTTCAGTCATTAAAATGTTTGATATATATATAGGGGAAAAATGTTTTAAAATCAGAGAATTTGATTACAAATGATTAAATAATGTGCCCTTTTCTTTATTTATTTTAGAGCTCGTTTAACCGATAAAACCCAAGAAGAAATTCATCAATTGTGCGTTAATCACAGTAATGTATGGAGTATTTTATGCATTCTTAATGTTCTCCATTCGTTGGTTGATATCTCAAATATTAAAAAACAATTGGAAGCTATTTCCCAGGGCAATGATCCACAAACAGTTGCTGGTGAATTTGGTGAATTGTCATTCTACAAGATGTTGGGCTATTTCTCTTTAGTTGGATTATTGCGTGTACACTCGTTGTTGGGTGACTATTATCAGGCCATTAAAGTTTTGGAACCTATTGAGATTCATAAAAAATCTCAATATTCACATATTCCCGCATGTCAAATTTCAACATCTTATTATGTAGGATTTGCATACATGATGATGCGTCGTTATGCCGATGCCATCCGTACTTTCTCGGACATTTTGTTGTACATTCAGCGCACAAAACAATTGTATAGCACACGTTCATATCAAAATGATCAGATCAACAAACAAGCTGAACAAATGTATCATTTATTGGCCATCTGTTTGGTATTGCATCCACAATGCATTGATGAGTCGATTCAACAGGTGTTGCGTGAAAAGAACTATCACGATGCTATGTTTAAGATGCAATGTGGTGACTTAGAAGTTTTCAAATCCTTCTTCTTATTTGCATGCCCCCGTTTTGTTAGTCCATGCCCACCTGCTGCTGATGCTCCCCTGGAGGATTATGTTAAAGATCCTATGGAACATCAATTGATGGTATTCATGGATGAAGTCAAGCAACAAAATGATTTACCTACTACCCGCTCCTACTTGAAACTTTACACTACACTTCCATTGGCTAAATTGGCATCATTCATTGATCCTAATGCCAGTGAAGATGATGTTACAAAATTATTGATACGTTTATTGTGCTTTAAACATAAAATGCGCAATTTGGTCTGGACTAAAGGTGCCAGTGGTTTAGAGGGTAAATTCAAATCTGGCTCTGAGGTAACTTGAATTTATTATTATTGTATTGCATTACTTTTAATAATACATTTTTATTAATTTTTAGTTGGATTTCTATATCGACGATGATATGATTCATATTGCTGATACGAAGGTTTCTCATCGTTATGGCGATTTCTTTGTGCGCAAAATTTTAAAATTTAACGAATTAAATCGTAAATTGAAAAAAATTAATATTTAAATTTTTATTATTAATCTATACACACTTGATTTTGTATCTTAGAACTATAGTTTAACCAACACTCAAGACTTTTTCCATATTTAAAAGGTAATCCAAGAATTAAATAAAAATGAGTATATTTTATGCCTCGAGAAAGTCGAAAATTATAAGTGTTTTTATTATTATCATTAAATTTTTCTTTACTAATATTTTTGAACTGCTTAAATTTTATCAATATACTAGATAATATACTCTTTCGGGAGTACTCTTTGACTATTCACCTCCTTTTTAAAAATTTGATATTCTAAATTTGGTTTCTTGTAATAATAAAGATATAACTAGGTCTTAAATTATAACAAAAAAATTTAAAACCTTAAATTTCGAAATAATATCAAATTTTAAAAAAATAAGTGAATGGAAAAAGAGTTGGGGCCCTATGCTCCTTATAGGAGCTTCGGGAACATAATATATAATATATATTATATATATATGTATATATATATATTTTTTATACATATTTTTTTTTTAAATAATTCGGCTATTCAGTAAGTACTGAACTTATTGCAGTGACATACCGGTTATAGATAACGTAATTTTGAGCTTAAGTTTGGACGGTGGATCCCAAATGTCCTATAGAGACACCACCAGGGGCTCCTTAAGTAGGACACCTTTAGCATACAAAAACTTCAAATGCTTGCCATTGCCATGCTTGAGGTAGTGGTTATCTCTTTAAATTTCTGATTTACAGCCATTTGAATGGGGGAAATTTTAATTTTTTCCCTATCCTATCCAGTTTTTCGGGAATAGCGTAGTCACATAAATTCAAATTTTTTTCAAACCTGAATTTAGAGTGAGTAGATAAAAAAAACTTTTTATTAGGGCATAAAATAAAAACACTTCGTAAAATGTTTTTGTCACAAAACAGCAAATATTTTTTTTTTAAATACACTACAAAAACTACAATAAAATGCTAGCAACTACAAAATAAAAGCACATGGAATATGGATGGGGTTTTTCATCTCAAGTGACAAACTTTTTAAAACCAATGTCTTCCGATCGGGACAGGCACGTACGCAGGAATTTATTTTGGGGGGGGCCCAAATTTTTTTTTGAAATTTCGTTTTTTTTTTTGCCTCAATGTTTTTTTTGCCTAAATTTTTTTAAATTTTTAGAAAACAAAACATTTATTTTAAAATTAAGGTTCATGTCACTCAATTCCGTTCGGATTTGAAAAAAGTGGTTTGCTCGTAAAACGCAAAACGAATATTAAAATTTTCGGATTGAAATCACTTTCAAAAATCAAAGTGGAATTGAATTAAATAAAAGTGGTTTTTATTCCGAAAAAAAAAAAAATATTCGCTTTGCGTTTTATCAGTAAACCACTTTTTCAAAATCCGAACGGAATTGAGCCTTTAAGATAAGTAGTTAAATTATTAAAAAAAAAAAAAAGTATTTGAAAATTTATGCAAGTTTTCTTTAAAATTCTCAAATATACTTTACGTGTAGAACCTCAAAACTCTAGGACACTTTTTTGAATTGGTTATATACTTTTTCAAAGTTTTTGGATTAAACTTCTAAGAACATTTTTGGTACAGAAAATTCTCTATTTTAATAAAAACTCCTTAAATTGCAGGAAATTTTGTTAGTTTTGTAGTTTTTGAACAAAAAATTTCCAACATAGAAAGATTTTTATTATACTCACGATTTAAAACTCTATTCGCAGAGAAAATTCTTAAATTTTTTATACAATTTTCGTACAGAAAAACTCTATAATTCTAAGAAATTTTTCGTATAGAAAAATTCAGATCATAAGACATTTTTCAAATGGAATATTTGTAAAATTCTGAGACATTTTTCGAACAGAGAAGATCCCAGACTCTAAGAAAAAGTTGTTTCATTTTAAGACATTTTTCTTATAGAAAAATTCTGAATTTCTGAGACATTTTTCGTATAGAAAAATTCTTAGATTCTAAGACATTTTTCGTATAGTAAAACTCTAAGATTCTCAATTTTTGAGACACTTATCGTTTAAAAAAAAAATCAGAACCTGAGACATTTTTCGTATTGGAAAATTCTGAGATTCTCTGAGACATATTTCGTATTGAAAAATTCTCAGATTCTGAGACATTTTTCTTATTGTGAATTTTTTTATACAAAAAATATCTCAGATTTGTATAGAAAAATTCTGAGTTATTGAAACATTTTCCGTATGGAAGAATTCTGAAATTATAAGACATTTTTCTTACAGAAAATTTCTGGTAAAAAAATATTTCAAATTCGTATAGAAAAATTTTCAATGTTCTGATACATTTTTCGTAAAGATTTTTACGATTCTGAAAAATTTTTCGTAAAGAAAATACTCAGATTGTGAGAAAAATCTCTTGTATAGAAAAGTTCTTAAATTCACAATATCTTTTGTTGATAAAAATTTTCAAATTTTATATACATAGAAATTTTATAAAACCCAAAGTTTTGATTATTTATTGTGTACAGAAGTTCCAGATTTAGAGAAGATTTTTCGATTTGAAAATTGTTAAATTTAGAATTACAAGAGTATATTAAAATTTTTTTCCTCCTATTTGATAAGAATTCCTTGTAATTTTACAAACTTTTTACTAATAATTTTGTAATTTTACAAGAATTCCTGGTAAAAATTACGAGGTTTTTTGTAATTTTATAAGCTTTTTACAAATAAAATTGTAAATTTACAGTTTTTTGGCGCAATAAAAATTACATGGAATTCTCGTGATTTTACTAGATTTTTTTGTAAAACTATCTTGGAAATTTGTAAAATTACATAAAAAAATTGTAAGATTACACAAAAAAAATGTAAATTTCTATCCAAATTCGTTTGTTAACAAACAAGGAAAACTGTCAAATATTGGTTAATATTTAGCGAAAAAGTTCTCAAACCCTTTGACAAATTTCGTAAAAAATCTCCGATTTCACCAAAACCACACCATTTTAAATTATATTTTAGAAATAATCATTTGTATTTCTGAAGATATAAAATATATTTTCAAATATAATAGCCGCAATTACCTTTTAAAGGTGTCTTATTTACCACCGTTAAAATTTACGAATTTAAATCCACACAATATTTTTTACAATTTTTTTTTTGTATTTTTTCAATATTTCGAAATTTTTTATATTTGCAGACAAAAGCCTTGTTAGATTAGAGATAAAAAGAAAAAAAATAATACTGAGCCTTTTTTTGTTAACAAACGCACATTTTGTATTGCAATGTCTTAAAAAATTGTATATGGCCAAATCATTTTGGGGGGGGCCCGGGCCCCCAGGGCACCCCCCCTGCGTACGTGCCTGGATCGGGATGAAGGTTAGTGCTATTGAATAGTAGACACAATTTTTCAACGAGATCGGTCAAGGACTCTCAGAGTTAAAGAAGGTCGAAATTTACCATTTTGGCCAATCAGGTGTTTTTTCGCTTCTTTTTTTTAATTTTTTTTTGTCAAAACGGACCCATTTTTTTTTGCTCAAAAGAAAGCTTAGGTTTTTACGTATAAGAGCTATGTGGGATGCGAGTGGGTTATCTTAAAAAATGTTTTGTTACTAAAAAAATAAATGTTTTTAAATTTTTAGCATATGCAGTATTTTTGATGGGATAGTGCACTGGTTTTCGATGGGCTACACCCCCTAAGTTTTTTAGGTTCGACCAAAAAAAGTGTAAGCCAAAAAAATTGGGCAGGTGGGGTGGGGGCCTCATCGGGGTCAAAGTGGTCGTAAAGGGGCAAAAATCCACAAAAATCCCAACAACTGCCTTGGTAACGCCCCTGAAGGGATGCAATTGAGACAAACTTCCATTAATTTTTCGCGCCCCAATATTTTTCCTGAACATACATAACTCTTATCTTCACTTCCTAAGTAGGGTTATATAGTCGCAAAAAAAAGTCGACATTTTTCAATTTCTAAAAAGTCGATTTTTCGACTTTTCGACTTTTTTCAAAATTTAAAAAGTCGACTTTTGGACTTTTTTCGACTTTCTTCGACTTTTTAACTTTTTTCGACCTTTTCCAACTTTTAAAAAGTCGATTTTTTTGTAAATAAAAGTTTAGTTTTGACTTGTTGTAAGCATTTAGGTGCTATTTTTTTTGGTTGTATTTTATTTATCAAAAAAAGTCGAAGAAATCGAAAATGTTGAAAAGGTTGAAAAAATCGAAAGCAAAAGAGACGACTTTCGATTAATAGAACCCTATCACTAAGGTGTTAACAAAAATCAAAAATATTGGTAAATATTGCACTTAACACTTTCTAAATCATGAATTTGGCATTGACATTTTTGCTTCACATACAAAATACATGGAAATACCAATAGCTTCAGTTGTTAACAAACTCGGCTCTTAGTTGAAATTTTTTTCAGAAGAAATTATTTTCATCTGGCAAAAGTAAAAAAAAAACGAAAAAACAAATTCGAAAAAAGTCGAAAGCAAAAGTCGACTTTTCGACTTTTTAAGAACAAAAAAGTCGATTTCGACTTTTCGACTTTTTCATACAAAAAGTCGATTAATCGACTTTTCGACTATAGAACCCAATTCCTAAGGGGCGTGCCAAATGTTTGACCGACCTCCACTATTTTTATCAATTTCAACATACCTACCCTGCATTTTCAACCCTTAAGGTGGTCCTACACAAATTTTTCATGGTTCACGCGTGATCGCGAGTAAAATTTATTTTTACTCATGATCGTTCTTGCGCGTGATTAGAAAAAATAGTTTCGTGCGTGAGTAATTTTTGATTCGTTAGTTTGCGTGATTGTTGTGTGTTGTTTGAAACAGAAAACAAGTAAAAAAATCGTAATTTTATTGAATTTAATACAAAATTGTGATTAAAATAAATTTGTATTATTGTTTTAAGGAAAATCAATACTTTGGTGCAAGAAATCGAAAAAAGTAAAATAAAAACTTGTTAATTTTAATTTCGTGAGTGTGATTATTTCGAGAGCGTGAGAAAAATTTTAGTTACTCATGTGAGCGTGCGTAAACGTGAGCAGAAAAAAAATTTCGTGTGTGAGCAATATTTTTTTTTTTCGTGAGTCAAAATTCACTTACGCGCATTCACATCTCACAGCTACCCAGGAAGACAAAATGCACACTTGCTCAGTGAGCAATGCTCACCTATGTTCAGACAGATGTCGTTTACTAAACAACTATATGGCACGCATAGACGAAAATGTTATTAATGTATGCCCGTTATGCAATCATACTCCACACACTACACCTTCTTAGTTGTCCTGCCAACCTCACAAATCTCGAACGATTGTCATTATGGACCCACCCAGTTGAAGCTGCTCGATTTTTGGAACTGGATCTACAAGACTCTATTCCAATTATGGCAGCTGTTCAAAAAAAAGTAATTCACATAAAAAATGTAAAAATAAAAATTTTCGATTTTTTTTAGATTTCACTTCCGAAATTCTTTTTCGTCTTGTTTCACATAAATAAAGTTTGGGGAAAGTAAAACGAATGCACTTTCTTCCTTATATATTTTTAAATTTTTTTTTATTTGATTTCAATTTCGAATGAAAACGTGAACAACAAAACGCAGAACTCGATTTCATGTGATTCGAAAAATTTCAAGTGATTTGAAAAGTTGTGAAAGACAGAACGGAGGCCTATGTCTTAATTATCAACAATTAAAAAATATCTTGAAACGTACATAAATGTGCTATTAAAATTTGGATGGCAGATTTAAAATCATGAGACCAAAATAATTAGGGATCTGTTAGGTATTTCACAGCGAGGTTTTTGGAGTCGAAAAGTGATATCAATTGGGATTTCTCAATTTTAATTTTTCTGAACTTAAATTTGGCTTTTATTAATTATAATTAGGCTTTCTAAATTTATAAAATTTAAATAAATTTATTAAAATTGAAATAAAATTATAATTAGGCTTTTCTAAATTTTAATATAACTTTTCTGAACTTCAAATGGGATTTTTTAAATTACATTTGGGCCTTTTTGATTTTTTTTTGGGATTTCTGAATTTCAATTGGCTTTTTTGAATTTTAAATGTCAATTTTGATTTTTTGAATTTCAGTTGGATTTTTGATATTTCAATTGGGATTTCTGAATTTCAATTAGCTTTTCTGAATTTTGGTTGGGCTTTTCTGAATTTCAATAGGGATTTTCTTTATTTTAAAAAGGCGTTTCTGAATTTCAATTAAGCCTTCAATTGGGCTATCAAATACTTTGTAGTTTTGCTTTTATTTTGGAAGTATTTGTTTTGTAAAATATGAAAGCGGTAGCAAAATTAGTTAGTGGTTGGATCAAATTATAGTAGAATATAGATATAATTATGTTAACCGATTAATCGAAACATTTTAACCGATTAATCGGGTCGAATAATTACTTACATTTTAAATTATTTGTTTTGACATTAACCGAAATAGAGGTGATTAATCGAGGAATCGGTTAATCGATTAACCGAATTGGAAACACTAGTTTTTATACTATTTGATATTTTTGCTAAGCGCAGTATTTTTTTGTTTCTATTCTGCCAGTACCGTTTTTTTTTGTACCTTTGGCAATTTCTGGCTGGGTTACTCTAAGCGAAATCGATACATGTTTTCTCCGCTGATTTATAAAAAAAATTCAACCTATTTTAAAGGCAAATATCTTATTTTATAAACAAAAAACTTTATAAAACAAATTAACGGCAACATTATTTATAAATATTTGTTTATTTCTTTTTGTTTGTTTTGTTAATATAACATTTAAAAAACATCAATATTACAAAGTTTAAAACTTTATTTTTTATAATTTTTTTTGTTTTTGGTGTGCGTTGTTAACTGAATATTTTGTTTTATATAATTCTTCCCAAATGTTTATGGAGTTGTATAAATGTAGAGTGCAAAATGTCTTTTATTATAGTTTTGATATTTGCCAAATCGTTTTTACATTATAAATTTCTTAATTTTTAATACAAAAAAGTTTTATTAATTAATTCTGGAACATTAAAATCATTTGTTTTGTGACTTCAGTAATAAAAGGACTAATGTTATGTTTTTTTTTTTTTTTAATTTAAACATTAGTTTAAGATTCAGATAAAAAGTTATTTTAAAGGGATTCTATGATATTTGCTGTGTTTTTCAAAAAATGGATTTATTTTCAGATTAATCTTATCTTGTTTAAAATAAATATTTTAACATGCCAAAAAAATTTTGGAATATTTTTTTCCGTAATCTATGATAAATTGTCAATTGTAATCCGAAAACATGATAAAAAAATTTGGAAAATTGAAAAAGTTATAAATAAATCCAAATTAATCCAATTAAATTTTAGGATTTAATAAGTCCACTTTGGATTAATTTTGATTTATTTATAACTTTTTTCATTTTCCAGATTTTTTTATTATTTTTTCGGATAATAAATGCTAATTTATCGTAGATTACGAAAAAAAATATTTCAAATTTGTTTTGGCATGTTAAAATATTTATTTTGAATTAAATAAGATTAATCCGAAAATAAATCCACTTATTGAAAAACACAGCAATTGTAAATACAAATAAACTATAGATTAAAATTAACAATTCATACAATCTTCAACGTTTTTGTGTGTGTTGATTTCTTTCTAATTCTTTGGTAAATAAATATTTTTCAATAAACAAATTTACATACAACATATAAATATGTGTTTATTTCACCTGTTTGCAGTTTTATATAAAATTGTGTTAAAATAAAATTCACATGAGATTAATTTGAAATACATAATTACTTTTTAAAACAAATATACAAATCATTAGTACTTAAAAGAGATAAATATAGTTTTAAATAATGAATTACACAAAACACCTTAAGTTTAACAAAAAGAAATTTATAATATGTGATGTTGTTTTATGCTTTTAAATCCTAAATACACTAATAAATTGATTACATAAAAATTTTAGAATATTATCTTGTAGACTTTTAGTTTAGTTTTTTATATATGATTAAGTGGGAATTGTTAAAACAATCAATATTGCCGTGATTTTGATTGCGCATATTTGTGGTATACTCAGCCAATAGGCGTAGAACGTTGATTAATGTCCACTAAATAAATGTCTCGGTGATTTTGTAAAACAAAATCTATGAATGCATTAATAGGCGCAATTTCATCGAGAGATGTTGTATTTTTAACAGACCATAAAAAGTTTGGACCAAACACTATGGCCAAATTAGATGAGGTCATTTTATTAAGGTCTTCACATTCCATAACCTGAAAGATATACAAAAAAAATGGAAACATGAAAATTCTGATGATATATAATATCAGAGTTATAGAGTAAGGTAACAAATGGCGTTTTAAAAAGTAGTAAACAAAAACCATATGGTATTGTTTACGAAATTGTATCACAAATCGAAATCTGAGCGACATGAATGATACCAGTTATACAGTGAGAATGCAGACCGTGTTTTGTCTCTATTTGTTTTACGTTTGATATTAATATGTTATTTTACCAGATTTTGTCAATTATTTTTGGTGATGACAGATCTATAAAACAGTGGATTCCTTACTCTATAACTCTGTATAATATGACAAGCAAAATATTTAAATAAAGTTTAAATTCACTTGGTCGAATCCAAAAACTCCACTATGCCATTTTTAAGTGATGGCGTATTATTTGGGTAAAAAACTTTTTTTTAGTGTCAAAATACTGTGTAAAATATTTTTATAGCTTTACAATGCACAGTGGAGAAAATGGCTATTTTTTTTAGCCTGATTTCAGCTCAGCCCAAACCGTGCTTTATTGTTTACGAAATTGTATCATAAATCGAAATCAGAGCGGGATGGATGGTATCAGTTATACAGTGAGAATACAGATTGGGTTTTGTCCCTGTTTTTTTACGTTCGAAATTTAGTGTGGTATTGCCAGATTTTCGCAATTATTCTTGGCGATGACAGATCTACAAAATCGGTCGATACATATATCTGTACCTCTGATTCAGACACTCAGTAAGTACTGGACCGATAGGCATGAAATTCGAAATGGTCATAGCTAACGTGTTTTGGAAGCGGTTAAAAGGGGGAGGCAGCAGATCCCCCAAAGTAGGGTACCTTTTGCACACGAATAATTTAAACGCTTGCCATTTTTTGTAATAGCTAACGTGTTTTAGAAGCCATTAAAAGGGGGAGGCAGCAGATCCCACAAAGTAGGGTACCTTTTGCATACGAATAAAGTAAAGGCCTAAAAAATGTGTCTAGTGGACAATTTCTGGTCTGAAAATAGACTTTAGCTCACTGTGAAAAAACGCACGCTCCTGATGAGCTTATAAAGGCAGGTGTAGATTCTCTATCATCCACACCTGCCTTTATAGGCTCATGAGGAGCGTGCGTTTTTTTTCACAGTGGGCTAAAGTCTCTTCGGGGGCGTGCGTTTTTACACAGTGTGTTAAAACCGATTTTGAGGCCAAAAATGGGCCAATTTTGGATTGGGCCTCTATTTTTATTTTAAACATATCTACGTGATGTTACCTTTCCAACTAGTATAAATAATCAACATGTTCTGAACGAAACCTTTTATCTATAGTAGAGATGGGCGCGTGAGTGAATTTTGACTCACGCACGCAAAATATTGCTCACGCACTAAATTTATTTTTTCTGCTCACGTTCCCGTAACTTAAATTTTTTCTCATGCGAAATTAAAATAAACAAATTTTTATTTTACTTTTTTCGATTTCTTGCACAAAATGAATTTAAAAATTAAGTTTTAAATTCATAAAAACAATCATAAACATTTATTTAAATCACAATTTGGTATTAATTACCCTCTTAATTAAATATGATGACGATTTTCTTACTTGTTTTCTGTTTCAGACGGCAAATAACAATCACGCATACTCACGGGGAAAAAATTACTCACGTACGCTCATGCACGAAACTATTTTTTCTAATCACGCGCACTCACAATCACGTCAGTAAAAATAAATTTCACTTACGATCACGCGAATCACGAAAAATTCGTGTCACGCTAGCATCTCTAATCTAGAGTCAAAAGAGTGTTAGCACTTGTACGAAAAAAAAATATTTTTTTTTCTTTTTAAAGTTTAAATTAGTGTAATTTCGTTATGAATTGTAGTTAAAAATATATCAATTGTAATTCGAAAAATATAAATTGTAATTCAAAAAATAACAAATCTAATTCGAATTACAGTTGATCTTTTTATACCCTCCACTTACTGATAGAGGGTATATATAAGTTTGTCATTCCGTTTGTAACTCATCGAAATATCGGTCTGGGACCCCATAAAGTATATATATTCATGATCCCGATCGATTCTAAGACATTCTAGCGATGTCCGTCTGTCTGTGGAAATGGTGAACACTGCCAAAATATTACACGGAGATGACTGAAACTTAACATATATATTGGAAGTTCTCCCGAGAAGTTTGGTATTGCATTTGAGCGATATCGGTTCAGCGTAGGGTTATATAGTCGCAACAAAAAGTCGACTTTTTTCAGTTTCTAAAAAGTAGATTTTTCGACTTTTCGACTTTTTTCAAATTTTAAAAAGTCGACTTTTCGAACTTTCGACTTTTTAAAAAGTCGACTTTTTTCGACTTTTCGACTTTCTTCGACTTCTTAACTTTTTTCGACCTTTTCCAACTTAAAAAAGTCTATTTTTTTGTAAATAAAAGTTTAGTTTTGACTTGTTGTAAGCATTTAGGTGATATTTTTTTGGTTTTATTTTATTTATCATAAAAAGTCGAAGAAATCGAATTATAATTGATCTATTTCGAATTACAATTGATCTTTTTTGAATTACAATTGGAATCGTCGAACTTCAATTTACAATTGATCTTTTTCAAATTACACTTGTAAATGGTGTGGTTTAAGTGTTAAATTTAAAATATAAAAAACTTTAACTTACTCTGACTAAAAATTCCACTATATATTTGAATAATTCATAATTTTCTTCAGGTAACCTTTCGCGAATTAACTGAGTAACATTGCGGGATCTATCCTCTTTGGGCCATTCTGTCAAAAATTGTAAAATATACATTAAATTTTGTAAATTCCTTGTAAAAGCAACACAAACAACAACAACTTACCCAAAAAACAAGTTATTTCATCATATAATTCAAATGTTAACAAGGGTTCAGTAAGATCTCGTAGAAAACTTTTCAATAGACCAGCTATAACATGTACATTAATATCCTTAAGATCAACATCTTCACCACGATTAACACGCTCTTTTAAAGCTATAATTTCACTATGATTACCAGAACGACGGAATATACCCTCAGTATCAATCATACCAGTTATCGACAATGAGTCAACGCATTTACGTACAATTGGCGGAATGGAATTCAAGCATGGACTATTAGTAACTATGAATTTTAAAGTTACACCAAATTGAGTGGTTTTAGCCATTTGTTTTACAGGAATATTGTTATTACTGTTGGCAGGCGCGTATTTGCGATTGTGATTTAAACGATCATCTATATCGCAAATATTATCAGGTAACTTAAGCTTGGATAAACCCAAAGCTTGACGCAATTCATCTAAGCTTGATATGTAAACAAGCTTTTTACGGAATTTTTCGCTAATAAAAGGACTAAAGAAATTCCATATGACACGTATAAACCAAGTGGGATGGACAACATAGAGATTTTTTAAATTTTTACGAAAATTACGATCAAGTTCTTTATATGAATTCCATAAAAATTGTGCTGAAGGTCTGTTATCCTCTTTACAACCTTGATGAAAGTAAACTAATATGTAATCGTTTTCAACAAATGGTTCAATTTCTTTAATCACATCTCTGTATAAAAACACGCGGAAAAAATACAAAAAGAAAAGACGATTAACTTATTTATATATAAAAGTCTATAAAATAATGGTTTTACCTTATAAAAATTCCCATTTGTGATTTCTCTGGAAATCTTGTGGCGTATATACCAAAAATGTGACGTCCCTGTTTGTCGGTACCCAAGAAATCACAATTTGTACGTTTGGGTGAAATGCTGAAATTTTCAGATTCGTCTCTTAATTGATCTTCAAAATCATCTTCCAATGGATTCACTATATCATCAGGTTCAGCATTAGGATCTATATATTTAAGTTTTTTTTACTTAATACTTAATATGAATTTACTTTTAAAATACAAAAAAAAAAAAAAAACTTACCTTCAGTTACCACAAAATCATCATCCATAACATCATCTAATTAAAAATAAGTTTATAAATCGTCATTAATAATAAATAATATGCTATTTATACATTTGTCTCCTTATTACTGCACCATATTCAGTTGTAATTAAATAAAGTTGAATTAAAGTATAGATCAATGGAAAAAGATCAATTGAAATTCGTGAATAACCCCATCCGACAAAAATCAAAAATAATCGTTAAACACGAACTGGATAATATACGTTTGAAACTAGAGACTTACCCCCAGTTTCTGTAACACGAACGTCATTCGTTCGTGACGAATTTGTGTGTATTTTGTTATTGTAACAAAAACAAAATACATGCAAATTCGTCGCAGACGAATGGCGTTCGTATTACAGAAACTGGGGTTAAATGTAGTAAAACTGCATTTACAGTTTTTAATTCGTGATTCTGTTTCCTTTTAAAAGGACTTCAAAGTTAGGTTAGGTTAGGTTGTAAGTGGCTGCTGACGTTTTACGTCAACACACGTAGACTCTGAGGTCCATTGTGATACCACGGGATCGTAATAGGTTTCCCTACTAGTCCCTGTCGTTAAACCAGTTTGAGCTTCTTATGAAACTCCTTAGATGTTGAATTTTGACATCCGACAAATCAGAAAGATCGTACAGCTCCCTAGATCCCAGTGAAGCAAGTCGTTGACCAGAAAGTGCCGGGCAATGGCAAATAAAGTGTTCGATAGTTTCCAACTCCTCTTCATCCATGCAACTTCGGCAAAAGTCATTCGACGGCACATTTAACCGCTCTGCGTGCTTCCCTATAAGACAGTGTCCGGTAATTATAGAAACCACCGTCGAAATCTCTCCTCTTGGAAGCGATATCAGCTCACTTGTGCGCCCCTGATTAAGAGAAGGCCAAATCAGTCGTGTTGTCTCACACGTCCATCCATTTGCCCATCTTTGATTAGTCTCCGTCGCTGAACAAAGCCGTAGGTTTTGCTTGCAAGTTTCTAGAGGCATACCAACACATTCCAATTCTGTTGGAACCTGTAAGGTAGTTCCTAGTCTTGCAAGCTCATCGGCTTTGCAATTCCCTGGAATGTCTCTGTGCCCTGGGACCCATATGAGTCGTATGTTAAACTGCTTGGCCATCTCATTTAAAGACGTGCGGCAGTTAAGGGCAGATCTTGTTTTCAGAAACATTGAATCCAGGGACTTGACCGCGGCTTGACTGTCAGTATAGATGTTGACTGCGGTTGTAGACAAGACATTGCAGCTCAACCAGTCAGCCACTTCCTTTATTGCCAGCATCTCTGCCTGGTAAACACTGCAATGATCTGGCAATCTACGAGCCAGGCTCAATCCAAGCTCTTCCGAATAGACCCCAAAGCCCACTTGTTCGTGCAGCCTCGATCCATCTGTGTAAAAATTTATGGTAGCTCCTCTTCCCGGAGTATCCCCCATCCAAGACTCCCTGGATGGTATCATAGTGGTAAAGTGGCGCTCAAAAAGGCTCAAAGAGGGAGCACAATCCACATTTTGTGGTATTGTTATCTTTTTCAAGATCGCGCTATGGCCACAATCGCTGCTCCTCCATTGCAGCGTGCTATTAAGTCGAATTGCCGACGCAGCTGCATACTGCCTACCCAATATGTCCAAGGGTATCAGATGAAGGAGGATTTCTAATGCAGCCGTAGGTGTAGTACGAAGAGCACCAGTGATGCACATTGACGCCATTCTCTGTACCTTCGTGATAAAGACACAGTTCGCTTTTGTTTCTAAAGCAGGCCACCAGACAATGATTCCATACAGCAAAATTGGACGCACCACTGCTGTATAGATCCAATGAACGACTTGAGGGCTAAAACCCCATCGTTTTCCAATGGCCCTTTTACAGGAATACAAAGCAATCGTTGCTTTTCTCATCCGTTCCTCAATATTACGCCTGAAATTCAGCTTCCTATCTAGAAATACTCCAAGATACTTGGCTCCATCTGAGAAGGCGATCTCAGTACCGTCCAGAGAAATAGGATCGAAAGCAGGAATCTTAATTTTCCTTGTAAATAAAACAAGCTCTGTTTTACTAGGATTAACTCCTAGACCACAGTCTCTTGCCCATTTAGACAGATCTTTCAGAGAACCCTGAAGAATGTCCCGCAATGTTGGCAGATGCTTCCCCTTTACCGCTATCGCGACATCGTCAGCATATGCGACAACATGACAACCACGTGCTTCTAGAGATAGTAGCATTGAATTCAGTGCCAGGTTCCAAAGAAGCGGCGAAAGAACACCTCCTTGTGGTGTGCCCCTATTGACAAATCGAGATATGACGGACGCTCCCAATTCAGACGTTATACGTCTGTTGGCAAGTAGGTTTTCCACCATTAAAACGATTTCACGCTTTACTCCCAGACCAGACAATGCCAATATTATCGATTCTGGGATGACATTATTAAAAGCCCCCTCAATATCAAGAAAGGCCACCATAGTGTACTCCTTTACCGAAAGCGATCTCTCGATGGTACCAACGAGCTCATGAAGAGCTGTTTCCGTTGATCGTCCCTTGCTGTATGCATGTTGCTTTGTCGAAAGCAACCTCGGGTCAATCACTCTACGCAAATATGAGTCTATCATTCGTTCCATTGTCTTTAACAAAAAAGAAGACAGACTAATTGGTCTGAAATCCTTCGGAGCTGTGTGGGAACTTTTCCCAGCCTTCGGGATAAATACGACTCTGGTATCCCTCCATTTTAAAGGAATATACGACCAGTTGATGCATGCTGTGTATAGATTATACAGCAACGGGGCTATATAGTCCGACACTTGCTGCAACTCAGCCGGGATTATACCATCAGGTCCCGGGGATTTATAGGGCCTGAAGCTTTTTATCGCCCAGATTAATGTTGGCATATTTATTATTTCCGAAGCAATTTCAGATGCTTGGGCGTCAGAACGTTCCAAAGCTTGAAACGGCGTCATGGAATTGCCCGGAAAATGCGTGTTTAAAAGGAGATCCAGCGACTCTCCACTGGAGGAAGACCACACCCCATTAGGATCTTTCAGGTATCCCAGGGTGCAAGGAGAAGAAGCCAGAACCTTGCGCAGCCTGGATGCCTCAGAAACGTCTTCTATGTTTCCACAGAAGTTTTTCCAAGAATCACATTTTGCATTTCTGATCATCTTTTTATAACTCTTAAGTTGCAGCCTGTATGCAGACCAGTCCTCGTCCGCTCTTGAAAATTTAGCCTTATTAAAGAGCTTTCTGCTGGAATCTCTGCTCGTCTGCAACTCATTTGACCACCAAGGTGGCTTTTTTTTCCCTCTAGGCTTTGCAGAAGGGCAAGACGCATCCAGGCACCTATTACAAACATTTGTTATATGGTCAACCAGACAGTCAATTTCCGCCAAACTATGCGGTTCAGATAAGGGTACTTCATCCAAAAGCAAAGAAAAAGTCTCCCTATATTTCACCCAGTTTGTTCTCCTTAGATTTCTAGAGACTGTATCAACCGGGGCACGCTCCCTGAGTAAAAACTCAATGTAGCGATGATCTGAGAAAGAATGCTCTTCCAAAACTCTCCAGTCATCAATTCTATCAGACAATGTATCTGATACAAGTGTTACGTCAAGAACCTCTTGCCGCATACTTGTAACGAAAGTTGGTTCACCACCCTTGTTACAAATATACAGGTTAGTGCTTAACAAAAACTCCAAAAGTGATTCGCCTCTATCATTTGTGTCTGTACTACCCCATATCGAATGATGTGCATTAGCATCACAACACACTACTAACTGGTGTCCCCTAGATTCAGACTCCCGAATTAGACCGACAACCTTCTCCGGGGGTATTGACCCCGGATTAGGAAAATACGCAGAGGCGAGCCAAATAGACTTCCCATGAAGCTCTAAGCTAGCCGCTGTAACGTCCATATCACTAAAAGTTGATAAAAAGAATATATTTAAGCCATTTTTTGCCAAGATGCAGGCTCTTGGTGAGCCCTCACCTTTGGCAACCACCAACTTAAACCCAGGGGTCTTCAATCCGCAAACCCTGCCACCCCGCACCCAGGGCTCTTGGATAAAAACCAAGTCAACTGCTCCTGTCGTCAGGCGCAGCAAGAGTGCAACTGAGGCTGCCTTACAGTGATGGAGGTTTATTTGTAGGAACCGCAACATCTTGTTTTATTTCCACCATCCTTTCCACCACCGTGTTATTGGCTTCATCCTCCGTGTTATCAAAGAGGTCGCATTCGTCCCCAGATTCGGTTTCGAATAAGCCAGATATATATCCCATCTGTTCTGAATCGGAGGCAACAGAACTCTCCGAATTCCTCACTGCATGGGCCTCGTCCTGAATGTCACCCATCGTGGCATCAGCTTTATCCTCCATGCCATCACAGAGGTCGCATTCGTTACCAGATTCGGTTTCAAAAATGCCAGATGCATCTCCCATCAGCCTAGGATCGGCCAGCTGAATATCAACCTTTTCCCGATTCTCCTCCTCAGCCGACTCTGCCACTGGCTTGTCTGCGTCCAAAATAGTCTTCTGGTCGCCCTTGTAGACATTGACTCTTATATGAAAAAATCCAAATCTAATAATGCCGTCAGTCCTGGCTAAAAGCGGAAGCGATTCCTCATTAACCAAGACCACTGCTTGACGACGAGCGCCCTCCATCTCACCCAATCTGGCAATTTGCCAATTCTGAGTTGGAAGGTCAGGATTGCAGACTTTTATCATCTTAAGAATCACCGCAGTGTCATTTGTAGCCATTGGGATCCATGCATGAGCTCTGGGTTGCGAGGGGATATCATGTTTTTCCACAACGTCCAGTCTGGCTCCAGGCCATAACTCTCCCACTTGGCTGATGGCAACCTTAAACACGGCTGCGGATCTTTCGTTCCCAAACGCAACGAGTTTTACTCGCCCCTGATACCAACCTGCGTTGACAGTAGTAGGGAGAAAATCAGGCATACTCTCAAGGAGCCTATAGTAGATTTCATTTAGTTTAGTTTCAACTAAACTCCACTTGTCCCTTGGAATACTACAATCCCCATTTTGCCTGTTTATCACAGCCCTAACGAAGTTACCTTTAACCACTTCACTAAAAGACTGAGTCCAGACGTTGCCGGTCACCTTAGATCTCTTAGGTAAAGGTTTCTCGTCGGGCGAGCGCAACCTTTTACCAGACTTCGATGACGAGGCCGAAACAGCGCTCTGTTTGTCAGATGCGCGCATTGCCGAAAGTTTGTCCTGTTCTTCAATGACTCCTTTCGCCCATGATAGCGACGCCCTCTCACGTTCGGAGAGCTTCGTTCCATCAAGTTGGCTTAGTCTGTTAATTATTTTCAAACAAAGCCGTCTCTGGTTGTGCCTGACCTTTGATGGTTTAAGTTTCTTTTTCTTTTTACCACCAATATTAGGCTGGGCACCCCTACCAGAATCAAGGTCGGACTTCAAGGTCGCAACCCTAAGACCAGTGCTAGAACCAGCACCAGTCGGTGAGGCAGAGCCTCGAATTAAATCGGTATCATTTGTGTCCATATTTTCATTTTCCTGGATGTGGTCATGAAAATATTACAAAAATACCTATTACGAACAATTTAAAAAAAATTCAATTAATAGCACGGAGATAAATTAAAACACGTCCACACTTGTCAACAGTTGAACGATTTGAATAACTAACAAAAAAAAAAAAAAAAAAAAAAAAAAAAAAAAAAAAAAAAAAAAAAAAAAAAAAAAAAAAAAAAAAAAAAAAAAAAGTTCAAAGTTGTAGAGGATTACATTTTATAAAATATTTCTTTAATATTTGTACTTGTCATAGGATTCGTAAAAATTATAAGTTTTTACGAAAAAGTATGAAACAATTTTCTATATTACACAAAAGAGATTCGTAAATTATAAAAATAAATTCGTACATATTAGATACGCACGTGTTTCGAATCTCTTCAAGATCTTGTCAAGACTATGTAGCAAAATATAAAAAATATACTCTACAAGGAGCATACAAAATTTAGTAAAATATATATTTTTGTAAATTTACAAAAAAGTTGTTCAATTTTAAAGAATTTTATTTAAAATTTTTCTTAAAAAAAAAAACAATCTTTCACAAATTTTCTAACAAAATTTTTTTTCCGACACAAACCTTTTTTGGCATTTTTTTTTTTGCGTTTTGGAATTAAGAAATTCATTAAAAATGCATTAAGGAAAAATAAATCTTAAAATAAAATTTCGAAGTTCTAAAAAAAAATTTAAAAATTTTCTAATTGTAAGTCCTAGGCCTTTTTATTTGAAAAGGTTTTAAAGTTTGTGATATGTCATTGCGTTCCGTGTGACATGCTACGTGACCTATCAAGGATCGGTCACTTTTCGTGCAGGGAAATTAAAAATGTTCATAATTACGAAATATTTTCGTATGTTTCGTAAATTTACGAAAGTCCGGACTAATTTATTTTTCGTAATATAAAGTAAATTTTCGTATATTTTACGAAACAAGTACGAAATTTTATTTCGTAAAATGTTGCATGGATTTTTTTCGGTGTAGTGATACTAAATGAAAGAGGAGGATCTCCCCTAATTTTCCTTTTTTATTATTTTTACATATCCTGATAAGGAAGTAAGTTACGTCCTTTCAAAACTTAATCCTTTAATATCATTCAAAATTTTCAAAAAAATATTTTGATAAAGTTCTTAAAGGACTTTATTCACATCCTTTTATCCAGATATGGCAAAATAAAAAAAATGGAAAAAAATTTTTCCACTACTTTTTCTTTTGCCATCACCAGTGGCGTCCTAGAACAAGTACAAATATTTCAGAAATATTTTACAAAATGTATCCTTTAACCCTAGGATGTCTGACTGCCTGGGCAGTGGTCCTTTTAATTTTTCCCCCTTTAAGCTAATTGATTGCTGGGAGTGTGTAGTAGGGTTATAACTTTTTGAATTTTTTGCAAATATCAAAAAGTCCATCCCACAGTCGTATAGGCCATGAAAAAATATTACGAAATGATGTCTTACTTTTTCGCGATCGTTAAAAAAGTTCACGCACCAAACGCGATGAAGTTTTGAATATTAGTTTTTCTTTTAAGTATAAACAAATTATATTTAATTGCAAAATATTTAAGATTTTTTTGTAATTTCATTAATAAAAAAAAAACAAAATCTCATCAGTTGAATGGAGGGCGCGAATAAATCGCGATATTTTGACGCTATTTCGCGGGTTTTTTAAATTAGCTTAATTTTAGTGTCAAGTGATAGGTGCTATGAGGCAGTAATTCTTTTCAGCAACTAAAGATTATAATTGCGGATTTTGGTGCTTTTTCGCGGATGTTATAAATAAGTTAAATGTTGCTTCCTTCTGATATGTGATCATGAGTTAGTGATAATTTTCAAATAATTAAGATATGACGTCATAATATAAAATTTTTAAAACAAAAAAATAAAAAAATCATTCTTGGGGGAGTTTTAGAAATTGCATTCGGTGCGTGAACTTTTTTCACCGAAATGACCGAAAAAATAGATTTTTGTTATCTGTACAACATTGCCCATAGCGTGGTGGGATGGACTTTTTTTGTCTAAAAAAAGTTATAACCCTAGTGTGTAGTGTGTAGAAGTCTTGTACCACACTAATTGTTAATGCGTGGCTCAGACTTGGGCGTGGTCGTGGGGTGGGGGTGCGTGTTAATGATGGTGACTACTTAAAATTAAAATGGGCCTCGAAAACCCAGTTGAACATCCTAGGGTTAAAACTTTGAAGTAATTTTAAAGGGAAACAGGATCATGAAATGAATAACTGTAAATGCAGTTTTACTCCATTTTATCTCTACTTTCAGACGTATGTCATCCGGTTCATGTTTAATATTGGCTGTCGGACGGTGTTTTAAAACAAGTGAGCACGTAGTCAGCAGTGCAAAATTAAAAATATTATCCTCATTTTCCTTTATTACTTATTTTTTAATTTTCCTGAATTTTTCTATCCTTTTTATATATTTTTTTAAATTTTCTTAATTTAATTGTGTTTATATATTGTTGGACTGTATATTTTATAACTGAATTTTTATTTAGTTCGGTTTGAGTCCATATTAATTATTTCTGAGAAATAATAATTGTTGTACAATGAGAAAATCTGAAAAAAATCAAGTGACAACACAGGCTAAGTGGAGATGTCGACAGCTTTCGGAAGATGCCACCCTTCCATCATCAGCACTCCTTCGATTGCCACACACTTAATGTGTGTCAGATTAAAATTAGCCATTTAAATGAAACTTTTGAAGAAATTAAGAATTGGAATTACTCCTCTAAGGGTTAAAAATGGGAAAAATACAACTCTGTTAAAAGTTAAGTTGGATTAAGTTTCTGCCAAATGAATACAACACGAATTAATGGTGAATACGGGTTATTCAACACAAAGAGGAGTAATTCCAATTCTTAATTTCTTCAAAAGTTTCATTTAAATGGCTAATTTTAATCTGTCACACATTAAGTGTGTGGCAATCGAAGAAGTGCTGATGATGGAAGGGTGGCATCTTCCGAAAGCTGTCGACATCTCCACTTAGCCTGTGTTGTCACTTGATTTTTTTCAGATTTTCTCATTGTACAACAATTATTATTTCTCAGAAATAATTAATATGGACTCAAACCGAACTAAATAAAAATTCAGTTATTTTCTTAATTTCTTTAATTTCCAGTATTTTTCCAATTTTTGTAAATTTATTATATGTTTTCTGAGTTTTTATACCATTCACTTAGTGAGTGATATAAAAAACATATTTAAAAAAAAAAATGAATGCGAATTTGGTATTACTGAGTCTACTTTAAGAGTCTACGTTTCACGGACGTTTAAACTAATTCAGGCTTTAGACTGGGTCAGTCAGTCGTAAAGAAAAAAAATCAATTTAAAGCTTACCATCGTGTTACTAACTTTTTTAAAAATGATAAACGTTTTTCCGAAAATTCAAATTTTGTAACCCAAATTGCTACATTTTTGAATCAATCAACAATCGAAATAGAAGAATAGGTCGTAAATATGCCAGGAAAAAAGAAACGCTAATAAAAGATGAGTGGCTCGAAGATGTAAGAGCAAAATCATGGTCAGTTAAAAAATATTCAAACCTGTATTGTAAAGTTTGTAAATCTTTATTGAAAATATTTGGATGGTCAGATTTGAATCGAAATATGGAAACCCAAAAGCATTCGGATGCAAAACATTTTATTTTAGAAAACAAAAAAAAAAAAAGATTTGTGAGAAATAGCTTACATTTGGCTTCAAACATAGGCAGATTTAAGTCAATACTAGAAGTATCGGGACTCAGTCAAAAAATTCAATTTCAATAGGGTTCGTTCTTGAGCCCAAAGAAGCTTAAATTTCAAATTTCAGGTCAGTTGGCCAAGTCGAATATAATTTTTTATTTATTTGCTATAATTTAAGTGGAAACTCCAAGTATTAAATTTCATCTTCGAATTTCAATTTATCTTTTAATCTGAAAATGGTGTAGTTCATTCAATTTAAGGGCGGATTACTCAATGAAAACTTAGCTGCTAACTGCCGATTTAACGGAGCCTTATGTAAAAATTTGGAGAGTTATTTTATGACGGAGCATTGAGTAATCCAGCCTAATACCCTATTCACACTTAAAGTTTTAAACCGTTTTTAGCAATTATTTTTAGCATTTTATGTCAATATACTGTAATAGAATAAAGAAAGTGCTAAAGATTTTGCTGCTAAAAACGGTTTAAAACTGTACGTGTGAATAGGGTATAATTAAGGTAGCTGAAATTGGTGTTCAATATTTACTCACTTTGTGGTGCAATTGGTGTGGCTAATAATTCTGTGTCATCAAATTCCAATTTTGGCTCAAAGTCATGCAAATCAGATAGACTTGGCTGCGGTTCATCGGAATTTTCTACTATTAGATTTATAGCCGGTCCTAGACGATTAACACGAAACTCATTATATCCATAATTTTAATTGATTAATTATATAGTGCATTAAGTACATACTAATCATTTAATTAGTAATTACGCCTTTTTTATTTATTTAAGTGGCAGTTTTTAGTATTGTGAGATATTTTTGAGATTTTTTATTTAGTTTGTTTTATTTGGAAAATAAGTCATATTGATGGTGTAAAGAAAAAGTTTTTTTTTATATTAATATTACAAGTGACCAAATTATTAAATACAAAAAACAATCTATGTACAATATTTATTTGGAAAATAATAATGGGTGGACAGAATCATGAAAGCCAATTAAAGTGAAAACAGTTGAAATGCTTTTTAATTAAAAAGGAAAAGATTCACAATGATAAAGTAGACAACTCAACACATTAAATATTGTTGCATTAGCTTTTGTGACTTTGCAGAGTGGAGTACTTTGCCATTGTAAATCCATCATAAAATATAATTTTTAAATATACCCAGCAAAAAAAAATCGAAGTGGTGCAAAAAGAATAAGTGATTCACTACATACATAGTAGCTATATGTGCCGATCTTCATATTCCATAAGAAGTACTTTTATAAGCACTTCCAAAACTGCTAAAAAAATGCCAATAATAACAACTTTCACCAGTTTTTTCCTCAATGATTTATAAGTACCATTTTCATATGTGTTTACAAATGCAATTGAAAAGTACAAATTTGTGGCACTTATGTTAAGTATTGGATTTGTTTTGTTGAAAAATTTTTTTTATAATTTTCTCTGATTTAATAAAAAGTTAAATTTTATAAATGAATTAACTTGATATGCCGCAAAAGCGAATTTGTTATGTAAATTATGTTATAAAAAAATACAGTTTCCAGATTTTTGTTAAAATTACCAAATGACTCAAGAAGTGCTAAAAAGATAACAAAAAAACTGTTAGCCCTTAAAAAAGACAAGGGTTAAATAAATAAAAAAGATCTAAGTTGGTATTGCCGTTTAAAGGTATAAAAACTCTTCTAAAAATATACGGTATCTGATTTAAAATGAGAGAATTACTTTTTTTTATCTCTTCATTTTATTTATTGGATGTTTTTTTTTTAACTACATGTATAAAAACATTTTTTTTTTATAATTTTTGGAGTTGTTTTGTAAATTATGTACAAAAAAAACAATAAAAAGTTTCCAGATTATGGTAAAAATCAAATGACTTAAAAAGTGCTTAAAGGGCTAAAAAAGATAACCAAAAAAAGGTGGTAGCCTTTAAAAAAAGGGCTGAATTATAGCCACAAAATGACTAAAAACTCTTCTAAACATTAGGGTATTCAATTAATCGAGGTTTTGGTTTAATCGGCTAATCGGGCAAATAATTAATCGCACTTAAAAAATTATGTTAGTAAAATCAACTGAAAATGTCAATTAAAATAACTACTTTGTAAGTTGTTTTGGGGTCAACTACTTTTTCAGTTAAATCAACTAACAATGTTAGTTATTTTAACTGACAAAAAACAACTGACTTATGTAGTAAAAACTACTTACATTTGTAGTCAAAACAACTAAAATGTAGTAAAAATAAAAAAATCAATATATAATTTTTTTTTTTTAAATATTTTTCAGAAAAAAAAATTGAAGACCAAATTTTTTCCAAGTTTTTTTTTTTAAAAAAAAGTTGTGAAGAATAAAAATAACGAAATTTTTTTTTTTGGAAAAAAACTTTAAAACTTTTCAGAGATAAAATAAATAAAATTAACTACTTTAAATAACTGTTACTACGTCACAGTACTTTTTTGTTAGTTGTTCAAAAAAACGACTTAAAATAACTAACAGAAATAGTTGTTTGATATTTTTCATACAAAAACAACTGACTTTGTAGTTGAAAACAACTAACTACTGTAAAATATACAAATAACTAACATGTAGTAACTTACATAATTTTCTGAGTGCGGGGTTGAGGTTTAATCGGTTAATAATCGGATAAATTTGAATTATTCGGTTAACCGAATAATAAAAATTTTATAAGGGTTCAAGTTGAAAAAATGCAGAAGAAAAATTGAATTTCTAAAAATTATAGACATTTCTGGTATTTCCCATACCGGTTTCAAACACCCCAGTTAGTGTCATCATCAGTAGGATTTTAAATGTCGGTTTGTCCTGTTAATGAAAACTGTTTTTTATATATGTGAATATTTATAGTTTCTACAGAATAAAATTTGACAGTTTCCAACACTACAATTCTATTTCTAGCAATCTCAACCTCACTTCATACTTTCTTTCAACTTTTTTGTCTCTTACATTTTAATTGAATATAAAACTAAGAACTCTATGTACTTTTAAGAATTTTATTAATTTTATTTAAAATAAATCTTTATCCGATATGGCGAAGCTCTATAATGTTAGCCCAAATAAAGATTTTTTGTATGGCACCCTGAAAATTTACCCTAAAATTGATACCCAAATTGATGCCGGGCTTAGATGCACCTCTAATAGAGTTTCGAATTCGGTACTATTATATATCAACAAGACAAATTGGTTGGTTTTCAAATTTGTTTTCTTTTATTTTTTAGGGCCGAAATTGCAATAATTTTATCGGTCGATATCTCCGTAATGAAAAAAGATATCTTAAGGATTGCAAAAGTAATTTGAAGAATAAGTGAAGTATTTTTAGATGTGCTGAACTAATTATACATCATAAAATAATTCTCGGTTTTATAAGGTCCCGAACATTGCGAATATCTGAGTTTATGCAGTACTGTCAATCGAAAATCTAAATATCTCAAAATAAGATAAATCACTTATAAGGCCAGATTCGGATTAAGCGCATGAAAAACTATTAGAAAAATATATACATCCACATTTAATTAATAATTCCTATTAGCTAAACTAAATTATTAAAAACATCGATTTAATCTTAACAATTTCAAGTCTAAATATTACATAATAAATATTATACATTGTTAAAAATATCGTTTTGGTTTTAATTATTATTAGTGTAAATACTAAAAAAAAATTAATCTTAAAATCAATCCCAAAAAGTCATGAAATATGTACTTATCAAGAAGTGATGAAAAAATCAGTTCTAAATCACCATATAAAAATTACATAATCACATCCAAAATGCCAAGAAATATATACTTCTAAAGAAGTGATGAAAAAAACACTTCTAAAAGGTCAAGTTATATTAACATCCCGATCACTACTTCAGAAGTTGTGATAAAGATGTTAATATATATGTACATACTAAACACTAGTGATATTGTGTGTCACGCCCATATAAAATTCATCAGTGTTTCAGCTGAAGAAGAAGTACATCTGGTTCATAAGTTGTGGTGAATTTTGTAGTGAATGGTAAGCTCTTTTTTTGCTGGGTATTGTCAGAGTTTTGCTCTATCATTAAGTTAATGAGGATTTGAATGATAAAATTGCTAAATCCTTACAAAGTGCGACAAATACAACAGCATTATTTTTGCGTTTTACAATGACGGTGGTATTCACGTCAGCAAATTTAGTCTTGCGAAATTGCTATTTTCTTTGTTATTTTGAAAAAGAGTAGCAATAATATTACTATTCAAATATTGTGTGAATCTTTTCTTGCAACTATACATCATGTAAAAGGTAATAGAAAAGTGTAAAAGTTGATTCAACATTTTTTTTAAGTTGCAATCTTGCACTGTTGCAAGGGTAAACATTTCTTAAGTGAATACCCTATATCATTTTTTTACCCTTGCAAATCCAAAATGAAACAATAATTAAAAGAAATATGTACACATAAGATTATTTTTGTTTTTCACATTATACAAATTGCGGACGTGAATACCACTTATATTTAACCCATTAACAGGGATAACTAGTGTCCGACCGAATACACCTTTTTTGGCCGAAGCCGAATATTCGGCCAAATTTTTACTATTCGGCCAAACCGAAGCCGAATATTAAAAAAAAAAATATATTTATGTAGTAAAAACAAGAAAAAAATAAAACTCGACTCGGCGGGATACTCAAACCCAGCAAAAAAAGTACGGAGTACTTCTATTTGGAGTGCTTTAAAACTACAACAAATGTAATGAAATACAACAAAAATAACAAAAACCACAAGAAAAAAAACACACAAACAGTTTTTTCTACTCCATAAAAAGTTGTTATTCAGCACTTAACTCATTACCTTCCGCGACACTCCCATACAAAAGTAAGTAGATATTCAGTAGATAAGAAGTACATCGAGCTTTCAAACAACTTCCAACTACTTCCACGGAGTTGTTCTTATCTACTGAATATCTACTTACATTTGTATGGAGGTGTCGCGATAGGTAATGAGTTAAGTGCTGAATATCTATGTATTCTGGAGTAGAAAAAACTGTTTGTGTGTTTTTGTCTTGTGGTTTTTGTTATTTTTGTTGTATTTCATTACATTTGTTATAGTTTTAAAGCACTCCTCTGAGAAGTGGTAATGACTTTTTTTGCAGGGAATGCATGAAAATGTTGTCTAGAATGATTTTATTTGGACATTTTTGTAAAAAAAATATATTTTAGAGTGTAAATTTTTCTCGACCGAAAAATTTTTTTGAATGTAAAAAATGTTTTTGGTTCCAAAAACAGTAAAATGTTTTTGTGGCTTACTAATGTGATTCAAAGTTAGTTTAGTGTGTTTTTCAACACGTGGGCACAAATATTATACAATTATTCGGTATTCGGCCAAAATTGTGGCCGAAGGCGAATAGTGGCCGAATAGTGCTTTTTGGCCGAAGCCGAATATTCGGTCGGACACTAGGGATAACTATTCTGAAGTCACTACCAATTACACCGTCCGTCAAATTTCAACTTTTGGCTGCACATGTAGACCAGACCAACAAATTATGAAGTAGGTCCGAAAATAAAATACCCGTGGGTCACAGTTTTTATCCCGATATTTCGGTTAGCATCGCTAACCATCTACAAGGGTCTGGATATATAAATACATAAAACAATACCCAGCAAAAAAAGAGCTTACCATTCACTACAAAATTCACCACAACTTATGAACCAGATGTACTTCTTCTTCAGCTGAAACACTGATGAATTTTATATGGGCGTGACACACAATATCACTAGTGTTTAGTATGTACATATATATTAACATCTTTATCACAACTTCTGAAGTAGTGATCGGGATGTTAATATAACTTGACCTTTTGGAAGTGCTTTTTTCATCACTTCTTTAGAAGTATATATTTCTTGGCATTTTGGATGTGATTATGTAATTTTTATATGGTGATTTAGAAGTGATTTTTTCATCACTTCTTGATAAGTACATATTTCATGACTTTTTGGGATTGATTTTAAGATTTTTTTTTTAGTATTTACACTAATAATAATTAAAACCAAAACGATATTTTTAACAATGTATAATATTTATTATGTAATATTTAGACTTGAAATTATTAAGATTAAATCGATGTTTTTAATAATTTAGTTTAGCTAATAGGAATTATTAATTAAATGTGGATGTATATATTTTTCTAATAGTTTTTCATGCGCTTAATCCGAATCTGGCCTTAGAAGTGATTTATCTTATTTTGAGATATTTAGATTTTCGATTGACAGTACTGCATAAACTCAGATATTCGCAATGTTCGGGACCTTATAAAACCGAGAATTATTTTATGATGTATAATTAGTTCAGCACATCTAAAAATACTTCACTTATTCTTCAAATTACTTTTGCAATCCTTAAGATATCTTTTTTCATTACGGAGATATCGACCGATAAAATTATTGCAATTTCGGCCCTAAAAAATAAAAGAAAACAAATTTGAAAACCAACCAATTTGTCTTGTTGATATATAATAGTACCGAATTCGAAACTCTATTAGAGGTGCATCTAAGCCCGGCATCAATTTGGGTATCAATTTTAGGGTAAATTTTCAGGGTGCCATACAAAAAATCTTTATTTGGGCTAACATTATAGAGCTTCGCCATATCGGATAAAGATTTATTTTAAATAAAATTAATAAAATTCTTAAAAGTACATAGAGTTCTTAGTTTTATATTCAATTAAAATTTTTATTATTCGGTTAACCGAATAATTCAAATTTATCCGATTATTAACCGATTAAATCTCAACCCCGCACTCAGAAAATTATGTAAGTTACTACATGTTAGTTATTTGTATATTTTACAGTAGTTAGTTGTTTTCAACTACAAAGTCAGTTGTTTTTGTATGAAAAATATCAAACAACTATTTCTGTTAGTTATTTTAAGTCGTTTTTTTGAACAACTAACAAAAAAGTACTGTGATGTAGTAACAGTTATTTAAAGTAGTTAATTTTATTTATTTTATCTCTGAAAAGTTTTAAAGTTTTTTTTCCAAAAAAAAAAAAATTCGTTATTTTTATTTTTCACAACTTTTTTTTAAAAAAAAAAACTTGGAAAAAATTTGTTCAATTTTTTTTCTGAAAAATATTTTGAAAAAAAAAAAAATATTTTGATTTTTTTATTTTTACTACATTTTAGTTGTTTTGACTACAAATGTAAGTAGTTTTTACTACATAAGTCAGTTGTTTTTTGTCAGTTAAAATAACTAACATTGTTAGTTGATTTAACTGAAAAAGTAGTTGACCCCAAAACAACTTACAAAGTAGTTATTTTAACTGACATTTTCAGTTGATTTTACTAACATAATTTTTTAAGTGCGATTAATTATTTGCCCGATTAGCCGATTAAACCAAAACCTCGATTAATTGAATACCCTAATGTTTAGAAGAGTTTTTATACCTTTCAACAGCGATACCAACTTACATGGGAAGTATCTCAACCCTTATGAACCGATTTGCCTGAAACTTAAAATATATATTAAAGAGAAGATTTTAAGGTTGGGGTGTCTCGGCTTATCGGCCATATCGGTGTTTAAAAATTTCGTTTTCCCCTTATAAAACCATGTGGACCTTCGGGAAAATTTTGATAACTTTCGAACTAACAGGAATATCATCTAGGGTAAAAATACGGGTCGACTTAAATTTAATAAAGATTATTTCTTATCCATATGGATATCGTAGGTCTATGTCTTCACATAAGTACCCCCCAAAATTTACACATTTTCCTGAAAAAAATATTTAAAGAAGCCGAATTTTTACAAGGTCATGCCACCATTGGATAGGCATTAAAAAAACCTTTCTTCTCAGATGAAAACATCATATAGTTTCTTAAAAAGAAATGGCTGATAAATCAAAAAAACTATTTTTTCGCCATTTTTTGACCCATGTTTTGAACCCCTAAATCCCCGATATGGCCGATATGCCGAGACACCCCAACCTTAGAATTGTCTCTTTGATATATATTTTAAGTTTCAGGCAAATCGGGTCATAAGGGTTGAGATACTTCCCTTGTTAGTCATTTTGTGGCTATAATTCAGCCCTTTTTTAAGGCTACCACCTTTTTTTGGTTATCTTTTTAGCACTTCTTGAGTCATTTGGTAATTTTAACAAAAATCTGGAAACTGTATTTTTTTATAACATCATTTACATAACAAATTCGCTTTTGCGGCATATCAAGTTAATTCATTTATAAAATTTAACTTTTTATTAAATCAGAGAAAATTATTAAAAAAAAAAAAATATTCAACAAAACAAATCCAATACTTAAGTGCCACAAATTTGTACTTTTCAATTGCATTTGTAAACACATATGAAAATGGTACTTCTAAATCATTGAGGAAAGAACTGGTGAAAGTTGTTATTATTGGCATTTTTTAGCAGTTTTGGAAGTGCTTATAAAAGTACTTCTTATGGAATATGAAGATCGGCACATATAGCTACTATGTATGTAGTGAATCACTTATTCTTTTTGCACCACTTCGATTTTTTTTTGCTGGGTAATTATTAATATTACACAAAAAACAAAACAAAAAAGATAATTACGTGTAAAAAAAAAACAATAAAAACAAAACTTAATACTATCAATTTTGTGTGTATCACTGAGGTGTTTACAATAATCAAAAATACCCAGCAAAAAAAGAGCTTACCATTCACTACAAAATTCACCACAACTTATGAACCAGATGTACTTCTTCTTCAACTGAAACATTGATGAATTTAATATGGGCGTGACACACAAAGTATGTTCTTTTTATCGCCACTTTTCAGTGGCGAAAGATTGACACTTAAGTATAACATATATCACTAGTGTTTTTATCACAACTTCTGAAGTAGTGATCCGGATGTTAATATAACTTGACCTTTTGGAAGCACTTTTTTCATCACTTCTTTAGAAGTACATATTTCTTGGCATGTTGGGTGTGATTATGTCATTTTTATTTGGTGATTTAGAACTTCTAAATTAGAAGTTCTTTTTTCACTTATTTTTGTAAGATTGATTGAAAGAGTATTTTTTTTTTGTAATATTTACACTAAAAACACTGTTCGACAGCAAAAACCTTCTAGTGAAATTTGTAACTGGTCCTTATAGATTTTGGTCTCCTGCTTCCAAATCTACCGTCCAAATTTTTCTAGCACGTACCGTTTTTGAGATATTCGCTGTTAAAAAGAAAAAACACTTTTAGGGGTCCACTGTTACGTATTCTTACGTTGCTTCCACGAAATAGGACTTGATTTCATATAAAATGGACCTCCTGATTCCAGAACTGCAATCCACAATTTTCAAGCATGTTATGTTTTTGAGATATTCGCGTTTGAAAATTTTAGTGTGATTTATAAAGAATATAAGTGCGTATCAGTAGAGTTGGAATAAAGATGCCTTATTTTTACTAAATCGAGTTCTATTGTGTTTGAGCAACTTAAGAATACGTTACAGAGGACACCCAAATATTTCAATATTAAAACGCGAATATCTTAAAAACCTTACGTGATAGAAAAATTAATTTCATTGATAATCTAACGTATATACTTCAAATTAAAAAAGGAGTAATTATAGAGATCACAAAACTATTAAAATTCACGGCGAATTGATTCACAAGTTTGTTTTGACCACAAGCCTATGCCTTAATTTTCTAAAAAGCTTAAACAATCTTTAATAATGTGATGCAGCAACATCCGCTTTAGTTCGTAAATGTATTTATTAAATTTAGGACCAACTTTTTTTGATATAAGATATGAAATTTGAAAAATTTATCAATAATCGATTTTCGTCTTTTCGATTTTTTAAGCTCTAAATCAGTCATGGGCATTTTTGTAATTCCTATTCCCGCGGGAATAGGCTTAAAAATGCTGCTTGTGCGATGTCAACACACATACACTATAAAATTCTGTTGCTTAAGCAAATTTTTTTACTTTTCGCTTGCTACTACCCACACAAGCATAAATGTTATAGTATGTGTGTGCGCATCGCTGCTCTAAATAAAAAGAAAAGAAATGCCATTACCAAATTTTGTCACCATTTTTGCAAAACCTAAAATTGCATACTTCGTGTATCACCCTCATTCTAATTGTTTCAGTTGAAAAAGAAGTTCATATGTTGTGGTGATTTGATTTGATTCCTAAGAACATATAAAAAAGGTACTTCAAAATCATTAAGCAAAGAAATGGTGAAAGATGTTTCTATTGTTATTTTGTAGCATTTTTGGAAGTGATTTTAAAAGTACTTCCTACGGAATATGAAGTTCGGCACCTATCGCTACTTTGTATGTAGTGAAACACTAATTCTTTTTGAACCACTTCGTTTATTTTTTGCTGGGTATTGGTAAATATTGCACTTAACACTTTCTAACTCATGCATTTGGCATTGACATTTTTGCTTCACATACAAAATATATGGAAATACCAATAGCTTCAGTTGTTAACAAGCTCAGCTCTTATTTGAAATTTTTTTAAGAAGAAAGAAATTATTTTCATCTGGCAAAAGTAAAAAAAAAACGAAAAAAAAATTCGAAAAAAGTCGAAAGCAAAAGTCGACTTTTCGACTTTTTAAGAACAAAAAAGTCGATTTTGACTTTTCGACTTTTTCATACAAAAAGTCGATTAATCGACTTTTCGACTATAGAACCCTAACAGAAACTACCATAAAAGCCTTAATGGGAGAGTTTCCGGAAAAGCGGATAATTCCAAGCGTTTTTTTTTGTTTGATTTTGCAATAAATTTAATAAAAATTTGCTTTGAAGTCTTAAAATGCAGTGGTTTGTTTTTTATTTAACTTTACGTGTGTTAAAATTTTTATGATCTCACTCCTTATATAAATAAATATTAAATGTGCTACGAGGGTCGAAATGGAAATTAAAATTATTGAAAGACCTTTGTTTAGAAATATTTTTAAAAATATTCGTAAGTCAATTTTTTTTCTAAGCTGAAACATTAAAAATTTAAAAAATGGATTAATATATACTACTATTCATTTATCAATCTTTCCAACGACCCAAGCAAAAATTAAATTAAAACTTTTGACCTCTTATTCTTTTGACCACCAATTTTTTGTAAACAAAGCAAATTGTTAAATATTTTCAACTCTTAATTCTTGGGCAAGTACTTTTCAACAAAAGGCATATTTTACTCAGCATTGTATTAAAGCTTGATAAATTACCTACACAGCTCTTTTTACAAAAATACTTGTTTAATAATAATTAGGTCTTTTATTTATTGAAACTATTTATTTTAGAAGACTTAATACAAGTTCTAGACTTATTTCACACAATTTTATGTTAAAATTTTTTCGCAAAAAAGTGAGTTGATCTAGATAAACTGGAACAATCGGGTATTCTGTTTTCGGCCCTACTTTCAGAATTTATCGATATTGTCCATGCGTTTTATTTTAATGTCAATGTGCATTATGAAAAACAATTTACTTCAAATAAATTTGCTTCAGCAATAAGCACTGATTTCATTATTTTTACCGATCGGTCAAAGCTGTTCATACTTTTGAAATTTATTGTATATATCTTGCCAATTTATTTTATCATATTAATACATATCCATATAAATATAATCAATACGGAATTTTCATCTATATATTATGGACATTTTAGTTAATGATTTTTGATACTTGAAATTCGTCATCGACATTATTTTTGTTAAAGATTAAAGCGTTATCAAATGTTTAGTTTTATATATAGTGTCACAGCTAATTTCGTATTTTATCAGTAGATTGCGTTTGTAATTAATATTTTTAGTTTTTTTTTACAATAAAAATAATTGTATCTCAAAATTTTCTTGTTGTAAAATATTTTTAAAATATATTTTTAAATTTAGTGCACGAAATTAGCTGTGAGCAACCGTAGTGCTTATAAATTATACATATGTATACTAGACGTGTTCTTAAAATCAATATTCGGTTTTACCACTTGGGTCTAAATTTGGTGGCACTCGCATAAGGGAATAACGTGCCGAAAATTAGGAAAAGTGATTTAAGGAAAAAATCCCTTTTTAGATTTTACAAACAATTGCTATATTAAGCATAGTTTTTCAAATGTTTTAAAAATTAATTATATTTTATTTTAAATTATCTTTCAAATAAGCAAAAAAAAAAATCACTGAAATAGGATGAAAATTAGCCAAGTTATACATACTTCCCCAGACCATTATAGTGCAATTTTTTTAAATGAAAATATTTTTTTCTGATTTTCAATTGTTGAAAAAATTAAGGCCAATTGAATAATATTACGGTCTTAGGGTATCGGGAAGTATTTGTAACTTTTCCATTTTTCATCCGATTTCAGTGTCTTTTATCTGATTAGAAAGATAATTGTATATCGTTGTACTATATTCAAAATTTATTTCCTTTTGACTTATTTAAAAAAGTAACTTTAAAATACATTTTTTTTTGTAAAAAAAAAACAAAAAAAAAAGATTTTTTCCCCCTTACACAATTTTAACCGATTGTTGTGTTCCTCTTATCCGATTGTCTTTAAATTTAGAATTTTATATTTTTAGAAAAATAAATTTTATGTTAGAAATATAAATTTTAAAGATTTTCCTTGTATTTCAGAACAAGGTCTAGCGTATACGTATAATATACTTAACCATTAAATTTTTTGATGATTCAATGAAAATGATGAGTTTTATGTACATGCAATACTGTTTTTTAAGCATAATAACGGTTAAATTTGTGTTACCTGGAAGACGTGATGTATTCATATTTCTATGATCCATGTTGATATTCTCAGAATGTTAATAATGATAATTTAAAAAATGTCTAAAAAGAAAGATAAAATATTGTTTTGTTAAAAAAAAAAAATCTTAAATTTTCCTGGAGGGTAACTGCGTAACTTTATTCGAAAGAAATTGTTCGAATTCGGAAACTTTTAATCCTTTGTAGCAAAAAACCTGTCGTTGCTAAATAATTTTGTTTTATAATTTTGCATTATTTGGTGATGAGCTGACAAACTCTAAACAATTTTGTTCCTAAAAAAATATTTTCTTTTAAATTATTTGCGTAAAGAAATTTGTATTCGAAAGCATTTTCTTTTCCAATCGAATTACACAGTAAGTCCCAATTTAGACAGGGCAATTTTAATTGACGCAATTCTTAGTTTATAGGAGAGAGAGGTAAGAGGAATGGAAAGGGGGAAAAATTTTGCTCGTAATGGCAATTCGTTTTGTTTTTTCATTCGCAACTTTCACTCTGTAGAGTATTTTCACATTTCTTTAAAGAATTCCCAAACAGAATTGCCAGTGTGTGAACATATACGGCAAGTTCAAAAGAGAAACATAAAAATTGCCGCAATTAAAATTGCCTGTTGTGAATTGGGACTAACCCCCCTGAATTTTCTTTAATTTTTATTTTATATTTTCCTAATTTTTTTTTATATTTTCCTAATAATTTTTATATTTTCATAATTTTTCTGGATTTATTTTTTTTTTGTTCCTGAATTTTTAATTTTTCTGAGTTTTCCTGAGATTTTCAGATTTTTTTATTTATAAATTGATCTTAAATTTTCAAGCATTTTTTGAATTTGTCTAAATTTTTTAAAACGAAAACGTCTGCGAAAATTACGATGCAATACAAATATTTTTTTGGCCCGCCCTCTCTACTTTGTGGGCGTGGATACAAAATATTAGTAATAAAAAAGTGTAAAAATCATAACAAATTAATTTGTTTACATTTAGGAAAACTTTTTATCTAAAAATAGAAGAAAATCATGATGGTTTTTAATTCTACCAGTTTAAAAGAAACCCTCAAAGAGAGCCTTAAGACAAGATATCAAATGGATCAAATCAAAACATTAAAATAGCTACGTCAGTTCGTCAGTAAACGTGATCAGATTTGAACAAGAAAACTGATATTAAATCCAAAACAAATTTGGAATATTTTCCAAAATCTACGTTTAATAAGCAATTATAATCCAAAAAATAATAAAAAATGTTGGAAAATGAAAAAAGATATAAATAAATCAAAGTTAATCCAAAATGGTATTTTTTCGACTTATTCCAAGGATTTAGTTTGAATAATTTTGATTTATATGTATCTTTTTTCATTTTATAAATTTTTTTGTTGTTTTCTCGGATTATTATTGCTAATTTATCTTTAATCTTTATCTTTAATTTAAATTTTTCAAATTTGTTTTGGCATTTTAAATAATATTTTTGGGGGGCCCCTGTAGGCTAGTTGGTAGCGTGCTAGCCTATGAAACAGGGGGTCGTCGGTTCGATTCCCACCACAACCCTTGGTCGATTTCGCTACAACGAGACGACGGTCATTGTTACCAGTTCTCGGTTAGGTTAAAATTATTTAAAATGAGTTGTAAATAAAAATTGGAAAAATAAATAAAAACTGATCATTGGATTGTCATATTTTTTTTTGTAATATTTTTTTTAACTAAATATGATTAATCTGAAAATAAATCCACTTATTGAAAAACACAGCAATTATGAACATATATTCAGATTATCCGAGTAACAACGATTTCTTTTGATATGATAATTTTTATAAATAAGTGTAATCAAGTTAGACGCAGACTTTTTCTTGCGTTAAAGTCTAGCCTTTATTTTGCGGGCAAGCTGGTGTGAATTGTAACACGCAACGAAAAGAGAGTGTGCTTTTACCCTTTAATTCTTTTCAGATTTTAACGCAAGCAAAAACAATGGTCAACCTTTTAATACCCTACACCAGTGTTTCCTTTCATTAAGAAAAATTTTTTTTTTCGGCCGCTATTCGAATTCCCATTATTCGGACGAAACCGAGACCGAATATTCGGTCCGACTCTACAAATTTCAGTAAAATAGGATTATATTTAATGCCAATAGACCGAATCAATCGAGTATGTATAAGGCGAAATTTTTTTATGATTATGTTACCAAAGTACGCATTGGGGGCTAAATCAAAACATCGACCGATTTTTCCAATTTTAATGGGCTTTGTCCTTGGGCCAAGAAAGCTTAAGATTCAAATTTCATTCAATTCAATTGGTTGTTGCGACCTGTGTACTCACAACGTTTACATGGACAGACATACGGACATTGCTTAATCGTCACATAAAGTGATTTAGAATAGATCGGTATACTAGAAGGTGGATCCGAGACAAACATCAGCACAAACTCATTATACCCTGTAACACAGAGTGGTGTAGGGTATAACAATACAATAAAATAATGACGTCACTAAATAAACAAGGGATCATCTGTTATCATGATTAGCAGCAAGAATGCAATGTATTTGCGAACTTGTATTTAATATAGAAATGTTAATTTATAGACGAATGGAATATTTTGATGTTGTTTTAAATAAAAATAACGGCGAATCAAGCTTAATTTTTCCATTTGATGTTTTTTGTTGTTGGCACTTTGAAACCTTACACACACCCTATTAGTTGGTAAATTACGGCTATAAATTACTTTTTCCACCCATACACTAGCATTTAAATTTCTTAATTTTTGTTTTTTGATGAATTTAATTCAACGTAATTTGTTTCTAAAATCAGTTCTTGTTTTTTATTACTAGAATTGATAAAACTCTTTTTTAAATTAATTGCGTAGGTTGTTTATTACATGGTTACTCACTCATTTGCAAGAAGTCCTCTGCAAAACGAATAGTTAATTTTTTTCCATAACAAAAAAACTTACCTTTGCTTGGTCTTCTGTGAGATTAAATATTTCCTTTTTTTTATTTTGTATTCTACGCTTATGAGTTTTCTCTGTTTTATTATACTGTTTTTATAAGAAAGCAATGACTTAAAATATTTAAATTTTGCCTAAAAAAGTTAATGAAAAAATTTCTTATTTTTTTCGCAAATATACGATTGTTTTTTTTTTTTTTTTCAATAAGCTTCTTTATTGTTTGATTGGTAGTAAAAATAAGTAAAACGTAAAATAAACTAATAATACGTAATGCAACAACTGCGGTCACAAATGTTGTCAATTTTAATAACTTAAAATTACCACTTTTTCTGAACTAAAAAGCTCTAGACCACAGACCATCCAACAAGCTCATACACGATCAAAATCGTATTTTCATCCAACAAGTTGTACAGAATACAGTATCGTGTGTGCCCCCCTATATAGACTCCATCAAAAACTTATATTTATAAAGACTATCCATGAGTCAGTTCTTTTTGACGTTTAAGAGAATAATCACAATTGGAGCGGGAAGCGGAAAAACGCAATTGTCCTCATAAAAATAGAATTGAATCTAGTTTGGCGGAAAAACGCGGCGGAATTTTGTTGTCATATAAAACGTGTGTGAACAGTTGCGGAAAAACGCTTCCCGCTCCAATTGTGTTTATTCTCTAAAGCACAGACTAAATACAGACTCGACTGTAGAGTTTTATAAGAAAAAATGGGGAAAAACTAAGCGATTTTAGGAGAAAACACAGCGGTTTTTAGTCCGTTTTACGCTAACATGGCAACACTTTCTACGACTTAGGAGCGAGTGAAACAACAAAAACCGATCTGGCATCCATTTTTCTTATGGCGCGTTATATCAGTTTTCTCTTTCTAACCTAATTCGTAGAATAATTTGAAAATATTAACCATATGGTTAAAGAATACTTTTTTGACACCTGTCACTTATGTCGAGTCTGTATTAAGGCCTAGTTAGCCGAGAAAACGTAACCGTAACCCTAACGTAAAAAGTCAGCTGATTGTTTTTGATATGCGTAAACTAATGAAAACGATTACTGAATTCAACTGTCACGTAAACGGAACGTTCCGACCTGTTTAAAATAGAATTTTACAACGTTTCTACGTGACATTTGTAAACAGCTGATTTTTGGTTTGTTTATTTCCAAAAAAAAAATGTGATACAAAACTAAAAGTGCAAAACGAATAGAAAAATCACTAATTCAATTTAAATAAACAAACTAATTTAAAGTCTACATATAAAAAACATAAATAAAATAACAAAAAAGAACGACGATCAGCTTATTTTATTGGTGCAGGCAAATAATTGTCTATTTATTATGACGGGTCGGACACACTATCTTCTGAAGCAACGTCTTCTATATTTCTTCATTTTTTATAAATTTTGCACAGGTTGAGGAAGCTCAATCCGATGAAAATAGTTTAAAAATCCATGTTTTCTGCTCCAAGCTTTTATTTTTAGGAATTGTGTACAAAAAGAAATCAAAATCGAGAAAACGAAACTGAATACAAAAAAAAAAATTGTTTTGGTTTGCTTAAAGTTTTTTTTACGTCAAAAACATATGACACGTTATTAAGTTTCGATAACTGCACTAAATAAATACGCTACGGTTAGGGTAAAGATACGGTTACGTTTTCTCGGCTAACTAGGCCTTTAGTCTGTGTTTAAAGGTGGTGTTAGTTTTACAAATGCCATTTGGGAAAGCTGGAAGTTTTATTTACCTTTTATTTTTCGTTTAATTTTGCTGGTTGTTTTGATTTAATTAAATTAATTTCTTTACTTCATTATGTATTTTTCTATTTTCTAGTGACACAACAATAATTTTCATTCATCTTTTTCAAATTTTTCAATGTTTATTTTTCGTTATTCCCAAATCGTTCCCAAATACTTTCCAAAAAAAGATTGCCATCTATTACACCCGTTCTAGATTAGCAACCAACAAAGCAACCATAGAGGGTGTTCAGTGTTACATTTGACGTTTCCAAACGCCAAACTCGATAGTAAGCAATGGTTAGCAATTTCATATAGACACTTGATTGCTAGCAATCTATAGTAGAACAGGCGCTCTACCATCAATTGTATACCATCATTGTATACAACTGTCCGGATTAGCAATCACAGCCATTACTATCGATTGTGACGTATGATGGAAGTGATGATTGATAATCTAGACCGGGTGTTAATAACGACTTCGTTATTACACGCAAAAAAAAAATCTGTGTTAGATTGAGCAATCCTACTTGGTAAAACTTTTTTCATACCAAAAAAATTTTTTTACCAAATTTTTGCTAAAATTATGCTTGTCGATGTTAAAGTAACATAATTCATTTTTTATGTAAAATAACCAAGTAGCTTGCACAATAACGCAAATTACCTGCACAAAAATTTATCGAAAGAAAACAACAAAAAAACAGATACACTCATAGAAATATCTTAGTAGAAAAATTAGTAAACCCATTGTAGATCAAGTTTTACAGAATATTGCCGTATTCAACAAAAAGTAATGTTGATATCGTTGAATAATCGGTAAAGTTGAATCAACTTTTTACAACGCCTATACAGAATTCAATAGATAAAACCAAAAAAGAAAAAACAACCCTGTTCGTTCATTTTTGTATTATCAAGTTGGTAGCAATGCATTGCAATGTGAAATTTGTTTGTCTCTTATAAAATTATTTTATGTGTTTGTTTCTTATAAAAATATTTAATATTATAAAAAAAATATAAAAATAGGATCTGATGATCAGATTTGGTAAGTAATAAAATACATTGGTTACTCTATGTATTCATACTATATTATATTTTATTTTGTTTTTTTTTTAAGGTTTTTGATTTGGTGTCATTAGAAAACTGGAGAATGGCTTACGAGTGCATAACATAAATAAACGAAGTGTGTGTGAAAATCTCGTGCAGCTTAAAAAGCCTGTGATAATTCTAAAAAATATTGTGATTTTTACTTAATAAAAGAATATTAACAAATACCAAGCTTTTTTTTATTAATAAAATTCCTTATATCAACAAAAACATGAGTTGAGTTTACAAAAAATACGAGTTGATTTACAAAAAAAACGAGTTGATCAACTTTTACAAAAACTGACAATAATTTTTATTGAAATCAACATAAATATTTGTAGGGTCAAAATCAACAATGATTTCTGTTGAATTTACAGCGATTTTCTTTGGGAATACAATGATTTTTGGTTGAGTGTACAGACCGCCATTATCATTTTGTATTTTTGTGTGCGTGCTTCGTTTATTTTTTGTGTTATAAAAACCTAAAAAGGAATTTGAGAAATAAAATTAAAATAAATAAATAAATAAAAATAATTAGTTTTTTAAAAGATAAATAAATGTAAGATAAAAAAATGCTAAAGTTAATTTTGCTGTCATAACTTAAAACACCATTTATTTAGCAAAGCCAATGGAGTCCCAGACGTTTGTTTCAATGAATTACAAATGGAATGATAAAGTGAGTATACCCCTATTTCGAAGACACCAATAAGGTTTAATAGATTTTTAGTTAAAAATTAGTGTTAGCTAATAATTTTCTATTTTTACAGGATACAGCTAAATAAATTTTTGAAGCTATGGCGAATCCTTCACTACAATAAAGAGCGTGGGCACCAGTCCTCCCTTTAGTTATAAAATTAAAACCTAAAAACTCATTTATATAGCAAAGCCAATGGAGTCCAGACCTGTTTTGATGAGTTACAAATGGAATCTTAAAGTAAGTGTTCCTCCTAAACATAAGACCAATGGGGTTTACTAGTTTTTTAAATTAAAAATTTATATTTTGTAATAATTTTCTATATTTACAGGACGCTTTTAAATAATTCGTGAAGCTATAGCTGATCCTTCACTTCAAGAAAAAGCGTAGGCAGCAGTCACTGGAGAAAATTGTACATAAAGGGTCAGTTAGTCGGTGGTAAATAAAATCCTACACAACATTTATTATATTAATATGGATTTATTCTGTGAAAATTTTAATTTCAATAAATATACAAATTTTTACAAAAATTTTATAGAAAATTTATTTTAGCATTAATGTGGTAATTTTAAGCATTATTTTTAGTCACCTTTTCTAATAATTTTGGTATATTTCACCATACCTCTTTTGGTATATTTTACCAAGTTTTTGCTTAAATAGCATTAGCATTTTCTTCAAATTTTTTACATAAGTGTTTTGGCTAAATTACGAAAACTACTTCGTCGGTTGTAGTTTTAGCATATTTTTGGTAAAATTATGCCAGATTTTTGCTCACTCCGACACAAGTTTTTTTTTGCGTGTACTATCACTACTATTCATGAGTTACCCCTGGACTCCACAACCACAGACTAAATACAGACTCGACAGTAGAGTTTTATAAGAAAAAATGGGGAAAAACTAAGCGATTTTAGGAGAGAACACAGCGGTTTTTAGCCTGTTTTACGCTAACATGGCAACACTTTCTACGACTTAGGAGTGAGTGAAACGACAAAAACCGATCTGGCATCTATTTTTCTTATGGCGCGTTATATCAGTTTTCTCTTTCTAACCTAATTCGTAGAATAATTTAAAAATATTAACCATATGGTTCAGAACTACTATTTTGACACCTGTCACTTATGTCGAGTCTGTATTAGTCTGTGCCACAACCACAGACTAATACAGACTCGACATAAGTGACAGGTGTCAAAAAAGTAGTTCTGAACCATATGGTTAATATTTTCAAATTATTCTACGAATTGGGTTAGAAAGAGAAAACTGATATAACGCGCCATAAGAAAAATAGATGCCAGATCGGTTTTTGTTGTTTCACTCACTCCTAAGTCGTAGAAAGTGTAGCCATGTTAGCGTAAAATGGACTAAAAACCGCTCTGTTTTCTCCTAAAATCGATTAGTTTCCCCCCATTTTTTTATAAAACTCTACTGTCGAGTCTGTATATTGTCTGTGCCACAACTTTGCCACAGACTAAATACAGACTCGACAGTAGAGTTTTATAAGAAAAAATTTGGAAAAACTAAGCGATTTTAGGAAAGAACACAGCGGTTTTTAGTCCATTTTACGCTAACATGGCAACACTTTCTACGACTTAGGAGTGAGCGAAACAACAAAAACCGATCTGGCATCCATTTTTCTTATGGCGCGTTATATCAGTTTTCTCTTTCTAACCTAATTCGTAGAATATTTTAAAAATATTAACCATATGGTTAAAGAATACTTTTTTGACACCTGTCACTTATGTCGAGTCTGTATTAGTCTGTGACTTTGCCCTGTATTATCTCAGTAAGTTTTAGACTAAAGGTGGGTAAGTTGCTCGGTTTTCACGTGAAAATCTGTCAAACTCCATATAAAAAAAACATAAATTTCACACTGGCTTTACAAAAGCGTAAAAATTTCGCTGAAGAGGTATTCTGTTCACTGGTGAAAAACCGGCAAAATAACCCGGTATATGTTGCATCAATACGCATCAACACTATAAGCACAGACTAAATACAGACTCGACAGTAGAGTTTTATAAGAAAAACTGGGGAAAACTAAGCGATTTTAGGAGAAAACACAGCGGTTTTTAGTCCGTTTTACGCTAACATGGCAACACTTTCTACGACTTAGGAGTGAGTGAAACAACAAAAACCGATCTGGCATCCATTTTTCTAATGGCGCGTTATATTAGCTTTCTCTTTCTAACCTAATTCGTAGAATAATTTGAAAATATTAACCATATGGTTTAAGAATTCTTTTTTGACACCTGTCACTTATGTCGAGTCTGTATTAGTCTGTGCTATAAGCAACATTTTTTTAAATTGTACAGACCATTTAAAAAGAGGTGAAATTTAACATTCAGGTGTAAAACGAAGTAATTATAAGTGTTTGGGACTGTAAACATTAATTATATCACATAAATAGACAAAAAATCGGTTGTAGTTTTATAGTACATTCACACTTACCTCGAAACCCCGTTGAAACCTCGTGTTTTCAATTTTAAAACACTACACGCAAAAAAAAAAATCTGTGTAAGATTGAGCAATCCTACTTGGTAAAACTTTTTTCATACCAAAAAAAAATTTTTACCAAATTTTTGCTAATATTATGCTTGTCGATGTTAAAGTAACATAATTCATTTTTTATGTAAAATAACCAAGTAGCTTGCACAATAACGCAAATTACCTGCACAAAAATTTATCGAAAGAAAACAACAAAAAAACAAATACAGACCGCCATTTTCATTTTTTTTGTGTGCGTTGTTTGTTTATTTTTTGTGTTATAAAAACGTAAAAAGGAAATTGATAAATAAAATAAAAATAAATTAATAAATAAAAATAAATAATTAGTTTTCTAAAAGATAAATAAATGCAAGATAAAAGAATGTTAAAGTTAATTTTGCTTTCATCACTTAAAACACCATTCATTAAGAAAAACCAATGGAGTCCCAGACGTATGTTTCGATGAATAACAAATGGAATGATAAAGTGAGTATACCCGCATTCCGAAGACACCAATAAGGTTTAATAGATTTTTAGTGTTTGAAACCGGTATGGGAAATACCAGAAATGTCTATAATTTTTAGAAATTCAATTTTTCTTCTGCATTTTTTCAACTTGAACCCTTATAAAAATTAGTGTTTGGTAATAATTTTCTATTTTTACAGGGTACTGCTAAATAAATTTTTGAAGCTATGGCGAATCCTTCACTACAATAAAGAGCGTGGACACCAATCCTGCCTTTAGGTATAAAATTAAAACCTAAAAACCCAAAGCCAAGGGAGTCCATACCTGTTTTGAGTTACAAATGGAATGACAAAGTAAGTGTTCCTCCTTACCAAGAGACCAATGGGGTTTACCAATTTTTTAAATTAAAAATATATGTTTTGTAATAATTTTCTATTTTTACAGGATGCTTTTAAATAAATTCGTGAAGCTATAGCGGATCCTTTACTTCAAGAAGAAGCGTAGGCAGCAGTCACTCGAGAAAATTGTACAAAAAGGGTCAGTTGGTCGGTGGTAAATTAAATCCTACACAACATTTATTACATTAATATGGATTTATTCTGTGAAAATTTTAAATTCAACAAATATACAAATTTTTACAAAAATTTATTGAAAATTTATTTTAGCATAAATGTGGTAATTTTTAGCATTATTTTTAGTCATCTTTTCTAATAATTTTGGAATATTTCACCATATCTCTTTTGGTATATTTTACCAAGTTTTTATTTAAATAGCATTAGCATTTTCTTCAAAATTTTTTACATAAGTGTTTTGGCTAAATTACGAAAACTACTTCGTCGGTTGTAGCACAGACTAAATACAGACTCGACAGTAGAGTTTTATAAGAAAAAATGGGGAAAAACTAAGCGATTTTAGGAGAGAACACAGCGGTTTTTAGCCTGTTTTACGCTAACATGGCAACACTTTCTACGACTTAGGAGTGAGTGAAACGACAAAAACCGATCTGGCATCTATTTTTCTTATGGCGCGTTATATCAGTTTTCTCTTTCTAACCTAATTCGTAGAATAATTTAAAAATATTAACCATATGGTTCAGAACTACTATTTTGACACCTGTCACTTATGTCGAGTCTGTATTAGTCTGTGGTTGTAGTTTTAGCATATTTTTGGTAAAATTATGCCAGATTTTTGCTCACTCCGACACAAGTTTTTTTTTGCGTGTACTGTTCACACTCGACAATTTGACACTTATCTAGTTTTCGAAAACTAGAACCAAATATAAATGTCTTTAAAAATTAATTAAATTATCCAAAAACAATTTTTTATTCGGTTTTTTATTTTTTTTTATTCTAAATAAACAAATAATTTGAAGAAATTTTGTAAATAAATAAATTTGTTTATTTTTTATTTTTGGCATTTTCCCATTTTCTATATTTTTCATTGTCGCACAGTGGTTAAAATACGTAAAATTATGAAATTTACGAGGTTTCGATCGTACATTCGTTGAAACCTCACTATAAAAAGGTTTCAATTTGTGAGGGAAAATACGTATTTTCACATGAGGTTTGGCACGAAACCTCGATAAACGAGGTTTCGAGGCCAATCTGAACGTACTATTAGCATATTTTTGGTTAAATTATGCCAGATTTTTGCTCACTCCGCCGACACAGATTTTTTTTTTGCGTGTAGTGTCGTAGGGGCACAGACTAAATACAGACTCGACAGTAGAGTTTTATAAGAAAAAATGGGGAAAAACTAAGCGATTTTAGGAGAAAACAGAGCGGTTTTTAGTCCGTTTTACGCTAACATGGCAACACTTTCTACGACTTAGGAGTGAGTGAAACAACAAAAATCGATCTGGCATCCATTTTTCTTATGGCGCGTTATATTAGTTTTCTCTTTCTAACCTAATTCGTAGAATAATTTGAAAATATTTACCATATGGTTCAGAACTACTTTTTTGACACCTGTCACTTATGTCGAGTCTGTATTAGTCTGTGGTAGGGGCACAGACTATAAACAGACTCGACAGTAGAGTTTTATAAGAAAAAGTGGGGAAAAACTAAGCGATTTTAGGAGAAATCAGAGCGGTTTTTATTCCGTTTTACGCTAACATGGCAACACTTTCTACGACGTAGGAGTGAGTGAAACAACAAAAACCGATCTGGCATCTATTTTTCTTATGGCGCGGTATATCAGTTTTCTCTTTCTAACCTAATTCGTAGAATAATTTGAAAATATTAACCATATGGTTCAGAACTACTTTTTTGACACCTGTCACTTATGTCGAGTCTGTATTAGTCTGTGGTAGGGGCCTAAACACTTTTCACCCGATAGATCCAGTTAAAAAACGCTAGTTTTAGCGTGGAAAACACCAAATAGGCATTAGTGGTTGTCATAAATTTCCCTTCTAATTTGACATAGGAAATTCCCAAAATAAACCAAAAAAAAGTTAAAATTGCAAGGGTGAAGTGATATTTCTATTTTTTACTACAGATGGAAATTAATTTCCAATATAACTTATTAAAATAAAAAAAGGCGAATTATAAACAAATTAAAATTATTGGGATTTAAATAAGGTTTAATAACAGAAAATACAAAACACGGATAAAGAAAATCATTCAAACGTGTTTATATTCAAATTACTAGCAACTAGTTGAACTTTGACACGAATTATTGAAAACAATAAACCAATTTGTAAAATCAGCATTATCATCACTTTCTCTTTTATTTGGATCTTGAAGAGGGTACAATAAAACAGAATCATTAGTTGGATAATATGGCAACTAAAAGAAAACCTATACGTCCAAATCTCAATACGTCGGGGGGACCGCAGATGAATTTTCGTGGTGGCCCTGATGTAACCAGAGGTGAAGCTAGAGGTACTCGCCCCACAGCACCGCCAACAAGTGTACGCGAAATTATGGTCATGGCAATTATGCATATCTGCAAGAAAACCATATTCTTTGATACCAACCTTAAAGTGGCTCTATATTTAGGCAGCCTTTTCTTGATATCGTTAATTGGTGATTTTATACCATTTCCCAAAACATATTTTGCTCGTTCCGATAATCTTTTCAACGTGTTCTTTGTGAAAGTTGGTTGGGGTTGGACTCTATTGCTTATGGTACCATTTGTGGTAATGACTTCGTATACTTTATGTTGTGGTGATATGAAGAAATTATTGCGTCATCATGCTCCACGCATTGCTATAGCCACATTTTTTTGGTTCTTCTGGACGAAAGTTTTTAATGTTATTGAGACGTCATACGGAAAATGTACAGCTAAAGGTAAATCAAATAAAGTGTAGACTTTTTTAAATTGTCCAATTTTTTTAAACAAGTTTAAACGCTTACAAATTTTAAAATTTAAACTTAAGTGTTTAAATTTCCAATTGAAGGGCTTATTGTAAAAACTCGATAAGCAAAATTTCATTTTATGGTGGTTTTTGCCATAAAACTTTTGAAATAATGATAAATCTTTTGAAGAACTTTCATACTCAAGATGCTTGTACGAAGGGCTTAACCAAAACTTCTGCCAAAAATCTGTCAATGAAACATCAGTAGAGGGCGAAAAACACCAAAAATAAAATGTTGCTTATCAAATTTTTGCAATAAGCCCTTCAATTGTATTTTAAAATTGTCAAAATGTATTTTAAAATTGTCAAAATGTATTTTAAAATTGTCCATATATAATTTAAAATTGTCCAAATTTATTTTAAAATTGTCCAAATGAATTTTTAAATTTTCCAAATATAGTTTAAAATTTTCCAAATGTATTTTAAAAATTTCCAAATGAATTTTAAAATTGTCCAATTGTGTTTTAAAAATGTCCTAATATATTTTAAAACTGCCCAAATGTATTTTAAAATTGTCCAAATAGGTATAATTTAAAATTGTCCAAATATCTTTTAAATTTTCCATATGTATTTTAAAATTGTCCAAGCGTTTTTTAAAATTGTCAAAAAGTAATTTAAAATGTAGTTTAAAATTTTCAAAATACACATGGAAAATTTTAAATTGTATTTGGACAATTTTTAATTACATTTGGACAATTTTAAAATGCATTTGGAAAATTTTAAAATATGTTTGGACAACTTTTAAATACATTTGGACAAAAATTAAAAAAAAAAATAGTCAATTTTAAAATACATTTAGACAATTTTAAATACATTTGGATAATTTTAAAATTCATTTGGGCAATTTAGGCCGATGTTCCAAAAAAAGAAATTCACATAAAAAATGTGAAAATTAAAATTTCCGAATTTTTTTGGTGTTCTAGATTTTACATCCGAATTTCTTTTTCGTTTTGTTTCACATAAATAAAATTTGGTGAAATTAAAACGTATGCACTTTTTTCCTTATAATTTTTTAAATTTAAATTATTCGATTTCATCTTCGAATGAAAACGTGATCAGCAAAACACTAAACTTGATTTCATGTGATTCGGAAATTTTCATGTGAATTGAAAAGTTGTGAAAGACAGAACAGAGGCCTTAAAAAATATATTTGGACTCTTTTAAAATACATTTGGCACTATTTTCAATTGTATTTTAAAATTTTCCAAATATATTTTCAAATTGTCCAAATATATTTTAAAATGGTGTAAGTAAAGATTGCCTCTACCCCTTCAAATACCATGAAACTTATTTGCGAGCGTTTTTGAAAAGTGTTCTGAAAGCTCTATAACAAAAAAAATGCAATCTCAAAACGTTTTTTTGGAACGCTTTGCGAGCGTATTCGAAAAGCGTTTTAAGAGTTCTTTATATTTATTTTTTTTTTTTTTGAAAATAATTTCTAAGTTTCGAAACTATTTTTGAATAACAATTTTTTGTCAATTTTTTTTTTAAGTAAAAAAAATCATAAAAAATGTTTTTAGAATTTTTTTTTTTAATTTTCTAAGTTTCGAAAATTTTTTTGAACATTTTTTTAAGTTTTTTTGAGTACAAAAACTTTTTTTTCGGATTTCACTTTGTATCAAACAAATTATTATAACCGAACTAAAACAGAAATTCTTTACTTTGGGTTTTTAAAGCGCTTTGATGACTTAAAAAAAACGTTCTCAAAGCACTTTTTTACATCGCTTTTAAAACGCTTTAAACCTAGCGTAGATCGATGTTATCATTCGGATCATCTGAAGGCGCTTTGAAGTTGGTATACAGAACGCTCGTACAACCGTCTACAACGCTTTCACAACGCTTTTGCGATTGTATTTTTCTGACTGGGCGGCTACGTAAAGAAATACAATTTTTTTTTTGAAATGAACGTAAACTTGACTTTTGTTCTAAAATTATCCAAATGTATTTTAAAATTATACAAATGTATTTTTTAATTGTACAAATGTACTATAAAATTGTTTAAATATATTTTAAAATCGTCGAAATTTAGTTCAGAATTTTCCAAATATATATTTAAATTGTCTAAATGTATTTCGGAACTATCCAAATATGTATATATTTTAAAATTGTCCAAATATTTTTTTATAATTACCCTAATGTTTTGAAAATTACACAAAAATACATTTAAAAATATCCAAACGTAATTTGAAATTGTACAAATGTAAATTTTTAAATAAAAATTGTCCTAATGAATATAAAAATTGTACAAATAAATTTTAAAAATGTCCAAATGTATTTAAAAATTGTCTATTTTTTTTTTAAATAATCCAAATGTATTTTGAAATTGTTCAAATATATTTTAAAATTATCTAAATGTGTATTAAATATGATTAAATATGTGTATTTCCAAATAAATTTTAAAATTATCCAAATATATTTTAAAACTTCTCAGAATTTAAAATGTTGTATATTAGATATATTAGAAAGTTTTTTTTTTTTTTAATCTAAGATTTTTTTCTATAAATTTAAACATTTTTTAATAGATGTGATTATTATTAATATTTTTGCATTTTTATACTTTAAGGTTTTTCCACTAAATCAAGTTGTCTTAGAGCTGGTCATTTATGGAATGGTTTTGATATATCCGGTCATGCCTTTATACTTATACACTCGAGTCTGGTACTCATTGAAGAAGCAAGACCAATTGTTAAGTGGGAAACAATTAAGGAGCATTTACGTAATGAATTGCACGATCGTTCAATTTCCGAATCATCTAGTACAAATCCTTTGCGATATCTGAATGAAGAACAAATGAGAAATTTAAAATTTTTATATGAACGTTTAACCCCAATTATACGTACTTTATTTATTGGTATGGCTGCTTTACAATTACTGTGGGATGTTATGCTGGTCGGTACAATGTTGTACTATCATCGTATGATTGAAAAATTTGTTAGTGGCATTATTGCTATATTAACGTGGTATTTTACTTATCGTTTTTGGTATCGTTCTAATAATGTATTGCCGGATCCACCAGGTAGTGGCTCATTTTTCTATCAAAAAGAAAATAAAGATGCATTTGTCTTTAAGCGTACAAATAGCATGACTTCGACACCATTAAATATGCCAACAACAAGTGGTGGTTTTAGAAGTGCAACGAATATTAACAATCAGCCACAACAAGTACCCAAATTTATGGGTATGCCACTATATACAAGTCCCAAGAATTCTAGTTCTCAAATTTCCAATTCAACAAATGGTAATGATAGAACATGATATGACGATTGAGACGAATATTAATTAAATTATTTTTGTTGGTTAATTAAGGAAAATAAAAGTTTTAAATGCTTAAATTATATTAAGTTGGATAATGGAATAGTAAAGAGGTTTTAATTTGAGAAAGACGGCAACTTTTCATATGGTACAAATATTTTTAATTACGAGGTAATTATTAAAATATAAAATTTATTATTTAAAGTAATTTAAATTAGAAATGTCAGACTACTACCGATTTTTGTAACATTATAGCATTCGATAGATTTTTTATATTTACAGGGTCTCTGGCCCAGAGATATTGTCGTCATTTTTTTTTTAACAATTCTGAGATATGATTAACATGGTATATAAAACTGGTTCAAATTCTGTGATTGAATTAATTAAAGCTTTTTAATTTCATCCCATTAGTTTACAACTAATGTTCTGCTCTTGGTTGGAGGAAAAAAAAATTTCGGCAAAACAAAATTTAGATTTTTTTGTTTAAAAAATTTTAAATATCATTCTGTATCTAATTCCGTTCGCATGAATCCATCAGAAACTGTGTTGAAACATTTTGTATTTTTTAGGAAATTTTAAATTTACAAACAAATTTTGAGGTGTCCTTACATTTTCGTTTTTATCTTTGAGTTAATAAATCGAATTCGTTTAAACAAGTTTATACATAGATGTATTAGAATACAGTAATCTCTGTGCCATATTTTGACCATGATCGACTTTTCCACAGACATTCGGACATTGCTATAACGATTTTGATCAAGGATCACAAATACAGCGCAACCTCGATTATCCGTGATTCAATTAACCGGCAACCTCAATTATCCGGGAAAGAAAAAGAAAATAATTTGTTTTTTTTGCATCGGTTAAACGTGATTACCTCTATTATCCGGGAAAGAAGAAGAAATTATTATTTTTTGCATGGATTTAAATTTTTTTGCATCGATTAACCGTGATTAGCTGTATTATCAGGGATTACAGCATACATTTTTTCGATTATGTATTAAAAAAACTACTCAAAATTGTTTCTCAATTTACTGCGAAAATCGGTTATCCGGAATGCTTCCGGTCACGGATAATCACGGATAATCGAGGTCGCACTGTATATGTTTTCGAAACAAATTGTGAAAGGAAGTAGTTTTGTGCAAAAAAAAAAATGTTGATGAAAACTGTTTATTTACATTTGTATCATACAAATTGTATGTCATAGAAACGGTAATTTTCCAGCAAAATTTTCTTTTGCAAATTATCTGCTCCAGAATGCATCATTTTACCCTGCAACCGATTCTACTTAACACTCCAGAATCAATGATTTTTGTTTGAAATTGTCCCGAAAGCAATCGTTTTTTAGAGTAAGTGGTTGTTTTGAAAAATAATTTTACATCGAAAATTTTGTTGTGATTACCGTAGAATATATTCAAGAATGGATTGAACCAGGAATTTGTTCCAAAAAATTTTCCTGGGTTCTGTATCATATTTTGGACTTGGTCGACAATTTAAAAGACGGACATTGCACGATCGGGGATCACTAAATATGTATGTTGTCAAAAAAATGGTAAAAAAAATTCTTTTGGTGAAAAAAACTTATAAAAAATTTGCGAAAAAAGTTGCTTGTACTTTTTTAAATATCATTGTGTATTAAATTCCGTTGTAATAAGTCAAGCAGGTGCCGTATTAAGGCATTTTGTATTTTCAGGTTATATGGAATTTACCAACATTTTCGAAGTGTCCTCATATTTTCATTCCCAGAAAAAATTTTTGGAACAATTTCCTGCTTCAATAGATTCTTGAATATATTCTACCGTAATTAAAACAAAATTTTCTATGTAAAATTATTTTTCAAAAAAACTACTTGCTCTAAAAAACGATTGCTTTCGGGACAATTTCAAACAAAAATCATTGATTCTGGAATGTTAAGTAGAATCGGCTGCAGGGTAGTTTGATGCGTTCTGGAACCGATTATTTGGAATAGAAAATTTTGCTGGGTTAATAACTTTTGAACCCATTTCTGCAATTCTAAACTGCTCGAAGCTTAGAGACTGTCATAGATAAAGTCTTCTCTGTGTCATATTTTGGCCGTGATCTCCATTGCAAAAGAGAATAAAAACTTTTTGGAAAAAAAAAAAAAATTTTAAAAAATCTGCCAAATTACAGCATTTTGTATGTTGGTATTGTGTTGAATTTACCAACATTTTCGTTTATAACTAGTGTCCGACCGAATACACGTTTTTTGGCCGTAACCGAATATTCGGCCCAATTTTCCCTATTCGCCGAAACCGAAGACGAAGCCGAATATTAAAAAAAAAAAATTATTTATGTAGTAAAATCAAGAAAAAAAATAAAAGTTGACTTGTCGGAATACACAAATGTATAAAAACGTTGTCTAGAATGGTTTTATTTTTTTTTTAGACATTTTTGTAAAAAAAACTTTTTTAGCGTAACTTTTTTTCGATCGGAATATTTTTTTGAGTGTAACATTTTTTAGGTGCAAAAACACTTCGTAAGAGGGTATTTATACACAGCCTTTTTTTGCTTGCAATAAAGTCTTGCAACTTTTTTTTTTTGTAGGCAAACGGGGGTGAAAAGAAAACGGGGTAAAAAAAAATCACGATTTCTGCTTTCTTTCCTTTATGCTTCTCACCCCCGATTGCCGTCAAAAAAAAGTTGCAAGACTTTATTGCAAGCAAAAAAAGGCTGTGTATAAATACCGTCTAAGAAGTTTTTATGGCTTACTAATGTGATTAAAAAAGAAAAAAGAAATTTTTACACGTGTGTACAAATTTTATACACTTATTCGGTATTCGGCCAAAAATGTGGCCGAAGCCGAATAGTGTTTTTTTTTGGCCGAAGCCGAATATTCGATCAGACACTATTTATAACTTTTAAATGGCTGAACCGAATTCGTTTAAATACAATACCAAACTGTTCGGTGCATCGACAAGTAAAATATTTCATTTTTTTTTTTCAAATTTAATGCGGTACCATTTGACTCAGCACTGCCAAACATAACTAGCGCTATTAATTTTTTAAAATACTTTTGGAAATTTAAAAAGTTGCAGTTCTTCTTAAAATAAAACTTCTAAAAAAATTTTTGTTTGATTTTTAATGATTTGAGGCTTTTACGGTATTTGTTGAATGAATTTCTTTTTTAATTTATTGCTAAGTTAACATATTTAGTGCAATATTATGTTGTCATTTTTAAACTTTTTATTTATTTTTTATACATCTTATTTTGTGTTTTATGTTTACTTTAGTTAATTTTTTTATTGTAAAATGTAGTTTGTTTTTACATGTATTAAAAGTTTTGAATGTTTAATTTGAAATGTTAATTGTTTTGTGTTTTTATTCATCATCATTTTGTTCGTTTTTTTTCATGGCTTTTATTTGTGAGCAAAGGCAGCAAATACAGCCATACCTAAAACACCAGCTCCAGCTCCTATTATATAGTTGGATGGTGTCATTTGCCATATATCTTTTAGGATTTCAAAATTACTTGGCATTAGTTTATCATAAGATGGTCGTTTTTTAAAACGTAAAAAATAACTTTCAACCCGTGGTAGTTTACCATAGGACCAATAGTAGTTTTCAAAACCCAATTGATATAAACGTAACATTAAAAGGCCGAAGCAAATGTCAGCCATACAAAAATCATTCGATACCAACCACTCTCGGGCTGGATGAGCCGACATATCATCTTCAACGAAACGCAACACATTATAGATGGCATCCAATATTTTTTGATATTCTAAGCGTGAATAGACCATCCGTTTTCTACGCTCTTGTAAATCTAACTTACGTAATAAAGATGCTTTATGATCTTCTACTTTACCAATAGATTCTTTTAATAAACCATAAACTTTATCATTATTTTCTGTAAATAAATTGAATATAAAAAAATTAATATAAAATATTATAAATTGAATGAAGATAATTTTATACAACTTACTCAAACATGTTTTTCTGATGGGTCCAATAAATGGCGGCTTAGGTACCAATTTTAAATCATCATGTACAAATGAACCCAAACTTAATGCACCTATTGGTAAATGGCTTAATATTTGATCGTACAATTGCATTTTTTCAAATTCCAATGAATTTATCATTTTTGGTTTTAATGATTTGTAATCACCTTAAACAAAATCAAATAAATAATTTAAGTTAAAATAAGCAAATAATAATGTCATTTAATAAGTTATCAGTTAAATTATGGATTTAAGGACCGATATAGAGTTCACGAGGCAGGCGCGTAGCTAGAAATTTATTTCGGTGGGGCGAAACATTTTTTTCGTGTTTATTCTGTATCTCGAAACTGTATCGAAACTCGATTTTATGTGATTCGGAAAATTTCATGTGAATTGAAAAGTTGTGACTAGAGTTTTTCTTTTCCCGGACTTTTTCATTTCCCGGGAAAGCGGGATTCATTTTTAAATTTCCCGGGATCCCGGGAATTCCTGTAATAACTAAAAACCCAAATTTTCTATTAAAAAAATATATAAAAACGTTATGAATGCGATTACACTATTTATAATGTTTATTAACACCATAAAAATCTTGTTTAGTACCTTTAAAACAAAAAAAAAAAAATAAAATAAGTTTCGAGAAAAAAAGAATAATTTTTGTTACCCAGTTTTTATAAAAAAACGGTCCAAATATATCGAAGTCATTTAAAAGTATTTTTAAGGGAATATGTTATTTCACATCGCTTTATCTGTTTTAATAATAAAAATTCTTCATTTATTCTAATTTATCTCAGTTCATTTTTACAATTGGTTCTCAACGCTTTGCCTCTAAAACACAATGAAACTGATTCACAGGAATTTCTCTATTATGTTTCTGAAACTGAATGTAACTGTTTCAGGGAAATGAAATTATAAGAAAATTTACCCCAAAAATTATTAAAAAAAAATTAAAAATCCTTATTTCTAAAAAAAACTGTCATCCTTTACACAGATTTTATATCAATATATCGATTTAAAAAGAATCATGTCCAGAGACATAAATATTTTCTAAAGAAACAAATAATCATACTGCAAATTTTTATAATGCAGTTCTCAGAAAGAAAATTTCTTAGCTTCTGAAAAAAAGTATCAGGATCTGATAACACAGCCCAAAAACCAAAATAGGAATGGGATGAAACAAAAAGCAAATGAAAGCATAATAAAACCCTCGACCCTTTTTTTTGGGTTTATCGCTAGATTTTTTACACGCATTTGAAGTTGGTGAACTTTTATTATAATTATAATAATAATTGCTTAAAAATTGTGTAAGGCGTATGATTAATTTTGTAATTGCCTTTAAATAACAATCATACGCAACGGTGAACAGTGGATTATTTTTATTAATTTGGCTATTCAGTAAATAGGTACGGGACTAGGGTTGCCAGATACTAGAAGTCCAATAACTGGAAAATGGAAAATTTTCAGCTGGATTTTGAAAAAGTAACTGGACCTACACATTAATAATTTGAAAAAAAAAATCAGCCGATTTTCATATGCCGTCTCTATTTGCGACGGCAAAATGTGCCTTTTTTAAGCATTTCTATTACTTTTTTGAGCATCTCGAAATGCTTATGTTTAGCTCGTCATTGACCTGAGGATTGGTAAAGTATATTTTTCTTTTTAAATAACCCCACACAATTAAGTCCAAAGTGGTCAAATCTAGAGGAAAGTTTAAATTTCCCGGACGTGCGAAGTCAAAAAAGGGCAACAAACAACTGACCATCATTTGCAGATTTGAGTTAGATTTTGATTTTGTTGTAGTTATTTTAAAAGCAAAATGTACGTCAAGAATCCTTAAATCATCGACGAGCTCAAGGAAAACATTCGTGCCGAAATCAACGCTAGACTGGCCGAGATGCTCGAAGAAGTTGTAATCAAAATAGTGAAACTGCAGCAAAAAGAGCACATTTTTCGTATCCAAAAGAGGCATTTATGTTATATTTTTTATTAATGTTTTATTCAAAAAGTAGTTCCAAAAAATTGTAAAAAGTATGTAAAAAAAATAATTGTTCAAATTAAAGAATCCTTTTTCAACTGGAAAAATTATGCTTTAACTGGAAACTGGACCAGACCTTAAATAACTGGAAAATCCAGGCCATTCCAGGCCGTCTGGCAACCCTATACGGGACCGATTGCAGCGAAATTCATACCGGTTGTAGCTAACATAATTTCGAGCTTATGTTTAGACCAGGGGCCCCTTATGTAGGACATATTTAGTACACAAAAGCTTTAATTGCTTTAAAATGCGTGCAAAAAATAATCTAGCGCTGAATTAAAAAAGTCTTGGTGGCTTTGTTATGTAAAATATAAACTTTAATTTGCTTTTGGTTTCATTCTATTCCGATTCGGAAATTTCGATTTTTGATCACTGTGTAATTATATCCTATCGAAATTAAGATATTGTGAGACTTTTTTCATTTCGTAAGTCTCAGATTTCATGACATTTTTTAGTTAGAACGTCTCTCTTTTTGGGCCCTCTTGGTCCCTGTGTACGTTTCTGTCATCAATTATCAAGAATTTTAATAAAATCTCTAAAAAATCACATACTAAATATAAATAATCAATAGAAGTCGAAAAATCAACAACCAACAAAGAAACTAAAATTTCCGGGAATTCCCGCTCTATTTCCCGGGATTTCGGGATCGAAAATTTACGTAAAAAACTCTAGTTGTGACAGAATAGAGGCCTTATTGTTTTTTTTACAATGCTTTTTCGATGCTGGTCATCCGTAGATCAGGTGTGGGTGGACTAATATTATTTACAAAAATCAGTAAAAACTCAATATGCCCTGTACCACAGAGTGCTATAGGGTATAAAAATGTCAGTTGATTGTACTGAAAGTGTAGTTGTTCCCAAACAACTAACATTTTAAGTTATTTTTGCTTACAAAACTGGTTCAGTGCCGTTATTTAAAAAAAAAATAAAAATAAGTGTATAAGGATATATTTACCTCCATGAAATTTATTTTCTACATAATTAATAATATGGCCGGAATCAGGTACAACCATTATTGAGCCATCTTGTAGAACGGGTACATCAGCTTTTGGATTTAAATTTAAAAACCAGTTTGAGTATTGCTCTCCGTTTAGTAAATCCACAACATATGGTGTAAATTCAATATTTTTCTCATATAACAGTAAAAGAATCTTAAAAGAAACAAAATTGTTTTCATTTAAATATAAATTATTGCACAAGTGTTACATTCAACCAAACATATTTGCATACTTATATTTACATACATATCGTTCATTTACTACTATAGTGTCATAACTCTTAAAATTTATTCATCATAATCATAATTCAAAATTAATTTTATTAACTAATATATGGGGTATTCCATGTCAAATCGGACACTTTGAATATTTTTTTTTTAGATTTTCCCAATTTTTTACAGTTTTTAGTCCCCTTCGAAAACTTTTTCGTGGTAAATTTTCAATTTTTTTGATGACCGGTTAAAAAGATATCGATTTTTTAAAAATTGGTAGTTTGTTCCTTTACTCAAACTTCTTTTACTTATAACTTCTTCAATAAAAGTCCAAATTACAATTTTTTTTCAAATTTTTTGTTTTTTACGTACATTTAAAAAAACCCCAAAAATTTAAGTTTTAAAATTTAAATCTCATTTTTGAAAATGTATGAACTCTTTGATTTTTTTTAATTTTTTTGTGTAAAACTTCTATTGATTCTACAAATTTTTTGCCCAGTAGGATCGTGGGATAACGATTATTAAAATTTTTTAAAATTGTTTGAAAAAATGTTATTGTAATTTTCCAAACTTAAAATCATTTCTACTGCTCTAATGGTGCGTCATAGAGGGGTCATTTCCGAGACCAACCCCCATTAATTTTTAAGTCTTAACATTTCTTCGGAACAAACTAATATCCTATATCCAATTTATAAGGGGGCTCTTACACAAAATGACATTTTTTAAAATTTGCTCCAACCGCTCTAACTGCCCTAAGAGTGCCCTTAGAGCAATCAAATGTATGACCGACCCACAATATTTTTTTAGTCCAAACATTTTCTCTGAACACCTACCCGCTATCTTTAACTATTAAGGCGGTCCCCATACAATTTTTTATGTATGTTTAACAAAAATGTTGAAGGGTAAAAATAAATGGGGGTCGGTCTCACAAATGACCCCTCTCGGACGCACCATTGGACCGGTAGAAGCTGATTAAATAAAACAAATTTCCAAAAAATAACAAAAATTGTATGGGGACCGCCTTAATAGTTAAAGATAGAGGGTAGGTGTGTTCAGATAAAATGTTTGGACTAAAAAAATATTGTAGGTCGGTCATACATTTGATTGCTCTATGGGCACTCTTAGGGCAGTTAGAGCGGTTGGAGCAAATTTTAAAAAATGTCATTTTGTGTGGCACCCCGCCTAGAAATTAGAGATAGGGTATTCGTTTGTTCCGAAGAAATGTTTAGACATAAAAATTAATGGGGGTCTGTCTTGGAAATGACCCCTCTATGACGAACCATTGGAGCAGTAGAAATGATTTTAAGATTGGAAAATTACAATAATTTTTTTTCAAAAAATTTTAAAAATAGTAATAATTGTTATCCTACGATCCTACTGGGCAAAAAAATTGTAGATTCGATAGAAGTTTTACACAAAAAAATTTCAAAAAAAAATCAAAGAGTACATACATTTTCAAAAATGAGATTTAAATTTTAAAACTTAAAAATCGCATACTAGAGCACTTTTAAGAATTTTTTGGATTTTTTTTAAATACGTAAAAAAACAAAAATTTTGAAAAAAAAATTGTAATTTGGACCATTATTGAAGAAGTTATGAGTAAAAGAAGTTTGAGTAAAGGAACAAACTACCAATTTTAAAAAAAATCGATATCTTTGAACGGGTCATCAAAAAAATCTGAAAATTTACCACAAAGGAGTTTTCAAAGGGTACTAAAAATTGTAAACAAATTGGGAAAATCTAAAAAAAAAAAATATTCAACGTGTCCGATTTGACATGGAATGCCCCATATGTATTGTCATAACTTAAAATATGATTTTGCCGAAAACGCGATGAAAGTTTACAAGTAAGAGATTACTCACAATTGGAGTGGAAGCGTTTTTCCGCAACTGTACTTATTAAAAATAGAATCTAATTGGGCAAAAAAAAAGGCGCGGAATTTTGTTTTCATATGAAATGTATGAGAGCAATGGCGGAAAAACGCCTTCCGCTCCAATTTTGATTAATATCTGAAACTGGTTTTCCATTGAAAAAAAAACGGTACATAGAAAATGTAATAATATGTTCACTTCTCAAACGGTGAGTTTAAAAATATTAATACGAACTTTTGACACAATATAATTATTTAAAAAATAATTCTGTATCATTAACTCAAAAATAACGTTTTTTTGCGTTATGACACTACAACCTGTTATGAGTGTAGAATTAAAAAAGTGTGTGACACGGCGTATGATTAATAATAAAAATAATCATTCGCCTTGAGGTTTCCTGAGTTCTTTATTTTTTTAAAAATTTTTATGTTTACAATAATAGCCTTGTTTTTTTGCATACTGGATTAAGATTAGGATTAACTTTATTTAGTTTAAAAATGGGTCGAATCAAGTCCAGATTTTTTTTTATAATTTTTTTCTGAAATGACATTCAATTAGTAAATATAAACAGAAAACAAATTAAGTTTTGTCCATTATGTTAAGAATAAATAAATTTAGTTAAAACCTAGAATTAATTCACACTCAGAAAATTATTGCAGTTACTACATGACGGTCGTTTGTGTAGTAAGTAGTAGCTGTTGTTTTTAACTACAATTTCGGTCGTTTTTGTATGAAAAAATCTCAAACAACTTTTTTTGTAGTAGTTTCAAAAAATAACTACAAAAAATATACTACACTGTAGCAATAGTTGATTTATGTAGTTGTTTTTAGTTTTTTTTTCTAAAACTCGTTTTTTTCTAGAAATTTTTATTGCAAACGAATGTGTCGAGCGAGTTGGTCGTGCGGGATGCGGAAGGAATTATTTTTATACCAAATAAATAATATCTAAATAAATTAAATTACAATTTATTAAATTTAATTATAACAAAAAATATGTTTTTGGAAAAATATTCTTGAGCGAAAGAAAATAAGTGGATAAATGAGATAACAAGTGTGTATAATATAGCGCTCACATAAGCGTGCGTAAAAACCAATCGGAAAAAACCAAAATAAAATGTGTGCAGTGTTTTGTTTTCTTATGAGCGCGCCATCTTTCTTTTCTTTGTATACACAACAGAGCAGGTACATACTTTTTTGAAACATTCCAAATTAATTCTTTTTTTTTATAAATCAATTTTGCCAAAGCATTTCGTTTTTTTTATTCCAGACAAATTTTGATCAGTAGCGGTGAAAATTTGAAATGAACTATTAAAAAACAAAGGTAAATACAATCAATTTATTTTGTTTAACATTTTATTAATATAATTTTTTTCTTCTATAATTCCAGATAAATACATCAAAAAATTGTCATCATGTCGAAATTCTATACAACCAACTGAAATGTATTGCTTTTTAAATAAATAAATATCAATCATTTAAACGTTTAAGAAATTTTTTAAATAAAATTTCAGGCAATTGTAGAAAAAACAACTGTATTAAACAGTTTTGTAGTAGTTTTTACTACATTTTGTAGTTGAAAATCAATAGTTAAAAACAACAACATGTTAGTTGTTTTTACCGTTATATGTAGTGGACGCCTTTTCAACGACAAAATGTAGTCAAAACAACTGTCTTTTGTAGTAGATTTTACCGACATACTTTTTTGAGTGTACGAACTCGATGTTCAGGGTGAACAAACCGTGTCTAAAACTTCATTTTGAATACGGCTGTAAGAGTATATGAAAAAGGTGTTTCAAAATAATTAAGTAAAGAACTAGTGAAAGATGTTTTTATTGTTATTTTGTAGCATTTTTGGAAGTGATTTTAAAAGTACTTCCTACGGAATATGAAGTTCGGCACCTATCGCTACTTTGTATGTAGTGAAACCACTAATTCTTTTTGAACCACTTCGTTTATTTTTTGCTGGGATCTTAAAACTATTTGTACAGATTTTTGTTAAAAAAAAAAATTAAAATCACGACATTGACTTAAAGTCGTCTGTCGGAGGTTTGTTAGAACTTCCATACTTACCCACACCGCAAAAAAATCTTAGCTGATCCTGTTTTCGAGTTATTGCTAAATAATTACACTTTTCGACAACAAAAACTTCTCAGTGAAATATCCAACTGATTCTTATAAATTTTGCTCTCCTGAATCCGAATCTGCCATCCAATTTGTTCTAGATATTCGCTGTTAAAAGGTAAAAAAAACAATATTTTTGCACTTTTGGTGGTCCACTGTTACAGATTCTTTCAAAAATAGGACTTGATTTTATATAAAATGGACCTCTTGATTTCAAAATTGCAATCCAAATTTTTCTAGCATGTTCTGTTTTCGAGATATTCGCGTTTGAAAATATTTCCACGCGAAAATGCCAAACGCTAATATCTCGAAAATGGAATATGCTAGTAAAATTTGGATTGCTGTTTTGGAATCAGGAGGTCCAATTTATATATAAAAAAGTAAAAGACTTTTTAACAGCGAATATCTCAACAAAAGGTACGTGACAGAACAAATTGGATGGCAGATTTGAATTCACACTCAAAAAATTATGTTAGTAAAATCAACTGAAAATGTCAGTTAAAATAACTACTTTGTAAGTTGTTTTGGGGTCAACTACTTTTTCAGTTAAATCAACTAACAATGTTAGTTATTTTAACTGACAAAAAACAACTGACTTATGTAGTAAAAACTACTAACATTTGTAGTCAAAACAACTAAAATGTAGTAAAAAAAATAATCAATAAATATTTTTTTTTTCCAAAATTTTTTTAGAAAAAAAATTTGAAGACCAAATTTTTTAAAGTTTTTTTTTTTAAAAAAAAGTTGTAAAAAATAAAAAAAAAACGAAAATATATTTTTATTTTTTGGAAAAAAACTGAAAATTTTTCAGAAACAAAAAAAACAACAATTAACTACTTTAAATAACTGTTACTACATCACAGTACTTTTTTGTTAGTAATTCAAAAAAACTACTTAAAATAACTAACAGAAATAGTTGTTTGATATTTTTCATATAAAAACAACTGGCTTTGTAGTTGAAAACAACTAACTACTGTAAAATATACAAACAACTAACATGTAGTAACTTACATAATTTTCTGAGTGCAGGAGAGCCAAATCTATTAGAAACAGTTGGATATTTCACTGGGAGATTTTTATTGTCGAACAGTGTAATTATTTAGCAATAACTCGAAAACAGGATCAGCTAGGATTTTCATGTTAATGATTTTTATATCTCAAAATAAAGAGAAGTGAAATGCCATTACCCGTTTTTGTCACCATTTTAAAACAACCTAAACTTGATGAGGGGTGTGTACTTTAAATTTATAATGTATTTTACTAAGCTATTCAGTTCTCATCGTTAACACCATTTAAAACCTTTATAATATCGGTATCGCTTAAGAAAGCCGCTCCAAAATAACACATTCGATATGATCTAAAGATTGGAAATTTCGCGAGGAAAAGTTGATTATTCTCAATTTCATTTGTGTTGAACACCTGGCCTTAAAAATCTACATAATTTTCAGAATCTAATAATTAAAATTTTTCTATAGATAACATGTCTCAGAATTTTTCTTTGCAAAAAATGTTTCAGAATCTGCGAATTTTTCTATAGAAAAAATGCCTCAGAAACAAAAATTTTCTTTAGAAAAAATGTCTCAGAAACTGCAAATTTCCTTAAGAAAAAATGTTTCTATGGATAAAATAACTCAGAATCTGTGAATTTTTTCTATAGAAAAAATGCCTTAGAATCTGAAAGTTCTTATAGAAAAAAATGTTTCAGAATTTGAGAATTTTTGTGTAGAAAAGGTCTCAGATTCTGAAATTTGTTTCCATATTTTCTATATAAAAAAGACATTTTTTTATAAAACAATATCATATTCTGAGATATTTAATTAATATAAAAATTTTCTTATTCTAAAACATTTAATTAATATAAAAATTCTCATATTTAGAGAAATTTTTTTAATATTTTTAGATTTTTCCTTAAACAAAATTTCCTCTAAAAATTTTCAGATTTTTAATTAAAAATTTTCAGATTTTTTATTTAAAAATTTTAAGATTTTTCATTTAAAAACTTTTAGATTTTTGCTATGAAAAATTTTTAAATATTTCCAATGCAAAATTTTCAGATTTTTCCTATGAAAAATTTTCAGATTTTTCCTATGAAAAATCTTTAGATATTTTTTATGAAAATTTCTCAAATTTTGAGACTTTTTTTCCTCAGGCAATTTTTCCCCCTTGTAAGTGGAGGGTATAAAAACACAAAAAATCGTGCCGTTGCGATCAGCTGTTTTTTTTTAGACAACATTTTTTTGATAAATTTTTTCCAAAAGAAAAATTCTCATATTTTGAGACATTTTTTCAATATTTCTAGATTTTTCCTTAAAACTTTCAGAGTTTTTCCTTTAAAAATTTTCTGATTTTTAATTTAAAAATTTTCAGATTTTTCATTTAAAAACTTTCAGATTTTTGCTATGAAAAATTTTCAGATTTTTCCTATGAAAAATTTTTAGATTTTTTATATGAAAATTTGTTCAAATTTCAAGACTTTTTTCGTCAGGCAATTTTTTAAGAAAATTTAGTTCTTACACTCAAAAAATTATGTTAGTAAAATCAACTGAAAATGTCAGTTAAAATAACTACTTTGTAAGTTGTTTTGGGGTCAACTACTTTTTCAGTTAAATCAACTAACAATGTTAGTTATTTTAACTGACAAAAAACAACTGACTTATGTAGTAAAAACTACTTACATTTGTAGTCAAAACAACTGAAATGTAGTAAAAATAAAATAATCAATATATAGTTTTTTTTCAAAAAAAAAAAAAAAAAAAAAAAATTGAACACCAAATTTTTTCCAAGTTTTTTTTAAAGTTGTGAAAAATAAAAAAAAACGAAAATTTATTTTTATTTTTTGGAAAAAAACTTTAAAAAATTTTCAGATATAAAAACAATAAAATTAACTACTTTAAATAACTGTTACTACATCACAGTACTTTTTTGTTAGTTGTTCAAAAAAACGACTTAAAATTACTAACAGAAATAGTTGTTTGATATTTTTCATACAAAAACAACAGACTTTGTAGTTGAAAACAACTAACTACTGTAAAATATACAAATAACTAGCATGTAGTAACTTACATAATTTTCTGAGTGTACTTCTTTTTTCCTCTTTTTCTTTCCTTTTATTTCTTCTTTTCCTCTTTTTCATTTTTAAGCTTGGTCTGAAGGGGGAGGGTAATTTCCCCTTCCCCCCATGTAAAGGCGCATGCTACAATCTACCACTAACAAGAAAAGTCTCCCTAGTGTCACCCTCCGATATTTAAGGAATTAAAAAAATTTCATGGTCGTTTTTATTGGTGGTGGGGGAGGGGGTTCGACGAAAGAGATAGGTGATACCTCCCCCCTTGCGATAAATGTTTACTAATTCATTTATTATGCTTTCTGCAACATAGGGCGGACTAAAACAAGTGATATTTTTATGTCCCCTGGTTCCAACTGCAGTGTTAATAAAATCCACATAACTTTTAGGCCTGGTGAATAAAAACTTGCCTTGAATAAAAATTAGGAAAAAGATCTCAGAATCTCAGACTTTTTCAACAGGAAAAAGGTCTTAAAATCTCAGATTTTTTCTTTAGAAAAAAGGTCTCAGAATCTCAGAATTTGAGACTTATTTTATAGAAAACTAGCTTACCATCCCGGTACTTCGTTACCGGTTGCATTGAATACCGAATAATAGAAGGATCAGGATTACTCTATGATTTCAAAAAATTCCCCTAGGTAGTCTTTGTTTTATTTACTTGTGGACGTTTACGTCTTTCATAAAATAATATTTCAATGAATAATTTAAACAATACAATTTGAATAACTTCGCTGGTACGTTATCATGTGCGTTCCGGTGAAAAAAAGATATTGACAATTTTCGAGCCCTTATATCAGGTTTTTGGATTTAAAGTGAATAAATATTTCAGTGAAAAAAGAAATGGGAATAAAAATAAGTTTGAGTGAAAAAACATATAGGGGGAAAAAATATGGAATAAAAAAAGTTAAATACGATAAATTTGAGTAAAATGTATCATTCCATATTGTTCCCTGCTCTATTTCATTTCGATCCCCGTTCTACTCCATTTCATTTCCAATTCCACCTCCTTTTGTTCCATGCAAGTTTCATTCCTCTCCATATAATATGCGTTAAAGAAATAAAAATTTATATTGTCGTTATTTTATAGATATGAAAAGTACCATTTTACACCACTTTTACCAGGTACCCCTTTTTATCCTAAAATTTTAAATTTTAAAATATGGCTGTTATTTCTGGGGCTTTTAGTTTAATAGTTAGATAGGTAAAAATAACCATTTGCCACCTCTTCCCTTAAAATTAAATTTTCCAAAAAACCTTTTTTTTGTGCTAGTTGATCCTATATTTAAAATATCAAGTTTCTGAACCATTATTTCAAGAAATATAAGAATAACCAAATTTACACTTCTTTATCCCCTTTACAATCAGTCGCGACCCTTAGAAACAGAATTTCCTAAAATAAAGCATTCAAAATTTCAGTGCCTAGGATCATTATTTATTTTATTTATTTATTTTCATGAAATATAAAAAGTATCAAAAAACCCTTTTTTATACCTCTAGAAACGGATTTTTTTAAAAAATACTTTAGCAGAATGTTTTTTCACCGAAGTACCTTACATTCCAAAATTCAAGCTTCTAAGGTCATTATTATAGAAACAAAAAAAGTACCAAAAGTACACTTTCTTACCCCCGTTATATACCCCCGTTTTATAAAAAGTACTTTTTATAAAGGGTACTTTTTATAAAAGGTACCTTTTATAAATGGTACTTTTTATAAAAGGTACTTTTTATAAAAGGTTCTTTTAATAAAAGGTACTTTTTATAAAAGGTACTTTTTATAAAAGGTACTTTTTATAAAAGGTACTTTTTATAAAAGGCACTTTTTATAAAAGGTACATTTTATAAAAGGTACTTTTAATAAAAGGTACTTTTTATAAAAGGTACTTTTTATAAAAGGTATTTTTTATAAAAGGTACTTTTTATAAAAGGTACTTTTTATAAAAGGTACTTTTTATAAAAGGTACTTTTTATAAAAGGTACTTTTTATAAAAGGTACTTTTTATAAAAGGTACTTTTTATAAAAGGTACTTTTTATAAAAGGCACTTTTTATAAAAGGTACATTTTATAAAAGGTACTTTTTATAAAAGGTACTTTTTATAAAAGGTACTTTTTATAAAAGGTACTTTTTATAAAAGGTACTTTTTATAAAAGGTACTTTTTATAAAAGGTACTTTTTATAAGAGGTACTTTTTATAAAAGGTACTTTTTATAAAAGGTACTTTTTATAAAAGGTACTTTTTATAAAAGGTACTTTTTATAAAAGGTACTTTTTATAAAAGGTACTTTTTATAAAAGGTACTTTTTATAAAAGGTACTTTTTATAAAAGGTACTTTTTATAAAAGGTAGTTTTTATAAAAGGTACTTTTTATAAAAGGTACATTTTATAAAAGGTACTTTTTATAAAAGGTACTTTTTATAAAAGGTACTTTTTATAAAAGGTACTTTTTATAAAAGGTACTTTTTATAAAAGGTACTTTTTATAAATGGTACTTTTTATAAAAGGTACTTTTTATAAAAGGTACTTTTTATAAAAGGTACTTTTTATAAAAGGTACTTTTTATAAAAGGTACTTTTTATAAAAGGTAATTTTTATAAAAGGTACTTTTTATAAAAGGTACTTTTAAAAAAAAAAAATTTATAAACGGTACAGAATTTTCAGAAAGTACTTGTTCCAGAATTTTTTATTTCACTAAAGGATCCTACATTCTAAATTTCAAGTTTGAATGAACATTATTTTAGTAAATAAAAAAAAGGACCAAAAGTACACTTTTTTACTCATTTTACTCCCGTAGAATCTACATTGGCAAAAACCCAGCTGTAGTGAATCTTTTTTCCCGGAAGTGAACCGAAATTGAAAATTTCAAGTTTCTAGTACCATTATGTCAGGAGATATAAAAAGTACCAAAAGTACAGTTTCTTACCCCTCAGGATTAACACTGGCAAAAATCCGCTCTTAGTGGTTCTATATTTCGGGAGGTGAACATACAGTCCAAATTTCAAGTCTCTATGACCATTATTTCAGGAGATATAAAAAGTACCAAAAGTACAGATTTTTACCCTTTTTACACCCTTAGAACCAACATTGGCAAAAACCCAGCCTTACTGGATCTAAATTCCATAATGTAAACATACAGTCCAAATTTCAAGTCTCTATGACCATTATTTCAGGAGATATAAAAAGTACCAAAAGTACAGTTTTTTACCCTTTTTACCCCCTTAGAATCAACACTGGCAAAAATCCAGCCTTAGTGGATCTATATTTCGGAAGGTGAACATACAGTCCAAATTTCAAATCTCTATGACCATTATTTCAGGAGATATGAAAAGTACCAAAAGTACAGTTTTTTACCCTTTTTACCCTCTTAGAATCAACACTGGCAAAAATCCAGCCTTGGCGGTTCTATATTCCGGGAGGTAAAGATGCAGCCCAAATTTCAAGTCTCTACGACCATTATTTCAGGAGATATAAAAAGTACCAAAAGTACAGTTTTTTACCCTTTTTACCCCCTTAGAATCAACATTGGCAAAAATCCAGCCTTAGTGGATCTATATTCCGGGAGGTGAACCTACAGTCCAAATTTCAAGTCTCTAGCTTCAGCGGTTTGGGCTGGGCGATGATGAATCAGTCAATAAGTCAGTCAGTCAGTCAGTCAGTCAGTCAGTCACATTACTCTTTTATATATATAGATTATCTTTAAATCTGAGACTGTTTCTCTATTGAAAAAAGTCTTAGAATTTGAGATTTATTCTATTTGAAGAAAATTTTAGAATATGAGACTTTTACTAAAGGAAAAAGTTTTTAGAGTCTGAGACTTTTTTATGGGGGTAAGGTTTAAGAACCTGAGAATTTGAGGCTTTTTCTATAGGAAAACGGTATCAAAATGTAAGACATTTTCTATAGGAAATAGGTTTTAGAATCTGAGACTTTTTCTTTATTACACTCAAAAAATTATGTTAGTAAAATCAACTGAAAATGCCAGTTAAAATAACTACTTTGTAAGTTGTTTTGGGGTCAACTACTTTTTCAGTTAAATCAACTAACAATGTTAGTTATTTTAACTGACAAAAAACAACTGACTTATGTAGTAAAAACTACTTACATTTGTAGTCAAAACAATAATCAATATATGGGGCATTCCATGCCAAATCACTCACTTTTAGGCCCGACCCCCTTCGATTAATTTTATTTTTGGAAATGTTTTAGTACGTATTAAATGCAACTTGCAGCCAAATTTTCAGCCTTTTATACCAAGGTGGTGTTGAGTAATCAATTTTTCAAAATGGCGATTTTTTCCAAAAAATGAAAAAATTTAAATTTTCAATCAATTTTGACCAGTAAAAAATATAGATATTTTAAAAAAAGTTGGACAACGTTTTGTTGGTATTTAAATGTAGTTTTAGAAAAAAAATGTGAGAAAATTATTCGAAGTAATTATCACTTATTTTTTGACGTTTAAAAATTAAAATCGACTTTTTGAAAAAGTCCGAAACCTTCGATTTTTTTTTTAAAATGTCAAAAAATTCTACTCTAAATTACGCAACTTTTAAGTCATAATTCGAGATGTGATCGTAATTCGTTCTATTTTTATTCAAATTTTTAAAATTACACTTTTTTTTTTTTGACTCTGGTTTATTTTATATGGTGCTCCAAAAAAAATAATTTGGTAAATATTGACCGTAACTTCCCCTAGATATATTAACTTGGGTGTAAAAATACGTCTCAGAAAATTTTAGGATGATCGGACATGGGTAAGGCGTGCCGCATCGGCTTTGAAGTTTGAAAATCGGATTACAAGGGAAAATATGCATTTTTTTCTGTTTTCTTAATTTTTTTGGTATTTTAAGTTAATTTTGAATTCAAATGGTTACAGAATTGAAATGTAGAGTAAAATGTCTCTCTATTAAGGTCATAAAAACCGAAATCGGTTTAAAATCAGCCAAGTTATTACAACTTCCCCAGGCATCTAACGTGTGGCAGACAACTTGATTAATCAATACAATCCGATTTTTGAAATTCATTGAAATTTTCTACTGTAATAACATTTTTTTATTCTTCAAGTTCAAATGTTATTAGATGACAAGTATTTTTCATATTGTGTTTTGCTAACATTTTTTAAATTAGTGCTAAAAATGCCTGCATTTTCCACACCCTTTTGAAATCTCTATTTTAAAAAAAAAATTTTTTTTTTGTTTTAAAATTTGGAAAAGTCAAAAAAATATTACACTGAAACATGAATAATGAAAAAATGTTATTACAGTAGAAAATTTCAATAAATTTAAAAAAAGGGCCTCGTATTTTTTAATCAAGTTGTATGGCACACGCTAGATGTCTGGGGAAGTTGTAATAACTTGGCTGATTTTCAACCGATTTTAGTTTTTAGTACCTTATTAGAAAGGCATTTTACTCCACATCATAATTCTGTAATCACTCGAATTAAAACTTAACTTAAAATACCAAAGAAATTGCGAAAACAGAAAAAAAATCATATTTTTCCTTGTAATCCGTTTTTTAAACTTCAAGGACCATGGTAAGCGCCTTACACATGTCCGATCGTCCCAAATTTTTGTGAGACGTATATTTACCTCCAAATGAATATATTTAGGGTAAGTTAGGGTCAGTATCTACCATTTTTTTTTTTTTGGAGCTCCATATAAAATAAATCAGAGCCAAAACATAAAAGGTGCAATTTTAAAAATTAAAAAAAAAATAGAAAGAATTGTGATCACATCTCGAGTTATGGCTTAAAAGTTGCATAATTTAGAGTAGAATTCTTATAGTTTTTTACAAAAAAATCGAAGGTTTCGGACTTTTTCAAAAAGTCAATTTTAATTTTTAAACGTCAAAAAATAGGTGATAATTACTTCGAATAATTTTTTCACATTTTTTTTCTAAAACTACATTTAAATACCAACAAAACGTTGTCCAACTTTTTTTAAAATATCTATATTTTTTACTGGTCAAAATTGATTGAAAATTTAAATTTTTTCATTTTTTGGAAAAAATCGCCATTTTGAAAAATTGATTACTCAACACCACCTTGGTATAAAAGGCTGAAAATTTGGCTGCAAGTTGCATTTAATACGTACTAAAACATATCCAAAAATAAAATTAATCGAAGGGGGTCGGGCCTAAAAGTGAGTGATTTGGCATGGAATGCCCCATATATTTTTTTTTTCAAAAAATTTTTCAGAAAAAAGTTGAAGACCAAATTTTTCCCTTTTTTTTTTTTTAAAAAAAAAAAAGTTGTGAAAAACAAAAAAAAAACTAAAATTTATTTTTATTTTTTGGAAAAAAACTTTGAAAATTTTTCAGAGATAAAAAAATTTAATTAACTACTTTAAATAACTGTGACTACATCACAGTACTTTTTTGTTAGTTGTTCAAAAAAACGACTTAAAATAACTAACAGAAATAGTTGTTTGATATTTTTCATACAAAAAACAACTGACTTTGTAGTTGAAAACAACTAACTACTGTAAAATATACAAACAACTAACATGTAGTAACTTACATAATTTTCTGAGTGTAAACATTTTTTAGAATCGTAGACTATTTCTATAAGAAAAAGGCCTGAAAGTCTGCGACTTTGTCTATAGGAAAAATGTCTTAGAGGCTGAAACTTTTTTTTATAGGAAATGGTATCAGAGGCTAAAACTTTTTTTATGGGAAAATAATCTCAGAATTTGAGATTTATTCTATGGAAATCTAACATTTTTTTATTGGAAAAAGGTCTCAGAATCTGATTTTTTTTTCTATAGAAAAAAATCTCAAAACTGACCCAGGGTTCGTGCCCCGTGTGTCCTAATGATTAAAAGGTACTGATTAAAATATATTTTTCTTAAGGAAAAATGTGTCAGAATCTTAGACTTTTTCTATAAGAAAAAGGTCTCAGAGTCTCAGACTTTTTTAATTGGAAAAGAAGGTATCAGATTCTGAGACTTTTCTATATGATATAGTCTACGAGTCTGGGACTTTTTCTATAGGAAAAAGGTCTCAGAGGCTGAAAATCTGAGACATTTTCTACACTGAGGGAAAAAAACATATTTAAATCAAATATTTTCATGTTTATTTTAAGTATGCTACATATTTCTGGAAAAATTTTAATTTCAATATTGTTTTTGATTGATTTTAACAAAATATGTTTGTTTTAAAGTTGCATACAATTTTGATTTAAAATTTATCACTTTAAATTTAATATGCTGTCATTAAAAGTCGTTAAAAATTTGAAAAAATCTTTTTCAAATATTTGTATTAAAAATAATATTTTTCGTGGTTATTTTAAAGTTGAACAATTTTAGTTTTTGACATTTAAAGTTTTTTTTTAAGAAATATAGTAAAGTTGGGCAATTTTGTTTTAAGTAGATACAATGTTAAAATATTGTTTCATTAAAAAAAAGACGTCCATTTTTTCACATCTCGAAATGTGACGATTTTTAAGTGAAATTAATTATACACTCAAAATAATTACTCTGTTAAAAACTCTGTAAAATGACTGTAATCTTAATTCGACAGACATTTGACAAAGTTATCTGTCGAAATACAGATTTTAAGAATATACTTTGTATTTTCTTGTAACCGAAAAATAAAATTTTATCTGTAATTTTAGTTTTTACTTTGTAATCTCTATTTTATAGATAATAAACAGAGTTTTTTGGTAAAATACAGATTTTATACATTTTCTCGTAACCAAAATACTAAATTTCAACTGTAATTTAACTTAGTGCTCTGTAATACAGTTTTTAAATAAAAGCTCTTCAAAAAACTCCCAAATATTTCAACCGCTCTTTAAAAAGCGTCTTAAATTACAATAAAACCTGGTAAATTGTACGAGGATGTCGAGTAAAATTGGAGGTACTCGTAAAATACATCGTAATTTTCACAAAAATAAAAAAAGTAGATTTACAATTTGGAAGCATTAAAGCGGGCAAATTTACTCGGTGGCATTTTTCAATTGTCAACACTACTTACACATTAAGGAAAGAGAAATTGATCAGAAACAAATAGTAAATAAAATAGTAAAATTCTGGTCGCTTTTATCAATATTTTACAGATGATTCTGTAAATTTACAGTTTTTTTTATCGAAATCATTTTACAGAGTTTTCTTCGTAAAATAACAAAAAATCTTGCTGGTTGGAAATCTATGGTATTTTCTGCTGGCTCAGCAGAGTATCTCTGTAATTTAACAGAGTGATTATTTTGAGTGTATTAACTAAATTAAAATTAAAAAACTAAAGTGAAAAACAAAATTAACAATAAAAACAAAAATAAAACTGAAAAAGTAAAAAACAAGTGAAAAAAATAAAGACAGAAAAAGTGAGGAGAGGGTGTGTCTATGTAATTGGCAAAAAATGAAAACTTCTAACTTCAGTTTTTTGTATTTGGTATATAAGTATTAATCTAAATGTGTTTATTTTTTATTTTTGGAATTTAATTATATTTGTTGTAATTAGATGTAGTGCTACAATTAGGGTAGAAGTACATCCAAGGCTTTGGCTTTAATTTTTTTTTATGTATAGCAAAAACCAAAGCCAACAAGCAATATTTAAAGCCAAAGCCTTGGATGTAATTCTACCCTTAGATGTACAATTCGAGTAGTGTTATTTTTTTTGCTGTGTTATTAAAAAATATTATAAAAATAATTTAAAAATAAAAAAAAAACTAAAACAAAAATGTATTGTTTTATTTTAAATTCCATTGTTTTTAGGTAAGTAAAAAGCTGCAAAAGAAAAAAATTTCCCATATTTAAATTAATATTGGTCAATTTTAAATTAAAATTTGTTGCATATTTAAATTTAGCATGGCCAATTTTAAAACAATATTGTTACATCTTAATTTTAAAATGTTGTCTACTAATCGTGTCATGTTAAAAACAACTAGAAACATATTTAAATTAAATAAAAACAAACTTTGTTCTATTTCGTCACTGTTTTATATTTAATTTAAAGTTGTTTCTGTTTGATTTTAATATTTTTTTTTCTTAGTGTATAGGAAAAAGGTTTAAGAATCTGAGACATTTTCTATAGGAAAAATCTCAAAATCGGATACCTTTACTATAGGAAAAACATCTCAAAAATGGCCCTGGGTTCGTGCCCCGTGTGTCCTAATGGTTAAAAGGTATTAATTAAAATACAATAAGGGGGGTAGTAATTTAAAACTCTTTTTTGAGTTAACATTTTTCGATAGTATTGGATTTTCTCCCCAAGTATTTAAAAAAGCCCACTTTTAGCAATAAGGAGTATAAATGTGTTATCCGTAAACTTTTGATATTGTTGCAAAATCAGCTGCAGTTGTTCGGCTTTAACTACTAAACTAATATTTTTTTAAGATTTGTTAGCTTTTCCATCTCTTTTTTTTTTGCAAAAAAAAAACATCACTGTTTTTGCTCGTCCGATAACGGTGAATGGATGATCTTTTGTAAAAAAATCCATCCTAAATTCTAAAGCTGTATCCGTGACTGCATTAGGCAAAACCGTTAAAATAGTTGGGATTGTACTGTATATAGATATTTGTTTTGAATAATATAATTTTACTGTTTTACGTTATTGTTACGCTTAATTAAACACACATAATTATTGTAAACAAATGAAAGTGAATTGAAAATTTAAATTAGTTTTTTTAATGGCATTCATTTATAACTCCAGCAAAAGTATATTGCGTATTTAAATCATATGCAAACTATTGTCATTTTTCCTTAAATAGTCTATTTTTTACTTTATATATTTTTTAATGATAAGATCACATGATAAAAAAAATACAATAAGAATTTTTTAACACTTGATTTTTATACCCTCCAACTACAGTATGAGGGTATACTCACTTTGTCATTCCGTGTGTAACGCATCAAAATATCGGTCTACGACCCCATAAAGTATATATATTTATGATCAGTGATCGATTCTAAGACATTCTAGCGATGTCCGTCCGTCCGTCCGTCCGTCTGTCCGTCCGTCTGTCCGTCTGTCCGTCTGTCCGTCTGTAGTTAACACGATGCAGTCCAAAATAAAAGAGCTAGACTCCCGACATTGGGCACGAATATGTCTAATGTTCCTAGGCAGGTTAAGTTCGTAAAGGAGCAAAATCGGTCCAGGGGGAAAAAAAGTTCCCCCTTGAGGAACTAAACCAACCTCTGAAAAATACCATATTTTTACATGATTTTCTTTGTTTTTGTTTAACAAATGCAACATTTTTATGCTACAAGAAGTTCAAAATCCTGCATTTGGACCCACAGAATTAAAAAATTTAGTTTTTTCGGTCCGCCCCCCCCCCCTTTTATGGGCGAGGAATATTTTTTTTTTAATAAACTTGTATTTTTTTACAGCAAAAAGTATACGAATGAATTCTTAAATACATATTCGAGAAGAAATGCTCCCCCCCCAATTACCACTACCGACCCCCCCCCCCAAAAAAAAAATAAAACGCGCCTGCAATTTTTTTTTTATTTATTTGCATGTTGGAGGGTATAACAGATTCGGCACAGCCGAATTTAACACTCTCACTTGTTTTTTCTTAAATTTGTTAACATACTTTTTGTGAGTAAAAATTATACGGATGAATATATAAAACTAATTCATCATCTCGAAATGTGGGTGCTTTAAAATCCTTCAATGAGGAAATTGGTTTATGATTTAAATGTTCACAATTTTCACCCATATTCGTTTTTCTTTTGAAAGGCAACCGAAAATTTCGTTTTTAACTATTTTGTATGCAGTAAATTTTTAAGTTCGTACTAATTACAAAATCGTATATTTTTTATTTTAAATTTTAGTAACACTGTTGCTCACGAAAAAGGTATTAAGACGTTTTTTTTTTTATGTTCGTTTGAAAAATAAAAAGTTTTATCACATGCTTCTACCGCACACACAAAGTTTTAGTGGTATTAACTGAACTACAACTACCCGTAGACTTAGTGACGGAAGCGGGCTGGTTGGTTAACGGAGACTAGTCTATGTTAAGTTAATGATACTAAATTCATACAAACAAAACCGACTTCTAAAATACGAGGAAAAATATTCTCATTTCGTTATTTTATTTATTTTATGTCATCTGCTTTTATTTTGTATATTTGAACTTGGCCTATTGTTTGGATCTTAATTTACACTTTTTGTAAAATGTACTGAATAGAATTATGGTGGGGAGATCTATTTTGTTTATTTTTCTCTTTTTAGTTTTTTTTTTGTTTTATATTTGAACCCTTTAACACACAGGTGGGACACAATTTGAAAATTATGTTGCCTGTAGAATTTACTTTGAGAATGTTTACCGGGATTCTCGGAAATAAACCAGTTGACTGCTGTACTACACTTAAAAAATTATGTTAGTAAAATCAACTGAAAATGTCAGTTAAAATAACTACTTTGTAAGTTGTTTTGGGGTCAACTACTTTTTCAGTTAAATCAACTAACAATGTTAGTTATTTTAACTGACAAAAAACAACTGGCTTATGTAGTAAAAACTACTTACATTTGTAGTCAAAACAACTAAAATGTAGTAAATATAAAAAAATCAATATATAATTTTTTTTTCAAAATATTTTTCAGAAAAAAAATTGAAGACCAAATTTTTTCCAAGTTTTTTTTTTAAAAAAAAGTTGTAAAAAAATAAAAATAACGAATTTTTTTTTTTTTTGGAAAAAAACTTTAAAACTTTTCAGAGATAAAATAAATAAAATTAACTACTTTAAATAACTGTTACTACATCACAGTACTTTTTTGTTAGTTGTTCAAAAAACGACTTAAAATAACTAACAGAAATAGTTGTTTGATATTTTTCATACAAAAACAACTGACTTTGTAGTTGAAAACAACTAACTACTGTAAAATATACAAATAACTAACATGTAGTAACTTACATAATTTTCTGAGTGTAAGGTTCACTCAGAAAATTATGTAAGTTACTACATGTTAGTTGTTTGTATATTTTACAGTAGTTAGTTGTTTTTAACTACAAAGTCAGTTGTTTTTATATGAAAAATATCAAACAACTATTTCTGTTAGTTATTTTAAGTCGTTTTTTTGAATAACTAACAAAAAAGTACTGTAATGTAGTAACCGTTATTTAAAGTAGTTAATTTTATTTTTTTATTTCTGAAAAATTTTTAGTTTTTTTTCCAAAAAAAAATAAAAATAAATTTTTGTTTTTTATTTATCACAACTTTTTTTAAAACAAAAAAAAAAAAACTTGGAAAAAATTTCTTTCATATTTTTCTAAAATTTTTTTTGACAGTTTACACTGCCAACAATCGTCAACAAACTGCCAATTGTAATTATAAATACTAGCAGTTATCATAAAAGGAAGAAAATACTTAAAAATCATTACATAAATTCGCAATGATTAAAATAATAGTTTAATTTTCATAGTTTATTTCCTGCAGACAAGCCATATGGCTTAGCGGGGTTAGAATTAGTTGGAATTATACTACAAAGCAGCGTTTAAATTACTACGAAGAAAGTAGCTTAAACAACCAAAATTGACGATATGTGTAGTTTTAAAAACAAACAATATGTAAATCATTCAATTGCTATAACTACTAATACTTGCACATTTCTGTTTTTGTAGCGAGAGCTTACGATTATTTTTAAAAATGAATAAGTAGCAAAAAAAACAAAAACATTAGAATTGTGTAGCCTACAAGTAGCCTACAAATTATTTTTGGTAGCCTACCTGTAGCCTACAAATTATTTTTGGTAGCCTACCTGTAGCCTACAAATTATTTTTGGTAGCCTACCTGTAGCCTACAAATTATTTTTGGTAGCCTACCTGTAGCCTACAAATTATTTTTGGTAGCCTACAAATATTGTTTTTGTAGCCTACAAAGAAAAAATTTAATAAAACTATAACACACACACTTATCTTGTTTAACATAACTGTTTTATTTTAATGTGTATAAAGAATAGGGTTGGATTGTTTTAATGTAAAATTATAATTCAAATTATAATAAGATTTTTGCGTGAGTGTGCGTGAGTCGATTTTTTTTTACGCTAAACTTTAAATTTTTTTGAAAATTTTAAAAGATTTTTCAAATTTTAGTTTTTAAATTTTTTTTGTATGAATAAGAGTTTCGTGAGTGTGAGTCAACGAGAGTGTGAGTGAAGCTTGAGTGAGTGCACGTGAGTGTGAGTTGTATTAAATTTACTCACGTGAGTGTGAGTAGAAAAAATTTGGTCGTGAGTGAGTGTGCGTGATTCAAAAATTCATGTCGTGGGCGTGAGTGAGTGTGAGTCAAAAATTACTCACGCGCCCATCTCTAATTAAAACCATGTTTTGTGTATTTTTCAACACGTGAATTTTCGAAAAACCCAATGTAGAGATGGGTGCGTGAGTGGATTTTGACTCACACTCACTCAAGCTCACGCAAAAATAATCGAATCACTCACGCAATTTTTTTTTTATTCACGCTCACTCACTATTCACGTGAGTAATAAAAATCTTACTCACGCCAGATTCAATCACGCTCACGCGTGAGTCACGCAAAATCTACTCACGCAATAAAATTATCTTACCAAAAAAAAAACTCCAAAAAATTTTTTTTAAATTTTTTTTAAAAATTTTTCTAAAAATCTTATCACGCAAACTCACGCAAAAAAAAAATGACTCACTCACTCAGATTTTTTTTAAGCTCACACTCACTCACAATCACGTGATTTAAAAAAAATCACTCACGCGTGATTCACGTGAATCACGCAAATCACGTGACCAGCGCCCATCTCTAACCCAATGTTAATGTCACGGTTTTTCTCATAACTTCTGAGCGTCTAGACCGATAATATTAAAATCGCGTACATATTCGAAAATATCGAAAAATTCGATAAAATTCCAAATTTTTCTATATTTTTTTGACCAAAATTAAAAGAAATTTATTAAAAATTATTATTATTCTTTTTTCGATGTTGTATTCATTTTATACCATCTTAACGAAATTTTTAATATGATCACGTTTTTATATTGCAACATTTGTTTACAATGTGATACTGTAGTAATACTACTGTAGTAATATTGTAGTAATACTGTAGCCTACAAATATACTACTGTAGTATATTTGTAGCCTACAAATATACTACTGTAGTATATTTGTAGGCTACAACAATAAAATTTGTTTTCCGCTACTGCTCTGTTTGGAGTTTTTATTATTTTCATGTTGTTGTAGTTTAGGCAAACACAAAAAAGAAAAGTAAACAAAAGCTATAACTTATAATATTGAAATTGTTTGAAGTGATATGAAAAGCAAAAGCAAAAAAATGGGTAGCTAACGTAGCCTTTCAAACGCTGCTACAAAGTCTTAAATAAAGAATTTAATTAAAAAAAAAAAAATTTATACACTGACAAAAAAGTATACTATATTTTAATCAAGTTGACCTTAATTTAAGAAAAGTCGGGCTCCCAGGAAAATTTTTTGGAACAAATTCCTGGTTCAATAGATTCTTGAATACATTCTACGGTAATCACAACTAAATTTTCTATGTAAAATTATTTTTCAAAAAAACTACTTGCTCTAAAAAACGATTGCTTTTGGGACAATTTCAAACAAAAATCATTGATTCTGGAATGTTAAGTAGAACCGGTTGCAGGGTAGTTTGATGCGTTCAGGAACCCATTATTTGGAACAGAAAATTTTGCTGGGCTTGCGAGAGCTAAAAAAAAATTTTTGGAATTCCACATTTTACATTTTTTTTCCTAAAAACTAGTAAAGCATTTACTTAAATATATCTTCAAAACGGGCCTTTACATTGTTATTTTTTTTGTGTTGATATGTATTATTCAAACGAAAACACCTTAAAAATTGTATTATTACAAGATATTATCCGTTGCCATTTTTGTTAAAAAATTTTGCACACAAAATCATAAATTTTCTTTTTTCAATTTATTTTATTTTGTTTGAATTTTAAATAATCACAATAAAAATGAAAAGCCGAAAGCAAAATATTAATTTTTGAAAAATTTTAAAATATTTTCTGATACGTTATACTTTTTAAAAAAAGTAAATTATACAAAATTCATTATACAAAGTGTGATAATGTAAAACCTGCTTAAGCATTGTCACTACATTTTAAGGGGGCTCCCATACAAATATTACATTTTTATAAAACTGCTCCTGCTGCTCTAACTGCCTCAATAGTGCCCCTACATGACTCAAATGTATGATTGACCCTTATTACTTTGTCGTTTTCGCTATCGATAATTCCAGTCGTAACGATAGTAAAATCGCCATTTTTCAGAATTTTTCAAAAAAAACAATAGTTATTTCAGGCGATAAAGATATCGTTTCGATATGAAAGTATGATATCGTTTTCGTCACACTCAGAAAATTATGTAAGTTACTACAAGTTAGTTATTTGTATATTTTACAGTAGTATGTTGTTTTCAACTACAAAGTCAGTTGTTTTTGTATGAAAAATATCAAACAACTATTTATGTTAGTTATTTTAAGTCGTTTTTTTGAACAACTAACAAAAAAGTACTGTAATGTAGTAACAGTTAATTAAAGTAATTAATTTTATTTTTTTTATTTCTGAAAAACTTTTAAAGTGTTTTTTCAAAAAAAAATTTTATGTTTTTTAATTTTTCACAACTTAAAAAAAAAACTTGAAAAAATTTTGGTTTTAAATTTTTTTTCCTGAAACATTTTTTGAAAAATTATATATTGATTATTTAATTTTTACTACATGTTAGTTGTTTTGACTACAAATGTAAGTAGTTTTTACTACATAAGTCAGTTGTTTTTCGAATGACGCACTCAGAAAATTATGTAAGTTACTACATGTTAGTTGTTTGTATATTTTACAGTAGTTAGTTGTTTTCAACTACAAAGTCAGTTATTTTTGTATAAAAAATATCAAACAACTATTTCTGTTAGTTATTTTAAGTCGTTTTTTTAAACAACTAACAAAAAAGTACTGTAATGTAGTAACAGTTATTTAAATTAGTTAATTTTATTTTTTTATCTCTGAAAAATTTTCAAAGTTTTTTCCAAAAAAAACTCTTTTTTTATTTTTGACAACTTTTTTAAAAAAAAAAAAAAAATTTGGTCTTCATTTTTTTTCTGAAAAATTAAAAAAAAAAATATATATTGTTTTTTTTTTTATTTTTACTACATTATAGTTGTTTTGACTACAAATGTTAGTAATTTTTACTACATAAGTCAGTTGTTTTTTGTCAGTTAAAATAACTAACATTGTTAGTTGATTTAACTGAAAAAGTAGTTGACCCCAAAACAACTTACAAAGTAGTTATTTTAACTGACATTTTCAGTTGATTTTACTTACATAATTTTTTGAGTGCGATAGCAAAATCGCCTTAAATTCGAAAATGGTATCATAAGTTTCATTTAAGGTCGCTATAATACAGGTGATACTTTCTTCGCTATCACTTATCGTTATTTGGTTTATTGGGTTATTAAATATCCATATTTAAAAAAAATGTCTCATATGAGGGTTAACAAATAAGACTACCATAAATTTTCAAATATAAGCTTCCAATAAGTAGTTGATTAACGGGTACATAATGTTCTAAAGTAGTGTATGTGTATATTTTTTTAATCACTAGGTGTTGAAATATTTGCTCATAAAATACATATTTATTTTTGTTTAACGGAATTTTGGATCATTTATTAACCTTTTTTTTATTTATTTATCATTTACTTAAAAAAATGTTGTTATCTTTTTAAGAAGATTTACCTTTCAGTATCACCAAACAAATATGTCTCATTTGATAACAATTAAAGAAAATAACAAAATTTTTTGATTGTGGTTTTTTATTGGGATTTTGGATAAAAATCTAATTTTAAATACACACTAGACAGACCCCTAGTTGTATAGGCGATTTAAATGTTGCTCCAAATCCAGCTCCCTGGAGCTCATTTCGTGAGGTTACCGGAAAAACTAATCCAGAACAAATTTCAGCTCAAAGTTTTGAAATTTGGGTATTTTTAGCAAAATTTTACATTGTATACATTAGGGGTCTCTGTAGGTTAGTTAGTAGCGTGCTAGCCTATGAAATAGGAGGTCGTGGGTTTGATTCACACACCCTTGGTCGATTTTGCTACAACGAGAGCACGGTCATTTAGTTTATCTGGGATCGCTAAAGGGGTTATGGTGGGCTAACATTGTCAAAAATTTCATACATTTGCACTATCTTGGTTAGTTTTTGAGATATAACCGTAAATATCTATAAACCATTATCCACACCGAAAAAATTCCCCAGTTGGTTAGTTACGAAATTTCCCAGTTAATTCTACATTTTTTTATAATAACTGAATTAGCCAGCAGTAACTATGATTTCGGTTAATAACAACAGTTTTTTAGTTACCCTGTATTTTAAATTCTTTTTAAATTGTCAAAAATTAAAAAATATTCAAATCTATATATATAAAAGAGTGTGGTGACTGACTGACTGATTGACTGACTGACTGACTGATTGGCAATAATCATCGCCCAGCCCAAACCGCTGAAGCTAGAGACTTGAAATTTGGAATGTAGGCTCGGCTCCCGACAAAACCACCCACTAAGAAGGGATTTTTGGAAATTCCGATTCTAAGGGGGGCAAAAGGGGGAAAATAGGGCCCTTTGGGGGATTTTGTATCTTTTGAACTAATAGTCCTAGAAACTTCAAATTTGAACTCTAGGATCCTCTCGCGGAAATAAAATTTCGGAATTTTTTTTTTTTTTTTGAAAATTCCGCCTCCAAGGGGGGAAAAGGGGGAAAATAGGGCAAATTGGTACATTTTTTATATTCTAAACAAAGGGTCCCAGAAACTTGAAATTTGAAGTCTAGCACCCTCTCGCGGAAATAACATTTTGGAAAAAGTAATATTTTGAAAATTCCATTTCTAAGGTGGGGGGGAGGGGGAAATAGGGCAAGTTGGTACATTTTGTATCTTCTGAACTAATGGTCCTACAATCTTGAAATTTTGAATATAGGATACTCTCGCGGAAATAACATTTTGAAAAAAGTACTTTTTTGAAAATTCCGGTTTTAAGGGGGACAAAAAGGGCGAAAATAGGGCAATTTGGTGAATTTTGAACTAATGGTCCTAGAAACTAGATATTTGAACTATAGTATCCTCTCGGGGAAAAAAATTTTTTTTTACTAAAATTTTTTCACTCAAAATTTTTTTTCACTCAAAATTTTTTTTTCACTTAAAATTTTTTTTCACTCAAAATTTTTTTTTCACTCAAAAATTTTTTTTTTTTACAAATTTTTTTCACTCAAAATTTTTTTTACTCAAAATTTTTTTTCACTCAAAATTTTTTTTTACTCAAATTTTTTTTCACTCAAAAAAATTTGTTTTCACTCAAATTTTTTTTTTCACTCAAAATTTTTTTTCACTCAAAAATTTTTTTTTACAATTTTTTTTTTACTCAAATTTTTTTTTTACTCAAAATTTTTTTTACTCATTTTTTTTAACAAAAATTTTTTTCACTCAATTGTATTTTATTCTTCAGTTTTTTTACTCATTTTTTTTTAATTAAATTTAATAGGACTGCACGATCCTCTCGCGTGGACTGCACGATCCTCTCGCGGAAATAACATTCTAAAAAAAGTACTTTTTTGAAAATTCCGCTTTAAAGGGGGAAAAAGAGGAAGGTAGGGCAATTTTGTATCTGCTGAAAATATGATCCTAGATACTTGAAATTTGGAGTGAACGAACCTCTCGCGGAAATAACTACTTTTTCAAAATTCTGGGGGGAAATCGGGAAAGCAGGGCAATTTTGAATCTGCTGAACTAATGGTCCTTAATACTTGAAATTTAAACTGTACGATCCTTTCGCGAAAATAACATTCTTAAAGAAGAACTTTTCAAAAAATCCGCTTCTACGGGGAAAGGGGGGAAAGTAGGGCAATTTTGTATCTGCAGAACTAATGGTCCTAGATACTTGAAATTTGAACTGTACAATCCTCTCGCGGAAATAATATTCCAAAGGAAGTATTTTTGAAAATTCCTTGATAAAAAGGGGGTGCGTGGGGTAATTTTGAATCTGCTGAACTCATGGTCCTAGATACTTGAAATTTCAACTGTACGATCCTCTCGCGGAAATAACATTGTTAAAGAAAAACTTTTTTAAAAATTATGCTTCTACGGGGAAAAAGGGGGAAAGTAGGGCAATTTTGTATCTGCTGAACTAATGGTCCTAGATACTTAAAATTTGAACTGTATAATCATATCCCGAAAATAACATTCTAAAAGAAGTACATTTTTGAAAATTCGTTTTTAAAGGGGGAAAAATGGGGAAAGAAGGGCAATTTCGTATCTGCTAAACGAATGGTCCCAAAAACTTGAAATTTTAACTCTACTCTCGCGGCAAAAACATTTTGTAAAAAGTAATATTTTGAAAAATCCTTTTATAAGGGTGGGGTGGTGGGTAGAGGGGGTTTAATAGGGCAATTTTGTATCTTCTGAACAAACTTGAAATTTTGAATCTGGATGCTCTCGCGGAAATTATTTTTTGAAAAATATATTTTTTTGAGAATTTTGCTTTTAAGGAGGCCCAAAAGGGGGAAAATAGGGCAATTTGCTAAACGTTAAATTAATGGTCTTAGAAACATGACATTTGGAATATGGGATCATATCGCGGCAATAACATTCAAAAAGAAGTACTTTTTTGAAAATTTCGCTTTTAAGGGGGAGAAAGGGGGAAAGTAGTGCAATTTTGTATATGCTAAAGTAATGGTCCTAGATACTTGAAAATTGGACTGTACGATCCTCCCACGGAAATAACATTCGGAAAGGAATACTTTTTTAAAAATTCCTCTCTTAAGGGGAAAAAGAGGGGAAAATAGAGCAATTTTGAATCTGCTGAACTAATGGTCCTAAATACTTGAAAATTGGACTGTACGATCCTCCCGCGGAAATAACATTCGGAAAGAAATACTTTTTTAAAAATTCTTCTTTAAGGGGAAAAAGGGGGAAAGTAGGCCAATTTTGTATCTGCTGAACAAATAGTCCCAGATACTTGAAAATTGGACTGCACAATCCTCTCGCGGAAATAAAATTCGAATGAAGGACTTTTTGGAAAATTCCGCCTCTAAGTGGGCAATTTTGTATCTGCTGAACTAATGGTCCGGCAGACTTGAAATTTCGACTGTACGATCCTCTCGCGGAAATAACATTCTCAAGGAAGTATTTTTTTGAAAACTCTACTTTTAAGGGGGAAAAAGGGGAAGGTAGGGCAATTTTGTATCTGCTGAACTAATGGTCCTCGATATTTAAAATTTAACTATACGATCCTCTCGCGGATATAACATTCTAAAAGAAGTACTTTTTTTAAATTCTGCTTCCACGGGGGGAAAAGGGAGAAAGTAGGGCAATTTTGAATCTGCTTAACTAATAGTCCTACATACTTGAAGTTTGGACTGTACGATCCTCTCGCGGAAAGAACATTCTAGAAGAAGTACTTTTTTGAAAGTTCTCCTTCTAAAGGGGGAAAAGGTGGAAAGTAGGCCAATTCTGTATCTGCTGAACTTATGATCCTAGGTACTTAAAATTTGAACTGTACGATCCTCTTGCGGAAAAAGTTCCGCTTCTAAGGGGGAAAAGGCGGAAAGTAGGGCAATTTTGTATCTGCTGAACTAATGGTTCTAGATACTTGAAATTTAGACTGCACGAACCTCTCTCTTGGAATTAACATTCTGAAAGAAGTACTTTTTTTGAAAATTCCAATTTCAAGGGGGAAAACGGGGAAGGTAGGGCAATTTTGTATCTGCTGAACTAATGGTTCTAGATACTTGAAATTTGGCTGAACGATCCTCTCGCGGAAATAACATTCTTAAGAAAGTACTTTTCAAAATTCTGTGGGAAAAAGGGGGAAAGAAGTGCAATTTTGAATCTGCTGAACTAATGGTCCTAGATTCTTGAAATTTGAACTGAACGATCCTTTCGCAAAAATAACATACTTAAAGAACTTTTTTTAAAAATTTTACTTCTAAGGGGGAAAAAGGGGAAGTAGGGCCCTTTGGGGATTTTGTATCTTTTGAACTAATAGTTTTAGAAACTTGAAATTTGGACTCTATAATCCTGTGGAAAATAGGGCAATTTTGTATCTTCTGAACTAAAACTTTAAGTTTTGATCCTCTCGCGGAAATAATTTTTTGAAAAATACACTTTTTGAAAATTTTGGTTTTAAGGAGGGCCAAGAGGGTGAAAATAGGGCAATTTGGTAAATTTTAAACTAATGGTCTTAAAAACATGACATTTGCAATATAGGATCATCGCGCGGAATAACATATTGAAAGAAGTACTTTTTTGAAAATTACTTTTTAAAGGGGGAAAGAAGGGCACTTTTGTATCTGCTGAACTAATGGTCCTAGATATTGAAGTTTGGACTGTACGATCCTCTCGCGGGAATAACATTCTGAAAGAAGTACTTTTTTGGAAAAATCTGCTTCTATAGGGGGAAAAAGAGGGAAAGTAGGGTAAACTTGAAATTTGAATCCTCTTGCGGAAACAACATTCTAATGGAAGTACTTTTTTGAAAATTTCGCTTCTACGGGGAAAAAGGGGGAAATTAGGGCAATTTTGTATCTGCTGAACTAACGGTCCTAGATACTTGAAATTTGGAGTGTACGATCCTCTCGCGAAAAAAACATTCTGAAAGAAGTACTTTTTTGAAAATTTTGTTTTATAGGTGGAAATGGGGGAAAAGTAGGGCAATTTTGTGTCTGCTGAACTAATGGTCCTAGATACTTGAATTTTTAACTGTTTTGTATCTGCTGAACTAATGGTTCTAGATACTTGAAGTTTGTACTGTACGATCCTCTAGCGGAAATAACATTCTGGAAGAAGCACTTTTTTAGTAGCTTCTAAGGGGGAAAATGGGGAAAGCACGGCAATTTTGTATCTGCTGCATTAATGGTCCTAAATACTTGAAATTTGGACTGTACGATCCTTTCGCGGAAATAACATTTTAAAATAAGTACTTTTATGAAAATTCTGCTTCTAATGGGGAAAAAGGGAGAAAGTAGAGATACTTAAAATTGGTACTTTACGATCCACTCGCGGAAATTACATTCTGGGAAAATCAATTTTTGAATTTTCGCTTCAATTTGGTACATATTGTTCCTTATGCACTAATGTTCCTTGAAACTTAAAGTTTGAACTATGGGATCGTTTCGCCAAAATAAAATTTTTTTCAACTTTAAATCTACTCAAAATATAATATATTAAAGGTCGAAACTAACAATTTTTTTGTTTAAAGAAAAATTATTAAGAATTTGAAGTAATATTTTTTTTTTTTTACAGCTAACCGGTAACGAAGTACCGGGCGAGTTAGCTAGTAAAATATATTGTATCGCTTAAAATCAAATCGTGAATTTGTTTGGTCCAAGGTAAGAATGATTTATGTTGAAAGATATTTGTAAAATAATAAATTATAACAAAATATATTATCTTTTATTAAAGGTAATGGACGCGAAATTGGAAGCAAAATTGGAGGCAGCCAAGACCCGGTGTGGGTTGCATCGCTAATGATGATTATGAATGGACACGAAAATCCGGCCAAAAGCTGAATTGATTCGGTTACAGATGCTGATGCTGGAGTTAAATATACATACATTAAAATAATTGGAGTAAAAAATTATAAACTTTGTTTTAAATGCCTGAATAAAATTAAAAAAAAAATAATGCTTTGATTTGGAATAAATTTCGGTTCTACACAACCAACCCCTATATCACTTTCGTTATTTTTAACTAAGTAAATTATTTTTCAAAGTAACTGGGAAAATCGTTACCATTACCTGTCACAAAAGTTGAATTTGTATATTTTTAAAAAATTAGTTACTATCAACTTATTTAAATAACTGGGCCTTAGTTAGGTGTATTTTAACTGGGGTTCAGTTAAAATTTTAGTAGCCAGTAACTGGGAAATTTTTTGGGTGCATCTATCTCGCTTAGTTTTTAAAAGATAATGATAATACAAAATTTACGTCCTTTTGCTTGTATCTAGCTTATTTAAGAAGTTATTCGCAATTTAAAAATCTAGCAAAGAAAAAAATGATCTGGGTTCGCCAAAGGGGGTAATAGTGGTAAAAATGTTATCCAAAATGGATAAAATGTTTGCCAATAATACCCATTCATATCCCCTTTATCGATCCCAAATATTTTTTTTTTAAATTTGGAATTTTGGATATATCTTAGAAACTAACAAGTGATTGGTGAAAGTGAACCCCCGAATAGAGCAAAATATATTTTGACTTTTTAACAAAAATATCCTAAAATGTTGGCATTTTACTCTAAATTATCAAAATTTGTACATATTTCGACAAGATATTTGCACATTTAGATAGGTTTTCTAAAGACCTTTCATCTGCTTTGACAATGACTAGGTTACTTTACCCAGCAAAATTTTCTGTTCCAAATAATCGGTTCCAGAACGCATCAAATTACCCTGCAACCGGTTCTACTTAACATTCCAGAATCAATGATTTTTGTATGAAATTGTCCCAAAAGCAATCGTTTTTTAGAGCAAGTAGTTTCTTAAAAAAATAATTTTACATAGAAAATGTTGTTGTGATTACCGTAGAAAATATTCAAGAATCTGTTGAACCAGGAATTTGTTCCAAAAAATTTTCCTGGGTACATAATATAGGAGATAAACGAAAAAAAAATGAAAAATTTCCGTTTCTTTCCTCCTCATTTGCACTCCCTAAAAATTAATTTGGACCGCTAAAAAACACGTGTCCCTTTATTTTCCCTGCTCTACAAATTAAAACCATTTCCATGAAGATTAGAAGGTGACACTAGGGAGTCTTGCCTTGTTATTACACTCAAAATAATTAATCTGTTAAATACTCTGTAAAATGACTGTAATCACAATTCGACAGATATTTGACAAAATTATTTGTCGAAATACAGATTTTAAAAAAATGCTTTGTATTTTCTTGTGACCGAAAAACATAATTTTGTAAAATTGGAGTTACTCGTTAAAAACTCGTAATTTCACAAAAATAAAAAAGTAAATTTACAATTTGGAAGCATTAAAGCGGGCAAATTTACCAAAATTAAAATTTTAATAAATTTAATTTTTTAATTTTAATTAATGTTTTGAAGCAGAGAAGTTTTACTCATAAAATGGATTTAACTAAAACTTTGTAAATTTACAGAGTTTTTTCTGTAAAATGTTGAACTCATAGAATGCATTTAACTAAAACTTTGTAAATTTACAGAGTTTTTTTGGTAAAATTCTTTTTGGTTTATCAATATATAAAGATAATTCTGTAAGTTTACAGTTTTTTATCGAAATCATTTTACAGAGTTTTTTAACAAAAAATCTTGCTGGTTGGAAATCTATGGTATTTTCTGCTGGCTCAGCAGAGTATTTACAGAGATTATTATATTCGCATATGGGGATCGTACGTATATGAGGCATTCCACACCAAATGTCCAGCGAAAAAGCATGTGCCAAATGAAGATCTGAATAGGTGGTGTGGATAGGCCTATATGGAACTAAGAAAATTGCGTTTTGATTTTTTAAATTTTTTAAAAACTGGGCTAATACCATATTCACACGTACAATTTTAAACCGTTTTTAGCAGCAATATTTTTAGCACTTTCTTTATTCTATTACACTATATTGACAGAAACTGCTAAAAAATAATTGCTAAAAATGGTTTTAAACTGTAAGCGAGAATAGGGTATAAGGAGGCGTGGTTAAATATTGAAAAAATGGCCAAATTTGTGTCGAGTATATTTAATATTTATCAAATTAAAACGGAATGCCCCACAATCTCAAAAATTTTAATTTTTGTATGGTTTTTTATGGCCATCGAATAAAACTTTTTGAAATTTTTTATTTTTTAAAAAAGGGATTTTATAAAAATCCGGCCATATTTCTTTTTTAAATTTTAAATGTTTGTCTACCCACACAACAAAAATTGGGAGGGGATTTTTCGTATTTTTCAAGAAAATCGCATTTGAATATTGAATTTCATAAAAATTCTGCAACTCTCTTGTATTTTATTGTGCCAACATTGCGTATGAGTAACAAATATTTGCGAAACCAAATAATTTCGCAAATAATATTACTCATACGCGATGTTGACATAATAAAACACAAGAAAATTACAGAATGTTTATGAAATCCAATATGAGCAAATCCATGGGAAATTTTACTGGCGGATCACCGATTTGGTTAAGTTTTTGTTATTTGATAGAGCTTCGTCTTTTTTTTTATCAATACTTTGGATGATATGGGCGTTTAAAAAGCGATTTTTAGATTTTCTCTTTTTTTAATATTTGAATGTCCTTTTTTCCCAAGATGGACACCATGGATATTCAAAAACAAAATTTTGTATCAAAGTTCAGAATGAACTTTTAACGCTTTTAAAATTTCAGAGAGGTTTTTTTTATCGTATTGTTGAGTAATCAATTTTCAAAGTTTGTTTGATAGCCAAATATGTACTTGATTTTTTTCAAAATGTTTGCATTCTAAACTTTAATAAAAATATTGGTTTTGGAAATACATGGTGTCCAAGTCCAAACAATTGGGCGATTTAACTGAATATCGGGCGAAATTTTTATATGGGGACTAATTCCAGAAATGGTTCAATTATAATCGGATTTGATTGGATTGCCAAACTCCTCGTTTAACACCTACAAACAAAATTTATACAAAAATATCCATTTTTTATGAATATTGCGAGATTAATCTGAAAATCGGTAGGGTGATTTGTATGGACTGTAGGGATTGGTCTGATTTCTTTAAAATTTAAAATGATTATTTATGAATACAAACAGATGGATATAGCTAAATCGACTCAGAAAGTGATTCTGAGTCGATCGGTACACTTCAAGGTGGGTCTAGGACCAATATTTCGGGTAGTTACAAACATCAGCACGCAGTCATTACACCAGCGCTTCCCACTAACTTTTGCTTTGCGACCCCTTTTCAAAATTTCAAATTTTTCGCGACCTGAAAAAACCTGAAGTAATGGAAAAATTTGAAAACCAAATTCAGAAGCAGCATTGAATGATTAATCGAAACCGTCCCAGCAAAACTTTGGTAATGGGTGGTGATTATATAACACATTACGAGGTAATGTATATACCTTATTTGTAGCATTATTTTATGATGTCTTACCAAACATTTGTTCCACAACGTATTATTTGAAAGTGAAAAATACACTCAAAAAATTATGTTAGTAAAATCAACTGAAAATGTCAGTTAAAATAACTGATTTGTAAGTTGTTTTGGGGTCAACTACTTTTTCATTTAAATCAACTAACAATGTTAGTTATTTTAACTGACAAAAAACAACTGACTTATGTAGTAAAAACTACTTACATTTGTAGTCAAAACAACTAAAATGTAGTAAAAATAAAATAATCAATATATAATTTTTTTTTTTCAAAAAATTTTTCAGAAAAAAAATTTAAGACCAAATTTTTTCCAAGTTTAAAAAAAACAAGTAGAAAAGTTAAATTCGACTTGGCCGAATCTATGAATACCCTCCACAATGCCCTTTTTTAGTGATAGTAAATTTTCTAACGTGAAAAAAATAACATTTTTGGTTAGAAATATTTTATTTTCTGTAAAAAAACATTTTTTTATTCATTTTTGAAAAAAATAAAAATTACTAATTTTTTTTTTTTGAGTGTATTTTTTTTTTGTTTTAGTGTAAAAAAACTTTTTTTTGTTAATTTTTGAAAAAAAAAAAAATAATTTACCAATTTTTTTTTTTAAGTGTAAAATTTTTTTTGAGTATAAACTTTTTTTTGGTTAGAAATATTTTATTTTCTGTAAAAAAACTTTTTTTTATTAATTTTTGAAAAAAAATTACAATTTTTTGTTTTAGTGTAAAAAAACTTTTTTTTGTTAATTTTTGAAAAAAAAAAAAAAAATAATTTACCAATTTTTTTTTTGAGTGTAAAATTTTTTTTGAGTGTAAACTTTGTATATTTTTTTTTTGGTTTAGTGTAAAAATATTTTTGTGTGACAGAAATACCTTTAAAATATTTTTCTGACTTACAAATGTTTTTAAAACATGTTTAACGGGTTTTCAACACGTGAATTTAAGGTGAACTAATCTGAAATTTACGGTTTTGCTAATAACTTTTGAACCGCCGGACCGATTTGGCTGAAATTTAAAACGAACCGGACCAGAGGAACGGTAAATATATATGCCACACTTCAGCACCCTCAGAATTGCCGTTCGAAAGTTACCGTGTGTTTTATCTCGCAAATTCCAGAAAACCCCTTGCCGAAATTCACTCATTTGCTTATAACTTTTGAACCACTGGACCGATTTCGCTGGATTGCAATACCAACCTGACCAGGTAAATGTCCAACATATATGCCAAACTTCAGGAGCCTCCGTAAAGTCCTTCAAAAGTTAGCGTGTTTTCAACAGACAGACAGACAGACGGACAGACGGACGGACGGACATCGCTAGATCGTCTTAAAATCGATCGAGGATCATGAATATATATACTTTATGGGGTCCTAGACCAATATTTCGAGGTGTTACAAACGGAATGACAAACTTATATATACCCTCTACAGACCTTTGAAGATTTAATTCCCTAATTCAATTTCTTAAATCTGATTCAAAATAATTGAATTAATTCCCTGTTTCTATAAATCGAAAAGAATTAATTCATTATTTAAATCACTTAATTTCATTGCAAAGAATTAATTCTTTGATTTGATTAAATTGAATTAATACATTTTGATTTGAATCAACTGATTCAAATCACTTTGATTTGAATCAACTGATTCAAATCACTTTTGATTTGAATCAACTGATTCAAATCACTTTTGATTTAAATCAACTGATTCAAATCACTTTTGGTTTGAATCAACTTGATTTAAACTTTTTTCACTTAAATCAAACACTAAAAATGCACATTATAAAAATCTTATCATGTCTGATTGCGTTAAAGTCATTGGAATATCGTCAATTTTAAACACACGCCATCAATAAACAACACTCCAAATTGTACAGTATTATTAAATGTGTACCTTTAGTCTAGAGTTGGGCGCTGGTCACGTGATTTGCGTGATTCACGTGAATCACGCGTGAGTGTGAGTGATTTTCATTTCAATCACATGATTGTGAGTGAGCGTGATTTGAAAAAAAAAACTGAGTGAGTGATTAGTGAGTGAGTCATTTATTTTTTGCGTGAGTTTGCGTGATTAGATTTTTTGATTTGCCCAATTTTTTTAAAATTTTCGTGAAAATTTTTTTTTTAGAGTTTTTGTTTTTTTTGGTAAGAAAATTTTATTGCGTGACTCACGCGTGAGCGTGATTGAATCTGGCGTGAGTCACGCGTGAGTAAGTTTTTTATTACTCACGTGAATAGTGAGTGAGCGTGAGTAAAAATATATTGCGTGAGTGATTAGTGACTGATCCGATTATTTTTTGCGTGAGTGAGTGTGAGTCAAAATCCACTCACGCGCCTATCTCTACTTTATTCAATAACGAATTTGGCTCTTCAGCATAAAAATAACTTTAAATTTAACACAAAAACAATTAATGATTAACATTTTTATTATAAACATACATTTCCATCATATCGACAAGTCGTGCATTATCCCACCCTTAATATATAAATATGTGCAAATTAATAAATGTTATATTAAAGCAATGTCTTGTATTTTTGTGATTCCTATGCATGCGCTGCCAATAAAATGTACACTATTAAATTCTGTTGCTTTGACTTTTTGCTTGCTACTACCGCACAAGCATAAATGTTATAGTATGTGTGTGCGTGTGTAAAGTAAATACTTTGATTTAAGAAAAAAATGTTTAAATCAACTGATTCAAAACATTTTTGATTTGAATCAATTGATTTGAATCAAATTGATTTGAATCAATTGATTTGAATCAAATTGATTTGAATCAATTGATTTGAATCAAATTGATTTGAATCAAGTGAATTAATTCTTGTTTGATTTGAATCAAGTGAATCAAATCATTATTTAAACAAGGAATTAAACAAAAAATTAGTTAATTCTTTCAACAAAAAGTTGAAATTAATTCTTTTGAATCAAATCAGCAAGAATTAATTCCTTGATTTATAAATATGAATTAATCTTTTTGCGAATCAAATCAAAAAGTGAATTAATTCTTCAAAGGTCTGACCCTCTATCACTAGAGTGGAGGGTATAAAAAAAAAACTGTGAAAAATAAAAAAAACGAAATTTTTTTTTTGGAAAAAAACTTTCAAAATTTTTTAGAGATAAAAAATTAACTACTTTAAATAACTCTTACTACATTACACACAGAAAAAAAAAATTCATCCATGGAATTAATTTATTCATAAACTGTATGAATTGAACATGACTTTTTTTTCCCAAACCATATTCATTCAGTGTATGAATTTGTACATACATATTATAAACAAATTCATGGTGGATATTTTTAAATTTTTGCAAAATTTTCTTCGCGAAATAAATTCTGTGATTAGTAATAAAAATAATTTCATACTAATTTATAAAAAAAATGTATATTTGCATCGGAAAAGATGCGTTTTTATTCATATTTAAGAAATCTTCATGTACAATAAAAGTGTAAAAATTAATAAAAAAAATACATCTAAAATCTGCGTCATCGGCGTTAACGTTTTTGTGGTTCAGCTTTTTTAGCACTTATTTAATAATCCAAATGAGATAACATCTTGAACAATTGCTGGTAGAAAATATATCCGTGATCCGTGTTGAATTTTTTAAAAGAGATTATAAAAAACACATATTTTAATAAAGAATATTTTAACAAAAACATATTCTGCAAACATACCTTCATTTGTCTTCTTTTAAGCAATTCTTCCATGGTCATCCAATTTTTAACGCATTTTTCATCCAAATTACAGAAATAAAGAAAAATTTTTGACATTTTTTTTCCTACTATTTCAAATATTTTTTTTTTTTTGTTTAAATTAAAACTCAATGAACGCATTTATAAATGGTATAAATAAATTCATACATAGTATGAACTAAAATCAAGGAAAGCTGTTCATACTATTTATGAACAAAATTTGTTCTGTGCAGTACTTTTTTGTTAGTTATTCAAAAAATCGACTCAAAATAACTAACAAAAATAGTTGTTTGATATTTTTCATACAAAAACAACTGACTTTGTAGTTGAAAACAACTAACTACTGTAAAATATACAAACAACTAACATGTAGTAACTTACATAATTTTCTGAGTGTAAGCTTTACTAATAATTTGCTACGTAATGCATGATTATTGGAAAAAATTATTTCATATTTATTATTTCTAAACATTTAATCATGGATGACTTATATTTGGTTACATTATATATTGTTTCAAAGTTTGAAATAATGCATTATTTATAATTGGATGCATAATGCATTACAATAACATAAAAAATAAATATTTTATAAAAAAATGCATAAGTTTAAATTAGAGATGGGCTCACGACAGGAATTTTCTAATGACACACACTCACTCACGAGCATATTTTATCTACTTACACTCACAATCACGTGAGTAAATTTAATACAAAATTACTTTTTCACTACTCGTAACACCTTATATATTACGTTCTGGTATGCTATATTATATACCTTACTCGTATGCATTACTTTGAGTCTCATCCCCTGTTAAAATCATTAATGCTGCAATGTATAAAATAATCAATCCTATACCTTATTTTATACCTTATTTGGTAATCTAAGTTTTGCTGGGGTGTGGTCAGATCCCAGACGCCTAGCAAAAATTTCAAGTTAAAAACTTCTAAAAAATAAACACAATTTTTGTGAACTTTGGCCTTAAGTTTCTTACAAATTTGGAATCCAGGTCCCGAACTACGGTATTTTATATCGAAACTTACTATCTTCATCGATTTTTTATTTCCGAAAATAAAAGAAAAACACCAGTTAAAACTGATTAGAAATGAAGAAATGTTTACCATGAAAGCATTTAAAGTCCAATTTGGAGTAATGACTGTTCTATTTTCCAATGTACCAATGTTTGGTATTGATCGAAATTTTATTCGTTCACGAATCTAGATCCGTTATTCGGATCCAGATTTGGAATCAGCATTAAAAAGTAAATCAAAAAAGTGGTCAGATCCCAGACGCATCCGAAAATTTATCAAACAAAACTCTTTAAAATGCACAAGAATACGTTTTTGTTAACTTTGCCTTTAATTTTGTCAAAAACCTAACGTACTAGAAAAATTTGGAACCCATATTCGGAATCAGCATCGACAAGTTAATAGAAAACGAACTGTCAGATCCCAGACTCAGCCAAAACACGTCACAAATAAGTGTTGGGCATCCTGAGAAATTAACAACTGCACAGTGATTACGGAGGGACCTTAAGTGATGGATTTTTTTTTTCTTTCTTTAATAAAAGAATTTGTATATTTTTATAACACAACAATAAAAAAAATGTGTTTTAACAAATTTGTTCGCGACCCCCCTGAAACTCTTCCGCGACCCCCTAGGGGTCCGCGACCCACTGTTTGAGAACCATTGCATTACACCTAGAGCTGCAAAACTATCGATGGTACTATCGATAGTATCGATAGTTTTATTTTAAAAGGACTATCGATAGTTTTTACCCGATAGCGATATTATCGCCGAAAAAACATTAGCTTCAAAAAGATTGTCACTTGCTGAAAAATTAATCAAAAAGTGAACAGTTTTTAAAATCTTTATATCATTTTGGAATAATTCTACTTTTTAAAAGTATTAAAGCAATGATAGTAATCTCGTGTTAATGTTTTTGCGAAATTTAAGGTCCGAACATGACAAGCACGGCATGGTGGAAGATCGCCGAAGTGACTTAAAATAGACTGGAATGGCTGTGAACGGCAAAAACTGTCATTTGTGTGTTCAGAAGTACCAAGTTGCAATGCAAAAAAACGTAATTTTAAACAAAATGTTACAATTCTTTAAAACATCCGATACTATCGATAGTATCGATAGTTTAAAAACAAACTATCGAAAATATCGAATGGGACGACTATCGATAGTTTTGCAGCTCTAATTACACCCTGTGCTACAGTGGTGTAGGGTATAAATATTTAATTGTACCCAACCCTGAAATATTATCAATGTATGCCTAGAAGTATGCTATTTTTTTCTTAATTTACACGTTCATACCGTTATCAGCAACCTTAGTAATCAGCTGTTTTTAATAATCAAAGTCCGCAAGTAGATTGTTTTTTTTTGTGAATTCTTGCTTTTTCTTTTGGATATTAATTAATTTAAGAAATAAGTTAGTTCAACTATCTAAATCTGCTTATTTTCATATACTCCCGAATAATGTTTCAAGTTGTAAAGCCATTAAGTAAAAAATTGTTACAAACAAAAATTGCTATTTCACCGGCTGTCGGGTACAGTGGGTTCAAAGTTCTTGCTGCTAATCACAATCAAACGCAATTATCATTGGACACAACAACAACTTGTATTAGCCATAATCAGTGCCAGCGAAAGTTTGTCAGTAACACAACATCAGCCCACAATATGAAACGTTTACAAGGTAAAGTAGCGGTAGTAACGGCTTCAACCGATGGGTAAGAATATGAAATTGCTTTTATTCATTTTCGCAATATAATTTCTTTTTACATATACCACCTAGAATTGGTTTTGCTATTGCCCAACGTCTAGCCCAAGAGGGAGCCAATGTTGTCATAAGCAGTCGCAAACAAAATAATGTGGACAAAGCTGTCGAAGAATTGCGCAAACAAAATATTAATGTTTTCGGTTTGAAATGTCATGTTGGCGAAGCTCAAGACCGTAAACAACTGTTTGAGGAGACAATACGCAAATATGGTAAAATAAATATTTTAGTTTCTAATGCTGCTACAAATCCTGCTGTTGGCGGTGTTCTGGACTGTGATGAAAAGGTGTGGGATAAAATTTTTGATGTAAATATTAAATCTTCATATTTGTTGGCCAAAGAAGCATTGCCATTTTTGCGTAAAGAAAAGAACTCCAGTATTGTATTTGTATCATCAATTGCTGGTTATGATGCATTTGCGGTAAGTAAAAATATGTATGTTCGTTTACCTTTCTACAATCCACTCACTTTTACTACAGCTGGAAAATTGTAATACAAAAAGAAAACAAACAGACCTAACAATTTTCTACACCATTTTAGTTTAAGCTAAAAATTATTATTTTTTTTAATTTCGTGCTTAAAATTTATAAATTTCGAGGAAAGGTCTTTAAAATAATTTTGTTTTCGTTGAATTTTAAAGCGAATTTGGAAATTGGCTATTTTTTCACATTTGTGATTTAACAATCTTAAATTGTCCATAATAATTTTTTAATGCATTGTTTTTTTTAAATCTTATCTACTAAATTTCATTCGATAAGACCAATAATTAAAACCAGGGGGTTGCTGCGTAACTTTATTTTTATAAGAATACTTTTAAAATGTTCTTAAAATAAATACGTTTACGTGAAATTATATTTTTTATACCCTTCAGTTTGTGGTAGAGGGTAAATATAAGTTTATCAATCCATTAATTATGTTTGTCATTCCTTTAATTTGGCTCCTCTTGGATACATATGTATATGCAGAGTAGGACGTCCCGTCAAGTTTAAACTTTTGATTTTCGTGTCGTAATATCTGCCAAACGATGGCCACATTAGAGCTGATTATGGGAAAATGTATGAAAAAAGTTTGAAAGGTCATCTTCAGTCCGAAGCCAGTGGTCAAAAAAGCAAAATTCAAGTTTGAATTTTTTAACCAAATCCGGCTCAAAAAATCGGAAATTTTGCGTACTTTATTGGAAAAATATTTTAAAAATTCCAAAACCGCGATTTTGGTCCACAGATACTGATTTTTAAACATAAAAATAATTTTGTATTCAAATCGATCTTAAAAGTTGAAAAATGTTAAGTATGTTATGTAAAAAAAAATTAAAAAATATTTAAAAATACGATTTGGTCCAATAATGCTGATCAGCATCTGTGGACCAAAATCGCTGATCAGCATTTTTAGACCAAAATCGCGTTTTTATACGCGACTAAAATCGCGGTTTTGGAACTTTTTAAATATTTTTCCAATAAAGTAAACAAAATTTCCGAATTTTTGAGTCGGATTTGGTTAAAAAATTTCTTAATTCGATTTGGCATTCCGAATGAAAATTAAGTGATAACATTCTCCAATCATATTTGTAGCGAATCGATTGAATTCACTTTGGACTCATTCGATTTAAAAATATCGAATGCATTCGATTTTTTTTTCATTCACTCGACTTTTTAAAATTAAATGCATTCCACGCAAATGCAATCGATTTTCTTTTCATTTAATTTGAATAATTGAACGGCTTATTCATTCATTACATAAATTAATTAAAATGGCGATATCACGAAAATTAAGCAAGATAGAGCAAAACGGAGCCAATTGTTGGTCCTTAAAATCCGTATAGTATCGCCGACGTTCTTTACATGTGTCACCCTTATTGCCCCTAATTTTAAATCTAAAAAAATTGCATTTCCCCAAAGAAGTCTTAGGTGACATGTTTCCAGAAAGTCAGCATGTCCTAACTACTGCTGAGGACATTTTGAAAATTTATATAAAAATGACCTCAACTCAGTACATAGAGATGTCTTGTGGATGTCAGCAGTGACTCTGACATGTCACCGCGCCATCACTAAGGATGGCTCGAGGACGTTGCCAACTGGGTCTCTGGAGTTAGTTTAAAAAAAAAAAAACTGGATATCTAAAAACTGTTACTCGGAGTATTTTTTTTACAATCTAATGATAAGAAAAAAAATTAAAAAGAAATAGATTGCATTCGCAATGGAATGATACAAAATTGAATGTATTCGATTTTTCTAAGTCTAGTGAACAAGAAATCAAATGCATTCATTTTTTCCATTCAATCGAATACATTCCTCGATTTTTTTACATTGTTTTTTACATTTTGGAGGGTATAAAAGCTTCGGCACAGCCGAATGTAACACTCTCACTTGTTTACTCCTTATATTTCCCATTAATTTTTAAACATTTCTGTATTTTTTTACAGCTTCTTGGTGCATACTCAGTGAGTAAAACAGCATTGATTGGTCTAACAAAAGCTGCCGCTAAGGATTTAGCCCCTGAAGGCATTCGTGTTAATTGTTTGGCTCCCGGTGTTATTAAAACTAAATTCTCGAAAGCTGTAAATATTTAAACATAAACCATAATACTTAAGTATACATTAATAAACTATAATATTCTTTCACCAGTTACATGAAGATGAAGCTGCTAATGAAGCCGCCCTATCTAAAATACCTTTAAATCGTTTGGGTACATCAGAAGAAATGGCTGGTGTTGTAGCATTTCTGGTATCAGATGATGCAAGTTATATAACAGGTGAAACTATAGTAGCCTCTGGTGGTATGACTGGTCGTTTGTAAATAAAACATTCAATATTTTAATAAAATTGTTAAAAATAAGTTTGTTGTTATTTTAATAATAAAGTTTATAATTTAACGTAATTGTGAATAGAACTAATGGAAACAACTGATTGTTTTTTTTTTTTTTTTTGTTGTAAATTTAGGTAGATCTTAATTTAGCCAATTGTGCTGCTATATCTTTATCAGTACGCTTATCTTCCAAATCTCCTGCTGCAGTAGATGGTATTTTTGACATTTGTCCTGAAATTTCAATACCGATTTCATCGAGCACCTTATTGACAACAGCATTAGTTTCCTCCTCATCACCCGAATCAGCCAACATATCATCCAGTGTATCATTGATCATTTCATCTGTCATTTCCATTTTCATATTAGCCTGTTGGAAGTCCCGGACATTGGCAGCAATTGCTTCAGGCTTCATTATTTTATTCATATCGGCCATAGTTTTAGCTGTCGTACTCATGGCATTACTCAATGCAACATTAGTTCCAATAGTTTTATTTTGATATCCAATGGAAGTAATCTTACTATTGGCCGCAAATGTACGAGCTTTTTGTTTACGTACTTCAACTAACTGTTTGGCCAATATGCGACAAACATCATTGTTTCCTTGAGCTGCATTCTTTTTAATTTCTTGTTGTAGTTTCTTTTCCTCATCATCCAGTTTTCTACGTTCACGCTCAATGTCTCGTGAAGCTTTTCTTAAATTTTTATCATTTTCACGTTGCTGTTCTTTCAGAGTGGGTTGTTTTCCAAAGAGATTGTTGAACATTTTATTTTTCGTTTTCTTTTGTAAATTTAAAAAACTTTTGTGATTTTTTTCCAAGATGAATCACTTTTATTTGTTGTTGGTATAATTTTCGAAAAATGATAACCAAAACAAACACCGTCAGCTGATTTTATGATGTCAAACTATTGAGAAAAGTAACCGTGTTATTAGAAATTTGCTTGGCAACTCGCAGCAGAAATAATGGTGGTTAATCACAATTGCAGCGAGGAGCGTTTTTCGCTATTGCTCTTAATTGTGGGGTCACACTTGCCACCTTGAACATGATGTTTTACAAAATACCAGTAACAGAATAAACACGTAATGGACACGGAACAAAGACTTTTTTAAACACCCAAAAACAGCTAGTGTAAACCGTACACGCAAAAAAAATCTGTGTCGGAGTGAGCAAAAATCTGGCATAATTTTACCAAAAAAAATACGCTAAAACTACAACCGACGAAGTAGTTTTCGCAATTTAGCCAAAACGCTTATGTAAAAAATTTTGAAGAAAATGCTAATGCTATTTAAGTAAAAACTTGGTAAAATATACCAAAAGAGATATGGTGAAATATACCAAAATTATTAGAAAAGATGACTAAAAATAATGCTAAAAATTACCACATTTATGCTAAAATAAATTTTCAATAAATTTTTGTAAAAATTTGTATATTTGTTGAATTTAAAATTTTCACAGAATAAATCCATATTAATATAATAAATGTTGTGTAGGATTTAATTTACCACCGACCAACTGACCCTTTTTGTACAATTTTCTCGAGTGACTGCTGCCTACGCTTCTTCTTGAAGTAAAGGATCCGCTATAGCTTCACGAATTTATTTAAAAGCATCCTGTAAAAATAGAAAATTATTACAAAACATAAATTTTTAATTTAAAAAATTTGTAAACCCCATTGGTCTCTTGGTAAGGAGGAACACTTACTTTGTCATTCCATTTGTAACTCATCAAAACAGGTATGGACTCCCTTGGCTTTGGGTTTTTAGGTTTTAATTTTATAACTAAAGGCAGGATTGGTGTCCACGCTCTTTATTGTAGTGAAGGATTCGCCATAGCTTCAAAAATTTATTTAGCAGTACCCTGTAAAAATAGAAAATTATTACCAAACACTAATTTTTAACTAAAAATCTATTAAACCTTATTGGTGTCTTCGGAATGCGGGTATACTCACTTTATCATTCCATTTGTTATTCATCGAAACATACGTCTGGGACTCCATTGGTTTTTCTTAATGAATGGTGTTTTAAGTGATGAAAGCAAAATTAACTTTAACATTCTTTTATCTTACATTTATTTATCTTTTAGAAAACTAATTATTTATTTTTATTTATTAATTTATTTTAATTTTATTTATCAATTTCCTTTTTACGTTTTTGTAACAAAAAAATAAACGAACAACGCACACAAAAATACAAAATGAAAATGGCGGTCTGTATTTGTTTTTTTTTTGTTGTTTTCTTTCGATAAATTTTTGTGCAGGTAATTTGCGTTATTGTGCAAGCTACTTGGTTATTTTACATAAAAAATTAATTATGTTACTTTAACATCGACAAGCATAATATTAGCAAAAATTTGGTAAAAATTTTTTTTTGGTATGAAAAAAGTTTTACCAAGTAGGATTGCTCAATCTTACACAGATTTTTTTTTTGCGTGTACAATACATTTTATATGAAAACAAAATTCCGCCTTGTTTTTCCGCCCAACTAGATTTTAAAATTTATCACAATTGGAGTGGGAAGCGTTTTTTTTGCAACTGTTTAAATAAAAATAGAAAATAATGAAATCTGTTTTCATATAAAATGCATGAGAACAATTTCGGAAAAACGATGTCCGCTCCAAATGTGACTAATCTCTAATCTATTTTTATGAGAACTGTTGCGGATAAACGCTGTTGGCTCACAATTGAAATTCAGAAAAGCGTAATTGAAAATCAGAAAAGCCCAATTGAAATTCAGAAAAGCCCCATTGAAATTCAGAAAAGCAAATTGTAATTCAGAGAATCCCAATTTAAAATTCAAAAAATCACAATTGAAATTCAAAAAGCACAACGGAATTTCAATTGTCATTTTCTGAATTTCAATTGGGATTTTCTAAATTACAATTGGCTTTTCTGAATTTCGATTACGATTTCTGAGTTTTAATTGTGCTTTTCTAAATTTCAATTGTGATTTTCTGATTTTCAATTATGCCTTTTTGAATTTCGATTACGCTTTTCTGAATTTTGATTACGATTTCTGAGTTTTAATTTTGCTTTTCTAAATTTCAATTGTGATTTTCTGATTTTCAATTATGCCTTTCTGAATTTCGATTACGCTTTTATGAATTTCAATAAGGATTTTCTAAATTTCAATTGGGGTTTTCTGAATTTCAATTGTGATTATCTGAATTTTAATTGGGTTTTTCTGAATTACAATTGGGCTTTATGTATTTCAATAAGGCTTTTCTGAAATTCAATTAGGTTATTCTGAATTTCAATTTTTCTGTTCTGAATTTCAATTGTGATTTCAGAATTTCAATTTTTATTTTCTAAATTTCAATTCTGATTTCTGAATTTCAATTGAGCTTTTCTGAATTTTAATTAGGATTTCTGAATTACAATTGTTCTTTTCTGAATATCAATTGGAAAAGGTGTAAATTAAAATTCCAATCTAAACGCACTATAATATTAGGCTTTTACTTATTGCTGGGACAGCAAACCGGTTACTTATCACACAAATACATCACTACCATTTCATCACATTTTTTTTCTTTTGTTTTTATTACTTAATTCTTTAAATAATAAATAACGAAAAAGTTCAAATGCCGGTGGAGGATATTTTAAAACAAGGAGCAGAAGGACGTCTATATTTAGGCGAATACAAAGGTGAAAAATGTCTTGTAAAAGAAAGATTTATAAAAACATATCGCCATCAAGAGTTGGATACACAAATTACTCGACAACGTATGAAGGCTGAAACTAAAGCTGCTGGCAGATGTCATACAGCTGGAATAGTGGCTCCAAAAATTCTATACATGGATTTACAAGAACGCAAAATCTATATGGAATACTTTGATAAGGCCATAACAACAAAAGAGTATATACAAAGAACGGTGGCTACTAAAAAAGAACAGACAGAAGAGGTTTTAAAACCACTGTGTACAAGTATTGGGGGCATAATTGGCAAAATGCATGCTAATAATATAATTCATGGTGATTTGACTACTTCCAACATTTTGATAAATCCAAAAGATGAAGGAAATTTTGCTGAGTTTGAAGTGGTCTTCATAGATTTTGGCTTAAGCCATTATAATCAGGGAGCCGAAGATAAGGGAGTTGACTTATATGTTCTTGAGCGAGCCCTCTTAAGTACACACAGTGAACAACCATATCTATTTGATTACATGCTGCAAGCCTATCGTAAAGAATGTGGAAAAGATGAAGAAACTGTAGTGGCCAAATTTGAAGAAGTTCGAGCAAGAGGTCGTAAACGGACCATGATCGGTTAGGTTTTTAGAAAGTTTCGTTTTTAATTAAAAATAAAAAAAAAAAACAACAAATAAATAAAACTTAACTTACATTAAATTTAAATTATCCGAAAAGGATTATTGGTATTTGTTTTTTGTTTAGAATTCGAAATTTCTTGATTATCTTCATTAGAATCCTTATTACTTGATTGTTTAGGATTTTCAGAAAAATGTTCAATTTCTTTCTGATTTGAAGCTGTTATATATGCTACATCTTGTGGTTCTTTATCTCCTTTCAATTGTTGTATTTTAATTTTCTTTATATATTTTCTCATTTTATGTTTTTTCGCCAATTTATCATTTTTTAAAGGCTCCAAACCTTCAACATCATCTTCTTTATAGTGTTCATAAGGCCGCTGTTTAAGTTTTTTAATAGCGTCTTCCAATTTTAAGCCATCGATACCATGTTCCTCTTGATATAATCGATATTTATCACAAAATTTCATGTGCTCCTTTTTGAAAGATTTAGCTTTAGTCGAAGGATGCTATAAAAGTTTAAGGTTATATAACATTTAATTTTTTTTTAACAAAAACTACTTACTCTGGAATCGATTGACCGAGCACACTGGGTATAAAAGTTGTGTAAATGTCTAAGGAATATATCATTTGGTTTAATATTTTCATCTAAACTTATTTGGATGATTTCACAAACATAGGGAAATGATTTCTGGAAACATCCTTGTCTTAACATAGCACCCAAAATTTGTATGTTCATTCTGAAAAAAGATGAAAATATTTTAAAGCGTGGATCCAACTTTCGTATTAAAAGGAGGCGGTTGGTAATTTTTAATTAAAAAAAAAATCACAAAAAAAAACCGGCAGACCGATTTATATTATAAATAAGATCCTTTTTAGTCAAATAAAATGTTTAAATAAAAAATCTTAATAGTGGACTTTTTCAAGATTTTTTCTGATACTAAAAGTTCAATATTCCGAAAAATTTCAGATTTCTATAAATGATTTCTTCACAAAACATTTTTTTTGTTGAGACATTTTTTTTCTATAGAAATAATCGGAGATTCTTAGACATTTTTTTTACATAAACATTTTCAAATTCTGATGCACATTTCTTAAAGAAAACTTTTATAAATAATTCTCATATTTTAAAGTAATTCTCAGATTCTGAGAACTTTTCCATATATAAAAATTCTTACTTAAGTATCAAAATATTTTCTAGAGATAAAGTTGGGAATCGTGAGAAATCTCTATATAAAAAAATATATATCAGATTATACTTTTCCCTGGAAAGTAATAAGAAATGTTATAAGATTTAGTTAGAAAATGTCGACGACTCTTAATGCCATTTGTGGTTTTCATATGCAATTTCTTGGATTCTAAACCATTTTTACCTAAGGATTTGAAAAACTTTCTTATGGCTGGTAACTTATCAAAAGCTAATCAATGATTAATACTAATCATTGATCAATTTCATATAAATTTGACGTTTGAAAACATTGATTAGCCCTAATCACTGATAGTATTGTGATAAGTTACCAGCCCTTAATATATCATACGTTTGTTTCAATATTTTTTTCCTTTCCTTCTTTTAACTGAGTTACATGTTTTTTCTTTTTATTTCTAGTTGCCCTTTTAAAACAACGAATTTCTGAACTTATATGAAATCAAAAATATAAACTTACCTTATTCCATTTTCACGCATTTGTGTCAATAATTCTCTAGAACTTTCAACTGTAGTACATCCCAATGCTAAAACTCCATACGTAACTATATCGGGATATAATCCCGCGGTGCGTATCATAGATAACACCTCCTTGCCACCTTCATAATCAAATCGCATTGCTCTTTTCTTTATGAGAATATTGAAAAAATCGATATCGGCTTTAAGACCAATTTTACGTATGTATGTTAAGAGAAGTTTTTCAGCAGTATTTGTAGGTGGTATTACCTCCAACATAGTAGTAAATGTTTGTATGTCTGGAGTTATATGTTTAGATTTCATAAGTTCTAAGAAGCCCTTTAGACCACCAAGCAATAAAAAACGTTCGTGGGGTTTTTGTACTTCAGTCAATGAAATCATGCTACCCAAATGCGGCTGAGGTGCTAATAAATTGGGCAATTCTAAAGATGACGCTTCTGTTTGTAGCTGCAAAGAGTTTTCCTCTGTTGTGTGGTCTACTGTTATAATGGAAACGTTTTCTTTAGATACACTTGCTGCTGATGATTGAGAATTTCCTACACCGCTTTCAATTACTTTGTTAAGATCTTGGTTATTTGTTGTTTTCGAAGTTATCTGTTTAACTTGGGCTTCATTTAATATTTGCTTTAGAATTTGTTCCATTGATTCCAAATCACCAAAGCCACAATCACGAACACACCTCAATACTGCATTAAATGAATAATAATCTGGCTGTATACCTTGGCGTAACATTTTATGCCAAGTTAATAAACAATGTCTGTTAAATTAATTAAAAAAATAAACAAGCATTTAATTAATATTGCAAATCCTACCTAAATCCATATTTTTCATCACTTGCACATGCTTGCAATAAGAAATTGTACGTCTCGCCAGTCATTTCCAAGTTTTTCTCCTTCATTTCATCGGCCAAGATGTAGGCAGTCTTCACATCTCCCCAGCGACCAAATGTTTTAATCATAGCATTATAATTTTTAATATTTGCTTCATATCCATTTTCCATGATTAACTCTCTTAAACGTATTGCTCTGGTAAGACCATCTGAACGCGAGGGAGCATTAGCACAAGCATTAAAAAGTGACGTATATGTACTTTCCTTAACTTTAAGGCCACGTTTGCGCATTTTAGAAAATAATTCAAATGCCTTGCGTGTATAACCAACTTTAGCACAACCACTTATGAGTAGATTGTATATATAATTTTCCGGTTTAACACGATCTTCTTTTAGCATACGAATTTCTAAGACTTCCAGAGCATCCTTAACACGATGATTATTTAAATGTTCTTTAATAATCATGGCATACTCTTTAGTTCTTAGCTTTTTAGAGTGACGTGTTGGACGACTTATATATTCTTCTTCAGCTAAATCGCCTTAAAAAATATTTAAAATTAAAAGTTAAAATTAAATTTTAATATATTTTACAAATGTATTTAGTATCCATAATAAACCATGGAGTGTAAATAATAACATATTATAAGTTAGGTTTTAAGCGATTACTCTAGTTTTACCATAGGCTAAAAAGTCCGTTATGACACCGTTTGAACTGCAAACGGTTTTCGAGATACCTGCTTTGAAATTTGAACAAAAATTAACTAAAAACTGTTTGACTTATTTAAAATTTTTTGATAATCGTGTTCAGCGCATCACTTTATTACCATTAATATGATGTGAATGTATTAAATATGAAAATTTTAAAATGTCGGGGAGGAAGAGAACTTGGCAGAATCACATTGTTTTTGGAACATTTGAAGTTTACATCCACACCTCCAACTCTGATAAAACTTCGTGCATCGACTGAGGTTCTCCTCCCGAGTCGTGTGGTAACTAATTTGTCGTAGGAAAACTCCCACAAGGTGGTGGGTGCGACTTTAAAGTACAAAATTTTGCAATCAAAATACATAAGGCCAAAACGCTTTACTAGGCGGTGAATATAGTTTAAAAGATGATATTTATAGTCCCTAAGTCTAACCAAAAGCTTAGGGATAGTCCTTTTGCCCTTACTGGGATCATATGTTCCAGCACTGTTTCTTAGCTTTATTTGGGACATAATGTCCCACCAAAACCCTTATTAAGATTATATGAATATCCTAGTATACGGTATTAAGTATACACGATACCTTAATACCTTATACACATATAATCCTTAAAACTTTACTTGCTGGTTACTCAACATTTTTTTTTGGTTTAGACTTTTTACGCATTTTTGTAAACATACCTTCATCTTCTTCAACTGGTTCTTTAGGTGCATTGCCAAATATATCGTGGTCATCTTTGGAAATCACTAATGCCTGCGGTCTCTCCATTTGCATAGAATTGTTGTGTTCTTCTTTTTGTGACGATTTTGGTTCTTGAGCACCAATTTTTTTTTCTTTCATGCTTCTATATAAATCAGTTTGAGGACCGGCATCTTCATCGTTTGTTTGCGGTAATTTATTAACAGCTCGTGTTGTTTCCAAACCGGCATCTTTATCATAAACTTTTACATGCAACCACTGAGACTGGGCCATACAATATTTAGGCAAAGCCGCATGTTGTTGCGTCACTAAAATTTGTTTTGGAAATTTAGACAAATTTCTAGCCGTTTTACACAGAAATAGTCTGGTAAACATATTTTTTATAAACTTTTAAATTTTAATTAACAATTTTTATAAATTTTTGTCTTAATTTAGGAGTTTTTTAAAATCAAAACTGCAGAGAACAATTAAAACATATGACTGCATTAAAAAAATGTAAACAACTATAGGGATGCCAAGTTTTTAATTAACATCTAGGACAAAATAACCCAGCAAAAAAAGAGCTTACCATTCACTACAAAATTCACCACAACTTATGAACCAGATGTACTTCTTCTTCAGCTGAAACACTGATGAATTTTATATGGGCGTGACACACAATATCACTAGTGTTTAGTATGTACATATATATTAACATCCTTATCACAACTTCTGAAGTAGTGATCGGGATGTTAATATAACTTGACCTTTTGGAAGTGCTTTTTTCATCACTTCTTTAGAAGTATATATTTCCTGGCATTTTGGATGTGATTATGTAATTTTTATATGGTGATTTAGAAGTGATTTTTTCATCACTTCTTGATAAGTACATGTTTCATTACTTTTTGGGATTGATTTTAAGAGTTTTTTTTTAGTATTTACACTAATAATAATTAAAACCAAAACGATATGTTTAACAATGTATAATATTTATTATGTAATATTTAGACTTGAAATTGTTAAGATTAAATCGATGTTTTTAATAATTTAGTTTAGCCAATAGGAATTATTAATTAAATGTGGATGTATATATTTTTCTAATAGTTTTATATGCGCTTAATCCGAATCTGGCCTTAGAAGTGATTTATCTTATTTTGAGATATTTATATTTTCGATTGACAGTACTGCATAAACTCAGATATTCGCAATGTTCGGGACCTTATAAAACCGAGAATTATTTTATGATGTATAATTAGTTCAGCGCATTTAAAAATACTTCACTTATTCTTCAAATTACTTTTGCAATCATTAAGATATCTTTTTTCATTACGGAGATATCGACCGATAAAATTATTGCAATTTCGGCCCTAAAAAATAAAAGAAAACAAATTTGAAAACCAACCAATTTGTCTTGTTGATATATAATAGTACCGAATTCGAAACTCTATTAGAGGTGCATCTAAGCCCGGCATCAATTTGGGCATCAATTTTAGGGTAAATTTTCAGGGTGCCATACAAAAAATCTTTATTTGGGCTAACATTATAGAGCTTCGCCATATCGGATAAAGATTTATTTTAAATAAAATTAATAAAATTCTTAAAAGTACATAGAGTTCTTAGTTTTATATTCAATTAAAATTTTTATTATTCGGTTAACCGAATAATTCAAATGTATCCGATTATTAACCGATTAAATCTCAACCCCGCACTCAGAAAATTATGTAAGTTACTACATGTTAGTTATTTGTATATTTTACAGTAGTTAGTTGTTTTCAACTACAAAGTCAGTTGTTTTTGTATGAAAAATATCAAACAACTATTTCTGTTAGTTATTTTAAATCGTTTTTTTGAACTAATAAAAAAGTACTGTGATGTAGTAACAGTTATTTAAAGTAGTTAATTTTATTTATTTTATCTCTGAAAAGTTTTAAAGTTTTTTTTCCAAAAAAAAAAAAAATTTGTTATTTTTATTTTTCACAACTTTTTAAAAAAAAAAAACTTGGAAAAAATTTGGTCTTCAATTTTTTTTCTGAAAAATGTTTTGAAAAAAAAATTATATATTGATTTTTTTATTTTACTACATTTTAGTTGTTTTGACTACAAATGTAAGTAGTTTTTACTACATAAGTCAGTTGTTTTTTTGTCAGTTAAAATAACTAACATTGTTAGTTGATTTAACTGAAAAAGTAGTTGACCCCAAAACAACTTACAAAATAGTTATTTTAACTGACATTTTCAGTTGATATTACTAACATAATTTTTTAAGTGCGATTAATTATTTGCCCGATTAGCCGATAAAACCAAAACCTCGATTAATTGAATACCCTTTAAGCACTTTTTAATTCATTTGATTTTTTCCATAATCTGGAAACTTTTTATTGTTTTTTTTTGTACATAATTTACAAAACAACTCCAAAAATTATAAAAAAAAATGTTTTTATACATGTAGTTAAAAAAAAAAAAACATCCAATAAATAAAATGAAGAGATAAAAAAAAGTAATTCTCTCATTTTAAATCAGATATCGTATATTTTTAGAAGAGTTTTTATACCTTTAAACGGCAATACCAACTTCTTGAGTCATTTGGTAATTTTTAGTGTCCGACCGAATACACCTTTTTTGGCCGAAGCCGAAGCCGAATATTCGGCCAAATTTTCACTATTCGGCCAAACCGAAGCCGAAGCCGAATATTAAAAAAAAAATGTTTTTAGTTGCAAAAACACTTAGTAAAATGTTTTTGTGGCTTACAATTGTTATTCAAAGTTAGTTTAGTGTGTTTTTCAACACGTGAGCACAAATATTATACAATTATTCGCTATTCGGCCTGTCCGCCAAAATTGTGGCCGAAGCCGAATAGTGGCCGAATACTGCTTTTTGGCCGAAGCCGAGGCCGAAGCCGAATATTCGGTCGGACACTAGTAATTTTAACAAAAATCTGGAAACTGTATTTTTTTATAACATAATTTACATAACAAATTCGCTTTTGCGGCATATCAAGTTAATTCATTTATAAAATTTAACTTTTTATTAAATCAGAGAAAATAAAAAAAAAAATGTTCAACAAAACAAATCCAATACTTAACATATACACAGAAAAAAATAACAAGGAACATTTTTTAATTAAAAGTTTTAATAGAATTCAAAATTTGATATAATTAAAATGTTTAATTGTTTTGTATGTAAACATCTCTGATTTTTTTGCATGCTTCTTCTTACACATGCAATACAAAACAGAAAAAGTGAAAATATATTTTTATAAGATTAAATTAATGAAAATGCGTTTTTATCAAATTTATATCTGAATTAATTAATTATTTTGTTATTTAAAAAGATCGAGAACAATTGAAATTGAATAAATAAATGAAAAAAGTGAATATTAGTATAAAAATAAAACAAAGAAGCTCCACAAGAAGATCTTGGTAAACGGCAAACAACAACGGAGGAAAATGACACAAAAATCTAATCAAACACATTTTTGATGCTTTAAATATTTATTTATTATATTTAATAAGTTTTTATTTTGTTAATAATAAACACATTTTTGTTTTTAATTCATATTTGTTTTTTTTTTTTTAAGTGGGCGTAGTTTTGTACTGATTTTGAGCAATAATTTTTATTAATTTGTTTAATACTATTAATTACTTTTTTTAATTATTTTCAGTTTTAAATTTTTATTAAATTTTTTAATTACTATTATCATTTTTTTAATTAGAGCAAATCTAATTAACATTTTAATCGATATGAGCAATTTTTAATCAAAACTCATTTTTTATTTTTTTGTGTGTAAGTGCCACAAATTTGTACTTTTCAATTGCATTTGTAAACACATATGAAAATGGTACTTATAAATCATTGAGGAAAGAACTGGTGAAAGTTGTTATTATTGGCATTTTTTTAGCAGTTTTGGAAGTGCTTATAAAAGTACTTCTTATGGAATATGAAGATCGGCACATATAGCTACTATGTATGTAGTGAATCACTTATTCTTTTTGCACCACTTCGATTTTTTTTTGCTGGGAAGTTTTTAAATCTCCCACGGTGTGGCGAGATGCAATTTTTTTTTGTCAGAATTATTGTCTCTTCACAATACAGCAGCAAGCAGCACATTTGCTCTTCAGCCCTCAATTTTTGACCGATTTTAATTATTTTTTTGCTGTTTGTAGCTTATTAACCCCCAAATTTGGTAAAAAGCTTCTCGCCGCGTGTCAAAATTACTGTGTGAGTTGTTTTTGTTATTAAGCTCGTAAATGGGCAAAATCAGACTTGGGGGAAAAAAGTATTCCCTTGAAAAACTAAACCGACCTCTGAAAAACACCAATTTTTTATATGTTTTTTTGTGTTTTTGTTAAATAAATCAAATATTTTTTTGCTGGAGGAAGTTCAGTCATGCACTTGAACCCAGATGATTAGAAAATGTTGTTTTTCGACCCGCCCCATTTTGAGGGCATGGAAATAGTTTAAATAACTATACAATTCAATAACTTTATTGCAAATAGCAAAATAAATTAATTTGTAAACATTTATAGCGAGGGGAAAGACAATTCTGTTATAGAAAATTTCTGAAAGACAATTTTTCTACACAAAATTTCTGGAAGAACATTTTTTTATAAAAACTTTCTCAAAGACAATTTTCCTATAGAAAGATTTTAAAGATAAGTTTTCTATAGAAAATTTACCAAAGACAATTATTCTACAGAAAATTTCTCAAAGACAATTCTTTAATAGAAAATTTGTTAAATAAAAATTTGTTTTCTATAGAATTTTTTTTTAGGATAATTTTTCTATAGACAATTTTACAAAAATATTTTTTCTATAGAAAATTACTGAAAGGCAATTTTCTATAGAAAATTTCTGGAAGACAGATTTTCTACAGAAAATTTCTAACAGACAATTTTTCTATAAAATATGTCTGAAAGACAGGTTATCTATAGAAAATTTCTAACAGACAATTTTTCAATAGAAAATTCTCAAAGACAATTCTTCTATAGAAACTGTCTCAATGAAAATTTTTCTATAGAAAATTTCTCATAGACAATATTTTTATAGAAAATTTCTTAAAATAATTCTTTAATAGAACATTTTTTAAAGATAATTTTTCTATAGAAAATTTCCCAAAGACAATTATTCTACAGAAAATTTCTCAAAGACAATTCTTTAATGTCAAATTTTTTAAAGAGGATTTTTCTATAGAAAATTTTCAAAGATAATTTTTCTATAGAAAATTTCACAAAAATATTTTTTCTATAGAAAATTCCTGGAAGGCAATTTTCTACAGAAAATTTTTGAAACTACAGAAATTTTTTTTTTTCTGAAAGACAGGTTTTCTATAAAAAATTTCTGAAAGACACACACAAACTTTTTTTTTTTTTGAAAGACAGGTTTTCTATAAAAAATTTCTGAAAGACAATTTTTCTATGGAAGCTTTCTCAAACACAATTTTTCTATAGAAAACTTCTCAAAGACAGTTTTTCTATAGAAACTTTCTAAAAGACAGATTTTCTGTAGAAAATTTCTAACAGACAATTTTTCTATAAAAATTTCTGAAAGACAGGTTTTCTATAGAAAATTTCTAACAGACAATTTTCTTATAGAAAATTTTTCAAAGACAATTCTTCTATAGAAACTGTCTCAAAAAAAATTTTTCTAAAGAAAATTTCTCAAAGACAATTTTTTTAAAGAAAATTTCTAAGAGGCAATTTTTCCACAGAAAATTTCTGAAAGACAATTCTTCTATAGAAAATTTCTGAAAGAAAATTTTTAGAAAGAAAATTTCAGAAAGACAATTTTTCTATAGAAAATTTCTGAAAGATAATTTTTCTATTGAAAATTTCTGAACGACAATTTTACTATAGACAATTTTTTAAAGACAATTTTTCTATAGAAAATTTCTGAAAGAAAATTTTTCTACAGAAACTTTCTCAAAGACAATTTTTCTATAGAAAATTTCTCAAAGATAATACTTTAATAGACATTTTTTTTTAAAGATAATTTTTATATAGAAAATTTCCCAAAGACAATTATTCTACAGAAAATTTCTCGAAGACAATTCTTTAATAGAGAATTTTTTTAATATAATTTTTCTATAGAAAACTTTTTAAAGATAATCCTATAGAAAATTTCAAAAAAATATTTTTGCAATTTTCTATAAACAATTTTTCTATATAAAATTTCTGAAAGACATGTTTTCTATAAAAAAACTTTCTGGAAGACAAATTTTCTATAGAAACTTTCTCAAAGACAATTTTTTTATAGAAAACTTCTGAAAGACAATTTTCCATAAAAAATTCTTAAAATTTTCTACAGAAAAATTTTCCAAGTATCTCAGACTTTACCGTGGTCTAGTTGTAGCGAAACATGCCAAGGGTTCTGGTAGGAATCGAACCTACGATCCGCACGTTTAAAGTATAGCACACTTTCAACTAACCTACAGGGGCCCCAAGAAGTTCAATAAAATGTTCAAATATTTTGTTAATAAAAACATTTTTTGTAAATATTAACTTCAATTCAAAACGAATACTCTATGACGAAAACGAAGATAGACAAACGACGTCTAAATACATTACATGTTATTTCAAAAAGCAAGCCCATAACAATCACGGCACAGCAGTTTACATTCTCGTTCTAAATTGAAACCATAATATATTTTAATTTTATAGTATTTATTTAATAACATATGTTATTAATGCTTAATCTTAGTATTTTTTTTTATTAAGTAAACACGAACAGATTACTAAATAGGTACGAAAAAAGTATATGTAGTTAAATTTTAAACGAATTGTCCGATAAACAAATTTTTAGAAATAAAACGTAACATTTAACTCTTCAACATTTTATAAAAAAAAAAAAGTTTAACAATTTTTTAATAATAAATACCGACGGTCATCTTTAACAGCACGTTACTCACAAATTGAGTTACATATTTCGCTGTTGTAATAAATTAACATACATTTTTTTTTTTTTTCAATTGGTTCTGCATATTTTGACTGAATATAAACCGCGTCGAGAACATGCTCAATAGCAGATGTTGTTTAATGTTAATGTTTTATTTAAATTGTAGCATTTTATTAAATATTACAAAATATTGCACATGTTTTGGCGTATTTGTTTGATAGGTTGAAGGTATCAGCCGGCGCTTTACGAGACTCTGAGGTTCCTTGTGATCGTAATACCAAATTTGATAACAAATCCTAAAATGTGTGTTAAGTGCTGTTAATATCTGATAATCGATATGTAATAAAATTATAGAATTTATATTTTAGATAACGCATTTATATTTTTTAAATATTCTTGTTTTTGTTTTTGTAAATATGTTTGCCAAACTTCATGGCGAACTTCATCCATATCCATATTTAGTTGATTAATCAAATCTTCATATTCCGATGTGATCACATTTTGGATGTCCAGATTCGTTAAGGCATTAAAAACACGTTCAGTTATTTCCTTGTAACTATAATTAAATAAAATTGTTTTTAAGTTATACGAAAACAAAAATATAATAAAAAGACAATTACGATAATTATGATACGAGTTTTAAATACTATATTGATTATAATACATATCGAGGGCCTATATTCAAAACCCTTTATCTAAAAAAACACAACTTTTCAGGAGAGCCAAAAAACTGTTTATTTCGCGTATTGTTAGAGTAATTAAAATTCGATATTCTACAATATTTTTTTAAATCAATGACTGAATCTCACATATAATTCGTTTTTAAAATTTTGCACTATTGGGGATTTTATGAAAGATAGAGGGTTTTGTTTCTCACACATATTAAGTACATGAATGAAAATTATCAGATAGAGGGTTTTGCATTTTAATAAAAATGATTTATTATGATTTCATTTACGACATCGGTAAATTTTTAACGTAATTTATTAATGATAACGGCTTATAAAAAATTCCCAAATCGTGGTTTTGGTCAGCAGGTGCTGATTTTAAAGACAAAAATTTTTTTTACCGAATTCATCTCAAAAGTTGACAACTGTTGAGTCTGTTATGTAAAAAGTAGTAAAAAAAAATTAAAAACGCGATTTGGGTCCACAGATGCTGATCAGCATCGCAATTTTTAGGATTAAAAATATTGTTTCATAATGTACACAAGACATCTAAATTTTTACCCATATTTTTCAAAAAAGTTAAACAAGAGTTTTCAGAAAAAATTAGCATCAGTGGACCAAAATCGTGGTTCTGGAATTTTTTTTGACAAATTCATGTTCAGCATGGAAAAATTAGTATAAAAAAACATGTAATGCATGATGAAATTATTCAAAAAAATATTTATAAATTAATTATTTAAAAAGATAGAGGCCCGAGTAAAAATGAATACATATAATTTTACATTATTTGATGTATGTATATATAGCCATATGAAATAATATGTTTTCATATCAAACAAAGTACATAATTATATCTCGCATTGAGTTATTCCAAATTTTTTAAATGGAGTTATATAAAATTACATCTAATGATAACCATATTAATATATAAATACATGTGGGAGACATAATCATATGTGACACATATAACTTAATCTGATTGCATACATATTTATATGTGACTTAATATCAAATAACGTATACCAGCATATTTAAAAAAATCCAATATCATTTTATATATAATTATATATGACTTACAAGAAACCATTTAAAATTATATATGACTTACAAGAAACCATTTAAAACTATATATGGTTCCATCTTAAAAAACGAAAAAATTTTTTTTCAAATATAATTATATATGGTCGCACATATAACTCTATATACAGTTATATAAAACTATACATGGCATCAAACATTTATTTTTTTAATATTATCAAAGATATAATTATAAATGGCTTATGAGATACCGTATATAAGTAGTATTGTAAGGTACCATATAAATACAATTTTTTTTAAACTCTATATATAATTTTAAATGGTGGCACATGAAACGCCATATAAAATGTTATACAATTGTATAAGGTAAAAAATATTTTTTTCTTTCACAATATTTTATATATAATTATGCATACTTTTATATGACAGTATTTCAATATTTTTTTTTTAATGTTGCATCATATATATTTTTATTTAAGTATACAAGAGAGCTTGTATAATTATATATGATTCTCAAAGCACCTAAAATCAGTCAAAAAAAAAATAAATATAAATTCTATAAATTTTTAAATAGAAAAAAAATCTGTTTAATCCATTGTATTTTAAAACTTAAAAAAATGCATATTGGATTTTAAAAGTTAAATGTTTCAAAAATGCATATAACTTAAATAGTTGTGTGTAACTTTATATAAGATCATATAAGATAATATATGATGCTTGGGGACCCCGAGTTCGATTCCCGGCTCAACCCAGAAAAAAAATATTTTTTTTTTAATTTTTTAAAAAAGAAAATATGTTTTTAAAGCTTTTTATTTTTTCTAAACTTAAAAATATTGAATAATTAAATTTTTATGATAAAATCGAAAAATAAATATTATTTATTTATAGTTATATAATTTTATATATTACATCATATAAGTTAATATATGGTTCCTAGGGACCCTGGGTTCGATCCCCGGCTGAGCTAAGAAAAAAAGTTGTTTTTTAAAATTTTTTTTTTAAAGAAAATATGTTTTAGAAGCTTTAATTTTTTACTAAACTTAAAAATATTGATTAATTTATTTTTTATGATAATATTTAGAAATAAATATTATTTATGGGGCATTCCATGCCAAATCACTCACTTTTAGGCCCGACCCCCTTCGATTAATTTTATTTTTGGATATGTTTTAGTACGTATTAAATGCAACTTGCAGCCAAATTTTCAGCCTTTTATACCAAGGTGGTGTTGAGTAATCAATTTTTCAAAATGGCGATTTTTTCCAAAAAATGAAAAAATTTAAATTTTCAATCAATTTTGACCAGTAAAAAATATAGATATTTTAAAAAAAGTTGGACAACGTTTTGTTGGTATTTAAATGTAGTTTTAGAAAAAAAATGTGAAAAAATTATTCGAAGTAATTATCACTTATTTTTTGACGTTTAAAAATTAAAATCGACTTTTTGAAAAAGTCCGAAACCTTCGATTTTTTTGTAAAAAACTATAAGAATTCTACTCTAAATTATGCAACTTTTAAGCCATAACTCGAGATGTGATCACAATTCTTTCTATTTTTTTTTTAATTTTTAAAATTGCACCTTTTATGTTTTGGCTCTGATTTATTTTATATGGAGCTCCAAAAAAAAAAAAAATGGTAGATACTGACCCTAACTTACCCTAAATATATTCATTTGGAGGTAAATATACGTCTCACAAAAATTTGGGACGATCGGACATGTGTAAGGCGCTTAGCATGGTCCTTGAAGTTTAAAAAACGGATTACAAGGAAAAATATGAATTTTTTCTGTTTTCGCAATTTCTTTGGTATTTTAAGTTAAGTTTTAATTCAAGTGATTACAGAATTATGATGTGGAGTAAAATGCCTTTCTAATAAGGTACTAAAAACTAAAATCGGTTGAAAATCAGCCAAGTTATTACAACTTCCCCAGGCATCTAGCGTGTGCCATACAACTTGATTAAAAAATACGAGGCCCTTTTTTAAATTTATTGAAATTTTCTACTGTAATAACATTTTTTCATTATTCATGTTTCAGTGTAATTTTTTTTTGACTTTTCCAAATTTTAAAACAAAAAAAAATTTTTTTTTTTTTAAATAGAGATTTCAAAAGGGTGTGGAAAATGCAGGCATTTTTAGCACTAATTTAAAAAATGTTAGCAAAACACAATATGAAAAATACTTGTCATCTAATAACATTTGAACTTGAAGAATAGAAAAATGTTATTACAGTAGAAAATTTCAATGAATTTCAAAAATCGGATTGTATTGATTAATCAAGTTGTCTGCCACACGTTAGATGCCTGGGGAAGTTGTAATAACTTGGCTGATTTTAAACCGATTTCGGTTTTTATGACCTTAATAGAGAGACATTTTACTCTACATTTCAATTCTGTAACCATTTGAATTCAAAATTAACTTAAAATACCAAAAAAATTAAGAAAACAGAAAAAAATGCATATTTTCCCTTGTAATCCGATTTTCAAACTTCAAAGCCGATGCGGCACGCCTTACCCATGTCCGATCATCCTAAAATTTTCTGAGACGTATTTTTATACCCAAGTTAATATATCTAGGGGAAGTTACGGTCAATATTTACCAAATTATTTTTTTTGGAGCACCATATAAAATAAACCAGAGTCAAAAAAAAAAAAGTGCAATTTTCAAAATTTGAATAAAAATAGAACGAATTACGATCACATCTCGAATTATGACTTAAAAGTTGCGTAATTTAGAGTAGAATTTTTTGACATTTTTAAAAAAAAATCGAAGGTTTCGGACTTTTTCAAAAAGTCGATTTTAATTTTTATACGATAAAAACAAGTGATAATTACTTCGAATAATTTTTCATATTTTTTTTTCTAAAACTACATTTAACTACCAACAAAATGTTGTCCATCTTTTTTTAATATATCTATATTTTTTACTGGTCAAAATTGATTGAAAATTTAAATTTTTTCATTTTTTGGAAAAAATCGCCATTTTGAAAAATTGATTACTCAACACCACCTTGGTATAAAAAGCTGAAGATTTGGCTGCAAGTTGCATTTAATACGTACTAAAACATATCCAAAAATAAAATTAATCGAAGGGGGTCGGGCCTAAAAGTGAGTGATTTGGCATGGAATGCCCCTTATATATAGTAATATAACTTTCTATATTGCATCATATATGATAATATATAATTCTTGAGGACCCTGAGTTCGATTCCCGACTAACAAGGGAAGTCTCCCTAGTGTCACCCGCGGATCTTTATGGAATTGGTTTTATTTTGTAGATCAGAAAAAATAAAGGGACACGTATTTTTTTATAGCGGCCCAAATTCATATTTAGGGGGTAAAGAGGAGGGGGGAAGACAAGGCCATTTTTCAGTTTTTTTAGTTTATCTCCTATATTATGCAAAGAAACCTAGTCATGTTACATACCAAATGAAAGGTCTTTGGAAAACCTATCTACGTGTGCTAAGAACGTGTCCAAACATGCACAACTTTTCTTCATATTGAGTAAAATACCAAAATTTTAGGACATTTTTGTTAATTAGTCGAAAAATATTAACTTCTTTGGCCCGTTGTTAGCACCACGAGATAGGCATTTTTAATACCTTTAATCTGATACCACACATGCCTATATTAATTTTGTTTAAATAGGCGTAAATCGTAAAAAACTGAAAAAGGTCAATTTCCTCCCATACAAATCGACCCCCCCTAAAAATGAGTTTGGGCCGCTAAAAAAAAATACGGGTCGAATTAATTTTCGTTCTTAACAACATATCCAAATTTCATGAAGATCGGAGGGTGACACCAGGGAGACTTCCCTTGTAAGTCAAGAAAAAAATTATTTTTTTTTAAATTTTTTTTTAATCTAAATGATTTTTTAATGCGTTTTCGTTTTTCAAATTTAAAAAAAAATAAAATCCCTGAATTTTAACAAAAATATTTCAAAAATAATTATATTTTGATATAATTATATATTATTTAATCCGAAGAAAAAAATATTTTAAAACTTTAATGTTTAACCATCAATATCTCTGGTTTTAAGAGAGCTAAAGTCCTCAGATCAAGCTCAAATCAAAGCTTTATTTGTTGCCAATAATTAAAAGTGTATTTGGTTCGAACTTATGTTAGCAATATTTTCAGATAAAATTATTTTTGTCTGAAAAAACTTCCGAAAAAAACTTAAAACTCATTATTTGGCCGTTGGTGAGTAAAAAAGTTTATACATGTTGTATACCATTTTAAAGGTATTTTTATTAAATATACAACGGCAGAAAGAAAATTTGGATCCTATGAAAAATGTGAAGCTCATTAGCCAAAAACCGTTTTTACTTTAAAGCTTTATAACTTGGAAAATTAAGAGCATTGGAAGATGAAAATCATGTTGTTGAACTCAGTATTAAACCCCCTATTAGCTCAGCAAATAAACTAAAAAAAAAAAAAATCACATATTTTAGCAAAAATTTTCTAAGTCTTTTTTAAAATTTTGTTCAAATTCAAGTCGAATATAATTTGATGCAATCATATACCCGATAAGATAAACTGGATTTAATTATATATAAGTTAAACTTGATATAATTATATATGATAAACTATTTTCAAAAATTTTCTAAGTTTTTTTAAAACATAGTCTTTTAAAGTTGTCATTTATTAACAACGTCCGCTGGGTCAGAGGGTAGAGATTGCGATTACAAAACAGTTGGTAGCTGTTCGATTCCCCCGCCGCTCGAAGTTTTTTTTTTTTTTTTAAATAAATTTTAATTATATATATTTATATCTTAATATTGAAAAAAATTGTTTGGATAAAACTTTATCAGTTCTAAAAATAGATTTTATTGTTCGGATTAAATTATATATAGTTCTAAAAATAGATTTTTTTTTCGGATAAAATTTTATCTAAATTTTTTTGTAATATTTTTTTTTTTCTTTCGTATGAAATTTTATCTTTTTTTATCCAGCTAAAAAAATCTCTTTTTTTTGTCTTGGTCCAATAAGATCCAACCATTTTTCGGATGAAATTGTATCCCACCGATTAAAACTGATCTAATTAGATAAACCCACTTTTCGGATCAAATTGTATCCGTCCGGTTAAAACTGATCTAATCTTAGCGATCCATTTTTCGGATCAGTGCTGATCTTTCAAATCTCGGATCTATCAACAGATCTGGAATAATATAAGAACATATATTGCTCCATACAAAAATTTTTACTCGGGGGGTTTTGCATTCAGAAAAAATAATTGTGTAAGAGATAGAGAAAACCAAAAATGCAAATAAAATAGCAAAAAAAAATATTTTTGTTCTGAATTTTACACTATAGATGAGGGCCGTTTTACTGAATATTTTGCCATCAAAAAGTCATTTCCGTGACAATGGAAGATACACTGAGGGAAAAAAGCATATTTAAATCAAAAATTTTCATTTTTAATTTAGAAATGCTACTTTATTTTCGAAAAATTTTATTATTTATATTGAAATATGTTGATTTAAAAATAATTACTTTTGTTTTAAAGTTTTTAACGTCTTAATTTAAAAATGAATAATTTCATATTTATTATGCTGTCATAAAAGCTCGTTACAAATTTAAATTTTTGCCAATTCAAATTTTCATTTTAAAAACTATATTGTTTCATTTTCAATTTGATGTCAAACAATTTTAATTTTAGTTGTGAATTGACATTTCGAAATCATATGTCAAATTTTGAGATGAAAACATTTTTAATTTGAACATGTTCATTAAAAAAAAAATTTTGCGTCATATCTTAATTTTTGCAAAAAAAAAGAAAATTTTTGTTAAAAAATTAATAATCCCTAAGATATAATGAGTTATATCTGTAAAAATTTAGATTTGTGTAAAATATCTATGGTAAGTTATAATTTTCAATATGTTTTTTTGTTGACTAACTTGATTTTATTCTTCTTTGGTTAAAGGGCTTCTCTGGTTTAAAGGCGTTGTCGTGGAAAAAATAATTGACGAGAATTATAAAATGGACTTTACAATTCAATTCCCGGAAAGGAAAATAATTAAGTTTAATCAGGTTAAGTATAATGTGCAATTTTTAAGTAATAAGTTTTTACCACAGTCAATATAGTCTGATAACAGAGTTTATCATATTACCAGGCTACACAGACTAGGTTTCACATAAAAAACAAATCAAAAATTGTATATAAAACTGCACATTATTTCTTTATTATTTTAAATAAATACTAAAATTAAAAAATAAAATAAAAAATGTTTTAATTAATAAAATAAAATGGTATAGAACAACATAAAAATAAAATTATATCAACCTTAAATCAACAATTTCTCACTTTTAAATTAAAAATGAAGCAACTTTGATTTTAAAAAGTTACTTTTTATTCTCCCATGTTAAAAATGAAAAGAAACATTCTCAAAATAAGCAAAAACAAAGTTTGTTGACTTTTGTTACTGTTTTCTTTTTAATTTGAGATTGTTTCAGCTCAATTTGAAATTTTTTTTTTCTTAGTGTAGAGTGTTTTGAATATAGGCCCTCGATATTATGTAAATATATATAATTTTATATTTAATTAAAATTTTTTTATCAATATTTGAAATTTTAAAAATGTCAACTTTAATTGTGATTAATTTTAAATATTTACTAATATTAAAATATATGTACATTATTGATTAAAATTTTATTTGAATCAATTATAAAGTTAATTGAATATTTTTGTCAAAGCTTCCCAGCAAAAAAGAGCTTACCATTCACTACAAAATTCACCACAACTTATGAACCAGATGTACTTCTTCTTCAACTGAAACATTGATGAATTTAATATGGGCGTGACACACAAAGTATGTTCTTTTTTTCGCCACTCTTCAGTGGCGAAAAATTGACACTTAAGTATAACAGTTATCACTAGTGTTTAGTATGTACATTTATATTAATATTTTTATCACAACATCTGAAGTAGTGATCCGGAATGATAATATAACTTGACCTTTTGGGAGCGCTTTTTCATCACTTCTTTAGAAGTACATATTTCTTGGCATTTTGGGTGTGATTATGTAATTTTTATTTGGTGATTTAGAACTTCTAAATTAGAAGTAATTTTTTCACTTATTTGTGTAAGATTGGTTGAAAGAGTATTTTTTTGTAATATTTACACTAAAAACACTGTTCGACAGCAAAAACCTCCCAGTGAAATTTCTAACTGGTCCTTATAGATTTTGGTGTCCTGCTTCCAAATCTACCGTCCAAATTTTTCTAGCACGTACCGTTTTTGAGATATTCGCTGTTAAAAAGTAAAAAAACAATATTTTAGCACTTTTAGGGGTCCACTGTTACGTATTCTAACGTTGCTTCCACCAAATAGGACTTAATTTCATATAAAATGGACCTCCTGATTCCATAACTGCAATCCAAATTTTTCAAGCATGTTCTGTTTTTGAGATATTTGCGTTTGAAAATTTTAGTGTGATTTATAAAGAATATAAGTGCGTAACAGTGGAATTGAGTTTTTCAAACGCCAATATTTCAAAAACAGTACGCGATAGAAAATTTTGGTGCCAGATTTGGAATAAAGATATTTTATTTTTACTAAATCGAGTACTATTGTGTTTGAGCAACTTAAGAATACGTTACAGAGGAGACCCAAATATTTCAATATTCAAACGCGAATATCTTAAAAAACCTTACGTGATAGAAAAATTAATTTCATTGATAATCAAACGTATATACTTCGAATTAAAAAAAGGAGTACTTACCCAGGAAAATTTTTTGGAACCTATTCCTACTACAACAGATTCTTAAATAAATTCTATGGTAATCACAACGAAATTTTCTATGTAAAATTATTTTTCAAAAAACTACTTGCTCTAAAAATCGATTGCTTTCGGGACAATTTCAAACAAAATTCATTGATTCTGGAACTTTAAGTAGAATCGGTTGCAGGTTAAAATGATGCGTTCTGGAGCTGATTTTTTCGAACAGAAAATTTTGCTGGGTTATAAAGATTACAAAACTGTAAAAATTCACGGCAATTTGATTCACTAGTTTGTTCTGACCATAAGCCTAAACCTTAATTTTCTAAAAAGCTCAAACAATCTTTAATAATGGGATGCAGCAACATCCGCGTTAGTTCGTAAATGTATTTATTTAATTTAGGACCAACTTTATATGTAAGATATCGAATGGTAGTTAAACTTTAAATTGCTTGTATGAAATTTGAAAAAATTATCAATAATCGATTTTCGTCTTTTCGTTTTTTAAGCTCTAAATAAAGAGAAATGAAATGACATTACCAAATTTTGTCACCATTTTTGCAAAATCTAAAACTTTTTAAAGCTGGAAGTAGAAAAAATTGCATACTTGGTGTATCACCCCCATTCTTAGTGTTTCAGTTGAAAAAGAAGTTCATATGTTGTGGTGATTTGATTTAATTCCTAAGAACATATGGAAGAGGTACTTCAAAATCATTAAGTAAATAACTGGTGAAAGATGTTTTTATTGTTATTTTGTAGCATTTTTGGAAGTGATTTTAAAAGTACTTTCTACGTAATATGAAGTTCGGCACCTATCGCTACTTTGTATGTAGTGAAACCACTAATTCTTTTTGAATCACTTCGTTAATTTTTTGCTGGGTTATTGTGCCGAAAAACCGTAAGTTGTCCAATTTATATAAAAAACTGGCTACTTAATTTTATAAAAATAAGTTAACTATTGAATCCAGCATAAAACTTACTTTTTAAATTCTTTAGATTTTTTAATAAATGATTGATATTGCCATTCCATTTGTGTGGCCAAACGCTCAATATTTAAACGAAGTTGATTTAGTTCATATTCTTGTTCAGCATATTTTTGACGCACGCTCTTAGTAATTTCACATACTTTCTGTACATACAAATTGGCAGTATTTGTAAGACACTGACGTTCAGCATTTTCCAAGCGTATTTGCATTTTTGCTTTATATTCATCAACGATTTTGGATATTTCTAAAATTAAAGGTTTTAGGGAAAATTTTAAATTTTCAATTAAAAAAATAACCATATAATTTAAATTTTATTTATTGTTAGTATAATTGTTAAATTATGATTATTTTTATAAATTGTACAATAATATTGTTTGCAATGGGTTGAATGAAAATACAATAAGCTAAAATATAACTGTGGTGATACCTATTAAACTAAAGAGAAACCTATCCGTAGATTACTAAGTTTGGCGTCAATAGTTCCAGCGGTAATCGAGTTTGAGACGATCGTACCCGAGATTGGAGTTTAAATGGTACGATATCTCTTAAATTTGTTCTGATTACACCCCTTTACAAATCTGAGATTTATTGCTGCGTTTTGGACGAAACCAAAAAAAAAAAATTATAGGTTTTGAACGCCCATACCATTTTGAACGCCTATAAATAAGATCCTAACTAAACTCATTCTAATGTCTGGAATTTTCTAAAAGATAATGTGCTCGATTCGGAAGTACTCTTTCACCATTCACCTACACAGAAAAAATTTTAGGGGAAAACCAGAGACCAAATATAACAGTTATATGTGTTATTTTGTTAAAAAAAATTATTAAACGAATGTTGTCAAAACTATACATTATATATATGAAAAGACTTCTAGAGATGTCGCGTGTTAAAATTTGCAATAAATTTTATTTTTTGATTTTTATCAACAAAAGTATAAAATAACAGTTATAAAAAACTTTTTGTTCAAAAAAATTAAAATAACTTTTTTTTATATTTATTGGAGTAAATAACTGTTATAACAGTTATTTTAAATCAAATCAATCAAAGTTTTAACATTAAAGCTAAGTAAGTTGTTCACCGGTGAAAAAAAATGTTTCAAAACATCAATTAATTTGTAGCGAAAATTTGACAGTCATATGTTTTGTTATGTTTTGCGCATCAGCATACATAAAATAACTTTTTTTGGTAATTTGTGCATATTTATGTGATATAATTAATGTTTACAGTCCCAAACACTTATAATTACTTCATTTTATTTCTGAATGTTGAATTTCACCGCTTTTTAAATGGTCTGTACAATTTAAAAAAATGTTGCTTAAGCTGCCCATTCACTTGCAATATTATTGTTCAACTTTTCAAATTGTACAATAATATCGCTTGTGTGTATGTAATATTTACGGTTGTGCAATATATTGGAGAATATCAAAACACTTTTGATATTTATTGTACAAACAAGAATACTGCAATATATTTTATCAGTGTGTTGTCTATATTGTACAACTTTTATTATGTTATGTTTATGTTTATATCTTGTACAATATATTGGGTTTAAGTATTGAGCAATTTTATTTGCTGTGTAGGGTAAAACGACAATAATATTGTAAAATAATTTTTTTTTAAGTTGAGCAATTTTATTGCAAGTGAATGGGCAGCTTTATAGTGTTGATGCATATTGCTGCAACATATACCGGGTTATTTTGCCGGTTTTTCACCAGCGAACAGAATACCTCTTAAGTGAAATTTTTACGCTTTTGTAAAGCCAGTGTGAAATTCATGTTTTTTTTATATGGAGTTTGACAGATTTTCAAGTGAAAACCGAGCAACTTACGTAAAGGTAGTGTGAAATTTATGTTTTTTTTTATATGGAGTTTGACAGATTTTCACGTGAAAACCGAGCAACTTACCCACCTTTACCTATTAAAATTGTAAAATAAAGTTATTTTGTGTATGACGATGCGCAAAACATAACCTAACATATGACTGTCAAATTTTCGCTACAAATTAATTGATGTTTCGAAACATATTTTTTTCACCGGTGAACAACTTGCGGGCCTTTTACTTAAATAAATCAACATTTTTTAAGGCTCAAAAACAGAGACCAAAACTAATATGTGATTTATTAAAAAAAAAATCAAATTAAACTGTTCAAAAATATTTTTTTACATTAAAATAAAAAATAACAGTTTGAAATGATTTATATAAATATCTGTTCAAAATAACAGAAATAAAAAACTTTTATTTTTTATAACTGTTATCAAAAACTCTTTCAGCCTTAAAAAACTTGAGTTTTAAAAAAAAATAAAACTAAAATAAACGCATGCAAAAGAATCCTATTGATAGCTAATACTTCAATTATTGATTTAAAGACATAAACTTTGATTGATTTTTTTAAAAATAACTGTTATAACAGTTATTTACTCCAATAAATAAAAAATAAAAGTTATTAGATAAAAGTTATATATTGTTTGAACAAAAAGTTTTAAATAACTGTTATTTTTTACTGTTATTGTAAAAATCAATAAAATAACAGTTATTGCAAATTTAAACACGGGACATCGCTAGACGTCCTTTCGTATATAAAATACTTAATTTGGCCAACATTCGTTTAATGATTTTTTTAAAGCAAAAAGACACATATAACTGTTATATTTGGTCTCTGCTCAAAAAGTATTTGATAACAGTTATAAAAAAATAAAAGTTTTTTATTTCTGTTATTTTAAACAGAAATTTATTTAAATTATTTCAAACTGTTATTTTAAATTTTTATTTAAAAAAAATATTTTTGAACATTTAAATTTGAGTTTTTTCAATAAATCTCATAACAGTTATGGTCTCTGGGAAAAACTTTTAATTAAAAATTTTAAAAAGTTCATTGTAGTTTTTAACCATTTTTTTAATTGATATAATTACATTTTTTAATTGATTTCGCAAATTTCGGTAGTCCGAATTGAGCACAATATAAAATATTTTTGGAATTTAATTTTCCAAAATGGTAGAAAAATCATTAGCCAAAATTGCATTAAATTAAATATTTACGTATGTATTTCCATAGAAATTTGTTTAAAAACTCTGTGATAAACAAAATATTAAAAAAATGGATTGTTATTAATGATTTTTTAGCGTTTTGGGAAATTCAATAATCAAAACAAAAGGGTCAAAGAAGCCCTAAAGGGTAGTTTAGACCAGCAGACATCTGTAAAACGACCTGTCAAAAATTTCTGAATAAAATTCTTGTTTCCACAGCTTTAACACAGCCAGAATAAAAAAAATTTGGTAATTTGACATACGGATGGCTTTCCTCATCTTTTAAAATTATTCAGAACATGATTTGACAAGCGGATCAAATACATAAAAACATACTCCGAATAGACAAATATTATCGAAATACTAATCGTCTAAACGGCACTTCAATATTGACGTCATAGACAAATTTGAGTTGCAGATTTGGAATCGGCGTACTGGCAGGATTTCCATTTTTTGGCCAATAAGGTATGTAAGACAAAACATATTTGAAAATATTTTTTCAGAAAGCCGACATCTAGAATTTTATCCACCTTTGATATTTTTTTATTGTAGCTTCAATATTTTTTTTTTTTAATTTTCGGCCAAGTCTTTCTAAAGCCACACTTGTGTGTCCAACAATTGAGATACTGCCAAAAAGTATGCAATAAGTATATTTTTTTTAATAAATTCTAGAAAATTCATACTTTTTTTAAAATCCGAAATAATTGTATTTGTTTAAAAAATACAATTAAATGGTCATATCCCACCCCTGGACAAGTTGCACTGTATTTAAAAAAGGCACTGGCAACACTGATCTGCTATTTCACTCATGTGCGTATTAGTAATAAATATAAGTATTTTCCTTATATTTCATACGCCCCATTGTACAATACCAACAAAATAAATATTTTGGACAGGGGGTCGTATGAAATATTGACTTAATATTAATTGCAAGATCTGCATATGATTTAATTTTAAAATATAAAACCTAGACGATATTAAATATGCTAGATTTTAAAAATTTATAAAAGAAAAAGTAAAAAATAAATAATTACCATTTTTAAACAAATCCTGTCCATTGTTTAAAATTTGACTAGATGTGCTTGATGTACTGCTGTTCACAATTGAATGCATCCCATTTTCATTATTTTCAAATGAATTATTTTTATATTGACTTAATCTTTGTTCTTTATTTGTTGCCAATTCATCATTTGAGCGTAAGGCATCAGTTTCAACATTTGTTACAGGATTTTCATGTGGTAAAGTTGTTTCGGTTTCCGCATTCATTTCACTACTATCAAATTGTTGTAATGTTGTACTTGAGATAGATTCTGGTGGCTTGTGAGTATTTTTATCTTTAATAACATCTTGTGCAATACGTTTGTTTGAATATGTTTTTGGCTTCAAATTAATATTATTAACAGAATTATGATGATTTGAGTCAATTTGTTCAGTATTCGAGGAATTATTATTTTCAATTACAAACGTTTTAAAATTTAGATTATTTGGAGAATTTCGTTGATTAGTTGTAATTTTTTCGATACTTGTTGTTAAACTGTTGTTTTCAAATAATGATGTATTTGCAACACAATTCGTATCCAATGAAAGATTTTTTTGTTCAGAAGTTTGAATTTTTGTTGCTTTGGTTTGTAATTCATTATTATTTTTATAAATGTGGTCATGGTTTACTTGAATATTTTTTGCACCGTTTTCTATAGTTTTTGCAGGAATTTCTTGTAAGATTTCCAGATTTCTGATATTTTCATTATCATTTTCCAAAATTACCGGATTGGAAATTTCATTTTGATTAGAATCCAAATTTGTTATCACGTTTTCTTCATTAGCATGATTTTGATTTGAAATTTCTTGTGGAATTTGCAGATTTACGTTATTTACGTTATCATTTTCCGAAATTAACAAATTAGAAATTTCATTTTTATTAGAATCCAAAATTGTTTTAATATTTCCATTATAATTTGCATGTTTATGATTTAAAACAGTTACATTTTTTTGATTAATCGGTAATAAGACCGAATTTATTTCATTTTGATTTTCTGTGGGCTTAAAAGCTATATAATTTTTATTTAACAGATTTTGATTCAACACTATCGTATTATTGTTATTGTCGTCTATAGATGAGATTTTATTTTCCTTGTCTATATTTTTAAGTATTCCTTTGAGTGGATTTTGTGGATTTCTGTCAATAGTTGGACTATCATTGTAATAACCACTCAAATTTTTTTTAGCCTTTATATTATTACAATTTTTTAAATATTTTGTATCTTTAATTAAGACGGATTCTTTGGTACTAACTTGAACTTGACGCAATATTACTGAGCAAGGTGTTACTTGATATTCTGTTGTAGTTTTTGTAGATACATTTTCTAACATCATAGCATTTTGACCTGTAAATAATAGATTTATTTTAGAAGATTTTAAAAAATGTAGCAGTTTTTAGATGTAAAAAAATATTTTTTCCAATAAAAAAATTTAGATTCTAATGGGGCTATTCTAAAATTTTATTATTATAATAAGTGCTATTATTAGCAACCCAGAATTTTATTATAGATACCAAAAATTTCAACTCTAAAAAAAGCTTTATCAACTTTTTGTTGTTCTAAAACAATTTAATTTGAAATTTGAATTTAGACAACAAAATTTTATAAGCACAATGCTGTATGGGTAGGTGGGTGGTTTTGATATTTTGTTATTTTTGGAGTCATGGGTTCAAATCCCACCCATTTCTAACAAATATTTTTTTTTTTTTGCCAATTTTTATTTTTTTTTATTACAAATATTATAATGCAGTTTTTTTTAATTTTTAAATTTCGCAATTTTTAAAAGATGCAAAAAAATTGATTTTTGCATCTTTTTTTTCTGAAATTATTATTATTGTATGGTTTTAATTGGCTATTTCTCTCGCAAAAAAAACATTATAATTGTCTTTAGAGGAAAAAAAATAATATTTTTTTTTAACTACACTTTTTTGCATGCAAAAAAATTGCAATAATTTTTGTAATAATATGTTTCTTATTTTTGACTACAATAATGCGTATTTTGACAAATTGCGAAAAAAATACGGAATTTTGACGAAAACAAAATGTTGGTTTCTTGTTATAAATGAAAAAAATATTGTTATAGATGACAAAATATTGTTATGTACTTTTCAGTCTATAACAAGTTTTGTCATCTACAACAATATTTTTTTCATTTATAACAAGAAACCAACATTTTGTTTTCGTCAAAATTCCGTATTTTTTTCGCAATTTGTCAAAATACGCATTATTGTAGTCAAAAATAAGAAACATATTATTACAAAAATTATTGCAATTTTTTTTGCATCAAAAAAAGTGTAGTTAAAAAAAAAATATTATTTTTTTTCCTCTAAAGACAATTATAATGTTTTTTTTTGCGAGAGAAATAGCCAATTAAAACCATACAATAATAATAATTTCAGAAAAAAAGATGCAAAAATCATTTTTTTTTGCATCTTTTAAAAATTGCGAAATTTAAAAATTAAAAAAAAACTGCATTATAATATTTGTAATAAAAAAAAATAAAAATTGGCAAAAAAAAAAAAAATTGTTAGAAATGGGTGGGATTTGAACCCATGCCTCCAAAAATAACAAAATATCAAAACCACCCACCTAACCATACAGCTATTGTGCTTATAAAATTTTGTTGTCTAAATTCAAATTTCAAATTAAATTGTTTTAGAACAACAAAAAGTTGATAAAGCTTTTTTTAGAGTTGAAATTTTTGGTATCTATAATAAAATTCTGGGTTGCTAATAATAGCACTTATTATAATAATAAAATTTTAGAATAGCCCCATAAATCTTAAATTCGAAAACTCCATTAAAAGTTAAACAAGTCAGAAAGCCATTCGCATGTACCAGATAAAAAACTCTCTGCATTTTCATTTATACATATCGTCTTTTATATCAAACAGCACGAGAAAAAGGATATTTCTTGACCCGTGGTTTTCAGATTTTTCCCATTTACAGTTTAATTGATTTCCAAGACTTGTGATTTTATACGCGGTTTTCTTTTTTTTTTAAATCACAAAAAATTTAAAAGTTTGTGTAAATTACCGGAAACATTAAAAACGTTTGATTTTTCCGCTGATATATTCAGGAAAAAACTATTTGATGTAATGTCGCATAATGATGTTTTATAACATGATAAATTTATATATTTTTTTATCTAGTTTGGTTACAAATTAAAGCTTTTACATATTTTTTTATATTTTAACATTTAAACTACCTTGGGATCGGTTAATTGCTATTTTTGCTTCTCTTTACTCTTTTTATTTTGTTATTTTTTTAATAATTGGTTTATGCCTATTATTTATATTTATATATACATACTTATAAGTTCTTCTGTGTTCATATTTTTATTTTTATATTAATAACCAGGGAAACCAAAAATATGCTCTAAAAAACACGTTTTATGCGCTTAAAAAATGCCCTTAAAAACGGAAAATATGCTCTAAAAACATAAAAAATATGCTCTTAAAAAAACTATGGCCCCTTTTTTGCGGTGTTTTTTACAATTTGTTAGAGAATAGACCCTCCAAGTACCGTTATGTGCGATAGTTAGAGGGTTAAATATGTTCTACAAAAATATTTGCCTTAATATTTTCTACCAAGTTGCTGAATCTAAAAAAAACATAGTTTCATATACTGATATGATGCAAGAACAGACTAAAGAGGAATCAATCGACACAATTCCGTTATTGTTGAAAAAAAAACATCCTTGTTGGATAAAAATTTAAAAAATAAATGTTGTCATAAAAAAAATGGAAAAGAATGCTCTAAAAATTAAAAAAAAAAAATGCTCTAAAAATTTAAAAATATGCTCTAAAAAGTGGAAAAATTATCTAAAAATTGAAAATATGCTCTAAAAATATGCTCTTAAGCTAAAATATGCTCTTAAACCTAAAATATGCAAAAATATGCTCTTAATGCTAAAATATGCAAAAATATGCTCTAACAAATCGATGCCAGATTTCTTAAAAACTTCTGAAACGGATAAATACCTTGCCCATTTATCAATAAAATGCACAGGAAAAAACATGATACTGCATATTTTTGGTTTCCCTGTTAATAACTTTTTTAAGTACAAATTTTTGTAAGTAGAAATTAGTAACCGATTATGGCCAATGGGCTAGGTTATAGAAAATAAAATAAATAAATACTAAATACTATTAACTCTACTTGACCGATTAAAAAAAAGTTGAAACTTCATCTGACAGTGAAAACATCAACAAGTTGGACGTTTAAATCGGCCTAAAAGTGAATATCCTCAGACAGACGATCAGAAGACTGGCATTGATTTGATCTACCGATTTAAAAAAAAACAAGTTGAAACTTCATTTGACAGTGAAAACATCAACAATGAATTTACCCAGACGATCAAATACTGTGTGGCCCTAGACCAATATTTCGAGGTGTTACATACGGAATGCCAAATTTATATAATATATCGCCATCACCAAGTGGAAGAAAAATTTAGTTTTTTTTTGACATTTGCACTCAACAAGACTTAAAGTTTCTGATGTAAATATTGTTATTAAGAACTTACCTGGAGTATTCCACTTTGTATGTTGATTATTAGGAGTTTGATTCAAATGGAATGGCAAATTATGCATAACAACAAAATCTTCATTCATTATGGGATCCTGATTTTTTAGAAAGTTAATGGTTGGATTTTTAATACATTCATTAAAATTATCATCATTATCTGAGTTTTCACTTTCATCAATATCGTAACGTTTTTGAAACACCACGCATTCTTCTCGTGTATTAGAATTTTCTTCTAAATTATCTGCCTGTAGAAAATACATTTAAAAGATATTAATTTTAAAAATGAAAGTAATTATATATACACACAAATTATTGGCTTAAAAATTTAAATAAAATCTATTTCAATTATTCAATCATGTTTTGATCAACATTTTTGATATTTTCTTTTACTGTCGAATTACAATTTTTCAACATACCACACTTTTTTTGCTTTAATCAATTAATAATTACATTAATTTAAAAAAATATACAAAATAATTGGGTTTTGCACTCAAAATAAAACTTCTGTCGAATCAGCAGAAAAATCTGCTGAAAATACACCCATTAATAATATGAGAATATTTGAATTGAGCCATATGAGAATATCTGTCAAGACAGCAGAAAAATCTGCTGATTTCTGATAAATAATCTAAAATGTTTTTTTTTATTTATGTATGTAAAAAGACTTGAAAAAGATTTTGAGCATCAGTATTTTCAGTATTTTCTAATGTTTTTAAAGTGATAGTTATACCCTACACTAGATGGTCGCGTGAGTGATTTTTGACTCACTCACGCTCACGACAAGAATTTTTGAGTCCCGCACACTTACTCACGAGCATATTTTTCTACTAACACTCACTCAAAATCACTTACACAAGTTTCACTCACACTCACGAAACTCTTATTTATATAAAAAAAAAAAAAAAAATTCAAAAACTAAAATTTTAAAAATTTTAAGTAAAATTTAAAGTTCAACGAAATTTAATTTTTTTTATTTTTTTTTGATTTTTTTCGGGATTAAATGTTAAGTTTAGCCATGAGCAACTGAAAAATTTTACTTACACAGTAAAAAATTTTGGAATAATTTTAATACCGAGCTGGTGTGTATATATATCAAAGACAAAAAATAATTAAATTTATTCTAATAAAGTACACTTTAAAATATTCATGGTGTAAAAACAATTCCCTATTTCGGAATCAACACTAAATTTAATTCCAAAGAAAATTGAATTTAATTCCAAAGTGGGTTTCAAGTTAAAAAAGCAAACCAAAACTTTTTTCTGTGTATGAATATAGTTGATAGAATTAAAAAAAAAAAAATTAAAGTAAATTTTTATATTATAAATTTTACACACAAAATCAGCTTGTACATTTTGAGCCACTCTGTTTTTATCTGGTGGGTATTAACTATTTTTTTTTAATCATTAATTTAAATTATTTACTGGTATATTGTTTGGCAGAGTGTTTAACGTTTCATTAAATTCTTCTTCTTTCTCATCAGATTCTACTATTGTTGGAATATTTTCTAAATCCGTTTGCCAGTCATTTAAAATTTGTTCTACAATATTTACTTTTGAATTTTTGTTTAATTCAACTTCATTTTGATATTTTTTCATTAAAAAATTTGACTTAGTTGAGACTTGTGTTAAGTCCAAATCTGAATCAAATATATCTGAAACATTCATCGTATTTGTTGGTTTTGGTGTTGACACATTACTCCAATTAAGTTCATTTAATTTTGGTGTTGAATAATTTCCTAAAGGATTATCACAGATACGTACTTCTTCATAATCGGATAATTCATCATTTAAATTATTTTTAGAGTTAAGAGAACCGTTGATGTTTGTTAAATTGTTTTCATTATTATTTGGTTTTGATTGTAAAGGTTGTCGTTGTTCTTTAACATGGTCATGACCATGATCATTATCAATTGTTAAATCAATTTCCATTTCTGCTGTATAAGTGGTGAAATCTATTTTGGTTTTTTTCATAGGAGGTGCTTCATTACTGGATTGAGAGGGGAAAAGGAGCTGAAAACAATCATGAAAAAAAAATATATGAAAACATTTATAAAACTTTGAAAAAGTTCAAGATATACTTTTTTAAAATAAGTAATAATTTGTATTCATTCTGAATTTCCCATTTTTATACCCTCCACTCTAGTGATAGAGGGTATAAGAGGCATTCCACACCAAATGTCCAGCGAAAAAAAAAAAAATATGTACACTCAAAAAATTATGTTAGTAAAATCAACTGAAAATGTCAGTTAAAATAGCTACTTTGTAAGTTATTTTGGGGTCAACTACTTTTTTAGTTAAATCAACTAACAATGTTAGTTATTTTAACTGACAAAAAACAACTGACTTATGTAGTAAAAATAACTAACATTTGTAGTCAAAACAACTAATATGTAGTAAAAATAAAATTAATAATATATAATTTTTTTTTCAAAAAATTTTTAAGAAAAAAAAAAATTAGGACCAAATTTTTTCTAAGTTTTTTTTTTTTTTTTTAAAGTTGTGAAAAATAAAAAAAACAATTTTTTTTTTTAAAGTTGTGAAAAATAAAAAAACGAAAATTTTAATTTTTTTTTTTGGAAAAAACTTCAGAGATAAAAAAAAAAAAAATAAAATTAACTACTTTAAATAACTGTTACTACATTACAGTACTTTTTTGTTAGTTATTCAAAAAAACCTTAAATAACTAACAGAAATAGTTGTTTGATATTTTTCATACAAAAATAACTGACTTTGTAGTTGAAAACAATTAACTACTGTAAAATATACAAACAACTAACAAGTAGTAACTTACATAATTTTCTGAGTATACCGTAAATTTCAGAATAGGTTGTATGGAAAGCCCTATATGGAGCGAATTTTTCAATTTTTCAAAAACTGGGCTTAGGAGGCGTGGTCAAATATTGGAAAAATGGTAAAATTTGTGTCGAGTTGCCTTGTTTAAATATTTATCAAATTAAACCGGAATGCACCACAATCTCAAAAAGTTACATTCTTGTATAGTTTTATATGGGATATAGATTACATTTTTTTTGGAAACTTTTCAGAACCTGTTTGAAATTTGCCATTTTCTAAAAAGGTAAATTTATAAAAAATCCGGCCACTTTTGTTTTTTTTTATTTTTTTTTTGTTAAGATTAGATGTTTGTCTAACCACACAAACAAATTCAGTCACGTGTTTTTCGTTTTTTTTTTCGAAAAAATCGCATTTGAATATTGAATTGCATAACAATTTAGTAATTTGCTTGTATTTTCTTGTTTCAAAGTAGCGTATGAGTAATATTTATGCAATTAATAATACTCATTCGCAACGTTAAAACAAGAAAATACAAGCAAATTACAAAATTTAAAATTCAAATGCGATTTTCTCGAAAAAAAAACGAAAAACGCGTTTCTGATTTTTTTGGTGGATGGAAAAAAAATGTAAAAAAAAAAATTTAAAAAAAGTGTCCGAATTTTTGATAAATTGACTTTCTTAAAAATTAGAAAATTTCAGAACGGGATCTGAAAATTTTCCAAAAAAAAAAATTTAACCGATAGCCCATACAAAACTATATAAGAATGTACATTTTTGAGATTGTGGTGCATTCCGTTTTAATGTGATAAATATTTAATCAAGGCAACTCGCCAAAAATTGGACCATTTTTCCAATATGTGACCACGCCTACTAAGCCGTTTTGGAAAATTTGAAAAACCAAAAACGCAATTTTCTTAGTTCCATATAGGGCTATCCAAACAACCTATTCAGAAATTTACGGACACATGATTTTCTGTTGCGGGACATTTGGTTTGGAATGCCTCAAATTGGGCTTTTAATTTCAAGTGACAAAACGTTTGGAACTGATGTCTTCCACCAAGGTTAGTCCTATTGAAGAATAGTTAAGACACAATTTTTCAGCACCAAGGTTAGTCCTATTGAAGAATAGTTAAGACACAATTTTTCAACGAGATCGTTACTGTAACTCAAATTATCGGAATTTTATATAAACAAACAGTACAAGAAATCTAATCAGAGGGGCAACAAGTGTTACAAGAAGTTTTGTGTTATTTATTTTTATTATTTTTACATACCCCCGAAGATGATTAGCGATGCTAATAGAAATATTGGTAACAATAAAAATATTTAAATAAAAATCAAAAAATTTTTTATTTGTTATCAACGACCTGCAGCCCAACTAAAACAAACAAAAAAACTTCTAGACGTACAAATTGTTTGGTAGTAATTCCTGCTGCATCTGACACTTCCAACTCGTTCAACACATTCGTTTTTCTAGTTTTTTATAGACTAAAATCAACTACATAAAACCACTGTTACTACAATGTAGTAATTTTTTGTATTTTTTTAAAACGACTACAAAAAATAGTTGTTTAAGATTTTTCATACAAAAACAACTGAAATTGTAGTTGAAAACAACAACAACTACTTACTACACAAAAGTAACTGTAATAATTTTCTGAGTGCAGTACACATAGCAAATGCATATGTTCACAACTTTTTCAGTTAAAAAAAATGATCTTTCTTAAAAAATTATACGCAAGTTGATAATAGGTGTGTTCCAGAACTTTCCGGGTAAAGTTCGGTAAAATGAGAGAAAATCTCAAAAACTCTCACCATACCGCAAAAATGCACAAAAGTACGGGAACGCTTAAAACCACATTTCTAGCCCAAAAACTAAAAAATGTAAACAAATTGAAATGCTAACATATTTTAGTAAGAAAAAATACGTTCAACAATGCGAAACAAATTGTAAAAGTTGATTTTAATGACTAAATATATTATTTTGCTTAAAATTAAACATTACTTTTGTTTCGTTTTTTTATTTTATTAAAATTTTTAATTTATTTTCACAACAAAAATCAGCTGTTTTCTCAACATCTGATTGTTACCAATTTACACGAAAAAATAGTACGGGTAAGTTCGGTAAAATGAGAAACAAATTTATTTTCTCAAAAACTCTCGCATTTACCCAATTTTTGCGTACGGGAACACTTTTCGGGCTGGTTTGGGTACCCGCGGGTACCCGCGGGCACCCGCGGTAACGTTCTGGAACACACCTAATGTTGACTAACAAGGGAAGTATCTCAACCCTTATGAACCGATTTGCATGAAACGTAAAATATATATAAAAGAGACAATTCTAAGGTTGGGGTGTCTCGGCTTATCGGCCATATCGGGGATTTAGGGGTTCAAAACATGGGTCAAAAAATGGCGAAAAAATAGTTTTTTGGATTTTTCAGCCATTTCTTTCTAAGAAACTATATGATGTTTGCATATGACAAGAAAGGTTTTTTTAATGCCTATCCAACGGTGGCATAACCTTGTAAAAGTTTGGCTTCGTTAAATACTTTTTGCATGAAAATGTGAAAATTTTGGGGGGTATTTATATGAAGACATAGAGCTACGATGTCCATATGAATATGAAATAATCTTTATTAAATTTAAGTCGACACGTATTTTTGCTCTAGAGGATATTCCTGTTAGTTCGTGAGTTATCGAAATTTTCCCGGAGGTCCATATGGTTTCATAAGGGGACAACGAAATTTTGAAACACTGATATGGCCGAAAAGCCGAGACACCCCAACCTTAAAATCGTCTCATTTATATATATTTTAAGTTTCAGGCAAATCGGTTCATAAGGGTTGAGATACTTCCCTTGTAAGATATCAAGTTTTCAAAAAACGAAGTAAGGGGGTCCTATTCATGTAGCGAGGAGTGCATAATGAATAATTCTGCATAATTAACACAAAAATAACGGGGTTTATGTACACTTAGAAAATTATTGCAGTTACTACATGCCGATCATTTGTGTAGTAAGTAGTAGTTGTTGTTTTCAACTACAACTTGAGTTGTTTTTGTATGCAAAATCTCAAACAAATATTTATTGTAGTTGTTTTAAAAAATAAATACAAAAAATTACTACATTGTAGTAACAGTTGTTTCATGTTGTTGTTTTTAGTCTATTAAAAAAATTATAATTTTCTAGAAATTTTTAGAAAAACGGATGTGTTGAACGAGTTGGAAGTATCATATGCAGCAGGAGCTATTTCCAAATAATTTTAATTTTAGTTTTTGACGTTTAGAAAAAAATTCAGACAGTTTGAGTTACAGTAAACAACAACTGTAATTTGAACAACTGTAATTTGAAGTAGTTTTTACCGTTTTTTGTAGTTGTTAATCAATAGTTAAAAACAACAACAATTTATGGTTGATTTTACCGTAAAATGTAGTGAACGCCTGAACAACAGCAAATATAACTTTTTTACATTTTTTATTAAAAATGTTTAAATTTTTCGGATTTTTTCACATAATTGTACAATTTTACTGTGTAATCACATTTTTTTTTTAATTATTCTTTTAACTTACCGGAGATATAATTCGTTTCTTGTTTTGAGGGGAATTCTTGCCATTGATATTTACAACTGATTTTGATGTATTAGGAACAATCTGAAAAAAGGATAGCAAAACAATTTTAGAATTTGTTAGTTTTAAATTTAGTATTTAGTGTATTTACATTTTCCTTATTTGAATATATATCTATATTTTCCTTATTACTTTCACTAGATTTTTTGGCATTGTCAACTTTATTCTTTTTACCTCTTGCTATAGAAGCTTTCTTATCTGGAAAATTTTGTAGGGGTCTTGCTTGTATTGGTTGGGTTTTAAAACTTCGATACGATTGACAAGGCTTTGCATAAGTTGAATCACCCACATTATAAATATCTCCAACATTTTTTAATATTTTTGAACATTGTTGAGCTGTTAAAATTCCGGAAACGATAGATTGTTCAGCGCCATTACACAAATCATTAGTAATGTTAACAATTTCTCCATTAGATTTATGTGTGTCATCTTCAATTTCAATTGTATCTATTACAGTTAAATCCATCATAGGCTTAACTTTGCCAACTTGTTTTTTAGCTGGTTTTTTTTGTCTTCTAAAATTTATTTAAAAATCAACTTAAAAAATATTTTCTATATAATGGAATTCACGTCATCAATTTTAGTCTTGCAAAAATGCGAAATGTCAAAATTGCAACTTTATTTGTTTATTTTGCAAATTGTAGCAATTATATTACTATTGAAATAAAATGAGATACTTTATTTGCAACAGCGCATCATGTAAAATATAAAAGAAAAGTGAAAAAGTTTATTTACCCCCAGTTTCTGTAATACGAACGCCATTCGTCTGCGACGAATTTGCACGTATTTTGTTTTTGTTACAATAACAAAATACACACAAATTCGTCACGAACGAATAGCGTTCGCATTACAGAAACTGGGGGTTAATGTTTTTTTTTTAAAAAGTTGCAATCTTGCACTGTTGCAAGGGCTAAAAAATTCTGTCGTGAATACCATATATGATTTTTTTCTGTTACCTGGGTTTTTTTGCATTTGTTTTCGTTTTGGACACTTTTTTGTCATCTTTATCGGATTCAGTGTCTTCTGTCCAATGTGATGAAAAGAATTTTCGTTTATTACGCAATTGTTTAATAGGATGTTTTTGCAAATTAGTTTCATTATTCCTTGAAGTCTTTGGAGATTCTAACCAAATCGTTACCGGTGGAGGAGAATTTAATTCTGATGTACAATTTGTAGCATCATTATTATTAGCTGCTGGTTTATTGTTGTCGTCATTAGCGTTATTAGGTGAACTACCAATTAGTAAATTATAACTTTTTGGAAAAACATTTTCCTGAACTATAAAAAATATTGATTAAAGGGTTTTATTTATTTAGTAATACATTGCAACAAAAACAATCGAAATAGGATGAAACCAAAAGCAAATGGAAGTTGACATTTTCCAAAACAAAACCCCAAGGTTTTTTTTAGTTTATTGCTAGCTTTTTTTACACACATTTGAATTTGGTGAACTATTAATATAATTATAACAACTTGAAAACTATATAAGAGACGTATACTTAATTGCATTTAATTAACAATCATACGCAATGGTGCACAGTGGTTTAGTTTTAATAATTCGGAAATTTAGTAAGTACTAGACCGGTTGCAGCGAAATTCATACCGGTTATAGATAAAATAATTTCTAGCTGAAGTTTGGACGCTGGACCTCACATGTCCAATAAGGGTACCACTAAGGACCCCTAAAGTAAGACAACTTTAGAATACAAAATTTTTTAAATGCTTTAAAATCACCAACTTCATATGCGTAAAACAAATAAAAAAAAAATTTGCACTAAACTAGAAAAACCTTGAGGGTTTTGTTGTGTAAAATGTCAACTTTCATTTGCTTTTGGACTCATCCTATTCCGATTCGGAAAGTTCGATTTTGTATCACTGTGTAATAGGGCGTCCCGTCAAATTTAAATTTTCGAATTTCATGTCGTAGTCACGTTAGAGCTGATTGTGGGAAAATTTATGAAAAAACTTCGCAAGGTCATCTTCAGTCGGCAACCAGCGGTCAAAATAGAAAAAAATTACGTATTTCGACCAAAATTCAAGTCTGAAATTTTGCTCACTTTATTGGAAAAATTATTTAAAAAAAACCCAAAACCGCGATTTTGGTCCACAGATGCTAATTTTTAAACAATTAAGTTTTTTTATCCAAATTGATCTCAAAAGTTGGATTTTGGTCCACAGATGCTAATCAGCATTTTCGGACCAAAATCGTATTTTTATATTTTTTTAATATTTTTTAGATAATAATAAATATAGGGACATGTCACAGACTCAATTCCGTTCGGATTTAAAAAAAGTGGTTTACTCGTAAAGGGCAAAACGAATATTATTTTTTTCGAAATGAAATCACTTACAAAAATCAAAGTCCAATTGAATTGCATAAAATTGGTTTCTTTCCGAAAAAAATCGCTTTGCGTTTTACGAGTAAACCACTTATTCAACTTCTGAACGGAATTGAGTCTGTGACATGCCCCAAAATAATAGTTTTGATCACATGATCATTTATTTTTTATCAATTATTTCTATTTATTTACGGCTGTAATCAAAATCGCTCAAAGAAAAATCGCCCAAAAAATTTTATGAAAAATCGCCCAAATGCAAAATCGCCCAAAAAATATGAAAAATGACCCAAAAAGAAAAATACGAAACTACGCCCAAAAATAACGAAAAAAAGCCCAAAAAAGAAATAAAAAATGGCCCAAAATAAAATAAAAAAAAAAATTTTTCTAACACATTTTTCCAAAACACATACTACACAGAAAAGCTTTCTTTTGCGGAGAGGGTGGGTCTAAGGCATGGAGTTTGTAATCCCTAAGCCCGACCGAAGGCCGGCTAAGCAGAAGAACTTTTCGACAAAGACAAAAACTCTTAAGATAAGACCATAGGTTACGTGGTTATTATTTATTTTTATAGATCGTTGTTTTGAGAATACAGCCCTTAAAATGCATAAGTAATTGATGTAAAAGTTTTAAGTGTGAAACTTAAATTTTAACGAATTAAAAAAAAATTGGAATTAGGTCCGATCAAATCACCGCAGGCGAAAAATTTTACCAACAAATTTTAACAAAAAAACGCGCGATTTTTGTTAAAATTTTTCGCCTGCGGAGCTTTTATCGGAGTTGCATGCTGTTTTTAAATTCATTACTTTTGATTTTCTACTGCGCTGCGATAGATTAATTAATATAGCGTGGTAATTTGCATGTAAGAGCAGGGGTTTTGGGTTCGATTCCCACCAGAGCCTTTGTATGTTAGCAACAACGGAACGGTTTTGCTTTAGCTTATTCTTGGTTAGTTAAATATATAATTTATAAAAAAAACACGATATGCGTTAACTGTTTCTAAAAATAATAATATACTGATTTATTGTGACATGACATACATGTTTCAGTTTTGACATTTAAAGATTTTAACAAAAAATAAAACCAAAAAAAATTGGGCAATTTTTCATATATAATTTTTGGGTAATTTTCGTAATGAAAAATCACCCAAGTTTTAATTTAGAAATTTTGCCCAAAAACTATGAAAATTTGCCAAAAGTGTTGGTTAATTTTTCATATGAAATATGACCCAAATTTGTATGAAAAATTTTTGGGCGAATTTTCGTTTTCTTTTTTGGGCCATTTTTCTTTGGGCGATTTTGCCTACAGCCTTTATTTACAACTCATATTTAATAAATTCAACCGTCGTCTCGTTATAGCGAAAAAAACCAAGGGTTCTGGTGGGAATCGAACCCACGACCCCCACGTTCAAAGGCTAGCACGCTGTTAACTAGCCTACGGGCCCCCAATTTATTTTTTTAGATAACAAAAGTTTAAAAATGTTAAGTGTGTTATCTAAAAAATATAAAAACGCGATTTTGGTTCAAAAATGTTGATCTGCGATTTTGTTCCACAGGTTCTGATCAGCATTTTTGGACCAAAATCGTGTTTTTATATTTTTTAAATATTTTTTTAGATATCACACTGTCCAACTATTGAGACCAATTGGATAAAAAAATAATTTTTATGTTCAAAAATCAGTATCTGCACTTAAAAAAAAAAAAACGTGGGTATTCAATACTAAAAATTTAACTAAATTTTAGTCCAAAAGGACCTAGTGCAGGAATTGGTAACCAATACTAAATTTGTTTTGCTAATATTATTCAAAACAAGTAAAAATTACTAATTTTAGTACTTTGAAGATACTAAAATTAGTAACTTATTAGTAGATTTTGGTACAAAATCACTTACTAAACCTTTTACTGTAGAATTATTTTGAGTGTGCGGATTAAAATCGCAGGTTTGGAATTTTTTAAATATTTTTCCAATAAACTGCTCCAAATTTCCGAATTTTTGAGCCGGATTTGGTCAAAAAATACGGACATGAAAAAATTAAAATTTGACGGGACGCGAAAAAATTAATCTTGTTACAAAAATATTACTCCAGCTCGAAGCCCCAATGTGGCCTTTTCAAAAAAAAAGTCATAACTCAATCACAACTCAATTTTTTCCATGTGGTTGTTGTAAACAATCATAAAAAAATTCAAATTTTGAAAATTTCAAAAAAATAAAGACCTGCTACCCAGTTCGTCTCAAAATTGACAAATAATTTTAAATTTTGAGACTTTTTTTGATTGTGTTTACAACAAACACAGGGAATATTAAGTTTGAAAATAATAAAATTAGTCATAACTGTGAATAGGCCTATTAATTTCAATTAGTTTTAAGATTTTAATTTTATTTTATTGATTAAAGCATGATAATTTTTTAAATCCATTTACCTTTAGATTTTGAATTCCCCGATGTTGTTTTGTGTTGGCTTTCATTATTTTTTTCATTATCATCTAAAACTTAAGAAACAAAAACATATAAATTAGGTATATTTTTTTATTTTAAAATTTATTTCTATATACCTTCGGGTATTTGATCTTTTAACATATCAAAGGCGTCGCCATTACCATCTTTGTTGAAATATTCCATGACAAATTGATTTTCATTTAAACGCATTTCTTCATTTTGGTCCAATGACATTTTCAATAAATTTTGTGATATCATTGAAAATTCTTTGGAATATTGTGAAAATTCTCCCGGTTTATTAAAATAAATTAATAGATTATTTGCTTCTCTAAAAAAATTTAAAAAAAATGTATTAATTATAAAACAAACTTTTTCTAAAGTGTTTTGAAATCCTCCACACGAAACTGGCTTAAAAAATCAATCTTATAAGCTTCACGTGTTACCCACGGGGGGAAAAGGAAATTCCCCCTCCCCCCAACCCAATTCGAATGAAAAAAAAAGAAAAAAAGAACGGAAAGAAAAGAAGAGAAAATGATAGGAAAAGAAAGGTGAAAAATCGAAATAGAAGTGGAAATAATCTGAGAATTTTTTCTATGAAAAATTTTCGAGAATCTTAAAATTTTTTTAAAGGAAAAATGTCTCGGAATATTAAAATTTTTTTATGCGAAAAATTTTTGATTTTTTATAAAGGAAATGAATTTATCTTTGGGGAAAAATATAGAATTTTTCTATAGGAACAATTTGCGAATTTTTCTATAGGAAAAATATGATAATTTTTCTATCAAGTATTGGTTCAAAAGTTGTATGCATTTAGTGCAATACCTGTGTAATGCGTTTTCTCAAAAAATTTATTTTTAAAGATAACGATTTTTGCAATTATCTTTTTTAAAACATTGTGTATAGTTAAAATATGTTCGGATGTTCCGAATTTTACTTTTTTACTTGTTTGTAATTTATTTTGACAAATCTGATATACGATTAAAAATGTTAATACTTACAATTTAATGTTTCGGATTCTTAAAATGACAATTATATCATCATACTTAGATTTTGAATTCAACTTGAACCGTCCTTTAAAGGATACTGTTTTTGGTTTGTAATTAATATCAATCCAAAATTTGTCCAAATTCTAAATAAAAAGAGAAATAATGAGTTATGAATTAAACAAATTAAAGAATTTAATATGGCATTCACACTTGCGACCTTAAACAAGCTGTTCAACAAAACAACAGTAACAGAATAAAAACGTAATTGGCACGGAACAAAGACTTTTTTTAAACATCTTACGGTTGAACATTTCAAAACAGCAAGTGTGAATGCCGTATAATACCCTATTCACACGTACAGTTTTAAATCGTTTTTAGCAGCAATATTTTTAGCACTTTCTTTATTCTATTACAGTATATTGACAGAAAATGTTAAAAATAATTGCTAAAAACGGTTTAAAACTGTAAGTGTGAATAGGGTATAAGATTCAACAGTGAATTTGAAAAAAAAAAAAATTTGATGAAAATTAAAAAATTTAAAATTTGAATTTATACCAAAATATGCAAAAATATAAAGCAATTTTATTGTAAATTTATTGATTCGGTTATACCCTATTCACACGTACAGTTTTAAATCGTTTTTAGCAGCAATATTTTTAGCACCTTCTTTTTGCTATTACAGTATATTGACAGAAAATGCTAAAAATAATTGCTAAAAACGATTTAAAACTGTAAGTGTGAATAGGGTATTAGATATTCAATTAATATTATGATTTTTATAAAAGTACTTGCCATAGCAATAACTAATACTGTTGTATTACCGATAAACTAATATATGTATAAAACTAGCTTAACCCATTTTGGACCAAGATACAGTTTTATTTTTCTTTTTTGGAAAAGGGTACTTTTTTAGGGTAATTATTACCCGCTGATCTCAAAAATATTATCAAAAAAAATTTTCAATGTACCGTTATCCCAGAAAAGCCCGCATTTCAACTTTTTATGCAATTTTCTATTTGCTATTTTATTAATTTATTTCATTTTTTTTCAAAATAAATAGTTTCAAAATAATTCAAATTAGTAGAATTTAATTATAAATTGAATCTAAAAAAATTAAAAATTAATCAAAAAAAATAAAAGCCGAAAATCAAAAAATGCTAAATTTTCGTTATTGCTTGAAACAATTTCTGTGCTGACTTGCATTGCATTTCATGGACATATAAATTGCGGTGGTCAAGTAGGGATTTTTTTTTAATTGCACAAAGATGAGACTTAAAGGTACCTACAGACGACGCAATATTATGTACAATATTCAATTATATTGATGGTGTGTGGGTAATATTGACGATTGTACAAGGGTCAATCTTACCCACACACGATCAATATAATTGAATATTGTACATAATATTGCGTCGTCTGTATGCACCTTAACATTCGTAATCATATATACCCGAAATTCCACCTTTTTCATATATAAATATTTTTTTGAAAAAGGTGTTATCTACTGTTCGAAAAATCGAACAGAGGATCGAAATGGTTTAAATTAAGAAACTGTAAATTTGTGTTAGTGTATAAATTATTTTTACTTACTAAAGGTTTATAAAACTTATATTGTGATCCCAATACCAGAGTTTTACAATAAAACGAAAACACCAAAACAGTTTGAGATAAATTCATATTAAAATTATTTAATAATTCACGGGCAGTCTGTAAATGAAAAAATAAATTTTAATTTTATATTCGGTTTTGCCAAAAGCCTAAAAATAAAAAGTAAGTTTTCCTGGGGCAATCCGACTTTTATTAAATTTGGATATATTTAAAAACTACGGAAAAAAATTGGTTTCCAAACTTTATTTTAGATCTTTTTTGTAACACAAACTAAATGTGTTACTTTGCAGCGAACTGGAGCATTTATTTTTCCAGTTTTACAAGGGTAATAAAAAATATTGGATAGATCAGAATGTGCCACATAGAAGATATTTCATTAATAAATTCAAAATATTAATGTTATCGATGTATGGAAATAACATTTCTTAAAAACATTTTCTATAGGAAAGCTTAAAACGTTTTTCTATGATCTGATCGGAACAAAGATAGAGATAATTTTTCTAGTGCCTTAAGTCTGTCTCAAATCATTATTTATTTTTATAAAAAATAATTGATATTTTTAACAAAAAAATATTTTTTTTTAATAGGTTTATTCTAGCTCGAGGTCATTTTTACTAATTAAAACTCTGATATTCCCATAGAATATTTTTCAAGAAAATTATTTTTCTGTATTAAATTTATTTGTGATGGTAATTTTTGCAAGACTTAGCCGTCACGTGTATCGGAATTTGTCAGATTTCATTGTCAATATTATTTAGCAAATATAAAAACCCTATACTACAAGTAGCACAGGCAATTTAAATGACAAATCCCTAATGCCCAAACAAAAATATTAATACACATTTAACTCTACCCTGTACCCGATTTCTGTAACTATGCGAGAAGTTTTCGCATCGAAAAAAATAAATAAGTATTAGAGTCATCTTATACTTAACAGAGTGATTTAAAAAAATAGCTTTGCGTTTTTTTCGTATTTGATGTTTTTTACATTAGCAACATTGTACTCACCCTGTAAAAAACTAAATGACTACAATATTGTTTTATTTTTCTCGATGCGAAAACTTTTCGCATAGTTACAGAAAACTGGGCACTGGTTGAGAATAAGAAGAAAATTGTATAGTCTCTTAGTTTGATCACGACAGTCAAACGACCAACAAAAAATTATATTTATATTTGTTAATAGTCTTGTCAAAGGAATCTGACAAACTCCGAAACACGTGTCGGCTACAACTACCAAAAATGACCAACATTTGAAACAGAAAAATAATTTTCTTGAAAATTATTCTATCATAATATCATAGTTTTAATTAGTAAATAAAAAATGGCCTCCAGCTAGAATATACCTACTCCAAAATGTAATATTTTAAAGGTCAAATAAAACAATACTTATTTAAAAAAAAAAAATTAATCCGAATTTGAATATTATAAAAAATATTGTATAAGTTATATCTCTTCCTATCAGCTCAGACAAAAACGATTCAGCCTTAAATAAGTTAATAAAATATATTCAAATTATAAACTTACATTTTCATATCTGCTGACTAATTTAGTTTCTTGAACAAGTGTTTTTAATTTATCTTGAAATAAATTCAAATTTGTCCATTTAATAGTTTTTAATTCTTCATTTAGTCTATCATTATCTAAATGTTTCAAGAACACTGACAAGATTTGTAATGACTTTAATTGTGTATTAAAGTCACCCGCATGATCAATAGGATTCCATAAACAAGCTCTGTAAAAAAAACGAAAAAGTTTTGCATAATGAAATCAGGAAAGGAATATTTTTGTGGCAAACTTTCCGAAACCTAGCAAAACTAAAAAGTCTGGCTTAATTTGTTATACAATTTGTATGAAATATGCTAAGACTTGAAAGATCTGCAAAGTTTACAAAATTATTTGCTTTAAAGCTTGAATAATAAAAAACCTTATCTTAACTTACATGGTCCCTGTTTCAAGGTTTACAAATTGTTTCAATGTTATTGGTTTTACATTCTGCAAAAGTTCTTCTATTATTTCTAATAGGCTATAATGATAATTTGTAATTTCTTTTGCTTTATGCTGCAAACACCCGATTATATAAGTTATGGCGGTAGGTACGGTTTTTTCAAAAAAATTAAGTAATTTTTCATTTTCTGGATCAATTAATGTTTGAACTTGCTGTAAAAATATTAAAAAAAAAAACGGATTTTTTAAATATTATTTTCAAATTCCAACTGGAATCTTCAAATTAAATCTGAAAAGGATTATTTTTTTTTCTAATTCATAATATTGATTTTTATTTTATTTTGATGGCAAGAATCTGCCACCTATGAGAGATTGGTACATTATTTGTATACCCTCCACTTATTGTTATTGGTATATATAAGTTTGTCATTCCGTTTGTAAATCATCAAAATCTCGGTCTAGGACCCTTAAAAGTATATGGGGCATTCCAGGCCAAATCACTCACTTTTAGACCCGACCCCTTTCGATTTATTTTATTTTTGGATATGTTGTAGTTCTTATTAAATGTAACTTGGACACCAATTTTCAGCCTTTTATTCCAAGATGGTGTTGAGTAATCAATTTTTCAAAATGGCGATTTTTTAAAAAAAATGGAAAAATTAAAATTTTCAATTAATTTTGACCAGTTAAAAATATAGATAGATATCTTAAAAAAAGTTGGACAACGTTTTGTTGGTATTTAAATGTAGTTTTAGAAAAAAATATTAAAAAAATTATTCGAAGTAATTATCACACCGAAAAAATTTCCCAGTTATATAGTTACGAAAATTCCCAGTTAATTGGAAATAAATTTAAAATAACTGAGTTAATTATAAATAACTATGAGTTCAGTTAATTAAAACCGGAATTCTCAGTTACCCTGTACACAATAATTTTATTTAATTGTCAAAAAATTAAAAACAACACGCAGTTCGTTTGTTAAAAAATAAACAAAATAAACGCAAATCTTAATATTGATCCATGGTAAGTTTTTAAATAAATATTTAAATGTTTCTTTTGCTCAAAACTAATAAAAAAATATATTTTCAGGTCTAGAAAGAAGAAGTATGTAACTATTTTCAAGAAGGCAACTTATATGAAGAAAAGGACAACTGAAAGAAGACATGCTGCTAAATCTACATACATATATTTAAAAAAAATAATTTAATGTAATTATAGCATAATTTTTTATTTTGCATTAAATAATTAGTGCTAAATTGTAAAAAAGATCTTTTACTTCAAATAATTATAAAAAAAAAAGTTTCCATTAGCAATTTTTTCCAGTTATTTCCTACTATTTTTCAAAATAGTCTTGCTTTTAACTATTAATTTGTTGCCAGTAACTGCTGTCCAGTTGAATTTAAAATTCGATACAAAGTTAGTTATAAATAACTGAATCAAAACAACTGGGACTCAGTTAGGTGTATTTTAACTGGGATTTAGTTGAAAAATTAGTAGCCAGTAACTGGGAAATTTTTTGGGTGCACTTATTTTTTAACGTTTAAAAATTAAAATCGACTTTTTGAAAAAGTCCGAAACCTTCGATTTTTTTTTACAAACGTCTAAAAGTTCTACTCTTAATTTCGCAACTTTTAAGCCATAATTCGAGATGTGATCGCAATTTGTTCTATTTTTTTCAAATTTTGAAAATTGCACCTTTTATTTTTTGACTCTGATTTATTTTATATGGTGCTCCAAAAAATTAAATTGGTAGATACTGACCCAAACTTACCCTAGATATATTCACTTCGAAGCAAATATACGCCTCACAAAAATTAAGAACGATCGGACATGGATAAGGTGTTTCGCATGGGCCTTGAAGTTAAGAAAACGGATTACAAGGAAAAATATGAATTTTTTTCTGTTTTCGCAATTTATTTGGTATTTTAAGTTAAGTTTTAATTCAAGTGATTACAGAATTATGATGTGGAGCAAAATGCCTTTCTAATAAGGTACCAAAGACTGAAATCGGTTAAAAATCAGCCAAGTTATTACAACTTCCCCAGGCATCTAATGTATGGCAGAACACTTGATTAAGAAATATAATACGATTTTGGAAATTCATTGAAATTTTCTTCTGTAATAACATTTTTTTATTCTTCAAGTTCAAATGTAATTAGATGACAAGTATTTTTCATATTGGGTTTTGCTAACATTTTTTAAATTAGTGCTAAAAATGCCTGCATTTTCAACACCCTTTTGAAATCTCTATTTTAAAAAAAAATATATTTTTTTTTGTTTTAAAATTTGGAAATGCCAAAAAAATATTACACTGAAACATGAATAATGAAAAAATGTTATTACAGTAAAAAATTTCAATAAATTTAAAAAAAGGGACTCGTATTTTTTAATCAAGTTGTATGGCACACGCTAGATACCTGGGGAAGTTGTAATAACTTGGCTGATTTTCAACCGATTTTAGTTTTTAGTACCTTATTAGAAAGGCATTTTACTCCATATAATAATTCTGTAATCACTTGAATTAAAACTTAACTTAAAATACCAAAAAATTACGAAAACAGCAAAAAAAATCATATTTTTCCTTGTAATCCGTTTTTTAAAATTCAAGGACCATGCTAAACGCCTTACACATGTCCGATCGTCCTAAATTTTTGTAAGACGTATATTTACCTCAAAATGAATATATTTAGGGTAAGTTAGGGTCAGTATCTAGCAATTTTTTTTTTTGGAGCTCCATATAAAATAAATCAGAGCCAAAACATAAAAGGTGCAATTTTAAAAATTAAAAAAAAAATAGAAAGAATTGTGATCACATCTCGAGTTATGGCTTAAAAGTTGCGTAATTTAGAGTAGAATTTTTGTAGTTTTTTACAAAAAAATCGAAGGTTTCGGACTTTTTCAAAAAGTCGATTTTAATTTTTAAACGTCAAAAAATAAGTGATAATTACTTCGAATATTTTTTTCATATTTTTTTTCTAAAACTACATTTAAATACCAACAAAACGTTGTCCAACTTTTTTTAAAATATCTATATTTTTTAATGATCAAAATTAATTAAAAATTTAAATTTTTTAATTTTTTGGAGAAAATCGCCATTTTAAAAAATTGATTACTCAACACAATCTTGGAATAAAAGGCTGAAAATTGGTGTCCAAGTTGCATTTAATAAGGACTAAAACATATCCAAAAATAAAATAAATCGAAAGGGGTCGGGTCTAAGAGTGAGTGATTTGGCTTGGAATGCCCCATATATATTAGTAATCAGTGATCGATTCTAAAAAATTCTAGTGATGTCCATTTAATGAAATGGTAATCAGTGCCAAAGTATTACACAGATATGGCTGAAACTTGAATGATTTACTTGTTGTTGTCCTGAAAAGTTTGGTTTTCCATTCGAGCAATATACGCTGAACGGATTCAATATTAAAACAAGAACAAACATATTTTTTTAGAATTTTTTTTTTTGAGAATTTATTGTTTTCACCAAAATCAAATATTTAATTGTTTTAATGAGTTTTTATAGATTTGTGTGAATGCCGGGGTGGGTAATTTGTATGGGGACTACAAGAAAAACTGGTCCGATTCTTTTCAAATATGGAAAGGTGATTTATGAATACAAAATTCGTTTACCTGACAAATTTCGAAAGAATATTATAACACAGTTATAAGAGTCGTTTGAGACAAATTTAAAGGTGGCATTTTTAGCAGCGATGTATCCAGGAATTTGAAAAAGGGGGGGCACAACTCCCAAAATTGTTTGCCATCGCCTATTTATATTTAGTTTTAACTAGAAGTACTTGAAAAGTAATTGAAAAGGGGGGGGCACGTGCCCCCTGTGCCCACCCCCTGTATACGTCCATGATTTTTAGGGTGGTTAAAGCGGTAGTGAAGTGTGGTGACTATAGCCTCGCAGACAGGACGGGAGGACATAAATAGCTAAATCGGCTCAAAAAGTATTTCTGATTTGGTCAGTATTCATAAAGGAGGGTTATTTACAAATATCAGCACAAACTCCACCCTTTACTACAGAGTTGTGTAGGAACCAGTTAAGACCTAGCTTTCACACAGCTAGGTCTAGGCTTCAAAATTTGAAACTATTAAGAATTCGAAACTATTAAGAATTTCTTACTTGGAATATTTTTAATATTAATAACGCATTTCTTACCAAATATAAACGAAACCATCTTATCACAGTATTGAAAATACCAGGCTCTTTGTCTTCAAGAAACTTTGTAAGACACGAAAATCCGTTAAATATTTTTTGCAATAATATTTTGTTCTAAAAAATTAACAAAAAAAAAAATGAAAAAGAAATACATACAAAAATAAGTTTAACAAAAATTTACCACATCTGTTAAATTATTCTCTAATTCCGAAGCCGCTTTTTCAAGGTCAGACACATTGTTAAATTCAGCGTTACTTTTAGCGTTTGGTTTTCGGCGAGACATCTTCAGAGAAACACAGAAAATTTATTTGGAAGTAATAAGCAAAAACCGACTGCATTTATTAAAAATCTTGAAATAAAACTTAAATCTTCTTTAAATTTACCTTATTTGTATTTTTATTTGATTTTTGAAGTTTTATTCCAGGGCAATCCGTATTTTAAAACAACGACAAGAGAACTGTTATATACAGAAATTTGAAATAAAAGGAAATCGGATAATGACAAAAAAAAAAAAACGGAAAAAACTGTGCTGTAAAAACGTCCATAAAATAATGTGGGCGTTTCTACACCGTTAATTAAAAAAAAATAGTAAACGTCATTGTTTTGACATTTGTAATCATTTTTTTTTTATTTTATCTTCTTTTCTTTTTTCACTTTTCGATATACGACCTAATTTTGGGTAGAAATTTATAAGTTTTTTTGTTTAATTAAAAAAACTAAATAAAAATGAATGCTTCTGTGGATCCCAGACGTAAAGAAAAAGTTAATCGGTATAAGCCACCACAAAATCAAGGTCAAAATGGAAGTGGTCCTGGAAATGATGATTTAACCCCGGACTATATGAATATCTTAGGTATGTTTTAATCTCTAACTAATTGAGGACTTCAATAATTGGCTTTTTTCTATTAGGCATGATTTTTTCCATGTGCGGTCTGATGATGAAATTGAAATGGTGCGCCTGGTTTGCTTTATACTGTTCCTGCATTAGTTTTGCAAGTTCTCGTGTTAGCGATGATGCTAAACAAGTAAGAGTTTTTGATAGTTTCCAATTAAATGTATAAGGAGAATTTTGCTATCGAAAAAATTACCTAGAAACTGAAAATTTTTCTATACAAAAAAGGTCTCAGAATCTGAAACATTTTCGATGGAAACAATGCTTTAGAATCACACTTTTTGTATAGGAAAATGTCGCAAAATCTGAGACTTTTTCTATAGGAAAAATGTCTCAGAATCTGAGACTTTTTCTATAGGAAAAATGTCTCAGAATCTGAGACTTTTTCTATAGGAAAAATGTCTCAGAATCTGAGACTTTTTCTATAGGCAAAATGTCACAGCATCTGAGACTTTTTCTATAGGAAAAATGTCTCAGAATCTGAGACTTTTTCTATAGGAAAAATGTCTCAGAATCTGGGACTTTTTCTATAGGAAAAATGTCTCAGAATCTGAGACTTTTTCTATAGGGAAAATGTCTCAGAATCTGAGACTTTTTCTATAGGAAAAATGTCTCAGAATCTGAGACTTTTTCTATAGGAAAAATGTCTCAGAATCTGAGACTTTTTCTATAGGAAAAATGTCTCAGAATCTGAGACTTTTTCTATAGGAAAAATGTCTCAGAATCTGAGACTTTTTCTATAGGAAAAATGTCTCAGAATCTGAGACTTTTTCTATAGGGAAAATGTCTCAGAATCTGAAACTTTTTCTATAGGAAAAATGTCTCAGAATCTGAGACTTTTTCTATAGGAAAAATGTCTCAGAATCTGAGACTTTTTCTATAGGAAAAATGTCTCAGAATCTGAGACTTTTTCTATAGGAAAAATGTCTCAGAATCTGAGACTTTTTCTATAGGGAAAATGTCTCAGAATCTGAGGCTTTTTCTATAGGAAAAATGTCTCAGAATCTGAGACTTTTTCTATAGGAAAAATGTCTCAGAATCTGAGACTTTTTCTATAGGAAAAATGTCTCAGAATCTGAGACTTTTTCTATAGGAAAAATGTCTCAGAATCTGAGACTTTTTCTATAGGAAAAATGTCTCAGAATCTGAGACTTTTTCTATAGGAAAAATGTCTCAGAATCTGAGACTTTTTCTATAGGAAAAATGTCTCAGAATCTGAGACTTTTTCTATAGGAAAAATGTCTCAGAATCTGAGACTTTTTCTATAGGAAAAATGTCTCAGAATCTGAGACTTTTTCTATAGGAAAAATGTCTCAGAATCTGAGACTTTTTCTATAGGGAAAATGTCTCAGAATCTGAAACTTTTTCTATAGGAAAAATGTCTCAGAATCTGAGACTTTTTCTATAGGAAAAATGTCTCAGAATCTGAGACTTTTTCTATAGGAAAAATGTCTCAGAATCTGAGACTTTTTCTATAGGAAAAATGTCTCAGAATCTGAGACTTTTTCTATAGGAAAAATGTCTCAGAATCTGAGACTTTTTCTATAGGAAAAATGTCTCAGAATCTGAGACTTTTTCTATAGGAAAAATGTCTCAGAATCTGAGACTTTTTCTATAGGAAAAATGTCTCAGAATCTGAGACTTTTTCTATAGGAAAAATGTCTCAGAATCTGAGACTTTTTCTATAGGAAAAATGTCTCAGAATCTGAGACTTTTTCTATAGGAAAAATGTCTCAGAATCTGAGACTTTTTCTATAGGAAAAATGTCTCAGAATCTGAGACTTTTTCTATAGGAAAAATGTCTCAGAATCTGAGACTTTTTCTATAGGAAAAATGTCTCAGAATCTGAGACTTTTTCTATAGGAAAAATGTCTCAGAATCTGAGACTTTTTCTATAGGAAAAATGTCTCAGAATCTGAGACTTTTTCTATAGGAAAAATGTCTTAAGATTCTGAGACATTTTTCCTATAGAAAAAATGTCTCAGAATCTGAGACTTTTTCTATAGGAAAAATGTCTCAGAATCTGAGACTTTTTCTATAGGAAAAATGTCTCAGAATCTGAGACTTTTTCTATAGGAAAAATGTCTCAGATTCTGAGACATTTTTCCTATAGAAAAAGTGTCTCAGAATCTGAGACTTTTTCTATAGGAAAAATGTCTCAGAATCTGAGACTTTTTCTATAGGGAAAATGTCTCAGAATCTGAAACTTTTTCTATAGGAAAAATGTCTCAGAATCTGAGACTTTTTCTATAGGAAAAATGTCTCAGAATCTGAGACTTTTTCTATAGGAAAAATGTCTCAGAATCTGAGACTTTTTAAAGAGAAAAACATTCTTTTTACCAAATTTTTTTTTAATGAAAAAATTTTTTTTTGCTGAAATTTTTTTTTTTACCAAGATATAAACATTTAATTTTCTTCTCTTTTTTAGGTTTTATCCTCATTTATGTTGAGTGTCAGTGCTGTGGTCATGTCCTATTTACAAAATCCTGCTCCTATGACTCCACCGTGGGTAACAACCTCATAAATTAAATTTATTTTAGCATTCTTGTCTTATAAAAATAGTTAAATACAAATTATAACATTTCTTTGCAATTATAATAAATGTTTGTCTTTTAAGTAAAAAAAAAAATAGCTTGATTTAAATTTGTCTAGCACGCATAAAATTTGGAAACATACCTATTTGGTGGAGTAATGCTTATAGGAAAACAATTGTTTGTTTAAGTGATTTCATTAGATCTTGAGAAGATCGAAACACGTGTCGGCTAAGTCTTGCAAAAACATAAATAAAACAGAAAACCAATTTTCTTGAAAATTATTCTATGAGAATATCATGGTTGTAATTATTTAAAAAAAATGGCATCGAGCTAGAATAAATCTACTATATACTTATCTAAACTTTATAAAAATCCCAAAAACTCGGCCTTACAGTCTAACATAAAGACTAATCAAACACTTAAAACTGTTATACTTTTGGTCCAATTTAGTGACTCAACGTTTAAGTCCTTCCTAAAATTTTTAATTTAGAGCCTACGATCAGTACCGTAGCACCGGTAATCCCGGTTCTTGGTGTTACCGGGAATTGGTACCGGTTTCCCGGTTCTTGAATTATTCCCGGTATTAGCTTTAAAATATATTTTGGAACGTGTTTCGGAATTCGTCAGATTCCATTGTCAAGATTATTTAGCAAAAATGGAATCTGACAAATTCCGAAACACGTGTCGATTAAGTATTGCAAAAACGACCAACACAAGTAAATTTAAAAGAGAAAAAATATTTTCTTGAAAATTATTCTAAGAGAAAATAATAAGAAAATAGTGACCTCGAGCTGGAATAAACCTATTTAAAATATAACATTTTATGGCCTCGCTTCTGTCTTTCACAACTTTTCAATTCACATGAAAATTTCCGAATGACATGAAATTGAGTTTGGTGTTTTGTTGTTTACGTTTTCATTCGAAGTTGAAATCAAATAACTAAAAATGTAAAAAATTATAAGGAAAAAAGTGCATTCGTATTACTTTCACCAAACTGTAATTATGTGAAACAAAACGAAAAAAAAAATCGGATGCGAAATCTAGAACACCAAAAAAATTCGGAAATATTCACTTTCACATTTTTAATGTGAATTACTCTTTTTGGAACAGCGGCCTATGTTATGGTATTTTTTAGATTTTTAAGAACTGGTACTAAAAGCAGAACTGGGAATACCGGGAATGCCGAGAACCGGGATATGGGGGGGCACTAGTTTTAATAAAGCATCACATTTTTTTTTGTTCAAGTTTTGTTAAAATTGAATTATATTTTGTTGTATTGAAATTCCATTTTATTTTTGTTTGTTTGAAATTTTAATAAAAATGAATTTAATAAATAAACAAATTAATTTTGTAAAATAATTATAAATAAATCTCTAAAAGAAGCTGCCAGAGTCAGCCGTGTTTAAATCTTTTAATAATGTTAATGACAAAAAAAAAATATGAACAAAAAAATAACTATCTTTCACCAAATATATGATCCAAGAGGCAAATTTCTAAACTTTTTAACTACAAACTTTTTAGATATACAATTAAATTCTGAGAGTAAACACATATCAAACTATCAGAAATTGTTGTTAAAAAGTTAAAAAATACTTAAATGATGTTTATAATGGACGATGAAGAATTAAAAAACTTCCATTGTTGATTAAAGATGAAATTGATCCATGTTATAGGTTAAATGTGAGGTTTTAATGGTGTTCTATGGTTGTTAAATCTACTCTACTTTATATTAGCTGAGATATTATGCAAGCCTAGCACATAACAAATCCATAAGACAACTGACAATGTGATGGGTGGGTGGTGTTGGTGAATTTTTCATTTCTCAGTACCGTTTCATTACATTTTTTTGATGTTTTTGTTTTAAAGTAATGAATTCGCTGGCAAGACCCATTGTGTTATTAAATAATAGATAAATACGCAAAAGGCAAACATATATAGGGAACCCAAAATGAAAAGATATTAAATTTCTCCAAAATTTGTATGGCCAGTAGTTTTAGCATGTTGTGTAGCCTGTAATTGTCCCACCAGCATAATATCGCATTCAATGCAACGTAATGAGAATTTATCGACATTGGTAAATTGACGTGAAGATTTGGCTTCTTTAGCCAATTGTTCCGCCTGCTGATAGACACCCATTTCTTCAACTGGAAATATAGTACCTGGTGCACCGGCCTAAAAGTAAGAGAAATGCAATTTTATAAAAATATTGATATAACATTTATAACAATTAATAAGTGCTAGTGTACCCTGCAAAATGTAAAAAAAAATGACAGGGTTTTTTGTGGGGAGGGGTCGATGGGGGGCATTGCGGATATTTGCTTCATTGACATAAATGTTTACATTTTCATTTACACTGCGAATCACATCAATAAGGAATCGAGTTTTTCAGTTTTTAATCGAATACATCTTTGTAATGAATAAGCGGAAAAATATAAAAAAATGCACTGATAGAGACCATTATTTAGCTTATAAAGTCAAATAATAACAATAATCAAAAGACTGAAAGAAGTCCTTTAAAAAAATGTTTTTCGGCAACTTGTTAAAAAATTACTAGTTTTTTATGAATCACTTGAATAAGGAATTTTGTAATAGCAATTCCTTAAACAACAAAAACAAAACAGTTTTGTTTCGAATTTCAATAAAAATGAGACTCACAACAGCTCTTAGATCTTCCGGAAAGAAAAAAGTACTGTATTTAAAGTCCATAGTGTTAAAGACCGTTGAAATCGCGAAAATAATAGAAAGGGGCAAACCTATTGAATGCGATTATTTAAATAACATTAAGAACTATGGAAAAAACACGAATGGGCGAACTAAAATGGCAACAACAGAACGAAATCGACAAAAATTTTAAGAATTCCCCCAAATTCCACTATGACAGGTTGCAAAATTCTCAAAGAAAGTGGTGATTTAATGGGTATTTGTACAGTCCATCACGATTAGAAATTAAATGAGTTCATAGTCTGTTGCAAATTGCAAAAAAAGCCACCCCTTAATTCCAAACTGAAGAAGCATCGATGGTAACGTTAGGAACAGTAATAATGCCACAGTAGAATAGCGCACCCCATACCATAACAACACCTTCTATGATCTGTCTGCTATGCAAAAACTGTTTTTATTGTCTCAAATCACCGAAAACAATTGTATCCGTCTAATGTAACGGTATTATTTTTTTTTCGTTGGAATAAAATAAATAATTTAAACATTTCTCAGACCGTGTCATTGCATTCATGCAGAGATTAAGGCGCTGCTTACTACGTTTGGCATTCAGCGATTAGTTTTTCCATAATTTTCGACGAGCTATACACTCACTTGACTTTTAAACGTGGCGGACTGTACAAATACTCGCATTAACGCCACTTTCTTTAAGAATTTTGAAAGATGTCGGCGTAGAAAATGGGGGAATTCTTAAATTTTTTGTCGATCTCGTTCAGTTGTTGCCATTTGAGTTCGCCCATTCATGTTTTTTCAATAGTTCTGAATGTTATTTAGATAATTGCATACAGCAGTTTTTTTCCTCTCTATTATTTTCGCGATTTCAACGACTTTTAACACTTTGAACTTCAAAGTCAGTACTTTTTCCTTTTCGGAGGAGCTAAGAGCTTTGGGAGTCCCATTTTTATTGAAATTCAAAACAAAACTGTTTTGTTTTTATTGTTTGAGGAATTGCTATTCATTACAAATTGGATTCAGGTCCTAATTGGCCTGTATTCCAAAATTCCTTATTCAAGTGATTCATAAAAAACTGGTAATTTTTTAACAAGTTGCCGAAAAATATTTTTTTAAAGGACTTCTTTCAGTCTTTTGATTATTGTTATTATTTGACATTATTAGCTAGATAATGATAATCTATCAGTGCATTTTTTTATATTTTTCCGCTTATTCGTTACAAAGATATATTCGATTAAAAACTGAAAAACTCGATTCCTTATTGATGTGATTCGCAGTGTATATAGGGATATATACTAGGATGTCCCATCAAATTTAAATTTTCGAATTTCATGTCGTAATATATTCCAAGAGATGGTCACGCTAGAGCTGATTGTAGGAAAATTTATAAAAAATATTTTCAAGGTCATCTTAAGTCGGCAAAAGTTGGAAAAAATTACATATTTTGACTAAAATTCATGTCCTAATTTTTTGACCAAATCCCGCTCAAAAATTCGGGAATTTGGTGCACTTTATTGGAAAAATATTTAAAAAACTCCAAAACCGTGATTTTGGCCCACAGATGGTGATTTTTAAACATAAGAAATATTTTTCTATCCAAATTGGTCTCATTATTAAAAATATAAAAAACACGATTTTGTTCCGAAAATGTTGATCAGCATCTGTGGACCAAAATCTCGTTTTTATTTTTTTTAATATTTTTTTGATAACACAATTTACATTTTCCAACTTTTGTTATCTTAAAAATATTAAAAAAATAAAAAAACACGATTTTGGTTCGAAAATGCTGATCAGCATCTTTGGACCAAACTCGCAGATCAGCATTTTTGAACCAAAATCGCGTTTTTCCATTTTTTTTATATTTTTTAGATAACACATTTAACATTTTCTAACCAATTTGGATAAAAAAAAATAATTTTTATGTTTAAAAATCAGCATCTGTGGATCAAAATCGCATTTTGGATTTTTTAAAATATTTTTCCAATAAAGTACGCAAAATTTCAAAATTTTTGATCCGGATTTGGTAAAAAATTCGGATATGAATTTTGGTCGAAATACATACGTAATTTTTTCTTACTTTGACCGCTGGTTGCCGACTGAAGATGGACCTTTCGAAATTTTTTCATAAATTTTCCCACAATCAGCTCTAACGTGACCATCGATTGAAAGGTATTACGAAATGAAATTCGAATTTTAATTTAACGGGACGCCCTAATATATAAGCTTAAAAAATAAAATTTTACCTAAAAAATTTCATTTCCTAATTCCATTGGTCCAAGTGCAGGTCAGTGAAGAAATTCTTGAATGATTTCTACAGAATAGTTTCTTAATATTTCTAATTTATAAAATTATTCTTACAAAAATTTTAAAATTATTCTTAAAATGCATATTTTTTTATAAAAACAAGAATGATAATTGTCTTAAAACAATTAAAAATTTTTGAAATGGCGATCACGGCCAAAATATTACACAGATATGACTGAGACTTAACATGTTTGCTTGTTGTTTTCCTGAAAAGTTTGCATTTGAGCGATATCCGTTCAACTTTTTAAAAGTTATGAACGAAAAGGGATGGAAACCTTAAAAATGTTGGAACATTCGACATAACCTAAAAATACAAAATACTTTAATTCGGCTGCTGATGAACATATGTTAACAGACTTGGATACGGAATGGTATTTAAACAAGTACAAACTTGTTTTAACATTTTTAAGTTGTATTTCGAAAGTTAGCGTATTTTAAATATACAGACGGCAGGACATAGATAAATGGTATTAAAGGTTAACGGATGGTTATCGCTAGATAGACTTAAAATCGATAGACAATTAGGAATATATGTATGGGTCCTGAGACCAACATTTTGGTATGTTAGGCTGACTATTCGTACTTATTTGATCAGTTTACATGTACTGATTTTTTACACTTTCAGAAAACTATTTTTATTAAAAGAAGTGTTGTAAAATCAATCATGAATCAATAATATATATACTTTATGCGGTCCGCGATCAATATTTCGATGCGTTACGGAACGTCAAAGTGAGTATGCCCCCCATACTGTGATTGTAGGGTATAAGAACATAAAAACTTGGGCGTACTGATTTGAGTTCAGAAAAAAGGTGACAATATAGGGTATAACAAAGTTTTTTTTGCACAATGATGTCATATTACAAAAAAAAAACTTAAGAAATGTAATTTAATAATAAATCTATGTGCAAAATTGCAGTTTACAAGGATTTATTTTGATTTGTACAAATTCCATTTCGACACTTTTTGCGGGCCGAAAAAATATTTTCGTGTCAAATTTCTCAAACTTCAAGTTTAAAATTTTTCTATTTGAATTCTAGTTGGGATGACATTTTTTTTAAATAGGGGATTTCCCTTGTTAATTGCAATTAAGCCATATTTGTATATAAAAAAAAGTAAATAAAACTTACACCATCCGTTTCCATATACAAGGGATCATAATGTATACCATCAAAGAGTAAAAATACCCTTAAACCATAATTTTTATCTTCACCAAAACGATTTATGATGGCATTTTGTATGTCAACGACATCAATTTCGATACCATAATAACTGGATAATATGGCCACTTCAATGGCACCACCCCACGAATCAGGTTTTTGTATCCAAGCACAATATTCACCATTTGATTTACCCAAAACAGCATCATTATATTCTTGAGGATTGGCAGCCACCTCCTGGGCAATAATATGACGCATCATTTCACTGCCCTCATTGTCTACTTTACCATTTAGCACAAAACGAATGCTTGTAAATAAGCAGGAATTATCAGCAGGTACAACTTTTTTCAAAAGAATACCATTGAAATTGCCACTTGAACCAGGTGGGGGCAAACCAACACTGGCTGGGGGTACATCGATAGCATCTAGCTCGTTAGCAGCTGTAGCTGCTGCAACAACATCCCTTAATTGTTGTTCTTCCTCTTCGGCCTGTAAACGTCTAGCTAGTGCTTCATCATCTTCAATGGATGGTGTGGGTTCCAGTACTACTACTGAAGCCTCAGATTCTGGTTTCTCTTCGACAATCAATGTCTCGCCAGTGCAGATGCCAGTGGCTTCAAGTGTATGCTGGTTGTTTTTAGGTGCCAAATCCAATGGCCTTGGTGGAAATCCAATTAGTATGTGCAGTTGACCCTCTTTAATTTGCGTCATCTGCGCTATACGCTGTTTGAGATCAGCTACCGTTGTATTGTTCGATAAATCCTTAACAATGAATTGGCCTTTTTTCGATTTCAATTTTACACTAAAAGTTCCCGTCATTTTGATGGTATAATCTGTAATGGATTTCTATTTGATTTACTTAAAATTTTCTTTGTGTTTTTGCACTTTAAATTTTAATGCTATTTTTGGTAATTAATTGCCTAATTTCAATTGTTTTTCGATTTTTATGACCTTTTTTTATCTTTTCCAAAAAAATTGTTAGCTTCTTCTTTTTGATTTGGCTGTCAAGGTGACAATTGACAATTTGTGTTGTTATTTATAACAGTTTAAAACAACAAAAACAAAGAAATTGTTATAAACTGTTATACGTGGAAACATAGTTGTATTCAGTGTTGCCATATATCAAGATTTATCTTTTTTTGCAAGTTTTTTGAGGTGCTAAAAAGATTTTTTTTCTGAAAAAAAGATTTTTGGAACGACAAAAACAAAAATTTATTTTCTAAATAAGCTCAAATTACCTCAGAAATATATTTTTTTTTATAAATTTAATATTATTTTTTCATTCTACGCTATACTGTTACGTGCTTTTTATGTTAAAATTGAATTTAGAATACAATTTGTAAGTTTTTTTTAATGATTTTAATATTTTTTTCAAAAAAAGATTTTTTTTAGAAAAAAAAGATTTTTCTTCAGAAAAAATAAGATTTTTCAAAAAAATATATGGTAACACTGGTTGTATTTAAAAAGTATTAAGGTAACTACAGACTACGCAATATTATGTACAATATTCAATTATATTGATGGTGTGTGGGTAATATTGACGATTGTACAATGGTCAATCTTACCCATACACCATCAATATAATTGAATATTGTACATAATATTGCGTCGTCTGTAGATACCTTTAGATATTTATAATAGATAGAGATGTTATACAAATTTAAAAAAAAAATCGTTAAAATTTTTTTAAATTACAGCAAATTAAAAACACTGTGCAACACAATTAAATATCTTGAATGGGACCAAAAAGCTAGTTCGTACCATAAGTAGACCAACATCACCGAATTACTTTGAAAATTTAGCGCGATTTTTTTTTAACCACTGAAGTTTTTAATTGTTTTCCAAAGGGGTTTGGGAATATGTCGGAAAACATGTACAGTCAAACCCGGTTATAACGAACTCCGAGGGACCAGTAAAAATAGTTCGTTATAAGCGAAGTTCGTTATAAACGAGGTATATTTTATATCAACCTAGTTTTATTTTCAAAAACAAAAGTTCCAATTTTATTTTATTTGACGTTTTTTTGAAAGTTAACTACTTATTGAGAAGAAAACATTAAAAATATAAATACATTTTATCAAAATTATAATATTAACCAAAAATTTCTAACCATTTGTTAGTTTGGTAAACAAAATTGCCGCAAATTTCAAAATATTTATGGGAGTTCGTTATAAAAAGGTAAATATGCATGAAATTGTGTTCGTGGGACCATAATAAGTAGTTCGCACGAACATTTATCATTTGGCAACTTCTAGTAAAATTTAATGCATAAAAAATGTTTGTAGAACATTTTAACCCCTTAATCGCACGTCTAACAAGGGAGGTTTTTCACCGATTGTCCTGAAATTTGCATATGGGAAAGAGGGAAGAAAAATAAGAATTGCATCTTAAAGTGCCCAGACATAGCCCCCACGGACATTACCCCCATAACGGTAATCATTGGCGTAGATAGCACTGTCTGGGGGGGGGGGAAGAAAGAATCTGAGAATTTTGACTAATAATCATCAACTTTTGCAATCATCAGAACTTTTTCTTGAAAAAAATCATAGTAATCTAATGATTTTACTATAGGAAAAACATTAAAAATCTTTCATTTTCATAACATATCTGGGAGTTCTAAATTTCCGAAAAATCTTCAGAATCAAAATTTGTTTAAAAAAAAATATGAATTTTTAACCGCTTTCGGAGGGCATTCGTTTCTAGGACACCTAGACACATGATGAAGGGAACGCTTCAGAAATAGGTCTGGGGGTTTTAGCCCCCCCAGAAATGTTGGCTTCCTACGCCAATGACGGTAATAGGTATTATGACCGAACAGATCGCGGTTATAACCCACATATTTGTCATGGGGACTATGACCACTTTCAAAACGGTCATAATACCCATGGGGACTATATCCGTTTTTTATGGAGAATATGACCGAAATAGGATCGGTCATAATCCATATAAAAAATTGAACGCATATAGCTACCCAAAAAAAAGTGGGTAGATTCCCCGTTTTATATACACTCAAAAAATTATGTTAGTAAATCAACTGAAAAAGTCAGTTAAAATAACTACTTTGTAAGTTGTTTTGGGGTCAACTACTTTTTCAGTTAAATCAACTAACAATGATAGTTATTTTAACTGACAAAAAACAACTGACTTATGTAGTAAAAACTACTAACATTTTTAGTCCAAACAAAAATGTAGTAAAAATATAATAATAAATATATAATTTTTTTTTTCAAAATATTTTTCAAAAAAAAAAATGAAGACCAAATTTTTTTTTTTTTTAGAAAAAGTTGTGAAAAATTAAAAAAACGAAAATTTATTTTTATTTTATGGAAAAAAACTTTGAAAATTTTTAAGAGGTAAAAAAAATAAAATTAACTACTTTAAATAACAGTTACTAAATCACAGTACGTTTTTGTTAGTTATTCAAAAAAAAAAACGAATTAAAATAACTAACAGAAATAGTTGTTTGATATTTTTCATACAAAAACAACTGACTTTGTAGTTGAAAACAACTAACTACTGTAAAATATACAAACAACTAACATATAGTAACTTACATCATTTTCTGAGTGTAAGAGAGGAAATAAAATGATATCCAACCAAGTGAATTACCACTGTATGATGCTGACTTTGTGTTATTGTTTGTAACTAGAGATGGGCGCGTGAGTGAATTTTGACTCACACTCACTCACGCTCACGGCAGGAATTTTCGAATCATGTTCACTCACATACGAGCAAACTTTTTCTACTCACACTCACTCACAATCAAATAAGTAAATTTAATATAACTCATACTCAGGTGCACTCACACAAGCTTAACTCACACTCACGTGTACTCACACCCACTAACAAGGAAGGTCTTTCACAGGGCACCCACCTATTGTCCTGAAACTTGCACATATGAAAGAGGGGACCAATTTAAGAGTTACGTGCTTTTATAGCTGCCCAATCTCACATTTAGCGGATCAAAGGGGAGGGGGGAAACGTGATTTTTTTTCGTTTTTTAAGATTTTTCACATTTCTTCAAAAGAAACTATATGCTGAACATTTTATATAGGTTGAAAGGTTTTTGAAGGCCTATCTAATGGTGTATCGGTCGTGTCTAAATCCCGCTTCGCGAAGTTCGTTATTGTCAAAAATGTATAATCGTTGGGGTAGATTATATGGAGATGTATATACTACGACCGCCAAAATCATATATAATAATCTCTATCAAAATTAAGCTGACCCTTTATTTGTTTTGTTTGGCGAAATTCCTGCTAGTTCGGCTTTTATACGGATTTTCTCCAAAGCCCTGATTTTTCATAAGGTGGCAACCCTTTTTTTAATTGGGCAACTAAAAAAACATAAAACAATCAATATGAGTGTTGTTTTAATTAAAAAAAACAGTAACTGTTATTTTTCCTTCCTCATTTCCATATTCAAGTTTCAGGACAATCGGTGGGTGCCCTGTAAAAGTCCTTCCTTGCAAGCTTTTATTTATGCAAAAAAAACTTAAAATAATAATATAAAAAATTTTACAAAATTGAACGCTTTTCGGGCCTGGTTTGGGTATCCGCGGGCAACCGCGGTAACGTTGTAGAACAAACCTAATATAAAATCTCCATTTAAAAATATTTTTCCTATAGAAAAATTTTCCGATTCTGAGATATTTTAAAAAAATTCTTTAATATACATTTTTTTAACATATTTTTTTAAATTATTTATTTAACTAAAACGAGTATTTAAAACACATGAATATGAGCTTAAAATTATGGAAAAAAATACTTTAAACATAATTAAGAATTTATACAATCTAAAAAATGACTAATGGTAAATAGTTAAATGATTGTTTCTAACCGAGGAACAAAAGTTTTTTCAACAATTTCAACTTCAGCAGAATCGATTGATCATCTGAGGGATTAACGGTTTCTGAGGCCGCTCCTTCAAAACCTTCAGGAATAGCTTCTTCATAAGGTGCAGCACTGACGACAGCAATAAGAGCCAAACAAACAAAAAGTGCCTAAAAAAAGAAAAAATACAATTTTTAATATAATATTTTGCTAAGAAGTTGTTATAATTAAAAGAGTTTTTTAAGGGCTGGTAACTTTTAATAGGTCTATTCGATTACCTTACTACAATCTACTTTTTTTACTCATTTTACTACAGCTGGAAATTTTCAATACAAAAAGTAAGCAAGACTTTCCAGTTGTAGTAAAAAATAGTAAGAAATTTGGGTAATCGAATAGACCTAATATAATTAATAACACAGCACAACACAAAAAAAAAAAAAATAGGGGTTCTGATGAATGATTCTGGTAGAGAAAAATATACGTGTGTCGGCGTTTTGTAAGATCACATCGGAATTTTATTTTAAATACGGTTAAAGTTTCCCAGCTTTGGCCTGTTCTTGCAACTAATCGGTATATTAAAACTATGTTTTCTTTACATCTGAGGTGTAGGCTATGTCAGCAACTTTGTAGAAAATATTATGGCAAATATTTTTGTGGAATATAACGGTAATTTTTGGCTCGTAAAAAAACACCCAGAAAGAGGGGGAGGGCGGGAGAGGCGTTTTGAATAAGTAAAAAAAAGTAGTAGTAATAAATTTAATTCTGAGATAATAAATGTTATGAGATGCATTCATTGAAATTTGATGGGGATTCTTTTTTTAAAACACGTTAACCCTATATATCCCATTTTTAGGGGTCATTTTGGTCCTTTTTTTAATATCCTCATATAACACTAATAAAACGTGCATTTAAAGGGTAAAAATGTTCAACAAAAAATTTTTGCACCAAAATTCACTTTGACAACCCCTAGTGAAATTTTATGCAAAATATATTTTTAGAACATTTTAACCCACAGTTTCTGTAATACCAACGCCATTCGTCTGCGACGAATTTGCATGTATTTTTTTTTTTTTTTACAATAACAAAATACACACAAATTCGTCACGAACGAATGGCGTTCGTATTACAGAAACTGGGGGTAAATCTTTTACGCAAAAATGGACCAAAAGGACCCCTAAAAATAGTTAATATGTATGTTCTAAAGGCGTGATTAGACGAGAGAGAATTCCCACAGATTTAAAGTAAAAAACAACTTTTAAAATTGGAATGTCAAATAAAATTTTATTATATATTTTGTATTTACTTTAATTCGGTTTCCAATCTACAAATTATTGACTTAATGTGCGAAAATAAATAATACCCAGCAAAACTTAGATTACCAAATAAGGTATAAAATAAGGTATAGGATCTCTTATTTTATACATTGCAGCATTGATGATTTTAACAGGCGATGAGACTCAAAGTAATTCATCCACATTATCACAAAGAATACCAGTAAGGTATAAAATAATTCATAAATTTATAACGAAGAATACGAGTAAGGTGTAAAATATATGATATTTTATAGGTTACGAGAAATGAAATAATATAGCATATCAGAAGATAATATATAAGGTGTTACGAGTAGTGAAAAAGTAATTTTGTATTAAATTTACTCACGTGATTGTAAGTGAGTGTAAGTAGATAAAATATGCTCGTGATTGTGTGTCGTTAGAAATTTCCTGTCATGAGCCCATCTCTAGTTTTAACTTATGCATTTTTTTTATAAAATAATTATTTTTTATGTTATTGTAATGCATTATGCATTCAATTATAAATAATGCATTATTTCAAACTTTCAAATAATACATAATGTAACCAAATATAAGTCATCCATGATTTAATGTTTAGAAATAATAAATATGAAATAAATTTTTTCCAATAATCATGCATTACGTAGCAAATTATTAGTAATGCATTATTTTTCACTTGAAAATAATACGTTGTGGAACAAATGTTTGGTAAGACATCATAAAATAATGCTACAAATAAGTTATATGCATTACGTGGTAATGTGTTATATAATCACTACCCATTACCAAAGTTTTGCTGGGTAATGTAATGAAAATGGTAAGCAAAAAGAAGTATTAAAGAAATGAGATTTGACACAACAATTTTTAAAGTCAAAAGTATATTCCCACAGAGTTGTGTTTTACTTTAAATCTAGGGGTTTTCTTTCCCGTCTAAGCGCGCCTTAAGATTAAAAACCGCCATCAAATTTTACTGCAGACATCTTTTTGTTTCTTAGATTTTCTCCAAGAAACAGATTCGGTTTGTTCTAGATTTTTATTTCCACTCTGCCTGAGAAAATCACAATTTTTAAAGCAAAAGTTGTTCTGAAACAAAAATTGATTTCTCAAAAATAAGCAACAACCTATCAAAAAGTTATTGATGATTTGTAAGCACCAAATATCACTTTAATTGTTTGTGCTTTTGGTTCGTTCACTGATAGAAAAACGCTTCATATCGTTAATGAATGGAATTCATTAACGTTGTTTCATTACAACAATGAAATATTTCATATGCTGAATGAAATTTCATACATATAATGCAAGATTTTCATTAATTTTGATTCATTAGATTTCGTAGTTTCATTAAGTTTTATTTACAAAATTTGCTGTTTTTTGACACCTGTCGTGTCGCAAAAAACAGCTGATCACAGCGTGATTTTTTTTTTTGTTTTACTTCGTGGTTTTACTTATGTATTAAAAGTAAATGTTATAGTAAAATTTTGTGTGAGAAAACGGAGTGAAATTTATAGATAAAATAAAAAATATGTGAAAGTGTTTTTTTTTTACTTGGTGATTTTGTGATTTTTTCATACTTTTTTACGAAATTTTGAAAAAAAGTATATTATTATTTTTATATTTACTAAATTCGTGCTGTCTTATATTAGTTCGTGGTTTTAATTACGTATTACAATTTAAGGTTGGAGTAAAATTTTGTGCTAGAAAACAAAGTGAAAACCATTTTTATTATTTTTAATTTTATAAAAAGTTCTTCACAATTTCATAAATATATTTCATTTTAAAAATAAAAGTAGCATTTATTGAATGAAAGTATTTCATTTCAAAAATAAAAAGTAGGATTTATTCAATGAAAGTATTTTATAAGAATTAACTACTTTTTTCATTAAAGAAATAAAAAAATTTTCATAAATACAATTTATATTTTGTATGAACAATTTTCATTAATTTAATGAAACTTGTTCTTGCAATTACATTTTATGATACCTATTTCATTAATTCAATGAAACCCTACATGTGCAGGTTCCTTTTTAACGCCATTTTTCATAACATTAATGTAGATTTTCATTATTGTCATGTACAAATTTTTTATCAGTGTTGAAGTCACTTGAAATTTTATAAAATTACTACCACATTTTCTTTTATAAAAAGCTAAAATTACTGATTTTGAGGTTATGAAAGTTTTCATGTATTACCACCGCACTTAAAACATTGAACTTTCTCACTTAATAAAATAACGGTTAATTAAAATTTGCAAAAACAAATAATTTTTTTTGTTTATCTGAAGTGTTTGCTTCAATATTCCAACAATAAGTATAGAAAAGAAAACTTTTGAGTTTTTACCAAAAAAAATGGGTCTTGAAGACCATTGTGCGCCGTGAAGTTGGAGACCCTGGGCACTTGCCAAGTGTGTGCTAATGGTTAAAACGGCACTGCCAGTACGACTTTTTCCATACGATTTGGCAGATAAAACCGGTGGCCGGCGCTGGTGTGAAATAAAACTTTTTCAAATTAAAAACTAAAGTGGGCAAAAAAAAAACTCGAGCTAAGCTTTGGGGTTTTGGTCTACTAACTAATTTTTTTTTGTCCCATTCAAAAAATGTTGCACTTGATCAAAAAATGGTTAATATTAATGTCTTCAAGTCTAAAAATTGTTCTTAAGAAAAAATGTCTCACAAGAAAGGTCTTTCACAGGGCACCCACCGATTGTCCTGAAACATAAACATTAGAGTGTGAGTGTTGTCTTAGATGCAAGGATTTTCTATCAAATTAAATTAACACCAAAAATTAAAAAAATAAATAATTTGAATTCTAATATTTGTTTTTTTTTTCTATTTTGGAGGAAGTTAATTCTAGCTCTAGGAAATTTTTCTTTTACTAACTATGATATTTTCATAAAATAATTTTCAAGAAAATAATTTTTCTGTTTTAAATTTATTTATATTGGTAATTTTTGTAAGATTTCGGAATTTGTCAGATTCCATTGTCAAGACTATTTAGCAAATAAATTTGAAAACCCTATACAAATTAAATTTCCTATGCAAGTAGCATAGGAAATTTAAATGATATTTCGGCTAATGCTCAAAAACAAATATATTAATAAATATTCAACTCTATCCTCACTGAGAATTATATTTGATAGATTGTCTTGACAATGGAATCTGACAAATTCCAAAACACGTGTCGGCTAAGTCTTGCAAAAATGACAAACATAAATAAATTTGAAACAGAAAAATAATTTTCTTGAAAATTATTTATGGGAATAGTTTTAATTAGTAAAGGAAAAATGACCTCGAGCTAGAATAAACTTACTCAAAAAAAATAATATTTTAAAGGCCGAATAAAACAATTTTTATTGTTTAATAAAAATAAAAAGCAAAAATTAATCAGTTTTTGTTTTAAGAAAAGGAAATTTTAGAACATTATTTTTTTTTTTTTAAATAATTTGGAATCTAATGTTTTTTTTTCTTTTAAGAAATATATCTTAGAATCTGAATATTTTTCTGTAGAAAAAATGTCCTTAATCTCGAAAACTGGAGCCACCATTAAATTTTTTAATAAGTTATCATTATTGTATCACTAAATCACATAAATTAGAATTGTTTAACGATAATTAACTACTGTGATCTTTCCAAGATTTTAAAATTCTTTTTCGATTTTTTTTTTTTATAATATTTATTTACGTACCAAAATAAAGAATTTCATTTTAATTATTTTTTTTTGTTTTCTTATCACTTAAAACCGTGTAGTTCGTTTGTTTGAAATAAACTGACATTGATTTTAAGATAGATTGAGTATTTATAGCACGATTATGGTTTGAAAAATAAAAAAAAAACATAATTCAACCTCAAATTTAACTAATATAGCGTTGACAATCTTCAGTAGTTTTAGTAAGTTCATTTCATACACCATAATACAATTCAAGAAATTCATAAAACAACAAAAAAAAATAAACCACAAACCTAGCCCTGCCTAACAATTGTCCAAAATAACATGCATCAATCTCATCCATCACATCAGGTACAAAATTAGGTATTTCGCGGGATTTAGGTAAATAAAAACAATGTCTATGATTGAATAAGTTCATTCATATTCACATACAAACACGTATACTTACACTCAGAAAATTTTAACAGTGACTAACAATAAACGTTACTAGCAGGGTTGAGTTGAGTTGAGGGTGGGTTGTACAAGCCTAAAAATAGGTAAATTTTTAGGCAAGTCCATGGCGCTCAGACTTAAAATAGTCCATTGTACCGTACCCCGAAAAGAAAGATTAAGTAAGGGTGATAAAAGGTTGAGAAGAAAAAGGAAGAAAAGTGCTTGTTCAGAATTTCTCAGTTGCTTTCACAAACTTGAGAAAATCAGACAAGGGAAGTCCATGGACCGTGTCCATAGACAGAATATCAGAACCCAATATCCGCAGTCTAGCCCTTGAGAACGCTGGACAAAAACAGACATAATGTTCAGTTGTGTCATCATCCTCAAGACAAACCACGCATAATGGGTCTGATAAGACACCTAATCTCGTCATATGACGAGCACAGCCATTGTGTCTAGAGTATTCAAAACCGAAACCGAAAACCGGTTAACCGGTTTTTTAATTTTTGGAAACTCGACCGGTTTCGAATAGTTTTGAATTTCGAATATTCGAGAAACCGGTTTTTTTGTGTCGGTTAACCGGTTTTTATAAAAAGTTATAATATAATGAGTTAAAATATGTATTGACATTACACAGTTTTTTAGAAACACTCACATAACTTAGCGGTACTACCATAATCAGTTTATGGATATGTTGTTATGTCAATATCAATGTATAAACGAGTTCCGGTTGTCTGCCTCTTCCTTTAATATTGAAATCAATATATATATTTTTAAATTTTGCACATTGGAGTTCTATGGCAAACCATTTTTTTTGAATTATCCTTTTGAAATTTTTTAAATCGGAATGGGCTAAATCAGCCCAAATGAATATGATAGGACAGATGTCTGAATTTATTATTAATTGTGCTCTTTAACCAATTCAATAAAAACAAATTTGTAAATAAAATCTCTACGGATTTCCGCTCGCAATTGCAAAGAATTCAAATTTATTGAAATACAATTCACAAACCAAGCCCAAAGGGCCAAATATGGTTTACATACTACTCACTAAACTTAAACTTATAACTAAATAAAAACAATTTTTAATTTAATAATGAGATTTGAATTTTTATAAAAAACTAATAATAACCCTAAAACTGCGTTCAAATTTAAAGGAAATCAATATAAAAAATAGTACATTTCTACTAGATTAAAACATTTACATTTATAATAAATTATTGCGGGTAGCATGTTTGCCAAGTTTAATTTTAAAAACGTTAACTGAGAAAACAAAAAACCTAAGTTCTCGAGGCAAAGAATTCCAAGCTCTTATGACACGAACATGAAAAGAACGTTCATGGAATGAAGTATTTATACGCGGAAAAATTAACTGTGGATTTCTTAACGAGCGCGAAAAAACGAATTTTTGGCTCAAATACTCAGGACAACTTGATACAATAACTTTATAGAAATGTAACAACAGTCGAACTTGTATAAAGTTCTTGAAATTACATCCTAAGAAATTTACAACATATTCAGAAACATGATCACGTAATTTAAGATTATACACAAACCTTATAATTCTATTAAAGAGAAGTGTGTATCGACGCATTTTAGTTGTTACTTCCTGTCGAAGTTTCCAGCGAAATTGTGCGACGTTAACGGTGTCATACAGATGATACTATTTTCGCTATGACTTATCGATTTTGTGTTTATTGGGTTATGCCTGTTTTGTAAAAATATAATTAAGTTTAATTAATTTTTAACCTGAAGATTAAAAACCGAAAAAACCGGTTTTTTGCTAAAACCGAAACCGAAAACCGGTTTTTCAAAAATAAGCTTTTTCGAATAAACCGAAAACCGGTTTTTGAAAATGGACGGTTTTTTGAATACACTAATTGTGTCCCGTAATTAAGCCAGTATGTCTGCGACAGTCTATTCTACTGAGACTGAGTAGATAGTTAGCCACTTTCTTGTCTGGCTTAATTACAAAACGTTTGGTATTCTTGCATGCCAACTCATTTGACCATCTTTCCATGAAAGTTGCTTTCATATAAGAGTTGATCCAACGCATCAGCCATGTCAAGCCAATACCAATTTGAGGTTCCGGATTGTAAGGAATTGTATCAGTGCCAAGATTTGCCAAAGAGTCAGCAATCTCGTTTCCCCGTATTCCCCTATGACCCGAAACCCACAGAAGACTGACGCTATTCCCACATGAGACCTCATTGAGTCTGCGTCTACATTCCTGGACAATTTTGGATGAAGTGACTGGAGATTCAAATGCAATGAGCGCAGCCTGGCTGTCACTGCAAATACTGATTCTCCTATTACTCCATCTGTTCCCAATTATCCAGGTCGCTACGTCCAAAATAGCAAATATTTCAGTCTGAAATACTGTAGCCATTTTTCCCATAGCAATATAGCATTTGATCGCATCGTCCAAATACCAGCCAGACCCAGAGCCATTTAAGGTGCTGGATCCATCCGTGTAGAAAGTATCCATGTAGTTTTCCAGTAGGTCTGCTGGGTTTCCCCAGTCTTCCCTACACGGAAATATTACAGTAAACACTAACTAGCAGGGTTAGGATTGGCACATGTGCCCTGGGTATGACACCGGCATGCTATCGGCACATGACACATCTAAAATGTGTCATGTGAAGCACTAGAAACACATGTGGCGTGCGCCATGATATGAGCAGATTTCACATATATTTTTTTAGGGGGCCCTGTAGGTTTGTTAGTAGCGTGATAGCCTATGAAGCGGAGGTTCGTGGGTTCGATTCCTATCAGATGCATTGGTTGATATTGCTGCAACGAGATCACAGACATTGCTTTCAGTTCTCAGGTTAATTAAATGATTAAAAATCAAAAATATACATATTTTAGACAATTTTTTTTGTAATCTAAATACCAAATTAACGTCCTTTTGCTTAAAAATCTACACTATTTTAAGTAGTTTTTTTGAATAACTACCAAAAAAGTACTGTAATGTAGTAACAGTTATTTAATTTAATTTTTTTTTATCTCTGAAAAATTTTCAAAGTTTTTTTCTAAAAAAAAATCGTTTTTTTATTTTCCACAACTTTAAAGAAATTCGATTTTTTATTTTTCACAACTTAAAAAAAAAATATAAAAACTTGGAAAAAATTTGTTCTTAATTTTTTTCTGAAAAATTTTTTGAAAAAAAAAAATATATATTGTTTATTTTATTTTTACTACATATTAGTTGTTTTGACTACAAATGTAAGTAGTTTTTACTACATAAGTAAGCTGTTTTTTGTCAGTTAAAATTACTAACATTGTTAGTTGATTTAACTGAAAAAGTAGTTGACCCCAAAACAACTTACAAGGTAGTTATTTTAACTGACATTTTCAGTTGATTTTACTAACATAATTTTTTGAGTGTGAATCTGGTTATGGAGGGATAATAGTGCCTATAGAGCGAAAATTTCGTCCATTTTGCTCTATCTCACTTAGTTTTGGAGATATAATCAAAATACCAAAACAACGTCTTTTCGCTTAGACTCAAGTTTTTAAATTTTTTTTCAAATGTGTTTGGAATATGTAAAAAAAAGTATTATTTTAATTCTGAGACAAATAAAAATAAAAGATATCTTCAGTCAAATTAAATGACAGTCCTTTTCTTAAAACATTTTAGGGTCGAACCAGAATCAAATGCGTAGCGCAAGACGTAAAAAAAAACAAAAACAAACACATCAAATTTGAAATTTTTACGTCCGTTTGATTTAGGTAACTCACATTTAAATATTAGAAACGAAAAATTATTGGGCGTTACGCCTTACGCGACGTAATTTGATTCAGGTTGGACGCTTAACTCTTATCTCCCATTTTTGAGGGTCACTGTGGTCCTTTTTTCAAAAATCTTCAAATCACACCACTTAAGCGTGCGTTTAAAGGGTTAAAATAGGCCAACCTTAGAATTGTCTCTTTTATATAATATATATAATGGTTGAGATACTTCCCTTGTTAATTACTATACCAAAAACGGTCACGTAGTAACTGCAATAATTTTCTGAGTGTATATTTAAGTAAACACGGCTATAAAGATTTTTATTTTTTACTTAAAAAATGTCTCTTCTGATGGATAGTAGTAGTGTAGGTTATGTGACAGCTAATATTGTCAACAACCATGTAGAAAAAAAAACATTACATACATATAATTTTTTTGGCCACTAAATATGAAAGATTTATTGCAAACATCCCAGCAAAAACTTGGTAATGGGTGCCCCTTCCTGCCTCGCTTACGTGGTAATGGGTTTGAATTTTACTAATTAACATTAGCATTACTTTACGCCAAAAAAAGCAAAATGTGGTTACCTCCAATGACATCACCGTGTTAATGTAATTAACATTGAAATTGAGAGGTAACTAGTTACTCATATTTTTGCTAACTCCTTGAGTTAATTACTTGGTAAGCGAAGTTTTTGCTGGGATATTAAATAATTTTGCAGACTATAAAATACACCTAATGGTTTTATAAATATGTAATAATGGATTCGTACAGCATTCGTAATCTTGACCTTATCGTAGGTTAAACCAAATTTATAAGAAATTAGAATTTTCCGAAATTAACACCATTTACAGATGTTATTCGAAAAAGATCAATTACACCGCTCAACACTCATTTTCCGGTTTGAATTCTGATGATCAATTTTAGTATTTAGTAGTCTTTGATCTCCTAATTCCAAATCTGTTCTCCAAATTTTCCCATCACGTCTAGATTTTTAGTTATTCACGGTTAAAAATGCGAAAAATGGCGATTTTTGCATTATTTGAAAGCTTGCACAGCAGCCATTAAGTAGAATACAGATCTGGTATCAAGCGCAATAGTAGAATTTGGCTTTGGTCTCCAACATAGAAACAATTTTTTTTTCAAATTATTGCGTTTAGTTAGGTTTCACTTGCGTTTTAAAATGACACTCTTAAAATTACCATTTTTGTAGAATTTACCTTATTTTTTTTTTGATATTTTTCAAAGAAAAACTAAAAAAAATAAATATTTTACAAATTTAAGTTTTCTGTGTTATTTTTCATATAATCCAGAAGATATCTTTAATGGGTTTAAAAGTCTATAGGAAAGAACAAACTTTTTCTAATTTTTTTCACAGTGTTTTTTTAAAATACATGTATGGCCAATAATACACTTAGAAAATTATGTTAGTTACTACATGTTAGTTTGAATATTTTACAGTAGTTAGTTGTTTTCAACTACAAAGTTAGTTGTTTTTGTATGAAAAATATCAAACAACTATTTCTGTTAGTTATTTTAAGTCGTTTTTTTGAACAACTAACAAAAAAGTACTGTAATGTAGTAACAGTTATTTAAAGTAAGTAATTTTATTTTTTATCTCTGAAAAATTTTTAAAGTTTTTTTCCAAAAAAAATTAATTTTTGTTTCACAACTTTTTTTAAAAAAAAAAAAAAATTTAAAAAATTTTGGTTTTCATTTTTTTTCTGAAAATTTTTTGAAAAAAAAAAAAATATATATTGATTATTTTATTTTTACTACATTTTAGTTGTTTGGACTACAAATGTAAGTAGTTTTTACTACATAAGTCAGTTGTTTTTTGTTAGTTAAAATAACTAACATTGTTAGTTGATTTAACTGAAAAAGTAGTTGACCCCAAAACAACTTACAAAGTAGTTATTTTAACTGACATTTTCAGTTGATTTTACTAACATAATTTTTTAAGTGTAGTGCAACAACTTCAAATTATTTTGATCATATGTTTGAGATCATAGTTCAATTCTACTCTAACGCTTTATACCAGATTTTTATTCCAACCAGTGGCTGCTGTGCAGGCTTTCAAAAAAGGCAAAAATCGCGTTTTTTCGCATTTTCCACCGCGAATAATTAAAATTCTAGACCTGATGGAAAAACTTGGAGCACAGATTTGGAATCAGCGAGTCAAGATCTTTTAAAATTTTATATGAAACTTCAAACCGGAGCCAAAAACCTTCGATTTGTTGAGCGGTGTAATTGACAATTATTGTAATTCGACAATTCTAATTGTAATTCGAAGATTCCATTTTTAATTCGGAGATTGTACTTGCAATTCGAAAATTCCATTTGTAATTCGAAGATTATAGTTGTTATTTGAGGATTCTATTTGTAATTTGAAGACTTCATTTATAATTCAAAGATTCCAACTGTAATTCTTAAAAGATCAATTTTAATTCGTACACTCAAAAAATTATGTTAGTAAAATCAACTGAAAATGTCAGTTAAACTAACTACTTTGTAAGTTGTTTTGGGGTCAACTACTTTTTCAGTTAAATCAACTAACAATGTTAGTTATTTTAACTGACAAAAAACAACTGACTTATGTAGTAAAAACTACTTACATTTGTAGTCAAAACAACTAAAATGTAGTAAAAATATAATAATCAATATATAATTTTTTTTTTTCAAAAAATTTTTCGGGAAAAAAAAGAAGACCAAATTTTCAAAAAAATTGAAGACCAAATTTTTTCCAAGTTTTTTTTTTTTTTTTAAAAAGTTGTGAAAAAAAATTAAAATTTGTTTTTATTTTTTGGAAAAAAACTTTGAAAATTTTTCAGATATAAAAAATAAAATTAACTACTTTAAATAACTGTTACTACATCACAGTACTTTTTTGTTAGTTGTTCAAAAAAACGACTTGAAATAACTAACAGAAATAGTTGTTTGATATTTTTCATACAAAAACAACTGACTTTGTAGTTGAAAACAACTAACTACTGTAAAATATACAAACAACTAACATGTAGTAACTTACATAATTTTCTGAGTGTAAAAGATGTATTGTAATTTGTAAAAGATCAATTGTAATTCGTAAAAGAGCAATTGAAAAAAATCAATTGAAATTCGAAATAGATTTATTGTAATTCGAAAAAGTTCAATTCTAATTCGAAAAAAGATAAAATGCAACTCGAATAATATCAAATGCAATTCGAAAAATATCCATTGTAATTCAAAAAAAAGATCAATTGTAATTTGAAAAAGATCAATTGTAATTCGGTAGATTTTATTTGTAATTCGAAAAAGATCAATTGTAATTTGAAAAAGATCAATTGTAATTCAAAAAAGATTAATTGTTAGTCGGAAGACATCAATTGTAATTCGGAAGAGATCAATTAAGATTCTAAAAAGATCAATTGTAATTCCAAAAGGACCAATTGTAATGAGAAAAAGGTCAATTGCTATTCGAAAAATATCGAAAAAGATCGAAAAAGGTCAATTGTAAAAAAAAAATTCCAATTGTAATTCGAAAAATATAAACTGAATTTCCAATTATCTTTTTTGAATTACAAATGATCTCTTTCAAATTACAATTGATTGAAATTGATTACAATTAAAATGTATGTTAAAAGCTAACAAAAGCTTAAAATTTGGTTAACTAACCGTGGAAGCTGTAAAAACCTTGGAATCTGGTTAATAAATCCCAGATTACATAAGCTACCAAAAGCTTAACAATCAGTTAAATCAACTAACAATGTTAGTTATTTTAACTGACAAAAAACAACTGACTTATGTAGTAAAAACTACTTACATTTGTAGTCAAAACAACTAAAATGTAGTAAAAATATAATAATCAATATATAATTTTTTTTTTTCAAAAAATTTTTCGGGAAAAAAAAGAAGACCAAATTTTCAAAAAAATTGAAGACCAAATTTTTTCCAAGTTTTTTTTTTTTTTTTAAAAGTTGTGAAAAAAAATTAAAATTTGTTTTTATTTTTTGGAAAAAAACTTTGAAAATTTTTCAGATATAAAAAATAAAATTAACTACTTTAAATAACTGTTACTACATCACAGTACTTTTTTGTTAGTTGTTCAAAAAAACGACTTGAAATAACTAACAGAAATAGTTGTTTGATATTTTTCATACAAAAACAACTGACTTTGTAGTTGAAAACAACTAACTACTGTAAAATATACAAACAACTAACATGTAGTAACTTACATAATTTTCTGAGTGTAAAAGATGTATTGTAATTTGTAAAAGATCAATTGTAATTCGTAAAAGAGCAATTGAAAAAAATCAATTGAAATTCGAAATAGATTTATTGTAATTCGAAAAAGTTCAATTCTAATTCGAAAAAAGATAAAATGCAACTCGAATAATATCAAATGCAATTCGAAAAATATCCATTGTAATTCAAAAAAAAGATCAATTGTAATTTGAAAAAGATCAATTGTAATTCGGTAGATTTTATTTGTAATTCGAAAAAGATCAATTGTAATTTGAAAAAGATCAATTGTAATTCAAAAAAGATTAATTGTTAGTCGGAAGACATCAATTGTAATTCGGAAGAGATCAATTAAGATTCTAAAAAGATCAATTGTAATTCCAAAAGGACCAATTGTAATGAGAAAAAGGTCAATTGCTATTCGAAAAATATCGAAAAAGATCGAAAAAGGTCAATTGTAAAAAAAAAATTCCAATTGTAATTCGAAAAATATTAACTGAATTTCCAATTATCTTTTTTGAATTACAAATGATCTCTTTCAAATTACAATTGATTGAAATTGATTACAATTAAAATGTATGTTAAAAGCTAACAAAAGCTTAAAATTTGGTTAACTAACCGTGGAAGCTGTAAAAACCTTGGAATCTGGTTAATAAATCCCAGATTACATAAGCTACCAAAAGCTTAACATTTTTGTAAATTAAAACTTAGAATTTTTGCTAAATAAGTGTGAGTTTCAAAAAAATACAAAAGCTTCGAATTTTGCTAATCAAACGTAAGTTAAAAAGCTATAGAAAACTTAGAAGTTGAAATAAATAAAATTTAAGAAAATCATCAATAATAAATTTACAAAATCCAAAAAAAAACTTAGAATTTTGTTAATCAATTGAACACTTTATGCGAATAAAGACGAATAGTAGCCTGTTCCAAAAATGGCCTCTATTTTGAATTTCGCTTGGTAATAGCGAAAAAATTATACGTATTACAGAGCTGATAATGGGAAAAATAATAAAAAACAAGTGAGAGTGTTAGATTCGGCTGTACCGAATCTTTTATACCTTCCAAAATGTAAAAAAAAAAACAACATAAAAAAAATCCAGGGGCGTCTTTTTTTTTGGGGGGGGGGGGTAGGTGGGAGACGTTAGGGGCACCGTACTGTATCGTGCCTTCTACAGACGGACGGACATCGCTAGAATGTCTTAGAATCAATCACTGATCAATAAAATATATACTTTATGGGGTCCTAGACCGATATTTCGATGCGTTACACACGGAATGACAAAGTGAGTTATACCCTCCAACCATACTGTGGTTGGAGGGTATAAAAATAATGTAATCCTCTAAAACTTTGAAGTCCTTTTAAAAGGAAACACGATCACCAACTGAAAAGCTGTAAATGCAGTTTTACTACATTTAGTCTCTAGTTTCAAACGTATATTATCCAGTTCGTGCTCAACAATTTTTTTTTTCATTTTTGTCGGACGGTGTTATACACTCAGAAAATTATGTAAGTTACTACATGTTAGTTGTTTGTATATTTTACAGTAGTTAGTTGTTTTCAACTACAAAGTTGTTTTTGTATGAAAAATATCAAACAACTATTTCTGTTAGTTATTTTAAGTCGTTTTTTTTGAACAACTAACAAAAAACTACTGTAACGTAGTAACAGTTATTTAAAGTAGTTAATTTTATTTTTTTTTTATCTCTGAAAAATTTTTAATGTTTTTTTACAAAAAATAAAAATAAATTTTAATTTTTTTTATTTTTCACAACTTTTTTTTAATAAAAAAGAATTTGGAAAAAATTTGATCTTCAATTTTTGTTTTGAAAATTTTTTTGAAAAAAAAAAATTTTATTGAATATTTTATTTTTACTACATGTTTGTTGTTTTGACTACAAATGTAAGTAGTTTTTACTACATAAGTCAGTTGTTTTTTGTCAGTTAAAATAACTAACATTGTTAGTTGATTTAACTGAAAAAGTAGTTGATCCCAAAACAACTTACAAAGTAGTTATTTTAACTGACATTTTCAGTTGATTTTACTAACATAATTTTTTGAGTGTAGAAGCTTCCGATAAATTTAGGGTTGCCATCCGTCCTCTTTTCCCTGGACACCGTCCTCTTTTTTAGGGCGTCCGGGGCAGTCCTACTTCTTTTTTAGAAAATGTCCGGGGTTGTCCTACTTTTTGCACCTTTCCCCATAACGTTTTTTTTATTACTTTTAAACTTTTGAATTATTTTCATCGCCGTATTTTCGCTTATCAGCAGTAATGTCAACTTTTTGAGAAAAAAACGCACACAAATTAAAAAACGCTTCAAATTAATTATATTTCGAGTAAAAATTCACTCTAGGTAGTGCGAAAATAACAAGTTTGCTCTCCGAAAAAAGATTTGTATCTCAAAAATTTCCATTTTAAATTTAAAAAAAAATAATTTTAAGAAAATTCCTTTTGAATTTTCAAAAATTCCATTTGTATTTCAGAAATTTCCAATTGCATTTCAAAAGTTTCCAGTTGTATTTTAAAATTTTCTAAATGCTTTTCAGAAAACCCCGTTTCAGAAATTTCCAATCTTATTTCAAAAATGTCCATTTATATTTCAAAAATGTCCATTAATATTTGAAGAATGTCTAAATGCTTTTCAGAAAATTCCAATTAGGTATATTTCAAACATAGATGGGAATTTTTCATTAACATTGAAATTTAATTACCATTGGTTCATATCAATGGTAATGAAAATATTTTCATTACCATTTAATGGTAATTAAATTTTTTTAATTGAAAAAATAATTACTTATGGTAATGAAATGCACCAATTGTTGAAAAACACCAATTATAATTGGTTTCAAAACCATTGGTTTGCACATTTTTGTTTTTTTGAAAAGTTAAAAATTTAAACATCAAAGTATGTTTTTCAAAAAAATATGAAAATGTCAAAGACAAAAAACAAAACGCAAATAAAAATTTCAAATATTTTGTTATACAAAAGGCAATCAACGTGTGTTTGGTTTATAAAATGTGGAAAACTAATACACAATATAAAAAAAACAGCAGATATTTCCAAATATTAACGATTTTGACAATATTGTGACGACTTTTACTAATGGCAATTATTATGATGCCATACCAATGGTAATTATTTGTTTTTTAATTTTCATTAGTAATTAAATTGATTAGTAATTTAATTGGTACAATTGATACAACCAATGGTAATGAAAAAAATTTCATTACCATTGACATCAATTAAATGGTAATTAAACCATCAATTAATTGGTCCCTTTAATTAATTAGTCCCATCTATGATTTCAAAAATTTGTATTTCTATTCAAAATTTTTCAAATGCTTTGCAGAAAATGAAATTTTTTGAAAAGCATTTAGATAATTATATTCTGAGTAGGTTTTTTACTAGCTCGAGGTCATTATTTCCTTTACTAAGGAAATCCCGAAACACGTGTCGATTAAGTCTTGCTAAAAATTACCAACATAAACAAATTTAAAACAGAAAAATAATTGTCTTGAAAATTATTATATGAGAATATCATAGTTTTAATTAGTAAAGGAAATAATAACCTCGAGCTAGAAAAAAACCTACTCAAATTATAATATTTAAAAGGTCGAGTAAAACAATTTTTATTTTTTAATAAAAATTAATCAGATTTTGAACATGTAGATAATATTTAAATAAAAATGGATATTTCTGAAATACAACTGAAATACCTAAAATTCTAATTGAATTTATTTAAATACAAAGGTAATTTTCTTAATATCATTGAGAAACTTTTGAAATGGAAATGTTTAAAATACAATTGTAATTTTCTGAAAACCATTTAGAAAATTATAAATTACAAATAGAAAATTCTGATATACAATTCAAAATTTTTGAATTATAATTGGAAATTTTTTTTAATTAACCAAACATTTTTGAATTATAACTGAATATTTCTAAAATATAATTAAAAATTTCTCATATATCGTCCATTCCATGAGACATTTGAAAAAATCTGACCGAGGGTCTTCTGATTTTTGTTATATTTTTCGTACATATACTCTATGGAGCCAATTTTAAAATTCATCCATCAGATCGAAAATATTCGAAAAACTTGCGATTTTATTTACGATTTTCGTTTTTAAAAAAGTCAAAAAAATGCAAAATCTGTGTACCTTTGAGCAGCTGTATTTTCTAAACTACTTATCGAATTTTAACAATCTATAGCGCATACGAATGATATGTAAGTATATTTTAATTTCTAATAAACTGAAAAATATTGGTGGTTTAAAGTGCATTTTATATGCAAGTGCAGTTTTGAAGTGCATTTTGCGAAACTTTTACCCCTTTTAATTTTTTTTTAATTGGCATATTTGGAAAATTTAGAATTTTTGCTACAAAAAAATGTTTTCATTACAATGGACCGAGAATGTATGCTATTTTTAATATTTTTTTTTTAAAAAATACTTCCGTAAGTTTCCCTTATAAAAAATTTTATTTTTTAAAATTTACCAAAATCATGTAAAAAGACATGTTTATAAACCGTTATATTTACAAAAGTGCTAATCGTATCTTACTGTTTTTATGCACATTAGAAAGGTATTTTTGTCTATTTTTCGCATATAATGACCGCAAAAATGTTGGTGCTTCAAAAATGCATTTTAAATGCAAATGCAATTTTGAAGTCAATTTTTCAAAACTTTTACCCTTTTGCATTTTTTTTAATTATCATATTCGAAAAGTTTACAATTTTTACTACAAAATAATGTCCTGCTAATAATGGACCCAAGGTGTGTGCTATTTTTTAAATTTTTTTAAAAAATCATGTACTTTCAGATTTTTTTGGTTTAATTTAAAATATTAAAATTTGTTTTAAGGACATTTTTAAAATTTCTTTAAAAATAGCATACATAGTGGGTCCATTATAAGGAGGACATTATTTTGTAGTAAATATTGTAAACGTTTCGAATATGATAATTCAAAATAAATTCAAAGGGGTAAAAGTTTCGAAAACTGCACTTCAAAACTGCATTTGCATTTAAAATGCATTTTTGAAACAGCAACATTTTTGTGGTCATTAAATTCAAAAAAGGGACAAAAATACCTTTCTAATGTGTATAAAAACACGATACGATTAGTACTTTTGTAAATATAACGGTTTAAAAACATGTCTTTTTACATGATTTTGGTATAATTTAAAAAATAAAAATTTTTATAAGGGAAACTTTAGGAAGTATTTTTTTAAAAAAAAATATTAAAAATAGCATACATTCTTGGTCCATTGTAATGAAAAGATTTTTTTGTAGCAAAAATTCTAAATTTTCCAAATATGCTAATTAAAAAAAAATTAAAAGGGGTAAAAGTTTCGCAAAATGCACTTCAAAACTGCACTTGCATATAAAATGCACTTTTAAACCACCAATATTTTTTCAGTTTATTAGAAATTAAAATAGACTTACATACCATTCGTATGAGCTATAGATTGTTAAAATGCGATAAGTAGTTTAGAAAATACAGCTGCTCAAAGTTACACAGATTTTGCATTTTTTTTACTTTTTTAAAAACGAAAATCGTGAATAAAATCGCGAGTTTTTCGAATATTTTCGATCTGATGGATGAAATTTGAAATTGGCTCCATAGAGTATCTGTATGAAAAAAATAACAAAAATCGGAAGACCCTCGGTCAAAAAATGCCTTAAATTACCAAATGTCTGGTGGAATGGACGATATATTTTTAAATATAGTTAAAAATTTTTTAAAATTGAAAAATTTTTGAAATATAATTGGTATTTTCTGAAATAAAATTGGAAATGGTGTAGAAATGTACATTTTATGTATTTTTTTAGTGGAAATAAAAATGTTTTCCTTAAAAAAATGCATTTTTTTTGCATATTGTGTCACGCAGTTTACTTTTTTAAATTAACTTATTAAAAAAAATTGTCCTCTTTTTTGGGTCAAATGTCCTCCTTTTTTGAGGTTGGCGTCCTCTTTTTCTCAAAATGGAAATGGCAACCCTAGATAAATTAGAATTTGTTTAATTAAGGCTGGATTTAGAAAAGCTTAGAATTTTTGAAAAATGTAAGCTCTGTATTTCCAAGATGGGTTTACCAGTTGCACTAGTCTTTAAAAAGTAGGTACTTATTTTTATACCCTCCAACTACAGTATGAGGGTATACTCACTTTGTCATTCCGTGTGTAACGCATCGAAATATCGGTCGGGGACCCCATAAAGTATATATATTATTGATCAGTGATCGATTCTAAGACATTCTAGCGATGTCCGTCCGTCCGTCCGTCCGTCCGTCCGTCCGTCTGTCTGTCTGTCTGTCCGTCCGTCCGTCTGTAGTTAACACGATGCAGTCCAAAATAAAAGAGCTAGGAACCTCAAGTTTGGCAAAAACATGTCTTATGTTCCTAGGCAGGTTAAGTTCGGAAATTGGCCAAATCGGACTAGGGGGAAAAAAGTTCCCCCTTGAGGAACTAAACCAACCTCTAAAAAAATACACGTTTTTACAGGTTTTTTTGTATTTTTGTTAAATAAATGAAACATTTGGTATATTTATCGCGATGGGAAGGTGCTCTCAAAGTGACCCACTGACCCTATCAACTCCCCCCCAAAAAAAACGCCCCTGTCATTTTTTTTTTTTTTACATTTTGGAGGGTATAAAAGATTCGGCACAGCCGAATTTAACACTCTCACTTGTTTTTTTTTAAATAAGTGTTAAAAAGTTTAAATCATATGTTGTTTTTGTTAATTGATAAAAGTTTGTCATTTAAAGACCCCCCAAAAAACCATGGAAAAATATCAATTCTAAACATTTTACCGGCCAAAATTTAAAATAACTTCTTGGGCGTGTTGTTTGATTTTTATTTGTTTTTTTAATTTTATTGATTCTACATAGCACAACAAACAAATAGTTATTTGTCATTAAAATTTGCGATATTTAAATATTTTTAAAAAAATATTTTATTGATTTGAATGAAGTGTTTTTTACCTTAAATGTGTTAAAAACTTATTATGATGCTGATGATGAGTTTAAGACTTTAAGTTTTTTTTTCTAACTTTGAAGTGAACAATGATTAGCACATTTTAAATATTTTTTTTAGTATTTTTATTTTTTTTGCATAAATATTTTTTTATTTTTTATTTTTTTGCATAAGAAATATGTATAATGTATGATAGACATGAGATTTGTGATCTTGAATAGATTTATTTTAAAAGATGAGATTCTGTAGAAAATATTTCCGTTTGAGAATGATCTTAATGTGTTAGTTAATGGAGTAGAATTTTTAAATCTAGAATTAAAAAATGTTTTATCCCTGTCAAAATCAATGCAATTGCTTGTAAGAATTCTAAACATTTATTTGAAATTAAGAGTGATTTTTTTTTTGTTAGATCTTGTTTATTGTAGATTATTAAAATTTTAGGCGTTAAATCTGTGATAACAATGACTTAACAAAATTCCAAACTTTTACAAATCCGTGATAATAAAGTAATTAATTAAGCACAATTATTCTTAATAAGCTCTCAAAATTCTTTCGTTTTTAAATTTAAAATATATATAAAAGAGACGATTTTAAGGTTGAGGTGTCTCGGCTTTTCGGCCATATTAGTGTTTCAAAATTTCGTTGTACCCTTATGAAACAATGTGGACCTCCGGTAATATTTTGATAACTCCCGAACTAACAGAAATATCCTCTAGAGGAAAAACACGTATCAACATAAATTTAATCAAGATTATTTCGTGTTCATATGGACATTGTAGGTCTATATCTTCATATAAATACCCCCCAAAATTTTCACATTTTCATGAAAAAAGTGTTAAACGAAGCCAAACTTTTACAAGGTTATGCCACATACTAATACAGACTCGATATAAGTGACAGGTGTCAAAAAAGTATTCCTTAACCATACATTCAAAAAAATAAAACTGTAAAGTTAACAGTTTTTTTTTTAGTTAAGTTGAGTTAACTGGCTTTTTAGCAAATTTTTAGTTAAAATCAGCGTTTTAACTAATTTTTTTAGTTAAGTTCAATTTACAAAAATACAAATTTTGACCAAATTTTGAATTAATTTTTTTTGTTGACTTTAAAACTGAGTTAACGAATTTTTACTAATTAATTTGCTGATTTTTCGTAACATATTTGCTAAGTGAAAAGAGTGATTACTATTTAAGAAATTTCTTGTGTAGCCTCCTATGCAAATCTCATAAGTTCTACTTAAGCTGAACTTAATGCTGTGAAAAATAGAAAACAATAGGTGAAGTGTTAGTGTTTAAAGTGTTCGGTGAAATAAAAAAAAAAATGTCAACCTGAAAATGTAAAAAAAAAAATTACTAAATATTTTGTTAATTTTAGTTTACGAAAAGTAACAAAAATTTTAGCTGAATTTAACTAATTTTTTTGTAAATATGCACATAAAAATGTTACGACATTTTCAGCTAAATTTTTAGTTAAAGTTACGGTTTTTTTTGCTAAATTTATTCTACGAAAAGTTAGCTAAATACTTTTAGTTAAGTTAACTAGAAATTTAGTAGGCTCAAAATCAGGTGCTTTTTTAGTTAAATTTAACTAAATTTTTTGCTAACTTTACAGTTATTTTTTTTGAGTGTATGGTTATATTTTTTCACATTATTCTACGAATTAGGTTAGAAAGAGAAAGCTAATATAATGCCCCATAAGAAAAATCGATGCCAGATCGGTTTTAATTGTTTCATTCACTCCTAAGTCGTAGAAAGTGTTGCCATGTTAGCTTAAAAATAGCTTAAAACCGCTCTGTTTTCTCCAAAAATCGCTTAGTTTTTCCCCATTTTTTGTTATAAAACTCTACTGTCGAGTCTGTATATAGTCTGTGGTTATGCCACCGTTGTTTAGGCATTAAAAAAAACCTTCTCATAAGTAAACATCATATGAGGAGGTTCATAACAAAACGCGCCAATTCCACTTTTTGAGTTTTTTGTTTTTTTGACTGAATTCTATTCTACACATTACCATCTTTGTAACCATTACTAAAAAACATCCCAAAGCTCAATATTTGCACAGCAATTCACTACTGACTTTAATTATGCAACATCCCAATGCTCAGTACTTACACTCATACTCAGTACTGACTTTGTTTACATTTATGCGTTTATCTAAAAAACTGTTAAAGTGGAATTGGTGCATTTTGTTATGAACCTCCTCATATAGTTTCTTAGAAAGAAATGGCTGAAAATCCAAAAAAAAAAAAAAAAAAATCGCCATTTTTTGACCCATGCTTTGAACCCCTAAATCCCCGATATGCCGAGACACCCCAACCTTAGAATTCTCTCTTTTATATATATTTTACATTTCATGCAAATAGGTTCATAAAGGTTAAGAATCTTAACTTAAGATACTTCCCTTGTCAGTAATCTAAATTCACGATTCTTTACTAAAACACTAAAATACTACTCGAAGGGTCAGGCGCGGATCCAGGGGTTGGGAGAATGGGATTTCTTCTTAATTTTAATAAAATATTTTCTATTGTCATGAAATTTTAGAGATTTATGTAAAAATCGGGAGTGTGGTTTTTATGGGAGCTACAAGAAGAACGAGTCAGATTTCTTAAAAATTTGGAATGGTGATTTATGAAAGTTACCTTGTAAAATACGGTTGTAAGGGTCATTTGACCCATATTTAAAGGGGACGTTTGTATGGGGGCTAGTTCAAAACAGGACCGATTTTCCAATTTCAATAGACCCCGTCCTTGGGTCAAAAGAAGCTTAAATATTATATTAAAATTCAGACAAATCGGTTAAAAATTGTGACCTGTATCGTGGGCACAACGTTTACATTTACGGACGGACATCGCTAAATAGACTCAAAAAGTGATTCTGAGTCGATTGGTATACTTGAAGGTGGGTCTAGTACTAATATTTCGGGTTGTTACAAACATGAGCACAAACTCGTTATACCCTGTACCACAGAGTGGTGTAGGGTATACAAAAAGAAAGGAAAGGAAAAAAATAAAGGGATGGAAAACAAGTAAGAGTTTCAAACTCACAAGGGAAGTCTCCCTAGTGTCACCCGCGGATCTTTATGGAATTGGTTTTATTTTGTAGAGCAGAAAAAATAAAGGGACACGTATTTTTTTTAGCGGCCCAAATTCATATTTAGGCGGTAAAAAGGAGGGGGGAAGACAAGGCAATTTTTCAGTATTTTTCGTTTATCTTTTATATTGTGCAAAGAAACCTTATCATGTTACATACCAAAAGGTCTTTGGAAAACCTAGGAAAGGTCTTTGGAAAACCTATCTACGTGTGCTAAGAACTTGTCCCAACATGCACAACTTTTCGTCATATTGAGTAAAATATCAAAATTTAGGACATTTTTGTTAATAATTCAAAAAATATTAACTTCTTTGGCCCGTTGTTTGCACCACGAGATAGGTATTTTTAATACTTTTAATCTGATACCACACATGCCCATATTAATTTTGTTTAAATAGGCGTAAATTGTAAAAAACTGAAAAAGGTCAATTTCCCCCCTCTAAAAATGAGTTTGGGCCGCTAAAAAAAAATACGTGTCGAATTAATTTTCGTTCTTAACAACATATCGAAATTTCATGAAGATCGGAGGGTGACACCAGGGAGACTTCCCTTGTCAGCTGTGCCGAATCTTTAATACCCCCCAACATGTAAACAAATCAAAAACATTTACAGGGGTGTTTTTTTTTGGTGAGGTGATCTTTTTTCTTAGTGCTATTTTTTCTTGAAAAAAAAACTTTAAATGTCAAAAAACAAAATTGTTCAACTTTAAAATAACCATGAAAAATATTGTTTTTAATTTGGGATGTCGCGAATATTCGTCACTATTATTTATTCGGCATATTCGGCATGTTTTTTGAATATTCGGTTAAATAAATATTCGTCAACAGTTTGCCGAATATTCGGCAAAATTTAAATTAGTTAAAAAAACACTTTTTATTGACGTTTGACTCTTTTTTGTATTCATTTTAGTTTGTTTTTTATACAAAAAAACTTGAGCACTTGATTTAAATTCGAATTGTTAAGGTACCAGAAAAAATAGTGTCAATAACAGCGTTGTTCTCTTTTAGTCTGGTACTTTTTTAATATTTTACATAGGTAAAATACAGGCGTATGAATAATTTAAGTATTCGGCAAATATTCGTATTCGGTTCAAACCGAATACCAAGTAGTAAATATTCGGTAAAATGCCCAATACATTATTCGCGACATCCCTATTTTTAATACAAACATTTGAACAAGATACTTTTAAGGGTCGAACCAGAATCAAATGCGTAGCGCAAGACGTAAAAAAAAACAAAAACAAACACATCAAATTTGAAATTTTTACGTCCGTTTGATTTAGGTAACTCACATTTAAATATTAGAAACGAAAAATTATTGGGCGTTACGCCTTACGCGACGTAATTTGATTCAGGTTGGACGCTAAAATTTTTAACGACTTTTAATAACAGCATATTAAACTTAAAGGGATACATTTTAAATCAAAATTGTATGCAATTTTAAAACAAACATGTTATGATAAAATCAATCAAAACCAATATTAAAATTTTTTTCCAAAATATGTATGTATCATACTTAAAATAAACATGAACATAATTGATTTAAATATGTTTTTTTTCCTCAATGCATGTATTTTGTTGTTGTATCTGTAAAACATTTACTTGTTTTCTTCAATTCTCCGATTCTTTTCTTGTTTTCTATCAAGGGTGAGAACCGCTAATATAACCAATAAAAAAAATCGAGTTTTTTTTAGAGGTTAGTTCCCCAGGGGAAACTTTTTTTCCCCTGGTCCGATTTTGCCCATCTACGAACTTAACCAGCCAATGACCATAAGACATGTTTGTGTCCAACTTCAGGGGTGTAGATAGGGTTGCCAGATACTAGAAGTCAAATAACTGGACAATGGAAAATTTTCAGCTGGATTTTTAAAAAGTAACTGGAACCATACATATTTTTTTTAATAATTTAAAAAAAAAATCAACCGATTTTCATATGTGAGATACATATTTATAAATTTCTTAATGGTCGTCTCTGTTTACCACGGCAAAATGTGCCTTTTTAAGCATTTCCATTACTTTTTCGAGCATCTCGAAATGCTGATCTTTAGCTCGTCATTTTTCTTTTTCAATAACCCCACAAAAATAAGTTCAAAGTGGTCAAATCTGGAAAACAAGAAGGACAGTTAAAATTTCCCGGACGTGCGAAGTTTAAAAAGGGCGACAACAATTGACCATCATTTGCAGATTTGACCCATCCAGACATATTTTTGTGGGGTTGTTGTTAAGTTGAGTTGAAGGTGGGTTGTACAAGCCTTGAAAGAAAGCTAGGCGAGTCCATTGCGCTCAGACTCAAAATAGTCCATTGTACGATACCCTAGAAGGAAAGATTAGTAAAGAATGAGAGAAAGTTTAAAGAGAGTGAAAGGTGCTTGCTCAGAACTTCTCAGTTGCTTTCACAAACCTGATAAAGTCAGACAAGTGAAGTCCATGGACCATGTCCATCGACCAAATATCAGAGCCCATTATCCGCTTTCTTGCTCTTGAGAACGCTGGGCAATAACAGACGTAGTGTTCTGTTGTGTCCTCATCCTCAAGACAAGCTGCACAAAGTGGGTCTGATAAGACACCCAATCTCGTCATATGACGAGCACAGGCATTGTGTCCCGTAATTAGGCCAGTAAGTTTGCGACAGTCTTTTCTACTCAGACTGAGTAAATAGTTTGCCACTTTCTTGTCTGGCCTTATCACAAAACATTTAGTATTCCGACATGTCAACTCATTGGACCATCTTTCCATGAAAATTGATTTCATGTGAGCAGTGGCGTATACAGGGGGGGGGGGCCCGGGGGCCCGGGCCCCCCCCGAAATGATTTCACAAATTTCAGGATTTGATATCAAATAACTAGTACAATATTAAAAAACTTCTTAAGAAAATTCGAAAAACAAGAATCCAAAATTTTTGGAAGATAAATGTTTTGAAATTAAAAATTTTTCTGTTAAAATAATCTCCAAGGCCGCTGTTCCAAAAAAAGTAATTCACATAAAAAATGTGAAAATGAAAATTTCCGAATTTTTTTGGTGTTCTAGATTTCACATCCGAATTTCTTTTTCGTTTTGTTTCACATAAATAAAATTTTGTGAAAGTAAAACGAATGCACTTTTTTCCTTATAATTTTTTAAATTTTAATTATTCGATTTCAACTTCGAATGAAAACTTGATCAACAAAACACTAAACTTGATTTCATGTGATTCGGAAATTTTCATGTGAATTGAAAAGTTGTGAAAGACAGAACAGAGGCCCAAGTCTGAAAATTTTTTCTTAGAATTTGAAACTTTTCAACTTAAGATTCTAATGAAAAAATATCATAGAACCTGAAGCTTTATGTACACAAAAAATGGACCTAATTGTAAGTAACTTGAAGTCAAATATTAAAATGCGTCTTTGTCTTTTAGAAAAATGTGTCAGAACGAGCCTATTTCATACAAAAAATATCTCAGAATCTATCTATAAGAAAAATGTCTGAGAATCTAAGACTATTTCTATAAGAATAATGTCTTAAGATATTAGACTTTTTCTCAGAATCTAAGACTTTTTCTCTTGGAAAAATGTCTCAGAATCTGAGACTTTTTCTATAAAAAATTCTTTTCGATATAAAAAATGTTTCAGAATCTGAGAACTTTCTATAGGAATAATGTCTCTGAATCTGAGAATTTTTCTTACAATCTAGAAAAAATTTCTCAGAATCTTATACTTTTTTTACGAAAAATGTCTCAGAATCAACGAATTTTTCTTAAGTAAAATTATCTCAAAGTTTAAGATTTTGTGTATAGGAAAAATGTCTCAGAGACACAAGCTGAGACTTTTTGTATTGAAAAATGCTCCAAATCTGAGACTTTTTCTATTGTAAAAATATCTTTGTCTATAAGAATAATGTCTCAGAATCTGAGTTTATTTCTATGAAAAAAATATTTCAGAATCTGACACTTTTTCTTTAGGAAAATGTCTCAGAATCTGATGCTTTTTCTTTATGAAAAATGTTTCAGAATCTACCAATTTCCTATAGGCAAAAGGTCTCAGAATCTGAGACTTGTTCTATAGGAAAATGTCTAAGAATTTAAGACTTTTTCTATAGGAAAAGTGTATAATAAAGCATCTGAGACTTTTTCGATAGGAAAAATGTTTCAGAATCTAAGAAATTTTCTGTATAAAAAATGTCTGAGGATCTGATACATTTTCTATAGGAAAAATGTCAAAGAATCTGAGACTTTTTCTATAGGAAAAATGTCGAAGAATCTGAGACGTTTTTTATAAGAATTTGAGACTTTCTATAGGAAAAATGTCTAAATATCTTAGACTTTTTCTATAGGAAAATTTTCTCAGAATCCGAGAGTTTTTCTTTAGAAAAAAGATTTTAGAATCTATGACTTTTTTATACTGTTTTCTTTTTAAAAAGGTCTCACAATGTGAATTATTTTTCTTATATGTTTCAGAATTTCAGATTCTGGGAAAATGTCTTACAATCGGATTCTTTTCTTTTGGAAAAGTATTTTATGAATAAGTATGTTTATAGAATCATTTTCTAAAGTGACTTTTTCCCGAAAAACGTTTTCCTTTGGAAATATGATTTAGAGTCTTTGACTTTTTCTATAATAAAAACTGTCTTAACTGGAAATTGTCATAGAATCTTAGACTTTTCTTTGAAAACAAATTCTGATTCTGATAATCTTCTTTGTAAAAATGTATCTGCATCTGATAAAATTCACAATATAAAAAAAGGCTTGTCTCTCAAAAAATTTTAAAATATAAAAAAAAATTTAATTTTTTTCCCCCAACAGTTTTAAACTTACACAAAAATGAAGAATCTGATTGTGTTACATTCAGTTTAAGGAAAAGATCAAGAAAAATTCTAAAACATGTGCTGTTATGTAAATTTTTTGTAAAAAAAAAAATTTTTTTAAAATGTTGGGCCCCCACCGAAATAAAATCCTGGATACGCCCCTGCATGTGAGAGTCTATCCAACGCATCATCCACGTTAAGCCTATACCAATCTGAGGCTCCGGATTGTGAGGAATTGTATCGGAGCCAATGTTTCCCAAAGAATCTGCAATCTCATTTCCCCGTATTCCCCTATGACACGGAACCCACAAGAGGCAGACCCTGTTCTCACATGAGCAGGGTTGGCAACCGAAACGAATAACGGTATCGGTAACGGTATTGGTATTACATATTTTTTATATCGGTAACGGTAAAGGTAAAGGTATTTTCGATTATTTCGGTAACGGTGAACCGTTACCGAAACATCAATACCGGTACGTACCGGTATTATGAATAAAATGTTAACAAGTCAAAATTTGAAATAAAACATGTAAACATTAGAAAAATTATTTTAAACAAGTGAGAGTGTTACATTCGGCTGTACCGAATCTTTTATACCCTCCAAAATACAATATTAAAAAAATTCAGGGGCTTCTTTTTTTTTGGGGGGGGGGGGGGGGAAGTTGGTGGGTGACGTTAGGGAGCACCTACCCCTCGAGATTTTGAACTTCTTCTGAGATAAGAAAGTTGCATTTGCTGAGAAAAAGTACAAAAAACCCTGAAAAAAATGCTGTTTTTTTAGGTTGGTTTAGTTGGTTTGGGGGGAACTTTTTCCCCTTGGTCCGATTTTGGCCATTTCCGAACTTAACCTGCCTAGGAATATAAGACATTTTCCTGCCAAACTTCGGAGGTCTAGCACATTTATTTTGGACTGTAAAGTGTCCTCTACAGACGGACGGACATCGCTAGAATGTCTTAGAGTCGATCACTGATCAATAATATATATACTTTATGGGGTCCTAGACCGATATTTCGATGCGTTACACACGAAATGACAACGTAAGTATACCCCCATACTGTGGTTGGAGGGAATAAAAATTAACAAAACTGTTAAATTAAGTATATTTTCTATATAGTACATGATTATATTTGTACTGGTATAAAATACTATTAATTAACTCAGAATTTAACTAAAACATTCACTAAATATTGTATTCAACAAGGGCCAGCAGTATCGCAGGGACACCTTTCCCCACGCCATAAATGTTATGAAATTCATTTTATTTACGCTTAAATATTCAATACAATTATATTATTATTTAATTTTATTTTCTATGGCCAAGCCCCCAAAAGGGGCGGACCGTAAAAATCGCATTTTCTAATCTTTTTCAATAAACTTTACACGGCATAAAACTGTTTGATTTTCTAAACAAATAGACAAAAAAATTAAATAATATATGGAACATTTTTTCATCTGGTCCGATTTTGCCCATTTCTGAACTATTACCATAAGGTGTATTCATACCTGCAAGGTAGCCCGTTTATTTTGGACTGTATCGTGTCTTCACAAACGGACGTGGGATTGACAGTGAACAACCATTTTTTTTATTTTACGTATATTAAAAATATTTTACTATGTTTTTAATCCACAAAAAAATTAAAATAAGTAATATTAATACAACCGAAACAAAACCGATATAATACCGGTAAAAATCCGAATAAAGGTAACGGGTTTTTATCGGTAACGGTATTTAAAAATTTTTATTTCGGTATTGGTAACGGTAACGGTAGTCAATATTAAAGGGTTTTTAATCGGTAACGGTATTGAAAGGGTAACGGTAGCCAACACTGCACATGAGACATGTAGGGTTATTTTAAAAGCAAAATGTCCGCCAAGAATCCTTTAATCATTGACAAGCGAAATCAACTCTAGACTGGCTGAAATGCTCGAGAAAGTTGTAAAAAAATTGGCGGAAATGCAGCAAAAAGGGCACATTTTCCGTATCCAAAAGAGACATTAATGTTATGTTTTTGATTAATGTTTTATTCAAAGTGTAGTCCCAAAAAATTTGTAAACAATATTTAATAAAAAAAAAATAATTGAAGTGCTTATTGTAAAAACTCCATAAGCAACATTTCATTTTATGGTGATTTTTGCCTTAAAAATTTTGAAATAATGTAGAAAATATAACTTTAGTAAACTTTCATACAAAAGATATTTGTACGAAGGGTTTAAGCAAGACTTCTGCCAAAAATCTGTATGTGGAACATCAGTAGAACGCGAAAAACACCAAAAAATAAAATGTTGCTTATCAAGTTTGAAGGGCTTACTCAATTGTTAAAATTATGAAAATCCTTTTTCAACTGGACAAATTATGTTTTAACTGGAAACTGGACCAGACCTCAAATAACTGGAAAATCCAGGCCATTCCAGGCCGTCTGGCAACCCTAGGTGTAGCACTTTTAATTTGGACTGTATCGTGTCTTCCACAGACAGACGGACATCGCTAGAATGTCTTAGAATAGATCACAGATAACTTTATGATGCTAGACCGATATTTCGATACGTTACACATGGAATGACAAAGTGAGTATACTCCCATACTGTGGTTGGAGGGTGTAAAAGGAAGGGAAAGGAACAACGATTTAAAAATGTTTAGAAAATATTTTGAAACTTATGCATGTATTTGACTCTGACTGTAAGATTTTCTTAATTCAAAAATTGTCTCAAATTTTAGGATAAATGCCTTATAACTTTTCTATAAAAAAAATACCTCTAACAATATGAGCAACTGAGAATTTTTCCCTTGTGGAAAAAAAATTATAAGAATCAGTTAACATTTCAACAGGAAAACCGTCTTAGAATCCAATTTTTTTTTTGGGGAAATATTTTTTCGAATCTTAGAATTTTTATGATGAAAAAACTTTTTAAAAATACATATGAGAATTTATTTGTATTTGTTTGAAAAATCTTTTAGATTCTGCGAATTTTTTATAAAAAAGTGTATCAAAATCTATAATTTTTTTTATAGGCGAAATGTTTTAGAACTTTTCTTTAGAAATACTATACCAGAATCTGATTTCTTTTTTGTATGAAAAATCTCTCAGAATCTAAAAATTTTTCTGTGAAAGATTCAGAGTATTTTTCAATAGGAAAAGTGTCTCTGAATATGTATTTTTTTAAATCTAATAAAAATAATAATTTTTCTTTATGAAGAATGTGTCAGACTCTTAGAAACTGCCTTAGAAAACGTTAGATGACATCAAAACCGTAAGATTTTTCTATTGAAAAATGCTATAAAATTATTTTTTTTAGTATCTGATAATTTTCTTTTAGGAAATATGATGTTTTTGGATCTGAATATTTTTGAATACGAAGGAATTAGAATCTTAGAATCTGAGAGTTATTTTGAAATATTGAAATTATTTTGAAGAATTTTGATAAGAAAATTATATTAGAAATTGTAAAATTTTTGTATAAAAAAAAAGGTCTGCTATAAGAAAATGTCTCAGGTATGCAAGTTTCAGGACAGTCGGTGGATGGCCTTTAAAAGACCTTCCTTGTCAGTGGTATGATGTAAACAGAGCTTTACTAAAAACCTAAGCTTTTGGAAGCTTTTGGTAAATCCATAATTGTTTACCAATATTATTTACTATATAAATTAAAAGCTTTTTATAACTTTATAAATCCACAATTCTTGTAAAATATTTTAAGCTTTTGTTATTCTTAAAAAAATTTACCAAATTGTAAGCTTTAATTAACTTTAAATCCACAATTCTTATCACATAGAAACCAACAATTTTTTTTTGTACTTATTATATTTCTTTATTCACTTTTATGAAATGATTATTTGATGTTGAAAATGTTGTAATGGACACATAGAAGACTAGTACATATTTAAGATTAACTTATGAACTTATATTTTTGTTTTTGTAGTTCTTAAATTTTTATCCCAACAATAGTTTTTTGATTTTCTTTAATTTAAATATGGATTGAGTTCCTTGGGGATCATATTGATCCTGTTCATCGTAAAGATCACCCGGTAATGATTCATCAGCTGGTACTGCTGCCACAAATGCAGCCAAGAATAGAAAAACGAAAATTGTCTGAAAATAGTAATAAAAAGTAAATTTAAATAAGTTTCCAGCAAAAATAAAATTTCAGTTCCAATTTTCCAACAAAAATAAAATTTAATTTTTTTTTTAAATTTCCAATACTAACCAAAGCTAAAAATTTCATATTGATTCCGGTTATTTAGTGCGATGATGATTACTTGCAGACTGCAACCAAAACCAATTACATCAATGTCTTTTATACTGACACAAGGGTTTCTTTTTTTTTTTGCAATGGTTATTGGAAATAAATATTATATTGAAATGACGACAGATCTTGTTTACAATATTTAAATATGCCAAGGTATCCAGTCAACCATTTATCCATTTTTTGTTTTTAAATTTTGTTCATCCACATTTTGTTCATTTAAATTATTTACCACTTGATATTAAAAAGATAATGATCATCATCATCATTATTATAATGATGGTCGATGAAGAGTACACTGAGAAAATAAGATATTTGAAATATATGTCATAAGGGTTTAAGTTAAAAAAAATGCAGAAGAAAAATTGAGTTTCTAAAAATGATAGACATTTCTGGTATTCCCATACCGGTTTCAAACACTCCAGTTAGTGTTATCATCAGTAGGATTTTAAATCTAGGTTTGTCTTGTCAATGGAAATTGTTTTTTATAAACATGCAAATATTTATAGTTCCCAAGTAAAAATGTGAAGGATCAGTACTGATCCGAAAAATGAATCGCTAAGATTATATCAGTTTTAATCGGACGGATACAATTTCATCCGAAAAATGGGTTTATCTAATTATATATGAGTTTTTACTAAACTCATATTTCGGATGACATTGTATCCCTCCGATTAAAACTGATCTAATCTTAGCAATCCATTTTTCGGATCAGTACTGATTAGGGATGCCAAACGGGAAATCCCGAATACCGAAATCCCGGGATTTTTCGGGATTGACAAATCCCGAATCCCGGGATTTATTTTTTCCAATCCCGGGATTTTTCGGGATTTTCCGGGATTGAGAAATCCCGAAGAATCCCGGGATTTTGGGATTTTTTTTTGTCAAATATTGTAATCAAAATTTACTATTTCTTCAGTGTTTGTTGTCCGATGGTAACAAAATGAATATCGTTTGAAAGGTGTTTGAAATATTTAAATTCTCTTACTCTTTTGGAGTACAATTTAATTTTCAGGTCGTATTACTTAATATACAGAAGGATGAAGTATATTTTCCTTTTTTCGAATTTAAAAATTGTCGGAGTCAGAATTGATGCCTTTTAGGGTCGATATTGTTCCTGCAGGGAAATGTCTTTAGGTTCCTTTTTTACTTCAAAATCGGAAAATTCAGAACAAAGTAAAACATTTTTTTACTTTGATTGAAACTTTCACATTTTCTTGTCTAAAAAGGAGCCCTACGAGCCCTAGGTCCAATATTTTTTTGTATAAATATTGACCCTAAAAGGAAACTATTCCGACCCCGACGATTTTAAAATTCGGGAAAAAAAATTCCCTCACCCTAATTTATAAGGAATCATTAAGTAATCCATCTGTAAAGTTAATTTTTAACAGTTTTAGTTCGTAAATGAGTTAAAGCGGATGAGGGGAAAATTTCCCATTTGAAGAACCAAAACAGCCTCTGAAAACCCAAATTTGTTTACCAATTTGTACTTTTGTTAAGCAAATGACACATTTTTAAGTTTCACCTAGCCAGAAAATGCAATTTTTCTCGTCCCGCCCCTTTTTGTGGGCGTGAATATAAAAAAAATATAAATAATGATAAAATTCTGTTACTTAAGCGTAAATAATGTATTTGTCAACATTTATCGCAAAGGGAAGACAACCGTTAAAATTCGATTCGCCTACCAATAGGACAATTAATACAAATTTTGTATTGGTAGAGGACATTGGGAACACCTTCCCCTCGCGAGAAATTGTAACAAATTTACTAACACAATTTTATCATTATTTAAACAAATATTTTATATCCACATATAATATTTTAAATTCGACTGCATCGCGTCTTTCACAGACACACATCGCTCGAGTCTATTCAAATCGGTCATAGCTGTTCCTAAATTTTCGGTTTTTCTATGCTAAATATGTGAAACTTTACGAAAAATATTCAATGGTTATGAATTAATTGAATATTTAATTATAAAAAACAATTATTAAAAATGTTACGTAAAAAACCTTAATTTTAATAAATCCCGAAATCCCGAAAAATCCCGAAATCCCGAAAAATCCCGAAAAATCCCGGGATCCCGGGATTAGAATTTTAAAATCCCGAATCCCGGGATTTGTAAATGTCAATCCCGTTTGGCATCCCTAGTACTGATCTTTCAAATCTCGGATGAGTACTGATCTTACTCGTATCAGTACTGATCTTTCAAATCTTGGATAAGATGTGATATATAAGAATTTATCTAAACATTTTTACTCGGGTTTCTACAGAATAAATTTTGACAGTTTTTAACACTACAATTCTATTTCTAGAAATCTAAACCTCACGCTGAAAAAAAGACATAACTAAAATTAAGGAAAAAATGTCTTTAAAAAATTTATCATGAATTTCCCTAAGATTTAGTAAAATTTAACTAAAAAATGAGAAATTTTCTTAACTATGAGGAAAAAAGTTTAGTTCATTTACTTATAAGTAGTTCATAGTTTTCTTGAATTGGAATTTTTAAATATTAGGAAAAAAATTCTTACTGCCAAAGAAATTTTCCACAAATCTAAGAAACGTATCTTTATTTTTAAGACATACATATTTCTTAAAAAACAATTTAGTTCAAGTTTAGTTAAAATTGGCTAAAAAAAAAACATCATCGTATTTCTCTTTTTTGAATTGAGGAAGTGTATTTCCTAGAATTTAGTTAATAAATTCTGAGAATTTAGTAAATAACTTCTTAGAATTTAGTTAAAAATTCAAAATGGCGATATCTCGAAAACTAAGCGAGATAGAGCGAAACGGATGAAATTTTCAAAAGAAAGACTACAAAGAAAATATGGAATAGCCTAGCTCTGCATATCTGTCGGGGTCTCAAGACCATAAATTTAGATGCACATATCTCGGCAAATACTGCCAAGCTCTTGACTCGTAGAACACTTCCGCAAAATACCCGAAAGCCCTCCGATTAATAGTTTTTGAGATATCCAGTTATTAAGATTCTCAAGACCCTATCAGACCCCTTATTACCGTATCTCAAAAACTAAGCAAGTTAGAGCGAAACGGACACAAATTTTGGGTCAAAATCTATGGGGACCCGGGGTCTTGAGTTAACAAGGGGCTGGACCCATGGGGTCCAAACCCATGGGTCCAGGGTCTAGACCCAATCCAGTTTTAAAATGTGAATGAACTAAAGTGTAATATAATTTTTCCCATTTTCTAGTTAAAATTGGCTTAAAATTAACTACAACTTGTAAGTTTTGTTTACTTTTTGTATTGAAAAATTCCAGCTGTAGTAAAGTGAGTAAAAAAAAATAGATTGTAGTAAGGTAATCGAATAGACCTATTTACTCCTTTCTCTCTTAGAATATTCTCTCAGCAAATACTCAAATAAATTTGTTAAGAAATTTGTTGTTTAGAAGTGTGGAGAATTGAACCCAAAATCTTACTGTTGCTGCTGTTGGTGGTACAGCTGCTCTTATCATAATGTCATCACCATTTTACTCTTTGTTTTATTTTAGACAGTATACAATTTTGTAAGTTTTTGTAATTATCCTCATAATTTTTCTTAGTGTAATCACGTTTTATAGTTCATAAGTGTTTGCATTGAAGACTACGTACCTTTTTGAAAAAAAAAAACAAGTAGATTTTTGATATGAACCTGACTTCAAAAAAAAAGTAGAATTCCACTATACAAAAATTTCATTGATCACGCTTACAAAAAAAAAACGCATTTTGAATATATATATGCAATTTTCAATATATAACACTATGCAACAGTTACAGCGGCGGGTACACCAAACCAGCGCAGAAAAATACAAATCAAAAGTATGTTTAAATGGACAGACAAACGGACGAACATCACTTAATAGGCCCAAAAAGTGAATTTTAGTCAATTGATATGCTCGAAGGATCAGTAATTAATTAATAATTTGATCCAATGATCAGTTTTATTTTATTTTTCCAATTTAATTACAAATCATTTTTTTTAATAATTTTAACCTACACGAGAACTGGTAACAATGACCGTAGTCTCGTTGTAGCGAAATCGACCAAGGGTTTTTGTGGGAATCGAACCCACGACCCCCTGTTTCATAGGATAGCACGCTACCAACTAACCTACAGGGGCCCCCTGGACCAGTATTTTAGTTAACAAACATCATCGCAAACTTATTATAAACTGTACCACAGTGTACGAGTAGTGTTGGGCAGGGCGCCCCATTAAATCTAAACTTTCGAACTTCGCATCGTTAAACCTGCCGAACTATGGCTACACTCAAAATAAATTCTCTGTCCAATCAGCAGAAAAATCTGCTGAAAATACACCCATTTTGAGCCATATGAGAAATCTGCTGATTTTAGCAGACACGGTTTGCTAAATATCTGTCATAAGAGGTGAATAAATATAACAAGAAAAAAAAAAACATACGCCGCCAGCCAGCATCGAATTCGCCACCTTCCGATTTGAAAGTACACTTCTTAACCAGTTCGCTACGGAAGCTTATACTTTTATCTGGCGTTTTAGTTATTAAACATGTGTGTTGTTCGACAGCAGAGAAATCTGATTTTAGCAGAAATATCTGCTGATTTTAGCAGAAAAATCTGCTGATTTGAGCAGAATAATCTGCTGATTTCAGCAGACCAATCTGCTGATTTCAGCAGAGCAATCTGCTGATTTCAGCAGAACAATCTGTTCTGCTTTTTTTTTTTTATAAAAAATTTCTTGAAAAAATAATGAAATTCAGCAAACAAAATCAGTATAAACATAGTAAAATGTCTGTTATTTTCTTAAACTGAATGACAGAGATTTTAGTAAAAATATCCTTCTCAGCAGAACAATCTGCTAAAAGATTGCTAATTCAAATTGAAAGTCGTTTTACAGATTTTTTTGACAGAGTTTTTCTTTTGAGTGTACGGAATAGCTGATTGTGATTAAACTTATGAACAAATTTTGCAGGGCATCTTCAGTCGGCAACCAGCGGTCTAAATTAAAAAAAAAATAAGTTTTTCGACCTAAATTTATGGCCGATTTTTTTTTACCAAATCCAGCTGAAAATTTTGGAATTTTTGCGTACTTTAGGGAAAAATATTTAAAAAAAATCCAAAAAAGATAATTTGGTCCACAGATGCTGATTTTTAAACATAAAAATTGTTTTTTTATCCCAATTGATTGGTCCTAAAAGTTGGAAAATGTTATGAATAGGGATGAGATTTTCATGCACTAAAAAATCGAAAATATGCGCTTAAAATATGCACTAAAAAATTAAAAATATGCACTAAAAAACCTTAAAATATGCACTAAAAAATAAAATGTGTGTAATAAAAATCTTGTTTTCATAGGAAAAACTTCTTAAAAAGCAAAAAATAGCGGCGGTTTTAAATAGTAACATTTAAAACTTTATGTAAAAGAGATTTTTTTTAGAAATTAAGAAAATCTAAAAAAATATTAAAAACAAAAAAAATTGTTTTTCTTATTTTCCAAATAAATTTTTAAAATAGTTTTTGAAAAAATAAATTTCAATGTGTGTTTTTGCTAATTTATGCCGAAATATGCAAAAATATGCACTTTAAAGTTCGAAATATGCACAAAATATGCATTTAAAAGCAAAATATGCAAAAATATGCATTTTCACCAAAATATGCAAAAATATGCAAAAACAAATCAATGCCATTTAATGCAAATTTCTTGATTCGGAAAGATAATTGGTCGATATCGTTTTTAGACTATCGACAAAAAACATGCATTTGCATGGAAATCTCATCCCTAGTTATGAATGTTATCTAAAAAATATTAAAAAAATATAAAAATGCTGATCAGCTTATGCGGACCAAAATCGCTGATCAGTATTTTTGAAACAAAATCGTGTTTTTATTTTTTTTAAATATTTTTCATATAACATACTCAACATTTTCCAACTTTTAAGACGAATTTGGCTGAAAAATAATTTTTATGTTTTAAAATCATTCTTTGGTGCCAGATTTATACACTCAAAATAATAACTCTGTAAAATACTCTGTAAAATGACTGTAATCTCAATTCAACAGATATTTGACAGAGTTTTCTGTCAAAATACAGATTTAAAGAAAATACTTTGTATTTTGTTGTGACAAAAAACAAAGTTTTCTCTGTTGTATTATTTTTTACTTTGTAATCTTAATTTTACAGATAATTAACAGAGTTTTCTGCTAAAATACAGATCTAAGCAAAATAATTCGTATTTTTTTTAAAACCAAAAAAGTTTTCTTTTTTGAGTAGTTTTTGTTTTTGTTACCAAACATCAAAATTTTATCTGTATATTTTTTTTTTTTTGAGAAAAAGTTGAAAAAGTAGCAAAAAGAGTTATCAAAAATTTTTTTTCAGAAATCTTATAAAAATTTTACAAAATAACATGCATTTAACTAAACTCTGTAAATTTACAGAGTTTTTTCTGTAATTTTTTTTTTTTGCATCAAATGTATTTTACAAATATATGTAAATTTACATAGTTTTCTGTGCTAAATGGTGGTTTATTTAACCAATATTTACTAGATACTCTGTAAATTAACATTTTTTTGTCCAAATCATTTTACAGAGTTTTATAGTAAAATTACAGAGTTTTCTCTGTAAAAAAGCTTTCATATTTAACCATTATTTTACTATAAACTCTGTAAATTAACAGTTTTTTCCTGTCAAAATCATTTTACAGAGTTTTTTAGTCAAATTACCAAGAAATGTTGTTAGCTGGAAAAGTATGGTGTACTCTGTTAAATTAGCAGAGTTTTTCTGTAATTTAACAGAGTTTTTATTTTGAGTGTATTAATAGTAAAAACACTATTATTATACGCTTGTTTGGTATATCCTACAAATCATTACTATGAATTTGTTGCACTGTGTAATTTAAAGTTAAGTACAAACTTACATGATTGATATTTACATTTTAAGCTATTGCAATTGATGACTCCTATTTATTTTTTTGATTTTAAATAAAACATTAAAATTTATGGCACTCTTTTCTGCGTAACAATTATTACAATGTTTGCGAACAGTCTGTTGATAAGTTTTATTTATAAATTCGGAAAATATTGAATGAAGATTAACACAAATCTAAACCACGTTAAAATTTAGGTGATAAAAAGAAAGTAGCAACAACCCAAATTTAGTAGATTTCTTGAAAATGTTATAACATATTAATATGCGAATTCGCACTCGTTAAAACTAGTTTCATTATTCGTTTTTCCTATACAATTTAAAAGCCAAATAATAATAATTTTGACAGATTTAATTTAAAAGTCAAATTTAAACTGCGTTTATTTTTGTCAGATAAATTGGATTGGAAAACAAAAAAATACATTTTAATCAACGGAATCCAAGCGCAGGACTTTGACATTATTTTGATAAAAAAATATTTTATTTGTTTAACAAAAGTACGAAAAGCAGTTTTTCAGAGGTTGGTTTAGTTCTTCCAGGGAAAACTTTTTTCCGCATATTCCAATTTCAACGCTCAGAAAATACTGCCTATCAATTGCTAATGTAATTGTGATGCTTCTTTCGGAAAGGGAATATTAAAATTTCTAAAAGTCAAATTGGAATTCAAAAAGCCCAATTAAAATATAGAAATTACAACTGAAATTTAATTGCGATTGCTGAATTTTAATTGTCTGTTTTATTTGTGTTTTATATTGTTGGACTTTATATTTTATAATTTAATAGGTATATTAGTTCGGTTTGAGTCCTTATTATTTCTGAGAAATAATAACACTTGTTTTCATTTATTTTCCATGTAATGCATTTTGCATTTATTTTCCATGTAAAATCTTACGATAAATCCGAAAATTTTTTAATATTTGAAAAGTTTATGTAAACGTTATTCATTTTTTTATACAAATTTCCAATAAAATTACCTAACATTTGCAAGAAATCCGGAATCGGTACGATCAAGGATACCATCAGGACAATATAAAGAAGTTCGATATATCCTTTTTATGGTTATATCCTTATAAGTATCCGAATTTTGCAAAAAAAATCCTGCTCAAAACAGATGTGTAAAGTAGACACTCCAATAAAAAGAACCTGGTGTTAAAATCTAAAATCCATTAAGTATATCCAGAAATATTTGCAAAAGAAGTAAATGTTTTGAACCAAGTTTGGCTATTTTTTTTTCATACATTTTTTCGTACCAAATTTTATGATTTTTTTGGTAAAAAAAAAAGATTAACCCCCAGTTTCTGTAACACGAACGCCATTCGCGCACGACGAATTTGCATGTATTTTGTTATTGTAACAAAAACAAAATATGTACATTCAAATTCGTCGCAGACGAATGACGTTCGTGTTACAGAAACTGGGGGTAAAACACGTTTCCTAAAAATGTTTGCCTCCTAAAAACGAATCTGACACCAAAAAAATTGTACCAAATCGGCTTCTCGAGATATAGCCATTTTTAATTTTTGTGGACAGTGTTCAAATAAATAAAAATATGAATAACTTTAACATACACTTTTTCAATATTAAAAAAATTTTGGTTTTGAGGGCTTAGCCCACAAAAAATGAAAATGCCTATATCTCGAGAAGGCGATTCGATACAACTTTTTTGATACAGATTCGTGTTTAGGAGGCCAAAATACTTTAGAAAATGTATCCAACATGTCTGTGCAAAAACCGCGTAGAGTAGTGTTAATGTTTATATATTTTTAAAGAAAATAGTAGTGAACTTTAATTTTTTTTTAAATACTTTTTTGTGATTTCTTGTTATATGTATGTTTTTTAGTTTTGTTTTGATTTTCATTTGTTCGGAAGGGAAATAATGGTCTAGATACGCTTATGCCTACACCAGCCTGTGGTACAGGGTACAGATGGTCGCGTGAGTGACTTTTGACTCACACTTACGAGTACTCAAAAAAACTTCACTCACACTCACGAAACTTTTTTTTATAAAAAAAAAAAATTAAAAATAAAATTTTCAAAATTTTTTGACAAAATTTAAAGTGTTGACAAGTTCAAAGTTTTTTTTTTTTGCTTTTATGACTCTTTTGACTCACGCAATTTTTTTCCACTCACTCACAACCATTTGAGTAAAATTGAGTTTCAGTCACACTCACACGTGAATCACGCACAAATCTGCTCATGTGCTCATCTCTAGTACAGGGTATTGTGCGTTTGTCTTAATGTTAGTAACTATCCGAAATATTGGTCCTTAACAAAACTTAAAGTATACCGATCGATTTAGAATCACTTTCTGGGTCGATTTAGCGATGTCCGTTCATGTAAAAATTGTGAGCACGATACAGGTCGCAACAATCAATTGATTTGACTGAAATTAAATTTATGCTTCCTTTTTCCCAAGGAAGAAGCCTATTGAAATTAAAACAAGTGAGAGTGTTAAATTCGGTGTGCTGTGCCGAATCTTTTATACCCTCCAACACGAAAAAAAAAAAAACAGGGGCGTCTTTTTTTTGGGGGGGGGGGGGCTACGTCGGTGGAAGACAACCTTCCTGGATCCAACTGCAAGACTTTGAACTTTTTTGACAAAAAATGTTTCGTTTGTTAAGCAAGAGTACAAAAATGCTGTAAAAAATGGCATTTTTTAGAGGTTTGTTTAGTTCTTAAGAGGGGAAATTTTTTCCCCCTGATCCGATTTTGCCCATGTTCGAACTTAACCAGCCCAATACCATAAGACATACTTGTGCAGTAGTCTATCTCATTTAATTTGGACTGTATCGTGTCTTCCACAGACGGACAGACGGACGGACGGACATCGCTAGAATGTCTTAGAATGAATCACTGATCAATAATATATATACTTTATGGGGTCCTAGACCAATATTTCGATGCGTTACACACGGAATGACAAAGTGAGTATACCCCCATACTGTGGTGGGAGGGTATAAAAAATAATTGGTCCATGTTTTGACCTATCCCCCATACAAACGTTTCCCAAATTTGGCTAACAGATTTGGCATGTAAATAAATAAATTCCCAAAAAACATATTTTGTATTCACAAATTTGGAATGTTTCCAAATTATAAAGAAATCTGACCATTTCTACTTGTGGTCCCCACACTAAAAAAAGAGCTAACTTAATTTTGGGATACAATTTTCTTCAAAATAGTTCATAAATTTTACCACAAATAAGTAAAATTTAACTAAAAGTTTAGAAATTTAGAAAAGTTTAGAAATTTTCTGCCCATTAGTTTATCATATTTATCTTTTTATACCCTCCAACCACAGTATGGGGGTATACTCACTTTGTCATTCCGTGTGTAACGCATCGAAATATCGGTCTAGGACCCCATAAAGTATATATATTATTGATCAGTGATCAATTCTAAGACATTCTAGCGATGTCCGTCTGTCCGTCCGTCCGTCCGTCTGTGGAAGACACGATACAGTCCAAAGTAAAAGAGCTAGACTCCTGAAATTTGGCACGAATATGTCTTATGGTATTGGGCTGGTTAAGTTCGAACATGGGCACAATCGGTTCAGGGGGAAAAAAGTTCCCCTCTTAAGAACTAAAAAAACCTCTAAAAAAAATCCATTTTTTATAGGTTTTTCGTACTTTTGCTTAGCAAACGAAACATTGTTATGTCAAAAGAAGTTCAAAGTCTTGCAGTTGGATCCAGGAATGTTGTCTCCAACCGACTTTACCCCCCCCTCCCCCCCAAAAAAAAAAAAAAAAAGACGCCCCTGTTTTTTTGTTTTTAAGTGTTGGAGGGTATAAAAGATTCGGCACAGCCGAATTTAACACTCTCACTTGTTAGATTTAAGAAGGTTTTTTTAAATACAAAATGGCGATATCTTAAACTAAAAACTAAGATTTCAAACCGAAAAAAGCTTGTTGAGCTGTGTAATTAGACCATTCTTGGACTCAAATTAGGTTTGAGCACTAATTAAAGATATCACAAAATATAGATCCAATCGGTTCATGTTTGGACTTCGGACACATTTTCCGGAAACACTTGTGTAGGGTATAAGGTCGGTCTTGACCCACTATAATTTTCTTACTTGTTACCATAACTCCTATTAAATGGTAATTAAACCATTATTTAATTGGTTCCTAAAGTTCTATGCTGAATGTTATATCGACCACTTATTCGGTATCGTGATTAATAAGCCCTGATTTAAACCATTCATTACTATACAATAGCGGCGCAGCCGAATTTTTTTATCAGCCGCGCTGTTCTAAAAAAAAACGCAGCGCGCAGCCGAAACGCCGCCGCCGCCGAAAATTTTTGCTCTTCAGCCGCCGCCGAAAATTTTGCATCGGCTTGCTTCACTGTATGGCAACAGTGTAATGGCGCTATTTTGGACAAAAGAAAAATTTACTATCGAAAATTTTCTATAGAAAAATTTACAATCGAAAATTTCCTATAGAAAAATTTACTATCGAAAATTTTCTATAGAAGAATTTACTATCGAAAATTTCCTATAGAAAAATTTACTATCGAAAATTTTCTATAGAAAAATAGAAGTAGTATTGAAAAAACTACTCTTTTGCTACATTGCTAGGGGCTGGCAACAAGACTCTGAATACCTCTAATACGAAAAATTTATCAGAATCTGTGAATTTTTCTATACCAATTTGAGACATTTTTCTTATAGGAAATTTTTCTGTACGAAAAATGTGTTAAAATCTGAGAATTCTTCTATGCAAAAATGTTTCAGGATCTTAGAACTTTTCTATACAAATCTGAGATTTTTCGTCTAGAAAAATTCACTATACGAAAAATGTCTCAGAATCTGAGAATTTTTCAATACGAAAACTGTTTCCGAATCTGAGAACTTTTCAATACGAAAAATGTTTCAGAGAATATCAGACTTTTTCAATACGAGTCTGAAATTTTTTAATGAAAAGTGTCTCGAAAGCTAAGAACTTTTCCTATACGATAAATGTCTTAGAATCTGAGAGTTTTTCTGTACCAAAAATGAATTAGAATCTAAGAATCTGTAAGAAAATTGTTTCAAGAAATTGAGAATTTTTCTATAAGCAAAATGTCTCAAAATCAAACAACTTTTTCTTAGAACCTGAGAGTTTCTCTATACGAAAAATGTCTCAGAATCTAAGACATTTTCTATACGAAAAATGTCTTATAATCTGACAATTTTTTTACACGAAAAATTTCTCAGAGTTTTAAAGTTTTTCTGTTCAAAAAATGTCTCAAAATTTCTATGCAAAAAATGTTTTGAATCGTAAGCATACACTCAGAAAATTATGTAAGTTACTACATGTTAGTTGTTTGTATATTTTACAGTAGTTAGTTGTTTTCAACTACAAAGTCAGTTGTTTTTGTATGAAAAATATCAAACAACTATTTCTGTTAGTTATTTTAAGTAATTTTCTTGAACAACTAACAAAAAAGTACTGTAATGTAGTAACAGTTAATTAAAGTAAGTAATAATATTTTTTTTTTATCTCTAAAAAAATTTCAAAGTTTTTTTTCCAAAAAATAAATTTTCGTTTCATTATTTTTTACAACTTTTTTTAAAAAAAAATAAAAAAAAATTGGAAGAAATTTGATCTTAAATTTTTTTTCTGAAAAATTTTTCGAAAATAAGAAGTATATATTGATTATTTTATTTTTACTACATTTTAGTTGTTTTGACTACAAATGTAAGTAGTTTTTACTACATAAGTCAGTTGTTAATTGTAAGTTAAAATAACTAACATTGTTAGTTGATTTAACTGAAAAAGTAGTTGACCCCAAAACAACTTACAAAGTAGTTATTTTAACTGACATTTTCAGTTGATTTTACTAACATAATTTTTTGAGTGTAGTAAAAATCTTTCTATTATAAAAATATCTTGAAATATATGGGGCATTCCATGCCAAATCACTCACTTTTAGGCCCGACCCCCTTCGATTAATTTTATTTTTGGATATGTTTTAGTACGTATTAAATGCAACTTGCAGCCAAATTTTCAGCCTTTTATACCAAGGTGGTGTTGAGTAATCAATTTTTCAAAATGGCGATTTTTTCCAAAAAATTAAAAAATTTAAATTTTCAATCAATTTTGACCAGTAAAAAATATAGATATTTTAAAAAAAGTTGGACAACGTTTTGTTGGTATTTAAATGCAGTTTTAGAAAAAAAATGTGAAAAAATTATTCGAAGTAATTATCACTTATTTTTTGACGTTTAAAAATTAAAATCGACTTTTTGAAAAAGTCCGAAACCTTCGATTTTTTTGTAAAAAACTAAAAGAATTCTACTCTAAATTATGCAACTTTTAAGCCATAACTCGAGATGTGATCACAATTCTTTCTATTTTTTTTTTAATTTTTAAAATTGCACCTTTTATGTTTTGGCTCTGATTTATTTTATATGGAGCTCCAAAAAAAAAAAAATGGTAGATACTGACCCTAACTTACCCTAAATATATTCATTTGGAGGTAAATATACGTCTCACAAAAATTTGGGACGATCGGACATGTGTAAGGCGCTTAGCATGGTCCTTGAAGTTTAAAAAACGGATTACAAGGAAAAATATGATTTTTTTTCTGTTTTCGCAATTTCTTTGGTATTTTAAGTTAAGTTTTAATTCAAGTGATTACAGAATTATGATGTGGAGTAAAATGCCTTTCTAATAAGGTACTAAAAACTAAAATCGGTTGAAAATCAGCCAAGTTATTACAACTTCCCCAGGCATCTAGTGTGTGCCATACAACTTGATTAAAAAATACGAGGCCCTTTTTTTAAATTTATTGAAATTTTCTACTGTAATAACATTTTTTCATTATTCATGTTTCATTGTAATATTTTTTTGACTTTTCCAAATTTTAAAACAAAAAAAATATTTTTTTTTTTAAATAGAGATTTCAAAAGGGTGTGGAAAATGCAGGCATTTTTAGCACTAATTTAAAAAATGTTAGCAAAACACAATATGAAAAATACTTGTCATCTAATAACATTTGAACTTGAAGAATAAAAAAATGTTATTACAGTAGAAAATTTCAATGAATTTCAAAAATCGGATTGTATTGATTAATCAAGTTGTCTGCCACACGTTAGATGCCTGGGGAAGTTGTAATAACTTGGCTGATTTTAAACCGATTTCGGTTTTTATGACCTTAATAGAGAGACATTTTACTCTACATTTCAATTCTGTAACCATTTGAATTCAAAATTAACTTAAAATACCAAAAAAATTAAGAAAACAGAAAAAAATGCATATTTCCCTTGTAATCCGATTTTCAAACTTCAAAGCCGATGCGGCACGCCTTACCCATGTCCGATCATCCTAAAATTTTCTGAGACGTATTTTTACACCCAAGTTAATATATCTAGGGGAAGTTACGGTCAATATTTACCAAATTATTTTTTTTGGAGCACCATATAAAATAAACCGGAGTCAAAAAAAAAAAGTGCAATTTTCAAAATTTGAATAAAAATAGAACGAATTACGATCACATCTCGAATTATGACTTAAAAGTTGCGTAATTTAGAGTAGAATTTTTTGACATTTAAAAAAAAAAAATCGAAGGTTTCGGACTTTTTCAAAAAGTCGATTTTAATTTTTATACGATAAAAAACAAGTGATAGTTACTTCGAATAATTTTTCATATTTTTTTTCTAAAACTACATTTAACTACCAACAAAATGTTGTCCATCTTTTTTTAATATATCTATATTTTTTACTGGTCAAAATTGATTGAAAATTTAAATTTTTTCATTTTTTGGAAAAAATCGCCATTTTGAAAAATTGATTACTCAACACCACCTTGGTATAAAAGGCTGAAAATTTGGCTGGAAGTTGCATTTAATACGTACTAAAACATATCCAAAAATAAAATTAATCGAAGGTGGTCGGGCCTAAAAGTGAGTGATTTGGCATGGAATGCCCCATATACATATATAAAGGCCGAATAAATACATTTTATTTTTATGTACCTTTTGATACTAAAAATAAAAAAACAACAATATCTTGAAATTTTATTTTTATTTCATTTTAAAACCAAAAAAATCCAGCAATTTAAGGAGTCTTGCGTTCAAAAATGTCTCAAAATCTTGGATTTTATTCCGATAATATGTCTCTTAGAATCGGAGAATTTTCTATACCAAAAATGTTTTTTTAATAAATATGAGTTATAATCCAAAAACTTTGACAAAATATATGAAAAATTAAAAAATGTGTACCACAGTTTTGAGTTTTTACGCGTAAAGTATATTTGAGAATTTTAAAAGAAAAGTTGCATAAATTTATTTTTTTTTTTTTAAATAATTCGACTCCTTTTTTACCTTAAGTTTAAAATATATGTTTTGTTTTCTAAAAATTCAAAAAAAAAAAACAAGTATGCAGCTATAGTCGGTCAAGACCGACCATATGATACCCTACACAGTGCTTCCCGGAAAATGGGTCCCAAGTCCAAACATGGAACGATTGAATCTTGTTAGATCTATATTTAGTGTAGAAAACACACACAGGTCAAATTTTAGTGGAATTGGCTTATTTTTTTGTCAATTGACCGATTTAACTGGATATCGGTCCAAATTTGTATATGGGGGACTAAGTCCAAAAATGGTCCAATTATATTCCGATTTGATAAGGTTACTTAAGTATACGTTTAAAACCTAAAAATAAAATGTTTATCAAATATTTCCATTTTTTGAATTTTACAGAAATTATGTGAATATCGGGAGGGTGGTTTGTATGGAGACTAACAGAAGGACTGACCCGATTCCTTTGAAATTTGGTATGATGGTTTGCGCAAAATATTAGTACCTGTTAAATTTCAAAACGATATCTATTATAATACGGTTATTAGAGGCTCTTAAGCGACATTCAAACGGGGCGCTTGTATGGGAGGTAGGTCTAAACATTGACCGATTTTTTTCAATTTCAATAGGCTTCGTCCTTGGGCCACAAGAAGCTTAAGTATCAAATTTCAAGTCAATTGATCGAAAATTGCGACCTGTATCGTGCTTAAACCGATAGATCGACAGACGGACGGACAGACGGACGGACGGACGCACATCGCCAAATCGACTCAAAAAGTAATTCTGCGTCGATCGGTATACTTAAAGGTGTGTATAGGACCAATATTTCGGGTAGTTACAAACATCAGCACTAACTCATTATACCCTGTACCACAGAGTGGTGTAGGGTATAAAAATGTGGGCTCAGAAACATTGAGGCGAAAAAAAACGAAATTTCCAAAAAACAAAATGTTGGGCCCCCCCAAAATAAATTCCTGCGTACGTACCTCAGATTATACTTAGTTTTCGGTACTTATTGATATGTGCGGGAATGCAAAATTTTTAGGGATGTCACCATGCGGGGGGGAGAAGGGGAAATTTTCCCCCCAGACCAAATTTAAAAAAGAAAAAAAGGAAAAGAAAGAAAAAAGAACAAAAGAAAAAGGAAAGGAAAGAAAAAAAAGAAAAGAAGAAAGAATGACGATTTTTAAAAAATTTTCCAAAGCAAAAAAATTTGAAATCCGAAAATTTTTCATAGAAAAAAGTCTGAAGGAAAAATCTAAAAAATTTTATCGGAAAATCTGAAAATTTTTAGAGCAAAATTGTCTCAGAATCTGAGACTTTTTTAATAGAAACAAGTAAGAGTGTTAAATTCGGCTGTGCCGAATCTTTTATACCCTCCAACATGCAAAAAAAAAAATCCCAGGGGCGTTTTCTTTTTTTTTTTGGGGGCGTAGTGGTAATTGGGGGGGGCAAATTTCCTCTCGAATATGTGTGTAAAAATTCATTCTTATGCTTTTTGCGCTAAAGAAATACAAGTTTATCAATATTTAAAAAAAATGTTATTACACACCCATAAAAGGGGGGCGGACCGAAAAAAACGACATTTTCTAATTCTTTGGGTCCAAATGCAGGACTTTGAACTTCTTGTAGCATAAAATGTTCCATTTGTTAAACAAAAACACAAAAAAATCATGTAAAAAAATTGTGTTTTTCAGAGGTTGGTTTAGTTCTTCAAGGGGGAACTTTTTCCGCCCCTGGTCCGATTTTGCCAATCTCCGAACTTAGCCAGCCTATGTACATAAGACATATATGTGCCAAATTTCAGGAGTCTAGCATTTTTATTTTGGACCGTATCGTGTCTTCCACAGACGGACGGACAGACGGACGGACGGACAGACGGACATCGCTAGAATGTCTTAGAATCGATCACTGATCAATAATATATATACTTTATGGGGTCCTAGACCGATATTTCGATGCGTTACACACGGAATGACAAAGTGAGTATACCCCAATACTGTAGTTGGAGGGTATAAAAATATCTTAGAATCTGTTGTGAGACTTTTTTTATAGGAAAAACATCTCTGAATCTGAGACTTTTTCTATAGGAAAAATGTCTCAGAATCTAAGACTTTTTCTGTGGGAAAAATGTCTCAGAATCTGAGACTTTTTCTATAGGAAAAATGTCTCGGAATCTTAGACATTTTCTATAGGAAAAATGTCTCTAAATATATGACTTTTTATAGGAAAAATGTCTCAGAATCTGAGACTTTTTCTGTAGAAAAAATGTTGCGGAATCTGTGACTTTTTCTATAGGAAAAATGTATCAGAATCTGAGACTTTTCTATTCAATCAAAATAATTCTACAGTAAATGGTTTAGTAAGTGATTTTGTACCAAAATCTACTAATAATTTACTAATTTTAGTACCTTCATAGTACTAAAATTAGTAATTTTTACTGGTTTTCAATAATTTTAGTAAACAATTTTAGTATTGGTTACCAATTTCTGCACTAGGTCCTTTTGGACTAAAATTTAGTTCAATTTTTAGTATTGAATACCCACGTTTTTTTTTGGGTGTAGAAAAAATGTTCCAAAATCTGAAACTTTTTCTGTAGAAAAGAGAATTTGAGACTTGTTTACAGGAAAAAGGTAGCAGAATCTGAGTTTTTCTTCATCTTTTTTATAATAAAAATATCTCAGAATCTGAGACTTTTTCTATAGGAAAAATGTCGCAGAATCTGAGACTTTTTCTATAGGAAAAATGTCTCAGAATCTGAAACTTTTTCTATAGGAAAAATGTCTCGGAATCTTAGACTTTTTCTATAGGAAAACTCTCTCAGAATCTGAGACTTTTTCTATAGGAAAAATGTCTCGGAATCTTAGACTTTTTCTATTGGAAAAAAGCCTCAGAGTCTAAGACTTATTCTATAGGAAAAATGTCTTTTAATTTGAGTCTTTTTCTATTGCAAAATTTCTCAGAATCTAAAACTTTTTCTATGCGAAACAAATTGAAGAATCTGAGAACTTTTTTATAGGAAAGATATCTCAAAAATAATTTAGAGTGTGAAACTTTTTCTTTAGTAAAAGGTTTAAGAATCTGAGACTTTTCCATACGACAAATGTCGACTTTCGTCTACATAAAAAATGTAAAATTTCTCTTAAAACAATTTTAAAAAAATTGATCTAAACGGAAATATGATAATGAAAAACAAAGCTCTTTTAAGGAGGGCTCTGATTTCTTAATTTTCAAATCGGCTGCAGTGTTTTTTTTTTTGCAAAAAAAAGGATGCCTGTTTTTGCTTGTCCGACCGACAAGGGTGAATTGATGATATTTTTTGTTCGAAGTAAAAAAATTTCCCCCCCCCCCAAAACTCAAAAGCTGTACTCGCCCCAGATGTCACGAATATTCGTAAATATTTGGTATTTGGCACATTCGACATGTTTTTTGAATATTCGGCAGAATAAATAAAAACATGTTACATTCAAAATAAGGGCACAATGGGGTCACCAGATGTGTTGAGCTAGGCTATTTCAATTTTTTCTTTGCAGGATTTTCTTTTAAAAATTTTATCCATTTTGCTCTGATTTGCTTAGTTTTTGAGATATAGCCATTTTTAGTTTTTAAGAAAATTTTAAGAAGTACACTTTTTAAATTCTAAGAAGATTAACATAATAAAAACTAATTGATAGAAAATTACATAAAAAAACTTAAGAATTTCTTTCACCTGTTAGAGAACTTTATTTTAAGAAAACTATTAACTATTTATATATACATAAACTACCATTTTTTTCTCATAGTAAGAAAAATTTCCCATTTTTTTTTTGTGGCAAATTTGACTAAATTTTAGGAAAATTCATGAACTAAATTTGAGGAAGTGTTTCCCAAATTTTAGTTATGTCTGTTATCTCATTCCTTTTCCATCAAAACTTCACTGCACCCATTTTCATTTTCCACTGTTAATTTATTTTTAGCTGCTCCTACACTCAAAAAATTATGATAGTAAAATCAACTGAAAATGTCAGTTAAAATAACTACTTTGTAAGTTGTTTCGGGGTCAACTACTTTTTCAGTTAAGTCAACTAACAATGTTAGTTATTTTAACTGACAAAAAACAACTGACTTATGTAGTAAAAACTACTTACATTTGTAGTCAAACAACTAAAATGTAGTAAAAATAAAATAATCAATAAATATTTTTTTTCCAAAAAATTTTTCAGAAAAAAATTTGAAGACCAAATTTTTTCAAAGTTTTTTTTTTAAAAAAAAAAAGTTGTGGAAAATAAAAAAAACGAAAATTTATTTTTATTTTTTGGAAAAAAACTTTGAAAATTTTTCAGAGATAAAAAAAAATAAAATTAACTACTTTAAATAACTGTTACTACATCACAGTACTTTTTTGTTAGTTATTAAAAAAACGACTTAAAATAACTAACAGAAATTGTTGTTTGATATTTTTCATACAAAAACAACTGACTTTGTAGTTGAAAACAACGAACTACTGACAAATATACAAACAACTAACATGTAGTAACTTACATAATTTTTTGAGTGTATAGCCATTTTTAGTTTTTAAGAAAATTTTAAGAAGTACACTTTTTCAATTCTAAGAAGATTAACATAATAAACTAATTGATAGAAAATTACATAAAAAAACTTAAGAATTTCTTTTACATATTAGAGAGCTTTATTTTAAGAAAACTATTAACTATTTATAAGTATATAAACTACCATTTTTTCCTCATAGTAAGAAAAATTTCCCATTTTTTTTTGGCAAATTTGACTAAATTTTAGGAAAATTCATGAACTAAATTTGAGGAAGTGTTTTCCCAAATTTTAGTTATGTCTGTTATCTCATTCCTTTTCCATCAAAACTTCACTGCACCCATTTTCATTTTCCACTGTTAATTTATTTTTAGCTGCTCCTACACTCAAAAAATTATGATAGTAAAATCAACTGAAAATGTCAGTTAAAATAACTACTTTGTAAGTTGTTTCGGGGTCAACTACTTTTTCAGTTAAGTCAACTAACAATGTTAGTTATTTTAACTGACAAAAAACAACTGACTTATGTAGTAAAAACTACTTACATTTGTAGTCAAACAACTAAAATGTAGTAAAAATAAAATAATCAATAAATATTTTTTTTCCAAAAAATTTTTTAGAAAAAAATTTGAAGACCAAATTTTTTCAAAGTTTTTTTTTTTTTAAAAAAAAGTTGTGGAAAATAAAAAAAACGAAAATTTATTTTTATTTTTTGGAAAAAAACTTTGAAAATTTTTCAGAGATAAAAAAAAATAAAATTAACTACTTTAAATAACTGTTACTACATCACAGTACTTTTTTGTTAGTTATTCAATAAAAGTACTTAAAATAACTAACAGAAATAGTTGTTTGATATTTTTCATACAAAAACAACTGACTTTGTAGTTGAAAATAACTAACTACTGTAAAATATACGAACAACTAACATGTAGTAACTTACATAATTTTCTGAGTGTAACCTATCATCAAAGATGCAAGATTCCACCTCAACACCCTGAGCACTCGTGGGAGTTTTTTTTTCTTGCAATTAGCAAATAACTTGTTTATCTAGAGACAGGTGTATTTATGTTTTTATTTCGTAAATGCGTCTGTTTGTTGTCAAATGCTTAATAAGTTTGTTAACCACTGATTTTTAAGCAAACAATTGTTGATAAATTGTTTAACAAACAAATTGACAGACCACCAACATACCAATTAAAATTATGATTACACTCAAAAGTTTTACGTTATTTTAAAAGTTTTACGTTTAGTCGTTTTTAAAAGAAAAAAACATTTGTTTGATGTTCAGTTTTTATTAATGACTACTTCTGTCCTTTATTTCAAAAATATCACACTAAAAAATAAAGATTTTCATTAACATTTAATTTTTAAAGTCATTAATTTTTGTTCTGTAAGTAAGAACTACTGATTATTCTTTAAATTTTTAATGATTTGTGTAAGTAATTTTTTTTTAATTCACTCAGAAAAAAAAAAATAACTAAAAAATGGGAAAACTAACTAAATTCAAGGAATATTGATAATGATTTAGCTCCATTGCCATGTTTTCCTTCTTTTAAGTTCATATTTTTCTTAAAAATAAGGAAAGAAAAAATTTTTTAATATTATGCCAATTTGAACTAAAAAATGGGAAAAATTTTATTTCAATTTAGTTCATACACATTTGCGGATCCGATTGGGTGAAGGCCCCATTGGGTTCGGACCGATAGGTTCAGACCCCGATGGGCCCAGACCCAGTTGGGTTCCTTAAGAATCTTCATATTTTTTGATCCAAATTTTTTGTCCGTTCGCTCTACCTTGCTTAGTTTATGAGATACGTGAATTTAGGGGACCACTGGGGTCTTGAGAATTTTAAAAACTCGATAACTTTAAAACTATTACTCGAAGAGCTTTTCGGTATTTGGCGGCCTTGTTCTCCGTGTTAAGCTACAAAAATGCTTTTGAACTTTTTGTTGTGTTGGCATTATTTACCGAGATATGAGTATTTTAAAATTTTCGGGAATGTCAACTTTTTAAAATCCAAAGTTTGGACCCATTGGGGTCCACACATGTGAAGAGGACCGGCGATAGTACAGTGATTCACAGAACCAAAAATGGCCTCCATTTTGCTCTATCTGGCTTAGTTTTCGAGATATCGCCATTTTAAGTTTTTGAAAAAAAAAATTTGCCCGAGTTATTAAAATTTTACTAAAATAGTGGAAAAAACTTCCTCAAATCTAAGAAAATGAACTAATTGGTAGAAAATTACGTCCTAAAACTAAACTAAACACTTAAGAAAATTTCCCAACTTTTAGTTAAATTTAATTTCCCAACTTTTAGGAAAATTTAAACTCAGAAAATTATGTAAGTTACTACATTGTTTGTATATTTTACAGTAGTTAGTTGTTTTCAACTACAAAGTCAGTTGTTTTTGTATGAAAAATATCAAACAACTATTTCTGTTAGTTATTTTAAGTCGTTTTTTTAATAACTAACAAAAAAGTACTGTAATGAAGTAACAGTTATTTAAAGTAGTTAATTTTATTTTTTTGTCTCTGAAAAATTTTCAAAGTTTTTTTCCAAAAAAAAAAAAATAATTTTCGGTTTTTTTTTTTTATTTTTCACAACTTTTTTTAAAAAAAGAAAAAAAAACTGAAAAAATTTGGTCTTATTTTTTTTTTTTTTTTTTTTTAATTATACGTTAATTATTATATTTTTACTACATGTTAGTTGTTTTGACTACAAATCTAAGTAGTTTTTACTACATAAGTCAGTTGTTTTTTGTCAGTTAAAATAACTAACATTGTTAGTTGATTTAACTGAAAAAGTAGTTGACCCCAAAACAACTTACAAAGCAGTTGTTTTAACTGACATTTTCAGTTGTTTTTACTAACATAATTTTTTGAGTGTATAAACTATTTTGAAGAAAATTTTTCCAAAGTTTAAGTTAAGTCTTTTTTTTTTGAGTGTTGTTGGTATTTTTTTAATGAGATATCATTAGTTTTTACCTACACAAGTACTTAGGTTATTTTTTTGTAGAAAAAACAATTCAATAAATTATTTATAGAAATATAAAAACATGTTTGTATCAAGTGACTTTGGCATGATGGGTAGAATGTGTGGCCAGAATGTAGTTGATTGCGGGATCGATTCCCCAAAATGTTCTTAAAAATTTTTATAACTGAATTTTTATTTAGTTCGGTTTGAGTCCATATTAATTATTTCTGAGAAATAATAATTGTTGTACAATGAGAAAATCTGAAAAAAATCAAGCGACAACACAGGCTAAGTGGAGATGTCGACAGCTTTCGGAAGATGCCACCCTTCCATCATCAGCACTCCCTCGATTGCCACACACTTAATGTGTGTCAGATTAAAATAAGCCATTTAAATGAAACTTTTGAACAAATTAAGAATTGGAATTACTCCTCTTTGTGTTGAATAACCCGTATTCACCATCATTCGTGTGATCCATCCAATTTTTAAAAAAGTATTTCAATAAAAAATTTTAAAAAATAACCCACGAAATCATTAATTTTTAATGTTTCGGAGGTTATTTTTTTGAAATTTGTTGGTAAAAATAACAGAACTATCATTATTTTTAATGATTTCGTAGGTTATTTTTTTCAAATTTGTTGGTAAAAAGAATGAAAGAAACGTTATTTTTTAATGTTTAATGTTATTTATTTATTTTAGAAAATTTTTTCAACAGTAAAAAATAAATGCTGATGTTTGTTAAAACAAATGAATAATTACTGGGATGGTTTTCAATTGTTTATTCACTGGTTTTAAATGTGGTTTTCATTTGTTTTTGCCTACAAAACATTTTGAGTGCACCAAAAAGCTCTCCGAGTAAAAGTTCTCAATGAAGCTTAAATTTCCTTAAATTTGGTTATTTTACTAATTTTTAGTTAATTTTATTACTTTGGGTGTGTTTACAAAAAAGATATTTAAAATTTTTTTAACTTAACATAATAAAATTTTATTATTTTTTTAATCCACAATCACCAAAAACCGAAAATTCATTAATTTTATAACTTCATCAACAATTTGTATTAATTCAAAATTCATTACATATCGTCCCTTATCAATAAACCATGGTATTAAATTACTTGATATTGTACCATTTTGTATATAATAGAAACCATTTGTCAATGGACATGATGTTATAAAAGTCTCCTGAAATAGAGAAGTTCCGCTGATGTCATCTCTGGTAATATTTTTTAAAATATCTAAAGTTTTGCAGAAATCTAAATTTCGTTTTTTCTCAATATCCATCGAGGGTTGTCCTTTAATTGCATTGTATTTACGTAAAAAGAAATTCATTAAAATTTTTCCCGGAAATGGTCTAAATGCGGTGACATTATAATAAAGACTTATGTCATTTTGAATTTCATAGTCAATTTTTAGGGCATCTGGTACAAAGGAATGTGAATAAAAGTCACCGAATCGTAGGGGTTTCTAAAAGATATGAGATGATTATTAAGTAATTATGTAAATTTTTAATAGAAATATTTATTTTTCAAAATCACTTACACTATTTATGATATGTAGTGTAAATATAAACTGAATTATTATTGCCCAGTATTTAAATGTTGACTTGTTTTTATTAAAAAACATTGTAGATGTTTAAATAAAAATATTGTATTTTTTTAACTTTAAAAAAATTTAATAGGTTTATAACGCTTTATGAGTTTTAAATTAGATATAATTACTTTAAACCATTTTCAATTTTAATTTAAACTACACCATTTACTGATGTAATTCGAAAAACATCAATTGTAATTCGAAAATTCTACTTGTAATTCGAAGATTCCATTTGTGATTCGAAAATTCTATATGTAGTTCGAATATTCTACTTGTAATTAGAAATTTTGTAGTTCGAAAAATATCAATTGAACTCGAAATAGATCAATTGTAATTCGATAAAGATCAATTGTAATTCGAAAAAGATTTAAAAAAGATAAATTGTAATTCGAATGAGATCAATTGTAATTTGAAAAGATTAACAAAATTCTAAAAAGATCGATTGTAATTAGAAAAATATCAATTGTAATTCGAAAAGATTAATTGTTAATCGAAAAAGATCAACTGTAATCGGAAGATACCAATTGTAGTTTGAAAAAAATCAATTGAAATTCGAAAAAGATTAATTGAATTTCGAAAAAAATCAATTGTAATTCTATTGTAATTCCAAAAAGATCAATTGTAATTTGAAAAAGATCTATTGTAATTCGAAAAAGATCAATTGTAATTCAAAAAGATCAACGAAATTAAAAAAATATCAATTGTAATTCGAAAAGATTAATTGTAATTCGAAAAAGATCAATTCTAACTCAAAGATTCCAATTGTAATTCGAAAAATATCAACTCCCGATCTTTATGGAATTGGTTTTGTTTTGTAGAGCAGGAAAAATAAAGGGACAGGAATTTTTTTTTAGCAGCCCAAATTCATATTATTTTTCTTTATTCAAAAATTACTAAAAAAAGTTTTTTATTAGAAATAAAATATGGGAGCTAAAACATCTCAATTCAACCGACGAGTTGACCGCACCCCCTCCAAATTTAATGAAATTAATTCCTGGGGTTTACTTTAACAAAAAAGAGATTTTGCAAATTTTTCAGGCTTCTGGTCATTCCAGTACTTGAGAATTTTTTAGCAAAATCGTGTATATTTGACAAAAGTGTTGTGACATAAATAAAGATATCTTGAAAAGTAATAATAATACTGGTCTCATTCAGGTTTCAAATAATAGGTTATAAGACAGCCTTTAAAATCGATTTCCCCAAGATTTTTTTTTGAAAAAGGTCAAAGGTCATTGGTTTTAACCTTAATTTTTGGAGAGCTTTATCTCAAAAAACGATATTTTTAAAATTTTGGAAAAAATAAATATGTTATTAAGAACCACCTACACTACTTAAGTTAAAATTTTCAGGAAGGAGACTTCATTGGAACTTTTAATATTAATAGAAACATTGTGACAGGAAAGAAAAAGCGGTGTAATTTCCCTTACAAAAAAAAATATTTTTTTTGTCTTTGAAACTCTGGTACCAAAATTCATTTTTCTGAATATTTTTGATGTGCTGAGTCCAAACATGACCTTTGAACTGGCCTATCGCTATTACTTTTCAAGATATATGCACCTAAGTGTTCAAAAAAACCAGCAATGGGTCATTATTAGTGAAATCAATCATGAATATTTTTGACCCCCTCCGATATTGATGAAATTTGGTTAAGTTCTTACACTGCGTAAAAAACTAACAAATGCATTTGTTGATTTTGGGGGAAAATTTTTAAAAAATGTTGATTTTGGTCGTCCCCGTTGTTGTCCCAACATAAAAATTTTAGACTATGTTCATTAGGACTTGCACTTTGAGAATACCAAGTAAAAAAAAAATCGGGGGATACATTCCCCCCATTTCCTCCACCCTTTGTCACGACCTTCAAATAAGGGGGGGGGGCACCAATTCCATTTTTTGGAAAATTTTTTGGTTTTGGTATGTCTTGTTGTATTATAAGCTTTAAAACAAAAAAAAATGGGCTCTGTAGCTACAAAAGCACTTATGATATTAAATTTTTAAGGTTAAAGAGTGTTGCGATTTGGAGATTTTGGGGAAAATTGTGAAAAATTTTGATTTTGAGCGATCCCATTGTTGTCCAAACATAAAAATTTTAGAATATATTCTTTAGGACTTTCTCTAAAAGATTAGCAATTAAAAAAAAAATCGGGGGATACCATCCTCCCCATTTTCTCTTCCGTATATCACGACCTTAAAATAAGGGAGGTAACCCTTATTTTTTTTCGAAAATTTTTTGGTTATGGTAGGTCTTGTAGAGCATATTATGAGCTTCAAAACAAACCAAAAATGGGCTTTCTAGCTATAATAGAACCAACGATATTAAGTTTTTACGGTGCAAAGTGTCGCGACTGGGAGATTTTGGGGGAAATTTTGACCCTCCGTGTTTTCGCCCACTGTTTACTTAGAGGACTAAAAAGAAGTGTGCGTCAGTTTATCACTTAGTGTTACAACTTAACCAAATTTCATCAAAATCGGAGGGGGTCACGAAAATTTTTAGCTATTTTTGATTGATTTCACTAAGACTGACCTCAATAGCATTTTAGCAATTTTCACACATTTGGGTGCAGATATCTCGAAAACTAATAGCGATAGGGCAGTTCAAAGGTCATATATGGACTCAGTACGTCAAAAACATTCAGAAAAGTGAACTTTGGTACAAAGACAAAAAAAAATATTTTTTTTAAGGGAAAATACATCGCTTTTCTTTCCTATCACTATGTTTCTATTAATATTAAAAGTTCCAATGAAGTCTCCATCCTGAAAATTTAAACTAATGTAGTATAGGTGACCCTTAATAATATATATTTTTTTCCAAAATTTTAAAAATACCGTTTTTTGAGATAGAGCTGTCCAAAAATTAAGGTTAAAACCAATGACCTTTGACATTTTTCAAAAAAATCTTGGGGAATGGCATTCTAAAGGCTGTCTCGTTACCTATTATTTGCGACCTGACTGAGACCTGTATTATTATTACTCTTTGAGTTATCTTTATTTATCTCAAAACACTTTTGTCAGATGTATAAGATTTTGCTAATTTTCAAGAACCCATATCTCGGAAAGAAAAACTACCAGAAGTCCAACATTTTGGCACTATGATTTTTTTGTAAGGGCCCAACTATATTCCAAGTTTTATTAAATTCGAAAGGGGTAAGGTCAAAAATGCTACTTTTTTCGGTTGAATTGAGGTTTTTTAACCTATAGGTTTGTTTGTTTACCTAAATTTCTTACTATTTTTACTACAACTGGAAGGTTTTGTTACTTTTTGTGTTGAAAATTTTTAGCTGTAGTAAAAGTAGTAGATTGTAGTGAGGTAAACGAACAGACAATATTTCGATTCATAATGGTTAATTTTTTCAATTTAGAAAACTTATTACCACTTCAAAAGGGCATTGTGGAGGGTATTCATGGATCCGCCCAAGTTGAATTTAACTTTTTTACTTGTTTTATTATAAGAACCTCCTGGTTTCTGTCCAATTTACAAACCTTTATGGTTTTTTAATGAAAACAGTAATTCTTATTTCCTTTTTTTTTGTCATTAGTTTTTTTATCAATCTAAAGGGCTCGTCACTCAAATGGTAACGCAAGTAGCAGTAACAAATCAGCTGTTCGTCTTTATCATATGGCAATACATGTAAACGATTACTTAACGAAGTAACAGGTTACGTGAAAATCAAATGCAATTTGATTGTTGTCACTTGATTAGTTTACCAGTTGACTAACTAGCCCTCAAATGCGGTTGCGTCCTGCGGCACTTTTAAAATTTGACACCAGCGTAAAAAAGTTGTCATGTTAAAAAATTTTTTAAATTTATTAATTTAAAATATAAATATTACCCGGCTAAAAATAAATGTGTATGTTCATATATGCTTATATATAAATCTTTATATGATCATATATGAAATATATGGAAACATATATGTGACCATATATGCAAGAAACGATCCCATATATGTGGCCTAGAGTGTCCCTTATTTTGGAAATGTTGGAAATCTTGAGACGGTACCCGCTCATTTTTTTCCTTTTGACTTAAAAATAACTCAGGAAAAATTTTACGCCCCTAGGACCACGCCTTCCCTACGCGACGGAGCCTTAAAGAGCGGGGCCTAAAAAATCATTTTTCCATACAAACCAAAAAAATTTTTTTTTGATTTTTAATTTTTTTGTTATTAATTATTATATTACTTGGTTTGCTTATTCACGACAAAAAATTTGATTTTGGAGGGATAAGTCTTTCAGCGCTAAAAAATTTTTCGCAAAAAAAAAATTTGGGCGGCCGGGGTCCTACAGTAAAAAATTTTTAAAAAATATTTTTTTTTAGTTTTGACCAGCAACGGTTTTAGCTGCTATGTTGCTTTAAATGATATATATTCCAAAAAAAAAATTATTCATATCTGTGACATCTTTATCTTTTTCGAAAAAAAAAATTTTGAGCCGTAGGAATCCTACGGTAAAAAATTTTTAAAAAATATTTTTTTTTAGTTTTGAAAAGCAATGGTTTTAGTTTTTATGTTGTTTTTAATGATATATATTCCAAAAAAAATATTATTCATATTTGTGACATTTTTATCGTGTATCGAAAAAAATCATCAATGCATTTTTTACCCTTTTTTAGAACACGATTAAGATGTCACAGATACAAAAAATATTTTTTTATGAATATATATCATTTAAAGCAACATAGCAGCTAAAACCGTTGCTGGTCAAAACTAAAAAAAAATATTTTTTAAAAATTTTTTACTGTAGGACCCCGGCGGCTCAAAATTTTTTTTTGCGAAAAATTTTTTAGCGCTGAAAGACTTATCCCACCAAAATCAAATTTTTTGTTGTGAATAAGCAAACCAAGTAATATAATAAATAATAACAAAAAAATTAAAAATCAAAAAAAAAATTTTTTGGTTTGTATGGAAAAATGATTTTTTAGGCCCCGCTCTTTAAGGGCCCGTCGCGTAGGGAAGGCGTGGTCCTAGGGGCGTAAAATTTTTCCTGAGTTATTTTTAAGTCAAAAGGAAAAAAATGAGCGGGTACCGTCTCAAGATTTCCAACATTTCCAAAATAAGGGACACTCTAATGTGGCCGTATATAAAATATATGCCATATATGATATCATATATGGAAACATATATGTTATCATAAAATGTTAAATTTTAGTGCATGTGTATGAAAATATCAACCGGAATTACAAAATAAAAGTTTTGTACGATTGAAATTATATTTTATTACCATATTTATATCTTAATACCGATTCGTATCAATAATTTAAAAAATATTGTTTCCTAGTTGCAAAATATTCTGATTAAAAAAGTTACTTTTACATAAAGAAAATGGAAAAGGTAAGTTTTTATTAGAATTTTAAATGAATTTAGAATTTTAAAATCATATGTATTATTTTTTTTCCAGTTCATCGTCATAACAAGTATAAGCGTGGGCATTTTATTCCAAAACAAGATCATATTCAAAATGAGTAAATGAACATATGTCGCAAATACAATAATATAGAGTGCTTTGATGTTGAAGAAAATTAAACTACGCAGCTTCGTTAATCTCGTGCAACTTCGTGGAGAGGGCATATGCACCACCATTATGTTTTCACTGCGATTGCAATACTGCAAACTATTTTGAAATCCCTTAATGTCGCCATAATAAATTGGAAATAATAGATCGTATAAGCAGTTTTGAGGCCGAGTAACGTTAAGCTCACTCAACTTGGAGAAGAGGACATATGCACCACCAGAAATGTTATCACTACGATTCCAACACTATAAATTATTTTGAAATCCCTACTGTAGCAAATTGGAAATGGAAAGAAAGTATGTATAAGAAGTTTGAAGGCCGAGTTACTAGAAAATTCAACCATGCGGAGGTACGTTAAGCTCGCTTAACTTGGAGCAGAGGGCATATGCACGACCATAACGTTATCACTACGGTTCCAACACTACAAACTATTTTGAAATCGCTTACTATCGCCATAGCAAATCGAAATGAAAAGAACGTACCAGTTTTAAGGTTGAGTAACGATTTGAGAAGGACAACGTTTTTATACAATTACAAGAAACCTGTCTATAAGCGAAAGTGACAACCTGGCACATTGTCACCATGTTGTAAGTAGAAATAGTTATTATTCCTATCCTTCAAATATCCTTACAAACATGATGTAAGTAGAACTAGTTTTTATCCCTATCCTTCAAATATTCTTACAAACATAACCCAGCAAGATAAAATGCATACTACTAAATATATTGCTTTTTATCGAAGTCTTAAGTAATTATTTGCTTGCTTTGAATTTTGATGCATGCATTTAGTAGTAGCAAGTTCTTTTTTGCTGGAATAAAAAAAGAAATGTGTAATAATTTTTAATATTTTTTCAGATGGATTTCTGAAAGACAATATATTTTTCCTTAAAAAGCATTCCATAGTCTTTAGCATCCAATGGGCTTAAGCATCCCATGGTCTTAACAAAATACACTCCAACATGTATGTATGTAACTAGCAGAATCTAGCCAATCTTTAAAGGTACATGGTTGCTTCGTTAAATGACATCCGTGTTATCATTATCCTATTAGCAGCAAATGCTATCGTTGGTAATACTTTAATACAATAAAAATTCAAGAAATATCTTAAATATTACAACTAATATTATTTTATTTCCTTTTTTTAGATTTTGAAAAAGATTTTAAAAAAGAGGCTTATACCATAACAAAAACGCTAAGTCTGAAGATAATCGGAATTAACACTAAAACAAGCAAACACAAAGGAAATCAATGTTCCTTTAATAAGCCCTTTGTTCGCATCTTTCGTAATTGATATCAATTGAAAAACTTGATATATAAGATCTTTTATGTTTAATTTATTTTGTTGACTATCAAAATGTATTCTCATATCTATAAGTTAAATTATTTATTTTTATATGGTCACCAAAAATGCAAACGATAGTAACTAAAAAATTAAAATCATAAAACTAAAGGGTTTCATTAAAAGATATGAAAACACCAAAATTAATAAAAAAAAATATTTTTAATTTTAAATTATACTTATGTACACCGTCTGCAATTCTGGTGAATATATCGTGAACCTATATTCAAAATATGCCAACTCAAATTTGACGGAAATGAGTTTCCGATGGCAAATAGCTCCCCTATGTAATACCTATCTGCCATAAAAATTTCAGAGCAAAAAAATAATTTGTTGTCGTTTTACATCCATTTTTGTTATTCTGCTAACTCAAAGTACATATTTTTTTGGTGGAAATAAATGCCAACTCCCATTGTAAATTTCCAAAAATTTTTCAAAAAATTTTTAAAAAATAATTAGACCACATATCTTATTGCATTTGCCATGCTAAACACGAATCTTGTAAAGATTTTGATATCTAATGACTGGTTCTTGAGATATTGCCATTTTGGAAATATCGGTAAATAGTGTTTGCAAAAAAAAAAAATGCTTATATTTATGTAACTTTCAAACTATTTATTAGATTGAAACATTATGAATGGGGCAAATAAAGTCAATGATATAAGTTTTCAAAATAGCTAGTTTGGAGTGACCCTATTGCAATACAGCGTGAGTTACAGAGTGCCAAAGTTGACCACCCTGAGATTAAAAGGCTTTCGGAGCTTGTAACTTTTAAAAATATGCAAAGATTTTTAATTTTTTGTTCAGTTTTTGCAATTACCGTACTAAGGATAAAAAAACCAAAAAAAAAAAAAAAATTTAAAATTTTTCCAAAAAAAATGTATTTTTATTTTCCGACAAAATATGCCAACTCTAAAAAAATATTTGTTTTTTAATATAGTAATAAATGCCATCTCTGAAAAATACGCAAACAAGTGCAAAATATGAAAATTTTTGCATAGGGAAAAATTGTTTAGAATATTTGAACCATCTTGTGGAAGGTACATTGTTTATTTTTGCAATAATATGCGAAATAACTCGTTTTTCAGCTCTCCTGAACAGTAAGCTTTTTCGAGTTGGCATTTATTGAATATAGTTCGACGATATACATAATAATCTATTACATATAGTTTAGAATGAAAAAATAAAAAATATGAAAAAGAATGTAAAACAAATTGAAAATAACATCATATATGATCCCATATATGATTCAATATATTATCCAATATATGATTCAATATATGATCTAATATATGATCACATATATTGGATCATATATGATCGTGTCTTATATAAGCGCCAATTTTGGAATATGGTCATATATGAGACCATATTTGATACTATATATGACACTGTATATGGTCTCATATATGATATCATATATGATAATATACAACATTTTTAGCCGGGTAATTAAAATATTAAACAAATATGGAATTAAACTTTGCTAGATAAATAAATCATGCATAAATACGAGTACATAAAAAAATAATCAAATTTTTCCAAATGTTAAAAATCGTACTAAAAATACAAAACTGGAAATACGACATGATAGTAAAAGATGAATTAAAATTTTGTCAATTTTTTGTTAACAGATAAAAATACCTTTAAATGATGAATGAAGTTGTAAAGATCTGTTTTATGATATTTTTTTTGATTTTTTATACATAATACATGTGTGAACTATTATAACATCTTACTTATTAGGTTAGGAAAAAAGTTATTTCGTGTTTTGGTTTGTATAGGTATTTTTTAGAGGTTCACAATTTTGAGTTTCACTCGGAGAAAAAGCTTCTTCATATTAATGAGAAGTTACATCAATAAAACAATATTTTGATAACCGTCTATCTGACCGTCATGAGTCAAATCGGTTTACGGGGACAAAGTTCCCCTTCCCGGATAAAAATGAATTAGATCCTATCTGATCTGATTACATCTTTTCATATATGATCATGTCTGAAGGCATATAATTATACCTGAAATGACCAAAATCGTGATTTAACTATGTCTCGGATTTGGTTAACATTGGCAAAAATTTAACATTTCATTATATCTGATCACTAGGGCAAGTACTTTCATCGAAAATGCATATTTTTGCTCAGCATTGTAAACATAACATAAATTAAATATCTATCCGAATCAAAGAATTTGCCATAAAATGGCATTGATTTGTAGTTGCATATTTTTGCATATTTTGTTATAAATGCATATTTTTGCATATTTTGATATAAATAAGACTTTTTTTAAATTTCATCAACATTTTTTCAAAATTTCCTTAGGAAAATTCAAACCTTATTCCCTATTTCTTATAGAAAAGTGTATTTATTTATCGAAATCATATTCTAATGCATTTTTTAAAGAAAATGGATTCTGAAAGTAGTATTTTTAGATTCTGAAAAATTTTTCCTATTTAAAATGTTCCTATTCTGAGATATTTATGAATATCTCTTCACTAATCGTAAAGAAAAAAATGTTTTCGAATTTAAGATTTTTTACAGGAAAATTGTATTTTTATTTTGATAAGAATTAGGGGGGGTCTTTTGCCTTTAAGTCAATTTTTTGACTTGAAAATCGGAAAATTCCGAAAAAAAAGTATTTTAAAAATTATTTTTTTTTTTTTAGAATAAAGAACACAAAGTATTAAAAAAAATAACTTGTTTTAGAAAAATATTGTATTATAATATTTTTTTCTTTTAGAAACTTTTTTACTTCAGAAATATTTAGTGACTCAAGAAAAAAATTTCTCAAGTAAAAAAATATTTTGCTAACTAAGAATTGTTTACACTCAATAAAACATTTTTAAAAATTGTCGAGGGCCTTAAAATATTTGACAAAGCCTAATTTATGTTGATAAATTATTTTTTTCAGTAAAAACAATAATCTTTAGATGCATATTTTTAAAGTTTTTAGTGCATATTTTGGATTTTTAGACGCATATTATAGGCACATATTTTCGTTTTTTAGATGCATGAAAGTACTTGCCCTACTGATCACATACAATTATAAACTATCAGATGCAATTATATATTATCAGGTCACAGCAGATCTGATAAGATCCAATCGATTTATACACGGGTTTGTAAAACTGACACCACCTTCTAAAAATAACACATTCCAAAATCCATTTGTCATTTAATCAAATAAAATATTTTGATGACAAAAAAGTTCATCGTGTTGGACGTGGACCAAAGAGGTTAGAATTTGCTTTTACTTCTACCTTACTTTTTGTAATCTAAATTTATACATATGTACGTACATATGTAGGTTAATATATCCAAACAAACAAGTTAAAATACCGGAAGAGTAAAAATTTCTGGAAAATTTCATTATCAAATCTATCACAAAATATATATTTTGAAACCATTAAAAAAGTCAATAAGAAACGCGTGTTTTGTATACGACAATGACAATTTAAAATTGTCTAAAATAGAAAAATATATATATCAATTTTTAACAAAAAACAATTTATATATTTTTTATACGGTAATCTGATTCAATTAAAACGCACTTGATTAGACAGTGGTTCTTAAGCCATCCTCTGGATTTTCTGTCAGTACTTATGGTACTATTTTGATTTTTATACCCTCCACTCTAGTGATAGAGGGTATATAAAAGTTTGTCATTCCGTTTGTAACACCTCGAAATATTGGTATAGGTCCCCAAAAAGTATATATGGGGCATTCCATGTGAAATCGGACACTTTGAAAATTTTTTTTTTTAGATTTTCCCAATTTATTTACAGTTTTTAGTACCCTTCGAAAACTCCTTATTGTTAGTGGTAAATTTTCAGATTTTTTTGATGACCCGTTCAAAAGATATCGAATTTTTAAAAATTGGTAGTTTGCTGCTTTACTCAAACTTCTATTAATCATAACTTCTTCAATAATGGTCTAAATTTCAAATTGTTTTTTTTCAAAATTTTTGTTTTTTTACGTACTTTAAAAAAAAAAAAATCCCAAAAAATTCCTAAAAGCGCTCTAGTATGCGATTTTTAAGTTTTAAAATTTAAATCTCATTTTTGAAAATGTTTGTACTCTTCGATTTTTTTGAAATTTTTTTGTGTAAAACTTCTATCAATTCTACAAATTTTTTGTTTTTGCCCAGGAGGATCGTGGGATAACGATTATTACAATTTTTTTAAATTTTTTGAAAAAATTTTATTGAAATTTTCCAATCTTAAAATCATTTCTACTGCTCCAATGGTGCGTCATAGCGGGGTCCTTTATAAGACCGACCCCCATTAATTTTTATGTCTTAACATTTCTTTAAAACAAACTAATACCCTATCTCCAATTTCTAAGGGGGCTCCCACACAAAACGACATTTTTTAAAATTTGTTCCAACCGCTCTAACTGCCCTAATAATGCCCTTAGAGCAACAAAATGTATGACCGACCCACAATATTTTTTTAGTCCAAACATTTTCTCTGAAAACACCTACCCTCTATCTTTAACTGTTAAGGCTGTCCCCTAGGGATATAACCATTTGCATATTTTTGAAAATATCAAAAAGAGCCTATCATAGTGAGAAAGTACATAGAAAATCAATAAGAAATGCGTCCTCTTTTTTTCGCGAATGTTAAAAAAGGTTCGGCACCGATCGCGATGAAGTTTTTGCTAATATTTTTTTTTCAAATATTTATTCAACCCATGTTTCAAATGTTAAAAATCATACTGCTAATTTTTCTAGTTTTATTTTTGTTGTAAAACGACGAAAATCAAAATAACGTTGAAAGGGACGGATTCCCACCATAAAACATACAAAAATTAAAATTTGAGGTGTTTTAGAAATTGCAATCGGTGCCGAAGGTTTTTGGACCAAAATGACCCCGGATACCGTTTTTTGTTATCAGTATAACATTGCCCATACCGTTATGATAGGTTCTTATTTTGGTTATACCCCTACTGTCCCCATATAATTTTTTTTTTTTTTTGTAAATTTGTTTTATTTAATCAGCTTCTACCGGTCCAATGGTGCGTCCGAGAGGGGTCATTAGTGAGACCGACCCCCATTTATTTTTACCCTCAAACATTTTTGTAGGGGGACCTTAAATACATTATTGATAAAGACCTAAGCCCCAAGAAAGCGCCAGGTTATGACTTAATAACTGGCAAAATTATTAAGAAATTACCGGACAAAGCTCTTATAAAACTAATGCATATTATAAATGCATGTTTTCGTCTACGTTACGTTCCAATGCAATGGAAAGTAGCTGAGGTAATAGTAATTCCTAAACCTGGAAAACCACCTAATGAATTAACATCCTACACTCAAAAAAATACGTTAGTAGATTTACTAATTTTTTTTTGCTAACGCTAGTTAGCTAACTTTTAGCAAATTTTTAGTTGAGATTAGCTGTTAGCAAAAAATTCTTGTAAACTTCATTTAGCACATTAGCAATTTTAAACAAACTTTGAACTAATTTCTTTTGCTAAATTTGAAATTGAGTTGACAACATTTTTACAAGATTTTTTGCTAATATTAGCAAAATAAATGGTAAATTTATATATTCGATTAGAGTTTTATTCTAGTTCGAGGCCCAAAAATATTTCTCGAACTAGAATAAAACTCTAATCGAATATATATACATATATAAAGGCCGAATAAATACATTTTATTTTTATGTACCTTTTGGTACTAAAAATAAAAAACAACATTTGACACAAAGTTTAGTACGACTTATCCTACCAACACTATTGTTTGGTTAGGTACTGTTGTTATTGTAAAATAACAGCAACACGTATACTTATAATTACCGACGGTGATTTAGTATATACAATTTTTGCTTTAAAAGAGTTATTTTTGTTGGAAAACAGATTTCGGACCTTCATAATAATATTTCTCATATAACTTGTGAAATATATCAAATATTATGTCTGGTTTGATGTTTGATTGACCAACGATGATTTTCTAAAGTCTGCTGATGATTCCTTTAGTGGGGATGAAACTGATCAGTACAGATATACTATGAGATGAGTAACTTTTTTAAAGCAATAAATTAAAAATACTCTATTATGACAATATCATATATAGAAATATTTTTGGGCCTCGAACTAGAATAAAACTCTAATCGAATATATATACATATATAAAGGCCGATTAAATACATTTTATTTTTATGTACCTTTTGGTACTAAAAATAAAAAACAACATTTAAATGGTAAATTTTTTTTTATTTTCAGAAAACTTAAAATGGCGCTATCTCGGAAACTAAGCCAGATAGAGCAAAATGGAGGCCATTTTTGGTTCTTAGAATCTCCATAGTATCGCCGGTCCTCTTTACATGTGTGGACCCTAATGGGACCTAACTTTGGATCTAAAAAAGTTAGCATTCCCGAAAATTTTGAAATGCTCATATCTCGGTAAATATTGCCGACACAACAAAAAGTCCAAAAGCATTTTTGTAGCTCTCAACACGTAGAACAAGACCGCAAAATAGTCAAAAGCTCTCCGAGTAATATTTTTGAAGTTATCGAGTTTTGTAATTCTCAAGACCCCAGTGGTCCCCTATAATCACGTATCTCAAAAACTAAGCAAGGTAGAGCGAAACGGACACAAATTTTGGATCAAAAACTATGACGATTTTAAAGGAACCCAACTAGGTCTAGGCCCATCGGGGTCTGAACCTATCGGGTCCGAACCCAATGGGGTTCTCAGATGTGTATGAACTAAGTTCAAAAAAAAATAGTTAACTAATTATTGGCAAAACATTTTTGCTAACTTTAGCAAAAAAATTGTGGGTTCAAAATCAGCAAATTTTCTTGTAGGTTTACAAGTTTTTTTTGCTAACATTACAGTTTTTTTTTTTGAGTGTATAGGCCTATATCCATACTGCCAGTTATGTCTAAAATCTTTGAAAAACTTTTACTTAAACGTCTTCAACCTATAATCGAAGAGAGAAATTTGATCCCTAGTCACCAATTTGGGTTTAGAGAGCGACATTCAACTATCCAACAAGTTCACCGTATCGTTGATGTAGCAGAAAAGGCATTAGAAACAAAACAAGTATGCTCAGCTGTATTTCTTGATGTAAGCCAAGCATTTGACAGGGTGTGGCATCAGGGACTACTGTATAAATTCTCAGTTGGCAAAATAAAATCACACCTGACATACTGCTGACTCTCCCATTATGAAATCGCTGACAACTTCATACAATTTTTCAAAATGTCATCAATGACATGTCAGGAGTTGGTCAGTAGTGTCCACCAGTATCGGTGGCCACTAACAATTCGTTTAAACAACCGCTGACCAACTGCTGACATGTCATTGATGACATTTTGAAAAATTGTATGAAGATGTCAGCAATTTTATAAAGGGAGAATCAGCAGTATGTCAGGTGTGATATTTTTTGCCGACTGGGTTACATAGAGATTTACCAAAAGAGTTTTACGAAATTATGAAATCTTACGTTTCAGATAGACATTTTCGTGTTAAATTAGATGATGAATACTCAAAGTTAAAAAATATTGAGGCGGGTGTACCCCAAGGTAGTGTCCTCGGACCAATAATATATTTACTTTACACAAGAGATCTTCCTGTATCAAATACAGCAACAATAGCAACGTTTGCAGATGACACAGCCATACTTTCGACTGGCACAACCGAGAAAGAAGCTGTGAATAAGCTGCAAGTCGCACTTACAAAAACATCTTCGTGGATAAAGAAATGGAAAATGCAACTCAACGAAAGTAAATCAACGCATATAAATTTTACCAATAAGAAAGTAAATAACCTACCTGTATTTTTAAACAACTCGCAAATACCCTATGCTAACACAGCAAAATACCTAGGCATGACTCTTGACACAAAAATAAAGTGGAAAGAACATGTTAAGAAAAAATCACAAGAAATGAAACTAAAGTTTAAACACTTATATTGGTTACTTAGCCGTAACTCTCCAGTATCTCTCAACAATAAACTGCTTTTATATAATCAAACGATAAAGCCAATATGGACGTATGGTATCCAGCTTTGGGGCTGCGCTAAGAAATGTGATATTCAAACAATACAAAAAAACCAAAATAAAATACTACGCACAATAGTAGATGCTCCTTGGTACATCCGTAATGATGACCTACATAGAGACCTAAAGATCAAAACAGTATTTGAAGAAACAAAATTTTTCGCACAAAAACATGCTATACAGCTTCAACTTCATACTAACGTAGACCTAAATAACATATTCTACTCTCAAAATCTTCAAAGAAGACTTCAACGATGGCTTCCAATGGACTTGGCCATCTTATAGAATAAAGAAATAAAAATAACATATCTGAGGGTAATAAATGGATTACTTCTCATCACTTAATCTTCTCTTATTGTAATATTACTAAATGAGTATAACTCAGTTGTAATTGTATTTAATAAATATAAAAAAAAAAGACATTTTTGTAAAACATACCACAGCTCTATCTCCACTCGCTAAGTAGGCTTCCATTCAAAATTACATTTTTAAAAAATTTGCTCCAACTGTTATTTGTATGGGAGCCTACTTAGTGAGTGGAGATAGGGCGTAGGTATGTTTTACAAAAATGTTGGAGGGTAAAAATAAATAGGGGTCGGTCTCACTAATGACCCCTCTCGGACGCACCATTGGACCGGTAGAAGCTGATTAAATAAAACAAATTTACAAAAAATAAACAAATTGTATGGGGACCGCCTTAACAATTAGAGATAGAGGGTAGGTGTGTTCAAAGAAAATGTTTGGACTAAAAAAATATTGTGGGTCGGTAATACATTTTGTTGCTCTAAGGGCACTATTAGGGCAGTTAGAGCGGTTGGAGCAAATTTTAAAACATGTCGTTTTGTGTGGGAGCCCCCTTAGAAATTGGAGATAGGGTATTCGATTGTTCCAAAGAAATGTTAAGACGTAAAAATTAATGGGGGTCGGTCTTATAAATGACCCCTCTATGACGCACCATTGGAGCAGTAGAAATGATTTTAAGATTGAAAAATTACAATAAATTTTTTTCAAAAAATTTTAAAAAATAGTAATTATCGTTATCCCACGATCTTCCTGGGCAAAAAATTTGTAGAATCGGTAGAAGTTTTACACAAAAAAATTTCAGAAAATCGAAGAGTACAAACATTTTCAAATATGAGATTTAAATTTAAAAACTTAAAAATCGCATACTAGAACGCTTTTAAGAATTTTTTGGGATTTTTTTTTAGAAAGTAAGCAAAAAACAAAAATTTTGAAAAAAAAAATTGAAATTTGGACCATTATTGAAGTAGTTATGAGTAAAAGAAGTTTGAGTAAAGGAGCAAACTACCAATTTTTAAAAATTCGATATCTTTTTAACGGGTCATCACAAAAATATGAAAATTTACCACGAAGGAGTTTTCGAAGGGTACTAAAAACTGTAAACAAATTGGTAAAATCTAAAAAAAAAATGTTTCAAAGTGTCCGATTTGACATGGAATGCCCCATATGTTCATGATCCTCGATCGATTTTAAGACGATCTAGCGATGTCCGTCCGTCCGTCTGTCTGTTGAAAACATGCTAACTTTTGAAAGGCTTTACGGAGGCTCCTGAAGTTTTGCATATATATTGGGCATTTACCTGGTCAGGTTGGTATTGCAATCCAGCAAAATCGGTCAAGTGGTTCAAAAATTATGAGCAAAAGACTGAATTCCGGCAAGGGGTTTTCGTGAATTTATGAGATAAAAAACACAATAACTTGTGAAAGGCAATTCTGAGGCTGCTGTAGCTTATCATATATATTTGTCGTTCCCCTGGCCTGGTTTGTATTAAATTTCAGCCAAAGCGATCCAGTGGTTCAAAAGTTATTAGCAAAACCGTGATTTTCAGATTAGTTTCACCTTAAATTCACGTGTTGAAAACCCGTTCAACATATTTTAAAAACATTTGTAAGTCACAAAAATATTTTAGAACGTATTTTTGTCACTCAAAAATATTTTTACAATAAAAAAAATACAGTTGAAAAAAATTTTACACTCAAAAAAAATTTCACAATCAAAAAAAATTTTAGTAAATTATTTTTTTTTCAAAAATTAATTAAAAAAAAGTTTTTTTTTATACAAAATAAAATATTTCTAATCAAAAATGTTATTTTTTTCACTTTAGAAAATTTACTATCACTTAAAAAGGGCATTGTGGAGGGTATTCATAGATTCGGCCAAGTCGAATTTAACTTTTCTACTTGTTTTTCAAATTAAATCAGCAACGACACCGATAAAATTGAAACTCGAAAAAAAAGGAAAATTTTGTATACCGTATTGTTTACCCAACTTATCAAAATTGTATAGAAAGTTAAGAACCTCTGCATTAAGACAATGAATCAGGTGTAGGTGAGAAACCATTAGATGTTAATTTTGTATTACCAAAACATGATTATTTATGGAATACATGACTTGCATAATATCAAAATTTTCGGTTTATTTTTATTGATATGTTTATTTATTTTGGTGGTAATTGTTAAAAAAATATATAATTATTTGTTAAGTTTATTCCATTATAGGGCATGATCATAAACGTCATCATCTTAACCTTGAACCCTTTCCACTTTAGGTTGTTTTTTTTTTTTGCAAGCCTTGAGAAGTGGTTGCAGCAACAGGTTTTGGTTTTTACCAAATTGGAAATATGAAAATCCAACAAAAAAAAAAAACTTTCTCACGTCTAGAAAACAAGCTTAAAAATTTGTGGCAGTGTTACTTGCCTAAATACAAGTTTATTTTTTTTTATTTTTTTGGTAAACAATACATGTCTTTCTTTTCGTTTTTGTTACAAATGTTTGTTTATTGCATGTTGTAAATTTATTGCATTCATAAATTGTTACAACGTGATTTTGTTGTGTTGACGACCATCATCCAACATTAGCAACTTTCTGTCTGCTACAAGTAGGCTCAGAAATATTATCACTTATGTTCATTTATAAACAGGGAAACCAAAATTATGCTCTAGTATAAAAAAAAAAATTAAATTTGGTTCTGCCGAATGTATTGATTAACCACAATGTAAAAATAGTTTTTTGCCAAAGCTTTGTTTAAAAAAAGTTGTTGAAAAAAAAAAATTGTAAAAAATGTTGGTAAAAAATTGGTAAAATAAAATTCACGGGACATAAGTTTTTCTGTAGCGGGACATTTGGTGTGGAATGCCTCATATGTGTAATATTTTGCCCGTGATCGCCATTTAAACAGACAGACGGAATTGAAGGCCTTAGAATCGATCACTGATTAACAATATATAAACTTGCACTTAAAAAAGAAAAACCTTGTAAAATGACAAGAGAAACTTTTTAATTTGCCATTTTTTTACGAAAGAAAAAAAATTTTCGCGAACCAAAAATATTTTTGCGGAAAAAATTACGGTGTTATGGTGTTTTGTATTGATATATATTACAGTTTTTGATATGTATGATAAAACATTACAATTTAAAATAAAATATGAACATAATATTCCTAAGTGTGTCCTAAAAATATGCTTTTATTCTAAATCATGTCCTAAAAACAAAAATATGCCATTTATCAATAGAACGCATAGGAAAAAAAAAAACTTAAACTTGCTTTTTTAGTTTCCCTATTCATAACAATAAATATGAACTTTTGAAATTGTCAGTCATTCACTACTGCCTATAAAATGATGCAATGTTGGTAAGTATTTAATTAAATCTTATGAATACAAATTTGTTTAAAATTGCACTATTCACCTAAAAAAGAAAACAAAGTGTTTGCAATTTAATTTAAACTTTATAAATTAATATTTGTGTGTTTTTTTCTTTTGAATGCGTATTACACTGTGCAACACGATTTTGTATACTGGGTGGGACGATTTTGTATCCTATATGAAAGTATAGCAACAGTAGAGCAAAACCCCCAAAGGGTTTTGAAAACTTAGCTTGAGTTATTTTTATGGCCTACTGAAGTTTATAAATTTTTATTCAAAGGCGTTTTTAATAAGTAAAAAAAGTATAAAATGTTGTTCTGAGGCAAATTATGTTAAGACATGTCTTTAGTGAAATTTGATGGCGGTTCTTTTCTTAGAATATATTAACCCTCAATCTCCCTTTTTTAGGGGTCATATTTTTTTCTTTCAAATATCCTCATAGAACACCAATAAAACGTGCGCTTAAAGGGTTAAACTGTTCTATAAAAATGTTCTACATAAAATTTACGATTTTCAAGTCAAAAAAGGAACCCAAATCCATTGCCCTACAGGTCCAATATTTTTGTGGGTTAATATCGACCCCAAATGGCAACTTTCCCGACCCCGACGTTTTTGAAATTCGAAAAAAGCTATTTTTGCTCCACCCTACTATTCAGTAAGAAGGTACTGGACCGATGGCAACAAAATTCATACCGCTAACAATAATGTTATTTCAAGCTTAAGTATGGACGCTGGACCTCACATGTATAATTAGGGCATCACCAGGGGCCCCTAAAGTAAAAGTATGCTTAGTACACAAAAACTTTAAATGCTTTAAAATCACCAACTTTAAATGCGTGTGAAAAAATCTAGCGCTGATCTAAAAAAAACCTTGAGGGTTTTGTTATGTAAAATTTAAACTTTTATTTGCATTTGGTTTCATTTCACTCCGATTCGGAAAGTTCGATTTTAAATCACTGTGTAATTTTGGATTAAGTACAAATATGCAATACAAATCGTGATATATGACATGACACACATACATACACATTTTTATAAATATTTATAAACTCATAAAAAAACTGAAATATGCATTTCTAAGCGCATAATTTCTTAAAAAAAAAATATTTCTATGCGTGTGTCCGTAAAAACATGTGCACTTTTTAAAGGATAGTTATGGTAGGATGATAAAACAACAAAAATAAAAAAAACGTTAATAATAACAAAACTTGGCATTGTTGGTTGGCTAAGTCTTGTCACAAACTTTTAGAATTTATGACAACTAAGACAACAACATAAAAAATATGCAACAATTTGTTGAATAATAAAACAAAAAAACTAAAACCAGAATCCAAAATATGCATCATACCAACAACTCACAATTGTGAAATAAAAAAAAAACAAGTAGAAAAGTTAAATTCGACTTGGCCGAATACCCTCCACAATGCCCTTTTTAAGTGATAGTAAATTTTCTAACGTGAAAAAAATAACATTTTTGGTTAGAAATATTTTATTTTTTGTAAAAAAACTTTTTTTTATTTTTTATTAATTTTTGAAAAAAAAAAAATAATTTACAAATTTTTTTTTGAGTGTAAAATTTCTTTTAGTGTAAAATTTTTTTTGAGTGTAAAATTTTTTTTGAGTGTAAAATTTTTTTTGAGTGTATTTTTTTTGTCTTAGTGTAAAAATATTTTTGAACGACAAAAATACCTTGTAAAATATTTTTTGACTTACAAATGTTTTTAAAACATGTCTAACGGGTTTTCAACACGTGAATTTAAGGTGAAACTAATCTGAAATTTTCGGTTTTGCTAATAACTTTTGAACCACTAGACCGATTTGGCTGACATTTAAAACGAAGCGGACCAGAGGAACGGCAAATATGTGTGCCACACTTCAGCACCCTCAGAATTGCCGTTCAAGAGTTACCGTGTGTTTAATCTCGTAAATTCCAGAAAAACCCTTGCCGAAATTCACTCATTTGCTTATAACTTTTGAACCATTGGACCGATTTGGCTGGATTGCAATACCAACCTGACCAGGTAAATGCCCAACATATATGCCAAACTTCAGGAGCCTCCGTAAAGTCTTTCAAAAGTTAGCGTGTTTTCAACAGACAGACAGACAGACAGACAGACGGACAGACGGACGGACGGACGGACGGACGGACATCCCTAGATCGTCTTAAAATCGATCGAGGATCATGAATATATATACTTTATGGGGTCTTAGACCAATATTTCGAGGTGTTACAAACGGAATGACAAACTTATATATACCCTCTATCACTAGAGTGGAGGGTATAAAAAGTAAGAAAATAAAAGTCGACAAGACCTAACAAATACCCTACACCACACAGAGGTTTAAAATCGTTTTTTTTTTGGAAATAATTCGGCCACTCAGTAAGTACTAGACCGATTGCAGTGAAATTTTTGCCGGTAATTTCGAACGTTATTTCGAATAATGACTTTTTTTCGAATTTCGTCGATTGCCGGGCAAAAACTCTAAAAATTCTATGTTTAAATTTTTAGCCAAATCGGGCAAAATTAACACGTGTCATTGGGAGGTTCAAGTTCTGCCCCAAAAAAATCAGTTTTTTAATACATTTTAGTAAACGATAAAGATGTCACGGATGGAAATAATATTTTTTTGTGGATATGTATCATTAAAAGAAACATAAACACAAAACTTTAACCCCCTTAAGGCACGGGTTAGTTTTGTCTGATTTGGCTAATAATTTAAACATAGAGTTTTTAGACCAAAACGAACCATAATTTGCACGGCGCACTGTGGCTGATTATTTGATTTCATTGGCCAAAAGTCCCAATTTTTTGTGTCACCGATTTTTAAAATGTGAATGCATTTTGTAGCAAATATATCCAAATTAAGGTAGCTAAAAAATTAGGTCAAACTATTGAAAATTGTGGGCGTGGCATGCTGTCAAACTCAACTGTTTTTTTAATTTCAGAAAAAGGTGATTTTTTTCTGTTTTTATACAAAATAAATGGTTACCACTCGCAAGTTATCATCGATAATGACTTGCGATCTTTTTTAGAAGGTTGGTAGGATTGTTGTATTTAGTTGTTATAAGTGGTCACAACCCTACCGTTTTTTTAGGGGTGTTCTGAAATATTTACTAAAACACTATATTTTTGTCAAATTTCAACTTTAGTGGCATAGAACTTCTGTGGAACAAAACGGAACAAAAAACGTATACCACTCAGAGAAAGTTGAAAGTGTCCTCTTTAATCCTATATACACTTTTGCACCCGCCACAATCCGCCGGTAGAACACTTTTTTTCATTTTAATGAAATTACTCAAAAAAAAAAAAAATTACGAAAATTTACGGTGTGTAATGTTTCGAAATATTGGTCTAGGACCCCAAAAAGTGTATATACTATTGATAGTTGAACGATTCTTAGTCATTCTTGCGATTTCCGTCTATCCATCCGTCCGTGTGTCCGTTTGTATGTCCGTCCGTCCGTCAGTCTGTGGAAGACACAATGCAGTCCAAAGTAAAAGAGCTAGACTCCTGAAGTTTTGTACGATTATGTGATTAAGTTCAGAAATCTGGACATTCGGATCAGGGGGAAAAACGTTCCCCCTTAAAGAACTTAGCTAACTACTGAAAATAAAGTAATTTTTAACTGTTTTTGTACTTTTGCATAGCAAATGAAACTTTTTTATGCTAGAAGAAGCTCAAAGCCTTGGAGTTTGATCCAGAGGACTGGAAAATGTAATTTTTTTTGGTCCGCCCTCTTTTGTGGGCGTGAAAAAAAATATTTAAAATAATGGTAAAATTTTATAATTATAGTGCAAAAAGCTAAATGAATTAGTAATTTTGACGACATTGTGGCCCCGCCGAAACGACGCCGCCCACCCCCCCCCCCCAAAAAAAAGAAGCCCTGTTAATTTTTTTAGTAAATTATAAAAAAAATTTTAGTTACTATTACTAACTTTTTTTAGTGTAAACAAATTAGCAAATTTGACAAAAAAAAATTGATAAATAGTCAATTTTTCAGTAATAAAGCAAAATTTTCAGTTGATTTTACCATTTTGTTTTTGGAGTATAAACATTTTTTTATACTCCAAATTTTTTAATAAATAAAAAACAAATAAAAAAAAAATAAAAAAAAAACAAAAAAATCTAAAGTTCAACTTTGACCTTCAATTCCTTAAAAAGTACTTAATCAATTTTAATAAAACTAAAACTGAGGCAAGTTTAACTTATTATCTGTCAATTAAAAAAAAAAAACTAAAATATTGTGATCCGTTCAAAAGTTACAGAATTTTGGCCAATGAAAAGTGATTTTAAGCCACTGTGCGGCGATCGACGAAATTAGAAAAACGTCATATTTCGCGCCACCCTAGTGTACATGCCCACACGGACAGGCGGAAGTCGCTTCAAAGACTAAAATAGTGATTCTAGATCGATCGATATATTTGAAGGTTGGTTTACGACCATTAGTGCGGGTAGTTACAAACATCGTCACAAAGTCATTATGTACCACAGCGTGGTGTAGGGTATAACAACAACAAAAAATAGCCATTATTTTCATGACATTTTTGCTCTGTATAGTATTTTGTAATGTTTTTTTTTCTCTCTTTTTTTCAAGAACTATTGTTTATTACATTTGAAAAATATAAAAATAAACAAAAAAGTCCTTAGTGAATTCCCTATTGTCTGTCCGTCTGCTTAAATATATATATTTTTGCCACTTGTTTCATGCTTTGTTTCTATTTGAATTGTATTGTTGCCTCCTGCTGTGTGAAATAACTTTACTCAAGTATGCAACTTTATCATTTTGATTTACATGCTTTTTTTTGCACAAAGCGTACATACTCCAGCGCTCCCAGGACTGGGTATTATCATGGTGACAGTAACCACTAAATAGTAGAACAAACTAGAGACGGGCGCGTGAGTGATTTTTGTCTAACACTTACTCACGCTCACGACAAGAATTTTTGAATCACGCAGACTCACTCATGCTATTTTTTCTACAAACACTCACTCACAATCACGTGAGTAAATTAAACACAACTCACACTCACGTGTACTCTCACAAGCTTCACTCACACTCACATTGACTCACAATCACGAAACTCTTATTTACACAAAAACAAAATTTTCAAAAGCTAAAATTTGAAAATTTTTTATAAAAATTTAAAGTTTAGCGAAATTTTACAAATATTAAGTTTAGCCAAATTTTAAAATTTTTTTGTTGCTTTTTTTCGGTACGAAAGAAACTATAAAGGGAATAAAAATCATGAAAACTTACGCAAAAAAATTGACTTACGCACACTCACTCACGCAAAAATCTTACTCACGCAATTTTTTTCTCCGCTCACAATCCTCACAATGTAAAATTGAATTCTATTACACTCACGCTTGAATCACGTGAATCACGCTATAATCTGTTCATGTGCCCATCTCTAGAACAAACACAAATTACTCCTTCTATACAGAAGGAGTAATGAATGAATAGAGTTTTTTATTATTTGGGTTGCGATTTTTTTTTATTTACTTTCAAAAATATTCAAATCCGGGATTGAAAAGAGAAATGTTGAAAATTAAAAAAATCTCTTAATCTCTTGGAAAATAATGCACTCTCGCAAAATTTGTAATAATTCTTTGGGCCGAACACAAATTGGGTACTTGATAATTTTTTGATTTTCTTTGACATTATAATATTTCTATGCTGATGTCTAATTTTAAAAGTGACTCAGGACGCGACCTCAGTTTGGCTATACATATAAGTAAAAGATTAAGAAGAAAATAACACAGTGCAACACCCAAAATCGGAATGGGATAAAACCAAAAGCAAATGAAAGTTGACATATTCCATAACAAACCCCTAAAGGCTTTTTTCTAGTTCAGAGCTAGATTTTGTTTTACACGCATTTGAAGTTAGTGCACTTTTATTATAATTATAATAATAAATGCTTGAAAACTGTATTAGTGGCGGATGATTAATGTTGTAATTGCCTTTAAATAATAATCATACCCAACGGTGTCCAGTGGTTTATATTAATATTGCCTTTAAATAACAATCATACGCAACGGTGTACAGTGGTTTATTTTAATAATTTGGCTATTCAGTAAATAGTAGGGTATTCAATCGATTAACCGTTAATCGGTTAACCGATTAATTTTGGTCGATTAACTGTTCGAATAATTTATACCGATTAATATGTGTCGATTAACCGATTAACCGAAATTTCTTTTTTTAGTACTTTTGGTTATTTTTTGCTGTTTAAGGTTCTGCAAATTACGGTTCTACTTAAAGAAGTTTAGGTATAAATAAATTAATCAAACTCTCTTTTATCAATGTGTAAAATTGTCGTCAAGAAAATATTTTATCGAGTCCCTAAAAATTTATTTCGCCTTAAAAAAAATTAACTTGGTGACCCTAGCCAATTTGTTATACATTTCCAGCACAATAGATTTTTCTAATAGTTTTTCATGCGCGACTTAAATGAATTAAACAACTTTGTTGTTTTGTGGGTTTTTAAAAACTGACTTTATTTAAAATTCTTAATTTTAATTCTTATAAATATCTTAAAGGTAAAGAATTGCAGCTAATCTGCAATTCAGCATAAACTTATTTCTACATTATTATATATGTATGTTAAGCATTCCCATAGTACTGATATTGTGACAATAACACAATAACAAAACTATCAAGTTGCTTTGACATACAAACAAATGACAGAGTGTATGATTGTGCATATATGCACAACCATACAGTCGGTATATTTGGTTATATGTAACTCCTCCAACCTTTGTTTAAAAACAATTCTCCTGAATTTGAAGGCTAAACAAAAGTATGAAAAAACATTACACATTTTTCTCACACCTCTGCAATACTGCCATTACCTGTGGAGGGGCTTCATTAACTTTAATTAAGATTCTGTTTTTCTTATTACAAATATAAGCATCGATAATGTAATCTTAATTAAAACTATCATCTATATGTTTATACCATAGGAAATATTCTTGTGCATTTTCAAATCTTTTATTTCATTTAAGTTATGGAAACTATTATTTTTTTAATCTCTTAAAGTTTAAAAATGTGTCTTTAGTAAAATTGTATGTATTATTTTTATCGCATATAAATTTAGCAAATAAAATTTCATTTTTGTTTATAAATATATAATACATTATTAATAATTACAAAATATTCTTTATATGAATCTATTTCATAAAGTTTAGAGTTAGTCATAGGTAGCATTAGTTTTAAATCAGTTGTGATGAAATTTAATTGTATTTTAAATGCGATAACCAGTAAATAATTTTTTGTTGACATGTTATACACATGTCTTATTTTGTTAACTGAAGTTAATTGAAATCGATATCATAATCGATAATTTCATCTGATGTCAACATACTAGGGTGTAGTATATCTGTTTTTAGTCACATTTCTGTCCGATCGAATAGCAGCTTTTAGTAAATTAACGCTGTCGTAAAAATGTTCGTTTAGTACAATTTGTTTGTTTGTTTGTTTAAACATTCGACAGCATTATGAATGTTTGCTGTTATTAAATTCATATTAGAATGTCAATTCTGTCTTCATTGTCCATTGTCCCAAATAGTGCTGAATTCACTATATTTAGCAAACCTCTGTTTTTCTTAAATTTTTATTAGAGAGACTTATTGAATTAATTCGTGATCTTAGTATTTGGATTTGTTTTTCTATTAAACTGTTCGGTGGAATTTGCATTGTTCTCATATTTGACTCTATATCCGCTATAATATTGTTAAAATCGTTAGGATTTATCATATGGGGTACAGTAATAGTTTGCAATTCAAACGGATCCTATTTTCATAATGAACCCGGTTTCACAAGTTATTGGTCATGATCTTCAATATTGTTATCAGAATCGGCATATTTAAAAGGACGTTTGATGTTATTAGTGTGTACATTGGTCAGATTCCTTTTTATAAATTTTGGTTGTTCTTTATGTCGAACACTCCTGTAATTTTTAATGTATCCCTTTTGTCTATGTTCTATATAGTTTTCCCGATTGTTATTTCGTTTTCCCAATGACCTACATTTCATAGCTTCTATGCGATTTTTTATCGTATTGTGATCAACATGATGTTGTTCAACTTCGAAAGGAGTGCATTTAATTGTAGAATGGAAAGTACTGTTGTAAAATTTAATGGCTTTAGCCATTTGGGTAATTATTGGCACGTTTTCATCCAGGTTTAGGACTCGAATTTTTTCAGAAATTGTATTGTTTAATCTTTCAATATCCGAGTTGCCCGTATGGCTATTGGGTTTTGTGGCATGAAACTCTATATTTTCTTCATTTAAGAATCTGCGAACATTTACGGTATTAAATTCGTTATCAAAAACAAACTTATCAATTTTCCCTTTTATTGCTAAAAATTCTCTTAATTTCTGAATAATAGTTTGATTATTTCTATCAGGAAGGTGAAAATGTATCGCATACTTGGAGAATTTATCTATAAAGATTATGAACGATTGTTTACTATTGACATAGGTATCCACATGAATTATCTTATTCGTAGAAGATGGAGTTTCAGTATGATGAAATTTGGGTTTAATCGGATTTCTGTCATATTTTGCAGATGAACAAAATTCACAATTATTTACAATCCTATGAATTGCAGTTCTTAACTCAGGATTGTAGATTTTGTACTTGATTCCTTCATAAGTAGGAATAATTCCCGAATGACCTGTTTCGTTTTTATGATATAGGGCTATTTGTCTATTCAATTCCTCCTGATCCACTATATCCTTTGCAAAGTAAGAGCATTTTACAAACTTCAAATCGGACCTGTTTTGAAAATGTTCCTTGATTGCATTCTGGAACTTATAGTAAGTTCTTTCGTCAACCTCGGAGAAAATTGCTACACGACCCCTTATAGTGTGATCAGAAAGTATATTACCGATATTCCGGGAGTTCAAATCTGCCATATCTAAATATATTCTGGTTTTACCAGATAATTGTACCGCTCCTTCAGTCTTATTTTCTGTTATTATTATCTGTGTTTTGAATCTATTAACAACTGTGTCCAAAATAGAGAAGTCATCACCCAAATCCTCCTCCTGAGAGTGGATTGTCTCTACCACCAATGAAGAAGAGTCCTCATCATGTGACAGATCTTCCCCTGCATTAACGCTTTCAGCGTCCACAAAATTTTCCTGTTTTCCATTTACATCGATACGGCTCAAAAAATCCGCAATATGATTTTCCTTGCCCTTAATGTATTCGATTTTAGCGTCGTAATCCATTAAATGGACCAACCAACGCTGTAATCTTGGGCTAATATCCTTTCCATTATTTTTAGCTTGTAACCACTTAAGTGGTTGGTGATCTGTATTAAGATCAAATTCAACACCATAAAGGTAGGGTCTAAAATATTTTACACCCCAGACTATAGCCAATAGTTCCTTTTCTATAGTCGAATAATTTTTCTCATGAACGTTGAGTGTTCTTGAGGCGTAACATATGGGATGACCATCCTGTGTCAAGACAGCACCAAGTGCAAAGTTACTGGCATCTGTTATTAGTTTAAACCTTTTATTAAAATTTGGGAATTTTAAAATAGGAGGGTTTATCAGAATATCCTTCAACTTTTCAAAGGCTGCTATAAAATTTGGGTCATTTATGTTGACCTTTGTATTCTTCTTTAAATATTTTGTCATTGGGTATGCAATCTTTGCATAGTCCTTTATAAACTTCCTATAGAACCCAGTCATTCCTATAAATGATTTAATCTTCCTCTGTGTATTGGGAAGTTTGAGGTTTTGGATAATTTCAACCTTCTTCGGATTTGGTTTGACACCTTCGGGTGTAAGAATGTGACCTAAAAAGTCGGTTTGTCTCTGTAAAAAGTTACATTTATCAATTTGTATTTTCAATTTGGTCTCTCGAAGTCGCTTCAAGATTTTTCCCAAATTTACCAAATGTTCATCTAATGATGTGCTAAAAATTAAGATGTCGTCCAGATAAACGATACAAATCTTATTTATGTATTCCTTTAATATGGAATTCATAAGTCTCTGAAAGGTAGAGGGGGCATTTTTTAAGCCGAAGGGCATTCGAATGAATTCGTAATGTCCAAATGGGGTTGAAAAAGCCGTTTTCTCCCTGTCCTCTTCTTTTACCAAAATTTGATGAAATCCCTTTGCGAGGTCAAGGGTTGAAAAATATTGGGCTTTTCCCAGTTTATCCAAAATCCCTTCCATATTAGGAATTGGAAATTTGTCAGTTCTAGTAAACTCATTAAGCTTCCTATAATCCACAACTAACCTCCATTTCTTGATACCAGAATTATCTATTTTCTTTGGTACAATCCAGAGGGGACTGTTGTATGGAGAATTACTCTCCTGAATTATATTCTGTTCAAGCATTTCCCTTATCTGTCTTTGTATTTCCCTTTCGTGGACTTGTGGATACCGGTATATTTTCGAATATAACGGTCTATCGATAGATGTTGGAATTTCGTGCTGAACTTCCCTTGTGGATGTTAGTTCATCGCCGTCCCTATAAAATAAATCTTGAAATTCATTTAGAATTTTCCTCAATCTTAAATCCTCGTCGCGGTTTAAATGCTTCAAGTCAAATTTATTAATTTCATCGAATTCAGTGTCCTGAATAGTCTGGATTGTATTAATATGATAAGGGGACTCTTCTTCGAAAAGAATTTTTCTTCCAAATATGTCCAAAAACCCATTTCCCAGATCTAGCTTTGCTTTAAGCGGAACCAAAAAGTTTTGGCCAATAATAGCATCGTAGATGCGTCCCTCGATACCAATTACTTTCCAGAAAAATGTACCCAGTATATCAAATTCCTTCGGTATCGGTGTAATTAGGCCAGTTTTTGTCGTATTTGTACCATTTAAAGTACGGAATCTAAACGGTTTATTCAATACCGTTTCAAAAAATTCGCCCTCAAAAAGGTTGGGCCTTATTATACTTGTTTCCGAACCGGTATCGATTAGGCATTTAACTACTTTACTCCCTATAGTTATCGCTATTAGGGGTAATCGCGATTTTAAAGAGCCCTGAGAAAATTTATGTTCTTGTTCCGATTCGTTTTCCAAATTTCCAACGTTCATAGGAACGGTTGTGTCCTTGGACTGAAGTTTTGGAAAATATTTAGTTTGAGCACTATTTGTGTACAATTTCTTAAAATTTGTTTTGGTAGAATTATTTTGGGTTTCAACACTTTCGTTGCGTTTTCCATTAAATTTTTTATTAGCCTGTATTTTGTTAGTATTTTTCCTGTGTCTAAAATCTATTGCTCTGGTGTCGTCTAGAAGTTTTAATTGTAAAAACTTATTGAACAATGATTCGATATTAGGTGTTTGTTCCGTTATACAAGTTCTAAATTGTCCGTCAATTTTTGAAATTAGTATTTCAGTTAGATCCCTATCAACATTTTTTGGTGAGTACAATTCGGGTTTCTGTTCGTCATGTATATATATTTCATTAATTTCAAATTTAGATTCAATAAATACATCAAAAAGTTCCCTAAGATCATTTATTTTTATATTTCTACAATAATTAAATACCTCGGGATAATATTTTCTTGGAGCGAAGTCTTTCTTGAGTTGTTGTTTTATCTCCGCCCAACTGCTATCATCTGGTAACATGGACACTGATTTGGCTGCCTTTTCAATAAGTTTCTCATTTTTAACTATGGTTATTCCATATCTAATGAGATCTTCATTTTGGCCGCATAGGCTCAATGCATTTTCCACCGATTTGAGAAAGGAGGAAAGGTAATGGCCTTTTCCGAAAGGTCTTAGTTGATGAAACTGGTTAAGGACCTGATGTGGGCTTAGCCCTAAAGCATATTGTTGGGTATGCTCTTGTTGAACCAGTTGCTGTAGTTGTTGTTGTTGATGATATTGATGCTGTTGTTGCTGTTGTTGATGATATTGATGCTGTTGTTGTTGTTGCTGTTGTTCTTGGAATCTTTCTAGGATTTTTTGCGTTTCATTTTCAAGCAACAACTGATGTTGTTGTTGATTTTTTATTATATCTTCTTGTTTTAGGACGAGGCATTCCAGCTGCTCGATCCTTTCTTTAACTTGTTCAGCATTCATTTTTTTTATGCCTTTTGCAACGTAAACCAAGTTTCAATTGTAAACTTTAAACAGGTTTTCTGTAAAATCCATAATTTTGGGATATGAAACTAGTAAATGAGCGTATATATATTATTTTTTTATTGTTCTCAATATATCTTTAGATATATTGTCCCGTAACTGCGCCACTTAAATGAATTAAACAACTTTGTTGTTTTGTGGGTTTTTAAAAACTGACTTTATTTAAAATTCTTAATTTTAATTCTTATAAATATCTTAAAGGTAAAGAATTGCAGCTAATCTGCAATTCAGCATAAACTTATTTCTACATTATTATATATGTATGTTAAGCATTCCCATAGTACTGATATTGTGACAATAACACAATAACAAAACTATCAAGTTGCTTTGACATACAAACAAATGACAGAGTGTATGATTGTGCATATATGCACAACCATACAGTCGGTATATTTGGTTATATGTAACTCGCGTAATATGAATCTGGCCTTATAGTGTGTTTACATTGGATTTCTAATCTAGTAAATTGCGATTTTAATCTACTTTGCAATCTGTACCGTTTACGTTGGCCTTTTTTACATTTGAGAAGATTAAGATTGGCATTTTTAACAACAAGTTGGTAATAAATGTGTGTGACTGCGTCAAAAGACAGCGACGGTAATTAGTCGTCGTATTATTAACAAGGACAGTGACGGCGTTTACAAATAACAATGACGGCGGCATAAACATACTTGGCGGCGTTATCAAAACGGCAGGCTTTGTGTCGGTGTTTTTCAGTGTTGGAAAATGCAAATAATAGAAATACAGAGTTGTATCTTACTTTACCAGATTGCGTTTGCCGATTAGAGTCTAAACTACTAGATTGAAAAAAATAAATTTGTATGGGCAATCTAATAGATTGAAACTGGATTAGAGACTCAATCTACTTTAAGCTAGCTTAGAGGACCAGTGTAAATGCACTATTAGAGCTGATCTATCTGATCTTGAGATATTTAGGATTTCGATTTACAAAACTGCTCTCTAAAAAAGTGAGTACAGTTTCCAACTATAAATTGGTAAATTTATACAAATTCAAATAATTTACTACTATAAATTGTGTAAATTTGCAATAATTGGAAGTAGAATTACGCAATTTGTGTAAATTTACCCAATTTATAGTAGCAACCTGAAATCGTTTTAATTGGAGTCTGAATAAACTCAGATTTTCGCAATGTTTGAGATGTGAAAATATTTTTAGATGTGAAAATAGTTTAGCACAACTGAAAAGAAATACTTTTGGAATCCTTCAGATATCTTTTTTAATCACGGAGATATTGACCGATGAAATTATTGTAATTTTAGCACTAAAAAATAAAAGATAACAAATTTGGAAACCAAATAATTTTTTTAAATATTTTTGAGGGCAATTTTTCTTTTTTATAAAAATAGCTTTATTTTTTTGCATTTTTTCACATTGAATTGGGCCAAATTTGTCATTTAATTATGAGGTGATATTTTTCACGTTGGCGTCATTTTAGATTGGGGTCATTTTTCAGGATGCCATACAAAAATTCTTTACTTGGGCTGAGATTGTTGGGGATATTTGAAGCTTTGGCATAGGGGAAATACATTTCTTACTTGTTTATAATAAGATTTTTAAAAGTACATACATACAATTCGTGGTTTTATATTCAATTTAAATTTTAAATTAATATTATTCGGTTAATCGAATAATTTAAATTTAACCGATTATTAACCGATTAAATCTCAACCCCGATTAATTATTTGCTCGATTAACCGATTAAACAAGAACCTCGATTAATTGAATACCCTAGTAAATAGGTACTGGACCGATTGCAGCAAAATTCATACCAGTCATAGCTGAAGTAATTTTGAGCTTAAGTTTGGAAACTGGACCCTACATGTCCAATAAGGGCACCACCAGGGGCCTTTAAAGTAAGACATGTTAACTACACAAAAACTTTAAATGTTTTAAAATCACCAACTTTAAATGCGTGTAAAATAAAATCTAGCTCTGACCTAAAAAAAGGCCTTGAGGGTTTTGTTATGGAAAACGTCAGCTTTCATTTGCTTTTGGTTTCATCCCATTCCGATTCCGAAAGTTCGATTTTGTATCACTGTGTAATTACTGTTTTAATTTTTTTAAAATCTAAAACTTTTGTAACTTGTTTAATAATTTGCCTGCTCTGCTGGTGAATAAAAACAAACTTCATCAGCTGGTGAATATACCGTAACATAATTAGTATTTTTCATAAAAAAATTTTTTCATTAAACTTTTTTTCATCAAAATTAGTTTTTTCATAAAAAATTATTTTGCATCAACATTTTTTTTCACATATTTTTTTTTTTATTAAAAAATTTTTTTTTTAACAAATTTGTTTTTTTTTTTTTCATTAAAACGATTTTCAATTTTTTTTTTATCAAATTTTTTTTTTAGAAAAAATTTTTTTTTTCGTCAAAAACTTTTTATCAAAAAATATTTTTTTCGCCAAAAACTTTTTATACCCTCCACTCTAGTGATAGAGGGTATATATAAGTTTGTCATTCCGTTTGTAACACATCGAAATATTGGTCTAGGACCCCATAAAGTATATATATTTATGATCCTCGATCGATTTTAAGTCGATCTAGCGATGTCCGTCCGTCCGTCCGTCCGTCTGTCTGACTGTCTGTCCGTCCGTAGAAAACACGCTAACTTTTGAAAGACTTTACAGAGACTTCTAAAGTTTGGCATATATATTTGTCATTTACCTGGTCAGGTTGGTATTGCAATCCAGCCAAATCGGTCCAGTGGTTCAAAAGTTATGAGCAAAAGAGTAAATTTCGGTAAGAGGGTTTCTCGAATTTACGAGATAAAAAACACGACAACTTTCGAAAGACAATAATGAGACTACTGAAGCTTGGCATGTATCTTTGCCGTTCCCCGGGTCTGTTTGGTATTAAATTTCAGCTTAATCGGTCCAGTGGTTCAAAAGTTATAAGCAAAACGCTGAATTTCAAATTAGTTTCATCTAAAATGCCACGTGTTTTAACAAGTTTGAAAAGCATTGGTGGTAACTAAACAATGCTTTTCAAACTTTTTTAATTATAAAGCAATGCTTTTAAAACTTGTTTAGTTCTAAAAGCATTGGTTACTTAAAAACTTCACTCGAAAAAAATTTTACACTCAAAAAAAATTTTACACTGAAAAAAGTTTTACACTCAAAAAAAAAAAAAATTAGTTTAGTTTTTTTTAGTTTTTTTTTTTTTTTTTTTTACAAAAATGACAATATTTTGTGTACATACGTACGTGCATTCACTCAGAAATATTTTTAGGGTAAAAAAAACATTACACTCGAAAAAAATTTTACACTCAAAAAAAAATTAGTAATTTTTCTTTTTTTAAAAAAAAAGGCAAAAAATGAGTTTTTTACCCAAAATAAAATATTTTACACTCAAAAAAATTTTACACTCAAAAAAAAAATTAAACAAAAAAAATTTAGTTTTTTTTTACAAAAATTACAATATTTTGTGTACATACGTACGTGCATTCATTCAGAAATATTTTTACAGTAAAAAAAACATTAAACTCGAAAAAAAATTTACACTAAAAAAAAAAAAAATAGTAATTTTTCTTTTTTTTTAAAAAAAAAAGGCAAAACAATAGTGTTTTACTCAAAATAAAATATTTCTAATCAAAATTGTTAATTTTTTCACATTAACAAATGTACCACCCTTTAAAAAAAATGCATTGTGGAGGGTATTCATAGATTCGGCAAAGTCGAATTTAACTTTCCACTTGTTTTTATAAATTTTTTTTTTTTAAATAAATTTTTTTTTTTTAATCAAAAGTTTTTTTTTTTATTTTTTTATCAAATGATTTTTCTACATCAAAAATTTTTCTTACCAACATTTTTTTTCCATCAAAAAAAATTTTTTTCGTCAAAAAAAAAATTTTTATCAACATTTTTTTCAGTCTTCTGACATACATTTTTTTAATAAAAGTACAAAAAACAAGTGAGAGTGTTAAATGCCTCTGTGCCGAATCTTCCGTTTCCTCCTAAATGTAAAAAAACGTTTTTCAGTATTTTTTGCACTTAGGTAATACAAAATTATCATTTTTGATATCTTCGACCACAAAAGGGGTGGAAGAAAAAGTAAAATTTTTAAGTTCTCTCCAAGTTTTCATATTTTTTTTTACCAAACTTTTTTTTCATCAAACATTTTTTTTTATCAAAAGTTTCTTTTTTTATAAAAAAAGATTTTATTTTTCAAATTTTTTTTTTATCCAAAATTTTTTTTTTCACCATTTTTCATAAAACATCCAAAAAAAGGACATATTAAACAATTAAGGCCCGAGCCACACAAAAAAAAGTAAATTTTAACCAAATTTTTATTTTAAATTTTCCGTACATTTTTTTGAAGTCGTTTTTAAATAGGAATTATTTTCCTTTAGGGACTTTGAGCATTTTTTTATAGAAAAGATTTTTTTCTGTTTGGGAACTTTTGTATAACAAACATTTTATTTAAGAAAAATTTTAGAATTTTTCTATAAGACAAACCTGAGAATTTTTCTATAGGAAAACCTGAGAGTTTTTCTATAGGAAAAATCTGATAATTTTTCTTATATTTTTCTATGAAAAATACGAGATTTTTTCATAGAAAAAATCTGAGAAATTTTTATATGAAAGATCTGAGAATTTTTCTATTGCAAAAATCTGAGTATGGAAAATCTAAGAATTAGAGGGGGAATAAGGACAAAAATGCCTGCGAATTTTGTACTCTTGCCCAAAACATTAAAGCATGATAATGTTTTGCGGAAGATTTGGGTGTACTTGCCAAAGCAAAGTTTTTTTTAGAAAAAATTATGTTATAGACTTGTGCTTAATCGTTCAATTGAGTGAACGCTCATTCTAGTTCATTTCAGATAAAAGACCTAGTTCGTTCATCTAGTTCAGTCGCTTTTTTGTCTTTTTCGTTCAACAGTTCGTGAACGAATTATTTTGATCATGTCTGTTGGTCGTTCATCTAGTTCAAATCGGTCAATTTTGGTTTTCGTTCAACAGTTCGTGATCAAATCATTTCGATCATGTCTGTTGTTTTGGCTTTCTTTCAAAAAATACAAAAATGTTGAATAAAAACATAATTAAAGTTAAATATATAAAATTTTTGTAAAAAAAACATAAATGATGAGAAAGCGTGCCAAAAGAGGAGTAAAAACTAACGCCCAATGACAAAATTAACAAAAAAAACATTGAACGACCGAACTTGAAGATCAAAATGACCAATTGAGCTGAATGAACGAAAAGAGCTGAAATGAACGAACTAAAAAAACCGCTCAGTTAAGTGAATAGTTCAATTGAACTAGTTCGTTCGTGAACGACACAACTCTATTATGTTATACTACATTGCTATTCCATGCAAAACAAATTCAAATATCAGTCGAGGAGCCCATTAAAAAACCAAAAGAGCTGTACATTTCGTAAGTGAGTGCAAAAATAAGTGCAAAAAAGTGTTTTTACATTTTGGAGAGTATAAAAAATATATGAAAAAAAAAATTTTTTTGGTGAGAAAAAAATTGATAATAAACAAGTAAGAAAGCTATATTCGGCTGTGCCGAATCTTTAAATACCCTCCACAATGTTAACCAATGCACTAGACGCAGACGACCTTTCTTGGCCAAAATTGACTTTATAGAAAATCATAAACACTTACAAACAACAGAAAGCATATTTTGTTTTTGTATACACTTATTTACCGTTCAAAAACAAATTTAGATCAAAATAAAAAAAAACGTATTTTTTAAAATTTTTTTAATTATTTTTTGAGTTTAAATATAAAAAATTTCTTATAATATTCTACATGGAAAACAAAAAAAATTATAACAATTTTTAACACAAAACCTATTTCAAACCAAAAATTTTTCCAGTTTTGTAATTTTGGCCAAGAAAAGTGATGATCGGAACCATAGTGCAATGTAAATATTTAAAAAAAATATATATTTTATAAGTATGTATTAAAATTATATAAAAGCAACCACGTGTATGACACATACTACGTATTTTTTACTTATATTGATACAAATAACAACTAACAAGCCAACAAGCCAAAACAAAAACATCAACACTACAAAATGGGGCGCTGCTACGCCATATCATGAAGGTTTATATTGAAACTCATCTCAATTGCTCATAGCTTCTTAACCCCTAGACCGATTTTTCCATAATTGGTACCAAAATAACCAGAAAGACGTTGAGAATAATAAAATATGAACCTAATTAAAATTTTATTTGAATTTGTCAACCATGAGCCAAGATAAATCATTTTAAAATTTTGGGTTAAATTTCTGGTGCCTCGCCCCATAGTGCGATTCCGCCAAAATTTTTTGTGAGTGTTAGGAATGGTAAAGTTACATTAAATTTCAAGTTTCGTTCACATTCATTCAACAGGTGTCAAGTTATAGCATTTTTTTGTGTAAAATTCACCCTTATTCTAGAGGTACCTTTACATTTTTACTCATAACTTTAAAAATACTTAACCGATTTCCAAAAAAAATACATATGCGTGCTTCCCTATAAGACAGTGTCCGGTAATTATAGAAACCACCGTCGAAATCTCTCCTCTTGGAAGCGATATCAGCTCACTTGTGCGCCCCTGATTAAGAGAAGGCCAAATCAGTCGTGTTGTCTCACACGTCCATCCATTTGCCCATCTTTGATTAGTCTCCGTCGCAGAACAAAGCCGTAGGTTTTGCTTGCAAGTTTCTAGAGGCATACCAACACATTCCAATTCTGTTGGAACCTGTAAGGTAGTTCCTAGTCTTGCAAGCTCATCGGCCAGGGACTTGACCGCGGCTTGACTGTCAGTATAGATGTTGACTGCGGTTGTAGACAAGACATTGCAGCTCAACCAGTCAGCCACTTCCTTTATTGCCAGCATCTCTGTCTGGTAAACACTGCAATGATCTGGCAATCTACGAGCCAGGCTCAACCCAAGCTCTTCCGAATAGACTCCAAAGCCTACTTGTTCGTGCAGCCTCGATCCATCTGTGTAAAAATTTATGGTAGCTCCACTACCCGGAGTATCCCCCATCCAAGACTCCCTGGATGGTATCATAGTGGTAAAGTGGCGCTCAAAGAGGCTCAAAGAGGGAGCACAGTCCACATTTTGTGGTATTGTTATCTTTTTCTAGATCGCGCTATGGCCACAATCGCTGCTCCTCCATTGCAGCGTGCTATTAAGTCGAATTGCCGACGCAGCCGCATACTGCCTACCCAATATGTCCATGGGTATCAGGTGAAGGAGGATTTATAATGCAGCCGTAGGTGTAGTACGAAGAGCACCAGTGATGCACATTGACGCCATTCTCTGTACCTTCGTGATAAAGACACAGTTCGCTTTTGTTTCTAAAGCAGGCCACCAGACAATGATTCCATACAGCAAAATTGGACGCACCACTGCTGTATAGATCCAATGAACGACTTGAGGGATAAAACCCCATAGTTTTCCAATGGCCCTTTTACAGGAATACAAAGCAATCGTTGCTTTTCTCACCCGTTCCTCAATATTACGCCTGAAATTCAGCTTCCTATCTAGAAATACTCCAAGATACTTGGCTCCATCTGAGAAGGTGATTTCAGTACCGTCCAGAGAAATAGGATCAAAAGCAGGAATCTTGTTTTTCCTTGTAAACAAAACAAGCTCTGTTTTACTAGGATTAACTCCTAGACCACAGTCTCTTGCCCATTTAGACAGATCTTTCAGAGAACCCTGAAGAATGTCCCGCAATGTTGGCAGATGCTTCCCCTTTACCGCTATCGCGACATCGTCATCATATGCGACAACATGACAACCACGTGCTTCTAGAGATAGTAGCATTGAATTCAGTGCCAGGTTCCAAAGAAGCGGCGAAAGAACACCTCCTTGTGGTGTGCCCCTATTGACAAACCGAGATATGACGGACGCTCCCGTCTATTGGCAAGTAGGTTTTCCACCATTAAAATGATTTCACGCTTTACTCCCAGACCAGACAATGCCAATATTATCGATTCTGGGATGACATTATTAAAAGCCCCCTCAATATCAAGAAAGGCCACCATAGTGTACTCCTTCACCGAAAGCGATCTCTCGATGGTACCATGGTACGAGCTCATGAAGAGCTGTTTCCGTTGATCGTCCCTTGCTGTATGCATGTTGCTTTGTCGAAAGCAACCTCGGGTCAATCACTCTACGCAAATATGAGTCTATCATTCGTTCCATTGTCTTTAACAAAAAAGAAGACAGACTAATTGGTCTGAAATCCTTCGGAGCTGTGTGGGAACTTTTCCCAGCCTTCGTGATAAATACGACTCTGGTATCCCTCCATTTTAAAGGAATATACGACCAGTTGATGCATGCTGTGTATAGATTATACAGCAACGGGGCTATATAGTCCGACACTTGCTGCAACTCAGCCGGGATTATATCTCAGGTCCCGGGGATTTATAGGGCCTGAAGCTTTTTATCGCCCAGATTAATGTTGGCATATTTATTATTTCCGAAGCAATTTCAGATGCTTGGGCGTCAGAACGTTCCAAAGCTTGAAAAGGCGTCATGGAATTGCCTGGAGTAGGAGAAATGTCTCAGAATTTTTAAATCTAAAGGAAAAATTATTCAGAATCTGAAATTTTTCTGTAGGCAAAATGTTGTAGGAAAAATATTTGAGAATCTAAGGCCGCTGTTCCAAAAAAATAATTCACATAATAAATGTGAAAATGAAAATTTCCGAATTTTTTTTGGTATTCTAAATTTCATTTCCAAATATTTTATTCGTTTTGAATTGAAGGTTTGAGTTATTCGATTTAAATCTTTATTATTCGATTAATCGGCATAAACTCTTCGATCAATCATTTAATCGAAATTAACAATTTTAAACTAATCGAACAATTATTCGTTTAAAATTGTTCGATTAATCGAACAAAAATTCATCGATTGAATACCCTAGCCTTGACCGTCCATAATTTTCTTACTTGTTCTTCCTCGATTTAAATAAAATTTTAAGAATTTTTCTTAGAAATTCTACATGTTGGATATAAAATTACTATGAAATGTATCATATGTCATTTATCAATTTTAGATCCTTCGTAATTTTAGTAAATTTTTAAATAAAATTTTAATATTTTTGAAAAAAAAAAAAAAAATATATATATATGGGGCATTCCATGCCAAATCACTCACTTTTAGGCCCGACCCCCTTCGATTAATTTTATTTTTGGATATGTTTTAGTACGTATTAAATGCAACTTGCAGCCAAATTTTCAGCCTTTTATACCAAGGTGGTGTTGAGTAATCAATTTTTCAAAATGGCGATTTTTTCCAAAAAATGAAAAAATTTAAATTTTCAATCAATTTTGACCAGTAAAAAATATAGATATTTTAAAAAAAGTTGGACAACGTTTTGTTGGTATTTAAATGTAGTTTTAGAAAAAAAATGTGAAAAAATTATTCGAAGTAATTATCACTTATTTTTTGACGTTTAAAAATTAAAATCGACTTTTTGAAAAAGTCCGAAACCTTCGATTTTTTTGTAAAAAACTATAAGAATTCTACTCTAAATTATGCAACTTTTAAGCCATAACTCGAGATGTGATCACAATTCTTTCTATTTTTTTTTTAATTTTTAAAATTGCACCTTTTATGTTTTGGCTCTAATTTATTTTATATGGAGCCCAAAAAAAAAAAAATGGTAGATACTGACCCTAACTTACCCTAAATATATTCATTTGGAGGTAAATATACGTCTCACAAAAATTTGGGACGATCGGACATGTGTAAGGCGCTTAGCATGGTCCTTGAAGTTTAAAAAACGGATTACAAGGAAAATATGAATTTTTTTCTGTTTTCGCAATTTCTTTGGTATTTTAAGTTAAGTTTTAATTCAAGTGATTACAGAATTATGATGTGGAGTAAAATGCCTTTCTAATAAGGTACTAAAAACTAAAATCGGTTGAAAATCAGCCAAGTTATTACAACTTCCCCAGGCATCTAGCGTGTGCCATACAACTTGATTAAAAAATACGAGGCCCTTTTTTTAAATTTATTGAAATTTTCTACTGTAATAACATTTTTTCATTATTCATGTTTCAGTGTAATATTTTTTTGACTTTTCCAAATTTTAAAACAAAAAAAATATTTTTTTTTTTTTAAATAGAGATTTCAAAAGGGTGTGGAAAATGCAGGCATTTTTAGCACTAATTTAAAAAATGTTAGCAAAACACAATATGAAAAATACTTGTCATCTAATAACATTTGAACTTGAAGAATAAAAAAATGTTATTACAGTAGAAAATTTCAATGAATTTCAAAAATCGGATTGTATTGATTAATCAAGTTGTCTGCCACACGTTAGATGCCTGGGGAAGTTGTAATAACTTGGCTGATTTTAAACCGATTTCGGTTTTTATGACCTTAATAGAGAGACATTTTACTCTACATTTCAATTCTGTAACCATTTGAATTCAAAATTAACTTAAAATAGCAAAAAAATTAAGAAAACAGAAAAAAATGCATATTTTCCCTTGTAATCCGATTTTCAAACTTCAAAGCCGATGCGGCACGCCTTACCCATGTCCGATCATCCTAAAATTTTCTGAGACGTATTTTTACACCCAAGTTTATATATCTAGGGGAAGTTAGGTCAATATTTACCAAATTATTTTTTTTGGAGCACCATATAAAATAAACCAGAGTCAAAAAAAAAAAAGTGCAATTTTCAAAATTTGAATAAAAATAGAACGAATTACGATCACATCTCGAATTATGACTTAAAAGTTGCGTAATTTAGAGTAGAATTTTTTGACATTTTTAAAAAAAAATCGAAGGTTTCGGACTTTTTCAAAAAGTCGATTTTAATTTTTATACGATAAAAAACAAGTGATAATTACTTCGAATAATTTTTCATATTTTTTTTCTAAAACTACATTTAACTACCAACAAAATGTTGTCCATCTTTTTTTAATATATCTATATTTTTTACTGGTCAAAATTGATTGAAAATTTAAATTTTTTAATTTTTTGGAAAAAATCGCCATTTTGAAAAATTGATTACTCAACACCACCTTGGTATAAAAGGCTGAAAATTTGGCTGGTAGTTGCATTTAATACGTACTAAAACATATCCAAAAATAAAATTAATCGAAGGGGGTCGGGCCTAAAAGTGAGTGATTTGGCATGGAATGCCCCATATATTAAAACAAAGAGCATAATAATAATAACTAAAAATTTGCTTCAGCGATAATCCTCTTAAAATGCAATTGTTATTATTTGTTGTATTATTGTGCATACAATTATTTGCGCACTCATACATACAAATGTTTATAAAATCCTTTTGTATTGAAAATTTATTAGTTTTACTAATTATGCATTTATGAATATGCACATTCAATTTACAAATTTACACATTCCCATACATACATACGAGTACATAGATACATGCATACATAGATATTTATAAGTACTTTTGTAATCCAAAAATTTAGCTTTTATATCAGTTGAACTGCACATAAACTAATTAGACCTTAAATGTGGCTTCAACTCAAAATATTTATCCACTTTAAAATGTTTATTGAGCGCAACTGAAAGTTGAGGTTAATTATTGTGTATCGAAATAATTGTTACAACAAGTATTATATTACATGTACGCAATTAGTTCATTATAGGGTTAATGATAACATAAACAAATGGTGGCAAGGATTAATTTAGAGAATTTGAAATCTTAGATAAATGGATAAACAATTAAAGCAAGGACGATTGAAAGAAAAAGTAGAAACAAAACAAGTAGAAATGTTAAATTCAACCTGGCCGAATTCATGAATACCCTCCACAATGTTCTTTTTCAGTGACAGTAAATTTTCTAACGTAAAAAAATAAAAGTTTTGATTACAAATATTTTATTTGGAGTACAAAAATTTTTTTTAGTTATTTTTGTAAAAAAAAAATTATAAAATTTTTTTTTGAATGTAACATTTTTTTGAGTGTAATTTTTTTTTCGAGTGCAATCTTTTTTTTTAGTGTAATCTTTTTTTTAGTGTAAAAATATTTTTGACTGACAAAAATACTTTGAAAAATAATTTTGTGACTTACCAATGTTTTTAAAGCTTGTTTAAGGGGTAAAAATGAAAATTTTTATTAAATAAATTAAATTTTTTATATTTTTTTTTTAATTTTTCTATTTTTATACCCTCCACTCTAGTGATAGAGGGTATAAGAGGCATTCCACACCAAATGTCCAGCGAAAAAAAAACATGTGTACCGTAAACTTCTGAATAGGTGATATGGATAGCCCTATATGGAACTTAGAAAATTGCGTTTTTGGTTTTTCAATTTTTCAAAAACTGGGCTTAGGAGGCGTGGTCAAATATTGGAAAAATGGTAAAATTTGTGGTGAGTTGTCTTGATTAAATATTTATCACATTAAAACGGAATGCACCACAATGTCAAAAATATACGTTCTTATATAGTTTTGTATGGGCTATCGATTAAAATTTTTTTTTTGGAAAATTTTTAGAACCCGTTCTGAAATTTTCCATTTTTTAAAAAAGTCAATTTATCAAAAATCCGGCCACTTTTTTTTTCTTTTTTATTTATTTTTTTAAAAGTTTAGATGTTTGTCCATCCACACAAAAATAAAAATCAGAAACACGTTCATCTTTTTTTTCGAGAAAATCGCATTTGAACTTTAAATTTCATAACAATTTAGTAATTTGCTTGTATTTTCTTGTGTCAACAGAGCGTATGACGCACATTGGGAACTTTGTATGAAAAAGGCGCGCATCGAGTTTTTTTTGTTATAACTCTTGAACGGATAGGAATTTCACGACATTCTTTACCATTATAAATACTGGAGACCCTAAAGAACTCACACATGTAGATTGGACATTTTTCGCATTAGTGCCCTACTTGTAAATTTAAGGCAAAGTTGGTTATTTTTTTCATATAAAAAAATAAAATGGTGGTCAATTATTTAAAACAGTTACGGATTTTAAGTGACAATATAGCAGCTTACCATTCAATACAAAGTGTATCTTTCTTTTTTTGATAAAGTCTGCACCCTACACTAAAATAGCCTGCATAATTAACTGCTTTCTATCTTTTATCATTTTCGATTTCTTACACAAAAAAAATGGGGGGAAATATCAAACAAAGATGCAACCACGGTAAATACGCATTATTTGCAATAATTGTTAAGTTATTTGGAAAAAAAAATATTGTAAAAACATTACTCTATAATCAGTACTGTCAACTTGTCTGACTGTCTTATTAGGGATATATTTGGATCGGACTCAATCATAACCATACTAAAAACATCTTGCAGGTTGTTTGTTTTTGAGTTTTCTCTGTTAAAGTTTCTTTTATAGCTTTTAAAATGCCTATGTGATCTTTTCAAAGCCTACTCCGATAATTGCCATGAAAGAAGGCAAATATTTTTTAAATGTTACTTAATTAGTTAAGGGTAATTTTAATACCAACGGGCAATTACAATTCTTGTAAAAATAGTGTCATGAGCTCGAATTGTATGCATAGTGGGACTCACGGTTAACCAACCATGCTTTTCAACTTATAATTTTGCAGTTCCATGTATTTGTTTTATAAACTTAACTGAATTATTTCTGACATTTGCGTTGATACACAGAAGTATTATAAGAACCCGTTTTATAATATCTTCTACTATTTCAGTTATTTTGGCCGTAATTGTGTTCAAGAAATCCTTTTAGTTACAAGCATTATGTGAAACTCCTTTTGCCTTAATAAAGTGAGGTAGGGTATCAAAATCAATAATTATTGGAAACCGCGGTTGTCTGTTAACAATATAGGTCATTTAAGTAAAATTTTGTAATTAAACGATAAACAGTAAATTTTGTTAAAAAATAATCACTTTAAAAATACTTATTTTTTCGTTAGTAGACCCCACTTTAAACCTCATTTCAGGGCGCAGCTGCAACTGGCTGCAAAAGTTTCTACCCCAGGAGTATTAAGTAATAATTCTAGTTTATTGTACAAAAAGAACCGCCATTCCCTTTCGTTCCCCACAAAAGTTGCAATCCAAAATATAAATAGTTTTTTTCTAATTTTTCAAAAATTAGCACTTTTGGATGGCCTGTATTTCCTACTTAAAAAGAGTAATATTAAAAACCATAAAATGGGTAACAAAGGTAATAGTTATAGCTACAATCTCCACTTGATTTCAGGAAAATCGCATTATTGGAAGTAGTTTTAAAAAATAAAATAAAAAAAGTCTTCAAAAAAAAATTTTTTTTTCAAATTTATGCAAAAAGTCCTTACTTTGAATTTATGTCCTGACTAAACTAAACGATGGATTTTCTTTCTATGAACGGTTTTCTTTCTCCTAGGGTGTCTACTTAACGAATACGTGCATTTACTGTAAATAACTAAACATTTGTTTGGCTCTCAAATGCGCGTCTAGGATCCAATGTGTGACGAATATTTATACAATTAATATTACTCATTCGCAACTTTAAAACAAAGAAATACAAGCAAATAACAAAATTGTTATGAAATTTAAAGTTCAAATGCGATTTTCTCGAAAAAAAAAAGATGAACGTGTTTCTGATTTTTTTTGTGTGGATGGACAAACATCTAAACTTTTAAAAAAATAAATAAAAAAGAAAAAAAAAGTGGCCGGATTTTTGATAAATTGACTTTTTTAAAAAATGGAAAATTTCAGAACGGGTTCTGAAAATTTTCCAAAAAAATAATTTTTAATCGATAGCCCATACAAAACTATATAAGAACGTAAATGTTTGACATTGTGGTGCATTCCGTTTTAATGTGATAAATATTTAATCAAGGCAACTCGCCACAAATTTTACCATTTTTTCAATATTTGACCACGCCTCCTAAGCCCAGTTTTCGAAAATTTGAAAAACAAAAAAACGCAATTTTCTTAGTTACATATAGGGCTATCTTAACAACCTATTCAGAAATTTATGGGACACATGTTTTTCTGTAGCGGGACATTTGGTGTGGAATGCCTCATATATAAGTTTGTCATTCCGTATGTAACACATTGAAATATTGGTTTAGGACCCCATAAAGTATATATATTCATGATCCTTGATCGATTTTAAGTCGATCTAGCAATGTCCGTCTGTCTGTCTGTCTGTCCGTCCGTCTGTCTGTCTGTTGAAATCACGTTTGTGGCAATAATCCGGAACCGATTTAAACGCTTGGGCTACCAAAAGTTGCGTAATTCTCCTAGGCAGAAACTGATGTATTTTTTTTTTGAAATCGGTTAAGTATTTTAAAAGATATGATTGAAAATGTAAAGGTACCTCAAAAATAATGGTGAATTTATAACAAAAAAATGCTATAACTTGACACCTGTTGAATGAACGAGAACGCAATAGAATTTAATGTAATTTTATCATTCCTAACACTCACAAAAAATTTGGGTGGAATCGCACAATGGGGAGAGGCACCAGAAATTTAACCCAAAATTTTAAAATGATTTATCTTGGCTCATGTTTGACATATTCAAATAAAATTTTAAATATGTTCATATTTTATTGTTCTCAACGTTTTTCTGGTTATTTTGGTACCAATTATGGCAAAATCGGTCAAGGGGTTAAGAAGCTATGAGCAATTGAGATGAGTTTCAATATAAACCTCCATGATATGACGTGGCTGCGCGCCATTTTGTAGTTGTTGATGCTTATTTGGCTTGTTGGCTTGTTGTTATTTGTATCAATAGGAGTAAAAAATACGTAGTATGTGTCATACGCGTGGTTGCTTTTATATAATTTTCATACATACTTATAAAATATTTTTTTTTGTTTTTTAAATATTAACATTGCAATCAGAGCTTCGAAGAATGAAATCCTTTTCGAATGAATTCTCAAAAAATTCATTCAATTTTCATAGTCAGTGAATGCATTCGATTTCATAAATCAACATTGAATGCAGTCCTTGGAATTCATTCGATTGAATGAACAAAAAAGGATGCATTCGATTTCTTGTTCATTCGATTTAGAAAAATCGAATGCATTCGATTTTTTATCATTCCACTGCGAATACAATAGATTTTTTAAATATATAGACCAAAACGGAGCCAAATTTTGGTCCACAGTATCGCCTACTCTCTTTACATACGATGACCCTAATGGGCTCTAATTTTGAATCCAAAAAAATTGGTGTTCCCGAAAATTTTAGAAATGCACATATTAACTGCCTATACGACAAAAAAATGTGAAGAGTGTTAGCGATACTATGGACAAAAAATTTTCTCCGTTTTGCTCTATCTTGGTTAGTTTTTTTAAAGTTTTTTATGCAATGAATGAATAAGCCATTCGATTTTTCAAATTGAATGAAAAGAAAATCGATTGCATTCGCAAGTGAATGCATTCGATTTTTAAAAGTCGCATGAAAAAAAAAATCGAATGCATTCGATATTTTAAAGTCGAATGAAAAATAAAACGAATGCATTCGATATTTATAAATCGAATGAGTCTAAAGTGAATTCATTCAATTCGCTAAAATGTGATTGGGGAATGCAATCACTAAATTTTCACTCAGAATGGCAAATCGAATTAAGGAATGAAATCCTTCGAAGCTCTGATTGCACTATGGTTCCGATCATCACTTTTCTTGTCCAAAATTACAAAACTGTAAAAATTTCTGGTTTGAAATAGGTTTCGTGTTAAAAATTGTTATATTTTTTTTGTTTTCCATGTAGAATATTAGGTCAATTCGATTACCTTACTACAATCTACTAATTTTTACTCATTTTACTTCAGCTGGAATTTTTCAATACAAAAAGTAAACACGACTTTCCAGTTGTAGTAAAAAATTATAAGCAATTTAGGTTATCGAATATACCTTTTATAAGAAATTTTTTATATTTAAACTCAAAAAATAAATGAAAAAATTTAAAAAAAAACGTTTTTTTTTATTTTTATCTAAATTTGTTTTTGAACGGTAAATTAGTGTATACAAAAACAAAATATGTTTTCTGTTGTTTGTAAGTGTTTATGATTTTCTATAAAATCAATTTTGGCCAAGAAAGGTCGTCTGCGTCTTGTGCATTGGTTAACATTGTGGAGGGTATTTAAAGATTCGGCACAGCCGAATATAGCTTTCTTACTTGTTTTTTTAAATTATGTCCATTTTTTCAAAAACCCCGATTTTGACCCGCGATGCGCGAACAGAAGACATGGACCGATTTTGATCATTTTGGTTTTAAATTGCTGTATTTACTTAAACTAACTTTTCCGTACTATTAATAGTTGATATGAGCACTTCATTAGAATACGCACCACCCTACTGCATATGCTGATTAGCATATTTTGACCAAAATTGTGTTTTTATATTTTTTTTAACATTTTTTACATAACATTCTCAATATTTCCCAACTTTTGCGTCCAACATATAAATACAAAATGATTTATATGTTTGAAAATCAGCATCTGTGAAACAAAATTGTGGTTTCGGAATTTTTTAAATATTTGTCCAATAAAGAACACAAAATTTCCAAACTTGGGAGCCGGATTTGGTTAAAAAATTCTGACATGAATTTTGGTCGAAAGACGTAATTTTTTTCAACTTTGACCGCTGTTTGCCGACTGAAGATGACCTTGCAAAATTTTGCAAAACATTGGCAACTTTTCCGACACCGACGATTTTGAAAAGCAAAATTAGCTCCACCCGTGGTTAATTGGTACAAATTTAATTCATGTTATTATCTGTCTTAAGAAATAGAACATAAACAAAATTAGGTAATTCACACGGGTATCGTATTTGTTGTATATGTTGTATGTCGTATCTAAAAACAGGGTTAGTAAAAATTATTTATCGCTCATTTGATAATTTTCTCTTAGATTCTCTTCTTGTTAGCATACTTGAAAATAGCACACAAAACATAGGTATAAATGTTGTATCGTCATATCGTGTAAGTGTCGTATTATTAATTTAAAGTTTAACCAACCCTGTTTTTAGATAGGACATACAACATACAACACCAAATACGATACCCATGTGAATTCCCTAAATATATTTTAAGTATGTTTATTCTAGCTCGAGGTAATTTTTCTATACTAATTAACTATACCCTTTAACACTTATTGTTAGATGATGGTATGAAAAAAAAAATTTTCAATGGTTTGACACACACACACACCAAGTGCTAAACACCATATTTTTTTAAATCTATTTTGGTACGTTAGTTATTTTTAATGGTTTTAAATGTAGTTCGTCTACCCAACGCTATGTTTCTCATTGTCACCACTGTTATAGTGGGAATTTTTTACTAGGTTTGTGTCTACAATAAATGTACTAAAATTATTTTATGGTTGAATCAAACTTGTATTAAACTGATGTAGAAATATTATTTTAAAAGGTTGCCAGTTTAATTAAATCTATCCCAATTTGTTGGTAGTTTTTGTTACTTTAAGTCGAAGCTGAATTTGTAACATAAATTATTTTGTATTTTTTTTTTTAATAATCTGTCTAAAAATTTTTAAAAGTTTAGAAAAAAAAAATCACAAAATGTCGGGAAAAATAAGAAAAAATCAGAAAAATTCAAGTACAGTGTCGAAAATTAAAAAAACAGGTATACAAAAATAATTAAACAAAAAATCAAAAAAATTCCGATAAAAAATAGCAATAAATTTTTATTAAAAATTATCGACCTATTAATTGTGCAATGAAAAAGAGTTTATTTTAGTTCGAGGTCATTTATTTTTCCCGTAATGAATTAACAATACATGTACTTAACTCTACTTTCTCTTTTAGGTCGGCTCGGATCCACGGGGGGAGAGGGGAAGGAAATTTCCCCAACCTCCCAAACAGAATTCGAAAGAAAAAAGGATATAAAAAAAAAGAGAAAAGAAAAAAGAAAAAAAGAAAAGGAATGGAAAGGAGAGGAAAAAAAAGGAAAGTGAAAAAACTAAATAATCTGAGAATTATTTTCTATGACAAATGATTAAGAATCTTAAAATTTTTCTAAAGAAAAAAGTCTCGGAATGTATGAATTTTTCTACATGATAAAAGTCTCGGAATATTAAAATTTTTCTTTATATTAGAAAAAATACAAGAATTTTTCTAGACGGAATTTTTGAATTTTTTCTAGGCGAAAAGTTTGGGAATTTTTTTAGACGAAAACTTTGTGAAAAAAATTTTTTGAGTTTTTCTATAGGAAAAATTTAAAAACTTTATAGGAATAATTTGGGATTATTTTTAGAATTTTTTAAGAAAAAATCTAAGAGTTTTTCTAAAGGAAAAATCTGAGAATTTTTTTTTTTTTTGAAAAATCTCACAATTTTTCAATAGGAAAAATCTGAAAATTTTTTATTAGGAAAAATCTGAAAAATTTTTATTAGGAAAAATCTAAAAATTTTTTATTAGAAAAAATCTGATAATTCTTCTTTGGAAATAGAAGAATTATCAGATGAGTGAAAAAGTAAAGAAAAAAAAGAAAATTATGTGAGAATTTTTTTCGAAGAAAAATGTCAATGAATCTCAAAGTTTTTTTTTAGGAAAAAAGTCTTGGAATATTTATGTTTTTCTATTCGAAAAATAAAAAAAAAAATTCAGGGAAAATCTGAGAATTTTACGTTAAAAAAATATATTATAATCTGAGGATTTTTCTATAGAAAAAATTATACATTATCATTTTTAAATAAAAATGCCTCGGACTCTGAGATTGGTTCTGTTTAAAAGACGTCTTAGGTTAGGTTAGGTTGTTAGTGGCTGCTGACGTTTTACGTCAACACACGTAGACTCTGAGGTCCATTGTGATACCACGGGATCGTAATAGGTTTCCCTACTAGTCCCTGTCGTTAAACCAGTTTGAGCTTCTTATGAAACTCCTTAGATGTTGAATTTTGACATCCGACAAATCTGAAAGATCGTACAGCTCCCTAGATCCCAGTGAAGCAAGTCGCTGACCAGAAAGTGCCGGGCAATGGCAAATAAAGTGTTTGATAGTTTCCAACTCCTCTTCGTCCATGCAACTTCGGCAAAAGTCATTCGACGGCACATTTAACCGCTCTGCGTGCTTCCCTATAAGACAGTGTCCGGTAATTATAGAAACCACCGTTGAAATCTCTCCTCTTGGAAGCGATATCAGCTCACTTGTGCGCCCCTGATTAAGAGAAGGCAAAATCAGTTGTGTTGTCTCACACGTCCATCCATTTGCCCATCTTTGATTAGTCTCCGTCGCAGAACAAAGCCGTAGGTTTTGCTTGCAAGTTTCTAGAGGCATACCAACACATTCCAATTCTGTTGGAACCTGTAAGGTAGTTCCTAGTCTTGCAAGCTCATCGGCTTTGCAATTCCCTGGAATGTCTCTGTGCCCTGGGACCCATATGAGTCGTAAAAGACGTCTTAGAATCTCAAACTGTTAAATAAGAAAAGCTGGAAAAAATTCTTAGAATCCTAGAAAAAAGTCTCAGACTTTTTCTATAGAAAAAAGTTTTAGAATACCCCCAGCCAATGTAGGTTAAAGACTTCCTAGATCGGTAAGATTTCATGACAGACTTACAGTCATCTAACAGAATGTCACAACACAAAAAAACCAATAATTTACCCAAAAATGTAATTTATAAGATTTTATTAAGCAAAATTTTTGATAAAACCAATATTTCCTTGAAATCCGCTAACTTCTCCCAGCAATTCCCTATAAGTGGCCTGACGGATATCCGCCATATTTCACTTTTTTTTCTCCAAGGTGTTCTTAATGAATTCAGAAAGAAAAAATTATAATATAATTTATTTTATTTTAATTTTTTTTTTCAATAAAATTTTCAAATTTTGTAAAAAAAAGTGCTTTGAAAACGCTCCTAAAGTCATGACATTTTTTTGGTATCAAGTTTGAACGGGTAAATGATACCGTAAAATCTTTAAATTTCATATTTAAGTATTTAAGATCAAATATTATAGAAAAATATTTTTTTAATTATTTTAATAAAAAAACTTTATTTTTTTTAAGTTCTTTTTTGCAAAATTCCATTTTTGAGGCTCAAAGTGGGGACAGAAGATAAACTCCGATCGGAGTGATATTGTGCATGCGAGTTACTCTTAGGGGACCGACACTTTTGGCGGGTTTTAGAATTTGATTAGAGAGAAAACCCCATAAACGAGCCACCCTAATGTACAACCACCGCTTATTTTAAAATTTATGGCCCCTACCAAAGAAAAATAAAAAGTCTATTTTAACAAAAATTGTATTTTAAATTTGTATGGAAGTAAAATTAAAAGTTGGTTTTAAATTTATTTTATTTTTCTATGGTAAGGCTGTATGTTTCTATTGTTTTTATTTTTAAATTTCTTATATTCACTCAATAAATTTTTACTCTAAAGCAATCTGAGTTAAATATAAATCAATAAATTTCTAAAATAACGTTAAATCATAAATAATTATTATTAACTTTGACGAATACCAAAAAACAAAAAAAAAAAAAAAAATATGTTAGTTTCCCACGTTTAATAAAAAAAATAAAATAATTTATCAATATTAACATTGAATACCATAGAAGATGTGCAAACAATTGAATATTATACCGAAAATAAAAAATCTTAACATAAACAAGTAGAAAAGTTAAATTCGACTTTGCCGAATCTATGAATACCCTCCACAATGCATTTTTTTTAAAGGGTAGTACATTTTTTAACATGAAAAAATTAACAATTTTGATTAGAAATATTTTATTTTGAGTAAAAAACTCTTTTTTTGTCATTTAAAAAAAAAAAAAATACTATTTTTTTTTTTTGAGTGTAAAAATTTTTCGAGTGTAATGTTTTTTTTTTTTACTGTAAAAATATTTCTGAGTGAATGCACGTACGTATGTACACAAAATATTGTCATTTTTGTAAAAAAAAAACTAAATTTTTTTTTGTGTAAATTTTTTTTTTAGTGTAAAATTTTTTTTGAGTGTAAATTTTTTTTTGAGTGTAAAATTTTTTTCGTGTGTAATTTTTAAGTTACCAATGCTTTTAGAACTAAACAAGTTTAAAAAGCATTGCTTTAAAATTAAACAAGTTTGAAAAGCATTGTTTAGTTACCACCAATGCTTTTAAAACTTGTTAAAACACGTGGCATTTTAGATGACACTAATCTGAAATTCAGGGTTTTGCTTATAACTTTTGAACCACAGGACCGATTGAGCTGGAATTTAATACCAATCAGACTCGGGGAACGGCAAAGATACGTGCCAAGCTTCAGTAGTCTCATTATTGTCTTTCGGAAGTTATCGTGTTTTTTATCTCGTAAATTCGCAAAACACCCTTGCCGAAATTTACTCTTTTGCTCATAACTTTTGAACCACTGGACCGATTTGGCTGGATTGCAATACCAACCTGACCAGGTAAATGACAAACATATATGCCAAACTTCAGTAGCCTCTGTAAAGTCTTTCAAAAGTTAGCGTGTTTTCTACGGACGGACAGACAGACAGACGGACGGACGGACGGACGGACGGACGGACGGACGGACGGACGGACATCGCTAGATCGACTTAAAATCGATCGAGGATCATAAATTTATATACTTTATGGGGTCCTAGACCAATATTTCGAGGTGTTACAAACGGAATGACAAACTTATATATACCCTCTATCACTAGAGTGGAGGGTATAAAAAGACTTAAATAAATGAAATTTAATACGAGAAACGTTAGAACGATACGTCATAGAGTAGGATGAAAAATTGGTACCAGAATGCAAAGTTAAAAAAATCATTCCAAAATGCGAATGTCAATTGTTAGCTGGTTTTAAAAGAAATATTATTTTCCATATAAATATTGTGCAATATTATGCTAAATGAATGTTTTCTACACACTCTAAGTAAAACATAATAATATAGTGCAAAAAAGAACTTGTTTGTGTTGCATACTTATTTTACACCAGATTTGTTTTTTGCAGACTTTATCTACAAAACGTGATATGAACTAAACTGAGTCTTCTTCAAAAAAATTTTTTTTTTTAAAGTTTTTTTTTATATTTAAATTTTATTTTAATTTTTCATTGAAGCATCACTAATAAGTATTAACGAAAAAGATGTTTTGTTATTTTTTTTTGTTTCAGTGTTTGTGGTGAATCATGGTGTTATCTTTTTGTCTTGTAAAGAAATAGTAAAAAACACAAAAAAAAAACTGTATGCTGAATAACAATTATCCATGCGTTTAACTTTTGAACTTTGTGAGATATACTTATGGATGAATGCAAACTTAAACATAAAGCAGAAAAAACCATATTACAAGTATTTAGACATTTTCTTATAAATTTAAGCATTTTGACTTTAACGTGTTTGTTTCTAAAGTCTTTTGTTTGTGTTCTTCTGTTTGTATTTTGTCTAAAAGACTTAAGAAAACCTAAATGAAAATAAACGTTTTCACTTTATTTTTTTGAGCTAAAAGTTTCTGTTGGGAGTCGAAATGACTTCATGAAATTTTTGTGAAAATCAAAAATTTCCTTCTTTTCCCGCATTGCGGTTGAAGTAAAAAATCCGAAAAAAACTTGAAAAACTTCTAATTTCAAGGCAACAAACTTGTTTGTGTTATTTAATTGGAAAAATAGATCAAGCCTGTCTGGAAAAGATCACTTTATAAATATTGAAAATAATTTTTTTTAGGGAATTATGGGATTTTTAAATAATAAAAAAGTAAAGCCATTTACAAAATTTATGCTATGGTTGAAAACCTTCTACTGGTATTCCAAATGCCTCCCTCAAAGTCGTATAAAATTAAAAAAATCCTTGGGCGCCCACATCGCGCATTGAGTAAAAATACCCAAAAACTATATTATACAATATTGTTTTTTTTTTGAGCTGAAATGCAAAACGATTTTTTTACTGAAAACGCGAAGTTTTTAAATTTTATAATTTTTTGGCAACAAAAATATTGCAATTGCAAAACGTGAATTTACATTTTTCCCGAGAAATAATTTTTTTAAAGTTTGAAGGCGATTTTTTTTCAAAAATGGCTCTGCCGAATAATTTACTGTTTGTCGAAATATAGCAGTGGGTACTAGGGTGGCTTGTTTTTGGGCTTTTCTTTCTGATCAAATTCTATTACCTGTCAAAAGTGTATGCCCCCCTAAGGATAACTCTTACGCAAAATATCACTCAAAATTGGGGTTTTTGCAAAAAAGGACTTTATAAAAAAATAAAATTAATAGTTTTTTTTATTAAAATAATTAAAAAAAATTTTTTGTATAATATTTGATAGTAAATTCTTAAATATGAAATTTTAAGTTTTTACGGTATCATTAACCCGTTCAAACTTGATACCAAAAAATGGCATGATTTTGAGGGGATTCGCAAAACACATTTTTTTAAAATTTGAAATTTTATTAAGAAAAAATTTTAAATACCCGGGTAAAAATGAAATATATATGATCATATATGAAGATATATGGATCATATATGGATTTATATAACCATATATTATCATATATGCCTCCATATATGAACATATATGGAGGCATATATGATAATATATGCCCGAGTAAAAATTTTCTGGTCTAATCATATATAATTTGATACAATCTTATATGAGTTTATATGGTTCCGTATAAATTTATATAAAATTTTATCTATCACTTTGATACGGTTGATCCACTTTATATGGTTAGATATTGCTCCATATATGATTAGATTTGTATTTTGGTTTTGCTCATCAAATTATATAAAAATTGATATTATAAGATCAATTTGATCTAATTAGATTTGACCAAATTCAGGATCAAATTGTATCAATTTTTATATTTTTTGATCTAAAGTAATACAATTAGATATTATTTGATACAACCATTTTACGGATCAAATTAGATCTATTTAGTAAAATTAGCATAATATTTTTACTAGGGGTTATATAAATCCATATATGATCCATATATCTTCATATATGATCATATATATTTCATTTTTACCCGGGTATATATTTTTTTTCTAAATTCATAAAGAACACCTTGGAGCAGAAAAATGTAAAATGTGTCGGATATCCGTTGGGCCACTTTTCGTGAATTGCGGGGAAGTTAGCAGATTTCAAGGAAATGTTGGTTTTATCAATAATTTGGCTTAATAAAATCTTATAATTTACATTTTTGGGCAAATGAACGATTTTTTGGTGTCATGTAATTCTTTTAGATAATTGTAAATCTGTCATGAAATCTTACCGATCTAGGACGTATTTAACCCACATTGGCGGAGGAGCAAAATTTACCCCGCATAAAATTTGAAGTTTAGAGCTTAAATTTTGTGCTATAAACAGTATAAAATGGCTATTATCTTCAAAAAATCGTTAACCCTTCTTGTTAGGGGGTCAAAAATGACCCATTCAGAAAAAAATAAATATATTTTACGGAAAATTAGTTTGTGGCAATTTTTTAGATAACTTTAAATCAGACCTTAAATCTTACCTATTTAAGATAACATAAACCCATATTGGCCTGGGGTCAAAAATGACCCCGGCAAAAATTTTAGGCATAGTGCTTGAATTTTTTGATATCAACAAAATATATATTTCTTACTGAATGGGTAATTTTTGTCCCCCCTACCAAGAAGGGTTAACGATTTTTTTAAAGATAACACTGTGCAACAGTGAAAAAAACACAAGAACTTGACTATATAGGTTCGATTGTACTACTAAAAGATAGTAAAACCCTATACTCGGTTTGTCCAGATTGGTGACCAATTCCTTTTTATGGGCCTCCAAAGTTTTTGCACAAAATCTTAATAAGACTTCGTGCTACGGCTTAACTGTATTTGGCAATAATGTGGCAAATAGTCCGCTAAACAAATTCTTTCAACATTTTATGCCAAAAAAATATTTTTTTCATCGAGTTTTTTTGAAAAAACATAGGAAAAAAATATGGGTTTTTCACTTTTTTCAGTATAACTTACAGGGACTGTTAAATTTTTCTTAACAATATTTGGCAAAAGTGTAGCCAAGGTAAATCTGAACAACTCTTCTGAATATACCAATACAATCTGAACGTGTTTAGGCACTCTAAACAGCTCATAAATACCACTCTGCACCTTAAAAATTGTCGTTTTTGACTAAAAAAATCCACAAAAAGCACCCTCAGTTGCCTCTAGATCAATGGTTCCCAACCTTTGATTCTCGCCCCACTGGGGGGCAATTTGAAGGTTCCAGGGGGGCAACGAGCAAATTTTCAAGATTTTTTTTAGTCAAATTAACTATAAAAACTATTTTGTTTGCAAAATTAACTACAAAAATCTTGTTAATTTCTTAAAATTTTTACTAAAAACCTCATTTAAATGCTTATTTTACAAAAAACTTTGCTAAACAAGTAGTAATTTTCCATTAGAAACAAAAGTTAGAAAAACTTAAAAATTTTTCCTTAGTGTAAGGGGAACAAGACAATTTTATTAACTTTAAAGTGGGGCGTGGCGTAAAAAAGGTTGGGAACCATTGCTCTGGATGGACAAAATGTAAGACCGACCCTTATTAATTTTCACTCCCTAACATTTTTGACAAACATACCTAAGCACTGGGTGCACTCCCAAAGAGTGTTCACATACAAAGATTATATTTTTTTAAAACTGCTCTTACCGCTCTGTCACAATGGTGCTCCTAGACGAGTCAAATGTATGACCGACCCTCAATGTTAGTTCAACCCCAACATTTTCACAGAACATAATTGTAGGTATGTCTTTAACATTTAAGGTGGACCACAAAATTTTTTTTTAATTTTTAATTTTTATTCAGAGAGATCACTATACATATAAATCTCTTCTCCAAATTCATATGCATCATCAACATTATCATCTGAATCCTCATAGACCTCGAATAATTCTAGTTCATCGTGGTATTGATCTTTCGGTTTTTCGCCATTTTCTTTTCTTCAGTCTGACTTGTCTTTTGATCAAAATCTGCGTCTTCAAATATATTTTTTGCGCGCCAGTAAATTTCTGCCATTACAGCATCCGGAGACCCCTTTCCTCTATATCTGAATACAAACCTGCCAGAAATTGCAAATATACAGTGACTGTCACAAATATTCGGTTTTTATTTAAGTACTAAAAAGGAGACAAAACATATTGTAAAATAAAAAAGAACGCAGCTATTATTTTTCTTTTGTTATAGTGTCTCAAACATATAAAGTATCAGTGTATATTAGATATCAATTCCATAAGTATTGAGCAAATATTAAATGAGATACGAGGGTCGCGCTGAAAAATTAATTATTTATAAACATTTTTTAAAAAAAAATTAAAAAATATTTTTTTTAAATTGTAATGCTATTGTTCGCGATCGCAGGAACGATAACACTTAAAAATATTGAAATCAGCAGCACAAGAAATGTAACAATAACAATTAAAGTCAAAAACAACTTTAACTCGGCTGTGTCGAATCCTTATACTCCAAATATGTAAAAAAATTGCAGGGAGTTTTCGGAGGTGTGGGGGTTGTTGGTACACTCAAAAAAATAAAACTGTAAAGTTAACAAACTTTTTTTTGTTAACTCGAGTTTACTGGCTTTTTAGCAAATTTTTAGTTAAAATCAGCGTTTTAACTACTTTTTTTAGTTAAGTTCGATTTACGAAAATACTAGTTTTGTACAAATTTTGAATTAATTTTTTTTGTTGACTTTAAAACTGAGTTTACGAATTTTTACTAATTAATTTGCTGATTTTTTGTAACATTTTTGTCAAGTCGAAAATTTTAAACATTTCTTGTGTAGCCTCCTATGCAAATCTCATTAGTCCTACTTAAGCTGAACTTAACGCTGTGAAAAATATTTTTTTTTTTTTTATTTAAAAAAAAGGTTAGCTGAATTCACCTAATAAAAAATGTTACGAAATTTTCAGCTGAATTTTTAGTTAAAATTACTGTTTTTTTGCTATATTCATTCTACGAAAAGTTAACTTGTGGGATTCCTACATTTTAGAAGTCCCATCTCTGTAATTTTATAGAACACTTTGTTTGAATTTATTTAAATTTTGTAAAACAACTTATCTTTGATTTTAATTTTGTTTGGAATTTGAAATATTGAAAATAAAATAAATCAGAATACTTTTAAAACTTAAAAGGCACGCATTGTCTTATTGGCGCCCAACGCAAAATTTAAAAAGGAAAATCATTTTCAAATTTTCCTGCTGCATCCTTGTCGTCGAGGATATTCCTGCATTACAAATTCCTGGTTTACCGGAAAAATTCTGTGCCGCCTTATTGGCGCCCAACATAAAAGTTAAAGAAAAATAAATATTGTTCCCGCATTTGCTGGCTGGCGAAATTATTGAAACATAAAGGAAAAACTAAAAATATTTTTTGTGTATTTCCTGCCGTGTTGGCTGTCGAAGATATTAAAATATTTTCATCCGTATCCTGGTTATCCAGCGTTTATAATTAAAGTATCCAGTCCGGACTCGTTAAAAATTTCTGGATTATCTCTCGTATCCTTGATGCCAAAAATAATATATTTTCTACAAATTCATGCCGTATCCGGGTTGCCGTAAAATTACCTGAAAATTTCAAGAGTTATTTGATCCAGTCTCATCCTGGCCGTATTTACAAATATTCCTGGATTGCCAGAAGATTGTAATTTTATTGAATTCAGCCGCATCTTGGACTAATTAATATAAGCTTGGTTAACCAGCTAAATCATCAAAATTTTTATCCTGTTTTGTTATCCGGTCGTTTCCTGGCTCAAAACAATTTCGCATTTAATTTTATATCCAGTGTGGTTCTCCAGTATCCTGGTTTTCTAATTGTATATCCGGTGTGGTTCTCCATTATCCTGGTTTTCTTAATTATTATCCAGTGGTGTTCCTGGTTTGTTAAATTTTATCCGGTTTGGTTACCCAGTATCCTGGTATTAAGTCAAAATATCCAGTGGTTTGATCCTGGTTTGACATTATTTTTATATCCGATGTGGTTATCCAGTTCCGGATTTGTAGCTTTTAAAAAAAAAATTGATTTTAATCGATTTTTATTATAATGCCACGCGTAGATAGGAAGGTGTTAGTAACCCAGGTTGCCCTGTGACTGCCCTTCTGTTCTTCTTACTTCTTTTTAATCCTTCTGTCATTCCTTAGACATTAGCCGGATTCCCGGGAGAGTCAATAAGGATGACCGAAGATTTTTGATAAGAATATTTATTTTTACAATTTGGTTAACCCAGTATTCCTGTGGCTTCTTTTCTTTTTGTTCCTTTTTATTTCTTCTGTCACTCTTAAGACTTTAGCCGGTTTCCCGGGAGAGTTAATAAGGATGACCGAAGAATTTTGATAAAAAATATTTGTTTTTTAATTTTACTATCTGTTTTACTCAGGTATCCCTGTGACAACCCCTCTATTTTTTTAAATATTTTAATCTCTTCTGTCAATCTTTTGACTTAAGCCGGTTTCCAGGATGAGTTAATAAGAATGACCGAAGAGTTTTGATAAAAAAAATTTTATTTTTAATTTTGTTCATACTGGTTTGATCCAGGGGGAGTGCGTAACCCCTCTCGAAATTTATATGCAGTATGTGGGACTCCTGTATTTATGAAGTCCCATCTCTGTAATTTTATATTATACTTTGTTCGAGTTTGTTAAAAATTTTGAAAAACAATTTAGCTTTGAATTTAATTTTGAACCATGAAAATTTATGAAATAAATAAAAATCAGAATACTTTTAAAACTCACAAGACACGTATCGTCTTATGTGGGATTCCTACATTTTAGAAGTCCCATCTCTGTAATTTTATAGAACACTTTGTTTGAATTTATTTAAATTTTGTAAAACAACTTATCTTTGATTTTAATTTTGTTTGGAATTTGAAATATTGAAAATAAAATAAATCAGAATACTTTTAAAACTTAAAAGGCACGCATTGTCTTATTAACTAAATATTTTTTGTTAAATTAACTAGAAATTTAGTAGGTTCAAAATCAGGTGTTTTTTTAGTTAAATTTAACTAAATTTTTTGCCAACTTTACAGTTTTTTTTTTTTAGTGTAGTCGGTGAGTTATGTTGGGGGCAATTTCCCCTTGCGATAAATGTTTACAAAATCATTTATTATGCTTTTAGCACTTAAGTAATACAATTTAATTATTATTTGAATTCATTCTTAAAAGGGGCGGGCTAAATAGCATTTCAAAATCCTCTGGGCCTACATGCAGGACTTTGAACTAACTCTGACATAAAAAATGTTTCATTTGTTTAACAAAAATACAAAACAACCTGTAAACAAATTGCAATAAAAGTATAGTCTAGCCTAGTGCCTACGGTCAGTACCGTAGTACCGGGAATACCGGTATTCCCTGTTCTTGGTATAACCGCAAAATCATACCGGTTTCCCGGTTCTTGAATTATTCCCGGTATTCCGGGGAATACCGGTATTCCCGGTTCCGGTTCTGACTGTATTTCCGGTACTACCGGTATGTATATTTTGTAAAATTTTATTCAATAAAAAATTTGTCTTCGCTTTTACAAAAAAAAAAAAAAATACAAAACATATGAAAAACACCATTTCCTCATTTTTTATGAATTTAAGAAAAAAAATTGTTACGTGATTTTTAAATAATTTTGCAAACACATCTAAATATTTCTGAAATTCTGATTAAATGGTATAACCGGGAATACCGGTATTCCCGGGAATATATCTAGAACCGGGAAACCGGTACCAGAACCGGGAATACCGTGAACCGGGAAATGGGGGGCACTAGTCTAGCCAAAAACACACATTTTAATGTACAGGTTGGTCTTTTTGAGCAATTTAGAGTGTCTAAACACGTTCAGATTGTGTTGGTATGTTCAAAAGAGTTGTTCGGCGTTACCTTGGCTACACTTTTGTCTATCATTGTTAGCAAAAATTTAACAGTCCCTGTGAAAAAAACACATTTTTTTCCTATGTTTTTTCAAAAAAACTCTAGGAAAAAAATATTTTTTTGGCATAAAATGTTGAAAGAATTTGTTCAGTGGACTGTTAGCCACATTATTGCCAAATATAGTTAAGCCGTAGCACCAAGTCCTATTAAGATTTAGGGCAAAAACTAATGATACCATTTTTTGAGGGTCCCACTGTTTTTCAGAAATTTTGGAGGCCCATAAAAAGGAATTGGTCACCAATCTTGACAAACCGAGTATAGGGTTTTACTACCTTTTGGTAGTAGAATCGAATAAGACTTTTGTGTTTTTCAAAAAGTCTTATTTTGTTGCGTAGTGTAATTTATTACTACGAAATTATAGTTGGGGTATAAACACAGATGCCATTTTGTACTTGTTTATAGCACACAATTTAAGCTCTAAACTTAAAACTTTCTGTGGGGGTCATATTTGACCTCCAGCCAATGTGGGTTTAAAACGTTCTAGGTCGGTAAGATTTCATGACAGACTTACAGTTATCTAATAGAATGCCACGACACCAAAAAACCGTTCATTTGAACAAAAATTAATTTTATAAGTTTTTTTAAGCTAAATTATTAATAAAACCAACATTTCCTTGAAATCCGCTAACTTCCCCCCGTAATTCCCGAAAAGTGGCCGACGGATATCCGGCAAACTTTACATTTTTCTTCTCCAAGATGTTTTAAATGAATTCAGAAAAAAAAATTATGTGTCTAAATTTTTTTTTTTTAATCAAATTTTGAAATTTAAAAAAAAGGTGTTTCGAGAACCCCCAAAATCATGGCATTTTTATTAATCCTGTAAAATCTAGAAATTTAAGTATTTACGATCAAATATCATACAAAAAAATATTTTAAATAAGGAAACCTTTTCGTAGTTTTTTAAGTCCTTTTTTGGAAAAATCTCAATTATAAGGCTCAAAGTGAGGCTCGATCGGAATGATATTTTGCATTTTTTTCGGTGTGTATTAGAACTTGATCAGAGAGAAAAGTCCAAAAACGAATTTTGGCACGAATGTGTCTTATGTTCAAAGACTAATATATTTCTTATATGTATGAAATCGGACCAGAGGGAAGGAGTTTACCCCTAAAGAAATAAACCGACATTTGAAAAACGCCATTTTTATAGGTATTTTTATATTTCTGGTACACTTAAAAAATTATGTTAGTAAAATCAACTGAAAATGTCAGTTAAAATAACTACTTTGTAAGTTGTTTTGGGGTCAACTACTTTTTCAGTTAAATCAACTAACAATGTTAGTTATTTTAACTGACAAAAAACAACTGACTTATGTAGTAAAAACTACTTACATTTGTAGTCAAAACAACTAAAATGTAGTAAAAATAAAAAAATCAATATATAATTTTTTTTTTCAAAATATTTTTCAGAAAAAAAATTGAAGACCAAATTTTTTCCAAGTTTTTTTTTTTTAAAAAAAAGTTGTGAAAAATAAAAATAACGAATTTTTTTTTTTTTTGGAAAAAAAAACTTTAAAACTTTTCAGAGATAAAATAAATAAAATTAACTACTTTAAATAACTGTTACTACATCACAGTACTTTTTTGTTAGTTGTTCAAAAAAACGACTTAAAATAACTAACAGAAATAGTTGTTTGATATTTTTCATACAAAAACAACTGACTTTGTAGTTGAAAACAACTAACTACTGTAAAATATACAAATAACTAACATGTAGTAACTTACATAATTTTGTGAGTGTAAGCAAATGAAAAGTTTTTGTATCAGAAAAAAAGCACAGTCTTCCACTTGGACCCATATGACTACAAAATTTATTTTTTTCAGTTGGCCCCTTTTGTTGGCGTGAATATAAAAAATTATTTAAAAATGATAAAACTGTATTTTTTAAGTAAAATTTTTTTTTTATAAATTTTTTTTATAAAAAAAAGTTAATAAAAATTTGTTTTTATAAAAAAAATTTTATAAAATTTTTTTTTGGATGATCAACTTAATTATGATAAAAATTGCATTTTGATGAAAAAAAAATTTTTTAATGATAAAAAATTTTGATAAGAAAAGGAAAAAAAAATTTAATAAAAAAATATTTTTTTTTTATAAAAAAATAGTTTTGGATGAAAAATAAAAATTTGATGAAAAAAACAATGAGAAAAAACATAAGTGAAAATATAACTAAAAGTGGAAATGGTGGAATCAGGAATTTTAACTTTTTTGACATACATAACAATGTTTAATTTTTTAACAATACTACAAAATAAACTAAAGAATACGTTTTCAGTGCTTGGTTTACACCATTTTTAATTGTATTTCAAAAATAGTCAACTGATTTTCCAATTGTATTTCAGAAATACTCAATTGTATTTCAGATTTCGTAATTTTTATTTCAGAAATAGTCAAATGTGCTTCATCTTTATTCTGCTTAAATCAGCTCTAAAAAAGTACATGAATTCACTTCATTCACATGATTTCAGAGCATCTTAAGAGCGCTTTTTCGATGTATCCAACTAGCGATCTAAAGTGTGACATCGCCTTAGAGAATCATGCATGAATTCAGCAGGTTTGGATGCGCTCCTTGACTCAAGTTTCCTTTCCAAAAGCTGCTGCCAGTTCAGCAAAATTTCTGCTGGGAAATGATTAAAACATGTTTATCAAATTAAAAAAATATCCCTTTTAAAATAATTTTTTTGTAACGCAAAAAAAATATTTTATTTGAATTTAAAAAAAGATACTTTTTTACGTCTTTCAGTTTAAAGGCTGAAAATGAAAGGACAAACCATTAAAGGAAATTAAACTAAGTATCTACATATTTTATAAACAAACGAAACACAATTGTTGTATGTAATTAATTATTGTTTTTTTTGTTTTGTTTTAAACAATTCAATTAGCAGTTCAAATTAATCTTAAATGTATGAAGTAATTGAAACAAGGTACTTTTAAACATATAACACTGTGTAACACGATTTGATATCTTAAATGGGCCAACAAATATAAATATACCGTTAGTATACCCAATCTCCCAAGGATTCTGAAAACTTAGATCGAGATCTTTTTATGGCCCACTGAAGTTTTTTTTAAAGGTGTGAAATAAGTAAAAATAGATACACTACCCCAAATTTGTTGCACAGTGTAATTTGTTGTTCTTTAAAATTTTTACATCCTATAAAAATTTAATGATGGCAGTATATCCGTTTAATGCAACAAGAAAAAAAGATCTAAAATGAGCAGCAAATAATATCTGACCATGAGAATGGGTGGTTAAATTGTTAAATTGTTAATTTGTTAATTCTTCTTCTATTTTATATTTCATATCTTTTTTGTGGGTGTTTGATGCATTAACAATTATTTTTTTGTTGTCTGTTTGTTTGTTACAAAGAAAAATTACGCAAAAGAAACCAAATTAATTTCACACTTGACGATTTCAGCTAAATCATTGCATTAATTTAATGCATTTTTTTGTATTCATACATATGAATTTAAATTAGAGTGGCATTCTTTTCATAAACTTTTGATTTTCCCGAGTGTTCGGGTAAATTTTTATTCTGCAGTACCCAAAAATTAAGTGGTACACATTTCAGACAATCAGAATAAATTAATTCGGTGGTGCCCGGCAATCAAAGTTTTAAATATTTTTGAAATTTGCAGAAAATGTTGGTTTTTATACGTTCAAAAAATTACAAAAAAAAAAAATTTTTTTTCTTTGACCATTTTATAGAGCTCGAGACCAAATTTCATTTCAAATTACACTGCGTGACAAAACTAACCATTTTTTTAGAAAACAAGAGGTACGACCATCATTTCAATATATTTCGGACATGCTGAATCGAATGGCGTACTCCGTTTTTCAATGTATGGTACAGTTTTCTTGTAAAATGTCATTAAAGATTGGCTGATTTTCAGCTGCTTTTTTAACGAAAAAAATTCCAAAGCTAATGATTTTTAAATTTTATGGCATGGAAAACAAAGATATAACTTTTAGCAATATTTCTAATATAAATTTGGTTTAAAGCTTTTCATCTTAAGCCCTTAAATTCGCGGATTTCTTAATTTTTTTAAGTTTTCGCGAAATTAACCGCCAAATTGGTCTCTTGATAAAAAATTTGCATTTTGGGGATCATAAAGGCGTCCATGACACTACGAATAGTGGACAAAAAACATCTATGTTATATGGACCATCATGATGAAAATCGCGAAAAACCGTTTTTTTGTATATGGCAGCATCACTTTAGGAGATTATTTGAGGCTTCATCTTTTAGTATATAATATGGGAACCTTAAACAATGAACTGATCCAAAATTTGTCCAAAAAAGTTTTCATTTGCAAAAGTTATCTTAACAAAAACTATAATTATTGTATCGCAAACACTGAAATAATAGTTTTTGTTAAGATAACTTTTGCAAATGAAAACTTTTTTGTCCGAATTTTTGGTCAGTTAGTTGTTTAAGGTTCCCACATTATATACTAAAAGATGGAACCTTAAATCATCTCGTAAAGTGATGCTGGCATATAAAAAAAAACGGGTTTTCGCGATTTTCATCATGATGGTCCATATAACATAGCTGTTTTTTGTCCACTATTCGTATTGTTAGGGATGCATTTTTGATTCATTAAAAGCAAGTTTTTTATCAAATACCAATTTGGCTGTTAATTTCGCGAAAACCTTAAAAAATGAAGTAATTCGCGAATTTAAGGGCTTAAACTGAAAAGCTTTAAACCAAATTTGCATAAGAAATGTTGCTACAAGTCATATCTTTGTTTTCCATGTCATAAAATTTATAAACCATTTACTTTTGCAATTTTTTTTGTTAAAAAACTGGCTCGAAATCAGCAAATCTTTAACGACATTTTGCAAGAAAACTGTACCATACATCGAAAAACGGAGTACGCCATTCGAATCAGCATGTCCAAAATATATCGAAATGATGGTCGTAACTCTTGTTTATTTTTTAGTGTTCCGCAGTGTTATTTTTAGACAAATCCGATCATTTAATCCTGTGGCGCACTATAAACTTTAAGTTAAAATAGCCTAATTTTACTCAAATTAATTTTTAATAAAAGTTTGTCCCAAGCTCTACGAACTAATCAATGGAAAAAATTTTTGAGATTTTTCTTTTTTTAAATTCTTGAACATAGGAAAAACCCCCATTTTGGAAAATTTGTTGGATATTTTTAAATGGCGATATCTCGAAAACCGCTCAACCGATTACAGATGTTTTTTGATATCCGTATTCGGCATGCCATAATTCATCTTTCAACATCTAAAATTTTGGTAAAAACTTCAATAAGTAAACGGATATTCAAGCTCGAGGCCTTAGTTTTTTAATAAATTTTATTTATTTATTTTATTCATCAATATTCGTCATCCTTCGGATGACATCTTCAGGATAAAAATACAGAATTTTAATTTTAAACGAGTTACAATTGATACACACTAAACGACTGCCCGCTAATACGAGTGCAAAGAAGATCGTAAAAAACGAAAAAAAATATTTTTTTGTCATAAGAAAAAATGCCGGTGCAAAGAAAATCGTAAAAAACGAAAAAAAATCTTTTTTTGTCATAAAAAAAATGCCGGTCTAATGTACTTACATAAATATGTATTTCATTTCAAACAAAACAAACATTTGTACATATTCACACATAAACTATATGTACATATATTGACACGATTTAAAGTAAGTCAAATAAAAAGCAAGTAAGAAAATTTTAGTCAATCAAGACCAACCATATAATACCCTACACCAGTGTTTGCCAAAAAAGGTCTATATTTGGTTAGAAAATTTATAAGTGTAGAAAATATACGCCAACCAAATTTGAGTGAAATCGGTCAATAGACGGATATAACTGAATATCGGTTGAAAATTTTATAGTCCAAAAATGGTCTGATTATAATCAAACTCAATTAGGTTAACAAAGTACGCGTAATTACCTGAAAACTAAAATTTAAATCAGATATTTCATATTTTCAAGAATTTTGGGAGATTTATGTAAATATTGTCAGGGTAGTTTGTATTTTGACTAGAAGTGGATCTGGTCTGATTCTTTTGAAATTTGGAATGGTGATTTATGATATACCTGCCAAATTTCGAAAGCACATCTGTTATAATAAGGTTATTAAAGTCAAATTTAAAGACGATTTTCGTCGACACACAAAGTGATTCTGAGTCAATCGCGTAGGACCAATATATCAGGTAGTTACAAAACATTAACACAAAGTCATCATACCCAGTAACGCAGCGTGGTGTAGGGTATAAAGATGTGTTTACGAAAATAAATTGTGGTATTTTTGTGTAAAATTTACTATTGCTTAATAATATTTTAAATAATTGAAAATTTTTGCAAATTCACAATAAATAATAATTCAATGCTATATTGAAATTTTTTAATTGAAATCCTCTTTATCAAATATCATAACTATCTCTAATTGTGCCACATTTTATGTATTGTTGTATGCCAACAATACATAGAATAATAAAATTATTCATGATAAATAATTGTAATTTTTGTCATCTTTATTAATTTCATTAAATTATTAAAATATTTGTTTTTGTTTTTTTTTTGTTAATTTTAGTCTTAAGTAGATCTAAGGTTAAGGTTATAATAATATCTTCTTTAAAATTGTTGCTAATGAGCCATAAACACTTCTGTTATTTTGTTTTTTTTTTTAAACAATTTCTTAAAGAGTTTTTCCTTTTTTTAAAAACAAATAACAAGGTTATTTCTTTTAATGGTTCACATTATAAATATAAGGCATTCCATATAAAAACCCTGCATTTTATTTTATGAAATTTGGATATTTTCATCCGGTCAAAATTTCATTTCATATTTTCATCCGGTCAAAATTTCATTACATACAAAATTTCACTGAAAACATCTAAAGCCTGTATTTATCTCACAATCAGAAGTATTTTTATATAATTTTTTTTATTTGATTAAAAAAAAAAACAAAAACAAAACTACAAAGGGCTACAAAATACCTATTAGTAGGAGACCAAAACCCACAATGGGGGTTTTGGCATTTTTTTAAATTTCGTTTTTCGCATCAATGTTTTTAAGCATACATTTTTCTTAAATTTTTTGAAAACAAAACATTTATTTTAAATTTAAAAAAGATATCGAATTATTTTTTTAAAAAAAGAATTTGAAAATTAATGCAACTTTTTTTTAAAAATTTACCTAACTCGCAAAAACTCAAAACTATTGGACACCTTTTGAATTGTTCAAATATTTTTTTAAAGTTTTTGGATTATAAACCATATTTATGCAGAGAGCTTTCAAAAGCATTTTGGTATTGAAAATTCTACGATTCTAAGATACATATTATCCTAATAAAATCAAAGATTTTGAGACATTTTTGGAATGTAAGACTCCTTAAATTGTGGGAAATTTTTTCAGTTTTTGAACAAAAAAAAATTGAATTAAACGACAATTTAACCATAGAAAGATTTTTATACCCTCCACTCTAGTGATAGAGGGTATATATAAGTTTGTCATTCCGTTTGTAACACCTCGAAATATTGGTCAAATACCTCATAAAGTATATATATTCATGACCCTCATTCGATTCTAAGACGATCTTGCGATGTCCGTCTGTCCGTCCGACCGTCCGTCCGTCCGTCTGTCTGTCTGTTGAAAACACGCTAACTTTTGAAAGACTTAACGGAGGCTTCTAAAGTTTGGCATATTTACCTGGTCAGGTTGTTATTGCAATCCAGCGAAATCGATCTAGTGGTTTAAAAGTTATGAGCAAAAGAGTGAATTTCGGCAAGGGTTTTTCGCGAATTTACGAGATAAAAAACACGATAACTTTCTGAAGACAATACTGAGGATGCTGAGGCTTGCCATATATATTTGTCGTTCCCCTGGCCTAGTTCGTATTGAATTACAGCCAAATCAGTCCAGTGGTTCAAAAGTTATTAGCAAAACTGTTAATTTCAGATTAGCTTCACCTTAAATTCACGTGCTGAAAAAACTGAGCCTTAAAAAAAAACAAGCTTTAAAACCATTGGAAAGCCACAAAACTACTTTAAAAAGTATTTTTGTCACTCAAAAATATTTTTACACCAAAAAAAAAATTTACACTCAAAAAAAAATGTTACACTCAAACAAAAAAAAATTAGTAATTTTTCTTTTTTTTACAAAAATGACAAAAAAAAAAAAATTTTACTCAAAATAAATTATTTCTAATCAAAATTTCGGCGAAGTCAAATTTAACTTTTCTACTTGTTACTATACTTACGATTTAAAAAAAAAATTTGCATAGAAACTTCTCAAATTTTGAGAAATTTTTTGTACAGAAAAACTCTTAAACTCTGAGAAAAATTCTTAGATTTTAAAGTATTTTTCGTGTAGAAAAATTCTTACACTAAAAAAAAAGACTTTTAAAATTACAAGAAAAATTTTTAACTTTTTTTTGTTTGCTATCTCTTATTTGACAAAAATTCCTAGTAATTTTACAAGCTTTTTACCAATAATTTTGTAATTTTACAAGATTTTTACCAATAAAATTGTAAATTTACAAATTTTTTGACACAATAAAATTCACAAGGAGGTTTCGTAATTTTACTAGATTTTTTGCTACCTCCTTTTTTACGAGAATTCCTAGTATTTTAGTATAAATTTTACAAGCTTTTTACCAATAATTTTAAATTTACAGTTTTTTTGCGCAATTAAAATTACAAGGAATTCTCGTAAATTTACTAGATTTTTTTTGTAAAATTATCTTGAAAATTTGAAAAATTGCAAAAAAGATTACAAAAAAAATTAAATTTCGATTAGTTAAGGAAATCTTAAATAAAACAAGAAAAACTGTCAAATATTGGTAAAATGAGATTACGAGACTTTTCCTAGTAATTTAACAAAGTTTTTTTTTGTGTGTATAGAAAACGTTCAGAGCTTTTGAGACACTTTTCTTTTAAAAAAAGTCCGAGACATTTTTCGTATTGAAAAACTCTTAAATTCTGCAACATTTTTCGTATTGAAAAATTATCAGATTCTGAGACTTTTTTCGTATAGTGAATTTTTCTATGCGAAAAATCTCAGATTTGTATAAAAAAGTTCTGTGATCCTGAGACATTTTTGCATAGAAGAATTCTCAGATTCTAACACATTTTCCATTCACGATTTCTTGTAAGAAAAATTTCTCAAATTGGTAAAGAAAAATTCACAGATACTTATACATTTTTCGTATAGATTTTTCGGATTCTGAGTCATTTTTCGTAAAGAAAATGCTCAGATTATAAGACGTTTTTTGTATAGACAAATTCTTTGGTTCTAAAATATTGTTCGTAAAGAAAAAGTCTGAACAAAATTGTTATAATCTTAAAAAATCTCTTATACATTTATTGAATGAGAAAATTTACAGATTCTGATACATTTTTGTAAAGAAAATTAAAAAGGCCCCCAGGGCCCCCCTGCGTACAAAGAAAATAGTATCGTAAATTTTATTTTAATTAAAATTTTAATTGTTTTTTAATTTAAAATCAATAAAATTTTTAATTAATATAATTAATTGTTTAATTAAATTCTGAGCTTTATGTTAATTAACATTTTAATTGTTTTAATTTAATATTTATTAAATATTTAATTAATATAATGAATTGTTTACTTAAATCTTTGGCTTTACTTATTTTTTTTGTTTTGTTTTCTGTGTGTGTGCTACTGCGTGTTTTTCTCTTGCATTGTTTTAAACACAAAAACAAATACAAAAGTATAAACAGTTTGTTGAAAGTTTTTTTTTATTTCTCATATAGTTTTTTTGAATTCTCATTCTGTTTATAGTTTTATGTATATGTATATAAAATGTGTATAATCAACTTTATAAAATTGTCTCATTGACATTGTCTTTTTTTTAAACCTTTTTATTTAAAAATATTTTTTTTAATATTTATTAAAAAAAAGGTATTATCTTTAATTATTTTTTTTTTAAATTTTAATTGGTTTCCTAATTTTTTTTTAATTTAAATTTTTATTTACATAATTAAAATTTTAATTATTTTGTCTTTAAATTTTTTAATTTATAGTACATATTAAGTTTGTAAATAACTAAATATCCATTTATTTTGAATTAACGACATACAAATAATTTTAATTTATATGCGCATTTTAGTGATTGGTCTGGATTTAAATAATGTTTTAATTAACTCTACGAATTTTTTATTGAAATTTTTTTTCTGTGTACGTGCCTGGGTTTAGGTATGCTTTAATTTTTATGGCCTCATTTTAAATAAATTTTTTGTTAAACAGAATAATAAATGAAAGTTAATTTTTTGTAAAATTAAATTTTGTTAATAATATTTCTGAATGAAAACATTTAGTATGGACTGCCATACTGTACATGAAAACTTAGTTCATTTGCTTCTTTAAATAATGTTTTTCTATATATATATTTTTTTTGGACACAACCAATTCATCAAATTACTTGTAAAATATCCACTTTAACTATGTTTTATTATATTTTTAAACAAAAAACGATTATAAACAAAAACAAAAGACAATGATGCGGCATGTGAAACATGATTTTATTTGAAGTACACACTCATATCATATTTGAGAAGTGTATAAAATATGGAAAACAAAACCAAAATATTTTGATACGATAGATTTTAGCATGATATCATTCTTTTAGAAGAAGCATGAAGGTTTTATAGATTAAAAGTAATAGTAATAAATATTTTGAATATTACATCGTTATTAAATCAATAATTACAATTTGATTACTTTTTTTTTATTAGCATCTAATGTAAACTGTATGTTTCTTAAGTCTTTTGTTTACAATATAACACTTGAAAATCAAAAGACTTAGGAAACATACTTTGATATAATTAATATTATACTTATGTTGTTAATAGTGTTTGTATATTTATAAGTGTTAAAGGAAATCTTAATTAAAGATTAATTAAAAAAGGTCAGGTATTTGTTACTACTTTTGTTATTGTAAAGAATGACTTTAGGGTGAACTGAAAATTTCCAATTGTATAATTAATAATAATAATTTTTGATATAAAATTTTATTTAAATTTGAAAAAATACTCTACCCTAGTAAATATCATTTCGTATATAGCCATGTATAAATTTATACAAATATATCTTTTTATACATATTGAGATTTTATTATATTTAATTATATAAAAAAATAAATCAGATAAGACCAAATTTCGTATCAAATTATATAAATTTATTATACGAATTTTGGTCTTATCTGGGAAATTTTTTATATAATTTTTTATAATTAGATAATTTTATGTAAAATTAGATATATTTGTATCAATTTAAACCTGGATATATACAAAACCATTTTTACTAGGGTATTCTTATAAATTCATTATAATATTTATTTCATCACTCTCTAATTGTGAACCCCAGTTAAGTTTGACTCCCAATAGAATATGTTTTATTCAACTTTTATTATCTTCATAAAATCATTAAAACTAAATTTTTTTTCTAAGCCAATTAAGTGGTCATACTGTGATGATATACAAACATAAATTAAGTAACCAGACTACATTATTTATTTATAACTAGAAATATTTTTTAGTAACAATGACCGTTTTATTTTTAAATGTCAATACATACATTTATGTTGCTTGACACAAGCTATTCTAGAATTTGATCCAATTACAATGTTATTGCATTAAGATTTTTATGTTTGTTTGTTTAGCTTGTGCAACAAGTGGACAATATAATGGATAACAATGTGCTTCCAGCAAGTGTAAAACAAGTGGCAAGTGTTATGCTTCAAACTTTTTTTGTTTGGATTCAAATAGTAGTCTGTTTTTTTAAGCATTTTTTGTTTCCTTTTATTTTTTTATCTATATGTCAAATGATGTTCAAGTACGCGAAAGAAATAACTATTTGTAAAAACTCAAGATAATTTACAAATATATACAATAGGGCGGGTCGATTTAATAATCGCCCATGGCTCAGTGCAAATCGTATTCTAGGGATCAAATAAGAAACTTTGCCAAAGGAACCATACCTCTTAAACGAATTCTACTACCCCCCAACTGTTGACTTTTGTCCCGTAGGGTCAAGTTTTGAAAAATCCCACTTTGACCCATTTAGAGTGCCCCAATCGAGTCCAAATGTATGACCGACCCCCACTAACTTTGGAGGGCCGATACACCCATGCCAGTGGCACACCCCCTGGAACTCCCCTGGGGGGTTACCCATACAAACATTTCAAAAATCACCATTTTTGGCACTTTATTTTATTATTTTTTATTTATTTTATTTATTTTTATTATTTTATTTATTGTTTCTCTTTAGAAATTTATTTAGTCAGAACATATGTAAATGAAAAAATTAATTTAACTTAGTAATAGAAAAGAAAATAAAAGAAAAAATACTGTTTGAAGTCTTTTTTTCTTTCAAGTCTGGGCAATTTCGCACGGCTCTCTAATGTCGTCGCCATAACAGCCTCTACATTTTCCGGTATAACTCGTTTGGAAACGCTAGCCAGCAATTGAACGTGTCGTTCTGTTCCTTGTATGTGTGATGGAATTTTTGGATCATTAAACGGTGGATCATCTTGATTTAAATATTCTTTCAAAGTATCGTATGGAATGCTTCGCGTGAATGGTGGTTCAAATACGTCATTTATGTCATTCGTATTGATCATTTCCGTGTAACTTGTGCAATAAAAGTTTATATGTGGTTTTTTATGAGCTCTTAGTCCCGTTGGGTCGTCAACATCGGTTCGATAGCGTAGAATTATCTTGATAGCACAGTCGCGCTTTTCTTTGCTATCATCAAACAACATTGATACAAGATATTTTCCGAATGCGCATAATATGAATTATCTGTAATTACTTTATTGACAATTTTGCGTAAACGAGGTTCTAGAAATCTTGACCAAGTTATGAATTTGAAAAATAATCTACTACAGTACACGACAGAGCTGTAATACTTGATATTGAAGTACATTGGCACATAACATGTAATTATAAATTTAACCAGTATTCTTAAATTTGCATCTGGATTTTCCGTTGTCACATATAATCGTAATAGACTAGCGGCCTTGGTGAGCCACCGAGAATGTAGACACACCAAAAATAGTAACATCATGCCAGGGTATATGACTCATTTTCGATAGTTGTTGATGTTGTTATTGCTTCATCTTGCGGTGTAGAGGATGGTGGATTCATTGTTAACTTTTTGATTTGGAATGATTTTTTTTTACTTATTTTTTTTATCTGAAATTAGCACTTCACACTTCGAGTTCTTCACAACGACTTAATGCATTCACAAAAACTGTTGCGTTATATATGGTCTACGAGACGAGGTAATAAGAATGAAATGGTAATTTCAATTCTACCTGTAACCGATTTTGTTGTCAAAACTGCCCATAAAGTACTTACATGTAAATTAAACGTTAATCTGACCACAAATTCTGTTAAGGAAGTGCGCCTTTTATTACTTCTGAAAAATCCTTTATGATAATTTTATGCTTAATTCTTCCTGTAACCGATTTTGCTTAAGTAAGTTTACTACATGCAGCTGTGTCTTGTGGTGGCTTAAAAAACCCACACAACCTATTTTACGACCTGCAACAGAATGACACGTTCAATTGCTAGCTAGCGTTTCCAAACAAGTTATACCGGAAAATGTAGATTTTGTTATGGCGACGACATTAGAGAGCCGTGCGAAATTGTCTAGACTTGAAAGCAAAAAAGACTTCAAACAGTAATTTTTATTTTCTTTTCTATTACTAAGTTAAATTAATTTTTTCATTTACATACATATGTTCTGACTAAATAAATTTCTAAAGAGAAAAAATAAATAAAATAATAAAAATAAATAAAATATATAACAAGTAGAAAAGTTAAATTCGACTTTGCCGAATCTATGAATACCCTCCACAATGCATTTTTTTAAAGGGTAGTACATTTTTTAACGTGAAAAAATTAACAATTTTGATTAGAAATATTTTATTTTGAGTAAAAAACTATTTTTTTGCCTTTTTTTTTATAAAAAAAATAAAAATTACTATTTTTTTTGAGTGTAAATTTTTTTTCGAGTGTAATGTTTTTTTTACTGTAAAAATATTTTTTAAAAAAAAAAAAAAAATTTTTTTTTGTGCAATTTTTTTTGAGTGTAAAATTTTTTTTGAGTGTAAAATATTTTATTTTAAGTAAAAAACTCTTTTTTTGCCTTTTTTTTTAAAATTAAAAAAATTCTGAGTGAATGAACGTACGTATGTACACAAAATATTGCATTTTTGTAAAAAAAAACTAAATTTTTTTTTGTGTATTTTTTTTTTAAGTGTACAATTTTTTTTGAGTGTAAAATTTTTTTTGAGTGTAAAATTTTTTTCGAGTGTAATTTTTAAGTTACCAATGCTTTTAGAACTAAACAAGTTTAAAAAGCATTGCTTTAAAATTAAACAAGTTTGAAAAGCATTGTTTAGTTACCACCAATGCTTTTAAAACTTGTTAAAACACGTGGCATTTTAGATGAAACTAATTTGAAATTCAGGGTTTTGCTTATAACTTTTGAACCACTGGACCGATTGAGCTGAAATTTAATACTAAACAGACCCGGGGAACGGCAAAGATACATGACAAGCTTCAGTAGTCTCATTATTGTCTTTCGAAAGTTATCGTGTTTTTTATCTCGTAAATTCGCGAAACACCCTTGCCGAAATTTACTCTTTTGCTCATAACTTTTGAACCACTGGACCGATTTGGCTGGATTGCAATACCAACCTGACCAGGTAAATGACAAACATATATGCCAAACTTCAGTAGCCTCCGTAAAGTCTTTCAAAAGTTAGCGTGTTTTCTACGGACGGACAGACAGACAGACAGACAGACAGACAGACGGACGGACGGACGGACGGACGGACGGACATCGCTAGATCGACTTAAAATCGATCGAGGATCATAAATATATATACTTTATGGGGTCCTAGACCAATATTTCGAGGTGTTACAAACGGAATGACAAACGTATATATACCCTCTATCACTAGAGTGGAGGGTATAAAAAAGAATAAAATAAAGTGCCAAAAATGGTGTTTCTTGAAATGTTTGTATGGGTAACCCCCCAGGGGAGTTCCAGGGGGTGTGCCACTAGCATGGGTGGATCGGCCCTCCAAAGTTAGTGGGGGTCGGTCATACATTTGGACTCGATTGGGGCACTCTAAATGGGTCAAAGTGCCAAAAATGGTGATTTTTTGAAATGTTTGTATGGGGAACCCCCAAGGGGAGTTCCAGGGGGTGTGCCACTAGCATGGGTGGATCGGCCCTCCAAAGTTAGTGGGGGTTGGTCATACATGTGGACTCGATTGGGGCACTCTAAATGGGTCAAAGTGGGATTTTTCAAGACTTGACCCTACGGGACAAAAGACAACAGTTGGGGGGTATTAGAATTCGTTTTAGAGGTATGGTTCCTTCGGCAAAGTTTCTTATTTTGATCCCTAGAATACGATTTTCACTGAGCCATGGGCGATTTTTTTCCTCCCCACAAATCGACCCGGCCTAATATACAAGTAACACTGTGCAACACGATTTTGAATCTTCAATAGGACATTCAAAAAGTATACCATAAGTAGACCGGAACCCCAGAAGGGTTTTGAAAACTTAGGTTGTAAAAAGTTTTTGTTCCGATTTTGAAAAAAAAATCAATATATTTGCCATTAAGAAATTATAATAAAAAAATTTTTGTGGCAATACTGTCAGTCTGCCAGGGATTCAAAATTTGAAGTTTTCAGACGCATACCACTGTGCAACAAGACAGATTATCCTCAATGGCTTCAATGATATGTGAAAGTAGACCATCAAATAGACAAAATCACCAAAGGGTTTTGCAAAGTCAGTTCGAATTTCTTTTTTGTGGCCCACTGAAATTTTTATTTTTTTTTATCAAAGACGTTTGAAAGTCGTATGGAAACTATAATAAAAACATATCTGAGATCCAAAGTATGGTTGGATGTTTTCAGTGAAATTGTATGGCAGTTTTTTTCATAAAACATATTAACTCACTAACTGTCATTTTAAGGGGACATTTTAGTCGTTTTTTAAAAGCTAAACAATTACTAAGTCTAATGAAATATTCATTTAAAGGGATAAAATGTTCTACAAATATTTTCTTCGTAAAATTTCACAAGGGGTGGTCAAAGGTTGAAAGTTTGTGCGATATACGCAAAATGCTTAAACATGCACTCTTATTAGAATTTGTTAAAATACTATACCTACTACAAATGCCGGTAATTTTTCACTCCATATTTAGCGCAGGAAAATAAGGAGTCGTCTGCGGAAAATCGGATAGGTTCTCTGAAAATTTGCACAGATCTTAGTTTTGACAATCTAAATAAGAAAAAAAAAGTCCCAAGAAATCACCAGTGTCCTTGCTGAGATATTGAGGTCAAAGGTCACAAAAACCGGGTTTTTTATAGTTTTTTGTTAATATCTCGCTTGATGTGCGTCGTACGCTTTAAGAGTCTATTACAAAACTTGAAGAATATAAAATTATCTACAATATGTTTCTTAATACTTTTTTCGTATCTCTCACCGTTTTTGAGATATTTAGGCCAAAACTCACTATAACCTGATTTTTTACAGTTTTTTGCTTATATCTCGGTTAATTTGAGTCTTACGCTTTAAAAGTGTATGAAAGAACTTATAGAATATAAAATTATGAAAAAATTTCTCTCTGTATTTTTTTTTCGTATCCCTCACCGTTTTTGAGATATGGGCGAATTTATCTTTAATAAATGAATACAATAGAGACACGAAATAATGACACCAAACATGAAAACTGAAAAGGGCATATCTTCTAAACGAATTCGTGTATTACTAAAAAATAAAAAGTGCTACGTAGATAATTAATCTAACTTTTATTTGAGTCTGATCTAGAGCAGATTGTGTAATTTTTTAATACACTCAAGAAAAAAAACTCTGTCAAAAAATCTGTAAACAACTTTCAGCTTCAAACTTTAAGCAGATTTTTCTACTGAAATGAATCTTTTTACTAAGTGTTCAGTCATTTAGTATAGAAAATAACAGAAATCAGAAGATTATTCTTCTAATTTTACAGAAATATTTAGCAACTATCTTTAAAAAAAGTTTTTTTTTCAACCAATCATTAGATTGGTTGCTGAAATCAACAGATTTTTTCTGCTAAAATGAGCTGATTTTTATGCTAAAATCAGGAAATTTTTCAGATGAAATCAGAAAATTTTCAGCTGAAATCAGCAGATTTGTCTGCTGCCTCGACAGATTTTCTCATTAAGCTCAAAATGGGTAGATTTTTCTGCAGCTTTGACATAGGTTTTATTTTAAGTGTGTGCTACGAGAGTCGAGCTAGAAAAAAAATTGTATTAAAATATTTTTTGATACAGGTTTTCTAATATGTTTCCCAAAAAAACTCAATTTTTTCTAAGTTCAAATTTTTTTATTTTTAGTAATAATCTTTTTGTTTATCGGCAAGTTATATGATACCTGAATCATATAACTTGCCGATCAACAAAAAGTTTCAGACCAGGATTGTTTTGTAAGAGACACCCGTTCTCAGGCCATTTAATTTATGACCTCCAACTTTTTTTATAACACAAGAAATATCTTTTGTTGCTTTTTTTTAATTACTCTACACTAACAAGGGAAGTATCTCAACCCTTATGAACCGATTTGCATGAAACGTAAAATATATATAAAAGAGATAATTCTAAGGTTGGGGTGTCTCGGCTTATCGGCCATATCGGGGATTTAGGGGTTCAAAACATGGGTCAAAAAATGGCGAAAGAATCTTTTTTGGATTTTTCAGCCATTTCTTTCTAAGAAACTATATGATGTTTACATATGAGAAGAAAGGATTTTTTAATGCCTATCCAACGGTGGTATAACCTTGTAAAAGTTTGGCTTCGTTAAATACTTTTTTTATGAAAGTGTGTAAATTTTGGGGGGGTATTTATATGAATACATAGACCTACGATGTCCATATGAATACGAAATAATCTTTGTTAAATTTAAGTCGACATGTATTTTTTCTCTAGAGGATATTCCTGTTAGTTCGGGAGTTATCAAAATTTTCCCGGAGGTCCACATTGTTTCATAAGGGGACAACGAAATTTTAAAACACTGATATGGCCGAAAAGCCGAGACACCCCAACCCTGAAATCGTCTCTTTTATATATATTTTAAGTTTCAAGCAAATCGGTTCATAAGGGTTGAGATACTTCCCTTGTAAGTTGTAAGAGACACCCGATTCACATTTAATTACTCGTAACTAAAAAATATTTTAAAATAACTTAATTTTACAATTCGACCTTTGCAGCATTTTCATTAATTACACAATCTGCTCTAGATCAGACTCAAATAAAAGCTAGATTAATTATCTACGTAGCAGTTTTTATTTTTTTATTAATACAAGATTTCGTTTTTAAGATATGCCTTTTTCAGTTTTCATGTTTGGTGTCATTATTTTGTGTCTCCCTATTATATTCATAAATTAAAGATAAATTCGCCCATATCTCAAAAACGGTAAGGGATACGAAAAAATTATAAAGAGAAATTTGTACATAATTTTATATTCTATAAGTTTTTTAAAAGAGTTTTAAAGCGTATCATTCATATCAAGCGAGCTATAAGCAAAAAACTGTAAAAAATCTGGTTTTTGTGAATTTTGGCCTTAGTATCTCAGAAACGGTGAGAGATACGGAAAAAGTATTAAGAAACATATTGTAGGCAATTTTATACTCTACAAGTTTTGTAATAGACTCTTGAAGCCTACGACGCATATCAAGCGAGATATTAGCAAAAAACTGTGAAAAATCCGGTTTTTGTGACCTTTGACCTCAATATCTCAGCAAGGACACGGGTGATTGCTGGGGACTTTTCTTTTCTTATTTAGATTGTCAAAACTAAGGTCTGTGCAAATTTTCAGAGAACCCATCCGATTTTCCGCAGATTGCCCTTTTTTTTCCTTATTTTCCTGGGCTAATTTTAATTAAAATTAAGTGGTCAATTCGAAATAAATGAAATGAATAAAAAATTACATGAAAACAAAAAAAAAAAGCATACGCGCGGCCATCCAACATCAAACTCGCAATCTACCGATTTGAAACAGCACCACTTAGCCATCTAATGGCCCTATGACATAGATCTGCAAAACTATCGATGGTACTATCGATGGTACTATCGATGGTACTATCGATAGTATCGATAGTTTTATTTTACAAGGACTATCGATAGTTTTTAGCCGATAGCGATACTATCGCCGAAAAAATATTAGCTTCAAAAAGATTGACACTTGCTGAAAACTTAATCAAAAAGTAAACTGTTTTAAAAATCTTTATATCATTTTGGAATAATTCTACTTTTTGAAGTATTAATGCAATGATAATAATCTCGTGTTAATGTTATTGCGAAATTTAAGGTCAGAACAGAACAAGCACGGCATGGTGGAAGATCGGCGTAGTGAGTTAAAATAGACTGGAATGGAAGTGAACGCCAAAAACTGTAATTTTTGTGTTCAGAAGTACCAATTTGTAATGAAAAAAACCGTAATTTTACGCAAAATCTTACAATTCCTTAAAATATCCGATACTATCGATAGTATCGATAGTTTCAAAACAAACTATCGAAAATATCGAATGGGACGACTATCGATAGTTTTGCAGCTCTACTATGACACCAGATTTTTTTTTGTATTTTATTTTTTATTAATTGAAAGAATGAAACAGCAAAAGAAGAAATGAAAAGAAAAATAAAATAAACAAACAAATAGTGATGATTAGGGATGAGATTTCTATGCAAATGCATTTTTTTTTGTCGATAGTCTAAAAACGATATCGACCAATTATCTTTCCGAATCAAGAAATTTGCATTAAAATGGCATCGATTTGTTTTTGCATATATTTGCATATTTGGGCGAAAATGCATATTTTTGCATATTTTGGTTTTAAATGCATATTTTGCACATATTTCCAACTTTTAAGTGCATATTTTTGCATATTTTGGCATATATTAGCAAAAACACAAATTGAAATTTATATGTTTCAAAAACTAATTTTAAATTTTAAAAATTTATTTTGGAAATAAGAAAAATTATTTTTATCTTTAAAATTTTTTCTATACAATCTAATCAAAATTTGTTGAAATTTACCCAATTTATAATACACTCAAAAAAATACGTTAGTAGATTTACTATTTTTTTTTTGCTAATGCTAGTTAACTAACTTTTAGCAAATTTTTAGTTCATTTAGCACATTAGCAATTTTAAACAAACGTTGAACTAATTTCTTTTGCTAAGATTTGAAATTGAGTTGACAACATTTTTACAAGATTATGTTGTCAATGGTAAATTTTTTTTATTTTCAGAAAACTTAAAATGGCTCTATCTCGGAAACTAAGCCAGATAGAGCAAAATGGAGGGCATTTTTCGTTCTTAGAATCTCCATACTTTCGCGGGTCCTCTTCACATGTGTGGACCCTAATGGGCCCTAACTTTGGATCCAAAAAAGTTAGCATTCCCGAAAATTTTAAAATGCTCATATCTCGGTAAATATTGCCGACACAACAAAAAGTTCAAAACCATTTTTGTAGCTCTCAATACGTAGAACAAGACCGCAAAATAGTCAAAAGCTCTCCGAGTAATATTTTTGAAGTTATCGAGTTTTTTAATTCTCAAGACCCCAGTGGTCCCCTATAATTACGTATCTCAAAAACTAAGCAAGATAGAGCTAAACGGACACAAATTTTGGATCAAAAACTATGACGAATTTTAAGGAACCCAACTAGGTCTAGGCCCATCGGGGTCTGGACCTATCGGGTCCGAACCCAATGGGGTCCTCAAATGTGTCAAAAAAAAAATTTAGTTAACTAATTATTGGCAAAACATTTTTGCTAACTTTAGCAAAAAAATTGTGGGTTCAAAATCAGCAAATTTTCTTGTAGGTTTACAAGCTTTTTTTGCTAACATTACAGTTTTTTTTTTTGAGTGTAGGAAACTGGACTCCTACTATAAATTGGGTAATTTTACTCTGAATGTGTAAATTGAATAAATTGACCACATGTGGTCAATTTAAATAAAAAAGAGGTGAATAAAATATAACAAAAAAACATGCGGCGCCAGCCAGCATCGAACTCGCCACCTTCTGATTTGAAAGTAAACTTCTTAACCACTACGCTACGGAAGCTTATACTTTTATCTGGCGTTGTAGTTATTTAACATGTGTGGATGTATGTTGTTCGACAATTTTATTTACGCATTTGTGTGTAAAATATTTGAATTAACGGATAACATTTTTAATTTGCTGTGTTTAATTGCGTGCTATTCAACAAAAATTTACCCAATTTATAATAGTAAGTTTACATGGGTTTTTTAGAGTGTAGATTGTCTTAATTTCTAAAAACTTTTGCTTATATAAAGTTTTAAACGCTACTATTCAAACCCGGCGCTACTTTTTTGCTTTTTAAGAAGTTTTTCCTATGAAAACAAGATATTTATTGCATACATTTTATTTTTAAGTGCATATTTTGAGGTTTTTTAGTGCATATTTTGAATTTTTTAGCGCATATTTTCGATTTTTTAGTGCATGAAAATCTCATCCCTAGTGATGATAAATTTTATTTAACTAAAAACCCCGCTGAATAAATACCAAAAATCGCCAAAAACAATCAAAAAGTCGCTTCATTTAATGAAAAATAGAAAAGTTAGCAACACTTAATATCATTAATGCGTAAATGTCAAAAAAATATGTAACACACGTTCTAGATTAGCAACCACCACTTCTATCACGAAGGCAATTCAACGTCACTTTTGACGTTTAGAAACGCCAAAATTGATAGTAAGCAATTTCATTTTTCTTTTGGAGATTGTTATTGGAGATTGTTTGTTCCCGCTTTTGTTAGCGTCTTCTTTTGTTTTCATGAAAAACGAATGTCAAATGAAAAATGACTACTCATTTTGACACTTGATTGCGAGCAATCTATAGTAGAGCAGGCTCTCTACCATCAATTGTATACCATCATTTACAAGACTGTCCGCATTAGTAATGACTGTGCTTTCTATCGATTTTGACGTACGATAGAAGTGGAAGTTTCTAATCTAGACCGTGTGTAAAGGTTTTACAGTTTTTTTGACATTTAGTCATTTGATAATCAAAATAAAATTTGACGTTTACTGTTTTTTATACCCTACACCACACTGTGTATAATGAGTTTGTGCTGATGTTTGTAACTACCCGAAATATTGGTCCTAGTCCCACTTTTAAGTATACCGATCGACTTAGAATCACTTTTTTAATCGATTTAGCGATGTCCGTCCGTCTGTCCATGTAAACGGTGTAAACACGATACAGGTCGCAATTCTTAAATAATTGACTTGAAATTTGAAACTTAAGCCTCTTTTGACCCTGTTGAACTTGGAAAAAATCGGTCCATATTTAGACCTAGCCCCCATACAAAGGTCCTCTTTAGTTTTGGCTCACATGACTCTAATAGCCGCATTTTAATAGGCATCTTTTCGAAATTTGGCAGGTAATCATGATTTATCCACACAAATCACCATTCCGAATTTTAAATAAATCGGACCAGTTCTTCTTGTAGCCCCCACACAAACCACCTTCCCGATTTTCACATAAATCTCTCAAATTTCATGAAAATAGAGAAAATATTTAATTAAAATTCTGTTTGTGTATGTTAAACGTGTACTTTAATAACCTTATCAAATCTGATTATCATCGGACCATTTTTGGACTTAGGTCCCATGTGGAAATTTCGCCCGATATTCAGTTGAAGCGATTTATTGTCAACAAAAAGAAGGCTATTCCACTCAAATTTAATAAGTGAGTGCTTTTCACATTTATTAAAACTTTGACAAAATATAGATCTAATCAGTCCATGTTTGAACTTGGGACCCATTTTCCGTGAAACTCTGGTGTAGGGTATTATATGGTCGGTCTTGACCGACTATAATTTTCATACTTGTTTTTTCTTGGTTTTCTAACACTGCTATGGTAAAAAAATCTTAATATTTTTCCATTTTTAAGCATTTTGTGCTTTTCGCACAAACTTTCAACCTTTGACAACCCCCAGTGAAATTTGGTGGAAAAAATATTTGTAGAACATTTTAATCCTTAAAATTTTATTAGACTTATGTATTTAGTTTTTGAAAAAGGACAGTTAATATTTTCTAAGAAAATATTATTAAAAAAAACCGCCATACAATTTTAATGAAGACATCAAAGCAAAACCCGACCTCAAACTACCAAGGAAAACATGGTGTAACTTAAATAGATTATGAACTGGTACCGGTCGAACCCTATAAGATCTATACAACTGGGGTTATGGATGATCGTACATGTCAGTGTGGTGCTCCTGTGCAAACAACCGAACACAATCTTCGAGAATGCTCGATTTTTTTCTTATAAAAGGCCATTAAGTAACATCAATAATTTAACACCAGAAGCAGTTTCTTGGCTAAATTCATTAAATCTATGAAAAAAATTATAACACTTTCAAACTTATGATTTATTGTTCTTTCTTTTGTATTGTAAGCCATACGCTAAAAAAAATATATTTAAAAAAAAAAAGTAAAAACTACTATATGGGGAAAATTTCTTAAAATATAAGACAAATATTTTAGAAGTAGAACAGAATGTTCTTAATTTCAAGATATTTAAACAAATTGATTACAATTTTTACTTAAAACTAGACATTATGAACTACGACAATTACTTACGTCGTCTGTCATTAACAGTATGATAAGTATCTATTTTTCCCCATCTGTCTTAAAGATTTTTTAAAAGATTACACGAAAATAATAATTTTTTAAAAACCAAGTTTGTTTTCTAAGTCTTTTGTTTGTAAATAAATTTATGAATTTTTCGTAAATATTGGTTAACGTATTATAAAATATTAATAAACATTTTAAGTTCCTTAAATTAATGACAACAATGCCAAAAATAATTCGAAATACTGTTCTTTTTAATCAAGTTTGTTTCTTAAGTCTTTTGTTTTTATACTTCCACTTTATTGTTATTGCTGCTTTATACAACTTTTTTTTCAGCTCTTTATTAATTACTCTCAATTATTTAAGTAGTCAGTTTTAATTTAAAGTTTATTTTGTTACAAACATTTATCAACTACATCAAAATGTTTTACAACCACTTCAACGGATTATAAATAGTGTTAATCCTCTTTAAAAAATATGGTCATAATGTGTTAATAAAGTAACTCCCCCTCATAGACCAAATAACCTTCACAATAATTTAGATCTAGTTAAAAAATAAATAATTTAACAAAGAATTGAGAGAGGAATGAAAAAAAAAATGAGAGCTTAGTTTAACAATGTAAAGATTAAAATGACGAAAATAATCATGATGATGATGATGGTGAGTGAATTTTTGAATAAACAAAAATTAGATGCTCTTGTTATTATAACTAAACAAAAAAATAAATATAAACTAACATGCAATCAGTTGTTAACAATACTTTTTTTAGTGGAAGCTGAAGATGATGCCAGATTTGAGGATTTCTTATACAAAACATTTTTTAGAATCTAACCCCCAGTTTCTGTAATACGAACGCCATTCGTCTGAGACGAATTTGCATTTATTTTGTTTTTGTTACAATTACAAAATACACACAAAATCGTCGCCAACGAATGGCGTTCGTATTACAGAAACTGGGGGTAAGAATTTTGCTATAGGATAAATGTTTTAGAATCTGAACATTTTTTAATATGAAAAATTTTTCAGAATCTGGGAATTTTTAAAACGAAAAATATTACAGAATTTGAACAATTTTCTAAAAGAAAAATGTCTTAGAATCTTGGAATTTTTCTGTATGAAAAATTTCTCAGAATCTAATAATTTTTCTATATGAAAATTGTCTCAGAATTTGAGAATTTTTCTATACGAAAAATGTCTCAAATCTGAGAAATTTTCTGTTTGAAAAATTTCTCAAATTTAATATTTTTTCTATATGAAAATTGTCTCAGAATCTGAGAATTTTTCAATGCAAAAATGTCTCAAAATCAGAGACTTTTTCTATACGAGACATGTCACAGAAACTGATAAATTTTCTATACGAAAAGTGTCTTAAAATCTGAAAATTCGACATGATAAATTCGACATGATAAATTTTCTATACTAAAAATGTCTTAGAGTCTGATAAACTTTCTATACGAAAATTTCTCAGTCTGAGAATTTTTCTTTATGGAAAATGTCACGGAATCTGAGAATTTTTCTTTACGAAAAATGCTTTAGAATCTGAGACTTTTTCTACGCAAAAAATGTTTCAGAATGTGAGCATTTTTCTGTGCGAACAATGTCTTAAAGTCGGAAAAATTTATTATACAAAAAATTTTTTAGAATCTGAGAATTTTTCTATATATAAAATGTCTCAGAGTCTGATAAATTTTCTGTATGAAAAATGTTTCGGAATCTGAAACTTTTAGTAAGAAAAAAGTCTAATAATTTTTCTATACGAAAAATGTCTCAGAATCTGAGAATTTTTTTATACGAAAAATGTCTCAGAATCTAAGAATTTTTCTGTACGGAAAATGTCTTAGAATCCGAGAATTTTTCTATAAGAAAAATATCTTAGAATCTGAGAAACTTTCTATAGGAAAAGTATTCTTATATAAAAATCTTTCTGTATCTGAGAATTTTTCTATACGAAAAATGTCTCAGAGTCTGGTAAATTTTCTATACGAAAAATGTCTTAGAGTCTGAAATTATTCTATATGAATCTCAGAATATAAGAATTTTTATAAAAAACTTCTCAGAATCTGAGAGTTTTTCTATATGAAAAATTTTGTAAAATTTTCTATTCGAAAAATGTCTCTGAAAAATTTTTCTGTAAGAAAAATGTCTCAGAAGAATTTTTTTAAAATAAAAATATCTCAGAAGCTATTTTTTATAAGAAAAATGTCTCAGAAAAGTTTTTTTATACGCAAAATGTTTGAGAAGAATTTTTATTTGCAAAAAATGTCTCAGATTTCGAAATATGTTTCAGAATCTGAGAATTTTTCTACACAAAAAAAGTCTCAGAAGTTGAAAAAATTTTTTGTACCAAAAATGTTTCAGATTCTGAGAATTTTTTTTTTACGAAAAATGTCTGAGAATCTGAAAAATGCCTTATCTGAAATTTTTCTATACAAAAAATATCTTAGAGTCTGATATCTTAGAGTCTTTCTTTACGAAAAGTTTATCAGAATCTAAGAATTTTTTACCAGAAAAATTAGTATTTTAAAAATACTATTTTTCATACGAAAAATATTTCAGAATCTGAGAATTTTTCTTTTCGAAAAATGTCTCAGCGCTTGATCATTGATAAGAAAGATGTCTCAGAATCTGAGAATTTTTCTATACGAAAAATGTTTAAGAATCTGAAATCTTTTCTACACGAAAAATTTCTTAGAATCTGAGAATTTTTCTGCAAGAAAAATGTCTCAGATTTAGAGAATTTTTCTACAGGAAAATGTCTCAGAATCTGAGAGTTTTTTGTATATGAAAAGTGTTTCAGAATCTGATAATTTTTATACCCTACACCACTCTGTGGTACAGGGTATAATGAGTTTGTGCTGATGTTTGTAACTATCCGAAATATTGGTCCTACCCCAAGCATGGTCAAGCATACCGATCGACTCAGAATCACTTTCTGATACGATTTAGTGATGTCCGTCCGTCTGTCTGTCCGTCCGTCCGTCCGCCCGTCCGTCCGTCCGTCCGTCCGTCCGTCCGTCCGTCTGTCCATCTAAAAGCTGTGAGCACGATACAAGTCGCAATTTTCAATCAATTTACTTAAAATTTGAAACTTAAGCCTCTCTTCAATCAATTTACTTGAAATTTTAAACTTAAGTCTCTCTTAGTACAAGGACGAAGCTTATTGAAATTGGAAAAAAATCGGTCCATGTTTAGACCTTGCCCCCATTAAAAGGCTCAAATGACTCTAATAACCTTATTATAATAGTTATCCTTTTGGCAGGTAGACGTATTTTGTTTTCACAAATCATCATTCCGAATTTTAAAGAAATAGGACCATTTCTTCTTGTAGCCCCTATACAAACCACCTTTTCGATATTCACATAAATCTCTAAAATTTCATGAAAAAAGAAAATATTTAATTAAAATTTGGTTTGTGTGTTTTTAACGCGTACTGCAATAACCTTACCAAATCTGATTATATTCGGACCAATTTTGGACATAGGCCCCATATGAAAATTAATCCCGATATTCAGTTAAATCGATTTATTGACAACAAATAGAGGCATATTTCACTCAAAATTTAGTTTTAGAGTGTTTTTACACTTATTAAAGATTTGACAAAAGATAGATCCAATCGGTCCATGTTTGAACTTGGGACCCATTTTCCAGAAAACACTGGTGTAGGGTATTATATGGTCGGTCTTGACCGACTGTAATTTTCTTACTTGTTCTATATGAAAAATGTTTCAGAACCTGATAATTTTGTTTTAGGAAAAATGTCTCAGAATCTGAGAATTTTTCTGTTGGAAAAATGTCTCAGGATCTGAGAACCTTGGCAAAATCCGCTAATGGCATTTCAATCGTTAACATGAAAATTCTAGCTGATGCTGTTTTCGAGTTATTGCCAAATAATTACTCTGTTCGACAGCAAAAACCTCCCAGTTAAATATCTTAATGATTCTTTTTGATTTCGCTCTCCTGAATCCAAATCTGCCATCCAATTTTTTCTAGCATGTACCGTTTTTGAGATATTCGCTGTCGAAAACTCAAAAATCCAAAAATTTCGCACATTTGGGGGTTGACTTGATTTCACACTTAGAAAATTATTACACTTACTACGTGCCGGTGATTTGTGTAGTAAGTAGTAGTTGTTGTTTTCAGTTACAACTTCACTCAAAAAATTATGTAGGTAAATTCCAGTGAATATTCACTTAAAACGAATGAAATTTTATTTAAAAACCATTCCACTGTTTTTTCATTTAAATTAAAAACATTATCCAGTCAATTTTTAATGTTAATTTAATGACTATCCAAAACATTCAAAAACTAGTGAATATTCACTTATTTTGTATTGAAAAACAGTAAAACTATAGAAAAAAATTTTTACTGCCGAAATTAAATGTAACAGACAATTCAGTTTTAAGACAGTAAAAGTTTTTTTTTAAACTACAGAAACAGTAGAAAACAAGAAATCCATAATAAAATTAATGATTTTTCTTTTAAAATAACTTTACTGATTACTTTTTAAAATAACCTACAAACAGTTATTGACATAATTTTCTTAGTGTTCTGTTGTTTTTGTTAGAAAAATCTCAAACAACTATTTTTTGTAGTCGTTTAAAAAAAAAAAAAAAAAAAAAAAAAAAACTGCATTGTAGTAACAGTTGTTTTATGTGGTTGTTTTTAGTTTCTAAAAAAACTCATAACTTTCTAGAAATTTTTAGAAAAAACACATGTGTTGAACGAATTGGAAGTGTCAGATGCAGCAGTAATTATTTCCAAATAATTTTAATCGTTTTTGACGTTTACACCCAAAAAAAAACGTGGGTATTCAATACTAAAAATTTAACTAATTTTAGTCCAAAAGGACCTAGTGCAGAAATTGGTAACTAATACTAAAATTTTTAACTAATATTAGTCAAATCCAGTAAAAATTACTAATGTTAGTACTTTGAAGATACTAAAATTAGTAACGAATTAGTAGATTTTGGTACAATATCACTTACTAAACCTTTTACTGTAGAATTATTTTGAGTGTAGAACAAAATTCAGACAATTTGAGTTACAGTAAAAACAACTGTAATTTGAAGTAGTTTTTACCGTTTTTGTAGTTGTTAAGCAATAGTTAAAAACAACAAAAATTGTTGGTTTATTTTACCGTAAAATATAGTGGACGCCTAAACAACAGCAAATGTACACTCAAAATAATTCTACAGTAAAAGGTTTAGTAAGTGGTTTTGTACCAAAATCTACTAATAATTTACTAATTTTAGTATCTTAAAAGTACTAAAATTAGTAATTTTTACTGGTTTTCAATAGTTTTAGTAAAAAATTTTAGTATTGGTTACCAATTTCTGTACTAGGTCCTTTAGGACTAAAATTTAGTTAAATTTTTAGTATTGAATACCCACACTTTTTTTGGGTGTAGTAGTTTTAACTGTCTACTGATAATTTACTGATTTTAGTATCTTAAAAGTTCTAAAATTAGTAATTTTTACTGGTTTTCAATAGTTTTAGTAGAAAACTTTAGTATTGGTTACCAATTTCTGCACTAGGTCCTTTTGGACTAAAATTTAGTTAAATTTTTAGTATTGAATACCCACACTTTTTTTGGGTGTAGTAGTTTTAACTGTCTTTTGTAGTGGAATCTACCGTCATAATTTTTTTAGTGCATATAAATAGGACCTCCTGATTCTTAAACTGCTATCCAAATTTTTCTAGCATGTTCTGTTTTCAAGATATTTGCGTTCGAAATTTTCTCGTGAAAAATTTTTCAAAATCGAATATCGCGAAAACGAAACATTCGAGATTGCAGTTTTGAAATCAGTAGGTCCATTTTGTATGAAATAAAGCCACATTCAATCTTTAACAGTGGACCACCAAAAGTACGAAATTATTGGTTTTTTGACTTTTTAACAGCGAATATCTCAAAAACGGTACGTGCTATAAAAAATTGGATGACAGATTTGGATTCAATAATGCAAGATCTATAAGAATTGTTGTCGAACAGTGTAATTATTTTGCAATTATTCCAAAACAGGATCAGCCAGGATTTACGTGCTAACGATTTTAAAACCTCAAAATAATGAGGAGTGAAATGCCATTGGCCGATTTTGTCACCATTTTAACACAACCTAAACTTCCTGGAAGAGGGTTGCGTCCAAGGAAGAAAAATCTGAATTGGAAATTTTGTATTTTTTTTAAATAATAAAACAATGCTTGCCACATAATGTGGCAACACCATTTGCTTTATATTTAAGCCGCTTGTTTAAAAACATGATGATGAGTTTGTTTTGGTTTTGTATTTTTGTATATTGTTGGCTTTGCAATTGTAAGTCAAGTATTGTTTTGATTTTTGCTACCGTTCATATGAAGCAGCATAATGATGTTTTAAACTCTGAAGATCATAATGATGACAATGATGACTTTGTTGTTTTGTTGGATCTTTGTAAATTCAACATTTTGCTTTTGTTGTATGTATTTTAGCGGTTTTTGTTTTTGCTTTTTTTTTTTTGTTAAACATTAGAAGCTGAGTTTGATTTTTTGTTGGTATAAAATAAAAATGTTTTGCAGATTTTTTAAGCTTTTGCATTTTAACCAGACGCGAAGTAACACGTGCAAAATTTAGAGCGTAGGCTCAAATATTAAAATCCCTCATTATAAAAGAATTTAAATAGCAAGAGGTGTTAATAAAAACAAGTGCGTAAAATTTTAATTTATTATTTGATTTTTAAGAAAAAAAAAAATTATATACTTGTGAATTCACCAAAAACATCAACCACATAAATATTAAGCAATAAATTTTAAAAGTATATTTTTGTGGTGTTTTAAGAAAAATATTAAAAAAAAAAAAACTTTAAAAAAGAATTTTATGTTTGTGGTAAAATAAAAAAAAAAAAACATTAAAAACGTGGGAACTTTTTGTTAAAACTTTATAGTGTTTTAAAAAATTATAATACAAAACATCAATTAAACTAAAAAAAATCCTTTCAAAATTTAATTAAATAGCGAGGGTCATTTAAAAAGTTTTGAGATAATGGATAATACTTATAAAACAATAAAAATATAGTTTTAAAAAATGATTAAATTAATGAAAACCGACATAAATAGAAATAAACTCCTACGCTAAACAAAAAAAAAATTAAGTTCCTCACATTGACAAGACCTTTTTTGATTTACATAACATTTTTCAGCTTGTGATAACAAATTAATATAGAACAAGCAGTTTATTACAAAGTGGGACAATTCCATATTAAACGATAAAGTGATAATGCAAAACAAATTTCAACATCTAAATTTATAACCCTGTGCAACACGATTTTGTATCTTGGATGGAACCAAATGAAAATGAAAGTATACCAACAGCAGAGCAAAACTCCCGAAGGGTTTTGCTAGTTTTCAAAATTTCTCGATTTTTTTTTTATGGCCCACAGAAGTTTTTAAATTTTTTCAAAGGCGTTTTGGATAAGTCAAACAAAAAAAGTGTTAAATCTAGTTATGAGATAAATAATGTTGTGAAATTTGATGGTGTCTTAGAATACATTAACCCTCTATCTCCCCTTTTAAGGGTAATTTTTATCCTTTTTTTTTTAAATATCCTCATAGAACACCAATAAATCATAAAGGGTTAAAATATTCTGCATAAAATTTCACTAGGGGTTGTTGAAGATCAAAAGTTCGTGCGAAAAGTCGAAAATGCTTAAAAAAGTTAAATTGTAAATTTGGATTTAGTTCAGAAGCAGATTTATAACATTTTTTCGACTTATTTCACACGACTTTGATAAAAATCAATTTAATAGTATGTGATAACACAGTGCAACATCCCATTTAGGCCTTAACCAAACCAAGATCGTTTGAAAGTACTTATGTGTAGTAGTAAAAACTCCAAAGGTTTTAGCACTGTGACGTCTTAATTTTTTTTATAGTTTTCAGTTTTTTTTAAAGGCGCTGAAAAAAAGTCGAAAAAATGATGTTAATGTTCTTTTGAGCTTGGAATAGTGTTTGGATATCTTCAATAGAATTTTATGGGGAACTTTTTTCTAGAGTACGCTAAGCCTCTATATCCCGTTTTAACGGGTCATTTAAGTCCTTTTTTTGAGAAATGGCTCAAAAGCCTAGTAAGACGTGCGTTTAAAGGGTTAAAATGTTCTACGATTATTTTCAGCATCAAATTTCACTGGGGGTTCCGAAGGCAGAAAGTTCGACCGGTATAAGACAAATGCATAAAAAAGGTTAATTGTAAGGTATGATTAATTTTTGTATTTTTTCCTATATTTGTTAGTTACAATTCGTGAACCTATATTCAAAATATGCCAACTTAAATCTGACCGAAATGAGTTTCCAATAGAAAATAGCTCCCCTATGCAATACCCATCTGTGGTAAAAATTTCAGAGCAAAAAAAATATTTTTTGTCGTTTTACATCACTTTTTGTTATTCTGCTAACTCAAGGTACATATTTTTTTGGTGAAAATAAATGCCAACTTCCATTGTAAATTTCCAAAAAAATTTCAAAATTTTTTTTTAAAAAATTAGACCACATATCTTATTGCATTTGCCATGCTGAACACGAATCTGGTAAAGATTTTGATATCTAATGGCTACTTTTCGAGATATTGCTATTTAAAAAATGTCGGTAAATAGTGTTTGTAAAAAAAATGCTTATATATCATGAAATCCAGCAAAGATTTTATAAAATCTGACCGAGGGTCTTCAAATTTATCTAATTTTTTGTACACATGTGCTCTATAGAGCCAATTAAACATATCCATTTTCAGTTTTTTATATTTAAAAAAAATCGCGATTTTTTCGCGAATTTAATTTTCTTCAAAAATTGAAAAAATCAAAAAAGTATGCTACTTTGAATAGCCATATCTTCGGAAGTATCTATCGAATTTCTTCAATTCAAAAATCATTCGATTCAGACGATAGTCTTACTTTATATTAATGTAATAAAAAAAAATATTTTTAAAAAAAAGTGCATTTTTGATGCAAATCCATTTTTTGGATGCATTTTTTAAAACTTTCTCCCCCTTCAATTTTTTTTAAACCTACATAAATCGAAAATATAGCATTTTTTATACAAAATTGCGTACAGCTTTTTTTGTGACGGAGTTTCGTAAAAATTTTGTAGTTTTTTTAAAAATACCATATTGGTTTTTCGATACAATTTTTTCATAAAATTCATAAAATAACAAAAAAAAATTTTAGTCTAAGGAAAAACTACGTAAGCATTTTTTAAAAAATCACTAAAATTTTGTGAAACGCCGTCACAAAAAAAAATGTACCCAATTTTATGTAAAAAATTCTATATTTTCGATTTATGCAGGTTTCAGACAAATTGAAGGGGAAGAAAGTTTTAAAAAATGCATCCAAAAATTGCATTTGCATCAAAAATGCATTTTTTTAAAAAAATATTTTTTGTTAGTGCATTGTTATAAAAACGGATAATCAGTTGAATCGAATGCTTTTTGAGGCGTAGAAATCCGATAGATACTTTCGAAGAAATGGCTTTTTAAAGTTACATACTTTTTTGATAAAATTGCAAAATAAATATTAAATTGATTTTTTGTATGGAAAAATTCAAATAAGTAGTTTTAAAAAAATCACGAAAATTTTTTGAAACGCCGTCACAAAAAAAACGGTACTCAATTTTGTGTAAAAAATGTCATATTTTCGAATTATGCAGGTTTCAAAAAAATTGAAGGGGGAGAAAGTTTTTAAAAATGCATCAAAAAATTGCATTTGCATCAAAAATGCACTTTTTTTGGAAATTTTTTTTTTATTGCATTGGTATCAAAAAGGACGAACGTTTGAATCAAATGCTTTTTGAATCGTAGAAATCCGATAGATACTTTAGCAGATATGGCTCTTCAAATGAACATACTTTTTTGATTTTTTAAATTTTTGAAGAAAATTAAATTCGCGAAAAAATCGCGATTTTTTTAAAATTTAAAAAACTGAAAATGGATATGTTTTATTAGCTTTATGGAGAACGCATACCGTTAATATAAAGAAAATCGAAAGACCTAAGGTCAGAAAATAGCATTTTTTATGTGTTTTCTGGTGGATTTTGTGATATATGTAACTTTTAAACTGTTTATCAGATTGAAACATTATGAGTGGGGCAAATAAAGTCAATGATATAAGCTTTCAAAGTAGCTAGTTTAAAGTGACCCTTTTACAATATAGCGTGAGTTACAGAGTGCCAAAGTTGACCGCCCTGAGATTAAAAGGATTTCGGAGCTAGTAACTTTTAAAAATATGCAAAGATTTTTAATTTTTTTTAGTTTTTGCAATTACCGTACTAAGGATAACAAAATCCAAAAAAAAAAAAAAATAATAAAAAATTAAAAAAAAATAAAAAATTTTATTTTCCGACAAAATATGCCAACTTTAAAAAAATATTTGTTTTTGATACAGTAATAAATGCCATCTCTGAAAAATACGCAAACAAGTGCAAAATATGAAAATTTTGGCACAGGTAAAAATTATTTAGAATATTTAAACCATGTTATGGAAGGTACATTGTTTATTTTTACAACAATATGCGAAATAATTAGTTTTTTAGCTCTCCTGAAAAGTAAGATTTTTAGAGTTGGCATTTATTGAATATAGTTCGACGAATTGTATACGGTTTCTGAAAAAAATATAAAAAAATGAATGACACTTTACAATTTTTCTTTTTTCTGCATTTTCCTTTTACAAGTCAAACTTTCTGGCTTAAGTAACCCCTAGTGAAATTCGATGCAGAACATATTCGTTGAACATTTAACCCCTTAAACGCAAGTCTTAGTAGACTTTTAAACCATTTACTAAAAAAAGTACTTAAATGACTAATAAATACGGCAGATAGAGGGTTAATATATTGTATAAAAAAATTCCCCATCAAATTCTATTGAAGACATCCAAACACTATTTTAAGCGTAAAAGAACTGTTACATTATTTTTTCCCCTTTTTTCAAACGCCTTTAAAAAGAAATCAAGAATTAAGTGGGCTATAAAAAAAAATTGAGACGTTACAGAGCAAAACCCATTAGGGGTTTTACTACTACACACAAGTACTTTCAAACTGTCTTGGTTTGGTTGAGGCCCTAAGAAATGACCCTTAAATTGTGTCACAGTGTAATTTAAAATTTTACTTTTTAAAGCATTTTTCACTTTTCGCACGAACTTTTGATCTTTGACAACCCCTAGAAAAATTTGATGAACAAAAATTTTGTGGAACATGTTAACCCTTTAAACACACATTTTATTGGTGGTCTGTGAAGATATTAAAAAAAATTCCAAAAAAATAACCGCCATCAAATTTCATTGATGAAATGTCCTAGCAGTATTTACCTCTGAACTAGTTTAAATTTCCTTTTATTGACTTATTCAAAACGCCTTTAAAAAAAATTGAAAAACTTCAGTGGGCCATAAAAAAAAGAACTCGAGCTAAGTTTTCAAAATCCTTCGGGTGTTTTGTTCTTCTATATATTGGTATACTTTTATATTTTTGTGGTCCCGTTCAAGATACACTCGAAGACCCCAAATTTATTCCACAGTGTAATAAAAAATATTGTCGTCTGGACCGCAAGATGTCCTATGTGGAATTTTACAAAATCTTAAAACGGCTTGGTGGGTTCTGTTATAACACAAATTTCAAATTTTGGCTGCACACATGAACCGGACCAAAAAATTAGGCTTCCATTCAAAATTACATTTTTATAAAATTTGCTCCAACTGTTATTTGTATGGTAGCCTACTTAGGGAGTGAGATAGGGCGTAGGTATGTTTTAAAAAAAATGTTGTAGGGTAAAAATAAATGGGGGTCGGTCTCACTAATGACCCCTCTCGGACGCACCATTGTACCGGTAGAAGCTGATTAAATAAAATAAATTTACAAAAAATAAAAAAAAATTGTATGGGGACCGCCTTAACATTTAAAGATAGAGGGTAGGTGTGTTCAGAGAAAATGTTTGGACTAAAAAAATATTGTGGTTCGGTCATACATTTTGTTGCTTTAAGGGCACTGTAAGGGCAGTTAGAGCGGTTGGAGTAAATTTTTAAAAATGTCGTTTTGTGTGGGAGCCCCCTTAGAAATTGGAGATAGGGTATAAGTTGGTTCCAAAGAAATGTTAAGACAAAAAATTTAATGCGGGTCGGTCTTATAAAGGACCCCTCGATGACGCACCATTCGAGCAGTAGAAATGATTTTAAGATTGGAAAATTACAATAAAATTTTTTCAAAAAATTTTAAAAATTAGTAATAATCGTTATCCACGATCCTCCTGGGCAAAAAATTTGTATAATCGATAGAAGTTTTACTCAAAAAAATTTCAAAAAAATCGAAGAGTACAAACATTTTCAAAATTGAGATTTTAATTTTAAAACTTAAAAACCGCATACTAGAACGCTTTTAAGAATTTTTTGGGATTTTTTTTTAAAAAGTACGTAAAAATTTTGAAAAAAATGAAATTTGGGCCATTATTGAAGAAGTTATGAGTAAAGGAACAAACTACAAATTTTTAAAAATTCGATATCTTTTGAACGGGTCATCAAAAAAATCTGAAAATTTACCACGAAGGAGTTTTCGAAGGGTACTAAAAAATGTAAACAAATTGGGAAAATCAAAGTGTCCGATTTAACATGGAATGCCCCATGATATTTTATTAAATTGAGTTACACCAAAAATACTTTACATTTTACTTTTTTGAACATTTTCCTAGCATCGCACAAATTATTGGCCGTTGAAAACTCCTAGGGAAATTTGATGCAGAACATTTTTGTAGAACAGTTTAACCCTTTAAATGCACAAGTTAATGGTTTTGTAGGAGAGCACTAGAAATGTGGACAAAAATGACTCATAAAAATGGGAGAAAGATGGTTAATATATTCTACGAAGAGAACCGTCTCTAAATTTCACTAAATACATGGTAAAATATTATTTAGCTCACAAGTAGATTTAGTACATTTTTAAACTTATTTCATACTATTTTGGAAAAATACAACTTTTTTATTGGTATTTTTCGCGTATTTTATTTTCGGCACTACTTTAAGAATTTGTCGGTCTGGTCCATGTGTACAAAATTGTGTCGGACGATGTAACCAACAGAGCTTCACTAATGCAAAGTAAAAAAAAAATCTTACAAATGCAGTGGTACCAGTAATTAAAAGACAAGGTGGCACGAATAATGACTTTTTTCGAATTTCTTCGATCGCCGGGCAAGTTATAGTTCGTTTTGGTCTAAAAACTCTATGTTTAAATTTTTAGCCTAATCGGACAAAATTAACACGTGCCTTTGGGCGGTTAAAGTTTTTCCACAACAAATTTTTCCAATACAAACCAACAATTTTTTTTTCGATATTTTATTTTGTTTGTTTATTATTTTTTTTTATAAGCGACTTAAAATTAAATTTTGATGGGATAATCACTTTCACTTCAAAATTAAGTTCGAAAAAAAAATAAAAATTTAGGGCCGTTGGGGTCCTACGCTCAAAAAATTTTTTTTTTTAGTTTTGACTTGAAAGGATTTTGACTGAGATATTGCTTTTAATGAAAAAAAAAACAATTCGCGAAAAAAAACAATACATTTATTAAATTTATATTTAAAAACTTTCCCAAAAGCATAAAAAATATATTTTTGTAGTACTTTAGCTTTACAAATTTTAAATCACGAATATAGCGAATATTAGCGCTAACTTCAAAAAACGTCTAGCACCATCGAATTCAGCGTACCCGAAATAGCTTTACCACTGTGCGCCTAGCACAGTGTAATTAAACAAAAAAAAAAAATTTTAAAAATCAAAAAAAATGTTTGGTTTGTATGGAAAAAACATTTTTTGGAGCAAAACTTTAACCCCCCAAAGGCACAAGCTAATTTTGTCCAATTTGGCTAAAAAATTTAAACATAGAGTTTTTAGACCAAAACGAACCATAGTTTTCCCGGTGATCGACAAAATTCGAAAAAAGGTCATAATTTGGGCCACCCTAATGATCATACAATGTATAATTTTTCACTATTAATCCACTTTTAAAAAATACGATTATCTCAAAACTTTTACTTAAGATCCACGTACTTGGACCAATATCCTTTACACAGGAATCAGTATGCATTTGCAAAAGGCAAATCTACTGATTCGGCTTTACATCATCTGGTGACAGTTATAGAAAAAGCCCATAAGGACAAGGAAATGGCTCTTTGTGCCTTTCTGAATATTGGGGGAGCTTTTGATAATACTGGTTATGACTCCATTGAATCTGCACTTCGGTGTAGACGTGTAGATCAGGGTACATGTAGATGGATTAAGAACATGCAGGGAAATAACCGCATATATGGGTTGCACTCGAGTCACATTGAATGCCGTTAAAGGCTGCCCTCAGAGCGGCGTCCTATCTCCACTACTATGGTCCTTGGTGATAGACGACTTGCTTCAGAGGCTAGATAATATGGGTTATCAAGCAATAGGTTACGCGAACGATTTAGTAGTCATAGTAACTGGTAAATTCGGCAGTATCATCTCGGATATTATATGCAACGCTCTACACTCAAAATAATTACTCTGTTAAATACTCTGTAAAATGACTGTAATCTCAATTCGACAAATATTTGACAAAGTTATCTGTCGAAATACAGATTTTAAGAAAATACTTTGTATTTTCTTGTGACCGAAAAACAAAATTTTATCTGTAATTTTATTTTTTACTTTGTAATCTCTATTTTACAGATAATAAACAGTTTTTTTGTTAAAATACGAATTTTAGAAAAATACTTTGTTTTTTCTCGTAACCAAAATACTAATTTTCATTTTACTTATTGCTCTGTAAAAATAAAAATCACTTCAAAAAACTAAACCCACCTTTAAAAAGTGTCTTAAATTACAATAACAACTGGTAATTTTATGAGGATGACGTGTAAAATTGGAGTTACTTGGTAAAAACTCATAATATTCACAAAAATAAAAAATTAAATTTGCAATTTGGAAGCATTAAAGCGGTAAAATTTAACAAAATTTTAATGCTTTTGAAGCAGAGAAGTTTTACTTATAAAATCGATTTAACTAAAACTTTGTAAATTTACAGTTTTTTTTTGTAAAATTTTGAACTCATAAAATGCATTTAACTCAAACTTTGTAAATTTACAGAGCTTTTTTGGTAAAATTCTTTTCCGTTTTATCAATATTTTACAGATAATTCTATAAATTTACAGTTTTTTTTTTCGAAATCATTTTACAGAGTTTTCTTCGTAAAATAACAAAAAATCTTGCTGGTTGGAAATCTATGGTATTTTCTGCTGGCTCAGCAGAGTATCTCTGTAATTTAACAGAGTGATTATTTTGTGTGTACGTTTGGTAATGGGCTGGTGCACTGAACAGGGTCTTTCCATTAACCCTAACAAGACTATTATAGTCCCGTTTACTAGGAGAAGAAATCTCAATTTATGTATAATTTCCGTAGAGAATACTATTATCCAACTCTCTAAGGAGGTAAAATATTTGGGAGTTATCTTGGATACGAAACTTACTTGGAATTCACATTTAGACGGCACTATCAGAAAGGCTATTGCGGCATTATGGGCAGCGAATAGGATTGTTGGTAGGACCTGGGGATTGAGCCCCAAAATGGTCATGTGGATCTACAAGATGATTGTAAGACCGATCATGACGTACGCTGTCATAGTCTGGTGGCCGAAGACTATGCAGACGGATGCCACCGTAAGACCAGGCAAGGTACAGCGTCTGGCTTGCACTCTTATCACGGGTGCTACGAAAACCTGCCCAACTTTGGCCCAAGAAGCCATTTTGGGTCTCACACCTCTCGACATATTTATTAGATCTACGGCAACTATGGCTTCGCGTAGAATGAATATCGATTACTCTGACCCTCGCAACTTGAGCGGTCACTCCAATATTCTTTCTTCAATGGGAATTAGGAAAAGCCTAGATATGCCGACGGATAGAATAAACACTGTGCTTCGCTTTGGTGTCTACGGTCCAAACACGTGGATCTCCGAACCAATGGGTAGGTGGCCTACAGTTTTTCAGGCTGAAATTCAGGCTATTACAATATGCGCTACACTCAAAATAATACATTAGTAGATTTACCAATTTTTTTTTGCTAATGCTGGTTAGCTAACTTTTAGCAAATTTTTAGTTTAGATTAGCATGTTAGCAAAAATATCTTGTAAACTTCATTTAGCGCATTAGCAATTTTAAACAAAATTTAAACTATTTTTTTTTGCTAGATTTAAAGTTGAGTTGACCAAATTTTTACAAGCTTTTTTGCTAATATTAGCAAAATAAATGGTAAATTTTTTTTATTTTCAGAAAACTTAAAATGGCGCTATCTCGGAAACTAAGCCAGATAGAGCAAAATGGAGGCCATTTTTGGTTCTTAGAATCTCCATAGTATCGCCGGTCCTCTTCACATGTGTGGACCCTAATAGGCCCTAACTTTGGATCCAAAAAAGTTAGCATTCCCGAAAATTTTAAAATACTCATATCTCGGTAAATATTGCCGACACAACAAAAAGTCCAAAAGCATTTTTGTAGCTCTCAACACATAGAACAAGACCGAAAAATAGTCAAAAGCTCTCCGAGTAATATTTTTGAAGTTATCGAGTTTTTTAATTCTCAAGACCCCAGTGGTCCCCTATAATCACGTATCTCAAAAACTAAGCAAGGTAGAGCGAAACGGACACAAATTTTGGATCAAAAACTATGACGATTTTTAAGGAACCCAACTAGATCTAGGCCCATCGGGGTCTGGACCTATCGGATCCGAACCCAATGGGGTCCTCAGATGTGTATGAACTAAGTTCAAAAAAAAAAAAATTTAGTTAACTAATTGTTGGCAAAACATTTTTGCTAACTTTAGCAAAAAAATTGTGGGTTCAAAATCAGCAAATTTTCTTGTAGATTTACAAGCTTTTTTTTTTGCTAACATTACAGTTTTTTTTTTGAGTGTAGAGCTAATATTGCAAAGGGTATGAAGGGTACTCATATTTCAATCTTCTCTGATAGCCAGGCAGCACTTCAAGCGCTGTCTTCTTGGGAATTTAAATCCAAAATGACACTGGAATGTTTTGATACCCTTCAACAGCTGGCCGGGAGAAACAAAATTACTCTATTTTGGATCCCTGGTCATAGAGGTTTTAAGGGTAATGAGATAGCGGATGATTTTGATAGAAATGCCTCCGCTACTCCTATGACCGGACCCGAACCTTTGTGCATCGTTTTTGTGTCGACTTTGTCTTAAGGAAGTGGAAACAACGCAACACATATTATGTGAGTGCGTCGCAATATGTAAGATCAGAAGACGGTTCTTAGACAAAGAATTGCTTAATTCTGCGGATATAAAGCTAGCTTCTCCATCCTCTGTTATAATGTTCATTAGGAACATTGAACAGAGTTTGAATTAGATCTAGCCTTTAGGGCTAGATCACCCCTTGAATGATAATGAATGATCTCAAAACTTTACAAACAACCCATGCACATTAAAAAAGGAAATTAAAATAATTAATCCTTTGATATTTATAATATTGAACCTAACATTTTAGAACGTCATATTTATATTTTTTTTGTGGTGTTGTAAAATCCCTCTATTATCGTGTAAACAAACCATCTATCAATTTTTCATTTTTATTTTTTTGTTTATTGTTTATTTCTTATGTTGCAGCAGTATAAACAATACAATCACTACAATCAGTTAAACAACAACAACAATAACAGCAGCAACAACAAGATCGTCAACATCACCACCAACAACATCATCATCGTCATCTTCTACACTCTACAATCTAAGAAGACAAATTATGGCCCACAACAACCAGAAAAACACATCTTCTAAACAAAACAAAATCATGCAACTAAAACATCTTCGTCTACTACAGCTGCATCAAATTGTTGCAGCTACTGTCATTTTTGTTTTACTATTCACTTGCATTTGTGTCAGTGGGGTAAGTACAGAGTACAGCATAGTATAATAATAAAGTCTCTCCATTATAAGGGAAACCCAGCAAAAATAAGATTTGGAATATAAAGAATTTCAAAGAACTTTTACTTAAGCTTACAAGTGGCGAAATTATAAACGAAAATTACATTGTATGACTGTTTAAAACTAAATTTGAAGAATTTTCATTAAAAAATTGTATTGTTTTTTTTTTTAATTTTACACTGTACAACATTTTTAAACTTTTTCCAAAATTACGCGGTTCCGACGATAAATTCTGGTAGAGGAGACCAAAAAAATATACGTTTTGAAAAATCACATAAGAATTTTATTTTAGTGACGGTTAAAGTTTTCCAGCTTTGGCCTGTTCTTGCTGCATATCGGTATATAAAACTATGTTTTCTTTACATATGCGGTTATTGCAAATATTTTTGTTAAATATATTAACCTTCTAACTCCCCCCATAGCGGTATTTTTTTGGCTCTATTCTAACAAATCGTAAAAAAGACCACAAAGGAGGGGGGAGGGTGGGGATGAAATGTTCTATAAAAATGTTTGGCATAAAATTTTATTATACTGCACTCAAAAAAATAAATTTGTAAAACGCCTGGTAAAATGCCTTGTAATCCCGTTCTACCAATATTTAACAATTTTCCTTGTTTTTTAACAAAAAATCTTGTACTTTGCTCAAACGAGAACTACAGTTTTATTGGTAATTTTACAAGTTTATTTTCGTAATTGTATTCTACCATTTTGAAAAGTTATTTTACAAAAAAAAAACTGTAATTTTACAACAAAGTTTTTATTACGAGGATTCTAGTTGAATTACAAAAAAACTGTTATTTTTCAAAAATTATGTTATACGACGATTTATGTCCCGGACAATTTTTTTTTTTTTTTTTATTAAAAAATATTTTTTAAAAAAAAGTTGACAAAATTTTGAAAAATTTATTACGAGGATTCTAGTTAATTAACAAAAAAAAAAACAGTTATTTTACAAATATGATTTTATTATGAGGATTTATGTTGTTTAACATTTTTTTTTTTGTAAATTTACCATTTTGGTTTGTAAATTTACCATTTTTTTAAACATATTTACCATTTTTTCTTGTAAGTTTACAATTTTTTTCCCGGCTTTAAAACAATATTTTTACCAATAAAATTGGTTATTTTACCAATTTTTGACGCATTCAAAATTACGAGGAAATCCTCGTAATTTTACGAGAATTTTACCTACGTCCTATTTTACGAGAATAGCCTCGTAAAATCACGAGATTTTTTGGTAATTTTACAAGGTTTTTTTTTTGAGTGTGTATATATCAGAACACACCAAAGCCCAGAAATTAACACAAATACCAAAAAAAAAGTCAAACTCACGATTTTCCATTAAAAAAAACTACAAAAAAAATTAACCCTTAGTGGGCAATCAAGAATTTGACTGATTTTTGGTGTTTGTGTTAAGTTTTGGACTTTGATGTGTTCTGACACGTATAGTAAAATTTTATGGTCAACATTTTTGTAGAACATTTCACAACCGCCCCCCTTTTTAGGGGCGTTTTATACGATCTGTTAGAATAGAGCCAAAAATTAAAGTTATGTGTGGAAGTTAGAGGGTTAATAAGTTCCACACAAATATTTTCCATTATATTCTCTACAAACTTGAACAAACCCTAAACATCGGATGTAAAGAACACATAGTTTAATAGTCAAATTCAAGATTGCCAATTAAAAAAATTACAAAAAAAAAATAACCCTTAGTGGGCAATTTAGAATTTGAATGGTTTTTTATGGTTTTGTTAAGTTTTGGGCTTTGGTGTGTTCTGACACTTAGTAAAATTTTATGGTCAACTCTTTTGGAGAACATTTAATCCCAGCCCTCCTCCTCTTTTCTGGTGTTTTTTAACGATTTGTTACAAAGATCAAATGAAATAAAAATATTATCCAGTTCGTGTTTAACGACTTTTTTCATTTTTGTCGGACGGTATTATATTTCACAAATTTCCATTTATATTTCAGAAATTTCCATTTATGTTTCAGACATTTCTAATTGTATTTCAAAAATTTCCACTTGTATTTCAAAATTTTCTAAATATTTTTCCATTTAATTTCAATTTGCATTTTAAAATTTTCTAAATGCTTTTACGAAAATTCGATTTGTAATTCAAAAAATTCCACTTATATTTTAGAAATTTTCAATTGTGTTTTAAAAAATTTCATATACATATGGGGCATTCCATGTCAAATCGGACACTTTGAAAATTTTTTTTTTTAGATTTTCCCAATTTGTTTACAGTTTTTAGTACCTTTCGAAAATTCCTTCGTGGTAAATTTTAAGATTTTTTTGATGACCCGTTCAAAAGATATCGAATTTTTAAAAATTGGTGGTTTGTTCCTTTACTCAAACTTCTATTACTCATAACTTCTTCAATAATGGTCCGAATTTCAAATTTTTTTTTCTTCAAAATTTTTGTTTTTTTACCTACTTTTTAAAAAAATCCCAAAAAATTCTTAAAAGCGCTCTAGTATGTGATTTTTAAGTTTTAAAATTTAAATCTCATTTTTGAAAATGTTTGTACTCTTCGATTTTTTTGAAATTTTTTTGTGTAAAACTTCTATTAATTCTACAAACTTTTTGCCCAGGAGGATCGTGGGACAACGATTATTACTATTTTTTTAAATTTTTTGAAAAAAATTTATTGTAATTTTCCAATCTTAAAATCATTTCTACTGCTACAATGGTGCGTTATAGAGGGGTCATTTATAAGACCGACCCCCATTAATTTTTACGTCTTAGCACTTTCTGTAACAAACTAATACCCTATCTCCAATTTTTAAGGGGGCTCCCACACAAAACGACATTTTTTAAAATTTGCTCCAACCGCTCTAACTGCCCTAATAGTGCCCTTAGAGCAACAAAATGTATGACCGACCCACAATATTTTTTTAGTCCAAACATTTTCTCTGAACACATCTACCCTCTATCTTTAACTGTTAAGGCTGTCCCCATACATTTTTTTTATTTTTTGTAAATTTTTTTTATATAATCAGCTTCTACCGGTCCAATGGTGCGTCTGAGAGGTGTCATTAGTGAGACCGACCCCCATTTATTTTTACCCTACAACATTTTTTTAAAACATTTCTACGCCCTATCTCCACTCCCTAAGTAGGCTCCCATACAAATAACAGTTATAATAAAATTTTATAAAAATGTAATTTTGAATGGAAGCCTACTTAGGGAGTGGATATAGGGCGTAGGTATGTTTTAAAAAAATGTTGTAGGGTAAAAATAAATGGGGGTCGGTCTCACTAATGACCCCTCTCGGACGCACCAATTTACAAAAAATCAAAAAAATTGTATGGGGACCGCCTTAAAAATTAGAGATAGAGGGTAGGTTTGTTCAGAGAAAATGTTTGGACTAAAAAAATATTGTGGGTCGGTCATACATTTTGTTGCTCTAAGGGCACTATTAGGGCAGTTAGAGCGGTTGGAGCAAATTTTAAAAAATGTCGTTTTGTGTGGGAGCCCCCTTAGAAATTGGAGATACGATATTAGTTTGTTTCAAAGAAATGTTAAGACGTAAAAATTAATGGGGTCGGTCTTATAAATGACCCCTCTATGACGCACCATTGGAGCAGTAGAAATGATTTTAAGATTGAAAAATTACAATAAATTTTTTTCAAAAAATTTTAAAAAAATAGTAATAATCGTTGTGCCACAATCCTCCTGGGCAAAAAATTTGTAGAATCGATAGAAGTTTTACATAAAAAAATTTCAAAAAAATCGAAGAGTACAAACATTTTTAAAAATGAGATTTAAATATTAAAATTTAAAAATCACATACTAGAGGGCTTTTAAGAATTTTTTGGGATGTTTTTTTTTTAAAAGTACGTAAAAAAACAAACATTTTGAAGAAAAAAAAATTAAATTTGGACCATTATTGAAGAATTTATTAGTAAAAGAAGTTTGAGTAAAGGAACAAACTACCAATTTTTAAAAATTCGATATAATCTGAAAATTCACCACGAAGGAGTTTTAGAAGGGTACTAAAAACTGTAAACAAATTGGGAAAATCTAAAAAAAAAAATTTCAAAGTGTCCGATTTGGCGTGGAATGCCCCATATATATTTTGAGTAGGCTTATTCTAGCTCGAGGTCATTATTTCCCTTACTAATTAAAACTTTGATATTTTCATAGAATAATTTTCAAGAAAATTTTTTTTCTATTTTAAATTTATTTGTGTTGGTAATTTTTGCAAGACTTAATCGACACGCGTTTTGGAATTTGTCAGGTTCCATTTTCAAGATTATTTAGCAAATATAAAAACCCTATACTACAAGTAGCAATGGGATTTCAATGACAAATCCTTAATTACACAGTGATACAAAATCGAACTTTCCGAATCGAAATGGGATGAAACCAAAAGCAAATGAAAGCTGACATTTTACATAACAAAACCCTCAAGGCATTTTTTAGTTCAGCGCTAGATTATTATTTTACACACATTTAAAATTGGTGATTTTAAAGCATTTAAAGTTTTTGTGTACTTAACATGTCCTATTTTAGGGGCCCTAATTGGACATTTGGGATGTAACGTCCAAACTTAAAATTACGTTAGCTATAACCGGTATGAATTTCATTGCAATCGGTCCCGTATCTACTTAAGCCCACTTCAGACTATAACACAGAGTCGTAAGAAAATACGTATCTTAAATAATACGAAATTTTCCCCGCTTGTCAAAAAATCGTTTAAAAAGTCCTTTGCGTATTTACACCATCACATCTTAAATATTATCAAAACAAATACAACCCTGATCTTATGAAAAGCGTACACGTTTTCTCATTTTTAGAGAAATTTCTAAAAATGAGAATACGTATCCGCTTGTCATTTTTCAATCCCTATTTCTCTTGGTTTTATACCGATTTGTATTTACACCATAGTATTTTATAGATTTTACACAAAATTTTGACAGATATTATTACAAATATTATAGTCTGAAGGCACCTTTACTGAATAGCCAAAGTATTAAAAATAATCCACCGTAGACATTCACATTGCGTATGATTGTTATTTAAATGAAATTACAAAAATAATCATACGCCTTATACAGTTTTCAATCAATTATAATTATAACAAAATTCACCAACTTCAAATGCGTGGACAAAAAATCTAGCGCTGATCTAAAAAAAAGCATTGAGGGTTTCATCCCATTCCAATTTTGGTTGTTGCACTGTGTAATTAATTCTAAACAAATTTTTAGCCAAAAGGAAGGAAAACTAAAAATATTTATTTTTTATACTTGTCTTTCCTTTAAATATTCAATTCTTTCAAAAACTTCTGTTTGCTGGGTGTTAATAAAATCCATACCAAAAAGATCATGTATATTTAGTTTTGGTTTCTCGTGTACTTTAACCATTACATCAAATTACTTTTTATTAAAGTTTTTTGGTTTTTGTTTTTGAAAATTTTTATTTTCAAAAAAATACAAAACGACGAAAAGTGAAGGCAACTAAATGTTAATTTTATTGGCAATACTGTTTTTTTTTTTGATTTTCATTTAATGGATGTGTGTGATGTACATGAGAACTTTTTTTTGTACAATAGCCCTTTATGGATTTAAATGGTTTTTTTAGTCATGTTTTTTAAGACTTAAATTTATTATGACTAAAATTTAAAATAAAATGTTTGTAATTCATATTTCAAATGCATATTCAAATTAAAGGTTCGTAAGTTTTGTTTGTTTAACATAATTTGCATATCCTCTACTTTTTGTTGGCGACAGAGGTTGTACATAAGTTTGTCAGTTCGTTTGTAGCACCTCGAAATATCGATCTAGGATCCCATACTTTTAAGATGATCTAGCGATGTTCGACCTTTCATCTTTTTGTCTGTAGAAAACACGATAAATTTTTAAAAACAACTCTAGACACTAAGACTTACTTAAGAAAGATGAGAGAAAAATTAGAGTTTTTCAGTTGCTTTTTATAAGGATGCAAAAGCCTCAGCAGCCTCTATTAAGTCTCTTAAAACGGACGGGCATCGCTAGATGGACTTAAAATCGATTGAGAATCATAAATATATGTACTTTATTGGGTCCTAGCCCAATATTTCGAGTAGGAAGAATTGAAGTGACAATCTTATATACCCTCTATAACTAGAGTGGAGGGTATAAAAAAATTTTTTATATACAAAAAATTATGATTTATTTTATTATTATTTTATTCGACCTTTAAAATGTTATATTTTGAGTAGGTTTATTCTATTTTTCCTTTACTAATTAAAATTGTGATATTCTCATAGAATAATTTTCAAGAAAGATATTCTTCAATTTTGAATTTATTTATATTGGTAAATTTTGCTAGACTAAGCCGACACATGTTTTGAATTTTGTCAGAATCCATTGTCAAGACTATTCAGCAAATATAAAAACCCTGTACTACAAGTAGCATAGGGAATTTAAATGACAATTGTTAATGTTCAAACATAAAAAATAATACTTATTCAACTCTACACTCATTGTGTATTAGAAGAAGAAAATTGTACATTCTTTTAGTTTGATAACAATTGTCAAAAAACCAACAAAAATTTATTAAAACAGATTTACATATGATTACCCATGGGATATTATTATATGCCAGATGTTATACAAGAAAAACTTGGAAGTTTTACTAAAAAAAAAAAAAATAATAACAAACTACATATTTCTGTAAAAGTTCAAAATAATCTGTACTCAAATATTTTGAAATTCAGAAAACAGAATCAGTAAAATCACAGACAATTTTCAGTTGTTTTCTTAAACTGAATTACAGAGAAAAAACCAGTGTTCGAAAAAAAAAACAGTACGTTATTTAACGTTCCGTTCCAAGAACACATTCACTAAAAAGTTTTTTAGTGGTTGTGAAGGTGTTCGCAAACAGAATTCCGAACGTTATGCCTGCGAGTTGAAGAACAGAAACTTTACGATAACGTACCGAACTAGGTTAGAAACAAAATAAAGTTCTTTTAGTGTTCTGTTTGCGAACTTTTGAGACATTTTTTTTTAAATTTAAAATGGCGATATCTCGAAAACTAAGCAAGATAGAGCAAATCGGAGCACATTTTTGGTTCTTGGGATCTCCATAGTATCGCTAGGCCTCTACATATGGGTGGACCCCATTGGGTCCTTATTTTGAATCTAAAAAAGTTAGCATTCCGGGAAATTTAAAAATGCACATATCTCGCTAAATACTGCCGACACGACATAAAGTCTAAAAGCGGTCATGTACTACGAGGCAAGATCCACAAAAATGCTTTTAGACTTTTCATCGTGTCGGCAGTATTTAGCGAGATATGTGCATTTCCCGGAATGCTAACTTTTTTAGTTTCAAAATAAGGACCCAATGGGGTCTACCCATGTGTAGAGGCCTAGCGATACTATGGAGATCCCAAGAACCAAAAATGTGCTCCGTTTTGCTCTATCTTGCTTAGTTTTCAAGATATCGCCATTTTAAATTTAAAAAATGTCTCAAAAGTTCGCAAACAGAACACTAAAAGAACTTTATTTTGTTTCTAACCTAGTTCGGTACGTTATCGTAAAGTTTCTGTTCTTTAACTCGCAGGCATAACGTTCGGAATTCTGTTTGCGAACACCTTCACAACCACTAAAAAACTTTTTAGTGAATGTGTTCTTGGGACGGCACGTTTCGATAACGTACGGTCGCTCCATAGTTCCGTACAGAACACTAACGTACCGTACGTTAGAGTTTTTTTTCAAACCCTGAAAAAAACATATATGTCAGCCGAAAAATCTGCTTAAAATTTGCTAAATTAAATCGAATGCTGTTTTATAGACCTTTTTAAAGAGTTTTTCTTTTGCTTGTACTAAAAAACTAAAGACTTAAGACAAAAACTTGAAATATATGAAGTTTCTTTTCTAAGGTTTTTTGTTATAATAACACTGTTCAACAAATTTAGGGTGACTTAATGTAGTTGGCTTGAGACTAAAAAAAAACGAAAGTACTCTAATGGTAGACTAAAACCCCCTAAGAATTTTAAACATGAATTTACAGTTTTTTTATGGCCCACTGAAGTTTTTCAAAGGCGTGTGGATTAAGTGAAATAAATGATGTAAATATACTTCTGAGCTAAGTAATGTTCTTTAATGTATGCAGTAAAATTTTATGGTGTTTTTTTTCTTAGAACATGTTAATCCTCTAACGCTCATTCTAAGGGGTCATTTTAGTCCTTTATTCAAAAACTGTGTTTTAGTTTTTTTTTTTAACACAGTTTTCCAAAAAGGACTAAAATACCCTTTAGTATTAACATTAGATGGTTAATGTGTTCTACTGAAAAGAAGCAAAATAAAATTTTACATCTACGAACGTTTCTTACCTCAGAAGTATATGGGGCATTCCATGTCAAATCGGACACTTTGAAAATTTTTTTTTTAGATTTTCCCAATTTGTTTACAGTTTTTAGTACCCTTCGAAAACTCCTTCGTGGTAAATTTTCATATTTTTTTTATGACCCGTTCAAAAGATATCGAATTTTTAAAAATTCGTAGTTTGCTCCTTTACTCAAACTTCTTTTACTCATGACCTCTTCAAGAATGGTCCAAATTTCATTTTTTTTTTTTTTTTCAAAATTCTTGTTTTTTTGCGTACTTTCTAAAAAAAATCCCAAAAAATTCATAAAAGCGTTCTAGTATGCGATTTTTAAGTTTTTAAATTTAAGTCTCATTTTTGAAAATGTTTGTACTCTTCGATTTTTTTGAATTTTTTTTGTGTAAAACTTCTATCGATTCTACAAATTTTTTCCCCAGGAGGATCGTGGATAGCGATTATAACTATTTTTTAAAATTTTTTGAAAAAATTTTATTGTAATTTTCCAATCTTAAAATCATTTCTACTGCTGCAATGGTGCGTCATAGGGGGGTCATTTATAAGACCGACCCCCATTAATTTTTACGTCTTAACACTTTCTGGAACAAACTAATACCCTATCTCCAATTTCTAAGGGGGCTCCCACACAAAACGACATTTTTTAAAATTTGCTCCAACCGCTCTAACTGCCCTAATAGTGCCCTTAGAGCAACAAAATGTATGACCGACCCACAATATTTTTTTAGTCCAAACATTTTCTATGAATACACCTACCCTCTATCTCTAATTGTTAAGGCGGTCCCCATACAATTATTTTTATTTTTTGTAATTTAGTTTTATTTTATCAGCTAATACCGGTCCAATGGTGCGTCCGAAAGGGGGCATTAGTGAGACCGACCCCCATTTATTTTTACCCTCCAACATTTTTGTAAAACATACCTACGCCCTATCTCCACTCCCTAAGTAGGCTCCCATACAAATAACAGTTGGAGAAAATTTTATAAAAATATAATTTTGAATGGAAGCCTACTTAGCGAGTGGAGATAGGGCTGTGGTATGTTTTACAAAAATTTTTGAGGGTAAACATAAATGGGGGTTGGTGTCAATAATGACCCCTCTCGGACGCACCATTGGACCGGTAGAAGCTGATTAAATAAAACAAATTTACAGAAAATAAAAAAAAAATGTATGGGGACCGCCTTAACAATTAGAGATAGAGGGTAGGTGTGTTCAGAGAAAATGTTTGGGCTAAAAAAATATTGTGGGTCGGTCATACATTTTGTTGCTCTAAGGGCACTATTAGGGCAGTTAGAGCGGTTGGAGCAAATTTTAAAAAATTTCGTTTTGTGTGGGAGCCCCCTTAGAAATTGGAGATATGGTATTAGTTTGTTCCAAAGAAATGTTAAGACGTAAAAATTAATGGGGGTCGGTCTTATAAATGACCCCTCTATGACGCACCATTGGAGCAGTAGAAATGATTTTAAGATTGAAAAATTACAATAAATTTTTTTCAAAAAATTTAAAAAAATAGTAATAATCGTTATCCCATGATCCTCCTGGACAAAAAATTTGTAGAATCGATAGAAGTTTTACACAAAAAAATTTCAAAAAAATCGAAGAGTACAAACATTTTCAAAAATGAGATTTAAATTTAAAAACTTAAAAATCGCATACTAGAGCTTTTAAGAATTTTTTGAGATTTTTTTTTAAAAAGTACGCAAAAAAACAAAATTTTTGAAAAAAAAAAATTAAAATTTGGACCATTATTGAAGAAGTTATGAGTAAAAGTAGTTTGAGTAAAGGAACAAACTACCAATTTTTAAAAATTCGATATCTTTTGAACGGGTCATCAAAAAAATCTGAAAATTTACCACGAAGGAGTTTTCGAAGGTTACTAAAAACTGTAAATAAATTGGGAAAATCTAAAAAAAAAAAATTTTAAAGTGTCCGATTTCACATGGAATGCCCCATATATACGTCATTTATTTCACTTATTCCACACTCCTTTAAAATTTCGTATATCGACCAAAATTCATGTCCGAATTTTTTTACCAAATCCGGCTCAAAAATATTTTGCGTACTTTATTGAACAAGTATTGAAAAAATCCAAAAACGCGATTTTGGTCCATAGATGCTGTTTTTTAAATATGAAAATTATTTTTTTTATCCAAATTAGTCTCAAAAGTTGGAAAATGTTAAATGTAGTATCTAAAAAAATTAAAAAAAAAAAAGATTTTGGTCCGAAATGCTGCCCGAGTAAAAAAAAACTTTTAAGATCTAATTTGAATTCAAAATTGGCTGTATCAACTTGGATCATATATTGATCTAATTGTATTATTTTAGACACACACATATAAAAAATGATACAATTAGATCCGAATTTCGGTCAGATCCAAATAAATCCACTTGATCTTATTTTATAGAAATTAATATAGATTTATATAATTACATAAAGTCAGATATATTTATGTATAACCTCAGATAAGAAAATGGAGCCCCCGACTAAAAAAAAATAATACGGTGCCATATAACATTTGATCCCAAAAATGGAGGATCCAAAAATATATGATTATATCTTATTAGATCAAAATTTAGATAATAAGATATAATTAGATCCCAAAAATGGAACGGTAAATATTATCTAATTTGATATTATAAAAAATTAGATATAATAAGATCTAATAATATATAATTATATCTTATTAGATCTAATATGATCTTTAATATCAAATCAGATGAAATTTACCCGAGTAAAAAAGATATGATATATTCATATATGCTAATATATAATTATTTAAATTTATATATGGTTATTAGAGTGTCCCTTATTTTGGAAATGTTGGAAATGTTGGGACGGTACCCACTCATTTTTTTCCTTTTGACTAAAAAATAACTCAGGAAAAATTTTACGCCCCTACGACCACGCCTTCCCTACGCGACGGGGCCGTAAAGAGCGGGGCCTTAAAAATCATTTTTCCATACAAACCAAAAAAATTTTTTTTTGATTTTTAATTTTTTTGTTATTAATTATAATATTACTTGGTTAGCTTATTCACGACAAAAAATTTGATTTTGGTGGGATGAGGCTTTCAGTTCTAAAAAATTTTTCGAAAAAAAAAATTTAGAGCTTTTGGGGTCCTACAGTAAAAATTTTTTAAAAAAATTTTTTTTTTAGTTTTGACAAGCAACCGTTTTAGTTGAATTGTTGCTTTTAATGATATATTTTCATAAAAAAATATTATTCCTATCTGTGACATCTTTATCGTGATCTAAAAAAGGGTAAAAAATGCATTTTTGATGTTTTTCGATACACGATCAAGATGTCACAGATATGAATAATATTTTTTTATGAATATATATCATTAAAAGCAACATTACAACTAAAACCGTTGCTTGTCAAAACTAAGAAAAAAAATATTTTAAAAAATTTTTACTGTAGGACCCCAAAAGCTCTAATTTTTTTTTTCGAAAAATTTTTTAGAACTGAAAGCCTCATCCCACCAAAATCAAATTTTTTGTCGTGAATAAGCTAACCAAGTAATATTATAATTAATAACAAAAAAATTAAAAATCAAAAAAATTTTTTTTTGGTTTGTATGGAAAAATGATTTTTAAGGCCCCGTTCTTTAAGGCCCCGTCGCGTAGGGTAGGCGTGGTCGTAGGGGCGTAAAATTTTTCCTGAGTTATTTTTTAGTCAAAAGGAAAAAAATGAGGGGGTACCGTCTCAACATTTCCAACATTTCCAAAATAAGGGACACTCTAATGGTTATGCATGAACATTGTTATGGACATATACGTTTATATATAGCATTGTATTTTTCCTTATTTTTTAATATGATAACATACATATTCATATATATTTATATACCGATCTATATGAAATTAGATATGACATGTAAGATCGGGAATTTTTAGATATGGCAGATAAAAATATATCTGATTTTATTTATAATTATATCCCGAAAAAATTTTTTAAAGTTTTCTAAGTCCCGGACAATTAAAAAAAAATTAAAAAATTTTCAAGTCCTAAAAAATTTTATGAATTTTATTTATCTGTTCATATATAATTAAGATCTAATTTGAATTCAAAATTGGCTGTATCAACTTGGATCACATATTGATCTAATTGTATTATTTTAGACACACACATATAAAAAATGATACAATTAGATCCGAATTTCGGTCAGATCCAAATAAATCCACTTGATCTTATTTTATAGAAATTAATATAGATTTATATAATTACATAAAGTCAGATATATTTATGTATAACCTCAGATAAGAAAATGGAGCCCCCGACTAAAAAAAAAATAATACGGTGCCATATAACATTTGATCCCAAAAATGGAGGATCCAAAAATATATGATTATATCTTATTAGATCAAAATTTAGATAATAAGATATAATTAGATCCCAAAAATGGAACGGTAAATATTATCTAATTTGATATTATAAAAAATTAGATATAATAAGATCTAATAATATATAATTATATCTTATTAGATCTAATATGATCTTTAATATCAAATCAGATGAAATTTACCCGAGTAAAAAAGATATGATATATTCATATATGCTAATATATAATTATTTAAATTTATATATGGTTATGCATGAACATTGTTATGGACATATACGTTTATATATAGCATTGTATTTTTCCTTATTTTTTAATATGATAACATACATATTCATATATATTTATATACCGATCTATATGAAATTAGATATGACATGTAAGATCGGGAATTTTTAGATATGGCAGATAAAAATATATCTGATTTTATTTATAATTATATCCCGAAAAAATTTTTTAAAGTTTTCTAAGTCCCGGACAATTAAAAAAAAATTAAAAAATTTTCAAGTCCTAAAAAATTTTATGAAAATTTTCCAAAGTCCGGACACAAAATTTGTTGGCAATTTTTTTTGAGTAAAAAATTATTGAAAATATTTTTAGGAAAATTTTTATGTTTTTAAAAAATTTTTAAGTTCCGAAAAAATGTTTTTAAATTTTCGAAGACACAAACATTTTTTGGAATTTTTAAATCCCTTAAAAATGATTTTAGAAAACAAAATTGACAAATTTTTAATAAAAAAAAAAATCCGAAGAATGCAATAAAAACTCTTCTAATTGATAATGTATCCAATCTGATAAAATAGTTTCTAATTTCACGTTAAAAATTCCAAAAAATGTTACCAGATTTCATCTAATTATATAAAAATTTATCTAATTTTAACAGATAAGATATGATGTAATACAATTAGATAGACCCATTTTTGGGATCAAACTTAATCAAATTTGATATTATTTGATCAAAAATAATAGAATTTGATATAATCGTATAATATTCGATCCGCCAATTTTCGGATCAAAATAAATATGGATTTACATAAAAGCATATCTGTTCATATATAATTAAATATTGCGTCATATAACTTTTTTTTACTCGGGTACCGTTCCATTTTTGGGATCCAATTATATCTAATTATATCAAATTTTATCTAATAAGATATAATCATATATTTTTAGATCCTCCATTTTTGGGATCAAATGATGGATCTATTCCCAGGAAAATTTTTCAGAACCGATTCCGATAACACTTGTTCTAGAACAGGTTCTTCGGTAATCAAACACTATCGCACTTTAATTATTCAGAACAAGTTAAGTGAATATTATTGTGAAGCTTGTTCTATGCAATCTAAATTTCATAACATTTTGGTTCTCAGGAATTAAAAAAAAATTATGTGTCAAAAAAATTAAAAAATAAATATATTTTTTTTTGGTGTTCACCAAGAAAAAACACGAAATTCTATGAAAATGTCAGGTTATAATCGTGAAAATTGTTGATACGAAGGTAAGTAAATTAAATTTTGATTGTCTGGGTCGGGGCAAATACTAATAAAATAATGTTTTTCATTTTTGTTTGCAGAAAATCCATGTTCTGGTGTATCTTTATTGCAAGGCCCAAAATGCAATTTTGGAAGCGAAAAAGGATGTATGTGTTTAAAAAAAATTAATATACGATGTCATATAGGATTATCTTTATCTTTTTTTAATAAATTAATGCAATTCAAAATATTTCTTTAATTCTCATTTCTGTTCTAAATTTTACTTCTAGAACCGATTCCGAAGAACAAAAATGTGTTCCAATTTTGCTTACAAACACCTGTTGCTTTTGGGACAATCCCTTTGTAAAAAGAATCTGTGTTGCACAAGAATTAGAACAGGTTCTAGGGAAGTATAAGTTGTTCCACAATCGGTTCTTTGCAACCGAAAATTTTGCTGGGTTTATATACAATTATATTAAAAACTATATGATTATATCAAAACTTTTTTACTCGGGCCGCAATAAATCTTAGATAAAATTAGATCTGATCATATAAAAAGTTATATATAATTTAATATGATTGTATCAAATTATATATCATTATATCAAAACTTTTTTACTATATTTTAGGACCAAAATCTCGTTTTTATATTTTTTTAATAACATTTTCCAACTTTTGTTATCTAAAAAATATAAAAACATGATTTTGGTCCGAAAATGCTGAGCAGCATCTGTGGACCAAAATCGCAGTTCAGCATTTCTGTACCAAAATCGCGTTTACATATTTTTTTAATATATTTTTTAGATAACACACATTTAACTTTTGAGACCAATTTGGATAAAAAATAATTTTTATGTTAAAAAATTAGCATCTGTGGATAAAATCCCAACTTTGGAATTTTTTAAATATTTTTGCGTCAAATTTCCGAATTTTTGTGCCGGATTTGGTTAAAAAAATTCGAACATGAACTTTGGTCGAAATACATATTTTTTTCCAACTTTGATCGGTGGTTACCGACTGAAGATAAAAATTTTTTCATAATTTTTCCCACAATCAACTCGAACGTGGCCATCGTTTGGCAGGTATTACGACATGAAATTCGAAAATTTTAATTTGACGGGACACCCTACTGTGTAATCGGCTGAAATCTGTACACAAATATTTTGAAATTCAGTAAACAGAATTAGTAAGAACACAGAAAATTTTTAGTTGTTTTATAAAACAAAATATGTCTGCTTAAAGTTTGTTAATTTAAATCGAAAGTCGTTGTATAGACTTTTTAAAGGTTTTTTTTCTTTTGAGTGTACCAAAAACAAAAGACTTAAGACAAAAACTTGAACATTTTTGAAGTTTCTTTCATAAGTTTTTTGTGATGATAATATGCCTTTTATATATGGGGGTTTTCGTGTCAACTGACACAACTTTTGAAACCGATGTCTTCCGATCGGGATGAAATTTGCACCAAGGTTAGTCCTATTAGATAGTAGTTCAGACACAAGAACTCTCTGAGTTAGAGGGGGTCGAAATTTGACATTTTGGCCAAAGAGGTGTTGATTATCATCCATGTAACTTCTTACCTATTGTTTTTAGCAAAATGTGTCCCAAATAGTTTAGATAGCTATTTCTTCAGTCTTTCGAAAAAAAAATATAAAAAAAATAAAAAAAAATTTTTTGATTTTTTTTCTTAAAAATCCAAAACTTTTTTGACTTTTTCCTCAAATTGGGCCCTTTTTTTTTTTTTTGATGCAAAAGAAAGCTTAGGTGATTTCCTTTAAGATCTGTGGGGTCGCTTAGTGGGATGCGAGTGGGATATCTATGAAAAATTTTTTTTTTTAAACTTTGGAACACAAAAAACGGTTCTTCAATTTGCACTATTAGGCGTGGGATAGCTAACCAGTTTTCGATTTCGATCCGCGATACCCTCTAATTTTTTTAGGTTCGAAAAAGAAAGCACGAGCCAAAAAATGGGGGTGGTGGGGAGGGGCCATATGACCCCTCATTGGGGTCAAAGTTGGGCGTAAAGAGGTAAAAATCCTCAAAAAGCCCCAAAACTCCCCTAGAAACGCCCCTGGAGGGGTGCAATGTGAGACCGACCTCCAATAATTTTCTGCCCCCAACATTTTTCTTGAACATACCTTACCCCTATTTTCATTTCCTAAGGGGGCTCCCATACAAAACATTTTTAAAAAATTTGATCCTACCATTCTAACTTACCCTAAAGTGCCCCTAGTGGGGCCAAATGTATGACCGACCTCCATTATTTTATTAATTCCAACATTTTTTGCAAACATACCTACAATGTATCTTTAACCCTTAAGGTGGTCCCCATACATTTCTTTTAATTTTTATAAATTTGTTTTATTAAACCAGCTCCTACCGCCCCTACCGTGCCTCCTAGAGAGGCAAAAATTACGACCAACCCCCATTATTTTTTAGTTACCAACATTTTGTCCGAACATCATAACACCCTATCTCCACTCCCTAAGGGGCTCCCATACATTATAAAAAGATGTATTTTTAAAAACTAATAAAATAATAAAAAAATGTATGGGGACCCCCTTGAGAGTTGAAAATAAAGGGTAGGTATATTCTAAGAAAATGTTGGAGTTGAAAAAATATTGGGGGTCGGTCATACATTTTACATCTCTAGGGGCACCCTATGGACAGTTAGAGCGGTAGGAGCAAATTTTATAAAAATGTCATTTTGTATGGGAGCCCCCTTAGGAAGTGGAAATAGGGGTAAGGTATGTTCAAGAAAAATGTTGGAGGCAGAAAATTATTGGAGGTCGGTCTCACGTTTCTAGGGGAGTTGGGGGGCTTTTTGAGGATTTTTACCTCTTTACGCCCAACTTTGACCCCAATGAGGGGCCATATGGCCCCTCCCCACCGCCCCCATTTTTTGGCTCGTGCTTTCTTTTTCGAACCTAAAAAAATTAGAGGGTATCGCGGATCGAAATCGAAAACTGGTTAGCTATCCCACGCCTAATAGTGCAAATTGAAGAACCGTTTTTTGTGTTCCAAAGTTAAAAAAAAATTTTTTTCATAGATATCCCACTCGCATCCCACTAAGCGACCCCACAGATCTTAAAGGAAATCACCTAAGCTTTCTTTTGCATCAAAAAAAAAAAAAAAAAAGGGCCCAATTTGAGGAAAAAGTCAAAAAAGTTTTGGATTTTTAAGAAAAAAAAATCAAAAAATGTTTTTTTATTTTTTTTATATTTTTTTTTCGAAAGACTGAAGAAATAGCTATCTAAACTCTTTGGGACACATTTTGCTAAAAACAATAGGTAAGAAGTTACATGGATGAGAATCAACACCTCTTTGGCCAAAATGTCAAATTTCGACCCCCTCTAACTCAGAGAGTTCTTGACCGATCTCGTTGAAAAATTGTGTCTGAACTACTATCCAATAGGACTAACCTTGGTGCAAATTTCATCCCGATCGGAAGACATCGGTTTCAAAAGTTGTGTCAGTTGACACGAAAACTCCCATATATGAAAACTAGTGAAAATTCTTTAATAAAATTTACTTTCTACGAAACATACTGTCGCATAAAATATCTTCCCTTTCATAATTGATAAAGCCACACGTGAGATGTTTCCCTGGTGACACATATTAAATTTAATACAATAAAAAATTTGACAAATATGACAAATAAGAAGTTAAATATTTATACATTTATTATCATTTACGAAATTCTTTAGCTGCTTTAAAGACAATATCTACTTATTGCTATGAGAATTTTAAAAACGCAAAAATCGCATCAATTGAAATGAAAATTTAAGACAAAAAAACAAAAAAATGGTAACAAAAAACTGTCAACCAAATTGACAAGAGTGATAATTCAATAAAGTGATTGCACACATTTGTCTCTTGGTTGTCTTTGATAGTGATCTACACTGGGTATGAGTATTTAAAAACAAACAAAAACTATAATACTTCCATAAAATGAAACGAGTTAAAGTAGAAAAAAAAACTCCCACGCCAAAAAAAAAATAAAAAACCTAAAACTAAAACTAAAACTAAAACAAGTTGCAACCGCTGCAGACACCAGCAACAACAACATAGAAGAAGAAAAAAAACTATAACAATTACCCACATAAAAAAAGGTGTAGAAATAAGACAGACCAAAAAAACAAAAAAAAAACGATCTTACATTATGTTGCACATTACAATTTGGAAATGCCACATAATGTTGAAGAGAAGATGTGCTACAAATCTTAAATAAAACGAAATTCAAAACAATTGCAACAACAATTTAAAAATACTATAAGGGGGCAAAAAAAAGTTTAAAAAAAGTACTTGCACCTTTCATTGGTTAACAGATCGTTTATCGTAACATTTTGCAGTGAATGTAGAAAAATTGTGCCAACTAAATCACAAGCAACATCATCTGAATAAATGTTAAACATTGAATAGATTTGTTTATTGAATGTTTTTGCTGCATAAATTTTGAAGATGTTTTCAGTAATGTTGCACAACTGTCAGTACAGAGTAATTATTAAAGCTAATTTTTGGATGGGATGTTTGAAATATGGAAATTTTTATTATTCCTTAAAACTTAGGATGCTTGTGAACTTTTGATTGTAAATTTTGAAATATTTGTAGAGATGAGCAAAGGGTAAATACTAGTGTTTTTCTTTTCCCGAACTTTTTCATTTCCCGGGAGAGCGGGATTAATTTTTGAATTTCCCGGGATCCCGGGAATTCCCGCAAATATAAAAAAAATCATATTTATAAGATGATGAGATTTACTTTAGAACTAAAATATAACTGATTAAGAGAAAAGTGAGATTTTTTTTTAAATAAAAAAATTCATAGAAAAATGTCCAATCCCAAAATTTTACCCAGAAAATTTTCATAACAAAAGAATTTAAGTTTTTGAAAGAACGTTAATTAAAAAAGGTAATTTCAGAGACCCCTGAAAATATCGACCTCCATTGTTTTAAAAAATAAAATACTCTTTTTAAGAAGAAATAGTACTTTTTTTAGAAAAAAATAGTACTTTTTTTAAAAAAATACTACTTTTTTTTTTAGAAAAAATACTATTTTTTTTTTTAAAAATACTACTTTTTTTAGAAAAAATAGTACTTTTTTACTTTTTGAGAAAAAAATAAGGGAGTACCTTAGAAAAAATAATACTTTTTTAGAAAAAGTAGTGCTTTTTTACGGAAAAAAGAAAAATAATTTTTTATTTAATCGTATCTTGCCAGATCCCTGATGATTGTCAACGATCTTTGGCCGAAATTTCGGAAAATAAACAAAAATTCGATTGAAGAATTGAAAAATTAAAAGCAGTGTTTTTTATTTAACATTACTTTTTATCTAACTTATGACCTTAAGGTAGGGTTGCCAGACGGCCTGGAATGCCCTGGATTTTCCAGTTATTTTGAGTCTAGTCCAGTTTCCATCTAAAATATAATTTGTCCAGTTAAAAACAAATTTCTTCAACTTTAACAATTATTTTTTTATTAAATATATTTTACAGTTATTTTTGACTACTTTTTGAATAAAACATAAATCATGAACGTAGGTAAATGTTATTTTTTTTTTTTGGTACGGGAAATTGTGCTGTTTCTTTTTCCTGCATTTTCATTATTTTTTCATTACTTTTCATTTCCTTGAGATTCGTATATTTTGCTTTTGAAATAACACAAAAAAATGTGTCTGGAGGGATCAAATCTGCAAATGATGGTCAGTTATTGTCGCCCCTTTTCGATATCGCACGTCTAGGAATTTTAAACTGGTTACCTAGATTTACAGATTTGACCACTACAGAATTATTTTGTGGGGTTATTTGAAAAGAAAAATCAGCACCAGAAATCCCCAGACCATTGACGAGCTCAACATCAAAATTTCGAGAGCTCGAAAAGGTAATGGAAATGCTTAAAAAAGGCACATTTTTCCGTGGCCAATAGAGATGTCCATTTAATTGATGATATATTAGAAAATAAGTCTAAAATAACAATATGTCAATATTGTTATATGTCAATATCTCACATATGAAAAATGGTTGATTTTTTTAAATTGAAAAAAAAAAAAAATTATGTATGGTTCCAGTTATTTTTTCAAAATCCAGTTGAAAATTTCCCATTTTCTAGTTATTTGACTTCTAGTATCTGGCAACCCTACCTTAGGCGACCCAAATCAAAAACAAAAGTAGTTTTCTAAAAAAAAGTACTTTAATGCTACTTTTTTTTTAGAAAAAAAGTAATTTTTTTTAGAACAAAGTACTTATTTTAGAATAAAGTACTTTTTTTAAAAAAAAAGTAGTAAAAATGTGCTTTTTTTGTCTGAAAAGTATTTTTTTTTTCTAAAAAGTACTTTTTTTTACCAAAAAAGTACTTTTTTTTCTAAAACAGTACTATATTTTTACTATTAGAAAAAAGTTCCTTTCTTAAATAATACCTTTTAGGAAAAAGTAAATTTTTTTCTAAATGAGTACTATTTTTTCTAAATAAGTACTTTTTCCTTAAAAAGTACGTTTTTTATTTAAATGTGCTATAGTACTTTTCAAAGAAGTACTATTTTAACAAAAGAGTGCTACTTTTTGTACAACTGTAGTAAAAGCTTGGCAAAATCTAAAAAAAAAAGTGTCCGATTTGGCATGGAATGCCCCATATGAGGCATTCCACACCATATGTTCAGCAAAAAAAAAGTTATGAGTATCTTTGTTTCAATCTTTATGTAAATTTAATGAAACACAGTAAAGTCTTTAAAATACAAATTTTCAATAGATTTCTGTATGCGCGATTGAAAAAATAAAAATTGGAAAATTTTCAGAAGAAGTTCTGAATTTTTCAAATTTCAAATTAAACTTTATTTATCAAAAAACATGCCACAATTTTATTATTTTTTTTTTAATTAAAAAAAATTTAAAATGCTTTTCTATCTACTCTGAAATTTTCAGAGATGTGTTTTGCCTTGTTTTCGAGAAATCAAATTTTAAAGATTGCACTACGCTAATTTTATACAATAATGGTGTATATAACGTATGCGTATGAGTAATAAAAACACGCATATTCACGCACACGTGAGTAGAAAAAAATAAGTCACAATCATGACAGTTTACGTGAGCGTGAGTAAAATAAAATATCGTGCATGAATATTTGTTTTTCTTTCATTAGCGTGCGTGATCGTAAATAAAAACTCACTCACACTTCCATTTTTAAAGTAAGACCCTAACCATCCAATTTTTTTTTTCGTTGGCACTTTAGAACTTGTCCCATCAAAATGAAACTTTTTGCCGTAATAAGCTAATTAAGCCTCTAATGCATAGGGCCGCTTTTAGGCGGCCTTACTTTTTTGGCTTTATTTTCAAATGCAATGCCTTGTTTGATTTCTGATGTATATTTTTTGAGGCCATAAATACGATTAAAAAATATTCACTAGAAATAGCCTATGCATTAGAGGGTTAGGCGTAATTATAATAAAAATCAAAAAATCTTTTTTTTTGATTGTGTGAAATTTTTTTTTTAAGACCCAAAGTTTGAGGGCCGGTAGCAACCCCTAAATCTTAATGAAAAAATCTGAAAAAAATCACGTATTATTTTTTCACGGTACTTAATATATATTCCGGGTGGCCCATACAAAAATCCAAAAAAGTGTCATTTATGAACCAGCCTATTACCCATACATCGGGTAAATACCGGGTAGAATCCCATCACTAAATATTTGTATGTTTATTTTTCCTATAAATCCCCAAATCGAAACAGCTTTTTCCAAAATTTTAAAATATTTCAGTTACATAGGGCTGGTAACTTATCTAAACATAATTATTAATTAACATACACTCATACACTCTGAGCTAAATAATGTGCTAAGGTGTCTTCAGTAAAATTTGATGGTGCTTTTTTTCTTAGAAAATGTTAACCCTTTATCGCTCATTGTAAGGGGTTATTTTTGTTCTTTTTTTTCAAAAATTGTCATAGAAGTCCACTTAAACTTGCATTTAAAGAATTAAAATGTTCTAGGAATATTTATTGAGTCAAATTTCACCTGGGGTCGTCAAAGGTTTTAAGTTTGTGCCGCATACGTAAAATGTTAAAAAAAGGAAAAATGTAAAGTAAAACATTTTTTTGGTATTTTTTGTCAAAGTTTTTCGTCTTCTTTTAGAGATCCCTAGTTAAATTGTTTGCAAAAAATATTCATAAAACTTTTAAAACCTTTAAATGCCTTTTTTAATAGACTTTTAGGTATTTTCTTAAAAAAAATTACAAAAATGATTTCCCTAAAGTTCGTGCGAAAGGAGAAAAATTCTTAAAAAAGTAAAATTGTGAATTATCACATAATGTTAAAAAAATCGTGTGAAATAAGTTGAAAAAATGTTATAATTCTGCTTCTAAGCTAAATAACGGTTCTTTTCTTAGAACATATTAACCCTCTATCACCCATTTTAGGGGCCTTTTTGGTCCTTTTTTCAAATATACATACTCAAAGAAAACCACTAACAAGGGAAGTCTCCCTAGTGTCACCCGCGGAATTTATGGAATTGGTTTTATTTTGTAGACCAGAAAAAATAAATGGACACGTAATTTTTTTAGCGGCCCAAATTCATATTTAGGGGGTAAAAAGGAGGGGGGAAGTGAAGGCCATTTTTCAGTTTTTTTCGTTTATCTCCTATTATATGCAAAGAAACCTAGTCATGTTACATACCAAATAAAAGGTCTTTGGAAAACCTATCTATGTGTGCTAAGAACGTGTCCAAACATTCACAACTTTTCGTCATATTGAGTAAAATACCAACATTTTAGGACATTTTTGTTAATAAGTCGAAATATATTAACTTCTTTGGCACGTTGTTAGCACCACGAGATAGGTATTTTTAATACCTTTAATCTGATACCACACATGTTTATATTAGTTTTGTTTAAATAGGCGTAAATCGTAAAAAACTGAAAAAGGTCAATTTCCTCCCATACAAATCGACCACCCTAAAAATGAGTTTGGGCCGCTAAAAAAAATACGTGTCGAATTAATTTTCGTTCTTAACAACATATCCAAATTTCATGAAGATCGGAGGGTGACACCAGGGTGACTTCCCTTGTAAGACGTGCGTTTAAAGGTTTAAAATGTTCTACGAACTTTTTCTGAATAAAATTTTACTAGGAGTTGTCAAAGGCCAAAAGCTCGTGCAAAATATGAAAAATGTTTTAAAAAGGAAAATTTTAAATTATTATAATTTGTTTAATTGTGTTTCACCAAGATATGAAAAATGTGTAAAAAGTTTTAAAAAGGAAAATTTTAAATTATTATAATTTGTTAAATTGTGTTTCACCAAGATACTTTACAATTTTACTTCTTAAAGTATTCTTTGAGATTCCGTACTGAAATTTGATGCAGAAAATGTTTGTAGAGCAGTGTCGGACATTTTTGTAATTCCTATTCCCGCGGGAATAGGCAAAAAAATGCTGCTTGTGCGCAGTAGATACACGTACACAAAAAAATTATGTTGCTTAATTGACTTTTCGCTTGATACTACCACACAAGCATAGATGTTATAGTATGTGTGTGCCCCTCACTGTTGTAGAGACTCTATTCATCTATATATCGACAGTTTGACTTCAATTTAAACGAAATTTAGAAAAAAAGTAAATTCTATTGTAAGATTTGGTAAGTTAAAATTTGTTTTATATTTTATTTCTGTATATAAAGTTGAAGTTTAAATCATTACGAAGAAAATAAAATGTTTTTTTAATATAATCCGTCAAAAATTGAAAAAATCCGTTTAAAAAAATCCGTTGAAAATTGTAGAAGTTTGAACAAAAATGCATTAATTCAGTTTTATAAAAACACAGTTGCATTTATTTATTTCATTTGTGCCGAATGTAAAAACACATACATATAACTGTATTTGTATAAAAACTGAAATTCTAAATTTTTACTCAAATGCATTTAACTTTTACAATTTTCAAGGGATTTTTTTAAACACTCTCTTATTTTCTTCATAATGGATCAGACTTGATATATAAAATGAAAAAATAATTATAAAAATTTTTTTCTTTCTGAAATTTACAAAGAAAAACAACTTTTTTAATAAGATAAAAAATTTAAGAAAGTTAGCAATATCTCAAATACTTTTCTACTTTTGGATCAGGATCGCATTTTTTTTTTAATTTGTAAACTAGTGTAATCTATACAAAAACTACGACCTATCCAAAATTTTCTAATATTTGACATACTGGCTCATATTTAAATTATTGCATGAGAGAGGGCCTCCTCATGTAATTTAAACAAATTGTTTTTAATGTCTTGACTTGGAAAAAAATTAGCATTTTTATATGAGGCATGAATATTAAAAGATGAAACATTTAACATAAACGAAATGCTTCAATAGCCAGTTATCAAGATAACAAGAAAACAAACTAACTAGCAACAACATGTTGCATCAACATAAAATAGAATGAAGGAAAATAAAATAAACATCATCTTCATAAGAGTTGTCTAAAAAAAAATTATGGAAAATTTTAAGTAAAAATTTTTTTTCAAAAAAATATTAAGAATTTGTCACAAGAGGTCTGTTTTGTTGTTTTAAAAATTTTTACCACAGCTAAAAATTTCTTGTACAAAAATTCTAAAAATGTCAACATTTAACCCACTCTAATTTTAATCTTCAGTGGTAGTACTTATTAAAACTAAAAACAGCAAAAAAAACTTAGCAGCTAAGCTAGTAATTGACTCATAAACTGACTACAGCAACTGAACGCATGAAGAGTCAGCAGCATACAAAAAAATAATTAATGCAAAAAAATATTTTTTTTTGTTGTATCCGAAATGATGAAAAATTGTGTCATTTATTTGTAGGTGATTTGAGTTTTTTTTTTTACAACAAAAAAACTAGTTCAATTCAAGTACTACACTATTTATAGATGTATTTCGAAAATGATTTACTACATTTAAAATTAAAAAATTCCTGTTGAAATTCGAAAACTCCAGTATAGTTTTGAAAACTCAATTTGAAATGGTCAAATTGAATTACGTAGAAGATCATTTCAAATACGAACAAGTGAGAGTGTTAAATTCGGCTGTGCCGAATCTTTTATACCCTCCAACATGTAAAAAAAATGTCAGGGGCGTTTGTTTTTTGGGAGAGGGGGTGATGGGGGTCAGCGAGGGACGTTCCCATCCCGATAAATATAACAAATGTTTCATTTATTTACCAAAAATACAAAAAAAAATGTAAAAAAGTGTATTTTTCAGAGGTTGGTTCAGTTTTTCAAGGGGGAGCCGATTTTGCCCATTTACGAACTTAACCTGCCTAGGACCATAAGACATATTCATGCCAAATTGCAATCGTGCCATCTACAGACAGACGGACGGACGGACATTCACAGAATGTCTTAGAATCGAGCATGGATCAATAATATATATACTAGAGCGGAGTGAATTGTTCGGAGCAAAATTTTCGACAAAATCGTCTACTATATTTGGATTCTGCATAAAATTCTAAGAAAAAATGCCGAACAAACCATGTCTCAAAAATCAGTTTTGACCCCCCAATTTTCAAAAATAGTTTTGTACGATATACGCCTTTTCCATTAATCATCACGAGAAAAAGGGTATTTTTTGACCTGGGATCTTTAGATTGTGTACATAGATACACTATTGAGCCATTTAGACATTCCCATTTACAGTTTTATTAAATTCCAAAATCTCGCGATTTTATTCGCGATTTTCATTTTTTAAAAATCACAAAATATGAAAAAGTAGTGTAGTTTGATGAGCGATAACTTCTTAAGTAAATATCCGATTTTTAAAATCAAAATTGAAATTAAAAGCTTAAGTCCTCTAAATTAAACTTGAAAGTTGAAAAAAATTGTGGTATTAAAAAAATGCATTTTAAATGCAAATGCATTTTTATAGTGCATTTTCGTCAACTTTCACCTCTTTTGATTTTTTTTTTAATTAACATATTACGAAAGTATGACATTTTTACAAAAAAAAATCAGTCATCATTTTAATAGAACACAAAAGTCTTCTATATTTAATATTTTTTTTTTTAAATTATGCCCATTAGACTGGGTCGACCATAAAGGAGAAAAAAAAAGTTCCCATTGTGCGGGCTTAATTTTAAAGCTTACCTCGAAAAAGTTCCATAGCCAAAATATTAGATTTTTAGGTCGCGATTTGGTACCGCCGAAATCGTTTTTTGTTCATAGCTTTGTCAGTTGATGTCCGATCGTTTTAAAAAAAATTTTGTTAGAAAGTCCTCAGCGAGTACTTAAGTTGACTCATATCTGGTTTTAACCGCAGAGGTCATCTTCTTGTTATGATTGTTAGTTTCTCATCTTTCTACCCACTTAAATGATTTTTATTTTTCCATTAAATTATAGCACTAAAAAATTCATGAAATTCTTCCCTTGGAAGTATCCAGTTATATTTATTAACAAAAAAGTTACATTTGATTTAAGATTTTCATATACAATATAAAGAAAATTAGAAAAAACACTTGTTATTATGCCTTTAAACTATATTTAATTTTTTTAGTTTGTATTTAAATACATACGAACAAGTGTTTTAAATCTTTTTCTATGGAAATTTAAAATTGAATGTAACTTTTTTGTTAATTAATTTAAGAGGGTACTTCTAAGGGAAGAATTTCATGAATTTTTTAATGCTATAATTTAATGGAAAAATAAAAATCATTTAGGTGGGTAGAAAGCTGAGAAACTAACACTCATGACACGAAGATGAGCTCAGAGGTCAAAACCAGATATGGGTCAAATTTAGTACTCGCGGAGGACTTTCAAACAAATTTTTTTTTAAAACGATCGGACATCAAATGACAAAGTTATGAACAAATAACGATTTCGGCGGTACCAAATCGCGACCTAAAAATCTTATATTTTGGCTATGGAACTTTTTCGAGGTAAGCTTTAAAATTAAGCCCGCACAATGGGAACTTTTTTTTCGACCCGGTCTAATGCCCGTATGAAAGAAAATTTTTTATTTTTTTTTAATTTTGTTTATAAATGATTTTAGGATTTTCAAATCGTTTATCGATGTACTTTGAAGATCTAAAACTCCTTAAGTAAACATCGGATTTTGATAATCAAAATTGAAATTGAAAGCTAAAATCCTCTACTTTAAACGAAAAAGTTTTAAGAAATTGTGGCAAAAAAATAATGGTGTAGTCTACCACTTTTTAATTTTTTGTGGATTTTTAAAAAATTAAAATCGCGAATAAAATCGCGAGTTTTTGGAATTTAATTAAGCTGTAAATGGGAATGTCCAAATGGCTCCTCAGAGTATCTGGCTTCAAAATAAAAAAAAATCTGAAGACCCAAGTCCAGATTTTTGTTTTTTAGTGCCCTCTAGCGGCGGTTTAGAGCAAAATAAATATCAAATATGGATTCCCCGTACCCAAAAATACCTCTAATACAAAATAAAAGCAAAATTTATTAGTAAAACAATATATTCCAAGTAATAAGCCCAGCTAAAAAAGTCGTATATCGTGCAAAACTATTTTTGAAAATTGGGGTGGTCAAAACTGATTTTTGAGACATGGTTTGTTCGGCATTTTTTCTTAGAATTTTATGCAGAATCCGAATATGCTAGACGATTTTGTCGAAAAAAAATTACTCCGCCCTAATATATACTTTATAGGGTCCCCAAACGATATTTCGATGCGTTACAAACGGAATGACAAAGTAAGTTACCCCCATACTGTGGTTGGAGGGTATAAAAATATCAATTAATATTCGAAAAAAGCAACAAAAATTCAATTGAAATTCGAAACATATTAATTGAGATTTGAAAAATATCCAATTCATTTGGAATTGGAAAAGATCAACAGAAATCCTAAATTTAATTTGAAATGCATGATTACTATATCATTTAATACATTTCGAATTTTAAAGAATTTCAAATCAGTAACACAAATTTCTGTTGTCATCGATAAGTCTATAATTTTCTTTTATATTTCGATTTATCGATAACAAAAATTTTTATATTAAAAATTATAGAGTTGTCGAAAACCACAAACAATTTAATTTTCTATAGAAAATTATAGGGTTATCGATAACAATATAAAATTTTTTGTGTAAGGGTCGAACCAGAATCAAATGCGTAGCGCAAGACGTAAAAAAAAACAAACACATCAAATTTGAAATTTACGTGCGTTTGATTTAGGTAACTCACATTTAAATATTAGAAACGAAAAATTATTGGGCGTTACGCCTTACGCGACGTAATTTGATTCAGGTTGGGCGCTAAAATTAAAGAGTTATCGATGTATCAATAAGAACTTAATTTTCTGTAGCAACACAAAATTAAAAAAAAATTAAAGAAAAATTTTACGAGTTAGCGATAGCAACACAAAACTTTCTATAGAACATTTTATAAGTTATCGATGTATCGAAAACAACACAAAATTTTCTAATAAAAGTATTCAGCACAACAACATAAAATTTTTAATTGAAAAGTATAGAATTATAAAAAAAAAAAATTCCTACACATTTTTTTTTTAGAAAATAATTGAGTTATCGATTAAACAAAAATTTTCTATAGAAAATTATAGTGTTATCGATGTATCGATAAAATAAATTTTTCTATAGTTAGTTAAAGAGTTTTCGATATATCAATGAAACAAAATTTTAATAAGCCCGCTTAGAATTTTCTAAAAACTTACCAACAAAATTTTCTAATATTTTCTTATATTATCGAAATATTAATAAAACTACATTTTTTAAAGACAACTATAGAGTTATCGATATATAGATTAAACCGAATTTTCTATAGGATCGGTGTATCGATTATATATAATTATCTATAGAGTTGTCGAAAAACAAAAGTTTTTTAAGAAAATTATAGAGTTATGGACAAAACAAAATGTTCTATAGTAAACTTAAGAGTTATCGATATAACAACGTAAAAAAATTTACTAAAGAAAATTATATATAGATATCGATATCAAAATATCGATAAAACAAAATAATCTGTAGAAAATTATAGAACTATCGATATATCTATAAAACAAAATTTTCTATAGAAAATCATGCAGTTATCGATATATCGATTAACAAAATAATAGAATTATTGATAAAATAACACAAAATTTTCGATTGAAATTTTATCGATAACAACACAAAAATATTTCTACAAAATAACGAAATTATCGATGAATCGATAATAATAAAACAAATTTCTATAGAACATTTTACAAGTTATCGATGTATCGAAAACAATATAAGATTTTCTAATGAATGTAATTAATTAAAGAGTTATCGATATATCAATGAAACAAAATCTTTTATAAAAATATTTATGTATTTTTAACAACACAACATTTTTATAGCAAACTATAGAGTTATCGATAACAACATTTAATTGAATATAGAAATTTGTAAAGCTATCGATAATAACACAGCATTTTTTAATTAACATTTTACGAGTTATCGAAGTATCGATAACAACAAAAAATTTTCTGTAGATTATTTAACAAGCTGTGGATGTATCGAAAAAGACACAAAATTTTCCATAAAAATATACTTATTGTTAGTTGACAATGTATCGATAACAAGGCAAAGATTTCTATAGAAAATTATAATATTATCAAAAATAATGTTTTCTACAGAAAATTTTAGAGCCGTAGTTGTATCGATAACAACACAACATTTTTAATGTTAAATTATAGAGTTATCGATAAAAAAACATTTTCTATAGAAAATTATAGAGTAATTATTTAACAAAATTTTCTAAAGAAAATTATAGAATTATCGATATAACGATAAAACGAAATTTTCTGTAGAAAATATTAGAGTTATTAATAAATTGAAAGCAGAAAATACATTGGTAACACAATTTTCCGATACACAAAATTTCATATAAAAAATTGTTAAGTTATCGATAAACGATAACAACACAAACTTTTTTTATTGAACATTTTATGAGTTACGATTGATGAATCGAAAATAAGTTGTAAAATGTTCTGCAGAACATTTTACAACTTATCGATGTATCGAAAACGACACAACATTTTCTATAGAAAAATACTCAGTTATCGATGTATCGATAACAACACAAAATATGAAGTTATTAGTTGTCGATAAAAAAAATTTATAGAAAATTATTGAGTCATCGATATATGAAGAAAACAGAATTTTCTTTAGTAAATTAAAGAGTTATCGGTATATCAATGCGACAAATTTTTTTAAGAAAACTAAAAAGTTATCGATGCATCTATGAAACAAAATTTTCTGTAGAAAATAATAGAGTTATCATCGAGGCATCGATAAAACCAATTTTTCTATAAATAGTGATCGAGTTTTCGATAAATCGAAATCTTCTAAAGAAAATTAATGAGTTATTGATGCATCGATAAAACAAAAATTTCTAAAGTAAATTAAAGAGCTATTGATATATCAATGAAAAAAAAATTCTACAGAAAATAATGAGTTATCGATATACCGATAAAACTTTTGAGAGTTCCATAATTTTCATTAGAAAATTGTGGAGCTAACGATATATCGATAAACTAAAACTTTCTGTAGAAAATATATATACAGTTATCGATATTTTCTGTCAAGACTTACATATTTATAAATTGATGACAAAAATTACACTGCTAACACAATGTTCCGATACCAACACTAAATTTTCTAAGGAATATTAGAGCAATCAATGAATTGATGTTAACTCAAAAATTTCTATAGAAAATTATGGAGTTTTTGTTACATCTAGAGATGGGCGCTGGTCATGTGATTTGCGTGATTCACATGAATCACGCGTGAATCACGCGTGAGTGTGAGTGATTTTCATTTTAATCACGTGATTGTGAGTGAGCGTGAGTTTAAAAAAAAATTTGAGTGAGTGATTTGTGAGTGAGTCATTTATTTTTTGCGTGAGTTTGCGTGATTTGATTTTTTGATTTGCTTAATTTTTTTTTCATTTCTTGAAAAAAATATTTTTTTGGAGTTTTTTTTTTGTAAGAAAATTTCATTGCGTGAGTAGATTTTGCGTGACTCACGCTTGAGCGTGATTGAATCTGGCGTGAGTCACGCGTGAGTAATTATTTGTATTACTCACGTGAATAGTGAGTGAGCGTGAGTAGCAAAAAAAATTGCGTGAGTGATTAGTGAGTGAGTGGAATATTGTTTGTGTGAGCGTGAGTGAGTATGAGTCAAAATCCACTCACGCGCCCATCTTTAGTTACATCGATTCAACAAAATTTTCTAAAGAAAATTATAGATGGATTTATGGATTTATCGATATACAAAATTGTCTAACAAAAACTATGGAGTTATCGATATCAAACCCGAATTTTGAATTATAAATTATAGAGTTATCGGTGTATCTATTAAATAAAATTTTTTATAGAAAATTATAGAGTAATCTAAAATAATTTTTTTTTATAGAAAATTAGAGATTTATCGATTTATTGATAACACAAAATCTTCTGTAAAAAATTATAGAACTATCGATAAAATAATACTTTCTGTAGAAAGTTTAAGAGTTATCAATATATCGATAAAACAAAATTTTCTATAGAACTATATAGAACACTATAAACTATTAAAGAGTCATTGATATATCAATGGATCTATGTTATCGATGTATCGATAACAACACAATACAAAATTTTCTACAGAAAACTATTGAGCAATCGTTGTATCGATAAGAAAACAAAATGTTTAATATAAAGTTACATATTTTTCGATAAAACAAAATTTTTATAAAAAATTATTGAGTCATCGATATATCGATATATCCCCTAGTAAAAAAGTTTTGATATAATGATACATAATTTGATACCATCATATTAAATTACATATGACTTTTTATTTGTTCAGATCTAATTTTATCTAAGATTTATTGCGGCTCCATTTTCTTATCTGCGGTTATACAAAAATATATCTGACTTTATGTAATTATATAAATCTATATTAATTTATATAAAATAAGATCAACTGGATTTAATTAGATGTGACCAAAATTCGGATCAAATTGTATCATTTTTAATATTTGTGTATCTAAAATAATACAATTAGATCAAAATCTGATCCAACTTGATACAGCCAATTTTGAGATCAAATTAGATCTTAAAAGATTTTTTTTTACTCGGGTCGATAAAACAAAAATTTATATAAAAAATTAAAGAGTTATCGGTATATCAATGAAACAAAGTTTTCTAAGAAAACTAAAGAGTCATCGATTCATCTATAAAACAACATTTTTTATAGAAAATTAAAAAGTTATCGATACAACAAAATTTTCTTTAAAAAATTATAGTTTTCGATGTATTGATAACATAGCAATAGATAGTTATAGAGTTCTCCATACATAAATAAAACAAAATTTTCTATAGAAAATTAAAGAGTTATCGATATATCGATAAAACAAACTTTTCTATAGAAAGTTATTAAGATATCGATGTATCTACAAAATAAAATGTTCTACAGAAAACTATAGATTTTTATATACTTATATCGATAAAAACAATTTTTTTTTCTAGAAAATCAGAGTTATCTAAGTATCGATAAAACAAAATTTTCTATACAAAATAATTGAGTTATCTACCCGAGTAAAAATTTTTATATGATGCAATATATATTGATATGTAATACAATATATAATTAAACGCAATTTGATCCGAAAAATGGTGGATGTTTTTGCAATAAAAAAGATCAATTTGTATAAAATATGATTTGATTTCATCCGAGTTTTGACCAGACATTGCCATATATTAGTGGATCTAATTAGATCTAATTGCATAAAAACATGTAAAATCCTGGTGTTTTTTGGTTTGGGTTGAGTTACACCGCAGGTCAACGATACATTCACCAAACATATAATTTTCTTAAATAAAAAAATGTTCGGGTACGCTTCGAACCAGATAGGTGATATACATAACCCTAACAAGGAAATGTTTAGGAACATTTTAAGAAGTTTCTTACACTTTGCCTTAAAAACTTAGAAAATTTTTGGTTAAATGGAAACATATAGTGTTACATATGAAAGAGAATAGGATATATATAATTTTATATTAAATTATACAGAAAAACAAATTTTGTATTGACCCTCATATAATTTTATATAATTATATCAACCGTACACCTTTTAATCCGAATCATGATTCAATTATATATTACTACATATGACTGCATTAAAAAAATTTAGAAAATATCTCACGGATGTATAATCATATATAATTTATTATGTTTGTATCAAGTTATATATTGTAATATATGTTGATTTTTACTCGGGTATATACCGATGAAACGAAATTTTCTTTAAAAATATATAGAGTTATCGACGAAACAATATTTTCTATTCATAGTTATAGAGTACTTCTTATATCGGTAAAACAAAATTTTCTATAGAAAATTTTAGAGTTATCAATATATCGATAAAACAAAATTCCAAAGTTATACAGATATCGATGTATCTACAAAACAAAATTTTTAGAAAATTATAGAGGTGTAGATATATCGATAAAATCAAATTTTCTATAAAAATATACATATAGATTTATCGACAAAACAAAATTTCTTATAGAAAATTATAGAACTAACGGTATATCGATCGATAAAGCATAAACTAAAGAGTTATCGATATATAAATTATAGAACTAACGGTATATCGATAAAACAAAAACTGTAAAGTTATCGATATATCAAGAAAACAAAATTTTCTATTAAAAATTATAGATTGATCGATAAAAATATGTTCTGTAGAAAATAATAGAGTTATCGAAGTAAAAAAAGGCTTCTTAAAGGCTCCGACACAATGTCGGAGTACTTTGTACTACAGAGAACCATCTCTAAAAATAGAGATACCATCATAAAAAAATGTGTAAGTGCGAAAGAGAAAAGAACAAAATCCACTCTCTGGCACAGGGTACTCTGTCATTGTGAATTCAGCTTTAGAGTGTAACAAATAAATCAACATAACCAAATATACATCCATTTTATAGTGTAGGGTATTGAAAACTAAATTATCAATTCATTAATACGCATTAATCAAAAAAAACATATAAATTAAATTGTCATCTTCTCAATCTCCTCCTACCACCCCCACTACATGTTTCTCTCCATCCCTTTGATTCTTTCTCATTTGTTCTGCATCACTATTCAATGCAACATTAATTCATTATGTTGCAAGTTACACACATACCACATTCGCTATGTTAACAAAGCCGATTCAACACACAAAAAAAAGTATTTAAAAACAATTCATTTGTTAATTTCATTAACTATTCTATTGTTTTATTTTACGATTTTATGTGATTTTCAAAATGCAAAAAATTAGAATTTTAAATTAAGTAGTTTTTTTTTATTTTTTTCTTTTTTTATTGTTGTTTTTGCTTTGTTTTATTAGCAGTGGCAGTGTTTGATGGATTTTGTAACTTTGATCTCAACTCCTCTTTTTTGTGTTGTTATTTTTCATATGGAGAATAATTCTTTTAGTTTTTTTTTTATACATTTTTTAACAAAATTGTTATGCGTTTTTTCATTATTTCATTATATTGTGTCATATGAAGGTCACATTCATTCATATATCTAATTAATTCATTCATAAATAATATATAAAAAAAATTACAACGAATTTTTTTGTTTATTATAAATTGATTACAACATTTTGTAAAATTTTCACAATGTATTTCGTCATATTTATAATTAGTTACCTTTTTTTAATAATTTTTTAATAATTTTTTAAATTTTTTTTTATTTTTTTATCTTTAGCAAATTGATGGCTATGAAGCTGGTGTAGATTATCCTATTTATGATGCTGTTCCAAAGGGTTTGTCATTTAATTGTCAAGGTCGTTTACCAGGATATTATGCCGATACCGAAACAAGATGTCAGGTAGGACGTGTTTAATTTTTAAAAATGTTCAATTATTTCCTATAAAAAATTTTCTGTTATCGAAACTTTGAAAGATGTGCAATTTTCTATGTTATCGATACATTATCTATAGAATATTTTGTGAAACCGATAACTCTTGAAACATTTGTGTTATCGATATATTTGTAACTCTAAAATTTTCTTCAGAAAATTGTATGTTATCAATACATTGTTATCAATACATTGTTATCAATACATTGTTATCAATACATTGTTATCAATACATTGTTAATAATACACTGATATAGAATTTTTCTTTAATAAAATTTGAATTATCGAAACATCGATAACTCTAGGATCTTCTATATACAATTTTATGATATCGATATAGAAAATTTTCTGTTATCGACACATCGATAAATATAGAATTTTCTATGGAAAACTTTGTGCTATCGATACATCGGTAACTCTAGAATTTTCTATAGAATATTTTAAATCATAGATACGTCGATAATTCTAGAGTCTTCTGTGTTATTAATACAAAAAAATTGTGTTAACGTTAACTTTGAAATTTCTATAGATTTTGTATTATCGATAACTCTAGAACTTTCTACATAAAATTTTGTACTATCAATAACTATAGAATTTTTTATACAAAATTTACATCGATACCTCTAAAATTTCTTACAGAAAAATTTCTTTCAGCAATATTAAAACTCCTAAATTAGCAATAGAAAATTTTTCTGCTATCGATATATCGATTTCTCTTATTTTTTTTTGATTTTGTGCTATCGATATATCGATAACTTTAAAATTTTCTATAGAAAACTCTGTGTTATCGATATATCGATAAACTTAATTTTTCTTAACTCTAAAATTTTCTATAGATAACTCTTAAGTTTTCTAAAGTAAATATTGTGTTATCGATACATCGGTAACTCTAGAATTTCCTATACAAAATTTTAATTGAAAGTTTTCTGTTGTCGAAATATCGATAACTCTTAAATTTTCCAAGGAATATTTCGTGTTATCGATAAATTGATAACTGTACAATTTTCGATAGATTTTTTTTTGTTTTCTATACATCTATAACTCTACAATTTTCTATAGAACATTTTTTGTTACCGATATATAGATAACTCTACAATTATCTAAAGAGTTTTTGATACATCGATAAATTTTATAGAAAATTTTTGTGTTATCGATACATCGATAACTCTAAAGAAAATTTTGTGTTTTCGATATATCATCAACTCTTAAATTTTCTATAGAAAATTTTGTGTTGTCAATTATCGATTACTCTAAAATTTTCTATAGAAAATTTTGTGTTATCGATAAAACGATAACTCTACAGTTTTCTATAGAAAATTTTGTGTCGTCGAAATATCGATAACTTTTAAATTCTACACAGAAAATTTTGTGTTATCGATTACCTTAACATTTTCTATAGAAATCTTTGTGTTATCGATACATCGATAAGTTTATAATTTTCTAAAGAAAATTTTGTGTTGTCGATTTATCGATAACTCTTAAATTTTATAAATATATATTTTCTATTGAAAAGTTTTTGTTGTCAATATCTCGATAACTCTACAATTTCTTCAGAAAATTTTGTGTTATCTCTATAATTTTGTATACAATTTTTTCTGCTATTGAAACATCGATAACTCTACAATTTTCTATAGAAAACTTTGTGTTAGCGATAAATCGATAAGTCTACAATTTTCTATAGAACATTTTTTTCTGCTATTGATACATCGATAACTTTACAATTTTATATAGAAAGTTATAACTCTTAAATTTTTTGAAGAAAATTTTCTGTTGTCGATATATCGAAAAATTTTATATTTTCTGAAGAAAATTTTGTGTTATCGATGCATCGACAACTCTTCAATTTTCTATAGAAAGTTTTGTGTTATCGGTAAATTTTTAACATTTTATCAACACATCGATAACTTTACAATTTCTATTGTCAGTATATCGATAACTCTTAAATTTTACACAGAAAATTTTGTGTTATCGATAACTTAACAATTTTCTATAGAATTTTTTTTGTTATCGATTTATCGATAAGTCTATAATTTTCTAAAGAACATTTTGTGTGGTCGATTTAACGATTACTCTTAAATTTTATGCACATAGATTTTATAAATATATATTTTCAATAGAAAATTTTGTGTTTTCAATATCTCGGTAACTCTATAATTTCTTTAGAAAATTTGATGTTATCGATACATTGATTACTCTACAATTTTGTATACAAATTTTTTCTGCAATTGATACATCGATAAGTCTACAATTTTCTACAGAATGTTTTGTGTTATCAATACATCCATAATTCTACAATTTTCTGTGGAAAGTTATATCGATATATCGATAAGTTTAAAATTTTCTACAGAAAACTTAATTGATAACTCTATAATTTTCTATACAAAGTTTTGTGTTATCGATAACTCTTCGGTTTTCTATAGAAAATTTGTTTGTAATCGATGCATCGATAACTCTACAATTTTTATAGAAAATTTTGTGTTATCGATAACTTTACAATTTTCTATAGGTCATTTTGTGTTATCGATAACTTTGCAATTTTCTATAGAAAATTTTTATTATCGATACAACGATAGCTCTACAGTTTTCCATAAAAAATTTTGTGTTGTCGATATATCGATAACTCTTAAATTTTATACAGAAAATTTTGTGATATCGATAACTTTTCTTTAAAAATTTTTGTGTTATCGATACATGTTATCGATAACTTTTTAGTTTTCTATAGAAAATTTGTTTGTAATCGAAACATCGACAACTCTACAATTTCTATAGAAAATGTTGTGTTATCGATAACATTTAAATTTTCTATAGAAAATTTTGTGTTATCGATTCCACGATAAGTCTACAGATTTCTATAGAAAATTTTGTGTTGTTGATGTATCGATAACTCTTAAATTTTATACAAAAAATTTTGTGCTATCGATTACTTTACAATTTTCTAGAGAAATTTTTGTGTTATCGATACATCGATAATTCTGCAAATTTTCCGATACATCTATAACTCTAAAATGTTCTATAGAATATATTCTGTTATCAATTAGTTCTATAGAAAGTTTTGTGTTATCGATATATCAATATCTTTTAGTTTTTGAATTGAAAATTTTCTGTTATCTTTATATCGAGGGCTTATATTCAGAAATTGCTTTATGCTGTGTTTAAGGAATGCAATTAGCAAGTTTTGAATGTAAACACTAGATATCCATAACTCTTAAACTTTCTATAAAAAAATTATATTCAGAAATTGCTATATGCATTGTTTAAACACTGCAGAAGGCAAGTTTTGAATATAAGCACTCGATATCCATAACTCTTAAACTTTCTACAGAAAATTTTGTATTTGATATATCGATAACTCAGAAATTTTTTACAGAATTCTACAATAATTTTGTGTTATCGGTACATCAATAACTCTACAATAGTTTTGTGTTATCGATACATTGATTTATATAGAAAATTTAAGAGTTATCGGAAGAAACAACATTTTCTATAGGAAACTGTAGAAATATAAAATGTTGTGTTATCGAAATATCGATATCTCTTAAATTTTCTATAGAAATTTTCTTGTTAACGATACATCGACACATCGATAACTCTACAATTTTCTATATAAAATGTTTGTCTCTCCCGATAACCTTTAAATTTTCTATAGAAAACGATGCGTTATCGATAACTCTTAAATTTCCTATAAAAACTTTTGTGTTATCGATAACCTCATATATATTTTATAGAAAATTTTCTGTTATCGATTACTCAATAATATTCATTAAAATTTTCTGTATACGATACATCGATTTCTAAATATTTTTCTACTTATACATGTTTTTTGTTATTGAGATATCGATATCTCTTAAATTTTCTACAGAAATTTTTGTGTTAACGAATATATCGATACATCGGTAACTCTACAACTTTCTATAAAAAAAAAATTTTGTCTCTCTCTTTAACCTTTAAATTTTCTATAGAAAATTTTGTGTTATTGGTATATCGATAACTCTTAAATTTTCTACAAAAAATTTTGTGTTATCGATAACTCTTATAGTTTCTATGAAAAATTTTCTGTTATCGATTACTCAGTAACATTTTATTTTATTTTCTGTTATCGACACATCAATTTCTCAATTTTTTCTATACATTTTTTTTGTTATCGATACATCGACATCACTTAAATTTTCTATAGAAATTATTGTGTTAAGGATATATCGATACATCGATAACTCTATAATTTTCTATAGTAAAAATTTTGTCTCTCTCGATAACCTTTAATTTTTTTATAAAAAAATTTGTGTTATCGATAACTCTAATATTTTTTTTTTAGGTCTGGCATTGGTGTTTACATTCTGGTCATCAATATTCCTTCCTCTGTCCCAATGGTACAGTTTTCAATCAAGCTGTGCGCGTCTGTGATTGGTGGTCCAATGTCAATTGTCCAGCCTCTGAACAATTATACGAAAATAATGATGAACTGTATAGAACCACAGAGCCCAATCAATTTGACAATGGTGACAATAGTATTTGATATAAGGCCCAACAAAAAGGAAGTGGTACAAAAAGGGGGAAAGAAGAAGTAGAAGATAAAAAAGTTTTAAAACAAAATGAAAATTTAGTAAGACAGCAACAACAAAGAGGAGAAAATATGAAATCTAGACAACAATTACAGGAACAACAGCAACAACTACAATTAGAATTAAAGCCACCATTACCAGACAGAAAAACCCAAAGATATAGAACATCTTTAGCAACAGCAACAACATCTACAACAACCGCAGCAACAACAACAACAATAACTCGTAATAATACCAAAAATAGTTTTAGAGGCCACATAAAATACTCACAACAACAGAAACAACTACAACAGCTGCAGCAACAACCGCTACAACAAACAATTGAAAGTAGTAACAGCCGTAGCAGCAGCAACATCAATAGCATCAACAGTTTAAGTACTACTAGCAATAGTTTAAATAGTTTTAATAGTAAAAATAATAATAATAAATACAATAATAATAGAAATCATTTTAATAACGATGAAACACTAACAACAAAATATCAACAACAACAACAGCAGCAGCAAAAGAAACAACAACAATATCAATACCAACAACCACCACCGCCACCGCCAAGTGTTACAAATCCAAATTTAACTGGTCAACAAAGAATGCAACCGCAACAACAACAACAAAATAAAAATAAATCACAATTGCAGCAACATAATGGCAGCAGCAACAACAACATTAACAATTTGAAAAAATCCTCAAATGCCAATAACATCAATAACGATAATGAACTAAAAGACTACAAGAGTAAAATCAAAAATAAATACAACATCGATTATGATCATTCTCTAGATGCAGAATACGAAATAATCGAGGCCGTTGAATGAATTCAATTGAATTGAACACTGTGCAACAAAGTTTTGGTCCATCGCTTTGAGTCTTAATGCCATATGAAAATGGACTAACAAACAGACTAAATTTCCCAAGGGTTTTGCAATGTCAGTTTGGAATTTTTTTTATGGCCCACTGAAGTTTTTTTATACCCTCCACTCTAGTGATAGAGGGTATGTATAAGTTTGTCATTCCGTTTGTAACACATCGAAATATTGGTCTAGGACCCCATAAAGTATATATATTTATGATCCTCGATCGATTTTAACTCGATCTAGCGATGTCCGTCCGTCCGTCTGTCTGTCTGTCCGTAGAAAACACGCTAACTTTTGAAAGACTTTACAGAGGCTACTGAAGTTTGGCATATATGTTTGTCATTTACCTGGTCAGGTTGGTATTGCAATCCAGCTGAATCGGTCCAGTGGTTCAAAAGTTATGAGCAAAAGAGTAAATTTCGGCAAGGGTGTTTCACGAATTTACGAGACAAAAAACACGATAACTTTCGAAATACAACAATGAGACTACATAAGCTTGGCATGTATCTTTGCCGTTCGCCGGGTCTGTTTGGTTTTAAATTTCAGCTCATTCGGTCCAGTGGTTCAAAAGTTATAAGCGAAACCCTGAATTTCAGATTAGTTTCATCTAAAATGCCACGTGTTTTAACAAGTTTTAAAAGCATTGGTGGTAACTAAACAATGCTTTTCAAACTTGTTAAATTTTAAAGCAATGCTTTTTAAATTTGTTTAGTTTTAAAAGCATTGGTAACTTAAAAATAACTCTCGAAAAAAATTTTACACTCAAAAAAAATTTTTACACTCAAAAAAAATTTTACACTCAAAAAAAATTTATACAAAAAAAAATTTAGTTTTTTTTTTTTACAAAAATGACAATTTTTTGTGTACATGCTTACGTGCATTCACTCAGAAATATTTTTACAGTAAAAAAAACATTACACTCGAAAAAAATTTTACACTCAAAAAAAAATTAGTATTTTTTTTTTTTTTTAAATGACAAAAAAAAGAGTTTTTTACTCAAAATAAAATATTTCTAATCAAAATTGTTAATTTTTTCATGTTAAAAAATGTACTACCCTTTAAAAAATGCATTGTGGAGGGTATTCATAGATTCGGCAAAGTCGAATTTAGCTTTTCTACTTGTTATTTTTTATCAGAGGAAAAGGTCAAAAAAACTATTAAAAAACTCTGCTTAGAACGTATTAACCCTCTAACTGTAATTTTAAGGGGTCATTTTAGTTTTTTTTTCAAAAACTAAACACAGAAATCTAATAAAACGTAAATTTTATGGGTTAAAATTAGAAATGGGCGCGTGAGTGATGTTTGACTCACACTCACTCACGCTCACGAATTTTTGAATCACTCACACTCACTTACGAGCATATTTTTCATACTCACTCACAATCACGTGAGTAAATTTAATACAACTCACACTTACGTGCACCCACGCAAGTTTCACTCGCACTCGCGTTGACTCACACTCACGAAACTCTTATTTATACAAAAAAAAATTCAAAAGCTATAATTTAAAAAATCTTTCAACATTTTCAGCAAAATTTAAAGTTCAGCGAAATTTTACATATTGTTTGCTTTTTTCGGGACGAAATCTTAAGTTAAGCCAAATTTTGCAATTTTTTTGTTGCTTTTTTGGTACGAAAGGAAACATGAAGAGAAAATAAATCACGCAAACTCACGCAAAAAAAAAATCCACTCACGCACACTCACTCACGCAAAAATCTTACTCACGCACACTCACTCACGCAATTTTTTTCTCCACTCACACTCAATTACATGAGAAAAATTGAACTCAGTCACACTCACGCGTGAATCACGCCCTAATCTGCTCATGTTTCCGTCTCTAGTTAAAATGTTCTACAACAATTTTTCGCATAAAATTTCACTTGGTGTTGTCAAAGGTTGAAGATTGTGCGAAATGTGCAAAATGCTTAAAAATAGACAAATGTAAAAAAAACAATGTTTGTAACCAAAGCAGTGCACTATGGCTGAAAAATCCCAAGTCGCGGCAAAAAAATTTTCCCGACAAGGTAGCCTTACCAAAATTTGGTATGCAGTCTTCTACTGTTAAAATATTCGGTTTGACAAAAAATGGGCGGTCCATGCCCTCTTTTTTTAGTGGCTGGCCCATAAGGGGGGTTTTCAAAACAAAATAATACACCGTCCGACAGCCAATAATAAACACTAACCGGATGATATACATACGTCTGATAGTAGAGATCAAATGAAGAACAACTGCATTCACAGTTTTTCATTTCGTGATCCTGTTTCCTTTTAAATGGACTTCAAAGTTGTAAAGGATACATTTTGTAAAATATTTTTGAATTATTTCTACTTGTCCTAGGATGACAGAGGAGGATCTCCCCTAATTTGTCCACTTTCCCATTTTGCAATATCAAAATAAAAGCATGTAAATAAAGTCATTTACAGTTTTTCATTTCGTGATCCTGTTTCCTTTTAAATGGACTTCAAAGTTGTAAAGGATACATTTTGTAAAATATTTTTGAATTATTTCTACTTGTCCTAGGATGACAGAGGAGGATCTCCCCTAATTTGTGCATTTTCCCGTTTTGCAATATCAAAATAAAAGCATGTAAATAAAGTCATTTGAAAACTTAATCAAAAAATTTTGTTGAAAATTTTGAATGATATTAAAGGATACATTTTTCAAAGGACGTAACTTGCCTCCTGTTTTCTGATATGTAAAAATAATAATATAGGAAAATTAGGGAAGATCCTCCTCTGTAATTTGCTATCACTAATGGCATCCTAGGACCAGAACAAATATTAAAAAAATATTTTATAAAATTTAATCTTCTAAAACTTTGAAGTCCCTTTAAAAGGAAACAGGATCACGAAACTAAAAACTGTAAATGCAGTTTTACTATGTTAAGTCTCTAGTTTCAAACGTTTATTATCCAGTTCGTGTTCAACGACTTTTTTGCATTTTTTGTCGGACGGTGATATCACAAAATTGTATTTACTAAAAATTTCTCTTTTCAATTTGTAGTGTCTGATCGAATATTCGGTCGGTCAAAAAGCACTATTGAATACCGAGTAATTGTATACAATTTGTACTCACATGTTAAAAAACATTTTCATGTTGAAAAACACTTTTTTAGTGCAGGTCTGAGAATATAAATTTTTTTAATATCACTGTACAACAATTTTAAAGTTTTTCCAAAATTATGGGGTTCCGATAATTGATCAAGATCACATCGGAATTTTATTTTAGAGACGGTTAATGTTTCCCAGCTTTGGCCTGTTCTTGCAACATATCGGTATACAAAACTATGTTGTCTTTACATCTGAGGTGTATGGTGTGCTTAGCAACTTTGTAGAAAATATTATGGCAACAATTTTTGTGAAACATATTAACTCTCTAACTCCTTCTTATAACGGTATTTGCTCTATTCTAACAAATCGTAAAAAACACCCTAAAAATGGGAGAGGGCGGGGATAAAATGTTCTTTAAAAATGTTGTCCATAAAATCTTACTACATACGTCAGAGCACAGCAAAGCCTAAAAATTAACATAAACACCAAAACAGAGTCATGTTCTAGACTGCACATTAAAAAAATTTCAAAATAAATTAACCCTTAAGGGGCAACCTTGAATTTGACTGGTTTTTGGTGTTTGTGTTAAGTTTGGGGTTTTGGTGTGTTCGGACATGTATAGTAAAATTTTATGGCCAACTTTTTAGTAGAACATTTCATCCCCGCCCTCCCCCTCTTTCGGTGTGTTTTAGGATTTGTTAGAATAGAGGCAAAAAATACCGTTATGAGAGGGAGTTAGAGGGTTAATATGTTCCACAAAAATATTTGCCATAATAATTTTTACAAAGTTGCTGAACACACCATACACCTCATTTGTAAAGAAAACATTTTATATACCAATATGTTGCAAGAGCAGGCCAAAGCTGGGAACTTTTAAACGTCTTTAAAATAAAATTCCGATGTGATCTTGCAAAACGCCGACACATGTGAATTTTTTTTGGTCTTCTCTATCAGAATCAGTCGTCAGAATCCCGTAATTTTTTTTAATGTTGTACTGTGTAATTTAAAAAAAAAAATTTTTTTTGAGTGCAAAATTTTTTTAAGTGTATAATTTTTTTTTAGTGAAAAAAAAAACACTTTAAAATATTTTTGTAGCTTACCACTAACAAGGGAAGTCTCCCTAGTGTTACCCGCGGATCTTTATGGAATTGGTTTTATTTTGTAGAGCAGAACAAATAAAGGGACACGTATTTTTTTTAGCGGCCCAAATTCATATTTAGGGGGTAAAAAGGAGGAGGGAAGAAAAGGCCATTTTTCAGTTTTTTTTTGTTTATCTCCTATATTATGCAAAGAAACCTAGTCATGTTACATACCAAATGGAAGGTCTTTGGAAAACCTATCTACTTGTGCTAAGAAAGTGTCCAAACATGCACAACTTTTCGTCATATTGAGTAAAATACCAAAATTTTATGACATTTTCGAAAGTCGAAAAATATTAACTTCTTTGGCCCGTTGTTAGCACCACGAGATAGGTATTTTATACCTTTATCTGATACCACATTTGCCTAATTTAATTTTGTCTAAATAGGCGTAAATCGTAAAAAACTGAAAATGGTCAATTTCCCCCAATACAAATCGACCCCCCCTAAAAATGAGTTTGGGCCGCTAAAAAAAATACGTGTCAAATTAATTTTCGTTCTTAACAACATATCCAAATTTCATAAAGATCGGAGGGTGACACCAGGGAGATTCCCTTGTAAGTTTCAAAGTGTGTTTAGTGTGATTTTCAAAACGTGAATTTTTAAAAAAATTCACAATTTTGCTGAAAACTCATTCGTTCGCACTCGTTAGCATACAATATTAACATACAATAAAACCTGAGCTTTCTACGAAGAATTACATGTAACACAATGCTTAAACTGTTGTTAACATTTTAAGTTATACCCCACAAAAAACTATAAAACTATTTACAATTTCACAAAAAAATTACCCCAAAAAAACACCAAAATAGGAATGAAATAAAAAATTTGTAACTTCCTATGGCGTTGAGGCCATTGAGGCTCATTTTTCTTGTTGCACAGTGTAATAGTAAATGCGCGGTTTTCGATAATGATGATGATGAAGACAATGTGAACTATCGATGAATGTTAACAATTGATTCAATTTTCTATTGAATTCACTCAGTGTTTTGACTCAATTATACGATGATTGAATACTTTTGGCATTAGTTGGATTTTTTTTTGTTGCTGTTCAAACCAACCAAAAATTGCTCATTATGATTTTTTAAATTATGTTGATATTTAACGCTTTGACTTGTTAAGTTTAATTTTTTTCTTTTAATTTTTGCACCTCATTTTTATTGGTAAGCTGCTAAGGTAATGTAAGTAAACGAATATTTCAAATGAAATTATTTATTTTATTTCTTTTGTTACTAAATTCTTCTTTTTTTATTATTTTTTTACATTTTGGCCACTATTTTATATATTTTTTTTATATGATTTTGTTACTTAATTTTAGTTAAATATTTTTATTTTGAATTTTGTATTTTTTATATTTGAAATTTGTTTTTTATACATTTGTGATCAATAAATATTAATTATAAATTGAATGACATCTTTTGTAAATTTAGGAGAATTTATATGATAACAAGTAAGAAAATTGTAGTCGGAAAATGGGTTCCAAGTCCAACCATGAACCGATTGAATTTATCTTTTGTAAGTTCTTAAATTAGGGCGAAAAATACACACAAATCAAATTTGAATTAAATGGGCTTCTTTTTATGGCCAAAAGACAGATATAACTAAATATTGGGCGACATTTTTATATAGAGATTACACTAGAGTGCCCCTTATTTTAAAAATGTTGGAAATGACATTTTTAAAAATTTGCTCCAACCGCTCTAACTGCCCTAACAGTGCCTTTAAAGCAATCAAATGTATGGCCGACACACAATATTTTTTAGTCCAAAAATTTTTTCTGAACACACCTACCTACCTCTATCTTTAACTATTACAGCGATCCCCATACAATTTTTTTATTTTTTGTAAATTTGTTTTATTTTATTAGCTTCTACCGCGGTAGATTAGCTTCTACCGGTATACCGGTCCAATGGTGCTTCCAAGAGAGGTCATTAGGGAGACCGGCCCCCTTTATTTTTACCCTCCAACATTTTTGTAAAACATACCTACGCCCTATCTACACTCCCTAAGTGGGCTTCCATTCAAAATTTAATTTTTATAAAATTTGCTCCAACCGTAATTTGTATGGGAGCCCACTTAGGGAGTGGAGATAGGCGTAGGTATGTTTTACAAAAATGTTGAAGGGTAAAAATAAATGGGGGTCGGTCTTGCTAATGACCCCTCTCGGACCCACCACTGGATCGGTATAAGCTGATTAAATAAAACAAATTTACCAAAAAAAAAAAAATATATAGGGACCGCCTTAATAGTGAAATATAGAAGGTAGGTGTGTTCAGAGAAAATGTTTGAACTAAAAAAATATTGTGGGTCGGTCATACATTTTATTGATCTAATGGCACTCGTAGGGCAGTTAGAGCGGTTGAAGCAAATTTAAAAAATGTCATTTTGTGTGGGAGCCCAATTAGAAATCGGAGATAGGATATTAGTAGGGTTAGATTTATTGCACTAAAAAATCGAAAATATCGTTTTTAGACCATCGACAAAAAACATGCATTTGCATGGAAATATCATCCCTAAATATTAGTTTGTTCCGAAGAAATGTTTAGACGTAAAAATTAATGGTGGTCGGTCTTGGAAACGACCCCTCCATGACTCACCATTGCAGCAGTATAAATGATTTTAAGACTGAAAAATTACAATAAAATTTTTTCAAAAAATTCTAAAAAATAGTAATAATCGTTATCCCACCATCCTGCTGGGCAAAAAATTTGTAGAATCAATAGAAGTTTTACAGAAAAAAATTTAAAAAAAATCAAAGAGTACATGAGGAGTTCCGTCTAAGATTTAAATTTTGAGGTAAAAAAGATGTGATTTTTGTTTTGATGGCACATCGATAAAAGTTGGCATAAATATTAGAAGCTATTTAAGAATAAGAAATTCGTTCGCGTCAACTAAATCGCGCAGGGGGTTCAAAAGTTATGGCGGTTTTAAGATTTAGCGGTTTTAAAAATCTTAAAAATATTTTAAAGATTTTTTTCTACACATTTGTTGCATGCGTTATTAAAACATGCCAGGATATACCATTTCTTCTAAAATATATGATATAAATTTAACCCTTTTATGACCAAACGATTTAAAAAAAAATATCTAAGTACCTAAAATGGCGATTAATTCGCGGTAAAAGAAAAGTTTCACAATTTTTTATAACATATTTAGGCAATGCGCGTTGGTATTACTGAAAAAAAATTACGGAAAATCGTATCATTGTACCAGTAGTTTAAAAAAAATCGGTGATGCTTTTTTATAACAAGAAAATTTAATATGGTCCAAAAAATCTATAATCATCAACATTTTTTAACCCGCCTCGGATTTTATGATGACACATCAAGTTCGCTTTCATTAAAAAAAAATTTCATCCGATTTCGTGTAAAGCCTTGGATATGCCAGATCAAAACAGGTTTAGATAAAATCATCGCGCTTTCCGCTCAGAATGGCTTAAAGTAAAAAGTCAAAAAACAAATCAGTTCTACTCGTTAAGGCACGTCTTTTGGTGTATTAAAATGAACATGATGCATTAATAGCTAATAAAAAAAATAGAAAACAGATTTGCAAATTTCGCACAATTTTCAAAAATGTCATAACATTTTTGCAATTTATTTTTTATAAACCCGCCAGTGATTTTTTTATGTAAACTCACATAAAACTCGGTTTACGCAAGAGTCCACCAAATTTCGAATGAAACCGCGAATGTGCCTCGCGAAAAACTGGTATTTAAAAAAAAATACGTTTTTTCTTTCGAACTTTGATCTGCTGAAACTCCTTAACTATTCGTGGCACATTAACGGGATTAATTCCAAAATATTAGGAATTACAACAGCTACCAACTCTAGTTCAACTTTTTTCATTTTATAGATGGGGCCGAAATCCCTGATCAAAAACCCTCGAAAATTTAAAAACTCTTAATTTTTGGTTTCCAAACTTAACCGTCTTACAACTTCTTACCAAGCGATGAAGCATCTATCAAACCAACATTAAAATAATCTGTTATATGTACTGACTTTGTGTTATGCCGGAAAAGATTGAAATATAAGGAGAAATTAAAAAAAAAGAAAGAAAGAAGGTAAAAACTATGGATTATTTCAAGCCATTTTTTATCAATTTTTCAACTTTAACCCTCTGTAACTTTAACGGATAAAGCGGGGTAATCCTTAAACATTGCTCAGTGATGGTTCAAGGTCTTGTTTATACAACTGCATTTACAGTTTTTCTGAATTCCAAAAACATTTAAAAATTTATTTCAGTTTCACTGAGTTGAAATTTAAAAAAGATTTTGTGATATGTGAAAATGATTAACAGATTTCTAAAATACTGATTAAATTTTTTAATTTAAATATTTTATGGTATAGTATTTTTTTATTTGTTTGAGAACCGGTACCAGCATCAGAACCGGAAATACCGGTATTACCGGGAATATAACTAGAACCAGGGAACCGGTACCAGAACCGGGAATACCGCGAACCGGGAAATGGGGGGTACTAGTCCAAACATTTTCTCTGAACACACCTACATATGTATTATTGTAATTTTCCAATCTTAAAATCATTTCTACTGCTGCAATGGTGAGTCATAGAGGGGTCGTTTTGCAAGACCGACCCCCATTAATTTTTACGTCTAAACATTTCTTCGAAACAAACTAATATCCTAACTCCAATTTCTAAGTGGCTCCCACACAAAATGACATTTTCTTAAATTTGCTGCAACCGCCCTACCAGTACCCTTAGATCAATAAAATGTATGACCGACCTACAATATTTTTTTAGTCTAATTTCTCTGAACACACCTACCTACCTCTACCTTTAACTATTAACGCGGTTCCCATACAATTTTTTTATTTTTTGTAAATTTGTTTGATGCCATCTTTGTGAATGCCATTTTAAGGGCGGTTTCATTGCCTACTATTTGAAACCTAAACGAGACCTGTACCATAATTACTTTTTGAGATACTTTTATTTATTTATATACGATTTTCCCAATTTTCAAGACCCCATACCTCGAATACTGGAATGACAAGAAGCCTTAAAATTGGCACAATCTCTTTTTTGTTAAAGTAAAACCCAGTACTAAATTTCATTAAATCAGTTAAATTGAGGTGTTTTACAAGCTTTTACAATTTTTAAAATAACGAAAAACATGCTCGACATAGTCGTTATCTATTTTACTTTCCGATTTATAGCCATTTGAATGGGAAAAATTTTAATTTTTTCCCCGATTTTTACGTGACCAACCTATTCCCGAAAAACTGGACCAGTATCAGAAAAAAATTTAAATTTCAAATGGCTATAAATCCGAAAGTAAAAGGGATAACGACTACTTCAAGCATGTTTTTTTAGCGCTTTAAAAAAGTCAAAATTTCATAAAAATCGCATAATAAACATCAAATTGGTAAGCATTTAAAACCAATGTATGCAAAAGGTAAGGGGCTAATGGAGGCGCCTCTATTATACATGTAGGGTTCTCCGTCCAAACTTAAGCTTGAAATAACGTTAGCTATAACCGGTATAAGTTTCACTGCAGCCATCTAACACCTGGAGACGAACTGTGCAATACGAAACTTGCTTGATGGAAAAATCTTGAACCGAAGTTAATTTTTATGTGACCCTTTGTTCGAGTCTGGAACCATATTAACCTCCTGTTTAGCATTGTAGCATTCAAATAATTTTTTTTTATAAAATTCATTATTTTTAGATATTTTATATGAAAATATTTGCAAATTTTTAAAAAAAGTCTCAACTTTTTTTTTTTTTTTTGTTTGCAATGTTTTAAATTCTATTGAAAAACTTCTAAATTCTGAGGAGTTTTTTAAATAAATAATATCTTGGATTCTGAGACATTTTTCTGCAGACAGTCCTAGATGTTAAGAAATTTTTCATAAAAAGTCTCAGGTCCTAAAAATTTTGTTGATAGTAAGATATATTCAAAACACAATTAGTGTAATTTATATTAGTTTTATTTATGGGGGTTTTCGTGTCAACTGACACAACTTTTGAAACCGATATCCTCCGATGAAATTTGCACCAAGGTTAGTCCTATTGGATAGTAGTTCAGACACAATTTTTCAACGAGATCGGTCAAGAACTCTCTGAGTTAGAGGGGGTCGAAATTTGACATTTTGGCCAAAGAGGTGTATATTCTCATCCATGTAACTTCTTACCTATTGTTTTAGCAAAATATGTCCCAAATAGTTTAGATAGCTATTTCTTCAGTCTTTCGAAAAAAAATTATAAAAAAAATAAAAAAAAAAATTTTTTGATTTTTTTTTTTTTAATCCAAAACTTTTTTGACTTTTTACTTAAATTGGGCCCTTTTTTTATTCAAAAGAAAGCTTAGGTGATTTCCGTTAAGAGCTATGGGGTCGCTTAGTGGGATGCGAGTGGGATATCTATGAAAAAATTTTTTTTTAACTTTGGAGCATAAAAAACGGTTCTTCAAAAGAAAGCACGAGCCAAAAAATGAGGGCGGTGGGGTGGGGCCATATGGCCCCTCATAGGGGTCAAAGTTGGGCGTAAAGAGTTAAAATCCTTAAAAAACCCCAAAACTGCCCTAGAAACGCCCCTGGAGGGGTGCAATGTGAGACGAACCTCCAATAATTTTCTGCACCCAACATTTTTCTTGAACATACCTTACCCCTATTTCTACTTCATAAGGGGGCTCCCATACAAAACATTTTTAAAAAATTTGATACTACCATTCCAACTTACCCTAAAGTGCCCCAAGTGGAGCCAAATGTATGACCGACCTCCATTATTTTATTAATTCAATGTATCTTGAACCCTTAAGGTGGTCCCCATACATTTCTTTTATTTTTTATAAATTTGTTTTATTAAACCAGCTCCTACCGTGCCTCCTAGAGAGGCAAAAATTACGACCAACCCCCATTATTTTTTAGTTACCAACATTTTGTTCAAACATAATAACACCCTATCTCCACTCCTTAAGGGGCTCCCATACATTATAAAAACATTTTTTTTTTTAAATTAAAAAAAAAAATAAAAAAAATGTATGGGGACCCCCTTAAGAGTTGAAAATAAAATATTTTGAGAAAATGTTGGAGTTGAAAAAATATTGGGGGTCGGTCATACATTTTACTTCTCTACTGGCACCCTATGGACAGTTAGAGCGGTAGGAGCAAATTTTATAAAAATGTCATTTTGTATGGGAGCACCCTTAGGAAATAGAGGTTAGGTATATTCAAGAAAACTGATGGGGGCAGAAAATTATTGGAAGTTCGTCTCACATTGCATCCCTAATAGTGCAAATTGAAGAACCGTTTTTTGTGTTCCAAAGTTAAAAATTTTTTTCATATATATCCCACTCGCATCCCACTAAGCGACCCCATAGCTCTTAAAGGAAAAGATCTAAGCTTTCTTTTGAATCAAAAAAAAAATTTAGGAAAAAGTCAAAAATGTTTTAGATTTTTAAGAAAAAAATCACAAAATTTCTTTTTATTTTTTTTATAATTTTTTTTCGAAAGACTGAAGAAATAGCTACCTAAACTATTTGGGACACATTTTGCTAAAAACAATAGGTAAGAAGTTACACGGATGAGAATAAACACCTCTTTGGCCAAAATGTCAAATTTCGACCCCCTCTAACTCAGAGAGTCCTTGACCGATCTCGCTGATAAATTGTGTCTGAACTACTATCCAATAGGGCTAACCTTGGTGCAAATTTCGGAAGACATCGGTTTCAAAAATTGTGTCAGTTGACACGAAAAGCCCCCTATAGTTATTTTTTATTTGGTAATATGAATTATTTATAAGGGGTGGTCCAATAACAAGTATCTTTTTAAAAATGCAATAAAATGATCAATACTCAACTTTTTTTGTAATGTTATGGCTTTATTTGAAGGAGCAAACATTCCCGTTTTTTATGGCAAACGACTTCATTGATGCGTCCTCGGCTTGCTCCGCTGTATCACGTTGTACCGCAGTACTGCGCTGCCAAACTGCACGTTTTTCGAAAAAAAAGTTTTTCACCGAAAGGCACTCAAATGAGGTTATGTTAAAAAACAAATTGCTACATCTTGGGATCGTAGAACTCGCACGGTATTGTAAAGAATCCAATTCATCTATAGGAAGCAACAGATTTGAGTATCAGCATCATCACACAATATTTTCAAAAATACAGCTGAAAACGCCATTTTCGTCAAAGATGAGCGCTACAGAGCCATGATTAACGACTTTTTGTTGGCCGTAATAGAATATATAAACTTGGTTGACATTTATTTTCAGAAGAATGTCGCAATATATCCCACAGTCCATCAAACAATCGATATTTTGCGCACTTAGTTCGGAAATCGTGTTTTTAGCCATATTTGCGGTGACAATTGATCACTTCAGAGCTGCCGATTAAAACCTTTAAAAATTTTTTTGAGGGGTCTCGTTAAAGATTCATGCAACATGGGAAATCCAGAAATGTTCTTGGCCCTTTCGACGAATATCGTTTAAGCCATTCGTGAGATAGAACCAGAGATAGAACCAGGAGCTAACCCAGGCAGCCGCATGAATGAAGTCGTTTGCCATAAATAATGATAATATTTGCTCTTTCAAATAAAGCCATAAGGTTACAAAACTATTGAGTATTGTTCATTTCATTGCATGTTTTAAAAAGATACTTGTTATTGGACCACCCTGTAGTTGTAAAAAATAAATTTTTTATATAGTACACTCAAAATAATACATAAGTAGATTTACTATTTTTTTTTGCTAATGCTAGTAGGCTAACTTTTAGCAAATTTTTAGTTGAGATTAGCTTGTTAGCAAAAATATCTTGTAAACTTCATTTAGCGCATTAGCAATTTTAAGCAAAATTTGAACTATTTTTTTTTTTTGCTAAATTTAAAATTTAGTTAACAAAATTTTTACAAGCTTTTTTGCTAATATTAGCAAAAATAAATTGTAAATTTTTTTATTTTTTTTTAGAAAACTTAAAATGGAGCTATCTCGGAAACAAAGCCAGATAAAGCAAAACGGAGGCCATTTTTGGTTCTCGAGTTCTCCATAGTATCGCCGATCCTCTTCACATGTGTGGACCTTAATGGATTCTAACTTTGGATCCAAAAAATTTAGCATTCCCGAAAATTTTAAAATGCTCATATCTCGGTAAATATTGCCTACACGATAATAATTCCAAAAGCATTTTTGTAGCTCCCAACACATAGAACAAGACCACAAAATAACCAAAAGCTCTCCGAGTAATATTTTTGAAGTTATCGAGTTTTTTTAATTCTCAAAGCCCCAGTGGTCCCCTAAAATCACGTATCTGAAAAACTAAGCAAGATAGAGCGAAACGGACAAACATTTTGGATCAAAAACTATGACGATTTTTAAGGAACCCAACTAGGTCTAGGCCCATTGGGGTCTAGACCTATCGGGTCCGAACCCAATGGGGTCCTCAAATTTGTATGAACTAAGTCAAAATAAATAATTTTTGGCAAAACATTTTTGCTAACTTTACCAAAAAAATTGTGGGTTCAAAATCAGCAAACTTTCATGTAGGTTAACAAGCTTTTTTTGCTAACATTACAGTTTTTTTTTTGAGTGCGGAACGTTTTTGATGAAAATCCACTAAAGGAAAGAGCTTTTTTTGACGTTTTTGTGGCTTTTTGTGAGGAGCATACAATATTGTTTTAAGTGCTTATTTTTTGGTTGCCCTACTTATAAGGGTTTAAATTGTAAATTGTAAAAGAAAATTTTATTTTTAAATAGTATAGATATTTCTGGTATTCCCATACCGGTTTCAAACACTTCCAGTTAAAAGTGTTATCTTCAGTTCCCCCTTGAAGTACTAACCCAACCTCTGAAAAATATAATTTTTTGTGGTTTTGTTTAACAAATGCAACATTCAAAATAAAATGAAATAAAAAGAAAAAAAAATAAGAAATTACTTTTACCCATATTAAATATTTTTGTGCTTTATCACACAAGATATACAAAAAAATAACAAAGCATACTTTTAGGCTTTATTAGTTTAAGCTAAGCTTTGTGTCTTTAAATATACAACGCTGTACTAACATTTTTTTATTAATAGAACTCAACAGCTGATCGTAAATGTCAAAACGAAACGTCAGTGTTTTTTTTTTATCTGTTGTTTATTTTATCTCAATAAAAAGTTGTTTTAGTTTTTATTTGTAATAAATTGTTAGATAATTTTTAATATCACAAAATCCACCAGAAAACACATAAAAAATGCTATTTTCTGACCTTAGGTCTTTCGATTTTCTTTATATTAACGGTATGCATTGTCAATAAAGCCAATAAAACATATCCATTTTCAGTTTTTTTAATTTTAAAAAAATCGCGATTTTTTCGCGAATTTAATTTTCTTCAAAAATTTAAAAAATCAAAAAAGTATGTTAATTTGAAGAGCCATATCTTCTAAAATATCTATCGGATTTCTACGATTCAAAAAGCATTTGATTCAAACGTTCGTCCTTTTTTATACCAATGCAATAAAAAAAAAAGTTTTTCCAAAAAAGTGCATTTTTGATGCAAATGCAATTTTTGGATGCATTTTTCAAAACTTTCTCCCCCTTCAATTTTTTTGAAACCTGCATAATTCGAAAATATGGCATTTTTTACACAAAATTGAGTACCGTTTTTTTTGTGACAGCGTTTCAAAAAATTTTCGTGATTTTTTTAAAACTACTTATTTGATTTTTTCCATACAAAAAATCAATTTAATGTTTATTTTGCAATTTTATCAAAAAAGGATCTAACTTTAAAAAGCCATTTCTTCGAAAGTATCTATCGGATTTCTACGACTCAAAAAGCATTCGATTCAACTAATTATCCGTTTTTATGCCAATGCACTAACAAAAAATATTTTTTTAAATAAATGCATTTTTGATGCAAATGCAATTTTTGGATGCATTTTTTAAAACTTTCTCCCCCTTCAATTTGTTTGAAACCTGCATAAATCGAAAATATAGCATTTTTTACATAAAATTGGGTACATTTTTTTTTGTGACGGAGTTTCACAAAATTTTCGTGATTTTTTTAAAAAATGCTTATGTAGTTTTTCCTTAGACTAAAATTTTTTTTTGTTATTTTATGTATTTTATGAAAAAATTGTATGGAAAAACCAATAAGGTATTTTTAAAAAAATTACAAAATTTTTACGAAACTCCGTCACAAAAAAAGCGGTACGCAATTTTGTGTAAAAAATGCTATATTTTCGATTTATGTAGGTTTAAAAAAAATTGAAGGGGGAGAAAGTTTTAAAAAATGCATCCAAAAAATGCATTTGCATCAAAAATGCACTTTTTTTAAAAATATTTTTTTTTATTACATTAATATAAAGTAAGACTATCGTCTGAATCGAATGCTTTTTGAATTGAAGAAATCCGATAGATACTTCCGAAGATATGGCTATTCAAAGTTGCATACTTTTTTGATTTTTTCAATTTTTGAAGAAAATTAAATTCGCGAAAAAATCGCGATTTTTTTTAAATATAAAAAACTGAAAATAGATATGTTTAATTGGCTCTATAGAGCACATGTGTACAAAAAATTAGATAAATTTGAAGACCCTCGGTCAGATTTTATAAAATCTTTGCTGGATTTCATGATATATTAAGATAAAAAAAATCTGTAGAGTAAATAAAGAGGGTAAGGTCTCGTACTATTAAAAATAATAATATAAAAATGTGTTTTTTAAAAAAATAAGCAGTTTAAATTTATTTGGTAATACAATTTACGGCTAAACAAAACCAAACGTCATCAAGACAACAACCAGCAAGTTTAGTATCTCTTATTTGACATACGTTTTTCAATGGTATAAAAATATACTCGTACTACTCTTTGAGAGTTTAAAGCAGTATTGCCATGTATTTTTTTTCTTCCCTACTTAAATGTTAAAAAGCAGGGTTTGGAAATTTAAAAATTGTTAGTTTAGTACTTTTTGGTACTTTTTAAGCAATTACTAATGTTGGAGTCATACTGAAGGACTTAAGTACACTGAAAGAATTATTGTTCATAATATTTATGAACAAAATTTCATAAAACCAAATTCATCGAATCTATGAAACAATTCATTGGCTGAATGAATATTCATTAGTATTGTGAAATATTTAATATATAGAATTTAATTCATAGATTTTGTTAAATTCATAGAAAAATTCATAGAATTAATGAATATCATTCATAGAAAAAAATGTCATCAATAATGCCAACTATCACATGGTTTTGTAATGCAGTATAAAACAAGTAGAAAAGTTAAATTTGACTTTGCCGAATCTATGAATACCCTCACAAAGCATTTTTTAAGGATAGTAAATTTTTAACGTGAAAAAATTAACAATTTTGATTAGAAATTTTTTTTTTTTTGAGTAAAAAACTCTTTTTTTGTCATTAAAAAAAAAAAAAGAAAAATTACTATTTTTTTTGGAGTGTAAAATTTTTTTTTTGATTGTAAGGTTTTTTTACTGTAAAAATATTTCTGAGTGAATGCACGTACGTATGTACATAACATATTGTCATTTTTGTAAAACAAAAAACTACATTTTTTTTTGAGTGTAAATTTTTTTTCGATTGTAAAATTTTTTCGAATGTAAAATTTTTTTCGAGTGTAATTTTTAAGTTACCAATGCTTTTAAAACTAAACAAGTTTAAAAAGCATTGCTTTAAAACTAAACAAGTTTGAAAAGCATTGCTTAGTTACCACCAATGCTTTTAAAACTTGTTTACCACGTGGTAGAGATGGGCGCTGGTCACGTGATTTGCGTGATTCACGTGAATCACGCGTGAGTGTGAGTGATTTTCATTTCAATCACGTGATTGTGAGTGAGTGTGAGTTGAAAAAAAATCTGAGTGAGTGATTAGTGAGTGAGTCATTCATTTTTTGCGTGAGTTTGCGTGATTAGATTTTTTGATATGCTAAATTTTTTTTAAATTTTTTGTAAAATTTTTTTTTTTTGATTTTTTTTTCTTTTTGGTAAGAAAATTTTATTGCGTGAGTAGATTTTGTGTGACTCACGCGTGATCGTGATTGAATCTGAGTCACGCGTGAGCGTGAGTAAGTTTTTTATTACTCACGTGAATGTGAGTGAGCGTGAGTAAAAAAAAAATGCTTGAGTGATTAGTGAGTGATTCGATTATTTTTTGCGTGAGTGAGTGTGAGTCAAAATCCACTCACGCGCCCATCTCTACCACGTGGCATTTAAGATGAACAAAATCTGAAATTCGGGGTTTTCCTTAGTATTAAAAAGTTACCACTTGACCGATTGAGCTGAAATTCAATACCAAACAGAATACCAAACCTGAGGAACGGGAAAGATACATGCCACGTTTCAGCAGTCTCATGATTGTTTTTCGAAAGTTATCGTGTTTTTTATCTCGTAAATTTGCGAAAACCCCTTGCCGAAATTTACTCATTTGCTCATAACTTTTGAACCACTGGACCGATTTGGCTGGATTGCAACACCAACCTGACCAGGTAAATGACCAACATATGTGCCAAACTCCAGTAGCCTCTGTGAAGTCTTTCAAAAGTTAGACTGTGTTTTTTACGGACGGACAGACAGACGGACGGACGGACACCGCTAGAATGACTTAAAATCGATCGAGGATCATGAATATATATACTTTATGGGGTCCTAGATCAATATTTCGATGTGTTACAAACGGAATGACAAACTTATATATACCCTCTATCACTAGAGTGGAGCATAGAGTAAGGAAAGTAAGAGAGTTTGAAAGGACCCAAAATCAATCTGCAAGTTTATGAAAATTGGTAAACTTAATGTATTGTATTTAAAAATTTTGTAAAAAGATCAAAGAGAATTAGAAAATGAGTAAATTTTACCACTATTATTGAGAGGATTACCTATCTATATTGAGAGGATTACCACTATTTCCATTATAAAAATTCTCTCTTAACTAATTTCCCTACTTTTTCCCCTGATTTTGGAGCATTTTGCCTACTCTTTGACCTTTTCCCCCTGATTTTGCAGCATTTTTTTAAAAATGTTCATACATTAAGAGAACCATTTTTTCCTTTGTAAAAAAAGAGTGAATTTTTTTGGCCCCATATAGTCTGATACCCACTGGAGTGGAGGGTATAAAAACGAACATGTTCGTTTTTTGTACCCTCCACTTACAATTAGTGATAGAGGGTATATATAAGTTTGTCACTCCGTTTGAAACTCATCGAAATATCGGTCTAGGACCCCATAATGTGTATATATTTTTGATCAATGATCGATTTTAAGACATTCTAGCGATGTCCGTCTGTCTGTCCGTCTGTGGAAATGGTGATCACGGCCATAGTATTAAAAAGTTATGACTAAGACTTAGCATATTTACTTGTTGTTGCCCTAAGTAGTTTGGTATTGCATTTGAGCGAAATCGGTCAGCGAACAGTGCCACATTTGGCCAATCTAGGACGACAAAAATCCAATTTTAATTATATTCACTTGAAATTCGGTATAAATGTTCGATTTGAATTCAAAAATAACATTATGAAAAATATGGGAGGCCGGTTAAGAGCCACGCCCACTTTTTTAAAAATTTTTAATTTTGGTTATAATTTCTTTAAATTTGGTATACATACTCTCAATGACTGTAGAATAAATATCACAAAAAAAGGCAGCGATCAGACAACTGCCACGCCCACTTTTTCAAAATATGTTTAAAAAATATATAAAAACAAGGTTTACATATCGCCCCATTGTAGTCGGCGTCGCAGACGGCCGCAAAAGTTAGCCATTGTTAGACAAGTTAGCTGCGTCGGCCATTCGACTTAATAGCACGCTGCAATGGAGGAGCAGCGATTGTGGCCATAGCGCGATCTTGAAAAAGATAACAATACCACAAAATGTGGATTGTGCTCCCTCTTTGAGCCTCTTTGAGCGCCACTTTACCACTATGATACCATCCAGGGAGTCTTGGATGGGGGATACTCCGGGAAGTGGAGCTACCATAAATTTTTACACAGATGGATCGAGGCTGCACGAACAAGTGGGCTTTGGGGTCTATTCGGAAGAGCTTGGATTGAGCCTGGCTCGTAGATTGCCAGATCATTGCAGTGTTTACCAGGCAGAGATGCTGGCAATAAAGGAAGTGGCTGACTGGTTGAGCTGCAATGTCTTGTCTACAACCGCAGTCAACATCTATACTGACAGTCAAGCCGCGGTCAAGTCCCTGGATTCAATGTTTCTGAAAACAAGATCTGCCCTTAACTGCCGCACGTCTTTAAATGAGATGGCCAAGCAGTTTAACATACGACTCATATGGGTCCCAGGGCACAGAGACATTCCAGGGAATTGCAAAGCCGATGAGCTTGCAAGACTAGGAACTACCTTACAGGTTCCAACAGAATTGGAATGTGTTGGTATGCCTCTGGAAACTTGCAAGCAAAACCTACGGCTTTGTTCTGCGACGGAGACTAATCAAAGATGGGCAATGGATGGACGTGTGAGACAACACGACTGATTTGGCCTTCTCTTAATCAGGGGCGCACAAGTGAGCTGATATCGCTTCCAAGAGGAGAGATTTCGACGGTGGTTTCTATAATTACCGGACACTGTCTTATAGGGAAGCACGCAGAGCGGTTAAATGTGCCGTCGAATGACTTTTGCCGAAGTTGGATGGATGAAGAGGAGTTGGAAACTATCGAACACTTTATTTGCCATTGCCCGGCACTTTCTGGTCAGCGACTTACTTCACTGGGATCTAGGGAGCTGTACGATCTTTCTGATTTGTCGGATGTCAAAATTCAACATCTAAGGAGTTTCATAAGAAGCTCAAACTGGTTTAACGACAGGGACTAGTAGGGAAACCTATTACTATCCCGTGGTGTCACAATGGACCTCAGGGTCTACGTGTGTTGACGTAAAACGTCAGCAGCCACTTACAACCTAACCTAACCTAGCCATTGAAAAAAGTACTATGGATATTGGTCAATATATCTGAAAAAGTCCGGCGACCAATGCGAACCTAAAACAAAAGTTCTATTCCATCAAAAAAAATAAATATAAAATTTCCTTTTCAAATTTTTTTGTTAAAAATTTTATAAAAAATAGAAAAAATTTAAACAAAAAAAAGAAAAGACTTAAAGCTTTTAAATATGCTTTAAAATTACTAAAAAAGAGTGGATAAATATCTGTTTTTGTTCAAAAGTTACAACAGTTCAAACTCGACTTAATTTATGCGAAATAATGTACACTAGTTACAGAATTTTACAAGATGCAACTTTATGCACCAACCTGCTATTAACGAAGAGAATTATCGTTCTTATATAATTATTTCCGTGCTATTAGGAATGTTCTATAATACATACAAACATATCATGAAAATCGGAGAACTTTTTTTTTTTATTTTTGTCGTGCTAGATTGGCCAAATGTGTCACTAGACTGGCATTTTTCAGTATAGCAAAATTTTTTCTTCTCCGATTTTTAAAGTCCGGGCATTTTTTTATTCTACTAGGCCTAAACCTCATGTGGTACCAATTTGAGGTCAATTGGATTAAATTAACCCGTGGCGCCCGGCGGTCAAAGTTTTGGATTTTTGAAAAATTAAAAAAAAAAATAAATATATCTTTCGAAACATCATATTTGTTAATTTTGATGTGCTGAGCACGAATATCAAAAAAAAATTAAAATCGATCAAACGGTTTTTGAGATATTGCTATTTGAAATTTGAAAAAAATGGCGGTTTTTTCCTACGAAATTTTTTAAAAAAGTTCTCTAAATTTCATTCCGCCGGCCCTTTTATAGAGCTTGAGACAATCTTTCATTTAAACTAATTTCAGCCAAATCCGATCATTTTAAGCCGTGACGCCCATCGATCAAAGTTTTGGACTTTTGGAAAATTTCCACCAAAATTTTGGATTTTAGAAAATGAAAAAAAAAATATATGTCTTGCGATACATTATTTTTATTAATTTTAGCATGCTGAATACGAATATCAAAAAATTTATAAAATCGGTCGAATGGTTTTCGAGATATCGCCATTTAAAATTTGTCACAAAATTGCAAAATGGGGGGTTTTTTCCTATGTTTAAGAATTTTTTTTAAAAAAAACTCTAAAAATTTCTTTATTTTAACCCTTTTATAGAGCTTTATGCAATCTTTCATTTAAGCTTCATTGGAGCCAAATCCGATAATTTTAACCCGTGGAACCCTTCGATCAAAGTTTATGGTTTTTGGTAAAAAGTTTACGAATTACAATTGATCTTTTTCGAATTACAATTGATCTCTTTCGAATTACAATTAATCTTTTTCGAATTACAATTGGAATATTCGAATTACAAATGGAATCTGCGAATTACAAATAGAATCTTTGAATTACAAATGGAATCTTCGAGTTACAAATTGATATTTTACGAATTAAATGTGTAAATGGTGTAGTATTATTTAAACAACTTTAAAGTTAACATTAATGATGCATTGAATGGTCCAATTTTATAAACATAATAAGTTAATCAAATTTATTGTAAAATAAAAAAAAAATGTTAACCTTTTGTTAGTAGTCGGTCGCTCGGTTGGTCATTATAATTATTTTTAATAATAACCAACCAACATCAAGTTTTGCATTGCACCCACATTTCTTTATTCTTTTAAATGTGTCTTCGTTGATTCAAGGGAATTACTTTTTTTTTTTTTAATATGGAAGTATGAAGTATTACTTGTGTTATGAATAGTTACAAAAGTTAAAATGGTCTTGGGTAAACAAAATCACGTTTTCTTAATTCACACCATTACAAATGAGACCAAAAAAAACAACAAAAAAAATTTTAATTAGAGTTGGTCGAATCTATAATTACCCTCCACAATCTTTGTAACTTTTTATACCATCCACTCTAGTGATTGAGGGTATATATAAGTTTGTCATTCCGTTTGTAACACATCGAAATATTGGTTAAGGACCCCATAAAGTATATATATTCATGATCCTCGATCGATTTTAAGTCGATCTAGCGATGTCCGTCCGTCCGTCTGTCTGTCTATCTGTCCGTAGAAAACACGCTAACTTTTGAAAGACTTTACAGATGCTACTGAAGTTTGGCATATATGTTGGTTATTTACCTGGTCAGGTTGGTATTGCAATCGAGCCAAATCGGTCCATTGGTTCAAAAGTTATGAGCAAAAGAGAAAATTTCGGCAAGGATGTTTGGCGAATTTACGAGATAAAAAACACGATAACTTTCGAAAGACAATAATGAGACTGCTGAAGCTTGACATGTATGTTTGCCGTTCCCCAGTTCTGTTTGGTATTAAATATTAGCTCAATCGGTCCAGTGGTTTAAAAGTTATAAGCAAAACCCTGAATTTCAGATTAGTTTCATCATAAATGCCACGTGTTTAACAAGTTTTAAAAGCATTGGTGGCAACTTAACAATGCTTTTCAAACTTATTTGGTTTTAAAGCAATGCTTTTTAAACTTGTTTAGTTTTAAAAGCATTGGTAACTTAAAAATTACACTCGAAAAAATTTTACACTCAAAAAAAATTTTACACTCAAAAAAAATTTTACATTCAAAAAAAAGTTTTACATCCAAAAAAAAGTTTTTTTTTTACCAAAATGACAATATTTTGTGTACAAATGTACGTCCATTCACTCAGAAATATTTTTACAGTATAAAAAAAACATTGCACTCGAAAAAAATTTTACACTCAAAAAAATTAGTATTTTTTTTTTTTTTAAATGACAAAAAAATAGTTTTTGTTTTTTTTTAACAAAAATGACAATATTTTTGAAATGTTTGTATGGGGAACCCCCAGGGGAGTTCCAGGGGGTGTGCCACTGGCATGGGTGGATCGGCCCTCCAAAGTTAGTGGGGGTCGGTCATACATTTGGACTCGATTGGGGCACTCTAAATGGGTCAAAGTGGAATTTTTCAAAACTTGACCCTACAGGACAAAAGTCAACAGTTGGGGGGTAGTAGAATTCGTTTTAGAGGTATGGTTCCTTCGGCCAAGTTTCTTATTTTGATCCCTAGAATACGATTCTCACTGAGCCATGGGCGATTTTTTTGCCTCCCCACAAATCGACCCGGCCTAGTGTATGTCATCACGGTTGGGAATTGTGGCACAATAGTGTAATTTTTGGCGGTGACAGGACATAATCCCAACTAACATTACCCCCATAACGGAAATGGGGATTATGACCGAATTCATTACGGTCACACTCCCCACAGCAGTTGTGGGGACTATGACCGTTTCCAAAACGGTCACAATCCCAATGGGGATTATGTCCGTTTTCTGTTGGGATTTCACATTATGGGGCGTAAATCCAATAAAATTAAAGACATAAAAATACAATTCGTGGGATTATGACCAACTAGTATAGTGGACATAATCCCTGTAATGGGGATTATGGCCATTTGTTACGTGGTCATTATCCCTATAAATCTGGGAATTATGTCCGTTTTTTATTGGGATTATGTCCAAATTATTTTCGGTCATAGTCCCCACTACCATTATGCGAAATGATTTTGGTCATAATTTCCATAACGGAAATGGGGATTATGTCCGATGGGATTATATCATGTCACCATTTTTGGCACTATTAAATGTTCGGAGGCATCGCAAAAAACAGTTTTGACCCTTTTTCATTCTCTTCCAATATAGTCAAAAAAAAGTACCAGTTGCCCCACGTTTAAGAATTTAACTTTTTATTTTGCTTTAACCCTTAAACGATCACAATGAAAATGTAGTATCTAGTAAGTCTTTTATTAGATCCACTTACCCACTGTAAGTCTTCAAAGTTTGTGAACTAATATCATTATTGGCAAGGACCTTTACTTGTCAAGTGAATTTCAGCTCAAGAAGCGTATTGGCAGAAAATGATTTTACTCCCAAATTCGCCTCTGCATTTGGATCACAACTTAGGTAATACATGGTTTTACCCCGAAGATGTTGAGATTATTATACGTACGCAGCTAAGCCAAAAGAAAGCGCCTAGGTATGACTTACAGCACACCAAATATGATAAAAAAAAACCAACTATTTATAGCGGTTGAAGTTCTAACGAAAATATATAATGCGATCTTGCAAAAAGCTTACTTTCCGGACATACATATGCAGTGGCGTATACAGGGGGGGGGCCCGGGCCGAAATGATTTCACAAATTTCAGTATTTGGTATTAAATATTATGTACAATGTAAAAAAACTTCTTAAAAAAATTTAAAAACATTTCTGAATCTGAAAATTTTTCTGAAGGAAAATATTTCGAATCTGAAAATTTTTCTGAAGGAAAAAATTTCGAATCTGAAAATTTTTCTGCCAGAAAATGTCTCAAAATCTGAAAATTTTTCTTTAAGAATTTGGAACGTTTCAACTTAAAATTCTAATGGAAAATTGTCTCTGAAACTGAAGCTTTATGTATACAAAAATGGGATCTAATTGTAAGTAATTTTAGTAATAACTTAAAAATTTCTTATTAGTTCATATAACAGTCTTCTCAGAATCTGGTATTACTTCTGACCTTTTGTACAGAAAAAATTTCTTAGAATCTGAGACTTTGCCTTTGAAAAAATGTTGCAGATTCTGAGACTTTTTAGTAGTGTCTATGTAAATAATGTCTCAAAAAAATTAGACTTTTACTCAGAATCTAAGATTTTTCTTTAGGAAAAGTCTCAGAATCAGAGATTTTTTCTATATAAAAATATCTCAGAATCAGACGCCTTTTTTTTGGAAAAAAAAAATCAGACACTTATGCTATCTAAAATTTTTTTTTATTTTAAAATGTCTTAGAACCTGAGACTTTTTCTTAGTAAAAATGCCTAAAATTCTAAAACTTTTTTCATAGCAAAAATGTCTTAAAATCTGAGAATTTTTCAATATGAAAAATGTTTTAGCAAAAATGTCTCAAAATCTGAGAATTTTTCAATATGAAAAATGTTTTAGAATCTGAGAAATTTTCTATAAAAAAATGTCTCAGAATCTGCGACAAATGTCTCAGAATCTGAGAATTTTTGTAATAGGAAAAAATCTTGAAATTTTTTAAAGAAAAAATGTCTCAGAATCTGGAATTTTTCTTTAGAAAAAATGTCTCAGAATCTGAGAATTTTTCCATATGAAAAATGTCTTAGAATATGAGAATTTTTCTGTAGGAAAAATGTGTCAGAATCAGAAAATTTTTCAATAGGAAAAACAGAGTTTGAAAGGCTACGTTAGCTACCCGTTTTTTTGCTTTTGTTTTTCATATCACTTCAAACAATTTCAATGTTATAAGTTATAGCTTTTGTTTACTTTTCTTTTTTGTGTTTGCTTAAACTACAACAACATGAAAAAAACAAAAACTCCAAACAGAGCAGTAGCGGAAAACAAATTTTATTGTTGTAGCCTACAAATATACTACAGTAGTATATTTGTAGGCTACAAATATACTACAGTAGTATATTTGTAGGTAGTATTACTACAGTAGTATTACTACAGTAGTATTACTACAGTATTACTACCTTCACATTGTAAACAAATGTAGCAATATAAAAACGTGATCATATTAAAAATTTCGTTAAGATGGTGTAAAATGAATACAACATCGAAAAAAGAATAATAATAATTTTAAATAAAATTCTTTTAATTTTGGTCAAAAAAATATAGAAAAATTTGGAATTTTGTCGAATTTTTCGATATTTTCGAATATGTACGCGATTTTAATATTATCGGTCTAGACGCTCAGAAGTTATGAGCAAAACCGTGACATTAACATTGGGTTAGAGATGGGCGCTGGTCACGTGATATGCGTGATTCACGTGAATCACGCGTGAGTGATTTTCATTTCAATCACGTGATTGTGAGTGAGTGTGAGCTGAAAAAAAAATCTGAGTGAGTGAGTCATTTATTTTTTGCGTGAGTTTGCGTGATTAGATTTTTAGATTAGCCCAATTTTTTATTTTTTGTAAAAAAATTTTTTTTGCAGTTTTTTTTGGTAAGAAAATTTTATTGCGTGAGTAGATTTTGCGTGACTCACGCGTGAGCGTGATTAAATCTGGCGTGAGTAAGATTTTTATTACTCACGTGAATAGTGAGTGAGCGTGAATAAAAAAAAATTGCGTGAGTGATTCGGTTATTTTTGCGTGAGCGTGAGTGAGTGTGAGTCAAAATCCACTCACGCACCCATCTCTACATTGGGTTTTTCGAAAATTCACGTGTTGAAAAATACACAGAACATGGTTTTAATTAGAGATGGGCGCGTGAGTGATTTTTGACTCACACTCACTCACGCTCACGACAGGAATTTTTGAATCACGCACACTCACTCACGAGCAAATTTTTTCTACTCACAATCACGTGAGTAAATTTAATACAACTCACACTCACGTGCACTCACTCAAGCTTCACTCAAGCTTCACTCACGTTGACTCACACTCACGAAACTCTTATTCATACAAAAAAAATTTAAAAACTAAAATTTGAAAAATCTTTTAAAATTTTCAACAAAATTTAAAGTTCAGCATAACTTAAAAAATCGACTCACGCAAAAATCTTACTCACGCACACTCACTCACGCAATTTTTTTCTAAACTCACACTCACGTGAGTAAAATTGAATTTAGTCACAATCAAGCGTGGTCACGTGTGAATCACGTTCTAATCTGCTCATGTGCCCATCTCTACTTTTAATGCCAATTTTTTTTTGAGAAGTTAAATTATAATTTTACATTAAAACAATCCAACCCTATTCTTTATACACATTAAAATAAAACAGTTATGTTAAACAAGATAAGTGTGTGTGTTATAGTTTTATTAAATTTTCTCTTTGTAGGCTACAAAAACAATATTTGTAGGCTACCAAAAATAATTTGTAGGCTACAGGTAAGTAGGCTACCAAAAATAATTTGTAGGCTACAGGTAGGCTACCAAAAATAATTTGTAGGCTACTTGTAGGCTACACAATTCTAATGTTTTTGTTTTATTTGCTACTTATTCATTTTTAAAAACAATCGTAAGCTCTCGCTACAAAAACAGAAATGTGCAAGTATTAGTAGTTATAGCAATTGAATGATTTACATATTGTTTGTTTTTAAGACTACACACACTGAAAGAATTTTGTTCATTACGGCTATGAAAACGTACATTGATTCTATGAAAAAAATCATTAGAAGTGAGCCAATGACGCCCTTCATAGAATCTATGAATCAAATTCATAGAAACCATAAACCTATGAAAAATTTCATAGGCTATGGAAAAAAAATTTTATTATTCAATTCTATTTTTATTTATTTTATTATTTCAATTTTATTTTTTTATATTTTATTTTTATTTATTTTTATTATTTTATTTATTTACAATTTTCTATTTTTAAAAATTTATTTTTTTAACTTATCCCCACCGGGATTCGAACAGAGAACCTGTTGTTCGTGAAGCTTAGTCTCTAGCCACTTAGCTAAATTATATAAACAAGTAACAACACTTAAGATTAAATTTGATTAGTATATTGAGTTTGTGTCTATGCTCTGTCACAATGCTCTGCCAAAAGCTGTGTGTGTGTTTGTAGAAAACAAATATTTTGTGTATTTACAAAAATGAAGCGTTATAAAACCAAGCGTTAGTTGGCGAGATTTTTCTTCTTTGGTGGCGCTGATAGCTAAGGCGTCGACAATTACCACTTTAACCGGTAGGTCATGGGTTCGAGCCCCGGTCAGGGCAGCAATGATATTTTTTTTTTAATGTTTTTTTTTTTTATTTTTTTAATAAATTTATTCAACTATTTTAATTATTGTAACATTATTTTAATTATTAAAAAAATTAAAAGGCATATTGATAGCATTTTCTTCTATGAATGACATTCATTAATTCTATGATTTTTTTCTATGAATTTAATAAAATCAATGAATAAAATTCTATGAAATATTTCAGAATACTAATGAATGTTCATTCAGCCAATGAAATATTTCATAGATTCTATGAATTTGGTTTTATGAAATTTGTTCATAGATATAATGAACAATAATTCTTTCAGTGCATATCGTCAATTTTGGTTGTTTAAGCTACTTTCTTCGTAGTAATTTAAACGCTGAGGAAAAATTTCTCAGAATCTTAGAAGTTTTCTTTAGGAAAAATGTCTCAGAATCTGAGCTTTAAAAAAAAAAAATCAGAATATGAGACTTTTTTAATAGGAACAATTTCTGGGAATCTGATACTTTTTCTTTAGAACCTGATGGTTTTTCGTTAGGAAAAATGTATCAGATTCTGATACTTTTTATAGGAATAGGAATGTATTAGAATCTAAGACTTTTTCTATAGAAAAAATTACTTTTTCGATAGGAAAAATGTATCAGAATCTGAAACTTGTTCTATAGGAAAAATGTCTCAGAATCTAAGACTTTTTCTATTTGGAAAATATCTTACAAGGGAAGTCTCCCTGGTGTCACCCTCCGATCTTCATGAAATTTGGATATGTTGTTAAGAACGAAAATTAATTCGACACGTATTTTTTTTTAGCGGCCCAAACTCATTTTTAGGGGGGGTCGATTTGTATGGGGGGAAATTGACCTTTTTCAGTTTTTTACAATTTACGCCTATTTAAACAAAATTAATATAGGCATGTTGGATATCAGATTAAAGGTATTAAAAATACGTATCTCGTGGTGCTAACAACGGTCCAAAGAACTTAATATTTTTCGACTTATTAACAAAAATGTCCTAAAATTTTGGTATTTTACTCAATATGACAAAAAGTTGTGCATGTTTGGACACGTTCTTAGCACACATAGATAGGTTTTCCAAAGACCTTTCATTTGGTATGTAACATGACTAGGTTTCTTTGCATAATATAGGAGATAAACGAAAAAAACTGAAAAATGGCCTTGTCTTCCCCCCTCCTTTTTACCCCCTAAATATGAATTTGGGCCGCTAAAAAAAAATACGTGTCCCTTTATTTTTTCTGATCTACAAAATAAAACCAATTCCATAAAGATCCGCGGGTGACACTAGGGAGACTTCCCTTGTTAGAACCTAGCTTTTTTATAGGAAAAATATCTCAAAATCTAAGACTTTTTCTATAGAATAAATGTCTCAGAACCTGATACTTTTTCTAAAGGAAAAATGTCTCTGAATTTAAGACTTGTGAGACTTTTTCTATAATTTTTGTTTTCAGAATCTGAGACTTTTTCTATATGATAAATATCTTAGAATCTAAGACTATTTCTACTTGAAAAATGTTTCAGAATCTGAGACTTTTTTCATGTGAAAAATTTTTGCAGAACCTGAGGCTTGTAATTTATTTTATAGAAAAAATGTCTCAGAAGCTTGCACTTTTTTTATAGGAAAAATGTCTTCGAATCTGAGACTTTTTCTAATGAAAAAATTTCTGAAAATCTGCGACTTTTCTGTAGAAAAAATGTCTTAGAATCTGGCACTTTTTCTATAGAAAAATGTCTTAAGTACGTACATATCTTAAAAAATTTAAAATTTTTGAAAGAAAAATTATCAGAATTTTGTTTCTCTTAAACCGTTACATTTTGTTTCAAGAGAAAGACGGCGGGAGAGAAAGATATGTAAACAAAACAAATAAAAAATGTTGGGCCCCCTGCGAAATAAAATCCTGGATACGCCTCTGTACATATGTTAAATTTTCTCAAATCAAAATGATTCCCAAGCCCGGAAAAGATATAAGTTTACTTCCGTGTTTATCAAAGCTGTTGAAAAGGGTTTTCTTCAAAAGATTCTTCCAATTCAGCAATTTTAAAAATGGAGAGTCAGCAGTATGTCAGTTGTGATTTTTTTGCCGACTGGGAGCTTACAATACATTCGTTAAATCAAACATTATTTTTTTTGACTTTAAATAAAAAAATTGATAATAATTGCAATCAAAATCGAAAAAGTGTTTGATTAAAAAAAAAAACCAATTTATCACATACAATTTATGATTGATATAACAATTTTCTTCATCGGAGGAGTTTCAATTAAAAAATTAATTGATTCAATTCTTTTAATTCTTTCTGTAAAGCTTCAACACAGACTATATACAGACTCGACAGTAGAGTTTTATAATAAAAAATAGGGAAAAACTAAGTGCTTTTAGGAGAAAACAGAGTGGATTTTAGCTAGTTTTAAGCTAACATGGCAACATTTTCTACGACTTAGGATTGAGTGAAACAATAAAAACCGATCTGACATCTATTTTTCTTATGGTGCGTTATATTAGCTTCCTCTTTCTAACCTAATTCGTAGAATAATTTTAAAAAATTAACCTATGGTTAAAGACGACTTTTTTGACACCTGTCACTTATGTCGAGTCTGTATTAGACTGTGCCTTAAACTTGCATTTCGAAAGTGGGAATATTTTTAATTGACAGATGGTCATCACTAAATCATATTAAAATCAATCGGGTTCACTGCCGATATCTCGAGGTGTTACAAATGAAATGACAAACTTATATATACCCTCCACTACCAATTGCAGGGTATAAAAAACAAAGTCAACCTAACACAGCCAATTCACCTCATTTATTCATTGAGCTAAAACCAACGAACAAACTAAAACATTCAGCCAGCCAGTAAGCCAGCTACCAAGCTATCCAAGAAAAATACTCTCCTATACACTGACAACAAATAATTATGTAATTTTAAATTTTCGGCAATTTTTACGGTAACGTAATGTTTCTTTTTTTATTTTAGGTTAACAAAAAAAATAATAAAACTAACTGTGATAAAAAATGAGATATTTAAAAAAAATCAACTGCTCTGAAAAACAAACAACAAAAACTACTTACTGCAGTTAATTAGTACACTTGAATTATTATTTTTTATTTTATTTTTACGCATAGACCTTTACACCAACTGACACCAGAGTCATAAACTGACACTTTATAAAAAATAAAATTTATGAGCAGTTGTGGTGACAAAAAAAGCGCGGTCTTCATGATTTTTATACTCTCCAACCACAGTATGAGCGTAAACTCACTTTATATTATTAATCCATGATCGATTCTAAGACATTCAATGAATTTCCGTCTGTAGTTACCAGTGTTGCCATTTCCAAAATGAAGAAAAGCGCCAAAATTTTGGAAAAAGGGGTAAAAAAGGGTAAAAATTTACAAAAAAATGGGTAAAAAAGCGCCAAGAGGAAAAAGTCAAAATTTAAAATTTTGTTTTGAAAATGCACTTTTTTACTACGAAAAGAACATTTAAAAAAGGGTAAAAAGGGGTAAAACTGGAACATAAAAAGGGTAAAAAGCGGCACAAACATAAAATTAAAAAAAAATATGATTTTTTTTCGTGAATTTACTAAATTTATTGAGACACAATTAAAAAGAAAATTGCAATTCAAATTACTTAAATAATATTAGGATAACAAATAACACAAAATTTTAAATAAAAATATTTGTCTTTGTAAAAAAAATACCATTTTCAAACAAATCTGTTCCATTGTCGCACTCATCACGCCAACAAAATATTTTTTTAAATACCTCTTTTGTAACTGATATTTGATACACTCGAAATATTTTGTAAGTAAATTCAACTGAAAAAACGTTTAAAACAATCGTTTTTCCTTTTAAAAAACGGACTACTTATATTTCATTTGAAACAACATACTTTTTCAGTTATTTTTAAACGATAATAAATGACTAGACATTCCGTAAAAACAAACGATATTTCAGTTATTTTAACTGTTTACAATTTTTTTATTTTGTGAAGTAAAAATAAAATTTTTTGAATAACAACCTACAAAAACCGTACTTCTGTAAAATTATTCAAATAATTTAACTGATAAAATTTTTTTCCGTAACTTTTGTAGTTTATTGTTTTAACAACTGTATAAAACATTCAATATTTTATTTTCCTTGAAAAACAAACGATAAAACGTTTAAAACAACTTTAACTAAAAACTTTTTGAATAACCGTAAATAGTTACTGTAAAACTTTTCTGGGTGTAGCTTTGATTTGAACAAATTTGACTGTAAATACTTGAAGGCAGTTCATAATTTTGCCAGCAAATTTCAGAATTGTTTTAAAATACAACAGTCCAGAAAAACGTACAAAAATTATAGTTTTGCTACAAAAACCTCCGTAAATTTTTGCTGAAAGACCGTAACATAAAAATAATCAACAAAAAGAAATAATAACAAAATCACAAAGTTTTTATAAAAAGCACCAAAAGCGTCACGAAAAAATAAAAAAGCACCATGAATACCCGTTTTTTTAAAAAAGGGTATTCGTAAAAAACTCCGGGTAAAAATACAAAAATAGCACCAGAAAATACCCGAAAAGCGTCAAAATGGCAACACTGGTAGTTACTACGGTGCAGTTCAAAATAAAAGAGCTAGTCTCCTGAAGCTTGGCACGAATATGTCTTATATTCATGGGTAGGTTAAGTTTTTAGATGGGCAAAATCGGAAAAGGGGAATAAACGTTTTCCCTCCAAGAAGATTTTCATGTTTGCTGCAACATTTTTCTTTAGATAGCCATTAGGTTGTCACGAGTAATGACTTTTTTTTAAATTTCGTAGATCGCCGGGATAATTACACTGTGCTACAAAAAACACAAAACCGAATATACTTTTGAAATGATTTAGTTAAGGTTGTAGGTCTCATCGAAAATATCACAAAAAAACCCATTAAACTTGCCAGACACCCTCAAATTTTAAAGTTATGGTCAAAAAACATTTTTGTTGAGACTTTTCTCACTAAACCACGTGTAACTTAAACATTTGTCAACCGATTTTCATTGAATTGATCTACACATATAAGAAAGATATGTATTGATTTATTCAACAATATATAATTTTTTGTTATTTTTTGAGTTTATCGATTTTTTTCTGCTATAGTTCGTTCAACAACATTTATATTTATAAACGTATTCTAGAATAAAATTTGATTGTGAATACGATGAGCTTTATGCCGAAAAAATCGGATAACAACTGACAGAGTTGTGATAATTTTTCCAAAAAAGAAAATTAAGATTTTGCATGAAATTGCCGTTCGGATAACCCAGACAAAAAAAAAATAAAAAATAAACGAACATATTGAGAGGTCGCATATCATTATTTTAAAGGTTTTTGGCCTCCTGAATTCGAATTTGACATTGAAATTGCGCTATCTTATTAAGATTTTGATATATCAATTTATGTTTAATATCTCAAAAACCTGACGAGATTGAGCAATTTAAAGGCCAGATTCGGATTCAGCACGCCAAAAACCTTTAAAAATATTGTACATGACCCCTTATGATAAATTTATTTTTTTTTGCTTGGGTTATCTGAACGGTGCGCCGCGGCGATTTCCTGAAAAATCCTAATTTTCTTTTTTAGAAAAATTATCACAACTCTGTCAATTGTAATCCGATTTTTCAGGATAAGGCTTATCGTATTAAGAATTAAATTTTCTTTAAAAATACGTTTATAAATATAATGGTTGTTAAATGAACTATAGCAGAAAAAAATCGATAAACTCGAACATTTTTCAAAAAATAAAAAAAAAAATAGATTTTATTGAAAAAATTAATAGATATCTTTCTTATATGTATAGACCAATTCACACACATGGAAAGCCCTATCCTTCTTTTATCCAAACCCGTTTAAAAATTTTAAATCGGTTGAAAATTTTCTGACTTACACAAGGTTTAGTGAGAAAAGTCCCAAAAAAACGTTTTCTGACAATAACTCTAAAATTTGAGGGTGTCTGGCAAGTTTAATGGGCCTTTTTGTGATCTACTCGACAAGACCAGCAACCTATACTATGTCACATCAGAAGTATTTTTTCACTGTAGCACAGTGTTATGGATAGATTTGGTATAAAAGACATATGTTTAAACTTTTAGCCAAATCAGATAAAATTTAACCCGTGCCTTTGGGGATTAAATTTTTGCATTTTTCCCATACAAACCAATTTTTTTTTTTCAAGATTTTTTATTAGTTAATACCCTCCAACCCTAACATATTCTCTATGGGGCCTAGACCAACGATGAGATACAAATGGATAACAAACTTTCTTAATATACCCTCTTTTACACACTATACATAAAAAAATATTGGTTAAAAAATTTCAATTAAATCTATTGATCAACAAAATTTAAATGAGTCAATTATTGTTTTAATCAACAATTTTGTTATTTTCTTTAACTATCAAATTACAAGTTTTCAACTAGAGATGGGATCGTGAGTGACTTTTCAATCACGATCACGCACGCTCACGAAAAAAAAATTGTAATCGCGCACGATCACGCACGAACATTTTTTTTCTGCTCACGCTCACGCACGCTCACGTGAGTAGAAAAAAATTTAATCACGCTCACGATGTAATCACGATCACGAAATACTCACGAATTAAAATGTGTAAAAAAAATGTATGTCATATTTTTTTATGCATTACCCAGTTGGGAAAGTCCTTGAGCCATCCGTGGTGACGGCTCGCTCACACCCCTGACATCCCCATGACATCTCAAAATTTCCTCAATCATATTCAGCAGTTGTCAGGGGTGCTGACATTCCCATGATATTTCCCCTAAGTCGTCTTTGTGGAAATGTCTGATATATAAAATGCCAAAAATCTTCGAATTTCCATTAGTTTTTACTTCCATTCAATTTCCTTTATAAATTACCTTTATCATATTAAGAAATAACTTTTCGACTTTCCGATGTTTCTGATGTTTTTCTCAGAAATTAAAAAGTTCCCAGATTCAGGGTCGTCTTAAAGTATGGCGCTGGGCACACAATAATGGGTACAAAAAATTTGGAGCCCCGCTGGAAAGTAAAAAGTCGCACGACAAAAGAAAACACATTCTTGTGGTACAAATTAAATTCATGTTATTACCTGTTTTAAGAAAAAGAAGCTAAAAAAATATATTTTGGGTAGGGATATTTTAGCTTGAGTAAATTTTTCTTTACTTATTAAAACCATGATATTCGTGAAAATAATTTGGTTGTAATAATGTCTCAGAATCTGAAACCTGTACGAAAAATGTCTCAGAATCTGAGAAAATTTTATACGAAAAACGTCTCGGAATCTGAGAGTATTCAATACGAAAAATGTCTCAGAATCTGAGACTTTTCATACGAAAAGTGTCTCATAATCTGAGACTTTCTATTTTAGAAAAACTTCTCTGAACTTTAGACTTTTAAAATCTCAGAATCTGAAACTTTTTGTGTACGAAAAATATTTCACATTCTGAAACATTTTATTTAAATATTTCAATGAATTTGAGACTTTTGATATATTACAAATTTCTCCTATAGAAAAAGTCTCAGTGTATACGAAAAATCTGTTAGATTCTGAGACTTTTTCTGTAAGAAAATAAGAAATTTTTTTTAAAAGAAATTAATCGTATAACCGAATTTATTGGCATTTCAGGCCCCTTAGGTCGAGGGCCTTGTGAACGTGTCTAGTGTGCCCTAATGGTTAAAACGGTACTGCCCAGATGTAAAAGTTCAGTTTCATATACTGCTATTGTGAAGACATTTCCTTATAGTCTTAGAGAATTTTTCACACTCTTAAAAAAACATTCATTGATGACAATGTTAGGACATGTCCTCAAGAACTACCTTTTATATGTCCGAATCTGAAGGCATATCCTCATGGAAGCACTGTGCAAATTCCCCAATGACACATTTAAAAAACTTATCAAAATTATATATTTTTAAAGACCATAAAAAAATCAAGAAAACGTTACCGAACAAAAAAAAATCTGGGAAACAATTAAAATCACGAAAAATTCACGCAAGAATTTTACTCACGCACGATCACGCACGAACATTTTTGTGTTACTCACGCTCACGCACGCTCACGTGAGTAGAAAAAAAAATTACTCACGAATCACGTGATTCATGCGTGATTCACGTGATTCACGTTAATCACGTGATTGGTGCCCATCTCTATTTTCAACATACCAGAATCTTTTTCGCTTCTATTTACTTAAATTAATTAATTTAAAAATACACAATATAATTATAAATACACAATATAATTTTTTATTGTTGGCAATTAATGGAAAAACAAGAAATATGAATTTCTTCATAATTTTGTCAAAAGCTTATTATTCATTCTTTAAATCAATCATTATTTTTATTGACTTCAAATAAAAAATTAATTAAATTTGTTATCAAAATCGAAAAGTGTTAAAAAAAATCAATTAATCAATTACAATAGGGCGTCCCGTCAAATTTAATTCGAATTTCATATAGTTATACCTGCCCGAGTAAAAAAAAAATGATATGACACAATATATAATTTAATATGGGTTATTGTTTATTTTGATATAATATTATACGAAAAATGGTTTCATAAGATTTGATCGAATATTATCTAATAATATCAGTTTATATAACTTTATATCGACTTTGATACGAGTTTTGTTTGTCTAATCCAATGATATAAAATTATATCCAATTATATTAAAATTTATACAATTTTATAAATCGGATGTTTTTTTATGTTTTAATAAAAAGTTGAAAAATTAAAATAATAAAAATAAGTTGCTTTCGAAAAAAACTTGTAGAAAAATTTAAAAAAATGGAGTCATGTTAAATTTTATAAAAAACACTTAGAAAATATTTTAAAAAAAATTTGTCCTTGGACAAACTTAGAAAAATTAAAAAAAAAATGCAGTCGTATAAAATTTTATATAAAACACTTACAAGGGAAGTATCTCAACCCTTATGAACCGATTTGCATGAAACGTAAAATATATATAAAAGAGACAATTCTAAGGTATGGGTGTCTCGGCTTATCGGCCATATCGGGGATTTAGGGGTTCAAAACATGGGTAAAAAAATGGCGAAAAAAATCGTTTTTTGGATTTTTCAGCCATTTCTTTTTAAGAAACTATATGATGTTTTCATACGAGAAGAAAGATTTTTTTAATGCCTATCCAACAAAGGTATAACCTTGTAAAAGTTTGGCTTCGTTAAATACTTTTTTCATGAAAATGTGAAAATTTTGGGTAGTATTTATATGAAGACATAAACCTACGATGTCCATATGAATACGAAATAATTTTTATTCAATTTAAGTCGACACGTATTTTGGCTATAGAGGATATTCCTGTTAGTTCGGGAGTTATCGAAATTTTCCCGAAGGTCCACATTGTTTCATAAGGGGACAACGAAATTTTGAAACACTGATATGGCCGATAAGCCGATACACCCCAACCTTAAAATCTTCTCTTTAATATATATTTTAAGTTTCAGGCAAATTAAAAAAATTCCCAAAATCCCAATATTAATATAAAATTATTCAATATACCTAAAAATAGAAATCATGTCTCAGAAAATGTTTAAGAATCTTCGACTTTTTCGAAGGAAAAGTGTCTCAGAAACCTTTACTTTTTCTTCAATTTCAGAATTTCAGAATCTAGGAAATCGAAAAATTTTTAAAGGAATTAAAGTCTTTAATTTTTCTTATCTCAGGTACATTCTAGTTTTTAGTTTTTCAAAACCTGAAAATGTTGGTGTAAATAGATCGTTTCGGTGAAAAAATAGAATACAAAAACATATTTCAGAACCTTTGAAGTTTTCTATGGGAAAAAATCACTTAATCTAAACGAAAATTTTTTCTTAAAATAGGAATTTTTTTTTGGGAAAATTGCTAAATTTCTGATAATTTTCTATGTGTATCACAATATACAAATGTTTCTACTGAAAGAATTTTATAGATTCTTAAAGTTCTTCTGTGGCAAAATGGCTCAGAACCTCAGAATTTTTCTATTGGGGTAATGTCACAGAATCATGAACTTTCTTTTTAAGCACATGACTCTGAAAAATGTGGAAATCAGGAAACTTTTTGAAATAAATATGTATGTATATCGCAAATATGAAATATTTTCTAATGGAAAATTTGAGGAGACATTTTTTTAAATATCAAAAAATTTTCTGAAATTGTACAACCTTTTTTATAGGAATAAATTTTTAAAAATTGGAAATGTTTTTATAGAAAAAATCATAATAAACAAGAGGAAAACAGTAAAAAACCTTAACTGATGTCTTAAATCCGACCTGATGTTCCCAGCAAAAAAAAACTTTTGAGTAAAAAGAAAAAAATGCTGATTAGAATGTGTTTTCTACACTTTTTAAGAGCTAACAAAATACATCTTCAATCGGTTTATATTTGGACTTGGTACCTATTTTCTGAAAAACACTGGCGAAGGGTATTATATGGTCGGTCTTGGCCGACTACAATTTTCTTATTTGCTATTAGTAGGTCTACAAAATTAAACTAATTAGCATGTTTCTTTTTAAATTATTTTTTTTCTTAATTCATTACCTTAAATGCTCACATAAAACTCTTTGATGTACATAGAATTACAAATTTTTCTAAAAAAAAAAAAAAAAACAATTTTGCAATACCGCAATTAATTTCTACAAAATTAATTTTAAAATCTTAAATAAACCTTGCATCATTGTGACGATAAAACAAATTGTATACTCGTATGTACCTTAAGTTACGCATTTTTAAAGCTTCAACTTCAACATTTAAGATTATTTCTTAAAAATGCAAAAAAAAAAAAATATAAATAATTTTTTTAGTTTTTACGAAAGACATTTCAAGAAATAAAGTGTCAAACGGGCTTAACAGGCACAGACTACTAATATTTAGTAGTATAGTGTATAAATCGAAGGCAATCGACTTAAGACAGAAAACAGTTAAAAAAATCTTCATCTTTCATTATATGCATACGTTTTTGTTCAGTTTTGTAGACAGGTTTTTATTAAGATTTTTTTTTTTTATTATTATATTTTGTATTTCAATAATTTTCAATAACTTAAAAAAACTAAAATTCGAGTTAAATATGACATTAATGCATGTACCTACTATAACTACAAAAGGAATTAAGTAATTTAAAAATTAAAAAAAAAAAAGTGGGTCAATCTGTTGAGTGTCCTTGTATACACTCAAAAAAAAAAAACATAATTTAAACTTTGGAAAAATTTTCTTCAAAATCCCTATTAATATTATAAATCTGATTGTTGGTTTGTCTGTCTGTCTGTCTTTCTGTCTGTCTGTCTATCTGTCTGTCTGTTCCGCAATAAGTAAAGAACGGCTTAACCGATTTCCATGAAATTTTCACCACAGATAGTACTAACCGAGGCGGGAACTATAGGCCATAAGCGACCGCGATCGGACAGAGGGGCGTAAAATGCCACGCCCCTTTGTACCATGCTAAAGCTATATCTGCCTGTCCGGCAATAACGGAAAAACGGCTGAACCGATTTTCATGAAATTTTCACCTCGGATAGTACTAACCGAGGCGGGAACTGTAGGCCGTAAGCGATCGCGATCGGACAATAGGGCGTAAAATGCCACGCCTCTATGTACCATGCTAAAGCTATATCTGCCTGTCCGGCAATGACGGAAAAACGGCTGAACCGATTTTCATGAAATTTTCACCACGGATAGTACTGACCGAGGCGGGAACTATAGGCAAAAAAAACCCGCGATCGGAAAAATGGGCGTAAAATGTCACGCCCCTTTGTATTGTACAGAAACTATATCTGCCTGTTCTGCAATCACTGAAAAGTGATTTAACCGATTTCACTTACGTTTTTACCACAGATAGTACTAACCGAGGCGGAAACTATGAGCCACAATAGAGGGCTATCGGAAAAAGGGTCGTAAAATGCCACGCCCCTTTTTATTGCACTGAAAGTTATTTCTGAATTTTCCGCAATTACGCTTCAACGGCTGAACTGATTTTCATGAAATTTTCACCATATATAGTATTAACCGAAGCGAACACTATGAGCCACAATAGAGGGCGATAGAACAAAGGGTCGTAAAATGCCACGCCCCTTTGTATTACATTGAAAGTTATTTCTTCATGTTCTGTAATCACATATAAACGGCTGAACCGATTTTAATGATATTGTTATCAATGATACCACTAACAGAGGCGGAAACTATAGATTATAATAGAGCGCTTATGGACAAAGGGGCGGAAAATGCCACGCCCCTTTATGCTTAAACGACTATACCGATTTTAATATAAAATAAAATAGCACGCACCTTTTTATTTTATTGGACGCTATTTCTGTTTAAAATTAAATGAAATTTTACCACAGATAGTAAGTATTTACTGAGGCGGGAACTATAGATTAAAATAGAGCGCGCTTGGACAAAGGGGCGTAAATTGACACGCGCCTTTGTACTATACTGAAAGTGTTTTTGCATGTCCCTTAATAACGCTTAAGCGACTAAGCCGGTTTTAACAAAATTTTTTCACTAGATAGTACTAACAGAGACGGGAACTTTAGTATGGTATCAACTGCCATACCTTTGCAATGTACTGAAAGTTCATTCTAACTTTCCGTAATCACGCTTAAACGGTGAACCTGATGTTATTATAATTTTCACCACCGTTAGTTAGTACTTATTGAGGCGGAAACTATAGACACGACCAGACAAAGGTGTGAATTGCCACATCCTTTTGTAATACATTGAAATTTATTTCTGTCTGTTCCGTACTCACGCGTTAATGGTGAAACCATTTTTAATCAAATTTTCACCACAGATGGTATTTACACTTGGCAATCGGGAAAAGGGGCTTAAAATGCCGCACCCCTTTGTATTAAATTAAAAAAAATATTTGTTCCTGTTTCCTGTTGAACGATATGCCATATTAGCCGTCGATTAGACAAATGGAAGTAAAATGGCACGTCAATTTGTAATATACAGAACGCTATTTCTGGCTTATTTGCTATCATGCAAAAACGGCTTAACCAACTCCTTTAAACACTACTGTTAGAATTAACTGAACGCGATATCAGAACCTGAAAACAGTTGAGCCGATTTCAATGAAATTTTCAAAACAAATAGCCAATATTAAACTGCGATTGATAAAAAGGCATATAATGGCACGCCCGTTTGTACTTTAGTGAGAGTTATGTCTGCCTGTTTTGCGAACAAGGGAAAACTGCTGAGCAAATTTAATTGCAATTTTCTTCACGTGCTAACCAATAGGGGTCACATGAGACCAAAATTGAACTAAATGCGTTAAATGCCACACCCACTTGAACTACAGTGAAAGTTATGTACAGTCGAACTCGGTTGTAACGAATTCTCGGTTATAACGAACTAATTCTAAAGTCCCGACGTTTTGGCAACAATTTTCACACAAAATACCTCTTTTATAACGAACTCGGTTATAACGAATCCTCGGTTAAAACGAACTACTTATTATGGTCCCACGAACACAATTTCATGTATATTTACCTTTTTATAACGAACTCCCATAAATATTTTGAAAGTTGCGGCAATTTTGTTTACCAAACTCACAATAGGTTAGAAATTATTGGTTCATATTAAAATTTTGATAATTTTTTTTTACATTTTTAATGTTTTCTTCTCAACGAGTAGTTTACTTTCAAAAAACGTCAAATAAAACAAAATTGGAACTTTTTTTTGGAAATAAAACAAGGTTGATATAAAATATACCCCGCTTATAGCGAACTTCGCTTATAACGAACTATTTTTACTGGTCCCTCGGATTTCGTTATAACCGGGTTCGACTGATTTATTGATGTTTTCACTACATAAAGTGCTAACCGAGGAGGGAACTATAGGTTCCTTTTAAAAGCCATTAAAGAAATTCATTAATATTAGGTTTGTTCCCATGACGGAGGAACACGTACACACCATGTTCCTGACGCTAAGCAAAATCGAACAAAAATCGACCAAACCTCATGAATAGGTTTATATTCACCAGAGAAAAGCCACGAAGAAGAAAATAAACTGACTAATAAAAAACTCATTCATTCCATAATATTTTTTTAAACCCGGGCAACGCCGGGTGCAAAACAGCTAGTAGTTTATAAATTTTTCTACAATTTAGTTAAATTTAATTAAAATTTGGGAAATTTTCTTAACTGTTAGGAAATTTTAATTCATGTACTGTAAAATAGTCGATTATTTTCCTTAAATGGAGTTCCCTAATACATGGAAAAAATTCTAACCGCCAAAGAAATTTTCCCTAAATATATGAAAAAAATCTTTATTTTTACTACATATTCTTCTTCCTTAGTTTTAGGACATAATTTTCTACCAATTAGTTCATCTTCTTAGATTTGAGGAATTTTTTTCTATTATTTTAGTAAAATTTTTATAACTCGGGTCATTTTTTTTTTCAAAAACTTAAATGGCGATATCTCGAAAACTAATCAAGATAGAGCAAAATGGAGGCAATTTTTGGTTTTTAAAATCCCAAATGGACCCCAATGGGTCCTACACAGAAAAAAATATGTAGGAAACAAATTTGAGTAATCACTTGTTTAAATTACAAAAAAAAATTGAGTAATTTTTTAATTGACGCAATTACAAATTTACTTAAAAATTTTAAAAACAATTTAAGTAAATAATTTAATAAAAATTTAATATATTTTTTAATTTTTTTATACCCTCCACTCTAGTGATAGAGGGTATATATAAGTTTGTCATTCCGTTTGTAACACATCGAAATATTGGTCTAGGACCCCATAAAGTATATATATTCATGATCCTCGATCGATTTTAAGTCGATCTAGCTATGTCCGTCCGGTCGTCTGTCTGTCTGTCCATTGAAAACACGCTAACTTTTGAAAGACTTTACAGAGGTTGACTTTACTGCTGAAGTTTGACATATATGTTGGTCATTTACCGGGTCAGGTTGGTATTGCAATCAGCCAAATCGGTCCAGTGGTTCAAAAGTTATGAGCAAAAGAGTAAATTTCGGAGACGGTTTTTCGCGAATTTATGTGATAAAAAACACGATAACTTTCGAAAGACAATCGTGAAACTGCTGAAGCTTGGCATGTGTCTTTGCCGTTCCCCAAGTATGTTTGGTATTCAATTTCAGCTCAATCAGTCCAGTGGTTTAAAAGTTATAAGCAAAACCCTGAATTTCAGATTCGTTTCACCTTAAATGCCACTGTTAAACAAGTTTGAAAAGCATTAGTGGTAACTTAACAATGCTTTTCAAACTTGTTGAGTTTTAAAGCAATGCTTTTTAAACTTGTTTAGTTTTAAAAGCATTGGTAACTTAAAAATTACTCAAAATCTTATTATGTTTATATTAATATAGAATTAAAAATTACTCTCGAAAAAAAATTTTACACTCAAAAAAAATTGTTTTTTCTTTTTTACAATAATGACAATATTTTGTGTACATACGTACGTGCATTCACTCAGAAATATTTTTACAGTAAAAAAAGGCTGTAGGCAAAATCGCCCAAAGAAAAATCGCCCAAAAAATTTTATGAAAAATCGCCCAAATGCAAAATCGGCAAAAAAATATGAAAAATAGCCCAAAAAGAACAATACGAAACTTCGCCCAAAATTAACGAAAAAAAGCCCAAAAACCAAATGAAAAATGGCCCAAAATAATAAACACATTTTTTCCAAAGTACAAACTACACAGAAAAGCTTTCTTTTGCGGAGAGGGTGGGTCTAAGGCATGGAGTTTGTATTCCCTAAGCCCGGCCGAAGGCCGCGTACGCAGAAGCACTTTAAGACAAAGACAAAAACTTTTAAGATAAGACCAAAGGTTACTTGTTTATTATTTATTTTTATAGATCGTTGTTTTGAGAATACAGCCCGTAAAATGCATAAGTATCAAATTAACTCTAATCAAAGCGCCGCAGGCGAAAAATTTTACCAACAAATTTTAACAAAAAATCGCGCGATTTTTTGTTAAAATTTGTTGGTAAAATTTTTCGCCTGCGTAGCTTTCATCGGAGTTGCATGCTGTTTTTAAATTCATTACTTTTGATTTTCTAATACGCTGCGATAGATTAATATATAGCGTGGTAATCTGCATGTAAGAGCAGGGGCTTTGTGTTCGATTCCCACCAGAGCCTTTGCATGTTAGCAACAACGAAACGGTTTTGCTTCAGCTTATTCTTGGTAAGTTAAATATATAATTTACAAAAAAAGAACACGATATCCGTTTTCTGTTTCTAAAAATAATAATATACTGATTTATTGTAGCATACATATTTCAGTTTTGACATTTTAAGATTTTGACAAAAAATAAAACCAAAATAAAATTGGGCAATTTTTCATATATAATTTTTGGGTTATTTTTCGTAATGAAAAATCACCCAATTTTTAATTTCGAAATTTTGCCCAAAAACTATGAAAATTTGCCCAAAAATGTTGGGTAACTTTTCATATGAAATATGACCCAAATTTGTATGAAAAATTTTTGGGCGAATTTTCACTTTCTTTTTTGGGCCATTTTTCTTTGGGCGATTTTGCCTACAGCCTAAAAAAACATTATACTCGAAAAAAGTTTTACACACAAAAAAAAATTAGTAATTTTTCTTTTTATTTTAAATAACAAAATGAAAAAAAAAAAATTGTTAAGTTTTTTCATGTTAAAAAATGTACTATCCATTAAAAAAAGGCATTGTGGAGGGTATTCATAGATTCGGCAAAGTCGAATTTAACTTTTCTACTTGTTTTAAACTCTCATAGTTGTTTGAATTCTCGTTTAGTTTATAGTTTTTTGTGTATGTATATGAAAGTTTGTAATCGTCTTTATAAAATTTTCGTATGTTTTTGAGACATAAATATATTTGGTAAAGTTTGAAAAAAAAAGTTTTTTTTTTTTTTTTTGTAAAAAGATTTACAACTTTTTTAAACTTTAAAATTATCTATTTATTTACTGTGCGATTCGCTATCTCGGTCGAAGTGAGTGACTACAAAATTTGTACGTAAAACAAAAACAAAAAACTCAAATTTGTTTTTGTTTTACGTACAAAATTTCTAGTCACTCACTTTGTGCGACATACTGAATCAGGGCATTATTTTTTTAAAGTTTAAAAAAGTTGTAAATCTTTTTCAATTAAAAATTTACTCAAATTTTTTTTCAGACATTTAATAAATTTTTATTAAAAATTTACTCAATACTATTAAATCGTTTGCTGGTTCAAAATTGAGTAATTTTTTTTTACTCAATAGTATTAAAAATTTACTCAAATATTTTTTTTTTATTTTTTTCTATGTACCCTTTATATTTAAAAAAGTTGGCATTCCCGAAAATTTTGGTTCAAACACTATTACGATTCTTAAAGAACCCAACTGGTCGGGTCCTCAAATATTTATGAACTAATTTGAAATAAAAATTTTCCCATTTTTAAGTTCAAATTGACATATTATTAAAAATGGTTTCTTTCATTATATTTAAGAAAAATATGAACTCAAAAGAAGCTAAATCATTATCATTTTGTCTTGAATTTAGTTAATTTTCCCATTTTTTAGTTCATTTTTTTCTGAGTGTATAAATGCACGATAACATAAATTCAAATATTAAGGATAAAAATACCCAGCAAAACCTAGGTAATGTGTTGTGAAAAGAAATGACTGCCAATTAAATTACTTATAACAACTACTCATTACTTACTGCATTACTTTAGTCCAAAAAGCAACTAGTGGCTTATATTGTAATATGTAAGTACTTATTTGCAACAATATAAATAATAAGTAATTGAGAATGTTAAAAATAAATACTTATTTGCAGGTTCACTTCGGAAATTAAGTCCAATCACAAAAAAACAATATTTGTTTTACCTTTTTAGCTTAAAGTTTCGCGAAAACGAATAATCTAGTGATAAATAGTTATTTCAAACTCTGTTTTCAACGATTTATTTTATTCCTTATAAGTAACTACTTATTTTACTCGTTATAGGTAACTAGTTATTTATCTCCCTACTCGTAAGCTTGTAGGCATTAAGTACTTTTGTCCCACGGCCTTTATAAAATAAGTAGTGTTTCATGCAATGAGTTTGTACATACTAATAATTATTACTAATTGCTATACTCATTACTAGTAATGCAAAAATTTGCTGGGAAAATTCTAACATTTTTCCTTTAAAAAATTTTTAAGACTCTTAGACTTTTTTTAAAGAAAAAATTCTCTGGTTATTTCTTTTTCTCTCTCATATTTCCCTATTTTCCTACCTTTCCTTTTTCTTTTTTCGCTTTTTTATTGTTTCGAATCCGGTTTGTGGAGGAAATTTCTTTTTTCCTCCCCCCGTGGATCCGCGCCGGTTTAAGTCTTCTCAACTAATAAATTTTATTGACAAAAATCTAATTTATATCACAAACTTCTTTATCTTTTCAGCTCCAAATATTTATAAAGATGTTCCCGGTGATTCTAATTTGCATAAGTAATAACCCAATAAAGCAATTATTAATAACTGTCTTTCTTTATAAGAAAATCTAATAAATTTCAAAGCCAAGGTCATCTTTATCAACAAAAAAAAAATAAATAAATAAATAAAAAAATTGTACCGGCATATGTTTTACATTTATGGAAACAAATTTATTACCAAATATCAATTTCTTTATTAAACTATAAGCGCGCCTATATTAAACAAATTAACATAATTTCAATAGTTAACCCATAAAAGGCAACAGCAAAAAAACAAGAAACAAAAATCCCAAAATCATACTCACAGCGCACTACCTTCTAAGTTAATTTTTTGTCATTATAATGTGGTCGTATTTACAAACCATCTTTAAAAATATCTTTGACATTTTCTGTATTTATCTTAAATTTGGTATCATCACTGTAGTTGTTTATTTTATAGCCGAATGGTATATTATTCACTATGGTATAGATTTAGATGACAAAGAGGCGTCATTGGTACCAAAAACAATCAGTAATAGTACTGCCTTTAAGATTTATAGATTTGCATTGGATTTTCTAATTGGTTGACAACTTGTTTGATATTAAGCTTTTAAATGTTAAATTAAGAAATATATATATTTTTTTAAAAACTTGTTTATAAGTATTTTTTTATACAAATGTCTTATTTTAAGTTAATTTTGGATTTAATAAAAATTATTTAAAAAAAATGTGTTTCTAACTGAAATGGACTTAAATGAATTGAAGTATAAAAAAAATATATATGTATAAATAAATTTGTTGAGGAAATTTAAATTTTGAATATAACAAAAGCAAACTAGATCGCTCTTCAATTCAAAGTATGAATTATTCCGTTCGTTGAACTTCATACTACACTTAAAAACAATTAAAAACGTTAAATTCGACTTGGACTAATCCACTAATACCAAATCATTTAAAATACAAACGAATTTGAGTGTAAAAGCACTTTTTGTTGGAAAAAAGCTAAAAATAGATTAAGTTAGGCCAAACGATGGCACCTGGGTTATTTGAAAATAATTCTCATTAACTGAATTTTTATTTAATTTTTCGACTTATTAACAAAAATTTCATAAAATTTTGGTATTTTACTTAACATGAAGAAAAGTTGTGGATGTTTGGACAAGTTCTTTACACACTTGGATAGGTTTTCCAAAAACCTTTCATTTGCTATACAACATGACTAGTAGCGTGTCCCGAAAATGAAAAATTTTAGGGCATACCCATAGAATGATTCTTAGTAAAGAGCTGATTACGGGAAAAAATATTAAAAAAATTTTAGAGGTCATCTTCAGGGCAAGTTTGCATCCGTAGTGCATTTGGTGAAAAAAAATATTTTATTTTTATTTTTCAAATTGGTGCCAAAAGTTTCGTTAGGTAGAGTACATTCTGGAAAAAATATTTATAAAGTTTTCATGGAACAATTTTGGTCCAGCACAACGTTTTGAAATTTTGAAAAGGTGTAATTTACTACATATTTTTTTTAAGTTTTTTCAAAAACCGGAGTTTGTAAGAGTTCTTTAAAGATTTTGTATAAAACGGAGTTTATGTTCAAGCCTTTGTATAAAAAACTGTTTTTTACAAAAACTTAAAAAAATATGTAATAAATTAAGCATCTTTGAAGTTTCAAAACGTTGCGCTGGACCAAAATTGCTCCACGAAAACTTTATAAATATTTTTTCCTGAATGTACTCTACCCAACGAAACTTTTGGCACCAATTTTAAAAATAAAAAAAAATCTTTTTTTTTGACCAAATGCACCACGGATGAAAACTTTAAGCGCTGGTTGCGCCCTGAAGATGATCTCCAACAATTTTTTAATTATTTTTCCCGTAATCAGCTCTTCAATAAGCATCGTTCTGGGGGTATGCCCTAAAGAAATTCTAAAATTTCCTGATTTCGGGACATGCTAATGACTAGGTTTATTTTCATAATATAGGAGATAAACGAAAAAAAAAAAAAAACAAGTACAAAAGTAAAATTCCACTTGGCCGAATCTATGATACCCTCCACAATGCCCTTTTTAAGTGATATTAAATTTTCGCACGTGAAAAAATAACATTTTTAATTGGAAATATTTTATTTTGTGTAAAAAAAAAAAAATTTTTAGTAATTTTTGAAAAAAAAAAATATAATTTACTAAATTTTTTTGTCAGTGTAAAATTTTGTTTGAGCATAAATTTTTTTCGAGTGTTTTTTTTTTTTTGTTTTAGTATAAAAATATTTTTTAGTGACAAAAATATGTTGTAAAATATTTTTGTGACTTACCAATGTTTTACAAACATGTTTAACGGGTTTTCAACAAGTGAATTTAAGGTAAAACTAATCTGAAATTCACGGTTTTGTTAATAACTTTTGAACCACCAGGAAACGACAAATATATATGCCAAGCTTCAGCATCCCCAGAATTGCCTTTCAAAAGTTAGCGTGTCTTATATCTCATAAATTCACGAAAAACCCTTGCCGAAATTCAGTCTTTTACCCATAACTTTTTAACCATTTCACCGATTTTGCTGGATTGCAATACCAACCTGACCAGGTAAATGCCCAACATATGTGCCAAACTTCAAAAACCTCCGTAAAGTCATTCAAATGTTAGCGTGTTTTCAACAGACAAACGGACAGACGGACGGACATAGATAGATCGTCTTAAAATCGATCGAGGATCATGAATATATATGGGGCATTCCATGTGAAATCGGACACTTTGAAAAACTTTTTTTTTAGATTTTCCCAATTTGCTTACAGTTTTTAGTACCCTTCGAAAACTCCTTCGTGGTAAATTTTCAGATTTTTTAATGACCAGTTTAAAAGATATCGAATTCTTAAAAATTGGTAGTTTGTTCCTTTACTAAAACTTCTTTTCCTCATAACTTCTTCAATAATATTCCAAATTTCAATTTTTTTTTTTTCAATATTTTTGTTTTTTTACGTACTTTAAAAAAAACTCCCAAAAAATTCTTAAAAGCGCTTTAGTATGCGATTTTTAAGTTTTAAAATTTATTTCTCATTTTTGAAAATGTTTGTACTCTTCGATTTTTTTTAAATTTTTTTGTGTATAACTTCTATCGATTCTACAAATTTTTTGCCCAGGAGGATCTTGGGATAACGATTATTACTATTTTTTAAAATTTTTTGAAAAAATTTTATTGTAATTTTCCAATCTTAACATCATTTTTACTGCTCCAATGGTGCGTCATAGAGGGGTCATTTATAAGACCGACCCCCATTAATTTTTACGTCTTAACATTTCTTTGAATTTCTCCAATTTCTAAGGGGGCTCCCACACAAAACGACATTTTTTTAAATTTGCTCCAACCGCTCTAACTGCCCTAATAGTGCCCTTAGAGCAATCAAATGTATGACCGACCCACAATACTTTTTTAGTCCAAATATTTTCTCTGAACGCACCTAAACTCTATCTTTAACTGTTAAGGCGGTCCCCATACAATTTTTTTTTATTTTTTGTAAAATTTGTTTTATTTAATCAGCTTCTACCGGTCCAATGGTGCGTCCGAGAGGGGTCATTAGTGAGACCGACTCCCATTTATTTTTACCCTACAACAGTTTTTTAAAACATACCTACGCCCTATCTCCTCCCGTAGAGCGCTTTTAAGAATTTTTGGGGATTTTTTTTTTTTAAAGTACGTAAAAAAACAAAAATTTTGAAAAAAAAAACTTGAAATTTGGACTATTATTGAAGTAGTTATGAGGAAAAGAAGTTTGAGTAAAGGAACAAACTACCAATTTTTAAAAATTCGATATCATTTGAACGGGTCATCAAAAAAATCTGAAAATTTATCACGAAGGAGTTTTCGAAGGGTACTAAAAATTGTAAACAAATTACGAAAATCTAAAAAAAAAATTTCCAAAGTGTCCGATTTGACATGGAATGCCCCATATACTTTATGGGGTCCTAGACCAATGTTTTGAGGTGTTACAAACGGAATGACAAACTTAAATATTAAATAAAAAATAAAAATAAATAATAGTAGAGGGTATAAAAAAAGATATATGCTAAGGGTGACCATTTTTTTCTGAGCTGAAATCAGTACGCCCAAGTTTTTATGTTTTTTTTTTTTTTTTAAATAACTCTCTAATTTTTTTTTATGGAAAAACACTAATGTTTTTTCAACACTCAAAAAATTTCGGATAAACTAACTTGACCCCAAGTATTTTGAATAAATACAACTGCTAAATAGCAACTGCAAAAAAACAACTGAAAAAAAAAACAACTGATAAAAAACAACTGTTGTCGTTATTTTGCATAAAATTCAGTTGACTTTAAACGATTTCATTTGAATGTTTTGATCGTTTCACTGCAGAAAATCTAACAAAATTCCACAGGTTTTGAGAATAAGAAAATCCCTCAAATTTTGAAAACTTTTTTCCGTAAGTTTTGATAATTTTTCCTTTAAGAAAACTTCACAGCTAATAGCCATGTGTTTTTTTTAATACCCCTGATTTTCTAAGTGCTTTTTCGAATAAGCTCTGATGCCATTACCTCACTTAGGATCCCAGAATCATTTGGATTCATGCAATTTACATCATATTATTAAAAATATAAAAAACTCCATCGGACAATTACACTTTTCGTTATGGAAAACCTCAAAGATTCTGTGGGAATTTTATATAAACTTAGGAAGATCAAAATAACCTAATGTTCAAATACATTTTTGCGTTAAGAAACCTTTTGATTCACGAACTCTAATCTCCTTAGAAAAAATTCGTTATAAATTATCTCATTGTCAGACTTAAATGGAAATTATGGAAATTGAAGAAATTGAATTGTATAGAATTTTCGACTAAAATTATTTATTTTTGATGTTGTAATGTTCAAAAATCAGTACAATCAGTACATATTTTAAAAAATCAGTAGAAATCAGTACAACGTTTTTTGATCAGTACACGAGATCAAAAATCAGTACATGTACTGATCAAATCAGTACAAATGGTCAGCCTATATATGGTACATATATCATATTTATGTAGGCTATCTATGTATCAATGTTCAATTTAATTCGAAGACACCATTTCCAAAAATTAATAAAATTTGAGCTAAATTTTTTGGAATGGCCAATTACTAAAACGAAAGACTTAAGAAACAAACTTGAAAATATAATAATCATTAAAAAACAAACTCCAGTTTGTAAAATCCTAAATTTTTAATAAAGAATGCAGTTAAATTTAAAAATTTACTTTATTCATAAATAAATTAACTTTAATGTTTTGTTTTCTTAAACTTTTCTTTAGAATTGATAATATAATTTTTCTTAAAATATCCGCCTAAAATAAATAACAAAAAAAAATTCTTAGAAATTTAATAAAAATAATAATATTTGGTAAATACTACTACATAAAATTTGAATTTTGGTAAGCCAGTAACAAAACAAAAGATAATTCGATATATCGATCAAGATAAACAACAATAACTAATATGCGGAATTGTTAATATGTTTATAAAAAGTGTAAATGTATGTTTTAAGTACATATTTATATATCAAAAAGGTATTTTTTTTTATACATGTATATTTTTAACATGCATAATACATGAATTGGTTGTGACTGACGTATGTATGTTTAACATCAAGGTCTTAAGAGAGTGGACTACTAGTGTGGTGTGGAATTAAACTACAACAAATTGCAAATAAAAAACCCAGAAACAAACAATAAGGCAGAAAATCTTAAAGACAAGTTTATAAAATTAAAAAAAATATATATAAAAAATTGTGCTACAAATTTATTTATTTTTTCTTATACCAAAGGGGGGTGTAAAAACCAGATTGTAATTCAACTTTAGTTTTAATAACAAATAGTAAACCAATATGTAAGTTTTTAAATGTTTTGATTTGTTGCTAGAAAAAATAAAAAAAAAACAACAAAATCTTTAACAAATGTTTTCAAAAATAACCAGTCTTACAACTTTTTAATAGATCAAAAACATAATAGTCATAATAAACAAAAATATTTGCTCTTAATTACTCGACTCAAGATCTAAAGACTCCAATCTTTAAGGCTCCAAAGTTAAAGCCACAGTTTACCACCAAAGTGATTGTAAATTCTTATATATAAGTTTGTTTTAATTTTTGGTTTTGTCTATCTCTATCATGTAACTTTTAGTTATTACCATGAATTTTTAAACTTAAATTGATTGAGATGATGGAGATTTTAAAATGACAACAATAATAACAGCAAATAAAAATAACATTAACAAAATGTTATTAATATTTTATCTTTCATATTTAAATACCACCACTCATCACCTCTTGAAATGTAACGTTAGCAAACAAACGAAAAAAAAATGTGTATTTAAAAAAGAAGATTATCTACCAAATAAGACACTATGCATACTGGGGCGAAATGGAAATATTTTGAAACAAAAATCACTTGAACTGAAACTTTGCACTGTCGAAATTTTGTATTAAAATAATTTAACGATTCAGTAAAAATGGGACTGGTAGTTTTTATAAAAGGTTCTTTTTATAAAAGGAACTTTGTATAAAAGGTACTTTTTATAAAAGATACTTTTAATAAAAGGTATTTTTTATAAAAGGTACTTTTTATAAAAGGTACTTTTTATAAAAGGTATTTTTTATAAAAGGTACTTTTTATAAAAGGTACTTTTTATAAAAGGTACTTTTAATAAAAGGTATTTTTTATAAAAGATACTTTTTATAAAAGGTATTTTTCATAAAGGTACTTTCTATAAAAGGTACTTTTCATAAAAGGTACTTTTTATAAAAGGTGCTTTTTAAAAAAGGTACTTTTTAAAAAAGGTACTTTTTAAAAAAGGTACTTTTTAAAAAATGTACTTTTTAAAGAAGGTACTTTTAAAAGGTACTTTTTATAAAGGGTACTTTTTATAAAAGGTACATTTTAAAGGTTCTTTTTATAAGAGGTACTTTTAATAAAAGGTACTTTTTATAAAAGGTGCTTTTTATAAAACGTACTTTTTATAAAAGGTACTTTTTATAAAAGGTACTTTTTATATAAGGTACTTTTTATAAAAGGTACTTTTTATAAAAGGTACTTTTTATAAAAGTTACTTTTATAAAAGGTATTTTTATAAAATGTACTTTTTATAAAAGGTACTTTTTGTAAAAGGTACTTTTTATAAAAGGTACTTTTTATAAAAGGTACTTTTTATAAAAGGTACTTTTTATAAAAGGTACTTTTTATAAAAGGTACTTTTTATAAAAGGTACTTTTTATAAAAGGTACTTTTTATAAAAGGTACTTTTTATAAAAGGTACTTTTTATAAAAGGTACTTTTTATAAAAGGTACTTTTTATAAAAGGTACTTTTTATAAAAGGCACTTCTTATAAAAGGTACTTTTTATAAAAGGTACCTTTTATAAAAGGTACTTTTATAAAAGGTACCTTTTATAAAAGGTACTTTTATAAAAGGTACCTTTTATAAAAGGTACTTTTATAAAAGGTACTTTTTATAAAAGGTACTTTTTATAAAAGGTACTTTTTATAAAAGGTACTTTTTATAAAAGGTAATTTTTATTAAAGGTACTTTTTATAAAAGGTTATTTTTTATAAAAGGTCCTTTTTTGTGGTCAACATTGGCACAAACACAGCCTTGGTGAATTTTTTTTCCGGGAGGTGAACCTGCATTGCAAATTTTAAGTTTCTAGGACCATAATTTAAGAAAATATAAAAGGTACCAAAAGTACAGTTTTTTACCCTTTTTACTCCTTAGATTCAACATTGGCAAAATCCAGCCTTAGTTGATTTATATTCCGGGAGCTGAACCTACATTCAAAATTTAAAGTGTCTAGAACCATTATTTAAGGAAATATAAAAGGTACCAAAGGTACATTTTTTTACCCTTTTTACCCCCTTAGAATCAACATTGGCAAAAAATCCAGCTTTACTGGATCTTTATTCCGGGTGGTGAACATACAGTCCTAATTTCAAGTTTCTGCGACCATTATTTCAGGAGATATAAAAAGTACCAAAAGTACCCTTTTTACCCCCTTAGAATCAACATTGGCAAAAAACCGGCCTTACTGGATCTATATCCAGGAGTTGAACAAACAGTCCAAATTTCAAGTCTCTGTGACCATTATTTCAGGAGATATAAAAAGTACCAAAAGTACAGTTTTTTACCCTTTTTGTCCCCTTAGAATCAACACTGGCAAAAATCCGGCCTTACTGAATCTATATTCCGGGAGGTGAACATACAGTCCAAATTTCAAGTCTCTATGACCATTATTTCAGGAGATATAAAAAGTACCAAAAGTACAGTCTTTTACCCTTTTTACCTCCTTAGAATCAACATTGGCAAAAATCCAGCCTTAGTGGATCTATATTCCGGGAGGTGGACCTACAGTCTAAATTTCAAGTCTCTAGCGTCAGCGGTTTGGGCTGGGCGATGATGAATGAGTATGTCAGTCAGTCAGTCAGTCAGTCAGTCACGTTACTCTTTTATATATAGGGCATTCCATGTGAAATCGGACACTTTGAAAAACTTTTTTTTAGATTTTCCCAATTTGTTTACAGTTTTTAGTACCCTTCGAAAACTCCTTCGTGGTAAATTTTCAGATTTTTTTGATGACCCGTTCAAAAGATATCGAATTTTTAAAAATTGGTAGTTTGTTCCTTTACTCAAACTTCTTTTAATCATAACTTCTACAATAATGGTCCAAATTTCCAATTTTTTTTTCAAAATTTTTGTTTTTTACGTACTTTCTAAAAAAAAATCCCAAAAAATTCTTAAAAGCGCTCTAGTATGCGATTTTTAAGTTTTAAATTTTAAATCTCATTTTTGAAAATGTTTGTACTCTTCGATTTTTTTTAAATTTTTTTGTGTAAAACTTCTATCAATTCTACAAATTTTTTGCTCAGGAAGATCGTGGCATAACGATTATTACTATTTTTTAAAATTTTTTGAAAAAAATTTATTGTAATTTTTCAATCTTAAAATCATTTCTACTGCTCCAATGGTGCGTCATAGAGGGGTCATTTATAAGACCGACCCCCATTAATTTTTACGTCTTAACATTTCTTTGGAACAAACTAATACCCTATCTCCAATTTCTAAGGGGACTCCCACACAAAACGAAATTTTTTAAAATTAGTTCCAACCGCTCTAACTGCCCTAATAGTGCCCCTAGAGCAACAAAATGTATGACCGACCCACAATATTTTTTTAGTCCAAACATTTTCTCTGAACACACCTACCCTCTATCTTTAACTGTTAAGGCGGTCCCCATACAATTTCTTTTATTTTTTGTAAATTTGTTTTATTTAATCAGCTTCTACCGGTCCAATGGTGCGTCCGAGAGGGGTCATTAGTGAGACCGACCCCCATTTATTTTTACCCAACAACATTTTTTTAAAACATACCTACACCCTATCTCCACTCCCTAAGTAGGCTCCCATACAAATAACAGTTGGAGCAAGTTTTTAAAGTTTTAAAGTTTTAAAGGATACATTTTGTAAAATAGTTTTGAAATATTTGTAATTTTCCTAGGGTGACACTGGTAACGGCAGATAAAAGTGGAGGATATTTTCCCACATGGCTGCCTCTGAATACCGCTAAAACTCTGAATACAGCTAATGTGAAATTTTAGGGCATTGCAATCACCTAGAAAAAAATTTCGTAATTATTATAAAAAAAAAAATATTTCGCCCCAGTGTGCAACATTTAAACGTTCATTTCTTCATGAGATTTACTTACCTTTAGGTCATGTTAATGTTACACATCAGTTATAATACTCGTAAATCATTTATCATCACCCAATATCTTACTTAAATTGATTGTTGCTCACAATATAATTATGCGAAATTCAGAGCAATTTAATCACAGACAGTGGTTTGGAAGGGCTAGGAATGAAAAAATCAATTAATTTTTAAGCAAAAATATGGGGCCTTTTTTTTAGAATCTGAAATATTTTCTGTGGGAAAAATTTTTCTTTTTTTTAAAGAAAAATATGAATATTAAATAAATTCTATAGAAAAAATGTCTCAAAATCTAAGACCTTTTATAAAGACAAAATATCTCAAAAACTAGGATGTTGTTTATAACAAAAAATATCAGAATCTTAAAATTTTTTTATAGAAAAAAATGCCTTTAAATCTGATACTTTTCTAAACTATATTTTTTATTTAATATCTGAAACTTTGTTAAAGAAAAAAATATTTCTAAATTATTTTATTTAATAGAAAACAAATACAGATTTTGAAAATTTTTTACAGTTTAATTAAATTCCAAAAATTTTTTCCAAATTTAATTAAATTCTAAAAACTCACGATTTTTTCGCGATTTCCATTTTTTAAAAATCACAAAAAACTTTAAAAGTGGTGTTGTTTGAAGAGCTATAATTTCTTAGGTAAATATTGGATTACTATAAAATTACGGTGCTCCGACGATTAATTCTGGTAGAGAAGACCAAAAAAAAACAAGTAGAAAAGTTAAATTCGACTTGGCCGAATCTATAATACCCTCCACAATGCCCTTTTTAAGTGATAGTAAATTTTCTAACGTGAAAAAAATAAAATTTTCGATTAGAAATATTTTATTTTGTGAAAAAGTACTTTTTTCAACTAATTTTTGAAAAAAAAAAATAATTGACTAAATTTTTTTTTGAGTGTAAAATTTTTTTTTTTTGAGTGTAAAATTTTTTTCCAGTGTTTTTTTTTTAAGTGCAAAAATAGTTTTGAGTGACAAAAATACGTTGTAAAATATTTTTGTGACTTACCAATGTTTTTAAAACATGTTTAACAGGTTTTCAACACGTGAATTTAACGTGAGCTAATCTGAAATTCACGGATTTGCTAATAACTTTTGAACCACTGGATCGATTTGGCTGAAATTCAAAACGAACCAGGCCAAGGGAACGGCAAATATATATGTCGAGCTTCAGCATCCTCAGAATTGATTTTTGAAAGTTATTTTGTTTTTTATCTCGTAAATTCACGAAAAACCCTTGCCGAAATTCAGTCATTTGCTCATAACTTTTGAACCACTAGACCAATTTCGCTGGATTGTAATACCAACCTGACCAGGTAAATGCCAAACATATATGCCAAACTTCAAGAGACTCCGTAAAGTCTTTCAAAAGTTAGCGTGTTTTCAACAGACAGACAGACGGACAGACGGACGGACGGACGGACGGACATCGCTAGATCGTCTTAAAATCGATCGAGGATCATGAATACTTTATGGGGTCCTAGACCAATATTTCGAGGTGTTACAAACAGAATTACAAACTTATATACCCTCTATCACTAGAGTGGAGGGTATAAAAATACCTTGTGTCGGCGTTTTGAAAGATCACATCGGAATTTTATTTTAGAGGCGGTGAAAGTTTCCCAGCTTTGGGATGTTCTTATAGCATAACGATACATAAAATTATGTTTTCTTTACATCTGAGGTGTATGGTATGTTCACCAACTCTGTAGAAAATATTATGGCAAATATTTGTGTGGAACATATTGACCCCTAACTCCCTCTCATAACGGTATTTTTTTTGGCTCTTTTCTAACAAATCGTAAAAACAGAGGTTAATATGTTCCACAAAAATATTTGCTATAATATTTTCTACAAAGTTGCTGAAAATACCCTATGCATCAGATGAAAGGAAAACAGTTTTATATACCGATATGCCGTAAGAACAGGCCAAAGCTGGGAAACTTTATCCGCCTTTAAAAAAAAATTCCAATGTGATCTTTCAAAACGCCGACACACGTATATCTTTTTTTGGTCTCCTTTACTAGAATCAATCGTCGGAACCCCGTAGTTTTGGAAAACTTTGAAATTGTTGTACAGTGTAATAAAAAAAATGTTTTGTATGCAGATAGCAACTTTTAAGTCACTAAAATACGTATGGTAAATAGCAAAATTACAAATTTAAGAAAAACAAGTGAGAGCGTTAAATTCGGCTGTGCCGAATCTTTTATACCCTCCAAAATGTAAAAAAAAAATAAAAAAAAAAAATTTCAGGGGTTTTTTTTTGGGGGGGGGGGGGGTTCAGTGGGGGACTTTGAGAGCACCTTCCCATTGCGATAAATATACCAAATGTTTCATTTATTTAACAAAAACACAAAAAAACATGTAAAAAAAGAGTATTTTTTCAGATGTTGGTTCAGTTCTTCAAGGGGGAACTTTTTTCCCCCTAGCTTGATTTTGCCCATTCACGAACTTAACCTGCCTATGAACATGAGACATATTTGTGCCAAACTTCAAGAGTCTAGCTGTTTTATTTTGGACTGCATTGTGTTATCTACAGACAGACGGACGGACGGACGGACAGACGGACATTCACAGAATGTCTTAGAATCGATCATAGATCAATAATATATATACTTTATGGGGTCCCCGACCGATATTTCGATGCGTTACAAACGGAATGACAAAGTGTGTATACCCCCATACTGTGGTTGGAGGGTATAAAAATAAAATTAATATGAATGATGACAACTTAATTGGTGAACAAGTTAACATCAAAAACTAATTTTTGAGAAAATTGCAGATAGCAAGTTTTGAATATTCGCCGTCAATATATATATTTTTTTTTAGCGATGTCCGTTTGTCTATTGAAATGCCGATCACTGCCAAACTATAACACATATAACATATTTACTTGTTGTTGATTTGTGAAGTTTGATATTGCATTTGAGCGATATCGGTTAAGCGGTTCAAAAGTTATAAACGAAATTATAAGGACATTTAGAAAATGTTGGTATATGCCACATAAACCTAAACATAAAAAATGCTTTACTTCATTTCTTTTTTTTTTCATTTTTAATAGTTTAAACCTAACCGAGAACTGGTAACAATGACCGTCGTCTCGTAGCAGCAAAATCGACCAAGGGTTTTAGTGGGAATCGAACCCACGACCCCCTGTTTCATAGGCTAATACGCTACCAACTAACCTACAGGGCCCCCTATTGCTTTACTTTGGCTGCTGGTTAGCATGTGTGAACAGAATTGGATGTCGAAACATATTTTAACATAATTTTTTACGGCAACATTTTTTTCGCCTTATTTTTTCTTTTCACTGCAATTTTTTTTTTCAATTCGGAAATTTTTTTAGAATATTTTTTATTATGGATACATTTAAATTTTTTACTTGATTTCTTAAAAAAAAAAAAAAACTTTCAGAGAGGATCCAAAATTTAATACTATCCTTAATATTTCCACTGTATATAACTTTAAGTATACAGTACTAAAAGTTAATAGCAAATGATATCGATCAAAGTTTTTTTTACTTGATTTTTTGCTCTTTTCATGATCTTAAATAAATTTATAATAGTCTTTGTTGTTAATCGGCTTAAAAGATTGCATTGAATTGTGTTGAACACATGCGCTTTGAGATAAAAATAATCGCATACTCACAAAATTTTGTGGTTCTTTGATTTTGGAGCGTATTTATTTGGTATAGTAATGTTTTTTTTTTTGTTGTCTAGTCTCGTGACGTTTGTATATAGTTAGATATACTTTCACATATTTATGTCATATGATGTAATAGATGTATTCGTGCTATAGTATTAGTACACATATATGTTTTTTTTTACTCCAAGTATAATGCTCGTATAATAACTCTTTTTGCAAATTGTTTGCCATTATTATTGAATATACACTATGTTCAATAAGGAGTGAAACATTCTTGCTTTAATTCTATTCAAATTTTTTAAGATTATGTGTCGTATTTCCTTTACAAAAAATATAAGGATTATGAGATTTTTTTCCAATAGTTTTCGCTCGCAAAAGGTCTTAGGTTCTTTGAAATTTTTTTACCGTTAAGTTTCAAGTCCTTTTATATTTTGCCTTAAATATTTTAATTCTTGACAATTTTAGATTCTCAAATTTTGTTTCTCTTAAAAACTCATGGTAATTTCTCCAATATTCTCTACAAAAGTGGTTTTTAATTAAAATTTTTTTCATTCATAACGTTTGAGTCTGAAGTCCTTTTATGTTTTCGTAAAGAGTAAAAACCGTTTTTCGTAGTAATATTTTACGTTTGTGTCTTAAGTCTTTCGATTGTTTGATATTTTCCGTATGAGTTGTTTTTTTAACTTCTAACAACAATATTGGGGTATTTTCACTTTGCCATTCCGTGTGCAACATATCGACATATCAGTCTTAGGCTGAGTTTTTGAGTTGTAAAATTTATTGGTTTTAGGTTTAAACTGACAAGGGAAGTCTCCCTAGTGTCACCAGCGGATCTTTATGGAATTGGTTTTATTTTGTATATAAAGGGACACGTATTTTTTTTTTAGCGGCCCAAATTCATATTTAGGGGGTAAAAAGGAGGGGGAAGACAAGGCCATTTTTCAGTTTTTTTCGTTTATCTCCTATATTATGCAAAGAAACCTAGTCATGTTACATACCAAATGAAAGGTATTTGGAAAACCAATCTACGTGTGCTAAGAACGTGTCCAAACATGCACAACTTTTCGTCATATTGAGTAAAATACCAAAATTTTTGGACATTTTTGTTATTAAGTCGAAAAATATTAACTTCTTTGTCCCGTTGTTAGCACAACGAGATAGGTATTTTTAATACCTTTAATCTGATACCACACATAGGTATATTAATTTAGTTTAAATAGGCGTAAATTGTAAAAAACTGAAAAAGGTCAATTTCCCCCCATACAAATCGACCCCCCTAAAAATGAGTTTGGGCCGCTAAAAAAAAATACACGTACGCGAATCGCGAATTTTGCAGAAATAAAAAAAAATCCCAAAATAAAAATTTTTGCAAAATGTTATTTGAAAGGTCATGGTTTTACCTTCAAAACAAGCTATAAGGAAGTAATATAGCTGAAATACTTTTGAAGATATAAATGTTTATATTTAGTCCTTTAAAAGATTTTCTTGACTTTTGACACGTCATATTTCTGGAACCACGGAAGTTAATGGTCTCAAATTTTGTCTGAGTATAAGTCTTATAAGTCCCAACATATACACAAAGTTTCATCAAATTCGGAGACATTGAAGGAAATCAGTGGTTCATGTTGAAAAATTTTAACTCACGTGTCTAATTAATTTTCGTTCTTAACAACATATCCAAATTTCATGAAGATCGGAGGGTGACACCAGGGAGACTTCCCTTGTGAGTTAGAACCACAAATTCTGTTCACCAATGATGGAGAGTTAAACTAAGGTACAAAAATGTCAAAAAAAAAACACCTCTGATTTTTTAATATAATGGTTTGTGTTGCCATGTTGTGGTGTTTTAATGGAAAAAATTTGCGATGATGGCAACTATTCTAATTGGAAATGCGATATTTGGTATGGCAATACTGCGTTAATCGACATTTCGTCAGCTTATTATTGTTTTGCTCCATACGCCAACAACTCGGTTTCGAGAAAACGATAAAATAGGTTTACCACAAATTTTTCTCGAAAAGTAATCGATGGACTTTGTTTTAATGTTTACCATTTATTGCTGCATATATTGTAAACAAAGCTTCTAGTTTTCAGACTTCTACATACAATAGATGAAAAGATTTAAAGCTTTTAAGAAAATACGATTTTATGGTATTATGCTCCATATCCAATTTTGCTTACACATTTGGGACATTTGTGTGATATGGAGCAAATGAGTTCTCAATGCCAAACAAAATAACAATGAAACAAAAAGAGCTAGATCGATAAAACTGGGTATTTAGAACACTTATATAGTCAGGTTGTATGGTATTAAAAATGGGGATGATCGGTCAATGGACACTCCTACCTCCCACACAACCTAAATGGCAAATATGACATTACTTGAAATGTTTAGAAGTTACGGTATTAAAATTTGGTACGTAGAATAGTACCAATATAATTAATCTTCATTCCAAAAATATGCAAGATCCGTTAATTTTTAAATAATCTAGAGCCTTTTCTATAACGCAAATTTTCAAAAAACGTAAAAATGGTGTGTTTTTTCTTAGAAAATGCTGGATATCTCAAATTTGAAAAGAGGTTTTAAAAAACGGACTTCGGAATAAGAAAGAGGATATTTTTATTATATATATTCAATTCCTTACTTATTTTTTTCAAAAATGACGTATGGAGCAAAACATTAATAAGGTGACGATTTGCTAAACTTGAACTGAAAAACAGAATGCTTGGTTAAACTCGGTTTTAATTTAATAAAGTATAATAAAACTCCCGTTTAAACTAAGCTAAAGCGATATGTCAAAAACTCAGCCTTAGACATTGACATAGCGATGTTCGTTCGTCTGTGGAAGGCACGATGAATTCCTATCTAAGAGAGCTAGGCTTCTGAAGTTTGCATTGAGTATGTTTTATACTCAATTTAGTTTCGGAAATGGACAATGCGAACTCCGCCGTTGCCGGTCCCAAGCCCGGATGTGAAAGGAGGAGGGGAAACCTACAGTTGAACGATCCGATGAACTCGAATGCAAACAACACCTGGCATTACAACTGATGGTTAAGGCTTATCCCGGAAAGCCTCAAATGAGGGCAGCCCCCTCGTTCCAGGATAGGAGACTGTGGGCCAATTCCTCACATCTCTGAAACTTAAACAAATTTTTTTTTTTTTTTTTTTTTTTTTTTTTTTTTTAAACCAAAGCAATTACAGAAAAACGAAAATGGCTGGAAAAAACGATCACTGACCTGGCGAGAAAATAGGACTATCGAATACGGAACATGGAACGTAAGAAGTTTAAATGGAAAGGAGATTGAACTAGTTGAAGTTATAAAGAAAACGAACGTGAAATACTTGGCACTAAATGAGACCAAAAAGAAAGGGCAGGGTTGCAATATTATTGAAGATGGATTTCTATTAATACACTCAGGTGTCCCACTCTCAGAAAGAGCAAGGGCAGGCGTTGGTTTTCTGATACATAAAGATAACGTTAGCAATGTGTGCGTAAAGATAAAAGAGGAATATGGATTTCTTACCCTATTATCAATATATGCTCCGAATGAAGACGACAGCGCCGAGGCCAAAGACGATTTTTTTGAAATACTTCAAAAAACCATAGACAACATAACCACAAAAGTTATACTGCTAGGAGACTTCAACGGAAGAGTTGGAGCAAATCCGGAAGAAGCCGAAAAGGTAATTGGAACTTACGGGGAAATTGTCAAAAACAACAATGACAATCGACTAATCGAATTTTGTATCGCAAATGATCTTATAATCACAAATACGATGTTCCCACATAAAAATATACACCGGTACACAAGGTCTGAGCCCTCGAGAAATGAAAAATCTATAATTGATTACATAATCGTTAGGAGGAGTGACTTCCCTAGATGTAGAGATGCAAGAGTTATGCGTGGCCCGGAAATTGGAAGCGATCACTATCTAGTTGTGCTTCGATATGTCACAACAATGCCTCCACAAGGAAAACAAACAAGAAAACGTAAACTTAAGAAGAAGATAAAGGTTGCTAACTTAAAACAAAAACAAACTCAGGACAAATTCCAAACAACAGTAAACAGTATGGTACGAAATTTGGACGCTCAACATCAACAAATAGATGGAAGTCTAGAAGATAATTGGCAACAATTTAAAAGTGTCCTACTTACAGCTGCTAGAGAAACATGCGGAGAAGTTAAATGTGGAGGAAATCATGTGAAGTGTACAAAGTGGTGGGATGATCATATCAAGGCTGAAGTCAAGGAAAAGAAGATGAGATGGCAAAACTATCTAAGTAGCAAAACTGATGAATCATATAAATTATACAAGGATCAAAGAATAAAGGTTAAGCAACTGGTGCGACAAGCAAAAGGAAAGGCCTGGGAAGATTTTGGACACTTTCTTGAGGAAAACCATATGGAAAATCAAAAATTATTCTACAAGACCATAAAGAAACTGAGACGAGAGAAAGATTGTCCAATAAAACATATAGAAGATAAAAATGGAAATATATTACGAGATGAAACAGAAATTATGACGAGATGGAGAGAATACTTCTCGGAATTGCTAAATGAAGATCACAACGAAACCCCAGCAGAACCGTTTTATCTTTCAGGCGACGATAGCAACCCTAATGATAACATCACAATGGAAGAAATGAAGCATGCGTTATCGAAAATGAAATTAGGAAAAGCAGCTGGGCATGACGAAATTGCACCCGAATTTTTAAAGTACATGGGAGACTCTGGCCAAGAAATGCTCTTTAAAGTATTAACAACGGCTTGGTTACAAGCTAAAATTCCTGATGACTGGCAAGTGGCTATAATAAACCCAATTTTTAAGAAAGGCGATAATAAGAAATGTGAGAGTCATAGGGGTATATCACTGCTAAGTGTGCCCGGAAAGTTGTACTCAAGAATCTTGCTAGAGCGTCTGAAACCAGAAGTAGAACAACAACTCGAGGAAGAACAATGCGGCTTTAGACCTAATCGTGGCACACAAGACCTCATCTTTACAATGCGTCAGTTATCCGAGAAAGCCATTGAGTATAACAGGAAAATTCATACCTGCTTTATTGATCTTGAGAAAGCGTTTGACACTGTACAATGGGGTGAAATAGGGAAAGTACTTTTAAAGAAAAATGTTAGTCGCTCGCTGATACAAAGAATTTTAAGTTTTTACAACACATGTCGAAAGTACATAAGAACAGGAAACGCAACCTCAGAAGAATTTAACACATGCCAAGGTGTAAGGCAAGGGGATATTTTAAGTCCATATCTTTTTATCATTCTAATGGATGATATTATTAAAGAAGCCAAGAAAAATTTGCGCCCGTACTTCGTGGGAAACTGGAAAATGCAACGCACCAAATTGTCACTGTTAGCTTATGCAGACGACATTGTCCTCTTAGCAGACTCAGCTGAAAATCTTGAATATAATCTTAATATTTTAACATCGGAAATGCATTCGAGAGGCTTGAGAATTAATATTAAGAAAACTGAGACAATGATTATAAGTAGGGAGAAAGAGTCTCATACAATACACATTGGAACAGAAGCTCTTAAACAAGTACCACATTTCAAATACTTAGGGGCCATAATTAGTGAAGACGGTAAACCGGATAATGATTTAAATACCAGAATATCCGCAACAAGTAAACTGTACTATGCTCTAAACAAAAATTTCATCAGCAAACGTGAAGTATCGTCAAAAACGAAAATAGCAGTATACAACTCAACTTATGCCCCTACTCTTACTTACGCCTGTGAGTCGTGGGCACACACCTCATCAAGAAGAAGTCGTATACAGGCGACGGAAATGAAATATCTGCGCAGAGTAGCGGGAAATACTAGGAGAGACAGAATTAGGAACGATACTATTAGAAGTAGTCTACAGGTAGATGCTCTGGACAACAAAATAGATCTATGTAAAATGAGGTGGTATGGACATGTCATGAGAATGGATGACTCTAGACTACCAAAACTCGTACTCCAAACTAAACCATTCGGTTCCCGTCAAAGAGGGCGAAGAAGACTAACCTGGTGGGACTGTATGAAAGAAATCCTTACGAATCGTGGTATTGATCCTAAAAATGCAAAAACTACAGCCCAGGACAGATGCTATTGGAGAACACTCTGTAATACCTCTACACTGCAAGGTAGAAGAGGTTAGGAATAAGTAAGTAAGTAAATGGACAATGCGGCCGAGGGGGAAAGTTTCACCTTAAAGGTTGGTTTAACCATTCAAAAATAAAATTTTTTAAATTTTTTTTTGTACCCAGGGGATTAGAAAATTTTATTTTTTTGGCCCGCTCCTTTTTGTGGTCGTTGAAAAAAAAAAAAGTTTTATCAAAGATCAGAATTGAAAGGAGGAAGAATAATGACGCAAATTGCAATTAATACTCTTCTGCGTTAATAACAACAGCAACAACCAAACACGAATTGTTATGATTTAGTTGATACTTGCTTAACAGCCAACTTAGCGCATCGATCTAGAGCGACCGTGTGTTAGGAAGTTTATAGCATATATTACAGAGGGTCATGGGTTCAAACCGTGGCGGCTGTGATCAGTTAAGAATTTTCATGTATTGAGTACAATTGACTATTAACTGAATAAATTTGATATTAAAAGTTTTTCTGATGATTATTTTTCTTTCACACTTTTTTCAATTTAAAACCATAATATGTTTCATTTATTTAACAAAAATACAAAAAAAAAACTCGTTTAAAAAATGAAGCTTTTCAGAGGTTAGTTTAGTTCTTCAAGAGGGAATTTTTCACCGTGGTCCGATTTTTCCCATTTCCAAACCTTACCTTAATCGAATTTGCAAAAATCAGCAGATTTATCATGTGACTCAAACATACTGTAGTTTTGACAGATTTATTTGTGATCCAAGAGAGATTCAAGTCTACTGAAATTAGTCAATTTTTTTACTTAAATAAAAATGTTTAACTGAAATCAGCAGATTTTTCACCTGATATACCGTCCCACAAAAAGAAAAGAAATTTGTTAAACACGAACTTCATTATATAATTTTGAAACTAGAGACTACATGTAATAAAACTGCATTTCTTCATTTCGTGATCCTGTTTTCAAAGTTTAAGAGGATTAAATTTTGTAAAATATTTTTTAAGTGATGACAAATGAAAGAGAAGGATATCCCCTTATTTTCCCATTTTATTATATTAACATATCAGGGAAAAGCCGGTAAGTAATGTGTTCTTTCTGAACTTTATCCTTTAGTATCATTTAACATTTTCAACAAAATATTTTGATAAAATTTTAAAAGGAATCAGGATCACGATATGAAAAACTATAAATGCAGTTTTACTCCATTCAAAATCTACCTGCATATAACATCCGGTTCATGTTTATCAAGATAAAAATTTTGCAAAACGCATTTGTTTAAATCAGTTGATTTGTATTAACCTAAAATCAGCAAATTTCTCATATGACTTTAAATGGATGAACTTTCCGGAGATTTCGTTGCTAAAAATTTTAAATTTACTGCGAACTGGCTTGATCTATCCTACAAACCATAAGCTTCAATTTGTCAAAATTATCCTGTATTCGAAAATTGATAATTTTTCAAGTTCGTGTCTTAAGTCTTTTGATTTTGTGATATTATTTCAAGATGAAAAATTTTAGATTTTGTACCTTTCAAATACAATAAATGTGTGCTGGTGTAATCCATACCTCAGACAATGTCCTTCAATTTGGGACACTGGAAAATTTACGATTCTTCATGTTTGTGTGTTAAGTCTTTTGATTTGGTGGTACTATTATTCTTTGATTTAAAATTGATCAATTCAAAAATAGTTTATATTATAAAATACTATAAGCTTTGAAAGAGGCTTGGCATATACCCTGCAAATAAAACGCTACTACATCGATTCGCACGTTATATTACCGAGTTGATAAATTTTACTGAGGCAATTATCGAATTCGTACACCTTTCGTGAGAAACTGGTGATAAAATAATTCGTCTTGACGATAAAAGTGCCATATCGCCAGATAATCATATAAATCGCGATAAAATATACCAATGTCATTTATTATGATATACATTAGGGTGGCACGAATTCTGACTTTTCTCGAATTTCGTCGATCGCAAAATAATAAAATAAAAAAATTGTAAAATTTAAAATATTTTGTGTGGGATTTTTTTTTTTTTACAAAACTGTAACCCCCCACGGATTAATTTTGTCCGATTTGGCTAAAAATTTAAACATAGAGTTTTTAGATCTAAATGAACCAAAATTTGCACGGCGATCGACGAAATTCGAAAAAGGGAGGATTTACATGTTTTTCAGGTTTGTGTTCTAATTCTTTTGATTTGCTGATATTATTACCAGAATTCAAAAATCATAAAGCATTTTTTGAAATCTCTATTTAAAAAAATTTTTTTTTTTTTAATAGAGATTTCAAAAGGGTGCTGAACATGAAGGCATTTTTAACATTAATTTAAGACATGTTAGCAAAACACAATATGAAAAATACTTGTCATCTAAATACATTTGAACTTGAAGAATAAAAAAATATTATTACAGTAGAAAATTTCAATGAATTTCCAGAATCGGATTGTATTGCTCAATCAAGTGGTCTGCCATACGTTAGATGCCTGGGGAAGTTGTAATAACTTGGCTGATTTTCAACCGAATTAAATTTTTGGTACTTTATTAGAAAGGCATTTTACTCCGTATTATAATTCTGTAACCACTTAAATTTAAACTAAACTTAAAATACCAAAAAAATTGAGAAAACAGAAAAAAATTCATATTTTTCCTTGTAATCCGTTTTCTAAACTTCAAGGCCCCTGCTGAACGCCTTACCTATGTCCGATCGTTCTTAATTTTTGTGAGGCGTATTTTTACCTCAAAATGAATATATCTAGGGTAAGTTAGGGTCAGTATCTACCAATTTAATTTTTTTAGATCACCATATAAAATGAATCAGAGTCAAAAAATAAAAGGTGCAATTTCCAAAATTTAAAAAAAAAATGGAACAAATTGCGATCACATCTCAAATTATGGCTTAAAAGTTGCGTAATTTAGAGTAGAACTTTTAGACATTTTAAAAAAAATCAAAGGTTTCGGACTTTTTCAAAAAGTCGATTTTAATTTTGAAAGGTTAAAAAATACGCGATAATTACTTCGAATAATTTTTTAAATAATTTTTTCTAAAACTATATTTAAATACCAACAAAACGTTGTCCAACTTTTTATAAGATATCTATATTTTTAACTGGTCAAAATTAATTGAAAATTTAAATTTTTTCATTTTTTTGAAAAAATCGCCATTTTGAAAAATTGATACCGTCTTGGAATAAAAGGATGAAATTTGGTGTACAAGTTGCATTTAATAAGAACTAAAACATATCCAAAAATAAAATAAATCGAAAGGGGTCGGATCTAAAAGTAAGTGATTTGGCCCCATACACATGTATACAGTCAGCTTTACCACAAGAAAATAAAATAAATTTAAAATGAGCTTTTAATTTTATTTCCATACAAATTGTTTTTGTTTTTAAAATCGACTTTCAAAAAATGTATTGAAAATTTGAAATTTAAAATAAAACTTTTGTTAAAATAGACTTTTTGTTTTCTTGTGGTAAGGGCCAGTGTGTATAAAATGTTATTAAAAAATTATCAAAAAAATTTAATAATTGCTTAACTACAAAAACAAAATCATAAAAAAAAAACTTAAAAATTTCAAAAAATACAAAAAAATACAAAAAAATAGCTAAAAAAACTAAAATTAATACAAAATATGACCTAAAATATGCATTTATAGCGAAATAATAGCAAAATATGCAAAAATATGAATTTTAAGCAAAATATGCAAAAATATGCACTAACGAATCCATGCCATTTTAAATCAAATTCTTTGATTCGCAAAGATATCTTGTTTATGCTGTTCTATATCCAAAGGGAAAAAACATTCATTTGCATGAAAGTCCTCTCCTTGTTAAAAACAATTAAAAATGTTTAAAGCGTGTGTCTTAAGTCTTTTGATTTCTTTAATTGATTTTAATTTGAAAGATTAATTTAATAAAGTAATCAACAGTAGGTCTTTAAAAGCTTTAAAAATTCATTGTATATTGATTAATTATAATAATTAATTTTCCTCAAATTTCAAAACTGGTTTTAATAATTTTTATTTTGAATTTGAAACGCTAAACAGTTTTTTTCAAAGTCTTAATTAATGCATTATTATTGCAATAAAATCATTTAATTATTTCAAAATTAATTTCCAACATAGTGTAATTGAGTATATAACATTTTCCCATAAAAATAAGAGTAACTGTAACATATTTTAAGCCCATCATATATGTATGTATGAAAATATATGTATATGCTAGTGTTTATAAACTTATGCAGTCACTTATTACACTCATTCAATTCATTCAGACATTAAATAGGCATACAGCCAGTCATACTATTAACTTAGATATCAATAAAATATTGAAATAGTACATTCGAAAAAGTAACGTAGTGTTTATTTAATTGTTTGCCCCTCTAATAATGTTCATTAATATTGTTATTTTTTTTTTTTTTTTTTTTGTTATGTTTTTCAATGAATATTCGTAGGGTATTATTATTAACAAATACAGTTTGTGTATAAATATTTTAAATTAAAACAAATATTTAACGAAATCCTATAAACACACACACATATGGTGGTTTATAATTTATTTTTTTTTGCGTAAATATTCATGATTTGTTAAAAATTAAACTATTACAAACACATTTTAGTTAATTTTATTTTATTAAATTAGTGCTGCCTCTAGTACTACATATTATACAGTTTTTAAGTTTATTGATTTGTTTTTTGAGTGTCTGTACTAAGTATTTTCCTGTATTTCTCTATGAATCCATGAGTAGTGTAATGTTTTGGTATCGTCTTCATTTGAAATTTATGGATATTATGTCATACACAAATAAATTGTGTCACAAATTTGTGTCATTTAACATTTGAATTCAAATAAATATTGCAAATGAATTTAAATAAATGTGACAAATTTTGTTGCACATTTAAAAATTTATAGTGGGATTGAAAATAAATTCAGAGACTAAGGTGGCTAAAACTTTCAAGTTTGAAATGTCAGACGGTGATTTTTAACATCATGATAATGTGAGACTGGTGTCTTGTTAATAAAAAAAAAAGTTAAATTCTACTCAGCCGAATCCATTGATACCTTCCACATTGTAAATACAAATGAATTTGAGAAAAATAAATTTTTATGTAAAAAATCACCTAAAAACTTTGTATAAAAAAAATATTTTTGGTAAAAAAATGTTTTTGTTTTTTTGAATTTAAATTTTTTAGTGTAAAATTTTTCTTTAAATTTGTGTAAATTTTTTTTTTAATGACAAAAATACACTGCAAAATAAATGTGAATAGATTTAATTTTATTTTATTTTATTTTATTTTTTTTTATTTAAGTTAATTTTGTTTTTTTTTTTATTTTACTTTACTTTACTTTATTTTATTTTATTTTATTTTATTTTATTTTATTTTATTTTATTTTATTTTATTTTATTTTATTTTATTTTATTTTATTTTATTTTATTTTATTTTATTTTATTTTATTTTATTTTATTTTATTTTATTTTATTTTATTTTATTTTATTTTATTTTATTTTATTTTATTTTATTTTATTTTATTTTATTTTATTTTATTTTATTTTATTTTATTTTATTTTATTTTATTTTATTTTATTTTATTTTATTTTATTTTATTTTATTTTATTTTATTTTATTTTATTTTATTTTTTATACCCTCCACTTAGTGATAGAGGGTATATATAAGTTTGTCATTCCGCTTGTAACCCATCGAAATATCGGTCTGGGACCCCATAAAGTATATATATTCATGATTCCCGATCGATTTTAAGACATTCTAGCGATGTCCGTCTGTCCGTATGTCCGTCTGTCCGTCTGTCCGTCTGTCCGTCTGTCCGTCTGTCTGTGGAAAATGCTCTCACGGACAAAATATTGCACAGAGATGACTGAAACTTGACATATTTATTGGAAGTTCTCCCGAGAAGTTTGGTATTGCATTTGAGCGATATCGGTTCAGCGGTTCAAAAGTTATGAACGAAAATGTAAGCACATCTCAAAAATTTCAGTACATTCAACATAACCTAAAAATAAGAATTGCTTTAATTCAGCTTCTGGTTGACATATGTGAACATAATTGAACACCAAATGGTATTTAAACAAGTACGATCATATTTTTTGACAAAAAAAGAAAAAAAATCGCGGATTTTTTTTTTACCAAAATTTTTTTTTCGCGCAAATTTTTTTTCCAAATTTTTTTTTTTTCAAAAGTAATTTCCTTTTAAATTAAGTTTTTTGCAATAATCTTTTTGAAATTGTGGAGGGTATCACTACATTCGGCAAGGCCGAATTTAAGTTTTTTACTTGTTTTTTATTTTATTTTAATTATTGGATATGTTTTTTCGACCTTTGTTTTTTCAATAATTAAACTGATAATCAAGCTCGAGGCCTTGATTTTCAATAAATTTTATTTATTCATATTGCAATGAGTGCAATTAAGATCGGATTAGCGGGCAGTCGTCTTTTAATTGTGCGTCTATTGTTCTTCTTTTTAATAACAATTTTATATTTTTATTCTGAAGATGTCATTCGTGTGATGACGAAATATCGAATATTAAAATGAATAATTTCATAAATAAAATTTATTGAAAACTAAGGCCTCGAGCTTGATTATCAGTTTACTTATCTTTAATTTTATTTTAATTTAATAACACAGGTTCACAAAATTTGAACTTTTTCAATTTGCCTGACCTTTGACAACTGATTTATATGGATTTTAGTGTGCTGATTCCGAATCTGTTATCCAATTGTTTCCATCAGCTCGCGTTCGCCAGCAAATAGCTGTTTTAGAGCCGAAAAAGTGCGTTTTTTACCAATTTTGCTTGGCTATAATTTCCAAAAAAAAATTAAGTGCCTCGGTTTTAAACACGAACTTAACTATATTGGATGCAAGAATTCCAAAACTGGTATTAGCTTTTTTCTGACAGCTTTAGTTTTCGAGTTATTAAAAAGGGCATAAATATTCTGACAAAATTAAAGAGGTCATAAATTAAAAAATTTTATTTTAGCGATATCTCAAAAACTAAAGATGACTCAACAAAAGTAAGAGCATTTTTGGAATCAGCATATCCAACATACCTAAAATCGTCATTCACTTTTAGGATGTAAGACTAGTCTTGGTAAATACAGACTCAAAAACATGCCAAAAACAGCCTATTTTCAAAGTTTCCTTAGGCTATATCTCGAAAACTAGAGCTGACCCAAAATAACGGTAGCCAGATTTGAAATTAGCGTACCCCTAATACCCAAAATTAGCTATCAGAACCCGGGCAAAAAAAAGTGTTGCCCTGTGTAATATGTATATGTTAAGTTTCAGTACCCTTCAAGTTTTGTGTAAAATCAGAATCTGAGATATTTTTCGTAAAAAAAGTCTTAGAATCTGAGATACTTTGCGTAAAGAAAATGTCTCAAATTCTGATACATTTTTCTCATAGAAAAAATTTCAGAATCTGAGACATTTTTCGAATAGAAAAAGCCTCAGAGTTTGAGACATTTTTTGTATAGAAAAAGTCTTAGAATCTGAGATATTTTTCGTTTTGAAAGGGTCTCAAATGCAGAGACGTTTTTCGTATAAAAAAGTCTCAAAATTTGAGACATTTTTTTTGTAGAAAAATTTTCAGATTCTGAGACACTTTTCGTTGAGGAAAAATCTCAGATTCTAAGACACTTTGCTTCTCAGAATCTAAAACATTTTTCGTATAGTCACAGATTTTAAGACATTTTTGGTATAGAAAAACTATGAGATTCTGAGACAGTTTTTCGTATAAAAAAAGTCTCAGATTCGTAGACAGTTTTTTTCATAGAAAAAGTCTCAGATTTTAAGACTGTTTTTGGATGAAAAAAGTCCTAGATTCTGAGATATTTTTTGTAAAGAAAAAAATCTCTGATTCTAGACATTTTTCGTACAGAAAAAAATTTTCCTAAAGAAAAAATTTAAGAATCTAAGACATTTTTCGTATTAAAAAAGTCTCAGAATCTGAGACATTTTTTATATGGAAAAAGTCTCACAATATGAGACATTTTTCGTATAGAAAAAAGTCTTGGAATCTGAGACATTTATCGTATAGAAAAAGTCTTACAATCGGAGATATTTTTCGTTTTGAAAGAGTGTCCGAATCTAAAACACTTTTCGTATAGAAAAAGGCTCAGACATTTTTTTTATAGCAAATGTATTAGAATCTGAGACGGACAGAATATGAGACAGTTTTAATAAAAAAAAGTCTTAGAATCTGAGAAGTCTGAAAAATTTGGACATTTTCAGTATAGAAAAATTCTCAGAATCTGAGACATTTTTCGTATACAAAAATATCGCAGAATTGTAGACATTTTCGTATGGTCAAGTCTTTTTTTATATGAAAAAAAGGAATACATATTCTTAGTATTTTTGTTTAAAGAACTAGTCTCATATAATAAGTATAACGTGAGTCAGTTTTGTAAGAAAAAATACACAAATTTAGATTTTATGACTTATGCACACAGAATATAATATTTAAACTGATTCCTTTAGATATAAAATATTCAGGTCATAAAATCTACTTAATAAAAAAACCAAAATAAAAAACTCAAACCATAAAAAACCTTCAAAAATTTTAAACCATAAAAATCAATTCTCTTTTTTTTTTACCAAACTCAATTATTTTAAAAAAAAAACAAATTAACACATTTTACAGTGCAATATAAAATCCATAAAATTTTCCTACATATTAAATGTTTTTTAGCTATAAAATTATACAATTTATAAAAAAATTAGCAAAAGCTACAATAGTAGTTTTGCAAATTTAAATAAAATATCAAAAAATATATATATAAAATTTAAAAACCAAAAAAATAAAAAAAAAACAATCACAAAAACCTGTTGAACGACATATACAAAAAAACGCGTCCAAATGAAAAAATAAAAAAAAAAAAACAACATGGATTAAATTTATATTAAATGTAAAGTAAATATTTATTTAAGAAAAAAAAAAATATATAAAAACTAAAAAACGGTCAACAAGGAGCCACACCACAAACTAGACAAATAAAAAACGATTGCAGAATATTGAGGAATGGAAACAAAAATAGTAAAAAAAAACTCAACACACAGAAGAAATATTTAAAATAAAAAAAACACAACGTGCAAAGAATATATTTAAAACAAATTGTAAAAAAAATATAAGAGAACTGAAAATAAAATTAAGAGAGATACTCTATTTGAAAATAAAAAGTTGCGCATGTGCAGAAAATATACTATATGATACGATGCATAACACTGATCGACAATGAGAATTTTCATGTTGAAAAATTGTTTCGGAAATTGATAATTTTTGTAAAGAAAAAAATTTTTTGAATCTTTGAATCACAGATTCTGAGACAATTTTCCTATAAAAAAAGTCTCAGATTCTGAGACATTTTTCCTATAAAAAAAGTTTCATAATCTGCGACACTTTTCCAATAGAAAAAGTCTCGGATTCTAAAATATTTTTCCTATAGAAAAAGTCTGAGATTCTGAGACAATTTTTTTAAAGAAAAAGTCTCAGATTCTGAGTCATTTTTCCTATAGAAAAGCATCAATTCTGAGACATTTTTCCGATAGAAAAAGTCCCAGATTCTGACAAATTTTTCCTATAGAAAATCACAGAATCTGAGAAATTTTTTTTATAGAAAAAGCCCCCAGATTCTTAGACATTTTTCCTACAGAAAAAGTCTCAGATTCTGAGGAAAGATCCCAGATCCTGAGACATTTTTCCAATAGAAAACGTCTTAGATTCTGAGAAAAAAAATTCTATATAGAAAAAGCTTCAGATTCTGAGACATTTAACCTTTAAATCTCAGATTCTGAGATACTTTTCCTACAGAAAAAGCCTTAGTTTCTGAGACATTTTTTTTATAGAAAAAGTCTCATATTCTGAGACATTTTTCCTATAGAAAAAGTCTCCGATTCTGAGATGTTTTTCCTATAGAAAAAATCTCAGATTCTAAGAAGTTTTTTCTATAGAAAAATCTGAGATTCTGAGACATTTTCCAACAGAAAAAGTTTCAGATTCTGACTCTTCAGCGTTTTTTATCATCAATTTTAATTTGTATCTATATATTTTACTTCATCAAAAATGTTTTTCATCAAATTTTTTTTTATCAAAAATTTTTTTTTATCAAATTTTTATTTCTTTCTCTAAATTTTAATACAGAAAAAAATCTTTGAATCTGTGACATTTTTTCTACCTAAAAAGTCTTAGATTCTGTGTTTTTCCTATAGAAAAGTCTCAGATTCTGATCTGAGTCATTTTCAGATTCTTAAACATTTTTCCTACAGAAAAAGTCTTAAATTCAAAGAAATTTTTCCTATAGAAAAAGTCTCAGATTCTGAGAAATTTTTCCTATAGAAAAAGTTTCCGATTCTGAGACATTTTTCCTATCGAAAAAGTCTTACCCCCAGTTGCGTGTATTTTGTTACTGTAACAACCACAAAATACATTAAAATTCGTCACGAACGAATGCCGTTCGTGTTACAGAAACTGGGGGTTAGTCACAGACTCTGAGTTATTTTTCTATAGAAAAAGTCTCAGATTCCGAGACATTTTTCTATAGAAAAAGTCTCAGATTCCGAGACATTTTTCTATAGAAAAAGTCTCAGATTCCGAGACATTTTTCTATAGAAAAAGTCTCAGATTCCGAGACATTTTTCTATAGAAAAAGTCTCAGATTCCGAGACATTTTTCTATAGAAAAAGTCTCAGATTCCGAGACATTTTTCTATAGAAAAAGTCTCAGATTCCGAGACATTTTTCTATAGAAAAAGTCTCAGATTCCGAGACATTTTTCTATAGAAAAAGTCTCAGATTCCGAGACATTTTTCTATAGAAAAAGTCTCAGATTCCGAGACATTTTTCTATAGAAAAAGTCTCAGATTCCGAGACATTTTTCTATAGAAAAAGTCTCAGATTCCGAGACATTTTTCTATAGAAAAAGTCTCAGATTCCGAGACATTTTTCTATAGAAAAAGTCTCAGATTCCGAGACATTTTTCTTTAGAAAAAGTCTCAGATTCCGAGACATTTTTCTATAGAAAAAGTCTCAGATTCCGAGACATTTTTCTATAGAAAAAGTCTCAGATTCTGAGACATTTTTCTATAGAAAAAGTCTCAGATTCCGAGACATTTTTCTATAGAAAAAGTCTCAGATTCCGAGACATTTTTCTATAGAAAAAGTCTCAGATTCCGAGACATTTTTCTATAGAAAAAGTCTCAGATTCCGAGACATTTTTCTATAGAAAAAGTCTCAAATTCCGAGACATTTTTTATAGAAAAAGTCTCAGATTCCGAGACATTTTTCTATAGAAAAAGTCTCAGATTCCGAGACATTTTTCTATAGAAAAAGTCTCAGATTCCGAGACATTTTTCTATAGAAAACGTCTCAGATTCCGAGACATTTTTCTATAGAAAAAGTCTCAGATTCTGAGACATTTTTCCTATAGGAAATTTCCCAGATTTTGACACAGAAAAAGCAGTGTTGGTTGCCGTTACCCTTTCAATACCATTACCGATTAAAAACCCTTTAATATTGGCTACTGTTACCGTTACCGTTACCAATACCGAAATAAAAATTTTTAAAAACCGTTACCGATAAAAAACCGTTACCTTTATTCGGATTTTTACCGGTATTAAATCGGTTTTGTTTCGGTTGTATTAATATTACTTATTTTAATTTGTTTGTGGATTAAAAACAGTAATATATGCTGTGTTTTTCAATAAGTGGATTTATTTTTTAAAAATTTTAACATGCCAAAACAAAGTTGGAAAATTTTTTTTCGTAATCTACGATAAATAAGCAATTATAATCCGAAAAAATAATAAAAAAAAATGGAAAATGAAAAAAGTTATAAATAAATCAAAATTAATCCAATTAAATTTAAGGATTTAATAAGTCCACTTTGGATTAATTTTGTTTTATTTATAACTTTTTTCGTTTTCCAAATTTTTTTATTATTTTTTCGGATTATAATTGCTAATTTATCGTAGAATACGGAAAAAAATATTCCAAATTTGTTTATGCATGTTAAAATATTTATTTTAAACTAAATAAGATTAATCCGAAAATAAATCCACATTTTGAAAAACACAGCAATAGTCTACAGTAGAAATGGACACATGAGCAGATTAGTGCATGATTCAACTGATTCACACATGATCACGGGTGAGTGTGACTGAATTCAATTTTACAATGATTGTGAGTGAGTGTGAAGAAGTGTAAGATTTTTGCGCGAGTGAGTATGCGTGAGTCGATTTTTTTTGCGTGAGTTTGCGTGACTTGTTTTCTCTTCATATTTCTTTTCGTACCAAAAAAGCAACAAAAAAACTTTAAAATTTGGCTAAACTTAAGATTTCGTCCCACAAAGAGCAAAAAAATGTTAAATTTCGTCTGAACTTTAAATTTTGCTTAAAATTTGTAAGATTTTTGAAATTTTAGTTTTTAAACTATTTTTGTTCCGTGAGTGTGAGTCAATATGAGTGAAGCTTGTGTGAGTGCACGTAAGTGTGAGAGGTGTTAAATTTACTCACGTGATTGTGAGTGAGTGTGAGTAGAAAAAATATGCTCGTGAGTGATTGTGCGTGATTCAAAAATTTCTGTCGCGAGCGTGAGTAAGTGTGAGTCAAACATCACCTTTAGTCTACAGTATATATTAATACAGTCTTGCACCTCATAAAAATGATATATTATTGATCAGTGATCGATTGTATGTGATGTTCGTCTGTCCTTCTGTAGAAGACACGATACATGCTGGTGCGTCTTATGGTCATAGGCTAGTTAAGTTCCTAAATGGGCAAAATCGGACCACATGAAAAAAAATTCCCCAGAGAAACTTACACAACCCCAGAAAAACATATTTTATTTACTTTTTTTTTGCTTATTTGTTTAGAAAATGAAACATTTTTATGCCGTGTGAAGTTCATTGTCCAATATAAGAAAATGCGATTTTTTTCCTGCCCGCCCCTTAAGGGGGCTTGTCTATAAAAAATAAAATTAAATATTGATAAATTTGTATTATTTAAGCGTAAATATAAATAAAATGAATTTCTTAGCATCTATGACGAGGGGAAAGGTGTTCCTCCGATTCCGCCCGCCCTACCCCTTAAAGAACATCCCCTGGAACATCCTTGCCAAGTTTATTTATTCCTGTCGATTTTGTTTTTAACAACAGGACCAACAGTCTTGATGTTCACGCTGTTTATTTAAAATCAGTAAATTTCTCTGTTAAAATCAGAAAATTTTTCTGCTGTATTGACGGTTTTTTTCTGCAGATTCTACCTGGATTATCCAGACAGAAATTTAACAAACCGCATCGCTATAAACAGAAGATTTCTCAAATGACTTAAAATGCAGATTTCTCATATGACTCAAAATGCAGATTTTTTTGCTTATTGGACAAAGGTGTCGCTAGTAGAGACTCTCTACGAGCATGAGTTCGTATTTGTTGAATTACAATATTGTGTATATGTTTTAATTTAATTCTGAGCTAATTCATAGTATTTAATACTAGTAAAAATATAATTATTTATAGACAATGTACTGAACATAACAGTTTTTTAATTTTCTTAATATTTTTTTTATTTTTTACGTGTTTTTAACAAATTTATGACTTGTTAACATTTTTTTCATAATACCGGTACGTACCGGTATTGAAGTTTCGGTAACGGTGAAATAATCGAAAATACCGTTACCTTTACCGTTACCGATATAAAAAGTATGTAATACCAATACCGTTACCGATACCGTTATTCGTTTCGGTTGCCAACCCTGAGAAAAAGTTTTAGATTCTGAGGCATTTTCCCTATAGAAAAAGTCTCACATTCTGAAACATTTTTCATATAGAAAAAGTCTAAGTTTCTGAGACATTTTTCCTATAAAAAAAAGTCTCAGAATTTGAGACATTTTTCTTATAAAAAAAGTCTCAGATTCTGAGACATTTTTCTTATAGAAAAGTCTCAGTTTCGGAAACATTTTTCTTAAAGAAAAAGTCTCAGATTCGGAGACATTTTTTTATGAAAAAAGTTTATTTATTTTTTTGGGCAATAGTATAAAATTCGCCGTCATTTCTTCATTTGATTTCACATTGCAAGCGTAGATGATTTCTAACAGTGAGAAAAATTGAAAATATTACCTCATATGTACGATTTAATTTTGTATTTTATATAAATTCACTGTCGACCAGTGTAATAATTACATTTTTACTAAAGAGAAGTTTTATTATCACTGTATTGTATTGACTTGACGCTGAAAGCGCTGACAACAACAGCTAAAAAATACATTCAAACTGAGTTTTAAGCCAACAAGAAGTTAGCCAACAAACCGACAAATTTAGTCTGCAAATGAGCAGTCAAGTGATCGGTTTTTAAAAACGTTAACGCATTGTTTAAAAATTCATAAATAGTTGGTGGAAAACCCAACATAAAAAATTTACAAAAAAAAAACAAGTGTTGAGAAAATCAGTAATAAAAGTTAGTTGGAGAAATATAAAATAGAAGAAAAATAAAAAAATAATAATTGCACAAAATTCAAATGAAATAAAAAAAAAATATTTTTAAAATAAATTTTGTTAAAATATTCAAAATTTTCCATAGATATTTAAATGAAATAAAATATAAATAACAATTGCAAATTTTTTTTTTTTTTTTTTAATTTTATAATAAAAGTGTCTTTGTGTAAGAGTGTGTGTTTCTGAAATTTTCTTTTTCCATATTTTCTTTTAACAATTTTCTTTTAAATTATTTTTCTTGGTTTTAGAAAAAAAAAAAAAAATTTATAAACGTGTGTGAATAAATAATAAATAAAATATTTTTAAATATATTTTTATTTCTATTTTTAAGAAAAAAACACATTTTATTAGAATTTCATCTAAATTTGGAAATTTTCTATTGCCTAATATTGGATTACTTTTTTACAAAAAAAAAACTTTGGGTTTTTTATTATATATTTTATTTTAAGGTAAGTTTTTTTTTTTGGAATTTAATTATGATGTTTTTGAACTCAATTATGAAGTTTTTGTCTCAATTATGTATGTTGTTGTTGTTTTTTACTATTATTTTTTTTTTTTTTTTGAAATTGCAACATGCGAAGTGCTTTAAATATATTCCACAACAAAAAAATATGTGTCTTAAACAAATAAAATACAACAAAATTTCAAAACTTTTTTTTTCGAACAACATTAATCTCTATCAGATTGCAAAATATCTCAAGCGTAGCTTTGCATAAAAGTAAAAATGTTCAAGTAAGAGTGAACTTTTAAAACACCCTTTTTATATGTACGCTACAATGAATGAAAGGGGTGTATATAAGTTTGTCATACTGTTTGTAACACCTCGAAACATAGATCTTGGACCATTTCAGAATCATAGACCATTTCTATAGGAAAAATGTCTCAGAATCTGAGACTGTTTCTATAGAAAAAATGTCTCAGAATCTGAGACTGTTTCTATAGAAAAAATATCTCAGAATCTGAGACATTTTCTATACGAAAAATGTCTCAGAATCTGAGACTTTTTCTATACAAAAAATGTCTCAGAATCGAAACTTTTTCTATAGGAAAAATGTCTTAAAATCTGAGACTTTTTCTATACGAGACATTTTCTATATATAAAAATGTTCAAGTAAGAGTGAACTTTTAAAACACCCTTTTTATATGTACGCTACACTGAATGATAGGGGTATATATAAGTTTGTCATACTGTTTGTAAGACCTCGAAATATAGATATTGGACCCTTTCAGAATCTGAGACTATTTCTATAGGAAAAATTTCTCAGAATCGAAACTTTTTCTATAGGAAAAATGTCTTAGAATCTGAGACTTTTTCTATAGGAAAAATGTCTTAGAATCTGAGACTTTTTCTATAAGAAAAATATCTCAGAATCTGAGAGTTTTTCAATATTAAAAATGACTCAAAATTTTTATTTTTTTTTTCATCAAAACTTTTTTTTTATCAAAATATTTTTTTTTGATTGCATCAAAAATTGTTTTGTTTTTGTTCATCAAAATTTTTTTTCTTATTTAAAACTTTTGTTTTCATCAATTTTTTTTTTTTTTTTCATCAAAAAAAATTTTTTTTTTCATCAAATTTTATTTTGTAGAAAATTTTTTTTTATCAATTTTTTTTTTTTTTCATAAATTTTTTTTTACAGAAAAAAATCTTTGAATCTATGAGATTTTTACCATATATTTTTATATCCTCCACTTACAAGGGAAGTCTCCCTAGTGTCACCCGCGGATCTTTATGGAGTTGGTTTTATTTTGTAGAGCAGAAAAAATAAAGGGACACGTATTTTTTTTTAGCGGCCCAAATTCATATTTAGGGGGTAAAAAGGAGGGGGGAAGACAAGGCCATTTTTCAGTTTTTTTTTTTGTTTATCTCCTATATTATGCAAAGAAACCTAGTCATGTTACATACCAAATGAAAGGTCTTTGGAAAACCTATCTACGTGTGCTAAGAACGTATCCAAACATGCACAACTTTTCGTCATATTGAGTAAAATACAAAAATTTTAGGAAATTTTTGTTAATAAGTCGAAAAATATTAACTTCATCGGCCCGTTGTTAGTACCACGAGATAGGTATTTTTAATACCTTTAATCTGATACCACGCATGCCTATATTAATTTTGTTTAAATAGGCGTAAATCGTAAAAAACTGAAAAAGGTCAATTTCCCAACATACAAATCGACCCCCCCTAAAAATGAGTTTGGGCCGCTATAAAAAAATACGTGTCTAATTAATTTTCGTTCTTAACAACATATCCAAATTTCATGAAGATCGGAGGGTGACACCAGGGAGACTTCCCTTGTTAGTGATAGAGGGTATATATAAGTTTGTCATTCTGTTTGTAACTCATCGAAATATCGATCTGGGACCCCATAAAGTATATATATTCATGATGCCCGATCGATTTTAAGACATTCTAGCGATGCCCGTCTGTCCGTCTGTCTGTCTGTGGAAAATGCTGTCGCGGACAAAATATTGCACAGAGATGACTGAAACTTAACATATTTATTGGAAGTTCTCCCGAGAAGTTTGGTATTGCATTTGAGCGATATCGGTTCAGCGGTTCAAAAGTTATGAACGAAAATGTAAGCACACCTCAAAAATTTCAGTACATTCAACATAACCTAAAAATACAAAATGCTCTAATTCGGCTTCTGGTTGTCATATATGAACATAAATGAACACCAAAATGTATTTAAACAAGTACGAACATATTTTTTGACAAAAAAGAAAAAAATCGCGGATTTTTTTTACCAAAATTTTTTTTCGCGGAAATTTTTTTTTCAAAAAAAAAATTTTTTTTCAAAAGTAATTTCCTTTTAAATAAAGTTTTTTGCAATAATCTTTTTGAAATTGTGGAGGGTATCACTACATTCGGCAAGGCCGAATTTAACTTTTTTACTTGTTCTTATAGAAAAAGTCTCAGATTCTAATACACTTTTCCTAAAGAAAAAGTTCCAGATTCTGATACATTTTTCCTATAGAAAAAGTCTCAGATTCTGAGATATTTTTTCTATAGAAAAAGTCTCAGATTCTGAGATACTTTTCATATAAAAAAAGGCCTCAGATTGTAACACATTTTTCCTATAGAAAAAAGTATCAGGTTCTGAGACATTTTTCCCATAGATTATAAGAACCTTTTCCTACAGAAAAAGTCTCAGATTCAAAGAAATTTTGCCTAAAGAAAGAGTTTCAAATTCTGAGAAATTTTTCCTATAAAAAAGTCTGATCTTTTTTCTATAGCAAAAGTTTCCGATTCTGAGACATTTTTCCTATAAAAAAAATCTCAGAATCTAAGACATTTTTTCTTTAGCAAAAGTCTCAGATTCTGAGACATTTTTCCTATAGCAAAAGTCTCAAATTCTGAGACATTTTTTCTATAGAAAAAGTCTCAGTTTCTAAGACATTTTATCTAAAGAAAAAGTCTCAGTTTCTCAGACATTTTTTTTTAAGTCTCAGATTCTAAAACATTTTTGGCAAAGAAAAATTCTCAGATTTTGATTCTTCAACGTTTTTTTTTTTATCATCAATTTTATTTTTCATCAATAGTTTTCATTTTATCAAAAAGTTTTTTTTATGAAAAAAGATTTTTTATCAAAATTTTTTTGTTTTTTAATCGAAAAATCATTTTTTTTAGTTTTGTTTCTTATTAAAAACTTCTTTGTTCATAAATTTTTTTTTGCACCAAAATTTTTTTTTCATCAACATTTTTTTTTCGTAAAAAGTTTTTTTGTTTTTTTATGAAAATTTTTTTTTCAGAATCTGTGATTATTTCTATAGGAAATATATCTCAGAATCTGAGGCTTTTTCTATAGGAAAAATGTATTAGAATCTGAGACTTTTTCTAAAGGCAAAATGTCTCAGAATCTGAGACTTTTTTTATTGGAAAAATGTCTCAGAATCTAAAACTTTTTCTATTGGAAAAATTTCTCAGAACCTGAGACTTTTTTATTGGAAAAATATCTCAGAATCTGATACCTTTTCTATAGAAAAATGTTTAAGAATCTGAGACTTTTTATATAGGAAAAATGTCCTAAAGTCTGAGAATATTTGTGTAGGAAAAACGTGTCAGAATCTGAGACTTTTTTTATTGGAAAAAGGTCTTAGAATCTAAGATTTTTTCTATTGGGAAAATGTTTCAGAATCTTGGACTTTTTCTATAGGAAAAATGTCTCAGAATCTGAGATTTTTTCTATAGGAAAAATGTCTCAGAATCTAATACTTTTTCTATAGGAAAAATTATTAGGAAAATTATTAGAACTTTTTCTATAGGAAAAGTGTCTCAGAATCTAAGACTTTTTCTATTGGAAAAATGTCTCAGAATCCGAGACAGTTTCTATAGGAAAAATGTCGCAGAATCTAATACTTTTTCTATAGGAAAAACTTCTCAGAATCTGAGACTTTTTCTATAGGAAAAATGTCTCAGAATCGAAATTTTTTTTATTGGAAAAATGGCTCAGAATCTTAAACTTTTGCTGTAGGATAAATAGGAGATTTTTTTATTGGAAAAATTTTTCAGAATTTGAAACTTTTTCTGTAGGAAAATTTTTCTATAGAAAAAATGTCTCAGAATCTGAGGCATTTTTACTATAGACCGTAGTTCAGCAAATTTTTAATTGAATCTTTTTTTATTTTTCAATCGTAAAAATTTCTCAGAATCTAACAACTTTTTCAAGACTAAAAATCTGAGAATTTTTCTACAGCAAAAATGTCTTTGAAACTGAATATTTTTGTGTCTCATAATCTGAAACTTTTTCCATACGATAACTTTTTCAGAACCTAAGAATGTCTCAGCAGCTTCGAATTTTTTTATACGAAAAATTGTTCAGAATCTAAGAATTTCTTATACGACAATTTCTCAGCAGCTGATATTTTTTCGATACACAGAAAAAAACGAATTGTTTTATTGACCCCCCATATTTGTAAATTTAATAAATTTTTTCACTGAAAATGCTCCTATACGGAAATTTGTAATATCAACAAACGTTAGTAAATTTTGATTGTTGAAAAAAGAATTTTGTTTTTTTTCAACAAAGAAATTCAACAAATACAAACGCAATTTGTTGATCTGACAAATTTTTTTCAACAAAGAAATTCAACACACACAAACACAATTTGTTGATCTGACAAATGAAACTTTTTTTTTAACAAAGAAATTTAACAAACACAAACACTATATATTGACATGATAAAAGAATTTTGAAATAAAATTACTTGACTGAGTTTGTTGAAAACAAAATCGAAGTTTTGTTTAATGGACAAACAGGCGACCGTTTTTACAAAATGTTTGGTTGATTTACAATTGATGTTTGTTGATTTAAATTTGACGATTTTATTTTCTGTGTACAAAAACTCAGCAAAAAATGTACGGAGTACTTCTATTTAGAGTGCTATAAAACTATAACAAATGTAATGAAATACAACAGAAATAACAAAAAACACAAGGAAAAACGCAAAGACATTCTTTTCTACTCCATAAAAAGTTGATTTTCAGCTCTTAACTCATTACCTTCCGCGATACTCCCATACAAATGTAAATAGATATTCAGTAGATAAGAAGTACTCCGAGTTTTCAAACAACTTCCAACTACTTCCCGGAGTACTTCTTATCTACTGAATATCTACTTACATTTGTATGGGAGTGTCGCGGAAGGTAATGAGTTAAGAACTAAATAACTATGAATTCTGGAGTAGAAAAGAATGTTTGTGTGTTTTTGTCTTGTGTTTTTTGTTATTTTTGTTGTATTTCATTACATTTGTTATACCCAGCAAAACTTAGATTACCAAATAAGGTATAAAATAAGGTATAGGATCTCTTATTTTATACATTGCAGCATTGATGATTTTAACAGGCGATGAGACTCAAAGTAATGCATCCACATTATCACAAAGAATACCAGTAAGGTATAAAATAAGTCATAAATTTATAACGAAGAATACGAGTAAGGTGTAAAATATATGATATTTTATATGTTACGAGAAATGAAATAATATAGCATACCAGAAGATAATATATAAGGTGTTACGAGTAGTGAAAAAGTAATTTTGTATTAAATTTACTTACGTGATTGTGTGAAGTGAGTGTAAATAGATAAAATATGCTCGTGAGTGTGTGTCGTTAGAAATTTCCTTTCGTGAGCCCATTTCTATTAAACTTATGCATTTTTTTATAAAATATTTATTTTTTATGTTATTGTAATGCATTATGCATCCAATTATAAATAATACATTATTTCAAACTTTCAAATAATACATAATGTAACCAAATATAAGTCATCCATGATTTAATGTTTAGAAATAACAAATATGAAATACATTTTTTCCAATAAGCATGCATTACGTAGCAAATTATTAGTAATGCATTATTTTTCACTTGAAAATAATACGTTGTGAAACAAATGTTTGGTAAGACATCATAAAATAATGCTACAAATAAGGTATATACATTACCTCGTAATGTGTTATATAATCACTACCCATTACCAAAGTTTTGCTGGGTAGTTTTAAAGCACTCCACTAGGAAGTGGTAATGACTTTTTTTGCAGGGAAGTGTCAAAATCTGAATCTTAATGTTTCAAAATTTTAGCAAATAAAAACAAAAGACTTAAGACACAAACTCGATTTTTTTAAACACAGTTTCCTTATAACTTTTCAAATTGTTATTTTCAGTCCAGAATTTAAAAAAAAAAATATAGCTTAAAACGGAAGTTTCATTATAATTTTTTGCAATTTTAGCACTTTTTTCGTTGTAAATTACGCAACAAATTTATATAGTTTAAGTTCAAATCAGCAACACTAGTCCTCTCTTATTACCAAAATTAAGGAAATTTACAAACATACTAACAAACTAAGTATATTTTTTGAAAAAGGGTATTTTAAATATAAATATCGTATTTCTTTTTTAATGACTCCCATTATTTTAGCATATAAATGTAGTTTAAACTTAGGTTGTTTTTATTTTTTTCTTTGGCGTGTTAAAATAATATTTAAGTTTTTATTATTTTTTTCGTTTTGTTTCTTTTATTTTTTTTTAAGTTTTGTAAGAAAATTATAACACTTTTATGCCAATTTTACTTTCATTTAAAGTTTTTATAGCTTTCATTTTCCATCATACAAATCTACTTATAGTTGGAAAAAAATTCATTCGTTTTAACAAAACAAAAAAAAATATTATTTAAACTTAATTTTATTTTTTAATATTTATTGCATTGTATTTGGCTTATATTTTGTAAATAATTTTGTTATTTAACATAAGTTTAACTAGGAGTATTTAATTGTAATTTATTGTTAATTTAACTATTACTGCTGTAGTTTATTTTTATTTTTTTTTTTGGGGGGGGGGGGGTAGGTGAAATTTTAATAGCTTGTGATAACAATGATCAGATTATTATGTGATGCAATTTTAAATTTATCAAATTATTTAAAAAAATATTTTATAATGTAATTTAATTATTTGCTTAAAAATAATATAAAATTGATATAAACACTTGATAAAAATCATTTAGACAGCATATCTAGTGTTTTGATAGAAAAATATTTTATAAATCAGGAACATTTTTCAAAGTCCCTTCAATTGGAACCTGTTCTAAAACAGATTTTATATCCATTTTGAAATAATAAAACTAACTACAAACAAATAGCACCGGTGAGGTGTGGAAACATAAGGCAGACAAAGTGGATACTTTAAGAAAAATGTTCTGTAACCGGTATTTTTTCTTGCCTTTAAGGGTCACAGTAACAGTATATTTTCCAAATGCCGAATATTTTTTAACTTTACAAGTATTAAGAGAAATGACTTTGTTAAAAACAAAAGACTTAAGACAGAAACTTTATTATTTTTCTTTTTCACATACATTGATTGGCCAAACATTTAAGAATAGCAAATTAAAATTTTGAAATAATTTGTGTAATTTAAAGTAGTTTTTTACATTATAAAGTTCTTATTCTGGCTTCTTATTTTAAAAGTGACGCAAGACGCCACCTCAGTTTGACTTTATCAGCTGACAACTAAAATAGAGAAAACCAAAATGCTTTTGAGCTAAAACACCTCACTTTAACAAAAAAGAGATTTTGCCAATTTTTCAGGCTTCTGGTCACTCCAGTATTCGAGATACGCGGTCTTGAAAATTAACAAAATCGTATATATTTGACAAAAGTGTTCTGACATAAATAAAGATATTTTGAAAAGAAATAACAATTCAGGTCTCATTTAGGTTTCAAATAATAGGTAATGAGACAGCCTTTAAAACTGCATTCCCCAAGATTTCTTTTTGAAAAAGGTCAAAGGTCATTGGTTTAAACCAGTGTTGCCACCAACAAAATCGTAAATTACACATGAATCATGCCAAAATTACACATGAAATCACGAATTACACATGGATTATGCCAAGATTACACATGAAATTACACATGCTTTTTTTAATTACGTTTTTTTTGTAAATTTTAAAAATATAACAGTTAAGTCTGTCGATTAAGTCGATTTTGACATAAGACTCCATTAAATGAACAGTTAACAGCTAACTGGACATTGTGTAATCCGCCCTAAGACTGGTTTTTACTGCTCAAAAAACCTACGATTTATATTTTTTTGCGAAATTTCTGTCTGGATAATCTAAGTCAAATCAAAAGAAAATCTAAAAAACAGCAAAAAAAATATATTAATTTCAGCTGAAAATCTGCTCATTTTAACCGAAAACCCTGCTGATTGAAGCACAAAATCTGCAGACTTGATGAAAAAAGAGAAACATATTGTTGTATTTTTTTCTTTTTTTTTCAAATCGTCAATTTTTTTTAATAAACTTTGAAAAATATTAATGATAACTAAGTATTTTTGTAAAATTAGCAAAATAGTCTGCAATTTTTTAATTTTGGCAATTTTTAATCGTTAAAATTTCACAAAATAAAAAAAACAATTTCTGTAAAATTTTAAAATAATCAGCTGAAATGGTTACAAAAATATTTTTGTAAACTCAGCATACAGAATCAACAAAATAATTAAAAAAACTTCTGTTATTTTTTAAAAGTGAATGACAGAGAATATCCTTAAAATATTAATTTCTGCAGAAAAATCTGCTAAAAGTCTTGTTAAAACAAATTATGAAAAAAATGCTCCAAAAAGTAAAAAATTTCAAATTACACATGAATTACACATGCAGACAATTACACATGGGCTACACATGAAAAAGAAAATTACACATGATATGTGTAATTACACATGAGGTGGCAACACTGGTTTAAAACTTAATTTTTTGGAGAGCTATATCTCAAAAAATGATACACTCAAATTATGACGGTAGATTCCACAACAAAAGACAGTTAAAACTACTACATTTGTCGTTGTTTAGGCGTCCACTACATTTTACGGTAAAATCAACCTAAAATTTTTGTTGTTTTTAACTATTGATTAACCCTCTAACCGGCAAGACCTCAAAAATGCTCGGATAAAGCCAATATTTTTTTTCCAAATAGATATAGTCAAAAGAAACTTAAGTTTAAATTTTCAGGCGAAAAAAGCATTTTGAAAGAGCGCCAGGTGAAAAATAGTGAACACCGTCTATAGACGGTCTTGCCGGTTTGCATGTAATAAAATATCTCAGATAAACTTTATCTATAAAAAAGTTTTATTGAGAAAAAGGAGTAAACAATGTAAAAATACATATTGTTTTCGATGGTGGTAGCCCCAGAAGCAATTTTTATCGATCTGCCCGCAAAAATTCAGGTCGCATTTGGAACAAACGACTTGGGTGTCAGATTTATTGCAATGTTTGCACCTCTTTTAGGGAAATCGATCGACACCAGGGAAATCGATCGACGCCATCGAATCAAACATCAGCAAGTTGAAGAACAGCTCTTTTCCCAACACCCAATGTGCCAGGCTGTGGTGATAAAGGCTCATCGAGATTTTTAGCAGACGATAGCCCTAGAGACCGTCTGTTTTTGAAACAAGTCCAGCTATTTCCTCATGGAAACCTTGAAGCGGTTAAAACAGTTCACCATCGGACACATGTTAGAAGCATTGGCTTTCTCGGCGTGTAAGCCTTTGTATAAAATGAACGCTTTTGTAGAGTAGATTCCACGCCTTAGCCAAAATATGGTATCGACCCATGTGCCATCCAAATGGTCTACTCCACCCATGTGAGCATTGTATTGTAGTATAGTTTGAGGGCAGTTGATTGACGAAATTCTTCTGATTTCTATCATACCGAGGTGCCTTCGATAGTTGTTCATCAGGATTAGTTCTTCCGAGACGCTCAAAAATGGCATATGTCGATGCTAGGGGGACAAATTTGCTATCATTCCATTAAACAGTATTCACATCGACTTCATTGATTGAGGTCATACTTGGGACCTGGCATTACTTTTGTATGAAAAAACAATGCCAATGCCCGCTATTTCATTGGCATTTTACATGAAAAAAACTAATGCCTCAATACTTTGGTCCCAAGTATGATTTAGGTCATGTGTTCTACGAAAAATCCTCTCTGTTCTTTGTTCATTTCGCTATCGGTCGGTAGTGTACACGCAGTAATATTTATAGTCAATCATAAATGCGAAAACTTAATAGTGTCATATCTGCAAATGATTAGGTTGAACTGAAGGTCCTGTAGATTTAGCTCTTGGGAATAGAGATCTGGCTCTTTTGCATTTGAAGGATGCTTTTGTTTCAGTTGAAGTCGACGTTCTTGTGTCCCAATGCTTCTACCTCTGCTACATCTTCAACGAAAGTAGTTTTCTTCTTTCGAGGGTATGTCTATCGCGCTCAAATTCAGAGATAAATTAATTGGCCTTACAAATGTATCGGTAGTCTCAGTATGATCTGCATTTTCTGGCAATGTATCGGGCTCGATATTATCTAAAACATAAGTGGGATCAGCAACACTGTCATCACAATCTAAGTTTTCATCAGTGCTCTTGATAGATCTCTCCACAGAATCGATGAACTCGAGCAATTGCTCATCATGCATTTCCTCGAAATTTATATTTTTATTTTAAGAACATTTAGTTAGATCCATATCTAACACAAAATGTTAATAAAAGGTAAAATATAATAAAAGAAAAAGCACAAAAAAGTGTTTTTTGTGCTTTTTCTTTTATTATATTTTACCGTCTTAAGACGGTCTTGCCGGTTAGAGGGTTAACAACTACAAAAACTGTAAAGACTACTTCAAATTACAGTTGTTTTTACTGTAACTCAAATTGTCTGATTTTTTTTTATTAACAAAAAAAAAAATTCTAAACGCCAAAAACGGTTAAAATTATTTGGAAATAATTCCTGCACATCCGTTTTTCGAAATTTTTTAGAAAATTATAAGTTTTTTATAGACTAAAAACAACTACATAAAACAACTGTTACTACAATGTAGTAATTTTTTGTATTTGTTTTTAAAAATACTACAAAAAACAGTTGTTTGAGATTTTTCATACAAAAACAACTGAAATTGTAGTTGAAAACAACAACTACTAATTACTACACAAATGACCGTCATGTAGTAACTGCAATAATTTCCTATGTGCATTTTTAAAATGTTGGAAAAAATATATGTTGCTAATGGCGTTTTCTTTTCTGGCAAAAAATGTAGCATTTTGTAACATTTTTTTTATTCTACGAATTTTTTGTGTTCTTTTCTAAAAAAAATGCACACTTATAAAAAAATATTATGTTCTTTTCTTAAAATATTGCCTGCATTTGAGGTAAAAAATGCATATTTTCCACCCCGAAATCAAATGACGGGGTGAAAAATTGCCCTGATATTCTCTCATGTAGCAAAACTCAAATTAAGCGAACAAGTTAACTGGTGCTGTTGTGGTGCAGAGGATGTGTCGTGGCATGTGACACCGGAGGTCCGGGGTTCAAATCCCGGTATGGACAAATTTTTTTTTTTTTTTTTTTATTCTGGTATTTTTTTTTATTCCATTACGTATTATTTTTTATTTAATAATGTTTTTTTTTTTAATAATTTAATCATTTTTAAAAAAAAAAGAGTAAATTTTCATATAAAATCGACAAAATTTGTTAATTTTTTGGGGGTTTTTTTTTTTTTAAGTTTAAATAATTAAAAAAAATAATTTAAAGCAAAAAAAAAAAAATAAAAAATATGTAATGGCCATCGCCGGGATTCGAACCTGAGCTGCCAGCAATATAAGCGAAACACACATCCATCGAACCAGCAAATCAGGGCAATTTGCGTACAAAAGAGCATTTTTTGTGTTCTTTTCTGAGTGAAAAAAATGCAACATCGTTTCAGGGCCATGTCAACATTTTAAAAGTAAACATTTTAACAATGCAAAATTTTTTGTTCAGAAAAGAAAACACCATAAGTATCACCTATACTACTTAAGTTTAAATTTTCCGGATGTAAATTTCATTGGAACTTTTTATGTTAATAGAAACATTATGACAGGAAAGAAAAAGCGGTGTAAATTTCGATTAGAAAAAAAAATATTTTTTTTGTCTTTGAAACCTGTCTATCGCTATTACTTTTCAGATATATGCACCTAAATGTTCAAAAAAACACAACAATAGCATTTTAGCAATTTTTACACATTTATGTGGAGATATCACGAAAACTAATAGCCAGTTCAAAGGTCATATATGGACTCAGCACGTCAAAAACATTCAGAAAAGCGAACCTTGGTTATACGATTTTGCCAGTTTTCAAGACCCCATATCTCGGGAAGAAAAACTATCAGAAGTCCAAAATTTTGGCACTATGATTTTTCTGTAAGGGCCCAACTATATTCCAAGTTTCATCATATTCGAAAAGGGTAAGTTCAAAAATGCTACTTTTTTAGGTTGAATTGAGGTGTTTTAACTCTTTTGTAAATTGAATATTATCTAACACTGTGCTGCACTAAAAAAATGCAGAGTACATCATACTTTTCCAGCTAGCAACATTTCTTGGTAATTTTACTATAAAACTCTGTAAAAGGATTTTGACAAAAAAAAAACTGTTAATTTACAGAGTTTCTAGTAAAATATTGGTTAAATTAACCACCATTTAGCAAAGAAAAACTCTATAAATTTACATATATTTGTAAAATTCATTTGATGCAACCAAAATTTTACAGAAAAAAACTCTGTAAATTTACAGACTTTAGTAAAATACATTTTTTTTTTTTTTTTTCATTTTTATAGATTTTTGACCAACACCAAAATACAAGAGATAAAATTTTGGTGTTTTTACAGAAAACTCCTTTTTTAACTATGAAATTAAGATTACATAAAATAAGTAAAAATAATAATAAAACTTAGTTTTTTGATTATAAAAAATACAGAGTATTTCGCTTAAATCTGTATTTAGCAGAAAACTCTGTTAATTATCTGTAAAATTATGATTACAAAGTTAAAAGTTATATAAAAGATGAAACTTTGGTTTTTTGTCACAACAAAATACAAAGTATTTTCTTTAAATCTGTATTTTGACAGAAAACTCTGTCAAATATCTGTTAAATTGAGATTACATTCATTTTACAGAGTACTTTACAGAGTTGTTATTTTAAGTGTAAAAGCAATATTAAGCTCAGATGTAGATTTTATATTTTTTTACGACTATTTTACGCCGCTCTGGTAAAACACAATTTCACTATATGTATATGGTACTTTACAATTTTAAATTTTTACGCATTTTGCTTATATCGTACGAATTTTTTGCTTTTGGTAACCCTTAGTGAAATTTGATGCAAAACATTTCTGTAGAACATTTTAACCCTTTAAACGCACGTCATAATAACGTTCCTTGACGATATTTAAAAAAAGGGGCTAAAATGACCGCAAAAATAGTAGATAGAGGCTTAATATGTTCTAAGAAAAGAACCGCCATCAAATTTCATTGAAGACGTGTTGGAACTTTATTTAGCTTAGAAGTTGATTTAATTTATTTTGTTTTACTTATTCCAACGCCATTGAAAACAAGTGAGTGTGTTAAGTTCGGCTGTGATGAATCTTTTATAACCTCCAAAATGTTAAAAAAATTAAAAAAAATTGTCAGGGGCGTTTTTTTGGGGGAGGGGTGATGGTGTCAGTGGGGGACGTTGAAAGCACCATCCTATCGCGATAAATATATTAAATGTTTTATGAATTTAAAAATACAAAAAAACATGTCAAAATAAGTGTATTTTTTCAGAGGTTGGTTCAGTTTTTCAGGGATGAACTTTCTTCCCCCTGGCCCGATTTTGCCCATTCACGAACTCGACCTGCCTATGAGCATGAGACATATTTGTGCTAAACGTCAGGAGTCTAGCTGTTTTGTTTTGGACTGCAACGTGCTATCTACGGACAGACAGACGAACATTCATAGAATGTCTTAGAATCGATCATGGATTAATAATATATATGGGGCATTCCATGTCAAATCGTACACTTTGAAAATTTTTTTTTTAGATTTTCCCAATTTGTTTACAGTTTTTGGTACCCTTCGAAAACTCCTTCGTGGTAAATTTTCAGATTTTTTTGATGACCCGTTCAAAAGATATCGAATTTTTAAAAATTGGTAGTTTGTTTCTTTACTCCAACTTCTTTTAATCATAACTTTTTCAATAATGGTCCAAATTTCAAATTTTTTTTTTCAAAATTTTTGTTTTTTTTTACGTACTTTAAAAAAAAAATCCCAAAAAATTCTTAAAAGCGCTCTAGTATGCGATTTTTAAGTTTTAAAATTAAAATTTAATTTTTGAAAATGTTTGTACTCTTCGATTTTTTTGAAATTTTTTTGTGTAAAACTTCTATCGATTCTACAAATTTTTTGCCCACGAGGATCGTGGGATAACGATTATTACTATTTTTTTAATTTTTTTAAAAAAATTTATTGTAATTTTCCAAACTTAAAATCATTTTTACTGCTCCAATGGTGCGTCATAGAGGGGTCCTTTATAAGACCGACCCCCATTAATTTTTACGTCTTAACATTTCTTTGAAACAAACTAATACCCTATCTCCAATTTCTAAGGGGGCTCCCACACAAACCGACATTTTTTAAAATTTGTTCCAACCGCTCTAACTGCCCTAATAGTGCCCTTAAAGCAACAAAATGTATGACCGACCCACAATATTTTTTTAGTCCAAACATTTTCTCTGAACACACCTACCCTCTATCTTTAACTGTTAAGGCGGTCCCCATACAATTTTTTTTATTTTTTGTAAATTTGTTTTATTTAATCAGCTTCTACCGTTACAATGGTGCGTCCGAGAGGGGTCATTAGTGAGACCGACCCCCATTTATTTTTACCCTACAACATTTTTTCAAAACATACCTACGCCCTATCTCCACTCCCTAAGTAGGCTCCCATACAAAATTACATTTTTATAAAATTTGCTCCAACTGTTATTTGTATGGGAGCCTACTTAGGGAGTGGAGATAGGGCGTAGGTATGTTCTGAAAAAATGTTGTAGGGTAAAAATAAATGGGGGTCGGTCTCACTTATGACCCCTCTCGGACGCACAATTGGACCGGTAGAAGCTGATTAAATAAAACAAATTTACAAAAAATAAAAAAAATTGTATGGGGACCGCCTTAACAGTTAAAGATAGAGGGTAGGTGTGTTTAGAGAAAATGTTTGGACTAAAAAAATATTGTGGGTCGGTCATACATTTTGTTGCTCTAAGGGCACTATTAGGGCAGTTAGAGCGGTTGGAACAAATTTTAAAAAATGTCGTTTTGTGTGGGAGCCCCCTTAGAAATTGGAGATAGGGTATTAGTTTGTTCCAAAGAAATGTTAAGACGTAAAAATTAATGGGGGTCGGTTTTATAAAGGACTCCTCTATGACGCACCATTGGAGCAGTAGAAATGATTTTAAGATTGGAAAATTACAATAACATTTTTTCAAAAAATTTAAAAAAAATTAATAATCGTTATCACACGATCTTCCTGGGCAAAAAATTTGTAGAATCGATAGAAGTTTTACACAAAAAAATTTCAAAAAAATCGCAGAGTACAAACATTTTCAAAAATGAGATTTAAATTTAAAAACTTAAGAATCTCATACTAGATCGCTTTTATGAATTTTTTGGGATTTTTTTTTAAAGTACGTAAAAAAACAAAAATTTAAAAAAAAAAATTTGAAATTTGGACCATTATTGAAGAAGTTATGAGTAAAAGTAGTTTAAGTAAAGGAACAAACTACCAATTTTTAAAAATTCGATATCTTTTGAACGGGTCATCAAAACAAATCTGAAAATTTACTACGAAAACTGTAAACAAATTAGGAAAATCTAAAAAAAAAAAAAATTCAAAGTGTCCGATTTGACATTGAATGCCCCATATATATGAATTTACGTACCAAGTTTTATAACGATCGCACAATTTTTGTAGGTTTCATAGCGTTTTTAAGAAAAAGGATATATGGCAGGACCTTTAATCCTTGCTATGATTTAAATAAAAATTTATGCACACGTTGCTAGGTGTATGTGTATCAGAATGACCACTTTTTGTTATTTTGGGGACAATATTGTAGCTAAAATAAAAATTTTAAATTTCAGGACACATCGGCGGTAGGCGTGTCCTTGCACCGAATTTCCAAAAAATTATATTTTATTAACTAAGGTTATTTATGCTAGTGTACTAAATTTTAAAAATATCTGACTACTCCTTCTATTTTTGTCCCTTAGTTATATGGGCTCGACGCACTGTGCGGTGCGAAGAAATTATAAAACTTCAAGTTTTTCACCTTACTAATAAGAACACCACTAATGGACATTGATAAAATGTCTGTATGGGGTCCCCAACCGATATTTCGATGCGTTTAACAACTGATGACACTTTGTATACCCACATATTGTGGTTGGAGGGTATAAAAATAAAATAAAAATGTTTAATTATGGCAAATTAATTATATAATATAAAATCAAATCGAAAAGTTATTAACATTGGCATCAGGTATAAAATAAATATTTATTTTTTTTTATATAACCAAACACAAATAATACCTAGTAAATAAATAAGTACAATGCCAAAATTATTATGAAATTAAACAAAATATGTAAAGAAATGCAAGTATAAGACCTTTATAATAAATAATGAATAGACGGATTTTAAACTATAAATAATTACGTTAATGGTTTCACAAACTTGTTATATCCTAGAATCGAAATATAATAATTATAATTATAATTAATTATTAAATTTTAAATTTTACAATTAATTGTTATGACATTTTTTACGCTATTTAATATCAGTTTATTGTTTAGAGATTCAACAATACATATGGGGGCCATTGATTTTATACTCCGGCATGGAAGTGTTATAAATTATTTTGTTTCCTATAATCACATTTTTTACGGTATTTAAATGTATGCATTTGCATTAAGTGGGCCAATCATGTTTTGTTTTATTGTTGATTATTGTTTTTTTTATACAAGTGTATTAACTTAATTTAAATATTATCCCTTGATTAACGGGGTTTTTTAAAACTGTTTTAAAAAAGTTTTAATGAAAAACGATACCCGAGTAAAAATAAACCGATATAGCAATATATAACTTGATACAAACATAATAAATGATATATGATTATTAGAGTGTTACTTATTTTGGAAATGTTGAGACGGTACCCGGTAATTTTTTCCCCTTTGACTTAAAAATAACTGAGGAAAAATTTTACGCCCCTACAACCACGCCTTCCCTACGCGACGGGTTCTTAATGAGCGGGGCCTAAAAAATTATTTTTCCATACAAACCAAAAATTTTTTTTTTGATTTTTAATTTTTTTGTTATTAATTATTATATTACTTGGTTAGCTTATTCACGACAAAAAATTTGATTTTAGTGGGATAAGGCTTTCAGTTCTAAAAAAAATGTCGAAAGAAAATTTTTGAGCCATTGGGGTCCTACAGTAAAAATTTTGTAAAAAATATTTTTTTTTAGTTTTGACAAGTAACGGTTTTAGTTGTAATTAGTTATGTTCATAAAAAAATATTATTCCTATCTGTGACATCTTTGTCGTGTTCTAAAAAAGGGTAAAAATGTATTTTATTATGTTTTTCGATATACGATAAAGATGTCACAGATATGAAAAATATTTTTTTATGAATATATTTCATTACAAGCAACATTACAACTAAAGCCGGACCCCAACGGCTCTAAATTTTTTTTTTCGAAAATTTTTTTAGAACTGAAAGCCCTATTTCACCAAAATCAATTTTTTTAATATAATAACACAGTGATACAAAATCGAACTTTCGGAATCGGAATGGGTTGAAACCAAAAGCAAATGAAAGCTGACGTTTTCCATAACAAAACCCTCAAGGCCTTTTTTTAGGTCAGAGCTAGATTTTATTTAACACGCATTTAAAGTTGGTGATTTTAAAGCATTTAAAGTTTTTGTGTACTAAGCATGTCCTACTTTAAAGGCCCCTGGTGGTGCCCTCATTGGACATGTAGGGTCCAGTTTCCAAACTTAAGCTCAAAATTACTTCAGCTATGACTGATATGAATTTTGCTGCAATCGGTTCAGTACCTATTTACTGAATAGCCAAATTATTAAACTAAACCATATTTTTAAAATACACCGTTGCGAATGATTGTTATTTAAAAGCAATTATTAATATAAACCACTGGACACCGTTGCGTATGATTGTTATTTAAAGGCAATTACAATATTAATCATTCGCCACTTATACAGTTTTCAAGCATTTATTATTATAATAATAATAAAAGTGCACTAACTTCAAATGCGTGTAAACAAAATCTAGCTCTGAACTAGAAAAAAGCCTTGAGGGGTTTGTTATGGAATATGTCAACTTTCATTTGCTTTCATCCCATTCCTATTTTGGGTGTTGCACTGTGTAATTAATAACAAAAAATTAAAAATCAAAAAAAAATTGTTTTGGTTTGTATGGAAAAATTATTTTTTAGGCCCCGCTTTTTAAGGCCCCGTCGCGTATTAAAGGCGTGGTCGTAGGGGCGTAAAATTTTTCCTCAGTTTTAATTCAAATGGAAAAAAATGAGCGGGTACCGTCTCAACATTTCAAACAATTCCAAATTAAGGGACACTCTAATGATTATACACCCCCTAAGATACTTCTGAATTTTTTAAATGCAGTCATATGCATTTATATGAGGCATTCCACACCAAATTTCCAGCGAAAAAAAACACGTGTACCGTAAACTTCTGAATTGCTTGTATGGATAGCCCTATATGGAACTTTGAAAATTGCGTTTTTGGTTTTTCAATTTTTAAAAAACTGGGCTTAGGAGGCGTGGTCAAATATTGGAAAAATGGTAAAATTTGTGGCGAGTTGCCTTGATTAAATATTTATCACATTAAATCGGAATGCACCACAATCTTAAGAATTTACATTCTTATATAGTTTTGTATGGGCTATCGATTAAAACTTTTTTTTTGTGAAAAATTTTCAGAACCCGTTCTGAAATTTTCCTTTTTTTAAAAAAGTCAATTTATCAAAAATCCGGCCACGTTTTTTTTCTTTTTTTTATTTTTTTTTTTAAAGTTTAGATGTTTGTCCATCCACACAAAAAAATTCAGAAAAACATTTTCATTTTTTTCGTGAAAATCGCATTTGAATTTTAAATTTCATAACAATTTTGTAATTTGCTTGTATTTTCTTGTATTAACGTTGCAAATGAGTAATATTCATGCAATTAATAATACTCATTCGCAACGATAATACAAGAAAATACAAGCAAATTACAAAATTGTTATGAAATTTAAAATTCAAATGCGATTTTCACGAAAAAAACGAAAAATGTTTTTCTGAATTTTTTTGTGTGGATGGACAAACATCTAAACTTTAAAAAAAAAATTTAAAAAAAGGAAAAAAAAGTGGCCGGATTTTTGATAAAATTTACTTTTTTAAAAAATGGAAAATTTCAGAACGGGTTCTGAAAATTTTCCAAAAAAAAAAAAAATAATCAATAGCCCATACAAAACTATATAAGAATGTTAATTTTTGAGATTGTAGTGCATTCCGTTTTAATGTGATAAATATTTAATCAAGGCAACTCGCCACAAATTTGACCATTTTTCCAATATTTGACCACGCCTTCTAAGCCCAGTTTTTGAAAATTAGAAAAACCAAAAACTCAATTTTCTTAGTTCCATATAGGGCTATCCAAACAACCTTTTCAGAAATTTACGGGACACATTTTTTTCTGTAGCGGGACATTTGGTGTGGAATGCCTCATATATAGTATTGTTTGATCATGATTCGGATTAAAATGTCTACGCGTCCGAGTAAAAAAGTTTTGATATAATCATATTTTTTTAATAGAATTATAAGTATATAAATTGATCTATCATTTGATCCCAAAAATATAATTAGATATAATTAGATCCCAAAAATGGAACGGTAAATTTCATCTAATTTTATATTGAAGATCATATAAGATCTAATAATATATAATAATATATTGTTATATCTTATTAGATCTTAATTATATAAAATTTACCGTTTCATTTTTGGGATCTAATTATATCTAATTATATTTCCTCCATTTTTTGGGATCAAATGATATATGGCGCCGTTTAATTTTTTTTTTTATTCGGGTGGATGTTATAATCATATGAAATCATATGAGGTTCATCTGTTTTTCAGTATCATTTTATATAAAATTATATATACTATCTTATTTTCTACAATATATAACTTTATATGTTACAATAACAAATAAAAAATTATAAGTTTATTGAGCAAAGTTTAAGAAACTTTTTAAAATGTTCCCAAAAATGTCCTTCCTTTTTGAAAATCGTATGAGAAAATGTTAGGGTTATGTATATCACCTTCTGGTTCGAAGCGTACCCAAACTATTTTTTTTTTTTTAGAAAATTGTTTGTTTGGTGAATGTATCGTTGACCTTTGGCGCATCTCACCCAAACCAAAAAACACCAAGATTTTATATGTTTTTATGCAATTAGTCTAATTGGATCCACTGAAATATGTCAATGTCTGGTAAAAACTCGAATGAAATCGAATCATATTTTATACACGTTGATCTTTTATAATGCAAAAACATCCACCATTATTCGGATTAAATTGCGTATAAATATATATTGTGTTACATATCATTATATATTACATCATATAAAAATTTTTACTCGGGTATTTACATTTGTATTAAATTAACATAATTTCTAAAAACACATAAATTCAAGCCGCGGAAGATAATGAAAATGTCGCAGAAACTGAGCGTTTTTCTAGTAGTAATAGAGAATATGCGAAATAGGGGTATAACCTTAACAAAAACTTATCAAAACGGTATGGGCAATGTTATAATTAGGGATGAGATTTCCATGCAAATGCATGTTTTTTGTCGATAGTCTAAAATCGATATCGACCTATTATCTTTCCGAATTAAGAAATTTGCGTAAAAATGGCATCGATTTGTTTTTGCATATTTTTGAATATTTTGGTGAAAATGCATATTTTGGCATATTTTGGTTTTAAATGCAAATTTTTTGCATATTTCCAACTTTTAAGTGCATATTTTTGCATATTTTGACATAAATGAGCAAAAACACAAATTGAAATTTATTTGTTTCAAAAACTATTTAAAAATTTATTTTGAAAAAATTTTTTTTTTTTCAGATTGTCCTAATTTCTAAAAAATCTTGCCTACATAAGTTTTAAATAGTGATATTTAAACCCGGCATTATTTTTTGTTTTTTAAGAAGTTTTTTGTATGATAAAAAGATTTTTATTGCGCATATTTTATTTTTTAGTGCATATTTTTAGGTTTTTTAGTGCACATATTGAATTTTTTAGCGCATACTTTCGATTTTTTAGTGCTTGAAAATCTCATCCTTAGTTATAATGATAACAAAAACGTTATCCGGGGTCATTTTGGTCCAAAAACCCAATGACGAATTTTACTTTTTTTACTTGTTCGAAATTTAAAAATTCGACACATCCGAATTAAAAACTCTTATTTGTTTTTCTTTTTCGTTTAACGATCTTAACGAGGTTTCTGTTTCTAGATTATACACTCAAAAACTTATCTCTGTAGATTCTACTACACAACACAGTTAAAACATCTGTCGGTAAAATCATCTTAAAATCTTTTTGTTTTTAACTATTGATTAACAACTGACAAATGTAGTAAAAACAACTATTAAATACAGTTGTTTCATGATTTTAATTTAGAAACCGTTCAGGGAGTGTTGAGTGTACAAGAAAAATAATGGATATGCATACAAAATATTTAAAAAATAAAGATTTAAACATACTTACACATAATATCGATTAGTTACACTCAACAATTAGTGTTTGCTTTCAATAGTTTACCAGATCATTGTAATATAAACAATTATTCAGTCAGCCATTGAATTATTTAAATGCCAAATACATATTTTAATGTTTTTCAGTATGCCAATAATGGCATGTTGTTTTTAAGTGAAAATGCGCCGTATTTTACCTGCCACTATTTTTCCAATATCTCAAGATGATATCAAGATGATATTTTTGATATTAAAATTTTAATAAAGGGTACTTTTCACTATCACACATTTCCATTATACAAGCGTGATTTCACCATGTTAGCGAAATATTTTTTTAAAAAATTTGGCCAGAAATTGTTCACTTATTATATACGACTAGGTTTCAATCAAAAAAGAATCCAAAAATCTTTAGGAAGTTGGTAAATTTTGATGCGTATAATGGAAAATTGTGATAGTGGAAAGTACCCTTAAAATATTTTTGATTTTCATGAAATTTGAGAGATTTTTGTGAATATAAGGCATTCCCAACCAAATGTCCAGCGAAAAAAAAAACATGTGTACCGCACACTTCTGAATAGGTTGTATGGATAGCCCTATATGGAAAACAAAAACATTCAGACACGAGTTTTTCGTTTTTTCGAGAAAATCGCATTTGAATTTTAAATTTCATAACAATTTAGTAATTTGCTTGTATTTTTTTGTTTCAACAGAGCGTATGAGTAATATTTATGCAATTAATAATACTCATTCGCAACGTTAAAACAAGAAAATACAAGCAAATTTTAAAATTGTTATGAAATTTAAAATTTAAATGCGATTTTCTCGAAAAAAAACGAAAAACGCGTGTCAGAATTTTTTTTGTGTGGATGGACAAACATCTAAACTTAAAAAAAAAAAATAGAAAAAAAAAGTGGCCGGATTTTTGATAAATTGACTTTTTTAAAAAAAATGGAAATTTTCAGAACGGGTTCTGAAAATTTTCAAAAAAAAATTTTTTATCGATAGCCCATACAAAACTATATAAGAATGTAAATTTTTGAGATTGTGGTGCATTCCGTTTTAATGAGATAAATATTTAATCAAGGCAACTCGCCACAAATTTTACCATTTTTCCAATATTTGACCCCGCCTCCTAAGCACAGTTTTTGAAAAATTGAAAAACCAAGAACGCAATTTGCTTAGTTTCATATAGGGCTATTCAAACAACCTATTCAGAAATTTACTGAACACTTTTTTTCTGTAGCGGGACATTTGATGTGGAATGACTCATATCGGGAAGGTGGTTCGTTTGGGGGGCTACAAAAAGAACTGGTCCGATTGCTTTTTTTGAAAATAAGAACTTACCGAAACCGAATTCGGAAACGACCGATACGCCATTGGATAGGCCTTCAAAAAACCTTTCGATCTGAATAAAACGTTCATTTATTTTCTTCTGAAGAAATGTAAAAAATCGTAAAAAAAAAAGAATAAAAAATCCCGTTTTCCCCCCTCTCCTTTTGAGACAAATGTCCTTCTTTTTATACCCTCCACTCTGGTGGTAGAGGTTATATACATATAAGTTTGTCATTCCGTATGTAACACCTCGAAATATTGGTCTAGGACCCCATAAAGTGTGTACTTTCATGATCCTCGATCGATTCTAAGTCGATGTAACTATGTCCGTCCGTCTGTCTGTCTGTCCGTATGTTTCTACGCTAACTTTCGAAAGACTTTACTGAGGCTTCTGAAATTTGGCACATGTGTTTATTATTTACCTGGTCGGGTTGGTATTGCAATCCATCGAAATCGGTCCAGTGGTTCAAAAGTTATGAGCAAAATACTGAATCTCGGAAAGTGTTTTTCGTGCATATACGAAATAAAGAACACGCTAACTTTCGAAATACAATTCTGAGGATGCTGATGCTTGGCATTTATATTTACCGTTCCCCAGGCCTAGTTCGTATTGAATTTCAGCTAAATCGGGTGGTTCAAAAGTTATTAGCAAAACCGTGAATATCAGATCAGTTTCACCTTATATTCACGTGTTGAAAACGCGTTAAACATGTTTTAAAAACATTGGTAAGTGACAAAAATATTTTACAACGTATTTTTGTTACTCAAAAATATTTTTACATTCAAAAAAAAAAATACACTCGAAAAAAATTGTACACTCGAAAAAAATTTTACACTCAAAAAAAATTTAGTAAATTACTTTCTTTTTTTCAAAAATTACTTAAAAAAAAAGTTTTTTACACAAAATAAAATATTTCTAATCAAAAAAGTTATTGTTTTCACGTTAGAAAATTTACTATCACTTAAAAAGGGCATTGTGGAGGGTATTCATAGATTCGGCCAAGTCGAATTTAACTTTTCTACTTGTTTGAAATTGGCGTCTTCTTTCTCTCAAAATAGAAATGTCAACTCCAATAGCAAGCCACATTAAATTGTTTACAAAAACCACATTAAATTATTTACAAAATGCTCTAAAAAAGTGATTATTAAAATATTATGAAGAATTAAAAAACATATAGCTTACACTGCGCCACCCTGTACAAAAAAATTATTATTTCTCAGAAATAATTAATATGGACTCAAACCGAACACAATAAAAATTTAGATCATGTTTTATTTTTAAAACTTAATATAATAAAAAAAAATAATAATAAATGTACTTATATCTATAAATATATTTTATGATGACAGATTTTCAAACTTTGAAATGTTTACATCGTATGTTTGTATAGAAATATTTATTTATATATAAATGCGATTATATTTTAATATTTGATGACTTAAGTGCGTATGATACTTGCTTTTTGCAAGTTACTTGTTGCTGCATTTATTATTTTTATTCTATAAAAATTTCAATAACTTCAACAAAAATTTTTAAATTTATCGTAATTCCCATAGAAAACCCTAATAAATGCAGCCATTAACTTGAAAAAAGCAAGTATCATAAAGGCATTAGTTTGTTTTACTGAATTTTATTATAAATTTGTCCACATCGATTCTTTTGGCAACCGAATAAATATATTTTATAAGTTTATATTTATCCCAAGAAAGATCTGTAATTAAACGAAAAAAATATGAAAAAAAATACAAAAAAACAAGCGTGACTGTTAAGTTCGGCTGTGCCGAATCTTTTATACCCTCCAAAATGTGAAAAAAATTAAAAAATATAAAAAAAAATTTTTAGAGAAGTTTTGAGGCAGGGGGTCGTCAGTTAACGTTGGAGGGGGGCACCATCCCCCTCGCCATAAATGTTAACAAGTTCTTTTATGTTGCTGTTTGCGCTACAGTAATAAAATTTTATTATTATTTAAATTAATTTCAAATAACCACGCCTACATTGGCGACATAAAAATATTTCATTTGTTCAACCAAAAAACATGCCCTCGCGATAAATGTTTTTAAATTTATAAATAAGGATTTTTGTACTTAATTATTTAAATTAATTTTACTCTCTATACACAGAAAAAAAACTTATTAATAAAATAAAAATGGGTTTTTGTCACATTAACAATATAAATTGTTGATACAACTAAAAACGTTGTTAAAATAGTATTTCGTTATTAACAATTTGTTTGGTTACTTTATGATTTTTTTTTTTGGGAAAAAAATTCTCAGTTTTCTCCTAATCAGTTTTATTTTAGTTCTAAGGATATATGGTTTAAAATATTTTTTTGCTGTAGTTATCATTTTTAATAGTTTGATCTCATAAATGTGTCTTTTTTATATTTGCGGGAATTCCCGGGATCCCGGGAAATTCAGAAATGAATCCGCTTTCTCGGGATATGAAAAAGTCCGGAAAAATAAAAACTCTATTGGGCATACAAATGTTTTAATTGATGAACCAAACTTTTTTTATGTTTTTTGTTGAACAATTTAAACATTTTTGAGTTAGAAGTACAAATTCCTGCACTTCGACCCAGTGGATTGGAAATTACGTTCTTTTGTCCTGCCCCTTTTGAGAGCCCGGATAAAATTGGCTGCGAATTTTGTGCTCTTGCCCAAAACATTAAATTATGATAATGTTTTGCTGAAGATATGCCCTAGGGCTTCCAATCGGAAAATCCCGATCCCGGAAATCCCGGGATTTTAGGGATTAGGCAAATCCCGAATCTCGGGATTTCTGATTTTCAATCCCTGGATTTTCGGGATCCGGATTTATTTTGTTTTTTTAATATTTTTTATTAAAAGTCGCGTCTCGTAGCATTTTTTGTGATAGCAAAAGGTGAACCGTTTGCGAAATGTAAAGATTGCAAAGAATTCTAAAAACTAATTGTGGTTCGACAAAAAAGCTTTTGACACATCTTAACTCCTTAAGTTGTAAACTTTTATAATTTTATGTTTTACTGAAACAACATTTTTTCAAGGCGTGAGTGGATTTTGACTCACACCCAGTCACGCTCACGCAAACAATAATGGAGTCACTCACTTATCACTTACGCACTTTTTTTTGACTTAAGCTCACTTACTATTCGCGTTCAAGAAAGTACAAAAATTGCCGACCCGTACGCAATTGTCTCACGCCGTATACAATCACACTCACGCGTGAGTTACGCAAACTCTAATCACGCTTTACATTTTTTTTTTTTGCATGAAATGATAACTTTTTTTAAATTTTTAATTTTAAAAATCAAATCACACAAGCTTCCGCAAAAAAATGAACTCACTCGAAAATTTGAAAACTCAGAGTCCCCCCGCACAACAATGTCGGAGACGTTTTTTCCATACAAACTTGGCAAGAAAAAACACTCGACCAAAAACCGCTTGTATAAAATCAATTTTATTTTTGTGTCGGTTTCTCTCTCTCTTTTAATTTTTGATATGAAAATGTTGCCACATTTTTATAACTATTTTGATTATTTTCGATAAAGAAAACAAAAAAAATGTGATCTCTAAAAAAAATATATGTATAAAATTCTAAAAAAACATAAAAAAACGAATCAATATAAAGAAATCATATTGATAGTAAATAAAAAGACTAAACTGCAGTTTACGGGGCACACAAAAATTACAAAAAAAAAAAAAATATGCCACCCCCCTTTAGAATAAAAAGATAAAAAATCCAAAATTAAAATTAAAGGGGGCTGAGCACATGAAATTTTAACCATTTTAACACTTAAAAAATTAAACGCAGAAGTCCTGCTACACAGAGAGAACAGTTTAGTTGTGGCAGCCGAATTTAGAGCTGACTGCATAATTTAATAACAACAACCGAAATTTTCGGTTGCGATAACCAAAACTTGTTTTGAAAATTTAACTTCTGTTGGTTCAAATAAGTTTCGGTAATCGCAACGGAAAATTTCGGTTGTTGTTATTAAACCATGCAGTTGGCTCTAAATTCGGCTGGCACAATTAAACTGTTTTCTCTGTGTACCCAAAAAAAACTTTATTTAGCGAAGCCGCTAAATTAATTTATGGAGTTTGTAATCCCTAAGCCCGGCCAAAGGCCGGCTACGCAGAAATACTTTTTATTTGTGTAATTATCTTTAAATTAAATGCCCACACATACCAGGAACATCTGGACTCAGTTGGGCATAGGAGCACCAGCCCCCTTAAATTTTAATTTCGGTTTTTTTCTTTTTTTATTCTAAAAGGGGTGGCATATTTTTTTTTGTAATTTTTGTGTGCCCCGTAAACTGCAATTTTGGCAAAAAAAATAATAATAAAATTAAATAAAAATGTGTAGAAAAAGTGCACAGAAAAAAATATGAAGGAAACAAATTTGAGTAATCACTTGTTTTAATTTAAAAACAAAAATTGAGTAATTTTTTAATTGACGCAATTAAAATTTTACTTAAAAATTTTAAAAACAATTTAAGTAAATAATTTAATAAAAATTTAATAGTTTTTTTAATTTTTTTTAAACTCTCATAGCTTTTTGAATTCTCGTTTAGTTATGAAAGTTTGTAATCGTCTTTATAAAATTTTCCTATGTCTTTGAGTCATAAATATGTTTGGTAAAGTTTGAAAAAACAACTTTTTTGTATTTTTTTTTATAAAAAAATTTAAAGCTTTTTTAGGGTCGAACCAGAATCAAATGCGTAGCGCAAGACGTAAAAAAAACAAAAACAATCACATCAAATTTGAAATTTTTACGTCCGTTTGATTTAGGTAACTCACATTTAAATATTAGAAACGAAAAATTATTGGGCGTTACGCCTTACGCGACGTAATTTGATTCAGGTTGGACGCTTAAACTTACAAAAAAATAAATACATAAATTTTGAGTAAATTTTTAATTGTGTCAATTAAAAATTTACTCAAATTTTTTTTCAAACATTTAATAAATTTTTATTAAAAATTTACTCAATACTATTAAATCGTTTACTGGTGCAAAATTGAGTAATTTTTTACTCAATAGTATTAAAAATTTACTCAAATATTTTTTTTATTTTTTTCTGTGTGAAGAAATAATGTCAATATAAACGTTTGACTGAATTTTCCGCTGCCGCCTTTGTTTTGCGCCTATACTCTCTCATGACCGAAACCGTCAACCGCTCCGACATTGTTGTGCGGGGACTCTCACGTAGATTTTTTTATCTGACGCTCACTCACAATTACGTGATTGATATAAAAATCACTTACACTCACTGATTTACGTGAATCACGTAAATCACGTGTTCAGCGCCCATAGCTAGTTCATGAGGTAAAACAACTAAAAGTTGATAACGATGAGCCACGACGATAGATAACCGAATACGGATATCCTTCACAGGAGGAATCTCTCTCTACCTTTTTTGAATGTCACAACGTCAACAGAACTTCACTTATCTTTACGAACGCGTAGATTAGATAAAGTGACAAAAATTACTGAAAATCCCAAAAAATCCCGGGATTTTTTTCAATCTCGAATCCCGGGATTCAGAAAAACCAATCCCGATTGGAAGCCCAAATATGCAAAAAAAATACATTCTTGCTTTATCCAATTTTTCATCTGTCTGTGGACGGCAAGATGCAGCCCAAACCAAAAAAGCTGTAAATTTGTTAAATGAGTCTATCTATGGAAAGAATGATGCAGTCGAAACCAAAAGAGCTGTAAATTTTCTAAATGAGTAAAATCGAATCCACGTTTGATGAAAAAAAAAATGTTGATAAAATAAAGTTTTTGGAAAAAAAAATTTTTTTGATAAAGAAAAAGAAATTTAATAAAAAAAATTTTGCTGATGAAAAACAAATGAAGCAAAATAAAATTTTATTAAAAAAAAAAATTTTTGATTGTGGTTCCCCCAACGTAACCCTATCGTTTTTATAGGAAAATTTTAAGTCCACTTTGAAACGGCATTGACTCTTTGACACCCCCTAAAGGCAAAGACTATCAATACTTAAAGATTTGTGAAGTCTCCCTTCTTCTGTTAAACCCTCTCTTAAATTCCCTTTGCTAAGTCCGCCATCGAACTGGACGTTTGATCAAACCAAACAAAATCCCTTAAGTTAGATATAAACAAAAAAAAAGTGTTGCAGTTTGGCGATTTTTAGACTAAAGCTAGCGTTTTTTTTCATCTAGCTGTAAAAAAAGTTTTTTTTTGGGGATTATCGGGAAATCCAATGACTTTATATTTGCTGACAATTTGTTTTAAATACTTTTAAATGTATTTCTTAAATAATATTAACATAAAAATTATAAATTGATACATTTTTTTAAAATTTATTAAGCGCTTTTTCGATATAAAAAGTTAGCATTATTTGTCAAACCTACAATGTTAATTTAACATTATCGTATTTTCCTCGTCTAACAGTTTTCGTACCTTCTGTTATCAAGTTCCAAAATTTTAAGAGTGGGAGACAAAGAGCTTGCTAAAGGTTGATTTACATGTTAACTATGCTTGACCACTAGAGGTGTCCTTAAAAAAGAAAATCACCTTTTTATACCTGGTAGGGTCCTATATTGTTCTTTAGTATCTAAAAATGAGTGAGCCAAAATTTGGGGACAATCGGCTAAAAATAACTCGTGCCGAAAATGGATTGAAGTTTTGGGACATTCTTATAAGAACGAAAAACTCGTTTTTTCTAGTTTTTGGAAAAACATTGGTATTTGATATTTTTTGTGAAATTTTTTGTGAAATAAAATGAAAATGGTACTAAATTACCTTTTCAAAACGACTAATAAAATTAAAATCGGATGAAAAATAAGCATTTTACGCATACATGCCCCAGATCATTGTATGGTTTTTATAGCCAGAATTTCAAAATTTTCAAAATTTTTAGGCAAAAAAAAAAGTAAAAATTTAATTTTACTTTATGATCAAATTGAAAACATGTTTAAGATTAAAAATAGCAGATATGGTAGTCAAGCTTTTTTTTTATTTGGCGCGGGTAGTGATAAAATTTCCGCGGATTCCAAATAAAATGCGTTTTTCTACAATAATTAAGCAAATTTTTGAAAATTTGTGCTCTATTGTGCGGATCGAAGTGTAAAACGTAAATTCTGTAACTTTTGAGAAATCGGATATATGCAGATATTTTGTATTATGGAATTATTGTCTAAACGATTTGTCGAAATTAAAAAATTTGTATTAACATTTTTTTTAAATAGATAAGGGTGTTAACGTGAAAAAAACAACCTTAAATCTTCGAATTTCAATAAATTTATAATTTTTTTCGAAATTTACTTACCTATTTCATAGTTGCCATATTGTAACATTTTAATTTGTTTAAACACTTCAACTTTATAATATAGCAAAATTGTTAACAAATGTAAATTATCAAAACTAACTGTACCCTCCAAATCAAGTTTATCAATATTTTGAATAGTTTTGTAATAAATCAATGCAAATTTTTCATAATTATCAAATGATTGAAGGATGGTTTCGTTATTCATATCAAATGAATCTATAGATATTGATAATAATTTTGAAGTTCTCGATGCTATTAAACTATTTAAAAATGTATGGACTACATTAAAGAACGCCTGATCTATATTTAAAATTGTTAAAGAATTTGAATGCCAGCTTTCAGATAATGAAGATGTACTGGTACAGTGAAATTTCATATTTTTAACAGTCAATTGTTTTAACAAATTCAATTCATTAAACATTTTCAAAAGATCTTGTAAACTAAAACTGGCGCAGTCTTTTAGTATAAGAATTTGTATATTTTTTGTTTTAAATATATTCAAATCCTGTAAATGACATTCGTGTAAATTTAAATAGATTAGTTTAGGACATTTTTTTGCTATGACAAATAGACATAGATGTGTATTATATATATTATAACTCATCGAGAAATGTGATAAATTTTGAAATGATTTATAGCAATTGTTAAAAATCTTCAACCAAAAATCAAAAACCGTATTCATAGAATTAATGCTAAAATTAATATTTAACATTTGTAGATTCGAGCAAATACGATTACATAACTTTGGTATTGAAAATTCATCATCTAAATATGGTAGAAATTTTATAGTTAATTTTTGTATAGTAATTAAATTAACTAATATTTTCCATATAGAAAAAGAAGAAATTAAGCAGTTTTCAATTTTCAATTCACGTAAATTCACCAATTTTCTCATATGCCGATAATTTAAAGTACAATCTGCTACATTTAATATTTCCAATTTAGGGCAATACTGTAATAATTCAAATTCTGTTAAAAATTCATTAGATAAATGAAATTCTATAAGATTTTTAAATTGTAATTTATGTTGACAAAGAAATTGATAAAAATTTAATTCATGTTTTTCAGTATTTTGGAATTTTAAAACTTTTAATAAATTTGTATGGAAATTAAATGGCAACAATTTTAGCATATCACTAGTTTCTATGTCAGTTGCAACATTTCTAATTTCCAATTCTTGTAATTTTAAATTTCTTAAAATTTCCAATAGATTTATCAATCTCAAATTGGTATTACAATTATTTAAACAAAGTTTATTTAAATTGTTTAAATCTTTAATAAATGCACCCGTCAATGGATTTTCAGAATTTTTTAAATGTTCAACATTATTAATATATAATTCTATTAAATTTTTACAATATTTTGTTATTAAATGTATATTTAGGTCTCCAATTATAGCTTCGTTATATTTTAATATTTTAAGATTTTCAAATTTCATGGTAAAATCAAAAATGATACCATTATAACCGCTAGTATATTCATTTTCGCCCTGTATTGTAATTTCTTGAAAATTTTGTTTATGTAAATTTAAAAAATTTTCCATATCACGATTATGAAATTCAAAACAAATGTCGTTTTTAATTAAGGATTTAACAGAAAAATAACAAACATTATCTTTTATGAGCATAATTCTAAAGAGTTTACGCCATATTACATCACGTATAATATATTCAAAACGTTGACAAACTTTTAATAATTCCAATTGTTCTTTATATTTAAATATTTTTAAAATATTTTCTAAAATTAAATCATTGTAGAAAACTTTTTCCCAACTATTTGTTAAGTTGCTGTCGATATTGCGGTTTTTGTGATCCATTGTGAATATTTTTTTTTTTAGTTTAATTGTGAATACAATTGTGTTTTTAACAAGTATTGGGAAATTTATTAAACTAAATATATTTATTTTATATAAAAATAACGCGTCCACAGAAGTTTAAGTTAAACGTTGTTTTTTATTTCGCAGTTCGAATAACAATGATTTCTTTGTTTAATTTTAAAGTGTTCCGAATACTTTAGGAAAATGACCACAACCAGGGGTGCCAGACGATTTCGATAAAAAAATCGGCATATTTTCAAAAAAAAAATCGGTTTTATCAGCACTTTAATTTAAAAAAATCTGTAAAAAATCGTCAAAAAATAACAAAAGAGAAATATTTAGCATTAAAAATGTATAAAATATATTTATTAACATAAAAATCTATCTGAAATAACCACTATTGGTCCCTAAAAAATTTAATTTTTTTTTCGTAAAAAAAATATTAAAATTTTTACAGATCAAAAAATTTTCGATTATCATAAAAATGATTTTTCAGTGATCTCCTAATAATAACTAATATTTTCAGCAAAAAAATTAAAAACATTTTTTTCACTTTGATTTTTCCGTTTTTTAAGACAAAAAAGAGACCAACAAGTCAAATTTTTTTGTGTTAATATGAACTAAGCGAAAAAATGTGTTTTCTAGAGATAGTTGGACGGATATCGATTGGTTGACTTAAAATTGATTTAGGACCATGAATATATATGGGGCATTCCATGTCAAATTCGATTTTCAAATTTTCTTAAATAATATTACCATAATAATTATAAATTTATACATTTTTTCAAAATATATTAAGCGATATATTTCGACATAAAAAGTTAGCATTATTTGTCAAACCAACAATGTTAATTTAACATTATCGTATTTTCCTCGTCTAACAGTGTTCGTACCTTCTGTTATCAAGTTCCAAAATTTTAAGAGTGGGAGACAAAGAGCTTGCTGGACGTTTGATCAAACCAAAAAAAATCCCTTAAGTTCGATATAAACAAAAACAAGTAGAAAAGTTAAATTCGACTTTGCCAAATCTATGAATACCTTCCACAATGCATTTTTTAAAGGGTAGTACAATTTTTAACGTAAAAAAATTAACAATTTTGATTAGAAATATTTTATTTTGAGTAAAAAACTCTTTTTTTTTGTCATTTTTTTTTTAAGAAAAATTACTATTTTTTTTTTGAGTGTAAAATTTTTTTCGAGTGTAATGTTTTTTTACTGTAAAAATATTTCTAAATGAATGCACGTTCATATGTACACAAAATATTGTAACTTTTGTAAAAAAAAAAAAAATTTTGTGTAAATTTTTTTTGAGTGTAAAATTTTTTTTGAGTGTAAAATTTTTTTTGAGTATAACATTTTTTTCGAGTGTAATTTTTAAGTTACCAATGCTTTTAAAACTAAACAAGTTTAAAAAGCATTGCTTTAAAATTAAACAAGTTTGAAAAGCAATGTTTAGTTACCACCAATGCTTGTAAAACTTGTTAAAACACGTGGCATTTTAGATGAAACTAATCTGAAATTCAGGGTTTTGCTTATAACTTTTGAACCACTGGACCGATTGAGCTGAAATTTAATACCAATTAGACCCGGGGAACGGCAAAGATACATGCCAAGCTTCAGTAGTCTCATTATAGTCTTTCGAAAGTTATCGTGTTTTTTATCTCGTAAATTCGCGAAACACCCTTGCCGAAATTTACTCTTTTGCTCATAACTTTTGAACCACTGGACCGATTTGGCTGGATTGCAATACCAACCTGACCAGGTAAATGACAAACATATATGCCAAACTTCAGTAGCCTCTGTAAAGTCTTTCAAAAGTTAGCGTGTTTTCTACGGACGGACAGACAGACGGACATCGCTAGATCGACTTAAAATCGATCGAGGATCATAAATATATATACTTTATGGGGTCCTAGACCAATATTTCGATGTGTTACAAACGGAATGACAAACTTATATATACCCTCTATCACTAGAGTGGAGGGTATAAAAAAAGAGTTGCGATTTGGCAATTTTCAGACTAAAGCTAGCGTTTTTTTTTTCATCTAGCTGTAAAAAAAGTTTTTTTTTGTGGATTATCGGGAAATCCAATGACTTTTTATTTGCTGAGAATTTGTTTTAAACACTTTTAAAGGTATTTCTTAAACAATATTACCATAATAATTATAAATTGTTACATATGGTTTTGAATTGAGAAAAGTGTGAAAGAAAAATTTTAATTTTTCTAAAAATTTAGACATCCTGGTTTGTTTCTTACTAGTTTCATATTATCCAGTTATAATAATCTTCAGAAAAACTTTTAATGTCAAATTTATTTAGTTAATAGTCAATAAAACTCTATATGTGAAAATTATTAACAGATCGCAGCCGACAAGGATTGAACTCATCATCATCTGTAATACTTTGCTATTAACTGCTTGTAACGTACAATCACTCTAGACCGATACGCTAAGTAGGCTGTTAAGCAAGTATCAACTAAATCTGATTTTTTCAATTCGAGTGTGGTTGTTGCTGTTGTTTTTTCTAACAGAAGACTTTTGATACATTGCACGGTGGTCAATTCCGGCCAAAAATCATTTTATTTTTTTATTAAATCTTGATGAAATTTTGATGCTATATTATAGCTAATACTTCAAAACATACAACTTAAATCTTTTTTTGGGCCTTGTAACACTATATTATTGTCCATAGCGGTGCAAAGTGGAGTATTTTTTGCTTCTCATTTAACCTTTTTTTAAAATGTATATTTTAGTGTTCAATTAAAGTTGGCCATGCATTTTTCTTCACATTATTTTTGTAAGTTCGCTCATGGATTTTAAATTCCTATAGTAAATAATCATTCCATGCGGTTTTTGCAGATTTTGTGTGCGTTTCTGTCTTAACGTGATGTGTATAAAAATTAGATAAAAATTAAAAAAAAAACTCTAAAAAAAATAAATTTTGAAAGACCATAAAAATCAATTAGAGGCTATTAGAGGTTAGCTATAAAAAGCAGCTTGTACTTTTAACTATTAAAAGTAAGTATTTTCAATTTCAGCCCCTACTTTTACCGATTCTTTAAACCAGAGCATTTTCAGTGGACTCATTTTTTACAAATGGTGGACTTGTTTTAACCTACAAACTCCACCAAAATAGGGAATGTGAAGAGATGCTAACTTAAAACCCATAGATTTGAGTTAAAAAAACTTAAAAAAAGACGAAATAAAAAAAAAATATGGTTTAAGGGGGGTTGGAACTAAAAAACTGCCTCAATGTTAGCAATTTTTAAACAGCTAAAAAAATAAATACGTAATATTATTAAATTCTGTTTTTTTTCATTTCAAAGAAAGAACATTTTAGTATTTTTAAAAATTCATAACACAAAATTTGGTCAACTAGAATTTTCAGGGTTGCCAGTTAATCGTGTGTTGTTTTTTTAAAGGGAAAAATTGGCTGCGTTTTTACAGCAAAAACTACTAAACCGATTTTGATGAATTTTTTTTTTTTTTTTTGATAATTAAATTTTCAAGCACTTAACGTGGCCATTTTTTTTGAAAAAAATTATTTTTGTTGAAGATATGCTAACGTAAACTTAAAAAATAGAAAAATATCAATTTCTTATTTCATTCAAATATTAATTACCCGGTGAAAAATGATACAAATATGATCATATATGCGTTCATACAGCATCATGTATGTCCATATATGGAGCATATATGGATATATATGACGCTGTATGAAGACATATATGATCATATTTGCAACATATATGTCCATATACGTAAAATGAGGGCATATGCACATTAGGGTGGTTTTTTATTTTATTTTTTTTTGGAATTTCGAGGAGCGCGCAGCGGAGTTTTGTGACATTTGATGTTAAACTAATTGTGTAAAAATTTGAGCTAAATCGGATAAAATTAACCCGAGGCGCAAGAAGGTCAAAATTTCGAGAAAAAGCCAAAATGGCCAAATTTTGAAAAAACTTAAAAAATGTAAATTCTGTTGAAATAAAAAAAAACAAAATATTTTTTATTTAACTTTCTTGCAATAATACTCAGAAAAAATTATCTTTACTTTTTATGACGGCAGTAACACTTTCAAACATGAAATACAAAAATTACCATGTATTTTGGGGGGTACCTGAAATGAGTGTTTTCGATTTTTTGAAAATTTTATTAAACAAAAAAATTAAATCTTACTATTCTATAGCAATGGATTATTAAATACATCCTAAGGCTTAAATATTTAAAAAATTGGGGATATCCATCGACTCAATTTTTTTTTGGAGTCATTTGAGTTTTGCGGATTTCAAGGATATGCCCATTGGGCATATGCCCTCATTTTACGTATATGGACATATATGTTGCAAATATGATCATATATGACTGCATACAATTTCATATATGACCAAATATGCTCATATATTTACATATATGCATCCATATATTTACATATATGTAACCATATATGCTCATTTTTCACCGGGTAGGTCAAATTTTAAAACAATTGTCACGATAAGTATTAGAAAATTAAATAATCTACAAATCAAAAAAAAAAAATGTCATCAAAATCGGTTCAGTAGTTTTTGCTGTACAACTGCGGCCATTTTGTTTTTTAAAAAATAGCATCCCACAATTACCTGGAAACCCTGGCAATTCTTTGTCTTTTAAACTTTTAAAAATATTACGATTGTTAATATTTCAAATAAAAAAAACAGAATTAAAAAGTATTGCGTATCTATTTTTTTTAAATTGCTAACACTAAAGCTGTTTCTTTTAGTTCCAACACCCACCTTAATTAGTTTGATACATTTGACACGTCCATGCTTAGTTGGCCAACCACTATATTTGTATGTCCAACGTTTTGAAAAGAGATTAGATATATTGTTCTTAATTCGGATATAAAATTTTTGCTGGATATAAATGTCTGCATATACTTAGCAGACATGTTTGATACATTTGGGACGTCCATGGTTATTTAGCCAACCCCTGTATTTGTAGGTCCAAAATTTAGGCAAGGTATCAGACATGTTATTCTTAATTTGAATTTTAAATTTTAGCTATTTACATGCAGAAATAAGGAAGTTATTGATTTTTGGCCGGAATTGACCACCGTGCATTGTTTCAAAATTTATTAAGCGCTTTTTCGATATAAAAAGTTAGCATTATTTGTCAAACCAACAATGTTAATTTAACATTATCGTATTTTCCTCGTCTAACAGTTTTCGTACCTTCTGATATCAAGTTAAAAAATTTTAAGAGCGGGAGACAAAGAGCTTGCGCCATCGAACTGGACGTTTGATCAAACCAAAAAAAATCCCTTAAGTTCGATATAAATAAAAAAAAAGTGTTGCAGTTTGGCGATTTTCAGACTAAAGCTAGCGTTTTTTTCATCTAGCTGTAAAAAAAGTTTTTTTTTGTGGATTATCGGGAAATCCAATGACCCTTTATTTGCTGACAATTTGTTTTAAACACTTTTAAAGGTATTTCTTAAATAATATTAAGGGTCGAACCTGAATCAAATTGCGTCGCGCAAGACGTAAAAAAAACAAAAACAAACACATCAAATTTTAAATTTTTACGTCCGTTTGATTTAGGTACGTCACATTTAAATATTAGAAACGAAAAATTATTGGGCGTTACGCCTTACGCGACGCAATTTGATTCAGGTTGGACGCTAACATAAAAATTATAAATTGATACATTTTTTTAAAAATTATTAAGCGCTTTTTCGATATAAAAAGTTAGCATTATTTGTCAAACCAACAATGTTAATTTAACATTATCGTATTTTCCTCGTCTAACAGTTTTCGTACCTTCTGTTATCAAGTTCCAAAATTTTAAGAGTGGGAGACAAAGAGCTTGGTTTGATCAAACCAAAAAAAAATCCCTTAAGTTCGATATAAAAAAAAAAAAAAGTGTTGCAATTTGGCGATTTTCAGACTAAAGCTAGCGTTTTTTTCATCTAGCTGTAAAAAAAGTTTTTTTTGTGGATTATCGGGAAATCCAATGACTTTTTATTTGCTGAGAATTTGTTTTAAACACTTTTAAAGGTATTTCTTAAATAATATTACCATAATAATTATAAATTGATACATTTTTTCAAAATTTATTAAGCGCTTTTTCGATATAAAAAGTTAGCAATATTTGTCAAACCAACAATGTTAATTTAACATTATGGTATTTTCCTCGTCTAACAGTTTTCGTACCTTCTGTTAAAAAGTTCCAAAATATTAAGAGCGGGAGACAAAGAGCTTGTATAAACATTTGTGTATTTCATAAACAAAGCAGTGTTGCCAGTTTGGGGGTTTTCCCCCCAGATTTAGGGGGTTTTTTCTCATTTGGGGGTTTTTTTAGGGGGTATAAATTGTGATTATTTTTTTGGGGGTTTTTTTAGTCGTTTTTTGAAAAATGTTTAGGGGTTTTTTTTAAATATTTTTCATTTCAATATTTTACAAATATTGGCGCGAAGCAAAGAAAAACAAAAAGTTTATTTAAACAAAAGTTTAATTTTAAATTTCAAATTTCGATTTTATATTTATTTTATTTTAAATATTGGTAAACAACGCAAAATATTAACAACTTACTATGTATTTCAGGGATAGGGTTGCCAGATACTAGAAGTCAAATAACTGGAAAATCGAAAAAATTCAGCTGGATTTTGAAAAAATAACTGGACAGATACAATTTTTTTTTTGAATATATTATATTTTGAAGATATTTTTATTTTGGACTACTTTTCTAATATAACATCAATCAAATGGCCGCCTCTTGGCCACGGCGAAATGTGCCCTTTTAAAGCATTTCCATTACTTTTTCGATACTCTCGAAATGTTAATGTTGAGCTTGACACTGGTCTGAGGATTGTAGGCGTAAATTTTTTTGTAATAACACCACAAAAATAAGTCCGCAGTTGTCAAATCCAGAAATCTAGGCCAGATAAAATTCCCTGAACGTGCGAAATCAAAAAACGGGCACTCATCTGCAGATTTGACAATTCCGGACTTATTTTTGTGAGGTTATTTGAAATGCAAAATGAACGCCAACAATTCTCAGATCATAGACGAGGTCAAGGAAAACATTTGTGCCAAAATCAAAGTTATACTGCCCGAGATGCTCGAAAAAAATTGCAGCAAAAGCGCACATTTTACGTAGTTAAAATATGCATCTATTTGATTTATTTTATTTATAAATTGAATTTTAACATATCATTACAAATCATATACTGAATTAAACTAACCGAGACGGTTGACAATGACCATTGTCTTTTTGTAGCGAAACAGACCAACCCCTCTGGTGGGAATCGAACCCACGTCCCACAGACTTGTAAAATAGATTGTAAAATTTATTTTATAAAAAAAATTGTTTAATTAAAGAATTTTTTTTTTAACTGGACAAATTATATTTAAACTGGAAACTGGACCAGACTCAAAATAACTGGACAATCCAGGCCATTCCAGGCCGTCTTGCAACCCTATTCAGGGATGAGATATAGGAATTTCGATTTTGTATCAAATATGATTTTGATAATTGCTTTTTTGACCTTCAAAGAGAATTGTTTTTAGACAGCACTGCTTAACATAACAAATCGAAGGTTTTTGGCTCGCTGATTGCAAATCTGTACTCCAAATTTTTCCATCATGTCTAGAATTTTAGTTATTCGCGGTTTAAAATCCAAAAATAAGCGATTTTGCCTTTTTTGAAAGCCTGCACAGCACCCATTGGATGGAAAAAAATTGGTATCAAGCGTAGGAGTAGAATGGAATTGTGGTCTCATAAATGTGATAAAAAATTATGAAGCTATTGCACTATTATTGGCCAAACACGTATAAAAAAACACTTTAAAAATTATAAAAAGCACCATTTTTAAAAGGCCTTAAACAGAATATCGTAACAAAATCGCAGAGAAATATTTCCATTTGTAGCTGATTTTGTATAGTACAAATAAAGATGATGATGTGCTGGATATTTCTGATGACATCAAACAATTTACATAATTTTGAATTGTGTAAGTTTTTTAGTTTAAAATTTTTAGGGGTTTTATTTCCAAAATTGCTTAAATCTAGGGGTTTTTAACATTTTTTGAGGCTGAACAAAAAATTATATTTTAATTTTATTTTATAAATTTCACGAAAGCTAAATTTTTTCAATTTAAAATTTTTTAGGGGTTTTTTTTGACAATCGCCCTAATCTATGGGTTTTTGAAAATTTTTTAGGGGGAAGAAAAAAAAGTACCTGGCAACACTAAAACAAAGCGACATCAACCTGCTTGTTGTTGTATTTTTATGCTCTTAGTTGTGAATTTTGTTGACATTCGTGTTAAATATGTGAATATTGACGATTGTGTTCGGGTTCTACGCGCTATAGGTGCCGATCACTGCCGTAGACCCACCCTCAAATATACCGATTAATTTAGAATCACTTTTTGGGTCGATTTAGTTATGTCAGTCCATCTGTCCTTCCTTTGGCCCAAGGCAGAAGTCTATTGAAATTTAAAAAAATCTGTCAATGTTTAGAATTTGGCGCAAATGACTCTAATAATCGTATTATGATATGTATCCTTCCAAAATTAGCATGTAATCGTACTTGTATACACAAACAACAGTTTTGAATTTTACTGGGATAGAACAGTTCTTCTTGTAGCCAACTTACAAAATCTGTCGAAATTAGAGTTTTTCACGGGAATTCCCGTAAATTTTCGATCCCGAAATCCCGGGAAATAGAGCGGGAATTCCCGGGAATTTTCATTTCTCTGAAATTGTTGATTTTTCGACTTTTATTGATTATTTTGTATGTGATTTTTTAGAGATTTTATTAAAATTCTTGATAATTGATGGCAGAAACGTATGCAGGGAACAAGAGGGCTTAAAAAGTATTTCAAGAGAGACCTTCTAACTAAAAAATATCATAAAATCTGAGACTTACAAAATGAAAAAAGTCTCACAATATCTAAATCTTCGATTGGATATAATTATCAAAACCTAATACTACTACTTTTTTTCAGAAGCAGAAAAATTTTCTTTCTGAAACCTGCATTAGAAAAATTTGCAGTATGATTATTTGTTTCTATAGAAAATATTTGTGCCTCTGGACATGATTCTTTTTAAATCGATAAATTGATATAAAATCTGGAATGACTCTGAAATTAACGGGTTTTTCTTTTAGAAACCAGAATTTCAAATTTTTTTAAATAATTTTTTGGGGTAAATGTTCTTATAATTTTATTTCTCTGAAACAGTTACATTCAGTTTCAGAGACATAATTGAGAAATTCCTCTGAATCAGTTTCATTCAGTTAAAAATACTTTTAAAAGACTTCGACATATTTGGGCCGTTTTTTTTTTTATAAAAACTGTGTAACAAAAATCGTACTTTTTTTCTCGAAACTTATTTTTTTTTTGTTTTAAAGGTACAAAATTAGATTTTGATGGTGTATAAACATTATAAATAGTATAATCGCATTCATTAAGTTTTTTTTATATTTTTTTGACAAAAAAAATTGGATTTTTAGTTTTTGCGGGAATTCCCGGGATCCCGGGAAATTTAAAAATGAATCCCGCTTTCCCGGGAAATGAAAAAGTCCGGGAAAAGAAAAACTCTAGTCGAAATTCACATAAATCTATAAATATATATCCAATCGGTCCATGTTTGGACTTGGGACCCATTATCGGAAAAACACTGGTGTATGGTATCATATGATCGGTCTTAGGTTAGGTTAGGTTGTAAGTGGCTGCTGACGTTTTACGTCAACACACGTAGACTCTGAGGTCCATTGTGATACCACGGGATCGAAATAGGTTTCCCTACTAGTCCCTGTCGTTAAACCAGTTTGAGCTTCTTATGAAACTCCTTAGATGTTGAATTTTGACATCCGACAAATCTGAAAGATCGTACAGCTCCCTAGATCCCAGTGAAGCAAGTCGCTGACCAGAAAGTGCCGGGCAATGGCAAATAAAGTGTTCGATAGTTTCCAACTCCTCTTCATCCATGCAACTTCGGCAAAAGTCATTTGACGGCACATTTAACCGCTCTGCGTGCTTCCCTATAAGACAGTGTCCGGTAATTATAGAAACCACCGTCGAAATCTCTCCTCTTGGAAGCGATATCAGCTCACTTGTGCGCCCCTGATTAAGAGAAGGCCAAATCAGTCGTGTTGTCTCACACGTCCATCCATTTGCCCATCTTTGATTAGTCTCCGTCGCAGAACAAAGCCGTAGGTTTTGCTTGCAAGTTTCTAGAGGCATACCAACACATTCCAATTCTGTTGGAACCTGTAAGGTAGTTCCTAGTCTTGCAAGCTCATCGGCTTTGCAATTCCCTGGAATGTCTCTGTGCCCTGGGACCCATATGAGTCGTATGTTAAACTGCTTGGCCATCTCATTTAAAGACGTGCGGCAGTTAAGGGCAGATCTTGTTTTCAGAAACATTGAATCCAAGGACTTGACCGCGGCTTGACTGTCAGTATAGATGTTGACTGCGGTTGTAGACAAGACATTGCAGCTCAACCAGTCAGCCACTTCCTTTATTGCCAGCATCTCTGCCTGGTAGACACTGCAATGATCTGGCAATCTACGAGCCAGGCTCAATCCAAGCTCTTCCGAATAGACCCCAAAGCCCACTTGTTCGTGCAGCCTCGATCCATCTGTGTAAAAATTTATGGTAGCTCCACTTCCCGGAGTATCCCCCATCCAAGACTCCCTGGATGGTATCATAGTGGTAAAGTGGCGCTCAAAGAGGCTCAAAGAGGGAGCACAATCCACATTTTGTGGTATTGTTATCTTTTTCAAGATCGCGCTATGGCCACAATCGCTGCTCCTCCATTGCAGCGTGCTATTAAGTCGAATTGCCGACGCAGCTGCATACTGCCTACCCAATATGTCCAAGGGTATCAGGTGAAGGAGGATGATCGGTCTTGCCCAACTATGATTTTCTTACTTGTTTTTCTTGGACATAAGCAATTTGTCATTAAAATTCCCTTGTTAAAGGGAAAATGACCTCGAGCTAACATAAACCTACTCAAAAATATAATATTTTAAAGGTCGAATAAAACAACTTTTATTTTTTTATTAAAAATTAAATAAAATTTGGAAAAAAATTAAATAATTTTATGCCAGAAAAAGTTCAAAGTTCTGCACTTGCACCCAGGGGATTATAAAATGTCGTTTCATTTTTGCCAATCCCCTTTTGTGGGCGTGGATTATAAAAAAAGTATTTAAACAAAGAATAAATTGTATTACTTAAGTTCAAAAAGCACAATAAATAAATGTTAAAACATTTTCCGCCAGGGGAAAAAGTGATCCCCGAACCTATCAAAATGCTTGCCACCATTGTGAATAATCTCTTAGGTGCAAATTGTTCAATTGTTTACTTGTTTTAAAAAAAAAATCTTGCCCTTTTAAGAAACTATTAACAACCCAGCAACAAACTGCAGCACAATATACAAATGCTTAAAAATAATAAATAATTGTTATTTTTTATTGTAAAACTTCAATATATATTTTTTTAATTAGTTGTAAACAATAAAATTTTTCTTAAGAATATCTTGTATAGCTGCTCAAATCTAAGGTTTAAAACTACAATGTAAAGGTCATTTAAACAATAAAAACAAATTATAATTATAATTTGAATAATTTAAATAAATTAAACATTTTAATCAGAAAATAACAAATCTCGGAATTGTATAAATAAATACATATTTATTTATTAAACACCATGAGATGACGTACCAACAACATCACTCTCGATTTCATTTGAATTTCTTATTGAATTTGTTTCACCTTCTCTATAAAAGTCTAAAGAAAAAAAAAACGAAAATGCTTAAACAAGAAAATAAAACAGGTTAATGAAAAAATACACCCAACTCTCAATAAAACGTTAGAGCTGATTGTAGGAAAATGTATGAAAAAATTTTGCAAGATCATCTTCAGTCGGCAACCAGCGGTCGAAGTTGAAAAAAATGACATATTTCGACCAAAATTCATGTCCGAATTTTTTTGACTAAATTGGAAAAATATTGGAAAAATATTTTAAAAAAATTCCGAAACCATGATTTTGGTACACAAATGCTGATTTTTAAACATAACAAGTAGAAAAATTTAATTCGACTTGGTCGAATCTATGAATACCCTCCACAATGTTATCTGATAGTAATTTTCTAAAAAAAAATTTAAAAACATTGCATTACAAATTTTTTATTAGAAATATGTATATTATTTTGAGTCAAACTTTCTTTTAATCAATCAAATTTTTTTGAGTGTACAATTTTTTTGACGTCAACATTTTTTTGAGTCTGCCATTTTATTCAAAAAAATAATAATGTGTAAATTTTTTTTTTTGAGTGTAACATTTTTTTTTTGAGTGTAAATTTTTTTTGAGTGTAAATTTTTTTTAGTGTACAAATTCTTTGAGTAACAAATTACTTTGTAAAATATTTTTGTTGTTTTATACCTACATATATGTAATACAAAAAAAAACTATTTCACATATTTTCCTCTTTTTATATTACCATCCTTTTCTTTAAAAACCAAAAACAAATTAATATTCAATCATACACATACTTTATTTGATTTTTTCCCGTTACATACAGTTACACTAACAATAACAAAACAATAACAAATATTTACTTGTCTAATAACTAAACTGCACCCCACGACAAGAAAACAAACAAGTAGAAAAATTAAATTCGACTTGGCCAAATCTATGAATACCCTCCACAATGCCCATTTTAAGTGATAGTAAATTTTCTAACGTGAAAAAAATAACAGTTATAATTAGAAATATTTTATTTTGTGTAAAAATTTTTTTTTAGTAATTTTTGAAAAAAAAAAAAATACAAATTTTTTTTTGAGTGTAAATTTTTTTTTGAGTGTAAAATTTTTTCGAATTTTACATTCAAAAAAAAAATTACTAATTTTTTTTTGAGTGTAAATTTTTTTTTGAGTGTAAAATTTTTTCGAATTTTACATTCAAAAAAAAATTTACTAATTTTTTTTTGGGTGTAAAATTTTTTTTGAGTGTAAAATTTTTTTCGAGTGTATTTTTTTTTTGTTTTGGTATAAAAATATTTTTGAGTGACAAAAATACGTTTTAAAATATTTTTGTGACTTACCAATGGGTTTTAAAGAGGTTTAACTGGTTTTCACCACGTGAATTTAAGGTGAAGCTAATCTGATATTCACGGTTTTGCTAATAACTTTTGAACCACTGGACCGATTTGGGTGAAATTCAATACGAACTAGGCTGGAGGAACGAAAAACATATATGCCAAGCTTCAGCATCCTCAGAATTGATTTTCGAAAGTTATAGTGCTTTTTATCTCATAAATTCACGAAAAACCCTTGCCGAAATTCAGTCTTTTGCTCATAACTTTTGAACCACTGGACCGATTTCGCTGGATTGCAATACCAACCTGACCAGGTAAATTCCCAACATATATGCCAAACTTCAGGAGCCTCCGTAAAGTCTTTCAAAAGTTAGCGTGTTTTCAACAGACAGACAGACAGACAGACGGACAGACGGACGGACGGACGGACGGACGGACGGACATCGCTAGATCGTCTTAAAATCGATCGAGGATCATGAATATATATACTTTATGGGGTCCTAGACCAATATTTCGAGGTGTTACAAACGGAATGACAAACTTATATATACCCTCTATCACTAGAGTGGAGGGTATAACAACAACAAGTTTTACAAAACTGGTATTTCACCATGCTATTAAAACTTGTTTAACGAGTTTTCAACAGTTTAAGGTGAAACAAATCTGATATTCAGTGCATTGCTTATAACTTTTGAACCACTGAACCGATTTTGCTGAAATTCAAAACCAAACAGCCTTGGGGAACAACAAATATATATGCTAAGCTTCAGTCCCCTCAGAATTGTCTTTCGAAAGTTATAGTGGTTTTAATCTTGTAAACTCGAAAAATACCCTTCCCGAAATTTACTATTTTGCTCATAACTTTTGAACCACTGGACCGATTTCGCTGGATTGCAATACCAACCTGACCCGGTAAATGAAGAACATATATGTCAAACTTCAGGAGCCTCCGTAAAGTCTTTCAAAAGTTAGCGTGTTTTCAACGGACAGACAGACAGACGGACGGACGGACGGACGGACGGACATCGCTAGATCGACTTAAAATCGATCAAGGATCATGAATATATATACTTTATGGGGTCCTAGACCAATATTTCGATGTGTTACAAACGGAATGACAAACTTATATATACCCTCTATCACTAGAGTGGAGGGTATAAAAATTATTTTTTATCCAAATTGGTCTCAAAAGTTGGACAATGTTAATATATAAACACGATTTTAGTCCGAAAATTCTGAGCAGAATCTATGGACCCAAATCGCAAAATCCAATTTTTATATATTTTAGATAACACACTTAACATTTTCCAACTTTTGTTATCTAAAAACAAGTAAGAAAGTAATAGTGGGTCAAGACCGACCATATGATAACCTAAACCAGTGTTTTCCAGAAAATGTTCCAAGTCCAAACATGGACCGATTGAATCTATCTTTTGTAAGATCTTTATTTAGTGTAGAAAACAAACACAGATCAAATTTTAGTGGAATTGTTTATTTTTTTGCCAATAGAATAGATCAAATTTTAGTGGAATTGTTTATTTTTTTGCCAATAGACCGATTAAACTGAATATCGGTCGAAACTTTAATAGGCGGAACTAAGTCCAAAAATGGTCCAATTATACTCCGACTTGATAAGGTTACTTAAGTACACAATTAACACCTAAAAATAAAATTTTTATCAAATATTTCCATTTTTATGAATTTTGAGGGAATTATTTGAATATCGGGAGGGTGGTTTGTATGGGGACTACGAGAAGGACTGTCCCGATTTTTTTGAAATTTGGAATGATCATTCGTGCATACAAAATTTGATTACCTGTTAAACTTCAAAGCAATATCTATTATAATACGGATATTAGAGTCATTTAAGCCTAATCCAAAGGGGGCGTTTGTATGGGCTGTAGGCAAAATCGCCCTAAGAAAAATGGCCCAAAAAAGAAAAGGAAAATTCACCCAAAAATTTTTCATACAAATTTGGGTCATATTTCATATGAAAAGTTACCCAACATTTTTGGGCAAATTTTAATAGTTTTTGGGCAAAATTTCGAAATTAAAAATTGTGTGATTTTTCATTACGAAAAATTACCCAAAAATTATATATGAAAAATTGCCCAATTTTATTTTGGTTTTATTTTTTGTCAAAATCTTAAAATGTCAAAACTGAAATATGTATGTCACAATAAATCAGTTATTATTATTTTTAGAAACAGTTTTTTTTTTTAATTATATATTTATCTAACCAAGAATTAGCTGAAGCAAAACCGTTCCGTTGTTGCTAAGATACAAAGGCTCTGGTGGAATCGAACCCAAAACCCCTGCTCTTACATGCAGATTACCATGCTATATATTAATCTATCGCAGCGCAGTAGAAAATCAAAAGTAATGAATTTAAAAACAGCATGCAACTCCGATGAAAGCGCCGCAGGCGAAAAATTTCACAAAAAAATTTTACCAAAAAACAGTGGCGTATACAGGGCCCCCGGGCCCCCCCCGAAATGATTTCACAAATTTCAGGATTTGGTATCAAATAACAAGTACCATATTAAAAAACTTCTTAAAAAAAATCGAAAAACATTAAGAATCAAAAATTTGTTAAAGAAAAATGTTTTGAAACTGAAAATTTTTCTGTTAAAAAAATTTAAAAATTTGAAAATTTTTTCTTAGAATTTGAAACTTTTCAACTTAAGATTCTAATGAAAAAATATCTTAGAACCTGAAGTTTTATGTACACAAAAAATTAACCTAATTGTATATAAAATGTAGTTAAATCTTAAAATGCGACTTTGTCTTTTAGAAAAATGTCTCAGAACGAAACTATTTCTTAAAAATAATGTCTCAGAGTCTTACACTTTTCTAAAAAAAATGTCTCAGAACCTTAAACTTTCTATAAGAAAACTGTCTGAGAATCTAAGACTTTTCTTTAGGAATAATGTCTTTTTCTATATGAAAAATGTCTCAGAAAAATGTTTCAGAATCTGAGAACTTTCTATAGGAATAATGTCTCTGGATCTGAAAAATGTCTCAAAATCTGAGATTTTTTTTATAAAAAAAATTCTTAGAATCTGAGGCTTTTCTAAATGAAAAATGTTTTAGAATCTCAGAACTTTCTATAGGAATAATTTCTCTGAATTTTTCTTACAATCTAGGAAAATGTCTCAGAATCTTATACTTTTTTTACGAAAAATGTCTCAAAATCAACGAATTTTTCTTAAGGAAAATTATCTCAAAATCTAAGATTTTGTGTATAGGAAAAACGTCTCAGAGACACAAGCTGAGATTTTTTGTATATAAAATGCTCAAAATCTGAGACTTTTTCTATTGTAAAATATCTTTGTCTATAAGAATAATCTCTCAAATCTGAGTAATTTTCTATGGCAAAAATATTTAAGAATCTGAGACTTTATCTTTAGGAAAAATGTCTCAGAATCTGAGGCTTTTTCTATATAAAAAATTTTTCAGAATCTGACAATTTCCTATAGGCAAAATGTCTCAGAATCTGAGACTTGTTTTATAGGAAAATGTCTAAGAATTTGAGACTTTTTCTATAGGAAAAGTGTTTAAGCATCTGGACTTTTTCAATAAGAAAATGTCTCAGAATCTAAGAAATTTTCTGCAGAAAAAATGTCGGCGAATCTGAGGCATTTTCTATAGGAAAAATGTCTCAGAATTTGAAATTTTTTCTATAGGAAAAATGTCTAAGAATCTGAGACTTTTTCTATATGAAAAATGTCTAAGAATTTTAGACTTTTTCTGTAGGAAAATTTTCTTAGAATCCGAGAATTTTTACTTTAGGAAAAAGTTTTTAGAATCTAAGACTTTTGTATACTGTTTTCTTTTTAAAAAGGTCTCAGGATCTAAATTATTTTTCTTATAGAAAAAGCGAAGATTTTCTCAGAATCTGAAATTTTTTGTAGAATGTTTGAGAATCAGAAAAAATGTGCTAGACTAGAAATATCTCAGATTCTGGGAAAATGTCTTACAATCGGAGTCTTTTCTTTTGGAAAAGTATTTTATAAATATGTTTATAGAATCATTTTCTAAAGTGACTTTTTCCCGAGAACCGTTTTCCATTGAAAATATGATTTAGAGTCTTTGACTTTTTCTATAACAAAAACTGTGTTAACTGGAAATTGTCATAGAATCTTAGACTTTTCTTTGAAAAAAATTAAGATAATCTTCTTTGTAAAAATTAATCAGCATCTGATACAATTCACTCTTTAAAAAAAGGCTTAAGTCTCTCAAAAAATTTTAATATATAAAACAAATTTTATTTTTTCCCCCCAGCAGTTTTAAACTTACGCAAAAATTAAGAATCTGATTGTGTTACATTCAGTTCAAGGAAAAGATCGAGAAAAATTCTAAAACATGTGCTGTTTTGTAAATTTAAAAAAAAAAAAAAAAAATTAAAAAATTTTGGGCCCCCAGCGAAATAAAATCCTGGATACGCCCCTGCCAAAAAAACGCGCGATTTTTTGTTAAAATTTGTTGGTGAAATTTTTGCCTGCGGCGCTTTCATTGGAGTTAATTACAATTTTTTTTATTTCGTTAAAATTTAAGATTCACACTTAAAACTTTTACATCAATTGCATATGTATTTTACGGGCTGTATTCTCAAAACAACGATCTATAAAAATAAATAATAACCAAGTAACCTATGGTCTTATCTTAACAGTTTTTGTCTTTGTCTTTAAGTTCTTCTGCGTAGCCGGCCTGCGGCCGGGCTTAGGGATTACAAACTCCATGCCTTAGACCCACCCTCTCCGCAAAAGAAAGCTTTTCTGTGTAGTATGTGTTTTGAAAATTATGTGGTAGAAAAATCTTTTTTTATTTTGGGCCATTTTTCACTTCTTTTTGTGCTTTTTTTCGTTAATTTTGGGCGAAGTTTCGTATTTTTCTTTTTGGATAATTTTTCATATTTTTTGGGCGATTTTTCCTAAAATTTTTTGGGCGATTTTTCTTTGGGCGATTTTGCCTACAGCCGTTTGTAGGGGGGCTAGGTCTTAACATGGACCGATTTTTTCCAATTTGAAAAGGCTTCGTCCTTAGGCCAAGTTTCAAATTTCAAGTCAATTGATTGAAAATTCCGACCTGTATCGTGCTTAAACCGATAGATGGACAGACAGACGGACGGACGGACATCGCTAAATCGACTCAAAAAGTAATTCTGAGTCGATCGGTATACTTGAAGGTAGGTCTAGGACCAATATTTCGGGTAGTTACAAACATCAGCACAAACTTATTATACCCTGTACCACAGAGTGGTGTAGGGTATAAATATTAAAAATATATAAAAACACGATTTTGGTCCGAAAATGCTGATCAGCATCTGTGGACCAAAATCGCAGATCAGCATTTTTGACTAAAATCGCATTTTTATATTTTTTTTAATATTTTTTAGAAACCATCTGATAGCATCTGTGGGCCAAAATCGCGGTATTGGACTTTTTTAAATAATTTTCCAATAAAGTACGCAAAATTTCCAAATTTTTGAGCCGGATTTGGTCAAAAAATTCAGACATTAAATACGTATTTTTTTTAACTTTGACCGCTGGTTGCCGACTGAAGATGAAATTTTTTCAGAAATTTTCCTACAATCAGTTTTAACGTGCCCATCGTTTGTCAGGTATTACGACATGAAATTCGAAAATTTAAATTTGAAGGAACGCCCTACTAAGCAAGGTATAGCGAAACTGACAAAAAGTTCTAGATCAACATCTATGGCGAACCTTAAAGGACAAAATGGAGTATTGAGACAACGGGGTCAGAACCCATGGGGTCCAAAGCCAATGGTGTCTGGATCGAATTTAGTCATCAAATGTGTATGAACTAGGAAAAATAAAATATGTCGCCATTAGGCACGTCTCCGAAACAGAAAATGCAAATTCCTTCATTTGTGTCTGCAATTCCAGATCATGTTGGTAACCCTTGCGAAATAATGTAAGAGACAAAAAAGTTGAAAGAAAGTATGAAGTGAGGTTGAGATTGCTAGAAATAGGATTGTAGTGTTGGAAACTGTCAAAATTTATTCTGTAGAAACTATTAATATTCACACATATAAAAAACAGTTTTCATTAACAAGACAAACCGACATTTAAAATTCTACTAATGATAACACTAACTGGGGTGTTTGAAACCGGTATGGGAAATACAAGAAAAGTCTATAATTTTTAGAAATTCAATTTTTCTTCTGAATTTTTTTTTTCAACTTGAACCCTTATAAAAAAATATAATTAGAGCCCGTGCTCGATCTGTACTTACAGAAAAAATCAAATAAAATTACTGACAAAATATGTCGCCATTAGGCACGTTTCCGAAACAGAAAATGCAAATTCCTTCATTTGTGTCTGCAATTCCAGATCATGTTGGTAACCCTTGCGAAATAATGTAAGAGACAAAAAAGTAGAAAGAAAGTATGAAGTGAGGTTGAGATTGCTAGAAATAGAATTGTAGTGTTGGAAACTGTCAAAACTTATTCTATAGAAACTATAAATATTCACATATATAAAAAACAGTTTTCATTAACAAGACAAACCGACATTTAAAATCCTACTGATGATAACACTAACTGGGGTGTTTGAAACCGGTATGGGAAATACCAGAAATGTCTATAATTTTTAGAAATTCAATTTTTCTTCTGATTTTTTTTTTTTTCAACTTGAACCCTTATAAAATTTTTAGTTCACTTTTTTTTAGTAAAAATAAAAAAGTGTTTGCACGCAAATTTGTTTGTATTCAAACTTTTTTTTGGCATTGTAAAGTTTAATCACGAGCTCGGCACATCAAACATTTTTCACTTGCTATACCCACCAACCACAGTATGGGGGTATACTTACTTTGTCATTCCCCCCCCCCCCCCCCCCAAAAAAAAAGACGCCCCTGTTTTTTTTAACGTGTTGGAGGGTATCAAAACATTCGGCACAGCCGAATTTAACACTCTCACTTGTTTTTAAATCAATTTGGATGCAGATTTAAATTAAAAAATTTATAAATAGATGTGCAAAAAAAGTCTATCGAGGTAGCGGTGTTTACTCTATAAATATACAAAATTCAGCAAAAATAAATAAAAATTCACAGAAAAACCTGTCTAGATGTCTGATGTAGAAGAAGATGCGTTTAATTCATCTTGAAAATTGCAAAAGTCAAAAATGGTTGATAATTTTTTTTTGCACAAACCCCAATATCAAGTGTTTGTTGAGCTTAAAACTTGTCTTTTTATTAAATACAAACGTGTGGTCTTTTTTTATATACATATTGACAGTGACTACAAAAAAATAACAAATTATCACTTTAGATATGTAGAAAAAATATATACAATATAATGAGTTTATTTGCAAAGAGGGGTGTTCACAGACTGATCTATAAATTTCATAACTTAGGACGTGACAAGAAAATCAGGGTATTAGGAACAAATAAGAACGCTATTTGGTTTTGCCTTAGCAGGAAAATATATTTTGAGTTTATAAATCATCATTCCAAATTTCAAAGGAGTTGGACCAGTTTTACTTGTAGTTCTACCACTTGGATCCAGGGGATTAAAATATGTAATTTTTTTATGGGGTAGCCCTTTTGTGGGCGTTGATATAAGAAATTCATTTATATAAAAGAAAATTGTATTTCTTAAGTGTAAAAATCATATACAGTGGGCGACAATACATTGGAAACTTTTTTATAGTAGATGCATTTTGTTAAAGACAAAGTTAACAATACTAAACGTTATTATTATCAAACGAGTATTTTTTTGAAAAATGCTATGTAGGTAATTTATAAAGCTTTAATTTAAGCTTAATGGCGTCCTGATTGAGTAAATAATAAATGTTTTACGAGGGTCGATCTGAAAAATTAAATTATTTATAGACATTCATTGAACATTTTTTAAAAATATTTCTAAGCCGATTTTTTCCAAGTTCAAACATTAAAAATTTAAATAAAAAGTCCAGTAGTTTTAATTCAGTGGTCAAATAATTTTTCCAACAACCCAAACAAACAGTGACATTTTTTAAGTAAAGTAGAAAAAATCCACATTTTATGACATCCAATTCTTTTGACCATCAATTTTTTGTAAACAAAGAAAAAATGTAATTATTTTAATACTATACACTTAGATGTACAAAACAATTGGAGGTCAAAAAATATGGATTTTTTCTACTGTACTTAAAAAATTTCACTGTTTGTTTGGGTTACTGAAAAATTATTTGACCAAAAGTATTGGACCTTTTTTTAAATTTTTAATGTTTGAACTTGGAAAAAATCGACTAGGAAATATTTTTAAAAAATGTTCTAAAAAATGTCCATAAATAATTTCATTTTCCAGATCAACCCTCGGAGCACATTTCTTATTTACTCAATCCGGACGCCATTAAGCTTAAGTTAAAGCTTTATAAATTACCTACATCGCATTTTTCAAAATAATACTCGTTTGATAATAACGTTTAGTATGTTAACTTTGTCTTTAACAAATTTCATCTGTTATAAAAAAGTTTCCAATGTATTGTCGCCCACTGTAAATGAATTTGCTTAGATTTATCGCAAGGGAGAAAATGTCCCCCATCGTCATCCGAAATCGCCTATCCCAGCAGAAATTTTGCTGAACTGGCAGCAGCTTTTGGAAAGGAAACTCGAGTGAAGGAGCGCATCCAAACCTGCTGAATTCATGCATGATTTTCTAAGGCGATGTCACACTTTAGAGCGCTAGTTGGATACACCGAAAAAGCGCTCTTTAGATGCTCTGAATTCACATCTCTTTAGAGAGCTGAAAAAATCGCTATAAAGATGCAGTGAGCTATTTAAGCAGAATAAATATAAAGAAAAACATTTGACAATTTCTGAAATACAAAATCTGAAATCTAATGACTTTTTCTGAATACAATTTGAATATCTTGAATACAATTGACTAATTCTGAAAATCAGTTGACTCCCTGCAAGCATTTGGAAGAAATATCGCCTAAGGGTGAATTACTCAATGAAAAGTTAGCTGCTAACTGACGATTTAACGGAGCCTTATGTCAAAATTTGTATGAAAAATTTAACGGAGAGTTATTTTATAACGGAGCATTGAGTAATCCAGCATAAGAGATCTAATTACACTTGAAAAATTTCCAATTATATTTCGAAAATTTCAAATTATTTTTCCAAAAAATGTTTAATTACATTTCAAACATTTTCAATTAATGGCGTGTTTTTTTCGAGTTTGTTATAAATTTTCCATACAAATTTAAGTAGATATACACTTGGTAAGTAGGGATATTTATATATTCTAAAAAGTTAAGTATTTATAAAAAGTGGTGTCAAATCTTGAAATTTTCGGTTTTGTCAATTACCAACACTGTTCTTTATGTCGAAAAGTCAAAAAAATAAATAAATAAAATTCCAAAAATTAGTTTGATTATTTTAAATTCGTACCAAAAAAAAATAGAAAACTATTACAATAATTTAATTAATTTTATAAATTCAATAAAAAGAAATATTTAAACATTAAAATGAAGTGATACCAAGTACATTTTAGAAATTAAAAGTCTTGCCAAAATTTTTATGATAAGTAGTGATACGGTTTTTTTACTAGTAGTTATAGTTATATATAAAAAACTATAAAAAAAAAACACGCCTTATATTGGTAATTTTTAAAATATAATTGGATATTTTTAAATATAATTAGAGTGTCAAAAATATGATTGGACATTTTTTGTAATATAATTTGTATTTTCTGAAACTAAAGTGGAAATGGTGTACTCAATTTTTTTTTTTTTTTTCATTAAAAATATGTTAAAGGTGCAATGATTGAAGCACTCTTTGCAGCGCTGATTAATGCGCAATAATGATGCAGTGAAATCATGTGTCTTTGTCCAAAACTCATGGTTTTTTATTCAAAAAGTGTTAAATATATTTAAAAGGAAAGTATGTGTGAAATTTTATCAAAATATAATTTTATATTTTGAGTTTTATATAAAAAATCTTAACAATTAAAAATTTAAATTTTTTCCCCTTACTTTTACTGCATCCTCAAGAGCGCTCTTTGGATGCGCTTCGGTATGCTATAAAAAGATGCTGTGTCGCCAAAATCTCAATTTATTTTTGCTGGGATGTCAAATGCAATTTTTTCGAAAATTACGAAAAATGCCCTCCTGAATTTTTTGTGTGGATAGACAAACATCTAAACTTTTTTAAATGTGGTTAGATTTTGTGATAAATTTACTTTTTTAAAAAATAAAAAAATTTCAGAACGGGCTCTGAAAATTTTTAATCGATAGCACAGCTCAACAAGAAAATGCGTATTGGATTCAGGTTAGTGATTTAAATAGTGTTTGTTGCGCTAATTCCAAATCCGGAGCCCAAATTTGTCTATCACGTCAGGATTTTGAGTAATTCGCAGTTTAAGTGCCGAAAAAGGGCATTTTTGACCAATTTAAAAGCTTATAAAATAATATCCTGACATGCGAATGACTTGGTATCAAGCTCACTCGAAAGTCTGTAATTTTCTCTTAAAGATAAGATTAAATGTTCTAAAAATTTAATTTTTTAAAATGGTAAAGAAATCATTAGCGAAAAACCTTATATTTTTTAAATATTTAGTTTATATACACCCGAGTAAAAAAGTTTTTTATATAATTTTATATAATTATATAAAATTTGATAAAATTATATATAATTATATAAAATTTTATAAAGAAGTTTTTGTTTTCAAAAAATTTGATAAAATTACATAAAATTATATATAATTTGATAAAATTATATGAAATTATATCCGAATTTTTTTTATATAAAATTTTATCAAATTTTATATAATTTTATATAATTTTATAAAATTTTATCAAATTTTATATAATTTGATATAATTTTATAAAATTTTATATAAAACAAATTTTGATATAATTATATATAATTTGATAAAATTATATATAATTTTATCTAATTTTATAAAATTTTATCAAATTATATATAATTAGATATAATTTTATAAAATTTTATATAAAAAAAATTCGGATATAATTATATATAATTTTATCAAATTATATATAATTTTATCTAATTTTATCAAATATATATAATTATATATAATTTTATCAAATTATATATAATTATATATAAATTTTTTTACTCGGGCACTGTGTTTTTTGACAAATTTCCATACAAATTCATACGTAAATTTTAGATTTAAAGCACTTGTTGCTAATGATTTTTTTACCATTTTAGAAAATTTAACTCCAAGAAAATTTGATCTTAGCTGAAAGAGAAAATTACACACTTTCGAATGAGCTTGATACCAAGTCATTTGCATGTCAGGATCTTATTTTATATGCGTTCAAAAATGGTAAAAATGGGCCTTTTTTGACACTTTAACCGCGATTTTCTCAAAATTGTGACGTGATAGAAATATTTGAGTGACCGTTTTGGAATTGGGGCACCAAGATCTATCAACTTTTTCTGGTTTCATCCAAAACGCAGCGACAAACCTCAGATTTGTAGAGCGGTGTAGTCCTTAAAAAAATATACAAGAATGTAAATTTTTGAGATTGTGCTGCATTTCGTTTTATTTTGATAAATATCACTGTGCAACAAGAAAAATGAGCCTCAATGGCTTCAACGCCATATGAAAGTAGACCATCATGTGAACAAAATCACCAAAGGGTTTTGCAAAGTCAGTTCGGATTTCTTTTGTATAGCCCACTGAAGTTTTTATATTTTTATCAAAGGCGTTTGGAAAACGTCGAAAATACTATAATAAGAACACATCTGAGCTTCAAAATATTATTTGATGTCTTCAGTGAAATTTTATGGCGGTTCTTTTCTTTGAACATTTTAACCCTCTAGCTGCCATTTTAAGGGGTCATTTTAGTCCATTTTCAAAAACTGAACACAGAAGTCTAATAAAACGTCCATTTAGAGGGTTAAAATGTTCTACAAATATTTTTTAGGGGTCGTCAAATGTTCAAAGTTTGTGCGACATGCGAAAAATGCTTAAAAAGGATCAATTATAAATAATCAATGTTTGTTATTTTTTTTTTACCAAAGCAGTGTTAAAAATATCGACAAAACCAGTGCAAATATACTTTTAAGCTAAAAATGATGTTCTGATGTGTTTTATAAAATTTTATGCTGATTCTTTTCTTTGACCAAATTAACCCTCTAGCTCCCGTTTTAAAGGTTCATTTTTGTCCTTTTTTAAAAGAAATACAAAAAAGTCTATAAAAAAAGCAGTTAGAGGGTTAAAATGTTTAACAAATATTTTCTGCATAAAATTTTACTTGGGCACGTCTAAGACAGAAAGTTAGTCCAGCATATAGGAAATGCTTTAAAATTTTAAGGTATTAAAATTTTTTTTTTTATATTTTTTTGGGCCGAAATATAAAAAAGAACAAGTAAAAAAATTAAATTCAACTTTGTCGAATGTATTGATACCCTCCACAATGTAAAAAAGTATATTTGCAAAAAAAAAAAAAATTTAAGAAAAAAATCCGCGAAAAAATTTTTTGGTAAAAAAAAAATTGAAAATGTTTTTTTTGGAAAAAACAAAAAAAATGGTTAAGAAAAAAAAAATCCGCGAAAAAATTTTTTGGTAAAACCAATTTTGGTAAAACCAAAATTGAAAATGTTTTTTCTTGTAAAAAAATATGTTTGTACTTGTCTAAATTCCATTCGGTGATCAATTCTGTTCACATGTGTCAACCAGCAGCCGAATTTATTTGAGGACGAAGAAGAATTAGGTGGGGAAAAGACCTAAGCTTTTTTTTTGAGTCAAAAAAGGGCCCGACATAACCTAAAAACACAAAATGCTTTAATTCGGTTGCTGGTTGACACATGTGAACAGAATTGATCACCGAATGGTATTTAAACAAGTACAAACATATTTAAAAAAAAAAAAAACTTTTTCTTTTTTTTTAACAAAAATTTTTTTTCGCGGATTTTTTTTCAAAAATTTTGGAGGGTATTAATACATTCGACAAAGTCGAATTTAACTTTTGTACTTGTTTTTTTTATATTTCGGGCCGAAAAAAAAAATAAAAAAAAAATTAAATACTTTTAAGTTTTTAAGCGTTTTCTATATGCTGTACCCGATTTCTGTAACTATGCGAAAAGTTTTCGCATCGAGAAAAATAAAATAACGTTGTAGTCATCCAGTGTGTCACAGAGTGATTCAGAAAAAAGCTTTGATTTCTTTTTTGTATTCGATGTTTTTAACACTAGCATCATTGTAATCACCCTGTAGAAAACTAAATGACTACAAAATTATTTATTTTTTCTCGATGCGAAAACTTTTCGCATAGTTACAGAAACTGGGCACTGGACGAACTTTCTGTCTTAGACGTGCCCCAGTAAAATTTGATGCAGAAAATATTTGTAAAACATTTTAACCCACTAACTGCCTTTTTTATAGACTTTTTAGAATTTTCTTTTTTAAAAAGGACAAATATTACCCTTTAAATTGGGACCTAGAGGGTTAATTTGGTCAAAGAAAAGAATCATCATAAAATTTTATAAAACACATCAGAACATCATTTTTAGCTCAAAAGTATATTTGCACTGTTTTTTGTCGATATTTTTAAACACTGCTTTGGTAAAAAAATATAACAAACATTGATAATTTCTACTTGACCCTTTTTAAGCACTTTGCGCACGTCGCACAAACTTTGAACATTTGACAACCCCTAGTGAAATTTTATGAGGAAAATATTTGTATTGTAGTATTTTTGGCGTTTTCTAAACGCCTTTGACAAAAAAAATGAAAACTTCAGTGGGCTATAAAAAAGAAATCCGAACTGACTTTGCAAAACCCTTTGGTGATTTTGTCCACTTGATGGTCTACTTTCATATGGCGTTGAAGGCATTGAGGCTCAATGCGATGACCCAAAATTTGTTCAACAGTGTATTTAATCAATGGAATTAGGGACAAATTTCACCATTTTCCAATATTTAACCACGCCTCCTAAGCCCAGTTTTTGAAAAAATTTAAAAGCCAAAAATTTTCTTAGTTCCATATGAGGCATTTCACATCAAATGTCCAGCGAAAAAAAAACATGTGTACCGTACATTTCTGAACTAAGAAATTTGCGTTTTAGGTTTTTAAATTTTTCAAAAACTGGGCTTAGGAGGCGTGGTCAAATATTGGAAAAATGGTAAAATTTGTGCCAAGTTGCCTTGTTTAAATATTTACTAAATTAAAACGGAATGCACCACAATCTCAAAAATGTACATTCTTGTTTAGTTCTGTATAAGCTATCGACCAAAATTTTTTTTTTGGAAAATTTTCAGAATCTGTTCTGTAATTTTCTTAAAATTGTATTAACATGGACAAATGGTATCTGTGATCACTAGAGTGGCTCGTTTTTGGGCTTTTCTCTCTGATCAAATTCTAATACCTGCCAAAAGTGTCGGTCCCCTATATGCAAAATATCACTCCGATCGGAGTTTATCTTCTGTCTCCACTTTCAGCCTCAAAATTGGGGTTTTCGCAAAAAAGGACTTTTTTTTTAAAAAAAAAAGAAAATTTAAGTTTTTTTATTAAAATAATTAAAAAATTATTTTTGTATAATATTTGATCGTAAATACTTAAATATGAAATTTAAAGATTTTACGGTATCAGTAACCCGTTCAAAATTGATACCAAAAAAATGACATGATTTTGGGGGCGTTCTCAAAACACCTTTTTTCAAAATTTGAAAATTTTATTAAAAAAAAATTTTAAATATACCATTTTTTCTTTCTGAATTCATTAAGAACACCTTGGAGAAGAAAAATGTGAAATATGGCGGATATCCGTCGAGCCACTTTCCGGGAATCGCTTGGGGAAGTTAGCGGATTTCAAGGAAATGTTGGTTTGATCAATAATTTGGATTAATAAAATCTTATAAATTTAATTTTTGTGCAAATTAACGGTTTTTTGGTGTCATGGCATTCTATTAGATAACTTAAAGTCTGTCATGAAATTTTACAGATCTAGGACGTCTTAAACCCACATTGGCTGGGGGTCAAAAATGACCCCCGCGGAAAATTTGAAGTTTAGAGCTTTAATTTTGTGCTATAAACAAGTATAAAACGGATTTTATGTGTTTTACCCCAACTATTATTTCGTATTAATATAATATCTTTAAAAAAAATTGTTAACCCTTCTTGGTAGGGGGTCAAAAATGACCCATTCAATAAAAAGTATATATTTTTTCATTCAAAATTAATTTGTGGCAATCTATTAGATAACTTTAAATCAGCTACTAAATCCCTCATATTTAAGATATCTTTAACCCACATTGGCCAGGGGTCAAAAATGACCCCGGAAAAAACTTTTAGGCATAGTGCTTGAATTTTTTGATATCAACAAAATATATATTTTTTATTGAATGGGTCATTTTTGACCCCATACCAAGAAGGGTTAACGATTTTTTTAAAGATAATATAATAATACGAAATAATAGTTGGGGTAAAAAACACAAAAGCCGTTTTATACTTGTTTATAGCACAAAATTTAAGCTCTAAACTTCAAATTTTATTTTGGGGTCATTTTTGACCCCCAGCCAATGTGGGTTATAGACGTCCTAGATCGGTAAGATTTCATAACAGACTTAAAGTTATCTAATAGAATGCCATGACACCAAAAAACCGTTAATTTGCACAAGAATTAAATTTATAAGATTTTATTAATCCAAATTATTGATAAAACCAACATTTCCTTGAAATCCGCTAACTTCCCCCCGCGATTCCATAAATGTGGCCCGACGGATATTCGCCATATTGCACATTTTTCTTCTCCAAGGTGTTCTTAATGAATTCAGAAAGAAAAAATGGTATATTTAAAAATTTTTTTTAAAAAAATTTTCAAATTTTGAAAAAAGGTGTTTTGAGAACGCCCCCAAAATCATGCCATTTTTTGGTATCAAGTTTGAACGGGTTAATGATACCGTAAAATCTTTAAATTTCATATTTAAGTATTTCCGATCAAATATTATACAAAAATAATTTTTTGATTATTTTAATAAAAAAACTTAAATTTTCTTTTTTTTTTTTTTAAAAAGTCCTTTTTGGCGAAAACCTAAATTTTGAGGCTCAAAGTGGAGACAGAAGATAAACTCCGATCGAAGTGATATTTTGCATGTGAGTTACCCTTAGGGGACCGACACTTTTGGCGGGTATTAGAATTTGATCAGAGAGAAAAGCCCAAAAACGAGCCACCCTAGTGATCACCCTTACTATAATTTACTAAATTTTTTTCAAAAATTTTTTTGTTGTTTTTGTTTTATATGGTATGACAAGATAGATTTGAAGATGAGTTGAATTCAAGGTCATATATAAGATTAATTTAAACATTTGGAATTATTATCGATGTTATTAATATTGTTATTTTATTTATTTATTACTAATTTATAAGATGCATAAAAAAGTTGTTGATTTTTAATAAAACTAAAAAAAAAAAACATTTAATATTAAGATTTGTACCAAATGTTTAAATAATGATATTATTTATTTATTTTTTTCGTTAATTTATTATACCTGTTTTAAATTTTAGGTCAATATTTTTTTAATCAAACAAACTAAAGGAGGATAAAGTTGTTTGATTAACAACATTGTCGATATTAAATGCAGCTCTTAATATGATAAATTTATTGGACTAAATAAATATTTTAATTTGTTAAAAAAAAAAAAAAATAAATCAATTTTTTTTATATTTCTTTTGATTTCCATTAATAATTTCGTAGTGACCATAATTTGATTTGTATTTTCGAACAAGTGAAACTTTACACTATTTCCAATTCGATATTTTTAAAACCTCCAACCACAGTATGGGGGTTACTCCCTGTATCAATCTGTGTGTAACGAAACAATGCAGTCCAAACCAAAAGAGCTGGAATCTTTGCTTTAGCACAAAAATAATTATTTTGACTATAGGCTGACTACGTTTGTAATTGGAAAAAATCGAAGGAGGGGAAAAAGTTCCCCCTTGTGGAACTAAAAAAAAATGGAAAAATAATTTTTTAGTATTTTTTTAGAATATGAGGCATTCCATAGCAAAGGTGCCGCTACAGAAGAACATGTGTCCCATGAATTTCAGAATATGTTGTATTGATAGTCCTATATGGAATTTCGAAAATTGCGTTTTTGGTTTTTAAATTTTTCAAAACCTAAGCTTAGGAGGCGTGGCTAGATATTGAAAAATAGTAAAATTTGTGTCGAGTTGCCTTGATTAAATATTTATCAAATTAAAACGGAATGCACTATAACCTCAAAAATCTGCATACTTGTATATTTTTATACCCTACGCCACACTGTGGTACAGGGTATAATGAGTTTGTGCTGATGTCTGTAACTACCCAAAATGTTGGTCCAAGACCAACATTTAAGTATACCGATCGACTCAGAATCACTTTTTGAGTCGATTAAGCGATGTCCGTCCGTCCGTCTGTCTGTCTGTCCATGTAAACGGTGTAAACACGATACAGGTCGCAATTTTTAATCAATTGACTTGAAACTTAAGCCTCTATTGGCTCAAGGACGAAGCCTATTGAAATTGGAAAAAATCGGTCCATGTTTACACTCAAAATAATAACTCTGTTAAATTACAGAAAAACTCTGTTAATTTAACAGAGTACACCATACTTTTTCAGCTAACAACATTTCTTGGTAATTTTACTAAAAAACTCTGTAAAATGATTTTGACAGAAAAAAACTGTTAATTTACAGAATTTATAGTAAAATATTGGTTAAATATGAAAGCTTTTTTACAGAGAAAACTCTGTAATTTTACTATAAAACTCTGTAAAATGATTTGGACAAAAAAACTGTTAATTTACAGAGTTTTTAGTAAAATATTGGTTAAATAAACCACCATTTAGCAAAGAAAACTATGTAAATTTATATATATTTGTAAAATACATTTGATGCAAAAAAAAATTTACAGAAAAAACTCTGTAAATTTACAGAGTTTAGTTAAATGCATGTTATTTTGTAAAATTTTTAAAAGATTTCTGAAAAAAATTTTTGATAACTTTTTTTGCTACTTTTTCAATTTTTTTTTTTCAAAAAAAAAAATATACAGATAAAATTTTGATGTTTGGTAACAAAAACTACTCAAAACAGAAAACTTTTTTGGTTATAAAAAAATACGAAGTATTTTGCTTAAATCTGTATTTTAGCAGAAAACTCTGTTAATTATCTGTCAAATTAAGATTACAAAGTAAAAAGTAATATAACAGAGAAAACTTTGTTTTTTTGTCAAAACAAAATACAAAGTATTTTCTTTAAATCAGTATTTTGACAGAAAACTCTGTCAAATATCTGTTGAATTGAGATTACAGTCATTTTACAGAGTATTTTACAGAGTTATTATTTTGAGTGTAGACATAGCCACCATACAAAGGTCCTCTTTAATTTTGGCTCAAATGACTCTAATTACCGTAGTATAATAGATATCCTTTCGAAATTTAGCAAGTAAAAGTGTTTTATATTCACAAATTACCATTCCGAATTTTAAAGGCATCGGACCAGATCTTCTTGTAACCCCCATACAAACCACCTTCCCGATATTGAAACAAATCTCTCAAATTTCATGAAAATATAAAATATTTAATTAAAATTTTGTTTGTGTATGTTTAACGCGTACTCTTATAACCCAATCAAATCTGATTATGATCGGACCATTTTTGGAATTAGGCTCCAATGTGAAAATTTCAGCCGATATTCAGGTAAATTGGTTTATTGACAACAAATAGAAGCCTATTTGACTTAAATTTGGTTTGTAAGTGTTTTCTACTCTTATTAAAGATTTAAAAAAAAATAGATCCAATCGGTCCATGTTAGAACTTGGGATCCATTTTCCGGGAAACACTGATGTAGGGTATTATGTGGTAGGTCTTGACCTACTATAAATTTCTTACTTGTTTTATATGGAAAAATTTTCAAAACCCTTTCTGAAATTTCTCATTTTTAAAAAAGCCAATTTAACAAAAATTCGGCCACTTTTTTTATTTTTAAAGTTTAGATGTTTGTCTATTCACACAAAAAAATTCAAACGCTCGTTTTCAATTTTTTTTTTCGAGAAAATCGCATTTAAATATTAAATTTATATCAATTTTGGTATTGCTTGAATTTTCTTGTTTTAATATAGCGCATGTGTAACATTAATTCAAATATTTGTTACTCATCCGCTATGTTGAACCAAGAAAATACAAGCAAACTACAAAATTTATATGAAATTTAGTATTCAAATTCGATTTTCTCGAAAAAAACGCGATTCTGAATTTTTTTGTGTGGATAGTAGTGTTTGAGAATTCCCGGACTTTTCAATTTCCTGGGAAACGGGAAATAAAAAATTTATTTCCCGGGAGTCCCAGAAAATTTTCATTATCAATATAAATCCTTAAAAAAAAATTAAAATTTCACAAAATTGCTGTTTAAAACGGTGACATGACATAATCCTCACGGACATAATCCCCATTTCCGTTATGGGGATTATGACCAAATTCATTTCGGTCCTAATCACCATAATGGTAGTGGGGACTATGACCGAAAATAATTTGGACATAATCCCAATAAAAAACGGACATTTTATTTTTTTGTCTGAAAAGTTTTTCTGCGTAGCGGGCTTTCGGCCGGACTAAGGATTCCAAACTCCATAAATTAATTTAGCAGCTTCGCTAAACCCCCCTTTCTGCAGAAAACGGGGATTATGACCAAAATTGCTTTGGACTTACTTCCTTCCCATAATGTGAATGGGGGTTATGACCGAAAAAGCTTCGGTCGTAATCCCAACATGGAACGGACATAATCCCCATTGGGATTGTGACCGTTTTGGAAACGGTCATAGTCCCCACAACTTTTATGGGGATTATGACCGTGATGAATTCGGTCATAATCCCCATTTCCGTTATGGGGGTTTATGTCCGGTCACCGTTTAAAACTGTTTTATTAGAAACGTTGTGATCACGATGCAGATCGCAATTATCATTTGATTTGGATTAAATTTAAAATATAACAACCTTTGGCTTTATTAAAAAAATTGGTCCATGTTTTGACCTAGCCCCCATACAAACGTCCTCCTTTAATTTGGATCAAATCAGCGTTTTATAATGCACTCAAAAAAAAGTGAACTAAAAACTGGGAAAATTAACTAAATTTTGAGAACAAGAGGGAATGATTTGGCTCCAAAGATTTTTTTTTTACTTTTCCCAAAAATAAGGAAAACAAAGTTACTTAATTTTAAGCCAATTTTAACTAGAAAATGGGAAAAATTATATTACAATTAAGTTCATTCACATTTTAGGACTAAATTTGGTCCAGACCCTGGACCCATAGGTTCGGACCCTATGGGTCTCGAGACCCCGTTGGGTCCTTTATAGTTCGTTATAGATTTTGACCCAAAAATTTTGTTTTTTTCGCTCTACCTTGCTTAGTTTTTGAGATACGGTAATAAGGGGCCTGATAGGGTCTTGAGAATCTTAAAAACTGGATAACTCATAAACTATTAATCGGAGGGCTTTCGGGTATTTTGAGGACGTGTTCTACGAGTCAAGAGCTACAAAAATGCCGTTGGAAATTTTCTCGTGTTGGCAGTATTTACCGAGATATGTGCATTAATAAAATCTGGGGAATTTCAAATTTTAGATCCCAAATTAGGGTCTTGAGACCCCGACAGATATGCAGAGCTAGGCTATTCTTCTTTGATGTCTTTCTTTTAAAAATTTCATCCGTTTCGCTCTTTCTCGCTTAGTTTTTGAGATATCGCCATTTTGAATTTTTAACTAAATTCTAAGAAGTTAATTACTAAATTCTCAGAAGTTATTAACTAAATTCTAAGAAGTACACTTCCTCAATTCAAAGACGGGAAATACGATGATGTTTTTTTAGTAAATTTTAACTAAACTTGAACCAAATTGTTTTTTTAGAAATATGTCGTAAAAATAAAGATACGTTTTTGAGATATTTGGAAAATTTCTTTGGCAGTAAAATTTTTTTTCCTTATATTAAAGAACTCCATTTACAGAAAACTATGAACTAATTATAAGTAAATGAACTATTTTTTTTCCTCATAGTTAAGAAAATTTCTCATGTTTTAGTGAAATTTAACTAAATTTTAGGAAAATTCATGATAAATTTTCAAAGACATTTTTTCCTCAATTTTAGTTAGGTCTTTTTTTCAGTGTAGGTTTCCAATCAAAATTCATTTGATATTATAAAGAAATCGAACCAGTTTTACTTAAAGTCCCCATACAAACCCCCCTCCCGATATTCACAAAAATATCTCAAAATTCATGAAAATAGGAAATATTTGATTAAATAAAATGACCGCGCTCGAGGTCTGTTGTTGTTGTAAATATTTTTTATTTTGCTTCTTCAATATTTCGAAATTTATCGAATTTAATCATCAGGGACAGTTTTAAGAATTACACAGTCAAAAATAAACTTTAGGCTTAAAGTAGCTTAAAAAAGTTTATTTTTGTTTTATAATTTTTAACACTGTCCCTCGAGCTCGTCAGTCTGCTCGATACAACATTAAATTTGATTAATTTTTTTTCGATTTAATGTTTTGAGCGTGTGATTTGTTAACATTGTTAAATCTGATTAATATTGGACCACATTTGGTCTTGGTCCCCATATAAAAATCTCGCCCGATATCGATTTAAATCGGTTTATTGGCGCCAAAAGTCAATTTCTCTAAAATTTGGTTCGTATCTGTTTCCTGCACTAATAAAAGATATAAAAAAGATATATCCAATCGGATCATGTTTAGAATTGGGACCCATTTCCCGGAAAAACTGGTGTAGGGTATTTTGTGGTGGGCATTAACCGACTATATTTTAATTTCTTGATGTAAAATATCAACGTTTTCTTAATTTAAATATTAATTTCTTCAATTCGGAAATACAATAAAAAAAATGGTGTAATATTTATATTTCTGTTATTTTGTTTTTTTTTTTTCATTTGTTTTGTCTGTGTCGATAATATAAATATATGTAGTATATTTATTTTTTTTTTTTGCGATTTCCTCATTTGATAGAAAATTTACCATTTACCATAAATTCACATTATTGCAATTCCGGTTTGTATTGTAATGTTTTATTCATTGGCTTCAGAAACAAACCTCTCTTATTTATGTTTATTATTATTGTATTATTTTCTTCTTGTTGGTATTGTTTTAATTTAAATTTAATTAATTGTATTTTTATTCCAACTGTTAAATGCGTTAAGTACATAATGAATGTATGCAAAAATTAAAGCTGTGTCTTTTCAGCACTTGGATCAGGATTTATTTTTTTTTTAATCAAACACAGATTTGGTTAAGATATTTACAAATCACCCTGTTTTGCATGAAATTTTTTATAAGGAGTGAGATCATAAAAATGTTAACACACATAAAGTTAAATAAAAAACAGACTACTGAATTTTAAGACTTCAAACCAAATTTTTATTAAATAAAATTTAATACAAAATCATAACAAAAAAACCGCATGGAATTCTAACCACTACGAACAAAGTTATCCACTTTTTCCGGAAACCCTCCCATTAAGGCTTTTATGGTAGTTTCTGTCACCTTTTTAGAGCAGGTGGTCCATCTACGTTTGAAATCTTGCATGTCCTGGGAGACCTTTTTTGTGCCCTTTAATTCTTTTTTAACAAGAGCCCAATATCTCTCCACTGGCCTGAGCTCCGGGCAGTTTGGTGGATTTGCCTCTCTTGGTACAAAAACCACATTATTATCATTATACCACTCCAGCGCTTTCTTGCTGTAGTGACAAGATGCTAAATCGGGCCAAAAGTAAGTGGATACATTGTGCTGACTCAAGAACGGAAGAAGTCTCTTCTGCAAACACTCCTTGATATAAATTTCGCTGTTTATAGAGCCAGATGTCACAAATGACTGGCTTCTTTGGCCGCAGCTACATATGGCTTGCCATACTAGGAATTTTTTGGGGAATTTCGTTTGCTTTTTTGACCGAAATTTTTCCGCAACATTTCCTCGAACATCGGAAACATAAAATTCTTGACCAGGGAGCTGCGCAAAATCAGCCAGGACATAAGTTTCGTCGTCCATTACACAACAGTTGTATTTTTTTATAAAATTTGATTTCAATTTTCTAGCTCTGGTTTTGGCCTCCAAATTTTTAAAAGCGTTTCTATCGGGAACTTTTTGAACTTTGTAGGACTTTAGTCCCGCCTTACGTTTCACTTTACGTACAAAAAAGTCTGAGCATTGGGCTAACCGAGCTGTTTTTCTGCCAGATGTGTTAGGAGCTCTCTTAAGGATGCTTTTAACTTTATATGCCTTACCAATGTTACGATAACCAGTCGTTGTTCCTGTTCCCGGCTTCCTTTCAATTGTTAGGTGTTCCAGATACCTTTTTACCACTTTTGAAACTGTTTGGCGGCATACATTAGTTTCTTTGGCAATTTTTTTGTATGCCCATGTTTGGTTTTGTTGAAAATATTTAATTATTTTTGAACGCACTTTTCTTTCATCGTCCATTGTGTAAAAAATTGCAAATTAAAACTCATGATGTAAATTAATTTATTAACTGACATATTTTTAAAATGTAAACTGCCGAAAAAAAAAAAAAAATTTGGAAGCTTTACACCAAAGTTGTAGGCAAAAATGTGTGTTAACATTTTTATGATCTCACTCCTTATCATTATTGTGTCGTACTTTAAACTAGAAAGGCTGGTATTTCATGGTTTGCATTCTGATTGTTCAACCCATTAATGGCAGATATAAAGGATGGAGAAGAACGACAGAAATCGGTGTACAACACTCAAAAAAAAAAAACCTTGTCAAATTACTAGAAAAGTCTCGAAATACCATTTTTTTTTCGATCAAAATTTACATTTTTTTTTTTTAATTTTACAGTGTTTCTTGTAATTTTACAAATTTTCATGGTTTTTTACAAAAAAAAACTAGTAAATTTACGAGAATTTCTTCTAAGTTTTATTTCGCCCAAAATGTTGTAAATTTACAATTTTATTGATAAAAATCTTGTAAAATTACGAAAAAGCCAGTAATTTTTACTAGGAATTCTCGTAAAAAAGGAGGTAGCAAAAAATCTAGTATAGTCACGAAACCTCCTTGTAAGTTTTATCGCGTCAAAAAAATTTTAAATTTACAATTTTATTGGTAAAAATCTTGTAAAATTAAAAATTTTGGGAAGGTAGCAAAAAATAGTTTTAAGTTTTTCTTGTTATTTTACAAGGTTTTTTTCGAGTGTACAAATAGGAATAATATTTTTTTCTTAAAATTTATCATTAAAAGCAACATCTCAACTAAAGTCATTGCTTGTCATAAATGTATGGGATTTGCACAAGTTATTTTTTGTTGTCTCGACAAATCCGCCCTAGTTTCATTCATCAAAAAAAGTGTGAATATCAAAAATATGGAACAATCGGACCACATTTAGATGTCGCTAGAAATTTCGACTTTGGGTTTTGTGTATCAAGTTAAACAGTGTACACTCAAAAAATTATTACGGTAGATTCCACTACAAAAGACAGTTAAAACAACTACATTTGCTGTTGTTTAGGCGTCTACTAAATTTTACGGTAAAAGTTGATTAACAACTACAAAAAACGGTAAAAACAACTTCAAATTACTGTTGTTTTTACTGTAACTTTGTTGTCTGAATTTTTTATTTACAAACAAAAATTCTAAACGTCAAAAACTGTTAAAATTATTTCTAAAAAAAATCCTGCCCATCCGTTTTTCTAAAAATTTCTATAAAATTATAAGTTTTTTATAGACTAAAAACAACTACATGAAACAGCTGTTACTACAATGTAGTAATTTTTTGTATTTGTTTTAAAAACGACTACAAAAAACAGTTTGAGATTTTTCATAAACCCGAGTAAAAATAATCATATATAACAATATATACCTTGATGCAAACATAATAAATTATATATGATTATACACTCAAAAAAAAAGGTTTGTAAAATGACATAAAATCCCCGTGATTTTACGGGGCAGGTTTTGTAAAATATGTACTAGCAAGAATCCCCGTAATGTTACGGGGATAATTAGTAAATTGATTTAACAAAAAAATTACGGGGAGAAAGTGTAAATTTACAATTTTTTTGTAAAATATTATTGTAGACTTACAAAAAAAGTTGTAAATTTACGAAATAAAGTAGAAAATCAAAAAATAAAATTGTAGATTTACAAATTGTTTGGTTTAACTATAGTTTTTTATGGCAAAAAACTTGTATATTTACAGTAAAAAGTGGTAAATTTACAATTTTTATAGAAAAATATACCATTTTTTCTTATTTTTTTGCCGTAAAAACAGTAGTTTAACCAAATAATTTGTAAATTTACAATATTGTTTTTGTATTTTCTACTTCATTTTTGTAAAATTACAATTTTGTTTTCTAAACTTTCATATTTGTTTTGTAAATTTACAAAAAATTTGGTATATTTACATATTGGTTTTGTAAATTTAAAGGTTTTTTCCATTGGTGCATCTTATTTTTCCTTCTTCGGCAGCTGGAGTAGCACTTTAACAACCTGAAATGATTTTTTTTTTCACTTGAACACTTTTAACAAACTTTTTAGTGTATAACACTGCACTTTTTTATTTTTTTTTCGGAATTTCGTTTTTCTTAAGTAGAACATATGAGAATTGCGAAGGAGGCTACACAAGAAATTTCTTATATTTTCAAGAAAAACTAGTCAAAAAAATTACCTTTTTTTTAATTTTTAATTAGTTTAGCAAGTATTTTTAAAAAATTATAAAAAAAACTTTGGATATTGTAGATTGGACGTTTAAGTACCTGATAAAATAAGAAAAAACTTAATTTTTCATAATTGACAGCTTTTGATTGACATTTTAGTGCCAGATTTAAAAAAAAAAAGTACCAAAAAAATATGGTAAAATTACCAAAAAATGGTAAAAATACAAACAAAAAAACTAGAACAATAATATAGTAAAAACATATAAAAATTGTGGTATTTTACTTAAAGCAAGTTACCAAAAAATTGTCTTGATATTCAATTTTTTTGATAAAGCTTACAAATAATTGAAAAATGTTTGTATCGGGAACTTTTCAAAATTTTCAAAATTTTTTTATGAAATTTTTTATTTATAAAAAATAATTTTTAACAAAATATGGACTTGTAAACTAAAAAATCTTGAAAAAAAAAATTGTTTGTAATAAAACATTTTTTGGTAGAAAGACTAAATACTATCTAATAAAATGTTGTTGTACAATTACAATTTTCTTGTGTAAAACAACTAAACACCTTGTAATTTTTTTTTAATTTGTAAAATTTGTAAAAAATTCGAAATTCATCGAATTTCATCCTCAGGGACACTCTATAGTTTAACAATAAACATAAACGAGCTCAATTATTTCATTTACATTACAAATTTAAAGGTCGAATAAATACAACATTAAATTTGTAAAATAATTATTTTTTTTTGTTAATTTACCTAAAAAAATTGTTAAATAAATTTACCAACATATTATAGTAAAATTACAAAGCGCACGGTAGTTTTTGTTTTATTAAAAATACAAGAATTTTTGTAAATAGACAAAAATATTAGTAAAACAGAATTACAAGACCTTTTGCTTGTAATTTTACAAACTTCTTTTTTTGAGTGTACATCGCGTGAGATATTTTTTAAATGCAGTCATATGTATTTATATATAATTTAATCACGATTCGGATTAAAAGGTGTACGGTTGATATAATTATATAAAATTATATGAGGGTCAATACAAAATTTGATTTTCTGTATAATTTAACATAAAATTATATATAGCTTATTCTGTTCCATATAAAAAGTTTTTTAGGCAAAGTATAAGAAACTTTTTAAAATGTTCCTAAACATTTCCTTGTTAGGGTTATGTTCATCACCTATCTGGTTCGAAGCGTACCCAAACATTTTTTTTATTTTAGAAAATTATATGTTTGGTGAATGTATCGTTGACCTGTGGTGTATCTCAACCCAAACCAAAAAACACCAGGATTTCATATGTTTTTATGCAATTAGATCTTATTAGATCCACAAATATATGGCAATATCTGGTCAAAACTCGGATGAAATCAAATCATATTTTATACAAGTTGATCTTTTTAATTCAAAAACATTCACCATTATTCGGATTAAATTGCGTATACATATATATTGTGTTACATATCATTTTATATTGCATCATATTAAAATTTTACTCGGGCAAAAACAACTGAAATTGTAGTTGAAAACAACAACTACTACTTACTACTCAAATGACCGTCATGTAGAAACTGCAATAATTTTCTAAGTGCAGTTGATATTTTTCAAATTACAATTGGAATCTTCGAATTACAATTTATCTTTTACGAATTACAATTGATCTTCTACGAATTACAATTGATCTTTTTCGAATTACAATTGATCTTTTATGAATTACAATTGATCTTTTAAGAATTACAATTGATCTTTTTCGAATTACAATTGACCTTTTTCGAATTACAATTGATCTTTTACGAATTACAATTGATCTTTTACGAATTACAATTGGAATATTCGAACTACAAATGGAATCTTCGAATTACAAAAAGATTCTTCCAATTCCAATTGATCTTTTACAATTTACAACTGTAAATGGTGTAGATATTTATATACAGTGACTCGCAGCTTATTTCGTTTGTTATATATCAGTTAGCAATCCATTTAAGACAAAGTTTCCAATAAAACACCTAATTATTATTAAACGAGTATTTTTGTTTTAAGTGCTGTGTAGGGAGTTTATCGAGCTTTAATTTAAGCTTAATAGCGTCCAGATTGAGTAAATATTAAACGAGGGTTGAAATGGAAATTGAAATTATTAAAAGACGTTTTTTAGAAAATTTCTTTAAAAATACTTTTAGGTCGATTTTCTCCGAGCTCAAACATTAGAAATTTAAAAATAAGTCTAATAGTATATACGCGTTTTCAAATAATTTTTTCAATAGCCCTAACAAAAACCAAAATTTTTAAAATGCAGTCGAAGAAATCCGAATTTTTTGACCTCCAATTCTTTTGACCACCAATTTTTTGTTAACAAAGGAAATGTTCAATTATTATCATATTTCACAACTATACACTTCGGTGTACTAAAATTATTAAACAATTAAATCTTTTCTTTGTTTACCAAAAATTGGTGGTCAAAAGAATTGGAGGTCAAAAAAATCGGATTTCTTCTACTGTGTTTTAAAAATTTTGGTTTTTGTTTGGGTCTTTGGAAAAATTATTTAATAAATGAATATTAACCATTGGACCATTTTTTAAATTTTTAATGTTTGAACTTGGATAAAATCGACCTAGAAATATTTTTAAGAAATTTTCTAAAAAAATTTCGTATCGAGTAAGGATTTCTTCCAAAAGTTAGGTAATTTTCATTGGGAATTCGAATAAAAAAAATATGAACAACTTCCACATACACTTTTCCAATATTAAAAAAATTGTCGGTTTGGAGGTCCACAAAAAAATGAAAATGCCTATATCTCGAGAAGGCGATTTGGTACAACTTTTTTGATGACCGATTCGAGTTAAGGAGGCCAAAATACTTACAAAAAAGGGCAAAAGCCGTGTAGAGTAGTGCAAGCTAATCAAGTAAAATAAAAATTAAAATTCTAAAAAAAAATGTTTGGGAAGAATTTTTTTAGGTCAAAACTTTAACCCCCCAAAGGCACAATTTAGTTTTGTCAAATTTGGCTAAAAATTTACACATGGAGTTTTTAGACCAAAACGAAGCATTATTTGCCAGGCGATTGACTAAACTCGAAAAAAGTCATTGCTAGTGCCATTCTAATGTGTATTTTTAATTTTTATTTTAAGAATTTTTAAAAGTTTTTTGTTTGTAAATCCCATAATTAACACTAAAAACTTCTATACAAAAAAGTTCTTAATATTTTTTCTACTACATTGTATAAAAAATATTAAGCAAACAAAGAAACACAATATTCCGCAACATTTAACGATTCTTGCGGTTAACTGCAAAAAAAAAAAAAATTACCTTAACCAATGAACATGAACAAACATGACGAAATTATTAAATAAACTTATTAAATATGCAAAACACACATAATAAAAAATACAAAATAATAAAGAAAAAAAAACAAAACTAATTGTAAGACACACTTTAAGAAGTAAATAACTTAACCCATTAACTTTATCATTTTATATGCAAGAGTCGTAATAATAAAAGGAGTAACAAAAGCACACAGATTTAACCATAGACAGAAACAAAGACCAAACATTGTGGTACAAGAAAGTAATGCCACTTTTTTAAAACCATTTAAAATAAGGGAAGATCTAAACAGCAGCTTGTTTGGCTTGTGGTCCGGTCGGTGGATTTTGCTACTCCTCTTAATAACACTGTGCAACAAGAAAAATGAGCCTCAATGGCTTCAACGCCATATGAAAATAGACCATCAAATGGAAAAAATCACCAAAGGGTTTTGCAAAGTCAGTTCGGATTTCTTTTTTATAGCCCACTGAAGTTTTTATTTTTTTATCAGAGGCGTTTGGAAAACGTCAAAAATACTATAATAAGAACACATCTGAGCTTCAAATTATGATTTGATGTCTTCAGTGAAATTTTATGGCGGTTCTTTTCTTAGAACATTTTAACCCTCTAACTGCCATTTTAAGGGGTCATTTTAGTCCTTTTTCAAAAACTAAACACAGAAATCTAATAAAACGTCCATTTAGAGGGTTAAAATGTTCTACAAATATTTTCCTCATAAAATTTCACTAGGGGTTCTCAAATGTTCAAATTTTGTGCGACATGCGCAAAGTGCTTAAAAATGGTCAAGTATAAATAATCAATGCGTGTTATTTTTTTTACCAAAGCAGTGTTAAAAAATATCGAAAAAATACAGTGCAAATATACTTTTGAGCTAAAAATTATGTTCTGATGTGTTTTATAAAATTTTAATATGAGTCTTTTCTTTGACCAAATTAACCCTCTAGCTCCCGTTTCCAAGGGGCATTTTTGTCCTTTTTTAAAAGAAATACAAAAAAGTCTATAAAAAAGGCAGTTAGAGGGTTAAAATGTTTTACAAATATTTTCTGCATCAAATTTTACTAGGGCCCGTCTAAGACAGAAAGTTCGTCCAGCATATAGAAAATGCTTAAAGAATTTTAAAGCATTCAAATTTTTTTTATACCCTCCAACCACAGTATGGGGGTATACTCACTTGGTCATTCCGTTTGTAACGCATAAAAATATCGGTCGGGGACTCTAAGACTTTTCTAGAATGTCCGTATGTCCGTCCGTCCGTCCGTCTGTATAAGACACGATGCAGTCCAAACTAAAAGAGATAGAATCGTTAAGTTTGGCAGGAATATGTATTTTGGTCCTAGGCAGTTTAAGTTCGTAAATGAGAAAAATCGGACCAGGGGAAAAAAGGTCCCCTTGAAGAACTTAACTAACTTCTGAAAAAACGACATATTTTCACAGGTTTTTTTGTATTTTTGTTAAGCAAATAAAACAATTTGATGTCAGAAAAAGTTCCAGGCCCTGCACTTGCACTTAGGAAATAAAAAATAGTTTTTTCACCGCCCCTCTTTTGTGGGCGTAGATATTAAAAATGTTTTTTAATAATGATAAAATTGTATTACTTAAGCTCAAAAAGCATAATAAATGAATTTTTAAACATTTACCGCATGGGGTTATGTATCCCCCAATGACCCCTACTGACCCCACCAAAAAAAACGCCGAATCTATAAAACGGAGGGTATTATAGATTCGGCACAGCCGAATTAAACACTCTCACTTGTTTTTTTTTTTTATTTCGGCCCAAAAAAAAAAAAAAAAATAATTTGAATACTTTAAAATTTTTAAGTATTTTCTATATGCTGGAAGAACTTTCTGTCTTAGACGTGCCCTAGTAAAATTTGATGCGGAATATATTTGTAAAACATTTTAACCCTCTAACTGTCTTTTTTTAAAGACTTTTTTGTATTTCTTTTAAAAAAGGACAAAAATTACCCCTTAAAACGGGAGCTAGTGGGTTAATTTTTTCAAAGAAAAGAATCGTCATAAAATTTAAAAAAACACATCAGAATATAATTTTTAGGTCAGAAGTATATTTGCACTGTTTTTTGTCAATATTTTTTAACGCTGCATTGGTAAAAAACAATCATTGATTTTTTATACTTGACACTTTTTAAGCATTCTGCGCATGTCGCACAAACTTTGAGCATTTGACAACCCCTAGTAAAATTTTATGAGGAAAATATTTCTTGAACATTTTAACCCTCTAAATGGACGTTTTATTACACTTCTGTGTTTAGTTTCTGAAAAAGGACTAAAATGACCCCTTAAAATGGCAGTTAGAGGGTTAAAATGTTCTAAGAAAAGAACCGCCATACAATTTCACTGAAGACATCAAATCATATTTTGAAGCTCAGATTTGTACTTATTATAGTATTTTTGACATTTTCTAAACGCCTTTGATAAAAAAAAAATGAAAACTTCAGTGGGCTATAAAAAAGAAATCCGAACTGACTTTGCAGAACCCTTTGGTGATTTTGTCTATTTGATGGTCTACTTTCAAATGGCGTTGAAGGCATTGAGGCTCAAAGCGATGACCCAAAATTTGTTGCACAGTGTAATATGAGTCATGAGACAAACTTAATGAATCTTAAAAACCCACGCTATTTTTGTGTCCAAACTTCAAAATTTGATACACAAAACAATAAAATCGATTTATAATCACTTTAAAAACTTTACAAGGGCAGAGAATGGGTTAAAAAAAAACATTTATAAAAAACAAATATTCAAAAATGTGCAAACTCAAAATCATGTCTGCATACAAAAAAAAATTAAACAAATAAATACTTCATTATACACTTTAAAATTTAAAAAAAAAAAATCAAAGATCAATGACATTTTAAGAATTTTACTGTCTGTGAATTAATATAATGGACATAATTATATTTTATTATTTTTTAGTGGGTGTCGAAAATAAAATTTACCGTTATTAAAGTTTTTTACCTAACCTTAAAATGTAAAACAACAACACCAACACAAAATTTATAGCCCCCACAAAAATAATAAAAAAAAACATTTATTAATAAAATAATTAAATTTTTCTTTTATTACAGGTTTCATATTATTTCTCTTAAATTAAGGGGTTTTTCAACAATGAAGAATGTTAAACGATGGGTTTTTATAACTGCAGGTAAATAAAACTAAAATATTTTTTTTTTGATTTTATTAAACAATAAAGCTAAAATATTAGTCAACACCATTTACAATTGTGAATTAAAAAATTTTCATTTAAATTAAAAATTTATAAATAAATTCAGTAAATGATTAGACCTCGAGCCTAATCATTTACTTAATTTATTTATAAATTAAAAGGTCGAAATAAAAACATATTAAGTTAAAAATTTATATTTAAAAAAAAGTGTTAAATTCAGATTTTTAAAATTCTTAGATTTTGAGAACATTTTCATAAAGAAAGTTTTTTATGATTCTGAGAAATGTTTCATACAGAAAAGTTTGCAGATTCTGAGACATTGTACCAAAAAAATGTATTCTGTAGAAACTATAAATATTCACATATCACGAATTCCACAGGAGATTTATAAAATCTGACCGAGGGTCTTCAAATTTGTCTAATTTTGTGTACACATTTGTACTATTGAGCCAACAAAACATATCCATTTTCTGTTTTTTAAATTTAAAACAAAAACGATTTTTTCGCATATTATATTTTTATTAAAAAAGTTAAAAAAATCAAAAAATCGTCTTTTTTATACCAATGAACTCAAAAAATATTTTTCTTTTTTAAAAGTACGTTTTTGAAGCAAATGCAATTTTTAGATGCATTATTTAAAACTTTATCGCCCTTCGATTTAACTAACAAGGAAGGTCTTCACAGGGCACCCACTGATTGTCCTGAAACTTGAATCTGGGAAATAGGGGGAAAAATAAGAGTTACTTGTTTTTTAGCTGCCCAATCTCAAATTTAGAAAAGGGCTGCCACCTGATGAAAAATTAAGGGCTTTCGAGAAAATCCCTGTAAAATCAGAACAAGCAGGAATTTCGCCAAACGAAAAAATACGGGTCGGCTTAATTTTGATAGGGATAATTATATATGATTTTGGCGGTCGTACGTGCATATAAGGAGTGAGATCATAAAAATGTTAACACACATTTTTGCCTACAACTTTGGTGTAAAGCTTCCAATTTTTTTTTTTTTCGGCAGTTTACATTTTAAAAATATGTCAGTTAATAAATTAATTTACATCATGAGTTTTAATTTGCAATTTTTTACACAATGGACGATTAAAGAAAAGTGCGTTCAAAAATAATTAAATATTTTCAACAAAACCAAACATGGACATACAAAAAAATTGCCAAAGAAACTAATGTATGCCGCCAAACAGTTTCAAAAGTGGTAAAAAGGTATCTGGAACACCTAACAATTGAAAGGAAGCCGGGAACAGGAACAACGACTGGTTATCGTAACATTGGTAAGGCATATAAAGTTAAAAGCATCCTTAAGAGAGGTCCTAACACATCTGGCAGAAAAACAGCTCGGTTAGCCCAATGCTCAGACTTTTTTGTACGTAAAGTGAAACGTAAGGCGGGACTAAAGTCCTACAAAGTTCAAAAAGTTCCCGATAGAAACGCTTTTAAAAATTTGGAGGCCAAAACCAGAGCTAGAAAATTGAAATCAAATTTTATAAAAAAATACAACTGTTGTGTAATGGACGACGAAACTTATGTCCTGGCTGATTTTGCGCAGCTCCCTGGTCAAGAATTTTATGTTTCCGATGTTCGAGGAAATGTTGCGGAAAAATTTCGGTCAAAAAAGCAAACGAAATTCCCCAAAAAATTCCTAGTATGGCAAGCCGTATGTAGCTGCGGCCAAAGAAGCCAGTCATTTGTGACATCTGGCTCTATAAACAGCGAAATTTATATCAAGGAGTGTTTGCAGAAGAGACTTCTTCCGTTCTTGAGTCAGCACAATGTATCCACTTACTTTTGGCCCGATTTAGCATCTTGTCACTACAGCAAGAAAGCGCTGGAGTGGTATAATGATAATAATGTGGTTTTTGTACCAAGAGAGGCAAATCCACCAAACTGCCCGGAGCTCAGGCCAGTGGAGAGATATTGGGCTCTTGTTAAAAAAGAATTAAAGGGCACAAAAAAGGTCTCCCAGGACATGCAAGATTTCAAACGTAGATGGACCACCTGCTCTAAAAAGGTGACAGAAACTACCATAAAAGCCTTAATGGGAGGGTTTCCGGAAAAAGTGGATAACTTTGTTCGTAGTGGTTAGAGTTCCATGCGGTTTTTTTGTTATGATTTTGTATTAAATTTTATTTAATAAAAATTTGGTTTGAAGTCTTAAAATTCAGTAGTCTGTTTTTTATTTAACTTTATGTGTGTTAACATTTTTATGATCTCACTCCTTATCTCCATATAAACTAGAGTTTGCAAATAATCGAGATATTTCATAATCGAGATTACGATTAAAAAATAGCCGTTAATCGATTAACCGAGTTTTTTAAGTAAATATATTTGCTATACATAGCTTATTTGAAAAAAAAAAACTCTTTTTAAAATTTACATTTTAGAATGTACGAAAATACAAAAATAAATATTTTATGCAATAAAAATATCTTTCCACACCAAATGTCCTGCAAAAAAAAAACATGTGTCCATTGGCGTAGATAGGCCTGTCGGGGGGGGGGGCAAAGCACCCCCAGAATTTTTTTAGCCCCCCCACCTAGTTTTGACCTCCCGAAACTGAACGGCGTAAACTTGAAGCTCTCGGATTCAGCTAAATTCTTGGGGGTAATACTAGACAGAAAACTAACTTGGACGTTAAATTTAATGGAACGAATTAAGAAGGCTTACACTCTTGTCAAAGATTAGTCGGGAAAGAAATGGGGTTTGAAACCTAAGCTTTTCCATTGGTTATTTACTGCGGTCGTCCGACCAGTGCTAACTTATGGTGGTCATGTATGGTGGCCGGTCATTGAATATAGGACTCATGCTGACTCAATCAAACGAGTGAATAGAATTGCGTTGTTAAGTATTACAGGCGCAATGAAGACAACATCAACCGAAGCTTTAGAAGTGCTTCTGGATATGACACCGCTTGATCTTTTCATTAAGGAAAATGCAAAAATTGCCCTAAATAGACTAATTCAAACGGGATCTATGAAAAACAGACAGGTTCGATACACGAAGATTATCGGTAGTTTTGAACGGAGTACAAGAACGGATTATGTTATCCCACATAACGTTACTGATGCTAGACTGAAAATTGTGATTCCTTCACTAGATGATTGGCTTAATAGTAGAGTAAAACTTCAACAAATTAATGTGTTTACGGATGGTTCCAAAATGTCGACAGGCACCGGTAGTGGCTTTCACTGCATGGAGCTTAACCTAAATGAGTCCTACCGTCTGAACAACGATTGTAGTATCTTTCAAGCCGAAGTATATGCGATAGCCAAGGCAGCTGAGCATATTTCAATGTTACCAATATGAGGCATTCCACACCAAATGTCCAGCGAAAAAAAAACATGTGTACCGTAAACTTCTGAATAGGTAGTATGGATAGCCCTATATGGAACTTAGAAAATTGCGTTTTTGGTTTTTCAATTTTTCAAAAACTGGGCTTAGGCGTGGTCAAATATTGGAAAAATGGTCAAATTTGTGGCGAGTTGCCTTCACAGAAAATAATATCGTATATTTTATTTTAATTAAAATTTTAATTGTTTTTTAATTTAATATTAATTAAACTTTTAATTAATATAATTAATTGTTTAATTAAATTTTTAACTTTATTTTAATTAATATTTTAATTGTTTTCAAATTTAATATTAATTAAGTATTTAATTTATATAATTAAATGTTTAATTAAATTTCTAGCTTTACTTATTTTTTTTTTGTTTTGTTTTCCGTGTGTGTGTGAGTGTGTGTTTTTCTCTTGCATTGTATTACATACAAAAAAATACATAAGTATAAAAAGTTTGTTGAAAGTTTTTTTAATTTTTCACATAGGTTTTTGAATTCTCATTTTGTTTATAGTTTTATGTGTATGTATATAAAAGGTTTATAATCAACTTTATAAAATCATCTCACTGACTATGTCTTTACGGCATAAATAAATTTGGTAAAGTTTGAAGAAATATTTTTTTTTAAACTATTTTGTTCAAAAGGAATGTTTTTACAAATTTTTTATTTTTTTTTAATATAATATTTTTAATTAATTTTTTAATTTATACAATTAAAATTTTAATTATTTTTTTTTTTAAATTTTAATTAAATTTTTTAATTTATAGTATTAAGTTTTTAATTAAATTTATTTTTAATTAACGACATACAAATATTTTAAATTTATTTGCGCATTTTAGTGATTGGTCCGGATTTAATTAATTTTTTAATTAAATCTACGAATTTTTTAATTAAATATTTTTTTTATTTTTTTCTGTGTTGATTAAATATTTATCACATTAAAACGGAATGCACCACAATCTCAAAAATTTATAGTCTTATATAGTTTTGTATGGGATATCGATTAAATTTTTTTTTTTTTTGGAAAATTTTCAGAACCTGTTCTGAAATTTTCCATTTTTAAAAAAGTCAATTTATCAAAAATTCGGCCACTTTTTTTCATTTTAATTTTTTTTTTTTTTTTTTTTCAAGTTTAGATGTTTGTCCATCCACACAAAAAAAATCAGAAACACATTTTTCGTTTTTTTCGAGAAAATCGCATTTGAATTTTAAATTTCATAACAATTTAGTAATCTGCTTGTATTTTCTTGTGTCAATAGAGCGTATGACGAATATTTATGCAATTAATATTACTCATTCGCAACTTTAAAACAAAGAAATACAAGCAAATAACAAAATTGTTATGAAATTTAAAGTTCAAATGCGATTTTCTCGAAAAAAAAGATGAACGTGTTTCTGATTTTTTTTGTGTGGATGGACAAACATCTAAACTTTTTAAAAAATAAATAAAAAAGAAAAAAAAAGTGGCCGGATTTTTGATAAATTGCCTTTTTTAGAAAATGGAAAATTTCAGAACGGCTTCTGAAAATTTTCCAAAAAAAAAATTTTAATCGATAGCCCATACAAAACTATATAAGAACGTACATTTTTGACATTGTGGTGCATTCCGTTTTAATGTGATAAATATTTAATCAAGGCAACTCGCCACAAATTTTAAAGTGATGATATCAGATCTAAGGTAGTCAGTCGCTGCCACAGAGAGCTTAAGGTTCTTAGCGAGCAGCATAATATTACTCTGTGCTGGGTACCTGGACACAAAGATATTCTGGGAAACGAGAGAGCCGATGAGCTTGCACGACGGGGAGCGGAACTCGCACAGGAAACAGCAGAATCTGAGGTGTTCCCTCCACACTCTATTTTCTGTCAGAAAATAAGATTGGACTCAAGGGCGATTTGGTTGAATAAATGGTCCAGCTCTGATCGAAGTATACAGACAAAATTATTATGTGACGAAAGCCTGTTAAAACACAGCAAAATTCTTTTGGATATGAACAGGAAGCAACTTAGAGCCACAGTTAACCTCATTACTGGTCGTAACACATTGGGTAAACACATGGCAACAATTAGAATAAGAAATGATGATACATGCAGATGGTGCAGGGAATCCGTAGAAGACACCTACCATTTCTTATGCGAATGCCCTGCACTATCATTTAGAAGATTTAAAATTTTTGTGACAAATGACAAATCGTTTTTGCACAAACTTTGTGCAAAAACGATTTGTCATTAGACTCGTTTGCTACTTTGTAGTATATCGTTTCTATTTTTGCTAAATAATCTTGACAATGGAATCTTGACAAATTCCGAAACACGTGTCGATTAAGTCTTGCAAAAATGACCAACATAAATAAATTTAAAACAAAAAATAATTTTCTTGAAAATTATACTATGAGAATATCATGGTTTTAATTAGTAAAGAAAATAATGACCTCGAGCCAGAATAAACATCCTCACAAAATATAATATTTTAAAGGTCGAATAAAACAATTTTTATTTATTAATAAAAATTAATCAGAATTTAACAAAATTTTAACTTTTATGCACCCAAAAAAAAACGTGGGTATTCAATACTATAAATTTAACTAAATTTTAATCCAAAAGGACCTAGTGCAGGAATTGGTAACCAATACTAAAATTTTTTACTAATATAAGTCAAAACCAGTAAAAATTACTAATTTTAGTACTTTGAAGATACTAAAATTAGTAACTAATTAGTAGAATTAGGTACAAAATCACTTACTAAACCTTTTACAGTAGAATTATTTTGAGTGTGCATAAGAATTTTGAATCTAAAGTTTTTTTTAAACATCCGAAGCTTTATAATGGAAGCTTATTTTGGAAAGATGTAATCTAAACTTACAAAAAAAGGAGTTTTTTAGTTCTGAATATTTATGGAAAAGGTTCACATTTTCAGAATATACCTGGGAGTTTTTTTATTTTTAAAAAATCTTCAGAATCAAAATTACAAACAAACATGAATTTTTAAACCGCTTTCGGAAGGAATTCTTTTCTGGGGCACCACAACTCAAAAGTTGAATGCATGTTGTTTTGAAAGCCTCAGAAAAAGATCTTGATTTTTCTGTAAAAAAAAAATGATATAAAAAAACCTTGGGCGGTTTTAGCCCCCTCCCAGAATAATGCTCTTCCTACGCCAATGCATACATATGTCCCATGAGTGCCTGAATAGGTGGTATGGATAGACCTACATAAATGAAACTAAGAAAATCGCGTTTTTGGTTTTTAAATTTTTCAAAAACTGGGCTTAAGAGGCGAGGTTAAATATTGGAAAAATTGTCAAAACAACCACAATAGGAAAAATTTCCATTCTTGTATACCTTTCTATGGGCTATCGACCAAAATTTTTTATTTTGAAAAATTTTCAGAACCCGTTGTGAACTTTTTCATTTTTTAAAAAAGTCAATTTATCAAAAATCCGGCCAGATTTTTTTTAAGTTTAGATGTTTTTCTATCCATACAAAAAATTTCAGGAGGGCATTTTTCGTATTTTTCGAGAAAATGTCATTTGAATATTGAATTTCATAAAAATTCTGTTATTCTCTTGTATTTTATTGTGTCGACACAGCGTATGAGTGACGAAAATTCGTTGGTTTTGCAAATAGTCGTTACTCATACGCAGTGTTGACACAATAAAATACAAGAGAATTACAGAATTTTTCTGAAATCCAGTATTCAAATGCGATTTTCTCGAAAAATACGAAAAACGCCCTCCTGATTTTTTATGGGGATAGACAAACATCTAAACTTAAAAAAAAATAAAAAAAGTGTTGCCGGATTTCTGATAAATTGTTAAAGGGGCAAAAAGGGGATTACGAGAAGGGAATGCCGAGCTCTGACTGGGATAATAACTGGTCATTGTCTTATCGGCATCCATGCCAAGAATATTGGACTTACTTCAGACGCTAGTTGTAAAAGATGCGCTTCACCAGGAGTAGATGAAACGATGGAACACATACTTTGTCACTGCCCAGCTGTGGCAAGGAGTCGCCGATCCATTACCGGTCAGATAAGTTTCGGTACTTTGGAGGATATAACGCAAATGGATCTTAGGATATTGAAAAGATTCGCAATGACTTTGAACGTGCTTAACTTGCACCGCTATAGCGCGCTAGCGGAAAAAAGTTTTGTGGTACCGCTATGGACCAAGAGGTCTATGCGAGGTGTCAATCGGAAACCGTCACCCTAACCTAACCTAAAAAGGGGTAAAATAGTGCTCTTTGGTACTTTTTTCTATTTCCTGAAATAATGGTTCAGAAACTTGAAATTTGTAATACAAGATCCTTTGGTGAAAAAAAATCTAAAAAAAAAGTGTTGTAAAATTTTGTCTTTTTTATATTTTATGAAATAACGATTCTAGAGATTCTAGACTCTTGAAATTTGTAATGAAGGATCCTTCGGTAAAAAAAAAAAAACATTCCGCAAAAAGCACGTTTTTGCGTATATATTTCGGCGTCCCGAAAATTATAAACTTTCAAATTTCGTGTCAGAATACCTGCCGATAGCCACTGAAGAGCTGATTGTGTGAAAATTTATAAGGAAATTTTAAGAGGGCGTCTTTAGTCTGCAATTAGAGGTCATCGTTTGAAAAAAATACGTTTTTTGATAAAACTTCATGCCCAAATTTTTTTAACAAATCCAGCCAAATCATTTTGGGTTATTTTTGCAACAAAATTGTGGGGTTACTAAGATGAAAATTTAAATTTTACTTTAAATTTTAATTACTTTCACAAGAAAAAAAGGAAGGAGAAATTGCATATAAGTTAAATAAATCGTAGGTCAGTATTATATATTTCAAAAAATTATTATAAAAACAGTGTATTTCATAGAACTGATTAATCGTAATCGCATGATTTTTTCTGTCAATTACGATTACGATTAATTGGTGCAATTAATCGCGATTACGATTACGATTTAAATCATTTTGCAAACTCTAATATACACTACCCCAACGATTATACATTTTTGACAATAACGAACTTAACGAAGCCGAATTTGAACATGACCGATACACCATTAGATAGGCCTCCAAAAAACCTTTCGGTCTGTATAAAATATTCATATAGTCTCTTTTGAAGAAATGGGAAAAATCCACAAAAAACTTTAAAACAAAACCGTTTTTCCCCCTCCCGTTTGACCCGCTAAATGTTAGGTAACTCTTATTTTGCTCTCCTCTTTCATATGTTCAAGTTTCAGGACAATCAGTGGGTGCCCTGTGAAAGAACTTCCTTTTTAGATAATCGTGACAGATTTTCAGCAAACCGTGTCTGCTAAAATCAGCAGATTTCTCATATTGATCAAAATTGGTGTATTTTCAGCAGATTTTTCTGCTGATTGGACAGAGAATTTATTTTGAGTTCATATATAAAAAACTATAAACTAAATGAGAATTCAAAACAACTAAGATTATAAAAAAAATATTAAATTTTTATTAAATAATTTACGCAATTTTTTTTAATTTTTGACTAAATTTTTAATTGCGTCAATTAAAAAATAGCTCAATTTTTTTTTTAAATTGAACAAGTAATTACTCCAATTATTTTCCCCAATATATTTTTTCTGTGCATGAAACATTCTATATTTCCTATAGAAAAATTCTAAGATTGTAAGACATTTTTCAAAAAAAAAAAATATCAGATTCTAAGGTATTTTCCCTTCAGTAAAACTCTCAGCTCTATTTTAAGCTATGAGAATCCCGAAATCCCGAATCCCAAAATCCCGGGATTTTTGTCATAAAATGAATCCCGAATCCCGGGATTTTTAAGCTCAAATCCCGGGATTTTTGAAATATTAAAAATGTATGAGAATTTATTTTTAAAAATACAACTTTGTTCAATTATTGTTACATTTACATCAACAAATTAAAACTAAAACTTTTTTTGAATTTTCAACGTAGCTGGCCACGAATTTTTCTGAGCTGAGAATTCTACCCACACTCAAAAAAGTATGTCGGTAAAATCAACTACAAAAGACAGTTGTTTTGACTACATTTTGTTGTTGAAAAGGCGTCCACTACATATTACGGTAAAAACAACTGAACATGTTGTTGTTTTTAACTATTGATTTTCAACTACAAAATGTAGTAAAAACTACTACAAAACTGTTTAATACAGTTGTTTTTACAACAATTGCCTGAAATTTATTTAAAAAATTTCTTAAACGTTTAAATGATTGGTATTTATTTATTTATTTATTTATTTAAAAAGCAATACAATTCAGTTGGTTGTATAGAATTTCGACATGATGACAATTTTTTGGTGTATTTATCTGGAATTATAGAAGAAAAAATATATATTAATAAAATGTTAAACAAAATGAATTGATTGTATTTACCTTTGTTTTTTTAATAGTTTGTTTCAAATTTCCACCGCTTCTGATCAAAATTTGTCTGGAATAAAAAAAAAAAAGAAATGCTTTGGTAGAATTGATTTATAAAAAAAAAAAAATTAATTTGCAATGTTTGAAAAAAGTATGTACCTGTTCTGTTGTGTATACAAAGAAAAGAAAGATGGCACGCAGGCAACCAAGCCGACAAAAATTTTTTTTTGTTTTTTTCCGATTGGTTTTTACGCACGCTTATGTGAGCGCTATATTATACACACTTGCTATCTCATTTATCCACTTATTTTCTTTCGCTCAAGAATATTTTTCCAAAAACATATATTTTGTTATAATTAAATTTAATAAATTGTAATTTAATTTATTTAGATATTTTTTATTTGGTATAAAAATAATTCCTTCCGCATCCCGCACGACCAACTCGTTCGACACATTCGTTTGGAATAAAAATTTCTAGAAAAAACGAGTTTTTAGAAAAAAACTAAAAACAACTACATAAATCAACTATTGCTACAGTGTAGTATATTTTTTGTAGTTATTTTTTGAAACTACTACAAAAAAAAGTTGTTTGAGATTTTTTCATTCAAAAACGACCGAAATTGTAGTTAAAAACAACAGCTACTACTTACTACATAAACGACCGTCATGTAGTAACTGCAATAATTTTCTGAGTGCATGCTTGCTGAATACTAGTCCAACGCAATAACCATTAAGCCATAGTTACGAATCCCTTTGACCAAAATTTGCAGGTTTTGGCGAAAATTTTCTAAAAAACCAAAACTTTGATCGAAGGGCGCCACGGGTAAATTTAATCCGATTGGCCTCAAATTAGTACCACATTAGTCTTAGGTCTAGGAGAATAAAAATTTTCCGAGACGTTTGAAATTGGAAGAAAAACTTTTTTTATACAAAAAAATGCAAGTCTAATGTATTATATTATTACATTTCCCCTTTAAATGTTTTTATTATTTTAAATCTTCTTTAAATTAGTTTTAAAATTAAACAGTGCAACAACCAAAATCGGAATGGGATGAAACCAAAAGCAAATAAAAGTTGTCATTTTCCATAACAAACCCCTCAAGGCTTTTTTTACTAAATTACTAAATATTTAATATTAATAATTACTTGAAAACTGCATAAGTGGCGTATACTTAATTTTTTAATTGCCTTTAAATAAGAATAATTAGAAATCATTTTTTTTAATAATTTCGTTGTAGCGAAATCGGCACAAGGGCTTTCGTGGGAATCAAACCCACGACTCCCTGCTTAATAGGCTAGCACGCTACGAACTAACACACAGTAGCCCTTTAATAAGCACAATAAAATTGAAACATAAAGAGTCTACTATTTTTTTACTTTTATAATCAAAGAAATTTAATCCCGAAAAATCCCGGAACCTCAAAAAATCCCGGGATCCCGAAAAATCCCGTGATCCCGAAAAATCCCGGGATCCCGGTATTTCGATTTTCAAATCCCGAATCCCGGGATTTTAAAAAACCGATCCCGTTTGACAGCCCTAAACTGTCCTCAACCCATTTGTCATTCATTTTCTTTTGATCATAGGCCAAGCCTCGTAGAAGTTGGGGGCAAAAGGCAGATCATGAATGACTCACTCAATGAAGACCTTTTGGTAATATCTGATTGGGGTCAAGCGAATAGAGTAGATTTTAATGCGCGCAAGACCCAATGTTGTATGTTGTCACATAGACGTGCCGTTGAAACAGCATTGTCATCTGTATTTATGGGTGTTATCAATATTGAGGAATCGGATACTCTTGATGTTCTGGGCATGAAAATTCAGTGCGATGTCCGTTGGAATAAACACGTTTTTCAGGTGTCGAAAGTAGCATTCAAGTGCCTTGGATTTCTAAATCGGTGTAAGAATTACTTCACTCCATCCGATCTCCTCACTATTTATACAACCTACATCCGACCGAAAATGGAATATAACTCTCATATATGGGCAGGGGCGTCAGAGTCTATTTAGAAGCTCTTGGACCGTGTTCAGAGAAGGGCTACGGCGCTTATTAATGACAGTAGGGTATCCAACTCTATTGACTCATTGGAGCATCGTAGAAATGTGGGTTGTGTTACACTTTTCTATCGATACTACCATGGGAGGTGTTCTGCAGAGATAAGCCAGCTTATTCCAAGGGCTCGGGTTTTTATTCGTAATACTCGCTTATCTACTAGATCACATCCATATGTGGTTGATTGTGAAGTGGATCGCACAACGCATTATAGAGAAAACTCGTTCATCAGCCGTACAAGTCGTATGTGGAATAAACTTCCTACCGAGGTCTTTCCTGTTACTTACAATGTACAAAGATTTAAATCAAATGTCCACAAACACTACTCCATCTTTCCTCCTTCCCATAACCTTTTTTCCTGATATCAACACAATGCACTGCATTTGTAGGGGGCATCCCCTGAGTGTTGGTTAAAAAAAAAAATCCCGGGATTTTAAAAAACCGATCCCGTTTGACAGCCCTAAACTGTCCTCAACCCAGTACATAGAGATGTCTTGTGTATGTCAGCAGTGACTCTGACATGTCACCGCTCCGTCACTGAGGATGGCTCGAGGATGTTGCCAACTGGGAGGCACTGCACTTTACAATGTGCAGTGCACATTCGTTTCAGCCTGAGACATAGTCTAAAAAAAAATTCACTGATTCTGAGACATTTTTCCTATTGAAAAATTCTTAGTTTCAAAGGCATTTTTTGCATTGAAAAATTCTAAGATTCTGAAACAATTTTCCAATAGAAAAAAATAATTCATATTCTGAGACATTATTTATACAGAAAAGTTCTTAACCCAATTAGAAATTTTGTCTTTAAGACAATGTCAGTAATGATTCATCAGGTAGAAGTCAGCAAGTGAATACATTTTACTAAAGACAACTTAAGGACATGTCATAATTTTTGTCGGAGCTCCCCAAGTTGTATAAATGTACTGACTTGTCATATAAGTTGTCTTATCAATTTAGAAAAATCATGTCTTTAATGCTGACAATTATATAGCAAATCCGACCAATCACTAAAAATTTTTTTCCCGATGTAAAATCGATGTAATTTTGTATAATCCTTTAAAACTCTTTTAGTTTTCTTTGTAATTAAAAAAATAAAATTGAATTGGTCTTAAAACAATAAAAAAAAATAAAAAAAAAAAACCGCGACCGGGGATTGAACCGAGGCCAAAAATCTACAACACGTAAGCTGTCGAACCTGCTAGACAACTAGGCCAATCACAACTTAAAATTGTTTGTAATAAAATATAATTTGAAATCATAATATTTTCAAATTTGTCAAAACCAAAATAAATTGAATATATCGTCACCTTAATTGTAAAGGGCTTCTGCAATATTATTTTTGTAAATAATTTTTTTTGTTTTGTATAAATAATATTAAAAACAACTAAGATACGCCTAAAAAACTCTAACAAAATCTTGTTAAATAGGATAAAACCAAATTCCAATTAATATTTAAAAAAATGTTATATTTGAGGAAGAAAAATTCATATTGTAGCATTTTTCAATTCAGGTGACGAAATATATATAACAGGACAATTCAAATAATAAATAAATTTAAATTTGTTTTTAAATAAACACATTTATTATCAAAGTTTGGCTAAAGGGGTAAGGTGCTAGACCAGTGAGCAGAAGGTTCTGAGTTCGCGGACCAAGTGAGGCAGATCAAAATAGTAAGTTTTAAAAAATAAAATTTAAGAAATAGACAGATAAAAATAATATGTAGTGTAAATTAAAAGACGTTATTAATAAATTTTAAATTTTTGGACGATCTCAGACGTACTATGTACATGTCATAATGTAGTCAGCACTATTGACTACCTGCATACTTGTCGGCGAGGAATTTTGACAAAATACTTGAAAAAGTCAGGAGGTGTCATGAGGTTTTTTGTATGGTCAGAGATTTTTCAGTCAGCAGGTACACTGACATTGTCATAAGGAAGTCTTTGAGATGTCTTAACGACATTTCTAATTGGGAAATTGAAGAAGTACAAAAAAAAATTTAGATTCGAAGACATTTTCCCTATAAAAAAATTCTCAGACTTAGAGACATAGAAAATTTTTTTAATTTTGAGAAATTTTTTTATTGAAAAATTCTTAGACTCTGATACAGATTCAGAAAACTTTTCATATAGAAACTTAAGGATATTTTGCCAACAGAAAAATATTTACAATTATTTTGAATCACAATTCTAAATGGTGTAACTACTAGTATTGACCTTGCATATAAAAGGAAAAATAACCGTTAAATTTATTGTTAACACTTCGTTTAAGCTAACAATTCAAGTTCAATATCATGATTGATCGTCATGATCAAATCGATTTTTTTTTTCTTAATTCAAACAACTTAACCTTAAATTAAAAATTTCAATTAATGTTTTTTTTTACTATTTTACAGCTTTTTTAGTGTTAGTCATAGTCAATGTTGATGCTGGAGCACCATTTAAAAAAGTTTCCATTGCCCCCACATCAAAAACCACTTCAACCACCACAACAGAAGAAGAAGAAGCTCCCGCAGCAGAGGTTACAGAACAAAAGGTAATTATTTGAAATTGTTTTTTTTTTTTTTGTTTTATAAATTTTAGTTTTTATGAAATGAAAAGTGTTGAAGTCATGAAACTTTTTTGTAGATTTATACCCAAATTTATATTTTGGTCATAAATCATACGAATGTTTATGTTTTTTTTATTGCTGTGTTCTATTTACATACTTAACCTTTTTAGGTTTTAAAATATTTTTTTTTTGGTTCTTTCTAAAAAAGGTTAAAATTTTTGTTTTGAGGCGAAAGTAAAATTAATTATTTAATTTAGTCACGTATAAAACTTAGAATTATGTTTGCTATTGAAAATTAATTTTGATTTTATTAATAAAAAGTCAATGACTGAAGTTTCGTTTTGTTTCGAAAGATCGAAAATAAAAATATTTAAAAGTCTTGAGTGTAAAGTGCAAATTTTCTTTAATATTTTAACACTCAGATCTCAGAGCCCATATGTACTGATGTGAAGTGTAAACGACAAAGAAATAAAGTTTTAATTCAGTATATTTTCCATACTTGAAGCAAGAAATTAAGCAAATCTAAAAATAATATGAAATTTTAATTTTTCGTATTATAAAGTTTGTGTCTTAAGTCTTTTGTTTTTAAATGCTTATATTTACTAAGAAACTGATTTTTTCATAGAATCTTAAAACTATTCCATAGAAGATTTTTTTTAAAAAATGTTTCGGAATTTAAATGTTTTAGAATTTAGAAAAACGTTTCAGAAGATGAACAATTTTCTAGTTTACAGAGATTTTGATCTACGAAATGTTGCATTTATTTTCCATGTAAAATCTTACGCTGAATCCTAAAATCTACTCAAAAGTTTCAAAATTAGAACAGTTTTCGAGATACCGACAACTTTTCAAATGTTCATTATTTTTAAAAGGTGGTTTTACTTAAACTAAAATATCTCCGGAACAAATTGATGGATTTCATTGTTTTTGGTTGTAAATTAAAGGTAATTTAATGCTTTATCAACCCTACATACATTCAATCTGATTATATCCTTAGAAGTTATTAATTGATATGTTGATAATTTTGCTTAAATTTTACCAAAATTCGGCAAAAAAAATTAAAATTACATTAGAGGTATTCAGAGTCTTGTTGCCAGCCCTGGCAATGTAGCAAAAGAGTACTTCTTTCAAAAAATACATGTATTTTGAAAAGTAATTTTAAAAAGTGCTCTTTTACCACAATTGCTAGGGCTGGCAAGTAAGACTCTGAATACCACTATTGTTAATTTCACAAAGAAAAAAAATTCTAAAATTCGTTTTTCCTTTTAAGGCCCGTAAGTTGTTCGCCGGTGAAAAAAAATGTTGCGAAACATCAATTAATTTGTAGCGAAAATTTGACAGTCTTATGTTAGGTTATGTTTTGCGCATCGTCATACACAAAATAACTTTAATTTACATTTTTTTGTAATTCTTACCTATTTATCTAAATTTATTAATGTTTACAGTGCCAAAAACTTATAAATACTTCATTTTATTTCTGAATATTAAATTTCACTGAAATGAAAAAAGTTATAAATAAATCAAGATTAATCCAAATAAATTTTAGGATTTAATAAGTCCAATTTGGATTAATTTTGATTTATTTATAACTTTTTTCATTTTCCAAATTTTTTTATAATTTTTTCGGCTATAAATCCGAAAATTAAGTCAAAAATATAAAAATTAGAAACGTTTATTATATTGCCAATTTCATCTGTAAACAAGTAAAAAAATTATAGTCGGTGAAGACCGGTTATATAATACCCTACGCCAGTGTTTCCCAGAAAATAGGGCCCAAGTCCAAACATGTACCGATTGGGTCTGTCTTTTGTCAAATCTTTAACAAGTGTAGAAAACACTCACAAAACAAATTTAAGTGAAATGTTCTTCTATTTGTTGTCAATAAACCGCTTTAACTAAATATCGGGCCAAATTTTTAAAAGGGGCCTAAGTCCAAAAATTGTCCGATTATAATCAGATTTGATTGGGTTATTAAAGTAAGCGTTAAATATACACACACAAAATTTTAATAAAATATTTTCTATTTTCATGAAATTTTAAAGATTTATGTGAAAATCGGGAGGGTGGTTTGTATGGGGGCTACAAGAAGAACTGATCCGATTCCTTTAATATTTGGAATGTTGATTTGTGAATGCAAAACACGTGTACCTGCCAAATTTCGATGGATGCCTGTTAAAAAGATACGGTTGTTAGGGTCATTTGACCCAAATTTAAAGGGGACCTTTGTATGGGGGCTACGTCAAAACAAGGACCAATTTTTTCCAATTTCAATAGCGTTCGTACTTGTTTCAAAAAAAGCTTAAATATCAAATTCCAGACAAATCGGTTAACAATTTCGACCTGTATCGTGGGCACAACGTTAACATGGACAGACGGACGGACATCGCTAAATCGACTCAAAAAGTGATTCTGAGTCGATCAGTATACTTGAAAGTGGGTCTAGGACCAATATTTTGGGAAGTTACAAACATCAGCACAAACTCATTATACCCTGTACCACAGAGTGGTGTAGGGTATAAAAAGTGTTTTTTTTTTTTTTTTTTGACTTAACCAACACTCAGGGGATGTCCCCTATAAATGCAGTGCATTGTGTTGATAATTAGGAAAATAGGTTATGGGAGGGAGGATAGAGGGAGTAGTGTTTGTGGATATTATGTAATTAATACAAAAACAATATAAAAAAAGAATCCAGGGACGTCTTTTTTTTGGGGGGGGGGGTTGGTGGGAGACGTTAGGGGGCACCTTCCCCTCGCGATTTTGAACTTCATCTGAGATAAGAATGTTGCATTTGCTTAGCAAAAGTACAAAAAACTCTGAAAAAATTGCGGTTTTTCTTAGGTTGGTATAGTTCTCTAAGGGGGAACTTTTTTCCCCTTGGTCCGATTTTGCCCATTTCCGAACTTAACCTGCCTAGGAATATAAGACATATTCGTGCCAAACTTCGGAAGTCTAGCTCTTTTATTTTGGACTGTATCGTGTCTTTTACAGACGGACAGACGGACGGACGGCGTTCATCGCTAGAATGTCTTATGGTGTTTTCTTTTCTGAACAAAAAAATGTGCATTGATAAAATGTGTACTTTTTAAAATGTTGACATGGCCCTGAAGCAATGTAGCATTTTTTACACTCAGAAAAAAACACAAAAAATGCTGTTTTGTTTGCAAATTGCCCTGATTTGCTGGTTCGATGGATGTGTTTTTCGCTTATATTTCCGGCAGCTCAGGTTCGAATCCCGGCGATGGCCATCACATATCTTTTTTTTATTTTTTTTTTTTGCTTTTAAATTATTTTTTTTAAATTATATTTAAACTTAAAAAAAATACCAAAAATAAACAAATTTAGTCGATTTTATATAAATTTTTTCTTTTTTTTTTTCTTTTTAAAAATGATTAAATTATTTAAAAAAAAAAAAAATTATTAAATAAAAAATAATACGTAATTGAATAAAAAAAAAATACAAGAATAAAAAAAAAAAATTGTTGGCCACACCGGAATTTGAACCCCGGACCTCCAGAGTCACATGCCACAACAGTGTTGTGACAACACATCCTCTGCACCTAGGGTTGCCTGACGGCCTGGAATGGCCTGGATTTTCCAGTTATTTGAGGTCTGGTCCAGTTTCCAGTTAAAACATAATTTATCCAGTTGAAAAAGGATTTCTTTAATTTTAACAATTAGTTTTTTTATTAAATACTTTTTACAATTTTTTGAGACTACTTTTTGAATAAAACATTAATCATAAATATAACATAAATGCCTCTTTTGTATACGGAAAATGTGCTCCTTTTGCTGCATTTTCACTTATTTTTTTATAACTTTTTCGAGCGTTTCAGCCAGTCTAGCGTTGATTTCGTCACGAATGTTTTCGTCGATGATTTAAGGATTCTTGGCGTACATTTTGCTTTTAAAATAACCCCACAAAAATATGTCTGGATGGGTCAAATCTGCAAATGATGGTCAGTTGTAGTCGCTCTTTTTTGACTTCGCACGTCCCGGAAGTTTAAACTGTCCTCCTAGATTTCCAAATTTGAGCACTTTGGACTTAATTTTGTGGGGTTATTTAAAAAGAAAAATATACTCTAACAATTCTCAGGCCGATGACGAAAAGTAATAGAAATGCTTAAAAAAGGCACATTTTGTCGTGGAAAATAGAGACGGCCATTTAGTCCAAAATATAAATATGTGTCTCACATATGAAAATCGGTTGATTTTTTTCCAAATTATTAAAAAAAAATTATGTATGGGTCCAGTTTCTTTTTCAAAATCCAGCTGAAAATTTTCCATTATCCAGTTATTTGACTTCTTGTATCTGGCAACCCTATCTGCACCACAACAGCACTTGTGCGCTTAATTTGAGTTTTGCTACATGAGATAGTAACAGGGCAGTTTCTCACCCCGTCATTTGATTTTGGGGTGGAAAATATGCATTTTTTACATCAAGGGCAGGCAATATTTTGAGAAAAGAACATGATATTTTTTCAAAAGTGTGCATTTTTTTTAGAAAAGAACACAAAAAATAAATATAATATATATAAAAAAAATGTTACAAAATGTCACATTTTTTGCCAGAAAAGAAAACGCCATTAGAATTGATCACTGATCAATAAATTATATACTTTATAGCAATGGTTCCCAACCTTTTTTGCTCCATGTCCCACTTTTGAGCTAAAAAAACCAAAATGTCCCCCCTACACTCAAAAAAAATTGTGAATTTTACAAATTTGTTTGATAATAGAAATTTTACTAGTGTTATTGCAAAATTTTTTTTCAAATCTTAGTTTAAACAAAGTTTTTAGTAAAATGTTTCATCTTTTAACTAAATAATTGTAGTAAATTTAACTAAAAAAAATATTTTTTTTAGTTAATTTAAGTAAAAAGCTTGCTCGTTGCCCCCCTAAAATATTCAAATTGCCCCCCAGTGGGGCGAGAATCAAAGGTTGGGAACCATTGCTTTATAGGGTCCTTTATTTCGATGCGTTACACACGTAATGACAAAGTGAGTACACCCCCATACTGTGGTTGGAGGGTATACAAATATCTCCGGACAAAATTTTAGGAATTGATTTTTTTTACTTTTAAATTAAAGCTTATTAAATACTTTATCAATTCTCAATACAATAGTTTTGAATCTGATTATCGCCTTAGAATCTTTTCATCGCCTTAGAATCTGTTTACTTCAATTTAAACGAAATTTAGAAAAAAAAGTAAATTCTTTTGTAAATTTTACTCAGTTAAACATTTTTTAAATTTTATTTCTGAATGTAAAGTTCAAGTCCCATTTATTACGTCCCATTTATTACTCACAAGGGAAGTATCTCAACCCTTATGAACCGATTTGCCTAAAACTTAAAATATACATAAAAGAGACGATTTTAAGGTTGGGGTGTCTCGGCTTATCGGCCATATCAGTGATTCAAAATTTCGTTGTCCCCTTATGAAACAATGTGGACCTCCGGGAAAATTTCGATAACTCCCGAACTAATAAGAATATCCTCTAAAGCAAAAATACGTGTCGACTTAAATTTAATAAAGATTATTTCATATTCATATGGGCATCGTAGGTCAATGTCTTCATATAAATACTCCCCAAAATTTACACATTTTCATGAAAAAAGTTTTTAACGAAGCCAAATTTTTACAAGGCTATGCCACCGTTGGATAGGCATTAAAAAACCTTTCTTCTCATATGTAAACATCATATAGTTTCTTCGAAAGAAATGGCTGAAAATCCAAAAAACGATTTTTTCGCCATTTTTTGACCCATGTTTTGAACCCCTAAATCCGCGATATGGCCGATAAGCCGAGACACCCCAATCATCTCTTTACAGATCAAACTTGATCTGTAAAGAGAGAAATGAATTTAATTTTTTTTTTTTCATTTTATTTACACATTTGTGTGTAAAATATTTGAATTAACGGATAGTATTTATAATTTGCTGTGTTTAATTTGTTTACAATTATTTTACGCATTTAGTGTTTATATTAACACATAATGCGTGCTATTCCACAAAACTTTACCCATTTTATTATAGTAAGTTAACATGCGTTTTTTAGAGTGTAGACAAACATCTAAACTTAAAAAAAAAATTAAAGAAGAAAAAAAGTGGCCGAATTTTTGATAAAATTGACTTTTTTGCAAAATTAAAAATTTCAGAAAGGTTTTCTGAAAACTTTAAAAAACAAAAGTTTTAATAAATAACCCATAAAAAAATACAAAATTGTAAATTTTTGGGATTAAGGTGCATTCCGTTTTAATTTTTACTTAATCAAGACAACTCAACACAAATTTTACCATTTTTTTAATATTTACTACATTCAAAAAACAACCTTGTAAAACATCAAGAAAAGTATGTAATATTTTTTTGCTACCTCCTATTTGACGAGAACTCCTAGTAATTTAACAAGATGTTTACCAATAATTTTGTAATTTTACACGCTTTTTACCAATAAAATTGTAAATTTAAAATTTTTTTGAGGCGATACAACTTACAAGGAGAATTGCTAGTAAAAATTACGAGCTATTTTGTAATTTAACAAGCTTTTTACCAATAAAATTGTAAATTTAATTTCCCAAAAAAAAAAAGTTGGAAATTTGTAAAATTACAAAAAAAAAAAAACTTGTAAAATTTCAAAAAAAAATTTAATTTCGATCGGAAGTTTTTTGTTAAAAAACAAGGAAAACTGACAAATATTGGTAAAATGGGATTACGAGACATTTTCTAGTAATTTGACAAGTTTTTTTTTGTGTGTAGAAACAAAAATAAGAACAATTAAAAAATTGTTCTTGAGTCTAGGGGGACAAAGCTATTTTTTTAATTTAAAAAACGTTGGGAACCATTGCACTATGGTTTCGCAGACCACTTTTCTTGGCCAAAATTCAATTTTCTCAAAATTGCTGTATTAAAAAATCGCTTTGTGATCTAACAATAATCACTTCAAAGCAACAGAAAACATATTTGTTTTTTGTATATAGTCATTTACCGTTATAATATATCAGATTAAAGTTTAACAACAAATCTAGGACAAGAAAAAACAACTTATTGTAAAAACATAACTTTAGATTTGCCTACAAAAAGTTTTTAGCAAAATTAAGCTATCCGACCAATTTAGAATCATAGATTGGGATCAGGACCACATTTCCACATTGTCAGATGATGCTAGTTTTTGCTAGTAAGTGTACTAAAAGAAAATTTCCAGAACACTTTTTCCATTAAAATTCAACCCAAAAACGAATTTATATAACTACAAAAAAAAATAGTAAAGTGTTCAAAAATGTTAATATTTAAAAAATAATGATAAAAATTATAATAATTTTCATCACGAATCTTATTTCAAAAATAAAATAAAAAAATTTCGTTTTGGTAATTTTGGCCAAGAAAAGTGGCCATCGGAACCATAGTGCATTGGTGTAGTTTATAGATGGGACTACTTATTTAAAGGGACCAATTAATTGATGGTTTAATTACCATTTAATTAATGTCAATTTAATTACTAATGAAAATTAAAAAAAAAAAATAATTACCATTGGTATGGCATCACTTAAAGAAAATAATTACCATTAGTAAAAGTAATCACAACATTGTCAAAATCATTAATAATTGGAAATATCTGTTGTTTTTTGTTATATGGTGTTTTAGTTTTTCACATTTTATAAAAGTTTATTGCCTATGTATAACACAATATTTGAAATTTTTATTTGCGTTTTGTTTTTTGTCTTTAACATTTTCATATTTTTTTGAAAAACATACTTTGATGTTTAAATTTTTAACTTTTCAAAAATAACAAAAATATGCAAACCAATGGTTTTGAAACCAATTATATTTGGTGTTTTTCAACAATTGGTGCATTTCATTACTATCAGTAATTATTTTTTCAATTAAAAAATTTAATTACCATTAAATGGTAATGAAAATTTTTTCATTACCATTGATATCAACCAATGGTAATTAAATTTTAATGGTAATGAAAAATTCCCATCTATGGTGTAGTTAAATGTTAAAAAATTTAGTTTTTGTCTTAAGTCTTTTGTTTATTTGGTTTTAATTAAAAATATCTAAGAATCTGAGAGTTTTCTTTAAAAATTGTTTTTTAATAAATAAGATTTTTTTGAGGAAAGATTTTTTTTAAAAACTTCTTCAAAAAAAATTCTTAAAATCAATTTTTTTTTAATTTTAAAATGTTTGTAAAAGAAAAACGTTTTAATATCTGAAAAAAAATCTAAAGGAAAATGTTATATAAATCCAATATATGAAATATATATTTTTTTTTTCTTTCAGGCTGAACATAATGTCACTTCAGCAGCTAATGATAGAAAGTCTAAATTAACTGGTATACCACAAATCGATTATATATGGGATCCAAATTTACCAAGAGAATTAAACGGGTAATATAATTTATATTTCACACCTCAAAATTATGTTACAAAACTTAAAATTTTTTAATATTTTTTTTTAATTACAGTTATAATTTATCCACATATCCATTCTTATCCACCACACCACCCAATGATGAAATACACTTTAAATGTGATGGATTACATGATGGTTTTTATGCTTCCATAGAATATAAATGCCAGGTAAATAAGAGTCGTCAGAGAAGTTATGTGTAATTCAATAAATCTAAAATGACCTTGACCTATTAAGATTAAAACATAAAAAAATTCAAAAAAAATTAGAAATGATTCTTTAACAACTGTAAGACACGCAACAAATTTTAAATTATTATTAGAAGATTTAAAATCTTGAAAAAAACAAATAAAAAATATTAGAATGTAAAAAATTTAAAATTCTGCTGCTACTGATGTTTGAACTTGACCTAGAAATTAAAGTTTGTATAATTTACAATTTGAGAACTTGAAGTTATTATTGTTTACAGTTTATTTTTGAACGGATTTTTTCTCACAGCTTTACAAATCATTATGGGAGTTTTATTGAAATATTCTCTTTTTTCTAGGTCTATCATCATTGTGTTTATGGCATACGTCACGATTTCTTATGTGCCAACTTTACAGCCTTTGATCAAAGGACATTTATTTGTCATTTTGCTTCTGATGTCGATTGTCCCGGGTCAGAAAAATACTGGAATAGGTGAGTGACGTAAAATGTCTTCGAATCCGAAAATTTGCAGTTTTATGGACCATTGTTTTAGATGACCAAAAAAGTCTGTTTTCAAATTTTTTGTTGGAGGATTTTATAGTTAAAATAACAAATTTGTATAAGCATTATTTCAGGAGATCAAAAAAGTGCCAAAAATCAGTTTTTTATCCTTTTAGAAAGTACTTTTGTGAAAATGTAATTCCCCAGGAAGATCTTATATTCAAAATTTTAAAAACCAGTATTCGTGCAAAAAATAACTCAGAATCGAATAATTTTTCTATACGAAAAATGTTTTAAAATCTGAGAATGTCAAATTTTGATATTCTGTGATAATTAGTTCAATAGTTATAAAAAAGTACCAATTTCCGCTTTATTGTTTTATTAAAATCGAAATTTCTAAAAACTCATTTTTTTTTTTAGTGGATGATACCAAATTAAAAGTTTAAAGTTTTTTGGACCATTGTTTTAGGAGTTTGAAAAAGTACCAAAGTACATTTTGAAAATTTTTCTATATGAAAAATGTCTCAGAATCTGAGAATTTTTCTTGAAAAATGTGTCAGAATCTAGAATTTATTTTTTGCCATTTAAATGGAATTTTAAAATATATCCTTTCTTGGATGTTATTTCTGCTGAACAATCCTACATTCAAATTTTAGATTCTGAAGACATTAGTTCAATAGCCATAAAAAGTAACAAATTTTCCTTTTTATTTTTCATCCCTTAGAATTGATATTTCCAAAAACTTCTTTTTTTAGAATGTTTTTTTAACTGGAGGAACACAACTACCTAAAAGTCTGTTTTCCACAATTTTTTCCCCTACATTCCAAATATCAAATTTTAAAGAGCACTATTCGAAAAAGTGCCAAAGTACATTTTTTACCCTCTTATCAGCGAAATTTTCTAAAAAGTACTATTGTTTGAATGTTTTCCATAAGATACTCCTACATTCCAAATTTTAAGTTTCAGCAAAAAGAAAATTTACCAAATTTAGATTTTTTCTCAATGTACCCTTTTCTCTGATGGCCAGTTTTTCAGGAGATACAAAAAGTACAGTTTTTTAACCCCGCTTCTGGAAATAGATTTTTTTCTCAAGGGTACATTTCTCTGTTGGCCAGTTTTTCAGGAGATACAAAAAGTAAACTTTTTTAACCCCACTTTAAGCCTCTGGAATCAGATTTATCTCTAATTTCCGTAGATCGAAAAAGTACCAAAGTACTTTTAACCTCTTTTTACTTTACCCTCTTAGTATCAAAACTTTCTAAAAAATACTTTTTTCAGAACGTTTTTCTGTAGAGTTCTAGGTGCAGGTTTCTAAAACCATTATTTCAGCAGATAGAAAATTAATTAAAATAAAATTTTGTCCGAATCCTAGATTTTAAATTTCAAGTTATGTTGACAATTATTTAATGGGATAGAAAAAGTACCAAAGTACACTTTTTAACAACATTTCATCCATTCAAAATTGAATTTTCCATTATTTCAGTAGATCGAAAAAGTACCAAAATACACTTTTAACCCTTTTAAAATCGAAATAAAAGTAATTTTATCAGAATGCTTTTTTCACAAGATGGTCCTACATTCTAAATTTCAAGTTTCTAGACCCATAAAGGAAAGATAATAAAATTGTCCAAGAACTATTTTTTTTATGTTATTTCTGCTGGAGGATCCTACATATCAAATTTTTAAGATTTTTTAGAAATAACTTCAATTGTTATAAAAAAGTTTCAATTTTCCTTTTTTATTTTTTTTGTCCCCTTAGAATCGATATTTCACAAATCTCATTTTTTTAGAATGTTTTGTTTTCACTGGAGGATTCTAGATTAAATTTTGTTTTAAAGTTTTTAGTACTACTGTTTCAATTTTAGCCATTTTTACCCTCTAAGAAATTCAACTACCTAAAAGTCTGTTTTTTACAATGTTTTTTTTCCTACATTCCAAATATCAAATTTTAGTGAACTATTCAAAAAAGTACCCTTTTAGCATCGAAATTTTCTAAAAAGTACAATTGTTTGAATGTTTGTTTTTATAAGATACTCCTAGATTCCAAATTTTAAGTTTCAGCAAAAAGAAAATTTACCAAATAGCGATTTTTTCTCAATGTACCCTTTTCTCTGTTGGCCAGTTTTTCAGGAGATACAAAAAGTACCAAGGCACACTTTTTTAACGCCACTTTAAGCCTCTGGAATCAGATTTTTTCTTATTTCCGTAGATCGAAAAAGTACCAAAGTACTTTTAACCTCTTTTTCTACTTTACCCTCTTAGTATCAAAACTTTCTAAAAAGTACTTTTTTCAGAATATTTTATCTGCAGGATTTTAGGTCCAAATTTCTAGAACCATTATTTCAAAAGAAAGAAAATTTATTAAAGTACAATTTTGTCCGAATCCCAGATTTCAAATTTCAAGTTATTTTGACCATTATTTAATGGGATAGCAAAAGTACCAAAGTACACTTTTTAACAACATTTCATCCATTCAAAATTGAATTTTCCATTATTTCAGTAGATCGAAAAAGTACCAAAATACACTTTTAACCCTTTTAAAATCTAAATAAAAGTACTTTTATCAGAATGATTTTTTCACAAGATGGTCCCACATTCTAAATTTCAAGTTTCTAGACACATAAAGGGAAGATAATAAAATTGGCCAAGAACTATTTTTTTATGTTATTTCTGCTGGAGGATCCTACATATCAAATTTTTAAGATTTTTAAGAAATAACTTCAATTGTTATAAAAAAGTTACAATTTTCCTTTTTTATATTTTTTGTCCCCTTAGAATCGATATTTCCCAAATCTCATTTTTTTAGAATGTTTTGTTTTCACTGGAGGATCCTAGATTAAATTTTGTTTTAAAGTACTGTTTAAGTTTTAGCCATTTTTACCCTCTAAGAAACTCAACTACCTAAAAGTCTGTTTTTTACAATGTTTTTTTCCTAAATTCCAAATATCAAATTTTAGTGAACACTATTCAAAAAAGTACCAAAGTACACTTTTTAGCCTTTTAGCATCGAAATTTTCTAAAAAGTACTATTGTTTGAATGATTTTTTTTATAAGATGCTCCTAGATTCCAAATTTTAAGTTTCAGCAAAAAGAAAATTTACCAAATAGCGATTTTTTCTCAATGTACCCTTTTCTCTGTTGGCCAGTTTTTCAGGAGATACAAAAAGTACCAAGGCACACTTTTTTAACCCCACTTTAAGCCTCTGGAATCAGATTTTTTCTTATTTCCGTAGATCGAAAAAGTACCAAAGTACTTTTAACCTCTTTTTACTTTACCCTCTTAGTATCAGAACTTTCTAAAAAGTACTTTTTTCAGAATATTTTATCTGCAGGATTTTAGGTCCAAATTTCTAGAACCATTATTTCAGAAGATAGAAAATTTATTAATGTACAATTTTGTCCGAATCCCAGATTTCAAATTTCAAGTTATTTTGATCATTATTAAATGGGATAGAAAAAGTGTCAAAGTACACTTTTTAACCCCATTTTATCCATTTAAAATTGGATTTTCCATTATTTAAGTGGATCGAAAAAGTACCAAAATATACTTTTTAACCCTTTTAAAAACGAAACAGAAGTACTTTTATCAGAATGATTTTTTCACAAGATGATCCTACATTCTAAACATAATAAAGTTTGTAGACCCATAAAGGGAAGATAATAAAATTGCCCAAGACCTATATTTTACTTCATTAAAATCAGAATTTCTAAAACGTAAAATTTTCAGATTTTTTTTTCTGGAGGATCTTAGGTTTAAAATTTCAAGGTTTTTTACAATTTTTTTCGCTAAAGTATCCCAGATTTCAAATTTCGGGGCATGTCACAGACTCAATTCCGTTCTGATTTGAAAAAAAGTGGTTTACTCGTAAAACGCAAAACGAAAATTATTTTTTCATATTGAAATCACTTTCAAAAACAAAACTGGAATTGAATTGCATAAAACTGGTTTTATTCCGAAAAATAATATTCTCTTTGCGTTTTACGAGTAAATCACTTTTTTAAAATCCGAACGGAATTGAGTCTGTGACATGCCCCTTCATATTTCTTTATCATTATTTTGGGGAAAATAGTACCAAAGTAGTTTTTCCCCCATTTTTTTTAGAATTGGATTTTCGAGTATTTTCAAAAATCGAAAATGTACCAAAACACTTTTCACCATCTGTTTAAAAAGTACCTTTGTCAGAATGTTTTTTTCACAAGATGATCCTACATGTCAAACTTAAAGTACCGGAGTACTTTTTTTTTTTTTTTTTTTTTATTGAAATACAATTCACAAACCAAGCCCAAAGGGCCAAATATGGTTTACATACTACTCACTAAGTATCCCATTTTTATCCCATTTTTTTAGAATCGGATTTTCGAGAAAATGTACCAAAACATATTTTAAGAGGGATAAAATCAAAACTGTTTAAAAAGTACTTTTGTCAGACGATCCTACATGTCAAATTTAAAGTTTTTAGGTTTTAGAATCATTTTTTCAGAAAATAGAAAATTTTCCATTAAAATCGAAATGTCCGAATGGTACATTTTTATTTTTTTTTTCGCTGGAGAATCCTTGACTTAAATTGTTTACCATTATTTCGGGAGATAAAAAAAGTACTAAAGTACACCTTTACTACATTTTGTCCCTTTAGTATAGGATTTTCCATTATTTAAATTGATCTAAAAGCACCAAAGTACACTTTTTACCCTCTTTGAATCAAAACTTTCTAAAAAGTGTTTTTTAGAATGTTCCTCCGCAGGTTGATTCTGAATTAAAAATTTGTAGTTCCTAGAAACATTATTTCGAAAGATAAAAATATGAAAAAAACTATAATTTTTCACTCCATTAAAATCGTAATTTCCAATTTTTCGCTGGATGATCCTAGATTTTATAATCAAAAGTCTTTTTGCCATTATTTCATGAGATAGAAAAAGTACCAAAATACACTTTTTTACCCCCATTTAACCTCTTCTAAAATCGTATTTTCAAAAAAGTATTTTTTCAGAATGTTTTTTCGGCTAGAGGATGCTTTATTTTAAGTTTTGTGTTAATAGGGGCATTATTTGAGTAAATAAAAAAAGATCTAGGACCATGTTTGTATCCCCTTTGAAACGGGCATTCGAATAGATTCTAAAACATTTTTCATAAATTTCTATAATAAGAATAATAATTTCTATTTAAAATTTTTTTTAAAATAGAATTATTATTCCGAACAAAAATTGAGAAAAGTGTTCAGAACTCGAAAACTGTTTGACTAAACAAATTGGTTATCCCTTTTTTCTTTAGAAATGATAATTTATATATGGCTACAACTACATCCACTACATCGACTACAACTACAGAACCTCCTCCAGCACAACGCCGGCCTCTGAGAAGACCTTTAAGACCACTGAGAAGGCCTTCCAATCGTAGACCCATAGATGATTATTACTATGAAGAAGAAGAATACGACGATGATTACTATGAAGAACGTGCCAATAAAAGACGTAAACAGAGACCACGTCAACGTAAACCAGTAGTTGAATATGATGATGAATATGAGGATGACAAGCGATCATTTGCGGATGAAAAACCAAGGTATGATAATGAATATCACAAATTAAATGTATATTATCTCCTAATCGTTCTAATTACCCCTCCCTCTCCTTCAGACGTACCAGTTCTCGCGATCGTTTCCGTGATGATGTAGAACCCGAAGATGATTATGAATCCGATAGTCGTAGTTTTGATAAGACAAAATCCCGCAATAAACCAGCTGCAGAAAGACGCAAACTAAATAATCGTAAGCCCGGTACTATAGGACGTTCACCCGCTGTCGTCGATGAAAGACGTAGTTTTAGTGATGATCGACCTTCGGCGGGACGTCGTAAATCCGCATTACCCGCAGTAGTAGATGATCCTATAGACCCGGTAGAAACATCACGTCGTCCATCAGGTCGTAGACGTATTAATGAAAAACGATCATCGACGGCCTCACCCGCCAGCGACTTGGATGATTTGGATGAATATGAAAAACCCCAATCCCATATTCCCGATCAAGAAGAAGCTGCTGCCGATGAAGACGTTCCACTAAAAATTAAAACCACTGCCAAGCCTTTAGAAGAATTTGTAACACCCAAAGCACCAGGATCTTCGGTGTTTGCTCGTCCAAGAGCTCCACCACGTATTGCCAGACCCGTGCCAGTAAATGAAAAAGGAAAATTTAAATATCCCGTGCAAAAGACTGCCACTACTGTGGCACCTTTGTCGGGGGCTCATAGCGAGGATGAAGACTATTATGAAGATGAAGAATACGATGATGTTCGTTCTCATCGAGGTCATGCAAAAAAACGTGTTGTAGATGATGTTATTGCCGAAGAAGATGAAGTAACACCAGCTCCTAAACGGGGTATTTTAGGACGAAAACCTACAAAAACTCTTAGAAAACCAGTAGTAGAGAAAAAATCTGCAATACCAGTAGCCGTAGACGACGAGGAAGATTATGATAATGCCAACGATCGTTATGAAAGTCGTGGCAGTAGTCGTAGAAAAAATCCCTTATCAGGTCGTACACGCAGCCGGGCACCTATACGTGATGATGTAGATTTTGTGGATGATGACTATGATGAGCGTCCGGTTAAACGTAACCGACCAAATACACGTAAGGGTTCCAAAAAACCTCGACAACCAGAACCTTCTGAAGAAATCGAAGAAGAAGTACTAGAACCTGAACCAGAAAAAAAACCAATCAGAAGTCGAGGTGGTACAATAACCAATAGACGTAAAAATGCGCCCAGCATACCTAGTCGCACGCGTACTCCTACAGTTCAAGCTGCCGCTTTACTCAGCCATGATGACTCTGATGATGATCTGGAACCCGAAATTGCTGAGGATGCTGATGTCGATGCAGCTCTACCGTCAGCTCCCAGTAAATCAAATTTACCCACCAGTCGTCCAGCTTCGGTACGTGTAGTTAAACGACCATTTTTACCTTCTCGTGGTGGCAGCCCATATTTACCAAGAGGTCTACAACCGGTTGGCATCGCTCATAAAACGCTCGATTCGCATACCACTGAAAGTAGTATTGTCGATATGCTATCAACCAACTCTGGTGTACATCTTCTTGAACATGGTGCTCCATTGTTACGTGATTCTGGGACACGTACCACTTTGCCACCACGTAGTGCTATACCAGTATCACAACCAAGACCAGAACCTATACCATCTAGTAAAGCTACATTGGATGAGCTCTACGAAAATGATTACGATGTTACGCTTAATGATGCTTTAAATCCAACGCTTAAACCGCTTTCGCCGCATCAATCTACCCATTATCATCAACAACATCATGACAATAATAATAATAATCGTCCGTATCAGAGTAGTATTTACTCTCCTTCATCATCTTCCTCTGCATTTGATTCTTCTGCGCATTCTTCTTCCTCTTCCTCATTATCATCATCTGATCCATTTGTATATAAAAATCAATCACCTTCTTCTTCTTCTTCCCCTTCTTCTTCTTCTACTTCCGCTCATTTACAATCTTCTCAGTCTCAAATTCAAACTCAGCCTCAGTTATCACAATCTCAATCCTATCATCATCAAAATCAACAATCTCAACAACAACCACAACATCCATCCCAACATCAATTTGAACAAACTTCCTCCCATAATCAGAATAATAATTACAATAGCGATTCATATTTCTCATCAACAGATATCCGCCGGCGCACTATTGTCTCGCCGACGTCCTCGCAATCAAGTCGTAACGCAGGTTACCACAGAACCGGTAACAGTGGTTCAAGAATAACACAAAACTATTATGATGAGGATGATTACGACTATTAAGTCCAATGGATGTTTACAACGAATCTATGAGATTTTTGAATCATTGTCTTCAAACAAAAAAGCACACTAAAGTAGGTATTTCATTGTTAAAAATTAGTAGACACACAGAGAAGAAATTTGGCCAACAAATTGTAGAATCAAGTCTTTGGTTAGAATTGTTTTATCAGTAATTCGTTAGTCCCTATAGAAATTTAAATGACACAAACGAATTACTGTTGGCACAACAGGAAATTTACAACAATTTGTTCGACCTTTATTTTCTCTATGTGTATATTTTAGTGAACTAACATAAAAAATGAACACATGCACTTCATCATACGCCAAATTAACAAAGTTAATATAATACATTGAGTTTTTGATGGTGTCAACTTCAAATTTGGTTGTCTCAATTTCAGCTTGGTTGTCTCAACATCATTTGTCAGTAGTACCGAAATCAGTTTGCACCAAAAGTTATTTTATCTCATTTGCCTCATTTTGGGTGTACGTTCATAGTGTTGCCAAGTTTGATGAACAATTCGATCATAATGGTGATAGGATTAGATTGCTTTCAAAACTTTAAATCTACTTGGTTAACATTCTTCAAGGCTTTGAAACTATACGAGTTCATAATAGAAAGGACATACTTCTTTAATTGGATCATGCTTCGTCTGCAAGTCAAGTCGGCCCTATTCTTTTATAATGTTTGGAAATATACAGACAGAATGAAAGTTATAATACATACTTCAAGTAACTAAAAATTTAGTTTTCAACAGAAGTTGATTGTGGAACCAGTTTTTTTAATTTGTCGCATCGTTAATGAATTCTCCTCTCAATTGTTAGTTTTAGATTATATTTTCTGTTAGACGAATAACACTACCAGAAATCGAAAATGTGATTGGCGACCTTATACACTTGATCACAATTGTTCTGCTGCTCAAAAATATAGTCTCTAAACTTTTCCGTCAAATTAGGATTTTGAGATAATTGAGGTGTTAAGATCAGGAATTATAGGTGTGGGAAGGAGAAAAATGGGAGTAGTGTTTGTGGATATCTGACTTGAACTTGTTAATTTGTTAGTATCAGGAAAAACGTGTGCGGGAATTATGTTCCACATACGAATAGTTCGGCCACAGAAGAAATTATCTATGTAGTGTGTTGTGCGGTTCGTTGCCCAATCAATATGTGAAAAATATTTCAAAATCCGATACTTTTCTATGGGAAAATATCTTGGAAACTGGGATTTTTTCTATGGAAAATATCTCGGAAACTTAGATTTTTTCTATGGTAAAAAGGTCAAAGAACCCGAGTAAAAATAAGTTAATATGATCCTTTATGTGACAGCGCATAGAGAAAGGGACCTAAGGGTAAAAAAAGTGATGGTACACCAAAGATCTTTAAAACTGCTCAGAGATGAGTCCAATTGTTCTTGCCTGGAAATGTGTTAGAATCTGAGACTTTTTCTTTACGAAAATGTGAAATGTTCTTTAAAAACAAATTTAAAATAAAATATTTCTCTAAAAAAACGTTTTTTGCGCTTACAAAATTTAATATAAAACGGAAATATGTTTTACACGAACTAATTTGTTGGACTTTCGGGGCCCCCGTAAGGTCGAGGTCCTGGGCACGTTCCCCGCGTGACCGAATGGTTGAAGTGGTACTGTCGGTATACTAAATAAAGATAGATCTACTGTTTTACATTTCGGGTAGTAAGAAACTCAAGCACAAATAAAACATACCCAACGTTGTGTAATTTGTGTGATAATATCCGCCTTCGATACTTCTATGACTTCTGTGTTAATTTTGTTAAAAGGGACTATATTGACCCCTTAAAATGGCAGTAAGAGGGTTAATATGTCCACCATATGTTCACCAATCCAACCATATTTTTAAGCTCAAATTTACATTTATTGTAGTTTTTTTACCTTTTTCAAACGCCATTGATAAAAAAAATAAAAACTTCAGTGGGTTTTAAAAAAAAAATTCAAAATAACTTTGCAAGAATCTTTGGGAATTTGGTTTAGAGATGGGCACGTGAGTTACTTTTGACTCACACTCACTCACGTTCACGACAGGAATTTTTGAATCACGCACACTCACGAGCATATTTTTTCTACTCACACTCACTCACAATCACGTGAGTAAATTTAATACAACTCACGTGCACTCACACTCACGACACTCACGAAATTATACAAAAAAAAATTAAAAACTAAAATTTATAAAATCTTTCAAAATTTTCAGCAAAATTTAAAGTTCAACGAAATTTTACATTTTTTTTTGTGCTTTTTTTGGACGAAATCTTAAATTAAGTCAAATTTTAAAAAAATTTTGTTGCTTTTTTTGGTACGAAAGGAAATATGAAGAGAAAATAAATCACGCAAACTCACGCAAAAAAATCGACTCACGCACAGTCACTCACGCAAAAAACCTTACTCACGCACACTCACTCACGTATTTTTTCCTCCACTCACACTGACTCACAATCACGTGAGTAAAATTGAATTCAGTCACACTCACGCGTGATCACGCGTGAATCACGCTCTAATCTGGTCATGTGGCCATCTCTAATTTGGTTTATTTGATGGTCTTCTTTCATTTGGCATTGGAGCCATTGAGGCTCAAGGTGATAAGCCAAAATTTATTGCACATTGTTGTTTTCAAAATATCTGAGATTCAAAAATAATACCCCGATTTTCTATTTTATGACCATTTGCTGAAAAACTATTGAAAAAAATTATGTATTTGGCAGGGACATAACGGTTACAATTTTTATTTGAAAAAATTACTAACTTTTGAATACTTTAAAACTTTTAAATTTCAACAAAAATCAAACAGTTTGTTTACGATTTTTATTTTAAAATTTAAAATATTCAATCAACATTTTGATTTTTATTATTTGAAATATAATAACGGTTATTTAATAATCGAAAATAAAAATCAAAATAAAAAGCAAAATAAAATAAACAAATTTATTTGACTATAAAATAAATAAAATAAAATTTTAACAAACACGAAAATGTCTAAAACAGCATTTGTTTAACATCAATATACATTTTGAAGCATCCGGAAATAGTCCTTGAGGAAAGTGACGATGGCCACAAAAGGGAGGATTGTGTGATAAAAATGTAAACAGCGCTAAAACTTCAATATGGTTTTTACCAAAATTTATGTGATTTTTTTTGTTGAATTTGGCTTGAAATTAAGGGGATTTCGCGTACTTAATGGAACAAATATTTGATTAATACTATAACTACGATTTTTTTCCACAATGCTGTTTTCTTTTATAAATTCTTGTTTGACTTTTTTTGCAAAATATCGCTAAAAGTTCAATGAAATTAGGGTTTTGACCAAAATATCGCTCAAAATTTAGAAAATCTTCTGAAGATTATGGATAAATGCTTAAGATCCTAAAACATGCGATTTTGGCAACATATTCTGATCAGCATTTTTTGACCAAAATTGCGATTAATATTTTTCATCTTTTTCCCAAATTAGCTTTATTGAAAAATGATCACTTTTAAAGATTATTTCTGGATGCTTCCCAGTTGGCAACGTCCTCGAGCCATCCTCAGTGACGGAGCGATGACATGTCAGAGTCACACCTGACATCCACAAGACATCTCTATGTACTGAATTGAGGACAGTTTCATACAAATTTTCAAAATGTCCTCACTCAAAGTCAGCAGTGGTCAGGGCTGACCTTCTGGGGACATGTCACCTAAGACTTCTTTGGGGAAATGTCTGACATAGGTCATGCGAAAATACAAAAAATTTTCGTATTTCCTTTAGTTTTTACTTTTATCCATTTTCCTTTATAAATTATCTTTCTCATATTTAGAAAAAACTTTTCGCCTTTTTTAGTCCCAACTGGATTTGAACCTAGAACCTCCAGTTTATTAGTCCCACACCTAACCACTTGTTCCAAACTTTATTTTTAAAATTGTTTGTCTATTTATTACTTTTATTCTACTTGTTTGATTTTGATTTTATTTTAATTAAGTCGATAATATTGCCATCTTTTTCTTGGAAATTAAAGAGTTGCCCAGATTTAAAATTCTAATTTAATATACTGCTATTCTGAAGACATTTCCTTTCAGACGTCTTAGAGGAATTGTCCACACTCTTAAAGCAAACATTCAGTGCTGACAATGTTAGGACATGTCATCAAGGATTGCCTATGATTTGTCAGAACCTGAAGACATTTCCTCAAGGAATCACTGTGGAAATTTCCTCAGTGACACATTTTCCAACTGGGTTCGTTTGAATGTCTATTAATAATGATAAAGCTTCCAATTTTGGTCCACAGATTCTAATCAGCATTTTTTGTACCAAAATCGCGATTTGAATTTTTCCATATTTTCCCCAAAATCAGCTATTAAAGGCTGACTGTCTTTTGATATAATATGGCCATTTTTCAGATCTTGTAAAGATTATAGAAAAATATTTTTAAATTCTAAAACATGAGATTTTGGTCCACAGATTCTGATTATCGCATTTTTTAATTTTTAATAATTTTCAGCAAAATCAGCTCTTTAATGCCCATCTTCACTTTTGTCAAAGATCATTTCCGGAAATTTCGTTTTTTGTAATGATTATGAAGAAATATTTTAAAATCCTAAAACACTCGATTTTGGTCTCCATATTCTGATCAGAATTTTTAGACAAAAATCGCATTTATAATTTTCCCCAAAATTGGCTCTTCAATGGCAATCGTAATTTTTTTCAAAGATCATCTCCGGATGCTGGTTTTAAAATGTCTGATCAGAATTTTTAGACAAAAGTCGCATTTATAATTTTCCCCAAAATTGGCTCTTCAATGGCAAAAGTCATTTTTTTCAAAAATCATCTTCGGATAATGGTTTTAAAATGTCTTTAAGCACGATAAGGCTAATTTTTAATGTTTATAATCTTTTATTTATTTTATTTTCCAAACTATTTTTTATTTTTCTTTCCATTTATTTACAACTCATTTTTAATAAATTCACCATAACCGAGAACTGGTAACAACGACCGTCGTCTCGTTGTAGCGAAAAAAACCAAGGATTATGGCGGGAATCGAACCCACGACCCCAACGTTGAAAGGCTAGCACGCTACCAACTAGCCTACGGGGGCCCCCTAATTTCCAAACTATTCCTTTTAAATTGATCACTTAAAATTGTTTTACTTATAAAAGTTATTTTCTTTGATCAAAATACAAAAAAAAAATAGAAATTCAATCAACTTAACAACTTTTATTTTTAATAAATTCCAAATAGTTAATTTTGGAACATTTTAAAAAAATCAGTACAATAACTTTTATTAACAAGTTGAAAATATAAATCAAAAAAATAATCGAAATTTCCAACTAAAAAATAAAAATTAACTTTTAAAAATCTTTGCAAAACTTTGTTTAATTTTTATTTAATTGACTTTCAGGACATTTCTTGTTCAGTAATTAACAATTTTTCTCCCACTTTGTATACTGATTTTTATAAAAATGTAACGGTTATTTTCCGTCCCTGGTATTTGGATTAAGTTAAATTAAGTATATTCTTGTGATTTTATCATCATTTCTTAAGTATGCAGTGCGTATTATACGTACCGTTCACTAAAGTTGTGACGATAAAATTTAAAACATCCTAAAAATAACTTGAGCGATTTAATTTTTGTTAATTCAAGACCATTAGAGGTAAAATATTAATGTTTTTAAACTATAGATTAAAGAGGCCCTATGCACTGGATGATCTTTTATGCAGATTTTTAAACTATGAACACTGGAAATAAAATAAAGACTTACCTTGTTCGTCGAAGATCGATCTGATAAACACTGCTTCATTAAATTATATGGTTTGGTTTGATTTATTACTCGACTTTTGAATCGGTGGGTTGTACCATAAAATTGCCATTGCTATATAAAAGAAAGAAAAGTTAAATCCTATTTCTTCTCAAAATACATACACGTCGTTTCCAAACTTACCTTTGTTAGGAGAGGGAAGACCTTTTTGCGAAATTTTCTATTTCAGTAAATTTAAGATATCTGCTTTGCTTTAATCTCGGATGTATGGTAGCGAGTCCTGAATTTGGTATATTCGAATATGGAAATAGTTGACCCACAAACGATAACAAATATAACAACAAAAAATCGAACAAAAAATCTGCTTGTCAGTTTTCAAAATTTTCAATCCCAGGAGCATTCTGATAAAAAAAATAAATGTTTTTGTTTCTCAAATGATTGACGCCAATAGCTGCGCAATATAGAAAACATTCTAAGAAAAAAATATTAATAAAATGTCCATGGAGCAATTTTTTTCCAGTGTGTACTTTTTTTATTTTAGCTAAATTAGTCTGAAAAGCTGCGCAAAACAAAAGCACATTTCAAAGCAGATTTTTAAACTAATTAAGCATAAAAGAAAAAAAGTTTTAAGTTTACCATTTTCTATCTAAAAAATCAAAAATTACTTCAGGAAAATGTTATTAATATTTGTCCCAAAATGTACTGCATCTTTGGAAGCTGGAAGGTAACTGGTTTTTTGCCAAAAAAAATGTACGTACATATTTTCTCCTAATTAGTTAGGCGTCATTTGGGTAGCAAGCCTAAAAATTTTTAATTCGGAAAGTGCTTACGTATGGTTTGGAGAGCTTTTGCTGCTGTCTTTAACAATGGATTTCTTTAAACTTAAATTCTCATTTGAGCCAGACACAAAGTTAAAGTTTTGACGGTTTATTATTTTTTCCAATTTAAAACCTTCAAAAACAATTTTTTACATTTGAAGGGCTTACTGCAAGAACTTAATAAGCAACATTTTATTTTTTGGTGTTCTTCACGTTCTACTTATGTTCCACAGACAGATTTTTGGCAGAAGTCTAGCTTAAGCCCTTCCTACAAATAGCTTAAGTATGAAAGTTTACTAAAGTTATATTTTCTACATTATTTCAAAAGTTTTAAGGCAAAAATCACCATAACTTGAAATGTTGCTTATCGAGTTTTTACAATAAGCCCTTCATTTAAACTATTTTAAAACATTTAAAAATCGTATAATTATATTTTTTCTAAATTTTAGATCTATAACCCAACTGTAAATAAACCTACAATAAAAAGACGACACAAATACAACTATTTAAATATGCTGCTGCCAAAATATTGATCGACTTGGAGAACAGGACTAAATATGAAAACAAAAAACGGAAAGGAACAAAAGAATGCAGCTTTTACATCTAATCATAACTCAGTGTGCATAAACATCATTAATATTGTTGTTTTTTAATTGTAGTAGTATTTAAAATAAGTTTATTATTCTTTTTTTTTTTTAATTATAAATTTAAAAAAAAAAATACTCAAATTTCGTGATAGTAAAAAGACAAAATTATTATTGTCTTATTTTAAAAAAAAAAGAAGAGATAAAATGTAATTATGTTTATAATTAAAAACTTTATAAACTATTATTTTTATTATTTTATTAGATTTTTTTGTTTTTACTTTGAAATATTTTATTTTTGTTTCTTTCGTAAATTATGTTATTTAAAAAAAAACAAACTTAATTTTTTCTCTCTCAAAAATTTAACTAAAAAAAATTTTTTCATTTTTTCAAAATTTTTAAAATATTTTAACAATAACTTAATTATAAATATATTTTACTATACATAAATAGTTTTTTTTAGATTTTTACTAGAAAAAAATAAAAAAAAAAAATTTTTTCTTTTATGAAAAACTTTTTTTTTTATAAAAAAATGAAAAATGTAAGCAAAAAAATGTCACTCATAATTAGAAGACTTGAAACAAAATGTAATTAAATTTAAAAGGAAGTATCATACTGAAAAAAAAAATATTAAACATACAAAAAAATAAAAATAAACAATTCAAAAAATATTTAAAAATTTATACAATTACTTAAAAAATTATATTTACGACGAGTTTTATACGTAATAGATGTCTCGATAAAAAAGTTTTTTTCAGAACCCTAGTTTTCGATGCATCGATAACAAAGTTTTCTATAAATATTTAGCTGTCGATAATAATTTTTTTTTTAGTAAAACTTTGTTGATTGCTGTTCCCTAAATCTGGCCTTGTGATACTTCATTTAGATTATCTGGTCTTAAACAAACTTTAAGAGCTTCAGTTTCTTCTTCAAGATGATCTAGTTTTTTCATTAGAATTATCTGAAATAAAAAAAATATTGATTTCAAAAAACATTTTAAACTCATTTTTATTTTAAAAACTTACCTTGGCTGCTGATATAATTTCTTTGGCAATTTTCATAGGCATATGCTCTACAGACTTCACCAAGTCTATGGGCCGTGTTTTGGAGATATCTTCTATAGTCTTAAAGCCCGCCGAGTATAATTGTTTAGCACGATTCTAAAATATTTAAAAAAAATAATTGTGTTGTTTCGATGACAGTGAGCTTTACTATAAATAAATTGTGTTGTTATCGATAATAGTAAATTTTCTATAGAAATTTTTTTGTTATCGATAATAGTAAATTTTCTATAGAAAATTTTTTGTTATCGATAATAGTAAATTTTCTATAGAAAATTTTTTGTTATCGATAATAGTAAATTTTCTAAAGAAAATTTTTTGTTATCGATAATAGAAAATTTTCTATATTCTATATATAAAAAAAAAACAATAAATTTTCTATAGAAATTTTTTTGTTATCGATAATATTTAAGTTTCTTTAGAGAATTTTTTGTTATCGATAATAGTAAATTTTCTATACAAAATTTTTTGTTATCGATTATAGTAAAGTTTCTATAGAAAATTTGTTGTTATCTATTATAGTAAAGTTTCTATAGAAAATTTTTTGTTATCGATTGTAGTAAATTTTCTATAGAAAATTTTTTGTTATCGATAATAGTAAATTTTCTATAGAAAATTTTTTGTTATCGATAATAGTAAATTATCTATAGAAAATTTTTTGTTATCGATAATAGTAAATTTTCTATAGAAAATTTGTTGTTATCGATAATAGTAAATTTTCTATAGAAAATTTTTTGTTATCGATAACAGTAAATTTTCTATAGACAATTTTTTGTTATCTATTATAGTAAAGTTTCTATAGAAATTTTTTTTTATCGATTGTAGTAAATTTTCTATAGAAAATTTTTTGTTATCGATAATAGTAAATTTTCTATAGAAAATTTGTTGTTATCGATAATAGTAAATTTTCTATAGAAAATTTTTTGTTATCGATAACAGTAAATTTTCTATAGACAATTTTTTGTTATCTATTATAGTAAAGTTTCTATAGAAAATTTTTTTTATCGATTGTAGTAAATTTTCTATAGAAAATTTTTTGTTATCGATAATAGTAAATTTTCTATAGAAAATTTTTTGTTATCGATAATAGTAAATTTTCTATAGAAAATTTGTTGTTATCGATAATAGTAAAGTTTCTATAGAAAATTTTTTGTTATCGATAATAGTAAATTTTCTATAGAAAATTTTTTGTTATCGATTGTAGTAAATTTTCTATAGAAAATTTTTTGTTATCGATTGTAGTAAATTTTCTATAGAAAATTTTTTGTTATCGATTGTAGTAAATTTTCTATAGAAAATTTTTTGTTATCGATAATAGTAAATTTTCTATAGAAAATTTGTTGTTATCGATAACAGAAAATTTTCTATAGAAAATTTTTTGTTATCGATAATAGTAAATTTTCTATAGAAAATTTGTTGTTATCGATAATAGTAAAGTTTCTATAGAAAATTTTTTGTTATCGATAATAGTAAATTTTCATAGAAAATTTTTTGTTATTGATAATGGTAAATTTTCTATAGAAAATTTTTTGTTATCGATAATAGTGAATTTTCTATAGAAAATTTTTTGTTATCGATAATGCCCGAGTAAAAATTTTCTGGTCTAATCATATATAATTTGATACAATCTTATATGAGTTAATATGCTTCCGTATAAATTTATATAAAATTTTATCTATCACTTTGATACGGTTGATCCACTTTATATGGTTAGATATTGCTCCATATATGATTAGATTTGTATTTTGGTTTTGCTCATCAAATTATATAAAAATTGATATTATAAGATCAATTTGATCTAATTAGATTTGACCAAATTCAGGATCAAATTGTATCAATTTTTATATTTTGTGATCTAAAGTAATACAATTAGATATTATGATGATACAACCATTTTACGGATCAAATTATCGATAAAAGTAAATTTTCTATATTCTATATATAAAAAAAAAAAAACAATAAATTTTCTATAGAAAATTTTTTGTTATCGATAACAGTAAATTTTCTATAGAAAATTCTTTGTTATCTATAATAGTAAATTTTCTATAAAACATTTTTTGTTATCGATAATAGAAAATTTTCTATAGAAATTTTTTTGTTATCGATAATAGTAAAGTTTCTATAGAAAATTTTTTGTTATCGATAATAGTAAATTTTCTATAGAAAATTTTTTGTTATCTATTATAGTAAAGTTTCTATAGAAAATTTTTTGTTATCGGTTGTAGTAAATTTTCTATATTAAATTTTTTTTTATCGATAATAGTAAATTTTCTATAGAAAATTTTTTGTTATCGATAATAGTAAATTTTCTATAGAAAATTTTTTGTTATCGATAATAGTTAATTTTCTACAAAAATTTTTTGTTATCGATAATAGTAAATTTTCTATAGAAAATTTTTTGTTATCGATAATAGTAAATTTTCTATAGAACATTTTTTGTTATCGATAATAGTAAATTTTCTATAGAATATTTTTTGTTATCGATAATAGTAAATTTTCTATAGAAAATTTTTAGTTATCGATAATAGAAAATTTTCTATAGAAAATTTTTTGTTATCGATAATAGTAAATTTTCTATAGAAAATTCTTTTTTATCGATAACAGTAAATTTTCTATAGAACAGTTTTTGTTATCGATTATAGTAAATTTTTTATAGAAAATTTTTTGTTACCAATTCTATAGAAAATTTTTTGTTGTCAATAATAGTAAAATTGTTTTTAACAATTTTTGGGTTATCGATAACATTAAGGATTCTATAAAAAAAATTTGTTATCGATAATTATATTATTATTTTACTTATATTATTTTACTTACAATTTTAACAGCTGGTAATTCCAATAATGGTTCCAGCTCCAATGTACCACAACGATCCATTTTTTTACCAATTCTCTCAAATAGAGGCTTAAAACACCAAAACTCTTCGACTTGTTCACATAAACGTACAATTGCGCTAGCAGCTGATGTCGCTTGACTTGATAAATTCTGTAACATACCGCGTTCAATATTAAAATTAGCCGCCACTGTTGGTATGGGCACCACATTTACAAGATCCAATAATATTAAAACCTTATATAAACGATTTAATTTCAATTCCATAGCACCCTGTATGGACATATTTTTAACCATTTTAGCTGCATGAGCCTCAGTAAAACCCAATTGTTTAAATAGTTTTTGTGTAGTTTCATCCGACTGTTCATAGACACGAAACAGAATAGCAGCATCAGCGGGAAATAGTTCATCACCCACAGCATTGGAATTAAATGATACAACAAGGTAGAGTAAATGAGAATAATTACTTAAGATCAATTGTTTTTGTGCGGTGGCCAATTCGTTGTAAATGGCATAGGCTCTTTTATAATCTATACCAGCTTTAAATGCCGCCTTTCCTATGGTGGTCAATTGGAAACGTGTATTGCTATGTAATTTTATGGTACGTTCGGGTATCTGACTAGTATTCTTGTTTTGGAGATCTTGTGTAATTAATATATCGGAAATATCTTTTTTATTATTTTCATTATTAGACATTTGTAACACTTTATTTTTAAACATTTCACGTAAAATTTCTTTGACCATAGTTTCGACAGATATGCCAAGTTCTGAAGATTGTACCGCCAATAGGGTTCCCCGAATAAGACGTTGCAAATCAGAACGACATGAAGCCAAACCTAAACCAATTGAACTTAAGATGAGGGACTGAAAATATAGAAGTTCGGATATTCTGAATAATTTTCAACTACTATGATTATGAAGCATTTTTTCTAAGAAAAAAACTTAGATTCTGAGATATTTTTTCTATATTAAATTTATATACATACCTGTAAACCAATCCTCTCCTGAAAATCTAATGAACTTATTGCTTTGTCCATGGGAGAAAATAACATTTCACCCACTCGTACATTATCCCGACTCGAACTTATTAATATACTTTCACCAGCTTCACCCATACCTGCTCGACCTGCACGACCAATCATTTGTTTATATTTACATAAAGTCATAAATTCAGCACCCACGTAGGGTGCACGTATAATTACACGTTTTGCGGGTAAATTAACACCAGCCGCCAGTGTCGAAGTACAGCAAATAACACTCAAAACACCAAAACGATAAGCAGTTTCAATAAATTTACGCTCGTCCGTCGTCAGGCCAGAATGATGATAGGCCACACCGTAGGGTATGGTACGAGCTAAAACAGGACTCAAAATACCACAAACTTTATCTAAAGCATCCATTAAATCTAGCTTTTCACTTTTACGATATTCCAGAAATTTTGACCTGGAAAAAATGATTTAAGTAGAACATAAAGAGAAGAAGTTTTCCTTTAGCATGAACTTACTTGGGTAATATACGACTTAGTAACACCGCTACATTTTCACAATTCTTACGGGATGAACAAAATATTAAACAACCATTTTTGGGAGCACATTCGGTAACTAAACCACCTAAATGATCAGGATCTGAACGAAGCACAGCTTCACTATACTAAAAAGGAAAACTTCAATTAAATAAAATTGTTCACAACAAAATATTTTTTTATAGAAAATTCACTGTTATTGATAAAAACAAAATTCACAAAAAAAAATTATAACAAACCCAAAAAATTTTCTACAGGAAATTGGCTATTGTCGATAACAAAAAAAATTTCTATAGAAAATTTACTATTTTCGATAACAAGAAATTTATTTTAAAAAATTTACTATTTCGATAACAAAAAATTTTCTATAGAAAATTGACTGTTATCGATAACAAAAAATTTTTATAGAAAATTTATTATTATCAACAACAAAAAAAATTCTATAGAAAATTTACTATTATCGATAACAAAAAAATTTCTATAGAAAATGTACAATTACCGATAACAAAAAAATGTTCTATAGAAAATTTACTATTATCAATATCAAAAAAAATCTAATAGAAAATTTACTATTATCGATAACAAAAAGTTTTCTATAGCAAATTTACTATTATCGATAACAAAAAATTTTCTATAGAAAATTTACTATTATCGATAACAAAAAATTTTTAATAGAAAATTTAATATTATCGATAACAAAAAATTTTCTATAAAAACTTTACTCTTATCAATAACAAAATATTTTCTATAGAAAATTTACTATTATAGATAACAAAAAATGTTCTATAGAAAATTTACTATTGTCGATAACAAAAAATTTTCTATAGAAAATTTACTATAATCGATAACAAAAAATTTTCTATAGAAAATTTACTATGATCGATAACAAAAAATGTTCTATAGAAAATTTACTATTATCGATAGCAAAAAATGTTCTATAGAAAATTTACTATTGTCGATAACAAAAAAATTTCTATAGAAAATTTACTATAATCGATAACAAAAAATTTTCTATAGAAAATTTACTATTATCGATAACAAAAAATGTTCTATAGAAAATTTACTATTATCGATAACAAAAAATTTTCTTTAGAAAATTTACTATTATCGATAACAAAAAAATTTCTGTAGAAAATTTTACTATTATCGATAACAAAAAATTTTCTATAGAAAATCGATAACAAAAAATTTTCTATAGAAAATTTACTACAATCGACAACAAAAAATTTTCTATAGAAACTTTACTATAATAGATAACAAAAAATTTTCTATAGAAAATTTACTATTATCGATAACAAAAATTTTTCTATAGAAACTTAACTATTATCGATAACAAAAAATTTTCTATAGAAAATTTACTATTATCGATAACAAAAAATTTTCTATAAAAAATTTACTATTATCGATAACAAAAAATTTTCTATAGAAAATTTACTATTATCGATAACAAAAAATTTTCTATAGAAAATTTACTATTATCGATAACAAAAAATTTTCTATAGAAAATTTACTATTATCGATAACAAAAAAATTTCTGTAAAAAATTTACTATTATCGATAACAAAAAATTTTCTATAGAAAATTTACTATTATCTAGAACAAATAATTTTCTATAGAAGATTTACTATTATCGATAACAAAAAATTTTCTGTAAAAAATTTACTATTATCGATAAAAAAAAAATTTCTATAGAAAATTTTCTATAGAAAATTTACTATTACCGCTAACAAAAAATTGTCTATTGAAAATTTACTATTATCGATAACAAAAAATTTTCTATAGAAAATTTACTATTATCGATAACAAAAAAATTTCTTTAGAAAACTTACTATTATCGATAACAAAAAAATGTCTATAGAAAACTTACTATTATCGGTAACAAAAAATTTTCTATAGAAAATTTACTATAATCGATAACAAAGAATTTTTCAATAGAAAATTTACTATTATCGATAACAAATAATTTTCTATAGAAAATTGACTGTTATCGATAGCAAAAAATTTTTATGGAAAATTTATTAGTATCAACAACAAAAAAAATTCTTAAGAAAATTTACTATTATCGATAACAAAAAATTTTCTATAGAAAATTTACAATTATCGATAACAAAAAAATGTTCTATAGAAAATTTACTATTATCAACAACAAAAAATTTTCTATAGAAAATTTACTATTATCGATAACAAAAAATTTTCTATAGAAAATTTACTATTACCGTTAACAAAAAATTTTCTATTGAAAATTTACTATTATCGATAACAAAAAATGTTCTATAGAAAATTTACTAATATCGATAACAAAAAATGTTCAATAGAAAATTTAATATTACCGATAACAAAAAATTTTCTATAAAAAATTTACTGTTATCGATAACAAAATATTTTCTGTAGAAATTTTACTATTATCGATAACAAAAAATTTTCTATCGATAATAAAAAATTTATATAAAAAATTTACCAGTATCGATACCAAACTAATTTTTATGAAAAATGTATTCATACAAAATCTGAAAATTTTTCTTTATAGAAAGTTTGAAACTTACATTAAAATTTACACTACGACTATAAACAAATATTTCTTCCAAACTTTTTCCTTGCAAATTGATTTCCAATATATCACGACCACATTTAAGATATTCTTTTAGTTCAACGGGTCGAAAACCTCTTGAATAAACATCAGCATTTAGAAATTGAGATATTTCCGAAAGATTACCAATGGTTGCACTCATGCCCACAATTTGGATATTTGCTAAAAATTAAAGACTGTGATATTATTTCAAATGCCATTAAAATTTTCAATTCATACCATTTAAATACATAACTTTGGTTAGTAATGCTTCTAAATAAGCACCCCTTCCCTTTTCACCAATCAAATGTAATTCATCTACCACCACTAAACCAATTTCATTAGCTCTTTGTACATCAATTAAACTATCTAAGAGTATAGCTCCTTTTTCAATTGATGCTATAAACAAAGTTTTACGTTTTTTTCTAGGAGTTGGTGGGCATTTACCTTTACCGGCGGTATATTCATCTATTATGAAGTCTAAATTTATGGCAAACGGAGACATTGCACTGACCTGGAGGAAACAATTTACATTAAAGAAAAAACTTTTTTTGTTAACTTACCTTTTCTTGTACAATTGATACATAGGGCAGTATAAAGAGTACATTTTTCTCACGACATATAACTTCACGTAGCATTAGGATTTCAGCTACCAACGTTTTTCCACCACTGGTGGGTAAGGCATAGATTAGATTTTTACGTTGTCGTATAGCAGGAAGATTTAAACATTCATCTTGCCATTCTGTAAAAGGGGAATGAATTTAGAATTCTTTAATATTCAAAATTATCGATAACAGTGAATTTCTTAAAGATAATTATTTTATCGATAACGGTGTATTTTTCTGGTATAGATAAGGCTGAATGCACAATGACGGAGTACTCTGTGCCAGAGAGTGGATTTTGATCCTTTCTCTCTCGCACTTACACATTTTTTGTATGATGTCTTCTATATTTTTAGAGATGGTACTCTGTAGTACAGAGTACTCCGACATTGTGTCAAAGCCTTAAAAGTAAATTTTCTTTAGAACATTTTTTTGTTATCGATAACAGTAAATTTTGTTGGGAAAATTTTGTTGTTATCGATAACAGTTAATTTTGTATCAAAAATTTTTTGTTATCGATAACAGAAAATTTTCTTTAAACCATTTTTTATTTACAAATTTAATTTTCTATAAAAAACTTTGTTGAAATTAGAGAATTTTCTATAGAAAATTTTGTTGTTATTGATAACTGTGAATTTTCTATAAAAGATTTTGTTGTTATCTATTGCATTTAATTTTCAATAGAAGATGTTCTTGTTATCGATAACAGTTAAGTTTCTATAGAAAAGTTGTTGTTATCGATAACAGAAAATTTTCTTTAGAACATTTTTTTATTTATAAATTTAATTTTCTATAAAAAACTTTGTTGACATTAGCGAATTTTCTATAGAAAATTTTGTTATGAGAATTTTCTATAAAAGATTTTGTTGTTATCGATAGCATTAAATTTTCTACAAAAAATGTTCTTGTTATCGATAACAGTTAAGTTTCTATCAAAAATTTTGTTGTTATCGAAACAGTGAATTTTATATCGAAAATTTTGTTGTTATCGAAACGGAATTTTCTATAGAAAATTTTGTTTTTATCGATAACATTGAATTTTCCATTGAAAATTTTCTTATGATCGATAACAGTGAATATTCTATCGAAAATGTTGATGTAAGCGTAACAGTTAAATTTCTATAAAATATTTTGTTATCTATAATTGTGAATTTTCTGTAAAAAGTTTTGTTGTTATCGGTAATATTGAATTTTCTTAAGAAAACTTTCTTTCGATTGATAACAGTGAATTTTCAATAGAAAATTTTATTGTTATCGATTAGAGTTAATTTTTGTTGTTATCGGTAACATTGAATTTTCTTGTGATTGATAACAGTGAATTTTCCATAGAAAATTTTGTTGTTATCGATTACAGTTGATTTTTTTTATAGAAAATTTTGTTCTAATCGACAACAGAGAATTTTCTATAGAAAAACCAGGTGCTATCGACAACAGAAAATTTTTGTATAGAAAATTTTGTGGATATTATTAAATTTTCTATAGAAAAACTTGTTGTTATCGATAACTGTGCTTTTTTATAAAAAGTTTTGGTGTTATCGTTTATTTACATAATTCTCTTTAAGAAATATGTAAAAACAAGTAAAAAAGTTAAATTCGGCCTTACCGAATGTAGTGATACCCTCCAATATTTCAAAAAGATCATTGCAAAAAAACTTTATTTAAAAGGAAATTACTTTTGAAAAAAAAAAAAAAATTCCGCGAAAAAAAAATTTGGTAAAAAAAATCCGCGATTTTTTTCTTTTTTTTTTTTGTCAAAAAATATGTTCGTACTTGTTTAGATACCATTTGGTGTTCAATTGTGTTCACATATGTACGTCAACCAGAAGCCGAATTAAAGCATTTTGTATTTTTAGGTTATGTTGAATGTACTGAAATTTTTGAGGTGTGCTTACATTTTCGTTCATAACTTTTGAACCGCTGAACCGATCGCTCAATATTTTGTCCGCGACAGCATTTTCCACAGACAGACAGACAGACAGACAGACGGACAGACGGACAGACGGACATCGCTAGAATGTCTTAGAATCGATCGGGCATCATGAATATATATACTTTATGGGGTCCCAGACCGATATTTCGATGACTTACAAACGGAATGACAAACTTATACATATATACCCTCTATCACTAAGTGGAGGGTATAAAAAAAAGAACTTGATTTTTTTAACATAACGGTCCTTGTTTATATATCACGTAGACAACACCGCTCAACAGTCATTTTCCGGTTTGAATTCTGGTGATCAATATTAGTAGACTTTGATCTCCTGATTCCAAATCTGTACTCCAAATTTTTCCATCACGTCCAGATTTTTAGTTATTCACGGTTAAAAATGCTAAAAATTACGATTTTTGCATTATTTGAAAGCCTGCACAGCAGCCATTGAGTGGAATACAAATCTGGTATAAAGCGCAAAAGTATAATTTGTCTTTGGTCTCCAACATAGAAAACAATTTTTTTCTAATTATTGCGTTTGGTTGGGTTACAATTGCGTTTTAAAATGACTCTGTTAAAATTATTATTTTTGTAAAAAAGATAAGATAGGTACCTTAGTTTTTTTTGATATTTTTTAAAGAAAAACTAAAAAAAAGAATTATTTTACAAATTTAAGTTTTCTGTGTTATTTTTCGTATAAACCGGAAGATATCTTTAATGGGTTTAAAAGTCTATAAGAAAGAATGGGATTTTGTCTAAATTTTGAGCTCATCACACTAAAGATTGATCATCTGGTTTTTGTTTTAGAGCCTTTTAAAAATGGTGCTTTTTCTAATTTTTTTCACAGTGTTTTTTTAAAATACGCGTTTGGCCAATAATAGTGCAACAACTTGAAATTTTTTTGATCATATATTTGAGATCATAGTTCAATTCTACTCTAACGCTTTATACCAGATTTTTATTCCACCCAGTGGCTGCTGTGCAGGCTTTCAAAAAAGGCAAAAATCGTTTTTTCGCATTTTCAACCGCGAATAATTAAAATTCTAGACGTGATGGAAAAATTTGGAGCACAGATTTGGAATCAGCGAGTCAAAATCTTTAAAAATTTTGTATCAAACTTCAAACCGGAGTCAAAAACCTTCGATTTGTTGAGCGGTGCAATTTTAGCTAGCAACTAACAATTTAAAAATTAAATAATTTAGTCGGTAAAAAGACACGTAAGCTACAAAATTGTTTTAAAGCGCTCACTACGCTCACTCTCGATTATAAAAATTAAATAAATAAATTATATTATTAAAGCACAAGGAGTGCTGTTAAACATTTTGTATTTTCATTTACAAGCCGACTCATTTTATAAAGTACCGCAACAATATCATTAAATTTTCTTGTTATCGATAACAGTGAATTTTCTATCGAAAATTTTGTTGTTATCGAAACAGAACTTTCTATAGAAAATTTTGCTATCTATAATCGTGAATTTTCTGAAGAAAGTTTTGTTGTTACCGATAACATTGAATTTTCTAAAGAAAATTTTCTTGTAATCGATATCAGTGAACTTTCTATTGAAAATTTTGTGGTTATCGATACTAGTGAATTTTCTATAAAAAATTGTTTATCATTAAGAGTGAAACAAATGGAAATTTTGTTGTTTCGCTAACAGTGAATAAAAATGTTTGTTCTAATCGATAACAGTGAGTTTTCCGTAGACATTTTTGTTCTAATCTATAACAGTGAATTTTCTATAGAAAATGGTAACAGTAAATTTTATAGTATAAAATTTATACAGATATTTTTGTTATCGATTTACTGTGTTTTTGTTTTTGTAGCACATTGTAATTATTCTTTCAAAGCGTATGACTAATATTTAATTATGAATTCAATACATATTACACAAAAACACTATTTCGTATAGAAAAATTGAGATTTCAGAATTTTTTATTTTTTTATTTTATATTATACTCACCATACAAACTCTGAATGCCCTTATGTTCAAATATCATCCGTTTAACTTTATCCGGTAGACCATAGAAATCTCCTTTACAGGGATAGTCTTCGAAAACTTGATCAAATAATTCTGTTTCCCAATTTAAACGTGACAAATGTTGTATATCAGGATGTGGTTCTGCCACATATGTCTGCTGATGCATAGGATGCATAGTACGATTTTGTATTTCTTCACGTGTTTCATATTGTGTACCTTGTATGTAGCCGTCTACAGGAAGTTTAAATACATTTTGTGTGTCCTTAATGCCGCCCGGCAGCTGGGGCACTTTGAATTGTATATCATTTAAAAACTTTTGTGTACTTTGAGCCACATCAAATATTGGAAAATCATCTTTGAAAAGATCTTCATCATCATCATAATTATCTTGAGTTTTAGTAAATAGAGTTTTGCCACTTTCGACTGGTATTAGATCATCTAAATTTTCCATATCCTTTGCGTGGGTGTTTTTAGATTCTCTTGTACCACTTTCAGTGGATATCGGCTGAATGTGATTTTCTTCTTTCTTGGCTTGAGTTTTTTTTATTTTTAATGCGTCTCTTCTACCACTTTCTTTAGCCACCAGTTCATCCAAATCAAGATCTTTATAAAAATTTTCATCTTCACTTTCAGTTTTTATTACATTTGCTTTATCATTTTCCTTGGCTTCCAATTCATTTAAATTAATTTCCGAAAATATCGAGTCATCGCCAGCAATGCCATTGGAATTATGGAAGTGTGTCTTAGCTTTATCGATTTCAACTTTATTACCGCTACTTAAACTTTCAATATCCAAATTTATTTCCGAAAATAATGTATCATCACCAATAATATTATTACAAGGCAAGTTCTGTGTCATGGGAGTGGCGCCTATATTTTCACCATTACTCAACGTTTCATCGGGTAACACAATATCATTGAAGAGGCTATCATCAGTATTGTCATCATAAAATTTATTATTGTTTCCAGTTTTCCTTGTGGACTTGGTAGGTGCCTCATTTATTGCCAAGAGTTTTTCTAATTTTGCATCGGTAAAGAAACTGTCTTCTGTTTCGGGCCATAATACACTCTCGCTGGGCTCTATTATTATAGACTTCTGTTCTTTGCTGCCACTTTGACATTTTTGCTTTTTATTTAACTGTTGCTCATTTCCAAATTTCCAATCTCGCGAACGTGTATTTTTAGACATAGATAAAAACAAAAAAAAAAATACTAAGAAATCTTTGGTAACAAAAAAATACAATTTTCGGTAGCTGTTTAATTTTCCGCCAAAATATGTAAACAGTATCAGCTGATTGTCAAACAGCAACAGTTTATCGATAACAGTGTTTTCAAACTCTAATGTGTTATCGATAGTAGAGGTTACCAGACTGAGTAAATTAACTTATTAACCCTTCTGCACAGACAAACACCGTAACAGTACACGCAAAAAAGAACTCGTACGAAGTGAGCAAAAATCTATCATAAATTAACCACAGTTGTAATTGGGATCGCGTTCGAGAAGGATCCATTCGTTGCTGTAATTAATGGATAAATACAGACACGTGTGTGTGTTTGTTGTACGCTCGTACTAATTGCATCTCACCCCGCACTTGCTTTGGTGGAGTTTCGATTGGTAACAACATTGTTGCTGTTATTTTGCGGTATTTCTACTAAATCAATGTGCTATCGTTTGGCGTTTATGTGCTGTTGTCGGCCATTTTATAAGTAAATGGTGGACACGTTTTGACGAAGATAAAATAAATTGGATTTGATAATCACCTCTTTGGATAGATATACTGGTGGGAGAGAACCAATAATAAAACTCGGACGTTAATCACATAATTTTCAGGCCTTCCATTACAAAGGTAATGGTTGTTTGGTGAAATAAATTGGATTTGATCACATCATTGGATTGATATAGTGGGGGCTAATTATGTAACTTGATAATCGTCATCGTTAGCTCATTATTCTATTACCATAAAATGACACTATATGGTAATGGAATAACGACGGAAACTATACGATTGACGACTATCAAGTTACATAATTACCCCCCTGGTGGAAGAGCACCAATAATAAAACTCGGACGTAAATCACATAGTTTTTATGCCTTCCATTACAAAGGTAATGGAAGTTTGGTGCATGGAGCTATTAGAAGAAGACCCTGCCTTTTTGTGTGCTTTTCATGAGTGCCGGCATTTAAATTAAAATCCAAAAAAAAAAAATTAACCAAAAATGTGTTGAAACTTCAACTGACGAGGTAGTTTTCGTAATTTAGCCAAAACTCTGTTGTAAATAATTATAAAGAAAATGATGTTATTTACGCAAAAATTTGGTAAAATATACCAAAGATAAATGGTAAAATATACCAAAATCAGTAGAAATTTTGACTAATTTATTTATTTATCGTATGGCACTGATACAAACAATTACAATTTTAGAGATATAAGCATTACTAGTTTAACAGATTATACAACAAAGTTTAGCATATTTTGATAGAAAAATAGTATAGATAATAATTAGATATTGATGTCAATATTCTTCAGCCACCGGACGGCATCTGGGCCAGCATTGTTTAGTTCGTGTAGTTCGCCAAGAAATTTACGATGGGGGCAGTCTTTTATAATGTGGTAAATGGTTTGATTAACATCACTGCAATCACATAATGGCGAAACAGCGGAGCCCCATTTAAAAAGAGTAGCTGCGCACCTTCCATTGTTTGTCCGTATACGGTTAAGCCTAACCCATATAGGCCTAGGCAATTCTGATCCCGGAGGCATACAGGTCAAGTCCTGTATTTTCATTAAGTCATCACATGAAGCTTGGTTCCAATTATTAAACCAGATGTTATATGGGTCATAATTATTGTTTGCGAGACTTTCAGCTAGTTTTAATGGAGGTTTTCGAGATATGAGACGGTCGTCATTAGCAGCTTCAATATATTGGTGTATTTTAAGGCTAGGATTGGCGATTATTTTTCGATGTTCGCGGAGTAGTGCATTCTGACGTCTTAGACTTGGTGGTAGAATATTACTTAGAACAGGTAAAAATCTTATTGGGGTTGAAGACATTGTACCTGTTATTAGTCGCATACATGCATTTAGTTGGATATCTAATTTGTTTACGTGGGGGCTATTAAGCCAGACCGGTGCGCAGTATTCTGCAGAAGAATAAACCAGTCCGAGTGATGCTGAGCGCAGTGTTTTTGCAGAAGCTCCCCAAGTAGTTGACGCAAGTTTTTGGATAATATTGTTACGCGTTTTAACTTTGTTAGCAGTATTTTCTATGTGCTTTTTAAAAGAGAGTGTTCTATCAAGGGTAACTCCAAGGTATTTTGGTGTTGGATTAAAGGGTAGGATAGTATCTCCAAAACGAACGTTAAGCTTTAGATCAGATTGACTATTATTGAGGTGAAAACATGTTACTTCCGTCTTGTTGAGGCTAGGACACAGACGCCATTTTTTAAAATAATTTCCAAGTGATAGCAGGTCATTTGTAAGGACAGATTCAGCATCTTTAACTAAGTAGCGTTGAGTGGCTATAGCGATGTCATCAGCGTAGGAGAACTTTTTTGAGTACGTTGATGGGAGGTCATGAGTGTAGAGATTGAATAGAAGCGGGGCAAGTACAGATCCTTGGGGGAGTCCATTATTAAGTTTACACTTCCTGCTTTGTTTGTTTCCAAGATACACTATAAAATGACGATCACTTAACATATTGTTGAGAAGAGTAGCAGTTCGGATGCAAGGGATAACTTTTAGAAATTTATAGATCAGCCCGTCTTTCCAGACCGTGTCGTACGCAGCTTTGAGATCTATAAATGCAACGGATGTCCTGAGTTTTAATTGAAAACCAGCCTCAATGTAGGTCGTTAAGGATAGTACCTGATCAGTGCAGCTACGTCCCGATCTAAACCCCGCCTGCTCTACCGGAACGATGCTATTAATAGTGGGTTCAACTCTGTTATAAATTAGTCTCTCGAGTAATTTGTATACAACGCTTAATAGTGCTATCGGTCGGTAACTTTCAGCTTGTTCCTTTGGCTGGCCTGGTTTTAAAAGGGCGAGTATTTTAGATCTCTTCAGATCCGTAGGCATTACACCAGTTAGTAGTACATTTGAGTAGAAAAGTGTAAGCCATTTTCGAAAATTTTTTCCACTATGTATAAAAAACTCAGGAAATATACCATCCGCTCCTGCGGATTTCCCTGACTTAACTTGCGATATTGCGAAGTTAATTTCCTCCTCACTGAAAGGTCCTGAGAACTGTGGGATGATAGACGATTCATTTTTTAATTCTTTAAGTTTCTTTTTAATATTAATGGTGTGTTTCTTCTCCGATACAATTTTTGATGTTCGTTTGATGTTTAGAGCAATACTGTCAGGGTGTATGTTCGATTTCGATGTTGTTATAGGAGTGCTATTACCCAATTTACGAAGGAGGCTCCAAGCTTTTCGGCTGGAATGTGTGAAATTTACATTTTCAACAGTATGGTGCCATTTTTCCCTGCGAGCATTATCAAGAGACTTTAGAAGTTCGTCTGCAATTGTCTCATCTTGAGTAGCTAGATATTCCGAGTGTAGAGTCTCGGTTTCTTCTGACCAGCCAGGAACATATTGTTTCCGGTATCCTCTGGGTATATGTTTCTTTGCAGTAGCAATTACCATTTTCACCATTCTTGGATAATTATTTGGGGTTGGATTTATCCACCTTATGTTAGAGTCGAGATCTCGAGAAAACGATTTCCAAGAGGCTTTGCAGAAGTTCCATCTTGGTTTTGGAAATGATTCGACTAAGGGTATCTGAATTCCTATTTCTAGGAAAACTGGACGATGTTGGCTGTTTGAGAATGTTTGTAGTACTTTTCGGTAGACTGGGATGGGAGTGTGGTCATCTCTAAGACTGACATATGTGAGGTCGGGATTATAGCCTCTGCGCCAGCGACCGGAGTGAAAGGTTGCGGCGTCTTTCGCATCAAAAATAATGTTTAAGTTGTTAACCTCCGCCCATTCGACTAACATGTTGCCACTTATGTCATCAGTAGGGTACCTCCAAGAGGTATGTTGGCTATTAAAATCACCAGTATACAGCGACGGGTGTGGAAATGTGGGGAGGACTGAGTCAGGCCATAGAATGTTTGGGGGCTTATAAACGTTTATAATATGCACCCCAGAGATTTCAATCGTAATAGTATACACGTCTTGTTCAGAGCAAATATCAATTAGGGTGACATTGTCCAGACCAGTTCTGACATATGTAGCGGAACCATATGAACGATGGTATAGTACACCAACAGCATCATATCCATCAATCATGCCACGTATATTGAATTCTTCTTCAGTTAAAATGTGGGTTTCTTGTATGATGACGACATCAATACATTCGTCAGACAGCAGACGCGAGATATAATCGCATTTAGCTCTGCTCATTCCCTCAATATTAAGCTGTAGAATTCGGACCGAAGGTCCGATATTCTTTGTCAAGAAGCTCTTAGAAGAGCTAGTTCGGTTTACTTTAGGCTGCATTATTTTGTTGTTGTTTTATCTGCTTAGTATTTCTAGTTGTTTGTTTTTTCAAATTTACCAGGAGACCAGATATAGTTCTGATAGTTTGGCAACCAGTCGCGATGCAAATGGTAGTCTGTATTTTTTTTTTATGTTTTCTTTCGATAATTAATTGTGCAAGTAACTTTATTATGAACTTGGTAATTTTTCATAAAAAATTTATTATGTAATACCGTGTTATCACGTACAGCTAAAAAGCGTTTTTAGCACCAATATTTTTATCACATTCTTTATTCTATTATAGTATATTGACAGATAAAACGGTTTTTTGCTGTATATGTGAACAGGGTATTACTTTAACTTTAGCAAACATATGTAACTTTACCAAAACTTAGTAAAACGCTTTCCACTTCATATAAAAAAAAAAAGCAAGTTGAATTGCTTATACCCTGTTCTCACGAGCATCTAAAAACGGTTTTAAACGACATTTGTTTTAATTAAAAAAAAAGTGTTCACACGTAATTTCACTCGTTTTATTTTGGTTTTTATGTTTTTATTTTGACATTTGCATTATCAGCTGATAAACATGTACACATTTTAACAACAAACGATATTAAAATATTGAAATTATATTCATTAATTATACATATAAATGTTTATAATGTTCAAGAATTGTTTAAAGATAAAAATAGCACGATTTTTTTTGGTATTATTTATATTTTAGTAATAAACAATGTTGCCAATATTAATAAAATGCTTTAAAAACGCTGAACATTCAAAAATACTCAATTCAACCCCTGGAATTCCGCTCGTTTTAAATCGTTTTAATTTTAAAACGAGCTAAAAACATTTTTATTTTGACATATTACAACAAAAAAATGTATGGTAAAACGAGTCATAAAAATGGTTTTTAAGCATAAAACGAAAAATGTTGCTAAAAATGGTTTTTAAGTGTAAGTGAGAACAGGGTATTAATCAGCTTCAAGTTTTTTCGTGTGTATTTATCTTATCGTTTTTCTCAAAACCGAATTGTTGGCGTATATTCTTTGACATTATCTGTCAAATATTTTATATATCTGGCAGCACTGATTTAACTGTTTGAGGGGGTTAAAAATGTAAACAAAAAAAAACTGCATTTATTTGTGAAATTGTGAAAAAAACTTATCAGCAAAAACTATTTTGCCGTATTTTATAAAAATTTGCATTAAAATATTTGTTAATTATAAAATTTCCTAAAGAATAGGAGGTTAAACAGAATAGTATTGATATGCAATAAAAACTAACTACAATAATGGACGAAAGACGTTATTCCTCGTGGAAGTTGGAAAAAATTGCCATTGGTGATGTTGTCCGTTTGCGTTTGGGAACCAGTACAATTGGTCGTCACTCATCATCAACTATACGTATATTGGATTCTGGATATGCCTCTAGACACCATGCTGAAATTGATGTGATAAATGATACTACGGTCACTATTAAAGATTTGGTAAGTATATGAATTATTCTTTAAGATGGAAGCCCTAGAGTTGTAAGTTATTTGTGGACAAAACAACTGTTTTCGGGGAACACGAAAATGAAGTCAAAAATAGGTCATCTGCTCTAGAATTAAAAAATAAAGTTAGGAATTAAGAACCATCCACCAAGCTTAGTTTTTTAATACCCTGCAACCACAGTATGGGGTTTACTAACTTTTTCATTCCGTATTTAATCATACGATTTGACAGGAAAGAATAAATAAGCTTAATTATTTGAAGAGGTATACCCCACTCACGCATTTCATCCAATTTAAAAATAGACACCACACGATCAAAGGCTTTTTCTATGTCCTCTGAGAGTACCATACTATGTCTTCTTTTTGCCAAATTGCCGTAGAATATATTCAAGAATCTATTGAAACCAGGGTTGGCAACCGAAACGAATAACGGTATCGGTAACGGTATTGGTATTACATATTTTTTATATCGGTAACGGTAAAGGTAAAGGTATTTTCGATTATTTCGGTAACGGTGAACCGTTACCGAAACATCAATACCGGTACGTACCGGTATTATAAATAAAATGTTAACAAGTGACAAATTTGTTAAAAACACGTAAAAAATAAAATAAAAATTTTTAAAAGTTAAAAAGCTGTTAAATTTTGTACATTTTCTATACATAATTATATTTGTACTAGTATTAAATACTATGAATTAACTCGGAATTAAATTAAAACATTCACGCAATATTGTAAATCAACAAATACGAGCTCATGTTCGTAGAGACACCTTTGCCCAATAAGCAAAAAAATCTTCATTTTGAGCCCTATGAGAAATCTGCTGATTATTGCTGACGCGGTTTGCTAAATTTCTGTCTGGATAATCTGCTGAAAAAAACGTCAAGACAGCAGAAAAATCTGCTGATTTTGATAGAGAAATCTGCAGATTTCAAATAAACAGCCTGAACTGTTTATTTGAAATCAGCAGATTTCTCTGCTAAAATGATCAAAATTGTTTGTCCTGTTGTTAAAAAAAATAGAAAAAAAAACTTGGCAAGGATGTTTCAGGGGATGTTTTTTAGGGGTAGGTCGGGCGGTATCGGAGTGACACCTTTCCTCTCGCCATAGATGTTAAGAAAAATAATTAATCCTACTGATGATGGCAGTTAACTGGAACTGTTTGAAACCTGTATAGGAATACCAGAAATGTCTATAATTTTTAGAAATTAAATTTACTTCTACATATTTACGCATAAATAATACAATTTTATCAATATTTAATTTTATTTGCTATAGCCAAGCCCCTAAAAAGTTCAGAATAAAAACGCATTTTCTAATCTTGGTCAAAGAACTTCACACAACATAAAAAATTTTCATTTTCTAAACAAATAAGCAAAAATAATTAAATAAAATATGTTTTTCTGGGGCTTTGTAAGTTTTTCAGGGGGGGAACTATTTTCATCTGGCCCGTTTTTTCCATTTCGGAACTTAACCAGCCTATGACCATAAGACATATTCGTACCAGCAGAGTAGCAAGCTTAAAATAGATCACTGATCAATAATATAAAATCTTTATTAGGTCCAAGACCGATATTCGAATTTAGTTAATTGCAAATGTGATCAGTGGTTGGATTGGCAATGAACAAAAATTTGTTTTTTTTATTTTAAGTACCTAAGACAAATAATTATATGTGCATTTTTTTATATTGAGTTATAGGAAAGAAAAGAAATTATTTTTTCATGTTTGGTTAATATTTTATTATGTTTATATATAAGCATTAAAATCATAAACATTTTAATTTTATACTTTAATTTTTAAAATAGTAAATAACGAAAAAGAAAATACTTCACATATTTTCTATAGAAAATAATTATATGTGCATAATAGAAATTTCGTATATATTCTTTTTGATTTGCAATGTAATTAAGTATTTTGTGAAAATTTTTGTTCACCTTGTATATTTAAACTTTTTTAAGCCTAGGAGGCATAAAACCCATCAAGGTTTTTAATGTACCAATACCCCTTGTCCCCCGTTTCGTCAGTATTTAAATTTAAAGTCCTTTAATGGTCTTGTACGGCCTTGACTTTGAAATGACCTTGGCAGAAAGGGTCCTAAAGAGGAATTTAATTGTTTGTAGGTCGGGACTAATGGCTGGCCATTTCAATACTGGTATGTTGTGCGCATTTAACAAGTTTTTTGTCAAACGAGTGAAATGGATTAGAGCGTTATCATGTGAGAATGTCCAATTATCTCCCTACAGTTCGGTAGCAAAGTCTATTAAATGGTCTCCAACAAGTAAAAATATATTTTTGCATTATTTTTATTGGAAACAAATCATATTCAAACCCTTCCTCATGATCCAAATGCATCCCATACCATCACGGATTCGCAACTGGGGTTTCACAAATAGCACGTTTGGCGGAGATGTTTTAAATCTCTACAAGAGAAGTGGTGACCATCAGCGCCGTCTTAATTTAACTTTTTTCCGTCATATTTATTTACAAAAAAACTTTAGTTTGGATGGCACTGATGGTCAACACCAATATTAGAGAGATTTAGGACATCCGCGTCAAACGTGATATTTGCAAAACCACAGTTGCGAATCCGTTATGGTATGGGATGCATTTGGATCAGGAGGATGGTTCCGAATATGATTTGCCCATACTAAAAATAATGCAAAAATATAATTTAACTTGTTCAGGAACATTTAATAGACTTTGCTAGCGAACTGTGTGGAGATAAATGGACATTCCACCAAGACAACGCCCCAATCCATGTCACTGGTTTGACAAAAAACTTGTTTAAAACGCCCAGCATACCAGTATTGAAATGGCCAGCCATTAGTTCCGACCTAAACCGAACTAAATTCCTCCTTAGGACCCTTTCTGCCAAGGTCGTTTCAAAGTCAAAGAGGTACACAACGCGCTAAGGACTTAAATTTGCGATATTGACGAAACGAGGAAAAAATGGCATTGGCACATTAAAAAACTTGATTGGTTTTATGCCTCGTAGACTAAAAAAAGTAAAAATATTTAAATCCATACCATTTTTTTATGAATAGCCTAATTATATTGTAAATCAAAAAGAAAATATGTGATTTTTCTTTTTTGCACATATAATTATTTTCTATGAAGTATATTTTTATGCCTTATTTTCTGTACTAAAAAATAAAGTTTGAAATTAATGTTTTTATGATTTTATAGCTTACTTAAAAACATAACAAAATATTAACCAAACTTGAAAAAATATTTTGTTTTCTTTCCTATAACTCAATATAATACAGTGCACATATAATTATTTGACTTAGGTATATTAAAAATATTTTAATATGTTTTTAATCCACAAAAAAAAATAAGTAAGTAATATTAATGCAACCGAAAAAAAACCGATATAATACCGGTAAAAATCCAAATAAAGATAACGGTTTTTTATCGGTAACGGTATTTAAAAAATTTTATTTCGGTATTGGTAACGGTAACGGTAGTCAATATTAAAGGGTTTTTAATCGGTAACGGTATTGAAAGGGTAACGGTAGCCAACCCTGATTGAAACAGGAATTTGTTCCAAAAAATTTTCCTGGGTAATAAAGCTTTTAACTTATATAAAAAACATTATTATTTTTACAGGGTTCCGTTAATGGTATTTTTATTAATACTACGCACTATACAGACAATCAAACTCTAAACCTTCAAATTGGTGATAAAATTGGTATTGGTGTTTCGACAGATGGAAACGCTGAAGAAGACGATTTTTTACCCATATATGAGTTAAAATATGAACCCATTAGAAGAGGAAGACAACCACAGTTGCCACCAAATCCTATTGTACAGGATGGTATTCTAACACAATCAGTAAAAGAAACAGAGAAAAAAGAAGACGAAGAAATCAATAAAAAACAAAATGGCCCTAATAATAAAGCATCCTGCAGTAACGATTTAAATAACAGAGAAAATGGCTTAGATATACAACCATTCTGTAGTAAGGATGTTAATAAGGAATCAAATGGTACATCGTGCAATAAAAACGTTAATATGAAAGAAATTGGACAAGATGATAAACCATCCTGCAGTAAGGATGTTAATAAAGAATTAAAAGAACCAAAGAAGGCAGAATTATTCAAAACCTCCCAACCAAAACCAATGTTTCATAATGATATCCATATAATAAGTGATGACGATGATGATGATGATTATCTTGCTATCAATAAAATTAAAGAAAATGAAGTAATTGAAAACCCACAAGAAATCAAAGTCAATATTAAAAAAGAAAAAATTGATACGATAGATAATAAGGATGCTACAATTGCTGATACGCTAAAAAATATTTTAAATATTAATGAAAATATTAGTTCTTTAGAAGATCCTGATTATATTAATCCTTCTCAAAAAACAAAAAGTCCAATTTTAGCTGAAGAAATTAATAATGAAAAGGAAAGCGAAAGTTCTTTAACAAATCAAAAGGAATCAAATGGTAAAACAGATCAACAAGCTAAAGCCGATGAAACTAATCAAGATAATAATTTGCACGTTCCCATTATTTCAAATCTTAAAAAAGAACTTATACGTTCTGTTTCCGCCGATATACAAAATATATTTGGTGAAACTGACAATGATGAAGATGATGTGGTACAAAGTAAACTTAAGGAAACTAATCCTTTAATATATAATGAACTTAATGGTAAACCATTAATACCGACAGCAAATATAGAAACAACTTTACATAATGGAGATTTTATAATATTAACCGATGATGATGATGATGAAGATGAAGAGGAATTAGGTAAAATTACTGCCATATCTAAAGAAACTAAAGAAAATAACAATACCTCTTTGGAATTGACTAAAAGTCCTAATATATTTGATACATCATTAAATGATTCCAAAGAGGAAGATGTTATGGATAATCAAACTAAAGAGAAGAGTTTAAACGAACCCCCTAAAGATAAGGATACTTTAAATGATATCTTTAAGGAGAAGGATAACTTTATTGAAAATTTAAAAGAAAATAATATGCCACAAGACGGTATTAATTTAGATGATTACTTAGGTACAAATTATGTGCCAAATAGTGATGATGAAGATATAGAAGATTTAATGTTTTCCCAAGTTATGATAAATGATATGAAGGCAGAATTACAAGATAATGCTGATAAAGAAGTAGATGAAATTGATTTTCAACTTCCTAATATTAACAATTTTAGTGATTTACCTTCTACGTCAGCAGAAGCTGCTTACATTTCAGGGCATACTATACAAATAAAACAAGAACCCGGTTTAGAATTACAACACCAAATACCCCAAGAATTACATAATTCTTGTTGGATTATAAGTGATGATGAAGATTATGATGAAGATTTAGAAGAAAAAACCAACAATTGGACTAATAAATTATTTTCACAAAGTTTCCAAAATAGTATGTCTCAAGTCTATGATTTAAATGAGGCTGATACAAATGATGATGACGAAGAAGATGATGATCAAGAGGACGATTTAAATATGCTAGATGATGATATTGATAATATAGCAGATTTTTATAATAATACACCCGAAAAGAAACCGCCAGAAGATGATGAAATTAATGATATATTTTTGGAATTTGAAAATACATTAAAAAATCTTGATCAAGAATCTTTAAATGCAAAAGAAACTAACAATGAAATTAAAGAAAAAGATAAAACAAATAAAAAATCAGCAAAAGAATTGGCAAAAATTGATTTAAATGAACAATTTTTAGAAAATGCTTTTGTAGATATATTAGAAAAACATAATAAAGAACAAAAAATATACAAAGAGAACACCAAAGAAAAAATACCGGATAAAATTAATACATCTGAAATTGAAGAAGTCAATGATATGATTTCTAATATAAATGAAAAATTAAAAAATCTTCGAAAAATTTCCAATTCAAAAGAAATTACTAAGGAAAACAAACTAGAGAGCGATACCTATAAAATTACTGAAAATGAATTAAAGAAACCAAAAATTTTAAAGATTTGTTTAGAAAGAATAGATGAAAAAGGTTTACCACAAGAACAAATTATTGAAACTAGAAACTTAAAAGAAAAATCTCCTGATATATCTGATATTAACGGTGAACAATTAACAGAATCACCTTTAATACGTAAAAGAAGTTTTAATAAAAATAAACCTGTTATAACCTCTTCATCATCAGAAGAAGATGAAGTTGATGAAGATCCAAAAATATCAACAATTAAAAAAACTAAAGAAAATTCAACAAAAGCTCAAAATGAAGAAAGCTCAAAAACAATAGACAATAGTAATAAAGACTTTGTTAGTTGTAAAAAACCGGAAGCTAACAACCACGTCAGATTACCACCTCCAGTTATAGATGCACCATCACTACCAAAAAATAAAGGAAAACTAAGAGGTGTATCTGCAGAAAAACCAAAACATACCTCCACTGCCTCTACATCCTCTGGAAAAAATCAAGATGCTCATATAAGAGATGTATCTGCTGAAAAACCAAAACATACCTCCACCGCCTCAACATCCTCTGCAAAAAATCAAGATACTCGTACAAAATTATGTGCTATAAGAAGTAAAATACAGCAAGAAAACTTTGAAAAAGAATTAAAAAGAAAATGGATGGAAAAACCCAGTATGATAAAGAAGAGGGATAGGGAAAATAAAAAAATAAATCTTGAAGAGCGTAAAGAAAAACTTAAAAAGTTGACTGAAAAGAAAGAAAATCCTACAAAGGAAAATATAAAAAGGAAAATAACTGTAGAAGATCAACATCATGAACATAATACTAACAAAAAAATGAAAGTAAAAGTAACCGCTGAAAATCGTGGAGCTTTTCTAGCCAAAAATGAACCAACCCTACCTCCTCCTCCAGCAACGGCACATAGAACGGATAGCACAAATCAATTCAAAATACCAAAAGTTCTAAATAAAAAGTCTGAGCCAATAAAACGTCCTAGCGAACCACCCAAAAATGGTTTAAAACGTGCCAATAGTATAGACTGTTTGGAAACATTTTCACAACAATTAACTAAATCCGATGAATTATTATTTAAACGACAAAATTCAGATAAAAAATATGAACATAAATCAACAGCCCCACCACCTTTAAGAAGGCATTCTATTACAGAACCACCAAAACAAACTCAACAAAATCAATCGTATAATGGTTTCAAAAAACCCGCTGTACCACCACTTAATCCTCTCAAAAGACCTGCCACCCCACCCATATGTAAAGACGCTTTAAAGGCTCGTAACAATCGAACTACAAATAAAATAACATTTGCCTCAATGCAAAAGAATATTGTAGAAAATGAAGAAAATAAACGTAAACTACATGAATTAACGAATTCTGCCTCAACACCTTCACCTTTAACTCCTTCTATTGCCGTGTCTTCAACACCTGACCCTTTTACTCCTCCGAATGTCCTGTCTTCAGAGAAAAAATGTCACAATCCGTCAATGATAAAAACGGATTTTACCAAACCCAAGAAAAAAGTACGATTTATTGATGCTCCCCCCAATATACGCTATATTGAACGTATTTCAGGTTCAAAAAAAGTTATCAATAAAGATGTTATGCCTTTAAGTACCAATAAAGATCGACGCTATTTAGTTAGAAGTAATTATCCTATAATTGATAATACTGATGCAATTATAACGAAAATATTAAATTGGAGTAATGAATGGTTAATAAAGCGTAATGCTGCCGCAGAAGCTGCTAGTGATGTTATATATCCAATGCCACAGCAGTTTAATTCATTTGAACATTATAAAAGGTAAGTGGAGTTCAATATTTTTTAAGGCTATTTTAAAATCATAAATTTGAAATTAAAGCTTTAGTCGAGGTTTAAAAAAAAGCTTTTTATAACCTCCACTCACTGGTTGAGGATACATACATATAATACTGTCATTTCGTTTAATTCATTGAAATATCGTGATGTCCGATCAATTTTAAGTCGATATAGCATTGTCTGTCTGCTAAAATGGAGATAACGGCTAAATTTTAGCACAGTGATCACTGTATCTTGTTGAATTTTCATGCTTTATCGGTTAAGCGGTTCAAAAGTTATGGACGCAAATGTAAGGACACTTCAACAATTTTGACACATTCCACGTAACCTAAAACTTTCAAATTGCTTTAATGCGGCTTCTATATTGGAAGGGAAAATTTATAAAGAATGGTATTAAAACAAGGACAAACAATTTTTTTTTTTATAAAAAAAAACTTTTTTTCGTCAAAATTTGTTTTTACTAGAAAAATATTTTTCGCCGAAAGTTATTTCAACAAAAATTTTTTAACAAAAATATTTTTTTTTGTAAAAATTATTTTGTTTTTCCAATTATTTTTTTTAACAAATTTTTTTACCTATTTTTTTTTCAAGTAAATACATTAGGGGTTTTCAATAAATATTAAGCTTTAATCGTAGTTTTTGAAAGTTCTTTTCAGGTACGAGGTTTAAGAAAGCTTTTTTTTATCGTGATGTAAACTGGCTCTTTTTTAGATTTTAAATTTTGAGCTTTAAAGCTGTGGGTTAATGTAGCTTTTTATAATTAAAATTATGAACTTTTTTATGTTTTTATTAAACTTAATTAGCTAAGCATTTATTTTAATATTTTATCGTGGTTTTATTAAGTATTCGTCAATCGTATTTTTTATGTAAAGCGTTTTTTAACCAAAAACGTTTTAGCTTTTCCGTGATTTTAAAAAGCATTTTTTTTCCAGTCGAGCTTTGTTTTTTATCCACGATGCTACCTAGATTTTTAAACAAACTTTGAGCTTTTAAAGATTTTTAAATTTTTTTATGTGTTAAGGAAGCTTTATTTAGCCATGATTTAAAGCATTGGTATAACAAATTTAAATTTTAAAAAATTATTTTTTTTTATAAAAATATTGACGCTTATTAAGCTTTTTGAATCAAAATTGTTATTACTCAAATGTAAGCGTATTTTTTTATAACCTTTTATTTTTAACTAAAGCTAAGTACTCTGTTTCTTATGGCGAAAATTTCACTTTAACTTTGAACGCCTCAAATCGCAGTAAAACATTTAAAAATCAACAACTTTTGACAATTATAAGAAAGAAACGATCATAACAAAACTGAAATGTCACTTTTTCACGGCAATTTAAATTGTATTGTACCCGGCTAAAAATAAATGTATATGTTCATATATGATTATATAAAGATCTTTATATGATCATATATGACTTATATGGAAACATATATGTGATCATATATGCAAGAAACGATCCCATATATGTGGTCGTATTTAAAATATGTGCCATATATGATATCATATATGGAACCATATATGCTATCGTAAAATGTTAAATTTGAACCAGAATTACAAAATAAAAGTTTTTTAGGTTAAAATTATATTATTACTTTACCATCGATTGACATACCTTAATACATATATATCAATAATTTAACAAATATTGCAAAATATTCTGCATAAAAAATTTTTAGAAAAGGTAAGTTTTCATTAATATGTATTTAGAATTTTAAAATCATATGTATTAATTTTTTCCAGTTCATCGTCATACCAAGTCAAAGCGTAGACTTTTTTTATCCAAAAAAAGATCCTACCCGGCTAAAAATGTTGTATATCATCATATATGATATCCCAGCAAAAAAAGAGCTTACCATTCACTACAAAATTCACCACAACTTATGAACCAGATGTACTTCTTCTTCAGCTGAAACACTGATGAATTTTATATGGGCGTGACACACAATATCACTAGTGTTTAGTATGTACATATATATTAACATCTTTATCACAACTTCTGAAGTAGTGATCGGGATGTTAATATAACTTGACCTTTTGGAAGTGCTTTTTTCATCACTTCTTTAGAAGTATATATTTCTTGGCATTTTGGATGTGATTATGTAATTTTTATATGGTGATTTAGAAGTGATTTTTTCATCACTTCTTGATAAGTACATATTTCATGACTTTTTGGGATTGATTTTAAGATTTTTTTTTTTTAGTATTTACACTAATAATAATTAAAACCAAAACGATATTTTTAACAATGTATAATATTTATTATGTAATATTTAGACTTGAAATTGTTAAGATTAAATCGATGTTTTTAATAATTTAGTTTAGCTAATAGGAATTATTAATTAAATGTGGATGTATATATTTTTCTAATAGTTTTTCATGCGCTTAATCCGAATCTGGCCTTAGAAGTGATTTATCTTTTTTTGAGATATTTAGATTTTCGATTGACAGTACTGCATTAACTCAGATATTCGCAATGTTCGGGACCTGATAAAACCGAGAATTATTTTATGATGTATAATTAGTTTAGCACATCTAAAAATACTTCACTTATTCTTCAAATTACTTTTGCAATCCTTAAGATATCTTTTTTCATTACGGAGATATCGACCGATAAAATTATTGCAATTTCGGCCCTAAAAAATAAAAGAAAACAAATTTGAAAACCAACCAATTTGTCTTGTTGATATATAATAGTACCGAATTCGAAACTCTATTAGAGGTGCATCTAAGCCCGGCATCAATTTGGGTATCAATTTTAGGGTAAATTTTCAGGGTGCCATACAAAAAATCTTTATTTGGGCTAACATTATAGAGCTTCGCCATATCGGATAAAGATTTATTTTAAATAAAATTAATAAAATTCTTAAAAGTACATAGAGTTCTTAGTTTTATATTCAATTAAAATTTTTATTATTCGGTTAACCGAATAATTCAAATTTATCCGATTATTAACCGATTAAATCTCAACCCCGCACTCAGAAAATTATGTAAGTTCCCAGCAAAAAAAGAGCTTACCATTCACTACAAAATTCACCACAACTTATGAACCAGATGTACTTCTTCTTCAGCTGAAACACTGATGAATTTTATATGGGCGTGACACACAATATCACTAGTGTTTAGTATGTACATATATATTAACATCTTTATCACAACTTCTGAAGTAGTGATCGGGATGTTAATATAACTTGACCTTTTGGAAGTGCTTTTTTCATCACTTCTTTAGAAGTATATATTTCTTGGCATTTTGGATGTGATTATGTAATTTTTATATGGTGATTTAGAAGTGATTTTTTCATCACTTCTTGATAAGTACATATTTCATGACTTTTTGGGATTGATTTTAAGAGTTTTTTTTTTTAGTATTTACACTAATAATAATTAAAACCAAAACGATATTTTTAACAATGTATAATATTTATTATGTAATATTTAGACTTGAAATTGTTAAGATTAAATCGATGTTTTTAATAATTTAGTTTAGCTAATAGGAATTATTAATTAAATGTGGATGTATATATTTTTCTAATAGTTTTTCATGCGCTTAATCCGAATTTGGCCTTAGAAGTGATTTATCTTATTTTGAGATATTTAGATTTTCGATTGACAGTACTGCATAAACTCAGATATTCGCAATGTTCGGGACCTTATAAAACCGAGAATTATTTTATGATGTATAATTAGTTCAGCACATCTAAAAATACTTCACTTATTCTTCAAATTACTTTTGCAATCCTTAAGATATCTTTTTTCATTACGGAGATATCGACCGATAAAATTATTGCAATTTCGGCCCTAAAAAATAAAACAAATTTGAAAACCAACCAATTTGTCTTGTTGATATATAATAGTACCGAATTCGAAACTCTATTAGAGGTGCATCTAAGCCCGGCATCAATTTGGGTATCAATTTTAGGGTAAATTTTCAGGGTGCCATACAAAAAATCTTTATTTGGGCTAACATTATAGAGCTTCGCCATATCGGATAAAGATTTATTTTAAATAAAATTAATAAAATTCTTAAAAGTACATAGAGTTCTTAGTTTTATATTCAATTAAAATTTTTATTATTCGGTTAACCGAATAATTCAAATTTATCCGATTATTAACCGATAAAATCTCAACCCCGATTAATTATTTGCCCGATTAGCCGATTAAACCAAAACCTCGATTAATTGAATACCCTAATGTTTAGAAGAGTTTTTATCAGAGACCAAATAAAACAGTTATATGTGTTATTTTGCGTTAAAAAAATCATTAAACGAATGTTGTCCAAAATATGCATTATATATATGAAAAGACTTCTAGAGATGTCCCGTGTTAAAATTTGCAATAACTTTTATTTTTTGATTTTTATCAATTAAAGTATAAAATAACAGTAATTAAAAACTTTTTGTTCAAAAAGTTTAAAATAACATTTATTTATTTTAAATAACTCTTATAACAGTTATTTTTAATCAAATCAATCAAAGTTTTAATGTTCAAATCAATAATTGAAGAATTAGCTATCAATAGGATTCTTTTGTATGCGTTTATTTTAGTTTTACTTAAATATATCAAATTTTATAAGGCTCAAAGAGTATTTGATAACAGTTAAAAAAAATAAAAGTTTTTTATTTCTGTTATTTTGAACAGATATTTATATAAATTTTTTGAAACTGTTATTTTAAATTTCTATTTCAAAATAATATTTTTGAACAGTTAAATTTGAGTTTTTTCAATAAATCTCATAACGGTTATGGTCTCTGGTTTTTATACCTTTCAACAGCGATACCAACTTAGTCATTTTGTGGCTATATTCAGCCCTTTTTTTTTTAAAGGCTACCACCTTTTTTTGGTTATCTTTTTTAGCCCTTTAAGCACTTTTTAAGTCATTTGATAATTTTTACCATAATCTGGAAACTTTTTATTGTTTTTTTTGTACATAATTTACAAAACAACTCCAAAAATTATATAAAAAAAAAATGTTTTTATACATGTAGTTAAAAAAAACATCCAATAAATAAAATGAAGAGATAAAAAAAAGTAATTCTCTCATTTTAAATCAGATATCGTATATTTTTAGAAGAGTTTTTATACCTTTAAACGGCAATACCAACTTAGCTCTTTTTCGGTTATATTTAACCCTTGTCTTTTTTAAGGGCTAAAAGTTTTTTTGTTATCTTTTTAGCACTTCTTGAGTCATTTTGTAATTTTAACAAAAATCTGGAAACTGTTATTTTTTATAACATTATTTACATAACAAATTCGCTTTTGCGGCATATCAAGTTAATTCATTTATAAAATTTATCTTTTTATTAAATCAGAGAAAATTATAAAAAAAAATATTCAACAAAACAAATCCAATACTTAAGTGCCACAAATTTGTACTTTTCAACTGCATTTGTAAACACATATGAAAATGATACTTCTAAATCATTGAGGAAAGAATTGGTGAAAGTTGTTATTATTGGCATTTTTTTAGCAGTTTTGGAAGTGCTTATAAAAGTACTTCTTATGGAATATGAAGATCGGCACATATAGCTACTATGTATGTAGTGAATCACTTATTCTTTTTGCACCACTTCGATTTTTTTTTGCTGGGATCATATATGAGACCATATACAGTATCATATATAGTATCAAATATGGTCTCATATATGAACATATTCCAAAATTGGCGCTTATATAAGACACGATCATATATGATGCAATATATGTGATCATATATTAGATCATATATTGAATCATATATTGGATCATATATTGAACCATATATTGAATAATATATGATGTTTTTAATTTGTTTTAAATTCTTTTTTATATTTTTTATTTATTTTTTCATCTTAAACTATATGTAATAGGTTATTATGTATATATTCACCAGAATTGCAAACGATGTACGCAAGTATAATTAAAAATAAAAAATATTGTTTTATTCATTACTGGTGTTTTTGATATATTTGAATGAACACCTTTAGTTTGATGATTTTGATTTTTTAGTTACTATCGTTTGCATTTTTGGTGACCATATAAAAATATATAATTAAACTTATAGATACGAGAATACATTTTGATATTCAAAAAAATAAATTGAACATAAAAGATCTAATATATCAAGTTTTTCAATTGATATCAATTACGAAAGATGCGAACAAAGGGCTTGTTACAGGAACGATGATTTCCTTTGTGTTTTCTTGTTTTAGTGTTAATTTCGATTATCTTCGGACTTAGCGTTTTTGTTAAAAAAGTCAAAATCTAAAAAAATTGATAGAAAATAATATTAGTATTCATACAAGATATTTCTAGAATTTTTATTGTATTGAATTATTACCACCAACAGCATTTGGTGCTAATGGGCTAATGATAACACGAATATCCTTTAAGGATTGGCTTGATACTGCTAGACACATACATACATGTTAATGGAGTGTATTTTGTAAGGACCATGGGTTGCTTAAGACAATGAATGCTTTTTACGGAAAGGTATATTGTCTTTCAGAACTCCATCTGATAAAATATTAAAATTACTCCATATTCCTTTTTTTATTCCAGAAAAAAGAACTTGCTACTACTAAATGCATGTTTTTTACTCAAAATTTTTTCTAGGTACATAATTACCCAGTAAAAACTTCTATTACCAAGTAATGGGGTTTTTGCCTTAAAATAGATGGTGGTATCTAGTTACTAGGTTGGTGAAACACTCATTATTTTAACATGGCGATGTCATTGGAGTAATGACCGCATACCCACTCGCTTACGAGAATGCTACTGAAAAACTACATACATTAGTACCACAAAAAATGAGCTACAAGTAGCCCAAAAATAACTCGTTACCCACTCCTTACAAAAATGCTACCAAATAACAGCATACATTAGTTCTAAAAATAAGTAGCTACCAGTAGCCCAAAAATAACTCGTTGCCCACTGCTTACAAAAATGCTACCAAATAGCAGCATACATTAGTCCTAAAAATTGGCCGTCTTCCCTCAGCAAGGAATTGCGTCAAAAGTAAAATGTTCGCTTCATGCCTATTCGTCAGGATGATAAAGTTCATATTAAACGCGGTTATTTCAAGAGCAACCAAGCGAGAAAATTTCAACAATCTAAAAGCCAACGGATCCAATGTTTACGTTGATATCCATCCCTCCAAATGTTTGATTGTAAAACAATAAAAAGACCGAAAATATATCTTGGAACATCGTAGAAAGGGACATTTGGCTGCTTGGGGCAGGACCAATAACAAATTTACAGAAGCGACTGCTGCTCAGCCCATGGAAATCGCAATAAACACCATCTTAAGTTTTAGTCTATATAAAAGTGAGTAAGTTTTTAAGGGAAATACTGTCTATGATGGTTTTTACCTTTTAAACGGTTTTTACATACTTTAAACAACAAGGCAAACAAATGAGTTAAATTAAAATTTGGAAAACGCCCCAAAATTTCTGGAAAAACAATTACAATTTAGAAAAAGCCAATTAAGTTCAGAAAACTTCAATAGAATTTATGTAAAGACTAATTAAGGCTCATAAATCACTAGCAAGTGTCAGCTAGATCCAGGTTTTTAAATATCAATTTGGTTTCCTAAACTTTAATTGGCCTGTTTCCAATTTTAATCAGAATTTCTGAATTTAAATTGCTGTTAACTGGGTTTTATTAGAAAAAGTAGAGTAATGTTAATCTTTTTTAAGCTAAATGTGCAAGTTCTTTCTAAATTTTCTTTAGCATATTTTAATTTTAGTAAAAAAAAAATTTATTTGGACAACTTATCAAATATTTTAAATCGTATTTACCAGTAACCAGTTCTGTATGAGGCTATCGGCAACTCATTATTTGTTAACAAGAAGTAACGGGTGCTGTATGATGTTATCGGTAACTCATTATTTGTTAATAAAAAGTAACCGGTTCTATATGAGGTTATCGGTAACTCATTATTTGTTAACAAGAAGTAATCGAGCAGGTAACGAGTCCTCATTACATAGAATGCAGGCGGTAATGGGGACTTATTACCAAGTTTTTACTGGTTACTTAAGACTTCGATTAAAAGCATTATATTAGTAGTACGTATTTTATCTTTTTGGGTTATGTGTGTAACGATGTTTGAAGGATAGGGATAAGAAACTATTTTTACTTACATCATGGCGACAATGTGCCAGGTTGTCACTTTCGCTAATTGACAGCTTTCGTGTGATTGTCAGTAAAAACGTTGTCTTTTCGAAATAGTTACTCAACCTTAAAACTGATGATACGTTTTTTTCATTTCAATTTTCTATGGCGACAGTAAGCGATTTTAAAATATTTTGTAGTGTTGGAACCGTAGTGATAACGTTATGGTGGTGCATATTCCCTATCCTCCATCTTGAGCGAGCTTAACGTAGCTCCTCATGGTTGAATTTTATTTAAATAGTAACTCGGCCTCCAAACTTATACGTTCTTTCCATTTCCAATTTGCTATTGCGACAGTATAGGATTTCAAAATAATTTATAGTGTTGGAATCGTATTGATAACATTTCTGGTGGTGCATATGTCCTCTTCTCCAAGTTGAGTGATCTTAACTTAACTCGGCCTTAAAACTGCTTATACGATCTTTCCATTTCCAATTTGCTATGGCGACATTAATGGTTTTTAAAATAGTTTGCAGTATTGCAATCGTAGTGACAACATTATGGTGATGCATATGACCTCTCCACCAAGTTGCACGAGATTAACGAAGCTGCGTAGTTTAATTTTCTTCAACATCAAATTACTAAATAATATTGTATTTGCGACGTATTTACATTTACTCATTTTGAATATGATCTTGTTTTGGAATAAAATGTCCACGCTTAAACTTGTTATGACGATGAACTGGAAAAAATTAAAACATGATTTTAAAATTCAAATACATATTAATGAAAGCTTACCTTTTCCTTTTCTGGCGCCCTATGCTCCAGTGGGAGTTAGAGGAACATATATATATTACCTTTTCCAAAATTTTTTTCATGTAAATTTACATCATGGCGACAATGTGCTAGGTTGTCGATTTCGCTTATTGACAGATTTCTTGTAATTGCAAGTAAAAACGTTGTCCTTCCCAAATCGCTACTCAACATTAAAACTGATCAAACCTTCTTTTCATTTCGATTTGCTATGGCGAAAGTAAGCGTTTTCAAAATAGTTTGTAGTGTTGGAACCGTAGTGATAGCGTTAGGGTGGTGTATATGCGCTCCCCTCCAAGTTGAGCGAGCTTAACGTAGCTCCGCATGGTTAAATTTTCTTCAACTAGTAACTCGGCCTCCAAACTTCTTATACCTTCTTTCCATTTCCAATTTTCTATTGCGACAGTAAGGGATTTCAAAATAATTTATAGTGTAGTAATAACAGTTCTGGTGGTGCAAATGTCCTCTTCTCCAAGTTGAACAAGCTTAACGTAACTCGGCCTCAAAACTGCCTATACGGTCTTTTCATTTCCAATTTTCTATGGCAACATTAAGGGATTTCAAAATAGTTTGCAGTATTGCAATCGTAGTGAAAACATATTGGTGGTGCATATGCCCTCTCCACATAGTTGTACGAGATTAACGAAGCTGCGTAGTTTAATTTTATTCAATATCAAAGTACTCAATAATATTGTATTTGCGACACACATTTACTAAATTAATTGGATCTTGTTTTGGATAAAAAAAGTCCACGCTTTTACTTGGTATGACGATGAACTGGAAAAAATGAATACATATGATTTTAAAATTCTAAATACATATTAATGAAAACTTACCTTTTCTAAAATTTTTTTATGGAGAATATTTTGCAATATTTGTAAAATTTTTGATATATATTAAGGTATGTCAATCGTTGGTAAAGTAATAATATAATTTTAACCTAAAAAACTTTTATTTTGTAATTCTGGTTCAAATTTAACATTTTATGATAGCATATATGGTTCCATATATGATATCATATATGGCACATATTTTAAATACGACCACATATATGGGATCGTTTCTTGCATATATGATCACATATATGTTTCCATATAAGTCATATATGATCATATAAAGATCTTTATATAAGCATATATGAACATACACATTTATTTTTAGCCGGGTATTTAAATTAAGTAAATGTGTGTCGCAAATACAATATTATTGAGTACTTTGATATTGAATAAAATTAAACTACGCAGCTTCGTTAATCTCGTACAACTATGTGGAGAGGGCATATGCACCACCAATATGTTTTCACTACGATTGCAATACTGCAAACTATTTTGAAATCCCTTAATGTTGCCATAGCAAATTGGAAATGAAAAGACCGTATAGGCAGTTTTGAGGCCGAGTTACGTTAAGCTTGCTCAACTTGGAGAAGAGGACATTTGCACCATTGCCGAGTTACTAGTTGAAGAAAATTTAACCATGCGGAGCTACGTTAAGCTCGCTCAACTTGGAGGAGAGCGCATATACACCACCCTAACGCTATCACTACGGTTCCAACACTACAAACTATTTTGAAAACGCTTATTTTCGCCATAGCAAATCGAAATGAAAAGAAGGTTTGATCAGTTTTAATGTTGAGTAACGATTTGGGAAGGACATCGTTTTTACTTGCAATTACAAGAAATCTGTCAATAAGCGAAATCGACAACCTGGCACATTGTCGCCATGATGTAAATTTACATGAAAAAAATGTTGGAAAAGGTAAGCTTTCATTAATATGTATTTGAATTTTAAAATCATGTTTTAATTTTTTCCAGTTCATCGTCATAACAAGTTTAAGCGTGGACATTTTATTCCAAAACAAGATCATATTCAAAATGAGTAAATGTAAATACGTCGCAAATACAATATTATTTAGTAATTTGATGTTGAAGAAAATTAAACTACGCAGCTTCGTTAATCTCGTGCAACTTGGTGGAGAGGTCATATGCACCACCATAATGTTGTCACTACGATTGCAATACTGCAAACTATTTTAAAAACCATTAATGTCGCCATAGCAAATTGGAAATGGAAAGATCGTATAAGCAGTTTTAAGGCCGAGTTAAGTTAAGCTCACTTAACTTGGAGAAGAGGACATATGCACCACCAGAAATGTTATCAATACGATTCCAACACTATAAATTATTTTGAAATCCCATACTGTCGCAATAGCAAATTGGAAATGGAAAGAACGTATAAGTTTGGAGGCCGAGTTACTATTTAAAGAAAATTCAACCATGAGGAGCTACGTTAAGCTCGCTCAAGATGGAGGAGAGGGCATATGCACCACCATAACGTTATCACTACGGTTCCAACACTACAAAATATTTTAAAATCGCTTACTGTCGCCATAGAAAATTGAAATGAAAAAAACGTATCATCAGTTTTAAGGTTGAGTAACGATTTCGAAAAGACAACGTTTTTACTTACAATCACACGAAAGCTGTCAATTAGCGAAAGTGACAACCTGGCACATTGTCGCCATGATGTAAGTAAAAATAGTTTCTTATCCCTATCCTTCAAACATCGTTACACACATAACCCAAAAAGATAAAATACGTACTACTAATATATTGCTTTTAATCGAAGTCTTAAGTAATTATGTACCTACTAAAAATTTTGAGTAAAAAACATGCATTTAGTAGTAGCAAGTTCTTTTTTTCTGGAATAAAAAAAGGAATATGGAGTAATTTTAATATTTTATCAGATGGAGTTCTGAAAGACAATATACCTTTCCGTAAAAAGCATTCATGGTCTTAAGCAACCCATGGTCCTTACAAAATACACTCCATTAACATGTATGTATGTGTCTAGCAGTATCAAGCCAATCTTTAAAGGATATTCGTGTTATCATTAGCCCATTAGCACCAAATGCTGTTGTTGGTAATAATTCAATACAATAAAAATTCTAGGAATATCTTGTATGCATACTAATATTATTTTCTATAATTTTTTTAGATTTTGACTTTTTTAACAAAAACGCTAAGTCCGAAGATAATCGCAATTAACACTAAAACAAGAAAACACAAAGGAAATCATCGTTCCTGTAACAAGCCCTTTGTTCGCATCTTTCGTAATTGATATCAATTGAAAAACTTGATATATTAGATCTTTTATGTTCAATTTATTTTTTTTGAATATCAAAATGTATTCTCGTATCTATAAGTTTAATTATATATTTTTATATGGTCACCAAAAATGCAAACGATAGTAACTAAAAAATCAAAATCATCAAACTAAAGGTGTTCATTCAAATATATCAAAAACACCAGTAATGAATAAAACAATATTTTTTATTTTTAATTATACTTGCGTACATCGTTTGCAATTCTGGTGAATATATACATAATAACCTATTACATATAGTTTAAGATGAAAAAATAAATAAAAAATATAAAAAAGAATGTAAAACAAATTAAAAACATCATATATTATTCAATATATGATTCAATATATGATCCAATATATGATTCAATATATGATCTAATATATGATCACATATATTGCATCATATATGATCGTGTCTTATATAAGCGCCAATTTTGGAATATGTTCATATATGAGACCATATTTGATACTATATATGATACTGTATATGGTCTCATATATGATATCATATATGATGATATACAACATTTTTAGCCGGGTATAATAAAAATGCGTGAAAACTTTTTTAACAATTTCCATATAATTCCTCGCGTTGCCAAAATTTATTTTTTTTATATGGAGTTTGACAGATTTTTTCCCGTGAAATCAAACAGAGTACTATGCTTAAAGCTTAAATTATGGAATTTTAACTACATATTTAAATATTTTTGAACTTGGTTTTTTAATAACTTTTACTTTTTTCTCCATTAAGTATTATAATTCCCCTGATGAAACTGGAATTTATTAGTGACGTGGAACGTGAATACCAAAATACATATAATATTAAGAATATCAAAGTTACTCTGGAATATGTTACCGACAGCAATAATAAGGATCGTTTAGTTTTGATAACGAATTGTAAATATTCTTAATTATACAAAACAAAACTCTTTTTAACAATTCTATTTTTATTTACAGTTAATTACGTAACTAGGGAACAAGTAGATAGTAGTTTATATGATTTGGTCTTATTGGAATCTGATAAAAAGGGACCAAAAATATTTGCATACCTCATTGACAGACGAAAGTTGGGAGGTTAGTAAAAACTATATAGTTTTTGTTCTAAACAAAAAACTAATTTATATTTTAACTCCATAGGAAACAGCTTTAAGATTGTTTATGAAATAATTGCCAAAAATTTTACTAAAGAATATTTTAAGGCCATAAAAGAATTTAATGTGCGACCTGTATTTGACAAAGTACGTGTTCATTTTGGAGCTTTTAATGCGATCTATCAATTGGAGGCAACACCATTATATCAAAAAATTATAAATCCCTTAGAGTTATTAAAATGTAAACCGCCACCCAAAAAGAAAATCCAGTATAGAGGATGTGATCCATTAAATGAAAAACAAAAACAAGTTTTACTAAATACCTACTACAAAATTATTGATGAAACTACGCCAAATATAACACTACTACAAGGTCCTCCCGGCACGGGTAAATCGTGTGTTATAACCAATTTAGCTTTACAAACTCTGTACGGCGAAGAAGTACGTTATTTGGATAAGAAAATTTTGATATGTGGTCAAAGCAATGCAGCAGTAGATGTTATAGCTGGTAAATTATATGCAATTAGTTTGAAAATGCGAACAGAAATAAGATTTCGTTTAATACGTTTTGGAATGATACATAAAATACATCCAGATGTGTTGCCTGTAGCACTGCAAACAATAGTTGAACATGATCAACTTAAAAAAGCAAAAGCAAAAAATAATTTACAGTCGGAGAATAAAGAAAATCTTAAAACTCAGGTAAGTTGAATCAGTTTTAGTATTAAAGATTAGTATGAAATGAGGAAATTTTATTAAAGAAATATGACTTATGTAAAAAATTTCTTACAATATTTTTAATGTTTCTTTTTTGGTCATCATATTAGGAATAAAATTTTCTTTAAGAAAAATTTAATGAATATGTAGGTTGTTTAATGAACTATAGCAGAAAAAAATCGATAAACTCGGAAAAAGTTTCGAAAAATAAATAAAAAATTAGACATTATTGAAAAAATCAATACACATCTTTTTTAAATGAACAAAACAGTTTACACATATGAGGAGTTCCGGCTAAGACTTAAATTTTGAGGTAAAAAAAGATGTGATTTTTTTTTTGATGGCACATCGATGAAAGTTGGCATAAATATTAGAAGCTATTTAAGAATAAGAAAATCGTTCGCGGCAATTAAATCGCGCAAGGGGGTCAAAAGTTATGGCGGTTTTAAGATTTAGCGGTTTTAAAAATCTTAAAAATATTTTAAAGATTTTTTTTCTACACATTTGTTGCATGCGTTATTAAAACATGCCAGGATATATCATTTCTTCTAAAATACATATATGATATAAATTTAACCCTTTAATGACCAAACGATTTAAAAAAAAAATATCTAAGTACCTAAAATCGCGATTAATTCGCGGTAAAAGAAAAGTTTCACAATTTTTTATAACATATTTAGGCAATGCGCGTTGGTTTTACTAAAAAAAAATCACGGAAAATCGTATCATTGTACCAGTGTTTAAAAAAATCGGTGATGCTTTTTTATAACAAGAAAATTTAATATGGTCCAAAAAATCTATAATCATCAAAATTTTTTAACCCGCCTCTGATTTTATGATGACACATCAAATGGGCTTTCATTTAAAAAAAATTTCATCCGATTTCGTGTAAAGCCTTGGATGTGCCAGATCAAAACAGGTTTAGATAAAATCATCGCGTTTTCCGCTCAGAATGGCTTTAAGTAAAAAGTCAAAATGCAAATCAGTTCTACTCGTTAAGGCACTTCTTTTGGTGTATTAAAATGAACATGATGCATTAATTGCTACTAAAAAAATAGGAAACAGATTTGCAAATTTCGCACAATTTTTAAAAATGCCATAAAATTTTTACAATTTATTTTTTATAAACCCGCCAGTGATTTTTTTATGTAAACTCCTAAAAAACTCGGTTTACGCAAGAGTCCACCAAATTTCGAATGAAACCGCGAATGTGCCTCGCGAAAAACTGGTATTTTAAAAAAATTACGTTTTTTCTTTCGAAATTTGATCTGCTGAAACTCCTTAACTATTCGTGGCACATTAACAGGATAAATTCCAAAATGTTAAGAATTACAACAGCTACCAACTCTAGTTCAACTTTTTTCATTTTATAGAGGGGGCCGAAATCTCTGATCAAAAAAACTCGAAAATTTAAAAACTCCTAATTTTTGGTTTCAAAACTTAACCATCTTATAACTTCTTACCAAGCGATGAAGCATCTATCAAGCCAACATTAAAATAATCTTTTATATGTACTGACTTTGTGTTATGCCGGAAAAGATTGCAATATAAGGAGAACTTAAAAAAAATGCGAAAGAAAGTAAAAACTATTGTAATAAAGGGGTTTCCTTTATTAATTATTTTTATATTTTATTATTTTTATGGGTCAAATAAGGCAGAATTAACGCCAGTATTTGTCCTCATAAAGTGCTAGTCGCAATAGTCCACAAATGGTCTTCTTGCTTCTTAGCAGTTATTTATTTATAAAAATAATAATGAGACGATGCGCTTTTAATTAAATATGTCTTTATTTGTTAAATGTTGCATCAGAATGACAAAAAATATAAATTATTGTAACTAGCTAACCTTTAGTGGAATCAATAAACAAATCTAGTAAATAAAGAAGATGAAAAAACAATAACAATGCTATGATAACTCGAAAGAGAGTGAGAGTTATCCAAATAAATTTCTCTTCTAGTGATAATGAAAATATAAAAATGCGGTTATCAATTATTCTTTAAAAAAAGGTTAGGGTGTCCCTTATTAATTAAAACATTGAAACAAATTAAAAATGACAAATACAATTATTACGTTATACAAACAAATAGTAATTTGATGCAAATAATAATTATTAAAATATATAAAAATAATATAAATTCAGGCTGCTACAACCTCCCCCTCTGGTGCATTAATCGTCCCGATGATGCAACCAGGATTCAAGACTTTAGCATTTTCTTTAAGCCGCAACGATATTCTTTGTGATGTTGAAGGATTGTTATTTAATTCTTCGTTGTTGACGTTGAGCTTTTTGTTGTCGTTAAATTGGTTGTTCAAGTCTTCGTTGTTGACGTTGTTGTTTAATTGGTTGTTGTTTAGTTTTTTGTTGTTGGTAACTTGGTTGTAATTTTGGTGTTTGTTGTAGAATTGGTTGTTGTTTTCGTAAATATTGCTTTGGTGATTGTTGTTGCTTGTATCACCTCTTTTACAAATTTTATAAATAGGAGCTTCAAATGCTTCATAAGGATCATCTGTACGTGTTGCAAATTTTGATGTAATTCCGACTTTCGCCTTACAAAGTATATGCGGTGCTTCTGGTACCTTATCACTCTCGATAAACCCTCTGGAATTCTGAACAGCGCATACTGCAGCTAACGTTTCACGCTTAGTAGTTGGAATCAGTAGTTTGCGGTCATATTTAATAGGTTGCTCAGAGTTATTCTCCCCCTGTTGGTGTTTCTCCCCCTGGAATGATACAGCCCCGATCGCATAATTAGCTGCGTCAGTTCTAAGGAATAATGGTTTACTTTCATTAACCTGTTGTGATACCGTTGGTACATTTTCTTCCCATTTCCAAACAGCTTTCTTTTTTGTTAGGCTTGATAAAGGTTTTGATTTTTCTTTTAAAGCAGGTGAAATTTTGTATGGTGGATAAAATCTTGGTTGGTTATTTCCGGTATGAATCTTGTATTTTATATCCTTTATAGGTAAGCTTATAATTTCAAATATCTTTTCATAATTTTTTAAAAATTTTATTGAATTTTTCTTTTGTGTATCATTTAAATGAGAATTCTCATTTTCACATATGTTTAAATCGATTGCGTTTAGTTCGAACGCTTTTGTTATATGAAATTCTGTGTCAATTATCTTTTTGTTTAAAGTTGAAAACAAATCTGTTTTATTTTGTATTTCGTGGTTGTCTGGCAACGCATTTTCGAAATTTTTAAAAATATCTTTTGGTGAGTAATCATTTTCGAATGAATAAATTGATTCAAAAGTTGAAATTTTCTCTGAATCATATCTTGTATTGGATTCAAACCATGACATAAAATCGTTGATTTTGCTTAATTTTGAACAAGAAGGACCATTAGCAATGTTTGCTTGGCTAATTGTTAAATTTTCTTTAACCGTAGATGGTTTCGACTTGAATTCAAATAATTTTAACGGTTGATCTTTATAGTGCCAGGTTCGATGGGCAAGATCCATGACAATACCGGCTTGTTCCAAAAAGTCAATACCGAGTAACGTTCTGTTATCCCGAGCTTTTGGTAGACAAATAAACCGGACTCGCTTTAAGCGATTGCCAATTAAAATATCAACTTTAGTTGAGTAAACGTTTTCTTTTCTACATATTCCATCAGCCAGAGTTATTTCTGCATAGACTGATTGAAATTGAGCTTGTTTTTCTTGAAGTTTTTTATATAAATAATAGCCAGCAATGCTTGTTTTAGCAGCTGTATCTAAATAAGCTTCACCTTTTAAACCGGCAATATTTATTTCCACAGTTGGCACGATTTGTCCAACAATTGTTGTTTGTATGCTATTAAAATCCATTAAATTGTTACTTTCGAAAACGGTTTTATGATTGCATGTTGGGCAATTTGATTTGTAGAATCCAACGGCTCCACATCCATAGCAATTCAGCTTGTTTTCTTCTGGTTTCTCCTTTTCTAGCTCTATGCGTTTATAACAGACATCGGCTGTGTGGTTTGTTTTTCTGCAAAAGGAGCATATAATTTGAGAATTTTCTTTGGAATTTTCAGATTTGACAACTGGTTGTTTGTTTTCATTATTACTTATCTCTATTTCGCGAGCTTTTGAAAGCAATTCTTGAAAAGTTTTAACTTTTTCTCTAGAAATTTTTTCGCGAATTTTTATGTTCATTAATGAAAACACCATATTAATGACCGTACTTTCAGAAAGTCGTTCTTTTAATTGGGCAAATAATTGTCTCTTTCTACATATGAAATTATCAGTGGACTCAAACGCTTTTTGTCTGTCCTGAAAAATTTCAGCATAAAGTCTCCAATCTGGTCTAGGAGGAGCAAAAGCACTTCGTAACAAATCTAAAGCTTCGTTAAAGGTTTCGACTTCTTGTTTAACGCCTTGCCACCACGATGACGCGTAGCCTTCCAATAGTAACGGTAAGCTTATAAGAGCCACTGAATCAGTGATACGTTCAGCTTCTTTGTAAACCAGGATTGTTGCAATAAAGTCTTCTACTTTTGATGTGTTACGTCCTCCATTGAATCGTGCAGTGCAGGTGCTAAACGTTGGCGTTTTTACCTGACGAGCATTTAAAGATCCTATAAGGTCAGCAAACTGTCTTTCTGTTAGATTGATGCTAACAGGAGCAGGACTCACCCTTGGACTTGAATTTTGGTTGCTATTCTGCGAAACATGTGGAACTGTATTTATTAGTCTATTTGTAGAAGTAGATTGAGAAGGATTTGCAGCAGTAGGCTGAGAATTCGCTGCTACATTCGAATTTTGCATTTCAGCATTTGATGGAAGAGAACTTTGAGAGTTCATGGTAGCTCTGGGCATTTTTGTTACCTTGACTGAAAACTCTGATTGTTCTTGAGTATGATCTTTCCCGCTTTCTTTAAAACGATGTATGGAAACCCTATTTGTTAAAAAAGTTTCTTATATACCAAATTAAAGAGTACCGTAACAATTTTTGTTTTTGTAGCTGTGATGAACAACGCATGTACTTAAACTGGAGTTAAAGTTGAATTAGCAACAATAAATTGTTAAAGAACCAGCAGAAAAAGAATTTTACGAAAAACAACAACAAACGTGTGAAGAAAAAAAATAACACCGTTAATATATACCAACAACACTGCAGTGATGATTTTTGTTGAACCAAATTTAACAAAAATTGATGATGAACAACAACAACAACTAATACAGCAGACTGTTGATCGTATGATGATGTTTTTTTTTCCAATGTATGTTGAAGAATTTAATTTTTGCAAAAAATTTTATTTTTAATTTGCAAAAATTTATTTTTTTTTCCCCAATAAATTATTGGAAAAAAAATTTTACGTTGGGCGCCAATTGTAATAAAGGGGTTTCCTTTATTAATTATTTTTATATTTTATTATTTTTATGGGTCAAATAAGGCAGAATTAACGCCAGTATTTGTCCTCATAAAGTGCTAGTCGCAATAGTCCACAAATGGTCTTCTTGCTTCTTAGCAGTTATTTATTTATAAAAATAATAATGAGACGATGCGCTTTTAATTAAATATGTCTTTATTTGTTAAATGTTGCATCAGAATGACAAAAAATATAAATTATTGTAACTAGCTAACCTTTAGTGGAATCAATAAACAAATCTAGTAAATAAAGAAGATGAAAAAACAATAACAATGCTATGATAACTCGAAAGAGAGTGAGAGTTATCCAAATAAATTTCTCTTCTAGTGATAATGAAAATATAAAAATGCGGTTATCAATTATTCTTTAAAAAAAGGTTAGGGTGTCCCTTATTAATTAAAACATTGAAACAAATTAAAAATGACAAATACAATTATTACGTTATACAAACAAATAGTAATTTGATGCAAATAATAATTATTAAAATATATAAAAATAATATAAATTCAGGCTGCTACACTATGGATTATTTCAAGCCATTTTTATCGATTTTTCAACTTTAACCCTCTGTAACTTTTACGGATAAAGTGGGATAATCCTTAAACATTGCTCAGTGATGGTTCAAGGTCTTGTTTACACAACTGCATTTACAGTTTTTCTAAATTCCAAAAACTGCGGTTTTTTTTAAACATTTATTTCAGTTTCACTTAGTTGAAATTTAAAAAAGATTTCATGATATAGATTATTCTTCTCTACAAAACAGTTCAAAAATTGAAAATCGATGTGGTTTAGTGGAAAAGGTCATTTTTTGACAATAACTTTAAAATATGAGGGTTTCTGAAGGTTTGATGGGTATTTTTGTGATCTACTTGACCAGATCTAAAAAGTACTCTACATAATTTAAAAACTCTATTTACTTTTGTTTTTACACAGTGTCCTCGTTAAACTCACACGCATTTCAGAAATATAATCTGGTTCGAATTTACAAAAATTGTAAATTTAAGCTCTTATTTATTTAATTACTATTTTGTATATTTTTTCATTAGATCTTACAACTAGAAGCAGTAATTGCGGATATGAATTCACGTAATATTAAAGGTACTGTCGAAGAAGATCGCCTTTTAGAAAAACAACGTCAATTAACGTTATTGCGAGGTATTTTAAATTCTAGTATGAGACCTGAAGATGAACGTAGTTTACACACTTGGTATTTAAGTAATGCAAATATTATATGTTGTACTTTGTCGAGTTTGGTTAAACTGTTTCAGTAAGTTTTATACAAAAAAATATTTAAAGAATCTTAAATCATTTTTTTTTTCTTTTCTATTAAGATATGTTAATTATTTTGATATTTGTATAATTGATGAAGCAACACAATGTATTGAACCATTTACATTAATACCATTAAAATTTGGCATAAACTCATTGGTATTAGTAGGAGATACACAACAATTACCAGCAACTGTAATATCAAAGGTAAGTTTCTTTTAATATTTATTTTTTTAAACTTTATACTGACTGAAATTATTACCCCCTTTTCAGAAAGCAAATGAATTAGGTTTGGGCACCTCCTTGTTCACACGCATCCAAAACTGTTTAGATAATTTACCCAGTACGAGTGTAAAGGGCAATGGCTGTGTTACAACACCTAATAATATTATATGTGGTTTACAAACGCAATATCGTATGAACCCAGAAATTTGTAAATGGCCCAATCAATATTTCTATAAAAATGAATTAATAAATGGTAAAATAACAATGGATTATAAAACACCAATTTTGCCATTTTGTATACTTAATTTGGCCTATACACAAAATGGTTCTGGAAGTAATGGAAAAATTACAAACAATTTAGAGGCTGAATTTGTGGCTAAATTGTTAAAAGCATTAGATGGTTTTATACCTAACAAATATAATAGTTATGGTGTTATAACACCATATGCCCATCATCGTACAACTTTGGAAACATCGCTAAGGTAAGAATATATGAACTAGCCTAATCCCCATCCTCTCCTCAAAATATTATTATTTTTGGGGTAGCAGGATTAACGCGTTTTATTTTTTATGTTTTCAAAAGTTTTAAATTTTATGTGCTTAAATCCCTTAAATTTTATTTATGTTTTTTTTTTTTTCATTTTTTATTCTAAAGTGTGTGGCATCTTTTTTTTATTTTTTAATTTTTTTATGTCCCGTAAACTGCAGTTAAGTCTAAAATTTGTCTATATTTTTTTTATATATTTAAAACAGAAATGGAATTCACGTCAGAAATTTTAGTCTTGCAAAATTGCGCAATGTCAAAATTGCAACTTTTTTTGCTTGTTTCTTTGTGAATAAAAGCAATTGTGTTTATATTAAAATAAATTGCAAATCTTTTCTTGCAACTACGCATCATATAAAAGGTAATAGAAAAATAAAAATTTTATTAAAAAAATTTTTAAAAAAAAAAGTTGCAATATTGCACTGTTGCAAGGGTCTAAAAATTCTGAAGTGAATACCCTGAGAGTATTTGCTCGCGAAAGAAGCTTTTATTTGTGCACACTCATTAATTTTTCTTTTTTAATTAAAAACATGCTTTTGCGCTTGTTTTATTTTATGTGCAATGAAAGAATGAAAGAAGTAAAAATACGTGTGCTGGTGAATGAAAATTCTCATGAGAATTACATGTTTTCACTCACTCACCCACCGAATGAAAATTTTTAATTTAAAAAAAAAAATTTGTTCCCTCACGGCATAACGAAAATTTAAAATACTAAAATTTAATATGCTAATATCTCGAAAACTAAGCAAGATAGAGCAAAACGGAACAAAATTTCGGATCAATATCGATGGCAACCACATGTGTGGACCCTATTGGGTCCTAACTTTGAATCAAAAAATTCGAATTCCGGAAAATTGTTAAATGCTTATATCCCCAGCAAAAACTCCGCTTAAGGGGGTTTTAAACTGTTATACTTTGTGTGTTGAAATGTATTATTCAAGCAAAAATACATTTAAAATTGTATAATTACAAAGTATTATCCGTTGTCATTTTTAATTTAAAATTTTGAAAAACACACAATTTTGAAAAATTTAAAAAAATTTTCTTTTACGTTATACATTTCAAAAAAAGTTAATTATAAAAAATACATTATACAAAGTGTGACAATGTAAAACCTGCTTTACCAAGTAATTAACTGAGGGGGTTAGAAAAAATATGAGTAACTAATTACCTCCCAATTTCAATGTTAATTACTTTAACACGGTGATGTCATTGGAGGCAAAGCCATTACCACGTAAGCGAGGCAGGAAGGGGTACCCATTACCAAGTTTTTGCTGGGTCTCGGTTACTACCGGCGATACGACAAAAAGTTTCGAAGCAATTTCGTAGCTCTTGGAGCAAGACCACCAAACACCCGAAAGCAATTCGAGAAATAGTTTTGAGTTATTTACGTTTCAAATGTGTTGCACCTATTGGGTACTAAAAATAATGTCCCAAAAATAAAATGACGATATCTCGAAAACTCAGCAAGATAGAGCAAAAATGAGCAAAATTTCGAATCAAAAACGATGGTGACCCTAACATCTACAGTGTAGATTCTACACATGTGTGGACCATATTGGGTCCTTACTTTGAATCAAAAAATTCGTATTCCGGGAAATAGTTTTTGAGTTATTTATATTTTAAATATACACATAAATGATCTGATTTCATCTTAATTTTTACACAAATCACCCTAGTTTAAGCTTTTTTATCATATACCCTACGTTTCAAATAGGTTTTTGTTAAATTTTCCCCTTCCTTTAATATAACAAGAACAGTGAATGTATGTATATATGTAAATAATACTACTTGAAATTAATTATTAAGAAGAAAAGGAACATTGTACCTAAACTCTTAACTAAAATAAGTCAAATGTAAAAATGCTAATATTATAGAAAAATAAACTGAATTGAATTGAAAATATGTTGAACCTATTGGGTCCTAAAAAATAACGTAAATAATTTAAAAACTATTGCTCGAATTGCTTTCGGGTGTTCTTGCTCTACGACCCAAGAGCTACAAAATTACTTCGAAACTTTTTGTCGTATCGCCAGTAGTTACCGAGATAATTCGAATTTTTTGATTTCAAAGTTAGGACCCAATAGGGTCCACACTTGTGTAGGTGTTAACGAAATTCGAAAGTTTAAATTTGACGGGACGCACTAGTGCCCATAGGGCAAACACTTCATTCATTTTGCTCTATCTCGCTTAGTTTTTAAGATATGATAAAAATACAAAATTAACGTCCTTTTGCTTGTATCTAGTTTAACAAAATTAAGGATTTAAGAAGGAGTTATGAATGGGTAACAATGACAAAAATTTCATACATTTTGCTTATCTCGCTTAGTTTTTCAGATACATATAACCAAAATACCAGATTAACGTCCTTAATATAAATATTTAACAAATTATTCGCAATTTGAAAATCTAACAAAAAAAAAATAGATCTGTGATAGGTAAAGGGGTTATGGAGGGGTTATATATAGGGTGACCATTTTTTTCTTAGCCTAAATCAGTACGCCCAAGTTTCTATGTTTTTTTTTCTAGAAATAACTTTCTTAAAATTTTTTCTATGACTGTTACACTATTACACTGATGATTTTTCAACACTCAAAAAATGTCGGTTAAACTAACTTGACCCCAAGTATTTTGAGTAAAAACAACTGCAAAAAAACAACTGCAATAAACAACTGTCGTGATTTTGCAGAAAATGTAGTTGACTTTAAACGACTTCATTTGAATGTTTTGATCTTTTCAGTGCAGAAAATGTAACAAAAATCCACAGGTTTTGAGAATCAGAAAATCCCGAAGATTTTTATGACTTTTCCGTTTTGACAACTTTTCCTGTAAGAAAACTTCAAAGCTAATAAACACTTATTTTTTTTTTTAAATCCCTGATTTTCTGAGCGCTTTTTTGAATAAGCTCTGGGGGGTAATTGTGTATTTCGATTCGAAAAGAGAAGCTATTCGAACGACATTTTTGGTTCCTATTTTAAGTACCTAAAATAATTTTTATTCGAGCGAAAATCTTTTGGCATATTAATGTTTATCCTTTTATTCTAAAAATAAACAGAAAAATATTTTTCTCATAGCGAGTTACATTTTACAAAGGATCAAAATTTTCCGAATTCGAACAGTTTCTTTCGAATCGAATTACACAATTACCCCCCTGATGACATTACCTTATCTAAGATCTCAGAATCATTTGAATTCATGCAATTTACATCATCTTTCTAAAAATATCAAAAATCCATCGGCTCATTGAACTTTTCGTTATAGAAAACCTCAAAGATTCATATAAATGTAGGAAGATCAAAAGAACCTCATGCTCAGATTCATTTTTGCGTTAAGGAACTTCTTGATTCACGAGCTCTAATCTTCTTAGAATAAATTCATTATAAATTATCTCATTTTCAGACCTAAGTTATAAAAAACAACTCTGACGACTTTTATTATGGAAATTCAAGTTTTTGTACAGAATTTTCGAATAAAATTATTTTTTATATTGAAATGTTCAAAAATCAGTACAATCAGTACATATTTTAAAAAATCAGTACAATCAGTACATATTTTAAAAAAATCAGTACAAATCAGTACAACGTTTTTTGATCAGTACACGTGATCAAAAATCAGTACATGTACTGATCAAATCAGTACGAATGGTCAGCCTAGTTATATATCCATATCAGTCCATATATGGTCATGTGTATATCTTCATATATGTATACCTCCTCGTATATTTACTCATATACGAACATTTTTCACCGGAAAATATATGTTTGTTAAAAATTTTTTTATTCATTCATGAAATGTAGAAAGAGTTGTCACGTTAAAGTTAGCTAAAAGGCGTTTCATTTTCCCCAAAAATCACTTTGTTTTTCCCCAATTTTTTCAGAAAACCCTACTGTCGTGTCCGTTTAGTCTATGCCCTAAGTATTTACATATTTTATTTAAAAATTTCTTTACAGATCTTTAGGCCTTACAAATATAATGGTTAACACAATAGATTCTTACCAGGGTCTTGAGAAAGACGTTATAATTATATCAAATGCACGCACAAGTGGTATTGGTTTCCTCTCAAATCCCCAACGATTAAATGTTGCTTTAACCAGACCAAAAAAATGCCTTATACTTTGCGGAAATTTTAAAAATTTTGAGGTAAATTAAAAAGAGTGTAAAAATTGTTTTTTATGTTTTAAATAAAATTTCGTTTTTTTTTTATTTTATTTTAGACCGTACCTGCCTGGCGTTGTCTATTAGAAAATGCCCGGGAACGTAAAGTATATCATGAAATTTCCACTAATTGTGTTTCTGATATACAAGCAAATGTGATTAATAAAATATTATTAAAAAATAACAAATAAGAAACAAAAAAAAAATATTTTTGTAAACAAAAAAATTCAAAGTTCGCAACTGTTAATGTTTCATAATAGCGCGTTTAAATTACATAGATTTATAAAAAATTTAAATACACTGTTGTTAGAATTTTACTGAAATTTTTTAATATTTATGACTTAAATTCAGCTTATTTAGTAATAAATATGGTTCCGGTATTTAAAACAAAAAAAATTGAGACACTGCTGTTGAAATAGTGTAACAGTTGCAGAAAACGTTAATGTAAACGATAATTCGCGACCACAAAACGTCTAAAGAAACGAGGAATGTAAACTTACCTTAAAATTGCTTTTGATCGTAACAAATGCATTTTTATCAAAAAAGGTAAATCAAAAATTACAATATTTTGGGGTAATACCCAGAAATTATTTCCGTATTATTACCATTTTTACAATGTTAAACCCATAAAATACCGCAACAATTTCAGTTAAATGCTACAACAGTGTTTTTTGTTTTAAAGAACGGTATTAAACATTAAGGATATTCATTTCAGTTTTATTTTTCTTCGTAAAAATGTAAAATTGTGAAAATGTAACTTTTTATTACAACGATCACATTAAAAAAATGTCTACTTTAAAGTAGGGTTCTATAGTCGAAAAGTCAATTAATCGACTTTTTGTATGAAAAATTCGAAATCGACTTTTTTGTTGTTAAAAAGTCGAAAAGTCGACTTTTGCTTTCGACTTTTTTCGACTTTATCCACTTAATTTGTTTTTTTTTTTTACTTTTGCCAGATGAAAATAATTTTGAAAATTTTCAAATGACAGCGGAATTTAACAAAAACTAAAGCTATTGGCATTTCGTTGTTACCATGTATTTTGTATGTGCCAAATTCATGACTTAGAAAGTGTTAGGTGCAATATTTACCAATGGTTTTGATTTTTGTAAAAACCTCAGCGAAAGGGTTCTCGAAAGATTGATGCTTTCGATTTTTTCAACCTTTTCCACTTTTTCGATTTCTTAGACTTTTTTAGCCTTCATTTCATTGGTAATCAACATTGTTAAATAAAATACAATAAAAAAAAACTTACAACAAGTCAAAAACAAACTTTTGTTTACAAAAAAATGTACATTTTAAAAGTTGTAAAAAGTCAAAAAAGTCGAAGAAAGTCGAAAGTCGGAAAAAGTCTAAAGGTCGAAAAGTCGGCTTTTTTAAATTTGAAAAAAGTCGAAAAATCTACTTTTTTGAATTTAAAAAAAGTCGGAAAGTCGACTTTTTAGAAATTGAAAAAAGACGAAAAGTCGACTGTTTGTTGCGACTATATAAACCTACTTTAAAGTTGAATTTAAAAAAAAACCTATACCCCAAGTGTAAAAATATCAAAATAAAAAGTAAAATTTTTCCAATTATTAAAACAAAGGCAGCTGTTCTTTTGTGTTGTTATAGATTTCACTTCCGAATATTTTGACTCGTTTTGTTTCACATCAAAATTAAAATTGGTGAAAGTAAAACGAATGCAACTTCTTTGTTATACTACCCAAACCAGGAAAGGTTCGTACCCCATTATTTAATTTTCATGTATAAACTTTGAGTAGCTGTATTTCGCCCAAATATTAACCGATTTTAATGCTTATACACTCATTTGAAAGGTAGTTTTATTCCCTTCAAGAATCATTAATTGAAGATAATATTTTTAAAAAATTAGCTTTGTTACAAAACAATAGCTTCATGTACTCAAAATTAACTACTTTTTATTTTGACCATTTTAAGTTCGTACTGCATATTAAAGATTAATAAATTTTTTGTGACGTAACCCTTGGATTAAATAACGGCTTTAATTCGATTATTTATCGAACTTATTAAAGTTTTACACTTACTAGTGGTGATGGAATCCCATATTTCATGTATTTTTACTTTCCATCCACAAATATGTGATTGGCGGTCGTTTTTAAGCGCCATTCATAATCGCCAACACCAAATCAATCGGATTTAAGTTCGGACATGATGAGGTATAGTTTAGGACACTAATTTTGTTTGTTCCGAACCTTTTTTTGCTGATTTTAAAAATATGGATTCTTATTGGATGGTGATTCCCCAAAAGATATCACGTTTTCAACTGATTTCATTAGGGGTTCCCCTACCATATTTAATTGGACATGCCGATTTGAATGGCCCAAAATAAACAAAAAAACAAAATCTACGCGATATTCTAAGAAAATTTTCCCAAGATACCATTGGTCCAAATTCAAACCTTATACTGCGCCTATCGACATGAAGATTGATCTACTCTTCATAAGCAAAACAAAGCAGTATTTATGTAAATATCATAATTTAGTTAAAATACCTTAATTCAACCGACGACTATGGTACCAAAGGTCATAATCGGATTTGACACATCAAAAACATTAGGAAAAACCTATTTTGGTCCCAGGTATTCTCTTGAATTGATGCGTTTTGACTCCAAAATGATATTTACATAAATACTGCTTTGTTTTGCTTATGAAGAGTAGATCAATCTTCATGTCGATAGGCCGAGTATAAGGTTTGAATTTGGACCAATGGTATCTTGGGAAAACTTTCTTAGAATTTCTCGCAGATTTTGTTTTTTTGTTTATTTTGGGCCATTCAAATCGGCCCGTCCTATTAAATATGGTAGGGCAACCCCTAATGAAATCAGTTGAAAACGTGATATCTTTTGGGGAATCACCTTCCAACAAGAGTCCATATTTTTAAAATTAGCAAAAAAAGGTTCAGATCAAACAAAATTAGTGTCCTAAACTATACCTCATCATGTCCGGACTTAAATCCGATTGATTTGATGTTGGCGATTATGAATGGCACTTAAAAACGACCCCCAATCACATATTTGTGGATGGAAAGTAAAAATACATGAGTTATGGGATTCCATCACCACTAGTAAGTGTAAAACTTTAATAAGTTCGATAAATAATCGAATTAAAGCCGTTATTTAATCCAAGGGTTACGTCACAAAAAATTTGCTAATCTTTTATATGCATTACGAACTTAAAATGGACAAAATAATAAGTAGTTAATTTTGAGTAGATGAAGCTATTGTTTTTTAACAAAGCTAATTTTTTAAAAATATTATCTTTAATTAATGATTCTTGAAGGGAATAAAATTACCTTTCAAATGAGTGTATAAGCATTAAAATCGGTTAATATTTGGGCGAAATACAGCTACTCAAAGTTTATATATGAAAATTAAATAGTGGGGTACGAACCTTTCCTGGTTAGGGTAGTAGTTATTAGCTTTTAGTTGCTTGATTTAAACGTCAAATGAAAACGTGAACAACAGAACATCGATTTCATGTGATTTGGAAAGGTTACTGTGAATTGAAATGCTGTGAAAGACAGAACAGAGGTCAAAGAAATTTAGAACTAAACACCAAAAAATAAAACAAGTAAAAAGTGCAATTCGTTAGTTAATAGAATCGTTATTCATTAAACTTAATTATGTTTTGGAAATTTTGTATCATAAGTTTGTAATGTAGCCGCTCATATCAATGAGAGTTGCTTTTTTTGCATTTTCTGAAATGAATACCCCTATTATTATAAAATGATTAAGTGTTGCCAACATTATAACGTAAACCTAATAACCTTAATACCTATTTAAATACAGTTAAACTGTAAATTAATATGAATATATAATAATTTTATGTTTAATATTAATTTTGTATTAATTTCCATTTATAATTTGTTATAAAATTTTGCATTTTTATTATCCATTCATAAACATAATTTTTATTGAATATTTTACATGACAAACAAATCAAATGTATTTTTTTTAAGTTTAACTAAAGTTGGCTATATAAAATATAATTTCGATTATAACACCGTCCGACAAATTTCAGATTTTGGCTGTACTCATAACGGAACAACAAATTTTGAGAGTGGGGCCGAAAATAAAATACCCACATATCCCAGTTTTTCTACACCATTTCCAATTTTAATTCAGAAAATACAAATTATATTTCAAAAATTTCCAATTATATTTCAGAAATTTCCAATTATATTTCAAAAATTTCCAATTATATTTCAAAAATTTCCAATTATATTTCAGAAATTTCCATTTATATTTCAAAAATTTCCAATTATAATTCAAAAATTTCTAAATATAATTCAAAAATTTCCAATTATAATTCATAAATTTCCATTTATAATTCAAAAAATTCCAATTATATTTCAAAAACTTCCATTTATATTTCAGAAATTTCCATTTATATTTCAAAACTTTCCATTTATATTTCAGAAATTTCCATTTATATTTCAGAATTTTCCATTTATATTTCAGAAATTTCCATTTATAATTCAGAAATTTCCAATTGTATTTCAGAAATTTCCATTTGTATTTCAAAATTTTCTAAATGCTTTTCAGAAAACTCCATTTGTATTTCAAAAATTTCCATTTGTATTTCAAAATTTTCCAAATGCTTTTCAGAAAATTCCATTTATATTTCAAAAATTTCCAATTATATTTCAAAATTTTCCAATTGTATTTCAAAAATTTCCATTTGTATTTCAAAATTTTCCAAATGCTTTTCAGAAAATTCCATTTGTATTTCAAAAATTTCCATTTGTATTTCAAAATTTTCCAAATGCTTTTCAGAAAATTCCAATTGTATTTAAAAAATTTCTATTTATATTTCAAAATTTTCCAAATGCTTTTCAGAAAATTCCAATTGTAATTCAAAAGTTTCCATTTATATTTCAAAATTTTCCATTTATATTTAAGAAAATACAAATTGTATTTCAAAAACTTTCTAATTAAATTTAAAAAATTGTAAGTGTAGTCCCCTACACTTTGTAAGTTATTATAAGTTCATTATAATTCATGATAAATTATCAAAACTTGCAGACAATCTTAGTCTTCCTTTGTGGAGGATTGTGGAGGATAATGAAAAATTTGAAAAAATACAACAAAACCGATAAGCATTAAGAAAACCCTTTATTTGTGTTCCCTTCGAGACATTTACATAGTGATTATGATGGTGTAAGTATAGGGTTCCGGATAGTCTGATAGTTTCTATAATATTTTTATCATAAAAAATACACTTACAATTTTCTTAATAAAATTAGAAACTTTTTGAAATACAATTTGTATTTTCTTAAATATAAATGGAAAATTTTTAAATATAAATGGAAACTTTTGAATTACAATTGGAATTTTCTGAAAAGCATTTGGAAAATTTTGAAATATAAATAGAAATTTTTGAAATACAATTGGAATTTTCTGAAAAGCATTTGGAAAATTTTGAAATACAAATGGAAATTTTTGAAATACAAATGGAATTTTCTGAAAAGCATTTGGAATATTTTGAAATACAAATGGAAATTTTTGAAATACAATTGGAAAGTTTTGAAATATAATTGGAAATTTTTGAAATATAAATGGAATTTTCTGAAAAGCATTTGGAAAATTTTGAAATACAAATGGAAATTTTTGAAATACAAATGGAATTTTCTGAAAAGCATTTAGAAAATTTTGAAATACAAATGGAAATTTCTGAAATACAATTGGAAATTTCTGAATTATAAATGGAAATTTCTGAAATATAAATGGAAAATTCTAAAATATAAATGGAAATTTCTGAAATATAAATGGAAAGTTTTGAAATATAAATGGAAATTTCTGAAATGTAAATGGAAATTTTTGAATTATAATTGGAATTTTTTGAATTATAAATGGAAATTTATGAATTATAATTGGAAATTTTTGAATTATATTTAGAAATTTTTGAATTATAATTGGAAATTTTTGAAATATAAATGGAAATTTCTGAAATATAATTGGAAATTTTTGAAATATAATTGGAAATTTTTGAAATATAAATGGAAATTTCTGAAATATAATTGTAAAATTTTGAAATATAATTTGTATTTTCTGAATTAAAATTGGAAATGGTGTAGATTAATTCGCAAAATAATTTTTTTTTTGCACTCTAGAAAAATTTCACTCTAGTCAAAAAGTGGGGAAAAAATGTAAAAACTATATTGTTAAATTGTGTTTCAGAAAATAAGTGTGAAATAAGTCGAAAAATGTATTAAATATATTGTGAGATAAAAAAATGCTAATTTATGTCTTCAGTAAAATTTTCGAATTTCTATCTTCCATTTTTAGTGATATTGTTTTAAATATTCTCTTGAAAAAACATCATAACGTGCGTTTAAAGGGTTAAAATGGTCTGCATCAAATTTCACTAGGGGTTGTCAAATACCATTAGTTCGTGCGATGCTAGCAGAAGGCTTAAGAAAGTAAAATTGTAAAATATATTTTATTAAATTGTGTTTTAGAGATGGGCACATGAGCAGACTAGAGCGTGATTCACGCGTGAGTTTGACAGAATTCAATTTTACTCACGTGATTGTGAGTGAATGTGCTTGAGTGAGTGTGTGTGAGTCGATTTTTTTGGGTGAGTTTGCGTGATTTATTTTCTTTTCATATTTCCTTTCGTACCACAAAAAGCAACTAAAAAACTTTAAATTTTTTTTAAACTTAAATTTCATCCCGAAAAAAGAAAAAAATATTGTAAAATTTCGCTGAGCTTTTAATTTTGCTCAACATTTTGTAAGATTTTTGATATTTTAGTTTTTGGATTTTTTTTTTTGTATAAGAGTTTCGTGAGTTTGAGTTGTATTGTGCGTGATACAAAAGCTCCTGTCGTGAGTAAGTGTGAGTCAAAAATCACTCACGCGCCCATCTCTATTGTGTTTCACCAAAGATACTTTACAATTTCCCTATTACATATGTATATGCATTTTGCATTTTAACCATTTAAATGCATGTTTTAGTGGTGTTCAATGAGAATAATTAAAAAAAGAACTAAAATTACCCCTAAAATGGAAGATAGAGGGTTAATATGTTCTACAAAAAGTAACGCATTCAAATTTTACTTGTATCTCAGAAGTTAATTTCATACATTTTTCGACATATTTCACACTTCTTTGTAGAAACACAACTTTTTTATTGGTGTTTGTCACGAAAACACGAATTGATCTAGAAAAACTGGGAGATACGTGCATTTTATTTTTGGCCCTATTTTCAGTGTCCATGTGTTAAAGTGTCTGACGTAGGGTTGCCAGATACTAGAAGTCAATTAACTGGATAATGGAAAATTTTCAGCTGGATTTTGAAAAAGTAACTGGACCCATACATAATTTTTTTTTAATAATTTGGAAAAAAAATCAACCGATTTTCATATATGAGACACATATTTTTATTTTGTACTAAATGGCCATCACTATTTGCCACGGCAAAATGTGCCTTTTTTAAGCATTTCTATTACTTTTTCGTCATCGGCCTGAGGATTGTTAGAGTATATTTTTCTTTTTAAATAACCCCACAAAATTAAGTCCAAAGTGGTCAAATCTGGAAATCTAGGAGGAAAGTTAAAATTTCCGGGACGTGCGAAGTCAAAAAAGAGCGACAACAACTGGCCATCATTTGAAGATTTGACCCATCCAACATATTTTTGTGAGGTTATTATAAAAGCAAAATGTACGGCAAGAATCCTTAAATCATTGACGAAAACATTCGTGCCGTAATCAACGCTACGTAGCCGAAATGCTCGATAAAGTTGTAAAAATATTAGTGAAAATGCAGCAAAAAATCACATTTTCCGTATACAAAAGAGGCATTTATGTTATATTTGTTATTAATATTTTATTAAAAAAATTGTAAAAAATATTTAATAAAAAAATAATTGTTAAAATAAAAGAAATTCTTTTTTCATCTGGATAAATTATGATTTAACTGGAAACTGGACCAGACCACAAATAACTGGAAAATCCAGGCCATTCCAGGCCGTCTGGCAACCCTAGTCTGACGGTATAATAACACGTCTTAGTGCGGTTAACACAATATCCAGTTAAATCAAAGTTAACGTAACCTTCGGTTAGTCCCATACAAATTTGACATCTATAACCTCCGGTTAGCACTAAACCCAATTTATCTTCCGGTTAGTTCGTTTGTGTTATCGGCCCTTAAAGTAGTTTAAATTAATGACTAGTTAGTGATGTCCATGGCACAACGCTGTTTACTGCCTAAATTATTTTTTTTTTAAATCCTCTATCATAGTCGCACAGCCCTTAAACTTTTTCAATGTAGTTTATTCATTACAGCAGCTGCATTTTTAATAATTCAGTATTTTTCCGTTTCTGTGTTGCTTAAATAATCGAAATTGTATTACAAAAAAGTTTATCAGGGTTAAAATGAAAATGGAAAACGATCAAGATTTTAGATTTTTTAGATGTGTTTTGAAGTATGATTAATCTGAATCAATAAATAGTAATTTCAAGTGAAATCTGGTTTAATTTAAGAAAAATATTTATAATTGAAATCTTGTTTGTTTTCGAATTTTATCTTACTCATGTGAATTTTATTTTTAATTTTTATATTAAATAGTTTTAAGTTATGTATCTAATAATTTTGCAAACACAAAATGTACTTTTTTTTATTTAATATGAATTTTTTTAATAAAAATTAAAAACAAATTAAATATTTATTTGTGTTTTTTAATTATATAGCGATACTCTGAAAGCATTTAGAAGAAGAAATACGGCCTCAGAGAAATTGGGGCAATATCTTCTTTTTGATGTAATAAAAATAAATCACTTTTAAATTCACCGACCAAAAACACTGTGCAACAAATTTGGGGTCATCTTTGAAATGAGTCCAAAAAAGGCATTAAATCTAATTCTGAGGTAAATAATGTAAAAAGATGTATTCAGTGAAATTTGATGGTGGTTCTTTTGGACTTTAACAACCCCTAGAGAAATTTGATGCAAAAAATTTTGGTACAAAATTTTAACTTAAGCGCACGCTTTAGTGGTATACTTTGAGGGTATTTTAAAAGAGGACCAAAATTACCCCTAAAAATGGAAGATAGAGGGTTAATATGTTATGAAAAATGAACCACCATCAAATTTCACTGAAGACATCTATAAACGTTATTTAGCTCGAAAGCAGATTTATAAATTTTTTTCGACTTAATTCACACCACTTGTACTTTTGTGAAACAAACAAGTAAATCGTTTTTATATTGGACGAAGTTCAGGGTTTAGAACTTGGACCCAGGGGATTAAAAAATGTAAAACAGCAGCCTTTATGTATTTTAAGATTGTCCAAAAGTATTTTAAATGTATTTTAAAATTGTCCAAATGTGTTTTAAAATTCTCCAAACTAATTTTAAAATTGTCCAAAAGTATTTTAAAATTGTCCAAATATAATTTAAGTTTGTCCAAATACAATTTAAAATTGCCCACATGTATTTTAAAATTGTGAAAAAATAATTCAAATGAGTTAAAACACCTCAATTCAACCGACGGGATGACCTCACCCCCTCCAAATAATTACAGGATGGAGACTTCATTGGAGAATTAAATATTAATAGAATTACAGTGACAGGTATGAAAAAACGGTGTGTATTTTTTTCTTTCTTAGAACCCTGATAACAAAATTCACTTTACTGAATGTTTTTCATGTGGTGAGTTCCTTTGAGACCTTTGAACTGCTCATAAATGTCTAAAAATTACTGAAATACTGTGTTTTTCGAACATTAAGGTGCAGATATCTTGAAAACAAAGGTCATATTTGGACTGAATAACATTTTAAATAAGCATGTGTTTGGCATTCCTTACCCTGGTAAAAATTGTTGACATCCCAGCAAAAAAAAAGTGAAGTTGTTAAAAAAAAACTACTTTTAACTAACAAACTAAGTAGCAGCATCTGCATATTTTTTAATTTTTAACAAGTGCCTTAAAGAAACATCTAAAAATGTTGATTAATATTCATTAAAATTCTTGTGATTAGGGTTTTGTTTATAACTCGTTCTTTAGAAGTAGAAAAAAAGTAATAAAAGTACTTTTTTTCTACTTCTAAAGAACGAGTTACAAACAAAACCTTAACCACAAGAATTTTAATCAGTGTTGGCCGGTTAAAAACCCTTTAATATTGACTACCGTTACCGTTACCAATACCGAAATAAAAAATTTTAAATACCGTCACCGATAAAAAACCGTTACCTTTATTTGAATTTTTACCGGTATTATATCGGTTTTGTTTCGGTTGTATTAATATTACTTATTTGAATTTTTTGTGGATTAAAAACATATTGAAATATTTTTAATATACTTAGGTTGGATTACTCAATGCTCCGTTAAAAAATAACTCTCCGTTAAATTTAACTTTTTCATACAAATTTTGACATAAGGCTCCGTTAAATCGGCAGTTAGCAGCAAACTTTTCATTAAGTAATCCGCCCTTAAAATAAAAAAACAAATTTTTGTTCATTGCCAATCCAAATTAATGATTACATTCGCAATTAACTAAATTCGAATATCGGTGTTGGACCTCATAAAGATTTTATATTATTGATAAGTGATCGATTGTATGTGATGTTCGTCCGTATGTAGATGACACGGTACGATCCAAAACAAACGTGCTATTCTTCTAGTACGAATACGTCTTATGGTCATAAGCTGGTTATGTTCCGAAATGTAAGATCGGAACAGATGAAAAAAAGTTCCCCCTGAAAAATTAACAAAACCTCAGAAAAACATATTTTATTTAATTTTTTGTCTATTTGTTTAGAAAATTAAACATTTTTATGCCGTGTGAAGTGAATGCGATTTTTTTCGGTCCGAACCTCTTGGGGGCTTGGCTATAGAAAATAAAATTAAACATTGATAAAATTGTATTATTTATGCGTAAATATAAATAAAATTAATTTCTTAACATCTATAGCGAGAGGAAAGGATACCGCCAACCCTCCCCCTTAAAAACATCTCTTGTAACATCCTTGCCAAGTTTTTTTATCCCTGCCGATTTTTTTTAACAACAGGACAAACAATTTTGATCTTTTTAACAGAGAAATGTGCTGATTTCAAATAAACAGTTCAGGCTTTTTATTTGAAATCAGCAGATTTCTCTATTAAAATCAGCAGATTTTTCTGCTGTCTTGACGTATTTTTCAGCAGATTCTATCTGGATTATCCAGACAGAAATTTAGCAAACCGAGTCAGCTATAATCAGCATATTTCTCAAATAGCTTAAAATGCAGATTTCTCATATATATGGCGTAAAATGCAGATTTTTTTGCTTATTGGACAAAGGTGTCTCTACGAACATGAGTTCGTATTTGTTTAATTACAATATTGCGTGAATGTTTTAAATTAATTCTGAGTTAATTGATAATATTTAATACTAGTGCAAATATAATTATGTATAGAAAAGATACAGAATTAAACAGTTTTTTTAATTTTTTATTTTTTACGCATTTTTAACAAATTTATGACTTGTTAACATTTTATTTATAATACCGGTACGTACCGGTATTGATGTTTCGGTAACGGTTCACCGTTACCGAAATACTCGAAAATACCGTTACCTTTACCGTTACCGATATAAAAAATATGTAATACCAATACCGTTACCGATACCGTTATTCGTTTCGGTTGCCAACCCTAGTTTTAAGGGATACATTTTGTAAAATATTTCTGAAATATTTGTACTTGTGATAGGATTTTACCGGTGATGACAAATGAAAGAGAATCTCCCCTAATTTTTCCATTTTTATATTTTGCCATATCAGGATAAAAGGCTGTGAATAAAGTCCTTTAAGAACTTTATCAAAATATTTTGTTGAAAATTTTTAATGATATTGAAGGATTAAGTTTTGAAATGTTGTAACTTACCTTCTTTTTTCTGATATATTTATTTTTTTTTTAACTTCTTTAGAGCAATTTTTGTATAAATATGTATATTACTTTAGCGTTACCGTAACCGTTGCATATTTTTCATTACATAACGCTACTTTTTTTAATTAATTAATTAAAAAAAAAAACACAAAAATTATTGAATACAATTTTACCAAACGGAAAACGAATTTTTCACAGAAAAATAAAAACGATAACTAAATGACTGAACAGTGTTGCCAGATTGTTTGATTTTAAACCAATCAGAAAAAAATGCTGCCAAGTTTTTAATGGAAATTTTCTTTATATCTGGCTGTTAAAAATTTTTATTTAAAAGAATAATTTAAATTTCAAAATTTGTAATAAATAATTTACGTATTTCAAGTACTCACACGCAAAAAACACTTATAGTACGTTCAGATTGGCCTCGAAACCCCGTTTAACGATGTTTCGAGCCAAACCTCATTTGTAAATATGTATTTTTCCCTTACAAATTTAGTGAGGTTTCAACGAAAGTACGATCGAAACCGTATAAATTTCAAATTTTTACCACTGTGCGACAATGAGAAAAAGGGAAAATGGGAAAATGACAAAAATAAAAAAATAAATCAATTTGTTTACAAAATTTCTTTAAAATATTTATTTATTTGAAATAAAAATAAAATTAAAACGTGCAAAAAATAATTTCCGCATAATTAAATTAGTTAAAAAAAAATATTTTTTGTTAAGTGTCAAAATTGTTGTGTGTGAACAGGTGAGTTTTTAAATTGAAAATACGAGCTTTCAACGGGGTTTCGAGGCCAATTTGAACATAGCATTAAGGCATAATTAGTTTAGAGGTGTAGTATAGTGAGGTGTCACCTCATTACTTCTGCTTTATGGAGAGAGCATATAAAGCAGGTTTTACATTATCACACTTTGTATAATGGATTTTGTATAATTTACTTTTTTTGAAATGTATAACGTATCAGAAAGTTTTATGAAATTTTTCAAAAAATAATATTTTGCTTTCGACTTTTCAATTTTATTGTGTTTATTTAAAATTAAAACAAAATAAAATAAATTGAGAAAAGAAAATTTATGTTTTTGTGTGTTTTGCAAAACTTTTTGAACGTAGCACTTTTTGCCGGATATCAAATAATCTCCTTTAAAAACTTGACATCACTTTTTCTTATTGGTAGATAATCAAACAGTCTGGCAGCACTGTTCAGTCATTTTGTTTTTGTTTTTATTTTGTGTGAAAATTTCGTTTTTCCGTTTGGCAAAACTGTATTCGATAAATTTTGTGTTTTTTTTTTATTAATATAATTAAGAAAATAGTGTAATGTAAAGATAAATACATAACGGTTACGGTAATGGCAAAGTAATATATATATTTATACAAAAATTGCTCTAAAGATGTTGGAAAAGATAAATCACTAAAATTTCATCGGGCTAAAAGTGTTTGACACCGTTTGTGTTTTGATTATGTGTGCAAAAATAAGCGGGAAATGAAAAATGTCATAAAGTTCCTTGTTCTTTTTTTTTGCAAAAGTTGAGTATTTTTCAATTTGGTCGGTTTAGTTAAGTTTAATCAGTGATAATTGTTAGTAAAAAAGTTTAAAAATTAGTGAAAAATAAAGTATTATGTTCTATTAATACGGGTTAAGAAAAATCGTAAAAGAAATGGTGCAATTTATTTAAAAATATTAGCTAAAAAAATCCATTGTTGTTTTTGATATTTAGATTAGTCAAATTTAATTTGATAATTATTGTTAATACCAGTTAATACGCATAAAAAAGTGTTAAAATTAAAGAAAATATCAAGCAAATTGTTGCCAGTAAAGTGAAAAATTAATACAAAAATTAAAATTAAATAAATTTATATTTGCATTGATTTGTGTGTGTGTTTAATCATTGCATTTCATAACAACATAAAAGTTGGCCCACATCAAGCTTTGGACGGTTTCCACCGAGAATGATCATCACCTTTAGATGTTGTCCAGAACAAGGTAAGTTTTTTGTTTCAATTTTTTAAAGAACTGTTTGAGGAACCACCTTTTCTTACACAGATCCTTGATTACTTACAGCCGTATTCAAAATGAATTTTTAGACACGGTTTGTTCACCCTGAACATCGAGTTCGTAACTAAACTGTTTTTAATGCTTGTTCACTGTTTGTTCAAGAGTCTATTTAAAATGATTTTAGTTAAGTCTGTTTAACAAAAAGTTGACCATCCATGTTTTAGTAAATCACATAAGGAAAAAACCATTGTATTATTGTGCCATGGGAAAAAACAAAAAAAATTATGAAAAACCACAAAAATATCTTAATTTTATACTAAAAATATCTTAATTTTTTACTAAAAATTACTTTAATTATTTCCCAGCAAAAAATAAACGAAGTGGTTCAAAAAGAATTAGTGGTTTCACTACATACAAAGTAGCGATAGATGCCGAACTTCATATTCCGTAGGAAGTTCTTTTAAAATCACTTCCAAAAATGCTACAAAATAACAATAAAAACATCTTTTACCAGTTCTTTACTTAATGATTTTGAAGCACCTCTTTCATATGTTATTAGGAATCAAATCACCACAACATATGAACTTCTTTTTCAACTGAAACAATTAGAATGAGGGTGATACACGAAGTATGTAATTTTTTCTACGTCCATCTGCAAATAGATTTAGGTTTTGCAAAAATGGTGACAAAATTTGGTAATGGCATTTCATTTCTCTTTATTTAGAGCTTAAAAAATAGAAAAGACGAAAATCGATTATTGATAAATTTTTCAAATTTCATATCTTATATCAAAAAAAGTTGGTCCTAAATTAAATAAATACATTTACGAACTAAAGCGGATATTGCTGCATCACATTATTAAAGATTGTTTAGGCTTTTTAGAAAATTGAGGTATAGGCTTGTGGTCAAAACAAACTCATGAATCAATTCGCCGTTAATTTTTATAGTTTTGTGATCTCTATAATTACTTCTTTTTTAATTCGAAGTATATACGTTAGATTATCAATGAAATTAATTTTTCTATCACGTAAGGTTTTTAAGATATTCGCGTTTTAATATTGAAATATTTGGGTCTCCTCTGTAACATATTCTTAAGTTGCTCAAACACAATAGAACTCGATTTAGTAAAAATAAGGCATCTTTATTCCAAATCTGGCATCCAAACTTTTCTATCGCGTACTGTTTTTGAAATATTGGCGTTTAAAAAACTCAAACTCTACTGTTACGCACTCATATTCGCCCCGAGTAAAAGTAATTATATATAGACGTATATAATTTTATCCAATCATATAAAACATTACATGATTACATATAAGTTAACAGATTTTCTTAATTTTCATATGGAGTTATATGTAATTACATATTATTTGATGATAATTCAGATATAAATAAATATGGTTGATGTTATTATATAAAATTATATAAGGCACAAGTATCAAAACCCGAGTAAAAAAAAGTTATATGACGCAATATTTAATTTTATATGAACAGATATGCTTTTATGTAAATCCATATTAATTTTGATCCGAAAATTGGCGGATCGAATATTATACGATTATATCAAATTCTATTATTTCTGATAAAATAATATCAAATTTGATTAAGTTTGATCCCAAAAATGGGTCTATCTAATTGTATTAAATCATATCTTATCTGTTAAAATTAGATAAATTTTTATATAATTAGATGAAATCTGGTCAAATTTTTTGGAATTTTAAACGTGAAATTAGAAATTATTTTATCAGATTGGATACAGTATCAATTAGAAGAGTTTTTATTGCATTCTTCTGAATTTTTTCGGGACTTAGCAAATTATTAAAAATTTTTATTTTTTTTTTTTTAAATCAGTTATAAGTGATTTAAAATTCTAAAAAATGTTTGTGGCTTAGAAAATTTAAAAACATTTTTTCGGAACTTAAAAATTTCTCAAAAAAAAACAAAATTTTTCCTAAAAACATTTTCAATGATTTTTTTACTCCAAAAAAAATTGCCAAAAAAATTTTGTGTCCGGAACTTTGGAAAATTTTCATAAAATTTTTTAGGACTTGAAATTTTTTTAATTGTCCGGGACTTACAAAATTTTGAAAAATTTTTTCGGGATATAATTATAAATAAAATCATATATCTTTTTATCTGTCATATCTAAAAATTTCCGACCTTATATGTCATATCTAATTTCATATAGATCGGTATATAAATAGATAGGAACATGTATGTTATCATATTAAAAAATAAGGAAAAATACAATGCTATATATAAACTTATATGCCCATATCAAAGTTCATGCATAACCATATATAAATATAAATAATTATATAATAGCATATATGATTATATCAGTTCGTTTTTACTCGGGAACTTTATTTTATACAAAAATATATATTACGTCACCTTTAATTATATAAAATTACCCGAGTAAAAATTTTCTGGTCTAATCATATATAATTTGATACAATCTTATATGAGTTAATATGCTTCCGTATAAATTTATATAAAATTGTATCTATCACTTTGATACGGTTGATCCACTTTATATGGTTAGATATTGCTCCATATATGATTAGATTCGTATTTTGGTTTTGCTCATCAAATTATATAAAAATTGATATTATAAGATCAATTTGATCTAATTAGATTTGACCAAATTCAGGATCAAATTGTATCAATTTTTATATTTTTTGATCTAAAGTAATACAATTAGATATTATTTGATACAACCATTTTACGGATCAAATTAGATCTATTCAGTAAAATTAGCATTATATTTTTACTAGGGTATATATTAAACTAAACTAAATTTTTTTTCAAGAGCATTTAATATATAATTATATATTCCTTAGGTGATGTCATATGTAACCATATATGTTAAAAAAAAAGTTTTTTTACAGTTTGAAATTGTTCTAAGATTTTTAAAAGTTTGAAATTTTTTGAAAGTTTTTTACAGTTTAAAAACTTTACAAGTATTATTACAGTTTGATAAACTACATCTTCTGGTTCGAAGCGTACACAAACTTTATTTGGTGTATGTATCGTTGACCTGTGATGTATGTTATTTCAACCAAAAAAAGACCCGACTAAAAAAAAAAATAGTACGGTTACATATAACATTTGATCCCAAAAATGGAGGATCCAAAAAAATATGATTTTATCTTATTAGATCAAAATTTAGATCATAAGATATAATTAGATCCCAAAAATGGAACGGAAAATATTATCTTATTTGATATTATAAAAAATTAGATCTAATAAGATCTAACAATATATAATTATATCATATTAGATCTAATATGATCATTAATATCAAATCTGATGAAATTTACCGTTCCATTTTTGGGATCTTATTATATCTAATTATATCAAATTTGATATAATAAGATATAATCATATATTTTTAGATCCTCCATTTTTGGGATCAAATGATGGATCTATTTATATACAATTATATAAAAAACTGTATGATTATATCAAAACTTTTTTACTCGGGGATTCACTATAACCCGATAAAATTTTATACAATTAGATATAATTGATCTTATTGTATCCAATCACATATAATTTGATGCCATTGGATAGCGACAAATTTCGGACAAAATTGTATCAAACTATATACAAATGAATAAAATAAGATATTAATAAATCCAATTTAATGCAATTCTATCCACCATTTTTGTGATAAAATTATATCTAATTGTATTCGAGGACATATCAAACGTTATATAATTTTATGTGACGCCATATTAAAATTTTTACTCGGGTCTTTATAAATCACACTAAAGTTTTCAAACGCGAATATCTCAAAAACAGAACATGCTTAAAAATTGTGGATTGCAGCTTTGGAATCAGGAGGTCAATTTTATATGAAATCAAGTCCTATTTCGTGGAAGCAACGTAAGAATACGTAACAGTGGACCCCTAAAAGTGTTTTTTTACTTTTTAACAGCGATTATCTCAAAAACGGCACGTGCTAGAAAAATTTGGACGGTAGACTTGGAAGCAGGAGACCAAAATCTATAAGTTACAAATTTCACTGGGAGGTTTTTGCTGTCGAACAGTGTTTTTAGTGTAAATATTACAAAAAAATACTCTTTCAATCAATCTTACAAAAATAAGTGAAAAAATAACTTCTAATTTAGAAGTTCTAAATCACCAAATAAAAATGACATAATCACACCCAAAATGCCAAGAAATATGTACTTCTAAAGAAGTGATGAAAAAAGTGCTTCCAAAAGTTCAAGTTATATTAACATCCGGATCACTACTTCAGAAGTTGTGATAAAAACACTAGTGATATATGTTATACTTAAGTGTCAATCTTTCGCCACTGAAAAGTGGCGATAAAAAGAACATACTTTGTGTGTCACGCCCATATTAAATTCATCAATGTTTCAGTTGAAGAAGAAGTACATCTGGTTCATAAGTTGTGGTGAATTTTGTAGTGAATGATAAGCTCTTTTTTTGCTGGGGGATTAATGACTAGTTAGTGGTGTCCATGGCACAACGCTGTTCACTGCCTAAATTGTATTTTTTTTTAATCCTCTATCATAGTCGCACAGCCGTAAAACTTTCTCAATGTAGTTTATTCATTACTGCAGCTGCATTTTTAATAATTCAGTATTTTTCCGTTTCTGTGTTGCTTAAATAATCGAAATTGTATTACAAAAAAGTTTATCAGGGTTAAAATGAAAATGGAAAACGATCAAGATTTTAGATTTTTTAGATGTGTTTTGAAGTATGATTAATCTGAATCAATAAATAGTAATTTCAAGTGAAATCTGGTTTAATTTAAGAAAAATATTCTTAATTGAAATCTTGTTTGTTTTCGAATTTTATCTTACTCATGTGAATTTTATTTTTAATTTTTTTAATAAAATAGTTTTAAGTTATGTATTAACATTTTAAATAAGCATGTGTTTGGCATTCCTTACCCTGGTAAAAACTGTTGAAATAATTAGCGCTATTAATTAAAACAACAATTTTTAAATATAGTTTTCGTTTTACATTTAAATATTTATTTTATTTTTAAAGTTACACACAAGACAATTAATTTTATTTGCATTTTTAAAAGAATAAATTTTAACACGATTTAGTTTTTTTCAATAGTTTTTAGTATCTAATATCGTTTATTAAAGTATTTAGTACCTACACTTGAATGTTTTCTCGTTCTTATATTCAACAATTTATAAATTCAATTATAAATCTCAATCAATCAAAAAATTATGCTAAATTTAATTTTTCTTTTTTCAACATTTTGTTTTAGTTTTTTTTTTTTTTTATTTTAAATATAGACTATTAAATGAGAGATAATTGTTAAACAACATGTAGAGTAGTGTATAAAGTTAAGTGAAATTTCAAACAATAAGGATAGTCACGGTAGAAATTTTATTATTCACAAAAAATTGCAAGATTTTGCTTTTATGCAATATTGCATTATTACAAGTGCAAAGTTTTTGACGTAAATATCCATAATAAATTGTTTTTATTTTATGTTTTTCGATTTTTTTTTTTTAATATTTCACATGTTTCTTTTTTATTTAAAAGTTTTGTTCTTATAATAGTTATTCAATGACTTACTTTGGATTTTTTATAGTTTGAAATTAATAAAAACTATATTGCACTAAAGTTAAAAAAAAACTTAAAAGATAAAAAATATGTGAAATACAAATTTATTTTTAATATTTTTTTATGAAAATACTTATTTTAAAAAAAAAAATATTTTAGTTATAAAAAATGGCCTGATATAAATTTATCATACCACTAAAATATTTTTAGTTGGTTTAATTTTTTTTTTAAGGAGGGGATTGTTTGAATATTTTTTTGGTATAAGCTTTAAAATTGTTGTTGTTTTTTTTATAAGCATATAAATGTGATCCCTCTACTTACATACATATTTTTTAACTTTTAACTTATAATTAAATTTGTTTATATTTTTTTTGTATTTCAATATTCGTTCGATTGATTATATTTTTTTTTTACAACAAAATTGAATGTAGTTCTCTTTTTGTTTCAAAAATGGAATATTTTTTAATTAATAAATTTTTTTTTAAAAACTCAAAAGAGTTTTTTTGTTCATTAAATAAATAAGTCTACATTTAAAAATTCATTACATAAAAAAAATTTACCTTTTTTAAACCGTGTGTTGTACATAAAAATTATGTAAATTATTTATTATTAAATTAAATGAAATACAACAATAAATTTAATAAAAATCTAGTAAGTGAAGATTTTAAAATTAACTAAAACTAACTTCGGCTAGAATTGAGTAAAATTATTTCATAAGACAATTATTTAAAAATTACTTTAAATATTTTTTCATACAATAAAAAAAAAGGAAAATAATAATTATAAAAAATTAACAATTTATAAAACAATAAAATAAACTATGCATTGATTGTTAAAAATCTTGATGTCGATAACTTAGGATTTAGAGATGATATATAGGAGTTATTGAAAATTTAATTCAACATATCACCAAGTGAATCTTTAAGTGATTCAAAGATTTGTAATTGTTGTTCAGGTTTTAAATTAAGAATCTGAAAAAAAAATAAAATGAAATTAGTAAATGTATGTATATTCCTTACGGAAAATGTCTCAGAATCTGAGAAGTTTTGTGTATATCATGAAATCTTTTTTAAATTTCAACTCACAAGGGAAGTCTCCCTGGTGTCACCCTCCGATCTTCATGAAATTTGGATATGTTGTTAAGAACGAAAATTAATTCGACACGTATTTTTTTATAGCGGCCCAAACTCATTTTTTGGGGGGGTCGTTTTGTATGGGGCGAAATTGACCTTTTTCAGTTTTTTTCGATTTACGCCTATTTAAACAAAATTAATATAGGCATGTGTGGTATCAGATTAAAGGTATTAAAAATACCTATCTCGTGGTGCTAATAACGGGCCAAAGAAGTTAATATTTTTCGACTTATTAACAAAAATGTCCTAAAATTTTGATATTTTGCTCAATATGACGAAAAGTTGTGCATGTTTGGACACGTTCTTAGCACACGTAGATAGGTTTTCCAAAGACCTTTCATTTGGTGTGTAACATGACTAGGTTTCTTTGCATAGTATAGGAGATAAACGAAAAAACTGAAAAATGGCCTTGTCTTCCCCCCTCCTTTTTACCACCTAAATATGAATTTGGGCCGCTAAAAAAAAATACGTGTCCCTTTATTTTTTCTGCTCTACAAAATAAAACTAATTCCATAAAGATCCGCGGGTGACACTAGGGAGACTTCCCTTGTCAGTGAAACTGAAATAAATGTTTAAAAAAACCGGCAGTTTTTGGAATTTAGAAAAACTGTAAATGCAGTTGTGTAAACAAGACCTTGAACCATCACTGAGCAATGTTTAAGGATTACCCCACTTTATCCGTAAAAGTTACAGAGGGTTAAAGTTGAAAAATCGATAAAAATGGCTTGAAATAATCCATAGTTTTTACTAGTGCCTACGGTCAGTACCGTAGAACCGGGAATACCGGTATTCCCGGTTCTCGGTATTACCGGGAAATGGTACCGGTTTCCCGGTTCTTAATTCATTCCCGGTATTCCCGGGAATACCGGTATTCCCGGTTCCGGTTCTGACGGTATTCCCGGTACTACCGGTATGTATATTTTGTAAAATTTAGTACAATTAAAGTTTTTTCGTTGCTTTTACCAAAAAAAAAATACAAAACATGTGAAAAATACCATTTCCATTGTATTTTTTTAATTTAAGAAAAAAATAGTTACATAATTTTTAAATCATGTACAAACACAACTAAATATTACTGAAATACTGATTAAATAGTATAATTTAAATATTTTATGGTATAGTATTTTTCTGGTTTTTGAGAACCGGTACCAGGATCAGAACCGGGAATACCGGTATTCCCGGGAATATATCTAGAACCGGGAAACCGGTTCCAGAACCGGGAATACCGGTATTCCCGGGAATACCGAGAACCGGGAAATGGGGGGCACTAGTTTTTACCTTCTTTCGCATTTTTTTTTAAGTTCTCCTTATATTTCAATCTTTTCCGGCATAACACAAAGTCAGTACATATAAAAGATTATTTTAATGTTGGCTTGATAGATGCTTCATCGCTTGGTAAGAAGTTAAAAGGCGGTTAAGTTTTGAAACCAAAAATTAAGAGTTTTTTAATTTTCGAGGTTTTTTGATCAGGGATTTCGGCCCCTCTATAAAATGAAAAAAGTTGAACTAGAGTTGGTAGCTGTTGTAATTCTTAACATTTTGGAATTAATCCCGTTAATGTGCCACGAATAGTTAAGGAGTTTCAGCAGATCAAAGTTCGAAAGAAAAAACGTAATTTTTTTAAAATACCAGTTTTTCGCGAGGCACATTCGCGGTTTCATTCGAAATTTGGTGGACTCTTGCGTAAACCGAGTTTTTTTGGAGTTTACATAAAAAAATCACTGGCGGGTTTATAAAAAATAAATTGCAAAAATTTTATGGCATTTTTGAAAATTGTGCGAAATTTGCAAATCTGTTTCCAATTTTTTTTTAGTAGCAATTAATGCATCATGTTCATTTTAATACACCAAAAGACGTGCCTTAACGAGTAGAACTGATTTGCTTTTTGACTTTTTACTTTAAGCCATTCTGAGCGGAAAGCGCGATGATTTTATCTAAACCTGTTTTGATCTGGAACATCCAAGGCTTTACACGAAATCGGATGAAATTTTTTTTAAATGAAAGCCCACTTGATGTGTCATCATAAAATTAGAGGCGGGTTAAAAAATTTTGATGATTATAGATTTTTTGGACCATATTAGAGTTGTCAAAACCGGTTTCCGAATTATTCGAAAAACCGGGTTTTTCGTTTTTTTCCGGTTTTTTCAACCCGGTTTTCTAAAACCGGTTTTTTTTCTGGTTATTCGAAAAACCGTTTTTTTTTTGTCAAATTATTCGACATTTTCGAATATATAATATGTACTTAATTTTTTTGTCATCAGTTGTTACAAATTTTGTAAAATTCAACTCTGTAAATTAAATTTTGTTTCTTAACTCATAGTGAATGACAAAAACTTAAAAAGGTTAGTCAAAGGCCTACCTTCAAGTATACCGATCGACTCAGAATCACTTTCTGAGACGATTTTGTGTGATGTCCGTCCGTCTGTCTATCTAAACATTGTGAGCACGATACAGGTCGCAATTATCAATCGATTTCTATGAAATTTGAAACTTAACCTTCCTTTAGAAAAGGATGAAGCCTATAGGCTCAAATGACGCTAATAACCGTATTATAATAGGTACCGTTTCGAAACTTGGCAGGTAAACATATTTTGTATTCACAAATCATCGGTCCAAATTTTAAGGAATCAGACCTGTTCTTCTTGTAGTCTCCATAAAACCACCCTCCCGATATTCACATAAATCTCTCAAAATTCATGAAAATAGGAAATATTTGATGAAAAAAGTTGTGTTTTAAATTTATTTAAGTCCTTATTGTACTGATTTAAAGTACATAGTTCCATTTTATACTGATTATTTGATAGGCCCAAATAGCAATCTGTCATTTTCTATAAAATTGTAAACTTACGGCCGTATTCAAAATGAAATTCTAGACACTGTCTAGATACTGTTTAAGGATTTCTTATTCAAAACACATTTTCTTAAACTAGGAACATACGCTGAACACCTCTTGCCTAACTCGCACCATATTGATTTTGTAAAATGTCAACAACAAATTAAATGCCAAAGAGTTAAAGTTATTTTAAAACTCCGGTTTTATTAAAAACGATTTCCACAACTTGCTTTTTTTTATTTATTTATTTTATTAAGAATTACCACATAATTACAAATTATATACTTATTTTACCTAACCGAGAACTGGTAACAATGACCTTCGTCTCGGTTTAGCGAAACAGACCAAGGCCTCTGGTGGGAATCGAACCCACGACCCCCAGACTCATAGGCTAGCACGCTACCAACTAGCCTACTGGGGCGCCTCTTGCTTTTTTAATTAAAGCCATTTTTAGCAAAAAATTTAGATATTTTTTGTGGTTTTTCATAATTTTTTTTATTTTTTTCTCATGTGATTAACTAAAACAGGGATGGTCAAATTTTTGTTAAGCAGACTTAACTAAAATCATTTTGAATAGATTCTTGAACAAACAGTGAACAAGCCTTAAAAACATTTTAGTTACGAACTCGATGTTCAGGGTGAACAAACCGTGTTTAAAACTTCATTTTGAATACGGCTGCTAGTGAATTTCTCTTTTCATATACGATTTTGTACTTGCCTCATTACACTAAATCTCGAGAGAGGAAATATCATGTTAGCCAACTAACCTGATACCTGGACTGACCCTATAATTTTAATTACTTACATCAAAAATATGTATATTTTGTTGTTTTAAGCTTTGAATTTGATTTATTTAATAGGACTGAATTGTGTACAATTATTTTTTCCTCTTTTTTTGTTAAAAACAAATAAAAACCTTTTTTTTATTTTTTTTTAAATGTTTTTATTTAAAAAAAATAAAAAACCGAAAAAACCGGTTATTCGAGCCGGTTTTCAAATAAAAAACCCGAAAACCGGTTTTTAAAAACGGCGGTTTTTTTAACTATTCGAAAACCGGTTTTTGCAATATGCCGAATAGTTGACAACTCTAGACCATATTAAATTTTCTTGTTATAAAAAAGCATCACCGATTTTTTTAAACACTGGTACAATGATACGATTTTCCGTGATTTTTTTTTTCAGTAAAACCAACGCGCATTGCATAAATATGTTATAACAAATTGTGAAACTTTTCTTTTACCGCGAATTAATCGCGATTTTAGGTACTTAGATATTTTTTTTTTAAATCGTTTGGTCATTAAAGGGTTAAATTTATATCATATATTTTAGAAGAAATGATATATCCTGGCATGTTTTAATAACGCATACAACAAATGTGTAGAAAAAAAATATTTAAAATATTTTTAAGATTTTTTAAAACCGCTAAATCTTAAAACCGACATAACTTTTGACCCCCTTGCGCGATTTAATTGACGCGAACGAATTTCTTATTATTAAATAGCTTCTAATATTTATGCCAACTTTCATCGATGTGCCATCAAAACAAAAATCACATCTTTTTTACCTCAAAATTTAAGTCTTAGCCGGAACTCCTCATATAATAATATAATAATGAATAATGTTTCAGAATCTGAGAAATTATGAATAATATCTGCTGAAATTCAAATATTTCCACAGAAAATCATAAATCAGAATTATTGTCTCCAAAAATCCCCCAAAAAAATAACCGGTTTTCCCGGAATATAAAAACCGGTAAATCAGGTTTTGTTCTTCTATTATAAACAAAGGAAAGATCAGAATAAAAGTCCCCATTTCTAAAATTCTCACATACGAATATTTATTTAAGGTCACTGTCCCCGAAAAGTAATTCACAAAAAATGTGAAAATCAAAATTTCCGATTTTTTTTGTGTTATATTATATATGAGGCATTCCACACCAAATGTCCCGCTACAGAAAAACATGTGTCCCGTAAATTTCTGAATAGGTTGTTTGGATAGCCCTATATGGAACTAAGAAAATTGCGTTTTTGGTTTTTCTAATTTTAAAAAAACTGGGCTTAGAAAGCGTGGTCAAATGTTGGAAAAATGGTTAAATTTGTGGCAAGTTGACTTGATTAAATATTTATCACATTAAAACGGAATGCAGCACAATCTCAAAAATTTACATTCTTATATAGTTTTGTATGTGCTATCGATTATTTTTTTTTTTTCTTTGGAAAATTTTCAGAACCCGTTCTGAAATTTTCCATTTTTTAAAAAAGTAAATTTTATCAAAAATCCGGCCACTTTTTATACCCTCCACTCTAGTGATAGAGGGTATATATAAGTTTGTCATTCCGTTTGTAACACCTCGAAATATTGGTCTAGGATCCCATAAAGTATATATATTCATGATCCTCGATCGATTTTAAGACGATCTAGCGATGTCCGTCTGTCCGTCTGTCTGTTGAAAACACGCTAACTTTTGAAAGACTTTACGGAGGCTCCTGAAGTTTGGCATATATGTTGGGCATTTACCTGGTCAGGTTGGTATTGCAATCCAGCGAAATCGGTCAGGTGGTTCAAAAGTTATGAGCAAAAGACTGAATTTCGGCAAGGGTTTTTCGTGAATTTATGAGATAAAAAGCACTATAACTTTCGAAATTCAATTCTGAGGATGCTGAAGCTTAGCATTTATCGTTCCTCCAGCCTAGTTCGTATTGAATTTCACCCAAATCGGTCCAGTGGTTCAAAAGTTATTAGCAAAACCGTGAATATCAGATTAGCTTCACCTTAAATTCACGTGGTGAAAACCCATTAAACCCATTAAAACCATTGGTAAGTCACAAAAATATTTTAAAACGTATTTTTGTCACTTTATTTTATACCAAAACAAAAAAAAAATACACTCGAAAAAAATTTTACACTCAAAAAAAATTTTACACTCAAAAAAAATTTGTAAATTTTTTTTTGAATGTAAAATTCGAAAAAAAATTACACTCAAAAAAAAAAAAAATTAGTAATTTTTTTTTTAATGTAAAATTCGAAAAAATTTTACACTCAAAAAAAATTTTACACTCAAAAAAAAATTTTGTATTTTTTTTCAAAAATTACTAAAAAAAAATTTTTTTACACAAAATAAAATATTTCTAATCATAACTGTTATTTTTTTCACGTTAGAAAATTTACTATCACTTAAAATGGGCATTGTGGAGGGTGTTCATAGATTCGGCCAAGTCGAATTTAATTTTTCTACTTGTTTTTTTTTAAGTTTAGATGTTTGTCCATCCACACAAAAAAATTCTGACACGCGTTCGTCGTTTTTTTTGAGAAAATCGCATTTGAATTTTAAATTTCATAACAAATTTGTACTTTGCTTGTATTTTCTTGTTTTAACGTTGCGAATGAGTACTATTAATTGCAAAAATATTACTCATACGCTCTGTTAAAACAAGAAAATACAAGCAAATTACTAAATTGTTATGAAATTTAAAATGCGATTTTCTCGAAAAAAACGACGAACACGTGTCTGAATTTTTTTGTGTGGATGGACAAACATCTAAACTTAAAAAAATTTAAAAAAAAGTGGCCGGATTTTTGATAAATTGACTTTTTTAAAAAATGGAAAATATCAGAACGGATTAATCTATAGCCCAACAAAACAATATAAAAATGAACATTTTTAAGATTATGGTGCATTCCGTTTTAATGTGATAAATATTTAATCAAGGCAACTCGCCACAAATTTTACCATTTTTCCAATATTTGACCACGCCTCCTAAGCCCAGTTTTTGAAAAATTGAAAAACCAAAAACGCAATTTTCTAAGTTCCATATAGGGCTATTCATACAACCTATTCAGAAGTTTGCGGTACACGTGTTTTTTTCGCTGGACATTTGGTGTGGAATGCCTCATATATGTATAATATACATATATGAGGCATTCCACATTGTATATAATATATATTTTTACTCGTTATATTTCACATAAAAAAAAATTGATGAAAGCAAAACGAATGCACTTTTTTCGTTATAATTTTTAGCTTTTTAGATATTCAAATAAAACTTCGAATGGAGATTTAAAGAACAAATCACAGAATTTAATTTCATGTGATTCGGAAAATTTCATGTGAATTGAAAAGTTGGGAAAGACAGAACAGAGGCCTAAGATTAAAAAGTTTCACAAAAACTGATTAAAATTTAAGCAATAAAATTCGATGTTCGATCTGGTAAAATATAAGCAACATAGCAACTAAACCCGTTGCTTGTCAAAACTAAAAAAAAATATTTTTTTTAAATTTTTTTACCATAGGACCCCAACGGCTCTAAATTTTTTTTTTGAAAATTTTTTTAGTCAAATGGAAAAAATGAGTAAGTACCGTCTCACCATTTCCAAAATAAGTGACACTGTAATATATCGTCAAATCGGACACTTTGAACATTTTTGTTTTTAGATTTTCCCAATTTGCTTACAGTTTTTAGTACCCTTCGAAAACTCCTTCGTGGTAAATTTTCATATTTTTTTGATGACCCGTTCAAAAGATATTGAATTTTTAAAAATTGGTAATTTGTCCTTTACTTATAACTTCTTCAAAAATGGTCCAAATTTCAAATTTTTTTTTCAAAATTTTTGTTTTTTTAAAAAAAATATCCAAAAAAATTCTTAAAAGCGCTCTAGTATGCGATTTTTAAGTTTTACAATTTAAATCTCATTTTTGAATATGTTTGTACTCTTCGACTTTTTTTATTTTTTTTTTAATACTTCTATAGATTCTACAATTTTTTTGCCCAGGAGGATCGTGGGATAACGATTACACTACGTGACAGTTTTTTGACCAAATGTATCTGACACCTAATCTTTATGTACAATTGTCCGCTGAATCCGAATATGAAGTCAGAATGGTCAAAAGTAGAACAGTTTTCGAGATATTCGAAAATAAGCGTTTTTTGTGTTTTTAAAAAAGATGATATCACTTAAATGCAAATATCTTCAAAGCTATTCGTCGATTTATGTATTTCTTTTTTTTTTAATGAAAGATAATAAAATTACTAAAATAACCATGGGTCGCTTGTGAAGATTAGTTAAGAAATGACAGAGTTACAGTGGACAAAAGTTCAAACTTCATGAAAAATTTGATGATTTTTTGCAATTTTGCTCTTTTCAAGTTATTGTTTTTAAACCAAACAATTAAAAATTATAATGTTTTATTACATAGGACATTATTTTATTTCAATACGAACATTTTGCGCCCAACAAGACCCAGATTGGTGCAAAAATGACAAAGCTACAGAAGATTTAGTGAATTAATCCACCTTTCATTACTAACATTTAGCTTTGTATATTTACTTGTGTTTTAAAAAAAAAATCGAAAAGTGGATAATTCAATTAATCTACTGTAACATTGTCATTTTTGCACCGATCTGGATCCTATTGGGCACAAAATGTTCGTATTGAAATAAACTAACGTTTTAAGTGATAAAATTTTAAAAAAATTTATTGTTTGGTTTTAAAAAAATAAGTTGAAAAGAGCAAATAACGGTAATTTTCTCGATTTTCTCGTAAATATCTCGAAAACTGTTCTACTTTTGACCATTCTGACTTCATATTCGGATTCAGCGTTCGGATTTACATAAAGATTAGGTGTCAGATTCATTTGGTCACGACTTTGTTGAAAATTTGTAACACAGTGTTATTACTATTTTTTAAAATTTTTTGAAAAAAATTTATTGTAATTTTCCAATCTTAAAATCATTTCTACTGCTCCAATGGTGCAGAGGGTAATTTATAAGACCGACCCCCATTAATTTTTACGTCTTAACATTTCTTTGAAACAAACTAATACCGTATCTCCAATTTCTAAGGGGGCTCCAACACAAAACGAAATTTTTTAAAATTTGCTCCAACCGCTCTAACTGCCCTAATAGTGCCCTTAAAGCAACAAAATGTATGATAGTAGACCCACAATATTTTTTTAGTCCAAACATTTTCTCTGAACACACCTACCCTCTATCTTTAACTGTTAAGGCGGTCCCCATACAATTTTTTTTATTTTTTGTAAATTTGTTTTATTTAATCAGCTTCTACCGGTCCAATGGTGCGTCCGAGAGGGGTCATTAGTAGGACCGACCCCCATTTATTTTTACCCTACAACATTTTTTAAAACATACCTACGCCCTATCTCCACTCCCTAAGTAGGCTTCCATTCAAAATTAAATTTTTATGAATTTTGCTCCAACTGTTATTTGTATCGGAGCCTACTTAGGGAGTGGAGATAGGGCGCACAATGTTGTGACCTTGGCCATAAATGGTCAAACTAAATGTCTTAAAACTTAAGGTTATATGAATTTTATTTTTAGAAAACATCATAAATAAAACAAATCCAAACAGTTTATAGATATCTTAAATAGTTTTTAAGTTACATGTCTCTAAAGTTGAACTTTTTGAAATATATCATATTTTGGTTTTAAAGTCTTTGAAATCCTCATGTACTTGTAACGGTTAAATAATTATATTGCATTTAAAATTCGATCTTATTGGTAATGAAGTTTTAAGTTAGATATGTTGCTTGTATGATAATGCTGTTTTGGTCGACATAAGTTAATCATATGGTAAGTAACGCTGTTATAAAGTGAGTTCCAAAGAAAATACTAATTTATTTTGCAAATTTCATATTTGATAGTCGGCCATTTTTCTGGCCCTCATTGGCGCGCTTAGTTCTTTGCAGAAAATATTGGTATAAGTATGTAGATTAAAAATAACAAAAGAACTCGTCCACGTTTTTCCACTTTCTTTTTTTAATAAATTTTTTTTTTTGGGAACCCGAATATAAATTTGTAAATTTTTTTAACGAAAACACCAAGATGCAGCAGTTGTCCTTGATAATTTGAAATGTTTTGCGAAAAATAGTTATGGAACACATATAATAAATCGGAATGCAAAATGAATTGGTCGGTTAAATTTTAAATTTTATTTAAATTGGTCCAAGAACCATTATTTGTCATCCAGGCCTGACACAAATTAGATGCTTGGCTAGACACCAGTTGCACATTAACAGATGCAGACTTTTATTTAGAAAGATTTTGTTGAGGAAGTACGTTGTACTATATTTTTACTTGCTTATTTTATAACCGTCTTTTTGAGATAGGCATATCCCTGCTTAAACTTTAAAACAATATTCATCGTATTGTAAATACTATGTGCAAAAATGTTGTGAATTATTGATAGTTTTAAGGTCAAAGGATTTCCTTGAATTTTCTCAAGTCTTTAAAAAAGGATATTTATGCGCTAAGAATATCCTAAGGATAGGTTAAGGATAATCCTTGCTTCAATTATACTAAAATAAATTATTTTCAACATTATCAGAACAGAATTTCATGAAGTACGAAGAATTTTTAAACTTTTTTTTAAATTTTTTAAAGACATTTTTGATTTATGTATTACATCCTTGCTTCAATTTTTTCATTTGATTAAGATTTAAGGTATATTCTAAGTGTTGCGGATGCAAAAGTTCATGATGGAATTTGAATTTTTAACTTTTTCTTGACTTTTTTAAAAAAGGACATTTTCGAGGAGGGCGTATCCTTGTTCCGAATTGGACAAAATTTTGTAGAATAATTAATGGCATTATATGTAATAACTACAATAAATAACATGAAGATTAGAGCGTTTGTTTTCGTTTTATGCCGTATTTTAATTTCAGGATATATGGGAAGGATACGAATCCTTGGGCGGATATTGACCAAATTCAAAATTTTTCTTGATCTTATCGATCTTAACAAGTGTTCCAAATTTTAACGCTCTAACTTTACTCCTTCTATTTTTGGTCACTCTATACATGAAGACGCAACACTGTGGGGCGTAGGGATGTTTTAAACAAATTTTGTAGTTGTAAAAATAAATGGGGGTCGGTCTCACTAATGACCCCTCTCGGACGCACCATTGGACCGGTAGAAGCTGATTAAATAAAACAAGTTTACAAAAAATAAAAAAAAATTGTATGGGGACCGCCTTAACAGTTAAAGATAGAGGGTAGGTGTGTTCAGAGAAAATGTTTGGACTAAAAAAATATTGTGGGTCGGTCATACATTTTGTTGCTTTAAGAGCACTAAGTTTCTGTATATGCGTTAAAGAAATGTAAAAAAAAATCTGATAATTTTTATTAAAAACTAAAAATTGTTTTATTCGACCTTGAAAATATTATCTTTTAATAAGGATTATTCTAGCTCGAGGTCATTATTTCCTTTACTAATTAAAAATATGATATTCTCAAAGTATAATTTTCAAGAAAATTTGTTTTAAATTTATTTATGTTGGTCATTTTTGCACGTGTCGATTAAGTCTTGCAAACATGACCAACATAAATAAAGATAAAACAGAAAAATAATTTTCTTATAATTATTACTAATTATTTAGGTATCCATAAGCAATTCTTTCAGAGGTGATTGCGGTTCTAATATGGGGAACTTTTTCCCCTGGACCGATTTTTTGCGTTTGCAAATTTTATCAGCTTTGGGCATATTCCTAACAAGTTTCAGCCCTCTGTCTCTTTTTAATTAAGCTCTATAGTGCTTTCAACAGACAAATGGATAGACATAATAAATTTTCAGACGCATAAATAAAATCTTTTTTTTCATACTTCTGTGAAATTGAATAGACATATTTGTGCCAAACCAGACACACAACTTTTTTGAAAATTTGTTACAAAGTGTAAACTCAAAAAATTTTTTAGAAAATATATGGACAATTGTCATTAACTTTTAACACTTATGATATTTTGTTAATTTTGCAATAACTTTTTAATTTGTATATTAGGTGGTACCTGTGAATGAAGAATAGTTAAGGAAACCTTAAAGAGTAATTGTGCAAAGGCACAGCGCAAAAGTTCTCATTAGTTTATGGTAAGGAATGTTTAAATTTTAAAAATTAAAAAAAAAAAAAACGTTTTTTTTTCGTCCAATGTTTCATATTGTTGGGTGCGTTAAAGCTATTACTTCAAAATTAAAATCGCTTAATCAGTAGACTTGGGCAATTATTTGGTGTAGGTACAGTGGATGTGCCATCAATAAGAAAACAGTTACATGGACTTAAATCATACAAATTTTTTTCAATTTTCAATTTTTCGAGGTTTTTTGATTGTAGCTTTTGGTGCAAACTGTAATTTCAAAATTGAAATACACATGGTAAAAGCCCTTGTAAATACGCACAATCTCAGCTTGATTCGAGTGATGTGCTCCCAATGGTTACGAAGCTGCAGCTATCCAAAGATGGGAAGAAAAAACGTGAATTTTTTAAAAAGTCTGTTTTTTTTGCGAGGCACACTCCCAGTTTTATTCCGAATGGTTCCGAATGCTTTGTGAACTTTATAATTTACCATTTTCCACTTGATTTACGCACCCAAAAAATATTTAATTGCAAAAATTTTATGAGCTTTTTAAATTTTTTTTGCAAAATTTCGATATTTTAGTTTTGCAATATTTGACACCCAAATGTGCATGGCTGAAAGTTGAACATGTAGAAACAATGGGTATGTGCAAATATAATAAATCATGGAAAGCAACATTGATCAAAAGTTAATATTGGCGAATTCCGCGGTGTTTTTCAATTTTCACTTTTTTGTAAGGCACATCCAGGCCGCTTATTGAAATTGGTCGGTGAAACGCGCGTTTGGTAGTCTTTTTAATGCTTTATCTTCAATTAATTCGCACCCGAAAAAATTAAACGTTTAAGTGGTTATTCGGTGATTTAAAATTTTTGATACTTTTAACTTTAATGGTTATATAAAATCTTACATTACTTAAAAAAAGTAGAAAAGAAATGTATTTTGATAGATTTTGACATGTCGTTTGTTTATTTTTGGTATGACCCAAAGACCATTTTTGGGAAAATGGAGTTAGGAATCAATTGTATATGATTAATATGTCCTCTTTCCAAATCCGTAATCTATTTTTTATATATCGTATAAATTAGAAGATATCCAGCCCTAAATTTGCTTCATATCCCCAATATTAACATTGTCTTAACATTGGTGTGCTGCATACGCCAATTTTATGCACATGCAGCAAATTTCACACCTAAAAGTTAACATATTTTTCTCTACTTTTGTTTTGATGCATATAACGTTGAAAGGGTGCATATCAAAACAAACTAAAAATTGACGTTTGGTTATTGGTGTGACCCATAAACCATTTGCCAAATCGAATTAGGAATCAATTGTTTATGATTGTTATGCACTTTATTTTCATCCGGAATGAATTTTCCGTAAGAATTAAAAGTTATCAAGCCTTAACTTTGCTAATTATAGCCAAAATTAAAGATAATTTAACAAGGTAAACTCAGGTTGACTTTGACCCACGTGAAAGAAAATTATTTTTTTTTAAGAAAATATTCATTTAAACGGGATATGGAGCAAAAAGCGACCAAGTCTTTTTTTGTTAAAATCATAATAACTTTTGATATCTTGTGCATAAACGTATAAAAATTTATATTTTTTCTTAAAACATTTTAAGCAATCGAAACCAAAAGTAAAAAAAAATCTATCGTGTAGATTTTTAATAAAGTTGATGAGAAGTTTCTTTTTCGTTTTTCTCAAAACAAAGTAAATGGTCTTTGGGTCACACCAAAAATAAGCAAACGATGTCTTATTCGAATTATATTTCAAAATTAGTCCATTGATTTTTACACACTGCTGTTTCTTACCTATTCGAGATAGAATAGTAGTGTTAACTAAGAATTTGTTGTGATTTTTTTAATGCATTTGGTAATATTTTTCTAAAAAAAATTAAACCGTTGGGAACGTTTTTATTTCCAAAATATTTGAAAATGTGCCAAAAAAAAACTGGTTTAATGCAAATATCTCGATATTTAGCAAAGTTTTTATGCATGTTTGAATGTGTATTTTAGCTCTAGGTAAGCATAATACAAAATGGTACGTATGGTAAACTTCGGATAAAAAATGTAATTTTGACAATTTTTTTAAAAAATTTAACTATAAACCGCCATAGTTTTGGGTGCGATCGCTCAAATTAATGCACGCGGACGGATTTGAATTACTTAATTATAATGTTATTAAGCTACAAAGACTTATCAATGTGCCACGAAAAAAATCTACATTTTTTTGTAAATATTTAAAGTTATTGACAATTGCCCATATATTAAAATCTGTTTAAAATTAAAATCCGTAAGAATTTTTTCGAATTTTTTTATAAGACTATTTTTAGCAATTCTTTTAATTATTTAAATTACCTGTGTTAACAACTTGGAAGGAGAAGGTGTCCTTATGAAACTAGAAATATAAACATTAACAAATGTAGCCATTAAAAATTGGCAATCGAAACGATCCATGATGCCACCATGGCCAGGAATCATATCACCAAAGTCCTATATGTATAAAACAAAAACAGTGATTAGAAAATAAATATATATCCTATAAAAAATATTAAGTAGTAAAAATAAATTACCTTAATTTTAAATGCTCTCTTAAAACCGGAAGCAAAGAAACCTCCAAATGGTCCAATAATAGAACTAAACAAACTTAAAGCAATTGAATGCCAGACGAATGGAATCACTCTAATACTTTTACCAATGCCAAACTAGAAAGAATAGAACAATTAATTTAATGCAAGTCTTTCAATGTTTATACATTTTCTGTATTTTTTCAATAACTTACCACACCCAAGCTATAATCTTGTGCTGTAAACAAATAGCCTGGCTCACAGCTCATTGACATGCTACCCAATTCCTCCGAGTATACAATGGGACAAACAAAATATTGATACTGACATAATATTAAAGAGAAAAGGATGCCAAAAAATACGGTAGCAAAACCACCACCAATAAAACCTTCCCAAGTCTTTTTGGGACTCAATTTAATAAGAGGTGTTTTACCAAAGAAGAAACCAAACATATAGGCCATGACATCATTGCAGACAATCATAGAAACTGGTACAATAAACCATATTAAACCTGTAAAAAGAAAATTGTTAGTTGATTAAATATATGTTAATAAACATTTATCTTATTTTTGTTAAATTAATATAATAATTTCATGACAAAATTTAAAAACAAAAAAACATTTAAAAGAGAACAATTTTTTAGTAATGAAATTCACGTCAGAAATTTTAGTCTTGCAATATTGCGCAATGTCAAAATTGCAACTTTATGTGCTTGTTTTTTTGTGAAAAAAAGCAATTGTATTACTATTTAAATAAAAAGCGGGTCTTTTCTTGCAACGACGCATCATCTTAAATGAAATAGAAAAATAAAAATTTTATAAAAAGTTGACGGTATATATTGTTGACCTTTGTTGTTGTTGTGGTTTGTATTTAATTTAGCTTGAGGTCGTTTATTATAAATTAAAAAACAATTTTTATTTTTAATTTTTTTTAATAAATTTTATTTTTTTTAATTAAATTGCAATATTGCAACGTTGCAAGGGTCAAACATATCTGAAGTGAATACCCTGAGTATATCGGCAAAATATGTTCGAATCTGATAATTTTTTTATAAAAAATACATGTAGCAAAATTTGCAAACATATCAGTAGCGTAAAAAGATTTTAAGATCAAGAAAGTTTTTTCTACAAAGAAAATCAGGGTATTCACTTCAGAATTTTTTGACCCTTGCAACAGTGCAATATTGCAACTTTTTTTTTTTTTAAAAAAATTTTAATAAAATTTTTATTTTTCTATTACCTTTTATATGATGCGTAGTTGCAAGAAAAGATTTGCAATTTATTTTAATATAAACACAATTGCTTTTATTCACAAAGAAACAAGCAAAAAAAAGTTGCAATTTTGACATTGCGCAATTTTGCAAGACTAAAATTTCTGACGTGAATTCCATTAAAATTTTTGAATCTAAGAATTTTTCAATATCAATAATACTGGATTGTTTTTTAAAATTCAGGGACCTGCTAAGACTTTTGAAGAATTCGAAACATTTTTGGGTATAGAAAAATTGGCCGAATTTAGAGCATATTTTCATATATTTTTGGAGGGTATTTAAAGCACGCATAATCGTAAGTACTTTTTTCATTAACGTTAGCGCGAGTATCAAAAAAGTTCGAGCGCAATTAAAATTATTTTACGATATTTTCTAGATTTCAAAAACTGTTTTAAATCAAAACCAGAATGTGAAAAAATGTTTAATTAAATGCTTGATTTTTTAAAGCGTGCGGAATTAAAAGTAGGTCCCCAATTTTTTTTTTATTTTATTTGTTTAATCTCGAAATTTTAAAATTATCAGAGTAAAAGAAAGAAATAATTAATCAAATCAAATATTTACCTTCGAAAATATTTTGTATAATCAAATAACTTTGTGTTACAACAATCAACAATGAAACATGCGTCCAGGCGAATAAACTGAATTGTTTCATGTAGTATTTTTTGACCAACGATAAAACAAACCAAACAAAGCCAATACAATATAAAGCGAATGAAAGGAAACGATGATAGGTAACCATAAACTTTAAATATCCCTGAAAAAAGAAAGAAAATAAAGATAATAAAGTATATAAATTTTATCAAGAAAATAAAAAACAACAAAGAATTTATCAAATTTTAAATGTACATACCACACGATTAATGGCAACACCAAAGTAATCAACTAAATTTTCACCATAGAAAAAATAATTGGATGTTAATAGGAAATACCAGGATAAACTACGGAACCATGGTAAACCATGTATACGATAAACTTGATAACCAATTGAGATTATTTCTTGGAAGCATTTTACTTGAACCAATAGAGTCTGAAATAAAAAAGATAAGAAATTAATCGCAATTTTATTTGATTTTTTTATTTATCTTAGTTCATGCACATACCGTAATCATTAACGCTAATGGCCCACCATATATAATTAAGCAAAAGCCACATATCATAATCCATGTGAAAATACCACGAATTACCCAATTTTTCCATCTAAATATAGAATAGATTAATGATAAACTAATTAAATGTGATCACTTAATGTGATTAAAAGTTATTTAAAGCACAACATAATTTTAATGTTTATGTAAATATTTTATTAAATGAAATAAACCATCTGTTTTTTTTTAACTTGCCTATCTGGTAAGTCTTTTAGAGCTGAATCTAATATTTCTGGTGTTTTATCAGTACCCTGGGGTAATGTCTTGGCCAATTCTTCTACAAACTGTTCTTCCGGTAATTTTTCTTCTTCTGAGTCGACCTATTAAATTATATAAAATAAAAAATGCGATCTTATCAATTTTAATTAAAAACAGTCGAGACTGTAGTCTTTTAAAAATATTTTTTTTTTATTTATTGATGGGAAAATTTGGTATTGAGTATTTTTTAATTACACTACTAAACATCGAAAATGCGACTGGGACGCGTACTTATACACTTGATTATAATAGTTCTGCAGGTCAAAAATTCGGTCTCCAAACTTTTTCATCACATCTCGTTTTTGAGAAATTCTTAGTTTTCAGCATTTTTGGAAACTCCTAGCGAATGACCCCGATGTGATAGCGACTTCAAAACAAGTTGAGGGTAAAGCTTAAACATTACTCTGTAAGTTGTGAAACTCACTTGGTCAGTCGCCTTAAACCTTTCGACAATTGGTGCTCCAACGGTTAAAGCGACTGATCAAATGAGTTATACATCTTACAGAGAATTGTTTAAGCTTTACCCCTGACTTTTATTTTTTTGTATTTTTCATCTGCAATAAGTTGTCAAAATATGTCCGAAAACGCGATTTTTTTACATTTCAAATTTCTTTAAAACATTATGTAAAGGAAAAGTTTGGAGACCGGATTATTTTAATCATGTGAAGGCGTTCCATTTGCATAAAGTTTTTTTTTTCATATGATTTGTAGCTGAAAAAATCATTTTTTTTGGGAATAAGACATCATTGAGAGACAATTGGTGCCCACAGGGTTAAGACGACTGACCAAATGAGTTCAGCATCCCTTAGAGCAATGTTTAAGCTTAAATCTCGACATATTTTTAAGTCGCTTTCACATCAGGTTCATCCGAAATGAGTTGTCAAAAATGACCAAAACCACAACTTTTTTAAACTTTGCTATCAATTTTTTTTTTAAACCTAATGTGATGGAAAAGTTTGGAGACCAGATTTGTGATCACAAGAACAATTGCAATTAACTGTGTAAGGCCGCGTCCCAGTCACATCAAGTTTTTTTCAAAATGTTCAGTAGTGTTATTTTATTAGTTACTGGTATTAAAAAAAATAAATGTATAAGTACATGGAAAAAAATCCATGCAACATTTTACGAAATAAAATTTCGTATACGAAAATTTACTTTATATGTACATTACGAAAAATAAATTAGTCCGGACTTTCGTAAATTTACGAAACATACAAAAAAATATTTCGTAATCATGAAAAAGTCAAACCAACTGAAATGGGAACACCTGCCCAGCCAGAAAAATACGGTGGGGCCTACATTGGCAAAGCGTTGCAACTGGTACAACAAACGTTGGCAAAACATCCGTTCTACAACGACTACCGTATTGGCCCAATATCTAAATGATAACGCCAGTTGTACGTGTGCCCACGGTTCTAGCCAATGTTGGCAAACTGTGGGCAAAACAAAAAATACTATACTGGCATAATATCTAAATGATAACGCCAGTTGTACGTGTGCCCACGGTTCTAGCAAACGTTGGCAAACAGTGGTCAAAACAAAAAATGCTATGCGTAAACAGTCAATGCGTAAACATTCTAAAGACATATTTTTAAAGGGAAACATTTTTCTTAAAATTTCTGATTATTTTGATTATTATCCAATGCCTTTAAGTGAAATTGGTTTGTATCGTGTTGAAAATTTAGATGAAATTTGTACTGAAATTAATATAAGCATGGTTGAATTTAAATTTATTCTTACAACATCTCATAACGAAAAAATTGCAATGACTCTTTTACATGCGTAATTTAAATAATATTTATCAGTTCTATTATTAATTTCTTAAATGTTAAGTTAACACCGCTCTACAAATCTGAGGTTTGTCGATGCGTTTTGGATGAAACCAAAAAAAGTTGATAGGGTTTGGTGCCCCGATTCCAAAACGGTCACTCAAATTTTTCTATCACGTGACAATTTTGAGAAAATCGCGGTTAAAGTGTCAAAAAATGCCCATTTTGACCATTTTTGAACGCCTTTAAAATAAGATCCTGACATGCCAGTGACTTGGTATCAAGCTCATTCGAAAGTGTGTAATTTTCTCTTTCAGACAAGATCAAATCTTCTTGGAATTTAATTTTCTAAAATGGTAAAAAAATCATTAGCTACAAGTGCTTTAAATTTAAAATTTACGTATGAATTTGTATGGAAATTTGTTTAAAAAAACACTGTGTAAATAAACTAAATATTGAAAAAATTTATGGTTTTTTGCTAATGATTTTTTTACCATTTTAGAAAATTAAATTTTTAGAACATTTTATCTTATCTTTAAGAGAAAATTACAGGCTTTCGAATGATCTTGATACCAAGTCATTTGCATTTTAGGATCTTATTTTATAAGCTTTTAAAAAGGGTCAAAAATGCCCTTTTTCGGCACTTTAAACGCGAGTTAATCAAAATCCTTACGAGATAGACAAATTTGGGCTCCGGATTTGGAATCAGCGGAACAGACACTATCTAAATCACTAACCAGAATCCAATACGCATTTTCTTGTTGAGCTGTGTAATCATTAAAACATTATTTAATAATAAGTTTTTAAAAATAAATTTAATAAAAAAAAATATTTTATTTTGTTCTGTATATGAGAAAATTTCGACAAAGTGTAATATTTTGTGTAAAAACTGCGCTTTGCCAGTACATTTTTTTTTATACTAATCGATATTTCTGCAAAGCGCAGTATTTTTTGTGTAGCCAATGTTTTGCCAGGACATTTTTTTTGTACTGTATATGTAGTGAGAAATTTCGACAAAGCGTAGTATTTTTTGTGTAGCCAATGTTTTACCAGTACATTTTTTTTTTACTGTATATGTAATGAGAAATTTTGACAGAGCGTAGTATTTTTTGTGTAGCCAATGTTTTGCCAGTACATTTTTTTTTGTACTTTTCGGTATTTCTGCAAAGCGTAGTATTTTTTGTGTAGCCAATGTTCTACCAGTACATTTTTTTTTGTACCGTTGGCAATTTCTGGCTGGGTGAGAATAATCTCATCCAATCCTATTCCACCGATTTCATTTTTTTTGTAAATTATTTTTACGTTTTCAAGGAAATTCGCGCTTTTTTAATTTATGTTGTGTACATACATCAAGCCTTTCAAAAACAATTTTCAGTTAAAAAATACCTGATAAATTTCGAAAGGATACCCATTAAAATATGGTCAAAGAGTCACTTAAGCAAAAATAAAAGAGAACCTTTGTTTGGGGTTTTTTTTTATTTTTTCCAATTTCAATAGCTTTCCTTGAGTCAAAAGAAGCTTAAATTTTAATCTTCAGACAAATTGCGACCTGAATCGTGCACAGAAGTTTACATGGACAGACAGTCCGACATAGTGAAATCGACACCAAAAGTGGTTCTGAGTGAATCGATAAACTTAAAGGTGGGTTTGGGACCAATGTTTCGAGTACTAAGTTACAAGCATCAGCACAAACACATAAGCCCTGTACCACAGAGTGGTGTATAAATTACAGTACTTGTACCATATTGTAAGGTTCTTGGCCCGTTTGTATTTATCTGTATATATTTTTTTTATGGCCACGCATAACAAAAAAGATGGCCGAAAATAATGTAAAAAATCCACAAATTCTTATAACATACATTTCTAATTCGAAAGTTTCCAGGTTTAAATCGCAAAATTCTGACGCTGAAGCGTAGCTTTCTTAGAAAATGGTTAGGTGAGCTACTTATTTTTAATAATTTTAAAACAATAGTTTTGTTTTTAAATTAAAAAAAAAAAATCTTAAATCCAAAACTATTATCACACAAAACTATAAATTGTCTAGGTAAAAAAATATTGCAATAAAAATTCTAATTATAAAAAACAATGATAAGAACCTTTAGAGACAAAATAAAGACAATTTAAAGTTTTAGCTATTGTTTAGTTTAAATCAAAAACAACAAGAAAATCTAGAATTCTACAATTTATGCTATGCAATAACATTTTAAAGTTTTTCGACAAAAAACCGGTGTCAGAGCAACAAGCAAGGTTCTTATCAACGCACATAGCAAACAATTAATGGTTATGGCTATGGGAAATAATATTGATTTGTATTCACATGTAGTTCTTCAACGACTACACCATGTTTGGTTATTATTATGAATGAAAAAAAGTAAAGTTTGAAACGAATGTCTTATGGTTATTTTTGTAAATGGGCGAATTGGATCAGGGGAAAAAGTTTTCCTTAAAAGAACTAAACATACTTCTAAAAAAATGGCGTTTTCAGATTTTTTAAAAAATGTCTTTGTAGTTCTGATAAACAAAATCAACATTTTTATGTAGGAAGAAGAGTTAAAGGATAATAATTATGCAGGGAAGGTATCTCCTAACGCCACCTGCCGACCGAATTTGTCCAAATTTTGGTTTAATCGTTCTGAGGGTTCTTGAGTTTTAAACGCTAGTACCCGGATCGAACATTTTTACATGTTTAATACATTGAAAATATGCCCGTGTAAAATTGGATTAGATGTGGTCTGATCTATCGAAATCTAATTACTTCAATTGTAACCGATCAGATCTATTTAATACGAGATTTGTTCCGAACCAGTAATTATATCTTAACAGATCTTGAAAATGGGCAAAAATCTTAGATCTTAAAGATCTGATTAGATACAAATATAAATTATTATATTAATTAGATCTTAATAATAATAATAATTGATCCAATGATCAGTTTTTATTTATTTTTCCAATTTAATTACACATCATTTTTAATAATTTAAACCTAAACGAGAACTGGTAACAATGACCGTCGTCTCGTTGTAGCGAAATCGACCAAGGGTTTTTTTGGGAATTAGATCTTAACAATTTATATCATATCTAATAAATTTTTACACGGCATTAGTTTGCAATTAATTAAATCTTTTTTGGGTCCCAGTTCGAGCCTAGGAGGGAATAAGCGTTAAACAAATTATTAGAAATTGAAAAAAGTTATTTCAGTAAACACTTTTAAAATTAAAGTATAAATTAGTGCCCCCCATTTCCCGGTTCTCGGTATTCCCGGGAATACCGGTATTCCCGGTTCTGGTACCGGTTTCCCGGTTCTAGATATATTCCCGGGAATACCGGTATTCCCGGTTCTGATCCTGGTACCGGTTCTCAAAAACCAAAAAAATACTAAACCATAAAATATTTAAATTCGCTATTTAATCAGTATTTTAGAAATATTTAGTTGTGTTTGTAATATTATTTGAAAATCATGTAACTTTTTTTTGTTAAATTCAAAAAATAAAATGGAAATTGTATTTTTCACATGTTTTGTATTTTTTTTGGTAACAAAAAATTTAATTGTACAAAATATACATACCGGTAGTCCCGGGAATACCGTCAGAACCGGAACCGGGAATACCGGTATTCCCGGGAATACCGGGAATGAATTAAGAACCGGGAAACCGGTACCATTTCCCGGTAATACCGAGAACCGGGAATACCGGTATTCCCGGTACTACGGTACTGACCGTAGGCACTAGTATAAATACGTTTTAAGATCAAGACTAGTGCCTGCGGTCAGTACCGTAGTACCGGGAATACCGGTATTCCCGGTTCTCGGTATTCCCGGGAAATGGTACCGGTTTCCCGGTTCTTGAATTATTCCCGGGAATACCGGTATTCCCGGTTCCGGTTCTGACGGTATTACCGGCATTCCCGGGACTACCGGTATGTATATTTTTGTAAAATTGTGTAGAATTAAAATTTTTTCTTCGCTTTTACCAAAAAAAAATATAAAACATGTTAAAAACACCCCAAGCAGAAATTGACGGCGGTTCTAAAAAAAAGCGTTCTGAAAGCACTGTAACAAAAAAAAAAAAAGCATTCTCAAAACGCTATTTTCAAACGCTTTGCGAGCGTTTTTGAAAAGTGTTCTGAAAGCTCTATAACAAAAAAAAGCAATCTCAAAACGTTTTTTTGGAACGCTTTGCGAGCGTATTCGAAAAGCGTTTTAAGAGTTCTTTATATGGGGGTTTTCGTGTCAACTGACACAACTTTTGAAACCGATGTCTTCCGATCGGGATGAAATTTGCACCAAGGTTAGTCCTATTGGATAGTAGTTCAGACACAATTTTTCAACGAGATCGGTCAAGAACTCTCTGAGTTAGAGGGGGTCGAAATTTGACATTTTGGCCAAAGAGGTGTTGATTCTCATCCATGTAACTTCTTACCTATTGTTTTTAGCAAAATGTGTCCCAAAGAGTTTAGATAGATATTTTCTTCAGTCTTTCGAAAAAAAAATATAAAAAAAATATATAAAAAATAAAAAAAAAAATTTTGATTTTTTTTCTTAAAAATCCAAAACTTTTTTGACTTTTTCCTCAAATTGGGCCCTTTTTTTTTTTTTTTTTTTTTGATTCAAAAAAAAGCTTAGGTGATTTCCTTTAAGAGCTGTGGGGTCGCTTAGTGGGATGCGAGTGGGATATCTATGAAAAATTTTTTTTTTAACTTTGGAACACAAAAAACGGTTCTTCAATTTGCACTATTAGGCGTGGGATAGCTAACCAGTTTTCGATTTCGATCCGCGATACCCTCTAATTTTTTTAGGTTCGAAAAAGAAAGCACGAGCCAAAAAATGGGGGCGGTGGGGAGGGGCCATATGGCCCCTCATTGGGGTCAAAGTTGGGCGTAAAGAGGTAAAAATCCTCAAAAAGCCCCAAAACTCCCCTAGAAACGCCCCTGGTGGGGTGCAATGTGAGACCGACCTCCAATAATTTTCTGCCCCCAACATTTTTCTTGAACATACCTTACCCCTATTTCCACTTCCTAAGGGGGCTTCTAAGTTCTTGACCGATCTCGTTGAAAAATTGTGTCTGAACTACTATCCAATAGGACTAACCTTGGTGCAAATTTCATCCCGATCGGAAGACATCGGTTTCAAAAGTTGTGTCAGTTGACACGAAAACCCCCATATATATATTTTTTTTTTTTTGAAAAAAAATTCTAAGTTCCGAAACTATTTTTGAATAACAATTTTTTGTCAATTTTTTTAGGGTTTTTAAGTAAAAAAATCATAAAAAATGTTTTTAGATTTTTTTTTTTTTTAATTTTTTTGAAAAATTTTCTAAGTTTTTTTGAGTACAAAAACTTTTTTTTTTTGATTTCACTTTGTATCAAACAAATTATTATAACCGAACTAAAACAGGAATTCGTTACTTTGGGTTTTTAAAGCGCTTTGATGACTTTAAAAAAACGTTCTCAAAGCACTTTTTTACAGCGCTTTTAAAACGCTTTAAACCTAGCGTAGATCGATGTTATCATTCGGATCATCTGAAGGCGCTTTGAAGTTGGTATACAGAACGCTCGTACAACCGTCCACAGCGCTTTCACAACGCTTTTGCGATTGTATTTTTCTGACTGGGACCATTTCCATTTTTTGTATGAATTTAAGGAAAATATAGTTAATGATTTTTAAATAATTTTACAAACACAACTAAATATTTCTGAAATACTGATTAAATGGTGTAATTTAAATATTTTATGGTATTGTATTTTTTTGTTTTTTGAGAACCGGTACCAGCATCAGAACCGGGAATACCGGTATTCCCGGGAATATATCTAGAACCGGGAAACCGGTACCAGAACCGGGAATACCGGTATTCCCGGGAATACCGAGAACCGAGAAATGGGGGGCACTAATCAAGACCAAAGTTTAATTTATTTTAGAACTTTTCGGTTGCATTTCAGTTGTTTTATAGAAACTAGTAATTGCATTGTAAAATTATAAATTATAAATAAAAATGCTTTTATTTCGAGCTCGAGGCCAGTATTGAAAATAAATGTTATTTTCATTCGTAGCCGATATTTCGATACTCTTTGAGTATCTTCATCTGGGCTTGTAGAAAATAATTTATATTTAACACCGACTTTAAAATTACTGTTCTTTCCTTTACATCGCCCAGATGATGGCACTCAAAGAGTATCGAAATATCGGCAACGAATAAAAATAAAATTTATTTTCAATACTGTCCTCGAGCTCAAAATAAAAGCATTTTTATTTATTAATAGAAGAGTCGAATAAAAACAACTTTAATTAAATTATAAATTATATTTAAGGAACTTTCAATTGTATTTTGAAAGCTATTAATTTCATATCAGGAATTTCAAGTGCCTTTCAAAAATCATATCACTTTCCTGATTACTTTTTCCCTTACGTGCTCCAAATGCATGTGCAAATGTAAATACTTTTTTCGCATTTTTCGCTAATTAATAATTTGAAAAGATTGCATTGAAATTTTTCAAGTAAAATTGACTATTTCTAAAATATAATTAATAATTTCTGATACACAATCGATAAATTCAGAAATAAAATTAATAATTTTGAAGCTCAAATTGGAAATGGTGCAGTATTTTTTAGAGTTAAATTGATTTTTTAATTTCTTTCATTATTTTTTAAAATATCAATTAAAATATAAAATATTCTATTGATCTTTTCTGAATACTTAAATATTTTAAAAATATAATTGATATTTTTTAATACCAGAAAATGGTGTATTTTTGAACATATTTTGCAGGCACAGAGAAGCCGCCTAAATTAAATATAAACGAATGAATGTGTTTGATTTTACGATTTGTTATATATGATAATGTTGTTGGTTCTTCATTAGAACAAATAAATATAAAGAATACGAATAGAAAAAACCGTGGTCATGATAATGTTATTAAATCTTAGCAAAGAAAAGCAATATTTAGAAACAAAATGTCACCTTACAAGAGCACTTCGAGGGTGTTTATGTTTAGGGTCATTAATATTTCCTATATATACTTGTACTAATGGCAACAAGAATTCCATGCAATTGTATGGTGTCAGTGGTGGTAGTTGTGGTGGATTCCATTTAATACCATACTTTTCACAGTGGACTAATTAGATTTATGTTTGTATTTCTTTTTTTTTATATTTTTCTATATGCATAGTATTTTTAATAGAAGAAAATGAGTATAAACAAGTAGAAATGCCATAGTTGGATGTAGCGCATTAAAAACATTGATTACTCAAAAAAAAATCGTAATTTTTTCAATAGTTTTTAATTAGAAATGTTTTAAAACTTAATAAAGCCAATATACATAATTTGGTTTTTGCGAAATAGTGAACTTTCGAACTGAATTCACATTCATAAAGTACTCTGAAAGTAAATATTGTTGGTGAAAATAAATTTTTTTAGGAAAAAAAAATTAGCTAAATTTTTGTTTTTACTTGTTTATATCAATTCTGTTTAAATATGTCAACCGGCAGCAGAACTAAAGCAATTTTTTGTTATGTGGAGTGTACACACATTTTCGAGATGTCCATTTATTTTCGTTTATGACTTTTGATCCGCTGAAGCAAACTTTCCGGAACAACATATACAGGCATATCTGTAAAATAATTCGGATGTGATCGTCAGTTCAACAAACAGACAAATGGACATTACTAGAATGTCTTAGAATTGATCACTGATCAATTGAATATTTTGCAAATCTCAAAATTATTTGGAGTACTGCTAAATTTTGAAACTATACGCCTTAAACTAAAAAAACTTATATGGCGTAGACTTTTGTGGCCACAAATCCTCTCCAGAAATTTTATAGGTAAAATTGAATATTTTGAGAATTTTAGTTATTGGATTATCCCACTATCAAATTTCGAAACTACACCATTTTAAAATTTTCCAAATGTATTTTAAAATTGTCCAAATGTATTTTAAAATTGTCCAAATATATTTTTAAATTGTTCAAATGAATTTTAAAATTGTCCAAATGTATTTTAAAATTGTCCAAATATATTTTAAAACTCTCCAAATTAATTTAAAAATTGTCCAAATGTATTTTAAAATTATTTAAATATATTTTAAAATTGTCCAAATGTATTTTAAAGTTGTCCAAATGTATTTTAAAAAATTTTAAAATACATTTGGACAATTTTGAAAATACATTTGGGAATTTTTAAAACACAATTGGACAATTTTAAAATACATTTGTACAATTTTAAAATACATATGGAAAATTTTAAAATATATTTGGAAAATTTGTACAATTTTAAAATACATTTGGACAATTTTAAAGTATATTTGGAATATTTTAAAATACATTTAAACAATTTTAAAATTAATTTGGACAATTTTAAAATTAATTTAAACAATTTTAAAATACATTTGAGCAATTTTAAAATTCATTTGGACAATTTTAAAATATATTTGGACAATTTTAACAGACATTTGGAAAGTTTTAAAATGCAATTGGAAATGGTGTAGGCTAGAACCCATATTTCGGGTCCCAGCAAACAAGCAGACTCATTTTAGACTCCAAATTTAATGCAGGTCTAAGAAAGAAAACTGTTCAGCTTTTGAAAAAAAGTATCAGGTTCTGATAATTATATCCTATCGAAGATTTAGATATTGTGTGACCAACACCCCACGCCCACGCCCAAGTCTGAGCCACGCATTAACAATTAGTGTGGTACAAGTCTTCTACACGCTACACAATTCCAGCAATTAATTCAAAGGTTAAAAGGGGAAAAAATTGTAAGGGCCTCGCCAGGCCCAGTAGAGTCACCACTGCCCAGGCAGTCAGACATCCTAGGGTTAAGCCCTCCTGTTAACTGCGTACGTTTCTGCCATCAATTATCAAGAATTTTAATGAAATCTCTAAAAAATCACATACAAAATAATCAATAGCAGACGAAAAATCAACAATTTCAAAGAAATGAAAATTCCCGGGAATTCCCGCTCAATTTCCCGGGATTTCGAGAACGAAAATTTACGGGAATTCCCGGGAAATTCTGTCCCGGGAATTCCCGTGACAAACTCTAATGTTGAATAACAACAATAAGCTTTGTTCAATATCTTCATGCTTCATCTTGTGAAATTATTCTTGCTTCATCATCATCACGAATCCTTTTTTTCAGATTGATCTTTATATGTAAGTGCATATGAATTTATTATGAATTTTATTTAGTTTTAATTTGCAAAAACCATTAAACATTTTGGACAATGCTTAATTTTTTTTTTCTGTATACTAATTGTATGTAGATCCAAGAAAAAATTATAAAAAAAAAATCTGGACTTGATCTGACCCAAATTTTAACTAAAGCATATTGTCCCTACACTGCCGTACACCCACCCAAAGCAAAATCAATGCTTACGGCTCTGACTGTGCACTTTTTTGTTTTTGTACATATTTTCTTTTTGTATACATTGTTTATTTTCCGTTGTCTATTTTTTAAAGTGTGACGTCGTACATCACAATTGGATTTAAATTGTACAAACAATATGGAAATTATATGTATGGAAGAGCTAAAATAAAAAGAAACATACATATTTACCTTTGACCACTAATCACCACGACTACGAATAATAATATACATTTTTGCAATCGAAAGTTATGCAAATATTTTTATTGGAAAAAAAAAAATCAGTAATAATACAATATTCCAAAACTTACATGATCTGAGGATTCAGCAGCTGAAGAATTACGTTTTTCGGCATCTGATAAACCAGGTGCTCCCAATGATATATTTTCCGAATCATCACCTCCAGCTTCATCAGGTTTCCTACGTCGAACTTCTGCCATTTTTCCCGAGACAATTTTTGTTTAAATTAACTGTGTGTTAGTTTTTGACTTTTAATTAAATTATTTTCTTTTTCACTATGCACTATTTGAATAGATTATCGATACTAAAATTCCAAAAAAATAAATATTTTAATGGATGAAATTGTGTACAACTTTTTTATTCCTTTATCATCTTCTGCGCCGCCGCTCAGAAAATGCTGCACGGTGGTTGTTCTATTATTTTATTGTACAATTAACTACACAATTAATAACTGTGTGTTTATTAAACAATTTTAATTATATCTTAGTACTTTTTTTTATTATTTTCTGTTCAATTTTTCCAATTTGACTGTTTGCTATGAAATGAAATTAAAAATTAACCACTTGATTGCAAGAAAATTTCTTTATTTTTCTAATTCCCTTTTGTTCTTTCATTTATCTTGTAAAGGTGCCAAATCGTTCATAATTGTATTAACTTCGAGAATACACAGAATAATCACGGAACGACATTTTTCACGGTACACATAAAAAGAATCTGTATCGGAGTCAGAGCCATAATCAGAGTCATAGAGTAGTCCAACAAATGGCGTTTGAAAAAGTAGTAAACAAAAACCATATGGTATTGTTTACCAAATTTTATCACAAATCGAAATGTGAGCGAGATGGAAGATACCAGTTTTACAGTGAGAATGCAGATTGTTTTTTGTCTCTCTTTGCTTTGCGTTTGAACTTTAGTTTAGCATTGCCAGCATTTTCCAATTATCTTTGGTGATGCCAGATCTACAAAACGGTCGATGGATTACTATTGGTGTTTTCTTTTCTGGCAAAAAATGTGCCTTTTTTTTGCATTTCGCCCCAAAAATTATGTTTTTGTGTTCTTTTCTAAAAAATGTCAACCCTTATAAAGAATATCGTGTTCTTTTCTAAAAATGTCTGCCCTATAAAGTGCAAAAAAGTTGTACTTTTTACCCCGTAAAAAATCACGGGGTTGAAATTGCCTTATACAACAGCTGACTTTTTCTGTGTTGTTTTCTCAAAACAGCTGTTAAAAAATACAGGGCAGAGTATTTCTGGATGTTGTGTTCTATTCTAGTCAAATAAAATGCAAGTTTTTGAAGGTGTGAGTTAAACATTTTAAAAGTGTATACCCATAAAAGGCAAACATTTTTTTTCAGAAAAGAAATCACCATATGTCACTATGCGTAAAGGCCTAGGCATAGTGACATAGTAATCCATCGACCGTTTTGTAGATCTGGCATCACCAAAGATAATTGGAAAATTCTGACAATGCCAAACAAAAGTTCAAACGCAAAGCAAAGAGAGACAAAAAACAATCTGCATTCTCACTGTAAAACTGGTATCTTCCATCTCGCTCACATTTCGATTTGTGATAAAATTTCGTAAACAATACCATATGGTTTTTGTTTACTACTTTTTCAAACGCCATTTGTTGGACTACTCTATGACTCTGGGCCTAGGCATAGTGACATAGTAATCCATCGACCGTTTTATAGATCTGGCATCACCAAAGATAATTGGAAAATGCTGGCAATGCCAAACTAAAGTTCAAACGCAAAGCAAAGAGAGACAAAAAAAAATCTGCATTCTCACTGTAAAACTGGTATCTTTCATCTCGCTCGAATTTCGGTTTGTGATAAAATTTCGTAAACAATACCATATGGTTTTTGTTTACTACTTTTTCAAACGCCATTTGTTGGACTACTCTATGACTCTGGGCCTAGGCACTTGAGCGCTACTGTAGCGGTGCTGTAGCGTGACGGGCTGTTGTATTTTTCAAGCACTTACTGATTCCGTTTCAACGTGTCATATTAATTTACAAATTTTATTTTAAAAAGTGGTTATTTGCGATTTTTTTTTAATTTACATTTACAGAAAACATTTTTTTTTCGTTTATTTATATTTATTTGTCAATTCTGCCACACAAATGTAAAAATTTCAACACAAAATAAAAAATAAAATCAGCTGACACGTAAAACGTACGGAAAATCAAAATTTTTTAGGTTCGACCGCTACAGCACCGTCACGTATTCGTTTAAGTACCTATTTCTATTTATTTTAATACAAGCTAACGTATCAGCTGACACGTCTCCTAACCGTATTCGCTCAAGTAATTATGCCTTAAAGCAAAGAGAGACAAAAAACAATATGCATTCTCACTGTAATTCTGGTATCTTCCATCTCGCTCACATTTCGATTTGTGATAAAATTTCGTAAACAATACACTCAACCAAAAATCATTGTATTCCCAAAGAAAATCGTTGTAAATTCAACAGAAATCATTGTTGATTTTGACCCTACAAATATTTATGTTGATTTCAATAAAAATTATTGTCAGTTTTTGTAAAAGTTGATCAACTCGTTTTTTTGTAAATCAACTCTTATTTTTTGTAAATTCAACTCATATTTTTGTTATTATAAGAAATTTTATTAATAAAAAACGTGTTGTTATTTGTTAATATTCTTTTATTAAGCATAAATCACAATATTTTTGTATTATCGTCGGCTTTTTAAGCTGCAATATTTGAAGATTTTCACAAAGATTTTCACACACACTTCGTTTATTCATGTTATGCACTCATAAGCCATTCTCCAGTTATTTGGTGATACCAAAACAAAATCCTAAAAAAAAACAAAAAACGTTTTAATATAGTATGAATACATAAAGTAATCAATGTATTTTTTTACTTACCAAATATTTACAAATCAGATCCTATTTTTATTTATTTTTATAATATTAAATATTTTTATAAAAAACAAACACATAAAATAATTTTATAAGAGATAAACACGATTCTCATTGCTACCAACTCACTCGTCACTCGTTAATAAAAAAATGAACGAACAGGGTTGTTTTTTCTATTTTGATTTATCTATTGAATTCTGTATAAGCGTTGTAAAAAGTTGATTCAACTTTACTGATTATTCAACGATGTCAACATTAATTTTTGTTGAATACGGCGTTGTTCTGTAAAACTTGATCTACAATGGGTTTACTAATTTTTCTACTAAGATATTTCTATGAGTGTATCATATGGTTTTTGTTTACTACTTTTTCAAACGCCATTTGTTGTACTACTCTATGACTCTGGTGCACAGACCATATAGACATGCAATACGAGTGCTAATTTTGGTACTTTCAATATGGACGCATACAAAATACTACTAAATTAGCTTCTCTGTCTAGAATACGTGTGCCTGTACGTGTGAGCTTTTACATCTGTATTTTCGTTGTTTGTTTATGTTTTGTATGAAACGTCAAAAGTTACATGCGCGTGCTGCCACTAATACATACACATGTGTGAAACTCTTTCGTTTCACCCCTATGCTCTGGTGCCAACCATAGGGGTGAAACGAATAAGTTCCGCACATGTGTATGTATTAGTGACGGCACGCGCGTGTAACTTTTAACGTTTCATACAAAACATAAACAACGAAAATACATATGCAAAAGCTCACACGTACAGGCACACATATTCTAGGCAGAGAAGTAAATTTAGTAGTATTTTGTATGCGTCCATATTGAAAGTACCAAAATAAGCACTCGTGTTGCATGTCTATATGGTCTGTGGTGCCAACACTGCTGCCATTTGTAAAATTAGAATCTTTTGCTTTAAGATCTGGTAACACTCTTATATAGTGTCTGCTGCTGTATTGTGAAGAGCATTCTATGGTGAAGAGACACTTACATATATCGGGACGCTGAATAACGGTTTCGTAAAAACGTGCAAATTTAAAAGGAAAATTAAAAATAATTTATAAAATTGAATTTTATTGTTGAACTCCATTAAAATGGTCTACCCAGTCGCTAGAAATTCGGATACAGATGATGGGCAGCAATTCCCAAGGCCCAGAATAAGGAAATACGTGCACTTCATGAAACAATATGAAGCAATCATGCAGCCTTATGATATTCAGAAAACCTTGCCATTGGTTAAGATTAGTAAGTTACTATTTGATAAATATAATGACATCGAAGTACATTTTGTATCGAAAAAGAAGCTTCGCATCAAGAGCAGCAGCTCGATTACTATCAATAAGTTAGTCAGTGATGAGGAGATACTGAAAGTGTACAAGGTATTCATACCACTGGAACTTTGTGAGACAAAGGCCGTGGTACAGATCCCGGCAGATGTGGAATTCACCGAGGAATACATATTTAAAAACATCAAAATAAAACACTTCCCAGAATATGGTCCCCTTCAGGAGACTGTTGAACTGGGAGAAATCAAACGCTTCACTATACCAGACGGAGAGAATAAAAGGAAAGACATAGACCTAGTAATGATTTCTTTTACAGGTTGTATGCTTCCCTCTCATGTAACTATAGACAATATTATATTTCCCATAAAACCATTCGTAGAACAAGTCACTCAGTGTAGAAAATGTTGGAGACATGGTCATTCCGAAAAGGTCTGTCGCAGGTCTAAAGGGGTCTGCTATCGTTGTGGGTCTTCGCACGAAGGTAACTGCGATGGGGTCCCTATCTGTGTTAATTGTGGCAAGTTTCACGACGCCAAGTATAGCGATTGTGAGATAAAGATACGGTTGCGCAGGGAGGCCAGAGACAGGGCCTATGAAAGGGCACCTAAGAAATATGAATTTAATATTCCAAATCCAGTGACACAAGATTTATTTTCTCTCAACATGAATGATTTTCCAATTTTGTCGAATAAACGCAAAAAAGTGGAAGTTGAAAAACACAGGAACAGAAAACGTAAAAATAATGAAAAATCCACCCTACAAAGTTCAAATGGGGATCGGCTTGCTACGGACGATCCGTCTTCGAAAACACAGCATTGTGATGATTCGGAAGCGGGAACTTCTTCGGAAATAGCCGATTTACCAATAATCACCGATATTCAGGTAATAACGTCTTCGGGATTTGATTCGAAGAAACTTACTCAGACTACCATAACCACCCAACAACAACAACAACAGTTCCCAATCACCAAACCTGAGATACCTACTCAGACTACCATAGCCACCCAACAACAACAAAACCCAATTACATACAATTTGGATCCACAAGGACCCAAATACACTAATGATACCCAGGAACCCAATGATAATATAACTATTAACAGTAATTTAGATAAATTTGAATATTTTCAGCAGTCACTGCAATCCACTTTTGGAAATCCGGATTTAACGGTTCCGAATAATGTTGAAGATTTCACAAATTAACATCACAAGTATAAGAAACAAAAAACAGCAATTGTCGCAGTTTCTAAGGGATAGCGACATTGATATAGCCATTATTTCAGAAACATTCTTAAAACCAGAACATAAATATGAGATAAACAACTACAGTATCATACGCAAGGATAGAATCACCACAACTTTTGGTGGTGGAGTGGCGATTCTCCTGAAGAAGTCTATATTATTCAACATCCCTATAGTAAACCTGACAAACCGTTTAATCGAGATTGCTGCATGTGAGATTGATTCTTACATGGGAAAAATAGTTATATTATCGATATACATTCCTCCAAACGTGACATTTAACAAAAGAGACCTTGAAAATATATTGCAACAACTTCCTTCTAATGCCCAACTGGTGCTATGTGGGGACTTTAATGCCCACCACCAAGCATGGGGTGATCGTAACATTGATGAAAAAGGCACACATATAATTGATTTTATTGAGGACAACAACCTTGTTTTGTTGAACGATGGCTCTAAAACATTTTTCGGTTGTCCAAATCCAACGGCTATTGACTTATCCATTTGTTCTCCTTCACTGGCTCTGGTCTCGTCATGGGCAGCCCTAAATGAATGTTTAGGAAGTTCTCATTGTATGATATATATTGAATTCCAGCTCCGACCGACTTTGCAAAATAAAATTTCGTATGGAGTTCCAAAGAAAATACCAAGAAATAAGCTAAATGAAAAGGTTTGGAATATATTGAGCAGTGAACAATTTTTAAGTAGCCCAGAAGAGAAGAAGTTTGACACATTTTCTAACCTTTTCTATGAGACATTCAAAACAAAGTTAAGCAAAAAGAATTACCCGGACAATCCATGGTGGAATGTAAAATGCAATAAGGCAAAGGCTGGTCAAATTAGAGCCATGGCAAAATTGAGAAATAACCCATCACGCGATAACCTTACAAATTTTATAGCTAAGAAAAAAGAGTATTTTTACACAATTAGAAAAGAGAAGAGAATCGGTTGGAGAACCATGTGCGAAAACATAAACTCGGATTTGACGCCTACTGAACTGTGGAATACGATTAAAAAGTTTAGGGGTATGAATATTCCTAAGCCACCTGCAATCCCATCTACATGTCTGCATCAGTTTTGTGATATTTTATCAGGCCCCATGGGTCCCATAAATAAAATTGTAGGTGCAAACAGTATTCCAACGGAAGTAGAATTTTCCATGGAAGAATTGGAAATGGCAATATCAGTTTCAAAGGACACCTCTGCGGGAATCGATGGTATTAGACATGGCCATATAAAAGACTTTAACCCTGATATTAAACGTATACTTTTGCGTATGTATAATTATATATGGTTAAATGGTAATATCCCAGGAATCTGGATGAAGTACAGAGTCGTTCCCATATACAAAAAAGGTAGACCACCTGACAACCCGCAATCATATAGGTCCGTGGCCCTTATATCTTGTTTACGAAAGTTATTTGAGAGAATGATTCAAAACCGCATAGATCATCAGCTGGAGTCAAATGTCAAATTAAATAACTCTCAATCTGGTTTCCGACGAGGCAGGTCAACCTATGACAACACAACCTCTCTATGGTCTGCTGCTCAACTAGCCAAAAGAGAGGGTAAATTTCTGGTTGCTTTATTTCTGGATATTAAGAATGCATTTGAGAACGTAAACATGGATGTGCTTATAACAAAATACAGGACATTAGGGGTAAGTGAGCACACTACTACCATAATACATAAAATGTTTCAGTACAAGGATCTTGTTTTGGAGACGGATGAGGGCACGGTTAACCGGAGATCATTCACCGGCACCCCCCAGGGGTCGGTCCTAAGTCCTCTCAGTTTCAACGTATATATCAACGATATATTGACTGATCAGAATGTCGAAATTTTAGCATATGCAGATGACCTGGTCATATTTTGTTCAGATGCATCAGCTGAATTAGCAATTAATAGAGTACAACTTGCTGTTAATAACGTAAATAATAATCTGAAGGACATTCAACTCGCACTCTCTCCACAAAAATCAAAGGCAATGATCTTTCCACCATCAAACAGAAGAATGGTATTCCCATATCCTGAAATTTATATCGAGAATCAAATTGTAGAATACGTCAAATCATTTAATTTTCTTGGATTTACATTTGAGTCAAATCTACAACTACGTGAGCACATTAATAACGTTAGAAGAAGTTGCTTCCATTTTCTGAATATACTTCGGGCTTTGTGTGGAGTATCCTGGGGCTCGGATCCTCATAATCTCTTAATCTTGTACTTTGGTGTGATAAGACCAAAGTTGGAGTATATGGCACCGCTCATGTTGGATTGTCCCGAAAAAGAACTCATAATACTACAGAGAATACAGTATAAAGGTATCAGAATTGCTCTAGGGGCTATGATCTCCACTCCCGTTTTGGCTCTGGAGCAGGAATCTGGAGCGATGCCGATACCGGAAAGGTTTTCGCTTTTAGCTAATAGATACATCGGCCGAATGATTAACAACAAGAACCACACAGCTGCCAAATATATACAACAATTTAATGAAAAATACACATCAAGGCCAACACTTTTCGAAATATTCAAACACAAAAGCACCAACTACCAGATAGAGCAAAATGATAAGTTATTGAGGTACCAATTCCCAATTGAATCTTCGACCATCATACCAACGGTTGTCTTTCTAGATGTCAAAAAAGCCACTACCAAAAGAGACGATATTCAAAGAAAATACCAAACGTTAACAGAAGGGCGATGGAGACAATTTAAACGTGTCTTTACAGACGGTTCAAAAACACTGAATAGAACTAGCTGTGCTTTTTGGGTGCCGCATTTGGATATAGAAGCATCATTTTCAATGAATAATGTTTGCCCTATATATTCAGCGGAGGCCATGGCTATCTTGGAATCACTCCTTTTTATAAAAGTAAATGATAGTGGCAAGTACCTAATAATATCTGACAGTAAATCTGTACTTCAAGCCATATCAACTTTTAACAACAACAAAACTCATCCATATATTCTCAAAATCAAGAATGAACTACATGAACTGCGTCGGATGGGTTTTACAGTGCATTTTCTGTGGATACCTGGACATTCTGGTATTGATGGTAATGTGCACGTCGACGCGGTTGCTGTTAATCATTTGGATACAGAAAATTACCCTGAAGTGTCATTTACCGACTTAAGATCAGTCGACAAACAAAATTCAATAACAACCTGGCAGAATAAATGGGATCGTAGTGTTCATGGAAGGCATTTTTACTCTTTAAATCCAAAAGTGAACAAAAAACCTTGGTTTATACATCAGCACTTGCCACGCAGTGTGGTGACAATGGTATGCAGATTAAGATTCAGCCATATACAAACTAGAGAACACCTTTTTAAAGTTAAAATTGTCAATACTGATCGCTGTGATTGTGGTATGGTTCAATCAATAGACCATATTACATTTGTTTGTCCAAACGTGGATAACAGTCGGCGTACTACCCTGATTAGCAAATTACGGAACTTAGGTGTACAACAGCTAAGTCTCTATGAACTACTGAAACTCGAGGACAACACTATTTACAAAATATTACACAAATTCTATCGCGATGGAAAAATATTGATATGAGAACGTAAACAAAAGGAACAAACTTCAAATTTATGACTACCCCCACACGAAAATTTTTTAAATCACGGGAAAACTAAAATCCCGTCAAAAATAAATTGAATTACACATATACTACTAAATATCCCCACAAAAATGACAACATAGACCTAGTGTCTCGGGTCATTTTTTTTATTTTCCACATTGTGGAATTGACACAGCAATGTATGTGTCAAAAGAAGAAGAAGAAGAAGAAGACTTACATATATCCGCTATTTCCGGTTGTCGAGCCCACAAAAAAATAAATGGTACTGCCAGATGTAAAAATTCCAGTCTATGGCATTAACATCTGGTAATACTCTGTTTTATGACCGTTGAAAGACTATTTCATATTTCGACCAAAAATTTTATTCATTCTAGTTTCTAAGTTATTGTTAATTATCGTTAATAAATTTACATATGTATGTAGTTCGAAGATCAATTTTTATTCAAAGATTTCACTTGTAATTCGAAGACTCTTACTTGTAATTCGAAGACTCTTTTTGTAATTCGAAGATTCCAATTGTAGTTCGAAAATTTCATTTGTAATTTGAACATTCTAATGGGAATTCGAAAAAGATTAATTGTAATTCGAAATACAATACACCAATAAATGGTGTAGTTCGAATTACAATTGATTCATTTCAAATTACAAATGGAATTTTCAAATTACAAGTAGAGTCTTCAAATTACAAATGGAATCTTCGAATTACAAATGAAATCTTCGAATTACAAATGGAATTTTAAAATTACAAATGGAATTTTAAAATTACAAGTAAAATCTGTGAATTAAAACGGATCTTTTACGAATTACGTCTGCAAATGGTGTAGACCAATTGCAATTCAAAAAAGATCAATTGTAATTTGAAGATTCCAATTGTGATTTAAAAAAGATCAATTATAATTCGAAAAAGATCAATTGTTATTCGAAAGATATCAATTATTCCTAACGTAATTCAAAAAATATCCAAAACCACTGAAATGGGAGCATCTCCTCCCATCCTACTACTTTTTTTTTGTAAATTAGTTTCTGGTTTTTAAGAAAATTAAAACTTTTCTAATTTATGTTGTGGATAGAATGCCCTCCAAAACATTATTTTCCGTTAAAAAATACTGCTATTGGTGGCCATAATGTTCTATTTTACAAAAAAAAAATTTCGAAAGACACATTCGATATTTTCTAATAACCTATTCGAACTCTACGAAATGTTTCCTATAGGAAAATTCTTTATTCCAAGTAGCTTTTTCACTGAAACTATCGAACTTTGATAAATTTTTCCTTAAAAAAAAAAATTCTCATATAAGATTTTGAGACATTTTTAGATCCAAACTTATTTGTTAACAGAAAAATACCAAACTTTATAAGAATAAGCTCTTTTTTAGGATTTTTTTTTTTTTTTTAAAACTCTCAGCTTTTGATATTTAAAATCGCAAAATTAGCAGATAATGAAATTACAATTAATTTGTTCTATAATAATTAATCATAAGCATTTTTTTTACAAAAATTCTCAAATATTGAAACAATTTCTCAGATTTTTTAATTCTCAAGACCCAAAGTCTCTTAAACTATAATTTTTACAATAAGAACTCTAAAAATTACAATAAATATCAGTTTTATTCCCACCAAAAACTTACAGAAAAACTAGGACTTTCAGATTGTACATAATGCCACCATTTGGGTGGCATGTACAAACAATCTCCCGGTTGGAGTATCAAATTATAAAACTTAACATTAGCCGCTAAAGGAAATTTTATAAAATCCAATGAATTTGCATTTATTTGTGAGGTATTTTGTAAAAATTCACTTTCATGAGGATACAAATTTTCGGTGTCCTTCGGTGACGCCAATATAATATGTTTGGCACCAAAGACTTGACATAATAAATTATGTTTAGGATCATAATGCATTGGTGATATGGTACCTTTAGGACCCAACCAAGCTTTAATATCCACAGCATCAATATTCTTTCCCACCGTACAATAATCTGGTATAGTAAAATCCTTTTTTAATTGTGGTATCTGTTCAAATAGTTCATGTTGGGCTAAATATTCAATAACGAAATTGTCAAGAGCATTATTATCAATAAATTGTCTCTTAAGAAAATCTTTAATTTTCATTAATTGTTGTGACCATTCATCGGTGGCATAATTCGAACCAATTTCTATAGGTACTGTACGATTACCAGCTAATTTAAGAATATAATTTAAATTACGCCACTTTTCCAAAGCTGGCCAATGATTAAAAGTGTTGAGCAATAACGCGGGTTGCTGGCTAACAAAACATTTCTTTTGAAATTCTAATACTGAAGGTTTTTGCAGTTGTAAAATATCACACGTTACAGCACGTCTTTCCATATTTTTAATTATGGGTAGTTGAAGTTCTGCGGAGGGATCTGAAATTAATTTTAAATAAAAATAAATGTTAATATTTTTAGAAAAAATTTAAAGAAAAGATGCAAATATAAAAATATAAATTGGACTTGGAAAATTTCATTTATCATTTTAAAACTCTATTTCCAATTTGTAAATTCATTGTAAAATTGGAATATGTATTTCATATGAGAGGTATTCAGAGTCTTGTTACCAGCCCTGGCAATGTAGCAAAAGAGTACTTCTTTCAAAAAATACATGTATTTTGAAAAGTAATTTTGAAAAGTGCTCTTTTACCACCAGTGCCAGGGCTGGCAAGCAAGGCTCTGAATACCTCTATGGATTTTTTTTTTTGCTAACGTGTGTAAATTATCCCATACAAATTTGACGTTTAAAAATTATATACGGAAAATTACTGTCAAATTTGTATTGGATAATCAATTGTAGTTCGAAAAATGTGGATTGTTATTCAAAATAGATCAATTGTTTTTCGAATTTCAATTGATCTTTTTCGAATTACAATTGGAATCTTCGAATTTTAATTGGAATTTCAAATTACAAATAAAATATTCGATTTACAAATAGAAACTTTGAAAAAATGGAATCTTTGAATTACCAATGGAATCTTTTAATTACAAACGGAGTCTTTAATTTAAAAGTAGAATTTTTGAATTACAATTGATGTTTTTATTTAAAATTCTATTTTAACTCCTTTTGAAATTCGAAAATGACAGATTTTAGGTTTGAAGTGGTTAAGTTTAAAGTAGGACTTCCAATCAGGAAATCCCGATCCCAGAAATCGCGGGATTTTCTGGATTATGCAAATCCCGAATTTCGGGATTTTTAATCCCGGGATTAGACAAAATGCCAAGCAATTATTTTGTTATATTAATCACTCACGTAGATGTTTTAAATCTCGGTCACTCACAATTACGTAATTGAAATAAAACTCACTTACACTCAAGCGTGATTCATTTGAATCACGTGAATAGCGTTGTAGAGGCAAGCGGTTTTCCGCAATTGTCCTCATAAAAATAGAATTGCATCTACACGCAAAAAAATATTTTACCAAGCGCTTAGGAGGAATCAGACTCGACAGCAGAGCTTCGAAGGATTTCATTCCTTAATTCGATTTGTCATTCTGAGTGAAAATTTTGTGATTGCATTCCCCAATCACATTTTAGCGAATTGAATGAATTCACTTTAGACTCATTCGATTTATAAATATCGAATGCATTCGTTTTATTTTTCATTCGACTTTCAAAAATCGAATGCATTCGAAAATGGGGGAAAACTAAGCGATTTTAGGAGAAAACAGAGCGGTTTTTAGTCCGTTTTAAGCTAACATGGCAACACTTTCTACGACTTAGGCACAGACTAATACAGACTCGACATAAGTGACAGGTGTCAAAAAAGTAGTTCTGAACCATATGGTTAATATTTTCAAATTATTCTACGAATTAGGTTAGAAAGAGAAAACTGATATAACGCGCCATAAGAAAAATGGATGCCAGATCGGTTTTTGTTGTTTCACTCACTCCTAAGTCGTAGAAAGTGTTGCCATGTTAGCGTAAAACGGACTAAAAACCGCTGTGTTTTCTCCTAAAATCGCTTAGTTTTTTCCCATTTTTTCTTATAAAACTCTACTGTCGAGTCTGTATTTAGTCTGTGACTTAGGAGCATAGAAAAAAATAGATGTGTAACAGAGTCGTATTTCGCCTGAATAAGTATTAGTGACAGCACATTATGTAACTTTTGACGTTTAATAAAAACAATGCAACATAAAGGAGAACAACAACAAAGAAAACAACAAAAGAAACAAAAAAAAAGTTTTAAACTATCAATAGTGCGTATTATCTTTAAAAAAACGTTAAATAAAGCAATATAAATAATAAATTTAATTAAATGAAAGACAAATTCCATTTTTTATAAACAAATAATCTAATTTGATATTAAATACGTGTGAGATGAGGAAGAACAAGAATTTTGCCACCATATTGGAAAATACATCAAATACAACACTGCGTACTTTCTAATCTTTTCTATGCTTAGGAGTGAGTGAAACAACAAAAACCGATCTGGCATCTATTTTTCTTATGCCGCGTTGGCAACACTTTCTACGACTTAGGAGTGAGTGAAACAACAAAAACCGATCTGGCATCCATTTTTCTAATGGCGCGTTATATTAGCTTTCTCTTTCTAACCTAATTCGTAGAATAATTTAAAAATATTAACCATATGGTTAAAGAATACTTTTTTGACAACTGTCACTTTTGTCGAGTCTGTATTAGTCTGTGACATAAGGCTCTACCTCACTACTTCATTACCTCACTTCTAAACTGATTATGGCTTAAGTCGTAGAAAGTGTTGACATGTTAGCGTAAAACGGACTAAAAACCGCTCTGTTTTCTCCTAAAATCGCTTAGTTTTTCCCCATATTTTCTCATAAAACTCTACTGTCGAGTCTGTTTATAGTCTGTGGCGTTGATTTGCCAAAGTGACAAAATTTTTAAAAATCCCGAACATTTTGAAAAAATCCCTTGAATCCCGGAATTTAAAATATCCCGAAAATCCCGGGATCCCGAAAATTGTTCTTCATTCCCGAATCCCGGTGTTCAGAAAAACCAATACCGATTGGAAGCCTTAGTTTAAAGTCAGCAAACATTGAATCACAGATCCGTTGTGAATCCACGGAAAAATTTTAACAAATCTTAAAATCGAGTAGTTTTTTTATATAAATAATCCTGCCCCTTACCCAATTCCTTATCAAATATTCCCATTAACAACTCTTGGAATTCTTTGCAATGTGTAAACAAATTTTGCGTACAACCAATTAATATGGCCTCATCTAATATCTCACTACATTTTTCAAGTTGCCTCCTTTCCGTAGATTCCAGCAACAGTAACAAAATCTACAACAAAAAGTATTAATATTTCCTTACGAATTATTAATTTTACAAAAATTTACCTTAAAATAACATCCCAGGGCATAAGTTTGTCTTATTTCCAATTTTACTTCACTAAAATGTCCCGTGTGTATACGTTCCCAATATTTGTCTACCAAAGCTTGTATTAAAAATGTAGTTTCCTCCACTTCATCGGCATATTCTTGATTAGCAAATTTATAAAATTCCATAATTTTTATAGCTTTTTGTACTATAAACTTTGCTTCGCCTTCATTTTGTAAAATTTCTGTTATATCTTCAAGCTTGGGCAGTAAATTTATTAATTTTCCTAAAATTTTTATCATTTTGCATCAAAATTTTTTAAATAAACTTTTTCAAAACATAAACAAAACACAGCTGAAAAAAAAGTAAACAAGTTAGAAAAATGTCAAAATCAGTTGTTAAAAATGTGCTACCATATTGTTGGTGTAGTTACTAGCGCCAGCTACTGGTGCGTAGTAGAACTTCCAACTATACGATTGGAAACGAAAAATATCTCAAGATGGCGCTTATGTACACAAAGACTATCAATACTAAAAGATATGTGAAGTATCTCTTCTTCTGTTAAACCTTCTCTTAAATTCCCTTTGCTAAGTCCGCCATCGAACTGGACGTTTGATCAAACCAAAAAAATCCCTTAGGGTCGAACCAGAATCAAATGCGTAGCGCAAGACGTAAAAAAAAAACAAAAACAAACACATCAAATTTGAAATTTTTACGTCCGTTTGATTTAGGTAACTCACATTTAAATATTAGAAACGAAAAATTATTGGGCGTTACGCCTTACGCGACGTAATTTGATTCAGGTTGGACGCTTAAGTTCGATATAAAAAAAAAAAAAGTGTTTCAATTTGGCGATTTTCAGACTAAAGCTAGCGTTTTTTTCATCTAGCTGTAAAAAAAGTTTTTTTTTTTTTTGTGGATTATCGGGAAATCCAATGACTTTTTATTTGCTGACAATTTGTTTTAAACACTTTTAAAGGTATTTCTTAACTAATATTACCATAATAATTATAAATTGATACATTTTTTCAAAATTTATTAAGCGCTTTTTCGATATAAAAAGTTAGCATTATTTGTCAAACCAACAATGTTAATTTAACATTAGTGGTGTTTTTGTCGATTCCTATGAACGCTTAGATAAACTGCTTCGACAAAAACGACATATCCGCTTAACTAAGCTAACTTGGCATTACTTTTTATTTGTGTCAAAAATGGGAAAAAAAGACGTTTGATAAAAAAATAAAGAAATTAAAAAAAAAAATACAAAAATTCCCCTCACATTTATTCTTATAGTTTTTAAGACAATTTTATAATTATTTTTATCATTTTTATGACCAGACCCACGAAAAGTGCGTGCAGGAAAGAAATTTACATCCACAAATCCACGTCCAAGTCAAAAACTGGGAATTTCTAAGAGGTGATGTAAGTTTTGCAAAGAGAAAATTGCATCCCTCTGGTCGGATTTTTCCCGCTTACCTTACTATACCTGTATGACCCTAAAACATATTTATGTATATCAAAATTCAGCAAGACTATATGCATACCCAAATACCCATCATCTTTATGGTACTAATGTACGGTTTCCCAGGACCTGAGCTTAATTTTAAGAAAAAATGCCTAAAACCTTGAGGATGATTATATATTTTTAAAATTAATATTTATTTAATGAACTCTTTTCATCACAAAGTTTAGAAACATGATTTTTGTGTAATCGCCTGGTGACCGCTACCAAAAACTTTCCTCCAGCAGTTATTGTCAGCCGCCAGCCTTTAATTATCCCTTTCCTGTTTTTAAACCCGATCGTGATGTCCTTAAAACTTATTGGAACGTTAAAATTGATATTTATTGCTTCCTTTTCAGTTTTTTTTATTTAAAAAAAAATAAACAAAAAAATTACAAAACAAATGAAAATATTTTTTTGTTGACATTTAAAATGGACGTAGATAATTTAAAAGATAACAAATTTAGAAACTTGGTAGCATTTTTATAAGTGCTTAATTTTAAGCACTTTTAAATTTTATGTCTTACAATTAGCTAAGCGTATATAGAACAAAATTTGTATGAAATATTTATTTTCGGATCGACAAAAACACCACTATTATCGTATTTTCCTCGTCTAACAGTTTTCGTACCTTCTGTTATCAAGTTCCAAAATTTTAAGAGTGGGAGACAAAGAGCTTGTTGATAACAGAAGGTACGAAAACTGTTAGACGAGGAAAATACGATAATGTTAAATTAACATTGTTGGTTTGACAAATAATGCTAACTTTTTATATCGAAAAAGCGCTTAATAAATTTTGAAAAAATGTATCAATTTATAATTATTATGGTAATATTATTTAAGAAATACCTTTAAAAGTGTTTAAAACAAATTGTCAGCAAATAAAAAGTCATTGGATTTCCCATTTATCCACAAAAAAAAACTTTTTTTACAGCTAGATGAAAAAAAAAACGCTAGCTTTAGTCTGAAAATCGCCAAATTGAAACACTTTTTTTTTATATCGAACTTAAGGGATTTTTTTTGGTTTGATCAAACGTCCAGTTCGATGGCGGACTTAGCCAAAGACTATCAATACTTAAAGATATGTGAAGTCTCCCTTCTTCTGTTAAACCCTCTCTTAAATTCCCTTTGCTAAGTCCGCCATCGAACTGGACGTTTGATCAAACCAAAAAAAATCCCTTAAGAAAAAGTGTTGCAATTTGGCGATTTTCAGACTAAAGCTAGCGTTATTTTTTCATCTAGCTGTAAAAAAAGTTTTTTTTTGTTGATTATCGGGAAATCCAATGACTTTTTATTTGCTGAGAATTTGTTTTAAACACTTTTAAAGGTATTTCTTAAATAATATTACCATAATAATTTTAAATTGTTACATTGAGCGTGTTCAGCAGAGAAACCTGCTACTCAACAGTTGAGATGTAGCATGTTTTGATTAGTTGAATCTGCTGAACGCATTTTTTTTTGTAAATGTTTTAAAATATTGGAATATTTTTTTTTTTGACGCTTTCATTTATTTTTTGCTGTAAAAAATACTTTTTTATGATTTGTTGTGTTTACTTCTTTTAATAACGTCCAAAAAAATAAATAATTTCAATAAAACAGCTTATTTATCAGTTTGTGATCAAATGTAGCATAAATTGTGTACGCTACTAGTGATGAGAAGCGCTCACTCAACATGTTGACTGAAATGTCAAAAATCAAACCGTTCAGCAGAATGTTGAGTAGCAGCTGAGTAGCAGCTTTCTCTGCTGAACGTACCCATTGTTTCAAAATTTATTAAGCGCTTTTTCGATATAAAAAGTTAGCATTATTTGTCAAACCAACAATGTTAATTTAACATTATCGTATTTTCCTCCTCTAGCAGTTTTCGTACCTTCTGTTATCAAGTTCCAAAATTTTAAGAGCGGGAGACAAAGAGCTTGACTTAGCAAAGGGAATTTAAGAGAGGGTTTAACAGAAGAAGGGAGACTTCACATATCTTTAAGTATTGATATATAAAATGCAAGATTTTTTTTTATAAAAAAATTCTCAGAAGCAGATCATTTTTCTATCGAAAAAATTTCAAATAAAATAAGATTTTTTCTATAATAAACATTTCTTAGAATCAAAGAAAACTTTTCTACGAATGAAGGAAATTCAAAATCATTTTTAATAGAAAATTTTCAGATTCTTAGATATTTTTTTTTCAGATAAATTTTGATGAAAAATTTTTAATGAAAAAATTTTTTTTTGATGGAAAAAGATTTTTGATGAAAAAAAAATTTAGATGAACATTTTTTTTTTTAATCAGAGACTTTTCTTAAAAAAATGGTTTATAATCTGAGAATATTTCCATGCAAAAATAACTGAGAACCCAAGAATTTATCTACAGAAAAAAGGTTTCAGAATCTGAGAATTTTTTTATAGGAAATATTTCTAAGAATTAGAATACTATTCTATCGAAACAAATCCTAACAAAATGTGACTTTTTCTATAGAAAACATTTTTTAGAATCTGAGATTTTTTCTATAAAAAATGCCTCAATATTTGAGAATTTTTCAATATAAAACAATTGGGGTTTTCACAGTGACGATTAAATTTGCCTTTTTTAGTTGGGTATTTGGCAAATTTGCCATTTTACTAAACGTCAAGTATTTGCCACCATTTTTTCTTTAAATATCGTGAGCGCACTTTTCGTTAATAATTTGCACAAAATAACTTTAATTAACTTTTTACATTCACAATTTTAAAATAAACACAAAAAATGTGTATGTTTCTTTTTGTATAATGTTTTTGTTGCCGCGTTCTAAATTTCAGCATAAACAGTCACAGCTGTTGTCATTTTTATGTTTTTTTTTATTTGCACACTGGCATTTTATTTTTAGACAAGGTTTGAGTTGGGCATTTTAAGAAAAATATGCCACATTCAAATTGGCATTTTTTTGACGTTTGCCACATTTGCCAAATACCAAACTAAAAAAAGGCAAATTTAATCTTTACTGTGAAAACCCTAAATGTCTCAGAATCTGGAAATTTTTCCATGAAAAAAATAATTCTCTGATTTTGAGACATTTTTTTATAGAAAAATGCTCAGGATCTAAGATATTTTTTTATAAAAAATTTTCAAAAAAATTTTGATGAAAAAAAAACAAGTAAGATAATTATATTCGGTCAAGACCGACCATATAATACCCTACACCAGAGTTTCCCGGAAAATGGGCCCCAAGTTCAAAAATGGGCGGATTAGATCTATATTTTGTCAAATATTTAATAAGTGTAGAAAACACTCACAAATCAAATTTGAGTGAAATGGGCGGAAATATCGGGCGAAATTTTCACATGGGGCCTAAGTCCAAAAATGGTCCGATGGTAATCAGATTTGATAAGGTTGTTAAAGTACGCGTTTAACACACACAAACAAAATTTAAATTAAATATTTTTTTTTTCATGCAATTTCAGATATTTATGTGAAAATCGGGAAGGTGGTTTGTATGGGGGCTACAAGAAGATCTGATCCGATTCCTTCAAAATTCGGAATAGTTATTTGTAAGGACAAAATAAGTTTACCTGCTAAATTTCGAAAAGATACCTACCATAGTACGGTTATTAGAGTCATTTGATCTAAAACTAAAGAGGACCTTTGTATGGGGGCAAGGTCTAAATATGGACCGATTTTTTCCAATGTCAATAGGCTTCGTCCTTGGGCCAAGAGAGGCTTAAGTTTCAAATTTCAAGTCAATTGGTTAAAAATTACGACCTGTATCGTGTTTACACCGTTAAATGGACAGACAGACAGACGGACGGACATCGCTAAATCGACTAAAAAAGTGATTCTGAGTCGATCGGTATACTTAAATGTGGGTCTAGGACCAATATTTCGGGTAGTTACAAACATCAAGCTCTTTGTCTCCCACTCTTAAAATTTTGGAACTTGATAACAGAAGGTACGAAAACTGTTAGACGAGGAAAATACGATAATGTTAAATTAACATTGTTGGTTTGACAAATAATGCTAATTTTTTATATCGAAAAAGCGCTTAATAAATTTTGAAAAAATGTATCAATTTATAATTATTATGGTAATATTATTTAAGAAATACCTTTAAAAGTGCTTAAAACAAATTCTCAGCAATTAAAAGTCATTGGATTTCCCGATAATCTCCAAAAAAACCTTTTTTTACAGCTAGATTAATAAAAAACGCTAGATTTAGTCTGAAAATCGTCAAATTGCAACACTTTTTTTTTGTTTATATCGAATTTAAGGGATTTTTTTGTTTTGATCAAACGTCCAGTTCGATGGAGGACTTAGCCACAGACTAAATACAGACTCGACAGTAGTGTTTGGGGTTCGGGAATTTCCGGGTCGTATTTCCCGGGAATTCCCGGGAAAACTCTGACGGGAATTCCCGGGGAATTTTTTTATTTTTCCCGGGAAATCCGGGAATTTTATAAAATAAACCTTTTTACATAAAAATGCTTATTTTAATTTAAAATATATTTTAACAGAAAAATTTTTAAATTGTTTAAAAAACACCACTCAAACGAGTGATGGCAACTTTCTGCAGCCAAAACACGCAAAACAGTAATTCAAAAAGCGCTCAATATGAATAAAGTGAAAAGCGCTTAAAAATATTTTTAATTTAACGGTTTTAATAAAAATTTTTATAAAATCATCCGGCCTATTCAAAGAATAAGTCTAAAAAATTGCTAAATATAATTTTTAAACAAAATTTTCTCTGTTTTTATTATGAAAACATTTTTTTGTTTAATTTTCAACAAAGTATGGATTTAGTACTGTTATTAGGACGTTTCTGTTGTAAAATGTAAATTTTTTTATCAAAGTGATTAGTTGTAGAAAGAAAGTGCTAAAGGCGCTGAATGAAAAAGTAATAACGCGCCAGTTCAGCGCTTTTTTAAGCGCGCTAGGTTTAAAAAGTGCGCATTTAGGGTTGTCAAAAATCGTTAAATCTAGAGAGAAACGCGCTGAATTGGTATTTTAGTGAATGAACTGTTTGGAGCTTGAAAGGTCTTGAATAGTCTTTTGCTCCAAAACGCACAAATTTTTAATTTTTTTTTTTTAGTTTTTCTCTCTTACTTCTCTCACATTTATGTCATGACATATGTAAGTAAATTTAATTTATTTCTTTAATTGATATATAACGCATTAATTTGTTAGATAAATTTGATTAAAACCCATATTACTTAACTTAAATTTTTTTATCTTAACTAAAAGTTAGTCTTTTAACCAATTCGTTTCTTCATTTATATAATTTTTTTATTCATATGACATCGTTATTTAACTCTTGTTAATAAACTGTATAATTTTATAAAAATGATCTGCTAAATTTTGATTTATTTGACGAAAGGTAGGGAAAATCAGGTAAACAGACATGGTAGAGTTCAACCCACTTAGGCGAGTATCAGGCTCATGGTTTTTCTTTTTATTTTATCCTTATTATTTTATTATTGTGTAACGGCCGAACAAGATCCCCCCCATTTTGCCCTGAGCACGGTCGCATCTATATAACGTTTGGCGTGTTCGTTACATAATAAAAGCTGCAGCTTTTAATTGTTTTTTGTGTTTTAATTAGTTGTACAGTAGTGTTTGGGGTCCGGGAATTCCCGGGTCGGATTTCCCGGGAATTCCCGGGAAAACCCTGACGGGAATTCCCAGGAATTTTTTTAATTTTTCCCGGGAAATCCGGGAATTTTGTAAAATAAACCTTTTTACATAAAAACGTTTATTTTACTTTAATTTTTGCCATTTTTTTTACATACAGGTATAATTAAATTGATATTTTTTCTATTTGGAAGAACAGTGCAAATATATATTCATAGGAAAACTGACCAAGTGTAAAAAGTATGTTAATATCATGAAAAAACTTAAAAAGTCAAAAAATATACGTCGGTTAATGATAATTTTGCTAAGACTGTCAAAAAAATATAAAAATTTTCAACCTAGAATTAACATTTCCAGAATAAATATTAAAAGTGCTGCCAACTACATTAGTTTTTTCTCGAATAACGCAGTTTTAATTTTTTTGACGATTTTTAGCTATTTTTTGTGAAGGAAAAAGTTGCAATATTTTTTTTGTTTGTTTTATTGTATTTCAGGATTTTTAACTTTTATGTTTTGATTTTTTATGTTTTAATTAATTGTTTATCTCTAATAAAACTGTTTTCAATAAAAAGATAATCAAATTTTAATGTTTTTTATGATTTACATTAATAATGAAAATTTCCCGGGATTCCCGGGAATCCCGGGAAATAAATTATTTTTTTCCCGTTTCCCGGGAAATTGAAAAGTCCGGGAATTCCCAAACACTATTGTACACATATTGTTTATTTCTAATAAAACAGTCTTAAGCAGCAATTTTGTGAAATTTTAATATTTTTTATGGATTTATATTGATAATGAAAATTTGCCGGGATTCCCGGGAATCCCGGGAAATTAATTTTGTATTTCCCGTTTCCCGGGAAATTAAAAAGTCCGGGAATTCCCAAACACTACTCGACAGTAGAGTTTTACAGGAAAAAATGGGGAAAAACTAAGCGATTTTAGGAGAAAACACAGCGGTTTTTAGTCCGTTTTACGCTAACATGGCAACACTTTCTACGACTTAGGGTCGAACCTGAATCAAATTGCGTCGCGCAAGACGTAAAAGAAAACAAAAACAAACACATAAAATTTAAAATGTTTACGTCCGTTTGATTTAGGTACGTCACATTTAAATATTAGAAACGAAAAATTATTGGGCGTTACGCTTTACGCGACGCAATTTGATTCAGGTTGGACGCTTAGGGGTGAGTGAAACAACAAAATCCGATCTGGCATCCATTTTTCCTATGGCGCGTTATATCAGTTTTCTCTTTCTAACCTAATTCGTAGAATAATTAAAAAATATTAACCATATGGTTAAAGAATACTTTTTTGACACCTGTCACTTATGTCGAGTCTGTATTAGTCTGTGACTTAGCAAAGGGAATTTAAGAGAGGGTTTAACAGAAGAAGGGAGACTTCACATATCTTTAAGTATTGATAGTCTTTGCAAACATCAGCACAAACTCATTATACCCTGTACCACAGTGTGGTGTAGGGTATAAATATTTAGATGAAAATAAAAAACTAAAATGAGACTATTTTGATCAAGGTTGGCAATCGAAACGAATAACGGTATCGATATCGGTATTGGTATCGTTTTTTTATTTATTTCGGTATCGGTATCGGTTACGGTATTTGAGCTGAATCGGTTACGGTATTACCGATACCGAAACGTTGATACCGGTACGTACCGGTATTATCGAAAAAATGCTAAAAATATAAAAAAAGGCATAAAAACTTAAAATTGAAAAAAAAATATTTTTTTTTTCAATTTTAATAATAAACACCAATGATGGGTACCAATACCTTTTCGATACCAATACCCGTTAATACCAATTCAAATTGAAAACCAATACCAATTAAAAACCAATACCTTTATTTGTGCGATACCAATACCGATAAAAAACCAATACCGATTCCCCACTACCAATACCAATTAAAAACCAATACTTTTATTCTTCAAAACCAATACCAATAAAAAACCAATACCAATTCATTTTTTTCTACTTTCGTATCGGTTTTGTTTCGGTTTTTTGTATTCTTATTTTCGTTTGTTTTAATTATGACGTCAAACATTTTCTTTCCATCACATTATTAGGTTTTACCTGACTAACGAATTGCAAAAGATGTTACATCGATCAGTAATCGTTTGCATGCAATGTCACATAACAAAAAAGAGTTAGCTACTTAAATTTTAAAAGCCATAAAAACATAAAAGAAATATTTTTTTGTCACGATTTTTATGACCCCTAATAAAAGAAGATCTTAAAAAATTTAGACCTTTTCTGTGATGAAATTTTTCTTTTGCAAACATTGTTAATATTTGATATATGTACATTGAATGTCACTGCACTCTTCTTTGCGTTGTAAAAAAAAAATACTAATGTCCTTTTTTGGAAATTCCAAAATTTTAATCAAGCAGACGTTACAAAATTTTATGTCACAACACCAGAATCCAGAAAAAAATTTTATTGTTTTATTAGAGGCACAGTCATATTATATAAGAATTTAATGTGCAGTTCACACTTGCTATTTTTGAGAGTTTAAGGGATACGTGTTTAAAAAATTATTTTTTCTGTATCCATTACGTTTTTATTCTGTTACTGGTGTTTTGTTAAACAACTTGTTTAAGGTCGTAAGTGTGAACCCCATATAAAAAAAAATTGACCCGTGTAATCGCAATTGGCAAAAGATCTAAAATCGAAAAAGGGGCCCCCTGCATGATAACCCATTTCGATCACCTTTTTCAAAAAAATATTTATGTATGAAAAGGATGAAGTTCTGGTATATTTTGTTACAAATGTTAAGTCTCATCTTTCTGCAATTAAAAAATATCTCCCCTTGACTACCGGAATTTATATGTGCATTAAATGCAATGTGCATCAGCACAGAAATTGTTTCAAGCAAAAACGAAAAATTTGCATTTTTTCGTTAAGGCTTTTATTTTTTTTGTTAATTAATATTATTTTTTTTTAGATTTAATTTATTATCAAATTCCACTAATTGAAACATTTTGAAACTATTTATTTTGAAAATAACGAAATAAATTAATAAAATAGCAACTAAATCCAAATATTAAAATTGCATAAAAAGTTGAAATACAGGCTTTTCTGGAATAACGGAACATTAAAATTTTTTACAAGAGTTTTGAGATCAGCCGGTGCTAATTTTACTAAATAGGTACCTTATTCAAAAAAAAAAATGAATCTTTGTCCAAAATGGGTTAAGCATGTACTATTTAGTTTAAAGTTTGACTTAAGTCTGAATGCAAATACTGCTAAAAAATATTTTTTTTAAAAGGGGTTTTTCAAAAAAGAAAAACATCCCTCACGCAAAAATTCGACTCACTCGCTAGACACTCACTCAGAATTTTTCAACTCACAATCACGTGATTTAAATGAAAATCACTTTTTTGAGTCACGCAAATCACGGGACCAGCGACCATCTCCAATTCAAATACATAAACAAGAGACAAGTGTCTTTTCATTTTTTTAATCTATAACATCTGTAAATTTTATTCAAAATGAAGTGTCCACCCTTGAAAAAATTTCCTTGTAGGTCTGATTCCAAAAAGTTCCAAGGCACTTATTTATTACTTGACTTAAATGAAAATCACTCTATAACCAAATGATTTAATTGAAAACCACTCACGTTCACGCGTGAATCACGGGACCAGAGACCATCTCCAATTCAAATACTTAAACAAAAGGCAAGTGTCTCTTCATTTGATTCATCTATAACATCTGTAATTTTTTTTAAAAATGAAGTGTCCACCCTGAAATAGTTTCCTTGTAGGTCCGATTTCAAAAAGTTTCAAGTCACTTATTTATTACCCTAATATAGTACTTAATTTAAATGAAGATCGCTCTATAATCACGTGATTTAAATAAAAATCGCTCACGCCTGAATCACGTGGTTTTTTGAGTCACGCAAATTACGGGACCACAGACTATTTCTAATTCAAATACATAAACAAAAACAAGTTCCTCTTTATTTGTTTCATCTATAACATCTGCAAATTTTATTAAAAATGAAGTGTCCACCTGAAATAGTTTCCTTGTAGGTCCGATTTCAAAAACTTTCAAGGCACTTATTTATTACCTTAATATTGGCTTATATTCTGAATTTCAAAAAAATCGGTTAACATTTACGACCTGTAGAGACTTTTGGCCAAAAAACCTACCATCTCGCCCCAGTGTGCACTGTGGGGCGGACAGAAGGACGACTTACGTTAAATTAATTAATATTAACGACAAAACCTTTTGCATACAAATACCAAAACCGATATAAGATAAATACCAATACTTATTAAAAACCGATACCGATTCGAGGCTAAAACCAATACCAATATCCAATACCTAAATAATTCAAAACCAATACCGAAACCTATACCAATTCAACAAAAAATGAAAACCAATACCTATACCAATACTAATATAATTTTAAAAACCAATACCAATACCAATACTTTTATCGAATTGGTACCCATCCTTGATAAACACGTATTTACGTATTTATTTTTAGCATTTTTGATAAACGGCCCTAACAAATGTGAAAAAAAATTAAAATTGCGTTTTTTTTGGGGGTAGGCGGGGACGTTACTGGATCACACCTACAAAAGGGGCGGGCCGAGAAAACTGTAATTTTCTTATCCCTTGATCAAAGTGCAGGACTTTGAAGTTATTCTGACATAAAAATGTTTCATTTGTTTAACAGTAGAGAACACCTTTTTTTCAAAAAAATATTTATGAATGAAAAAGGTGGAATTTCGGGAAAATATGGTTACGAATGTTAAGTCTCATCTTTTTGCAATTAAAAAAATTTCCCCACTTGACCACAGCAATGTATATCTCCATGAAATGCAATGCAAATCAGTACAGAAATTGTTTCAAGCTAAAACGAAAATTTACTATTTCTTGATTTTCGGCATTTAATTTTTTTGATTATTTTTAAATTTTTTTAGATTTAATTTATTATCAAATTTCACTAATTTGAAATAAATTAATAAAATATCAAATAAATCCAAACATTTAAATTGCAAAAAAAAAAAATTGACAAGATTTTTGAGATCAGCGGGTACTAATTATCATAAAAAAATGAATCTTGGTCCAAAATGGGTTAAGAAAAGTAAAAAAAATGTGTAAAAATAAGTAGAAATAAGTAGAAAAGTTAAATTCGACTTACAAGGGAAGTCTCCCTAGTGTCACCCGCGGATCTTTATGGAATTGGTTTTATTTTGTAGAGCAGAAAAAATAGAGGGACAAGTATTTTTTTTAGCGACCCAAATCCATATTTAGGGGGTAAAAAGGAGGGGGGAAGATAAGAAAATTTTTCAGTTTTTTTCGTTTATCTCTTATATTATGCAAAGAACCCTAGTCATGATACACACCAAATGAAAGGTCTTTAGAAAACCTATCTACTTGTGCTAAGTACGTGTCCAAACATGCACAACTTTTCGTTATATTGAGAAAATACCAAAATTTTAGGACATTTTTGTTAATAAGTCGAAAAATATTAACTTCTTTGGCCCGTTGTTAGCACCACGAGATAGGTATTTTTAATACCTTTAATCTGATACCACACATGCCTATATTTATTTTGTTTAAATAGGCGTAAATTGTAAAAAACTGAAAAAGGTTAATTTCCCCCATACGACTCGACCCCCCCAAAAATGAGTTTGGGCCTCTAAAAAAAATACGTGTCGAATTAATTTTCGTTCTTAACATCATATCCAAATTTCATGAAGATCGGAGGGTGACACCAGGAAGACTTCCCTTGTTAGCCGAATCCATGAATACCCTCCACAGTGCCCTTTTAAAGTGATCGTTAGTTTTCTAACGTGAAAAAAAATAACAATTTTGATTAGAAATATTTTATTTTGAGTAAAAAACTTTTTTTAGTCATTTTTGAAAAAATACAACCTTTTTTTGAGTGTAAAATTTTTTTCGATTGTTAGTTTTTTTTGTTTAATTGTAAAAATATTTGTGAGTGACAAAAATACTTTGCTAAATATTTTTCTGACTCTTCAATGTTTTTAAAGCTGGTTTAACGGGTTTTTCAACACGTGAACTAAAGGTAAAACCAATTTGAAATTCACGGTTTTGCTAATAATTTTTTAACCACGAAGTCCTATAAATGTCAAAAAATCCTTGGATTAAATAAAAATCTCCAAAAAACTATAATATATACTAAGGGGCTCAAAAAGTTTCTATTGAGAGTCTAAATGACTCCAAAAAAATTTCGTAAAAATCAATAATTTTATGAAGTATGACTTATTTTGGAAAATTGTACTTAATCCACGATGTAGGTGCTCAAAGATTTTTTGATTTTTATGAGACTTTGGGGAGGCATTTGGAATTACAAATTTTCTATTAATTTTTTTTTTTAACTGAATTTTTATTTAGTTCGGTTTGAGTCCATATTTATTATTTCTGAGAAATAATAGTTGTTGTACAATGAGAAAATCTAAAGAAAATCATTTTTTTTTGTAAAAAAAATGGGTTTTTAAGAAAAACCGTTTCAATACCGGTACGTACCGATACCGAAGGAAAAGGTTTTTGGATACCGGTATCCGATACCAAAACTGAGTTTCGGTATTGGTATTGGTACCGGTATTCAATTTAAAGGGTTTTGAAACGGATAACGGTATTGAAAAGGTATCGATTGCCAACATTGATTTTGATTAAAAAATATTTCATAATCTGAGATTATTTCCAAACAAAAAATGTCTGAAAATCTAAAAATTTTATACAGAAAAAATATTTCAAAATCTTATTTATTAAAATCTAAGAATTATTCTATAGAAAAAATGTCTTACAAGGGAAGTATCTCAACCCTTATGAACCGATTTGTCTGAAACTTAAAATATATATAAAAGAGACGTGTGTGTCTCGGCTTTTCGGCCATATCAGTGTTTCAAAATTTCGTTGTCCCCTTATGAAACAATGTGGACCTAAATTTTTTAATCAACATTTTTTTGAGAATTTTTCTATTAAAAAAGGTCTGAGAAACTGACCATTTTTTTTTATAAAAAATGTCTCAGAATCAGAAAAAAAAATTCGCAAATTCTAAGTAATGTTTTCTATAGAAAAATTCTCATTTTATTAGAAATTTTTTTCACAGTCTATAGAAAAATTCAAAAATTCTGTGATTTAGAAATATTTTTTCTACCAACATAATTCTCAGATTCTGAAACATTTTTTTCTGTAGCAAATTTCTTTGATGCTGAGACATTTTTTGTATGGAAATATTCTCGGATGCCTTCTGTGGGTTGTACATACCGAATTAATTTAAATTATTATAAAATTGTTGTATTCGTAAGTGCAAAAAGCATAACAAATGAATTTGTAAAAATAATCGCGAGGTGGAAGGTATCCCCCACCACCCCGCAAAGCCGCACTTCCTTCAACAAAAAACACGCCCCTGCATTTTTTTAATTTTAGCGTGTTGAAGGATATGAAAGCTTTGGCACAGCCGAATTTAACACTCTTACTTGTTAGTCATCAATACAATTTTGTTTTACATCAATAATCTTTTTTCATCTAATTTATTTTTTCATTCAAAATTTTTTTCAACAACATTTTTTTTCATATTTGTTTTTTTTATTTCAACAAAAAAAAATTCAATAATTTTTTTTTTTACTTTTTTTATACCCTCCAACCACAGTATGGGGATATACTCACTTTGTCATTCCGTGTGTAACACATCGAAATATCGGTCGGGGACCCCACAAAGTATATATAATATTGATCCACGATAAAATCTAAGACATTCTAGCGATGTCCGTCCGTCCGTCCGTCTGTAGAAATAACGATGCAGTCCAAACCAAAAGAGCTAGACCCCTGTAATTGGGTAAGAATATCTCTAATGTTACTAGGTTAAGTTCGAAGATGGGCAAAATCGGACCAGGGGGAAAAAAGTTCCCCCTTGAAGAACTAAAACGACCCCTGAAAAATACGATATTTTTACGAGTTTTTTTTAATTTTGGCTCAACAAATGTAACATTTGTATGCCATATTATGTTCATAGACCTGCGCTTGGACCAAGGGGTTTAGAAAATTCGATTTTTTTCAGGCCGCCCCCCTTTGGGGGAGTGGTTATAGAAATTAATTAAAAATAACGATAAAAATTTATTATTTAAGCGTAAATATCATAAACAAATAATTTGTAATAATTTGTGGGGGTACAGGTTTCCCCTACCAACTCCGCCGATCCCCCCCCCACCAAAATCAAAGACGCCCCTGCGATTTTTTTTTAATTGTAAACGTGTTGGAGGGTATAATTTAACACTCTTACTTGTTTTTATTAAAACTACCCTTTCACCAAGTCTAAACTTCTTCTGTCATCAAAATGCTATATTAATCTAATTCACACAGTTCCTTCTTCCGTTTAGCTCAAAATTAAGAAAAACACACAAAATTGCCCATTACATACATAAATTTCAACTAATCACTGAAATAACATAAAATTACATTTAACATGTTTTGATCACTCTGTATGATTGCAATTGCAATGATTTCCTATTTAAATTTAAAGAAAACTAATAATGCAAAAAACCAGTAAAAAAATTAAAATCGACTTGGCCGAATTCATAAATACCCTTCACCCACAATGCCTAAACACTTTTTAGGGAATGAAATTATTTTAGCAATAAAAAAAATTTACTCGAACAATTTAAGTTGGAGTAAAAAATAATTTTTAAAAATATTAAATAAAAATCAATTGTAAATTTTTTTTGAGTGTAAAATTTTTTTTGAGTGACAAAAACACTTTGAAAATTTTTTTGTTGCTTACCAATGTATTTCAAATAGCGTTTAGCTTTTTAACCACTAGATCAATTTCGCTGAAATGCAATGCCAACCCGACCAGGAAAATTACAAACATATGTGCCAAACTTCAGGAGCCTCAGATTGTCTTTCGAAAGTTAGGGGGTTTGCAACAGACTGACAAGCGGACGGATATTGCTGGATTTATACTTACCCCCACTTTCTTTATGGCGAACAAAAACAAAATACATGTAGATTTTTGACGTTCGTCATACAGAAACTGGGGGTAAATGTGGTCCTTGACCTTGCCTTTCACAGGGCACCCACCGATTGTCCTGAAACTTTAATATGGGAATGAGGGGGAAAAATAAGAGTTACCTGTTTTTTTTCAGCTGTCCAATCTCAAATTTAAAAAAGGGTTGCCACCTTATGAAGAATTAAGGGCTTTCTGGAAAATCCGTATAAAGCCGAACTAGTAGAAATTTCGCCAAACGAAAAAATGCGGGTTAAAATGCAGCTTAATTTTGATAGAGATTATTTTATAAGAATTTTGGCGGTCGTATAAACATCTCCATATAAACTACCCCAACGATTATACATTTTTGACAATAACGAACTTAACTAACAATAAGCCGAATTTGGACACGACCGATACACCATTGGATAGGCCTTCAAAAAACCTTTCGACCTGTTTCAAATGTTCATATAGTTTCTTTTGAAGAAATGGAAAAAATCCTCAAAAAACGAAAAAAATCCCATTTTCCCCCTCCCCTTTCACCCGCTAAATGTGAGATTGGGCAGCTATAAAAAAACAGGTAACTCTTATTTTGCTCCCCTCTTTCCTATATGCAAGTTTCAGGACAATCGGCTGGTGCCCTGTGATAGACCTTCCTTGTTACACTCAAAATAATTCTACAGTAAAAAAATTAGTAAGTGCGTTGGTAACCCAAATCTACTAATAAGTTACCAATTACCAGTACTACAGTAGTTTTTTTAGTATCTTCAAAGTGCTAAAATTAGTATTTCTTACTGTTTATGAGTAATTTTTGTTGGTAGTTTGTTTTACTATTTTTTCACTATTTTTAGTTCATAAAAGTACTAATATACAGTAATTTAATAAGTTTTTAATTTATTTTTGTTAGTAATTATTCCGTAAGGGGGCGCTTGTTTACAAGCAGAGCTACCAACTATTTTTTTGCAAAATCGTTAAATTTGAATTCAGTGTTGCCATTATGTTACATTTCGGGTATTTGCTGGTGCTTTTTTGGTCTTGCCGTTTTTTAAATAAGCGTTTTTAAAAATAGGGTATTTATGGTATTATTCCATTTTTTCGCGACATTTTTTTTTTAAATTTGTGATTTTTATATTATCAATAGATTTTGCTGAAATTTGAAACTGTTACATTTCGGGTATTTGCTGGTGCTTTTTTGGTCTTGCCGTTTTTTTAAACAAGCGTTTTTAAAAATAGGGTATTTATGGTATTATTCCATTTTTTCGCGACATTTTTTTATACCCTCCACTCTAGTGATAGAGGGTATATATAAGTTTGTCATTCTGTTTGTAACTCATCGAAATATCGATCTGGGACCCCATAAAGTATATATATTCATGATGCCCGATCGATTTTAAGACATTCTAGCGATGTCCGTCTGTCCGTCTGTCCGTCTGTCCGTCTGTCCGTCTGTCCGTCTGTCCGTCTGTCTGTCTGTTGAAAATGCTGTCGCGGACAAAATATTGCACAGAGATGACTGAAACTTAGCATATTTATTGGAAGTTCTCCCGAGAAGTTTGGTATTGCATTTGAGCGATATCGGTTCAGCGGTTCAAAAGTTATGAACGAAAATGTAAGCACACCTCAAAAATTTCAGTACATTCAACATAACCTAAAAATACAAAATGCTTTTATTCGGCTTCTGGTTGGCATATGTGAACATAATTGAACACCAAATGGTATTTAAACAAGTACAAACACAAAAAAAAAAAAATCGCGGATTTTTTTTACCAAAATTTTTTTTTCGCGAAAATTTTTTTTTCAAAATTTTTTTTTTTTTCAAAAGTAATTTCCTTTTAAATAAAGTTTTTTTGCAATAATCTTTTTGAAATTGTGGAGGGTATCACTACATTCGGCAAGGCCGAATTTAACTTTTTTACTTGTTTTTTTTTAAATTTGTGATTTTTATATTATCAATAGATTTTGCTGAAATTTGAAACTTAAGCCCAAGACCTAATGAAATTGGGAAAAATCAGTCCTTGTTTGCACCTTGGCCTCATACAAACAACCCCTTTAAATTTGACTCAAGGTATCCTTTTAAAATTTGCAGGTAAACGTGTTTTGTGTTCACAAATCAAGACCCCAAATGTTTTCTCAAAATTCATGAAAATAGAAAATAATTGATTTATACTTTATTAGTAGGCGTGAACAGGTAACCAAGCCGACGAGGAATTTTTGGCGGTGTCGGCTCGATTGAGAAACCCTCCGACGGTGGGTTTCTCAATCGTCGGCTCATTTTATTTTTTTTGGTTATGGAGTTGTATTTTTCTAATGACGCAACCAAAAATTATGTAGCAGCAAAACGCGCAAAACAGTGACTCAAAAAGCGCTAAATTTGAACAAAGTTAAAGGCGCCAAAAAGCGGTAAAAAATAATTTTAATTTAAGGTTAAAACAAATATAAAATCATCAAGCCTATTCACAGAATAAGTCTAAAAATTGTGAAATATTTTTTTTAATTTTCAACAAAGTTTTCCATTTCTTTGATTGTACTACAACAACTACATGAAAAATATAATCTAAAACCCTATTCACACGTACAGTTTTAAATTTATTCTGTTACAGTATATTGACAGAAAATGCTAATAATAATTGCTAAAAACGGTTTAAATCTGTAAGTGTGAATAAGGTATTAGATTCATATTTTTCATGTAGTTGTTGTGGTACAATCAAAGAAATGGAAAACTTTGTTAACAATTAAAAAAAAAAAAATCACAATTTTTTTACTTATTCTGTGAATAGGCCTGATGATTTTATATTTTTTTTTCTTAAATTAAAATTATTTTTTATCGCTTTTTGGCGATATTCACACTGATGATTAGTTGTAGAAAGAAAGCGTTAAATGCGCTAAATTAAAAGGGGAAAACGCGCCAGTTTAGCGCATTTTTTAAAAACGTGCTAGATTAAAAAATGCGCTTTTTGGGTGGTCGGAAGGCGCTAAATCCAGCACGAAACGCGCTGAATTGGCATCGCTGTTTTTGGTTGTGATTTGATTCAAAATCTAATTAAGTTTTGTACCGGTTTACAAAAATTAAAATTTTTCACAATTTCATTTTTTTGTTTCATTTAGCCAATTCATTTAGCATATTTTTTAATGAAAATGTATTACCAGTTTTTTAAATCTGTTTTCATATGTGTGACAGACAGACCGATGTAAAAAAAATTTGTGTAAAAACTTTTTGGTACATATTTTCTACACTTTTTTACAACTACTTTATTTTTTAAAATATTTGATGACTGTTGTTTTTTGAAACAATTTTGTTTACTGTCAAAATAAAGTAAAATGCAAAAAAATTAAACTGATAAAATATCCAAACATTTCCTTAAAACAGATCTGTGGCGTTATGATTGAATGTAATAAAAAAGTTTGTATTAAATTTATTGTTTTTTAAGTAATATAAATGTAATATTATTTATACTCCTGATTGTATCAGCTTATTTATTTAATTTATGATAAAAACAAATATTTTTATTATTGTTTTTTTTTTTGGCGCTTTTTATCCTTTTAACCTTAAAAAGCACATTTTCATTTTTTTTAATTTTCTCTTTTTTCTTGTCGCTGATATTTTTTTTTGGAAATTTTTACCCTTTTCCTACGATTTTTGCGTTTTTTTTTTCATATTGGTAATGGCAACACTGTTTGTAATAGCGGCCACAAGCTTCTTCACAATTCAGCAGCAAGCAGCAGACAGAAAAAATTAAGAGTACTCTATTTAATTATAATTTCACAAAAATGACGCATTTTTTATTTCTTAACATTAAAAAAGCATACCCCAAGCTGCAAATACAAAAAGTACTTATTTTATAAATTTATAATTTATAACTAAACACAGTTCTTTATATTTCTTGCCGTCTGCTGCTTGCTGCTGCAGTGTGTGCGAACACCACGTTTTCTCGAATTTAACTGCAGTGGTACCAACTGATTTGTCTGTTTGTTTAGTGCGAAAAAGAATTAAAACCGAAACAACGCGATACCCGGTCACGGAGTGTTTGTAAAAAAAAATATATTCTAAATTTATTTAATTAAATTGTGTGGTGTTAAACTAATTAAAAAAATATGTTTTTTAATTAAATATGTACATTAAATAAAATGACATTAATAATTAAACTACATCAGTTTCTTTGTTAACTCGTTTTCCATTTCAATGGCTGTGTAAGAAAAAAACTCAAGCTGATGGATACACACACTTTTACAAAAAAATGTAAGTAAAAAAGCACCCTCTGTAGTAAAATGTTTGTACATACATTTGAGCATGTATTGAGAAAATATTTCTTTTTTATATTTTTAGCAATCGTTTACAAAATATACTTCAATGGTATGGTGACATCAATCATTTATTTTTTCAAATTCCTGACGTCGTGGTACACTCAACGCTACATTTTTTAAGCAGCTTAAGAAGACATGTAATTAAGTATATCTTATAACCGAAGTAAAATAAAAAATCATTTATATATAATTTTTTTTCTGATTTTTATTTATAAAATTGATATAGGTAGTAATTTTATTAACTAAAATTAGCAATTATATTTACTAAAATTAGTAATTTTTTTTTACTAAATAGGGCAAAAATTTGAAATATTTATGATTTTTTTAGTAATTATATTTACTAAAATTGTAGTAAATTGCAGTAATATTTACTGTTTTTTTAGTATTTTTCATGTACTAGATATTAGTAATAAATTTTAGTATTGATTACCAATTCCTGCACTAGGTCCTTTTGAACTAAAACATTAGTACTCGTAGCTAAATTTTTAGTATTGAATACCCACGTTTTTTTTTGAGTGTAGAAAATTATTGCAGTTACTACATGACGGTCATTTGTGTAGTAAGTAGTAGTTGTTGTTTTCAACTACAATTTCCGTGGTTTCGTATGAAAAATCTCAAACAATTATTGTTTGTAGTCGTTAAAAAAATATACAAATAATTACTACATTGTAGTAACATTTGTTTTAGGTAGTTGTTTTTAGTCTATAAAAAAAAACGGATGTGTTGGACGAGTTGGAAGTTTCAGATGCAATAGGAATTAATAACCAAACAATTTTAACCATTTTTTCGTCTAGAAGTTTTTTTTTTGTTAATAAAAAAATTCCGACAATTTGAGTTGCAGTAAAAACAACTGTAATTTGAAGTTGGTTTTACCGTTTTTTGTAGTTGTTAATCAATAGTTAAAAACAACAATAATTTTTTTGTTGATTTTACCGTAAAATGTAGTGGACGCCTAAACAACAAATGTACACTCAAAAAAAAACGTGGGTATTCAATACTAAAAATTTAGCTACGAGTACTAATGTTTTAGTTCAAAAGGACCTAGTGCAGGAATTGGTAATCAATACTAAAATTTATTACTAATATCTAGTACATGAAAAATACTAAAAAAACAGTAAATATTACTGCAATTTACTACAATTTTAGTAAATATAATTACTAAAAAAATCATAAATATTTCAAATTTTTGCCCTATTTAGTAAAAAAAAATTACTAATTTTAGTAAATATAATTGCTAATTTTAGTTAATAAAATTACTACCTATATCAATTTTATAAATAAAAATCAGAAAAAAAATTATATATAAATGATTTTTTATTTTACTTCGGTTATAAGATATACTTAATTACATGTCTTCTTAAGCTGCTTAAAAAATGTAGCGTTGAGTGTACCACGACGTCAGGAATTTGAAAAAATAAATGATTGATGTCACCATACCATTGAAGTATATTTTGTAAACGATTGCTAAAAATATAAAAAAGAAATATTTTCTCAATACATGCTCAAATGTATGTACAAACATTTTACTACAGAGGGTGCTTTTTTACTTACATTTTTTTGTAAAAGTGTGTGTATCCATCAGCTTGAGTTTTTTTCTTACACAGCCATTGAAATGGAAAACGAGTTAACAAAGAAACTGATGTAGTTTAATTATTAATGTCATTTTATTTAATGTACATATTTAATTAAAAAACATATTTTTTTAATTAGTTTAACACCACACAATTTAATTAAATAAATTTAGAATATATTTTTTTTTACAAACACTCCGTGACCGGGTATCGCGTTGTTTCGGTTTTAATTCTTTTTCGCACTAAACAAACAGACAAATCAGTTGGTACCACTGCAGTTAAATTCGAGAAAACGTGGTGTTCGCACACACTGCAGCAGCAAGCAGCAGACGGCAAGAAATATAAAGAACTGTGTTTAGTTATAAATTATAAATTTATAAAATAAGTACTTTTTGTATTTGCAGCTTGGGGTATGCTTTTTTAATGTTAAGAAATAAAAAATGCGTCATTTTTGTGAAATTATAATTAAATAGAGTACTCTTAATTTTTTCTGTCTGCTGCTTGCTGCTGAATTGTGAAGAAGCTTGTGGCCGCTATTACAAACAGTGTTGCCATTACCAATATGAAAAAAAAAACGCAAAAATCGTAGGAAAAGGGTAAAAATTTCCAAAAAAAAATATCAGCGACAAGAAAAAAGAGAAAATTAAAAAAAATGAAAATGTGCTTTTTAAGGTTAAAAGGATAAAAAGCGCCAAAAAAAAAAACAATAATAAAAATATTTGTTTTTATCATAAATTAAATAAATAAGCTGATACAATCAGGAGTATAAATAATATTACATTTATATTACTTAAAAAACAATAAATTTAATACAAACTTTTTTATTACATTCAATCATAACGCCACAGATCTGTTTTAAGGAAATGTTTGGATATTTTATCAGTTTAATTTTTTTGCATTTTACTTTATTTTGACAGTAAACAAAATTGTTTCAAAAAACAACAGTCATCAAATATTTTAAAAAATAAAGTAGTTGTAAAAAAGTGTAGAAAATATGTACCAAAAAGTTTTTACACAAATTTTTTTTACATCGGTCTGTCTGTCACACATATGAAAACAGATTTAAAAAACTGGTAATACATTTTCATTAAAAAATATGCTAAATGAATTGGCTAAATGAAACAAAAAAATGAAATTGTGAAAAATTTTAATTTTTGTAAACCGGTACAAAACTTAATTAGATTTTGAATCAAATCACAACCAAAAACAGCGATGCCAATTCAGCGCGTTTCGTGCTGGATTTAGCGCCTTCCGACCACCCAAAAAGCGCATTTTTTAATCTAGCACGTTTTTAAAAAATGCGCTAAACTGGCGCGTTTTCCCCTTTTAATTTAGCGCATTTAACGCTTTCTTTCTACAACTAATCATCAGTGTGAATATCGCCAAAAAGCGATAAAAAATAATTTTAATTTAAGAAAAAAAAATATAAAATCATCAGGCCTATTCACAGAATAAGTAAAAAAATTGTGATTTTTTTTTTTTTAATTGTTAACAAAGTTTTCCATTTCTTTGATTGTACCACAACAACTACATGAAAAATATGAATCTAATACCTTATTCACACTTACAGATTTAAACCGTTTTTAGCAATTATTATTAGCATTTTCTGTCAATATACTGTAACAGAATAAATTTAAAACTGTACGTGTGAATAGGGTTTTAGATTATATTTTTCATGTAGTTGTTGTAGTACAATCAAAGAAATGGAAAACTTTGTTGAAAATTAAAAAAAATATTTCACAATTTTTAGACTTATTCTGTGAATAGGCTTGATGATTTTATATTTGTTTTAACCTTAAATTAAAATTATTTTTTACCGCTTTTTGGCGCCTTTAACTTTGTTCAAATTTAGCGCTTTTTGAGTCACTGTTTTGCGCGTTTTGCTGCTACATAATTTTTGGTTGCGTCATTAGAAAAATACAACTCCATAACCAAAAAAAATAAAATGAGCCGACGATTGAGAAACCCACCGTCGGAGGGTTTCTCAATCGAGCCGACACCGCCAAAAATTCCTCGTCGGCTTGGTTACCTGTTCACGCCTACTAATAAAGTATAAATCAATTATTTTCTATTTTCATGAATTTTGAGAAAACATTTGGGGTCTTGATTTGTGAACACAAAACACGTTTACCTGCAAATTTTAAAAGGATACCTTGAGTCAAATTTAAAGGGGTTGTTTGTATGAGGCCAAGGTGCAAACAAGGACTGATTTTTCCCAATTTCATTAGGTCTTGGGCTTAAGTTTCAAATTTCAGCAAAATCTATTGATAATATAAAAATCACAAATTTAAAAAAAAAAAAAATGTCGCGAAAAAATGGAATAATACCATAAATACCCTATTTTTAAAAACGCTTGTTTAAAAAAACGGCAAGACCAAAAAAGCACCAGCAAATACCCGAAATGTAACAGTTTCAAATTTCAGCAAAATCTATTGATAATATAAAAATCACAAATTTAAAAAAAAAATGTCGCGAAAAAATGGAATAATACCATAAATACCCTATTTTTAAAAACGCTTATTTAAAAAACGGCAAGACCAAAAAAGCACCAGCAAATACCCGAAATGTAACATAATGGCAACACTGAATTCAAATTTAACGATTTTGCAAAAAAATAGTTGGTAGCTCTGCTTGTAAACAAGCGCCCCCTTACGGAATAATTACTAACAAAAATAAATTAAAAACTTATTAAATTACTGTATATTAGTACTTTTATGAACTAAAAATAGTGAAAAAATAGTAAAACAAACTACCAACAAAAATTACTCATAAACAGTAAGAAATACTAATTTTAGCACTTTGAAGATACTAAAAAAACTACTGTAGTACTGGTAATTGGTAACTTATTAGTAGATTTGGGTTACCAACGCACTTACTAATTTTTTTACTGTAGAATTATTTTGAGTGTAGTTGTTTTAACTGTTTTTTTTTTAGCGGAATCTACTGTCATGAATTTTTAAGTGTGTTTCGAGGTGTTACAAACGAAATGACAAACTTAAATGCATCCTCTATCACTAGAGTGCAGGGTATACAAAAACAATCTTTAAAGCTGCCCATTCACTTGCAATAAAATTGCTCAACTTAAAAAAAAATTATTTTACAATATTATTGTCGTTTTACCCTACACAGCAAATAAAATTGCTCAATACTTAAACCCAATATATTGTACAAGATATAAACATAACATAATAAAAGTTGTACAATATAGACAACACACTGATAAAATATATTGCAGTATTCTTGTTTGTACAATAAATATCAAAAGTGTTTTGATATTCTCCAATATATTGCACAACCGTAAATATTACATACACACAAGCGATATTATTGTACAATTTGAAAAGTTGAACAATAATATTGCAAGTGAATGGGCAGCTTAAACCTTTTAAAGAAAATTTTGCAAATCACAACAAATCACACACACGATCAAATAAATGTTGCACACCTATCAATGCTAAATGTTTACAACAATGATTGTTTTGGGGGCCTCCTCAGTCGACAACAACTAGCAGAAACATAGAAAACAGCAAATATCGACCGAAACGAAATTCAGTTTGCCACTGTTACAAGTAGTATACCGTAGAGAGGCACGCGTGTCACGAATTTTTCGTAATTTACGTGATTTGGGCGTGAATCACCATGATTGTGAATGTAATTCGGTTTTACTCACGTGATCGTGAGGGCGCATGATTAGAAAAAATAGTTTCGTGCGTGAGTAATTTTCTTTGCGTTAGTTTGCGTGATTGTGTTTTTCTGTTTAAAATAGTAAACAATTAAGAATATTCTCATCATATTGAATTTAGAGGTTAATTAATTCAAAATTGTGATGTAAATAAATTGGTTTTAGGAAATTAAATACTTTTTGTACAAGAAATCGAAATATGTAAGAATAATAAAAATTTTTTAATTTTAACTTCGTGAGTCTTCGTGAGCATAATTATTTTGAGAGCGTAATAAAAATTTATGTTACTCAAGTGAGCGTACGTGAAAGTGAGCAGAAATAAAAATTTCGTTCGTGATCGTTCGTGAGCAATATTTTTAATTCGTTAGCTTGGGGAAAAACTAAGCGATTTTAGGAGAAAACACAGCGGTTTTTAGTCCGTTTTACGCTAACATGGCAACACTTTCTACGACTTAGGAGTGAGTGAAACAACAAAAACCGATCTGGCATCCATTTTTCTTATGGCGCGTTATATCTGTTTTCTCTTTCTAACCTAATTCGTAGAATAATTTGAAAATATGAACCATATGGTTAAAGAAAACTTTTTTGACACCTGTCACTTATGTCGAGTCTGTATTAGTCTGTGCTCACACATTACATACTAGGGTGAAGCAAATTTAGCTTTTTCTGAATATCGAAAATGTCGGGTTCGGGAAAGTTGCCTTTTAGGGTCGATATTAACACAGACCAAAAAAAAATTTGCCATAAAAATACTTTTTTAGTAATGTCCGAATATAAACTAATATTTTAAGCAAAAAAAAAAAGATGTTGAATTTTTTTTTTTACTTTGGAACTTTCAGATTTTCATGTCAAAAACGAAACCTAAAGCCATTGTCCCAAAAACTTAAATATATAAAGACTATGCAAGAGTCAATTCTTTTTGACGTTTAAAGGTGGTGTTAGTTTTACAAATGGTATCTGGGAAAGCTGGAAATTTTGTTTACCTTTTATTTTTCGTTTAATTTTGCTGGTTGTTTTGATTTAATTATATTCATTTCTTTTTTTTATTATATATTTTTTTATTTTCAAGTGACACAACAATAATTTTTATTCGTCATTTTTAAATTTTTCAATGTTTATTTTTCGCTATTCCCAAATACTTTCCAAAAAAAGATTGCCATCTATTAATAACGACTTCGTTATTACTGACACTACTATTCATGAGTTACCCCTGCATTGTCTAACAGATCCAATATTTTTGTGTATTAATATCGACCCTAAAAGGAAACTTTCCCGACCCGACTAAATTTGCTCCAGCCTATTACATATAATACACGCCGGTGCAATTGCTGTAATCGTCAGTATGACTTGTTGATCCTATAATATAATACAAAATAAAAATCAGATGTTTGAACTTTTTTTTTTCTTGGTTACTCATTCTTGTATATTCATTCCATCATGGGCTAGATTTGCACAGCTGAGCTGCTGTATTTTATATGTCTGTCTGACGATGTGTTTGTCATTATGGACCAAAACACCAGAAAAGAAAATTGGAGAGAAGAGGTAGAGTTTAAGCTTATCTACTGGCTGATATTTATAGCTCTTTGTGCCATGCGGTAGTCAACCCCTTATTCTTTAAGGTTGGCTGGCAATGCTTCAAAAATCCCTCATAAAGAGTGCGGCTAGGTTAAGTTAGAAATGGTGTAGTCAAAGATTTTTCATATAAAAACGGGTGGTTCATAGCAAAAACACAATAGTCCTTTACCGACGTTGATAAACGTGTTTTCGTTCGTCGATTGCGCTATTTTCTTCAGGTCGATATATTAAACCACCTCCAAAATCTCGAAATCTGGCTTGCTTAGTATGTGCAGACGGGTTCGGCCAAATCAAGGAAGTGGCAAAAAATATATTCGACCGTTTACTCAGTGTTAGGTTTATCGCAGCCGACATCGGATATAAGTCTCATTTTCTTTTTGTAATAGCATAAAAGGCATTGTCCGGTGATCATTCCAGTAAGTGGTAAAGTTAGGTTGTAATTTGAGCTTGTTATGAAACTCTTAAGATATTGAATTTTGACATCCGACAAATCAGAAAGATCGTGCAGCTCCTCAGATTCTAGTGAAGCAAGTCTTGGTCAGAAAATGCTGGGAAATGGCACATAAAGTGTTCGATTGTCTCCAACTTCTCCTCATACATGCAACTCCGGCAAAAGCCATTTGACGGCACATTTAACCGCTCTGTCGAAATCTCTCCTCTTGGAAGCGATATCTGCTCACTTGTGCGCTTCTGGTTAAGAATCCTGTGTCTATTTCTTATTAGTCTACGTCGCGATCGCCGTATATTTTGCTTGCTTGAATGTCTTTGTGCTATCAGACCCAAAGTTATAAAGTAATCCATCGACCGTTTTGTAGATCTGGCATCACCAAAGATAATTGGAAAATTCTGGCAATGTCAAACTAAAGTTCAAACGTAAAGTAAAGAGAGACAAAAAACAATCTGCATTCTCACCACTGATGCCAACTATTTTTTAAAAAATGTAGCTAGATTGGACAAAAAAATAGCTAGAAATAGCTAAATTTAAAAACAGTTAAAAAATCTAGCTATTTTGTAGCTAGATTTGTATAAACAGTTGAAAAATCTAGCTATTTTATAGCTAGATTTTGGATTTGTGGTTTTTAAAAGGTTTTATTTGCTAAAGTTTTTAATTAAATAATAAAATAAGTTAGTTTTGGTATTAAAACGAATATTTCCAAATATTTTTATTAAATTTTGCAAACAAAAAGTTTAAATACTCATATTTTATATCGCAGATATAATTTATAACGCATGAAACTTTAGAAATTGCTTCCAACGCTTAAGTTATTAAATTAAGCTTTTAAATCAATTTCTTTAACATAGAAACATTACACTGTGCAACAAGAAAAATGAGCCTCAATGGCTTCAACGCCATATTAAAGTAGACCATCAAATGGACAAAATCACCAAAGGGTTTTGCAAAGTCAGTTCGGATTTCTTTTTTATAGCCCACTGAAGTTTTTATTTTTTAATCAAAGGCGTTTGGAAAACGTCAAAAATACTATAATAAGAACACATCTGAGCTTCAAAATATGATTTGATGTCTTCAGTGAAATTTTACGGCGGTTCTTTTCTTAGAACATTTTAACCCTATAACTGCCATTTTAAGGGGTCATTTTAGTCCTTTTTTAAAAACTAAACACAGAAGTCTAATAAAACGTCCATTTAGAGGTTTAAAATGTTCTACAAATATTTTCCTCATAAAATTTCACTAGGGGTTGTCGAATGTTCAAAGTTTGTGCGACATGCGCAAAGTGCTTAAAAAGGGTCAAGTATAAATAATCAATGTTTGTTATTTATTTTTACCAAAGCAGTTTAAAATAATATCGACAAAAAACAGTGCAAATATACTTTTGAGCTAAAAATGATGTTCTGATGTGTTTTATAAAATTTTATGATGTTCCTTTCCTTTGACCAAATTAACCCTCTAGCTCCCGTTTTAAAGGGTCATTTTTGTCCTTTTTTAAAAGAAATACAAAAAAGTCTTTAAAAAAAGGCAGTTAAAGGGTTAAAATGTTTTACAAATATTTTCTGAATCAAATTTTACTAGGGCACGTCTAAGACAGAAAGTTCGTCCAGCATATAGAAAATGCTTAAAAATTTTAAAATATTCAAAATTTTTTTTTTGCGCCGAAATAAAAAAAAAAACAAGTAAACAAGTTTAATTCGACTTTGTCGAATGTATTAATTAAAACCCTCCACGATGTAAAAAAGTTTATTTGCAAAAAAATAAAAAAAATCCGCGAAAAAAATTTTTGGTAAAAAAAATTCGACGAAAATGATTTTTTTTTTAAATGTTTGTACTTGTTTAAATACCATTCGGTGATCGATTCTGTTCACATGTGTCAACCAGCCGCCGAATCAAAGCATTTTTTGTTTTTAGGTTATGTTGAATGTATTACAATTTTCGAGGTGTTCTTACATTTTCGTTCATAACTTTTGAACCGCTGCACTGTGGCCGAAATCACTGATCTAGCGGCGTTTTAGTCAAAATTAAAAAAATAAAACTGATAAATGTTTTGCACTGTATCGATTACCTATACTTTACAGAGAAAATTAACGTTTTCACTTTTGTTTTTCTCTTAATATTCGCACAGCTGTAAGCTATCAAATATACATTTTCTGCAGCAAGTTTATTAAATGAATTTGGGGCCTAATTACTCAGTGAGTTTTTCTTGACACTTTTAAGTCAATTGTTTATACATTTTGAGCCAAAAAGTTTTAATTGAAAGTAAAAGGTATGTTTTAACTAAAAAATAAATGTTTGTGGCCTGTGTGTATCTAGTTTATTATTAGTTCATTATAGAAGTTTACATTTGTTATATAAACTATAGTTTCATGGACTGCAACTTTTGAAATTCGATCGTATTCGGTCCAATTCCTGTTTTGTTTATTATTTTGGGTTATTTTTGTTGTGACGTTTCAGTATGGCGTGCAAGTTCTCGCAAGTTGTTCGGTTTTTAGGGTCCATCTGCCTGTCCAAATAAACAGTATAAACGCGATACAGACCACAATTTTCAATCGATTTGGCTGAAATTTGAAATTTAAGTTTCTCTTATCGCAAGAACAAAACCTATTAAATTTTGACAAAATCAATCCATGTTAACCCATAGCCCCCATGTAAATGTCCCCTTCAAGTTTTACTTAAATACTCCTTACAATAGTATTCAAGATATCCTCTTGAAATTCGACCGATAAATGTTTTTTATATTTATAAACTATCGCTCTAAATTTTAACGGAATCGGACCATTTTAATTTCTAGGCCTCATACAAACCACCTTCCCAATATTCACATAAATTTCCCAAAATACATAAAAATAAATAAATATTGTTTAAAAATTAATTCTTTATAAATTTTATAATCGCAAATAAGCATTAGTCTTTATTATTTTACATTTCCGAATTAAGCGCCGCTAGATTGGCCATTTCGGCCACTGTGCGCTGAACCGATTTCGCTCAAATGCAATACCAAACTGCTTAGGGCAACAACAAGTAGATATGCTAAGTCTTTGTTATATCAGTTTAATACTTTGGCCGTGATCACCATTTCAGATATCTTGAGAAAAAGTCGCGTGATGCCGTTCTAGCTGAAATTTGTTGGCGGAGCAAAAATATATTTGAGGACGAAGAAGAATTAGGTGAGAAAAAGACATAAGCTTTCTTTTTAGTCAAAAAAAGGCTCCTATTTGACAAAAAAGTTTTGGATTTAAAAAAAATCAAAAATTTGTTTTATTTTATTTATAAGTCCAAACATATTTAAAAAAAAAAAAAAAACATTTTCGTCGAATTTTTTTTTTTACCAAAAAATTTTTTCGCGGATTTTTTTAATTTTTTTTTTTTTGCAAATAAACTTTTTTACCTCCTGGAGGGTATTAATACATTCGACAAAGTCGAATTTAACTTTGTTACTTGTTTTTTTTTTTATTTCGGCCCAAAAAAAATATAAAAAAAAAAAATCAATACTTTAAAATTTTTAAGCATTTTCTATATGCTGGACGAACTTTCTGTCTTAGACTTGCCCTAGTAAAATTTGATGCAGATAATATTTGTAAAACATGTTAACCCTTTAACTGCCTTTTTTATAGACTTTTTTGTATTTCTTTTAAAAAAGGACAAAAATGGCCCTTTAAAACGGGAGCTAGAGGGTTAATTTGGTCAAAGAATAGAATCATCATAAAATTTTATAAAACACATCAGAACATCATTTTTAGCTCAAAAGTATATTTGCCCTGTTTTTTGTCGATATTTTTTAACACTGCTTTGGTAAAAATAAATAACAAACATTGATTATTTATACTTGACCCTTTTTAAGCACTTTGCGCATGTCGCACAAACTTTGAACATTCTACAACCCCTAGTGAAATTTTATGAGGAAAATATTTGTAGAACATTTTAACCCTCTAAATGGACGCTTTATTAGACTTCTGTGTTTAGTTTTTAAAAAAGGACTAAAATGACCCCTTAAAATGGCAGTTATAGGGTTAAAATGTTCTAAGAAAAGAACCGCCATAAAATTTCACTGAAGACATCAAATCATATTTTGAAGCTCAGATGTGTTCTTATTATAGTATTTTTGACGTTTTCCAAACGCCTTTGATAAAAAAATAAAAACTTCAGTGGGCTATAAAAAAGAAATCCGAACTGACTTTGCAAAACCCTTTGGTGATTTTGTCCATTTGATGGTATACTTTCATATGGCGCTGAAGGCATTGAGGCTCAATGCGATGACCCAAAATTTGTTGCACAGTGTTATTAATCTATATGTTATATGTATGTATTTCTGGATTTGCAGATCCTGTGAACTATTTCCTGTGAATTTCTATTTTCTGTGAATCGACACCTCACTATTTTCTGTGAATCAGCACCTCATTTTGTATACGTAAAAAGTACTCATAATAGATATAATTTCTGTAATGGGAACTTATTTTATTTTTTTGGACTTATTTGGTTCGGAGTTCTTTAATTTTTTTGGGAGTAAGTATTTTGATTTTAAATAACTCCCAAATATTGGGACTTGTTTCATTTTTTCTCTGGGACTTATTTCATTTCTTAAAGTTGGGAGTTAATTCATTCCTCTTAGGACTTATATCATTAGGAATTATTTCATTGGGATTTATTTCATTTGGGAGTTGTTTCGCAGTACCAAATTTTTTAATACACAATTATCTGAATGCGAATTAAAAGCTCGATTATAGCCACTCGTTTTTTTGGTTATGAATTCTGGTGTAAAATTTTATCCGTTATTGGAGAGATGAAAACTATTATATTTTAAACCCATAGCTGTTTTTTCTTTATGTTGGTACTAAACTACATTCTCTATGAATTATGCCAATACGATACTTGCTTGATGTTGAAAATTTTAAGTAACTTTATCATGGAGAGATTTTTGATAAATTTAAAATTTTTGTTTGAAGTTAAAGGAAATATCATAGAAAACCCCAGATAAAACTTTTTGAAAAGTTAAAAAACTAGCAGATGTCATACACACTTAAATAGCACGTTAACGAAATGTCAACTTGAAAATATGGCTAATAAAACGGTTTAAAAAAAACACTTTCTTACAAATTTTGCGAACAAAAAAAGTAGCTAGATTTGTAGCTAAGAGCTAAATGACTTTTTTTGTCGCTAGATGCAAAAAAAAATAGCTAAATCTAGCTACAAAATAGCTAAATTGGCAACAATGATTCTCACTGTAAAACTGGTATCTCCCATCTCGCTCACATTTCGATTTGTGATAAAATTTCATAAACAATACCATATGGTTTTTGTTTACTACTTTTTCAAACGCCATTTGTTATCCTACTATGTCACTATGATCAGACCCATATGAGTCGAATGTCAAACTGCTTGGCCATCTCATTTAAAGTTAAGGCAAATCTTCTCAGTTAAGGGCAAATCTTGTTTTCAGAAACATTGACTCCAAGGAATAGAAAATACCGTTATTGCCAGCACTCTGGCAATATTCAAGCCAGGCTCAACGTAACCTCTCGCGAATGGACTCCGAAGTTTCGATCCGTCTGTGTAAAAATGTATGGGTGCTCTACTACCAGGAATGGCAAGTGAGAGTAATTAGAAAAATCTTCTATTTATGGTACTCAGTGGGTCTCACTTGTGTGAAGTTCATTTTATTTGTTCTCGCACATAAAATGGTAAAGTCGCATGTGAAACAAAATTTACATCGAGAGAACCACTTTATAGAATATGTACAGAAGTACCAATAGCAAAAGCACTTGAATTCTGGAGTTTAAGGTCGAGGCTAATGAACATAAAATTTTTTGCCGGATCGACACATGCACTTCGCTCTCCAAGGAAATTATCCAGAGAGAGAAAGTTAGTTTTCAGTCGTCGTTAAGGTCGAGCATGGAATTAACTTTCCAGGGATTGTCACTTCGGAATTTAACAGCTTTAGATATTTATAAAAATCTACAGTTGCTTTTATGGTTAAGACTAATGGGAAAACCTATTCATTCTTCAGTATTCTTCAAGGCTTATCTTTTTTAAAGAATTGCGGTTTCTTTTCTATCGATCAACTAAAAAAAATTAAGTACTAAGCCCATAGTGAGTTGTTTTGATCGTCTGAATATGCATATAAACAAGAAGAAAAGTTAAATTCGACTTTGCCGAATCTATAAATACCCTCCACAATGCCTTTTTTAAAGAATAGTACATTTTTTAAAGTGAAAAAAATTAACAATTTTGATTAGATATATTTTATTTTGAGTAAAAAACTCTTTTTTTGTCATTTAAAAAAAAAGAAAAATTACTATTTTTTTTTAGTGTATAATTTTTTTCGAGTGTGATGTTTTTTTACTGTAAAAATATTTCTGAGTGTATGCACGTACGTATGTACACAAAATAGTAAATTTTTTTTGAGTGTAAATTTTTTTTCGAGTGTAATTTTTAAGTTACCAATGCTTTTAAAACTAAACAAGTTTGAAAAGCATTGTTAAAGTATCGCCAATGCTTTTAAAAATTGTTTAACACATGGCATTTAAGATGAAACCAATCTGAAATTCAGGGTTTTGCTTATAACTTTTGAACCACTGGACCGATTGAGCTGAAATTCAATACCAAACAGACTTGGGGAACGGCAAATTTATGCCACGACTCAGCAGTCTCATTATTGTCTTTCGAAAGTTATCGTGTTTTTTATCTCGTAAATTCGCGAAAAACCCTTGCTGAAATTTACTCTTTTGCTCATAACTTTTGAAACACTAGACCGATTTGGCTGGATTGCAATACCAACCTGACCAGGTAAATGACCAACACATATGCCAAACTTCAGTAGCCTCTGTAAAGACTTTCAAAAGTAAGTGTGTTTTCTACAGACGGACAGACAGACAGACGGACATCGCTAGATCGACCTAAACTCGATCGAGGATCATGAATATATATACTTTATGGGGTCCTAGACCAATATTTGGATATGTTACAAACGGAATGAAAAACTTATATATACCCACTATCACTAGAGTGGAGGGTATAAAAAATTCAACAGCTAAATATATAATGATTGTATGCCGCTGCCATATAAATGCCATAGATTTAAGAAATTTCATTTTGATTACCGAATACCGAACACGAACAAACAAAAATCAAACGAACGAACACTTGGTCTCTCATTCACTAACAACTGACTCAAAAACACTTGGGGTTTGCTTTCGTTGTTGTTCCAAAAGGAATTCCCACAACAACAACTGCACCACCATTTAAGACATGAACATTTTACACTACACCTTCATTTCTACATCTTCTCCTCCACCTAATCCCATAAATAGACAAACAAAAAATTTTTTTTTTATATCTTTAAGGAGAAAATAGTGTTGCATGCATGCAGTGCAGCGTATTGCTTGTGTTGCGGTACCCAGTGATCATAGTTAGCTGGTTGGTAGTGGTGGCGGCTGTGAGGTGAAATTTCAGTCACCGTATGCGCCAACACGATCGTTAAAATAAAGTTAAAGTGACTGAATCACGGTCGATACAAAAGCCAAATCGTGATGCCAGATTTACAAGCAGTAAAAAATATATTAGGTGCAAATCTTATTGTTGGACGTATGTTGAAACTTTTGATAGTTGTCCAAAGCCTTTGATTTGTATTTAAATGAAAATTCTTATTTGCAATTTTGAATACTTAGATGTGGACATCCAAAGAAAACATGGCGAAGAACAGTATTATCTGAAGTTTTATCCAACAGTTCATGAAATGATATTAAAATATATTGTAATGGTGATAGAATTATATGGAATTGTTTTGCAGAAGTCCTATGTTCCTATGCTGAAACGCGTCTGATTTTTATGGTTTCTCCATTCGGGATGATCGACTCAAGAACAATTTGCAATGGAAATTATCTGAATGCAATGATCAAGCTATTTAGTTTCAGAACTTGATATACAATGAACATTAATTAACTTTCTTTTTAGGTTTATACTTTAGAACAGAAACAGTTTTGTTTCTTGAACAGCAAATTTTAGTTAATTGACAATCCGCTACAATAGCATGTGACTAAAGGATGCTCTCTTGACTCCCAACCGTTAAGATCAACTAAAGCTTTGTATAAAGCTATTGAGATTTGGGGGCATGTCACAGACTCAATTCCGTTCGGATTTTGAATAAGTGGTTTACTCGTAACACGCAAAACGAATATTTTTTTTTGAAGCATAAAAGTGATTTCATTCCGAAAAAAATAATGTAAACAACTTTTTTTCAAATCCGAACAGAATTGAGTCTGTGACATGCCCCTTGTTATTCTTACGTCCGATCAAGCTGTTGAATGATCTCTCTGACCTTTAAGTCTCGGCCCAAAAAGCTTCAAGAACATCAAGAGTTCGATAGTATCCTTTTTTTCTACACAGCTTTTGCAGAAATATTTTGATGATTCTCTAGGCATTCAATTCTGCTATATGAAGTCATCATCTGTGGTAGAATTATTTGAAACATTTTCGGTATCTATTTTAAAAAACAAAGGAACAAATAATTTCTTCAATGTGTGTCCCTGGAGCTCCCCGCAATACGTGTTTGGGTCTAGTAGTATACTATTAGTAGACATCTTTCTTCAGAATTTTCTTAAAGTGATTAAATTAAGATTGTCCTATTGATTGCCTTATTGTTATAGTTATATAGTTATATAGCTATATAGTTCCCTTCAAGGATGACACAATGATTATAGCGACCCTCGAACCGTTTTTGTAGCACGATTTGTCTTTTGCTTTAAAATAGGCATCAGCTTCGGCGATTACCTCTTCATTCGACGAAAATTTCTTCTCAGCGAGCATTCTTTTGAGATCTGAGAACAGTAAATAGTCGCTGGCGGACAGATCTGGAGAATACGGTGAATGCGGAAGCAATTCGAAGCCCAATTCATGGATTTTCGCCATCGTTTTCACTGACTTGTGACACTGTGCATTGTGAAACAGCACCTTCATTTTCTTCAAATGCGACCGTTTTCCGGCGATTTCGTCCTTCAAACGGTCCAATAACGCTATGTAATAGTCGCTGTTGATGGTCCTTCCTTTTTCAAGGTAGTCAATGAAAATTATTCCATGCGCATTCCAAAATACAGACGCCATAACCTTGCCAGTCGACTGTTGCGTTTTTCCACGGCTTGGAGCGGGTTCATCGTATGATGAATAAACTCGGGTTTATTACACTTGAACATCTCCAAACACTGCACCTAATCATCAACTCCTCGCTGTTTTTGGTCAAAAGTGAGCTTGCGCTGCAACCACTTTGCACAGAGCTTTCTCATACCCAAATATTTGAGAATGATATGATGTACACGTTCATTTGATATCTTTAGAGTACCTGTTATTTCATTCAATTTACGGTCATTGTGGATTTTTTTGATGTTTTCGTAGTAACAACCTCTTTTGGGCGTCCACTGCGTTCACCGTCTTCGGTGCTCATTTCACCACGTCTAAACTTAGCATACCAATCCTTGATGGTTGATTTTCCTGCGGCAGTGTCCGGAAACTTGTCATCAAGCCAGTTTTGCTTCAACTGTATTTTTTCCCTTCAAAACGCAATATTTTATCAATACGTGAAATTCCCTTTTATTTATTTTTTCACAATAACCAAAGGTTGCTTCACTCCAAATGCTACAATTCACAAACTAATGATCCGACAGCTGTCAAATTTATACACGCGTCTTTTGAAGGTTAGGGCTAACTCAAAACCATATCGATTCAATTATAGTAGCGCCATGTATGTGTCAGGCCGGGGACTTCTTAATTGACCTGTTAAGCAGTGTCCAGTGATCACTCCCGCGAGTAAACGACATTTCCTTCTGGTAAAAGAAAGTATGTAGTGAGGTCTTTCCTGAGGTCGTAATGCAACCAACGGCCAGCACCTTAGTCTGGTAAACATTGTAGTGCCTCAATTATCTTCGATTCAGACTCTGTCCAAGCTCTTTTAAGTGGGCTTCGAAACTAACTAGATAAAGAAGTTTCAATTTTACTGCCAACAAAACAATTTGAATTTAGTATCTACCAAAATCCATATTACAGATCTTCAGGTATCGTAGTCCAAAATTTTAATTATACACCTAAGACTTTTTGTTTTTCTTAGTTTTATCGCCAAATGGGGCTTTTTCCCCAGCTGAGCTGAGGCAATGAAGCAAGAAATTTTTTTTGCTTTGTTTCAGTTTTTTTTTGCAAACAGCGTTTAAATACAATATTACAGTAAAACCATTACATACTGTTGTGATTCTGTTGCGGCTGCTTAGCCTCCGGTGTTGTTTCGGTTTGTTGCCATGTTTTTTTGCTTTTCTTCAGCTTTTTGCTCTATTGGGTGTCTTTAGCAATAAAGCACTCCAATGAACGCTCTACTTAACGCGTAAACCATAACGTTTAGCAGTTGGTGCAAAAAGAAAAATAACAAAATTAACATTCAACGAGAAAGTCAATGTACGCGCAATATTCAAAACTCTACTTTTATCAGAGATGAACAATGTGGTACGATTTTAAATTTTGGTTTCGTGGAATTGTAACTTACAACAAGAAGGGGTTTCTAAGGCTACTTAACTTATTAATAAGATTGTTCACCAGTTTGACTTTTTCTCCAGTCAGACATATTTGACAACGTCTGAATGATGTAGGTTATTGAACATATTTTTTGAATTCACTGAAATATCTGCAGTTGCATTAGGTCGCTGACATTTTTGATATTGGAATGAAACAGCTTACCTATTTTAAATCTCTTCTCTCTTTACGAGGCTCATCTTGATTGATGTTCATTTACTTGATGATTCGTTCAGTTGCATGATCTCTCTGGTCCTTCAGATGTCGTAATCCAACATCTCAACAAATCAATGTCGTAAATTTAATTTACGATGTGATCTGAGAAAAAAATCTATATATGCTACAGAACTACGACACAAATATGATGTTGTCTGAAACAAAAGCACACAAATGCCTTGCTTCAATTTCTCAGAAAGGAGATTTTAATGGTGAAGATTGCTGAGCAATTTCTTGTTGCTATTCGATTTTTGGATAGAGTGTTAGTTTATTAGAATATGTACAGTTTTATGATCTGATTCAGAATGTAACGTCTTTATAGCTGTAAATAAAATGAGAGAAAAACCTATTACCTTAGCGTATTGGCAGCCACTAATAACCTATTTGAAATATATCTTCTCTTTATGAGTCTTTTTAAGATTGAACCAACACTCAGGACCCTACTAATGCAGTGCATTGTGTTGATAACAAGAAAATAGGTTAAGAGGAGAAAGTGAGAGGGAATAGTCGTTGTGCACATTTGATTTAAATTTATCTATATTGAATGAAAGTGGGAAGACGTCTGCGGAGTTTTAATTCACATACGGCTTCTTCGACTGATAAAAGAACCTTCTCGGTAATGCGATGTCCGATCAACTGGCAATCGACACCGACGAATGTTATCTACCAGACAACCCAGTGCTGAGAACAAAAAATCGGGCACCAGGAATAAGTTTTTTTTTATCTTATTCCAAAGAGGGCTCTATTGAGTCAATAGAGCTCTCTTTGGACTAGGTGCAAAATACACTAACAGCGGTTTTAAATCCGAGACACTTGAGTAATTTTTTCTTTCGACATTTGTAAAACGTGCTTATTCCAACGGATATTACACTGATCTTTCATGCCCAGAACATTAAAAGTGTCCGATTTCTCGATACCTATATCACTGTATAGTCTTGTAGGTTAATATACATCATTGGTTCTTGTGTACATTTAACTTGACCAAATACGCAAAATCCCAATCGGAGAATTTCAGCAGGCCTTATTGAAGTCTGTCATTTATACGATCTAAGAAAAATTAATAATAAATTAATGTTATCTAAAAATCTATATTTATAAAGACTCTTCATAAGTCAGTCACATTTCTTAGCATCTTTAATTTTTGCTTTAATTTATTTTAGGATGGAAACTGGGGAGAACACCTATTCGTTTTTTGGTATTGAAACATATCGCTACTCAGAACTACCAAACAAATCTGACATTATGCATTGCACAGCAGAAAAATCGGCTCTCAGATTAAGAGAGTCGCAAATGCTTAAGCAACGCTCTTGGGGACACTTGACCATATTAAGTACGGTGGGCGGGATGGAATTTAAACAGAAACCCAACTATGTCTCACCGCAGACGAACTTTGATAGGAACTTCGAAGTCCAAATATCAACTAGGGAAGACTGGGCGGAAAACTCTGTTATAACGGGGAATGCGATCACAATTTTTACGGACGGATCGAAGATGGAGATGGGTACAGGTTCGGGGGTACACTCTGAATGACTCGAAATCAGCACCTTAGTGAGGCTCCCGGAAAACTGTAGTGTTTTCCAGGCCAAGGTTCTTGCAATTGACAAAGCCGCGCAGATGATTATGACAAAGGACCTAAGTCCTTGCGCCATTAACATTTTTGTGGATAGTCTTGCAGCTCTGAAGCCATTAGAATCAAACACTGTAAAATCGAGAATTGTTAGTAATTGTATACAATCCCTTCATCGATCAGTCAGCACACAGTCAAGTTAATCTGAGTCCCTGGACATAGTGGGATTGATGGTAACGAATTAGGTGATGAATGTGCAGGAAATGGCTGAGAGTCGGTGGGGAAACGTGTCGAACCAGATTCTTGGTTCCTATAGTGGGGTTGATGAACGAAATTAATAGGATATCAGAGAATAGAATGAAGGATAGGTGGATATCACAGACCACGTGTAGCATATAGCAAACCATGTGGCCACTGCCAAATCCTGAGTGGACAGAAAGTCTTGTTACCTTTGGCAAACGGACGGTTAGCCTATTAGTAGGAGTACTGACAGGACACTGTATAATCGGCCAAATGGTCGGTCGTATTTCTGGTAGGGACTTTTGTATAAGTTGTGGGAAAGTGCAGGAGTCAGTGTAGCACTAGTTGTGTGAATGTCCGGGTCTGATGAAACGTCGTCTTGAGTATTTGGGGGCAATGAATTTTTGATGACCTAAATTGCCTAAACAGTGTCCCATTGACATCTCTAGCAGAATATCTTGACAGGTAGAATTTTATATATCAGAGGGGAGTAGGGAAACAACTTTAAGAAATCACAATGGGCCTTATTGCCTCCGAGTGAATTCGCCAAATTGGCGGACACCCATTCAACCTAACCTATGCATTGCTGACACTCCTTAGAAAAGAGATTTTAGTTGAGAATTTCTTTGTGTCCTTCGCATTCTTTTAAATACGTACAGTTGCATGATCTCTCTGATCTTTCAGGTGTGGGAAAGCAACGTCTTTATAGCTTCTAAGAACCTCATTTCGAGGGTTGGTGGTCATTAGGGTGGGTCAATTTGTTCGAGACCAAAAAACGTGACAAAGCGTATAGCAAAATCGTAATCTACGGGAAATTCTAAGAACTTTTCCCAAAGAAACCATGGTTCTAAAATCAAAATCGAGCTTCCGGTTTTTTAAGTGAAAATTTGGTGCTCAGGAAATCCGAAAATAATGCAATTTTTTTGGAAATATTCATTGCAATTCATTGCAATTTGTGAATGGTTGACCTGTATCGCTGGAAGAGGGTTTATTTTAAAGGAAATTTTCTCAGCTTTCTATATCTGTGCTCATTTATAGAAAATTATGTGCCTAAATAATGGTTTTGGAGGTTTATGTCAAAATAAAAATAGTCAAACTGTTAAAAAACCTAAAACTGTCACGATTTATCTACATAAAACTTAAAAAAAATTATTTAACTAAATTGTAATTCAAAATTGAGTTAAAAAAATAATTGAATTTTTAAATTGGTTAAAAGAAAATTTATTTAACAAAACCTATGTCAAAACTGAAAACGAAAAAAATTAAAAAAAAAAAATATAGATTTTTATAAAAACTTATTTTTTTATTAAAAAGTTTTTTAACTTAAAAAAAAAATATAATAATAATGAAAAATGTGTTTAAAAATATGTATATATCGGCAAACCGGGAATCAAACCCTGGGATCCTGTGTCACAAAGCACGACATAACGACACTTGATAACTAATGCGTGCCGGCAGCCTAAGTTCGAATCCTGGCGATGCCCATCAAATTATTTTATTTTTTTTTTTGCTTTTTTTAAATTTTTTTTATTTATCTATTTAATTAAAAAAAAAAATATATGAAAAATATTATTTTCATCGATTTTTTGTTAAAATGTAATTAAAAAAAAAGAATTATAAAAAAAATAATTAAATAATACGAAGTTGAATAAAAAAAATAAACAAAAATAAAAAAAAAATATTGGCCTAGACGGTATTTGAACTTTGGGGTCTAGGCCGCACAACGACATATCCACTATACCACAACAGCACTTATTAACTTATGAGCTTAAAACGAGTTTTGGTACTTGAAGCACATGATCAAACACATTAAAATTAACTTTCAAAACATTTTTATATATTGTCCAAAACTCAAAGAAAGTAGGAAATCCTCCACCTAACTTGCAATTAGCTCTTAATTTGTTTTTTGTCAAATTACTAGAAAAAGTCTCGTAATCCCATTTCACCAATATTTGACAGTTTTCCTTGTTTTTTAACAAATAATTTTCTATCGAAATTTACATTTTTTTTGCAATTTTACATTTTTTCTTGTAATTTTACAAATTTCCTAGATTTTTTACAAAAAAATCTAGTCAATTTACGAGAATTTCTTGTAAGTTTTATTTTACCAAAAAAGTTGTAAATTTACAATTTTATTGGTAAAAATCTTGTAAAATTACAAAAAAGTTCGCAATTTTTACTAGAAATTCTAGTCAAATAGGAGATAGCAAAAAAATCTAGTAAAATCACGAAACCTCCATGCAAGTTTTATCGCGTCAAAAAAATTGTAAACTTGCAATTTTTATGATAAAAAGCTTGTAAAATTACAAAATTATTGGTAAAAAGCTTCTAAAACAACAAGGAATTATTGTCAAATAGGAGGTAGCAAATAAAAAAGTTACAAACTTTTCTTGTAATTTTACAAGGTTTTTTTAGTGTAATTTTATTTTTTTTTCAATTAACAATTTAAATTGAAAACTATTTAAATAAAACAAAAAAATTAAATTTTTTTTTACTGATTTCGTTATTGAAATCCTCTTTTTTATTTAAATAATTAATTAACTTTTTATTTAAAAATTATTAAACTAAATAAAATATTAATAAAAAAAAAAATTTGGCCAAATCGGGTTAACTTATTTTAGCTTCGACCTATAGCTGCAATTGACATATAAGACATTTTTTTTATCCATTCGTGGTATTCTTTGGCGGCTTTCAACAGTAACGGCCAAAATGTCAATAAAATATTTTCCGTGTGAGCAAAGTACTCATTGTTTTGCCTTATTAACAATATCTCTATGACTTGGCGGTAAATATTGCGTCGACCGTATAAACTTAAATAAAAGTGCACTCCCGTAAATGTCAGAGCTATAGAACTTCACATTAAAGTACATTGGAACATAAACTCTCATAATAAATTCTGATAGTATTTTCAGGTTTTCCGATGGTGATTTAGTTGTTACATATGATCGCAAAATTCTGCTGGCTTTTGTTAACCATCGAGAGTGGAATATTGGTCCCGGCTTTAAATATTCTTTGCTAAATCTTCAGGGCAGAAACCACTAGCAACTGCATTAGCTACAAGTTTGTTACTTTTTTTTTTTTGCTACCTCCTATTTGACAAGAATTCCTTGTTATTTTACAAGCTTTTTACCAATAATTTTGTAATTTTACAAGCTTTTTACCAAAAAATTGTAAGTTTACAAGGAGGTTTCGTGATTTTACTACATTTTTTGCTACCTCCTATTTTACTAGAATTCCTAGTAAAAATTACGAACTTTTTTGTAATTTTACATGATTTTTACCAATTAAATTGTAAATTTATAACTTTTTTGGCGAAAAAAAAACTTACAAGAAATTCTCGTAAATTTACTAGATTTTTTTTGTAAAAAATCTTGAAAATTTGTAAAATTACAAGAAAAATTCTAAAATTACAAAAAAAATGTAAATTTCGATTATTTGTTAAAAAACGAGGAAAACTGCCAAATATTGGTAAAATGGGATTACGAGACTTTTTCTAGTAATTTGACAAGATTTTTTTTTTTTTAATTACATTTAAACATAAAATCGATGAAAATAATATTTTTCGTATATTTTTTTTTAATTAAATAGTTAAATAAAAAAAAATAAAAAAAACAACCAAAAAAATACAATAATTTGATGGGCACCAGGATTCGAACCTAGGCTGCCGTACGCATTAGTTATAAAGTGTTGTCGTTATGTCGTGCTTTGTGACACATTATTCCAGGGTTCGCTTCCCGGTTTTTTTTTTAATATTTTTCATTATTATATTTTGATTTATTTTTTTTTTCCAAGTTGAAGAACTTTTTAAATAAAAAAGTAAGTTTTTGTAAAATATCGATAATTTTTTTTTTTAATTTTTTCGTTTTCAGTTTTGACTTAAGTTTTGTTAAATAAATTTTCTTTTAACCAATTTTAAAATCAATTATTTTTTTAAACTCAATTTTGAATTACAATTTAGTTAAATAATTTTTTTCTAAGTTTTACGTAGAAAAATCGTGACAATTTTAGGTTTTATAACAGTTTGACTATTATTATTTTGACATAAATCTCCAAAACCATTACTTAGGTACATAATTTTCTATAACTGAGCACAGATATAGAAAGCTGAGGAAATTTCCTTTAAAATAAGCCGTCTTCCAGCGATACAGGTCAACCATTCACCAATTGCAATGAATTGCAATGAATATTTCCAAAAAAATAACATTATTTTTGGATTTCCTGAGCACCAAATTTTCACTTAAAAAACCGGAAGCTCGATTTTGATTTTAGAACCATGGTTTCTTTGGGAAAAGTTCTTAGAATTTCTCGTAGATTACGATTCTGCTATACGCTTAATAGGCAAAAAAATTGACCCACCCTAGTGGTCATTACTAACCAATTTTAAATCTCTCTTCTCTCAGTTATTGAGGTTTATCTTCTATAAGACTTAAAAGACACATAAACGTTGATGTTATAATTAAGGAAATGTGATAACATCTGAATTCGATAAAACAGTTCATCTTAAAAAAAAGTACTTCTTCAAAAGAACTCCATTTAACATCACTGTCGTTCCTCATTCCTTTATAAAATTTAGTTTCGTTTGTCGCTCCTATCAATGAATAAATGAATGAATGATGAAAGCATAAAAAATTGAAACACGTGCAGCTTAGTTTTTTTTCGTACATACAGATTCATATATTGTTAGTTGTTTTTTCAGTTGTAATCTGACTTTGCTCTTTATACACTAAAAACTTTATCCCAACTACTTGGAAAGTTGCCCGTTAGTTTGTTAAGTGTCTGTATAAAAATATACTAGATGGACGGATGGATGGTTGGTTTGTTGGATGGATAGAGTTTAAAAAAAAAAGTGTTGTGAAAAGAAAAAAATGCAAAAAAAGACATCGTTTTATGATTTGAAATGTGTTGTGATCTTGGAAAATATAAAAGTAAGTAGTCGTCGTAGTAGTCATTTAAAGTAGCGTGCAAATGTTGGCATTGAGGTGACTCTGGTATTAACCTTTAACTGTATACATGTGCAGCTGATGAGATATGATGGGTTACTAGTTTGCTACTATTATGATTATTGTTGTTATTGGTAATAGAAGTAGGTTATTCATAAAGAGATTGTATGCAAGAAAATAATATGATTCCATTTTTGATTGTATGTAGGTATTGAGATTCATAGTTATTGTTATTTTAACTGGTAGATTAGAGAATGTAAGTTTGATGTTGGAGTCAATATCTCTATAAGGGTTCGGAAAAATGATAGCACCCATCAACTTCTGGAGACAATTTTACTTTATAGACGAAGTTTCATTTACATTCGAACGGTACCAGACCAACATCCTTCAGGAACTGCCAAGTAGAAATTGGCTAAACTCTCGATTTTTTTTAGTTTTTTAAGTCCATACCTTAAATCCGAACTTAGTTGTTCATAACATTGAAGAAGACGGATGGGTTTCTATAAATTAAACAGTTCTGTTTAAACGCAGGCTATACTTCTACTAGCCGTTCAGGTATCCGTGGAAGTCCTAAGCATCCAATGTTGATGGTTGTAACTGTTAGGAACCATTTGAAATAATAAACTAATGTATGAATGGATTTTTTTGGCAGTTTCTAAATTTTTTTTTAAAAGACATGGGTTCAAGCAGGTGTATAATGGATGAACATCTCTGTGATCAGACCGTTTATGACGTCCAATGCAAAACATGATTAAGTACGTTTCGGAACATTGGGAATTCCATTGAGACTTTCCATATATTAGACGACTTGGATAGTTAAGAATAGATGGAAAAAAAAACAGGAGAATTACGAAAAAGGAGGGTGAAAACGGGATTTTTTCGCTCTTCGATTTTTTTCGTATTTCTTCCAAAGGACCTATATAAACATTATATATGGATGGAAAGTTTTTTAGGGCCTATCAAATGGTGTGTCGAATTTTCCAAAACTCTTCCTTTTTAAGTTGGTTTTTGTCGAAAATGTGTAAAATTTTAGCTACTTTATATGGAGAAGTATATACGTACTACCCCCAAAATTATATTTAATAATCTCTTTTAAGTTTAAGCCGACACGTGTTTTTGCTTTTGGCGAAATTCCTCTTAGTTCGGCCTTTATTTAAATTTTCCCGAAAGGTCATCATTTTTCATAAGGTGGCAACCCTTTTTTAAACCACCGGTATAGCCGATAAAAGTAGTAGGTTTAACTTAGTTTTCGGTACTTATTAACATATATAAACTGCAGAGCAATCGGAGTGTAAGCTATGGGATACCTTCCTTGTGAGACCTAGTGTGACTTTCAATGCCGAACACGGTCAACTTATTAAGTGGGATTGGACGTGTCGACTTGGATAATTAAAAACGGATGAAAAACCACGAGAATCAGTGTCCGATATGGTCCTAAAGTAAGACATCAATACATATTCTGGGAATCAACAGATGAGGTGGGTTCAATTGTCTATCGTGGCATTTGGTGCTCGTCTCAATACCGAATATCAAGAGATGTACATAGATTCCGGTAGGATAAGAAAGGTTGTGTCGTTATGGAGAAATGCCAAAACAAAGTTTCTGCGAAATCCTAAAGCGACCAAACTTTTGATGTAACTTAATAGAAATGATTGCAGACTTATTATGGTGGGAAAGATAGCGGATTATTGTTGGGCAGCGACATATGACTGACTGGCCATATGTTAATTGCTAGATCCGCGGCTGCATATAATAAAAGAGCAGTAAAATCCCGAGTAAAAATGTTTGGATATATTCTTATATATCCCATTATATCCAAGATTTGAAAGATCAGTACTAATCCGAGTAAGATCAGTACTTATCCGAGATTTGAAAGATCAGTAGTGATCCGAAAAATGGATCGCTAAGAAAAGATCAGTTTTAAACGGACAATCGCATCCGAAAAATGGTTTATACAATTTGATAAACCCATTTTTCGGATGAAATTGTGTCCGTCCGATTAAAACTGATCTAATCTTAGCGATCCATTTTTCGGATCAGTACTGATCCTTCACATTTTTACTTGGGGTGTCATAATGGCAATTGTAGAAAATGTGGTAAACATAGAAATAAAGAGAATAAGGTTTTAAACACGAACGTCTCTCCCACAATGTCCCGTGTTGAGCATGATTTCTCTGATATTTAGAAAAACGTTATCCCAAGAGCTTCAGGATTGACGGTGAAGAATGAGGTGAACATTGCATTCCTTGACATAGAAGATATTAAAATATTAAATACAAAATGCTGTAAAGAAATGAACGAGAGAAAGTAAATCATTGTTGGTCTTAATAAATCCTGGACTTAAACTTCCGTTAAAAACGTAAACTACTCTCAAACGCTTCACTTTCTTAAGTGAGATAACTGCTGCATGATAAAACATAATTTTTTGATGTATGTGAAGTTCAGACATCAATAGAACAACTTTTCTCCGATTAGACTCTAGAAATGGTTTACTGTAGCCAAGCAAGTCCCAAAAGTCCATTAAAAAAAAAAAATGGAAACTGCTCTCAAACGCTAAACTTCCTTAAATGAGATAAGCAAGCAGCTTGAAACTTTGGATAGATTAGAAGTTCAGATATCAATAGAATAACTTTTCTTAAATTAGACTCTACAAATGGTTTGCTGCGGCCAAGCAAGTCCCAGCTGTCCATGTCCAAGCAATTTAAATTTCTAATGCACTGTTGTCCCCTAAAATGTTATTGCTTGTGACCGAACACATTCTAAAAGGAAGACATGCTGCAAAAGCCATAATTTTTAACAGTTATTCTGTAGTTTTCTTCAAAATTTTAGGGCTACGTAACAACCATTTACTCTATAAAGATGTTAAGATATAAAATCAACTAGTTAAATTCAAAAATAATTTCTTTTGCTTTCTTAAAAAAAAAATAACCACAAGATAAATTCACTCATCGCATTCATGCTATTCCCACAATCATTTAGTAAATTAACAATAATTTTTGCATAAAATTACATTCAGTTTTAAAATTTCAAAGGCAAGACAGAAAACATTTATGCCACAAGTATTTCAAATTTTCCAACCATTTAGACAACATGCCTCGATAGCAATACCTTACCAAATGAATACAAGTAAAATAGTAATTATCGGTTAGGATCGGCAATAAGATACCCTACGGGCCCATTATGACTTACCGACTCGATAACTGAAGCAGTGTATAATCAGAATGCATGAAGTCATTGTCTAAAGGTTTATTTACATGTTAACTACCATAGAGAAACATAGAGGTGAATGTGAAAGAAAAACAAATATGGCTATCTTTTTCTAATTTCTCACATGTACGTTGTCGATGTGAATTCGCCACACAATACATGTTTACAAGTCGTACTTTGTCAACAAATACATGTATACAAGTTGTACTTTGACAACTCAATTTTTGACATCTTCGCCTCTATGTACAATCTATGTTAACTACCCTTGACCACCCTTATCTACTATTTCCCAGCATTGGGTGATAACAATTGTCAAACTTAAATAATTTTCATACAAAATTATTTAAACCAGGAAAATCGTATCGCCAATACTGGAAAATAGTAGATAAGGGTGTTCAAGGGTAGATAACATGTAAATCAACCTTGACCTATTCGTACGGCAAAAGAGAATGAATTTTAGTGGAAATTTCCTCTTATTAAATGGACTCCATGTCTGAAAATGACATTCATACCATTTTTTAATTTTTTATTAAACATGTTAATATTAATCGCGTCAGACTGGGACCAACGGGAAAACTAAAAATATTTTTGACGGACCACCCCCTTCCCAGTTGGAAAATGTGTCCCTGAGGAAATTTACACAGTGATTCCTTAGGGAAATGTCTTCAGGTTTTGACAAATCATAGGTAATCCTTGATGACATTGTTTGCTTTAAGAGTGTGAGCAATTCCTCTAAGACGTCGAAAAGGAAATGTCTTCAAAATAGCAGTATGTTAAATTATAATTTTAAACAATTTTCAAAATAAAGTTTGGAACAAGTAGTTAGTTGTGGGACTAATAAACTGGAGGTTCCAGGTTCAAATCCAGTTAGGACTAAAAAAGGCGGAAATTTTTTTCTAAATATGAGAAAGATAATTTATGAAGGAAAATGAATAGATACATAGAGATGTCTTGTGGATGTCAGTAGTGACTCTGACATGTCACCGCGCCGTTACTGAGGAGGGCTCGAGGACATTGCCAACAGGGTTCACACACTTTTGGGGATGGTTAAAAAAATATATATTATAAATATAATTAAGAAAACACTTTTCGTAAGAGGAAGGTTATCCCCACAGACCTGGGCCCGAATTACCGCATACGTGATCGAATGAAATTTCGATACGTACAAATCTTTGGTACCAATTCAAAAATAAACGAATAATAATTTCACTACATTTAACTTTTATTTGCTTTATGGGTACAGAGCAGATTAGAGATGGGCACATGAGCAGATTAAAGCGTGACTGACGTGATTGTGAGTAAGTGTGAGTGAAGAAAAAAATTGCGTGAGTGAGTGTGTGTGAGTAAGATTTTTGCGTGAGTGAGTGTGCGTGAGTCAATTTTTTTGTGTGAGTTTGCGTGATTAATTTTCTATTCATATTTCCTTTCGTACCAAAAAAAGAAACAAAAAATTGTAAAATATGTCTTAACACAAGATTTCGTCATGAAAAAAGCAAAAAATAAAATAAAATTTCGCTGAACTTTAAATTTTACTGAAAATTTCGAAAGATTTTTAAAATTTTAGTTTTTAAAATTTTTTTTTGTATAAATAAAAGTTTCGTGAGTGTGAGTGAAGCTTTCGTGAGTGCACGTGAGTGTGAGTTGTATTAAATTTACTCACGTGATTGTGAGTGAGTGTGAGTAGAAAAAATATGCTCGTGAGTGAGTGTGCGTGATTCAAAAAATCCTGTCGTGAGTGTGAGTAAGTGTGAGTCAAAAATCACTCACGCGCCCATCTCTAGTACAAAGTACTTCATCCATGATTAGGTAGAATTATCGTCAAAATTTTATCTTCGAAAATAAAAAACGGATTTCGATAGCAAAATTTCGATATCGAATGCCGTAATTCGGGCCCTGGTCTCGTAAAGAGCACCGAACACTAAATTTTACATTGTCTGACATTGTCCTGAGCTTTATAGACGGAGATAAAAGTCCTTGAAACCCACGCAGTTGCATGATGCCCAGGTGTGAATCTGAGTAGACAAGTTACAAACTTACTTTAGCATGTGTCAGGCAGTAGTGTAGGGCATTTAAAACAAAATTTAGTATGTTATAAATTTACGAACAGACACAAGTGTTTCATATGAGCCATACAATATTAATGTCAGTCCTCCTCACTAGAAAAAAAAAAAACTTACATACTCACTCGTACAACAAAATGCGTGTGGCGTAGATCATAGCCAAACATATCGCATCCTCTCGTTAAATTTAGCAATTGTGATCAACGCCGATAGGCAAAAAAGCAATTGAAACAAGTTGGCACGCACAAGACGATCACGACGACAACGATCTAAGGCTAAAATGAAAAAAAAAAATAATAATAAAAAAGTGGAGGAGATTGTACATGATGGTACAATCTCATGTGGTAACATGGCCTTACTTCATATAGTGAAGGGGTTTAAAAATAATTTAAACTAGAGCAGAATGCGTGCATGACTTCGGCAAAATAAAAAAATAAAACATGAAATGAAATCTAATCCATATGTCCATTGCTAAAGTAACAACTACACAAAGACTAAAAAAAACAAGAAAGTTATAGTCGGTCGTGACCGACAATGTGATACCATACACCAGTGTTTTCCGGAAAATGGAACTTCGGTCTAAACGTGGACCGATTGGATCTATATTTAGATCTTTAATTAGTGTAAAGATCATGAATTTTGAGAGATTTATGTAAATATCGAGAGTGTGATTTGTATGGGGACTACAAGAAGAACTGGTCCGATTCCTTTAAAATTTAGAACAATGATTTGTGAATATAACATATGTTAACATGCCAAATTTGGACGGATACCGATTTTTTTTTTGAAATTTCAATAGGCTTCGTCCTTGGACTAAAGGAAGTTTAAATTTCATACAAATCGATTGATAACACTGTGTGACAGAGAAAAAAAACCTGGGATGCGATACTTTTTTTCTAGTAGGTGTTGTCGAGTACAACAAGACCCTGTACTTGAACTTTGCGAAACACCTTCAGAATCTTGGGTTACGGATAAAAAACCGGTTTTTCGAACTTTTTACACTTATAAGCCTTTGTTGAAAACCAACCGATTTTAAATTTATCGACGGTTTTAGAACGAAGAAAGTGAGACCTTCCGAAGATCTGAACATAATATTTAAGTAATATTGAGACAACTATGCGTATTTCTCCAGCAAACTCAATTTTTTTTAAAAATTTCTCTATTTTTCAACTTTGGAGATGTTTTTACACATTTTTTTTGTTAAGGAACCGTATTATTTATGAATTTATTAAAAAAGTATAGGTTATGCTGTCTGGGGACACCTTCCCTAGCGATTAATGTTTACAAATTTATATATTATATAATTTACACTCAAATAATAAAATTTTATATTTTTTTTTTTATTTTTCATTTAACCTAAAAGGAAGAAAATGGCATTGTTTAATCCCCTTGGTTCAACAGCAATTCAATGAACTTCATATGACGCAATAATATTCAACAAAGTTACTGGCTTATAAGTGTACAAAGTTCGAAAAACCGGTTTTTTACAGGGTTGGCAACCGATACCCACCTAGAATAACGGTATTTGGCTATTGTACCGCAACCAATAAAGATATGGACATTTTCAAAAGCGATTATGAAAGCTGATAAAATTTCTAGTATTTTAAATGTGTCACTTCGTTTTTCTACCGGTTCGTTTTAGTTATATAGGCCAATACCGTTATAATACCGTTTCAAACGGTTTTATAAATGTATTCACCTATATTTCGAAAACGAACCGGTAGAAACACGAAGTGACACATTTAAAATACTAGAAATTTCATCAGCTTTCATAATCGCTTTTGAAAATGTCCATATCTTTATTGGTTGCGGTACAATAGCCAAATACCGTTATTCTAGGTGGGTATCGGTTGCCAACCCTGGTGTTTTACCCGTAACTCAAGATTTTGGAGGTGTTTCGCAAATTTCAAGGACAGAATCTTGTTGTACTCACCTACTAGAAAAAAAGTATCGCATCCCAGGTTTTTCTGTTTCATCTATTTTTGTAATACTGTGTAATGCGATCTGTATCGTGATCACAACGTGTACATGAACAGACGGACGGGCGGTGGGTCCTGGACCAATATTTCCGATAGTTAAAAATATCAGCACAAACTCATTATACCCTGTACCACAGATTAGTGTAGGGTATAAAAACAACAAACAAACCATCATTGGCATGACCATTAAAAAGATTTTACAAAAAAAATTGTGATCGTAAAAATATTTATGCATGAAAATGTTGACCGTGCGGGTCAACCTATAAAAAGTTCTAGTAATTTTTAAATTTTAAAAATTTTATTTTTTTTTGCTTTGGATCACCAGATGTTACACAATTATCTCTGGAGAGTTTAAATCGGAATAAAAGTATCCTCTTTCTACGCCATTTACAGATGTAATTCGAAAATTCTACTTGCAATTCGAAGACTCCATTTGTAATTCGAAGATTCAATTTGTAATGCGAAGATTCTTCTTGTAATACTTAATTAAATCGAATTTCTACAGATGAAAGATTTTTCTGATTTTTGTTTTTCGGAATACCACATCGTATAAAGAGCTTTGTGGAACTCTACTTTGTTCAGAGAATATTTTAGCAGTGAAGGCGATATCTGCGCACGGACTTGTAATGAAAAACGCAGAATTCATCATTCACCTTCCGAGGTTGAAGGTGAATGGTGTATCATTTGTATTTCAGAAAATGACATCTTAAAAGTTTTATATTTGTGGTAACCGACGGGTGGAAATATTGGTTAATTAGATTTATAATGGGCCTTTAAGTTAAAATGTTGCTGACGCATATCGTTTGTCAGCAACTTCTTATCTTTTCTAGGAGTCAACGACTTCTAACCTGCTACAGATATGAAATATTTTTTATTAAGTTTTCTATGTGGCCCCCCATTTCCAAACGCAATTGTCTATTTCAGCTACAATTAAATAATATTGCACTGAAACAAACAAACACACTTCCACAACATCTTCTCCTTAGTGGACAGTAATGGAGCAATGTTAGAGTTAATAGGCTTTTTCTTAGCACATTCATTTCTTTTGTAGTATGTTCGTTTTAAAATACAACTACAAAAACTACTTTCCATGTTGAAATAAGATTTGAATCTTAGATGCTGTTAGCTGTTGTTGCACTATTCCAAACATATAATACAATTCATACATAATATACATTGCAGTACAACAGCAACAAGTGATGAATGTCTATGTTATACGATCTAATGATCTAGAAATGAAGTTAATAAATCGTCTGACTATGTAGACTGCAAACTAAATTGTACTTCACCATCATCTTGTTGGTGTCTCGTTTTGGCGGCGGCATGTCAGATAAATGAATGACCAACAAATGTTCCCTCATAAGATGAACATTTTTAAATGGTCTCTTTAGTAGAGGAAGAGACAACGGATGTTTGAATAGTTAAAAGTTGATATGATAGAGAAAGGTATGAATCATATTACATTGTAATATTAGGGAGGTTGTACGTTTTGGGAATTTAAAAGCATTTCCAAAAGGTAAGAATTGAAGGAGAGTTTCATGGTGATACTATAAGATGAATAAATTCCCAGCGAAGAGGTTATTAGAGTTTCTAATTTAGTATTCCGCCAGTTTTTAGAGATCATGCAAATTCAGTCACTTCTAAGAAATAAAAAAAATAAATGTTTGTGAACTTTAACCTCAATTTTCTCAAAAACTTGGAAACCAGGTCCCGAACTACGGCATTTTATATCGAAACTTACTTCATCGATTTTTTATTTCCGAAAATTAAAGAAAAACACCAGTTAAACCTGATCATAAATGAAGAAATGTTAACCAAGAAAGCATTTAAAGTCCAATTTGGAGTAATTATAATTTTTTTTTCAAAATTATGTACCAATGTTTGGTATCGATCACTAATTTAGATCCGTTATTCGGATCCAGTTTTGGAATCAGCATTAAAAAGTAAATCAAAAAAAGTGGTCAGATCCCAGACGCATCCGAAAATTTCACAAATAAAGCTCTTTAAAATGCACAAGAATACGTTTTTGTGAACTTTGCCTTTAATTTTCTCAAAAACCTAACGTACTAAAAATATTTGGAACCCAGATTCATAATCAGCATCGAAAAGTTTATAGAAAACAAACTGTCAGATCCCAGACCCAAAACACTTCACAAATAAGTGTTGTTCATCCCGAGAAATTAACAACATCATAATGATTATCATTTTTTTCTATCCTTAAGTGATGGAAAGAATATTTTTTTTTAATAAAAGTATTTGTATATTTTTACAACACAGCAATTTAAAAAAATGTGTTTTAAATATACCAAAATTTAAGGTTTTAACAAATTTGTTCGCGACCCCTCTGAAACTCTTCCGCGACCCCCTAGGGGGTCGCGACCCATCGTTTGAGAACCATTGGTTTAGAACAATGACAAAGAAAGTGCTCGATAGTCTTCCATGTTTCTGCATACCTTTAGTTTCAGTTAATTTTGTTAACAAATTTACGAACCTCATTGGGAATTAGGAAAAATGACTATGAGAAGAAGGTAGTAGAGTTTGTGTTCATTTAATTAAAATCCTAGATGACTGGAAGCTTATTTTACATGCGGAACTCCGACTAATAAACGATATGTTTCTTTACTTTTTGCTTTAAGGTCCATTGGACAGTCGACAACGAATGATATTGGACCTTCTAGATAGTCGAATATTATGAAGCATATATCCAAGTCTCGCTGATGAGTTCACCTATCTCAGCAAAACCCTTTACATGCCTTTATCTGTGGATCACTTATGCCCAACCCCTATTTCGAGAATGATATGATAGTTGGCGGCAATTTGAGTTTTCCGAAACATTTATTTTAGATTTGATTTCGAGGATTATCGGAATAGATAAGAACTGTGTACACTTCTCATTCGTCAATTTGCAGCTTTATTTATTGGGAGTCCCTCACTGCTTGATAAACATTGTACTTCTTCGATAGTCTTCGATTCAGTCTCAAGAAAATCTTTAGAGGTTAGTGGAAACAAACACTAAACGGATAGTAGCACATTCTTTGCTACTACCTCGCTTTGGATAGAAATTCTGAAAATATTACGTTTGTCTGCAGGAAAAACGTAAGGAAAGAAGCAGTAAAGCAAGAACATGTCTGATTTTTCCGATGTCGAAATACAATGTCTCAGGAGTTTAATAAGGAGCTAAGTTAGTTTAACTTTAGGCACTAGTTGGGTAACCCTTATTAGCATCCCTTGATGGTCTAAACTGATCTCAATTTCTTGGCTGCGCAGATCCAGTATTTAAGTTCGATAAGCTATTATTTCAATATTTCTATGGCAAACAGAACGAAATGCGATGAAACTAACACTGAGGACGCGGTCAAATACATTATTTTACACTCCCTTCTTTGGCTGGAACCCGTCTGTACGTTCTGAGCAAACACTTATTCGAGAGCTTTTAAAGTAGTTAGGAATGTCAACCAAAAGAACTTCGCATTCTGCCATCGCCGCTCAAGAAAATACACCAAACTTGGTAAATATATTAGATTAGTATGAGATCCCGAAAATACCGGGATTAAAAATCAGAAATCGGGATTTTGGTATTTGAAGCTCTACTATGTATGCTGTCTTGAAGCGTTGACAGCCACTTCTAGTCTATGTCCAAGCAAAGGACATTACACAATATAATTTTTTAAGAAAGGTGTTACCTTAATAATTTAAAAATTTCAAGTCTAACAAAATTTGTTGTTTCAATGCATGATCATCACAGCTATTATTATCATTATACAGTTCCATAGATACCAGAGTGTTGATGGTATAAAGATGATGCTTTTAAAATGTATTATTAACACAAAATCTAATTTGTACTTATACGAATGTAGAAATACTTGATATTAAATTATAGGCGCTTTCAAAATGAACAATGGAACCAACTAAACTTTTGTTAAAGACAAATCGATTGAAATTTTTTTCGGACATAGTCCCATGTGTCCATTTTTTATGAGCCGCTTTACAAAGTCTTAAAGGCGTTCCAAAGCATTCCATAGGAATCTGTAAGGTGTTTTACAAATCTGCTTTTATTTTTCAAAGGCTTTTCGATTCCCTGAAATAAGTTCTGTGCCCTTTCACAAACATGAGTCTGATGGACCGACAAGAGTAGCTCGCACATCACAATTTCAATATCATTGTCTTTAGAGGCCAATTTTTAAAGTTGGAAAAGACGGAAGCTGGAGTTGCAGAAAAGGTTATTCTCCTAAACTAATCTGCAACTTCCTACATATTCATAATTCGTTAAAAACCCATTATGGTAGTTTCCATCTGAAAGTCAGTTATTGCAACAATAAATTATTTGGAACATTTGCATTAAGGTCGTCACAACTGAAATCGGTTGTTATAACAAGCTTTTAATTGATACTACCAAAAAATGTGATTGTCACAGCCAAATATAATAGCAACAACCGAATTTTAAGTTGATACAACTAAGAAATTCGATTGGAAAATTATTTTTCTGTGTGTGGAAATATCTATAGAACAAGGACACATAACCTATATTCCGACGAGCTCCAAGAAATTAATTAAATCGGATATATATATCCCCAGCCTCTGTTAGCATCAACGCTTTGTTCTGTACGCGGTCAAGTAACTCCAATGATAAGGTTGAAGCACCCGCACAGAGAAAAATAAATTTCCAACTGAATTTTTCAGTTGTAGCAACTCAAAAATCGGTTGCTGCAACTAAATTTCGCTGTGGCAGACCAATTTTTTAGTTGTTTCAATTAAAAGACTGTTGTATTGACAAAATTTAGTTGTAACTACCGATATTTAGTTGTTTTAAACTCAATACAAATGCATCAACAGAATTTTTGTTGCAACAACTGAATTTCAGTTGGAAATTAGCAAATTTGTTTTCTGTGTGTGCCTGTGCATGGGGGTAATATTCCATTTTAGATCGGATATAGGTGTTGCAGAGATCAGCTGGAGCGAAATATCATCTACACCGTTTCAAAAGACTAAGCACTTTAATGCTTCTTTTGACACTTCAAATATGTGATTATTCCAACGGACGTCACACTGAATTTTCATACCCAGAACGTCAAGAGCTTTAGATTCCCTAACATTAATGTCACCAAAGGATAAATCAGGCGGTTCTGAAGTTCGAGACTCCAAGAATAGATTTTTAAATGGTATATTATAAGAGTGCTGTCCATTTGTCTTCTCATGACCCCAATCTCGGATTCGCTTGGTCTATGGTCAAGGGAATAAGAGTGGACAATATTAAAAAGAATAGATAGGGTTCACAGTGAGCCCAAGTAGGTCGTTAATAAACATTATGAAAAGAGATTGAACAGCGCCCTCAGGTACCCATGAATTTCGATTATCCGATAAGCTGCAATAATTTGTTTTGTATTCGCCGCCGAAAACGCCGGTAATTTGATTGAGAGTAACCTGTTCCTAGTGGGAAAACCCCCGATCGCTTACAAAAATGTTGGTCCCTTTATTGTGTCTACCTTGTAACCATATCATCATATGTATAGAAAATGACCGGCACATGTCAGTCATTTAGTCAGAAATTGTCGGCATATGCACTACATATTTATATTGATATGTATGTTTAATTTTCTTTCTTTCGTTATTGTTTTAAATCTTATGGAAAATGTTGTGTTGATAAAATGATGGCTCCTTCAATGGATGGAGTGGAATGGATGAATGAATGGACATATAGTATATAGTAGTTGCGTGTCTTAGCAAAACTATCTAGTTAAAGTGGACATATGAATAGACAATCCAGATGTACACACAGTATTTGGTATGAGTTCATTTATTTCATATGCGCATAACTGTCTGTCATCAGTTTGAAATTTTTTTTTTCACAATAGTAACTTCATTTATATCAGTTTTACATTTTTTTCTTTTGCATGAAAAATTAAAACGCAACACGAAAAGTAATATTTTTAATATGCATAAACATTCTTCTTCAATAAGTTTTCAATACTGCTGAGCAGCAAACAGCCAAAAAAACTGCATGGGAAATTTTGTTGTCTGCTTCTAGTGCTGAATTGTGAAGAAGCACTTACAGAGAAAATTCTTTTTTTGATTGAACTATCCGTATTTGCATCAAACTTTTCGAAGTCGTCTTTCTAGTCAGCCACAATTTTGAAAAAAATTAAAATTATATGTCACAAAAATTGTCTCTTTTATATATGGGGCATTCCATGTGAAATCGGACACTTTGAAAAACTTTTTTTTTAGATTTTCCCAATTTGTTTACAGTTTTTAGTACCCTTCGAAAACTCCTTCGTGGTAAATTTTCAGATTTTTTTGATGACCCGTTCAAAAGATATCGAATTTTTAAAAATTGGTAGTTTGTTCCTTTACTCAAACTTCTTTTAATCATAACTTCTTCAATAATGGTCCAAATTTCAAATTTTTTTTTTCAAAATTTTTGTTTTTTGAAGTACTTTCTAAAAAAAAATCACAAAAAATTCTTAAAAGCGCTCTAGTATGCGATTTTTAAGTTTTAAAATTTAAATCTCATTTTTGAAAATGTTTGTACTCTTCGATTTTTTTGAAATTTTTTTGTGTAAAACTTCTATCAATTCTACAAATTTTTCGCCCAGGAAGATCGTGGGATAACGATTATTACTATTTTTTAAAATTTTTTGAAAAAATTTTATTGTAATTTTCCAATCTTAAAATCATTTCTACTGCTCCAATGGTGCGTCATAGAGGGGTCCTTTATGAGACCGACCCCCATTAATTTTTACGTCTTAACATTTCTTTGGAACAAACTAATACCCTATCTCCAATTTCTAAGGGGGCTCTCACACAAAACGACATTTTTTAAAATTTGTTCCAACCGCTCTAACTGCCCTAATAGTGCCCTTAGAGCAACAAAATGTATGACCGACCCACAATATTTTTTTAGTCCAAACATTTTCTCTGAACACACCTACCCTCTATCTTTAACTGTTAAGGCGGTCCCCATACAATTTTTTTTATTTTTTGTAAATTTGTTTTATTTAATCAGCTTCTACCGGTCCAATGGTGCGTCCGAGAGGGGTCATTAGTGAGACCGACCCCCATTTATTTTTACCCTACAACATTTTTTCAAAAAATACCTACGCCCCACATTGGTTGATGTTCATAGAACGAGCGGCTAAAAATAGAAGAAGTTGTCGAAGGACAATGAAACTTGGCACATAGACATTTTTTGTTTGAATAAAGAAAAAAATGCAAAAATCAAAATGATCCGCCCACTTTTACGCCCACCTCCCATACAAAGTGAAAATTAAATTTTGACCTACTGCATTGTTTTTTGGCACATATCATTTTTAAACACTTAGAATCATTTGTGTGAAATTTTAAAAATATCCGCCCACTTTTACGCCCACTTCCCATACAACTTGTATTAAAAAAGTGACATAACTCACTTGATTTTTAATTTATCAACTAAATTTTCACAAAAAATAAATATTATAATTGTAGAATGGGCTCCTGAATATATATCCTGAAAATATATACCGGATCCGCCCACTTTTACGCCCACCTCCCATAGAAAAAAAACAAATAGAAACAAGTAAGGGTGTCAAATTCGGCTGTGCCGAATCTTTCATACCCTCCAATACGTTTAAAATAAAAAATAAATCGCAGGGGTGACCTTTTTTTGGTGGGGGGGTCGGCGGAGTTGGTGGGGGACACCTTTATCCCCGCTATATATGTTAACAAATTATTTGTTTATGATATTTACACTTAAATAATAATTTTTTATCGTTATTTTTAATTAATTTCTATAACCACGCCCCCAAAAGGGGGCGGCCTGAAAAAAATCGAATTTTCGAACCCCCTTGGTCCAAGCGCAGGTCTATGAACATAATATGGCATACAAATGATACATTTGTTGAGCAAAAATAAAAAAAAAACTCGTAAAAATATCGTATTTTTCAGGGGTCGTTTTAGTTCTTCAAGGGGGAACTTTTTTTCCCCTGTTCCGATTTTGCCCATCTTCGAACTTAACCTTAACAGTAACATAAGAGATATTCTTGCCCAATTTCAGGGGTCTAGCTCTTTTTGTTTGGACTGCATCGTTATTTCTACAGACGGACGGACGGACATCGCTAGAATGTCTTAGATTCTATAATGGATCAATATTATATATACTTTTTGGGGTCCCCGACCGTTATTTCGATGTGTTACACACGGAATGACAAAGTGAGTATACCCCCATACTGTGGTTGGAGGGTATAAAAATCAGAGTTTCTGAAACATGAACGAAAATTCATGTTTTGTTACTTTATTATTTTATAGTTTTTACTGTTTTTTTTGGAAATGAGCAGGTATGAGCAGCTGAATTTTTTTTTAACTTTTAGCTGAGACTTCAAGCTGTAATTTGACATCTTTCGTTAAACAGCGCTCCACAGCGCTAAAAAGATGCAGTCTACAAAAGTTGATGGACATTGAAATTTTGATGTTGTTTATATTTTGTTCTACGAAATTTTTTATATGGCACTTTTTACAACTTTTTTTAATGCAAATCTCATCCATGACAACTGTCATTTACGAAAATATACAACAAAGTCAAATGATAAGTTTACTTTGATTGTAACAAAAGATTGAATATACAGTAAATTTGCATGCCATTTTAAACAAGCGAACATGTATGAACTTTGAGCGTGTCTGTCCAAACAAATAATAAATATATCAGCCTAATATTACGGAATCATAATATTCAGATATCTGACAACAAAATACCAAAAAATTATCCAAATCGGCGAATATGAAAAAAATTAATTTCGGCCACTCTTCAACCAATGTGCGCCCTATCTCCACTCCCTAAGTAGGCTCCCATACAAATAACAGTTGGAGCAAATTTTATAAAAATTTAATTTTGTATGGGAGCCTACTTAGGGAGTGGAGATAGGGCGTAGGTATGTTTTGAAAAAATGTTGTAGGGTAAAAATAAATGGGGTCGGTCTCAGTAATGACCCCTCTCGGACGCACCATTGGACCGGTAGAAGCTGATTAAATAAAACAAATTTACAAAAAATAGAAAAAATTGTATGTTGACCGCCTTAACAGTTAAAGATAGAGGGTAGGTATGTTCAGAGAAAATGTTTGGGCTAAAAAAATATTGTGGGTCGGTCATACATTTTGTTGCTCTAAGGGCACTATTAGGGCAGTTAGAGCGGTTGGAACAAATTTTAAAAAATGTCGTTTTGTGTGGGAGCCCCCTTAGAAATTGGAGATAGGGTATTAGTTTGTTCCAAAGAAATGTTAAGACGTAAGAATTAATGGGGGTCGGTCTTATAAATGACCCCTCTAAGACGCACCATTGGAGCAGTAGAAATGATTTTAAGATTGGAAAATTACAATAAAAATTTTTAAAAAAATTTTAAAAAATAGTAATAATCGTTATCCCACTATCTTCCTGGGCAAAAAATTTGTAGAATTGATAGAAGTTTTACACAAAAAAATTTCAAAAAAATCGAAGAGTACAAACATTTTCAAAAATGAGATTTAAATTTTAAAACTTAAAAATCGCATACTAGAGCGCTTTTAAGAATTTTTTGGGATTTTTTTTTAGAAAATACTTAAAAAAACTAAAATTTTGAAAAAAAAAATTTTGAAATTTGGACCATTATTGAAGAAGTTATGATTAAAAGAAGTTTGAGTAAAGGAACAAACTACCAATTTTTAAAAATTCGATATCTTTTGAACGGGTCATCAAAAAAATCTGAAAATTTACCACGAAGGAGTTTTCGAAGGGTACTAAAAACTGTAAACAAATTGGGAAAATCTAAAAAAAAAGTTTTTCAAAGTGTCCGATTTCACATGGAATGCCCCATATATTTTAAGTTTATGGCGTTTCGGTTTATAAGGGTTAAAATACTTTCCTTGTAAGTTAAAACCCTTAAAAAAGGGTGTAAAAAGTGTACTTTTCTACCACGTATACTACAATCACGTAAATTAAATAAAATTTCAGTAACGGTTCGACGTGACTCACAAAAACTTGTTATTAATGAACATTTACATTAATTTCAATTCAAGGTTGCAATTTTCCTTCACTTACCTACTGCTATTCCACATTTAATCAATAAATACTTTCATGCATTTAATGAAAAATTTCCTAAACGTTTCAAACAAGCTCTACGAATATTTTAATTATTTCTATGTAAGTTTTCATTGAAACGACTTAATGACACCAGTTTTATTGATCAGTTTTAAAATCAAACAAGCTCTACGAATATTTTAATTATTTAAGTTTTCATTGAAACGACTAATGACACCAGTTTTATTGATCAAATGAAGTCTGTGTTCAAAACCGCTTTTACGAAGCTTTTTTTTTAGTGTATCAAAAGATCCCATATTTATGAAATATTAATACTACACTCAACATAAATTTTCTGTCCAATCAGCAGAAAAATCTACTGAAAATACACCCATTTTGAGCCATATGAGGAATCTGCTGATTTTAGCAGACACGGTTTGCTAAATATCTAGGTCAAATCAGCACAGAAATCTAGGTCAAATCAGCAGAGAAATCTGTAGAGACAGCAGAAAAATCTGCTGATCACAAATTAATACAATAAAATTTTCTAAGTTTTCCAAGAATAAAATTTCCAATTTTTTTTTAAGATCGAACAAAAAAACTTATATTTTTTTTTAACAAAATAGAGTTAAAACACCTCAATTCAACCGAAAAAAGTAGCATTTTTGATCTTACCCCTTTCGAATTTGATGAAACTTCGAATATAGTTGGGCCTTTACAAAAAAATCATAGTGCCAAAATTTTGGACTTCTGGTAGTTTTTCTTCCCGAGATATGGGGTCTTGAAAATTGGCAAATTCGTATATATTTGACAAAAGTGTTCTGATATAAATAAAGATAACTCGAAAAGTAATAATAATACAGGTCTCATCCAGGTTGCAATAGGTAATGAGACAGCCTTTAGAATTGCATTCCCCAAGATTTTTTATGAAAAAGGTCAAAGGTCATTGGTTTTGACCTTAATTTTTGGAGAGCTATATCTCAAAAAACGATATTTTTAAAATTTTGGAAAAAATATATGTTATTAAGGGTCACCTATAGTACTTAAGTATAAATTTTCAGGATGGAGACTTCATTGGAACTTTTAATATTAATAAAAACATAGTGACGGGAAAGAAAAAGCGGTGTATTTTCCCTAGAAAAAAATATATTTTTTTGTTGTCTTTGAGATTCTGGTACCAAAATTCACTTTTCTGAATGTTTTTGACGTGCTGAGTCCATATATGACCTTTGAACTTGCCTATCGCTATTAGTTTTCGAGTTATCTGCACATAAATGTGTGAAAATTGCTGAAATGCTATTTCTGTGTTTTTTTTTAAACATTTAGGTGCATATATCTTGAAAAGTAATAGTGATAGGCCAGTTCAAAGGTCATATTTAGACTCAGCACGTCAAAAACATTCAGAAAAATGAATTTTGGTACTAGAATTTCAAAGACAAAAATTTTGTTTTTTTTTTCTAAGGGAAATTACACCGGTTTTTCTTTCCTGACACAATGTTTCTATTAATAAAAAAAGTTTCAATAAAGACTCCATCCTGAAAATTTAAACTTAAGTAGTATAGGTGATTCTTAGCCACATATATTTTTTCCAAAATTTTAAAAATATCGTTTTTTGAGATATAGCTCTCCAAAAATGAAGGTTAAAACCAATGACCTTTGACCTATTTCAAAAAAATCTTTGGGAATGCCATTTGAAAGGCTGTCTCACTACCTATTATTTGAAGCCTGAATGAGACCTGTATAGTCATTACTTTTCGAGATATCTTTATTTACTAGTCGAATAGCCTGTCCCTGCCAGGCGGAACACCAAATCACTTTTCTCAATAGTTCTAATATTTTACCAAACTTTATAAAAAATTATGCTTGTGCTTCAAAAATTTAATATTTCTAGATTGATTTACATCAATATATTTCCCAAACTGGAAAAAAATTTAATGAGTATTAAAGGTTTTATTGATAAAATTTTAGAACTAAATTAAGCACGCCCATTTCGTCTCTCCGTCCATAAACCGGATATCAAAAATCCATCGTGTGCATCTGTCCCATGGTCACTCCTATATACATTAGGGATATAACCATTTGCATTTTTTTGCAAATATCAAAAAGGACCTATCATAGTGAGAAAGTACATGAAAAATCAATAAGAAATGTGTGCTCTTTTTTCCGCGAATGTTAAAAAAGGTTCGGCACCGATTGCGATGAAGTTTTCGTTAATATTTTTTTCAATTATTCAGGCAACCCATATTTCTAATGTTGAAAACCATACCATTATTTTATTTTTGTTTCATTTATGTTGTAAAACGACAAAAACCAAAAAAAACCGTTGAAGGGAATGATTCCCACCTCTAAATATAAAAAAATAAAATTTGTGGGGTTTTAGAAAATGCAATTGGTGCCAAAGGTTTTTTGACCAAAATGACACCGTATAACGTTTTTTGTTGTCAGTATAACATTGCCCATACCGGCATGATAGGTTCTTTTTTTGGTTATACCACTAATATACATGGCAATTTTTATCTTTCTTTTTATCATGAACGGTTTTAAAATTAGTTAAAATGTTAAAAAACACAAAAATTGTTCCACTTAAATTTTTCCTTATAATTCTCCATACACAGTTTAAATATTAAATCTGACTTCATAAGGATATGATCCATTGTCAATACTTTATGCTTTACAATTTTCAGCTTCCATTGTCATTAGGAGTTTCAGAAATAGTTTAAATATTAAAAAACTAAATTTCGCCGTCTTGCGCCACTTCCCCTGACTTAAGGGCCGAAAATCCGGCTACTTTTCTGATTATATATACAAACTGAACAAAATTCACAACCGATTTTTTGTATTTCCGCCCTTTCACTGGATATCCAGGTCAGAGTTGATCTTTGCCATAGTCCGTACCATATGTATTCTAATTTTCATCTTTCAAGGTCATAAGGTGTTATCAAAATTAGGTAAGATGTAAAAACATAATTTTTCCACGCCCATTTCTTCTCGTAATTCTCTGTCCCTACACAGAGAGAACAGTTTAGTTGTGCCAGCCGAATTTAGAGCCAACTGCATAGTTTAATAACGACAACCGAAATTTTCGGTTGCCATAACCAAAATTTGTTTTGAAAATTTAACTTCTGTTGGTCCAAATAAATTTTAAAGTATATGCTCCAGTGTCAGGACAATATGCTTGCAATTTTCGGCTGCGTATGTCATTAGGGCTTTAAAGTTAGTCAAATAAAAAAAATAAAACACAATATTGCCTTGCCCCTTTTTCCTCTCAACTCTCCATCTACATTCCAAAAATGTTAAATCGGACTACTTTAGAATATACTTCATAGTTAGGACTACATGTTAGGGATTTTCAGCTTCCGTATTCATTGGGGCGGAGCTTAAAAATACTCTAAAATTTAAAAAAAAAATAATTTTGCCAAGTCCCCTTTTTCTCGTAATTCGCCGCCCACAGGCAAAAAATCCGACTTCGTAAGAATCTGTCCCTGGTGTTTTATTATATACATGCCAATTTTTAACTTTTAAGTCCATCAATGAGATTCAAAAGGCGCTGGATACACAAAAAATAAGAGAAACACAAAAAAATTAAATATATTCTCCGCCCACAGTCCAAAAATTTAAAATTTGACTACTTCAGGATATGCTTCATCGATAGGGCTATACGCTAGAAAATTTTCAGCTTCCTAAGTCATTAGACGACTTTAAAATAAGCAAAAATTACAATTTTCATCTTCATAGATCATTGGGGGTCTTCAAACTAAATATTAAAAAACACAATTTTGCCACGCCCCATTTTTCTCTTAATTCTCCTTCCACAGTTTAAAAAATTTTAACCCGATTACTTCAGGATATGCTTCATTGTTAGAACTAAATCCTATGCAATTTTCCGCTTCCTAAGTCATTTGGGGGCTTCAAAAGTAGTAAAAATTTTAAAAATCCCAATTTTGCCACGCCACTTTTCCCTCAATTCTCCGCCCACATTGCGAAAATTTTGAATCCGACTACTTGGGAATATGCGCCATCGTTAGGACTATATTCTAGGAAATTTTCAGCTTCTTAAGTCATTTGGGGGCTTCAAAAGAATTAAAAATGTTAAAAAAATCTAAATTTTGCACTCCACTTTTCCCCTCAATTCTCCGCCCACATTGCGAAAATTTTAAATCCGACTACTTGGGGATATGCGGCATCGTTAGGACTATATTCTAGGAAATTTTCAGATTCCTAAGTCATTTGGGGGCTTTAAATTAAGCAAAAACGTAAAAAAATTGCATTTTGCCACGCCCATTTTCCCGCTTATTTCTCCGCCCACAGGCAAAAAATCGAAAATCCGGCTACGTTAGGATCTGCACCAGGTGTTTTACTATAAGCATGCTAATTTTCAGCTTTGTAGCTCATAAGTGGGCTTCAAAAAGCTCTGGATAGACAAAAAAAGAGGAACACACAAATAGGGAAATTATATATATGGGCTGTTTCACGTCAACGGGAGACCCCCCCGCCCCCAAAATTCTATTGGACGTGGGGAGTTGTATTATGGCTTAAAATTTAGCCAATGATCTCTACTTTTGAAAGCTGAGTGGCGGAAGTTGAACCCAATGGTAAGTGAGCCAATATGGCGGCGCGAATCGGGATACCCCGATCGGGATATGCTGGAAACTAATAAAGGAGTTATCGGATTTTTCTGAAATTTGTTATCAGGGGGTATATTGGGACGCTAATTTCGAATTTTCAAAAATTTCAAAAATTCAAAATGGCGGATCCAATATGGCGGATGATTTTTTCGAGGTTTTCGCATTCAAACAAAATTCGGTTCCCGGGTGTATTATGGGTCACTAAACACGATTCTGAATTTAGATTTCCAAAATTCAAAATGGCGGATCCAATATGGCGTTTATTTTTTTGTTTTATTGTTTCGATTTCCTTGAAACTTGTTATCTGGGGGCTATTTGAGACGCTGATTTCGAATTTTTATTTAGATTTCAAAAATTCAAAATGGCGGACTCAATATGGCGGATGGTTTTTTTTAAGTTGTCGCATTCAAATAAAACTCGGTTCTCGGATGTATTATGGGTCACTAAGCACGATTCTGAATTTAGATTTCCAAAATTCAAAATGGCGGATCCAATATGACATTATTTTTATTTTTTTTTAATTTCGATTTCCTTGAAACTTGTTATTCCGGGGTTATTTGGGACGCTGCACAGTGATTCGTTCCCATATATCGAGTGGGCAAAAATAGAATATTGGTCGCAGATTTCTGAAATTTGGTACACAAGCATTAAATTATCTAATCAAGAAAAAAACGAGTTTTTGGAAAAATCGGAGCAAGGACACGCCTACCCCCCATATATCTTGAAATTTAAATATGTGATTAAAACTACAAAAATGGTCATAAAATTCCAAAACTTTGTCATTGTTACCAATTTTGATATAGTATTTTATGTGTAAATTTTTTTCTAGATTGAAGCAAGGACTCGTGTGGCTGCCATATATCCTTTTTCTTAAAAATATTGTAAATCGCTCAAAAATTACTCGATACCCTTGAAATTTTTTGTAAAAATTTGAATACGTGATGTCAACGTGTGTGCCAAATTTCGCTGAAATCGGTTCTGTAAAACAAAAGTTATTTACATATCCTTTTTAAAAACTGCAATAAAGTGTTAATATAGTTTAATCACAAAAATAAAATAGAAAGAGTTGTCAACGATTTTCCAAATTTGGTACGCAGGCACAAAATTAATTAATAGAAAAAAAATAAAAATTTTGAGCAAATCGATCGAAGGACATTTGTACCTGTCGTATATCCTGAAATTTAAAAGTGGAGTTTTAGCCACAAAACTTGATATAAAATTACTTAACTTAGTTATTGTCTTAGAAATTTAGATAACTATCGACGTACAACATTTGTATTTTAATCTGAGCAAGGACTCGCGTGGCTGCCATATATCCTTTTTCTTAAAATCGCTGTAACTATTTTAAAAATCTTTCAATTGCTATCAAATTTTATATATAGATTAGATCAAATGGCGTTAATAAGTGTGCCAAATTTCGTTGAGTTGGTTGCGGTAACAAAAAAGCTGTTAATATATCCTTTTTTTAAGTATAGTCAAAAATATAAAAATACATAAAAACTGATAAAACAAAACATTCGCAACACTTATTTTCTATTGCACTACGAAAATAAGTTTATTCAATATAAGTTTTAAGTGAACACGTTTAATACTTGCTTTATTTCTAAGTATATACCCCTTTAATAACAAAAAATTAAAAAAAAAAAAAAAATTTTTGGGTACTTAAAATTTTTTTTTTTTTAATATTTTTCAAAAACTTAGTTATATTTATTATTTGATCTTATAAAAAACAGTCTTGGATGTTAAAAAAATCAATAAAAAATAATTTTTAAGCACGAACTTTTTTATGTATCACACTAAAATTTTTGTTTTTGATTTGGGATACCAACGAAAATCAAATACTGGTTTTTAAGCAAAATGGCCCACTGTATACTTATTTTATCGAATTCTTTACTATAAATTTATGGTATACAAAACAATAAATTCCTTTATATAAAAAAACACTAAAATGTTGATGTATTTTTTAAATTTATTTACAGTAAATAAAATAAATAATAAAAAAAAATAATCCAATTTTAGATTTTTTAAAAATTTTTTTTTTTCAACTTAAAAAAAAAAACTTAGTTATTTTTATTTTTTGATCTTATAAAACATAGTTAAAGCTACAAAAAAAATAAAAAACAAAAAAATTTTATTCACGAACTTTTTTTATGAAGGCCATTAAAATTTGGTGATTTTGGGGATTTTAGTAAAAGTCATAGATAACTTTTAAAGCAAAACGGTCCACGTACTGCATAATTTTTTTCTGATTTTTTATTATATTTTTACAGAATGCTATATAATATATCAATGTGCAAAGAAAAAATACTTAATATTTGATTTTTTTCTAATAATTTTTCCATTAAAAATATAGCTTTTGAAAAAAATAAAATAAAGACACATAGAAACCCTAACTTTTTTCCAACTTCAGACAAAAACTTAGTTATTTTTATTGTTTTGCCTTATAAACCATAGTCCAAACTATCGAAAAAGCAAAAAATATAATTTTTTGACTCACGAACTTTTTTTATGGACTCCATCAAAATTTGTCAATTTTTGGGGATTCGGTAAAAAAAATACAGATTTCAGAGCAATACAAAAATGTATTTTAAGATTAATTCAAAAAAATTTAAAATTCAACTGTTAGCAAATATATTTAAGTAACTTTTGCAACAAAAAGTTAGTTGATTTTTTTAAAACTCGATTTTTTATAATTATTTTAGTAAACCTATAAAATTCAATTTTTTTGTTTACACACAATAGCGTAAAAATTCCATACTTTAGCGCCCTCTTGAGGCAACATATGACTTCTTAAAAATCAGAAAAGCACATATTTTTTTTAGTTTACTATTAAACTATAAAAATACAAAAAATCATCAACATTGAAGACATACTTCTTTTTTTGATTTTTGCCAATGAAACGAATCACTGTGCGCTGATTCCGAATTTTTATTCAGATTTCAAAAATTCAAAATGGCGGATCCAACATGGCAGATGATTTTTTTTTAATTGTTGCATTTAAGTTAAACTCGATGCCCGGGAGTTTTATAAGTCACTTAGTACGAATCTGACATTAGATTTAAAAATCGTTATTAAAAAAAAATAAGAGCCATGTTGGATCCGCCATTTTGAATTTTGAAAATCTGATGTCAGATTCGTACTAAGTGACTCATAAAACTCCCGGGTGTCGAGTTTAACTTAAATGCGACAATTTCAAAAAAAAATCATCTGCCATATTGGATCCGCCATTTTGAATTATTGAACTCTGAATAAAAATTCGGAATCAGCGTCCCAAATAACCCCGGAATAACAAGTTTCAAGGAAATCGAAATTAAAAAAAAAAAAAATAATGTCATATTGTATCCGCCATTTTGAATTTTGGAAATCTAAATTCAGAATCGTGCTTAGTGACCCATAATACATCCGAGAACCGAGTTTTATTTGAATGCGACAACTTAAAAAAAAAAACATCCGCCATATTGAGTCCGCCATTTTGAATTTTTGAAATCTGAATAAAAATTCGAAATCAGCGTCTCAAATAGCCCCCAGATAACAAGTTTCAAGGAAATCGAAACAATAAAAAAAAATAAACGCCATATTGGATCCGCCATTTTGAATTTTGGAAATCAAAATTCAGAATCGTGTTTAGTGACCCATAATACACCCGGGAACCGAGTTTTATTTGAATGCGAAAACCTCGAAAAAATCATCCGCCATATTGGATCCGCCATTTTGAATTTTTGAAATCTGAATGAAAATTCGAAATTAGCGTCCCAATATACCCCCTGATAATAAATTTCAGAAAAATCCGATAACTCCTTCATTAGTTTCCAGCATATCCCGATCGGGGTATCCCGATTCGCGCCGCCATATTGGCTCACTTACCATTGGGTTCAACTTCCGCCACTCAGCTTTCAAAAGTAGAGATCATTGGCTAAATTTTAAGCCATAATACAACTCTCTACGACCAATAGAATTTTGGGGGCGGGGGGGTCTCCCGTTGACGTGAAACAGCCCATATAGATGTCAGAACACTTTTGTCAAATATATACGATTTTTTTAATTTTCAAGACCGCATATCTCAAATACTGGAATGACCAGAAGCCTGAAAAATTGGCAAAATCTCTTTTTTGTTAAAGTAAACCCCAGTACTTAAATTCATTTAATTTGGAGGGGGTGCGGTCAACTCGTCGGTTGAATTGAGGTGTTTTAGCTCAATAACTAAATATTTCTGTTAAGTTAACAAAACAATCTGCAGTTTTTTTTTTTTAATTTTAATAATTTTTGGTCCTTACCTAGGCTGACCATTCGTACTGATTTGATCAGTACATGTACTGATTTTTGATCAGGTGTACTGATCAAAAAACGTTGTACTGATTTGTAATGATTTTTTGAAATATGTACTGATTGTACTGATTTTTGAACTTTCAACATAAAAAAATATTTTCATTCGAAAATTCTACATAAAAACTTAAATTTCCATATAAAAAGTCGTCAGGGTAATTTTTAACAACTAAGGTCTGACAACAAGATAATTTAAATTAATTCTAAGGAGCTTAGAGTTCCTACATCAAGAGGTTCCTTAACGCAGAAATGTATCTGAGCATGAGATTATTTTGATCTTCATAAATTTATATAAAAAGACGCACAAAATCTTTGAGGTTTTTTATAACGAAAAGTTCACGGTAAAATGAATTTTCTATATTTTAAGAAAGATAACGTAATTGCACGAATCCAAATTATTCTGAGATGTTCGATGAGGTAGTATCATCAGAATTTATTGGAAAAAGAGCTCAGAGCATCAGGGCTATTTAAAAAAAAAAACATGGAAGTGATATCAAAACTAAGCGAAAAAGGTTTTCTTAAAACCTGTGGGTTTTTGTAATATTTATGCACTGAAATGGAGCTGTTTGAAGCCAACTAAATTTTACGCAAAATAACGACAACCGTTATGACAGTTGCTTTTAGCAGTTGTTTTTCAACAGTTGTTTTTACTGAAATACTAATTGAGTTTGTTAGTTTATCCAACATTTTTTGAGTGTTTTCAAAAAACCATCAGTGTTTTCCCATAGCAAAGAGTTTTCAGAGAGATATTTCTAGAAAATAAAAAAAACAAACAAAAAAACTTGGACGTACTTATTTGAGTTCGGAAAAAATGGTCACCCTACCCTTACCACAAGAAAACAAAAAGTCTATTTTAACAAAAGTTTTATTTTAAATTTAAAATTTTTAATACATTTTTTGAAAGTCGATTTAAAAAAAACATTTTGTATGGAAATAAAATTAAAAGCTGATTTTAAATATATTTTATTTTTCTATGGTAAGGCTGTTTAATTTAAGGATTATAAATTTCACAAAAAATTAAAAAAAAAACACATCTTAAAAAAACTTAGAACGTTTTTTGACAAAAAACATCAACAGACTTTTTTGTACACTCAAAAAAAAAACTTTGTAAAGTTACCAAAAAATCTCGTGATTTTACGAGGCTATTCTCGTAAAATAGGACGTAGGTAAAATTCTCGTAAAATTACGAGGATTTCCTCGTAATCTTGAATGCGCCAAAAATTGGTAAAATAACCAGTTTTATTGGTAAAAATATTGTTTTAAAACCAGAAAAATAAAAAAATGGTAAACTTACAAGAAAAAATGGTAAATTTACAAACCAAAATGGTAAATTTACAAAAAAAAAAAAAATTTGTTAAACAACAAAAATCCTCGTAATAATTTTTGTAAAATAACTGTTTTTTTGTAAATTAATTAGAATCCTGTAATAAATTTTTCAAAATTTTGTCATCTTTTTTTTAATATTTTCCAATAAAAAAAAAATCGTCCGGGACTTGGAAAATTTTTTAAAAAAATAGAAAATTTACAAAAAAAAATGTTTTTTTTTTGTTAAACAACATAAATCCTCGTATAAGATCATTTTTGTAAAATAACAGTTTTTTTGTAATTCCACTAGAATCCTCGTAATAAAAACTTTGTTGTAAAATTACAGTTTTTTTTGTAAAATAACCTTTCAAAATGGTAGAATACAATTACGAAAATAAACTTGTAAAATTACCAATAAAACTGTTGTTCTCGTTTGAGCAAAGTACAAGGTTTTTTGTTAAAAAACAAGGAAAATTGTTAAATATTGGTAGAACGGGATTACAAGGCATTTTACCAGGCGTTTTACCAGTTTATTTTTTTGAGTGTAAATAACAAAATAATCTGCTAAAAATCTGCACAAAAATTTTATTAAATTCAGCAAATAAAACCAGTAAAATTGCAAAATAATTTCTGTTATTTTCTAAAACTGAATGGCAGAGAATTTACTTAAAATATCCATTTCAGCAGAAAAATCTGCTAAAAGTTTTGCTAATTCAAATTGAAAGTCATTTTACAGATTTTTTGACAGAACTTTTCTTTTGAGTGTGGTCGTTTTAATAATGAAGTTAAATTTAGTTTTATTGTTAAATTATTAACTTAAAATGTAAACAAAAACAACCTTTTGTAGAAGTTAAAAAATATATCATTCAAAATACGAGAGATCGCCACAAAACTGGACTTAGGTACTCCGATTAACTTTATATTATGCACACGGATACTTTATGGAGCCATTTTGGCTTTTGCATTTAAAGTTTAAAAAAAAATTGAAAATTCGCGATTTTATTAGCGTTTTAAATTTTTCAAAAAATGAAAAAAATGCAAAATGTAGTCAAGTTTGAAGAGCTATATTTCCTAAAGTATATATCGGATTTCAATTCTGTTCAACGCATTCGAAAGGTATACTCGTCTTCTTTATAACTAATATTTTTTAAAGAAAAAATTGTGACTAAAAATGCAGTTTTAAGACAAATGCAATTTTAAAATGCATTTTTTAAAACTTACTACATCTTCGATTTTTAAAAAACCAACATTTTTGAAAAGATTGCAATTTTTACATTAAATATAGCTAACAAATACTTTGGGACACGCATTCGTGCTATTTTAAACGATTTTATGAAAAATGTCTTACTAAATTTTTCATACAAAAAGTTCAAAAAATTTATTTTATTTAGTATTTTAAAAATTTGTATTATTGTTGAAATTTTTTCAAAAAGTATTCCACTTCAATACTCTTCATTAATAAAAGTAAGTATCGCATTTAAGTAACTGTCTTAAAAAGTTGTTTACAGATTTAACTGTGTTTTCTAAAATTACCTTCTGGAGTTAATAACACACAAAGTTGCAGGGTAAAATTTTGTAGAAAACATATTGCAAAAATTTTTTTTGCAGCAAAACCGATCAAATTTAAAGAAAGTAAGTAAATAAAGAAGTTTTAATCGCGGTATTAATATCTCGTTATTTTTTTACAGAAATCGCAAAGTTTTTAGCTCGGACTTTAAAAGTGCAATTTTTGGCAACAAAAACACTACAATTGCAAAAAGTGAATTTACAATTTTATTGCATTTTTCCCGGAGAATAATTTTTCAGCCTTACCACAAGAAAAAAGTATAAATTTAAAATGAGCTTTTAATTTTATTTCCATACAAATTGTTTTTGTTTTTAAAATCGACATTCAAAAAATGTATTGAAAATTTGAAATTTAAAATAAAACTTTTGTTGAAATAGACTTTTGGTTTGTAAGGGCCTTTGTCTTTATTCTTATATCATATTTCTGATTATTTCATTTTTTTTTTTTTTTTATTTTCGTCGAAGAATATGCATAGTAGTGGGACACCCCAGATTCAAAATCAAGAAAGAAATTTACGAAAACTTAAATGCATCATGTAAACTAAATGCATCTTAAAAATTCTAATTGAAATGCATTGTATTATTTTAAAACTGATAATTTTAGAAAACACAGTTAAATCTGTAAACAACTTTTTAAAACAGTTAAATGCGATACTTACTTTTATTAATGAGGATTATTGAAGTGGAATACTTTTTGAAAAAATTTCTACAATAATACAAAATTTTAAAATACTAAAAAAAAAAAATTTTTTTTGAACTTTTTATATGAAAAATTTAGTAAGATATTTTTCATAAAATCGTTTTAAATAGCACGAATGCGTGTCCCAAAATATTTCTTAGCTATATTTAATGTAAAAATTTCAATCTTTTCAAAAATGTTGGTTTTTTAAAAATCGAAGATGTAGTAAGTTCTGAAAAATGCATTTCTAAATTGCATTTGTCTTAAAACTGCATTTTTAGACACAATTTTTTCTTTAAAAAATATTAGTTATAAAGAAGACGAGTATACCTTTCGAATGCATTGAACAGAATTGAAATCCGATATACACTTTAGGAAATATAGCTCTTCAAAGTTGACAACATATAGCATTTTTGAAAAATTTAAAACGCTAAAAAAATCGCGAGTTTTTAATTTTTTTTTGAACTTTAAATGCAATTATCCAAATTGCTCCATAGAGTATCCGTGTGCACAATATAAAGTTAATCGGGGAACCTAAGTCCAGATTTATTGCGTTTTCTATTGATTTCTCGTGTTTTCAATGATATACATATAAACAGAACCACAAAAACCGCAATTGCCTTAATAAAAACCTTCATTGCGTTAATGACATTGAATGAGGTCATACAGAAAAGTTTGTTGTAAAGTTTTTATAAATACCAACAACAGAAAATTTGTTAAACAATGCTAAATTGCAATTCAACCGGTAGCATGACAAGTTTTTTGCATATTAACATATTCTATAGAAAAACGCCAAACCAAGAAATTTATGAACAAAGCATCCAAAATTAATTTTTATATCAACACTTTCATTTTATCTAATTAACCAAAAACATTTTTTTTTTTGGGGCACTACTTCAATTTTTTCATGGAATCTGAAATTTTGATCAAGGACTACGATTAGCAACATGCACTGCAAATGTTGTGCAATCATAATAAACCATCAAGTAGCATGTTGTAGCAATAATAATCAAATGAATGTGAAACATTCAATAGATCGAACGATCGATCGTGTATAAACACCTTTATTTTATGGCCTGCTTTTTTTCTGCATTTTTTTTTGTCAAACAGTCCAGGCCACAAAGTGATTGTGATCATTATCAGGAGTTACTGATTTGATTTCTTAACATGATTACTACTTAATATTATTAAGTTTACTGCATGTGATTGGGTTAGTTAGTTGCTTGGTTATTTGGTACTGGCAGTATGTGGAGAATGTGAATGTCTTTCATGTTTAAATCTTGAAAATTTTACATTTACAATTCACTGATCAGTTTCTGTTTTATTATTTTTTTCCTTCTTAAAGATCTTTATCAGAAATTCGCAGAAAAATTCTTACACGCAAAGCTTAAACAGCATTTCGAATTTGTATTAAGACCTTTTTTGTTTTTTTCTTTTGCCACCACCAGCATCAATAGCATTTAGTCAAGCTAAATCGCTATATAAACACTGAAAGAAAGAGGTAGCCGTTAATCTTATAGAAGGTTATTAAGATTTAACATCAAATGTTTTTGAAAATCATAATCTACAGCGCTCTTTTGGAATACATCTTCCTGGTTGCACAAGGGCATTTTGATATTGTTATGTGGAGTTGATCTTGGTATCAACTTACTGACTAAAAATCTTTTAGTTTGCAATTTGGGATACAACAAAAGAAGGAGTTATTGTACTTCTTTGGACAATGTCCTTAGAGAAGATTTACTCACCCATTGTGACATATCCCAATATGCCACAAGGGTTCAAGTAACCCCGTTATAGGACATGCATAGTAAAAGTAACAATTTCTGGTTTCGATTCTTCAGATGTCTGCCGTTGTAGGGTATACATTAGAGTGGCCCGAATAATGACTTTTTTCGAATTTCGTCGATCGCCGGGCAAATTTTGGTTCGTTTTGGTCTTAAAACTCTTTGTTTGAATTTTTAGCCAAATCGGACAAAATTAACCCGTGCCTTTGGGAGGTTAAAGTTTTGCCCCAAAAACCATTTTTCCCATACAAATCAAAAATTGTTTTCTTAATTAGCTTATTAACGACCAAAAATTTCATTTTGGTGGAATAAACCCTTCTGCTCCAAAATTGACTTCGAAAAAAATTTAGGGCCGTTAGGGTCCTAGTAGGACCGTCCTACTCTAAAAGTTTTAAACTTTTTTTTTTAGTTTTTTAGTTTTTACATGAAAGGATTTTAGCTGAGATGTTGCTTTTAATGATACATATCCATAAAAAAATATTATTCCTATCTGTGGCATTTTTATCGTGTTCTGAAATGTATAAAAACAGATAAAAAAAATCGTTTTTACCCTTTTTCAAATATTATGTATTATCACAAAAAATTACTTTTGCAAATTGCCTGGAAAATTATAGTTCGTTTTGGTCTAAAATATCTACGTTTAAATTTTTAGTCAAATCGGAAAATTTTAACTAAAAACCAAAAAAAAATATTTTTTTTTTTGGTTTTTACATATTTTTTTTACATATATTTTAGGCCCCTAAAACATACATAGTTTTTTAGTGCATGAAGGTCCCTGGTTATAAGTAAACGAAAAAAGGACATTTTCGACTTCCTTACATGTCCTGATGGTATCTCTGATCGTATCAAGTCCGTTTTTTTTTTTTGCAAAAGTTAGGTAATTTTATAGGAAGTTTGAATAATAAAAAAATATGAATGTTAAAGTTATTATTTTTATTCACACACACTTTTCCAATATTTAAAAATTTGTCGGTTTTAAGAGCTTGGTCCACAAAAATTAAAAATGCCTATATCTCGAGAAGGCGACTTAATACGATTTTTCTGATATCAGATTCGTGTTTAGGAGGCAAAAATACTTTAGAAAATGTGCTTTAGGGGCCTATTCACAAAAAAAGTCATAACTCAATCATAACCATAGAAAAGATTAGAAGGTACGCAGTGTTGTATTTGATGTATTTTCCAATATGGTGGCAAAATGCTTGTTCTTCCTCATCTTACACGCATTTAATATCAAATTAGATTCAATGTTTATAAAAAATGGAAATTGTCTTTCATTTAATTAAATTTATTATTTATTTTGCTTTATTCAACGTTATTTTAAAGATAATACGCACTATTTATAGTTTAAAAAACTTTTTTTCTTTTTTTTGTTGTTTGCTTTGTTGTTGTTTTTCTTTATGTTGCATTGTTTTTATTAAACGTCAAAAGTTACATAATGTGCTGTCACTAATACTTATTCAATCGAAATACGACTCTGTTTCATTTCTATTTTTTCTATGATCATAACTCAATTTTTTCCATGTGGTTGTTGTAAACAATCATAAAAAAATTCAAATTTGGTTTGAAAATTTCCAAACAATAAAGACCTGCTACCCACATCGTCTCAATATTGACAAATAATTTTAAATTTTGAGACCTTTTATGATTGTGTTTACAACAAACACAGGGAATATGAAGTTTGAAAATAATAAAATTAGTCATAACCAGTCATAACTGTCAATAACTCGGGAAATATTGGCCCGATTTGACTCGGAGACCTATAAGTCCCAACTTTATATGCTCTTTCAGAATATGTAACCCAAATTTTTACCCCTTAAAAAAATATTTTTCGACAAACTTGGCAACTCTAGTCAGTGCGTAGAAGAAATATGGTAAAATCGCTATAACTACTGGACCGATTTACAAAATTTTGGCGTCAATGTGTCGAGCGTGAAATTCTAAATAATATAGCTATTAAAAAATAACAAAAATCAATAAAAAATATTTTGGCAAAAAAAAACGATGGGCTTTTTTTGTCAAAAAACTTTTCGATTTTTTTTCCTACTATTTTGTTACCTATTTTATGTAGAATTTCACGCTCTATACATTGATGCTAAATTTTTGTAAATGCGTCCAGTAGTTTCGGAGACATAACGATTTTAAGATTTTTTCGATTTGAGAAAATTTAAAATTTCGAATTCTCTCAAGGGTTGCCACAATTTAGTTTTTCGTCAATAACTCGGGAAATATTGGCCCAATTTGGCTCGGAGACCTATCCGTCCTAACTTTTTATGCTATTTCAGAATATGTAACCCAAATTTTTAAATCGTAAAAAAAGATTTTTCGACAAACTTGGCAACCCTAGTCAAAGCGTAAGAAAAAATATGGTAAAATCACTATATCAATGTGTCGAGCGTGAAATTAAGGCGTGATTAGACGAGAGAGAATTCCCCTACACGCAAAAAAAAATCTGTGTAAGATTGAGCAATCCTACTTGGTAAAACTTTTTTCATACCAAAAAAAATGTTTACCAAATTTTTGGTAAAATTTTTAAAGTAACATAATTCATTTTTTATGTAAAATAACCAAGTAGCTTGCACAATAACGCAAATTACTTGCGCAAAAATTTATCAAAAGAAAACAACAAAAAAACAAATACAGACCGCCATTTTCATTTTGTATTTTTGTGTGCGTTGTTCGTTTATTTTTTGTGTTATAAAAACGTAAAAAGGAAATTGATAAATAAAATTAAAAAAAAAATAAATAAAAATAAATAATTAGTTTTTTAAAAGATAAATAAATGTAAGATAAAAGTTAATTTTGCTTTCATCACTTAAAACACCATTCATTAAGAAAACCCAATGGAGTCCTAGACGTATTTTTCGATGAATAACAAATGGAATGATAAAGTGGGTATACCCGCATTCCGAAGACACCAATAAGTTTTAATAGATTTTTAGTTAAAAATTAGTGTTTGGTAATAATTTTATATTTTTACAGGGTACTGCTAAATAAATTTTTGAAGCTATGGTGGATCCTTCACTACAATAAAGAGCGTGGACACCAGTCCTGCCATGAGTTATAAAATTAAAACCTAAAAACGCAAAGCCAAGGGAGTCCAGAACTGTTTTGATGAGTTACAAATGGAATGACCAAGTAAGTGATCCTCCATAACAAGAGACCAATGGGGTTTACCATTTAAATTAAAAATTTATGTTTTGTAATAATTTTCTATTTTTACAGGATACTTTTAAATAAATTCGTGAAGCTATAGCGGATCCTTCACTTCAAGAAAAAGCGTAGGCAGCAGCATAGAAAAGATTAGAAGGTACGCAGTGTTGTATTTGATGTATTTTCCAATATGGTTGCAAAATGCTTATTCTTCCTCATCTCACACGTATTTAATATTAAATTAGATTCTTTGTTTATAAAAAATGGAATTTGTCTTTCATTTAATAAAATTTATTATTTATTTTGCTTTATTTAACGTTTTTTTAAAGATTATACGCACTATTGATAGTTTAAAAACTTTTTATTTCTCTTTTGTTGTTTGCTTTGTTGTTGTTCTCCTTTATGTTGCATTGTTTTTATTAAACGTCAAAAGTTACATAATGTGCTGTCACTAATACTTATTCAAGCGAAATACGACTCTGTTTCATTTCTATTTTTTCTATGGGCAGCAGACACTGGAGAAAATTGTACATAAAGGGTCAGTTGGTCGGTGGTAAATTAAACCCTACACAACATTTATTATATTAATATGGATTTATTCTGTGAAAATTTTAAATTCAATAAATATACAAATTTTTACAAAAATTTACTAGAAAATTTATTTTAGCATAAATGTGGTAATTTTTAGCATTATTTTTAGTCACCTTTTCTAATGGTATTGGTATATTTCACCATATTTCTTTTGGTATATTTTACCAAGTTTTTGCTTAAATAACATTAGCATTTACTTCAAAATTTTTTACATAAGCGTTTTGGCTAAATTACGAAAACTACTTCGTCGGTTGTAGTTTTAGCGTGTAGATTTAAAGTAAAGAACAACTCTGTGGTATTTTTTAAAATTGGAATGTCAAATAAATTTTATCATATATTTTTAATTTACTTTAATTCGGTTTTCAATCTTCAAATTATTGACTAAATGTGAGAAAACAAATAATAACATAACGAAAATGGAAAGCAAAAACAAGTATTAAAGAAATGAGATTTGACACAACAATTTTTAAAGTCAAAAGTATATTCCCACAGAGTTGTGTTTTTCTTTAAATCTAGGGGTTTTCTTTCCCATCTAAACGCGCCTTTAAAAAATAACAAAAATCAAAAAAAAAAAAAATATTTTGGCCAAAAAAAAAGATGGATTAACCACTGCTTTTTTTGTCAAAAAACTTTTTGATTTCTTTCCTATTTTATGTAAAATTTCACGCTCGACACATTGATGCTAAATTTTTGCAAATCCGTCCAGTAGTTTCGGAGATATAACGATTTTAAGATTTTTTTGATTAGATAAAAATGAAAATTTCAAATTCTCTCAAGGGTTGCCACAATTTAGATTTTCGTCAATAACTCGATTAAGTTTTTTTTTTATTTGATAAACTCCGGAAATATTGGCCCAATTTGGCTCGGAGACCTATCCGTCCCAACTTTTTATGCTCTTTCAGAATATGTAACCCAAATTTTTACCCCGTAATTTTAACAAAAAATCATAGAAATTGGAACAAAAAAATGAATGAAAAAAATATGAAAATTTGGTTCAGAATTGTAACTTATTTTGCAAATATTTCTGGATATACTCAATGCATTTTGGATTTTAGCCGCAGGTTATTTTTATTGGAGTGTCTACTTTACATATCTGCTTTGAACAGGAAGTGTCTTGCAAAATTCGAATACTTATGAGGGCATACCAAATAAAAAGGATATTTTGAACTTCCTTTTAATGTCCTGATGGTATCCTTGATCACATCGAGTCCGGATTACTTGCAAAAGTTAGGTAATGTTATTGGGAATTTTAATAAAAAAAATATGAAGAACTTTAACATATACTTTTCCAATATTAAAAAAATTGTCTGCTTTGAGGGCTTGGTCCACAAAAAAATAAAATGCCTATATCTCGAGAAGGCAATTTGATACAACTTTTTTGGTGACAGATTCGTGTTTAGGAGGCCAAAATTCTTTAGAAAATGTTTTCAAAATGTTTGTGGAAAAAACATGTTGAGAAGTGTTATCTTTCTTTGTCGTGGTTCATCGCTATCAACTCTTAACTGCTTTACCTTATGTACTGGAGATAGGCGCTGGTCATGTACGCGTGTGAGTGAGACTGACAAGGAGTCTCCTTAGTGTCACCCTCCGATCTTCATGAAATTTATATATGTTGTTCAGAACGAAAATTAATTCGAGACGTATTTTTTTAGCGGCCCAAACTCATTTTTATGGGGGGTCGATTTGTGTGAGAGGATTTTGAACTTTTTCAGTTTTTTACAATTTACGCCTATTTACTCAAAATTAATAAAGGCATATTGGGTATCAGATTAAAGGTATTTAAAGTAGAGTTTGCGTGACTCACGTGTGAGCGTGATTGAATGCGTGAGTCGTGAGTGCATGATGATCAATTGTTTGTACTTTCTTGGAGTGAGTGTGAGTAAAAACCATATGCGCAAGTTATTAGTGAGTGATTCGATTATTATTTGCTTGAGTGTGAGTCAAAATCCACTCACGCCTATAAAAAAATGTTGTTTTGAAAAAAAAAAAAAATAAAAACAGTTTGCAACTTAAGGAGTTTAGATGTGTCAAAAGCCCTTTCGTCTTACCACCATTCATTTTTAGAATTTTTTACAAGCTCAATATTTGGAAACTTTTCAAGTTTTGCTATCACAAAAAAAAACTCAAGTGTTCCATCACACAAACGTTAGGTTACCCAGACAAAAATGTTCCAACATTTTGGTAGGGACTGAATTGTTTACCAATCTCTATTGGTATAAAATCTCACATTTCTTTCAAACAATTTCTTTAAGTGTACCTTCAGAGATAGTCAATCTTTGTCTCCATTCTAAAATAGCATTAACAAAAAAAATCGATATTGACTGTATTGATAAGTGACCAGTTAAAGTAAAACAAAAATGTTTCGCTATAAACGCTGCAATCACGCAAACATTACGAAAAAGATCATAATCTCAAACACACGATCTCTTTTTATTTTGTGTATTTTTTGGCCAAATGTTTTAAAAAGGGTTGTGTCCTGGATACAATAACGCTATTACGAGTATCAATAAAAAACAATCTTTAAACAATGCGTGTGCCATGATCTTAATCGTTTTCCAGGTCGTTTTGTTAGTTATATTTTCGTGGGCTCTCCTCTGTGCACCAGGTAAGGGTTAAGATTTCTGTTTGTTGAGTTCATATCAGGGTTGGCAACCGATACCCACCTAGAATAACGGTATTTGGCTATTGTACCGCAACCAATAAAGATATGAACATTTTCAAGAGCGATTATGAAAGCTGATGAAATTTCTAGTATTTTAAATGTGTCACTTCGTGATTCTACCGGTTCGTTTTCGAAATATTGGTCACTACCTTTATAATACCGTTTGAAACGGTATTGTAACGGTATTGGCCTATATAACTAACACGAACCGGTAGAAACACGAAGTGACAGATTTAAAATACTAGAAATTTCATCAGCTTTCATACTCGCTTTTGAAAATGTCCATATCTTTATTGGTTGCAGTACAATAGCCAAATACCGTTATTCTAGGTGGGTATCGGTTGCCAACCCTGGTTCATATAGATCAGTTACTTTGATAGCTTTTCACGATTTTTTTTTGTGTTTTTTTTTTAAAAGAGTTGGAAATAAATATCATTATTGTTGGCTTTAAATTACCACATTGTTGTTGAAGCCGCTCCCATTAAAAAAAAACTACAATTGTGTTCAATTCTTTTTGTTTTTGTATATCTTTTTTTTTTTGTCTCTAGGCCAAGTCATCATATTCATGCATACAAGTACTTGAAGCAGTTTATTTTGTATTGTATTTCTTAACACGATCTCCACTCTGATTGCGTGAGCGACATTAGTGTCGACAGTAGACAACGTAAACGGATCTTTAAACGCACTATAAAAACGCTATTATTCTATACCGAAACGACAGTCATACTAAAATATTCGTATTTTCGAACATTAAATGAAATTATCTAGTATTGGAAAAAAAGGACAGGGTTACAAGGAAACGACACGGTGTGTTTTAGAGAAGAAAAAAAAGATGGGATGCCCCCAACAGCTAATGGGCAATTGACTTCCGGATATCAGTAGGATAAGGTTCAGAAGTCCCCATTGCTAAAAGTATCCCATTTAATTGTAGACGTTTAAGTCTTTCACAACAATTTTTAGTATACATTTCCTTGACAATTTTTGAGACTTGGAAATTTTGTGAAAAAAAACTCTGACAAGAATTCCCAGGGTTTCTTTTTATTTTTCCCAGGTAATCCTGGCATTTTGTAAAATTTTCCTTTTTACATAAAAACGCTTATTTTAATTTAATTTTTAATATATTGTACCAGAAAAATTGTTAAATTGTTTAAAAAGTGTCCACTCAAAACAGTCTTTGAACAAGTAGGAAAATTATAGTCGGTCAAGACCGACCATATAATACCCTACACCTGTGTTCAGGCGCGGATCCACGGGGGAAAGAAAATCCACCCCCCCGCAAACCGAAATCGAAAGAAAAAAAAGGAAAAACACTAAGAAAATTATGTCATTAACTGTTTGTAGGTTATTTTAAAAAGTAATCAGTAAAGTCATTTTAAAAGAAAAATCACTTATTTTATAAAGGATTTATTTTTTTTACTGTTTCTGTAGTTTAAAAAAAATAATTTACTGTATTAAAAACGAATTTTCTGTTACATTTAATTTCGGCAGTAAAATATTTCTTTTATAGTTTTACTGTTTTTCAATACAAAATAACTGAATATTCACTAGTTTTTTAATGTTTTGGTTAGTCATTAAATTAACATTTAAAATTGACTGTAATGTGTTTTTATTTTAAACTAGCAGGCCCGCCCGGAACTTCGCCCCCGGTAATATTAAATACCTGATTTAAGAAGGATCAGGATAAGAGTCTCCATTTCTAAAATTCTTCCCTACAGATTTTTTTTTTTATTTAATTTTGATCGTTGAAGTCTTTCATAAAAACTATTTAGAATAAACAATAAAATTAAAGCAGCCCCGTTTAGCTCGGAATCATGTTCGTTTCGGTAAATAATGTTTTTGAAAATTTTCGAGCCCTTATATCGTAATTATTGAAACCATTTCATTCCCCGTTTCACTCCATTTCGTTCCCCATTTTATTCCATTTTGTTCTGAATTCCAATTCATTTCGATCCATGTAGGCTTCATTCTTTAAAAAAAATAAAAGTTCCGCATTACAATAGTTTACCCTTATCCCTATTAAAATCTAAATTTCCAGAATGATTTTATGGGCTGGAGGATCCAACATTTCAAGTTACTATGACCAAATTTTCAGGAGATAGAAAAAGTTTCAAAGTTCACTACTTTGCACGTATTTGACCCAGTACAATAAGATTTTCCAAAAAGGACATTTTTCAGAATGTTTTGAAATTAGATGAGTAGTTTGGTAGATTTTAAAATATTACGTCTTTTAACCTAAAGTGATCTTTAAAATGGGTGTGGTCAATGAAACCTTCCCTAACTCACCCTGAAAAAAAAAAAATTATAAATATTGGTGAAAACATTTTTGAAATCTCATAATGAGTTTCGTATATTTAAAAATTTTACGTAGATGAACCGAAGCCTATGTCTAACCTGATGGACCATTCTTAATATTGGAGAAAACATTTTTTAAATGAGTAGTTTCGGATATTTTGAAATTTTACGTTTTTTGGGCAAAGGTGGGCGTAGAAGTAGGTGTGGTCGATGAGAGCTAACCCATGTCCACCCTGAAGCACCATTTTTAATATATGTATATTGGTGATAACATTTTTAAATCGGATGAGTAGTTTGATCATATTAAAATTTTACGTTTTTCTTGCCAAATATGGACGTAGTAATGGGCGTGGTAAATAAAACCTAGAATATTTCAACTCTCAAGGACCAAGTATTGGTGAAAAAATTTTGGAAATAGGATGAACATTTTTGGAGATTTTTAAATTTTAGTTTTTTTGCCAAAAAGTGGGCGTATAAGTGGGCGTGGTCGATAAATCCTAGCTTATGTCCACCCTGGAGGAACACTCTAAATATTGGTGAAAACATTTTTGAAATCGGATGAGATGTATAATAGATATTTAAATTTTAAGTTTTTAGGCCAAAAGTGGGCGTATAAATGGGCGTGGTCGATGAAACCCAGCATATGTCCACTATGAAGGACCATTCCAAGCATGTATTGGTGAAAAAATTTTTAAAATCGGTTCAGTAGCTGTGGAGATTTTTAAATTTTACGTTTTTTGGCTAAAAGTGGGCGTAGAAGTGGGCGTGGTCGAAGAAACCTAGCCTATGTCAACCCTGGAGGAACACTCTAAATATTGCTGAAAACTTTTTTGAAATCGGATGAGTAGTTTCATAGATATTTAAATTTTAATTTTTTTACCAAAAGTGGGCGTAGATGTGGGCGTGGTCGATGAAACCCAGCATATGTCCACCATGAAGGACCATTCCAAGTATGTATTGGTGAAAAAATTTTTGAAATCGGTTCAGTAGTTTTTGAGATTTTTCAATTTTACGTTTTTTGGACAAAAGTGGGCGTAGAAGTGGGCGTGGTCGATGAAACCTAGCCTATGTCCATCCTGGAGGAACACTTTAAATATTGCTGAAAACATTTTTGAAATCGGATAAGTAGTTCCGGTGATTACCCTCTACAAACAAACAAACAAACAAACAAACAAACAAACAAACAAACAAACAAACAAACAAACAAACAAACAAACAAACAAACAAACAAACAAACAAACAAACAAACAAACAAACAAACAAACAAACAAACAAACAAACAAACAAACAAACAAACAAACAAACAAACAAACAAACAAACAAACAAACAAACAAACAAACAAACAAACAAACAAACAAACAAACAAACAAACAAACAAACAAACAAACAAACAAACAAACAAACAAACAAACAAACAAACAAACAAACAAACAAACAAACAAACAAACAAACAAACAAACAAACAAACAAACAAACAAACAAACAAACAAACAAACAAACAAACAAACAAACAAACAAACAAACAAACAAACAAACAAACAAACAAACAAACAAACAAACAAACAAACAAACAAACAAACAAACAAACAAACAAACAAACAAACAAACAAACAAACAAACAAACAAACAAACAAACAAACAAACAAACAAACAAACAAACAAACAAACAAGCAAACAAACAAACAAACAAACAAACAAACAAACAAACAAACAAACAAACAAACAAACAAACAAACAAACAAACAAACAAACAAACAAACAAACAAACAAACAAACAAACAAACAAACAAACAAACAAACAAACAAACAAACAAACAAACAAACAAACAAACAAACAAACAAACAAACAAACAAACAAACAAACAAACAAACAAACAAACAAACAAACAAACAAACAAACAAACAAACAAACAAACAAACAAACAAACAAACAAACAAACAAACAAACAAACAAACAAACAAACAAACAAACAAACAAACAAACAAACAAACAAACAAACAAACAAACAAACAAACAAACAAACAAACAAACAAACAAACAAACAAACAAACAAACAAACAAACAAACAAACAAACAAACAAACAAACAAACAAACAAACAAACAAACAAACAAACAAACAAACAAACAAACAAACAAACAAACAAACAAACAAACAAACAAAAAAACAAACATACAAACATTACCTCTTTATAATATTAGTATAGATGAAAAAACAGTGGAATGGTTTTTAAATAAAATTTCATTTGTTTTAAGTGAATATTCACTGGAATTTACCTACATAATTCTTTGAATGAAAGAGAAAAAAGAAAGGAATGAAAAGAAAAAGAGAGAGAACAAGTAGAAAAGTAAAATTCGACTTGGCCGAATCTATGAATACCCTCCACAATGCCTTTTAGGTTAGGTTAGGTTGTAAGTGGCTGCTGACGTTTTACGTCAACACACGTAGACTCTGAGGTCCATTGTGATACCACGGGACCGTAATAGGTTTCCCTACTAGTCCCTGTCGTTAAACCAGTTTGAGTTTCTTATAAAACTCCTGAGATGTTGAATTTTGATATCCAACAAATCAGAAAGATCGTACAGCTCCATAGATCCCAGTGAAGCAAATCTCTGACCAGAAAGTGCCGGGCAATGGCAAATAAAGTGTTCGATAGTTTCCAACTCCTCTTCATCCATGCAACTTCGGCAAAAGTCATTCGACGGCACATTTAACCGCTCTGCGTGCTTCCCTATAAGACAGTGTCCGGTAATTACACTGTACAACATAAAAAAAAATTACAAGGTCAGACCAAAAAATTTTGATAGAAGAGACAAAAAAAAATACACGTGTGTCGGCGTTTTGAAAGTTTACATCTGGGTTTCATTTTAGGGGGAGCTGAAGTTTCCCCCAAATGCAAATGTTGTATTGTAAATCGTCATTGAATATCGAGTGAAGCGTACGTTTAAAGTATATGGTGTGTTAAGCAAATTTATGTAAAATGTTACGGAGAACATTTTTGTGGAATATGTTAACCCTCTAACTCCTCAAGATAAGGGTCTTTTTTGTCCTTCTTTTCAAAAAGAGCAAAAAACACCATTAAAACAGTGATTTAAGGGGTTTGAATGTTCCGCAAAAATATCCGCCGTGAAATTTTACTATAAGTCCCTGAATACACCAAAACGGAAAACTTAACAAGAAAGTCAGAAATAAGACACAACAAAAGAGAGCTTAGGGTTAATTTCGCATTTATTAAGAAAATCGAGTTAAGCTTACGTTTAAAATATATGGTGTGTTCAGCAATTTTATGTAGAATGTTACGGAGAACATTTTTGTAGAATATGTTAACCCTCTAGCTCCTCAAAGTAAGGGTCTTTTTTGTCCTTCTTTTGAAAAAGAGCAAAAACACAATTAAAACAGCTATTTAAGGGGTTAAAATGGTCCGCAAAAATATTTGCCGTGAAAGGAACTAGTAAAATTTCACGGCGAATATTTTTGCGGAACATTTTAACCCCTTAAATCCCTGTTTTAGTGGCGTTCTTTGCTCTTTTTTAAAAGAAGGACAAAAAAGACCCTTATCTTGAGGAGTTAGTGGGTTAACATATTCTACAAAAATGTTCTCCGTAATATTTTACATAAATTTGCTGAACACACCATATACTTTAAACGTAAGCTTTACTCGATTTTCTTAATAAATGCGAAATTAACCCTAAGCTCTCTTTTGTTGTGTCTTATGTCTGACTTTCTTGTTGAGTTTTCTGTTTTGGTGTGTTCAGGGACTTATGGTAAAATTTCACGGCGGATATTTTTGCGGAACATTAAAACCCCTTAAATCCCTGTTTTAATGGTGTTTTTTGCTCTTTTTGAAAAGAAGGACAAAAAAGACCCTTGAGGAGTTAGAGGGTTAACATATTCTACAAAAATGTTCTCCGTAACATTTTACATAAATTTGCTGAACACACCATATACTTTAAACGTAAGCTTTACTCGATTTTCTTAATAAATGCGAAATTAACCCTAAGATCTCTTTTGTTGTGTCTTATTTCTGACCTTCTGGTTGAGTTTTCCGTTTTGGTGTATTCAAGGACTTATAGTAAAATTTTACGGCGAATATTTTTTCGGAACATTTAAACCCCTTAAATCCCTTTTTTAATGGTGTTTTTTGCTCTTTTTGAAAAGAATGACAAAAAAGACCCTTATCGTGATGAGCTAGAGGGTTAATATATTCCACAAAAATGTTCTCCGTAACATTTTATATAAATTTGCTGAACACACCATATACTTTAAACGTAAGCTTCACTCGATATTCAATGACGATTGACAATACAACATCTGCATTTGGGGGAAACTTTACCTCCCCCTAAAATGAAACCCAGATGTAAACTTTCAAAACGCCGATACACGTGTATTTTTTTTTTGTCTCTTCTATCAAAATTTTTTGGTCTGACCTTGTAATTTTGGAAAAAATTTGATTTTGTTGTGCAGTGTTATAGAAACCACCGTCGAAATCTCTCCTCTTGGAAGCGATATCAGCTCACTTGTGCGCCCCTGCTTAAGAGAAGGCCAAATCAGTCGTGTTGTCTCACACGTCCATCCATTTGCCCATCTTTGATTAGTCTCCGTCGCAGAACAAAGCTGTAGGTTTTGCTTGCAAGTTTCTAGAGGCATACCAACACATTCCAATTCTGTTAAAACCTGTAAGGTAGTTCCTAGTCTTGCAAGCTCATCGGCTTTGCAATTCCCTGGAATGTCTCTGTGCCCTGGGACCCATATGAGTCGTATGTTAAACTGCTTGGCCATCTCATTTAAAGACGTGCGGCAGTTAAGGCCAGATCTTGTTTTCAGAAACATTGAATCCAGGGACTTGACCGCGGCTTGATTGTCAGTATAGATGTTGATTGCGGTTGTAGACAAGACATTGCAGCTCAACCAGTCAGCCACTTCTTTTATTGCCAGCATCTCTGCCTGGTAAACACTGCAATGATCTGGCAATCTACGAGCCAGGCTCAACCCAAGCTCTTCCGAATAGACTCCAAAGCCCACTTGTTCGTGCAGCCTCGATCCATCTGTGTAAAAATTTATGGTAGCTAAACTACCCGGAGTATCCCCCATCCAAGACTCCCTGGATGGTATCATAGTGGTAAAGTGGCGCTCAAAGAGGCTCAAAGAGGGAGCACAGTCCACATTTTGTGGTATTGTTATCTTTTTCAAGATCGCGCTATGGCCACAATCGCTGCTCCTCAATTGCAGCGTGCTGTTAAGTCGAATTGCCGACGCAGCGGCATACTGCCTACCCAATATGTCCAATGGTATCAGGTGAAGGAGGATTTCTAATGCAGCCGTAGGTGTAGTACGAAGAGCACCAGTGATGCACATTGACGCCATTCTCTGTACCTTCGTGATAAGGACACAGTTCGCTTTTGTTTCTAAAAGTGCCTTTTAAGTGATAGTAAATTTTTTAACGTGAAAAAAATAAAATTTTTGATTATTTTATTTTGTGTAAAAAAACTTTTTTTTAAGTGATTTTTGAAAAAAAAAAAATAATTTATTAAATTTTTTTTTAGTGTAAAAATTGTTTGTGTAAAAGATATTTGGTTTAAGCTGTTCTAAGACTGAAGGAAAAAACATGCATTTGCAGTCCTCTCATTGGTCATTAGTAGGGATGAGATTTCCATACAAATGCATGTATTTTGTAGATAGCCTAAAAACGGTATCGACCAATTATCTTTCCGAATCAAGAAATTTCCGTTAAAATGGCATCGATTTGTTTTTGCATATTTTGATAAAAATGCATATTTTTGCATATTTTGATTTTAAATGCATATTTTGTGCATATTTGTAACTTTTAAGTGCATATTTTGACATAAATTAGCAAAAACACAAATTGAAATTTATTTTTTCAAAATCTTTTTTAAATTTTAAAAATTTATTTTGAAAATAATTTTTTTTTTTTAATTTTTTTATAGATTTTCTTTAGTTTCTAAAAAAGTCTTGCGGTTTTAAATGTTACTATTTAAAGCCGGCGTTATTTTTTGCTTTTTAAGAAGTTTTTCTTATGAAAACAAGATTTTTTTGTACAAATTTTATTTTTTAGTGCATATTTTAAGGTTTTTTAGTGCATATTTTGAATTTTTAGCGCATATTTACGATTTTTTAGTGCATGAAAATATCATCCTAGTCATTAGCTTTATAAAAATTTCCAATTGGTTTTATGGTTGGAAATGACAAGAAAGTCATACGTTAGCTTCAGATCTTTGTGAAACTTTTATGTGTTGTTGAAGATGTAGAAGATCTGCACTCATTTTCGGAGACTTAAGGTTTTTTTGAGAAAACTACTGTGGAGTTTTCATTGGTGGAGAGTGCATTTTCCATTCAAGTCTGACCTGATAGGATCTTAAAAAATACTAGCATGATTTAATTAACAAAAACCAAGCTAACTTCTAAAAATCTATAGTTTTGGCTACATTTAATTGGTTTCAACTTTAAAAACTTCTGATAACATCTTAAATATGTCAGATTTTAGAAACCATAACAGCATTCATCCGAACAGTTTCTTCATCCTTATGTGTTTCATTAAATTTTTTTTACACTTAAGTAAAGTTCAATCTTTGATATCATCTAAGACTATCACATCTCTAGAAGAGTTTAAATACAATGGAATAAAGCTAAAATTCCTTAGAATTTTTAACAGCTTCCAGCTTCCTTTATGTTGTCGTTTGTTTTTTCATGAACTACTCTCTACATAAGATCAATTTAAATTCACGCTTAATAGTGTTAAAAAAAATACTGGATGGGTATGACACGCCTTACTGTCACTAACAAGTCACAAGAAGACAAAGAAGAAGAAGTTTAAAAAGTGGTCGGTTGTTGGTTGTATATTAGGGTGGAGTTCATTTCTTTTTTTTTTCAGTAAAAAAATGTTTATCAGATTTTGTCATTAAAAATTTTTTTTTTTTAGTTTTTTTACCAAAATTACTTTTCCATTAAGGGTGAACTTTCCATGTTTAACATAAGTAAAAAAAAAACAAGTGAGAGTATTAAACTCGTCTGGGCCGAAACTTTTATACCCTATAAAAAATTTAAAAACACTTTTTTGGGTTTAAGTAATTAAATTTTACCACATTTTATATCCCACAGAAAAGGGGCGGACAGAAAAGTTAAATTTTTTAGTACTCTGGGTCAAAGTTAACGTTTTACAGAGGTTGGTTTAGTTCTTTAAATGAAAGCTTCTTCCCCCTGGTCCGATTTCGCCTATTTAAGATATTCAACAGCCTTTGAACAAAACACATATAAGTGCCAAATTTTGGGAGGGTAGCTCTTTTGGTTTGGACCGCAGGGTGCTTTCCACAGACGGCGACAGACGAATATCGCTAAAATGTCTTAGATTCGATTTTACTCATTTACCAAATTTTTAGCTCTTTTGGTTGGGAATACATCTTTTTCCCCCAGACAGACGGATCCGATTTTGATGTTTTAACAAATTTATAGCTTTTTTGGTTTGGACTGCATCTTGCTTTCCACAGACAGATGGACGGATGGATATAGCTAGAATATCAAAGAAATCATAACATGAATACACTCAAAAAAAAACTGGTAAAACGCATGGTAAAATGCCTTGTAATCCCGTTCTACCAATATTTAACAATTTTCCTTGTTTTTTAACAAAAAATCTTGTACTTTGCACAAACGAGAACTACAGTTTTATAGGTAATTTTACAAATTTATTTTCGTAATTGTATTCTATTTTGAAAGGTAATTTTACAAAAAAAAACTGTAATTTTACAACAAAGTTTTTATTACGAGGATTCTAGTTGATTTACAAAAAAAAACTGTTATTTTACAAAAATTATGTTATACGAGAATTTATGTTGTTTAACAAAAAAAAACACAGTTTTATTTTTTTGTAAATTTTATATTTTTTTAAAAAAAAATTTTTTATTGAAAAATATTTAAAAAGTTGAAAAAAATTTGAAAAATTTATTACGAGGATTCTAGTAAATTTACAAAAAAAAAACAGTTATTTTACAAAAATGATTTTATTACGAGGATTTATTTATTTTACATATATTTTTTTTTTTTTGTAAATTTACCATTTTAATTTGTAAATTTACCATTTTTTTTAAACATATTTACCATTTTTTCTTGTAAGTTTACCTTTTTTTTATTATTTTTTCGGTTTTAAAACAATATTTTTACCAATGAAATTGGTTATTTTACCAATTTTTGGCGCATTCAAAATAACGAGGAAATCCTCATAATTTTACGAGAATTTTACCTACCTCCTATTTTACGAGAATAGTATCGTAAAATCACAAGATTTTTTGGTAAAATAACAAGTTTTTTTTTGTTGAGTGTATTAGGCAGTATATGCCAACTTTTTTTAAATATTTTTCAATAAAAAAAATAAAAAAGTTTGTCCGGGACATAAATCCTCGTATAACATAATTTTTGTAAAATAACAGATTTTCTGTAATTCAACTAGAATCCTCGTAATAAAAACTTTGTTGTAAAATTACAGTTTTTTTTGTAAAATAACCTTTCAAAATGGTAAAAATACAATTACGAAAATAAATTTGTAAAATTACCTATAAAACTGTAGTTCTCGTTTGAGCAAAGTACAAGAGTTTTTGTTAAAAAGCAAAGAAAATTGTTAAATATTGGTAGAACGGGATTACAAGACATTTTACCAGGAGTTTTACTAGTTTATTTTTTTGAGTGTAATCCACTATTTTCCTTAAATGGAATTCCCCAATACATGAAATTCTTACCGCCAAAGAAATTTTCCCTAAATATATAAAAAAAGCTTTATTTTTAAGACGCATTCCTCTTCTCTAATTTTTAAGGAATTAATTCATATTTATGTTCTTTAATTTGAAAAAGTTTTTTTTTCATTATTTTAGTAAATTTTTCATAATAATATGGAAATTTTTTTTTTTCAAAAAAATTTAAAATGGCGATGTCCCGAAAACTAAGCCAGATTGAGCAAAATGGAGGCCATTTTTTGTACTTAATATCTTCATAGTATCGCCGGTCCTCTTCATATAAATGGACCCTCCTGGGTCCTAACTTTGAATCTATAAAAGTTGGCATTCAAGAAAATTTTGCCGACACAACAAAAATTCAAAAGGCATTTTTGTAGCTTTTAATACGTATGTAGAACAATTATTTTTAAGAAAAATATGAACTTAAAAGAAGAAAAACATGGAAAAAATCTACTTTTTTAAGTTAGAAAAAGCGTATATTCTCGAATAGACGAAAAAAATTTTTTTTTTAAATTTTTTTTTTCTTGCGACTATAATAAAACACCGGGCTGTCATGTCACAGCAAAGTGCTAAAAAATTAAACTTAAAATCTTTTCTATTATTGTATACCTTGAATAAATAATAAAAAATAAATAAAAATGTAAAATAAATCCTTTTTTTGGTTTTTGAAGTACTGGAACCAGAGATGGGCGCTGGTCACGTGATTCACGTGAATCACGCGTGAATAACGCGTGAGTGTGAGTTAAAAAATCTGCGTGAGTGATTCATTTATATTTTGCGTGATTTGATTTTTTGATTTTACTAACTTTTTTGTTTTATTTATTTTCCTGCGAAATAATTTTTTTAAAATTTTTTTTTGGTAAGAAAATTTTCAGCGTGAGTAGATTTTACGTGACTCACGAGTGAGCGTGATTGAATCTGGCGTGAGTCACTCGTGAGTGTGAATTATTTTATTTTTACTCACGTGAATAGTGAAAAAAATTTTTGCGTGTGTGATTAGTAAGTGATTCGATTATTGTTTGCGTAAGCGTGGGTGAGTGTGAGTCCAAACCCACTCACGTGCCTATCTCTAACTGGAACAACGTATTTTTTTTTTGATTTTGCAGTGGTTTTTCGATGCTGTCTGAAGGGGCCAACCGTAGATTAATGATCTAGTAGTAGATCATTAAGTAACCGGGTCAGTATTGAAGTACCAAAAACTCAACGTTCTTGGAATGCATGTACCGCCGTTAACGTTACTGGTACAATATTGGCCCGTTTGTATTTTCTGCCTGTGTAGTATTTTAAGCAAAAATAATCAAAAAAATTTTCGCTTTGTTTTTTCCCCGATTTTCAAGTCAAAAAAAGGAACCCAAAGAAAATGCTTTACAGGTTCACAGGCTTTTGTGTGTTAATAGCTGTGTTTTGCAATCATTTGGATTAGAATTTACCATACAATATGTGTACTTAATAAATATTATTATTATTAAAGATTAGCACACATTTGACTCTCCCTGTTGTGGAATGTATTTTATGCAGAGCTTTTGTAATATTCTTATAGCATACTTTAAGGGCGCACAATAAATATCCCCATCAAATCATGCAGGAAGTAAAAGCTCTTTTGTTTAAAACTTTTATTATTTCAACTTTTAAGCATTTTTAAAGCACACTTTTGGGGTAATATTAGAAAATGTACTTAATAAGTACATATAATTGAAAAACACAACAAATATTAACCTAAAAAGGAAACTATTTTGACTTCGACGATTTTGAAAATCTACAAAACTGAAAATTCGCTCCAATCTATTGTATATATGTATAAAACACAATGTGTTTAATAATATCTGTCCAGCTTTTGGGATAAAACAAGTTGATTGTTCTTATCATTGATGATTATATCTACGGCATGATCTGGCAACAAAAATTAAAGAAAGGAAAAGTCTATTGATATGTATGTGAAATTTTTAAAGATACATAAAGCAAAGCATCTATAAAATCATTAACTTATTGGTAGGGCTGCGATTTTCATGCACTAAAAAATCGAAAATATGCGGTTAAAATATGCACTAAAAATTCCTATAAATTCACTAAAAAATCAAAAATATGCACAAAAAACATAAAATATATGCAATAAAAATCTTCTTTTCATACAAAAAACTATTTTAACAGCAAACAACAACGCAGAGCTTTGATATTAATATTTAAAACAATATATAAACACTTAACTGCAATATTTTTTTAAAAATCTATAAAAAAAATAAAAATTTCAAAAATATTTTTTTTTTAATTTAATTCTTGAAACATTTAAATTTGTGTTTTGGTTTATTTATGCCAAAATATGAAAAAAATGCACTTAAAAGTTGGAAATATGTGCATTTAAATCAAATATTGCAAAATATGCATTTTTAGCTAAATATGCAAAAATATGCAAAAACTAATCAATATCATTTTAACGCAAATTTATTGATTCAAAAATATAATTGGTCGATATCGCTTTTATACTATCTACAAAAAACATGCATTCGCGTGAAAATCGCCGCCCTACTTATTAGTTATTGATTTTGTAAAAAAAAATCTATAAAAGTTTTTAACATCATACATATAATTTAACAGAAAATTCATTTTTTAAATGTTAATTTAAGATTTACAAAGAATACTTTTATGCTTTAAAAAATACCGCGTCTTTTCAAATAATTTTTTAATTTTTGCATATGTCGTTCAGCTGTTTTTAATTTTACAAAACAACACAACCACAACAATCTGATAAATTTTCAATATTTTATGTTTCAGCAGAAAAAATATTCAATAAAAAACTAAAATATGCACATTTGCGCAACATATTAGCTTGATTTGAAAATGTTCTATTTAATATGTCTATCTATTTATACATCTTTAATTAATCATGTATTCCGATTGACTTCTTTAAACACCTTTTCCAATTTAAATTCAGAAAAGCGTAATTGAAATTCAGAATTTTTGGGGATAATTGGCAGTATTGTTTTAACTATTAGGGTACACTGGGCACATGCCCAGGTCCACCCACCTAAGGGGCCCCGAAATGCCAATAAATTCGCTTATACGAAAATGGAGCAAATTTGTTTTTAAAGAAAATTTCACATATACTTTCAGAAAAAATCTCAGAATCTAACAGATTTTTCGTATACATCTGAGACTTTTTCTATAGTAGAAATTTGTCCTACATCAAAAGTCTTATGGCGTTTTCTTTTCTGAAACAAAATATTGCATCCTGAAAAGGTATCATTTGTAAAATGTTGCCACAACCCTTTTAATGTGTTGTCAGTTTTGTGATTACAAAAAAAAAAACAAAAAATTAAGAAAAATTTTCTTTCAACCAAAATATTGGCAATCAGCTGTTTTTATTATGCAATTTTACTACCCGTCATTTTATGAAAGTGGGAAAGTGTGACATTTTGAAACTTTAGAAATGCAACATTTTTAGAAAAAAATCTAATAAATTTTTAAAGTGTTGCCAGTTTTTTAGAAAAGAACAAAAAAAGTGCAATATTTTTTAAAGGGACGGTAACATGTGACATTTTTTGCCAGAAAAGAAAACGCCATTAAATTCATAGAAATTTTTCTACATACAAATTTTCAGATTGTGAAATTTTTTTCCTACACAGAAAAAAATAAAAAAAAATATTTAATTAAAAAGTTCGTAGATTTAATTAAAAAATTAATAAAATCCGGACCAATCACTAAAATGCGCATATAAATTAAAAATATGTGTATGTCATTAATTAAAAATAAATGGATATTTATTTAAAAACTTAATACTATAAATTAAAAAATTTAATTAATATTTAAAAAGCAAATAAATAAAGTTTTAATTATATAAATTAAAAATTTAATTAAAAATAATTTGGAAACCAATTAAAATTTTCAAGTGCATAAATTAAAAAAATTAATTATAAATAATATTTTTAATTAAATATTTAATTATATTAATTAAAAATTTAATTGACATTAAAATAAAAACAATTAAAATTTTAATTAAAATAAAATTTACGATATTATTTTCTGTGTACAGAAACAGTTTTAGACTCTGGGATTTCAAAAGTCTAAAGAAGTTTTTCCAAAATAAAAAGTCTCAGATTTTGAGACACTTATCGTATGCAAAGTCTCAGATTCTAATACATTTTTCGTATAGAAAAAATCTCGCATTCTGAGAAAATTTTCATATAGAAAGTCTCAGATTCTGAGACATTTTTCGTATAGAAAAAGTCACAGATTCTAAGACATTTTACGTTAGAAAAATCTCAGATTCTGAAAAATTTTTCGTATATAAGAAGTCTTAGATTCTGAGACATATCAGATTCTAGACATTTTTCGTATAGAAAATTCTTAGATTCTAAGACATTTTTCATATAGAAAAAGTCTTAGATTCTGAGACATTTTTCGTATAGAAATCTCAGATTCTGAGACAAAAATACGTTGTAGAATATTTTTGTGACTTACCAATGTTTTTAAAACAAGTTTAACGGGTTTTCAACACGTGGATTTAAGGTGAAACTAATCTGAAATTCACGGTTTTGCTAATAGCTTTTAACCACTGCACCGATTTGGCTGAAATTCAGGGCCAGGGGAACGACAAACATATATGCCAAGCTCCAGCATCCTCAGAATTGTCTTTCGAAAGTTAGCTTGTTTTTTATCTCGTAAATTCACGAAAAACCCTTGCCGACATTCAGTCTTTTGCTCATAACTTTTGAACCACTGGACCGATTTCGCTGTACTGCAATACCAACCTGACCAGGTAAATGACCAACATATATGAAAAACTTCAGGAGCCTCCGTAAAGTCTTTCAAAAGTTACCGTGTTTTCAACAGACAGACAGACGGACAGACAGACGGACATCGCTAGATCGTTTTAAAATCGATCGAGGATCATGAATATATATGGGGCATTCAATGTCAAATCGGACACATTGAAAATTTTTTTTTTTAGATTTTCCCATTTACACTCAAAAAATGATGAAGGTAAATTCCAGTGAATATTCACTTAAAACAAATGAAATTTTGTTTAAAAACCATTCCACTGTCTTTTCATTTAAAATAAAAACATATTACAGTCAATTTTTAATGTTAATTCAATGAATTGCCAAAACATTAAAAAACTAGTGAATATTCACTTATTTTGTATTGAAAAACAGTAAAATTATAGGAGAAATTTTTTACTACCGAAATTGAATGTTACAGAGAATTCAGTTTTAAGACAGTAAATTATTATTTTTAAACTACAGAAATAGTAGAAAACAAGAAATCCTTTATAAAATTAATGATTTTTCTTTTAAAATAACTTTACTGATTACTTTTTAAAATAACCTACAAACAGTTATTGACATAATTTTCTTAGTGTACAGTTTTTAGTACCCTTCGAAAAATTCTTCATGGTAAATTTTCAGATTTTTTTGATGACCCGTTCAGAAGATATCAAATTTTTAAAAATTGGAAGTTTGTTCCTTTACTCAAACTTCTTTTACTCATAACTTCTTCAATAATGGTCCAAATTTCAAATTTTTTTTTTCAAAATTTTTGTTTTTTTTTTTAAATCTCCAAAAATTCTTAAAAGCGCTCTTGTATGCGATTTTTAAGTTTTAAAATTTAAATCTCATTTTTGAAAATGTTTGTACTCTTCGATTTTTTTGAAATTTTTTGGTGTAAAACTTCTATCGATTCTACAAATTTTTTGCCCAGGAGGATCATGGGATAACGATTATTACTTTTTTTTAAAATTTTTTGAAAAAATTTTATTGTAATTTTTCAATCTTAAAATCATTTCTACTGATCCAATGGTGCGTCATAGAGGGGTACTTTATAAGGCCGACCCCCATTAATTTTTACGTCTTAACATTTCTTTGGAACAAACTAATACCCTATCTCCAATTTCCAAGGGGGCTCCCACACAAAACGACATTTTTTAAAATTTGCTCCAACCGCTCTAACTGCCCTAATAGTGCCCTTAGAGCAACAAAATGTGTGACCGACCCAAATATTTTTTTAGTCCAAACATTTTCTCTGAACACCCCAACCGTCTATCTCTAATTGCTAAGGCGGTCCCCATACAGTTTTTTTTAATTTTTGTAAGTTTGTTTTATTTAATCAGCATCTACCGGTCCAATGGTGCATCCGAGAGGGGTCATTAGTGAGATCGACCCCCATTTATTTTTACCCTACAACATTTTTTTAAAATATACCTACGTCCTATCTCCATTCCCTAAGTAGGCTCCCATACAAAGTTACATTTTTATAAAATTTGCTCCAACTGTTATTTGTATGGGAGCCTACTTAGAGAGTGGAGATAGGGCGTAGGTATGTTTTAAGAAAATGTTGTAGGGTAAAAATAAATGAGGGTCGGTTCCACTAATGCCCCTCTCGGAAACACCATTGGACCGGTAGAAGCTGATTAAATAAAAAAATATACAAAAAATAAAACAAATTGTATGGGGACCGCCTTAACAGTTAAAGATAGAGGGTAGGTGTGTTCAGAGAAAATGTTTGGACTAAAAAAATATTTGGGTCGGTCACACATTTTGTTGCTCTAAGGGCACTATTAGGGCAGTTAGAGCGGTTGGAGCAAATTTTAAAAAATGTCGTTTTGTGTGAGAGCCCCCTTAGAAATTGGAGATAGGGTATTAGTTTGTTGCAAAGAAATGTTAAGACGTAGAAATTAATGGGGGTCGGCCTTATAAAGTACCCCTCTATGACGCACCATTGGAGCAATAGAAATGATTTTACGATTGGACAATTACAATAAAATTTTTTCAAAAAATTTTAAAAAATAGTAATGATCGTTATCCCACGATCCTCCTGGGCAAAACATTTGTAGAATCGATAGAAGTTTTACACAAAAGAATTTCAAAAAAATCTAAGAGTACAAACATTTTCAAAAATGAGATTTAAATTTTTAAACTTAAAAATCGCATACTAGAGCGCTTTTAAGAATTTTTTGGGATTTTTTTTTTTTAAAGTACGTTAAAAACAAAAAATTAAAAAAAAAACTTGAAATTTGGACTATTATTGAAAAAGTTATGAGTAAAAGAAGTTTGAGTAAAGGAACAAACTACCAATTTTTAAAAATTCGAAATCTTTTGAACGGGTCATCAAAAAAATCTGAAAATTTACCACGAAGGAGTTTTCGAAGGGTACTAAAAACTGTAAACAAATTGGGAAAATCTAAAAAAAAAATTTTTCAAAGTGTCCGATTTGACATGGAATGCCCCATATACTTTATGGGGTCTTAGATCAATATTTCGAGGTGTTGCAAACGGAATGACAAACTTATATATACCCTCTATCAGTAGAGTGGAAGGTATAAAAACTTAAAAATTTTTCGAAAGACACATTCGATATTTTCGAACTACCCATTCGAACTCTAGCAACTGTCCCTATTGCTGAATCTCTATTAAGTAAGTATTTATTATCTTTGCACCTGTGTAATGTGAAATAAAAAATTTCTCATATTCTTTCTCATTACAAGTTCGTTTAAATATTTTGCTGATTTTAATCTGACACACTTTGAGCGTGGCAAACCGAAGAGTGCTGATGAATGAAGAGTGACTTCTTTCGAAAACTGTCGACATCTCCTATGTCAATTATTTTCTTTTCAGATTTCTCATTGTACAACAAAAATCTTAATTTCTATAGAAATAATTAATATGAACTCTGCTGAAAGACTGAACTCAATGATTTTGCTATTTTTTCATTTACTAATTTTATGAAACACGTGGAACTTCCGCTACAAGTGTGGTTATTAATGCCATAATAACCCAACCCAGCTGTAAAAAAAAAAACAAAACCACTGATGATCACAAGCATCTTGATCTTATTACTGACTAGCTGTCCCGGTCCGCGTTGCTGGCCCCAATATAAGATCAGTGTTATATTTCGTGTCGCTTTAAATATATAGCTCGAAAAAAAAAATGTAATGAACTTCTTGATCTTTTTGGGCGTGGTTTTAAAGACACGATTAGGCAGATAATCATTTTCAAATTATATTTTAGGAACCAAAAAAAATTACCATGTCTTCGACTTTGCGAACTGTACAAATTTAAAACTTCTTTATATCATTACGAACAACATAAAAATAAATTACGTATATTCTTCGTTCTTATCGTGAGCTGTTGTCTTGAAACCTTTATAATTTTCCCGAATTTTCCATTTTTTCAAAACACTTTTTTCATTTATATTTCCTTAAAAACCTAATTAGAACTCAATTAACATAAAAAATTCGATCCGGTCATTAGAAGTCGACATATTTAGACAAAATTGGGCGTTAAAATTTGTGTGGGAATAATTTTTTTTTAATAGATCGAATTAGAGTAAAAATTAATTTTAGATATATCGAAAAAAAGTGGGCGAGGACAATTTTTCTTTCCGAACAATTACATGGACCATTACGAACATTGAAAGCAAAAAAAAAAACAAATCGGTCCATGCGATCTCAAGTGCTACAAATTTTAAGGATATTGCAAAACGTGGGCTTTGAATTGGGGAGGACAATAAGACTATACAATGGACTATAATAATCATTAAAGAAAAAATTTACCAAATCAGGCCAGTCTTTCTCCGATTTTAGATGTATTGGAAAAAAAATGGCAGTGGACAATTTTTCTTTCCGTAATAAGCTAAGTTTTACTATCGCGAACGTCAACAAATACTAATAATACCCAAATCGGCCCAGACGTTCTTCTATTTTAGATATATCAAAATAAATGTGGGTGCGAAAAATTTATATTTCCGTTTAAACCTAAGTTGGACTGTGACGAACATTCAAATAAAAAATTTTGTCAAGTTGATCCAGATGTTCACCGATTTTAGATATATCGGAAAATGGAGGCGTAAAAGTGGGCGTGATAAATTTGTTTTCCGAAAAACCCAAAAAAAAAAGATTTTTATTTATATTTTATTATTCCGAATTCGATTTTTCTATAGAGCTAATTTTATATACTACTATATTGAAAAAAGAGTCGGTGGACAACTCTTCTTATTTAAATTTTACCAGCTCGGTTCATCCATTTAAAAGCGGGCGTAGAAATGGAAAATTGTTCTTTCCGAAACAATTTTCCATTTCTTGGACTATGACGGACATTTTAAACAAAATTAGACAAATTGATCCAGCCATTCCATGATTTAAAATATATATTAGACTGCCCAGAAAAAAAGCGAAGTTTTTATTTTCTTGGGGGATACCTGCAAATTTTGTTCCTTTTTGTGCAAAAAAGTTTCGGTTTTTTTTTGGGATTTTTAAAATAATATCTAGAGGTCGCGATCTCGCGTTTTATAACGATTTATTTTTTTTGAGTTTTTTATTATTTTAAATTGTTAAATATGATTAATTTGATAAAATATTAATAATTTCAGACAAAAAAAAAATTAAATTAAAAATTAAATATCGTTAATTCCATGAGATGTCTCCCAGCATCTAATCAAATGTTCCTTAATTTCTTTGAAATTTTGCACACATGAACACTATGAAGCTATTAAAATAAATTCGTTTTTAGTTTCGCGAAAATCCACGATTTTAAAAATCCCCAAAAAAACCGAAATTTTTTTGCACAAAAAGGAACAAAATTCGCAGGTATCCCCCAAGAAAATAACAACTTTGTTTTTTTCTGGGCAGTCTAATATATATATTGCAAAAGTGAGCGTAAAAGAGTCATGCACAATTTTTCTTTCCTTAAAAATCTTTAGAGGACTATAACCAAATCGGTCTGGCCGTTATAGTTCTAATGGGTGTGGGAAATTTTACTATCCGTACCAACCTTCAGTTATGACGAACATTTTCAACAAAAATTAGCCAAAGTGGGCGTGGTCAATTTTTTTTTCGCAAAAAGAAATTGACTAAATTAACAAAATTTAGTCAAATTGGTCCAGCCATTCTCAGATTTTAGATAAATTTAAAAAATGGGCGTAATAGTGGGCGTGTTCGATTTTTCTTTCAGTAAAAACTTAAATTGGATTACTACGAACATTTAAATAAAAAATTACCCAAATTCGAATTTTAGATAAATCGAAAAAGTGGGCGTAAAAGTGGGCGTGGTCCATTTTTCTTTACGTCAAAACCTAAGTTGGACTATGACGAACATTTCGGAAAAAAAATTGTCCAAATCGGTCCAGCCGTTCTCAACTGATGCGGTTACCAACGAACGACAATTGATTTTTATTTATATAGATTACTGTTTGCAGCTGATAAATACAACCATAGTTTATGTACATACATATTTTACTTTCAAAGCAACATAAACAATAATTATATTTGAAACATCAGTAGGCACATACTTCTTCCATCCATCCATCCTTCCGTCCATCTATTCATTCAATTATTATTTCCCTTTCATTCATTAAAATCATTCATGTTGGGTTGTCTCTGGACGTACTATTTCATCTTGTTTACTTAACAACCACCAAATTGCTCCACATAAATTTCTATAATGATCGTAAAATTGTACCCGCATATTTTTTAATTTTAAACATTTTCTCTTTATTTATGGAACATATGGAAAAATTGTATTTTATGCCTTGGGGCAACCAGAAATTTGTGTTAACAACTGGTATAAAGCCAATAATTACACATGACGATATTTTGTCGTTTGGTTTGGTTTTTTCTCAATCAATTTGGTGATCTTTTATTTTATGAATTTCATCATCTTTATCAGCATGTGTCATTTTAAATATCTTACTGGTTATTAAACACCATCATTTGTATTTTTTTTTTGTTGTTCTTTATCAGAGTAGTAGGTTATGAGGAGGGTTGGACAATTGATATTAAATCAACTGGTTTTTGAGATAAATATTTCAGTGATAACAAATTGTAACAGCATATGTCAACTTATGAGAATTGTTTCACATATAAAAATCTGCAGCTCTTGGTTAAGGTACAAAATGTTTACTGAGAGGATAATACGGGGTTCACACTTCGTCAGCTTAATATTGTTTTGCTCCATACGCCAACAACTCGGTTTCGATAAAAACTATAAAATAGGTTTACCACAAATTTTCTCGAAAAGTAATCGATGGATTTTGTTTTAATGTTTACCATTTATTGCTACACTCAAAAAAATACGTCAGTAAAAAAGTTTGTAAAATGGTTTGTAACCCAACTTTACAGGTTTTTTACTAATTCTTACTAAAAATTATTTTTTAGTAGTTCTTTTTTGTAAACTCGCGTTACAAACTATTGATTTTTTACTGATTTTTTAATAATTTTTTCAGTTAATTTTTTAAAAATTATCCTACAAAATTTTGATATTTTTTTTGTAAATTTTACAAAATTAGTTTGTAAATTTCGTATTTTTTTCTAGAAAAAAAGAAATTATAATTAAATATTATTTTTTTTCTATTTTTTACTCACCTATTTGGCATTTAAAAAATTAATGTTTAATTTATATTTGTAACTTTAAGAAATAGCATAACAAGGAGAAGAATATACGTACAACAAAGGCTTTGGATTTTAATTTTTTTTACACATACATTATGATATGCAAAATTCAAAAGCAAGGCGCCAGCGAGCTGGTATTTTTATTAATTTTTACAACCGGGTTTTAAAATTTATTTTACAGAAATTGTACAGAAAAATTTAGTAATACTAATTTTTTTAGTATTTTAAAGATTACTAATTTTTGAAAACCAAAGTTTGTAATGGTAACTGAAAAAGTTATCGGGCACAAATTGAAAACTTTATTAGTAATGGTAACAGACTTTTTTGTAAGGAATACTAACATATTTTTATGAGTGTACATACATATATTGTAAACAAAGCTTTTAGTTTTCAGACTTTTACATACAATAGATCAAAAGATTTTTAGCTTTTAAGAAAATAAGATTTTATGGTATTATGCTCTATATCCAATTTTGCTTACACATTTGGGACTTTTGTGTGATATGGAGCAAATGAGTTCTCAGTGCCAAACAAAATAACAATGAAACAAAAAGAGCTAGGTCGATAAAAATGGGTATTTAGAACACTTATAAAGTCATAGGGGCAGCTATATGGGGCTTCTTGGCAACAATTCATTTTTTAAAAAAGTGATTTTGCTAACATTGTTATTTTATATCGAAAGCCTATACTTTTCTACGCTTGACTGCATTTTTAATAATAATAATAATAAGCCTTGCTTTTCATCTTAAGATTTAAAGCCGCCTCTATACTGGGCATAGGCTATCTATAAGTAGTCTCCAACTTTCTCTTCGTCTGGCTATGTTGCTTAGTTCAGTAATGTTGTTGATATTTCTGTCTCGATTCGCGTTTATTTCATTTAGTGTTGAACGTCTTCAGGTATTTTTTGGACGCCCTCTCTTTCGGCTGCCCTGTGGATTGTATGCTAGTGCTTGTCTGCATATTTCTTCTGGTGGTTTACGTAGTGTATGTCCTATCCACCCGAATTTACGTTTACGTATTTCGAAATTTATATCTTTTATGTTTGTTCGCGTCGCTAGCTGTTCATTGGTTATTCTATTTGGCCAGAAAATTTTAAGAATTTTGCGTAAACATCGGTTAACGAACACCCGTAGTCTGTTTTTAATTTCTTCTGTTACATGCCACGTTTCACAACCGTAAAGCAATACTGATAACACACAGGATTTAAATATATTAATCTTCGTTTTAACGCCATATACATTATTGCACCACACTTTGTTCAGTGTAGTGAAAGCACCAAGAGCCTTTCTAACTCTGCTTTCTACATCTTTGTCAGCACCACCATCTTCGCTCACTATACTACCAAGGTATTGGTACTCGCTCACCTGCATTTTTACATTTTTGATTTATCCATTTTCCGTTTCTTGGCACTGTGTTAAATTTAGTAAAAGTTCAAAAAAAACAAAAAAATATTTTAAATAGTCTTAAGTTGAAAATTCAAAATAAAAGGTAAACAATTAAAAAATGTTGGAACTATACACATAAATTAAAAGGTAATTTTAGCACAATTTTTTTTCATTCATTCTGACCAAATTGCATTGAATATTAGAGAAGTTATAGCCGTTCTAAGAACATCCTTTTTATGACGATTTTTAAAACATAAGTTTAAAGGTCAAAAAGTCAAGACTTATCCTACATAATCCTTAGATATTTTTATACAGTGGTAAGTGGTATAATTCTTTACTAGAATCAGTCATAGAAACTTGCACGAAAAGCGCCCTATTTGTGAAACTGCACTTTAAAAATATGACTTTTTTTTTACTAATAAACCACATGCAGTCCAAACCAAAAATGCTAGACCCCTTAAACTTGGCACGAATATATCTATTGGTCATAGGCTGATTAAGTTCCAAAATGGGCAAAATCGGACCAGGTGAAAAAAGCTTCCCCTTAAAGAATTAAAAAAAAATCTTGGGAAACACGATTTTTAGAGGATTTTCTTACATTTGTTCAACACATCAAAAATTTTTATGACAAGAAGTTCCTTGACCTACAAAATAAAGAAGTGGAGTAGCATATGCTATTTATATTATCCAGCCCACTTTTGGGGGCGTGGCTATGAAAATAATATATAAATTTGATAAAATTGAACTATTTTAGCATAGATATCATACTTAATCAATTTGTAATACCTATTGCGAGGAAGAAGGTATCCCCAGACACCTCCATCAACGTCCCCATGACCGAACTTCCAAAAATAAATTGATAATAAATTTTTTTTTCAAATTTTAAATTTATACGATATAACTTTTTTTAGTGGAACATTTGGTGTGGAATATTTCATATGTATGTAATTCTAATACTTACTTATTTTAGCGAGAGCTATGTCTATATATTAACATAAAAATTTACAAAATTTTATACTTCAAACTAACTATTTTTTTTTTTTCGTTTTTGCGCATTTTTTCGCAATTTTGCAGAGAAAGTCTTACATGTTTTTACATAAATTTAATCGAAATGCTGCGCTCTTTAAAACGGTGGGCATATCGACTACAAAAATCCAGCGGTTTAATTGATGCCATAAAACATACCATTTTGCCCCTATGTGCATGGTATTAAAAATGGAGATAACCGGTCAATGGACACTCCTACCTCCCACACAACCTAAATGGCAAATATAACATTACTTGAAATGTTTAGAAGTTAAGGTATTAAAATTTTGTACGTAGAATAGTACCAACATAATTAATCTTCATTCCAAAAATATGCAAGATCCATTAATTTTTAAATAATCTAGAACCTTTTCTATGACGCAAATTTTCAAAAAACCTCAAAATGGCGTGTTTTTTCTTAGAAAATGCTGGATATCTCAAATTTGAAAAGAGGTTTTAAAAAACGGACTTCGGAATAAGAAAGAGGATATTTATATTATATATGTATATTCAATTCCTAACTCATTTTTTTCAAAAATGGCGTATGGAGCAAAACAATAATAAGGTGACGACTTGCTGTTTTGAAGTGTTCAAGAGTGAGATGTTTAAAAAAGTCTTTGTTCTGTGTCCATTACTTTTTTATTCTGCTACTGGTGTTTTGTTAAACAACTTGTTTAAGGTCGCTAGTGTGAACTCCATATAAGATACCAATTTCCACAGGTCAACGCGGAGCGCCGTACTCCTCAGCGCAGGTATAAACGGGCTTAAAATGACAGAGTATTGTAAAATAACACTGTTGAACAAATTCATAGTAATTCACACTCCCATGAATTAGAATACATGAATCTAATAGAGTTTGACCTCCTGATTCCAAATCTGTCTTCCAAATTTTATTTTCGCTTTTGAATATTGAAAAATACGCTAATTTAGCACTTTTTAGGTCTCCCCTGTAACGTATTCTTAAGTTGCTCATACAAAATAGGACTTGATTTAGTATAAATGAGACCTCTTGGTTCCAAATCTGGAATCAAAATTGTTTGTTAAAATATTTTTTTTTTAACTTTTTAACAGCGGTACATGCTAAAAAATTTGGATGGCAGATTAGGAATCAGGAGACCAAAATCTATAAGCACCACTTAGACATTTCACTAGGAGATTTTTGGTGTCGAACAGTGTAATTAGTATTCTACAATACCCATCGACATTCGTAAGATTAGAATCTACGTGAAAATTCACTTCACTTCTTCTCATCGGAAGGTTTTGACAAATGACTTCTGCAGGAGCTGCATAGTTGATGAAGAATTACAAACTAAAAAAAAATTTATCTGACATGGCCTAGGAGTAGAGTGGCATTTTTTCTTCAACTCTTGATTTTCCCACGTGTCCGGGCAAAATTTTATTCTAGAGGACCTAAAAAATATGTGGTACAAATTTGAGGTCAATCGGATTAAATTAACCCGTGTCGCCCGGCGGTCAAAGTTTTAGATTTTTAAAAACTTTAAAAACAAAAAAATAATAACACTTTATAATGTGTCACATCATACTTATAAATTTTTATGCGCTAAACACGAATATCAAAGAATTTTTAAAATCGGTCAAACGGTTTTCGAGATATCGTTATTTGAAATTTACAAAAATGGCGGTTTGTTAATACGTTCTAGAAATTTTTTAAAAAATCTTAAAATTTTGTTTCCGTTTCCGTAGGAAAAAACCACCATTTTGTAAAATTTTTGAACAAATTTCAAATGCCAATAACTTAAAACCCGCTCGACCGATTAAGGATATTTTTTGATATTTGTATTTAGCATGCCAAAATTAATAATAATAATAATGTATCGCGAGATATTTTTTACTTTTAAAAAATCTAAAATTTAAGTGGAAATTTTCCAAAAATGTAAATCTTTGATTGATTTCCTAATTTTGAATGAATGATTGTGTCAAGCTCTCTGAAAGGTTCAAGGGTAAGAAATCTCGAGATTTTTTTTAACAAATTTCTAGAACGTAGGAAAAAACTGTCATTTTTTGCAAATTTAAAATAGCGATATCTAGAAAACCGTTTGATCGATTTTAAAACAAATCATTAATATTCGTGTTCAGCGCATCAAAATTAATGAGTATGATGTGTCGCAAGACATAGTTTTTTAAATTTTTTTTTCTAAAAATTTTTAAAAATCCAAAACTTTGATCGCCGGGCGCCATGGGTTAATTTAATCCGATTGACCTCAAATTTGTACCACATTAGTTTTAAGCCTAAGAAATAACAATTTTCCCTGATGTTCAAAATCGGAAGAAAAACTTTTTTGCCATACAACAAAATGCCAGTCTAGCCTAACAGCCATTGGGGACTTAGCAGCTGAATTATCTTTCCGATTTGTCGTACGTCAAAATACAATATCTTACGATGCGCAAAAGGTAAAACAGCAGGGACTAGTGGGGTAACGCCACTACTTCCCGTGGTGTCGCAACGGATCTCATAGTCTAGAAGACACTTTTAAGCTAACCTAACCTGCAGTCTTAAAAGAAGCGGCTTCCATTACTACGCATTAGCAAACATTAACTATGTGGTCCGCTGTGATACCATGGGACTAATACGCTCAAATACACAAATCCTGTTGCCACAAGCGTAAATATCCAACCGAGTTTTTTTTTTGTAATCACAACCTCAATTCGATTATGGCAACCGCAAAATTTCAAAGAAGTTGTGACAATTGAATTTGTTATGTGAGGTTAGATATTCCTCTTTGTGACTATAGTTAAACCAATTGGAGCAACATCGCGTTAGCACTCATATCCCATTGTGATACCATGGAACTAATATATTATCCTCCTAGTAACTTCTGTTGAACTATTCTGAAGTTCTTGTTAAACTGTTAAGATGCGGTATTTTAACATCCTAGGGATTGGAGAAAACTTGCACCTACAAAAATCCTAGTGACTTGTAACTTTGTCTGGAATTCTCAGGACAATGAAAAAGTTGTCTTCAATGTTGTTTACCTCCTTTACGACCACACAGCTTCTGTGGAAGACATTAGCAGAAATCTTAACTCACATGAGTCCCAGTGTACATGAGTAGTAGGTTCACAGAGTTGCATTTGATGTGTGTAAGTATTAGTGACAGCACACGGTGTAACTTTTGACGTTTCATACAAAACGTAAACAAACAACATAAAAACATACACAAACATTCACACGTACAGGCACACATACACTAGGCAGCGATGATAATTTTGTACTAAAAACCATACCACCATATTGGAAAGAACGGAATTAGCACCATTATTTGCATACTAGTCTGTACTGTGGTGCCAGGCCATACACTCAAAAAAAACTGTAATGTTAGCAAAAAAGCTTGTAAACCTACAAGAAAATTTGCTGATTTTGAACCCACAATTTTTTTGGTAAAGTTAGCAAAAATGTTTTGCCAAAAATTAGTTAAGTGAAATTTTTTTTGATTTCAACTTGTTGAGTTGAGGGTGGGTTGTACAAGCCTAAAAATAAGTAAATTTTTAAGGCAAGTTCATGGCGCTCAGACTTATTTCAACTTAGTTCATTCACATTTGAGGACCCCATTGGGCTCGGACCCGATAGGTCCAGACCCCGATGGGACTAGACCTAGTTGGGTTCCTTAAAAATCGTCATAGTTTTTGATCCAAAATTTGTATCCGTTTCGCTCTACCTTGCTTAGTTTTTGAGATACGAGATTTTAGGGGACCACCGTTGTTTTGAGAATTACAAAACTCGATAACTTTAAAAATATTACTCGGAGAGCTTTTGATTATTTTGCGGTCTTGTTATACGTGTTGAGAGCTACAAAAATGCTTTTGCACTTTTTGTTGTGTCGGCAATATTTACCGAGATATGAGCATTTTAAAATTTAAGGGAATGCTAACTTTTTGGATCCAAAGTTAGGACCCATTAGGGTCCACACATGTGAAGAGGACCGGCGATACTAGAGAGCCCGAGAACCAAAAATGGCCTCCATTTTGCTCTATCTGGCTTAGTTTCCGAGATAGCGCCATTTAAAGTTTTCTGAAAATAAAAAAAAATTACCATTTATTTTTGCTAATACATATTAGCAAAAAAGCTTGTAAAAATTTGGTCAACTCACTTTTAAATTTAGCAAAAAAAATTAGTTCAAATTTTGTTGAAAATTGCTAATGCGCTAAATGAAGTTTATAAGATATTTTTGCTAACATGCTAATCTCAACTAAAAATTTGCTAAAAGTTAGCTAACCAGCATTAGCAAAAAAAAAAAATTAGTAAATCTACTAATGTATTATTTTGAGTGTAGGAAGGATACTTCCAGAAGATTTTTAGGCATATGATAATGAAATACTGGGAACTTTCTTATAAGTTTCTGTGGATCTGGAATATGTTGATATGCCTCTCAAAGCATTCAAACTTATATTTGATCACCAAAAAGACAACCCAAAATGGCAGTTGTGGTGAAATGTTCCTTCTGGGAAGTTAAAACCATTTCATCTGTGTGCTTTTGAACGAGGATAATTCGTGACTACAAAGTTATCTCACGACTCACTATCAATTAAAGGGAGTTCACATTTCAAAACTTTGGAGGAAATTGCGAGTATAGACCTGAAAAGTTTAAAGCAATTCGCAATGAAGGTCAATGTATTTAGATTACGTCGATAAGCGGAAAAAGTTTTGTGGTATCGCAATGGACCTAATGGAGTGCCGATCTGGCACCGCCACCCAAATCATACCTTCAATCATAAACTTAGCCAAACTGAGGTTGAAGATGAAAGACACTCAATCGTGACCTTTCAGCGGTCTCCGAGTGAGGTCTTGTAATGATGTTTGTTGACTCACAGATGTATGGTTGACCCACAGACGGATTGTGGTATCTGTGTTATCTGTTTCCATGGGTAGATATTGGGGAATAAGACACTCCTCATTTTCTAGGCATTAAAACTCAATGTGATGTTCGTGGAACCAACATGTTTTTCAAGTGTCGTAAGAAGCATTCAAGTGTCTTGGTTTCTGTAAGAATTACTTCACTCCGTGTGATCTTCTCACTTTTTATACCGCCTATATCAGGCAGAAGATAGAATACAACTCCTATATTTGGGCAGGTGCTTCAAGGTCAATCTTGAAGCTTTTGGATTGGGCGCAAAAGAATTCTTTAAAGCTCATTAATTTCTATTAACTCATTGAAATATCGTCGGAATCGTTTTACAGATATTACCACGGTAAGTGCTCAGCTAAGATAGGCGAACTCATTCCTGAGACGCGGGTGCATGCCCAAAATAAATACTTTTAAGGCGCACTTAGCAATGGTATGGTCGGTTTCGGTTTTGAGCTCGTGAAAACCGAGATTTTGGTTTATTTGAAAAAGAAATCTACATTCGACATTAATTCAGTTTTATTTCTTTTCAAAATGAACATTTTATCTCCGTAACAACGAAATTTAATGCCCAATTATTATTTTATTAAGATCAATTAAAAATAAGTCAAGTGATTTGTATCTTTAAATATGTTTACGATTAATGATTTAGCAGAAGAAAAAAAAAATACATTGAAATCTGACACTTTAACACAATACAATTTTTACAATTCATAACAAAAAAACCCATCACGACATACGATTTTAAAGCCCCTATGACACTACATTTTTTTTGTATTTTATTTTTTATTAATTGATAGAATGTAACAGCAAAAGAAGAAATGAAAAAGAAACATAAAATAAACAAACAAATAGTGATGATTACTTTTATTTAAATAAAAACCCGCTTAATAAATACCAAAAACCGTAAAAAAAAACAAAAAAAATCGCTTCATTTAATGAAAAACAGAAAAGTTGGCAACACTTAATATCATTCATGCGTAAATGTCAAAAAAAATGTAAAATTTTTACATTTTTTTGACATTCAATCATTTGATAACCAAATTAATCGATAACATAAGAATAAAATTTGACGTTTACTGTTTTTTTTAGTATGCTTTTACTATTCACACTTATTCAGATTTCCTATGGTGATATATTTGCACTGTTCACATAAATTCCATCAATACAAAAAAATGTAGTGTCATAGGGGCTTAAGTAAAACAACAGAACTTGAAGCTTGAATGCACATTGAGGCCCAAGTTGTTATAGTTAAAAAATGAAGAAACTAGTTAAAAGTGCTAAGGTACGAGTATGATATGGATATGGAAGGTAAACGAAACTTTTTGCCTTGATAATTTTGTAAAAAAAGAAGAACTGAATGCATTTATTTTGAAAAACTAAAATGTTAAAAGTGCCAGTAACTGGGGAAGTTGTCAAATCTTAATTTTTTTTAATTATTATTATTGTTTTGTATTTTTACAAAATAAAGTTAAAGATTAAACACTTGATAATGTCGAACAAACGTCTTAATTTTATGAACTTAATGAGAATCCAAAGCCGACTTTAAACTGAATGGGAATCATAAGCCTTTTGCTTGCAAACAGTTATGCTTCATTTTTTTTTAGAAAAGTTCATACTCCACAATATCCGTCCATTAGAGTTTTAATGTTTACGTTCGGTATACTTCCCCTCCAAGTCTAATTGATGGGAAACTTTACAACTACGATCATTAACAAGTAAAAAAAAAAAACGAAACAAAATTATTTTCAACATGTAAACGCACTTGAATTTTTGTTTTCAAGACAAGAAAATCATTGTCTGATTGCAACATAACAACAAACTTGCATTTAATATATAAATAATTTATGAAAGTATGGAATAGTGAACTCTAAATACAAGTGGTTTCACATAAAATCAGAAAAAGAAAACAAAATTCCACACAAGACTGACTCCCTCACTTAGTTATTCACAGTGAATTTTTAGTTCCAAAGGGGGCTTAAATAGTTTACATGACCACCCAGCAAACAGTTTACCATATGATACCATATGAGTTTAGTATCTTTCAATCGTCGTATATCAATCATGCTATCCCTGCAGAAAGAAGGGTGTCGCTCTTTCCGAAATCAACTATCCAGTGATTGGTGAAAACGGAACAATCGCTAAAATGTCTTAAACGCTTATTACGTGACAGGTGAAAATTAGACCTATCACTTAACTGTCTTAAATATACTTATCTCGTAACCGCAGACAATGGGACATATCAAACATTTTTCTAAGTACCAGATATATATTTTTTTTTGCGTTTTGAAGTAAAGAATTTCATTATAAGCGATTCTAAGAAAAAACAATTAACAAACTTATAGTCGGTCAAGACCGACCATATGATACCCTACACCAGTGTTTTCCGGAAAATGGGTCCTAAGTCCAAACGTGGACCGATTTGATTTATCTTTTGTTAGGTCTTTAATAAGTGTAGAAACCACACAACAACTATTAAACGAATATCGGCCGAAATTTGTATATGGGGACTAATTGTTAGCCCAAAAATGGTCCAATTATATTAAGATTTGATTAGGTTAAAATTTTAATTAAATATTTCCCATTTTTATGAATTTTATGGGAATTATGTAATTATTGGGAGGGTGGTTTGTATGGGGACTACAAGGACTGACCCGATTTCTTTGAAATTTGGAATTTTAAAAACGATGAGCGTGTTCAGCAGAGAAACCTGCTACTCAACAGTTGAGATGTAGCATGTTTTGATTAGTTGAATCTGCTGAACGCATTTTTTTTGTAAATGTTTTAAAATATTTTTTTTTTACGCTTTCATTTATTTTTTTCTGTAAAAAATACTTTTTTATGATTTGTTGTGTTTACTTCTTTGAATAACGTAAAAAAAATAAATAATTTCAATAAAACAGCTTATGTATCAGTTTGTGATCAAATGTAGCATAAATTGTGTACGCTACTAGTGATGAGAAGCGCTCACTCAACATGTTGACTGAAATGTCAAAAATCAAACCGTTCAGCAGAATGTTGAGGAGCAGCTGAGTAGCAGCTTTCTCTGCTGAACGTACCCGATATCTATTACACAGCTCAACATGAAAATGCGTATTGGATTCTGTTAAGTAATTTTGGTAGTGTTTGTTGCGCTGATTCCAAATCTGCAACCCAAATGTGTCTATCACGACAGGATTTTGAGTTATTCGCGGTTAAAGTGCCGAAAAAGGCCATTTTGGACCCTTTTTGAAAGCTTATAATACAATATCCTGACATGCGATTGACTTGGTATCAAGCTCATTCAAAAGTATGTAATTTTCTCTATAATGCAAGACAAAATGTTCTTGAAATTTAATTTTCTAAAATGGTAAAAAAATCATTTACAAAAAACCCTTAATTTTTTAAATATTTAGTTTATTTACACAGTGTTTTTTAACAAATTTCCATGCAAATACACAAGTAAATATTAGATTTAAAGCACTTGTATCTATTGATTTTTTTACCATTATAAAAAATTAAATTCCAAGAAAATTTGATTCTGTCTCAAAGAGAAAATTACAAACTTTCGAATGAGCTTGATATCAAGTCATTCGCATGTCAGGATCTAATTTTATAGGCGCTCAAAAATGGCCAAAATGGTCCTTTTTTGACACTTGAACCGCGATTTTCTCATAATTGTGACGTGATAGAAAAATTTGAGTGACCGTTTTGGAATCGGGAAACCAAACCCTACAAACATTTTTTGGTTTCATTCAAAACGCAACGACAAACCTCAGATTTGTAGAGCGGTGTTATATACCAGTTATTACAGTCATTTAGTCCAAATTCAAAGGGGGCGTTTGTATGGGGCTAGTTCTCAATATGGACCAATTTTTTCCAATTTCAATAGGCTTCGTCCTTGGGCAAAAAGATGCTTAGGTTTCAAGTCAAATTTCAAAATTGCGACCTGTATTGTGCTTAAACCGTGAGATGGACAGACGAACGGACATCACCAAATTAAAAAAGTAAATCTCAGTCGATCGGTATACTTAAAGGTAGGACCAATATTTGGGGAAGTTACAAACATCAGCGCAAACTCATTATACCCTGTAGCTCAGAGTGGTGTAGGTTATAAAAATTAAGAAAATTTATTAAAAGCTGTGTTGTTTTTGCTCCCGCTTTAATTGTACCCCATACAAATTTGACATTTTTTCAATTCGATAATTGTATGGTTACTATCAGTTTTATTTGAAAGCCACCGACTGTGGGAGAAATGGCAAATTTTTTTTGGAAACAATTCAGCCATTCAGTAAGTACTACTAGACTGATAGCCATTAAATTTGAAATGGTCATAGCTAACGATCTTGAAGAAGATAAAAATATGTGGACTGTGCTCTTTCCCTGTGCTCAGTCCGGGTAGTGGAGCCTCCATAAATTTTTACACGGTTCGATCGAGGCTGCACGTACCAGTGAGCTTTGGAATCTATTCGGAGGAGCTTGGGTTGAGCCTGGCTCGAAGATTGCAGTGTTTACCAGCAGATTTTCTGGCAGTTAAGGAAGTGTCTGACTGGTTGAGTTGCAATGTATTGTCTACAACTTCAGTCAACATCTATTCTAACAGTCAAGCCGTGGTCAAGTCCTTGGAGTCAATGTTTCTGAAAACAAGATCTGCCCTAAACTGCTGCACGTCTTTAAATGAGATGGCCAAGCAGTTTGGCATACGACTTATATGGTTCCCAAGGCACAGCGACATTCCAGGGAATTGCGAACAACCTTACAGGTTCCAACAGAATTAGAATGCGTTGGTATGCCTATAGAAACTTGCAAGCAAAATCTACGCTTTGTTTCGCGACGGAGACTAATCAGAGATGGTGAAATGGATGGACGTGTAAGACAATACTACAGATTTGGCCTTCTCTTAATCAGAAGCGCACAAGTGAGCTGATATCGCTTCCAAGAGGAGAGATTTTGGCAGTGTTTGCTAAAATTACCGGACGCAGTCTAATAGGGAAGCACACAGAGCGGTTAAATGGGCCGTCAAATGACTTTTGAGGTTGTATGTTTTGAACAGCTGTTACCCGCAAAGTAAATGACGGAACTTGATTTAACAGTAGTCTATTAACAGGTGGTACTTGATGGGAGCAGTATTGCATTTCATATAACTACGAGGGAAGTTCGAAAAGTCACGGAATTATTGATCCGCCCTCGTAACTACATACACGTTTAGTATTAATTTTATCAAAGTTCCTCTTTGTTGGGTTGTCTTGAAATCACTATCCGCATCGTCTTGTTTTTATTTTTTTTATTTTTTACTTTTTGCCAGCAATTATTTGTGGTTTATTTGAATTTTCCAAACTACACGCATTTTCAATTGCATGTTGTTGCTTGATACCATTATATTGTTTTTTTTTTATTACATCGTGAGTTTTACGCTGGTGGCCACCGGAAAGAAAACATTTCCATGCTATTTTTTTACACTTACACTTCATTCATATTTATACATTTAAATTTTTTGTGTTTAACATCACGAAATCATCGTGTGCTGGAATATACATAAATGATTTAGCAGGTTTTGAAATTCAAGATTTTTCAAATTGTCTTGGATTTCATTTCAGTATGTGTGTGGTTTTTTGAATTTTATTGAGTAATGAATTAAACTTTAGTGAAAAATGAGGAACAAAGATACGAGAGTATATTGTTATTTACTGAAAATTTTAAGATCCATTTTATTTTAAAGCAAAGGGAAGTTAATTTAAAATTCTACATTTCTACTATTGTTCTAAACCATTATAAATTTTATTTCATACTTCAAAAATTTCCAATTACATTTCAGAAATTTCCATTTATAATTTAAAAAATTCCAATTATTGTATATAATATAAAATTTATTCTAGCTCGAGGTTATTATTTCCTTTACTAAATTAAACTATGATATTCTCATGGAATAATTTTCTAGAAAATTATTTTCTGTTTTAAATTTATTTATGTTGATAATTTTTGCAAGACCTAACACATGTCGAGTGTTTCGGAATTTGTCAGATTCCATTGTCAAGATTTAATATTTTAGTTTGATCATTAACGATTTGTCATTTAAATCCCTTTGCTACTTGTAGTATACGGTTTTTATATTTGCTAAATAATCTTGACAATGAAATCTGACAAATTCCAAAACACGTGGTGATTAGGTTTTGCAAAAATGACCGACATAAATAAATTTTAAACAGAAAAATTATTTTCTTGAAAATTATTCTATGAGAATATCATAGTTTTAATTAGTAAAGAAAATAATGACCTCGAACTAAAAAAAAACCTACTCAAAATATAATATTTTAAAGGTCGAATTAAACAACTTTTGTTTTTTAATAAAAATTAATCAGAATTTTTCAAATTATACATATTTCAAAAATTTCTAAATATAATTCTAAAATTTGTATTTCAGAATTTATCATTTATGTTTCAAAAATTTCGTTAGAAATTTTAATTTGTACTTAGAAATTTTCTAAATGCTTTACAGAAAATTTCATTTGTATTTAAAAATTAACATTTGCATTTCTAAATGCTTTTTAGAAAATTTCATTTGTATTTCAAGAAAGTCCACTTGAATTTCAACAAGTGAGAGTGTTAAATTCGGCTCTACCGAAACTTTGATACCCTCCAACGTGTAAAAAATTTAACAAAAAATACGGTGGCGTTTTTTTGCGGGGGATAGGGAGGGGTCGGTCGGTCGGTAGGTCGAGACCATTCTGGGCACTTTCCCCTTGCTTTTTAATGTTTTCAAATGCATTATTTATTATGCTTTTTGCACTTAAGTAATACAATTTTATCATTATTTAAATATTTTTTTAATATCCACGCCCACAAAAGGGGATGGGGCCGAAGAAAAATGCTAATGCCCGCGGTCCAAGTGCAGGACTTACAACTTCTTCCAACATTAAAATGTGTCATTTGCTTAACAAACGTATAATAAAACCTGTAAAAATGCCGTTTTTTTTCGATGTTGGTTTAGTTCCTCAAGGGGGAACTTTTATCCCCCTCGTCCGATTTCGCAAATCTCCGAACTTAACCAGCCTATGAACATAAGACATATTCGTGCCAAACTTCAGGAGTCTAGCTCTTTTAGTTTGGACTGTATCAGACAGACAGACGGACGGACGGACATCACTAGAATGTCTTAGAATCGATCACTGATCAATAATATATGGGGCATTCCATGTCAAATCGGACACTTTGAATAATTTTTTTTAGATTTTCCCAATTTGTTTACAGTTTTAGTACCCTTCGAAAACTCCTGCGTGATAAATTTTCAGATTTTTTGATGACCCGTTGAAAAGATATCGAATTTTTAAAAATTGTTAGTTTGTTCCTTTACTCATACTTCTTTTACTCATAACTTCTTTAAAAAAAAAATCAAAAAAATTCTTCAAATCGCTCTAGTATGCGATTTAAATCTCATTTTTAAAAATGTTTGTACTCTTCGATTTTTTTGAAATTTTTTTAAAAAACTTTGGCCCTTACCACAAGAAAATAAAAAGTCTATTTTAACAAAAGTTTTATTTTAAATTTCAAATTTTCAATACATTTTTTGAAAGTCGATTTTAAAAACAAAAAAAATTTGTATGGAAATAAAATTAAAAGCTCATTTTAAATTTATTTTATTTTCTTGTAGTAAGGCTGTTTGAATAATTTTTTTTTAGATTTTCCCAATTTGTTTACAGTTTTTAGTACCCTTCGAAAACTCCTGCTTGATAAATTTTCAGATTTTTTGATGACCCGTTGAAAAGATATCGAATTTTTAAAAATTGTTAGTTTGTTCCTTTACTCAAACTTCTTTTACTCATAACTTCTTTTAAAAAAAAATTCAAAAAAATTCTTCAAATCGCTCTAGTATGCGATTTGCTTAAATCTCATTTTTAAAAATGTTTGTACTCTTCGATTTTTTTGAAATTTTTTTGTGTAAAACTTTAATCGATTCTACAAATTTTTTGCCCAATAGGATCGTGGGATAACGATTATTACTATTTTTTATCTCCAATTTCTAAATGGGCTCCCACACAAAATCACATTTTTTAAAATTTGCTCCAACAGCTCTAACTGCTCTAAGAGTGACCTTAGAGCAATAAAATCTATGACCGACCCACAATATTTTTTTAGTCCAAACATTTTCTCTGAACACACCTATCCTCTATCCTCTTTAACTATTAAGGTAGTCCCCATACAGTTTTTTTTTTTATTTTTTGTAAATTTGTTTTATTTAATCAGCTTCTACAGGTCCAATGGTGCGTCCGAGAGGGGTCATTGGTGAGATCGACCCCCATTTATTTTTACCCTCCAACATTTTTGTAAAACATACCTACGCCCTATCTAAACTCCCTAAAGGTGCCTTCAGACTACACACAAAAAAAAATTTTTTTTCCATGAACGATTTTCATAGTATTTATGAACAAATTCATACAATTTATTACTTTTTCATAATATTTATAAACTTTTTCATAGTATTTATGAATAAATCATAATATGTGAAATTTAAGAATTTTTAAAATTTTCATAAATACTATGAAAAAGTTTATAAATATTATGAAAAAGTATGAATTTTTTTTGTATTGTATGAATTTGTTCATAAATACTATAAAAATCGTTCATGGAAAAAAAATTGTGTGTGTATAATATTTGTAATAATATCTGTCAAAATTTTGTGTAAAATCTATAAAATAGTATGGTGTAAACACAAATCGGTATAAAACCAAGAAAATACGGGTTGAAAAATGACAAGCGGATACGTATTCTCATTTTTAAAAATTTCTCTAAAAATGAGAAAACGTAAACGCTTTTCATAAGATCAGGGTTGTATTTGTTTTGATAATATTTAAGATGTGATGGTGTAAATACGCAAAGGATTTTTGACAAGCGGAGAAAATTTCGTATTATAGTCTGAAGTGGGCTTAAGTAGGCTCCCATACAAATTACAGTTGGAGCAAATTTTATTAAAAATGTAATTTTGCATGGAACCCCACTTAGGGAGTGTAGATGGGTTGCAGATATGTTTTACAAAAATGTTAGAGGGGAAAAAAATGGGGGTCGGTCTCACCAATGACCGCTCTTGGACGCACCAAAAAAAATTTGCAATTTGGACCATTGTTGAAGAAGTTATGAGTAAAAGAAGTTTGAGTAAAGGAACAAACTACCAATTTTTAAAAATTCGATAGGTTTTGAACGGGTCATCGAAAATCTCTGAAAATTTACCACGAAGGAGTTTTCGAAGGGTACTAAAAACTGTCAACAAATTGGGAAAATCTAAAAAAAAAATTATTCAAAGTTTTTCTCAGAGGCTCTATAATATAGAGATAAGACAAATTTATTTCTTCTACTACCTCTTACAAGGGAAGTCTCCCTGGTGTCACCCTCCGATCTTCATGAAATTTAGATATGTTGTTAAGAACGAAAATTAATTCGACACGTATTTTTTTTAGCGGCCAAAACTCATTTTTAGGGGGGTCGATTATGGGGGAAATTGACCTTTTTCAGTTTTTTACGATTTACGCCTATTTAAACAAAATTAATATAGGCATGTGTGGTATCAGATTAAAGGTATTAAAAATACCAATCTCGTGGTGCTAACAACGGGCCGAAGAAGTTAATTTTTTTTGACTTATTAACAAAAATGTCCTAAAAATTTAGTATTTTACTCAATATGACGAAAAGTTGTGCATGTTTGCACACGTTCTTAGCACACGTAGATAGGTTTTTCAAAGACCTTTCATTTGGTATGTAACATGACTAGGTTTCTTTGTGTACACTTACAAAATTATGTCATTAACTGTTTGTAGTTTATTTAAAAAATTTTACGTTTAGTCGTTTTTAAAAGAAAAAACATTTGTTTGATGTTCAGTTTTTATTAATGACTACTTCTAACACACTAAAAAATAAAGACTTTCATTAACATTTAATTTTTAAATTCATTTATTTTTGTTCTGTAAGTAAAAACTACTGATTATTCGTTAAATTTTTAATGATTTGTGTAAGTAATTTTTTTTTAATTGTTGGTATTTTTTTAATGATAGATCATTAGTTTTTACCTACACAAGTAGGTTTTTTTTTTATAAAAAAAAATTCAAAAAATTATTTATAGAAATATTTCAATAGAAAATTGTAAAAAATACCCTTTTTACACTCAAAAAAAAAAACTGTAAAGTTAGCAAAAAATTTAGTTAAATTTAACTAAAAAAACACCTGATTTTGAACCTACTAAATTTCTAGTTAATTTAACAAAAAATATTTAGTTAACTTTTCGTATTATGAATGTAGCAGAAAAACCGTAATTTTAACTAAAAATTCAGCTGAAAATTTCGTAACATTTTTTATTAGTTGAATTCAGCTAATTTTTTTGTAAAAAATTTTAAGTTTGTTAAATATTGGGTTTAAACACTAACACTTCACTAATTTTTTCTTATTTTTTTCACAGCATTAAGTTCAGCTTAAGTAGGACTTATGAGATTTGCATAGGAGGCTACACAAGAAATGTTTAAAATTTTTCACTTGACAAAAATGTTACAAAAAATCAGCAAATTAATTAGTAAAAATTCGTAAACTCAGTTTTAAAGTCAACAAAAAAAATTAATTCAAAATTTTTAATGTTTTCGTAGGTTATTTTTTTTGAAATTTGTTGGTAAAAATAACAGAACTACATTAATTTTTAATATTTTCGTAGGTTATTTTTTTCGAATTTGTTGGTAAAAAAGAATGAAAAAAACGTAATTTTTTAATGCTTAATGTTATTTATTTTGCAAAATTTTGTCAACAGTAAAAAATAAATGTTGATGTTTGTTAAAACAAGTGAATAATTACTGGGATGGTTTTCAATTGTTTATTCATTGGTTTTAAATGTGTTTTTCATTTGTTTTAGCCTACAAAATATTTTGAGTGTAGGGAGACTTCCCTTGTTAGTAAGGGCTCAAATAACTCTGGCAATACTGCTCAGATAACTATGTAATTTTTCATACACTCGTAGCAACTATCCAATATCTTACATATAAAATAAAATTTGAAAATTTTGGACGCAAAAGTCAGTTACAGATTTTTTAAAATTTATTGTACTACTAAAGTCTCACTAGCAGGTGCTGCCATCGAGACAAAAGTAGACAAATTTTTTTCCGGTATTGCCATTGAAGCAATGTCCTGGTTTTTCTTAACAATAAAACTTCAGGAAAAAATCACACACAGGTGTTCACAATCAATCAAATTGTGAGATCACCCGTACCTGTCCACATAAATTCTTAACAGTTTAAATAAAAAAGTAGTTTACGAAAAATAAAAGATAAAACAACATCATAATGAACTTCAAGTGGCACCCAAGTGTGTGTTGGAGGCCAAAAATAAAGGTCCAGCCAGCAAACCATCCACTGATGGTCGTGATTAGTTGTTAATGTTTTCTTTCCCATAACATTTTTTTTTTTCAAAATTACGCATGCGAAGTGCTTTATTATTAACACAAAATACCGAAAATACACTTAATTTACAGAAAAAGATGAAACGAAATCATTTTTTAAAGAATTAAGAAAAATGCCCATTAATTTATTTTGTACACTTAATGTTATGTTTCCACTGCAATCAAAAACACATGTTTTTGCAAAACATGTTGTAACAGAACCATTACTCAATTGTAATAGCATAAAGAACCGAGAAACATGATACGAAAACATGCGTTTTTGAATGCAGTGGACACACAACACAATAATAAATAAATAAAGGGGTAAGAGCATCTGCACTCAAAATAATCACTCTGTAAAATTACAGAGATACTCTGCTGAGCCAGCAGAAAATACCTAGATTTCCAACCAGCAAGATTTGTTATTTTACGAAAAAAACTTTGTATAATGATTTCGATAAAAAAACTGTAAATTTATAGAATTATCTGTAAAATATTGATAAAACCGAAAAGAATTTTACCAAAAAAACTCTGTAAATTTACAAAGTTTTAGTTAAATGCATTTTATGAGTTCAAAATTTTACAAAAAAAACTCTGTAAATTTACAAAGTTTTAGTTAAATCCATTTTATGAGTAAAACTTCTCTCCATCAAAAACATTAATTTAAATTAAAAAAATAAAATTTTGTTAAATTTGCCCGCTTTAATGCTTTCAAATTGTAAATTTACTTTTTTTTATTTTTGTGAATATTACGAGTTTTTAACAAGTTACTCTAATTTTACACGTCATCCTCGTAAAATTTACCAATTTTTATTGTAATTTAAGACACTTTTTAAAGAGGGGTTTATCGGTCATATTTGGAAGTTTTTTGAAGTGATTTTTATTTTTACAGAGCAATAAGTAGAATTACAAATAAAATTTAGTATTTTGGTTACGAGAAAAAACAAAGTATTTTTATAAAATCCGTATTTTAACAAAAAAACTGTTTATTATCTGTAAAATAGAGATTACAAAGTAGGTTAGGTTAGGTTAGGTTGTAAGTGGCTGCTGACGTTTTACGTCAACACACGTAGACTCTGAGGTCCATTGTGATACCACGGGACCGTAATAGGTTTCCCTACTAGTCCCTGCCGTTAAACCATTTTGAGCTTCTTATAAAACTCCTTAGATGTTGAATTTTGACATCCAACAAATCAGAAAGATCGTACAGCTCCCTAGATCCCAGTGAAGCAAGTCTCTGACCAGAAAGTGCCGGGCAATGGCAAATAAAGTGTTCGATAGTATCCAACTCCTTTTCATCCATGCAACTTCGGCAAAAGTCATTCGACGGCACATTTAACCGCTGTGCGTGCTTCCCTATAAGACAGTGTCCGGTAATTATAGAAACCACCGTCGAAATCTCTCCTCTTGGAAGCGATATCAGCTCACTTGTGCGCCCCTGATTAAGAGAAGGCCAAATCAGTCGTGTTGTCTCACACGTCCATCCATTTGCCCATCTTTGATTAGTCTCCGTCGCAGAACAAAGCCGTAGGTTTTGCTTGCAAGTTTCTAGAGGCATACCAACACATTCCAATTCTGTTGGAACCTGTAAGGTAGTTCCTAGTCTTGCAAGCTCATCGGCTTTGCAATTCCCTGGAATGTCTCTGTGCCCTGGGACCCATATGAGTCGTATGTTAAACTGCTTGGCCATCTCATTTAAAGACGTGCGGCAGTTAAGGGCAGATCTTGTTTTCAGAAACATTGAATCCAGGGACTTGACCGCGGCTTGACTGTCAGTATAGATGTTGACTGCGGTTGTAGACAAGACATTGCAGCTCAACCAGTCAGCCACTTCTTTTATTGCCAGCATCTCTGCCTGGTAAACACTGCAATGATCTGGCAATCTACGAGCCAGGCTCAACCCAAGCTCTTCCGAATAGACTCCAAAGCCCACTTGTTCGTGCAGCCTCGATCCATCTGTGTAAAAATTTATGGTAGCTCCACTACCCGGAGTATCCCCCATCCAAGACTCCCTGGATGGTATCATAGTGGTAAAGTGGCGCTCAAAGAGGCTCAAAGAGGGAGCACAGTCCACATTTTGTGGTATTGTTATCTTTTTCAAGATCGCGCTATGGCCACAATCACTGCTCCTCCATTGCAGCGTGCTATTAAGTCGAATTGCCGACGCAGCCGCATACTGCCTACCCAATATGTCCAAGGGTATCAGGTGAAGAAGGATTTCTAATGCAGCCGTAGGTGTAGTACGAAGAGCACCAGTGATGCACATTGACGCCATTCTCTGTACCTTCGTGATAAAGACAAAGTTCGCTTTTGTTTCCAAAGCAGGCCACCAGACAATGATTCCATACAGCAAAATTGGACGCACCACTGCTGTATAGATCCAATGAACGACTTGAGGGCTGAAACCACATCGTTTTCCAATGGCCCTTTTACAGGAATACAAAGCAATCGTTGCTTTTCTCACCCGTTCCTCAATATTACGCCTGAAATTCAGCTTCCTATCTAGAAATACTCCAAGATACTTGGCTCCATCTGAGAAGGTGATTTCAGTACCGTCCAGAGAAATAGGATCAAAAGCAGGAATCTTATTTTTCCTTGTAAACAAAACAAGCTCTGTTTTACTAGGATTAACTCCTAGACCACAGTCTCTTGCCCATTTAGACAGATCTTTCAGAGAACCCTGAAGAATGTCCCGCAATGTTGGCAGATGCTTCCCCTTTACCGCTATCGCGACATCGTCAGCATATGCGATAACATGACAACCACGTGCTTCTAGAGATAGTAGCATTGAATTCAGTGCAAGGTTCCAAAGAAGCGGCGAAAGAACACCTCCTTGTGGTGTGCCCCTATTGACAAATCGTGATATGACGGACGCTCCCAATTCAGACGTTATACGTCTATTGGCAAGTAGGTTTTCCACCATTAAAACGATTTCACGCTTTACTCCCAGACCAGACAATGCCAATATTATCGATTCTGGAATGACATTATTAAAAGCCCCCTCAATATCAAGAAAGGCCACCATAGTGTACTCCTTTACCGAAAGCGATCTCTCGATGGTACCAACGAGCTCATGAAGAGCTGTTTCCGTTGATCGTCCCTTGCTGTATGCATGTTGCTTTGTCGAAAGCAACCTCGGGTCAATCACTCTACGCAAATATGAATCTATCATTCGTTCCATTGTCTTTAACAAAAAAGAAGACAGACTAATTGGTCTGAAATCCTTCGGAGCTGTGTGGGAACTTTTCCCAGCCTTCGGGATAAATACGACTCTGGTATCCCTCCATTTTAAAGGAATATACGACCAGTTGATGCATGCTGTGTATAGATTATACAGCAACGGGGCTATATAGTCCAACACTTGCTGCAACTCAGCCGGGATTATACCATCAGGTCCCGGGGATTTATAGGGCCTGAAGCTTTTTATCGCCCAGATTAATGTTGGCATATTTATTATTTCCGAAGCAATTTCAGATGCTTGGGCGTCAGAACGTTCCAAAGCTTGAAACGGCGTCATGGAATTGCCCGGAAAATGCGTGTTTAAAAGGAGATCCAGCGACTCTCCACTGGAGGAAGACCACACCCCATTAGGATCTTTCAGGTATCCTAGGGTGCAAGGAGAAGAAGCCAGAACCTTGCGCAGCCTGGATGCCTCAGAAACGTCTTCTATGTTTCCACAGAAGTTTTTCCAAGAATCACATTTTGCATTTCTGATCATCTTTTTATAACTCTTAAGTTGCAGCCTGTATGCAGACCAGTCCTCGTCCGCTCTTGAAAATTTAGCCTTATTAAAGAGCTTTCTGCAGGAATCTCTGCTCGTCTGCAACTCATTTGACCACCAAGGTGGCTTTTTTTTTCCCTCTAGGCTTTGCAGAAGGGCAAGACGCATCCAGGCACCTATTACAAACATTTGTTATATGGTCAACCAGACATTAATTTAAATTAAGAAAATAAAATTTTGTTAAATTTGCCCGCTTTAATGCTTTCAAATTGTAAATTTACTTTTTTTATTTTTGTGAATATTACGAGTTTTTAACAAGTTACTCTAATTTTACACGTCATCCTCGTAAAATTTACCAATTTTTATTGTAATTTAAGAAACTTTTTAAAGAGGGGTTTATCGGTCATATTTGGAAGTTTTTTGAAGTGATTTTTATTTTTACAGAGCAATAAGTAGAATTACAAATAAAATTTAGTATTTTGGTTACGAGAAAAAACAAAGTATTTTTATAAAATCCGTATTTTAACAAAAAAACTGTTTATTATCTGTAAAATAGAGATTACAAAGTAAAATTACAGATAAAATTTTGTTTTTCGGTCACAAGAAAATACAAAGTTTTTTCTTAAAATCTGTATTTCGACAGATAACTTTGTCAAATATCTTTCGAATTGAAATTGCAGTCATTTTACAGAGTATTTAACAGAGTATAATTTGAGTGTGGGGATCACCATAAAAAATTTTCAAAAATCTATTTTTGTATAAATTTTTTTTTGTGTGCGTGGATATTAAAAATTTGTTTAAATAATGATTAAATTGATTTTCTTTTAAAATTTTTACTTGTTGTTGCTTCGAGAAGTTTGATATAGCATTTGAGTAATGTCGGTTTAGCTGTTTAAAAGTTTTGAACGAAAATGTAAGGACACCTCGAAAATTTTGCACATAACCTAAAGATGCAAAATGTTTTAATTCGGCTGCTGATGGACATATTTCACAAGTACAATATTGTTTTTACACAAAAATTTTTTGGAAAAAATTTTTATTTCACCAAAAATAGTTTGTTCCTCACAATTTTTTTTAAACAAATAATTTTTTTGTTAAAATTTATTTCTTTGACCAATTTTTTTTTTAATAATTTTTGTTTTTCAATTAAAATTTTTTCCACTAATCTTTTTGACATGCTGGAGGTATCAATTTTATTTAGCAAGGCCGAATTAAACTTTTTTACTTTTTTTAAATTAAAATTTCCATCTTCCATTTCCTTTAAAAATAACACAACAAATTACTTAGTATTCACACATTTTTCTCACAATTAGTTAATTAATTTATTTTATCGCCTTTTGTCTTATATCAGACAATTAACGACCGAACACCTGCAAAATATCTACTGTCTACTCCAACTAATATTGTTGTTGATCTTCAACAATTCAATTTGTAGAGATGCGGTCATCATCAATATTTATTATCATTTTCATCAATATTTAAAAAGAAAATATAAAAATTTAACAGCGGGTGTTAAATTTAAAATATCTACCAGAGCTCTCTATTACTCGAGTAGTCGAGTACTCGAGCTACTCGAGCAGCTCGAGTAGCTCGCCAATTACTCGAGCAGCTCGAGTAGCTCGAGCTACTCGAGTAGCTCGAGTAGTAAAACACACATTTTTTATATTAAAACTCCTGTAAAACAAAAACTATTATAGCTATTTTCAAAATTTTTACAATTTTGGAATGCTATGGTTCCAAAGAATATACGTCATGAATATCAAATTGATAGGATTATCGTAGTGGCTTTGCTAAACTACTACTCGAAAAAGATCGGCGAGTTTCCATACAAATGTATGAAAATCCGCCCTCCTTTGAACTTTAACGTCAAATTATGAGAATATTTTCAAAAGAACATGGTATTATTTTTTACCAGTTATGATCGCATATACGATAAGAATATTTTCTCAAAATTCCAACTTATTTCTACAAAAAATGTGGCATTGGCAATCTACTACTCGAAAAAGATCGGACGCTTTCCATACAAATTTATGAAAATCAGTAGAAATTAGTTCTTTGAGTAGTAAAACACACAGTTTTTATCTTTGAACTCCTGTAAAACAAAAACTATTATACCGATTTTCAAAATTTTTACATTTTTGAAATGGTAGGGTTCCAAAGAATAAACATAATAAATATCAAATTAATAGGATTATCGTAGAGGCTTTGCCACACTACTACTCGGAAAAGATCGGCGAGTTTCTATACAAATGTATGAAAATCCGACCTCCTTTGAACTTCAATGTCAAATTGTGAAAAAAATTTCAAGAAAAGACGAAAAATTTGTTTACCAATTATGATCGCATATATAATAAGAATACTTCCTCGAAATTTTAACTTACTTTTACCAAAAATGTGGCATTGGCGAACTACTACTCGAAAAAGATCGGCCCATTTCCATACAAATGTATGAAAATATGCCGTCTTTTGAACTTTAATGTCCATTTGTAAAAAAATTTTTAAGAAAACATAAAATTATTTTTTTCCAATTATGATCCCGAGTAAAAATAATTTAATATGATCTTATATACTTTTATATAGTTATATTATTTGATATATGATCATGTGTGACACTATGTATTGCAAGATAAATTTATATAATAAATTTTGATGTGGGATTTTATTAAGATATCGCCATACATAACTATATGTTGCAACATCTGGTCCCATGCATCATTTTAAATTTCTAAGTGTTATATATAAAATTTTATATGCCTCCATTATTTTTTAATATTTTCAAAGTGTTTTATATAAAATTTCATATGACTTCATATTTTTTTATTTTTCTAAGATTTTTCCAAGCACCACTTTTTTATCACGAATATTTTCTAAGTGTTTTATATAAAATTTTATATAACTCCATCTTTTAAATTTTTTCCAAGTTTTTTTCAAGGGACATTTTTTTTATCGAAAATATTTTCTAAGTGTTTTATATAAAATTTTATATAACTCCATTTTTTTCAAATTTTTCTAAGTTTTTTCCAAGGACAAATTTTTTTGAAAATATTTTCTAAGTGTTTTATATAAAATTTAACATGACTCCATTTTTTGAAATTTTTCTAAGTTTTTTTCAAAGAACAACTTATTTTTATTATTTTAATTTTTCAACTTTTTATTAAAAACTAAAAAAAAACATCCGATTTCTAAAATTGTATAAATTTTAATATAATTGGATATAATTTTAAATCATTGGATTAGACCAAAACTCGTATCAAAGTCGATATAAAGTTATATAAACTGATATTATTAGATATTATTCGATCAAATCTTATGAAACCATTTTTCGTATAAGATTATATCAAAATAGACACGAACCCATATTAAATTATATATTGTGTCATATCAATTTTTTTACTCGGGATCGCATATATGATAAGAATACTTCCTCGAAATTTCAAGTTATTTCTACCAAAAATGTGGCATTGGCGAACTACTACTCGAAAAAGATCGGCCGATTTCCATACAACTGTTTTAAAATCAGCCCTCTTTTAAACTTTAACGTCAGTTTTTGAAAGTTTTTTTAAGAAAACATAAAGTTATTTTTTGCCAATTATGATCGCATATATGATGAGAATACTTTCTCAAAATTTTAATTCATTTCTACAAAAAATGTGGCATTGGCGAACTACTATTCAAAAAGTTTGGCCGCTTTCTATACAAATGTTTGAAAATCAGCACTTGTTTGAAGTTTAATATTAATTTGTGAAAATTTTTTAGACCACTAAATTTAATTTTTTTACAAATTATAATTGCAATTATAAGATCACTTCTTCAAGCGTTATTTTAATATTGACATAATTTACCTGTTGTGAGGTTCTTAACCCAAATGGTTTTATTACCTAAAATTTCCCATTTTAAATGCCCGTTTTAAGTACCGTACATTTTTTTCTTTTCCATTTTACCTTTTAGTGCAATATTAATATGCAGTTTTTTAAAAAGGTGCAGCAAAAGATTTTACAACCTAATAAAAGAACACGTGGTCACATCAAATTTTATTGCCATGGATTTTCCAAATATTTGTTTATGACTCCTTTCATAAAAAAACAATTACTATCTTTAACATGTTGACGTAATTTATTTCAATTTTTGTTTTCAAATTTTAATGAAGTTATCTGGGAAAGTGCAGATTTTTTTAGAGTAGTTGTTCGCCAATGCCAAATTTTTTTTGGAAATAAATTGAAATTTTCAGAAAGTATTCTTATCATATACACTCAAAAAAAAAAAACTGTAATGTTAGCAAAAAAGCTTGTTAGCAAGAAAATTTGCTGATTTTGAACCCACAATTTTTTTGCTAAAGTTAGCAAAAATGTTTTGCCAATAATTAGTTAACAAAAAAATTTTTTTTTTTGACACATTTGAGGACCCCATTGGGTTCGGACCGGATAGGTCCAGACCCCGATGGGCCCAGACCTAGTTGGGTTCCTTAAAAATCGTCATAGTTTTGATCCAAAATTTGTGTCCGTTTCGCTCTACCTTGCTTAGTTTTTGAGATACGTGATTATAGGGGACCACTGGGGTCTTGAGAATTAAAAAACTCGATAACTTCAAAAATATTACTCGGAGAGCTTTTGACTATTTTGCGGTCTTGTTCTACGTATTGAGGGCTACAAAAATGCTTTTGGACTTTTTGTTGTGTCGGCAATATTTACCGAGATATGAGCATTTTAAAATTTTCGGGAATGCTAACTTTTTTGGATCCAAAGTTAGGGCCCATTAGGGTCCACACATGTGAAGAGGACCCGCGAAAGTATGGAGATTCTAAGAACCAAAAATGCCCTCCATTTTGCTCTATCTGGCTTAGTTTCCGAGATAGAGCCATTTTAAGTTTTCTGAAAATAAAAAAAAATTTACCATTATTTTTGCTAATGTTAGCAAAAAATCTTGTAAAAATGTTGTCAACTCAATTTCAAATCTTAGCAAAAGAAATTAGTTCAACGTTTGTTTAAAATTGCTAATGTGCTAAATGAAGTTTACAAGAATTTTTTGCTAACATGCTAATCTCAACTAAAAATTTGCTAAAAGTTAGCTAACTAGCAGTAGCAAAAAAAAATTAGTAAATCTACTAACGTATTTTTTTGAGTGTATGCGATCATATTTGGCAAAAAATAACTTTATGTTTTCTTGAAAAATTTTTACAAATTGACATTTAAGTTCAAAAGAGAGCATATTTTCATACATTTGTTTGGAAATGGGACGATCTTTTTCGAGTAGTAGTTCGCCAATGCCACATTTTTGGAAAAAAGGAGTTGAAATTTCGAGGAAGTATTCTTATTATATATGCGATCATATTTGGTAATAAATTATTTCGTCTTTTCTTGAAAATTTTGTCACAATTTGACATTAAAGTTCAAAGGAGGTCGTATTTTCATACATTTGTATAGAAACTTGCCGATCTTTTTCGAGTAGTAGTGTGACAAAGCCACTACGATAATCCTATTAACTTGATATTTATTATGCTTATTCATTGGAACCATACCATTTCAAAAATGTAAAAATTTGAAAAATCGGTATAATAGTTTTTGTTTTACAGGAGTTCAAAGATGAAAACTGTGTGTTTTACTACTTAAAGAACTAATTTCCAGTGATTTTATAAATTTGAGTTGTAGATCGCCAATGCCACATTTTTTGTACAAATGAGCTGGAATTTCGAGGAAGTATTCTTATCGTATATGCGATCATAATTGGTAAAAAATAATGCCATGTTTTTTTGAAAATATTCTCATAAATTGACGTTAAAGTTCAAAGGAGGGCGGATTTTCATACATTTGTATGGAAACTCGCCGATCTTTTTCGAGTAGTAGTTTAGCAAAGCCACTATGATAATCCTATTAATTTGATATTTATTATGTATATAGCATTTTTGGAATGCTATGGTTCCAAAGAATAACGATAGCTATAATAGTTTTTGTTTTACAGGAGTTTCAATATAAAAAAATTACTCGAGCTGCTCGAGTAATTGACGAGCTACTCGAGCTGCTCGAGTAACGAGCTACTCGATTACTCGAGCTACTCGAGTAAAAGCGTAGGCTCTGATATCTACAGTATTTTTTTTTATGTAATTCGAAAAAGATGGATTGAAATTCTAAAATCTATTTGAAAATTGTAAATTTTGTTTGATTGAAATTACAAAAAGCTCAACTTTTATTTAAAAATGCCTGTGCATTTTGCCCAAAACATTAAATCATGATAGTGTAGTAAAACATGTTACATACATATATTTATTTGTCATTCCTTGCAAAACGAATTGAAATATCGGTCGAGGACCACATTAGTTTTATTTATTACACTGTGCGCCAAAAAAAGTAGGTGTTATCGAGTACAATAAGACTTTGTCCTTGAAACGCCTCCAAAATCTTAAGTTACGGATAAAAAACCGGTTTTTGTACTTTTTGTACTTTAAAGCCAGTTACTTTGTTGAATATCTACGGATTTTTCATTTCTCTACGGTTTTAGAAAAAAGAAACTAAGACCTTTCACAGATGTGGACATCATATTTAAGTAATATTGAGACAACTGTGCGTTTTTCTCCAGCAAACCCAATTTTTTTTTTTTAATTTCTATTTTTCAACTTTGGAAATGTGGTAGGAACCCGTACCATTTATGAATTTATAAAAATTCTGTAATTCACTTGCATTTTATTGTGTCAACACCAGACATGTGCACGGATGGTGTTAAAATGCGTTTAGAGACATTCTAAAAAATTTAGAATGTGGACAATATTCTATTCTTAGCTTTCAAAACGAATGAGTTTTTCATTCTATGCTCACAGTGCATGAGAAAGCTACACACACTAGTGTTACGACATTCGTAACACGAATGAACCAACGAGGGAGTACATAGAGAGCCAATGATTTGAAAATACTGTACTCTGAAGCGTGTACTTAGAATGATTTTTATATAAAAAAAAAATATATTGTTTGGCTATTTGGGGGAATTCTTTTATAAAAAAAATATATGTATGTATGTATGTATGTATGTATGTATGTATGTATGTTTTTTTTTTTTTTTTTTTTTTTTTTTTTTTTTTTTTTTTTTATAGAGGCAAAAATCATCAAAAGACTTGGCACACACTGAAAATTGCCAGAGTGCGAGACTTTAACACGCTAAACACCCTCTCACAGATCCACAATCCCCGCGGTACCACCGCTAAGTATTTCCTCACGGAGGGGGGGAAGGGATAAACCACCACTACTCTAACCTAGACTCTTCTTCGAGTCTCCTCTTGCCTACGAAGTTCTAAAAGAACCAATTTAACATAGTTACATACATGTTCCCAGTTACGCTCTGATGTTAACATTATCTCTACTATATTCCCAGGAAAAATTCTACTCCTGACAACCTCTTTGAGGTTCTCCCTCTCAACTGTAAAACGTGGACAGTCAAAGAAGACATGTTCGGCATTTTCGTCCACGTTACCACTACAATACGGACAAAACGGATCACTGTCATGTCCAAAACGATACAAGTAGGCCTTAAAACAGCCATGTCCACTCAGAAACTGGGTGAGATAATAATTTATATCACCATGTTTCCTTTGCAACCAGACGCTCACATTAGGAATTAATGTGTGCGTCCACCTACCCTTCGTTGATGATGACCAACGAGATTGCCACCTATCAACAGCTAAACCCCTCGCCGTAATACGATTTGCAGTATTATCAGACACACCCTTGAAGTCGAAGACATACTGTGCTTCTTCCGCCTGTAAGTCAATGGGTATAATACCACCAATGACCAACGCTGCTTCGTCTGACACGGTTCGAAACGCGCAACATACACGAAGGGTTGCCAATCTGAACACTGATGAGATTTTATCACGATATGATTTAAATTTTGTCGCGTCCGACCATATTGGAGCCGCATAAAGAATTATACTTTTTACTACATTCGCCAGCAATTTCCTTCGTAGGTATTTAGGACCCCTAGTATTAGGCATTATACGGCACAGTGCTGTACACGTTGCCCTCGCCTTATCACCGACATACTCTAAGTGGTGTTTGAATGATAAACGGTTGTCTATCATTACACCTAGGTATTTAAGGTGCTCCTTTGTCTCTATTGAACAGCTACCAATATTTAGGGTAATGCTTTCAACGACTTTACGACTGCTGATTAGAACTGCCTCTGTTTTTTGTTCAGCAAGTGCCAACCCCATTGAATCTAACCATGACCGCACCAAGTATATGCTACTGTTTGCGACATTCCTCGCTTCCTCAGTGTGTTTTGCAGTAACTACCAGAGCTATATCATCGGCAAAGCCTACGATTCTAGCATTTTCTGGAAGTACCAGTCTCAAGACACCATCGTACATCACGTTCCAAAGTAGTGGTCCAAGTACAGACCCTTGCGGTACACCTGCCGTAACTTTGTACTCTTTCATTCCATCGTCGGTATCGTATACAAGGGTTCTATTTCGGAAATAGTCCTTAATTATCGCTACCAGATATCGCGGTATATCTAAGTGATTTAGGGCATTCACAATCTTTTCCCAGTTCGCAGTATTAAAAGCATTTTTCACGTCGAGTGTTACAACTATGCAGTATTCTTTGGAGCCATTCTTCCACCTTTTACCTTCTATAGCATCGTTGGCAATGCCAACCACTAATCTTATTGCATCGACTGTTGACTTGCCTTTTCTGAAACCAAACTGTGTTTCAGATAGACCGCCCGTCGTCTCAATGCTTGCCTCAAGCCTTCCGCAAATTATGCTCTCCAACAACTTTCCACACGTGTCTATCATACACAGGGGACGATAGGACGATGGGTTGTTCAAGGGCTTTTGGTCCTTGGGTAGCAATACCAGCCTCTGTCTCTTCCACAATGTTGGGAATGACGCATTCTCAAAACAGGAGTTAATCAATTTAACTAGTTGTTCGGGGCAGCACTTTACAATCTCCTTCAGGACGATGTTTGGTATGCCATCAAGACCAGGCGATTTTCTGTCTTCAAACTTGGCTACAGCATGCTGTATCTCGTCTATAGTAGTCGTTGGGAAGCTGAATATTTCCGCAGAGATATGGTTTTCCCACGTGGTTGATCCTTGATAAGGAAAAAGATGTTTAACTATTTCGAGTAGAGTAGTAGAATCTCGTGGTGGTGTTGCACTAAAGCACTTCAGTTTTTTCGTTACTAGTTTATATGCCATTCCAAATGGGTTACTATCAACGTCATCACATATATTCAAAAAACATATTGATAGGTCCACTGTTTAACTCTTTAGATGCCTGCATAAATAATGCTTGGATCTCCCGCGACATTGAGACGATCTCCTTGTGCACGTTGCTTTTACTTTTCAAAAAATCTACCATTTTCGAAATTTTCTCTCCTAGTTTGACCATGCTATTAGGCTTATCAGCAATAACAGAAGGTGTTTGTTCACTTGTTTTGGGTGATCTTACAATCACCGAACTCCTCTCAAATGGATTAGATATTTCACCCATTTCGTCCTGTTGTTTTTGTTGTTGTTGTTGTGAGTGTGCTTGATTATTGTTCATTCTAAAGTGGTCCCAACTCAAAGCCGCTATCTCCGCTCGATGTGCAGTCACGTTAAAGATCCCATGGGTCCCTTTGCAAGCAGTGAGGTCCATGCGAGGGTTGACGAAAGACCTTATGGGAACTTCCGCCAGTGCCAGATCCGTGTAAGTCGGGAGATAATCCTGCAACCGATTCCTGCACCGCCAACTGAATGGTGACGAGCATTGAACGTACTTTGAGACTTGCCAGGTTTTAACGGGACGGAGGCAGCTGTGGCATTAACCTGGAAGCCATTTCTGCAAAGTTTCACCTTTGCATACTCAGGTTCAAGAATACCACAGCCGTCAGCCCAGGGTTTCGTCAATTCCAAATCATATTCCAGTAATGCCATAATCAAGATCGTGCTGGGGTTAATCTTGATGCCTTTCGGCGGGGGGTCACAGGTATAAAAAACCACGGATGTATCGCGAAGATCACAGGTTGCGACAGATAGAAAATCATTCGATGAAACGTGGGGGAAACCACGGAGACGTCACTCTCCCAACTACTCCTCTCTTGAGGGTACCCCTGTGGTTGGATACCTAGTTAAAGGGCGGCATCCACTCGCCCTGACTCAGGACTTCTTTAAGCACATGTATCTACTTTAGATACGCTTTCCATACCTGTGACAACTCAGGGTCCGCGGGGTCGTCACTCCCGTTATCCTATAATAAGGATACCCATGCGGTAATGTATGTATGTATGTATGTATGTATGTATGTATGTATGTATGTATGTATGTATGTATGTATGTATGTATGTATGTATGTATGTATGTATGTATGTATGTATGTATGTATGTATGTATGTATGTATGTATGTATGTATGTATGTATGTATGTATGTATGTATGTATGTATGTATGTATGTATGTATGTATGTATGTATGTATGTATGTATGTATGTATGTATGTATGTATGTATGTATGTATGTATGTATGTATGTATGTATGTATGTATGCAAGTGCGAATTAAAATAAACATTTTGTTATGTAGAATAAATGAAGAGGTAAATAAAAAATAATTACGGGGAAAATTAATATATTAATAAGAGTGGATAAAAAAAAAATAATACATGAAAATAAATATTATGGTGGATTAAAAAAATATTTTTCTATTTCGAAAAATAATGTAAAATGTGGTAAAAATTGTTTTGTTTTATGGCAGAAAATGTAAGGGCCTATAATGATGAAGTATATAGTGTGTGACCGAATACAATTTTTTTTTGCCTACGCCGAATGTATCAAAAGTTTGTCTATTTTTTTTTGTATGTGCATTAGGGTGGAGCAAATTATACTTTTTTTGCTTAAAATATTAGTTTAATTTGGAGATTACTGAAATTTGTTTTTATTGTAAACATTTTTTTTTTCTGTAAAAAAATTTAAAAAAAAATGTTATTTTTTATTTTATATTTATATTTTCAGCAAAAAACTAATTAAAAATATTTTTTTTGCAAAACAAGAAAAAAATAAAAAAAAATTTCCAGACAAAAAAAATTTTTACAGACAAAAAAAGGAGCACACAGACAACAAATAATTTGGAAATACTGTACTCTGAAGCGTGTGAATAGAATAAATTTTTTAATAAAAAAAGAGCATTAAAAAAATATCGTTTTGCTGTTGGAAAGAATTCTTATATAAAGGAAAATATTGGGGCGAACTAAAAAAACATTATAAATGTAATGGTTAATAAAAAAAATCATTATGGGGAAAATTAAAAAAACACCGTTTTGTTATTAGCGAAAATAAAATATATTTGTACATACATATGTACATAAGAGTAGATAAAAAAGGTTTACCATTGTACACTCGTTAATCTTACCCACACACAATCAATATACTTGCATATTGTACATAATTTTGCGTCGTCTGTAGGTACATTAAGACACGAAAATAAATATTAGAGTAGATTGAAAAAACCTTTTTATATTTCGAAAAAAAAAGAAAAATATGTAACGTCAACAAAATTATTTTGCTTTATGGTACAAATTGTAAGGGCATATAATAATTAAATATACAGTGTATGACCAAAAACACCTTCTTTGCCCAACGCCAATTATTCGGTTACAAAAACAAAATTATTGTTATTGCAAGTTCACAAAACTTTTAATTACTTTCTTGATGCACAAACTTTTTGGTCTCAAATATTTTTACGAGAGGCAAAATATAGAAAAAAAAATATATTGAGAAAAATAAGACTCAATAAACAATGCAAAATACAAAATACATAAATAAAAAATAACTGTCATACTCATTTTTTTTAAAGACAGAAAACAAGTGAACAATTTCAATAAGAGGGAGAGAAAAAATGCCAGCTAGAGTTTGCAACGAAAAATATTTGTTTTCTTATTGTAGTTATGATCTTTTTAGTTGATGGTAGTTTTTTATATTTCGTGAGGCAACGACATGCGCCAAAAATCACAACAGAGGCTTTGGCTTCGAACGAATGGTTTTGGCATTTGTTCTATTATTTGAAAACGCAGAAGAAAATAATTTTATTGTAATAGAAAGAAAATTATTTGATGAAAATTATTTGATATTAGTAGATATATAATATTATTTTAATACATAAATTAAACAAATGTTAAGATTTTTTTTTAATTTTTATGAAATATTTTTTTATTAATAGAAATTATTGCAGCCGAGTAAAAAAGTTTTGATATAATAATATATAATTTGATACAATCATATTAAATTATATATGACTTTTTATATGTTCAGATCTAATTTTATTTAAGATTTGATGCGGCTCCATTTTCGTATCTGAGGTTATACATAAATATATCTGACTTTATATAATTATATAAATCTACATTTATTTATATAAAATAAGATCAACTGGATTTATTTGGATGTGACCAAAATTCGGATCCAATTGTATAATTTTTTATATTTGTGTATCTAAAATAATACAATTAGATAATTATTTGATACAACTTGATACAGACAATTTTGAGATCAAATTAGATCTAAAAATTTTTTTTTTTACTCGGGCAATTCTTTTTTAATTATTTTTCAAATATGTGACTTTTTTCCTATTAAACGTGTATTATTAAACTTAAACAATTTTTATACAAGCTTAAAAATGTATTTAAAAAGTAAAACAAAAAATTCTGACTGCCCGAGTAAAAATTTTAATATTGCGTCACATAAAATTATATAACGTTTGATCTGTCCTCGAATACAATTAGATATAATTTTATCCCAAAAATGGTGGATAGAATTGCATTAAATTAGATTTATTAATATCTTATTTTATTCATTTGTATATAGTATAATACAATTTTGTCCGAAATTTGTCTCTATCCAATGGCATCAAATTATATGTGATTGGATACAATAAGATCCAATTATATCTAATTGTATAACATTTTATCGGGTTATAGTGAATCTTTTTTTGGTTGAAATAACATACATATCACAGGCCAACGATACATACACCAAATAAAGTTTGTGTACGCTTCGAACCAGAAGATGTAGTTTATCAAACTGTAAAAATACTTGTAAAATTTTTAAACTGTAAAAAAAAACTTAGAAAAATTTCAAACTGTAAAAATATAAAAAAATTGGACTTTATTTCACCCATTTTTTAAATAAATAAGGGTAATCCTAATCTTAATCCGGTTTATTTTTATTGATCCAGCCTTGCATAACCCATTTTGGACCAAGATTCAATTTTCTTTTTTGGAAAAAGGTACTTTTTTAGGATAATTAGCACCCGCTGATCTCAAAAATCTTGTCAAAAAAAATTTTTCAATGTGCCGTTTTCTCAGAAAAGCCTGCATTTCAACTTTTTATGCAATTTTAATATTTGGATTTATTTGCTATTTTATTAATTTATTTCATTATTTTCAAAACAAATCATTTCAAAATAATTCAAATTAGTGGAATTTGATCATTAATTAAATCTAAAAAAAATTTAAATTAGTCAAAAAAGTTAAAAGCCGAAAATTAAAAAATGCTAAATTATCGTTTTTGCTTGAAACAATTTCTGTGCTGATTTGCATTGCACTTCATGGACATAGAAATTGCGGTGGTCAAGCGGGGATATTTTTTTTAATTGCAGAAAGATGAGACTTAACATTCCTAATCATATTTAAGGTCTGAACAGAACAAGCCCGGCACGACTTTTTCCATACGATTTGACAGTTAAAAACCGTGACCGGCACGACAAAAAATTAAAACTTATTTTATTTTATCTCCGGGTTCTCTCAATCTCCCTCCCTCTCACACTCCAGGGTTGCCGCATTTTCTCAACAATTTTTTATTTTTTCATTCACAATGGTGTAACAAACGTACAGTAGTGCCAACTTAATCACATTGACTATGTGATAAGCGATTTTTTTCTGTAAAATTACTCTAATTTTATAAAAAGTTAGCACCACTGAACAAACAAATGACATTTTTGCCGTCGCCGTCCCCCGTCATTGTTTTGGGCCTATATTCTCCGGCAACGGCAACCGTCCCCCGTGCCGTGCTTGTTCTGTTTCTACCTTTACCCGAAATTCATACACCTCATTCATACAAAAATATTTTTTGGAAAAAGATGTTCTCTACTGTTCGAAAAATCGAACAGAGGATCGAAATGGGATAATTAATTATATAGCATAACGATTTTGTTTTTTTTTTTATTCTTAAATTTTTCCATTTTTTTATCCAACCTTATAATAAGTTTTTGTTAGTTAAGCCATATGTTTGTGTTTTCCAATTTAAAAAACGCCATATTACATAAAATAAAAGAAATAATCTGTCTTCTCATATAGATGGTTATTTTAATTTATCCTAATATTATTCACATAGTGAAGTCAGTTTTCCTTAAATTTATTTTTTTTGGTTCAGCCTAATATATTTTGTCTTTTAAAATTAAGCATTTTTGTTCCGTCCCCCTTAATGTTTTAACTTTCATAATACGCTAACGCATGTAGAAAATCATTTTTTGTTTTAATCCACTATAATATCTTTCATATAAAACCTTTTTTTGTACATACATACTTATTTTTTTCTACAAAACATACATACATACATACATACATATTTTCTCTTACATACAAAACGCTTTTTTTTTTTGCTACCCCCATATTTGTAATTTTTTTTCTACATTTTTTTTATAAAACATTCTAAATGACAGACCTTTGAAGAATTAATTCACTTTTTGATTTGATTCGCAAAAAGATTAATTCATATTAATAAATCAAGGAATTAATTCTTGATGATTTGATTCAAAAGAATTAATTTCAACTTTTTGTTGAATGAATTAACTAATTTTTTGTTTAATTCCTTGTTTAAATAATGATTCAAATCAACTTGATTCAAATCAACAAAGAATTAATTCACTTGATTCAAATCAATTGATTCAAATCAATTGATTCAAATCAATTTGATTCAAATCAATTGATTCAAATCAATTTGATTCAAATCAATGGATTCAAATCAAAAATGTTTTGATTCAGTTGATTTAAACATTTTTTTCTTAAATCAAAGTATTTACTTTACACACGCACACACATACTATAACATATATTCTTGTGCGGTAGTAGCAAGCAAAAAGTCAAAGCAACAGAATTTTACAGTGTACATTTTATTGGCAGCATTTTTTACACTCTAAAAAAATGAGTCCAGTTTCCTACTATAAATTGGGTAAATTTAAACAAATTCAAATAATATACTACTATAAATTGGGTAAATTTCTAATAATTTTAAGTAGAAATACGCAATGTGTGTAAATTTACCCAATTTATAGTAGGAAACTGAAATCGTTTTAATTAGAGTGTAGCCTATGCATGCAAAGGAATCACAAAAATGCAAGACATTGCTTTAATATAACATTTATTAATTTGCACATATACATTAAGGGTGGGATAATGCACGACTTTTCGATATAATGGAAATGTATGTGTATAATAAAAATGTAAATCATTCATTGTTTTTGTGTTAAAAGTTATTTTTATGCTGAAGAGCCAAATTCGTTATTGACTAAAGTAAAGATAGGCGCGTGAGTGGATTTTGACTCACACTCACTAACGCAAAAAATAATCGGATCACTCACTAATCCCTCACGCAATATTTTTTTACTCACGCTCACTCATTATTCACGTGAGTAATAAAAAACTTACTCACACTCACGTGTGACTCACGCCAGATTCAATCACGCTCACGCGTGAGTCACGCAAAATCTACTCACGCAATAAAATTTTCTTACCAAAAAAAAAAAAAACTCGAAAAAAAAAAATTTTTAGAAAAATTTTAAAAAATTGGGCAAATCAAAAAATTGTGCAAATCAAAAAATCTAATCACGCAGACTCACGCAAAAAATAAATGACTAACTCACTAATCACTCGCTCAGGTTTTTTTCAAATCACGCTCACTCACAATCACGTGATTGAAATGGAAATCACTCACACTCACGCGTGATTCACGTGAATCACGCAAATCACGTGACCAGCGCCCATCTCTAGACTAAAGGTACACATTTAATAATACTGTACAATTTGGAGTGTTGTTTATTGATGGCGTGGTGTGTTTAAAATTGGCGATATTCCAATGAATTTAACGCAATCAGACCTGAAAAGATTTTTATAATGTGCATTTTTAGTGTTTGATTTAAGTGAAAAAAGTTTAAATCAAGTTGATTCAAACCAAAAGTGATTTGAATCAGTTGATTTGAATCAAAAGTGATTTGAATCAGTTGATTTGAATCAAAAGTGATTTGAATCAGTTGATTCAAATCAAGTGATTTGAATCAGTTGATTCAAATCAAAATGTATTAATTCAATTGATTCAAATCAACGAATTAATTCTTTGCAATGAAATTAAGTGATTTAAATAATGAATTAATTCTTTTCGATTTATAGAAACAGGGAATCGATTCAATTATCTTAAATCAGATTTAATAAATTGAATTAGGGAATTAAATCTTCAAAGGTCTGCTAAATGATCAGTGTATATAAAAAAAATTCTAACACACGGTGTAATTTTTAGATCTCTACTATGTTTGATATTCTAAAAACGATGGTTTGTTTACATTCTAATCGTTCAAACACGACATGTTGCGCGTTCGTTTAAAAAAGCATAGCAAATTTATTAATTTGCTGTTTAGCATCATAGTAAACATTCTCATTCCCAAACACTGTACTCTAAAAGTAGTGTACTCTGAAGCGAATGATTTGGTGTCAGCGAAGAAGGGAGTACATTTGAGCTCATGTCTGGTCAACACCGCGTATGAGTAATGAAAATTATTTGGTTTCGCAAATTTTCGTTACTCATACGCGGTGTTGACACAATAAAGTACAAGAGAATTACAAAATTTTTATGAAATCCGGAAAAGCACTGCTGATTTTGTTTTTGTGGATAGACAAACATCTTAACTTTTTTAAAATGTTAAAAAAAATAGGATTTTTTATGAATTATTTTTTTTTTAATTAAAAATTTTTAACAAGCTCTGAAAATTTTGCAAAATAAAAATAGTAACAACACATCTCGAAATTTAAAAAAATAAGGAAATTTTTTTAAAAAATTTAGTTTGCCGGAGAAATACGCACATTTGTCTTAACATTACTAAGTTCTCAAGTTTTTGACAGGTTGTTTTGGTCGATGTGACGTGGCCTATCAACACGGTGAGCCTCAGCGATGTTCAGGTTGAACTTTAGTGTCGACGAAAAGTGTAAGCGCAGTTCGATTTCTACATGAATAAATGTCACAAAACTGTTAACAGCGAAATCGTAGCTGATCGCATTCGCGAGATATCTCGAAATTAGTGTTTTTGTATTTTCTAAAATTTTGACAATGAAGTTTTTTAAATATCTTCAAAAACTGGGTATGCAGTTTTAATTGTATTTATTTACATGTCACAACACAGTTAACAGCGAAATCATATCTTCTCAATTTCGCGAGAAATCGCGAAATTACTTTTTTGCTGTTTTTATTATACCCTCCACTCTAGTGATAGAGGGTATATATAAGTTTGTCATTCCGTTTGTAACACATCGAAATATTGGTCTAGGACCCCATAAAGTATATATATTCATGATCCTTGATCGATTTTAAGTCGATCTAGCGATGTCCGTCCGTCCGTCCGTCCGTCCGTCTGTCTGTCTGTCTGTCCGTTGAAAACACGCTAACTTTTGAAAGACTTTACGGAGGCTCCTGAAGTTTGACATATATGTTCTCCATTTACCGGGTCAGGTTGGTATTGCAATCCAGCGAAATCGGTCAAGTGGTTCAAAAGTTATGAGCAAAAGAGTAAATTTCGGCAAGGGTATTTTTCGAATTTACAAGATTAAAACCACTATAACTTTCGAAAGACAATTCTGAAGGGGCTGAAGCTTAGCATATATATTTGTCGTTCCCCAAGGCTATTTGGTTTTGAATTTCAGCAAAATCGGTTCAGTTGTTCAAAAGTTATAAGCAAAGCACTGAATTTCAGATTTGTTCCACCTTAAACTGTTGAAAACTAGTTAAACAAGTTTTAAAGGCATGGTGAAATAGCAGTTTTTTAAAACTTGTTGTTGTTTGTTTTCTTGTCGTGGGGTGCAGTTTAGTTGTTAGACAAGTAAATATTTGTTATTGTTTTGTTATTGTTTTTGTAACTGTATGTAACGGTGTATAGTAAGAATTTTTGGAAAAAAAAAATCAAATGAAGTAAAATAAAAAGTGGGAAATATGTGAAATATTTTTTTTTTGTATTGCATATACATATGTAGGTATAAAACAACAAAAATATTTTACAAAGTAATTTTGTTACTTATACGGTATTTACACCAACGAAAACAACTTGTTTTTGAATATTTTTTTGGTTTTTGGCAAAAACTACATAAATTTTCCATACAATTTAAAAACTGCGTTGCCAACTAAAACTGGACAAAAACTAGAATTTAGGTTCTGGTCAATGCTACTATTAATTCAGTGTGAATGTTTTTTTCAATTTTCTTTTGTTAAAAACAAATGTCAAAATAAAAATATTTGTTTTTTGTAAAATTAATATTCAAATCTTTTAAAAAAGTAAATAAATGTGTAATTTAATTTTTTTAGTAACGTGTGGCTATTGTAATTTTGTGTTTTTTAGTGAATTTAGAAAATAATTAATTTGATTTGACAAACAAAAACTCTTTTTATTCGGTGTAAACAGTTTGGTTTTCCAAAATGCTTTTTTGCCAAAAACAAGTTAGTTTTTGTTTGGTCTAAACATAGTATTAAAGAAATTGTACACAAAAAAAAATATTTACACTAAAGAAAATGTTACACTCAAAAAAAAATGTATACATAATTTTTTTTTAATGAAATGTCACACTCAAAAAAATGCTGACAGTCAAAAGAATTTTACACTCAAAAAAATTTGATTGATTAAAAACAAGTTTTACTCAAAATAATATATTTCTAATAAAAAATTTGTGATGCAATTTTTTGAAATTTTTTTAGAAAATTACTATCAGATGATATTGTGGAGGGTATTCATAGATTCGACCAAGTCGAACTTAATTTTTCTACTTGTTTTTGTTTTTATCTTCATATATGATTTTTTTAAATTTCATAAAAACATGGTATGCAGTTTTACTTGTGGTTGATCAAAGGTCACACAGCTGTCAAAATTGTAGGTGCTAAATTTCGCGAGATATCGCGTAATAATATATATATTTTTTTTTTTATTATATTTTAAACCCGGTTCTTTAGAAATGATAAAAAAAAAGTGGTAAGCAGTTTGATTTGAACATGCTGGAAGAAATTAAAACTGCCCCCAAAAAAAATATAGCTGCTCACTTTCGCGAGAAATAGCGAAAAACAGCTTTTTGGGGGTATTTCTTGTTTTGATTAATAAAAAAAGTTTCTTTAACATTATTGAAAAACACGAAATGCAGTTTGACTTGCTATTGATCAAAGGTCATAAGGCTGTTAACATTTAAATTCTAGCTGCTTAATTCTTCGAGATATCGCAAAAAAACTCGCTTATCTACTATTTATTCATTAATTTGTGTTATTTGTGGTCTGTAAAAACATATACTTCAATTAACGACAAAAATGTGGTATGCAGTTTGAATTCGAGGTTATTAGAGGTGACAAAACTGCAAGCATAAAAATTATAGACGATCAATTTCCCGAGAAATCGCAAAATTACTGTACGAGCTTTTATAATAAATTACTTTTTTTTCTTTGGTATCAAAAAAAAGAACATGCAAAATTGAAAAATAAAAAAAAATAAAAAATATATAAATAATTCCGCGATATCTTGCGACAGTGTACACCTACAACTTTGATGTCAAAACCCTTATGACTTTCGATCACGTACACATTAAAGTGCATATCAGCTTTCCACAACATTTGAAAAAAACCTAGAAAAAGTTGAAAAACAAAAATTGACAAAAAAGTTATTTCGCGATTTCTCGCGAACTAAAGAAGATAGGATTTCGATGTTTACTGTTTTGTGACCTTAAAATAAGTACAATGAAAACTGTATACTCAGTTTTTGAAAATATTTAAAAAACGTCAATATCAAAATTTTTTAAAATATAAAATCACTAATTTCGCGATATCTCGCGAATGCGATCAGCTACGATTTCGCTGAAAACAATTTTGTGACAACTAATCATGTAGAAATCGAACTGCATTTACACTTTTCGTCGACACTAAAGTTCAACCTGAACATCGCTGAGGCTCACCGTGTCAAGGACCGATAACTTTTTCTGCAGGATAGTTCCACAAATGATGCCATATTAAATGATTATTAGTTGGTTATGCGGAAAAATAGGCTATAGATGGAAATTTTTAGCTTATAACTTTTGATCGGCTTGACCGATTATGTCAAAATTTACACATTATCTGCCGTGGGACCACATACATTTTAGCTGTATACCCGGGTCGATATCCTAGTCGGTCGACATCACTTTATTTGACATTGTAGTCGTGATCACCGCTCTCTCTGTTTCGTCTAAAACGTGATTTCCAAATGCAGACGGACATCGCTAGATCAACTAAAAATCGATCGGGTAACATGAATAATATATACTTTATGGGATCCCGAACCAATATTTCGACTTGTTTCAAACGGAATGACAATCTTTAAATTCATCTATCACTTATTGTTAGTGGAGGGTATAAAAAATAATAATCTTTTTATTTTTAAATTTTTTTTTGAAATAAATTATGTATGTGTACAATTTATATGAGTGCATGTGAGGATGAATTTGAATGGTGAATAATTTAAGTGCAGACAAATATATGTATATATTTTATGCATATAAAAACATAAATCCAACAACCGGACGCACGTGTTCAATTTTGTTATTGTTGCTGCTACTTATTTTGGCGCAAACAACAAATAAAAACGATAAATAGCAACATCAACAGCAAACAACATCGGCAGCAACAACAGCAGCATTGTAGCTATAACACCAACAATTTTGCAGATGCACCTCACAAGAAAGATCTTCTATTGGGTTCCCTCCGATCATAATGAAACTCAATATAGTTGTGGGTGAATACAAATTTAATAGAACCAAATTATTTTAGCGGACAAAACTCATATTTAAGGAGAAAGCGATGGGGGTTGAAAACAATCGCTTTATCGAAAAGCTGCTATGATCATATATGATTTGCTTATAACTGTTTATTTGAGATTTGCATCTTATTGTATATAATTGTATATTATCGGATCTAATTAGATATCAAATTTTTCTTAATGTTGAATCTAGATTTTGATCATCAAATACATTTTTACATGAGTCTCTTAAAAATTTGAATCGTCTACGACTATGTTGAGTTTCATAAAATTTGTTGTTTACCCCGGAGTATCCCTTCCTTGTCAGTAGTTATTAGTGCATGAGAACTGCGGAAATCATTTATAGCATTTTGTTTAATTTTTTTTTGTTTTTGGGAAGTGATGTAGCAGTTTTGTAGTTAGTCATTAAAGCAAACAGTCAAACGATGGAATCTTATTGTTTCAGCAATATTTAAAAAATGAGAAGAAACAGCAATCGTTAAAAAAGCGTTGGCAGCGACAACCGAAAAAGTAAGTGCCAAGCCACCCATGGTGTTTTTTGAACTTTTTAGTAAATTTTATGATTCACAAGTATTAAATATTAACGTTGGACGTCCAGTAATAAAACCCTGGAAATCTCGAATTTGACTGTCGCGACAGTCGTTATAGTTATTATATGCAAAGTCTTGGATCATCGATACATTAAATTCCTACCCGGGTAAAAATGAAATATATATGATCATATATGAAGATATATGGATCATATATGTCCATATATGATCCATATATCTTCATATATGATCATATATATTTCATATATATATATATCATATATGTCCATATATGATCCATATATCTTCATATATGATCATATATATTTCATTTTTACCCGGGTATTCAGGGAAACCGTGCCAAAGTTACATGGACGTGAAGGAGGCGGAAAACATAAAAATATGTCTCCGAGATTGTCCAACGCTTTTCAGACAAATGTACAGATTACTACACTCAAAAAAAAAACCTTGTAAAACGACACGAAAAGTTTGTAACTTTTTTTTGCTGCCTCCTTTTTCACAAAAATTCCTTATAATTTTACAAGCTCTTTACCAATAAAATTTTAAATTTACAAATTTTGAAGCGATAAAAAAAAACTTGTCAAATTACTAGAAAAACTCTCGTAATCCCATTTTACCAATATTTGACAGTTTTGTTGTTTAAAGAAATTAAATACTTTTTGTGTAAAAAACCAAAAAAATTTAAAATAAGAATTTGTTAATTTTAATTTCGTGAGTATTCGTGAGCGTGATTATTTCGTGAGCATGATAAACATTTTGGTTACTCACGTGAGCGTGCGTGAACGTGAGCAAAAAAAACAATTTCGTGCGTGATCGTGCGTGAGAAATATTTTTATTTCGTGAGTGAGTTAAAATTCACTCACGCACCCATCTCTAGTAGGAAGTGTGAAGAATACGAAGTAGTCCCGTGGTATTGCAACAAAACTTAGGGTATACAATAATAAGAGGATTCTTCCGATTAATTTTGGAGAATGTTATATCTGGAAAATTGTTCATTCAGTCCAAAATTTTTCATAAACTGCGTGGGATAACATGCCCAAGGAAATTGGTATATCTATTCATATATGATCGTATCTGCCTTCATACAACTATATCTGAAATGGCATAAATCGAGATTAAATTAGATCTCGGATTTGTCTAACATTGGCCCAAATTTGACATCTAATTATGTCGCATCAGATATAATTATATACAATTTGATCCAAACATATCTTATCAGATCAAATCAGATCTGATAATATCAAATTAATTTTTACACGGGATATTAAACTTTATGTAGTTTTATTTAAGGTTTCTTTCCATTGTTTTTTTAATTAGTAGGCGTTATTTGTTATTATTTGCTTTTTAATGCTATTTTTCTGGTCTGATTTTTATACCCTCCACTTAGTGATAGAGGGTATATATAAGTTTGTCATTCTGTTTGTAACTCATCGAAATATCGGTCTGGGACCCCATAAAGTATATATATTCATGATGCCCGATCGATTTTAAGACATTCTAGCGATGTCCGTCTGTCCGTCTGTCTGTCTGTCTGTCTGTCTGTCTGTCTGTCTGTCTGTCTGTCTGTCTGTCTGTCTGTCTGTCTGTCTGTCTGTCTGTCTGTCTGTCTGTCTGTCTGTCTGTCTGTCTGTCTGTCTGTGGAAAATGCTCTATCGGACAAAATATTGCACAGAGATGACTGAAACTTAACATATTTATTAGAAGTTCTCCCGAGAAGTTTGGTATTGCATTTGAGCTATATCGGTTCAGCGGTTCAAAAGTTATGAACGAAAATGTAAGCACACCTCAAAAATTTCAGTACATTCAACATAACCTAAAAATACAAAATGCTTTAATTCGGCTTCTGGTTGACATATGTGAACATAATTGAGCACCAAATGGTATTTAAACAAGTACGAACATATTTTTTGACAAAAAAAGAAAAAAATCGCGGATTTTTTTTTTTTACCAAAATTTTTTTTCGCGGATTTTTTTTTTTTATTTTTTTTTAAGTTATTTCCTTTTAACTAAAGTTTTTTGCAATAATCTTTTTGAAATTGTGGAGGGTATCACTACATTCGGCAAGGCCGAATTTAACTTTTTTACTTGTTAATTTACCTTACGTTATTTATGCACAAATATGAAATATACGATTTTATGTACCTGTTTTTAAAAAAAAGGTTTTGATTTGTTAGTCGACCAGTTGATGGACAGAAAGCACTTGGCTAAAATTCAACATTCCATGACGATGGATAAGTTATATTAGGGTTCTTTTCAAGGGTAACATGCAATATTTATTATGAATCCAATGTGCTTTAGTTGCCAAAATCTTTTTTAAGTATAATAAAGAATAATTATGTGTAATGAATTACTTGACACGATATTTAAAATAATTTGAGGTTTGATTTACAACCAAATATATTATTTGGGGTTTGTATGTATTTGGCAAAAGGTCCAAACGTATGTTACAAAAATTACAATTTGAATCTGGCATATTTTTCTTAAAATGCCTGACTCAAACCTTGAGTAAATACAAAAATGCCAGAGTGCAAATAAAAAGAAAAACAAAAAGTTAAGATTTGGTTAGGTTGGATGGTCGTCCGCCAATTTGGCGAATTCACTTGAAGGCCATAAGGCCCATTGTGATTCCCCTACAGTTGTTTCCCTACTCCCCTCTGATATACAAAATTCTACCTCTCAAACCACCCCAATTCTTTAAGATATTCTGTTAGAGATGTCAATGGGACACTGTTTAGGCAATCCAGGTCATCAAAAAATCGTTGCCCCAAATACTTAAGACGACGTTTCATCAGACTCGGACATTCACACAACAAGTGCTTCACTGACTAATCCTCCTCTACTTCCCCATAACTTCGGCAAAAGTCCCTATCAGAAATTTCTATACGAACGGCCATTTTGCCGATTATACAGTGTCCTGTCAGTACTCCTAATAATAGGCTAACCGGTCCTCTTAGGATTCGGAAGTGGCCACGTTTGCCAAAGACAAGAAGACTTTCTGTCCTCTTAGGATTCGGCAGTGGCCACATGGTTCGCGATTTCCTGCACGTGGTCAGTGATATCCACGACAAAGAAAACATTTATACAAAACAAAAAATACAGATTTTGTGAAAACGAAAAGGTAAATGTAAAAACAAGTAGAAAACTTAAATTCGACTTGGCCGAATCTATGAATACCCTCCACAATGCTCTTTTTAAGTGATAGTAAATTTTCTAACGTGAAAAAAATAACATTTTTGATTAGAAATATTTTATTTGGTGTAAAAAAACTTATTTTTAATAATTTTTGAAAAAAAAATTTACTAAATTACTTTACTAAATTTTTTTTTGAGTGTAAAATTTTTTTTGAGTGTAAAATTTTTTTCGAGTGTATTGTACAATGGTCAATCTTACCCACACACCATCAATATAATTGAATATTGTACATAATATTGCGTCGTCTGTAGGTACCTTAAGAATTTAGTAAATCACTTCTTAGAATTTAGTTAAAAATTCAAAATGGAGATATCTTGAAAACTAAGCGAGATAGAGCGAAACGGATGAAATTTTCAAAAGAAAGACTACAAAGAAAAATATGGAATAGCCTAGCTCTGCATATCTGTCGGGGTCTCAAGACCCTAATTTTAGATCTAAAATTTGAAATTCCCGAGATTTTATATATGCCCATATCTCGGTAAATACTGCCAACACGAGAAAAAGTCCAACGGCATTTTTGTAGCTCTTGACTCGTAGAACACTTCCGCAAAATACCCGAAAGCCCTCCGATTAATAGTTTTTGAGTTATCCAGTTTTAAAGATTCTCAAGACCCTATCAGACCCCCTTATTACCGTATCTCAAAAACTAAGCAAGCTAGAGCGAAACGGACACAAGTTTTGGGTCCAAATCTCTGGGGACCCATAAAGGAACTAACGGGTTTTCGAGTTAACAGGGGCTGGACCCATGGGATCCGAACCCATGGGTCCAGGGTCTAGACCCAACCTAGTTCTAAACTGTGAATGAACTAAAGTGTAATATAATTTTTCCCATTTTCTAGTTAAAATTGGCTTAAAATTAAATACCTTTGTTTCCTTATTTTTGGGAAAATTATGAACTAAAACCAAGAAAAAAAATCTTTGGAGCCAAATCATTCAGAAGAATATTTCCACTATTTTTTCGTGTTATTTAACACAGCTATGGTATAAAAAATTCAATAAAAGTAAGATGCTTTATATTTTTTTTTAATTTTTAAACATTTTGCGTATATCGCACAAACTTTCACCTTTGACCATTTTTTAGGAAAATTTTTTTTAAAACATTTTAACCCTTTAAATGGACGTTTTATTAGATTTCTGTGTTCAGTTTTTGAAAAACGACTAAAATAACCCCTTAAACTGGCAGCTAAAGGTTTAATTTGTTCTAAGAAAAGAACCGCCATACAATTTCACTGAAGACATCATGCCATATTTTAAAGCTCAGATGTGTTTTTATTATATTTTTTTTTGACATTTTCCAAACGCCTTTGATAAAAAAAATTAAAAACTTTAGTGGGCTATAAAAAAGAAATCCGAACTTTATTTGCAAAACCCTCTGGTGATTTTGTACATTTGATGGTCTACTTTCATATGGCGTTAAAGCCATTGAGGCTAATTTTTCTTGTTGCACAGTGTAGTTTGTAATAGTTTCATATAAAAATTTGTTATAACGTTACACCCCGAGTAAAAAAATTGATATGACACAATATATAATTTAATATGGGTTCGTGTCTATTTTGATATAATCTTATACGAAAAATGGTTTCATAAGATTTGATCGAATAATATCTAATAATATCAGTTTATATAACTTTATATCGACTTTGATACGAGTTTTGGTCTAATCCAATGATATAACATTATATCCAATTATATTAAAATTTATACAATTTTATAAATCGGATGTTTTTTTTTAGTTTTTAATAAAAAGTTGAAAAATTAAAATAATAAAAATAAGTTGTTCTTTGAAAAAAAACTTAGAAAAATTTCAAAAAATGTAGTCATGTTAAATTTTATATAAAACACTTAGAAAATATTTGCGATAAAAAAATGTTCCTTAAAAAAAACTTAGAGAAAATTTAAAAGATGGAGTCATATAAAATTTTATATAAAACACTTAGAAAATATTCGTGATAAAAAAGTGGTGCTTGGAAAAATCTTAGAAAAATAAAAAAAAAAGAAGTCATATGAAATTTTATATAAAACACTTTGAAAATATTTACGACAAAAATATGTTCTTGGAAAACCTTTAAAAAAATTAAAAAAAAATGGAGGCATATAAAATTTTATATAAAACACTTAGAAATTTTAAATGATGCATGGGACCAGATGTTACAACATATAGTTATGTATGGCGATATCTTAAAAAAATCCCACATCAAAATTTATTATATAAATTTATCTTGCAATACATAGTGGCACACATGATCATATATCAAATAATATGACTATATAAAAGTATATAAGATCATATTAAATTATTTTTACTCGGGACTATTATAGTCAGGTGCTATTTCGTTGTTAAACATTGAATGCAGTTAATTTACAATAAAATTACACAAGTTATTTAATGTAAGCAAGTTTTTAATACCCTACACCACTTGGTTGTGTTATAAATTCGTTTTTCAATGTTACATCACAGTGATGAAAACCATCATTACAATGATGAAATTCTTATTCGATATGAACGACAACAGTTGGTGAAACATTATTCATTTAGTGTAAAAAGAAAAAACACCTTAATACAAATTTGTTAAATATAAAAAGGATTTTTCAATTTATTTTTGATTAAATAAATAAAAAAAGTACTCAACATTGGAGTTTAAAAACAAACCCTCATTTTTTTTTCTATAATACTTTTATTGAGATGAATTTTAAAAAAGATTGCATTGCTTATAAAATTTTAATCAAATCAATTAAAAAAGTAATTAAATAAGATTTTTTATTCAACAAATATTTTAATCACTGTTTTGTGTTTCTTCGTAGTTTCTCATTAAGTCGTTCTTAACTAACTTTATTAATTTCTACCTTGTTCTTTTTGTTTAAATAATATACTGATTTTTCTATTAAATTATTTACAAATTAAACAATTAGGTAAATTGATAATAACATTAGAAAAAACAGCGCATCTTTAAAATTATTTGCATAAAATAACAAATTCCTCATACGGAATTGGCAACACCTATTAAGTTTTATATTGTGAATTCAATGCAAAATATTTTTATTATAAATAATTAAATTTTTATATGAGGAGTTCCAACTAAGACTTAAATTTTGAGGTAAAAAAGATGTGATTTTTGTTTTGATGGCACATCGATGAAAGTTGGCATAAATATTAGAAGCTATTTAGGAATAAGAAATTCGTTCGCGTCAATTAAATCGCGCAAGGGGGTCAAAAGTTATGGCGGTTTTAAGATTTAGCGGTTTTAAAAAATCTTAAAAATATTTTAAATATTTTTTTTCTACACATTTGTTGCATGCGTTATTAAAACATGCCAGGATATATCATTTCTTTTAAAATATATGATATAAATTTAACCCTTTAATGACCAAACGAGTTAAAAAAAATATCTAAGTACCTAAAATCGCGATTAATTCGCGGTAAAAAAAAAGTTTCACAATTTTTTATAACATATTTAGGCAATGCGCGTTGGTATTACTAAAAAAAAATCACGGAAAATCGTTTCATTGTACCAGTGTTTAAAAAAATCGTCGATGCTTTTTTATAACAAGAAAATTTGATATGGTCCAAAAAATCTATAATCATCAAAATTTTTTAACCCGCCTCTGATTTTATGATGACACATCAAGTGGGCTTTCATTTAAAAAAAATTTAATCCGATTTCGTGTAAAGCCTTGGATGTGCCAGATCAATTCAGGTTTAGATAAAATCATCGCGCTTTCCGCTCAGAATGGCTTAAAGTAAAAAGTCAAAAAGTAAATCAGGTCTACTCTTTAAGGCACGTCTTTTGGTGTATTAAAATGAACATGATGCATTAATTGCTACTAAAAAACATTGGAAACAGATTTGCAAATTTCGCACAATTTTCAAAAATGTCATAAAATTTTTGCAATTTATTTTTTATAAACCCGCCAGTGATTTTTTTATGTAAACTCCTAAAAAACTCGGTTTACGCAAGAGTCCACCAAATTTCGAATGAAACCGCGAATGTGCCTCGCGAAAAACTGGTATTTTAAAAAAATTACGTTTTTTCTTTCGAACTTTGATCTGCTGAAACTCCTTAACTATTCGTGGCACATTAACGGGATTAATTCCAAAATGTTAAGAATTACAACAGCTACCAACTCTAGTTCAACTTTTTTCATTTTATAGAGGGGGCCGAAATCCCTAATCAAAAAACCTCGAAAATTTAAAAACTCTTAATTTTTGGTTTCAAAACTTAACCGTCTTATAACTTCTTACCAAGCGATGAAGCATCTATCAAGCTAACATTAAAATAATCTCTTATATGTACTGACTTTGTGTTATGCCGGAAAAGATTGAAATATAAGGAGAACTTAAAAAAAAAAGCGAAAGAAGGTAAAAACTATGGATTATTTCAAGCCATTTTTATCGATTTTTCAACTTTAACCCTCTGTAACTTTTACGGATAAAGTGGGGTAATCCTTAAACATTGCTCAGTGATGGCTCAAGGTCTTGTTTACACAACTGCATTTACAGTTTTTCTAAATTCCAAAAACTGCCGGTTTTTTTAAACATTTATTTCAGTTTCACTGAGTTGAAATTTAAAAAAGATTTCATGATATGTATAAATTGTTTTACATTATTTCAAATGCCATTAGTTTTAAAATATACAAAATTATTTTTCTTTAATGCAAATACTTACTGCTATAATCGATAAATACTTACTGCTTTAATCGATAAATCATAAAAACGGCAAGTTGAAACGGCTCATAATTTTATTTTAGATTCTAATTTTGGAAAAAATCTCTGAAAAATTCTGAGAAATTTTTGGGTAAAAAAAAAATTTTAATTCTGAGACATTTTTCATATAGAAAATATCTCAGATTCTGATACATTTTTCTTATAAATAATTTTTAGATTCTGGCAAATTTTTCGTATGGATGAATTCTCAGATTCTGGGACATTTTTGGTGTATACAAATTCTCAGATTCTAAGACATTTTTTGCATAGAAAAATTCTTAGATTCAATAAAATTTTTTCAAAAACATTTTTCTTATAAAAAAATTCTGAAAATCTGAGACATTTTTCGTATAGAAAAATTCTCAGGTTCTTCGACATTTTTTCGTATAGAAAAACTCTCAGATTCTGAGACATTTTTTGTAATGAAAAATTCTCTGATTCTTAAACATTTTTCGTTTAGAAAAATTCTAAGATTCTGAGACATTTTTCGTATAGAAAAAAATTTTCGGATTCTGAGACATATTACGCATAGAAAAACTCTTTGATTCTAAAACATTTTTTGTATAGAAAAATTCCCAGACATTTTTCGTAAAGAAAATTTTCAGATTCTGAGACATTTTTCGCATAGAAAATATCTTAGATTCTAAGACATTTTTCGTATAGAAAATATCTCAGATTCAGAGACATTTTTCGTATAGAAAACTTCTCAGATTTTGATACATTTTTCTTATAAAACAAATTCTCAGCTTCAGAGACATTTTTCGTATGGATAAATTCTCAGGCTCTAAGACATTTTTCGTATAGAAAATTCTCAGATTCTGATATATTTTTCGTATAAAAAAAATTCTCAGAATCTGAGACATTTTTCGTATGGATAAATTCTCAGGCTCTACGACATTTTTCGTAAAGAAAATTCTCAGATTCTGATACATTTTTCGTATAGAAAAACTCTCAGATTCTGAGATATTGTTTTTCGTATAAAAAATTCTCAGGTTCTGAGACATTTTTTGTATAGAAAACTTCTCAGATTCTGAGACACTTTTCTTATAAAAAAAATCTCAGATTCTGAGACATTTTTCGTATAGAAAAATTCTCAGGTTCTAAGACATTTTAGAAAAATTGTCAGATTTTGAGACATTTTTCGTATAGAAAAATTCTCAGATTCTGAAAGATTATTCGTATAGAAAAATTCTCAGGTTCTAAGACATTTTATAGAAAAATTGTCAGATATTGAGACATTTTTCGTATAGAAAACTTCTCAGATTTTGAGACATTTTCCATATAGAAAAATTTTCTGATTCTGAGACATTTTTCGTATAGAAAAATTCTCAGATTCTGAAAGATTATTCGTATAGAAAAATTCTCAGATATTGGTCAGTTTTGGTATAGAAAAATTCTCTTTTTCTGAGACATTTTTCGTATAGGAAAATTCTCATATTCTGAGACATTTTTGGTTTAGACAAATTCTTAAATTGCGAGACATTTTTCGTACAGAAAAATTATCATATTCTCAGATATTTTTCGTAAAGAAAAATTTTCAGGTTCTGAGACATTTTTTGTATAGGAAAATTCCCATATTCTGAGACATTTTTCGTATAGACAAATTATTAGATTGCAAGACATTTTTTGTATTCAAAAATTCTTACATTCAGAGACATTTTCCGTTCTCTCAAAATTTGAGACATTTTTCGTATAGAAAACTTCTTAGATTTTGAGACATTTTTCATATAGAAAAATTCTCAGATTTTGAGACATTTTTCGTATAGAAAAATTCTCAGATTTTGAGACATTTTTCGTATAGAAAAATTATTAGATTCTGAAAAATTTTTCTTATAAAAAAATTCTCAGATTTTAAGACATTTTTCGTATAGAAAAAATCTCAAATACTCTAAAAAATTTCTGGTAAAAAAAATCTGGGAAATTTTGTTTTCGAAAAATCTTTTAATTTTAAGAATTTTTAAAAACTCTCAGATTCTGAAAATATTAACATTTTATTTATTTTTTTATTAATTTAAAATACATAATTTTATTTCAGGTATTCTATATATGCAGTGATATGATCAGGTAAGTCAAGTTTTTTCAACATGTTTTAATTTTATCCTTAAGAAAAAGGTTGAGATTTAGCATATTTTTTAAGACATTTTTTTGTCGCTATAATATTTAACAACATGTTGTTAACTGCCTAAAAATGTCATTTTGGTTTGTAAGTTTTTAACAACTACATTTTCGCTGAAAAGTGTTATGTTCTTTTAGCTGTTTTATTTTTTGTACAAAACTTCCCATTTAATTTTAACAACTTTTTACACGTTTTTTTAGTTGTTGTTGCTCTCCAAAAAAGGTATAACTAAACTTTAAAACATTTGACATAAAATTGACATTTAACATACAGTAAACTACCTTGTTGTCAGCTAAAAAAAGCAACTCTGTATTCTGTTTGGTTTAGCACATATGTCAACAAAAAGTGTTTTTTTTTTTAAGCAAATAAACTACCTTCAGACAAAAAATACAAAAAATTACAAATCAATAATAACGAAACATGATTTTTTTTAAAGCTGTTAAATAAAACTTTAAAAATTTAGTAATTGCTCTTCACTCAAAAAATTATGTTAGTAAAATCAACTGAAAATGTCAGTTAAAATAACTACTTTGTAAGTTGTTTTGGGGTCAGTGGCGGGTACAGCTTTTGGGTCTGGGGGGGGAAAAATTTTTTTTACTTCGAAAAAAAATCATAAATTCTCCTTTGTTGACGAGCAAAAACAGGGATACGTTTTTTTTACAAAAAAAAAGTGATGGGAAAGCTATAAAATCATCAAATTTATTAGTTCTTGCCGAATAAGGTTTGTCTTTCATGATCATATTTCGTTTAGATCCATTTTTTTTAATTTTTTTAAAAGAAAATTTTATATTTTTCGTATACATAAGAAGAGAATTTTTTGATAGAAGAAATACTCGCTACATAGAAAACATCAGATGTTGAGAAATTTTTCGTGAAAAATTTATTTTTTATGGGGAAAATATCTCAGAATATAAGACTAAATGTCTCAGAATCTGAGACTATTTTCGTATAGAAAAATTTTCGGATTTTTAAAAGAAATTTAAAAGAAAATTATATATTTTCGTATACATTAGAAGAGTCTAAATCTGAGAATTTAATAGAAGAAATTCTTCCTACATAGAAAATATCGGATTTTCAGAAATTTTTCGTGAAATTGTTTTTTTATAGGGTACATGTCTCAGAATATAAGACTTCTTCTTAACGAAAAATGTCTCAGAATCTAAAACTTTTTTCGTATAGAAAAATTTTTAGATTCTAAGAATTTTCTTCCACAGAAAAAGTCTCAGATTCTGAGACATTTTACTATAGAAAAAGTCTCATATTATAAAGCATTACTGAGACATTTTCCTATAGAGAGGTCTCTAATTATTAGATTTGTTTCGTACTGAAAAAATTTTAGATTCTGAGACCTTTTTTCTATAGAAAAAGTCTTAGATTCTTTGACCTTTTTCCAATAGAAAAAGTCTCAGATTCTAAAACCTTTTTCCTAAAGAAAAAGTTTCAAATTCTGAGATCTATTTCCTAAAGAATAAGGCTCAGATTCTCACACATTTTTCCTGAAGAAAAAGTCTCAGATTCTGAGAGCTTTTTCTTATATAGAAAGTTTAAAATTCTGGCACTGTTTCTCTAAAGAAGAAGTGACAGATTCTGAGACCTTTTTCTGATTCTGAAATCTAAGACACTTTCCTATAGAAAAAGTCATAGATTCGGAAATGTTCTTCCTATACAAAACGTCTCAGGCTTTAAGACCTTTTTCCTATCGAAAGGTCACAAATTCTGAGACAGAAAAAGTCTAAGATTCTGAGACATTTTTCTAAGATTATAAGACCTTATTCCTATAAAAAAGTCTTAGATTCTAAAACCTTTTTCCCGTTGAAAAAGTCTCAGATTCTGCGACCTTCTACCAATTCAATTAGTTTCAACTTCTGAGACTATTTTTCAACAATAAAAAGTCTCAGACTTTGAGACCTTTTTCTTCTTAAAAAAGAATCAGATTCTGACACATTTTTCCTTAAAAAAATCTCAAATTCAGAAATTCTGAGACTTTTTTCCATAGAAAAATTCTTCTGCGACCTTTTTCCTATAAATAAGTTTTGAGACCTTTTTCACTTAAAAAGATCTCAAATTCTGAAATTCTGAGACTTTTTTCCCATAGAAAAATTCTTCTGCGATCTTTTTCCTATAAATAAGTTTTGAGACCTTTTTCACTTAAAAAAGGTCTCAGATTCTGAAAATTTGTTATTTAGAAAGAGTTTATTCTTTAGAAAAAAAATTTTAAATAGTTTTACAAATCTTCGACTATCAACATTTTTAAGATTTTATGATATTTTTTTTATTGCTATGTAGAACACTTTTTATATAAACCAAATTAAGATCCTGTAACATTTTTCTAAACAAAAAAAGCATATTCTAAGTAATTTGTTTATGCAAAAATTCATAATAAGATTGACAGATATTTTTCACAGAAAATTTTCAGATTGATTCACTTTTTCCTTAAAAAATTTTCCATTTTAAAATTTTCAGATTTTTTTCTATGAAAAATTTTTGGACTTCAAAATTTTTTTAGAAAATTTCCTACTTTCTTTTTTTCTTCTTTTTCTTTCCTTTTCTCTCTTTTTTCTTTTTTTTTTTCTTCTTTTTGTCTTTTTTTCCTTTTTTTTTTCTTTTCGAAATTTGGTCTGGGGGGGGGAAATTTCCCCTTTTTCCCCCCCTTGTACCCGCGCATGTTTGGGGTCAACTACTTTTTCAGTTAAATCAACTAACAATGTTAGTTATTTTAACTGACAAAAAACAACTGACTTATGTAGTAAAAACTACTTACATTTGTAGTCAAAACAACTAAAATGCAGTAAAAATTAAATAATCAATAAATATTTTTTTTTCAAAACATTTTTCAGAAAAAAAATTGAAGACCAAATTTGTTCAAAGTTTTTTTTTTTTAAAAAGTTGTGAAAAATAAAAAAACGAAAATTTATTTTTTGGAAAAAAACTTTAAAAATTTTTCAGAGATAAAAAAAAATAAAATAACTACTTTAAATAACTGTTACTACATCACAGTACTTTTTTCTTAGTTATTCAAAAATACTACTTAAAATAACTAACAGAAAAAGTTGATTGATATTTTTCAAAGAAAAACAACTGACTTTGTAGTTGAAAACAACTTACTACTGTAAAATATACAAACAACTAACATGTAGTAACTAACATAATTTTCTGAGTGTTATATCTTGCTTTTGAGTGAAAATTTCTTTAAGTGTAATTTTTTTTAGTGTAAAAAACATTATTTTTAGTGACAAAAACACAGTTTTAAGTATTTTTGTGGAAAATATAAAAAATATTCTTAAAATTCAAATTCCTTTAAGGCCACGAAGGTCGAATAGATCTAAAATTTAAATGCGACAGTGGATACTCCTACTTTTTTGAATATTTAATTTTTAGGATGTATTAAATAAATTACATGTCAAAATAGGTAGTTTTGATAGTTTAATAAAATTTTTAGAAATTTAAAAATACTCGTTCAAGGGGGGAAGGGGGGCAGAAGAGAAATAGAAAAGGAAATCAGTTTTTTTTTTACATGATAATGTTTTAAAGCTGGTGTCTAATTGTAAAAAAGTTGCAGGACGCCACCTCAGTTTGAGTATATAAGCTAACGATTAACAAAAAAGAAAATTGGAATTACTGTTTTCATTTCGTTAAAGCCAAAAAATTTTGTAACTTGGGTTTGTAACTTGGATAATAATTCACCTCGTGGGGAATAAAACAAATATTCACCAGCTGGTGAATAAAACGTTACATAATTATTTTGCATCAATATTTTTTTTTCATCAATATTTTTTTTGCATCAATATTTTTTTTCATCAAAATTTTTTTTTGTTCATCAATATTTTTTATTAATATTTTTTTTTTTGCTCATAATTTTTTTTTTCATCAATATTTTTTTTTTTCATCAATGTTTTTTTTTATCAATATTTTTTTTCATCAATATTTATTTTTCATCATTATTTCTTTTTCATCAATATTTGTTTTTTTCATCAATATTTTTTTTTTCATCAATATTTTTTTTTCATCAATATTTTTTTTTTGCATCAATATTTTTTTTTTCCTCAATATTTTTTTTTTCATCAATATTTTTTTTTTTCATCAATATATTTTTTTCATCAATATTTTTTTTCACCAATATTTTTTTTTTCAACATTTTTTTTTTGTTCATCAATATTTTTTTCATATTTTTTTTTTTATTAATATTTTTTTTGCTCATAATTTTTTTTCATCAATATTGTTTTTTTCATCAATATTTTTTTTTTCATCAATATTTTTTTTTCATCATTATTTTTTTTTATCAATATTTTTTTTTTTTCATCATTATTTCTTTTTCATCAATATTTTTTTCTCGCGGTTTTTTCTTGTTTTCAATGCCGCCATTTTTATTTTAGAATTAACGCATTTTATGTAAGAATTTTATTTTTTTTATGTTTTCTTTAAAAATTCTTAAATATGAGTCATTCCACACCAACTGTTCCACTACATAAAAACCATGGTGGTTTCAATAGGATATCATTTGCAAAGTATTCGCCCTTAGGGCACTATTAAATAACAAAAATAATGAGGGTGCTGTGGCCTAGTGGTGAGGGTGCTGTTGCCTAGTGGTTAGCGCGTTGGACTACTAGCCAGCAAGCCTGGGTTCGAATCTCAGCTCAGGCAGAACAACATTTTTCCAGATAGTTATTTGTTTCTATTTATAACTAATATCTATCGCAGCACCATCCTTCGTTGATAAATAGCACTAAAACGTCAACGAAGTAAAATAATGGCTATAAACCAGCGACAGGCAAACACATACTATCATATTTTTTCTTTGTGTGTGTAACATGTAGCACTCCCATACTCAATGCACTTAAAGAAATTATAGTAAAAATAATAACACATTTAACCATTTAAAAAATAAAAAAGATAATAAATGACATTGGTTAAAATGTCTAGCAATGTAATATTTAGTGAATACACTCAAAAAAAAAATCTTAAAGTTACCAATAAATCTCGTGATTTTACGAGGCTATTCTCGTAAAATATGACGTAGGTAAAATTCTCGTAAAATTACGAGGATTTCCTCGTAATTTTGAATGCACCAAAAATTGGTAAAATAACCAATTTTATTGGTAAAATTATTGTTTTAAAACCGGAAAAATAAAAAAAAAAAAATGGTAAACTTACAAGAAAAAATGGTAAATATGTTAAAAAAAATGGTAAATTTACAAACCAAAATGGTAAATTATTTACAAAAAAAAAAAAAATTTTTGTTATCAACAATAAAATCATTAAATTAATCCTCGTAATAAATTTTTCAAAATTTTGTCAACTTTTTTTTTAAATATTTTTCAATAAAAAAAAATAAAAAATACAAAAAAAAAAGTTTTTTTGTTAAACAACATAAATCGTCGTATAACATAATTTTTGTAACATAAAGTTTTTTTTTGTAATTCAACTAGAATCCTCGTAATAAAAACTTCGTTGTAAAATTACCACTTTTTTTTGTAAAATAACCTTTCAAAATGGTAGAATACAATTACGAAAATAAACTTGTAAAATTACCAATAAAACTGTAGTTCTCGTTTGAGCAAAGTACAAGATTTTTTGTTAAAATACTAGGAAAATTGTTAAATATTGGTAGAACAGGATTACAAGGCATTTTACCAGGCGTTTTACCAGTTTATTTTTTTGAGTGTAGTGACAAACTTAGCATTCTGTAGCCCGTTTCTGTAATTAAAGTGAGAAGTTTTCGCATCGAAAAATATGAAACAAAAAATTCCACAGTTTCTCGACTCCGGAATAAAAACTGTTTCTGTATGTCAATGCGAAAACGCCAGCGTTTGTATTCGAATATTCCAAAATAGCTGTCAAAAAAGTAATCAAAGTGAGAAAAATAGTAAGAAAACAAAAAATAACACGGATAAATTCAAATTATTGTTTACGGATCATTTAAAAGCAATAAAATAAATACATATAAAAATATTAAAATTATATATTGTTGTTAATAATGTACACTCATAGAAATATCTTAGTAGAAAAATTAGTAAACCCATTGTAGATCAAGTTTTACAGAATATTGCCGTATTCAACAAAAATTAATGTTGATATCGTTGAATAATCAGTAAAGCTGAATCAACTATTTACAACGCTTATACAGAATTCAATAGATAAAACCAAAAAAGAAAAAACAACCCTGTTCGTTCATTTTTGTATTATCAAGTTGGTAGCAATGTGAAATTTTTTTCTCTCTTATAAAATTATTTTATGTGTTTGTTTCTTATAAAAATATTTAATGTTATAAAAATAAATAAAAATAGGATCTGATGATCAGATTCTGATCTGTAAATATTTGGTAAGTAATAAAATACATTGATTACTTTATGTATTCATACTATATTAATTTTTTTTTTTTTTTTTTAAGGTTTTTGATTTGTTGTCATTAAAAAACTGGAGAATGGCTTACGAGTGCATAACATAAATAAACGAAGAGTGTGTGAAAATCTCATGTTTAAATATTGCAGCTTTAAAAGCCGGTGATAATTCTAAAAAATATTGTGATTTATTCTTAATAAAAGAATATTTACAAATAACAAGTTTTTTTTTATTAATAAAATTTCTTACATCAACAAAAATATGAGTTGAGTTTACAAAAAACACGAGTTGATTTACAAAAAAACGAGTTAATCAACTTTTACAAAAACTGACAACAATTTTTATTGAAATCAACATAAATATTTGTAGGGTCAAAATCAACAATGATTTCTGTTGAATTTACAACGATTTTCTTTGGGAATACAATGATTTTTGGTTGAGTGTATAGTGTTGTATTGATAACAGCATTTTTGCGTTTAGAGATTCTTTGATTTTTCTAAAATTTGTGAAAAAATCTAATAAATTAGATATTTATACAAACACAAAACAAGTAATTTGTAGTTTTCTTACTATTTTTCTCCATTTTTTCATTTATTATCATTTTTTTAATGTTTTATTTCTTTTTGTCGAAGTCTCGCACCGTGAGTTTTTTGACACGTCAAATACAAAAGTTTTCGACCAATTACTTTACAGAAACAGATTTTTCGCATCATTCCAATAAGTTTAAAAGTTTTCGCACAACAAAGTTACAGAAACAGTAAAATGTGAAAAGTCACTTTTTGTTCCGATTTACAATGTTTTCGTTTCATTTCACATGTTTCATGCGAGAAATCTTTCGATTCGAGAGTTACAGAAATCAGCTACTGGTTTACCAAAAAATGTTCCTTAAACAAGAATTTGACATTAAAACTCTTTATTGATTATTTCTCTAAGTATATTTAAAACAAGAAGAAAGGAGAAAATTGTGATTTTTTGATTGTGTTTAATGAGTGAGAGCATGTATGTGTAAGAGTAAAAACGCCGCGTAGTGCTTTTGCCTGTCGCTGCTATAAACACAGCTTCAAAAATAATTCGCCAGATCAATAACAGATGGCGATGCAACAACTGTACTCAAAATTATCAACACGCGCAATTACAGTGTTGCCATACTGAAGCCCTTCTATCTTTCAAATCTTTAATCTCTCTTCTATCCCCTTTCCGAAAGAAGCATCACGGTTACATTAGTAATTGATAGGCAGCATTGCCTGAGTGTTGCTTCTTTTTTAAAAAAAAAAAAAAAAAAGTGGGCCTTTGGAGGCATGGTCAAAAATTGAAAATTTCAGCTTTTTTTGCCTAAGTATCTTTATTTTAATATATACCCAGGAACATTTTTTGGAATAAATTCCTGGTTCAATAGATTTTTGAATATATTCTACGGTAATCACAACAACATTTTCTATGTAAAATTATTTTTCAAAAAAACTACATGCTCTAAAAAACGATTGCTTTCGGGACAATTTCAAACAAAAATCATTGATTCTGGAATGTTAAGTAGAACCGGTTGCAGGGTAATTTGATGCGTTCTGGAACCGATTCTTTGGAACAGAAAATTTTGCTGGGTATGTCAATGAAATGAAACACAGTGATGTCTTTAAAATACAAGTTTTTTATAGATTTTCGTATGGGCTATCGATTAAAAAAATAAAAATTGAAAAATTTTTAGAAGAAGTTCTGAATATTTAAAATTTAAATTTAAACTTTTTATATCAAAAAACAGCCACAATTTTTTTTTTTTTTTTTACATGTTTAAAAAATATTTATGGTGTATATCTATCTGTTCTGAAATTTTCAGAAAGGTATTTTGCCTTGTTTTCGAGAAAAAAAAAATTAGAATATTGCACTATGCTCATAATTTACAATAATGGGGTATATTACGTATGCGAATGAGTAATATTAACTCTTAAAAAACATTTAAAATAGAGATCTGATCGCACAGTGGACCAAATGCTTAATCTAGCGTGCAAGAGAGTAAAATTCGACTTTGAGAGCACCTAGAAACATGAAATTTCTAATGCACAAGGAAAATGCGATGAGCTACTATATAGTCCAAATGTGGGCGGTATTTGAAGGGGCGTGGCACTTATTGAAACATTGTCATAATAAAATATAGATAAAGTAGAGCCAAATAAGCAGAGAAAGTATTTTTTTTAACGTAAAAAGATTTTTAAACAGTTTAGAAAAGAAATATTTTATTTTGAGTAAAAAAAAAATTTTTTTTACTCATTTCTGTAAAAAAAAAATTTTTGAGTGAATTTTTTTTTTTTTGAGTTTACATTTTTTTTTGCTTGTAAAATTTTTACATTGGGTTAAAAAATGTTTGAGAATGTCAAAAATACTCAGCAAAACATTTTTGTGGCTCATCAATGACATTTAAAGCGTTTAGGTGTTTGTTTTTTTAACGTAAATTTAAGGTACACCAATCTGAAATTCACGGTTTTTGCTTACAACTTCTGAACCACTGGACCGATTTAGCTCATATTCAATATCAACCTGACTAGGAAAATTGAAAATATATATGCCAAGCGTCAGCAGCAACAGAGCTGCCGTTTGGAAGTTATCGTGTTTAAAGCAGACAGCTGGACGGACATCGCTAGATCGACTGAAAAACAAAAACCAGCAAAAACCAGCAGCCATTTTTTTTATTATTTTGGAGCTCAATATCTATTCTTTTGAAATCATGTAAAAACCCTTTAGAAGTTAGCGGAATTCGTACCTAAATTCATTAACAAAATTCAAGTTTGCTTGAAAAATAATTCCACTGTGAACTCTCTTTTTAGTTTACGTTTTTTTACGAACAACAACACAGATTAGCTTCAAATATACATTCCTTGAGGTTACGATATAACAAATAATTTGATAAATTGCCTTAATACGGTCGTAAAATAGCAGTTTAAACAATCAACACGTCTACACAGAACTTGAAGAATTGTTTTTATAAAAACTAATTACTCATGTTTGGCTGCCTACTACGATGGTGTTTTTGCAATAAACAAAGAAATTTTATTAGCGTTAAGTAAGGTAGGAATAGTGCAATCATATATGCTATACTAATTCAATATTGGCAAAACTTCATTTTTCGACCAACTGCGCACCAGATTCAACATTTGGTCCACTGTGCGGTCTACCCGAATAGACCGAAAGACCCGGGTAGATTATCGTACTTTCCTCGTCTAACAGTTTTCGTACCTTCTGTAAAAAGTTCAAAATTTTGAGCGAGAAGCGAGGAGCTTTCTTCAGATATCTTTATTTATTGAGAATCTTTGCTTTGGCAAATATTAGAATTTGATCAGAGAGAAAAGTTGAAAAACGAGTCAAGTTTTAAAAAAATAAGTAAAAATTTACATATTTTATTTCAATCTTTATTTGTTTTATACTATGTATTATAAATTTAAATGTAATAAACTTAAAAATTAATATACATACATCTTAAAAAAAGAGCAAAAACATATTTTTTTTTATAGTATAAATGCAATTTCTTTAAAAAAAAACAGTACAAATACAAGTGAGAGTATAAATTCGGCTGTGCAAAATCTTTTATAGCCTCCAAAATGTTCATAAATATTACTCAATTAATTGGTTCGATTACAATAGTAATGTTAACAAATATTGTAATATTGATTACTCAATTAATTGGTTTGATTATATTATTTTAGTTATTGAACCAATTACTTGAGTAAATATTACAAAGTTTTAAGTGTATGGGCACAGACTAAATACAGACTCGACAGTAGAGTTTTAAAATAAAAACTGGGAAAAAACTAAGCGATTTTAGGAGAAAACACAGCGGTTTTTAGTCCGTTTAACGCTAACATGGCAACACTTTCTACGACTTAGGAGTGAGTGAAACAACAAAAACCGATCTGGCATCCATTTTTCTTATGGCGCGTTATATCAGTTTTCTCTTTCTAACCTAATTCGTAGAATAATTGGAAAATATTAACCACAGACTAATACAGACTCGACATAAGTGACAGGTGTCAAAAAAGTATTCTTTAACCATATGGTCAATATTTTCAAATTATTCTACGAATTAGGTTAGAAAGAGAAAACTGATATAACGCGCCATAAGAAAAATGGATGCCAGATCGGTTTTTGTTGTTTCACTCACTCCTAAGTCGTAGAAAGTGTTGCCATGCTAGCGTAAAACGGACTAAAAACCGCTGTGTTTTCTCCTAAAATCGCTTAGTTTTTCCCCATTTTTTCTTGCAAAACTCTACTGTCGAGTCTGTATTTAGTCTGTGATATTAACCATATGGTTAAAGAATACTTTTTTGACACCTGTCACTTATGTCGAGTCTGTATTAGTCTGTGGTATGGGGTTTTTATTTTTATAAATTAATGTAGGATTTTTTTCTACAACTTTTTCAATTAAAATCCAAAAAAGATCAATTGTTATTCAGAAAAGATCAATTGTAATTCAGAAAAGATCAATTGTAATTCAGAAATCACAATTGAAGTTCAGAAATACCAATTAAAAAAAAAAAAATTTTAAAAAAAGCGCATTTAAAATTAATAATTGAAATTCAGAAAAGCCAAATTGATATTTAAAATCGCAATAGAAATTCGAAAAAGCCCAATTGATTTTCAGAAAACAGAATCAAAATTCAGAAAAATCCAATTGAAAGTCAGAAAAGTTCAATTGAAGTTCAGAAACCGTAATTTAAATTAAGAAAATTACAATTCGAATTCAGATAAGCCCAATTGGAATTCAGAAAAGCACAATTGAAATTCATAAAAGCACAATTTTAATTCAGAAAAGCACAATTAAAATTCAGAAAAGCACAATTAAAATTCAGAAAAGCCCAATAGAAATTCTGATATCGTAATTGAAATCCAGAAAAGCTCAATTAAAATTCAGAAAATCACAATTGAAATTCAGAAAATCACAATTGAAATTCAGAAAACCACAATTAAAATTCAGAAAAGCCCAATCGAAATTCAGGAAATCACAATTAAAACTCAGAAAAGCATTTCAATTTCGAATTGCGATTTCTGAATTTAAATTGAACTTTTCTAAATTTCAATTGGGCTTTTCTGAATTTCAGTTGTGCTTTTCTGAATACACTGCGGAACACTAAAAAATAAATGAATTTCGCGAAAACCTCAAAAAATTAAGAAAATCGCAAAATTTTAGGGCTTAAGATGAAAAGCTTTAAACTAAATTTGCATAAGAAATATTGCTACAAGTCATATCTTTGTTTTCCATGCCATACATTTTAAAAATTATTAACTTTGCAAATTTTTTTGTTGAAAAACTGGCTCGAAATCAGCAAATCTTTAACGACATTTTGCAAGAAAACTGTACCATACATCGAAAAACGGAGTATGCCATTCGAATCAGCATGTCTCAAATATATTGAAACGTTGGTCACACCTCTTGTTTTCTAAAATAGTGGTCAGTTTTGTCACGCTGTGATATCAATTGTCAGAATTTTAATTGTGATTTTCTGAACTTCAATTGGGGTTTATTGAATTACAATTGGTCTTTTCTGTAATTCAGTTACGATTTTAAAATTTAAATTGGGATTTTCTGAGTTTATATTTTGCTTTCCTGAATTTACAAAATGCTTTTCTGAACTTATATTGTTTTTTAGAAGCTCAAGTGTGCTTTCTGAATTTCAATTGTGGTATTTTCTGAATTTCAGTTGAGCTTTTTTAAATTTCATTTGGGCTTTTCTGAATTTCAATTGTAATTTTCTAAATTTATAATGGGCTTTTCTGAATTTCAATTGTAATTTTCTTAATTTATATTGGGCTTTTCTGAATTACAATTGGGTTTTTTTCTAAATTTCAATTAGGCTTTTCTGAACTTCAATTGGGCTTTTTTGAATTCCAATTGTAACTTCTGATTATTTGAATTGTAAATTCTGAATTTTAATAGGGCTATTCTGAATTTCAATTCTGATTTTTAGGGTGGGGTTTAAAAAACAGATGATAACATTGAATTACATAAGTGCAAAAACAAGAAAAAATTAGATGTGATTTATAGCAAGGGGAAAAGTGTTCCCCAACGTTCCTGCATTTTTTTTTTTAATTTTTAGACATTTTGGATTTAACACTCTCACTTGTTTTTGTTAAATTCATGGAATGTTAGTACTTTCTAGTTCTTTAATATTTGAGTTTGGATGTAAATTTTTATATTTTGTAATAATAGCTTCACGTCTTGATAAAATATTTGTAATTTGATCATGAGAACATTTAAACATACGGGCGATTTTAAGGACAGAGTTGCCCCTTTTAGAAGCTCTTAATACAGCTATACGATCGTCTAAACTTAAAACTTTACGAATTCTAGGCTTAGTTTTTTTATGTAATGCTTTCATATTTTTTTCCAAATGTTTTTCGATATTTGAGCTTGGATGTAAATTTTTATATTCATTAATAATAGCATCACGTCTTGATAAAATATTTGATACTTCATTCTTACTACAATTGAACTTACGGCATATTGCAGCAACAGATTTAACTCTATCAAAAACTCTTAATACACCTATTTTACCATTCAAACTTTTTATATCACTAATTTTACGTTTTTTTTTATTTGGTGTGATTTGTTCATATTTTTTTTCTAAATGCTCTTCAATATTTGAGTCTGGATATAACTTTTTATATTCATTAATAATACCTATACGTCTTGATAAAATACTTGATATTTGGGCCCGACAGCAATTAAACTTACGGGACAGGTCAGGAATAGATTTACCACTATCAAAAGCTCTTATAACTTCTATACGATCATCTAAAAGCAGTGTGTGCTTTCTTCTTATATTCAATTGCTCTTTATATATTTCTATTTCAGCATCACGATCCAGTAAATCACCTTCAATTTGTTGTCGAGAACTTAATTTTTCATAAGCTTTAATTATAGAATCACTCATTTGTAAAATATTGTGTATTTGTTTTGTACTACAATGAAACAGTTTAGATAATATAAAAGCCGAATTGCCAGCCTTAAATTTTTCTATTACATGCACACGATCCTCTAAACTTAAAATTTTATTATGTCCTCTGAATAATGCTTTCGTATTATCTTTTAATTGTTCTTTAATATTTGAGTCTGGATGTAACTTTTTATATTTACTTATAATATTATCACGTCGTAATAAAATATTTCTGATTTGGCTCTCACTACAATTAAACTTGCGGGACAATTTACCAATAGAGTCAATACTACTGGAAGCTCTTAATACATCCATACGATTCTCCAAACTTAAAACTTTACGACGTTTTCGGAGTAATGCTTTCACATTATCTTCTAAATGATCATTTATATTAAAGTCTGGATGCAACTTTTTATATTCACTAATAATATTCTCATGTCTTGATAAAATATTTGTTATTCGTTCCCAACTACAATTGAACTTACGGGACAATTCATTAACATTTTTAACACTATCAGAAGCTCTTAATACATCCATACGATTCTCTAAACTAAAAACTTTACGTTTTTTGTTTAATGTTTTCCTATAATCTTTGAAAAATTTTTCAATATTTGTGTCTGGGTATATTCTTTTATATTCATTTATAATAGCATCACGTTCTAATAAAATATGTTTTATTTGTTCCTGACTACAATTGAACTTTCGGGACAATTCATCAACACAACTGCCACTATCAGTAGCTCTTAATACATCCATACGATTGTTTAAACTTAAAACTGCATAACGTTTACTGAGTAATGCTTTCACATTATCTTCTAAATGTTCTTTAATAATTGAGTCTGGATGTAACTTTTTATATTCACTAATAATATCCTCATGTCTTGATAAAATTTTTGTTATTTGTTCCCAACTGCAATTGAACATGCGGGACAATGCAGTAACAGTGTTAACACTATCAGAAGCTCTTAATATATCCATACGATTCTCTAAACTTAAAACCTTATGTTTTCTGAGTAATGTTTTCCTACAACCTTTATAATGTTCTTCAATATTTGTGTATGGATGTATATTCTTATATTCATTTACAATAGCATCACGTTCTAATAAAATATTTTTTATTTGTTCCCGACTACGATTGAAAATCCGGGACAGTTCATCAATAGAATTGCCACTATCAGAAGCTCTTAATACACCCATATGATCCTCTAAACTTAAAACTGTATAACGTTTGCTGAGTAATGCCTTCACATTATCTTCTAAATTTTCTTTAATATTTGAGTCTGGGTGTAACTTTTTATATTCACTAATAATATCATCATGTCTTGATAAAATATTTGTTATTTGTTCCCAACTACAATTGAACTTACGGGACAATTCATAAACAGTGTTAACACTATCCGAAGCTATTAATATATCCATACGATTCTCTAAACTAAGAACTTTATGGTTTCTGAGTAATGATTTTCTTTTATCTTTTGAATGTTCTTTAATATTTGTGCTTGGATGTGTGTATTTATATTCATTTATAATAGCATTACGTTCTAATAAAATATTTTTTATTTGTTCCCGACTACAATTAAACTTCCGGGACAGTTCATCAACAGAATTGCCACTATCAGAAGATCTTAATACATTCATACGATTTTCTAAACTTAAAACTGTATAATGTTTTCTGAGTAATGCTTTCGCATTATCTCCTAAATGTTCTTTAATATTTGAGTGTGGATATAACTTTTTAAATTGACTAATAATATCATCATGTCTTGATAAAATATTTGTTATTTGTTCGCAACTACAATTGAACTTACGGGACAATTCATTAATAGTGTTAACACTATCAGAAGCTCTTAATACATCCATACGATTTTCTAATCTAAAAACTTTACGTTTCCTATTTTTGAAATGTTCTTGAATATTTGTGCCTGGATGTATGTTTTTATGATCATTTCTACTAGCATTATGTCCTAATAAAGTATGGTGTGTTTGTTCCCGACTACAATTGAACTTCTGGCACAGTTCATCAACAGAGTTGCCACTATCAGAAGCTCTTAATACATCCATACGATTCTTTGAACTCGAAACTGTATGCCGTTTTCTGAGAAATGCTTTCACATTATCTTCTAAATGTTCTTCAATACTTGAGTCTGGATGTAGATTTTTATATTCACTAATTATATTATCATGTCTTAATAAAATATTTGTTATTTGTTCCCAACTACAATTGAACTTATGGGCCAATTCATTAATAGAGTTAACACTGTTAGAAGCCCTTATTACATCCATTCGATTTTCTAAACTAAAAACTTTACGTTTTCTGACTAATGAGTTCCTATAATCTTTTATATGTTCTTCAATATTAGTGTCTGGATGAATGTTTTTATATTCGTTTATAATAGCATCACCTCCTAATAAAATATTTTTTATTTGATTCCGGCTACAATTGAACTTCCGGGACAGTTCATCAACAGAGTTTACACTATCATAAGCTCTTAATACATCCATACGATCATCTAAACTTAAAACTTTACGAGTTTTACGATTTGATGCTTTTAAATTGTCTTCGAAATGATCTTCAATATTTTTGTCTGGATGTATTTTTTTATATTCATTAATAATAGCGGTACGTCGTGATAAAATATTTCTTATTTGTTCTTGACTACAATTGAACTTAGTGGACAATTTTACAGAACTTAAACTATTAGAAGATCTTAACACATCCATACGATCATCTAAACTAAGTATATTATTACCTTTAAGGTATTTTGCATTATATACTTTTATTATATCAACACGTTGCGGTAAAACTTCTTTAACTACTTCTTTAGTGGATAATGATGGTGCTTGCTTAAGATTTTTTTCCTTGAATTGTTTAAGAATTGAATGTTGATTTTTTAATATGTTCTGAATTTGATTTTTACTGCACTTAAACATAAGTTGCAGTTGAGGGATTCTGAGTTGTTGTGCATTATATGTCTTGATAAGGTTTACACAATCTTCTAGATCTAACTTATAAAAGTTATTTGATTTATCAGATTTTTGATGTTGTGATATAGTTGTAGTAATGTCGATTTCTTTATTGTCTTCTTCTGTTATGAATTCCTCGTCATCATCTGTTTCTATTGCGGATAAAACAGATGTTTGATGTTGTAATATAGCGGTAGTACTTTCAATTTCTTCATCCTCGTCTTCTGTTATGAATTCTTGTTCATCCTCTTCTTCTTTTATGGATACATTAGCACAATCGTCATCATCTTCAAACAGGGTTTTATCATAATTTTGTTTAGGTAATTGTAATATAGGGATAGAAGTTTCAAATTGTATATCTTCTTCTTTTATGAATTCATCATCCTTTTCGTATTTTGTGAATATAACATTACAATTATCATCATTTACTGATATATCACAGCTTTGATTTGGTAATTGAGGTACAGCGATTTGTTCATCTTCTTCTTTTTCTTCTTTAATGGATATGCCAGCATAATTATCATTACCATTATTATCTTTATCATCATCATTCAGTGATATATTAAAATTATGAGTGTTCATATTTAATTTTAGTTTTTTATTAAAGTGATTTTTTGATTTATCAATAACTTCTATTAATAAATCTTCATTATCCTCACTCTGTAATACATCATATTTTATGTATATAACATCATAATCATTGTCATCATCATTCAGTGAAATGTCACAATTTTGGTTTGGTAATTGTGTTATAGTGATTTGTTCATCTTCTTTTTCTTCTTTAATGGATATAGCAGCATAGTTAGCATTATCATTACAATTATTTTTAATGGATATATCAGCAGTGTTATCATTATAATTATCTTTATCACCGTGATCATTCGGTGATATATCAAAATTATGAGTGTTTATATTAGATTCTAGATTTTTATTATAAAAATTTGATTTATCAATAACTTTTAATGATATATCTCCATTATCATCACTCTGTAACATATCATATTTTATGTATATAACATCATAATTATTATCATCATTCAGTGATATATCACAATTTTGATTTGATAATTGTGGTGTTAACTGTTTTTCTATTTGTTTTGTGGATGTACCAGCACAGTGTTCATCATCATTATCATCATAATTCACCGATATATCAAAATTATGAGTGTTAACATTTAATTTTAGTTTTTTATTAAAGCTATTTGATTCATTTATAGCTTCTCTATTATCCTTACTCTGTGATATATCACTATTGTAAATGTTTTTACTAAATTTGCGTTTTTTACTATAGCAATTTAATTTAGCAGTACAGTCTGTTTCATTTTGTAAATAATTTCTCTCTTTATCCCTTTCATTATATTTTTCCCTGTGATTATAACTGTTTGATAATACAGATCCCGGTCTGTTTAGAATATCATTATATTTCTCCATTTTAACATTACGTTTTTGCACTATGTATGTACCTAATTTGGCTTTTTTTTCTTTAGTTTTTATTAATATCATAGACTTTAACACATTTAGCAGCCGGTCTTTTATTTTCGTTATATGTTGTGATTTTACCACCACAACTTTTTTTAGCGTTTTAAAATTTATATTTAAATTTTATTCCCAAGCCAAAATTTTAAAGCGACGCGGAAATTTTTCATATGACGATTTACAAAAAAAAAAATATTTTGATTATGTAATTTTAGCTTATCGTTGCCAGTTTAGTTAAATTTTTAAATCTCTATTTAAAATTTCGTTTTCTTTAAATTTAAGTTTTTAAAAATTTTGAGCACCGTTTTTTTGTTGTCATTTGTTGTGTTACTTAGGCTCGATTACTCAATGCTCCGTTATTAAATAACTCTTCTTAAAATTTAGCTTTTTTATAAAAATTTTGACACAAGGCTTTGTTAAATCGACATATAGCAGCTAACTGGAAATTTAGTAATTCATCCTAAAACTGCTATCATCATCAGTTCCGAAATCATCTTATAATTTTTCATATCATCAAAGGCATAATTGTTAAAAATTAAGCTCTGTTTTTGATTCGAAATGCTGCATGATCTGTTAGCTTGATCGTTACAGGAGTTATGTTCGTGATTTTTTCTAAAATATAGACAAAAAAAAATTGATTAAAACACGACCGATAAAGGCGATCGGTAATAAAGCCGGTAAAATAACGTACAGTGCCGCTCAAAAACATATAGCACCAATAACAAATTCCTTATTCATTCGATTAAAACAAAATATTATACTTGTTTTTTATTTAAAAAAATTGGTCTTATCTGGCCAAAACATATTTTTGTTTTTTTTTTCTGAATCTACATCTTATTTTTCCGAAAAACAAAAAAACTTTTTTTTTTAAATTTTTTTTTTCCAAAATGTGCATTTTTATGTGTTTATATTAGTTCATCAATAAAAAAAATATAATATTCTAAAACTACTGCTTATCTGAATTAATCGCCATTTTGGGTACCATCGAACCCACTGTGCGGCAGCCGAATTCAATCATTTTGTATTTATAAGTTATGTTGAATGTACCAAAATTTTTGAGGTGTCCTTACATTTTCGTTTTAAGATAGTTATTTTATAAAAAAATTAATTTATAACATAATTTTATTATTTATTTTCATTGAAAAAGAACGTGGAAAGCATTGCTTTTAATTTCTTAAAAGTCGACTTTTGGACATTTTTTTTTAATGAGTCTTAATCGAGACCGCGTCGTAGAAGCATCTATTCGTCGCTGAAAATAATTTTATGCATTTAGAAACGTGTTTGTGTTTGTCGGTCGCTAGTATTGGTTATTTCTCCGCGAGTACCGTTAGACAACGGTGTCTAACCATACTCAAACACACGCACGTGTTAAGGGAGCTTCGTTTCACTCTTCCATTGTGAGGGCAATGGCCGTATTGTGTCCGGAGTTACCCACGTGTTAAAAACCTACAAAAACTAAAACCCCACAAAGGTGGCATATAGACTTCGTGTCTCCGGTCACCTTTTTATCCGTCCATTCGTGGACAAGGTGTAGCATTGCTACACCACAGAAGAAGAAGACTTTTCAATTTCTAAAAAGTCGACTTATTGATTTTTTTTTTTCCAAATTCAAAAAAGTTGATTTTTTGACCTTTTGACTCTTTTAAAAAGTCGACTTTTCAAACTTGTAAAAAGTCGATGATAACTAAAAGTTTGTTTTTAACTTGTAAGATTTAGATGCTACTTTTTTAGTGACATTTTATTTATCAAGGTTGGGTACCAAAGGAATGATGGTTAAAACAAGTCGAAGATATCGAAAAAGTCAAAAAGGTTGAAAAAGCCGAAAACAAAGGTCGACTTTCGATTTAAATAACCTTATCACTGAGAGTTTTACAATAATCGAAAATATTGGTAACGTTTCTATTGCAGTAACTGTAATAAAAAAATGCACTTAACACTGACTCAAAAAATGGCTTTAACGATTTTTGCTTCATATACAAAATTCAAGGTAACAACGAAATGTCAATAGCTTCAGTTGTTATTAAACTCTTAATTCCGTTGTCATTTGAGTATTTTTTTCATAAAGGCGTTGTAGGAACTTGTTCCTAAAATACCTGCTATTGTTTTTATATAGTTTATCATTTTTGCAATTTTATGTTCTATTTAGAGTTGTCAACGATTCGGCATATTTCAAAAACCAGTTTTAGAATAGTTAAAAAACTGTCATTTTTGAAAAACCGGGTTTCGGTTTTTTTATTTGAAAACCGGTTCGAATAACCGTTTTTTTTTTTTTTTTAATAATAATAGTTTGAAATAAAAAAGGGGTTTTATTTGTTTTTAACAAAAAAAATACGAAAAAATTATTAAATAAATCAAATTCAAAGCTTAAATTAGCAAAATACAATCGCAAAAGCGTTGAGAAAGCGTTGTGGATGGTTGTTCGAGCGTTTTGTATACCAACTTCAAAGCGCCTTCAGAAGATCCAAATGATAACATCGATCTACGCTAGGTTTAAAGCGTTTTAAAAGCGATGTAAAAAAGTGCTTTGAGAACTTTTTTTCAAAGTCATCAAAGCGCTTTAAAAACCCAAAGTAAAGAATTTCTGTTTTAGTTCGGGTATAATAATTTGTTTGATACAAAGTGAAATATAAAAAAAAAATAGTTTGTACTGCAAAAAAACTTTAGGGAAAATTGAAAAAAAAAATTCTAAAAACATTTTTTATTATTTTTTTTTTGCTTAAAAAAAATTGCCAAAAAACTGCTTTTCAAAAAAAGTTTCGGAACTATAACATTTTTCAAAAAAAATCTAAAGAACTCGTAAAACGCTTTTCGAATACGCTCGCAAAGCGTTGTATTTTACAAAATTTGTAACAAATGATGACAAAAAAATTAAGTATTATAAATTCGAAAATGTCGAATAATTCGACACAAAAAAAAACGGGTTTTCGAATAACCAAAAAAAACCCGGTTTTAAAAAACCGGGTTGGAAAAACCGTAAAAAACGAAAAACCCGGTTTTTCGAATAAGTCGGAAACCGGTTTTGACAACTCTAGTTCTATTATTTGTTCTTGAAGATCTAAGTTCAGAAACCTCAAGACTTAGTTCATCTAAATTTTAAAAGATTTGAGAAGTAATATTTGAAAAATTTTTAAACATTTCCTGATTATCATTTCCGATATAATTTGAATTATTTTTAGTTTATTTGATTTTTATTTAAAATGTCTCAAATTTTATCAACAAAATTTAGTTTATCTTCCTAAATATCTTAATTAGTAAAAGGTGAATCTGAAGTTCCTGTGGCAATTTACGAATCCACAATTTAAAAATTATTGGTATCATAGAAACTGACCCCACAATGTTAGACATATCCCTATAAAACTCCAATTTATATATGTTAATAAGTACCTAAAACAAAGTTTAACCTGTTTTTTTTTATGGGCTATCCCGATGGTTTAAAAAGGGTTGCCACCTTTGAAAAATGATGGCCTTTCGGGAAAATCTGAATAAAAGCCGAACTAACTGGAATTTCGACAAAAGCAAAAACACGTGCAGGCTTAAACTTGATAGAGATTATTGCATATGAATTTGGGGGTCGTTCGTATATACTTCTCCATATAAAGTTGCTCAACATTTACACATTTTTGAAAAAAAAAACAACTTAAAAACGAATAATATTGCCAAGTCCGACACATTACATAGGTCCTAAAAAAACCTTCCCATCTATATATAATGTTCATATAGTTCCTTTGTGAGAAATACAAAAAAAAAAAAAATGTTTTATGTGTTTTATCATTTCAACAATGGGCATAAGTAAAGTTTACCGAACTTTTTTTAAATTAAAAAAAATATATATGACCTTAATCCTTAGACTGTTAGATTTTGAGTGTGGTGTTCAAACCCGTGGCACAGTACAGACTAGTATGCAAACACTGATGCCAATTGCGTACTTTCCAATATGGTGGTATGGCTTTTAGTACAGAATTATCATCGCTGCCTAGTGTAAGTGTGCCTGTACGTGTGAGCTTTTGTGTATGTATTTATGTTGTTTGTTTACGTTTTGTATGAAACGTCAAAAGTTACACCGTGTGCTGTCACTAATACTTACACACATCAAATGCAACGCTGTGAACCTACTACTCATGTACTGTGCATGTGGGGACGTACCCCGTTTGGGAGGGACATTGGTTTAAAGTTAAAGTGGGTTTTCTTACATTTTTCAAAAACTACTTATCCGATCAAGACGGTTATGGCACAGTATATACAGTAACGAAACTCTTTTTTAAGGTTTACTTGAACCATTCTGTCACTAATATTATCACATTTTATTTTACTTGTATTGGTAAATTTCTATACAGGATAATATAATAATTTTGGTATTCATTTTACAAATTTACTAAAATGACCATAAGTGCGCTTCAAAACACCGTTACAAATAAGTGTCCTTTTATAAAATAACGTGCAAAGTTATTTCATATTTATAAATTTGCATTATTTGCGCAAAAATTTCGAAAAAAGAATTCATCAAATTGATTACTTACATAACACCCATTATAATTTTTGTCAGTTAGGAAAAAAAGTATAGCATACTGTTCCGGGTGTTACACCGAAATGTCATATTTTTTTTGTAATTAACCTCGAACACGTCATAATTTATAATTCACCACATTCTAATTTGACGCTACACTTCAAATTTCCAAAATATTTATTAAAAAATTCTTCAAAGAAAACTGTTGTTTATAAAATAAAAAAAAAATATATTTTAATAATTACAGCGTCCAACCTGAATCAAATTACGTCGCGTAAGGCGTAACGCCCAATAATTTTTCGTTTCTAATATTTAAATGTGAGTTACCTAAATCAAACGGACGTAAAAATTTCAAATTTGATGTGTTTGTTTTTGTTTTTTTTACGTCTTGCGCTGCGCATTTGATTCTGGTTCGACCCACAAAAAGGTAAATCATTATTTAATTTTTAAATTGTACACACAATGATTTCTGTTTTTTTTTTAAGATGTCTTTCAATTACCATACCGTCATCATAATCAAGTTCAGTAATATTAAGAACAAAATTAATCTTAAAAAATTGGATGCATCCATGGAGTTTCGTAGCAATATACATATGTATTTTGAATATTTTGGGTCTAAGAATTTTTCCATAAGAGGACTGTCTCAGATTCTGAGGCTTTCTCTGAAGGAAAAATGACTCAGATTCTGAGACTTGTTCTATAGGAAATATGCCTCAGATTGTGAGACCTTTTCTGTAGGAATAGTGCCACAAATTCTGAGACTTTTTCTGTAAAAAAAATGCCTCAGATTCTGAGACGTTTTCTGTAGGAAAAACGCCACAGGTTCTGAGACCATTTCTGTAGGCAAAATGCCTCAGATGCTGAGAGTTTTTCTGTAAGAAAAATGCCTCAGATTCTGCGACCTTTTCTGTAAGAAAAATTCCTTATTTTCTGAAACTTTTTCTGTAGTAAAAAGGTCTTAGATTCTGAGACTTTTTTATAGGAAAAATGTCTCAGATTCTCAGACTTTTTCTATAGGAAAAATGTCTCAGTTTCTGAGTCTTTTGTTATAAGAAAAATGAGACTTTTTCTATAGGAAAAATGCCTCAGATTCTGAGACTTTATCTATAGGAAAAATGTCTCAGATTCTGAGACTTTTTCTGTAGGAAAAATGTCTCAGATTCTGAGACTTTTTCTATAGGAAAAATGTCGGAGATTTTGAGACTTTTTCTATAGGAAAAATGTCTCAGTTTCAGATGCTTTTTCTATAGGAAAAATGTCTCAGTTTCTGATACTTTTTCTATAGGAAAAATGTCTCAGATTATGAGACTTTCTATAGGAAAATTGTCCCAGATTCTGAGACTTTTTCTATAAGAAAAATGTCTCAGATTCTGAGACTTTTTCTATAGGAAAAATGTCTCAGATTCTGAGACTTTTTCTATAGGAAAAATGTCTCAGATTCTGAGACTTTTTCTATAGGAAAAATGTCTCAGATTCTGAGACTTTTTCTATAGGAAAAATGTCTAAGATTCTGAGACTTTTTCTATAGAAAAAATGTCTCAGATTCTGAGACTTTTTCTATAGGAAAAATGTGTCAGATTCTGAGACTTTTTCTATAGGAAAAATGTCTCAGATTCTGAGACTTTTTCTATAGGAAAAATGTCTCAGATTCTGAGACTTTTTCTATAGGAAAAATGTCTCAGATTCTGAGACTTTTTCTATAGGAAAAATGTCTCAGATTCTGAGACTTTTTCTATAGGAAAAATGTCTCAGATTCTGAGACTTTTTCTATAGGAAAAATGTCTCAGATTCTGAGACTTTTTCTATAGGAAAAATGTCTCAGATTCTGAGACTTTTTCTATAGGAAAAATGTCTCAGATTCTGAGACTTTTTCTATAGGAAAAATGTCTCAGATTCTGAGACTTTTTCTATAGGAAAAATGTCTCAGATTCTGAGACTTTTTCTATAGGAAAAATGTCTCAGATTCTGAGACTTTTTCTATAGGAAAAATGTCTCAGATTCTGAGACTTTTTCTATAGGAAAAATGTCTCAGATTCTGAGACTTTTTCTATAGGAAAAATGTCTCAGATTCTGAGACTTTTTCTATAGGAAAAATGTCTCAGATTCTGAGACTTTTTCTATAGGAAAAATGTCTCAGATTCAGAGACTTTTTCTATAGGAAAAATGTCTCAGATTCTGAGACTTTTTCTATAGGAAAAATGTCTCAGATTCTGAGACTTTTTCTATAGGAAAAATGACTCAGATTCTGAGACTTTTTCTATACGAAAAATGTCTTAGATTTTGAGACTTTTTCTATAGGAAAAATGTCTCAGACTCTGAGACTTTTTCTATAGGAATAATGTCCCAGATTCTGAGATTTTTTCTATAGAAAAAATGTCTCAGATTCTGAGACTTTTTATATAGGAAAAACATCTCAGATTCTAAGACTTTTTCTATAGGAAAAATATCTCAGATTTTTTGACTTTTTCTATAGGAAAAATGTCTAGATTCTGAGACTTTTTCTATAGGAAAAATATCTCAGATTTTTTGACTTTTTCTATAGGAAAAATGTCTAGATTCTGAGACTTTTTCTATAGGAAAAATGTCAGATTCTGCGACTTTTTCTATAGGAAAAATTTCTCAGATTCTGAGCCTTTTTCTATAGTAAAAATGTCTCAGAATCTGGGACATTTTTCTTGAAAAGTCCTTTTTCTTTAAGTTTGTAACATTTAATTCTTTGTCTTAGAAAATAAAATTAAGCTAAAAATGTAAGCATGGGTTTTTATTTAATTTGAGGTGGATGAGATGGTTTTGTTAAAAAAATACGAATTTTCGCACATAAAGTAGGAATGAGTAATAAAAAAACATCTGCGTGCGAATATTTTTGCTATCGAAAGTTTGAAGGAATTTTCTTTGAAGAGTCCTCTGATTCTGTGACTATTTTTGAATACAAATTTCAGATCCTGATGACTTTCTCCAATACATAAATGCTTTAGAAAGATTGAATATTTTCTATAGAAAAAACGTTAAATTAATTTTTCCTTTGGGACAAATCTAAAATTCTCCAAGATTATATTTTAGTAACAGTCTTTTCTATAAAAAAAAAACTTCACAGAATCTTGTTTCTGTAAAGAAAAAAGTACCCACAATCGAAAAAGTCATGCTTGCATCCACATGAGAACAATTATTGACTACAAAAGTAAATAAATCCATTTTCCATTTTTTTAAAATTAAATAAAAGAAAATAAATAAACAAAACTACAAAAGAAAAACAAATGTCTTTTAAATTCAAAATTTTGACAATTGAGTTGAATTCACACATTCCTTATACGTGTGAGCAAATTGAGGTGAATAAAAAAGGGGGAAAATTCACCATTAAGAGTTTCGCTACTGTATATACTGTGGTTATGGTATCATTAGAAAGGGTAATTAAAGACCTTTCCAAAGGTCTTTAATTCACCTTTTTAATGATACACGCAAAAAAAAAATCTGTGTAAGATTGAGCAATCCTACTTGGTAAAACTTTTTTCATACAAAAAAAAATTTTTTACCAAATTTTTGCTAATATTATGCTTGTCGATGTTAAAGTAACATAATTCATTTTTTATGTAAAATAACCAAGTAGCTTGCACAATAACGCAAATTACCTGCACAAAAATTTATCGAAAGAAAACAACAAAAAAACAAATACATACCGCCATTTTCATTTTTTTTGTGTGCGTTGTTTGTTTATTTTTTGTGTTATAAAAACGTAAAAAGGAAATTGATAAATAAAATAAAAATAAATTAATAAATAAAAATAAATAATTAGTTTTCTAAAAGATAAATAAATGTAAGATAAAATAATGTTAAAGTTAATTTTGCTTTCATCACTTAAAACACCATTCATTAAGAAAAACCAATGGAGTCCCAGACGTATGTTTCGATGAATAACAAATGGAATGATAAAGTGAGTATTCCCGCATTCCGAAGACACCAATAAGGTTTAATAGATTTTTAGTTAAAAATTAGTGTTTGGTAATAATTTTCTATTTTTACAGGGTACTGCTAAATAAATTTTTGAAGCTATGGCGAATCCTTCACTACAATAAAGAGCGTGGACACCAATCCTGCCTTTAGGTATAAAATTAAAACCCAAAGCCAAGGGAGTCCATACCTGTTTTGAGTTACAAATGGAATGACAAAGTAAGTGTTCCTCCTTACCAAGAGAACAATGGGGTTTACCAATTTTTTAAATTAAAAATTTATGTTTTGTAATAATTTTCTATTTTTACAGGATGCTTTTAAATAAATTCGTGAAGCTATAGCGGATCCTTTACTTCAAGAAGAAGCGTAGGCAGCAGTCACTCGAGAAAATTGTACAAAAAGGGTCAGTTGGTCGGTGGTAAATTAAATCCTACACAACATTTATTACATTAATATGGATTTATTCTGTGAAAATTTTAAATTCAACAAATATACAAATTTTTACAAAAATTTATTGAAAATTTATTTTAGCATAAATGTGGTAATTTTTAGCATTATTTTTAGTCATCTTTTCTAATAATTTTGGAATATTTCACCATATCTCTTTTGGTATATTTTACCAAGTTTTTACTTAAATAGCATTAGCATTTTCTTCAAAATTTTTTACATAAGTGTTTTGGCTAAATTACGAAAACTACTTCGTCGGTTGTAGTTTTAGCATATTTTTGGTAAAATTTTGTCAGATTTTTGCTCACTCCGACACAAGTTTTTTTTTGCGTGTACGACATTCGTCTCGATCGGAGTAGTAGTTTGTCAGATATCTGTATGTTTCCACAAATCAATAAAATTTTAACAAAAATCCTGAAAAAAGTAAAAAAAATAACAAAGTTACATCTTTGACCATTCATATCTCAGTAAGTTTTAGACTTACAGCACCGTTTTTTAGCGCAAATGAAAATTTAAAATCTTGGATTGGCTACAAGCCTATATAGACAAACATAAATGTTTATATACGTGCGATTTTGAGATAATAAGCATTTTGTAAAAAAAAGTCTAGTCATGTTGCACCCCGTTGGAAAGGTCTTTAATTACCCTTTCTAATGATACCATAACCGTCTTCATCAGATAAGTAGTTTTTGAAATATTTAAGAAAAACCACTTTAACTTTAAACCCCTGCCCCTCCCAAACAGGGTACGTCCCCACGGGTTTGAACGCCACACTTGACTTTTTAGAGGTCAAGGTCATTTTTTTTTTAATTTTTAGCAAGTTTGGTATTTTTAATGAGTTCTCAAAAATGTTACGTTTTTTATCATTTAAAAAATTTCTTGCAACAATTAAAGATCTAGTTAATATCTTGGCAAAATTGCAGTTTATGGGGCACACTGAAATCGAAAAAACTAAAAACGCCATCCGCTTTAGAATTAAAAAAGAAAAAAACCAAAATTATTGATTAGTGGCGCCGGGAACTTTTTTTGGGGTCCTCTTTATTAGGGACATCCAGGGAAGGGACATCTTAAAAATTTTTTTTTTTGTTTTAAAATTTTTTTCTGCGTAGCCGGCCTTCGGCCGGGCTTAGGGATTACAAACTCCATGCATTAAACCCACCCTCTCCGTAAAGTAAAGTTTTCTAGGGTAGCAGGCCGGTTAAAATCAGTGCTAAATTCGCAACTTTGTGCAGGGCTTAGAGTTGCTTATCGAGTCCGGCGCCACTAATCATTAATTTCGGTTTTTTTCTTTTTTAATTCTTGGTCGGGTGGCGTTTTTAGTTTTTTTAATTTCCGTGTGCCCCATAAACTGCAATTCAGCCAATATCTTCAATAATTACAAGAAAAAAAAAATTAAGAAATCCTAAAATTCGAAAGGATATCAATTTTTTAAACATTAGGTGAATGGTGAAAAGAGTACTCCGGAATCGAGCACAATAAATAATCTTAAAAAAAAAATCGTCGTCTTCAAGCCGCCGCCGTCAATTTCACTCTGACTTGGTCCTCTGTTAGTGACATTTGGAAATTTGTATTAATACCGATTTTGACGATTTATTTTAACACAATTTACAAGACATAAATGTTTTTCTACTTACCCTATTCATTAATTATCCCATATGCTGTATTATTTTGCAGTTAAAAATATATTTAGCAAATAGAATTTTGTTTATAATAATTTTTGTTTCACTATTTATTAGTTTTCTTTAACACCGTACTCATACAACTCGTGGTGAAAACAGTTTTTGTTTCACTCACTGTTGCCAACTTGGAGGTTTTCCCGCTAAATCTAGCGCTTTTTGTTTGAATTTAGCGGGGAAAATTTGTTTTAGCTGGAACGGTGTTCTAGCGGGAAAATTTAGCGCTTTTTGTTTGGATTAAGTGGGGGAACACTAGTGTTTGGGGTGCGGGAATTCCCGGGTCGGATTTCCCGGGAAAAGACTAACAGGAATTCCCGGGAATTTTTTTTTTAATTTTTCCCGGGAAATCCGGGAATTTTATAAAATAAATCATTTTTCATAAAAAAACGTTTATTTTAATTTAATTTTTAATATCTTTTTTACATACAGGTATAATTACATTTGTTATTTTTTTATTTTTTCTATTTGGAAGAACAGTGCAAATATTATTCATAGGAAAACTGACCAAGTGTTAAAAGTATGACAATATCATGAAAAAACTTAAAAAGTCAAAAAATATACGTCGGTTTATGATAATTTTGCTAAGACCGTCAAAAAAAAATATAAAAATTTTGCACCTACACCCAAAAAAAAACAATTGTGAAATTATTTAATTTTAGGGTATAATTTACCTAAGATTTTTCGCAGGAATCCAACTTGAAAAGTTTCTTTGCATATTACCCGAATCAACTTAGGTAAACTTACAAAATGCATTTAAGCATTATTTCAAATTTAATTTTGTTTATTTAGCCACTATATTTAAATAAATGGTACAGTTTGATTCGTCAAATAACGTATTTTTTTTTAGGTTGATTTAATAGTTTTATATATCCCTTTCCATACAAAATGCTCAATATTATAAATTTTAATTACATTTATTTTTAATATTTTTTTTAATATAAAGGACAATTTTATAATAAAATATAAATTTTATAATAAAATTAAAATACATACTTAGCATGATCAGTGACAACTAATTTTTTCTATAGAAACTTTCTCAAAGACAATTTTTCTATAGAAATAAAAAGACAATTCTTATTTAGAAAATTCCTGACAGACAATTTTTCTATAGAAACTTTCTGAAAGACAATTCTTCTATAGAAAATTTCTGAAAGACTATTTTTCTATAAAAAATTTCTAAATGACAGATTTACTATAGAAAATTTTAAACAGACAATTTTTTTAAAAAATTTCTCAAAGACAATTCTTCTATAGAAAATTTTTAATAGACAATTTTTCTATAGAAAATTTCCAAAGACAATTTTTTTATAAAAAATTTCTGAGAAATAATTTTTCTACCGAAAATTTCTGAAAGAAAATACTCCTATAGAAAATTTCTTAAAGTAAAATTTTCTATAGAAATTTTCTCAAAGACAATTCTTCTATAGCAAATTCCTGAAAGACAGTTTTTCTATAGAAACTTTTTGAACGCCAATTTTTCTATAGAAAATTTCTGAAAGAAAATTTTTCGATAGAAAATTTCTGGTTTACAATTTTTCTATAGAAAATTTCTGAAAGATAATTTTTCTATAGAAAGTTTTTGACGACAATTTTTCTATAGAAAACTTTTTCAAGCCAATTTTAAAAAAAAATTTCTATAAAAAATTTCTTAAAGACAATTTTTCTATAAAAAATTTCTCAAAGATAATTCTTTAATAGAAAATTTTCTAAAGATAATTTTTCTATAGAAAATTTCCCAAAGACAATTATTCTACAGAAAATTCCTCAAAGACAATTCTTTAATAGAAAATGTTTTAAAACCAATTTTTCCATAGAAAATTGGTTTTAAACCAATTAAAAAAGATAATTTTTCTATAGAAAATTTCACAAAGATAATTTTTCACAGAAAATTTCTGAAAGGCAATTTTTCTGTAGAAATTTTCTGAAAGACAATTCTTCTATAGAAAATTTTTCGATAGAAAATTTCTGGAAGACAATTTTTCTATAGAAAATTTCTGAAAGACAATTTTTCTAAAAAAAATTTTGAAAGTTAATTTTTCTATAGAAAATTTTTGAACAACAATTTTTCTATAGAAAATTTTTTATAGAAAGTTTCTGAAAGACAATTTTTCTATAGAATATTTCTCAAAGACAATTTTTCTATAAAATATTTCTCAAAGACAATTTTTCTACAGAAACTTTTTCAAAGACAGTTTTTCTATATAAAATTTCTGAAAGACAGGTTTTCTGTAGAAAATTTCTGAAAGACAATCTTTTTATGGAAACTTTCTCAAACACAATTTTTCCATAGAATACTTCTGAAAGGCAATTTTCATAGAAAAATTCTCAAAGACAATTATTCTATAGAAAATTTCTTAGACAATATTTCTATAGAAAATTTCTGAGAGAAATTTTTCTAGAGAATATTTTTGAAAAATAATTTTCCATAGAAAAATTCTCAAAGACAATTCCCAAGGACAATTTTTCTACAGAAAATTTCTCAAAGACAATTCTTCAATAGAAAATTTTTTAAAGATAATTTTTCTATAGAAAATTTCCCAAATATAATTTTTATATAGAAAACTTCTCAAAGATAATTTTTTAATAGAAATTTAAAAAAAAAAAAATTCTATAGAAACTTTCTCAAAGACAATTTTTTATAGAAAATTGCTGAGAGACAATTTTTCTGCAGAAAATTTCTGAAAAACAATTTTTCTATATAAAATTTCTAAAAGACAGGTTTTCTATAGAAAATTTCTAAAAAAAATTTTTTTTCTGAGAGACAATTTTTTTACAGAAAATTTCTGAAAGAAAATTTTTCTATAGAAAATTTCTGAAAGACAGGTTTTCAGAGAAAATTTCTAACAGAAAATTTTTCTGTAGAAAATTTTTTAAAAAATTTTCATAAAAAATTTCTCAAAGACAATTTGTTTATAGAAAATTTTTTATAGAAAATTTCTCAAGGACAATTTTTCTATAGAACATTTCTGAAAGTCAATTTTTCTATAGAAAATTTCTGAAAGACAATTTTTCTATAGAAAATTTCTTAAAGACAATTTTTCTATAAAAACTTTGTCAAAGACAATTTTTAAATAGAAAATTTTTCGAATACAATTTTTCTATAGAAAATGTCTTAAAGGCATTCTTAAATAGAAAATTTTTCAAATACAATTTTTCTATAGAAAATGTCTTAAAGCCATTTTTTCTATAGAAAATTTTTGAAAGACAATTTTTAATAGAAACTTTTTCAAAGGCAATTTTTGTAAGGAAAATTTCTTAAAGATAATTTTTCTATAGAAAAGACAGTTTTTCTATAGAAAATTATTCTGTAAAAAATTTCGTAAAAACAACTTTTCTTTAGATATTTTTTTTTTTTTTTTTAGAAAGTATCTATAGAAAAATTGTCTTTCAGAAATTTTCTGTAGAAAAATTGTCTTTCAGACATTTCTAGAGAAAAATTGTCTTTGAGAAATTTTCTATGGAAAAATTGACTTTGAGAAATTTGTAGAGAAAAATTGTCTTAATACATATTTTCTATAGAAAAATTGTATGAGAAATTTTTTATAAAAAATTGTATGAGAAATTTTTTATAAAAAATTGTATTTAAAAAAATTTTTATAGATAACTTGTCTTTAAGAAATTTTCTATAGAAGAATTGTCTTTCAGAAATTTTCTATAGAAAAATTGTCCTTGAGAAATTTTTATACAAAAATTGTTTTTAGAAATATTTTCTATGGAAATATTGCTTGAAAATTTTTTTATAAAAAAATTGTCTTTCAAAAAATTTTCTAAAAAAAAATTGTCTTTCAGAAATTTACTATTGAAAAAATTCTGTAATTCTTAGAATTTTTTTTCTATAGAAAAATTCTCTATTTCTGAGAAATTTTTTCTATAGAAAAAGCCTTGCATTTTGAGACAATTTTTCTATAAAAAATGTCGTAAATTCTTAAACAATTTTCCTATAGAAAAAAAACTCAGATTCTGACACAATTTTTCTACAGAACAAATTTTAGATTCTGTGACAATTTTTCTACAGAAAAAGTCTCAGGTTCTGATACAATTTTTCAATAGAAAAAATCATAGATTCTAAGACAATTTTTCTTTAGAACAATTTTCATATTCTGAGACAATTGTTCTATAGAAAGTACCATATTGTGAGACTATTTTTCTAAAGAATTTTTTCTGTAGATGCTGAATTATCACTAACCGGAATCTGCAATCAAAAACCTCAAGTCATTTTCTGGATCTGCTTTTGTGTCTACTATTGAACCAACACTGCGAACCGGAGACCAATTGTTTTATGTTTTTTATGGCCAAGTAATGTATTTTTACAAGTTGCGTGGCGGATGCCGCAAATGTTCGAATAAACCACCACCGTCTGCAACTGAAAGTTAATATTTTGGTTAATATACGTTTATCAAATATATAAACTCATTATTTTTGCTTACCTTTTTAATTAATTAAATAAATTAGTTCCTCATACATACATATATTTTATAAAAAATTAAAGACAATTTGTTGTCAATGTGTTGTTTACAATGTGGCATTAATATGTCGACTTTATCGAATTAAATTTATTTATATTTATAAAAAAAACTTAGGTAAAAGATTCAAGTTTGTGTATGTTAAATTTAATATTGTAAACAATGCTATTTTACAAAATAAATGTCATATACAATTTAGTTAAAACTTGAGCAATTTCTTGAACTCAATATAAAAAAAATTTACCTAAGTCACATTAGACTGTTTAACACTAGTTATTTTTTTGGGTGTAGAATTTACATTTCCAAAACAAATATTACAAGTGCTGCCAACTATATTAGTTTCTGCTCGAATAACGCAGTTTTGTTTTTTTGGGGATTTTTAACGATCTTTACGTGTTACCTAGTGTTTGGGAATTCCCGGACTTTTTGATTTCCCGGGAAACGATAAAAAAAAAATTTATTTCCCGGGATTCCCGGGAATTTTCATTATTAATATAAATCATAAAAAACATTAAAATTTTTACCAACTTTTTATTAAAAACTGTTTGATTAGAGATAAACAATTAATTAAAACATAAAAAATCAAAAAATAAAAGTTAAAAATCCTGAAATACACTCATAGAAATATCTAATGGTGATTTCTTTTCTAAAAAAAATGTTTGCCTCTTTAGGGTATACATTTTTAAAATGTTTAACTCACACCTTCAAAAATTTGCATTTTATTTGACTGGAATAGAACACAACATACAGAAATACTCTGCCCTGTATTTTTTTAACAGCTGTTTTAAGAAAACAACACAAGAAAAGTCAGCTGTTGTATAAGGCAATTTCAACCCCGTGATTTTTTACGGGGTAAAAAGTGCAACTTTTTTGCAATTTATAGGGCAGACATTTTTAGAAAACAACACAATATTCTTTATAAGGGTTGACATTTTTTAGAAAAGAACACAAAAACATTATTTTTGGGGCGAAATGCAAAAAAAATGCACATTTTTTGTCAGAAAAGAAAACACCATAAGTAGAAAAATAAGTAAACCCATAAAAAATTGTATAAAATATAAGTACATGAAATGTGCAACACTGATTTTTTTTTTAGCAATTTGTGATTTGGAATCTTTCTAAAAACCCCAGTAGCTAATCACGTAAATTAAACACATCACAGTCCAAGAAAACCAAAAAAATATCATCTAAAAACAAAATAAGTTTATGTGAAAATGATGAGTTAATGAAAACCACGAAAAAATATTGTGAAATTTCGTCAAATTAACAGAATTATTTTCGTCAATTTGAATAAAATAGTTTATTCAATTTGAATAAATATCATCAATTTAACTAAATAATTTTCGTAGATTCCACGATATTTTATCAATTTTACTAAATTTTTCTACCCTTACAAAAATAAAATATCCATAAATATTATTTTTGTTGTTATTTTATTTTTTTTATTGAATAGAATATTTTAATATTTAAAGAACTTAACAATTTTAACTATAATAAACAAACAAAAAATACAAAATAATTAATAATTGAACAAATTTAAATATAAACTTACACAAAGGGGGCAACGAATGACTTTTTACAGCAAATGACGAAGGAAATGTACATATTTCCAAATTCCAGACGGAAACTTGTTTATCTTTGAACCCTTGTAAATATAATATGTATGTAGAATACCTAAAAACATTAATAAAAATTAGTTGTTTGTAAATTTAATTTTTATATAATCATGAAGTTTCTCAAAATTTAAAGATGTTTTTACAAGAAAATTTTGCAGCATTTGAAGACGCATTTTACCATGCCATAAATGGCATAAAAACTAATAGCTTTAGGCAATTGGATAAAATTTCATTAAAAATAAATTAATTTTCACCAAAAATACACTTTTTTCATGACGCTGCACATTGAAAAAAATAACGGCGTACAAACTAATAATATTAGTCAATTTGACGAAATTTTACTTCTTCAGAGGATGTAAACTTGACGAAATTTCGTTGATTTGAATAAAATTTGTTGAATATTAAAAAAAAATTGACAAAATTTTGTTAAAGATCTACAAAAATTTTTTGTTGATTTTAACTACGAGATTTGGTTCGGTGTTGGTTAGTTTTCCTATGTATGTATATATATTTGCACTGTTCTTCCAAAAAGAAAAAATACAAAAAAATAGCAAATGTAATTACACCTGCATGTAAAAAAATATCAAAAATTAATTAAAATAAACGTTTTTTATGTAAAATGGTTTATTTTATAAAATTCTCGGATTTCGCGGGAAAAATAAAAAAAATTCCCGTCAGAGTTTTCCCGGGAATTCCCGGACCCAAAACAATATGCTAAAACCAATTTTCCCCGCTAAATCCAAACAAAAAGCGCTAGATTCAGCAGGAAAACCTCCAAGTTGGCAACAGTGTTTCTCACACAACTGGTGGTGAAAACCTCATGACTAGTGGTGAAAACTACTCATGTTAAAGTTCCCAAGAGAGTTGCCAGACTGGGGTTTTACCCTATAGCGGTATTTTTATATGCAATTGGGGATTCAGTAATTTAGGGAACTAGGATTTCCAAAAAAAAATGTAACGCAAAATTCAGCTTCAGGTCACAAACTAAGGGCCAAATTTTGTAAAACGCAACGCGGCTTTTTATCTCGCGTTGGACAATTTTCTATTTTGTAAAACGCGAGCACTGAACAGCTGTTTTTTTCGCGTTGACTTACGTGTTTGTAGAACAAATTGTATGGAAAATGGAATTTTGTAAAACGCATGAGAGTGTTTTTTCATCACTTGAAGTGTCAAAATGATCACTTGAAATTTTGGGGCGTTGATGTAACAAATATGCTTTTAAATAGCAAAAAATAAATAATGTTGGAATATGTAAATATACAACAAACAAGTAATAAATGTGTAAAAAAAACTTCTCCGGCAAAAGTAAAACATAGAAAATAGCAAAGCGTCTCGTTGTGATTTTTATTGCTTTTTTCAACTAATTTATGTTACTTTTTTTTTGTTCTCTTTTTTCTCAAATATTCTCTTTGCAGGTGTTGCCTAATCATATATATGCGTTTCCCCACGATAATGGGTGTATATCCCCTACAAAATGGGGGGCCAATTTTATTTATTTTATAATGTCTGGCAACACTGATTCAAATATAATTGACATTTCAAGTGATGACGTAAAACTTGAACGCAATAACGTAGTGATTTAAAAAATTGCACTTTTTGAGCCTCGCGTTCACGTTAACGTTGGTGATGCGTTCAACGCGAGTGATTTACAAAATTAGGCCCTAAGTGTTTCTTCACAATACAGCAGCAAGCAGCTGAGCAGCAAAATTTTTACATGTATTTTGTTGTTGCCGCAACAACAAAACACATGTAAAAATTTTGCTGCTCAGCTGCTGTATTGTGAAGAAACACTTATACAGGCTTCAGGCAGTGGCGTAAACGGGGGATCCGATCCCCAGGAAAATGATTAAAAAAAATTCATGATTTAGTATAACATATCAAGTTAAAGTACATACGAGTCTGAAATTTTGGGAATTATTATTATTCAGTATTTTTTTACAGGAAAAGTGTCTCAGAATCTGGGAAGAATGTCTCAAAAAAAATGGATATATGGTTTGAAAAATAAAGCTGCCTAGTACTCCCTAATGGTTAAAACGGTACTGCTTAAAAAATTTTAAAAAATATTAATAGAAAAACTTGTTCAGCAATCACGGATTTTTTAGGGAATATTTCGGGAAAAATTTATCAGAATTTGATATCTCTGAATTAGTTACATTCTAGTCTAAAAAAATATATATATTTTTTTTTAGAAAAAAAGTTTAAAAGAATTTAGATACGCCCCTGCGCTGAGGTATTACAAAATTTTTTAACGTTTTTCAAGGTAGAGATGGGCGCGTGAGGAAATGTCGATTCACACACACTCACGAAAAAAAATAATATCGCAATAAATTTTATTGTAATTTTTGATGGTAACATTTAAAATGAGATCTTTCCAGTTTTGTGACAATAAGCACCAGAGAAAAAAGTTTTCTCATACCCTTGCTGACCTTTAAAAAATGTAAAAAATTATGCAAACCCAGAAAAATTGGTAAAAAAAAAAATTAGAAAACTCCAAAGGGGTTCCAACACCTTATAGTCTCCAAAAATCTTCTCCCATTTTCAGAGTATTAGTGACTCACCTGCAATTATGAGTATTTGTGAAATTTTTTTTAAACTTTTGCCACGGGAACTCAGTGTCTTTATTTAAACTCCCTACACTAAAAAAAAAATTTCTCAAATCAAACAAAAACAATCTCATATTGAAAATAAAACGGTGACAAAAGTCAATAAAGCAATTGTGAACCACACATTACACCTATACGATTATTCTAATTTTTACTCAATCCACGATGTGGGTGCACAAAGATTTTTTGATTTGTATATGACTTCGGGGGAGGCATTCGGACGGAATATTAGCAGAATGCTTCCTACCACAGCATAATTTCTTAAAGTGGATTTGCTTGGAGAAATTGCTAATGAAGTTGTGAGCAATCGGAGTGTAAGCTATGAGCCCAAAAAAATGGGATCCAATAATTTGAACACCCACTGATTTACTCTATGGCAAAAAATTAAGAAACTCACAAATATTTAGAAAAATGCTGAAAATCAGTAAAATTTACAAACTCTCAAAACTTACAAGGGAAGTCTCCCTGGTGTCACCCTCCGATCTTCACGAAATTTGGATATGTTGTTAAGAACGAAAATTAATTCGACACGTATTTTTTTATAGCGGCCCAAACTCATTTTTAGGGGGGGTCGATTTGTATGGGGGGAAATTGACCTTTTTCAGTTTTTTACGATTTACGCCTATTTAAACCAAATTACTATAGGCATGTGTGGTATCAGATTAAAGGTATTAAAAATACCTATCTCGTGGTGCTATTAACGGGCCAAAGAAGTTAATATTTTTCGACTTATTAACAAAAATGTCCTAACATTTTGGTATTTTACTCAATATGATAAAAAGTTGTGCATGTTTGGACACGTTCTTAGCACACATAGATAGGTTTTCCAAAGACCTTTCATTTGGTATGTAACATGACTAGGTTTCTTTGCATAATATAGGAGATAAACGAAAAAAACTGAAAAATGGCCTTGTCTTCCCCCCTCCTTTTTACCCCCTAAATATGAATTTGGGCCGCTATAAAAAAATACGTGTCCCTTTATTTTTTCTGCTCTACAAAATAAAACCAATTCCATAAAGATCCGCGGGTGACACTAGGGAGACTTCCCTTGTTAGTGAAGTTTAAGAAATCTTGGAAATATAGGTGGAAAATTAAGAAAAGTTCAGAAAAATTCGAAAAAAAGTCTGGAAAATTTCTTTAAAAAATCGGAAAAGTTGAGAAAAAAAGAAACAAAACATGTGTTGGAAAATTCACCAGAGAAAAATTCAATAAAATTTAAGAACAAAAATCTGAAACATTTAATTGTATTTATTGCAAAGGAAATTTTTGATTCGGCTGAGTCGAGTATACAAATCATACTTGTTTAGTGTGGTTTTAAAACAAAATATGTAAAAATGGTTATATTTTATATCGATTTTTATTTGTTTTATATAAATCAAAGTTAACATACAACTTAAAAAGAGCTCTTACTTTTATAATTAGATTATTTACTTAACTTAAGAATATACATTTTTTGTTTAATAATAACGCAAAGAATTTTTGAAAAAAATAAAAATAGCTGTGTCAAAAGTCGTCTACACACAAATAATTTTAGAGAAAAAATTTTAATTACAAATTTTAAAAAGTTCAATTTTGTTTTTAATAATTTTTTTAATTGGTATGATTACATTTTTTAATTGATTTCGAAAATTCCCGTAAATTGAGAATAAATGCACTTTTGTGATATTAAACTTTTACAAATTTTAGTAACTAATACTATCACTTTCGTGATAGGTGCAAAATCAATTAAAATAGTAATTGATATAATCATTTTAGTGATTGAAACTCATTTTCATTTTTTTGTGTGTAGTTTTCAGCAAGTCTCTTTGATCCACCTACTCACTTTAAGCTCTCAAAATTTGTAAAATTACAATCTCTACACACAAAAAATTTTAGAGAAAAAAAAAATTAATTAAAAATTTGAAAAAGTTACATTTTTTTTGATATTTTTTTTTTTAAATTAATATGATTACATTTTTTCATCTCGAAAACATCCGTGAATTGAGAATAAATTCACTTTTGCGATATTATACTTTTACAAATTTTAGTAATTAATGCTATCACTTTCGTGATTGGTGCAAAATAAATTAAAATAGTAATTGATATAATCATTTTAGTGATTGAAACTCATTTTAATTTTTTTGTGTGTATTTTTGGGACATAATTTGTGTTGCTATCAAGCTAAACTGTATTAATAAGATTATTTTATCAATATTTAATGGAAAACGTAGAAATTTTTATAAAAATATTACAAAGGACGCTTACACCCAATTCACACCTAAGGTGAAATCTTGTTCGAACGATATTTCACCTCAGGTGTGAATTGGGTATTAAATTAAATTGAACAAGTAAGAAAGTTGTAGTCGGTAAGGACCGACCATATAATACCCTAAACTACTGCTTCCCGGAAAATGTTCAAACATTGACCGATTGAATCTATCTTTTTTCAAATCTTTTAAAAGTGTGAGAAAAACACTCACAAGCCAAATTTGAGTGAAATAGACTTCTATTTGTTGACAATACATACAACGATTTAACTGAATATCGACGAAATTTCCTTACTTTGTGCTGATGTTCTATTGGTCCTAGACCCACTCTCAAGTATACCGATCGACTCAGAATAACTTTTTGAGTCATTCTAGCGATGCTCGTCCGTCCATCTAAATCAATGGTTCCCAACCTTGGATTCTCGCCCCACTGGGGGGCAATTTGAAGGTTCCAGGGGGCAACGAGCAGATTTTCAAGATTTTTTTAGTCAAATTAACTACAAAAACTATTAACTACAAAAAAAAATCTTGTTAATTTCTTAACATTTTAACTAAAAACTCAATTTAAATGCTTATTTTAGAAAAACTTTGCTAAACAAGTAGTAATTTTTCATTAGAAACAAAAATTAGAAAAACTAACAAATTTTTCCTTAGTGTAGGGGGGACAACACAATTTTTTTAACTTAAAAGTGGGGCGTGGCTTAAAAAAGGTTGGGAACCATTGATCTAAATGTTGTAAACACGATACAGGTCGCAATTATCTATCGATTTAGCTGAAATTTTAAACTTAAGCTTCATTTGGCCCAAGGACGAAGCCTATTGAAATTGAAAAAAACGGTCCATGTTTAGACCTAGCCACAATACAAATGTGCTCTTTAATTTTGGCTTAAACGACTTTAATAACCGTATTATAACCGATATCCTTTCGAAATTTGACTGGTAAATGTGTTTTGTATTCACTAATAACCATTCCGAATTTTAAAGGAATCGGACAAGGTCTTCTTGTAGCCCCCATACAAACCACCTTCCTGATATTCACAAAAATCTCTCAAATTTCATGAAAACAGAAAATATTTTATAAAAATTTTGTTTTTGTGCTTTTAAGTGCGGATTACTCAATGAAAAGTTAGCTGCTAACTGCCGATTTAATGGAGCCTTATGTCAAAATTTGTATGAAAAAGTTAAATTTAACGGAGAGTTATTTTATAACGGAGCATTGAGTAATTTAGCCTAAGGCGTACTTTAATAACCTTATCAAATGTGATTATAATCGGACCATTTTTGGACTTAAGCCCCATATGAAAATTTCGCCCGATATTAAAGCGGTTTATTGACCTATTTCCCTCAAATTTGATTTGTGAGTGTATTTTACACTTATTAAAGATATGGCAAAGTTAGACCCAATCGGTACATGTTTGAAATTGGGACCCATTTTCCGGGAAACACAAGTGTTGGGTATTATATGGTCGGTCTTCACCGACTACAATTTTATTACTTGCTTTTATTTATTTGTATTTTTTTTTTTTTGTTTAAAAAAGCCACAAGCCCCTTCGTGTCAAAATTGGCATAATTACAAAAATACATATCGCTCATTCACTTGTATAGTGTCATAACTCAAAAAGTTTGATTGTCCAGAAAACGCATTTAAAGTTCACAATTGAAACTGGTTTTTCATTGAAAAAGGCCGGTACATTGAAAATGTAACAATGGCAATGCAATATAAAGCATGACAACACATAATTCTGTATCATTAACTCAAAAATCACGTTTTTTTGGATTATGACGTTATACAAGTAAAAGAGCGATATGTTCTTCAAAATAATAATTCATGAAATAACTTAAATTTACTAAAATTTAACTAAATTTTACAAAAGTAACTAAATATACGATCATCCCAATGTAAAATTTTTAGAAACTGAGTTTTTTTTTGAAATTTATGGAATTTCGGTAGTTTCTAGTTCATTTATATTTGAGTCAGGATATATATTTTTATACTCTTTTAATATTGGTCCACCTTTTGATAAAATATTTCTGATTTAATTATGACCACACTTAAACATAATAGCGATTTTTCTAATAGCTGTGCCCTTTTTAAAAGCTATTATTACACCCAAACAATTTTATAAACTTAAAATTCTCGATTTGTTTTTTTTTTTAATAATGCTTTCATATTATTTCTAAATGTTTTTCTAAATTATAGTTTGGATTAGGGTTCTATAGTCGAAAAGTCGATTAATCGATTTTTTGTATGAAAAAGTCGAAAAGTCGAAATCGACTTTTTTGTTCTTAAAAAGTCGAAAAGTCGACTTTTGCTTTCGACTTTTTTCGACTTTTTTTCGACTTTTTTCGAATTTTTTTTTTGATTTTTTTTTTTACTTTTGTCAGATGAAAATAATTTCTTTCTTCTGAAAAAAATTCAAATGAGAGCCGAGTTTAATAACAACTGAAGCTATTGGTATTTCCATGTATTTTGTATGTGAAGCAAAAATGTCAATGCCAAATTCATGAGTTAGAAAGTGTTAAGTGCAATATTTACCAATATTTTTGATTATTGTTAACATCTCAGTGATAGGTTTCTATAAATCGAAAGTCGACTCTTTTGCTTTCGATTTTTTCAACCTTTTCAACATTTTCGATTTCTTCGACTTTTTTTGATAAATAAAATACTATCAAAAAAAACAAGTAAGAAAGTTATAGTCGGTCAAGACCGACCATATGATACCCTACACCAGTGTTTTCCGGAAAAAGGGTCCCAAGTCCAAACATGGACCGATTGTATCTGTCTTTTGTTAGATCATTATTTAGTGTAGAAAACACACACAGATCAATTTTAAGTGGAATTGGTTAATTTTTTTTGTCAATATAACAATATAACGGTCGAAGTTTTGATATGGGGGACTAAGTCCAAAAATGGTCCAATTATATTCCGATTTGATAAGGTTGCTAAAGTACACGTTTAGCACCTAAAAATAATTTTTTTATCAAATATTTCCATTTTTATGAATTTTGAGGGAATTATGTGAATATCGGGAAGGTGGTTTGTATGGGGACTACCAGAAGGACTGACCCGATTCCTTTGAAATTTGGAATGGTGATTTGTGCATACAAAATTTGATTACTTGCTGAATTTCAAAGCGATATCTATTATAATACGGTTATTAGAGTCATTAAAGCCGAATCCAAAGGGGGCGTTTGTATGGGGGCTAGGTCTTAACATGGACCGATTTTCTCCAATTTCAATAGGCTTCGTCCTTGGGCCAAAAGATGCTTAAGTTTCAAATTTCAGGTCAATTGATTGAAAATTGCGACCTGTATCGTGCTTAAACCGATAGATGGACAGACGGACGGACGGACGGACAGACGGACGGACGGACGGACATCGCTAAATCGACTCAAAAAGTTATTCTGAGTCGATCGGTATACTTGAAGGTAGGTCTAGGACCAATATTTCGGGTAGTTACAAACATCAGCACAAACTCAATATACCCTGTACCACAGAGTGGTGTAGGGTATAAATAGCACCTAAATGCTTAGAACAAGTCAAAACTAAACTTTTATTTACAAAAAAATCGACTTTTTCAAAGTTGGAAAAGGTCGAAAAAAGTTAAAAAGTCGAAAAAAGTCGAAAAGTCGAAAAGTCGAAAAAAGTCGACCTTTTAAAAAGTCGAAAGGCCGAAAAGTCGACTTTTTAAATTTTGAAAAAAGTCGAAAAGTCGAAAAATCGACTTTTAAGAAATTGAAAAAAGTCGAAAAGTCGACTTTTTGTTGCGACTATATAACCCTAGTTTGGATGTAAATTTGTATATTCATTAATAATACCCGAGTAAAAAAGTTTTGATATAATCAAATAGTTTTTTATATAATTGTATATAAATAGATCCATCATTTGATCCCAAAAATGGAGGATCTAAAAATATATGATTATATCTTATTAGATCAAATTTTATATATTTAGATATAATTGGATCCCAAAAATGGAACGGTAAATTTAATCTGATTTGATATTAAATATCATATTAGATTTAATAAGATATAATTATATATTATAAGATCTTATTAAATCTAATTTTTTATAATATCAAATTAGATAATATTTACCGTTCCATTTTTGGGATCTAATTATATCTTATTATCTAAATTTTGATCTAATGAGATATAATCAAATATTTTTGGATCCTCCATTTTTGGGATCAAATGTTATATGGCACCGTATTATTTTTTTTTAGTCGGGTAGCATCACGTTTCGATAAAATATATACAAAATAGGTACTTATTGCATCACTAATTTTAATTTTTTTTTAATTTTGTTTGATTTGTTTATATTCTTATTCTTTATTATATGTTCTTTAATATTAAAGCCTGGATGCAACATTTTATATTCATTGATAATATCTTTACGTTTGGATAAAATATTTGATATTTGAACCCGACTACAATTGAACATACGGGACAGTGCCGAAACATGTTTACCATCATCGAAAGCTCTTATTACATCTATACGATCATCTAAACGAAGTATGTTTGGATGTTCTTTCTTACTCAATTGCTTTTCATTTAGCTCTGTTATAGCATCACGATCAATTAAAACTATTTTAATTTGTTGGGGAGAACATTTCTGATCTCCGTCATGAACTATATCCAATTGTTGCATTAAAGTTGAACTTTCAATGTTTTCCCTTTTAACTGCTTTAGCGGATGATGATGGTGCTGCCTTCAGATTTTCTTCGTGTTGTTTTAGAATTGAATTACGATTTTTCAATATGCTCTGAACTTGAGTTAAACTGCAGTTAAACATACGATACAGTTGAGAAACTGTGAGTGTTTTTTTATCATATAACTTGATAAGTTTCACACAATTTTCTAGATCTAACGTATGATGGTAACTGTTTATTTCTTCATCCTCTTCTTCTGTTATGAATTCCTCATCATTTTCTTCATTTGTGGACTTATCAGTGTAATTATCATTATTTATATCAATATCATTATTTATATCAATTTGACTTTTATCCTTAGGATTACCAATATTTTGATAAGCTGTTATTTCGTTGCAGTTTTTTGAAATTTCAGTAGATTCTAGTTCTTCAATACTTAATTCTGGATTTAAACTTTCATATTTTTTTAATAAAGAATCACGTTTTGATAAAATATTTTTTATTTGTCGTGAACTACAACCAAACATGCGGGTTAATTTAAAACAAGAATTGCCAGCATCAAATAATTTTATTACTCGTATACGATCCTCTAAACGTAAAACTTTTTGAGGTTTTTTTTTAAATGTTTTTGTATTATCCTCTAAATGTTTTACAATATTTGAGTCGGGATGTAAAAATTTATATTCATTAATAATAGCATTACGCGTTAGAAATATTTTTGTTATTTGTTCCCGACAACAATTAAACAAACGGGACAGTTCAGAAGCAGATTTACCACTATCAGAACCTCTTAACACATCTATACAATCATCTAAACAAAGTTTATTACCTCTTTTTGGTCTATAAGATTTGTTAATATTCAAATACTTTTCATATAGTTTTGTAATGTCATCACGATCCTGTAAAACGTCTTCGATTTGTTGGCGGGAACACATCTGCATTTTACAAATTTGATCTTTATCTAAATCACAATCAACTGCTTTAATTATATCCACTTTTTGCTTAAGATTGAAACTTTTTAAATATTCAGAGTTTAACTGTTTTCCTGCTTTAACATATTCTTGAATTATAGAATCATGATTTTTTAAAATATTTGCTATCTGTTCTCTACTACAATTATACATACAGGACAACTCATAAATAGTGTTGCCATCCTCAAATAATTTAATTACACCAATACGATCCTCTAAGCTTGAAACTATTTGTTCACGTTTACTACGAAATCTTTTCGCTTTATCTTCTAAATGTTCTTTAATATTTGAGTCTGGATGTAACTTTTTAAATTCATTAATAGTAGCATCACGCTTTGATAAAATATTTGATATTTGTGGCCGGCTACAAATGAACAAACGGGACAGTTCGGCATTAGTGTAACCACTATCAAAAGCTCTCAACACTTCCATACGATCATCTAAACATAGTTTATGTTTTTTTTTAGTTATATTCGAATACTTCTCATATAGTTTTGTAATATCATCACGATCCTGTAAAACGTCTTCAATATGTTGTCGAGAACACATCTGCCTTTTACATATTTGATCTTTATCTAATTTACAATCAACAGCATTAATTATATCCATTTGTTGCTTTAGATTTAAATATTTAAATTTTATATGTTTTCCTGCTTCATTATTAGATTCTGATTCTTCATATTCTTTAATTATAGAATCCCGACTTTTTAAAATATTTATTATTTTTTCTTTAGTACAATCATACATCGTGGTCAATTTAAAAGCAGAATTGCCATTTTCAAATGCTTTTATTACACCTATATGATCCTCTAAGCTTAAAACTGTGAAATGACGTTTTCTACGTAATGCTTTCACATTATCTTTTAAATTTTCTTCAATTTTGGAGTCTGGATGTAACTTTTTATATTCACTTATAATAGCATCAAGGTTTTTTAAAATAGTTCTTATTTGATGCCGATTACAATTGAACTTACGGGACAATTCATTAAGAGAGCTAGCACCATTAGAAGCTCTTAATACATCCATACGATATTCTAAACTTAAAACTCTACGTTTTCTGAGTAATGCATTGCTGCTATCTTCGAAAAGCTCTACAATATTTGAGTCTGGATGTAACTTTTTATATTCATTAATAATAGCATGACGTCTTGATAAAATATTTGATATTGTTTCACGACTACAATTGAACAAATGAGATAGTTCATTAAAAGATTTACCGCTATCAGAAGCTTTCAATAACTCTATAATTTCATCTAAACTTAGTAAATCACTAACTTTAAGTTCTTTTAGATTGTGTGATTTGTAATTTGTATTATCACTTTTAGTTTCTTCATCCTCTTCTTCTGTTAAAAATTCCTCTTCATCCTCATCATCATCCTCTTCTTCTGTTATAAATTCCTCTTCATTATCATCTTCTTTAGTAAATAACTTAGATTTTTGATATTGTGATGTAGTGGTAGTATTTCTAGTTTCTTCATCCACTTCTTCTATTATAAATTTCTCTTTATACTCTTCTTCTTCTTCTTTGGTGAATATGTCGGCACAATTATCATTGTTGTTATCATTATCTTGATGAATATCATTTGCTTGAATAACTTTAACATTTTCTTGTGGTGCTGTTACTCTATTGCAATTATTTGAAATTTCCGTAGTTTCTAGTTCTTCGATAGAAAATTCTGAATTTAATTTTTCATATTCTTTAATTATAGCATGACGATTTGATAAAATATTTGCAATTTGTCGGCTGCTACAATCAAATATACAGGACAATTTATGAGGAGTGCTGCCAGCTTCAAAAGATTTTATTACATCCATACGTTTATCCAAACTTAAAACATTATGAAATAGATAATTTTTTCTTGATTTTTGAGATGATTTCGTATTTTTTTTGATACTATTATTATTAGAATTATGCTTATCATTACTTAATTGGTCAGGCGTTTTAATTTTTTTATTATAAGTTTCGAGATCTTCAATATTTGAATTTGGATGTAGTTTTTTATATTTTTTAATTATAGTTTTATGTTTTGATAAAATACTTGAAATTTGTGATTTACTACAATTAAATATACTGGCTATTTTTTCCATAGTGGCACCTCTTTTAGAAGCATTTAATACAGCTATACGATCGTTTAAATTTAAGACTTTACGATTTCTGGATCTAGTTTTTTTGAGCAATGCTTTCATATTATCTGTTAAATGTTTTGATTGATCATCATTTTGTTTATGTAACTGTATACTTGTGCTAGAAGTTTCAAATGGTTCATCATCTTTCTTTATGAAAACATACTCATCTACTTTTTCGTATTTAATAGATATATCACCATAATTAACACAAGTTTGATTTGGTAATTGTGGTACAGTGATTTGTTCATCTTCTTCTTCTTTAATGGATATGCCAGCATAATTATCATCATCATTTATAGATATATCAAAATTATTAACGTTTATATTCAATTTAAGTTTTTTATTACTGAGATTTGATTTATCAATAACTTCCAGTGATATATCTTTTTTATCCTCATTCTGTGATATATCATTATTGATGTTTGTACTCAACTTGCGTTTTTTAATATAGCAATTTGATTTATCAGTGCAGTTTATTTCATTTTGTAAATAATTTTGTTCTTCATTCCTTTCATCATATTTATCTCTTTGATTATCACTGTTTGATAATTCAGATCCCGGTTCGATTTTAATATTAATATATTCCTCCATTATAAAATTACGTTGTTGTACTTCTTTTAATTATGAATACAATTTAATAAACGTCTTTGTTTTTTGTTTTATCAAATGTAATTTATTAGCTTTAGATTTTTTAATTCTAACACAATATTTTTTTTAGTTTTTTTGTAATTTTATTTTTTAAGGTTATTTTAACATTTTATCATGATTTTTTTACAATATTTTTAACTTAAGTGGTCTTTGCTTTTAAACCGACATGATTATTTTCCAAAAGACGGTTTACAATCATCACATAGTTTTATTTAGTTTTTCTAGTTTTAGTTTATTTAAAAATTAAAATCGCCAACTTTTAAATAAGTGCGAATCATCACAAGAATTGTCTAAAGAATCACTTTTATTATTATTATTCTGTGATATATGTATGTATCACTGCTGTTAAATAATTTTAAGATTTTAGCTTGTTATCGTCGCCAGTTTTTGTTTTTTTTTTTTTTGGTGTGAATTATTACAAGAATTGTAAGCAGGTTTTTTTCTGAAAAATCACTTTTATTGTTATTGTTCTGTGATATATCACAGATGTTTAAATATTTTTGATTTTTAGATGTTAGCTTGTTATCATTGCAAGTTTTTGTTATATTTCATGTATATTTTTCAGAATTTGTTATATTTAATAAATATTTCTTTCACTGTTATTTTTAAAAGTTTTCTATATTTTTGGCTGTATTTTTTTTACACTTATTTGTTGTTAGTGCCCAATTCATCCGTTGATTTAAGGACATCTTTATCATCATCTAAGGCATAACTTTGAATAGGTTGACTCTGATTTCGATTAAGCTTGATTGTTACAGGAATTAGTTTGGTGATTTTTTCTAAAATATATATAAAAAAAAAAATATATTGAGTAACACACGACCGATATATGTACACGATCAATAATAACGATAATAAAATAAAGTATGGCATTTTTATATTGATTTTTTTTTTTTTGGAAATAATTCCGCCATTCAGTAAGTACTGGACCGATTGCGTGGAGAGAATTTGTCTTCTATAACAGAAGGCAAAAACAAAACCTGTATTTAATATTTGCCAATGGCAAAACATGCAGTAACTAACCAAGTTCCTTTCAAATTATGTTTGGCGTTATACTGGTGGGACTTTGAAATCATATTAGCTTTCTTACTAACAAGGAAGGTCTTTCAGAGAGCACCCACCGACACGTTGAGCCTCAGCGATGTTTAGGTTGAACTTTAGTGTCGACGAAAAGTGTATACGAAACGCAGTTTGATTTCTACATGGTTAAATGTCACAAAACTGTTAACAGCGAAATCGTAGCTGCTCGCATTCGCGAGGTATCGTAAAAGTAGTGGTTTTGTATTTTCTTAAATGTTGACACTGAAGTTTTTTAAATATGTATTTTGAAAAATTCAGTATAGAGTTTTAATTGTACTTATTTACAGGTACCAGTTAACATCAAAATCCCATCTTCTCAGGTTCGCTAGAAATCGCAAAATAAATTCTTTGCTGTTTTGTTTTCGTTTTTATACCCTCCACTTATTTATAGAGGGTAATATAAGTTTGTCATTCCGTTTGTAGCTCGTCGAAATATCGATCTGGGACCCCATAAAGTGTATATATTCATGATCCACGATCGATTTTAAGACCGGCTACAACTTCGCTGAATATCACTTTACGATTTTCGGGCATTTAGGTGGTCAAAATTCACGAAAATGTCACAAAAAACTACATTTTCCCCATACGATACTTACAAACTTCATCTAAATGTCCGAATATAGCAAATTGATGTTCTGCAAAGTTGTTAAGCTTAACGCCAGTTACATCTTTGGTGAACATCACTTTGCGATATCTGGACATTTAGATGGTCAAAATATACGAAAAAGTCACACAAATCTACAATTTCCCCTATAACTTCAAATTGATATATCTCGATTACTAGAGCTAACCCAGCGAAACGCCGGGACACCTATAACATTTTTTTGACCGATATAACTTTCCCGGGTAAGCAGAACCCCCGCCGATTACTGACCCCTACCAATTGTCTCACAGTGATATTATTTATTGGCAAGTACACCTATGTATATCTTCAGCAAAACATTATGATTTTTGTTTTGGCGTTAGTCCATGTTGCGAACAGCTTGAGTTGCGTAACGTCCATAGCCGCGATATCATCCAGATTATCGAGTACTGCCTTACCTAGTGTTCGCTCGCGGTGTCTGGCCAATGCGGGGCATTTGCACAGAATATGTTCAACCGTTTTATCCGTATTAGGTTCATTACATCTTCTGCAATTGGCATCCTAGATAAGTCACAACTCGCAAATTTAAGTCATCTCCAATTTATTTAATAATAGTTTTTAAATTTTTCAAATGCTGTAGAAAAAATCCGCATTTTATGACCTCCAATTCTTTTGGCCACCAAGTTTTTGTAAACAAAAAAAAATTTATTGTTTATTAATTTTAGTTCACCTTAGTAATGAGAAATGAAAATAATTTACCTTTCTCTAGGTTAGAACAAAATTGGTGGTCAAAAGAATTGGAGGTCATACAATGCGGATTTTTCTACATCTTTTCTTTAGAAACCAAAATATTTAAAAACTTGTGCTTTTTTCTTGTATAAAGCACGTGTATTAAATTTTGAAAATTTTTAAATCGAAAAGGGGGGGGGGGGGCACGTGCCCCCTGTGCCCACCCCCTGTATACGTCCATGGCTTAAGCAACAAAACTATGCTTTAAAGCAAGATAATTATCTTAAATATATGTATTAGAGTTCGTTTGGTGAGTATGTCACTTCAGTTGTTTATCGGATATCATCATTTTTGTAAAGGATTTAGGGGAGCTAAAAAGGATGCCGGTATTTTTTTGAAAAAATTTTCACTCCTTGGGGTGATTCAAAGCATCTGAAAACGCGGATTTTGAGCTGATTTTTCTGCAGAGAAAAAACGGCTGAATATATTTCAAATCTGATTTCACCAGTCGATTCTACAGCAAAAATGAAAATAATAGCAGTTTTTTGAACTCTAAAAAAAGTTCCAATAACCTACAGTAGGGGCGGAAAAATCGATTTTTTTCCAAAAAAAATTTAAATTATTTTTTAATCATGCACGATGACGAAGAAATTTTTGCTAAGAAAATTGGTACAAAAAGCACCTTTCTACCACAACCCATTAAAAAGTTATAAGGCTTCAAAGTTTTTTTTTCTAATGGCAAAATTACACCGAAAAAATTCCCCAGTTAGATAGTTACGAAAATCCTCAGTTGATTTGAAATAATTTTAAAATAACTGAGGTTGTTATGAACAACTGGATTTTCAATTAATTTTAATGAGTTTTTCAGTTACCCTGTTGATAATATTTTATTTATTTTTTTTTAGACTTCAAAAGCCAACATTTTTTTTAATGAAAAGGAGAAATCCTTAATATATTTTTATTTTTTCAATTGGAATAAATTTGCTGTAAAAACGGTAAGATTTTTAACTGATTAAGCAAAGAATTCTAACCAAAATAAGATAAAATTTTTATTTATTTTCAGATGGAGACCAAGGCATTTCTGCAAAAATCTGGAATTAAAAACAATCATTAGGATGATATGACCGGTGATGTATTCAATAATTTATATGGTTTAAATTAAAGAGGGTCAAGCAAAAATCATTTAAAATTATCTTTGTTGCGTTTGCAATTAAATAAAATAAAAATAAAATTCTGGTGGTTTTTTTATTTATTTTTTGACATTTTTAGTTGATTATAAATAACTAATTTTGAAGCACAGCAAAAAAATTGGTTGTCGTTAACTGGTGCCCAGTTGTTTCCTATATTTTAAAATATTAGTTATTTTCTACTAATTTGAATAACTGGTGCTCAGTTAGGTGTATTTTAACTGGGATTCAGTTAAAAAATTAGTATGTGGTAACTGGGAAATTTTTTGGGTGTATGAAACACTGACCGAAATTTGAAAAATTTTTGGATGGGTCAGCGGTCTGGACACTCGTTTTCGATTTTTCGCTCAATGCTGATTCCAAATCTGGTTTCCAAAATGTTTCGTAACGTCAGGTTTTTGAGATAATTGAAGTCAAAGTTCAAAAAAACGCATTATTGAGAGCATTTTTATACCCTCCACTCTAGTGATAGAGGGTATATATAAGTTTGTCATTCCGTTTGTAACACCTCGAAATATTGGTCTAGACCCCATAAAGTATATATATTCATGATCCTCGATCGATTTTAAGACGATCTAGCGATGTCCGTCCGTCCGTCCGTCCGTCCGTCCGTCTGTCTGTCTGTCTGTCTGTTGAAAACACGCTAACTTTTGAAAGACTTTACGGAGGCTCCTGAAGTTTGGCATACCTGGTCAGGTTGGTATTGCAATCCAGCGAAATCGGTCCAGTGGTTCAAAAGTTATGAGCAAAAGACTGAATTTCGGCAAGGGTTTTTCGTGAATTTATAAGATAAAAAGCACTATAACTTTCGAAAATCAATTCTGAGGATGCTGAAGCTTGGCATATATATTTTTCGTTCCTCCAGCCTAGTTCGTGTTGAATTTCACCCAAATCGGTCCAGTGGTTCAAAACACTAAAAAAAAAAGTTAGTAAATTTTTTTTTGAATGTAAAATTCGAAAAAAATTTTACACTCAAAAAAAAATAGTATTATATTTTTTTTTTTCAATAATAACTAAAAAAAAATTTTTTTACACAAAATAAAATATTTCTAATCATAACTGTTATTTTTTTCACGTTAGAAAATTTACTATCACTTAAAGTGGGCATTGTGGAGGGTATTCATAGATTCGGCCAAGTCGAATTTATGTTTTATGATGTTTTTGGATGATATTCTGGGATCATAAAACTTGTTTTCGATTAACATTTCGAAGGTGATTCTGAATCTAGTTTTCAATTTGTTCTATCACGTCATGTTATCGAGAAAATTGAGGTCAAAGTTCTCAAAAAAACGTGTTTTTGTCCATTTTTGAGAGCTTATAACTTTTTAACGGGTTGTGATAGAACGGAAAATTTGGTACCATTTTGTTAATCTGAAAATCCTCTTTAATTATACATACACAGTAAAAAGTTTTGGGTTATATTTAAAACCTAGCGGAGCACATTTTAAACTACTTTGGAATTAAACTCAAAGTTAAATTAATAGCTGACAACAAAAAAAAAGTTCGAGGCGATACAAGCAGAAAATAAAAACTTAAAAAATGAAATAAATGAATTAAAAAATTCTATTAAGTTTTTAAATGATAACCGGGTGAAAAATGTTTGTATTATTAAAGGTATGGAAGTAGATGATGATTCTGATCCTGCAATTACAGTTGTAAATTTAATGAAAGATGTTGGAGTAATTTTGAAACCTACTGATATTGATGATGCATATTTTCTTAAAAATAAAAATGAACAAGATGAGAATAAAAAGCTGTCAATGGTGGTGAAATTTGCTAATAGAAAATCTAAAAAAACTGTTATGTCCAGCAAACCCAAATTAAAGGAAAAAGAAAATACGAAGTCTATTTTCATAAATGATTACTTGAGTAAAGAAACCATTACCTTGCTTAATTATGCTAAATGTCTAAAAGAAGTCGGTTATCGAAGAGTATATCCCATGGGTGGTAAAGTATATACTAAGAGAAGCGAGCTTTCAAAACCAAAAATGATAAAGAATGCGGATGAAGTCGATAATCTTTTGTTGGAAGCTGCTGTACCTAGAAGGTCCCGTGGTAATGTCACTGTGGAGAGTTCAAGTGACAGTGAGGATGAATCTCATGTTTCGTACTTGTCGCCTACATAGTTTTTTTGTTGCTAAGAATTTATAAATTTGTTTTCAAAAACTCGTTAATAACTTAAATACTTTGAAAATTAAAAATTTGAAAAAAAAACATAATGTTTAACTTGTAAACTTTAAAAAAATAAAATTGTTAAATATTAATTAATTTTATAGTTTGAATTGCCAAAGCTTGTGAAAAAAAAAAAAATCAAATCATGCGTTTATTACCATTGTTTTAATGATTTGTAAAAAACTGCAATTTTTTATTAGAATACTCACAAAATAATTTGTACACACATTTGTTTAATCATTTTCAACTAATGTTTTTAATTACTTTTTTATTTTTTTTATAAATATGTATATAAATTGATATATTATTATTGAAATAAGATATTGTTATTTTGCCAACATGCCTCAATAATGTCCTAGTGGCGCTGAGGCGAAATTTTCGTGTAAATATAGTTGTGTTCGCGAACTCAATAATTTGTACGAATTTGTACAAATTATCACAAATTTTGTCTAAAAGTCGTTCGCGTACTTTAAAAACCCAGTAACGAGAGAGAAAATGAGAGAAAAAAGTGACAGTTCTATTTTAGAAACTTGCAAGTTTTTACTGGATAATTTTTTGCCAGCAAGAATTATCAAGCACAAAAAAACATATGTTTTAAAAACATATGATTATATTTTTGTAAACAAAACACAAAATATTCTGCAGTTACATTTTTTGTGTATAAAATATGATTAAATATCAACGAATGATTAAAAAAATACATCCTAAAATTAAATTTCTTTTATAAACAAGTTAAAAAATAAATACCACCAAGCTAAAAATTTACGAATGAAGGCAAAAATTTTTATAACCTGATTTAAATCAGCTGTTTGCCTAAATTGCAAATTTTTACGGATTTCTGTTCGCGTACTTTTTACATTTTTTCCTTTTTGAGAGCGATTTCTTTTTTACTCTCTAAAATTTTGTTGCTTGATAATTTTTACTGGGAAAGTACGCAAACAGACCTTATATAAAAACTAAATAAAAAAATTCCTAAACAAAAAAAAAAAAAAAAAAAAAAAAAAAAAAATCTGAAATGGGTTATATGCTAAACCACATAGGGATTAAAAATTTGATTATCTTTATGTTATTTTTTTAGTTTTATTTTGATGCCAAAAAATAATTAAATTTCTCTCTTGAAAAACTTATAAAAAATAAACGTCAAACGTCATCAAAAAATTGTATTTCATCAAGTTTAAGATAAACACTTAACAAGGAATTGAAACCAGCTGTCATATTGGGTGAACAAAAAATACTTATTCATTCAATGAAAGCGAGAAAAGAGGTTAGCAATGTACACAAAAGTAAAATCTTTATATTATCAAAATTTGTGATCCAGAAAGTGAAGATTTTACTCCGACCGAAATAGAAATATCAAGTAAGTATTGACTACAAACGTTTATCAATCATTTTTATTGATTTTTGGTTAACTTTACTTTTAGGCCAGCTAAATCTTGCAGCAGAAGGCAGAGAGATAGAATTTTTAGATCACGACGGTGCCTACCCAAAGGAATAATTTCTTTATATGGAAGCAGTAGCAGTTTATTTTATGCAGAGTTGTGCTGAGTTTGGGTGACAAATCAACAGTCCTCTGGATGTTAACTTTATTCATGTATTTGGTCTGTATTTGTATTCAATACACAAAAATATTAAAAAACATAACCTTACATTTGTTTTATTTATTTTTGGAGAAATTTAAGTCCTGCCTTGTTCAAATAAACACCTGTTTAGGTGTAAAATTATTTCCACATTTTGGTTTTATTATAACACCCAAAAATAAATTCAAAATCCATTTTCTCACTTTTTTTTTTATCTCTTTAAAAGTAAACTTTTTATGGAATAAATAAAATCATTTTTGGCATTGTTATATATACACACCAGCTAGGAATTAAAATTAACCCAAAACTTTTTACTGTGTATTTAAAAAACTAATTTAAAAAGAAAATGGAAAAATCTTATATTTCCGCCCTCTGTGGTGGGTTTTTGGAACTTTTTTTATAAGTTTGAAAAACGACCATTGTATTATTTTTTGCTGTAGAATCGACTGGTGAAATCAGATTTGCGATTTATTCAGCCGTTTTTACTCTGCAGAAAAATCAGCTCAAAATTCGCGTTTTCAGATGCGTTGAACCACCCCAAGGAGCGAATTTTTTTCCAAAAAAATACCGCCATTCTTTTTAGTTCCCCTAAATCCTTCAAAAAAATTATGATATCCGCAGATCAAATTTTCGAAATTAACTCTAATATGTACATATATAAAACATTTAAAGATATATTATAGATAAAACAATACTAAATTTTACAGTAGTACCTCAAATTAAAGCAAAGATAATTAAAAAAACCTTCTCCTGTAAAATTACGTTTTTGTCGATTAACCCCTTTCGGCGAAAACGTCTCGATATCTTAAAAACGAAAGTAGAGTTAACATAAGTACTTGTTATGTTAATTCATAATAGGGAGCGTGAAAAGGCCTCGAATCAGAAAAAAACTCTTTTACATTGCACATTTAAAAGGTGGAATAAATAATTTTTATTATTTAATAAAAATTAAAACAAACTTGATTTCTGATTTGATTTAAAAAGTGGAATAAATAATTTTTATTATTTAATAAAAATTAAAACAAACTTGATTTCTGATTTGATTATGACCACACTTAAACATAATGGCGATTTTCTTATAGCTGTGCCCCTTTTATAAGCTCTTATTACACCCATACAATCTTCTAAACTTTAAATTTTACGTATTCTAGATTTTTTTTTAGTAATGCTTTCATAATGTTTTTCTAAATTGTAGTTTGGATGTAAATTTTTATATTCATTAAAAATAGCATCACGTTTCGATAAAATATATCTTATTTGATTCAGACTACAATTAAACTTACGGTATACTATTGCAGCAGATTTAACTCCATCAAAAGCTCTTAATACAAATAGGTGTATTCATTTAAACTTATTGTTTCACTAATTTTAAGTTTTTTTAATTTTGTGTGATTTGTTCATATTCTTATTTTTTTGTATATGTTCTTTAATATTAAAGCCTGGATGTAACTTTTTATATTCATTGATAATATCTTTACGTTTTGATAAAATATTTGATATTTGAACCCGACTACAATTAAACATACGGGACATTTCAGCAATATATTTACCACTATCGAAAGCTCTTATTACATCTATACGATCATCTAAACGAAGTATGTTTGGATGTTCTTTCTTACTCAATTGCTTTTCATTTAGCTCTGTTATAGCATCACGATCAATTAAAACTATTTTAATTTGTTGGGGAGAACATTTCTGATCTCCGTCATGAACTATATCCAATTGTTGCATTAAAGTTGAACTTTCAATGTTTTCCCTTTTAACTGCATTAGCGGATGATAATGGTGCTGCCTTCAGATTTTCTTCGTGTTGTTTGAGAATTAAATTACGATTTTTCAATATGTTCTGAACTTGAGTTAAACTGCAGTTAAACATACGATACAGTTGAGAAACTGTGTGTGTTTTTTTATCATATAACTTGATAAGTTTTACACGATTTTCTAGATCTAACTTACGATAGTAACTTTTACGAGATTTTTTATATTTTGATTTAGCGGTAGTACTGTTAATTTCTTTATCCTCTTCTTCTGTTATGAATTCCTCTTCATCATTTTCTTTTTTTGAGGATTTATCAGTGCAATTATCATTATTTACATCAACAACATTATTTTGACCAATTTGATTATTATCCTTATGATTATCACTATTTTGATTTTCATTGCTGTTTTTTGAAATTTCAGTAGGTTCTAGTTCTTCAATATTTAATTCTGGATTTAAACTTTCATATTTTTTTATCAAAGAATCACGATTTGATAAAATATTTTTTATTTGTCCTGCACTACAACCAAACATGCGGGTTATTTTAAAACGAGAATTGCCAGCATCAAATAATTTTATTACTCGTATACGATCCTCTAAACGTAAAACTTTTTGAAGTTGTTTTTTAAATGTTTTTGTATTATCCTCTAAATGTTTTACAATATTTGAGTCGGGATGTAAAAATTTATATTCATTAACAATAGCATTACGCGTTAGAAATATTTTTGTTATTTGTTTCCGACCACAATTAAACAAACGGGACAGTTCAGAAGCAGATTTACCACTATCAGAACCTCTTAACACATCTATACAATCATCTAAACAAAGTTTATTACCTTTTTTTGGTCTATAAGATTTGTTAATATTCAAATACTTTTCATATAGTTTTGTAATGTCATCTCGATCCTGTAAAACGTCTTCGATTTGTTGGCGGGAACACATCTGCATTTTACAAATTTGATCTTTATCTAAATCACAATCAACTGCTTTAATTATATCCACTTTTTGCTTAAGATTGAAACTTTTTAAATATTCAGAGTTTAACTGTTTTCCTGCTTTAACATATTCTAGAATTATAGAATCATGATTTTTTAAAATATTTGCTATTTGTTCTCTACTACAATTATACATACAGGACAACTCATAAATAGTGTTGCCATCCTCAAATAATTTAATTACACCAATACGATCCTCTAAGCTTGAAACTATATGTTCACGTTTACTACGAAATCTTTTCGCTTTATCTTCTAAATGTTCTTTAATATTTGAGTCTGGATGTAACTTTTTAAATTCATTAATAGTAGCATCACGCCTTGATAAAATAGTTGATATTTGTGGCCGACTACAAATGAACAAACGGGACAGTTCGGCAGTAGTGTAACCACTATCAAAAGCTCTCAACACTTCCATACGATCATCTAAACATAGTTTATGTTTTTTTTTAGTTATATTCGAATACTTCTCATATAGTTTTGTAATATCATCACGATCCTGTAAAACGTCTTCAATATGTTGTCGAGAACACATCTGCCTTTTACATATTTGATCTTTATCTAATTTACAATCAACAGCATTAATTATATCCATTTGTTGCTTTAGATTTAAATATTTAAATTTTATATGTTTTCCTGCTTCATTATTAGATTCTGATTCTTCATATTCTTTAATTATAGAATCTCGACTTTCTAAAATATTTAGTATTTGTTCTTTAGTACAATCATACATCGTGGTCAATTTAACAGCAGAGTTGCCATCCTCAAATGCTTTTATTACACCTATATGATCCTCTAAGCTTAAAACTGTAAAATTACATTTTCTACGTAATGCTTTCACATTATCTTTTAAATTTACTTCAATTTTGGAGTCCGGATGTAACTTTTTATATTCACTTATAATAGCATCAGGGTTTTTTAAAATAGTTCTTATTTGATGCAAACTACAATTAAATTTACGGGACAATTCATCAAGAGAGCTAGCACCATTAGAAGCTCTTAATACATCCAAACGATATTCTAAACTTAAAACTCTACGTTTTCTGAGTAATGATTTCCTATTATCTCTGAAAAGCTCTACAATATTTAAGTCTGGATGTAGCTTTTTATATCTATTAATAATAGCATGACGTCTTGATAAAATATTTGAAATTATTGCACGACTACAATTGAACAAATGGGATAGTTCATTAAAAGATTTACCGCTATCAGAAGCTTTCAATACCTCTATAATTTCATCTAAACTTAGTATATCACTAACTTTAAGATCTTTTAGATTGTGTGATTTGTTTTTATTTTCTATATCTAATTTGTGAAAGTAATTTGTATTATCACTTTTAGTTTCTTCATCCTCTTCTTCTGTTATAAATTCCTCTTCATCCTCATCATCATCCTCTTCTTCTGTTATAAATTCCTCTTCATTGTCATCTTCTTTAGTAAATAACTTAGATTTTTTATATTGTGATGTAGTGGTAGTATTTCTAGTTTCTTCATCCACTATTATAAATTTCTCTTTATACTCTTCTTCTTCTTTGGTGAATATGTCGGCACAATTATCATTGTTGTTATCATTATCTTGATGAACATTATGGGCTTGAATAACTCTAACCTTTTCTTGTGGTGCTGTTACTCTATTGTAATTATTTGAAATTTCCGTAGTTTCTAGTTCTTCAATAGAAATTTGTGAATTTAATTTTTCATATTCTTTCATTGTAGTATGACGATTTGATAAAATATTTGCAATTTGTCGGCGACTACAATCAAATATACAGGACAATTTATAAGGATTGGTGCCAGCGTCAAAAGATTTTATTACATCCATACGTTTATCCAAACTTAAAACATTATGAAATAGATAATTTTTTCTTGATTTTTGAGATGACTTCGTATTTTTTTTTATACTATTATTATTAGAATTATGCTTATCATTACTTAATTGGTCAGGCGTTTTAATTTTTTTATTATAAGTTTCGAGATCTTCAATATTTGAATTTGGATGTAGTTTTTTATATTTTTTAATTATAGTTTTATGTTTTGATAAAATACTTGAAATTTGTGATTTACTACAATTAAATATACTGGCTATTTTTTCCATAGTGGCACCTCTTTTAGAAGCATTTAATACAGCTATACGATCGTTTAAATTTAAGACTTTACGATTTCTGGATCTAGTTTTTTTGAGCAATGCTTTCATATTATCTGTTAAATGTTTTGATTGATCATCATTTTGTTTATGTAACTGTATACTTGTGCTAGAAGTTTCAAATGGTTCATCATCTTTCTTTATGAAAACATACTCATCTACTTTTTCGTATTTAATAGATATATCACCATAATTAACACAAGTTTGATTTGGTAATTGTGGTACAGTGATTTGTTCATCTTCTTCTTCTTTAATGGATATGCCAGCATAATTATCATCATCATTTATAGATATATCAAAATTATTAACGTTTATATTCAATTTAAGTTTTTTATTACTGAGATTTGATTTATCAATAACTTCCAGTGATATATCTTTTTTATCCTCATTCTGTGATATATCATTATTGATGTTTGTACTCAACTTGCGTTTTTTAATATAGCAATTTGATTTATCAGTGCAGTTTATTTCATTTTGTAAATAATTTTGTTCTTCATTCCTTTCATCATATTTATCTCTTTGATTATCACTGTTTGATAATTCAGATCCCGGTTCGATTTTAATATTAATATATTCCTCCATTATAAAATTACGTTGTTGTACTTCTTTTAATTATGAATACAATTTAATAAACGTCTTTGTTTTTTGTTTTATCAAATGTAATTTATTAGCTTTAGATTTTTTAATTCTAACACAATATTTTTTTTAGTTTTTTGTAATTTTATTTTTTAAGGTTATTTTAACACTTTATCATGATTTTTTTACAATATTTTTAACTTAAGACCAATTGCTTCTAAACCGACATGATTATTTTCCAAAAGACGGTTTACAATATAGTATAGTTTTATTTAGTTTTTCTAGTTTTAGTTTATTTAAAAATTCTAATCGCCAACTTTTAAATTAGTGCGAATCATCACAAGAATTGTCTAAAGAATCACTTTTATTATTATTATTCTGTGATATATGTATCACTGCTGTTAAATAATTTTAAGATTTTAGCTTGTTATCGTCGCCAGTTTTTGTTTTTTTTGGTGTGAATTATTACAAGAATTGTAAGCAGGCTTTTTTCTGAAAAATCACTTTTATTGTTATTGTTCTGTGATATAACACAGCTGTTTAAATATTTTTGATTTTTAGATGTTAGCTTGTTATCATTGCAAGTTTTTATTATATTTCATGTATATTTTTCAGAATTTGTTATATTTAATAAATATTTCTTTCACTGTTATATTTAAAATTTTTCTATATTTTTGGATGTATTTTTTTTACACTTCTTTGTTGTTAATGCCCAATTCATCCGTTGATTTTAGGACATCATCATCATCATCTAAGGCATAACTTTGAATAGGTTTACTCTGATTTCGATTAAGCTTGATTGTTACAGGAATTAGTTTGGTGATTTTTTCTAAAATATATATAAAAAAATATATTGAGTAACACACGACCGATATATGTACACGATCAATAATAACGATAATAAAATAAAGTATGGCATTTTTATATTGATTTTTTTTTGTGGAAATAATTCAGCCATTCAGTAAGTACTGGACCGATTGCGTGGAGAGAATTTGTCTTCTATAACAGAAGGCAAAAACAAAACCTGTATTTAATATTTGCCAATGGCAAAACATGCAGTAACTAACCAAGTTCCTTTCAAATTATGTTTGGCGTTATACTGGTGGGACTTTGAAATCATATTAGCTTTCTTACTAACAAGGAAGGTCGTTCAGAGAGCACCCACCGACACGTTGAGCCTCAGCGATGTTTAGGTTGAACTTTAGTGTCGACGAAAAGTGTATACGCAACGCAGTTTGATTTCTACATGATTAAATGTCACAAAACTGTTAACAGCGAAATCGTAGCTGCTCACATTCGCGAGGAATCGTAAAAGTAGTGTTTTTGTGTTTTCTTAAATTCTGACACTGAAGTTTTTTAAATATTTTTTTTCAAAAATTCAGTATAGAGTTTTAATTGTAGTTATTTACAGGTACCAAAACAGTTAACATCAAAATCCCATCTTCTCAAGTTCGCGAAAAATCGCAAAATAAAGTTTTTGCTGTTTTGTTTTCGTTTTTATACCCCCCACTTATTTATAGAGGGTATATATAAGTTTGTCATTCCGTTTGTAGCTCGTCGAAATATCGGTCTGGGACCCCATAAAGTGTATATATTCATGATCCACGATCGATTTTAAGACCGGCAACAACTTTGCTGAACATCACTTTACGATTTTCGGGCATTTAGGTGGTCAAAATTCACGAAAATGTCACAAAAAACTACAATTTCCCCATACGATACTTACAAACTTCATCTAAATGTCCGAATATAGCAAATATCTGAATATCTGCAAAGTTGTTAAGCTTAACGCCAGCTACATCTTTGCTGAACATCACTTTGCGATATCTGGACATTTAGATGGTCAAAATATACGAAAAAGTCACACAAATCTACAATTTCCCCTATAACTTCAAATTGATATATCTCGATTACTAGAGCTAACCCAGCGAAATGCCGGGACACCTATAACTTTTTTTTGACCGATATAACTTTCCCGGGTAAGCAGAACCCCCGCCGATTACTGACCCCTACCAATTGTCTCACAATGATATTATTTATTGGCAAGTACACCTATGTATATCTTCAGCAAAACATTATGATTTTTGTTTTGGCGTCAGTCCATGTTGCGAACAGCAACATGTTTGATATACATATGTATATCAAACATTTAAAGATATATTATAGATAAAACAATACTAAATTTTACGGTAGTACCTCAAATTAAAGCAAAGATAATTAAAAAAACCTTCTCCTGTAAAATTACGTTTTTGTCGCTTAACCCCTTTCGGCGAAAGCGCCTCGATATCTTAATAACGAAAGTAGAGTTAACATAAGTACTTGTTATGTTAATTCATAATAGGGAGCGTGAAAAGGCCTCGAATCAGAAAAAACTCTTTTACATTGCACATTTAAAAGGTGGAATAATAATTTTTATTATTTAATAAAAATTAAAACAAACTTGATTTCTGATTTGATTATGACCACACTTAAACATAATGGCGATTTTCTTATAGCTGTGCCCCTTTTATAAGCTCTTATTACATCCATACAATCTTCTAAACTTAAAATTTTACGTATTCTAGATTTTTTTAAGTAATGCTTTCATAATGTTTTTCTAAATTGTAGTTTGGATGTAAATTTTTATATTCATTAAAAATAGCATCACGTTTCGATAAAATATATCTTATTTGATTCAGACTACAATTAAACTTACGGTATACTATTGCAGCAGATTTAACTCCATCAAAAGCTCTTAATACAAATAGGTGTATTCATTTAAACTTATTGTATCACTAATTTTAAGTTTTTTTTAATTTTGTGTGATTTGTTCATATTCTTATTTTTTTGTATATGTTCTTTAATATTAAAGCCTGGATGTAACTTTTTATATTCATTGATAATATCTTTACGTTTTGATAAAATATTTGATATTTGAACCCGACTACAATTGAACATACGGGACATTTCAGCAATATATTTACCACTATCGAAAGCTCTTATTACATCTATACGATCATCTAAACGAAGTATGTTTGGATGTTCTTTCTTACTCAATTGCTTTTCATTTAGCTCTGTTATAGCATCACGATCAATTACAACTATTTTAATTTGTTGGGGAGAACATTTCTGATCTCCGTCATGAACCATATCCAATTGTTGCATTAAAGTTGAACTTTCAATGTTTTCCCTTTTAACTGCATTAGCGGATGATAATGGTGCTGCCTTCAGATTTTCTTCGTGTTGTTTGAGAATTAAATTACGATTTTTCAATATGTTCTGAACTTGAGTTAAACTGCAGTTAAACATACGATACAGTTGAGAAACTGTGTGTGTTTTTTTATCATATAACTTGATAAGTTTTACACGATTTTCTAGATCTAACTTACGATAGTAACTTTTACGAGATTTTTTATATTTTGATTTAGCGGTAGTACTGTTAATTTCTTTATCCTCTTCTTCTGTAATGAATTCCTCTTCATCATTTTCTTTTTTTAAGGATTTATCAGTGCAATTATCATTATTTACATAAACAACATTATTTTGACCAATTTGATTATCACTATTTTGATTTTCATTGCTGTTTTTTGAAATTTCAGTAGGTTCTAGTTCTTCAATATTTAATTCTGGATTTAAACTTTCATATTTTTTTATCAAAGAATCACGATTTGATAAAATATTTTCTATTTGTCGTGCACTACAACCAAACATGCGGGACAATTTTAAACGAGAATTGCCGCCAGCATCAAATAATTTTATTACTCGTATACGATCCTCTAAACGTAAAATTTTTTTAAGTCTTTTTTGAAATATTTTTGTATTTTCCTCGAAATGTTTTTCAATATTTAAGTCGGGGTGTAACAATTTATATTCATTAATAATAGCATCACGCGTTAATAATATATTTGTTATTTGTTCACGACAACAATTAAACAAACGGGACAGTTCAGAAGCACATTTACCGCTATCAGAACCTCTTAACACATCCATACGATCATCTAAACAAAGTCTATTAATTTTTTTTTGTCTATAAGATTTGTTAATATTCAAATAATTTTCATATAGTTTTATAATGTCATCACGATCCTGTAAAACGTCTTCAACTTGTTGGCGGGAACACATCTGCATTTTACAAATTTGATCCTTATCTAAATCACAATCAACTGCTTTAATTATATCCATTTTTTGCTTAAGATTAAAACTTTTTAAATTTTTAGAGTTTGACTTTTTTCCTGCTGTAATATATTCTTGAACTATAGAATCTTGAATTATAGAATCTCGATTTTTTAAAATATTTGATATTTCTTCTCTACTACAATTATGCATACAGGACAACTTATAAATAGAGTTGCCATCTTCAAATGATTTAATTACTCCAATACGATCCTCTAAGCTTAAAGCTTTATGTTGACGTTTAATACTAAATCTTTTCGCTTTATCTTCTAAATGTTCTTTAATATTTGTGTCTGGGTGTAACTGTTTATATTCATTAATAATAGCATCACGCCTTGATAAAATAGTTGATATTTGTGCCCGACTACAAATGAATAAACGGGACAGTTCAGAAAGATTGTAACCACTATCAAAAGCTATTAACACATCCATACGATCATCTAAACATAGTTTTTGGTTTTTCTTAGTTATATTCGAATACTTCTCATATAGTTTTGTAATTTCATCACGATCCTGTAAAACTTCTTCAATATGTTGTAGAGAACACATCTGCATTTTACATATTTGATCTTTATCTAATTTACAATCAACGGCATTAATTATATTAATTTTTTGCTTTAGATTTAAACATTTAAAGTTTTCCTGTTTTCCTGCTTCAATATTAGATTCTGATCCTTCATAATCTTTAATTATAGAATCTCGACTTTTTAAAATATTTATTATTTTTGATCTAGTACAATCATACATCGTGGTCAATTCAAAAGTAGAGTTGCCATCCTCAAAGGCTTTTATTACACCTATACTATCCTCTAAACTTAAATCTGAAAGATGACGTTTACTGAGTAATGCTTTCACATTATCTTTTAAGTTTTCTTCAATTTTGGAGTCTGGATGTAACTTTTTATATTCACTTATAATAGCATCAGGGTTTTTTAAAATAGTTCTTATTTGATGCAAACTACAATTGAACTTACGGGACAATTCAATAAGAGAGCTAGCACCATTAGAAGCTCTTAATACATCCATACGATATTCTAAACTTAAAACTCTACCTTTTCTGAGTAATGATTTCCTATTATCTCTGAAAAGCTCTACAATATTTAAGTCTGGATGTAGCTTTTTATATTTATTAATAATAGCATGACGTCTTGATAAAATATTTGATATTGTTGCACGACTACAATTGAACAAATGGGATAGTTCATTAAAAGATTTACCGCTATCAGAAGCTTTCAATACCTCTATAATTTCATCTAAACTTAGTATATCACTAACTTTAAGATCTTTTAGATTGTGTGATTTGTTTTTATTTTCTATATCTAATTTGTGAAAGTAATTTGTATTATCACTTTTAGTTTCTTCATCCTCTTCTTCTGTTATAAATTCCTCTTCATCCTCATCATCATCCTCTTCTTCTGTTATAAATTCCTCTTCATCTTCATCTTCTTTAGTGAATAACTTAGATTTTTGATATTGTGATGTAGTGGTAGTATTTCTAGTTTCTTCATCCACTTCTTCTATTATAAAGTTCTCTTTATACTCTTCTTCTTCTTCTTTGGTGAATATGTCGGCACAATTATCATTGTTGTTATCATTATCTTGATGAATATCATATGCTTGAATAACTTTAACCTTTTCTTGTGGTGCTGTTACTCTATTGCAATTATTTGAAATTTCCGTAGTTTCTAGTTCTTCGATAGAAAATTCTGAATTTAATTTTTCATATTCTTCAATTATAGCATGACGATTTGATAAAATATTTGCAATTTGTCGGCTGCTACAATCAAATATACAGGACAATTTATGAGGAGTGCTGCCAGCTTCAAAAGATTTTATTACATCCATACGTTTATCCAAACTTAAAATATTATGAAGTAGATATTTTTTTTTTGGTCTTTGAGATGATTTTGTATTTTTTTTGATACAATTATTATTAGAATTATGCTTATCATTACTCAATTGGTCAGACATTTTATTTTTTTTATTATAAGTTTCAAGATCTTCAATATTTGAATTTGGATGTAGTTTTCTATATTTTTTAATTATAGTTTTACGTTTTGATAAAATACCTGAAATTTGAAATGTACTACAATTAAATATACTGGCAATTTTTTTGATAGTGGCACCTCTTGTAGAAGCTTTTAAAACAGCTATACGATCGTTTAAATTTAAAACTTTACGATTTCTGGATATTTTTTTTTTGCGTAATGCTTCATTTTCTTGTTTAATGCTTAATTGGTCAGACATTTTGTTTTTTTTACTATCAGGTTTTGAAAATTTTGTAATTTTAACATCTTCAATATTTGAGTTTGGATGTATTTTTTTATATTTTTTAATTAAAGTTTTACGTTTTGATAAAATACCTGAAATTTGAAATCTACTACAATTAAATATACTCGCAATTTTTGCCATAGTGGCACCGCTTTTATAAGCATTTAATACAGCTACACGATCGTTTAAATTTAAAATTTTACGATTTCTGGATCTAGTTTTTTTGAGTAATGCTTTCATATTTTCTGGTAAATATTTTGATTGATCATCATTTTGTTTATGTAATTGTATAAATGTGCTAGAAGTTTCAAATGGATCATCATCTTCCTTTATGAATTCATATTCATCTTCTTTTTCGTATTTAATAGATATAGTATCAACATAATTAATATCATCATCAGGTGATATGTCACAAGTTTGATTTGGTAATTGTGGTACAGTGATTTGTTCATATTCTTTTTCTTTAATGGATATGCCAGCATAATTATCATCATTTATAGATATATCAACATTATTAATGTTTATATTCAATATAAGTTTTTTATTACTGATATTTGATTTATCAATAACTGCTAGTGATATATCGTTTTTATCCCCATTCTGTGATATATCATTATTTATAACGTTTGTACTCAATTTGCGTTTTTTAATATAGCAATTTGATTTATCAGTTTCATTTTGTAAATAATTTTGTTCTTCATCCCTTTCATCATATTTATCTCTTTGATTATCACTATTTGATAATTCAGATCCCGGCTCGATTTTAATATCATTATATTCCTCCATTATAAAATTATGTTGATGAACTTTTCTTGTTGATGAATACACTTCAATAAACGTCTTTATTTTTGGTTTTGCCAAATTTAATTTATTTGCTTTAGACTTTTTAATTCTACCACAATATTTTTTATTAGTTTTTTGTAGTTTTATCTTTTTTTAAGATTATTTTAACATTTTAATACGATTTTTTACAATCTTTTTTACTTAAGACCAATTGCTTTTAAACCAATATGATCGTTTTCCAAAAGACGGTTTACAATCATCATATAGTTTTATTTAGTTTTTCTAGTTTTAGTTTATTTTAAAATTATAATTGCCAACTTATAAATTAGTGTGAATCATTACAAAAATTGTCTGTAGTGTTTTTTCTAAAGAATCACTTTTATTTTTGTTATTCTGTGATAAATGTATCACTGCTGTTAAATTATTTTAATATTTTAGCTCGTTATCATTGCCAGTTTTTGTTATTTTTGGTGTGAATTATCACAAGAGTTTTTTTTTCTGAAAAACAACTTTTATTGTTATTGTTTTTTTTTGATTTTCAGATGTTATCTTGTTAGTTTTTGTTATATTTAATTTCTGATTTTTAGAATTTGCTACATTTAATTAAAATGTACTTCTTTCACCGTTATATTTAAAATTTTAAAAAAATTTTGACTGTGTTTTTTTGGTTTATTACACTTATTTGTTGTTAGTGCCCAATTCATCCGTAGATTTTTGGATATCATTATCAGCATCTAAGGCATAATTTTAAATAGTTTGACTGTGTTTTCGATTCAAAATGCTACATGATCCTACAGCTTGATTGTTACAGGAATTATTTTGGTGATTTTTTCTAAAATATATATAAAAAAATATTGATTAACACACGACCGATATATGCACACGATCGATAATAACGATAATAAAATAAAGTGTGGCATTTTTATACCCTTCACCCACAGTACTTACAATGTTATGGCGATTTCTTTTCTGGAAAAAAATGTCACACTTTCTGCACTTATTTTCTTTAAATGACTCCTTGTGCACAGTAATTAAGTCTGTTTGCGTACTTTCCCAGTAAAAATTATCAAGCAACAAAATTTTAGAGAGTAAAAAAGAAATCGCTCTCAAAAAGGAAAAATTGTAAAAAGTACGCGAACAGAAATCCGTAAAAATTTGCAAGTTAGATAAACAGCTGATTTAAATCAGCTTATAAAAAATTTTGCATTCATTTGTAAATTTTTAGTTTGTTGGTATTTATTTTTTAACTTGTTAATATAAGAAATTTAATTTTGGGATGTATTTTTTTTTATTAATTAGTTGATATTTAATCATATTTTATGCACAAAAGTGTAACTGCAAAATATTTTTGTGCATCGTTTACAAAAATATAATCATATGTTTTTTAAACAGATGTTTTTTGTGCTTGCTGGCAAAAATTTATCCAGTAAAAACTTGCAAGTTTCTAAAATAGAACTGTCACTTTTTTCTCTAATTTTCTCTCTCGTTACTGGGGTTTTAAAGTACGCGAACGACTTTTAGACAAAATTCGTAATAATTTGTACAAATTCGTACAAATTATTGAGTTCGCGAACACAGCTATTAAAAGTAAGTATTAGCATGTTTGGTACCAAAAGAAAGGTATTGTCAAGTTCTACCTAACTGTTTATAATAAAATGTCAAACACACATATTTAATTCAATAAAATTTCAAAAAACTCATAAATTTTTGAGAAAGATTATTCTAGCTCAAGGTCATATTTCTTTTACTAATCATTACGATGATATTGTCAAAGTAACAACTTTCAAGAAACTTTTTATAAATTTGTTTGTTTTAAATTGATTGGTTTGGTCATTTTGCAAGACTTACTCGACACGTGTTTCGGAATTCGTCAAATTCCATTGTCAAGAGCATTTAGCAAATTGACAATCGTTTGTGGCAAAACATAAAGTCTTATATTCGTATGTAAATAGGCATAATGAGAAATGTACTAAATACACAACATAATACAGCTCTAAATTTCAAACGAAAAGTGATAACCAAACCATCACTATTTAATTCAAACATTTATTTATTAGTATATTTCTCATTATGACTATTTACATACGAATATAAGACTTTATGTTTTGCCACAAACGATTGTCAATTTGCTAAATACTATTGACAATGGAATTAGACGAATTCCGAAACACGTGTCGAGTAATTCTTGCAAAATGACTAAACCAATCAATTTAAAACAAACAACTTTATAAAAAGTTTCATGAAAATTGTTACTTTGACAATATCATCGTAATGATTAGTAAAAGAAATATGACCTTGAGCTAGAATAATCTTTCTTAAAAATAGAATTTTAAAGGTCGAATAATAAATAATTTTTATTAATTTAAAAATTAAAACAGGATTTAAACTCATAAATTTTTACATTTATCGGACCATCTCAAAAACTGAGTATTCTTTTAAAATGCTAGATATAGCATTAGATAGTCTATATTTACCCCCAGTTTCTGTAATACGAACGCCATTCGTTCGTGACGAATTTGTGTGTATTTTGTTATTGTAACAAAAACAAAATACATGAAAATTCGTCGCAGACGAATGGCATTCGTATTACAGAAACTAGGGGTTACTGTACATAACTGTGCACAAAGTGTCATAAAGGGCAGAAAGGGCGACATTTTTTTCCATAAAAGAAAACGCCATTAGTCTTTCTTTGTTGTACTGCGGAGAATTATTGCAGCTAACATTTAAAAAGTATGAAGCCCCGCCTCTAGACGGGGTATACTAAATTGACCCAAAATGCATCAAATTATTAGTTTATGCCAATCAAGGTTTAATAGGGACTTTCGTTAGACTTCGATTGACCCGCACATGTTTTCACTGTTGTGATTAGACATACAGTTAAAAAGTTATTGTCAATCAAAGTGCAAGTTTTAGGGAAATTGCCAAAATAAAATATTTTGCAAAAACGTGATTTTATAAAAATTAAAAGAATATATTTCAATTGATCCATAGCTTTAAAAAATTCAGGTGCGTAGATCAAAGCCTCTAGAATGATTTTGCAAGTTCGGTCAATGGATTACTTACACGGATACTCCAGGAGATGCCTAGAAGGATAGGCCGTTTAGAGGCGGTCTTGCCCATTAGAGGATGCTTTTTTCTGGTTATTTCTGATACTTTTTTATTTTGATTTTTTCTATTTCTACAAAATTTCTTTAATAACCCAATTTTTTTATATTTCTCTATTTATTTTTTAAATGAAAACAAAAATGCACTCAAAAAAAATATTTTTTTAACAAAAATTGTTAGAAAAAAAATAAATTTTTAAAGTAATTTTTACATATTTTTTTATCCGTTACTTGGCAAGACTGCCTTTAGGCAGGGTACACACAATTTCATCTGGACGGAAAACCGCTAAGTTTTCGATACTTCTGAGTACAGAAATGGACTTTCCGTGCCCAAATTACCCTAGAAATATTTTTTTTATTGAAAAACAAAAATGGCCGGTAAGAGGGAAAATTGTTTTTTTAAATTAAAAATTTGTATTTTGTAATAATTTCTATTTTTACAGGGTGCTGTTAAACAAATTCGCGAAGCTATAGGGGAACCATCACTACAAGAAAATGCGTGGGTAGCAGTCACTGGAATTGAAGAAAATTGTACGAAAAGCGCCAGTTGGTCGGTGGAAAATTAAGTCCTACACAACATTGAAAACAGTTTGCCTCTGACGTTTTCAACAATACCTTTGTATAAGGACATAGCTTTAACCTCTTACCAAATTACATCTACTATAGAAAAGTTGTCGCCCACTGTATATACTTAACCCATTCCTGCCTAATGGGTATTTAAATACCCAAAAAAGTGTTGATACTTAAACAAATTTAGCGCGGGCTAGATGGAAGATATCGGGCTAATTCTTTTTTCATAAAAAAGAGAAGAGATTGGGCTAAATGTGAACATTTAACAAGATTTTTTTGTTTTGTTTAACTTTTGTTTTTCACCGACAAAAATCGTAAATATTTCTTAATCGAAAATACTCAGGAAAAGTGCACCCAAAACGCGATGCAAGGGGGTAAGGACAATTTTGATTTTCACGAAAATTTTTTGGAGTTATTTTGACACCCAATAGAAACTTTTTGGAACCCTTTCATAAGGCGACCAGATTTTGAAAATAAAAATAGAGGACATAAAGGAAAAAAGTTATTCGAATTCAACATTTTTTACATATTTTATAGACAAATTTAAATTCACATAAATGACCGCGAGTACCACCGAGCGGTGGTCAACACCTTTTTAACGATGTATTAGAAGTGAAAAGCATTAAAAAACTAACATAAAGATCTCGTTACCTTGAGTCTGTGGTTAGTTTTTTAAAATATTTTATTGCAGAAAAAATTTATCGAATTTTTAATTCAGAAAAAATACAAGTTTTGGACCCTTTTTGATGCGGTTTAGCCCACGATAGATTATCGCTTGAACCCAAATATTTTGCGAATCATCATAAAAAATGTCAAAGTTAATTTTCAGAGGGGTAAAACTTTAACCTTTTTTTTGCCCATATAAGGTGAGTCAGTTTACTACACGTCCATACAACATGTTGTACAACGGTAATGCATGTGTATGACAACTTTTACAAAAAAAAAATTCAGTATGAGTATGAACAGATCAAGCACGGTGACCGCCGTGAAATAAATTTTGTTTTAATTTTTAAAAATAAAAACAAAACATTGATCATACTTTTAAAAATAAAGAGGACAAAGAGGACAGAATTTAAAAAAAGAGTATAAAAAGAGGACACAAATTTTATAGAGTACAGCCAGTTAAAATAGAGTATTGTCCTCTAAAAAAGAGTACGTATGGTCACCTTACCTTTCAGCTCAAACAAAAAATAAAGGTAAAAAATTACTCGGCGTGCTCTTCCAGGCACACATATCAAAATTTCATCGAAATCGTACGAGCCGATCTATAGGCAGGCAGTAATGGGTTAATTTTAGATAAAAGAACTCCTCAAAATGTTTTCAAAACTATTTTTCCAAAAATCTTTTAAATCTTTCTAGATTGCTGCTAAAAATCTCCTGGGGGTCGCAACCCCCCGTTTGAGAAGCATTGCTTTGCGGGGTCCTAGACCAATATTTCGAGGTGTTACAAACGGAATGACAAACTTTTATATACCCTCTATCACTAGAGCAGAGGTCCAAGCCGACCGGCTCAAGCCGATCGGCGCGCCGCCGCCGGTAATTTTTGCATGAGCCGCGCCGCCGCCGATTTAGTCGGCTCGCATCGACTAAAACAAAGCCGCCGAAGTAAACAGCTCATCCGGATTTTATCGACTCAAATTTTTTCAATAACCATCATATTTGGTATTAGATTAAAGGTATTTAAAAGACCTATCTTGTGGTCTATGACGATAATTTTCGACTTATTAACAAAAATGTCCTAAAGTATTGAAATTTAGCTCAATATGACGAAAAGTTGTGCAGGTTAGGACACGTTATTTACACACATAGATGAGTTTTCCAAAGACCTTTCATTTTCTGTGCAACATAACTAGGTTTCTTTGCATAATATATTAGATAAACGAAAAAAACTGAAAACCAGTTTTTTCCCACCTCATTTGCACCCACTAAATATAAATTTGGGCCGATTTTATTGGGAGAGAGTGGTATGAGGCATGGAAAGGGGAAAAAACTTGCTCGTACTGGCAATTCGTTTTGTTTTTTCATTCGCAATTCTCACATTTCTTTTTGGAATTACAGAACAGAATTGCCAGTGTGTCAACAAAAACGGCAAGTTCAAAAGAGAAACATAAAAATTGCCGCAATTAAAATTGCCTAATGTAAATTCGGTTTTACATAATTAGCCCCAAGGATTAGAATTTATAACATTTCCTTCAAAGAATGGCTATCAAATTAGCTTTTGATAAGTTGCCAGCCCTTACCCACTGGCTCCACCTTCTTTAATTATGTGGACATTTATTCCGACATACGTCAAAATCGTGTTATTCTCGTGTGCCATAGTCAAATGTTATACATATTTGTGTTGGAAATAAATGTTAACATAGTTCTCCAAACATAAGTCTTAACAATTATATTAACATAAGAAACGTCAAATTCGTGAGTTTGTTGATGGCGACATTTTGGAAAAATACAAATACACAAAAAACATTCGCTTTATAATAAATAAATGTGGTTTTTGAAAGAAAGTAACTAAATAACGTTAAATTAAAGCTTTTTAATTAAAAAAAATGTGTTATATGTATTAAAAAAATAAATAAAAAATAAAATCCAAACGACCTTCATCAACAAATTCCTGAAAAAAATGAGTTAACATAAATTACGATTACACCACCCTTTAACATAAAATGAAAATACAAAATAATTCTGCCGACGTTATCTCTTATGTTATCTACAATTTTATGTTGGTGTATCCGGAGCGTTACACTGTTATATTATATGTTTGAGCCACTGTATATACTTTTTTATATATTTTTTTGGACAAAAAAATAAAAAATGCAAAGAAAACAACAATAAATGAGCCGCCGCCGCCGACCAAAAATCTTCGAGCCGCCGCACAGTGATTCGTTTCATTGGCAAAAATAAAAAAAAAAAGTATGTCTTCAATGTTGATGATTTTTTGTATTTTTACAGTTTAATAGTAAACTAAAAGAAATATGTACTTTTCTGATTTTTAAGAAGTCATATGTTCCCACAAGAGGGCGCTAAAGTATGGAAATTCAACGCTATTGTGTTAAAACCTAAAAATTGATTTTTATAGGTTTACTAAAATAATTATGAAAAATCGAATTTTGAAGAAATCAACGAGTTTTTTTTTGCAAAAGTTACTTTAATATATTAGCTAAATGTTGTATTTGCATTTTTTTAGAATTAATCTTAAAATACATTTTTGTATTGCTCTGAAATCTATATTTTTTCTACCGAATTCCCAAAAATTGACAAATTTTGATGGAATGCATAAAAAAAGTTCGTGAGTCAAAAAATTATTTTTTTCGCTTTTTCGATAGCTCGGACTATGGTTTATAAGGCAAAACAATAAAAATAACTAAGTTTTTGTCTGAAGTTGGAAAAAAGTTAGGTTTTTTTTGTGTCTTTATTTAATTTTTTTCAAAAGCTATATTATTAATGGAAAAAAAATTACAAAAAAAATCCAATATTAAGTATTTTTTCTTTACAGATTGATATATTATATAGTATTCTGTAAAAATATAATAAAAAAATCAGAAAAAAATTATGCAGTACGTGGGCCGTTTTGCTTTAAAAGTTATCTATGACTTTTACTAAAATCCCCAAAATCACCAAATTTGAATGGCCTTCATAAAAAAAGTTCGTGAATAAAATTTTTTTGTTTTTTATTTTTTTTGTAGCTTTAACTATGTTTTATAAGATCAAAAAATAAAAATAACTAAGTTTTTTTTTTTAAGTTGAAAAAAAAAAATTTTTAAAAAATCGAAAATTGGATTATTTTTTTTTTTATTTATTTTATGTACTGAAAATAAAATTAAAAAAATACATCAACATTTTCGTGTTTTTTTATATAAAGGGATTTATTGTATTGTATACCATAAATTTATAGTAAAAAATTCGATGAAGTAAGTATACAGTGGGCCATTTTGCTTTAAAACCAGTATTTGATTTTCGTTGGTATCCCAAATCAAAACCAAATTTTTTTTTGAGATACATAAAAAAAGTTCGTACTCAAAAATTATTTTTTATTGATTTTTTTATCATCCTGGACTGTTTTCTATACAATCAAATAATAAAAATAACTAAGTTTTTGAAAAAACGAAAAAAAAAAAAATTTTAGTACCAAAAAAAAAATTTGTTTTTTAGTTTTTTGTTATTAACGGGTTATATACTTAGAAATAAAGCAAGTATTAAACGAGTTTACTTAAAACTTATTTTGAATAAATTTATTTTCGTAATGCAACAGGAAATAAGTGTTGTGAATGTTTTGTTTTTGCAGTTATTAGGTATTTTTATATTTTTGACTATATTTAAAAAAAGGATATATTAACAGCTTTTTTGTTACAGCAAGTAACTCAACGAAATTCGGCACACTTATTAACGTTATTTGATCTAATCTATATTAAAAATTTGATAGCAATTGAAAGATTTTTAAAATAGTTACAGCGATTTCAAGAAAAAGGATATATGGCAGCCACGCGAGTCCTTGCTCAGATTAAAATACAAATGTTGTACGTCGATGGTTATCTAAATTTCTAAGACAATAACTAAGTTAAGTAATTTTATATCAAGTTTTGTGGCTAAAACTCCACTTTTAAATTTCAGGATATACGACAGGTACAAATGTCCTTCGACCGATTTGCTCAAAATTTTTATTTTTTTTCTATTAACTAATTTTGTGCTTGCGTACCAAATTTGGAAAATCGTTGACAACTCTTTCTATTTTATTTTTGTGATTAAAATATATTAACACTTTATTGCAGTTTTTAAAAAGGATATATAAATAACTTTTGTTTTACAGAACCGATTTCAGCGAAATTTGGCACACACATTGACATCACTTATTCAAATTTTTACAAAATATTCCAAGAGTATCGAGTAATTTTTGAGCGATTTACAATTTTTTTAAGAAAAATGATATATGGCAGCCACACGAGTCCTTGCTTCAATCTTGAAAAAAATTTACACATAAAATACTGTATCAAAATTGGTAACATTGACAAAATTTGGGAATTTTGTGGCCATTTTTGTAGTTTTAATCACATATTTAAGTTTCAGGATATATGGGGGGTAGGCGTGTCCTTGCTCCGATTTTTCCAAAAACTCGTTTTTTTCTTGACTAGATAATTAAATGCTTGTGTTCCAAATTTCAGAAATCTGCGACCAATATTCTATTTTTGCCCACTCGATATATGGGAACGAATCACTGTGCGCCGCCGCCGATTATTATGGGTCGGCTTGGACCTCTGCACTAGAGTGGAGGATATAAAAACGATTTGCGGAAGATTTGTTTTGCGTTTCCACTTTTAACTGCTGTTTGTAATGTAACAACTTGGCCGAACATTTTTTAATAGCCAGAATTACGATATATTTACGTTCCATTAACAAGAAATAATTGATTTTTTTACTTACCAAATGCATTAATTTCTTTTAAAGAAAACAAATAAAATACAATTATTTTAGTTTCACTACAAAATACACAATTCACTTCTCGAAAGCAAAAGACTAGTGTTGTGAAAGTATCGAGTACCGGGTACTCAATACTGCCCATTTTTTTTTTGGGTACTCAAAAGTATTCTACTTAATACACGCAAAAAAAAAAATCTGTGTCGGAGTGAACAAAAATCTGGACTGTGATCACGTAAAACGATAGTTGACTATCGTCGATTTTTGGGGTCTTGTTGCTTCTAAACTAATCAAAATATTTTAAATTTTTTTAATGATTCTGGATTAGACACCACTCCTTAATAATTTAAAAAACTTTCTAATTTTCCTTCAAAACGATATGTATTTTGATGTCGTTTATGCATCGTCTATCGTTTTACGTGATTAGCCCCCTGGCATAATTTATGATAAAGACCTATTCGCACCTAAGGTGAAATCTCGTTTGAACGAGATTTCGATCATATGGTCAGTATCATTTTATACTCAACCATATGATCGAAATCTCGTTCGAACGAGATTTCACCTCAGGTGTGAATTGGGTATAAAACTACAACCGACGAAGTAGTTTTCATAATTTAGCCAAAACGCTTATGCAAAAAATAATGAAGAAAATGCTTATGTTATTTAAGCAAAAACTTGGTAAAACATACAAAAAGAAATATAGTGAAATATACTAGTACTCTGTTCGTTTTCACAAAAAAAAAGCTGTCACTCTACACGCAAAAAAAAAAAAATCTGTGTCAGATTGAGCAATCCTACTTGGTAAATTTTTTTCCCTACAAAAAAATTTGTTTACCAAATTTTTGCTAAAATTACACGCAAAAAAAAATCTGTGTCAGATTGAGCAATCTAACTTGGTAAAATTTTTTTCATACCAAAAAAAAAAAAATTTACCAAATTTTTACTAAAATTATGCTTGTCGATGTTAAAGTAGCATAATTAATTTTTTATGTAAAATAACCAAGTAACTTGCACAATAACGCAAATTACTTGCACAAAAATTCATCGAAAGAAAACAAAAAAAAAAAAACAAATACAGACCGCCATTTTCATTTCGTATTTTTGTGCGCGTGGTTCGTTTATTTTTTGTGTTATAAGTTGTTTTGGGGTCAACTACTTTTTCAGTTAAATCAACTAACAATGTTACTTATTTTAACTTACAAAAAAACAACTGACTTATGTAGTAAAAACTACTTACATTTGTAGTCAAAACAAATGTAGTAAGAATAAAATAATCAATATATAATTTTTTTTGCAAAAAAATTTTCCGAAAAAAAGTTGAAGATCTATTGACTACACTCATATAAATATCTTAGTAGAAAAATTAGTAAACCCATTGTAGATCAAGTTTTACAGAATAATGCCGTATTCAACAAAAATTAATGTTGATATCGTTGAATAATCAGTATACTTGATTCAACTGTTACAATGGCGTATACAGAATTCAATAGATAAAACAAAAAAGAAAAAACAACCATGTTCGTTCGTTCGTTTTTTAAAAAAAAATATTGTGATTTATACTTAACAAATAACAACAAGCTTTTTTTTTAAATAATAAAATTTCTTATATTAACAAAAATATGAGTTGAATTTACATAAAATACGAATTGATTAACAAAAAAACGAGTTGATCAACTTTTACAAAAACTGACAACAATTTTTATTGAAATCAACATAAATATTTGTAGGGTCAAAATCAACAATGATTTCTGTTGAATTTACAACGATTTTCTTTGGGAATACAATGATTTTTGGTTGAGTGTATTAACTAAATAAATTTGACATTAAAAGTTTTTCTGAAGAAATATGAAACTACACTCAACCAAAAATCATTGTATTCCCAAAGAAAATCGTTGTAAGTTCAACAAAAATCATTGTTGATTTTGACCCTACAAATATTTATGTTGATTTCAATAAAAATTGTTGTCAGTTTTTGTAAAAGTTGATCAACTCGTTTTTTTGTAAATCAACTCGTATTTTTTGTAAACTCAACTCATATTTTTGTTGATTTAAGAAATTTTATTAATAAAAAAAGGTTGTTGTTATTTGTAAATATTCTTTTATTAACCATAAATCACAATATTTTTTAGAATTATCACCGGCTTTTAAAGCTTTAATATTTAAACACGAGATTTTCACACACTCTTCGTTTATTTATGTTATGCACTCGTTAGCCATTCTCCAGTTTTCTAATGACACCAAATCAAAAACCTTAAAAAAAACAAAAAAAATTATAATATAGTATGAATACATAAAGTAATCAATGTATTTTATTACTTACCAAATATTTACAGATCAGAATCTGATCATCGGATCCTATTTTTATTTATTTTTATAATAATTAATATTTTTATAAGAAACAAACACATAAAATAATTTTATAAGACACAAAAAATTTCACATTGCTACCAACTTGATAATACAAAAATGAACGAACAGGGTTGTTTTTTTTTTTTTGGTTTTATCTATTGAATTCTGTATAAGCGTTGTAAATAGTTGATTCAGCTTTACTGATTATTCAACGATATCAACATTAATTTTTGTTGAATACGGCAATATTCTGTAAAACTTGATCTACAATGGGTTTACTAATTTTTCTACTAAGATATTTCTATGAGTGTAGTAAGAAACAAACCAGTAGCGGTGTTCTATAACTCTCGAATCGAAAGATTTCTCACATGAAACATGAAAAACGAAACAGAAACATCGTGAATCGGCACAAAACCTGACTTTTCGCATTCGACTGTTTCTGTAATTTTGTTATGCGGAAACTTTCTGTCAAATATGATTTTTTTCAAAATTATTGGAAAGATGCGAGAAAAACTGTTTCTGTAAACCAATTGATCGAAAACTTTTGAAGTTGAAGTGTCAAAATCACTCACATTTAAAAATGGTGCGATATTTAGTAAATTAAACAACTTTTGAGTTATAATAAAAAAAAACAATATTTTTTTCAAGAAAATACTATCAACTAATATTATTAATGATATACTACACATTATTTTCATAAGTTAATTTATTATTTCATTTTTGTTTGCCAATGTTACGAGTGTTGTTTAAAAAAAATGTGAAATAGCGTTTTTTTTTTTTTTGTTGTTGTGATTTTTATTATTTTCTCGCCTTATTTACCTTTTTGACAGCTGATTTGGAATATTCCAATAAAAATGCTACCGTTGTCGCATTGATATACAGAAACAACTTTTTTCCAGAATCGAGAAACGATGGAATTTTTTGTTTCATACTTTTCGATGCGAAAACTTTTCGCATAAATTACAGAACACCCCCACAGGATGTCTTAAATTTTTAGAAAAATTAAAATTTTTCTTTCACACTTTTCTCAATTCAAAACCAGACGCAAAAAAAATCTGTGTCAGATTGAGCAATCCTACTTGGTAAAATTTTTTTCATACCAAAAAAAATGTTTACCAAATTTTTGCTAAAATTATGCTTGTCGATGTTAAAGTAACATAATTAGTTTTTTATGTAAAATAACCAAGTAGCATGCACAAAAATTTATCGAAAGAAAACAACAAAAAAAAAAAAACAAATACAGACCGCCATTTTCATTTTGTATTTTTGTGTGTGTGCCTCGTTTATTTTTTGTGTTATAAAAACGTAAAAAGGAAATTGATAAATAAAATTAAAATAAATTAATAAATAAAAATAAACAATTAGTTTTTTAAAAGATAAATAAATGTAAGATTAAAAAATGCTAAAGTTAATTTTGCTGTCATAACTTAAAACACCATTCTTTTAGCAAAACCAATGGAGTCCCAGACGTTTGTTTCAATGAATTACAAATGGAATGATAAATTGAGTATACCCCTATTCCGAGGACACCAATAAGGTTTAATAGATTTTTAGTTAAAAATTAGTGTTTGGTAATAATTTTCTATTTTTACAGGGTACTGCTAAATAAATTTTTGAAGCTATGGGAATCCTTCACTACAATAAAGAGCGTGGGCATCAGTCCTCCCTTTAGTTATAAAATTAAAACCTAAAAACTCATTTATATAGCAAAGCCAATGGAGTCCAGACCTGTTTTGATGAAATACAAATGGAATCACAAAGTAAGTGTTCCTCCTAACCAAAAGACCAGTGGCACAGACTAATACAGACTCGACATAAGTGACAGATGTCAAAAAAGTAGTTCTGAACCATATGGTTAATATTTTCAAATTTTTCTACGAATTAGGTTAAAAAGAGAAAACTGATATAACGCGCCATAAGAAAAATAGATGCCAGATCGGTTTTTGTTGTTTCACTCACTCCTAAGTCGTAGAAAGTGTTGCCATGTTAGCGTAAAACGGACTAAAAACCGCTGTGTTTTCTCCTAAAATCGCTTAGTTTCCCCCCATTTTTTCTTATAAAACTCTACTGTCGAGTCTGTATATTGTCTGTGCCAGTGGGGTTTAATATTTATTTTTACAGGGTGCTTTTAAATAAATTCGTGAAACTATAGCAGATCCTTCACTTCAAGAAAAAGCGTAGGCAGCAGTCATTGGAGAAAATTATACAAAAAGGGTCAGTTGGTCGGTGGTAAATTAAATCCTGCACAACATTTATTTTATTAATAATTTAATGTGTGAAAATTTTAAATTCAACAAATATACAAACCTTACAAAAATTTAATAAAAAAATATTTTAGCATAAATGTGGTAATTTTTAGCATTATTTGTAGTCACCTTTTCTAATAATTTTGGTATATTTTACCATATTTATTTTGGTATATTTTACCAAGTTTTTGCTTAAATAGCATAAGCATTTTCTTCAAAATTATTTACATAAGCGTTTTTGTTAAATTACGAAAACTACTTCGTTGGTTGTAGTTATTTTTGGTAAAATTATGCCAGATTTTTGCTCACTCCGAAACAGATTTTTTTTGCCTGTATGCTTTTAAAACATAGAGGCGAAGGTGAAAGAAAAAACAATATTGCTATCTTTTTCTAATTTCTCACACGTACGTTGTCGATGTGAATTCACCACACAATACATGTTTACAAGTCGTACTTTGTCAACAAATACATTTAAACAAGTTGTACTTTGACAACTCAATTTTTGACGCCTTCGCCTCTATGTTTCTCTATGTTTTAAAACCCCCAGTTTATGTATGACGTACGAACGACGAACGTTAAAAATTTGCATGTATGTTGTTATTGTAACAAAAACAAAATACATGAAATTTTTGACGTTCGTTATACAGAAACTGGTGGGTTAGTTTTTATACCCTCCACTCTAGTGATAGAGGGTATATATAAGTTTGTCATTCCGTTTGTAACACCTCGAAATATTGGTCTAAGACCCCATAAAGTATATATATTCATGATCCTCGATCGATTTTAAGACGATCTAGCGATGTCCGTCCGTCTGTCTGTCTGTCTGTTGAAAACACGCTAACTTTTGAAAGACTTTACGGATGCTCCTGAAGTTTGGCATATATGTTGGGAATTAACCTGGTCAGGTTGGTATTGCAATCCAGCGAAATCGGTCCAGTGGTTCAAAAGTTATAAGCAAATGAGTGAATTTCGGCAAGGGTTTTTCTGGAATTTACGCGATAAAACACACGGTAACTTTCGAACGGCAATTCTGAGGGTGCTGAAGTGTGGCATATATATTTCCCGTTCCCCTGGTCCGTTTCGTTTTAAATTTCAGCCAAATCGGTCCAGTGGTTCAAAAGTTATTAGCAAAACCGTAAATTTCAGATTCGCCTCACCTTAAATTCACGTGTTGAAACCCCGTTACAGGTTTGAAAAACATTGGTAAGCCACAAAAATATTTTACAACGCATTTTTGTCACTCAAAAATATTTTTACACTAAAAGAAAAAAAAAAAAAATAGACTCGAAAAAAATTTTACACTCAAAAAAAAAAATTTAGTAAATTATTTTTTTTTTTTTTTCAAAAATTAGTTGAAAAAAAAAAGTTTTTTTAAACAAAATAAAATATTTCTAATCAAAAATGTTATTTGTTCACTCTAGAAAATTTAGTATAACTTAAAAAGGGCATTGTGGAGGGTATTCATAGATTCGGCCAAGTCGAATTTAGCTTTTCTACTTGTTTTTTCTTTTTTTTTCTTTTTACTGATTTATTATACTTTTCTGACTACACACAAAAAAATGAAAATGAGTTCCAATCACTTAAATGATTATATCAATTACTTTTTTAATTGATTTAGCACCTATCACGAAAGTGATAGTATTAATTACTAAAATTTTTAAAAGTTTAATATCGCAAAAGTGCATTTATTCTCAATTTATTGAAATTTTCAAGATCAATTTTAAAAATGTATTTATATATGAAAAAATTGATTAAAAACAAAATTGAAGTTTTTAAAATTTTTAATTAAAATTTTTTTCTCTAATTTTTTTTTTGTGTACACAGTAAAAAGATTTGGGTTAATTTTAATTTTTAGCTGGTGTGTATATATTAGAGACAGGCGCGTGAGTGATTTTTGACTCACACTCACGACAGGAATTTTTGAATCACGCACACTCACTCACGAGCATATTTTTTTTACTCACACTCACTCACAATCACGTGAGTAAATTAAATTCAACTCACACTCATGTGCCATCACGCAAGCTTCACTCACGTTGACTAACACTCACGAAACACTTATTTATACAACAAAAAAAATTCAAAAACTAAAATTTCAAAAATCTTTCAAAATTTCCAGCAAAATTTAAAGTTTAGCGAAATTTTACATTTTTTTTAGCTTTTTTTCGGGACGAAATATTAAATTAAGCCATATTTTATAATTTTTTGATGCTTTTTTTGGTACAAAAGAAAATAAGAAGAGAAAATACATCACGCAAAAAAATCGACTCACTCACGCAAGTCTTACTCACGCAATTTTTTTCTCCACTCACAATCACGTGAGTAAAATTGAAATCAGTCACACTCACGCTTGAATCACGTGAATCACGCACTAATCTGCCCATGCGCCCATCTCTTATCTCTAATATACATATATAACAATTCCAAAATTAATTAAATTTATTCCATCAAAAGTATATTTTTATAGTATTTCAATCCTCTTTATTAAGAGCTTTTAAAATCGTTAACATAATTAAGAGCTTTGAAAATCGTTAATCCTAGCTGATACACAGAAAAAACAATTTAATTGTGCCAGCCGAATTAAGAGCCAACTGCATGGTTTAATTACAACAACTGAAACTTTCGGTTGCGATTACCGAAATTTATTTGGACCAACAGAAGTTAAATTTTCAAAACAAATTTTGGTTATGGCAACCGAAAATTTCGGTTGTTGTTATTAAACTATGCAGTTGGCTCTAAATTCGGCTGGCACAACTAAACTGTTCTCTCTGTGTACTGTTTTCGAGTTATTGCTAAACAATTACTTTGCTCGACAATGAAAACCTCCTAGAGAAATATCCAACTGATTCTTACAGATTTTGATCTCCTGATTCCATATCTACCATTCTAGCACGTACCGGTTTTGTGATGTTCGCTGTTAAAAAAACAATAATTTAGCACTTTTGTTGGTCCACTGTTACAAATTCTTACGTTGCTTAATTTCATATAAAATTGACCTCCTGATTTAAAAACCACACTAAATTTGTGTGCATTTTCCGTTTTCGAGACATTCGCGTGAGAAAGTTTTCAACACGAATATCTAAAAAAAATTTATTTTTTATTAAAATTTGGAATCAGAAGATTCCAAATTTATATAAGAATCAGTTGGATATTTCACTGAGAGGTTTCTGTTGTCAAACAGTGTAATTATTTAGCAAAATTTTCGTGTTAACGGATTTTAAAGCTCCAAATAAAGAGGAATGAAATGTCATTAGTCGATATGTCACCATTTTTACAAAACCTAAACTCGCTTGAAGAGGGCTGTGGACAGTACACATTCACTATTCACCTAATTTTTTTTTTAAATTTGGTAATCGAATTTTAAGATTTTTATTTTTTATTTTTGTTATAATAAATGATCTAGTTAATATCTTTAATAATTAAAAGAAAAATAATTTAAAAATCTTAAAGGAAAGTATATAAAATTTTTAACAATTAGGTGAATGGTTAAAGAGTACTCCAGAATAGAGCACAATATTCAATTACAACCAAATATACTTGACAATTTGTAACAGTGTTCTCCAGATTTAAAAGTTTTTATTATACATTTAAAATTATCTTAGCTTAATTTTTATTTATTTATTTTTTTTTTTTTTTAAATTTTTGGAATTTCAACTGTTTCTAGCTCTTTAACATCGAAGTCTGCATTTATATTTTTATATTCTTCAATTATATCTTCACGTTTTATTAAAATGTTTAAAATTTGAGTTTGACCACATTTGAATGTACTGGCGATGTCACGAAAATGGGTGCCCCTTGCAGAAGCTCTTAGTACACTTATACGTTCTTCTAAACTTAAAGTTTTACGTTTTTTGGGTAGTGTTTCTTTTAAATATTCTTCGATATCTGTGTCTGGATTTAACTTTTTATATTCATTTATAATAGTATTACTTCTTGTTAAAATTTTTGAAATTTGTTTCCGACTACAATTGAACATAGTGGCCATTTGTTTGGTTGTACTGCCCCTTTTAAAAGCTTTAATTACACCTATACGTTCTTCTAAACTTAAATCATTACATATTTTGGGTAATGCTTTTGGATTTTCTTCTAAATATTCTTCAACATCTGAGTCTGGATACATATTTTTATATTCTTTAATTACAGCTTCACGATTTAATAAAACATTTGAAATTTGTTGCCAACCACAATGGAACATAGAGGCGATTTTATTGCATGTACAGCCCCCTTTAGAAGCTCTTATTGCACCCATACGTTCTTCTAAACTTAAAACTCTAAGTTTTTTGGGCAATACTTTCGCATTATCTTCTAAAAGGTCTTCAATGTTTGAGTCTGGATATTTATTTTTATATTCTTTAATTACATCTGCACGTCTTGATAAAATATTTGAAATTTGATTACTGCCACAATTGAACATACTGGCGATTTTAGCGTTATTACTGCCCGCTTTAGAAGCTTTAATTACATCTATACGTTCTTCTAATCTCAAAAGTTTCCGACCTTTTTTGAGTAATGCTTTCGAATTTTCTTCTAAATGTTCTTCAATATATGAGTCTGGATATAACTTTTTATATTCACTAATAGTAATATCACTTCTTAATAAAATACCTGTTATTTTTTCCCGACTACAATTAAACTTACGGGACAATTCCGCAACAGTGTTAAGACTAACAGAAGCTCTTAATACATCCATACGATCTTCTAAACTAAAAAGTTTTTTATGAAATGTTTTCGTATTATCTTTTATATGTTCTGCAATATTTGAGTCTGGATGTATGCATTTATATTCATCAATAATAGCTTCACGTCGTGATATAATATTTCTTATTTCTTCCTGAGTACAATTGAACTTACGGCACAATTTTACAACAGAGTTAACACTATCAAAAGCTATTAATACATCCATACGATCATCTAAACTTAGTATATTAGAAGATCTTTTGTTTCTAATTTTTGAACGTTCTTCATATAATTTTATTATCGAATCCCGATCCTGTATAACTTGTTCAATTTGCTGTCGAGAACATTTGTGCCTTTTGCATATTTCATCTTTATTTAAATTACGATCAAGTGCATTAATTATATTTATTTTTCGCCTTTGAGTTAAAGTTTTTGTGTATTTTAAGTTTTTACTTTTGGATGATGATGATGATGATGTTTGTTCCTCGTATTGATGAAGAATTGAATCACGATTTTCTAATATTGTTCTAACTTGAGTTGAACTGCACTTAAACATTTTTCGCAGTTCAAGGGGCCTGAAATTTTGTTCATGATATAGCTTGATAACTTTTACACGATCTTCTAGACTTAACTTATGACAGTTATATTTTTTATTAGATTTTTGATGTTGTGATATAATGCTTTCTATTTCCTCATCCTCATCTCCTGTTATGTATTCTTCTTCATCATCTTCGTTTAGGTATTTAACATCATAACTATTATTATCTTCAACTAGGATTTGATTATAATTTTGTTTATATGTTTGTTCATAAAGGGCATCTTCTCCTTTTATGAATTCATCTTTTTTTACATATTCATCAAAATTAAATTTATCATCATTTAGTGAGATATCAAAATTTTGATTTGGCAATTGTGGTACAGTGATTTGTTCATCTTCTTCTTCTTTAATGGATATACCAGCATAATTATCATTGTCATCATTAGGTGAGATATCAAAGTTATGAATGCTTTCATTTAATTTAAGTTTTTTATTATTGCGATTTGTTTTATCAATAACTTTTAGTGATATATCTCCATTATTCTCACCTTGTGATATATCACTGTTGTTAATGTTTGTACTCATTTTGCGTTTTTTAATGTAGCAATTTGATTTCGGGGTACAGTCTGTTTCAGTTTGTAAATAATTTCGTACTTTATACTTTTCTTTATATTTATCTCTATGATTATCACTGTTTGATAATTTAGATTCCGGTTCATTTTGAATATCATTATATTTCTCCATTATTTTGTTGTTTTACTATTCCTACTATACTATATATTACTATATTTTAATTAGTTCAATTCGTAGTTTCAATTTTATTAAATTATAATAGTCACAATCGCCAACTAATAATTTAGTGTAAATTATTATAATAATTGTTTGAAGGGTGTTTCTGAAGAATCACTTTTTTTTTTTGTTATTGTGTGACATATCATAACTGTTAAACTACAAGCTTGTTATCATTGAATCTTTTGTATTATTTGTTATATATTTCGTTTATAATTTTCCGAATCATTACTGTTATATATATCATTACTGTTATATAACATTACTGTTATATATATTAAGTTTTCTTTGAATTTCAGTTTTAAATTTTTTCGACATTTTTGGAAACCAGCGATAGAATTTTAAATATCATTATCATCATCATCATCTAAATTATAATCTTTAATAAAATATCTGTTTTTGATGCAAAATTCTGCATGATTTTTAAGCTTGCTACAGGAATTATTTTGGTGATTTTATCTAAAATATTGAAAAAAAAAAAAAAAATAATAATAATAAAGTTGATTAACACACAACCGATATACACGAGCGATAATAACGGCAATAATCTTAACCAAAATTTTTATTCCCTCCAACCACAGAATGGGGATTAGAGTGATTTAAAAAACAAATAACGAGCTTTTCAACGTTGCCCATCGTTTGGAGGGCTAAAAACTGCCGGTTAAACGGTTAGGGCAATATTCAAAAAATTACGACAGTTGATTAATCGGTTATTCTGGTCGATTAATCGGAAAAATAATAAAAACTTAATATTTTTGACTTTACATCAGACATGTGCACGGATGGTGTTAAAATGCGTTTAGAGACATCCTAAAAAATTTAGAATGTGGACAATATTCTATTCTTATCGTTCAAAGCGAATGAGTTTTTCATTCTATGCTCATAGTGCAAGAGAAAGCTACACACACTAGTGTAACGACATTCGTAACACGAATGAACCAAATAGGGAGTACATAGACAGCCAATGATTTGAAAATACTGTACTCTGAAGCGTGTAAATAGAATGATTTTTATAAAAAAAAAAAAATATTGTTTGGCTATTTGGGGGAATTCTTTTATAAAAAAAATATATGTATGTATGCAAGTGCGAATTAAAATAAACATTTTGTTGTGTAGCATAAATGAAGGGTAAATAATAAATATTTATGGGGAAAATTAATTTATAAATAAGAGTGGATAAAAAAAATTTAATACATAAAAATAAATATTAGGGTGGATTGAAAAATTCTTTTTCTATTTCGAAAAATAATGTTCATTGTGGTAAAAAAAATGTTTTGCTTTATGGTAGAAAATGTTAGTACCTATAATGATGAAATATGTAGTGTGTGACCAAATACATTTTTACAAAATTTTCAACTATTCTGCTAATACCGAAAGTTTGTCTATTTTTTTGTATGTGCATTAGGGTGGAGCAAATTATGCTTTTTTCGAATTTCGAAAACGTCGGTGAAAAAACAAAATTTAAATTTTTTTTGTTCAAAATATTAAGGCTGAATAAAATATTATGCACCCTCAACCGTAAACTAGCGTAGAGAGATTTTCGTTGTATGAGAACAAATGAGTGCAATTATTCTTCTTTGCAGACCGTGATTTTCTATTTGATTTTGATCACTACGCTACGTAAGGGAACAGTTACGGGTAGCTAACCCAGCCTTTAGTTTATATTCCGACATTACTGAAATGTGTTTTAAAACATTTTTTTTCTGTAAAGAAATTAAAAAAATTTTCTTAAAAAACAACTTATTTTTTTAAAATTAATTTCAAATTGCATTAAAGGCCAAATTAAATAAAACGACAAATAAAAATATACATCTTCTCAAAACTGAGCCAACATGACGTTATATTTTCAGCAAAAAACGAACTAAAAATATTTTTTGCAAAACAAGAAATTATAAAATAATTTTTAGCAAAACAAGAAAAAAAATTTTACAGACAAAAAAAAATTTACCATAAAAACACTTTTTAAGTAATGTCCGAATATTAAATAATTTAAGAAAAAAAATACATTTTTTTACTTTGTTCGGAACTCTCCGATTTTGAAGCCAAGGCCATTGCCTCACAGGATCAATATTTTAATGTGTTAATGTCAACCCTAAAAGGCAACTTTACCGACCCGACCCTAATGTATATATATGAACATTTTTCACTACGCTACTATTTAATATTTTTTTATATTTCTCTTCACCCTAACATACTTGCAATTTAAAAAACTTTAAAGCGGTACTTATTGTTGTTGGGAATACTTTTAGTTAAAAATAAAAAAAAAACACAATGTTTATGATTTGTTTCAACGACACAATAAGATTGTGCGTGTGCGTGTACGAGCAAGTGTAAAAAGACAAACAGAAAACTAACTGCATTATTTTGCATATTTTTCTTATACATACATACATCCTAATACATTTTTTCACAAAGCATAATTTGCTTTTTCATCAAAACGTTTTTTTTTACTACCCCCATATTTATAATAAGTTTTCCAACAATTTTTTTTTTTTAATATTTTTTTTACAAAAACATTCTAAGCGATCAGTGTATGTTAAAAATATTCTATAACACAGTGTAATTTTTATAATCTCTACTATGTTTGTTATTCTAAAAACGAACGTTTGTTTCATTCTAATCGTTCAAACACGACATTTTTCGTGTTCGTTTAAACAAGCACAGCAAATTTTTTAATTTGTTATTTAGCATCATAGTAAACATTCTCATTCGAAAACACTGTACTCTAAAAATAGTGTACTCTGAAGCGAATGATTTGGTGTAAGCGAAGAAGGGAATACATTTGAGCTCATGTCTGCTTTACATTAAAGAAAACAATTTACTAAAAGTAATGTAACAAAAATAGAAGTATTTAAAATAAAATTTAAATTTTAGTCTTTAAAAGAGGTTAAACAAAACTTAAATTAAAAAAATATGTACTACATATCATACATGGAACTATTTAAATAAATGGACTAATTAATTGACGATTTCATTGGCATTATAATTAAACTAATGCCAATGAAATTTTTAGCATTGGCATTGTTTCAATCAATGCCAATGCCCGTTAAGGAATTAGTAGCATTAGTAATGCCAATTATGAAAAATTTCATTGGCATTAATAAATGCCCTAATGAAAACAAGGCATTAGCAATATTAAAAGTCGTATTTCCGTCAACCAGTTGTGAAATTTTTTTTTTTGGTTAAAACTTAAAATGGCTATATCTCACAAACTAAGCCAGATAGAGCAAAATGGCGGGCATTTTTGGTCCTCTCTAATAGGTTATAATTTTGAATCTAATCTAAAAATAATCTAAATCTAAAAATTGGCACTCCCGAAAGTTTATAAATTCACATACCTTTAGCATCATCTTGCTTATTTTTCCAGGTACTGCAATTTAGGGGACCAATAGGGTCTTGAGAAATTTAGAAAATAAATAAGTAAAAAACTATTGCTCTGAGGGTTTTCTAGTTTTGGCAGACGAGTTCTAGAAACCAGAGCTACAAAAATGCTTTTGGACTTTTTGTTGTGTCACCAATATTTACCGAGATATAAGCATTTTTAAATTTTCCGGAATCTAAAAATTTTTGGATTCAAAGTTAGGACCCATTGGGGTCCACATATGTGAAGAGGAAGTATGGGGCTACATATTATTATTTTGTGATGGTTTTCAATAAAACGTTTTTTTAGACACTTAATAGGGATTTTTGAACATCAAATAGGATTTCTGAATTTCAATTGAGCTTTTCTAGTGTTTCCAATTCGGTTAATCGATTAACTGATTCCGCTATTAATCGCCTCTATTTCGGCTAATGTCGAATCAAATAATTTAAAACGCAAATAATTATTCGACCCGATTAATCGGTTAAAATGGTTCGATTAACCGGTTAATATTATTATCTCTATATTCTACTATAATTAGTTTGAAACACTTCCTCTTTTTTACAAACACTTCCGAAAAAAGTCAAAACTACTGAAAAAAATATATTCAGAAACCAACAATTAACAGTTTAGAAAAGCAAAATTAAAAATTTATCATTTAAAACCCAGAAAACCTAATTAAAGTTTTCAAACGCCATATTGAAAATCTCAATTAAAATTCAGAAAATCCCAATTGAAATTCAGAAAAGTTTCACAAATCGCAATTGAAATTCAGAAATCCAAATCGAAATTCAGAAACCCCCAATTAAAATTTACGAAAGCTCAATCCAAATTCGGAAAAGCTTATTGAAATTTAGAAATCCTAATTGATATTCCAAAAACCCCAATTTCACAAAATTTAAATTTACAGAAGCCTACTGAGATTAAGAAATCTCAATTGAAATTTAGAAAAGCAAAATTGAAATTTTAAATGTAATTCAGAGAAGATAATTCAGTTTCTGAAGAGCTAATAAAACTCAGAAATCTCAATTGAAATCCCAATTGAAATTTAGAAAAGTGAAATCAAATTATATAAATAAAAAAAAATATTTAGAAGACACTAATTAAAATTCTGAAAAGCACAATTAAAATTCAAAAATCCCAATTGAAATTAAGAAATACCAATAGAAATTTAGAAAAGCCAACTGAAATTCACAAATCTGAATTGATATTCATAGTTTAGAAAATCAAAATTTAAAAATTACAATTATAAGTAAATTGAAATTTTAAAATTCCATTTGAAAAACGGAAATGGCCAGTTGAAACTCAGAAACCCCGATTGAAATTTAGAAAATTCCAAATAAAATTTAGGAATTTGTATTATATCTAAATTTCAATTAGTTCCGTTTTGGGTTTCCCCTTTAAAAACTGAACACAAAAAATTTTAAAGAAAAAAATATTAATCAAAAATTTTAAAAAGTTTGATTTTGTTTTTAATAAATTGTTTGATATGATTTAATTTTTTAATAGATTTCGAAAATTTCCGTGAATTGAGAAGTTCAACACTAAATTCGAAGTTGTTTTTTATAGACAAAAGTTATTGAAAGAAAGAATCTGAGAATTTTGACTAATAATCATCAACTTTTGCAATCATCAGAACTTTTCCTTAAAAAAATCCTAGTAATCTAATGATTTTACTGTAGGAAAAACATGAAAAATCTTTAATTCTCAAAACATATTTAGGAGTTCTAAATTTCCGAAAAATCTACATAATCAAAATTTAAAAAAAATATGACTTTTTAACCGTTTTCGGGGGGCATTCGTTTCTAGGACACCTAGAGGCATGTTAAAGGGAACGCTTTAACCTAGAATTAAAAAAAATCTAGGGGGGCTTTAGCCCCCCCAGAAATGTTGGCTTCCTACGCCAATGAATACTGTCTAACAGTCAGATGTTGAAAAAACAGCTGTTTTTTTTTGTGAAGCTAAATTGGAAATTTAAATAAAATAAAGAACTAAACCAAGGAAATGTGTTATTTCAATACAAAAAAAGATTATTTGTTATTAAAATAAACTTTTACAAATTGTTTTCTTGTTTAAAGTATTTTTTCTTACGAAAATATTTTAGCATTATTGGTTTGTTTACAATTTTTATTATTTTGGGCTTGAAATGTGGTTTTTAGCGTTCCCGTACTTTTGTTCATTTTTGTGATATCGTGTTTTTTTGATTTTCTCTCATTTTACCGAACTTTACCCGGAAAGTTCTGGAACACACCTAATGTAAGACTCTTCCCTCTCTCTTTGATACACTATAAAATCAGAATTGCCGCAATATAAATTGCCTATGAAATTTTATATTCACATTCATATTTTTAAACTAGTTTAAGTATTTAAACATGTTTATGTACCTTAACAAAAGTTTAAATTTAAACGTGTTTAAAAAAATTATTGCGCATTTAGTGAGTGGTATAAAAAGTATAAAAACGTTAGATTGAGCGAAAAAAACACCAAATTGACAACAGTGAAAACCAATTTCTTTTTCAACTGCTCTTCGTAACAACCTGGCAGAAATTTTTTTTACTAGCGAATTTTACGATATAATTAACACCATTTACAAGAAATCGTTGATTTTTCGCTCTTACCCCATCCATTTATTTTGTGCTAAATCTTTTTTAACTAATTAATTTATAATTGTTTTTGTTTTACTACTTTTTTACTTAAATTTTCAACAGCTTGCTCACACAATTGGTGGTGAAAACAAAATATGCAGTGATGCCAGACGATAATTTTAAAAATCCCTACGTTTCTCAAAAAAATTTCATTCATTGATTTAAACAAGTTTAATTTTTCGTTTTTCCCATAAAATTTTTTATATGTCAAAATTAAACACCGTTTAAATTGTATGGGGAAAACTAATAATTAAACTATATCTAAATAAAACAGTTAGGAATTTGAAAAATCGGTTGAAAATTTTCTGAGTTACACGTGGGTTTAGTAAGAAAAGGCCAAAATAAAAGTTTTTTAAATAACTTTAATATTTGAGGACCAATGGCTATCCAAGACCATCCAAACTGCAAAGAGCTTATTTACTAAAATACAGGAAGTTCACGTATCACAACTTTTCTTTCACGTTTTTCGTATCTACTGGGTAGAATCAAATAAAATTAAAGAAAATTTCACCAAGAGCAAATACGTGCATCTTGTAGATTGGAAGATATTGGATACCCTTTGGGTACATATTTATTTCAATAATCTCTTATTTACTTTTCTTAAATGAATTCAGCATCATTAACTAAAAAATCAGTTTTTTATACCCTACTGTGGTACAGGGTATAGTGAGTTTGTGATGATGTTGTAACTATCCGAAATATTGGTCCTAGACCCACCTTTAAGTATACCGATCGACTCAGAATCACTCCTTGAGTCGATTTAGCGATGTCCGTCCGTCCGTCTGTCTGTCTGTCCATGTAAACGGTGTAAACACCATACAGGTCGCAATTTTTAATCAATTGACTTGAAATTTGAAACTTAAGCCTCTCTTCGCCTAAGGACGATGTCTATTGAAATTGAAAAAAATCGGTCCATATTTAGACCTAGCCCCAATACAAAGGTCCTCTTTAGTTTTGGCTCAAATGACTCTAATAGCCGTATTATAATAGGTAACTTTCCGAAATTTGTCAAGTAAACGTGTTTTGTCTTCACAAATCGCCATTCCAAACCACCTTCCTGATTTTCACATAAATCTCTCAAATTTCATGAAAATAGAAAATATAATTTTCTTGAAAATTATGCTATGAGAATATCATGGTTTTAATTAGTAAAGAAAATAATGACCTCGAGCCAGAAAAAACATCCTCAACATATAATATTTTAAAGGTCGAATAAAACAATTTTTATTTTTTAATAAAAATTAATCAGAATTAGAAAATATTTAATTAAATTTTTGTTTGTGTATGTTAAACGCGTACTTTAATAACCTTATCAAATCTGATTATCATCGCACCAGTTTTAGACTTAGATCCCATGTGAAAATTTCGCCCGATATTCAGTTAAAGCGGTTTTTTGTCAACATATAGAAGCCTATTTCACTCAAATTTGATATGTGAGTGTTTTTACACTTATTAAAGATTTGAAAAAATATAGATCTAATCGGTCCATGGGACCAATTTTTCGGGAAACTCTGGTGTAGGGTATTATATGGTCGGTCTTGACCGACTATAATTTTCTGACTTGTTTTTTACTTATGACGTTGTTATCGCAAATGAGCGATATTTAAATTTCAAAAACTTAATTTTCGTGCAAAATCAAAAAGCGGTAATAGATAATTTAAAATTTGGATTTTTTCTTTTTTTTCTTTTTACTGATTAACTACATATATTTTTTTTTATTGTCTTCCAATTTCTTTACTGAACTAATGATAGTTTTAATTAATGTCATATAGGAATTAGTTACTTCTACATTTTAATACAAAAGTTATTTATTTAATTTTAATAGCATGCTACTTTTATTTTTATCTTCAGTTTCAATTTCATCAACATTTGTGCCTGAATTAAAATCTTAATTATAGAAAAAGAGTAGATGCCAAGCGGTGTTGTATTTCATGTATTTTTCCAATGTGGTGGCAAAATGCTGTCCTTCCTCAAATCAAAAGTATTTACAATCAAATTAGATTCTTTATTAAATTTATTGTTTATTTGATTAAAAAACTTTTTTGTTCTTTTTTGTTGTTCTCCTTTCTGTTATTTTTTATGAAACGTTAAAAGTTACAATATGTGCTGTCACAAATACTAATTCGAGCGAAATACAATTCTATTTCACTTCTACTTTTTTCTATGATCTTAATACTCTTTAATTAAAGAATCATGACAACCAAATAAACTTGCCAATTTCCCAGTCTCAATCATCCAAACTTAAATTTTTCCGAAGTTGATATTTTTTTGGTTTAACTGTTGAAATTTTTGGAATTTTAACAGTTTCTAGCTCTTGAATATCTGAGTCTGGATATAAATTTTTATATTCTTTAATTATAGCTTCACGTCCTGATAAAATCTTCAAAATTTGTTTTCTACCACAATTGAACATAGTGACGATTTTACTGATTTTAATGCCCCTTTTAAAAGCTTTTATTACACCTATACGTTCTTCTAAATTTAAAACTTTACGTTTTTTGAGTAACACTTTTTTAGTATCTTCTAAATATTCTTCAATATTTGAGTCTGGATATTTATTTTTATATTCTTTAATAATAGCTTCACGTTTTGATAAAATATTTGAAATTTGAGTAAAACCGCAATTGAATGTACTGGCGATTTTAGTGATTTTACTGCCCCTTTTATAAGCTCTTACTACACTTATACGTTCTTCTAAACTTAAAATTTTTCGTTTTCTAAGTAATACTTTCATATTATCTTCTAAATGTTCTTCTATATTGGAGTCTTGATGTAACTTTTTGTATTCACTTATTATAGCATCCTGTCTAGATAAAATATTTGTTATTTGTTCCCGACAACAATTGTACTTGCGGGCCAAGTTAGAAATGGAGTTACCACTATCATAAGCTCTTAACACATCCATACGATCATCTAAACTTAATTTATGTTTAATTTTATATTTATTTTGTATATTGTGTGAATTGTTAAAATTCGAATATTTTTCATACAGTGTTATTATGGCATCACAATCCAGTAAAACTTCTTCAATTTGTTGTCGAGAACAATGTTGCATTTTGCATACTTGATTTTTATCTAATTTACGCTCAACTGCATTAATTATATCCATTTTTTGCTTCAGAGTTAAACTTTTTATATATTTAGAGTTTTGATGTTGTCCTGCTTCAATATAAGAATCTGAATTTAATTTTTCATATTCTTCAATTAAGGAATCACGACGTGATAAAATATTTGATATTTGTTTTACATTACACTCAAATATAATGGACAATTTATAAGGCGAGTTGCCAGCCTCAAAAGCTTTTATTACACGTATACGCTCCTCTAAACTTAAAATTTTCTGACTTTTTTTGAGTAATGCTTTCACGTTATCTTCTAAATGTTCTTCAATATTTGACTCCGGATGTAACTTTTGATATTCACTAATAATTTCATCACTTCTTAATAAAATATTTGTTATTTTTTCACGACTACAATTGAACTTACGGGCCAAATCATTAACAGTCTTAGCACTATCAGAAGCTCTTAATACATCCATACGGTCCTCAAAACTTGAAAGTTTGTGACGTTTACCAATAAATGCTTTCGTATTATCTTCTAAATGTTCTTCAACAATTGAATCTGGATGCCTGGATGGTGTCTTAGCACTTCCAGAATGTTTTAATACCTGACGTTTTCTGAGTAACGCTTGCACATTATCCTTTAAATGTTCTTCAATATTTGAGTCCGGATGTAACTGTTTATATTCAATAATATTTTCATCACATCTTAATAAAATGTTTGTTATTTGTTCCCGACTACAATTGAACTTACGGGACAAATCATTAACAGAGCTAGCACTATCAGAAGCAATTAACACATTCATTCGATCATTTAAACTTAAAGGCATTTGAAGTTTTCGATGTAATGTTTTCTTATTAGCTTCTGAATGTTGTTGTATATTTGAATCTGAATATAAGTTTTTGTCTTCATTTAAAATAGCATCACGACTTGATGAAATATTTTTTAATTCATCCTCACTACAATTGAATTTAGAAACTGAGTCGACACTATCAGAAGTTCCTAATACATTCATACGATCCTTTAATCTTGAAACCTTTTGACGTTTTCTATGTAATATTTTCGTATTATCTTCTAAATGCTCTGCAATATTTGAGTCTGGATGTAAATTTTTATATTCATTAATAATAGCATCACGTCTCGATAAAATATTTGTTATTTGAACCCTACTACAATTAAACTTACAGGACAATTTAAAAACCGATTCACCACTACCAGAGGATTTTAATACATCTATGCGATCATCTAAACTTAGTTTATTACAAAAACCTTTAGGTTTTTTTTTATTTTTTAAATGGTCTTCATATAATTTTAGAATAGCATCACGATTGTGTAAAACATTTTCAATTTGTCGTCGAGAACAATTCTTCATTTTGCTTATTTGATCTTTGTCTAAATTACTATCAACTGCATTTATTATATCCCTTTTTTGCTTAAGAGTTAACCTTTTTACGTATTTTAAGTTACGTGTTTCTGTATTTTTTGATAATGATGATTTTTGTTCCTCGTATTGTCTAAGAATTGAATCACGGTTTTTTAGTATATTTCTAACTTGAGTTGCACTGCACTTAAACATTTTTCGCAGTTCAAGGGTCCTAACTTGTTTTTCATCATATAGCTTAATAAGTTTTGCACGATCTACTAGATCTAACTTATGTAAATAGAAATATGTATTATCTGATTTTTGATGTAGTGACACATTGAATGAACTTTTAACTTTTTCATCCTCATCTTCTGTTAAGTATTCTTCATCATCTTCTTCTTTTATGGACATATCCGCACAATTATAATTATCTTCAATCAGGGTTTTATTATAACTGTGTTCTTGTTCTTGCAAAATCGTGGTAGAAATTTCAAATTGTACATCTTCTAATTTTATGAATTCATCTTCATCTTTTTCTTCATATTCTATGTGTATATCTTCAAAATTATATTTATTCTCATTTAGTGTGGTTTCAAATTGTCCATCTTCTAATTTTATTAATTCATCTTCAGTTCCTTTTTCATTTTTTATATATATATCTTCAATATTATATTTATCATCATCCAGTGAGATATCACAATTTTGACTTGGTAATTTTGGAACAATGATTTGTTCATCTTCTTCTTCTTTTATGGATATACCAGCATTATTATCATAATCATTATCATCATCATTATCATCATCATTATCATCGTTATTAAGTGATGTATTAAAATTTTGAATGTTTTTATTTAATTTAAGTTTTTTATTATTAAGATTTGATTTATCAATAACTTCTAGTGATATATCTTTACTATCCACACTCTTTGATATATCACTTTTGAAACTCATTTTGGGTTTTTTAACATAGCAATTTGATTTATCAGTGCAGTTTATTTCATTTTGTAAATAATTTTGTTCTTCATTCCATTCATCATATTTATCTGTTTGATTACCACTGTTTGATAATTCAAATCCCGGTTCGTTTTTAATATCATTATTTTTCTCCATTATAAAATCGCGTTGTTGTACAAGTATTGTTAATTAATACACTTTACTAAACGTCCTTATTTTTCATAGTTTTTTGCCAAATGTAATTTATTGGTAGTATCTGTTTATGTTATAGTTCTATTATTTTATTTTTATTTTATATTCAAATTTTAACAATATTTTTTTAAATATTTTTCAACTTAAGCCACAATCATCATATACATAGTTAATTAGCTCAATAGTTTTTTTTATCACCAACTAATGAATTAATGTGAATTATCACAAGAATTGTCTGAAAGGGTTTTCTGAAGAATTATTTTTTATCATTGATATTCTGTGATATCAAAAAAATTTATGATTTTAGATTTAGCTTATTATCATTGGCAGTTTTTGTTATATAACGTTTTTAATTTTCATAATTTATTATATTTAATTTAATGCTGGCTCTTTTACTGTTTCTGACTCTGTTTTCGATTTAAAATACTGCATGATCTTTAAGCTTGATTGTAACAGGAATTATTTTGATGATTTTATCTAAAATATTTAAACAAAAAAATGTCGATTAACATACGACCTTTTATATACACGATCGATAATAAACATAGCGAACATAACACAATGGGCGTGCAGGACTTTGTACTTTTTCTGACATAAAAATGTTTCATTAAGGGTATTCATTTCAGAGAATGTAAAAGTGGAAAAATGTAAGATTCCACTCTCATTGATGTGAACGGGTACATAAAAAAATTGTGATACAAAGTTTCCAAAAATAATTAAATTATTCAATGAATGAACCAATTAACTTATAAATTACACTTTTTACTTATTTTGACACTTTTTTCTTGTTGTTTAATTCTTAATTTCTATTATTATAACCAAAATTATTTGTATACATATTTTCTTCTAAGAAAAATTTCAAACACATGTTCAATAAGGGCTGCCGAGGTAGAAAAAACTTAAATAACAGTAGCAAACTTTGGTACTTTTTCTTTGGCTAGTAATGAATGGCAACGCTTAAATAATTGGAAAAATGTAACTTTACTCTGATAATTTTACACTTTATTATAGGTTGTTTAAATTGCAACTTTTGAGCGGAAAATTTTTTCATGTGTTTGTTGTAATAAAAAATTAAATTTTTCCAATTTTTCATTTTTACAACCAAAAAAAGCTGAAATGAATACCCTTATTGCTTAAAATTTTTTTTAAGAAACTTATGTAAAAAATGATTGGTTTAGTTCTTCAAGGTCCGATTTTTCTATTAAAGAACTTACTAGTTAAGTTCTATGACCACTATACATACGGTGGCTCGCAGCTTATTTCGTGTGAAAGATATTAGTTAGCAATTCATTCAAGACAAAGTTAAACAAAATAGACCCAATTATTATCAAATAAGTATTTTTGTAAAAAGTTCTGTGTATGTAATTGATCAAGCTTTAATTAAAGCTTAATGACGTTCAGATTGTCAAAATATTAAATGTGCTACGAGGGTCGAACTGGAAATTGAAATTATTGAAAGAAAATTTCTTAAAAATATTTCTAGGTCGATTTTATCCAAGCTCAAACATAAAAAAATTAAAACAAAGTCCAGTAGTTAATATTCATTTATTAAATAATTTTTCCAAAGACTCAAACAAAAATCAAAATTTTTAAAACAAAGTAGAAGAAATCCGAATTTTTTGACCTCCAATTTTGGTAAACAAAGAAAAGATTTAATTGTTTAATAATTTTAGTGCACCTAAGTGTAAAGTAATGAGCAGGGACAGGACCTTCATGCACTAAAAAACCATGTTTTAGGCGCCTAAAATATGCACTAAAAAGTCTCGAAATATGCACTAAAAATCTTAAAATATGCACTAAAAATCATAAATATCCACTTGCTTTTTTTACTACTATTAAAAAAACATAACATTTGAATTCAGTCTGGCATGTAAGCTCAGATATACAAAAATACAGGTGTATAAAATGTTAAAAAAATAAAAATGCTTAAAAAAATTAAACAATTGCAAAAAATAAAAATAAAATCATAAAAAAAAATCTTAAAAAATTTTTTAAATAGCTAAACATACTAAAAAATAGCTAAAAAACTAAAATTTATACGAAATATGACCTAAAAATATGCATTTATAGCGAAATAATAGCAAAATATGCAAAAATATGCATTTTAAGCAAAATATGCAAAAATATGCACTAACGAATCGATGCCATTTTAAAGCAAATTCTTTGATTCGCAAAGATATTTTGTTTATGCTGTTCTATGACCAAAGGGAAAAAACATGCATTTGCATGAAAGTCCTCTCCTTGGTAATGAGATATAAAAATAATTGAACATTTCCTTTATTTACAAAAAATTGGTGGTCAAAAGTATTGGAGGTAAAAAAAATCGGATTTCTTCGACTGCATTTTAAAAATTTTGATTTTTGTTTGGGACACTGGAAAAATTATTTGATAAATGACTATATACTATTGGACAATTTTTTAAGTTTTTAATGCTTGAGCTTGGGAAAAATCGACCTAAAAGTATTTTTAAGAAAATTTCTAAACAACGTCTTTAAATAATTTCAATTTACATTTCGACTCTCGTAGCACGGTTAATATTTACTCAATCTGGACGCCATTATGCTTAAATTAAAGCTCGATAAATTACCTACACAGCATTTTTAACAAAGATACTCGATTGATAATAAATAGGTGTATTATAAACTTTGTCTTAAATGGATTGCTAACTGATATCTCACACACGAAATAAGCTGCGAGTCACTGGTGCTCTTCGTACTACACCTACGGCTGCATTAGAAATCCTCCTTCACCTGATACCCTTGGACATATTGGGTAGGCAGTATGCGGCTGCGTCGGCAATTCGACTTAATAGCACGCTGCAATGGAGGAGCAGTGATTGTGGCCATAGCGCGATCTTAAAAAAGTTAACAATACCACAAAATGTGGACTGTGCTCCCTCTTTGAGCCTCTTTGAGCGCCACTTTACCACTATGATACCATCCAGGGAGTCTTGGATGGGGGATACTCCGGGTAGTGAAGCTACCATAAATTTTTACACAGATGGATCGAGGCTGCACGAACAAGTGGGCTTTGGAGTCTATTCGGAAGAGCTTGGGTTGAGCCTGGCTCGTAGATTGCCAGATCATTGCAGTGTTTACCAGGCAGAGATGCTGGCAATAAAAGAAGTGGCTGACTGGTTGAGCTGCAATGTCTTGTCTACAACCGCAGTCAACATCTATACTGACAGTCAAGCCGCGGTCAAGTCCCTGGATTCAATGTTTCTGAAAACAAGATCTGCCCTTAACTGCCGCACGTCTTTAAATGAGATGGCCAAGCAGTTTAACATACGACTCATATGGGTCCCAGGGCACAGAGACATTCCAGGGAATTGCAAAGCCGATGAGCTTGCAAGACTAGGAACTACCTTACAGGTTCCAACAGAATTGGAATGTGTTGGTATGTCTCTAGAAACTTGCAAGCAAAACCTACGGCTTTGTTCTGCGACGGAGACTAATCAAAGATGGACAAATGGATGGACGTGTGAGACAACACGACTGATTTGGCCTTCTCTTAATCAGGGGCGCACAAGTGAGCTGATATCGCTTCCAAGAGGAGAGATTTCGACGGTGGTTTCTATAATTACCGGACACTGTCTTATAGGGAAGCACGCAGAGCGGTTAAATGTGCCGTCGAATGACTTTTGCCGAAGTTGCATGGATGAAGAGGAGTTGGAAACTATCGAACACTTTATTTGCCATTGCCCGGCACTTTCTGGTCAGAGACTTGCTTCACTGGGATCTAGGGAGCTGTACGATCTTTCTGATTTGTTGGATGTCAAAATTCAACATCTAAGGAGTTTTATAAGAAGCTCAAAATGGTTTAACGACAGGGACTAGTAGGGAAACCTATTACGGTCCCGTGGTATCACAATGGACCTCAGAGTCTACGTGTGTTGACGTAAAACGTCAGCAGCCACTTACAACCTAACCTAACTGTATTTGTGCCATTTTCAGAGAGTCTAGCTATTTTGTTTTAGACTGTATCGTGTCTAAAGGGCTCGTTACTCAACTGGTAAAGTTACTTGATTACTTTACCACAAGTACTCGCTAGTTTTTTCTTAAGGCCTAGGCACTTGAGCTCTACTGGAGCGGTGCTGTAGCTTGACGGGCTGTTGTATTTTTTAACCTTTTACTGATTTCGTTTCAACGTGTCATATTAATTTACAAATTTTATTTAAAAAAGTGGTTATTTGTGATTTTTCAATTTATATTTACAGAAAAACATTTTTTCGTTTATTTATATTTATTTGTCAATTCTGCCACACAAATGAAAAAATTTCAACACACCGAAAAAATTCCCCAGTTAGATAGTTACGAAAATCCTCAGTTGATTTGAAATAAATTTAAAATAACTGGGCTGGTTACGAACAACTGGGTTTTTAGTTAATAAAAACAATCTATCAGTTACCCTGTTAATAAATTTTTGTTTATTTGTTTACAAATTTCAAAATCCAACATCATTTTATAAAAATAAAAAGAACCCAAACGGATTTTAATTTTGTAATGGTAAGTTTTATTTGCTAATTTGTGTCTTTCTTTAATAAAAAAATAACTAATTATATATTTTCAGATGGAGAATAAATAGAAATATAATAGCAGCCTGAAAAAGAGTTAAGAAGTCGAGAATTTGATGTCCAGAAAATGTGATATATTTGTTCAAATGGTGGTTGTTTTCGGTTGGTGCAGTGTAATGAATGTAAATAAAATCTTAAAATAAAATTAAAGTGCTTAAAATAAAAATCTTTTCTTTAATGGTAAAATTAAAAAAAAAATGTTTAGTCCCCATTGACAATTTTTATTTATTAACCAGTTATTATTAACTATTTTCAACGATTTCACAAATTTAACTAATATTCTGTTGCCTGTAACTGGAAATTCAGTTAAATTCAAAATTGTTTATAAAATTAGTTACAATCAACCGAGTGAAAACAACTGGGGCTCAGTTAGGTGTATTTCAACTGGGACTTAGTTAAATTCTTAGTAGCCAGTAACTGGGAAATTTTTTGGGTGCACAAAAAAAAATAAAATCAGCTGACACGTAAAACGTACGGAAAATGAAAATTTTTCAAGTTCGGCCGCTACAGCACCGCCACGTATTCGTTTAAGTACCTATTTCTATTTATTTTAATGCAAGCTAACTAGGGCTTCCAATCGGGATATCCCGATCCCGGAAATCCCGGGATTTTCGGGATTAGGCAAATCCCGAAATATTTTTTCAATATTTTTAGATTTTTTTAAATAATTTGTATAAAATATAAATTTTATGGAACAAAATAAAAAAAATCGACAAAAGTTCCACCAGGTACCTTGTTTTTGTTATAGAAAAAGGTGAAATGTTTGCGAAATGCAAAGAAATTCTAAAAACTAGTGGTGGTTCGACATAAGGGCCTTTATATTTATTACTTTTACTCTTACAAGGAGCATAGTACCGTAAATGGCTTTTGACCAGAGACCAAATAAAACAGTTATATGTGTTATTTTGCTTTAAAAAAATCATAAAACGGATGTTGTCCAAAATATGCATTATATATATGGAAAGACTTCTAGAGATGTCCCGCGTTAAAATTTGCAATAACTTTTTTTTTTTTATTTTTATTAATAAAAGTATAAAATAACAGTAATTAAAAACTTTTTGTTCAAAAAGTTTAAAATAACATTTATTTATTTTAAATAACTGTTATAACAGTTATTTGTATTCAAATCAATCAAAGTTTTAATGTTCAAATCAATAATTGAGGTATTAGCTATCAATAGGATTCTTTTGTATGCGTTTATTTTAGTTTTACTTAAATAAATCAAATTTTATAAGGCTCAAAGAGTATTTGATAACAGTTAAAAAAAATAAAAGTTTTTTATTTCTGTTATTTTGAACAGATATTTATATAAATTTTTTGAAACTGTAATTTTAAATTTCTATTTCAAAATAATATTTTTGAACAGTTAAATTTGAGTTTTTTCAATAAATCTCATAACGGTTATGGTCTCTGCTTTTGACACATCTTAACTCCTTAAGTTGTAAACTTTTTCAATTGTATGTTTTACTAAAAAAAATTTTAAAGGCGTGAGTTAGGTTTGACTCACGCAAACAATAATGGAATCCCTCATTATTGTTTGAATCCAAAATATCCCGAAAATCCCGGGATCCCGAAATCGGGATCCCGAAAATTTTTCTTCAATCCCAAATCCCGGGATTCAGAAAATCCAATCCCGATTGGAAGCCCTAAAGCTAACGTATCAGCTGACACGTCTTGATAGAAAACAAACAGCTACTTGTAACTGCTACTTTTGTTGCGTTACCAGTTGAGTAACGAGGCCTTTAGATTTTTACGTAACATGTTACTTCGTTCAGTAATCGTTTACATGTACTGGCATATGATAAAAACGAACAGCTGATTTGTTACTGATACTTTTATACCATTTAGAATCGATCACTGACAATACAGGCGCGAATACAGCTATTAAAATGAAGGATTAATAAAACGCTCTGGTAGCAACAATTACTATATTTGTTTAATTCTGTACTGCGTATTTTTATTCCCTTCTATTAACTGCTGGATCCGCGGCTGGATAAACTACACTATGCAACAAGGAAAATTAACCTCAATTTCTTCAACGCCATATAAAAGTAGACCATCAAAAGACAAAAATCACCAATGGGTTTTACAAAGTCAGTTCGGATTTCTTTTTTATGGCCCACTGAACGTTTTTAACATTTTAAAAAAGGCATTTGGAAAATGGCGACAAAAAAAAACTTATAAAAACACATCTCAGCTTCAAAATATGGTTTGATGACTTAAGTCATCATCATAAGTTAGTGAAATTGTATGGCGATTCTTTACTTAGAACATTTTAACCCTCTAGCTGCCATTTTAGTATTTTTTCAAAAACTTTATACAGAACTCTAATAAAACGTCCATTTAAAAGGTAAAAATGTTCTACAAATATTTTTCTCGTAAAATTGCGCAAAATGCTTAAAAATTAAAAAATATAAAAAATCATATTTTTATTGGTAGGAAGGTGTCCGGAGTATGGCCATATTTTTATTGTATTTTTTTACCATAGCGGAGAAGGAGAAAAGGCTAATTTTTTTTTAATAATTCAGCCATTCGGAAGGTGCTGGACCGATAGCCATGAAATTTGAAACTGTTATTGAACCCCTTATTACATGTTCACTATATGAACGATCGTTTCTCATTAGAACTGCCAGAGACTGGAATTTTTTGCCATATTCCTTAAAAACGTTTGCTTTTTCAAACAATGTATTCAAGAAAGAACTTTTATTCCACTTTCAAGGTAGAAACATTCAAGGTCATCCATATTAAAGTTGCTTTAATTTGGAAAATTGCTCAAGGGTTTGTGGCTTTCACCGATCGGGACTTATAAACGCTGATTATGACTTGTCTTTACCATATCCAAGAGTCGAAAGTGTACAATTTAAATATTTTTTATCCTACTAGAGGATTTCTTTATATCTACTTATTATATTTAATATAAGAAATTTTTGTGAATTATTGTTATAATTAATGAAGTAATCCAGCAATACGTCTTTGGCCTTAAAGGCTTATTGTATTGCAAATAAATAAACAAATAAAATAAATAAAAAAATTATAGCTAACGTATTTCCGAACTTAAGTAGGGACCTTTTGGATACGAACAGTTTAAACGCTTTAAACCAATGATTCTCAAACGGTGGGTCCGGACCCCTTAGGGGGTCGCGGAAGAGTTTCAGGGGGGTCGCGAACAAATTTGTTAAAACCTTAAATTTTGGTAAATTTAAATAACATTTTTTTAATTGTTGTGTTATAAAAATATACAAATACTTTTATTAAAGAAAAATATTTTTTTCATCACTTAAGGTTCCTCCGTAATCACTGTGCAGTTGTTAATTTCTCGGGCTGCCCAACACTTAATTGTGAAGTGTTTTGGCTCAGTCTTGGAAACGGGTTTGAATGTTGACCTAAAGCAAATAGTACAATTCGTGTTGAGGACAAACGCGTTCTATCAGCGTCGCTGAGGAATTATTGTGGTTTCGCTATGGACCATCCGGTCTATGTGAGGAGTCTTTAAGTCCGCCACCTCTAACCTAACCTAACCTTGGCTCAGCCTGGGATCTGACAGTTCTTTTTTTATTAACTTTTCGATGCTGATTCCGAATCTGGGTTCCAAATTTTTCTAGTAAGTTAGGTTTTTGAGAAAATTAAAGGCAAAGTTCACAAAAAACGTTTTCTTGTGCATTTTAAATTAAAGAGCTTTGTTTGTGAAATTTTCGGATGCGTCTGGGATCTGAACACTTTTTTTGATTTACTTTTTAATGCTGATTCCAAATCTGGATCCAAATGACGGATCTAGATTCGTGATCGAATAAAATTTCGATCAATACCAAACATTGGTACATAATTTTGAAAAAAGAACTATAATTACTCCAAATTGGACTTTAAATGCTTTCTTTGTAAACATTTCTTCATTTCAGATCAGGTTTAACTGGTGTTTTTCTTTTATTTTCGGAAAGAAAAGTAAGTTTCGATATAAAATGCCGTAGTTTGGGAACTGGTTTCCGAATTTTTGAGAAAATAGAAGTCAATGTTCACAAAAATTGTATTTTTTTTTTTATTTTTTTAGAAATTTTTTACTTGAAATTTTTGGTATGCGTCTGGGATCTGACCACACGGTTTCGATTAATCTTTCAATGCTGCTTCTGATTTTCTTTTCCAAAGTTTTCCATTACTAAAGGTTTAAAAAAAAAATGAGGCCAAAGTTCACGTTAATTTTATTTTTTTACATTGGGGGGTCGCGAAAAATTTTAAATATTGAAAGGGGGTCGCAAAGCAAAAGTTAGTGAGAAGCTCTGCTTTAAACTATCAGCCTTACCACAGAAAAATAAAATAAATTTAAAATCGGCTTTGTTTTATTTCCATACAATTTTCAAAAAATGTATGAAAGGTTTGAAATTTAAAATTAAACTTTTGTTAAAACAAACTTTTTGTTTTTCTTTGGTACGGGTTTTAAAACAGCACAAAAACTTAAACCCTTAATATTTTTTTTGTTTTGTTTTTGGAGCTTAAGGGGTTAATGAAATTTTTCCATGTAAAAGAATGTTCCTCAAGCTTTCGAATGATACTAATTTCATATAAATCAGATAAGTACTTTTTAAGATATTTAAGAAACACTTTTAAACTTTGAAGCCACGCCCACTCGAAAGAGGGAATGACCCCTAAAAGAGGGAATGACTGCACATTTTTACTTTGTGATTTCAAAGGTTAAAAGTTCAACAACGTAATTCGCAAATTTGGCATTCTTGTTGAGTTCCAAAACAAATTATGAAAAAAATAATCAAATCGAAATATCAAATATTTCAAATTACACATGGGCTATACAATTACAAATGAAGTGGCAACACAGCAACAGTAAAAAAAAATTGAGATGTGTTCTCTTTTAACTGCTGTTCGTAACAACCTGGCAGAACATATATTTTTAATAGCGACTTTTCCGATATATTTTACGACCATTTACAAATCATTGATTTTTCTACTTACCCCATTGATAACTTTTAATATGCTAATAATTTGTTATTTCAAATGACTTTAACAAATAGAATTTTATTTAAAATAATTTTAGTTTCACAACTTATTACTTTATTTTTTCAACAGCGTCAGCGTCCTCACACTAGTATTTGAAAAGTATTGGGTACCGAGTACTCAATACTGCCCATTTTTCGATTACTCAATACTCAAAAGTAGCTACTTTCAGGGTTTATTTTTTACTTAACATAGTACACGCAAAAAAATCTGTGTCAGAATGAGCAATCCTACTTGGTAAAATTTTTTTCATACAAAAAAAAAAAATTTACCAAATTTTTGCTAAAATTATGCTTGTTGATGTTAAAGTAACATAATTAATTTGTTATGTAAAATAACCAAGTAACTTGCACAATAACGCAAATTACTTTCAAAAAATATATCAAAAGAAAACAGAAAAAACAAATACAGAGTGTTTGTTAGTGTGCATGGTTCGTTTATTTTTTGTGTTATAAAAACGTAAAAAGGAAATTAATAAATAAAATTTAAATAAATTAATAAATAAAAATAAATAATTAGTTTTTTAAAATACAAATAAATGTAAGATACAAAAAAGTAAGTGTTCCTCCATACCAAGAGACCAATGGGGGTTACCAGTTTTTTAAATAAAAAAATTATTTATAACATCCTCAAAATATAACATCCTCAAAATATAAAAAAAAATTATGTTTTGTAATAATTTTTTATATTTACAGGATGCTTTTAAATAAATTTGTGAAGCTATAGCGGTTCCTTCACTTCAAGAAAATGCGTAGGCACCAGTCACTGGAGAAAAGTACATATAGTATGTCGGTGGTAAATTAAATCCTACACAATATCTATTATATTAATATGGATTTATTCTGTGAAAATGTTAAATTCAATAAATATAAAAATTTTTACAAAAATTTAATAGAAAATTATTTTTTGCATAAATGTGGCAATTTTTAGCACAATTTTTAGTCACCATATTTCTTTTGGTATATTTTACCAAGTTTTTGCTTAAATAGCATTAGCATTTTCTTCAAAATTTTTTACATAAGCGTTTTGGCTAAATTACGAAAACTACTTCGTCGGTTGTAGTTTTAGCATATTTTTGGTAAAATTATGCCAGATTTTTGCTCACTGCGACACAGATTTTTTTTTTTTGCGTGTAGCCTTGTTTTTCGCAGACCGGATTAAGATTCAGATTAACTTTATTTAGTTAAAAAATGGGTCAAATCAAGTCCAGATTTTTTTTTATAATTTTTTCTAAAATTACATACAATTAGTAAATATAAACAGAAAAACAAATCAAGCTTGTCCAAAATGTAAAGAATAAAAAATAAATTTAGTTAAATCCTAGGATTTAGCATATTTTTGGTTAAATTATGCCAGATTTTTGCTCACTCCGACACAACTTTTTTTTGCGTGTAGGAAAAAAACTAAAAAATGTTTTTTCTAATTTTTTTTTTTTAAATTGATTAAAAATAATCAGGGCAAGGAATGGACACACATGTGGACACATTACATTTAGCAATGTTTGTTTATCAATAATTGTTTTAGTACTAGTACTTTTTTTTTAGAAAAAATAGTTTTATAGAAAAAATAGTACTTTTTTTTAGAAAAATAGTAATTTTTCGGAAAAAATACTTTTTAGAAAAAAAAAACACTTTTTTAGAAAAAGTAGCACTTTTTTAGTAAAATAGTACTTTTTTAGAAAGGGAAAAACATACTTTTTTATAAAAAAAGTATTTATTTAAAAAAATGGTCCTTTTTTCTTAAAAAGTATTATTTAAGATAATATAGTACTTTTTAGAAAAAACTTTTCTACATTTCTAAAAAGTAGTTTTTTGATTAAAAAGTACTTTTTTCTAAAAAGTACTATATTTGCTTAAATAATAATTTTTAGGAAAAAAGTATCATTTTGTCTAAATAAGTACTTTTTTCCTAAAAAAGTACGGTTTTTCTTTTTTCTAAAAGAGTACTATTTTTTAAGAATGTACTATTTTTTTCTAAAAAAAAGTACTATTTTTTCTAAAAAAGTACTATTTTTTCTAAAAAAAAGTACGGTTTTTTTCTAGAAAAGTACTATTTTTTCTAAAAAAGTACTATTTTTTTTAAGAATCCACTATTTTTTCTTAAAAAAAAGTAATATTTATTCTAAAAAAGTACTATTTTTTCTAAAAAAGGACTATTTTTTCTTAAAAAGTTCTATTTTTTTTAAGAATGTACTATTTTTTCTTTTCACATGTGTCGACCATAATGTGCCCTAATTTTATATCTAAAAAAATTGGCATTCCCGAATACTGCCGAAACGACAAAAAATCCAAAAGCACATTTGGCGCTCTTGGCTAGTGGAACAAATACCCGAAAGGGCCCCTAAATTCCAGTATCTAGAAAAAACAAAGTATCGCGAAACATATCAAAATATATTTTCATCCAAAAAATATATGCCGCCCTTTTAATTTTCAACATGCAGAAATTTAGGGACCAAATAGGGTCTTGAGAATTTTAAAAACTGCGTATCTAAAAAACTTTACCTCTGAGAGCTTTTGGGTGTTTGGCGGTGGAATTCTAAGAGCCAAGAGCTACACAAATGATGTTGTATTTTTTTGTCGTGTCGGCAGTATTTAGCGAGTTATGCTCATTTTAAAATTTTAGGGAATGTTAATTTATTAGATTCAAAATTAGGGATTGCCTGTTGGAGTCAACACAGGTGAAGAGTGTTGGCGATACTTAGGGAGAAAAAATGGCTTGGTCACAGACTAAATACAGACTCGACAGTAGAGTCACAGACTAAGAGAATAATCACAATTGAAGCGGGAAGCGGAAATACGCAATTCTCCTCATAAAAATAGAATTGAATCTAGTTTGGCGGAAAAACGCGGCGGAATTTTGTTGTCATATAAAACGTATGTGAACAGTTGCGGAAAAACGCTTCCCGCACCAATTGCGATTATTCTCTAATACAGACTTGACATAAGTGACAGATGTCAAAAAAGTAGTCTTGAACCAAGGTAGATTTATAAAGGTAATATTTTAATGACGTAAATGAAAACAATTTTCTTTCAAAATCATTTTAGTCGGCCAAAACGACTTAAAAAATCCGTACACACATTAACCAATTTAAACGCTTTTTAAGCCTTTACAATTTTAGAAATAACAAAGTTATAAAAAAATATTGAAACCCAAATGAAATCCTTATAATTTCCAAGACACAAATTAAAAAAAATTTTAATATTTTTAAGCATAAATTGTGTAGTGTGAACTGAAGTCATTTATGCCGAAAAAAATATTTTTATTTCGTTTTGAAAATTCGTAAATATTATTGTTTTAAAATTTGTCAAAAAACTTACTATGGAGGAAAAGTTAGGTCACAGACTAATACAGACTCGACAAATATGACAGGTGTCAAAAAAGTATTTTTTAACCATATGGTTAATGTTTTCAAATTATTCTACGAATTAGGTTAGAAAGAGAAAACTGATATAACGCGCCATAAGAAAAATGGATGCCAGATCGGTTTTTGTTGTTTCACTCACTCCTAAGTCGTAGAAAGTGTTGCCATGTTAGCGTAAAACGGACTAAAAACCGCTGTGTTTTCTCCTAAAATCGCTTAGTTTTTCCCCATTTTTTCTTGTAAAACTCTACTGTCGAGTCTGTATTTAGTCTGTGGTTAGGTTATTGGATAATACCATAGAGAAACATAGAGGCGAAGGCCTCTATGTTTCTCTATAGAAACATTGAGTTGTCAAAGTACAACTTGTTTACATGTATTTGTTGACAAAGTACGACTTGTAAACATGTATTGTGTGGTGAATTCACATCGACAACGTACGTGTGAGAAATTAGAAAAAGATAGCAATATTGTTTTTTCTTTCACCTTCGCCTCTATGTTTCTCTATGGATAATACCTTTTATAAATGTACCTTGTCTTGAACCATATGGTTAATGTTTTCAAATTATTCTACGAATTAGGTAAGAAAGAGAAAGCTAATATAACGCGCCATTAGAAAAATGGATGTCAGATCGGTTTTTGTTGTTTCACTCACTCCTAAGTCGTAGAAAGTGTTGCCATGTTAGCGTAAAACGGACTAAAAACCGCTGTGTTTTCTCCTAAAATCGCTTAGTTTTTCCTTTCCTTTCTACTGTCGAGTCTGTTTATAGTCTGTGGTAGAGTTTTATAAGAAAAAATGGGGAAAAACTAAGCGATTTTAGGAGAAAACACAGCGGTTTTTAGTCCGTTTTACGCTAACATGACAACACTTTCTACGACTTAGGAGTGAGTGAAACAACAAAAACCGATCTGGCATGCATTTTTCTTATGTCGCGTTATATCAGTTTTCTCTTTCTAACCTAATTCGTAGAATAATTTGAAAATATTAACCATATGGTTTAAGAATACTTTTTTGACACCTGTCACTTATGTCGAGTCTGTATTAGTCTGTGGCTTGGTTTTGCTCTATCTTGATTAGTTTTCGAGATTTTGCCATTTTAAACCTTTCTTACCTTCAAAAGTCAGAAAATATCTGGAAATCCAGAAAAAAGTTGTATAATTAAAAAAAAATAAATTAAAAAAAAAAAAAATAAATTAAAAAAAAAAAAAATAGAAAAGTTTACCAACAATTAAAAAAAATTAAAAATATCAGTTTAATTAAAAAATTTAAGAAAATCAGATTAAGAAAAGTTCAGAAAAAATTAAAGAAATTTAAAAATTAAAAAAATTTTACCAACGTTTGTACAGCGTAATTTTGATTCGGCAGAGCCGAATATTGCATTTTTACTTATTTAGGGTTGTATTAAAATAAAATAAGTTGAAATGTTAATATTTTAATTCCATTTTTATTTATTTTTAAATAATATTTTATATACGTAAATTTAAATGGTATATGCACATTGTAAAAGTAAAATAGATAAAAAGTAAAATACATAACGTTTGCTTATTTTTGGTATGACCCAAAGACCATTTACTTTGTTTTGAGAAAAACGATAAAGAAACTTCTCATCAACTTTATTAAAAATCTGCACGATAGATTTGTTTTTTACTTTTGGTATCGATTGCATAAAATGTTTTAAGAAAAAATATAAATTTTTATACGTTTTTGCACAAGATATAAAAAGTTATTATTATTTTAACAAAAAAAGACTTGGTCGCGTTTTGCTCCATATCCCGTTTAAATGAATATTTTCTTAAAAAAATTTAATTTTCTTTCACGTGGGTCAAAGTCAACCTGACTTTACCTTATTAAATTATCTTTAATTTTGGCTATAATTAGCAAAGTTGGGGCTGGATATCTTTTAATTTTTACGAAAAATTCATTCCGGATGAAAATAAAGTGCATAACAATCATAAACAATTGATTCCTAATTCCATTTGGCAAATGGTTTGTGGGTCACACCAATAACCAAGCGTCAATTTTTAGTTTGTTTTGATATGCACCCTTTCAACGTTATATGCATCAAAACAAAAGTAGAGAAAAATATTTTAACTTTTAGGTGTTAAATTTGATGCATGTGCAGAAAATTTGCGTATGCAGCAATCCAATGTTAAGGCAATGTTAATATTGGGGATATGAAGCAAAGTTAGGACAGAATATCTTCTAATTTATACGATATACAAAAAAATAGATTATGTATTTGGAAAGAGGACATATTAATCATATACAATTGATTCCTAACTCCATTTTCCAAAAATGGTCTTTGGGGCATACCAAAAATAAACAAACGAAAAGTAATTTTTATAATTAGGGATTTACTTTACTACACTTAAAAAATGTTAGTTTTTTTGTTTATTTCCCAGCAAAACTTTTCGAAGTCATTCAAAAATAACTAGTTCTAGAAGTACTTCAAACCTTAACACTACCTAAGAAAATAATTTCTGCATTGTTTTAATTTATTTTTAAAGATATTTTTTTTTTGTTCTAGTTTCCGAAAACTAGATAATTGTTAAAATTATCGTGTGTGAACACTCAAGTTTTAAAATTGAAAATATGAGGTTTCAACGGGGTTTCGAGGTAAGTGTGAATGTACTATTACTTTCGAAAAAATAAGTAACTACACTGTACAACAATTTTAAATTTAAAATACGAAATACGGGCAAAAAATTTTATGGCGAGCATTTTTGTAAAACATTTCATCCCTGCTCTGCCTTATGTCGCCCAATTAAAATCGGTTTAGTGGTTCAGAGTGATTCAGTGTTTAAAAATACACTTAATACATTTAAAATTCTTTGGTAAACCACAAAAGTATTTTATACAGTGTTTTTGAAACTCCAAAAAATTTTAAATTAAAAAAAAAAAAAATATACTCAATTTTTTTTTAACAAAAATCTTATCTCTAAAAATTATTCAAATGTTAAATTTTGTACTTGTTTTTTTTTTTTGTTAAATTTTAATTAAATAAAATCTTTTTAGTTAATTTTTTTTTATTTATTTTTTCAATTTATGGTTAATTTTAATTTATTAAGATTCTTCAATATTTGATTCTGAATTTAACTTTTCATACTCTCTAATAATAGAATCTCGACTTGCTAAAATATTATGTATTTGTGTTCTACTACATTTAAATTTACGAGACAATGCATAAGAACCGAGTCCAGTGTCCGAACCTCTTATTACACATATACGATCATAAATATTTAATATATTCCAACTTTCTTTACCATATGGTTTTGAAATCGGCGTAATATTTTCTTCTTCTAGTTCTTCATTATTTGATTCTGAATTTAGCTTTTCATATTCTTTAATTATAGAATCTCGACTTGCTAAAATATTTAATATTTGTGTTCTACTACATTTATATTTACGGGATATTGCAAAAGAACCAAGTCCAGTATCAGAATCTTTTATAACACCTATACGATCATCAATATTTAGTACATTCCATTCTTTACATTGTTGTTTTGACTCCGAATTCGATTCTGAATTTAAATTGTTATTTTCTTTAATAAAAGATTTACGCATTGATAAAATATTTGCTATTTGCTGTCTACTACATTTAAATATACACGACAATTTAGAAGGTAAGATTCCAACATCAAAAGCTTTTATTACACTGACGCGATCATCAAAACTTAGTTTATGTCTAATATTTTTTTGCTTTTGTGTTTCAGAATTTTTTTCATTTTGTGGTATTGATTTCGGCTTAATTTCTTCTATATATTGTTTCAGTATTGAATGACGATTTCTTAAGATATTTTCAATTTCAAACTTACTGCACTTAAACATACTTTGTAAATTATTAACTTTGAGTTTATTTCTAGTGTGCTTATTAATAAGTTTTACACGATCTTCTAGATTTAACTGATTTTGATTTTTTGGTGGTGTTATAGTTGTATTAGTTTCGATTTCTTCAAATTCTTTGTTATCGGATATATCAGTGTAATCATCACTATCATAATCTAGTGATATATCAAAATTATTTTCTATACTTGACTCATTTTGATTTTGTAGTTGTGATATTGTAGTTTTTTTGTTTTCTTCGAATGCTTCTTTATTAGATCCAGCAGCATAAATATCACTATCATTACTCAGTGATAAATTAAAATCATTTTCAAGATTTAACTTAGTTTGTAGTTGTGATACGATTTTAATTTTATCAAATTCTTTTTTAATTGATTTACCAGCATAATTATCACTATCATTAGCCAGTGATATATCACAATTATTTTCTAGATTTAACTTAGTTGCATTTTGTAGTAGTGATACTGTGGTTTCTTTGATTTCTTTATTAATTGAATTACCAGCATAATTATCACCATCATTACCCAGTGATATATCAAAATTAGTTTCTAGATTTAACTTAGTTTGATTTTGTAGTTGGGTTACTGTGGTTTCTTCGATTTTGATTTCTTCAAATTCTTCTTCATTGGATATATCAGCATAATTATCACTATCATTAGCCAGTGATGTATCACAATTATTTTCTAGATTTAACTTAGTTTCATTTTGTAGTTGTAATATTGTGGTTTCTTCGATTTCTTCAAATTCTTTATTAATTGATTTACCAGCAGAATTATCACTATCATTATCTAGTGATATATCGAAATTATTTTCTAAATTTAATTGTAGTTGGGTTACAGTAGATTCTTCGATTTTGATTTCTTCAAATTCTTCTTCATTGGATATATCACTATAATTATCCATTGATTTATTACAATTATTTTCTAGATTTAACTTAGTTTGATTTTGTAGTAGTGATACAGCGCTTTTTTCAATTTTTTCAAATTCTTTATTAATTGATTTACCAGCATAATTATCACTATCGTTAGCCAGTGATATATGAGAACTTTTTTCTAGATTTTCATTTTGTAGTTGTGATATTAAGGTTGTAGATTCGATTTCTTTAAATTGTTCTTTATTGGATATATCAGTATAATTACCCGGTGATATATCACAACTATTAACGTTTATATTTAATTTTTCATAATTACAATATGACTTTTTAATGTCTTCAAGAGATTTATATTTATTATCATCAAAAACATTTTTTGATATATCACTAACACATGTAGTTGTAAAAGAGATTTGTTTATTATCATTATAGTTTGATAAATCTCGATTATCATTATCATTTTCCCTCTTTGAAAAATCACAATTTTCATTATAAAATTCCAGTTCAATATTACTACTATCTAAATCTTTAGTAATAATAATTTGTTGATGTGATTCTGGCGAATTATTATTTGTATAAACGTTACCATTATTATCAGATTTGTGTTTATTTTTAGTTAAAAGTTTAGACTTTCTATTATTTACTGATTTATTATAATTTTTCATAATAACATCACGTTTTTTTATTATATTCCTTATTTGCATACTACTGCACTCAAAGATACGTCCCAATTTCTTAAGGCTTTGATGAATACCATAGGCTTTAATCAATTCAACTTGTTTCTGTAAGGATAATACATTTCTTCTGTATACTTTAATCTTATTGGAATTTTTTGAAATTTCCGTTGCTTTGAGTTCTTCAATATTTGAATCTGGATGCATATTTTTATATTCTTTAATTATAGCTTCACGTCTTGATAAAATATTTGAAATTTGTTCATAACTACAATTGAAAATACTGGCCATTCTGGCGATAGCGACGCCTCTAATAGAACATCTTATTACACCTATACGATCGTCTAAACTTAAAACATTACGAACGTAACGTCTGTTTTTTCTACGTGCATTCATTTCATCTGTTAAATGTTGTATACGATCGTCTAAACTTAAAACATTACGAACGTAAGATCTGTTTTTTCTACGTGCATTCATTTCATCTGTTAAATGTTGTTCAATATTTGAGTCAGGATGACACCTTTTATATTTATTAATAATAACATCACGTCTTTTTAATATATTTGATATTTGAGACCTACTACAATTAAATATTTTGGACAATTTAACAAAAGAAAAACCATTATCAGAAGCTCTTAATACATCTATACGATCATTTAAACTAAGTCTATTATTTTTTTTTCCTTTGCCTGATTCTTTTTTTTTCGATTGTTCATTATATAATTTTTTTATTTCATCCCGCTTCATTAAAACATGTTCGATCTGCTGTCGAGACCATTTCTGTATTTTGCATATTTGATCTATATCTAAATTTCGATCTACTGATTTAATTATATGCATTTGTTGATCTAAAGTTAAATTTTTAATGCATCTAGAATTTTGAGGTGTAACTGCTTTAGTGGATGATGGTGATGGTGTTTGCTTAAGGTTTTTTTCATAGTATTGTTTAAGAATTGAATCGCGATGTTTTAATATGTTCCTAACTTGAATTTGACTGCACTTAAACATACGGTGCAGTTGAGAGATTTTAAGTTGTTTTTCATCATATGCCTTGATAAGTTTTACACGATTTTCTAGATCTAATTTATTAACGTAATATCTTATATCAGAAGAAGTGGTTGTACTTTCAAAATCTTCATTCTCTTGTTCTGTAATGAATTTTTCTATATCCGTTTTTCCATTTGTGAATAAATCAGTTTTATGATGTTGTGATATAATGGCAGTACTTTTATTTTCTTCATCCTCATCTGTCATAAACTCCTCCTGATGTTCTTCTTCTTTGGTAGATAAATCAGATTTTTGATGTTGAGATATAGAGGTAGTACTTTTAAAATCATTATCCTCTTCTTGTGTAATGGACTCTTCTTCATCCTCTTTTTCTTTTGTGGATGTATTTTCATTAATTTGATCAATACCATTATTATAATTATTATTTTGATGAATATCAGAGTAATTTTTAGAAATTTTATTAGTTTCTATTTTTTCAATATTTGATTTTGATATTAACTTGTTATATGCCTTAATTATAGAATCACGACTTGATAAAATATTTAATATTTGTTTTCTACTACATTTAAATATACTGGCCAGTTTTTGAGGATTTTTGCCAACGTCAAAAGCTTTTATTACACCTATACGTTCCTCTAAATTTAAAATTTTTCGACTTTTACTAAGTAATGCTGTTATATAATCTTCTAAATGTTCTTCAATAATTGAATCTGGATGTAAGTTTTTATATTCACTAATTATAGTATGACGACTTAATAAAATATTAACTATTGTTGTCCGAGAGCAATTGAACTTATGGGACATTTCGGCAACAGATTTAACACTATCTGCAGCTCTTAATACATCCATGCGGTCCTCTAAACTTATAAGTTTACGTTTTTGGGGAAATGCTTTCATATCATCGTCTGAATATCCTTTTGGTTTTTCTATTAAATATTCTTTATATAAATTTATTATATCATCACGTTTTAATAAAACTTGTTCAATTTGCTCGAGAGAAAATTTTAGCTTTTGGCATATTTGATTTTTATCCAATTTACAATCGAAGGCATTAATTACATCCATTTGTTGCTTTAAAGATAAATTTATTCTGCATGATGTTGATGGTTTTTCCTCGTTTTGTTTTAATATTAAGTCACGATGTTGTAATATATTCCTAACTTGATTTAAACTGCAGTTAAAGATACGATGCAGTTCAAAAATTGTGAGTTGATTTTCATCATATAACTTAATAAGTTTTATACGATCTTTTGGATCTAACTTAAATCTTAATTTATCATCTTTTTGATGTTGTAATATAGTGGTGGTAGAACTTGCAATTTCTTTATCCTCTTCATCGGTTATGAATTCTTCTTCATGCTCTACTTCTTTTAAGGTTATGTCAGCACAATCATTATTATCTTCAATCAGGGTTTTTTCATAGTTTTGTTTATGATATTGTAATAAAGCGGTAGAAGTTTTCAAATGTTCATCTTCTTCTTTTATAAATTCATTTTCATTTAGATTTTTTAGTTGTGATGTAGGTGCAGTAGTTTCAATTTGTTCATCTTCTTGTAAGAATTCTTCTTTAATGTTTATTTCAGCATAATCATAAATATCATCATTATCATTTAATGATATAGCACTATTTTGATTTGATAATTGTGGTATAGTGATTTGTTCATCTTCTTTTATAAATATAGTAGTATAATTATCATTATTTGGTGATATATCAGAAATATTACTAATATCCTCACTCTGTGATAAATCACTATTGTAAATATTTTCACTTAGTTTACATTTATTACTATCGATATTTGATTTTTCCATGCAATCTGTTGTTAAATTATTTTTTTCATTCATATCACTTGATAAATTAATTATTTTCCTAAAACTTCTAACACATTTATCTTTGTGATTATCACTATCTGATAAATTAGACTGTGATTTATTTGGAATATTATTATATTCCTTCATTATAACATTACCAGAAGTTTTAACATTATTTATTTCGCTTTTATAATTATCATCACTATCACCAACTATTAATTTATCATACGGTTCATTTACAAAAGAATTTGTATGTGAATTATCACAAGAACTATCTGAAGGTATTTCTACAGAAACGCTATTATCATTTTTATTCTGTGATATATCATAGTTGTTGATTTGATAATTTTGAACTTGTGATGTTAGCTCGGTATCATTGGCAGTTTTTGTGATATTGAATCTTGCTATATTTAATAAATCTCTGTTATCACTATTATGCTCTTTAGTTTTTAATATTTTGTGCACTTTTTTTGGGTGTTTTATTTTTTTGTCTTTTATTTTTACACCAAAATTGCTATCTGCATCAGTGCCGTTATCATCATCATCATAGACATATTTTTTAGCAATTTGGCTCTCTCGATTTTTAAGGCGGCATGATCTTTTGGCTTTATTGTTATAGGAATTATTACTGTGATTTTTCTAAAATATTAAAAAAAAAAAATAATGATTACACAGTGATACAAATTCGAACTTTCCTGATCGGAATGGGATGAAACCAAAAGCTTATTTTTAGTTCAGCCTAAAGGCTTATTTTTAGTTCAGTGCTAGATTTTTTTTACACGCGTTTAAAGTTGGTGATTTTAAAGCGTTTAAAGTTTTTGTTTGCTAAATATGTCCTACTTTAGGGGGCCCTGATGGTCCCCTTATTGGATATGTGGGGTTCAGCGTTCAAAATTAAGCTCGAAAGTACGTTAGCTGCAATCGGTCCACTATCTACTTACTGAACAGCCAAATTACACTAGTTTACAGAGATTTTGATCCACGACATGTTAAAATAACTCTCTATGTAAAATTTTACACTGAATCCATAAAATCCACTTCAAAGTTTCAAAAGTAGAACAGTTTTCATATTATCGACAATTTTTTAAATTTTCATCATTTTAAAAAGTCGTTTAAAATTTTTTCTATAGGAAAAATGTCTCAGAATCTGAGACTTTTTCTATATAAAAAGTGTCTCAGGATCTTCGACTTTTCTATAGGAAAAATGTCCCAGAATCTGAGACTTTTTCTATAGGAAAAATGTCTCGGAATCTGAGACTTTTTCTAAAGGTAAAATGTCTCAGAATCTGAGACTTTTTTTATAGGAAAAATGTCTCGGAATCTGAGACTTTTTCTAAAGGTAAAATGTCTCAGAATCTGAGACTTTTTCTATAGGTAAAATGTCTCGGAATCTGAGACTTTTTCTATAGGAAAAAGGTCTCGGAATCTGAGACTTTTTCTAAAGGTAAAATGTCTCAGAATCTGAGACTTTTTCTATAGGTAAAATATTTCAGAATCTGAGACTTTTTCTATAGGAAAAATGCTTCAGAATGTGCAACTTTGTATAGCAAAATGTCTAAGAATCTGATACTTTTTCTATGTTAAAATGTCTCAGAATCTGATGCTTTTTCTATAGTAAAATGTCTCAGAATCTAAGACTTTTTCTGTAGTAAAATGTCTCACAATCTGAAAATGTTTCTATAGGATGTTACGCGCGGGTTCATTGAAAATATAAAATTTTCCGTTAAAGATTTGAAAATGCGCAAATGAGGGTTGAAAAGGCATAAGATTAAATTTCGGCTAGCTCTACCATATGTGGCGTGGTTCTTGACCCAGATTCATCGCCGCGTAATCATAGTAATAAATGCCATGCCATGTAAACATGGGCCACTAAAGTTAAATGAGCTTATAAAAGCGCTAATTAAAATGAATGAGTCATATGTCATACTACCAAGTGTAGGGTGACTTGATGTAAGTGTCACAAAGAGTGCAAATTATCTGGCCTCTTGCCCATTGTATGGTAATCATGAACACTCTTATTCATTTTCCGATTACCCCATTACGTTGATTTATCACTGTTTATCATACCTACTCTTACGTTCGCTTTCATTTCTCAATAAGAAAAGGAGTTAGCAATTCATGTTTATAATTTTATGTTTATTTAAATTCAATAATAACAAACATGAAATAAATGGGTCTTAAAAAAAAATGTAATTTTAACATGAGTATTTTAATAGGAAAAAATTTAATGTAGGGTGTAAAAATTATAAAAAAATATAATATAATAATTGTAATATAATAATTTTTAAGAAAAATTATTTATATTTATAAGAGATAACTATACTATTCTACTTTTAATTTCATTTCTACTTACTACCTTATTTCTTATTTTTAACTTAGCCTTAGATTTTTTTTATATAGTTGAATTCTCTCTTCTTCTTTTCTGCATGTCAAACTTCCTTCTCTATTTACTAAGCTTTTTCTCTTCTTTCTATCTTTCTGTTAGCTTTTTCTTTCCTTTTTGTAGTTTTCAAAATAATTTTAATTTGTTGCATTTTAGATTAGCATTTTGCTTTAAGCTGTATTTTTAATGTCTGTTAAAATTGTTAACATTCACTTTAACATTTTAAACAATTTTGTAAATTGTCTGTTTGTTAACATTTTATAATTCATGTTTTTGTGTTTGAAAGTTCTTTTTAGTTATTAAACATATTAAAATGTTTTAGCAAATTTTTCTGTTTGTTAACATTTTATAAATGCTTTTGCTTTTTAAGGGTCTTTTTGTTAACATTTTTATAATAAAAGTTCTTGTAGTTTTAAGGGTTTTAATACGTTAACATTTTAAGAATTAAAGTTTTTGTAAATTTTAACATTGTTGTTGTAGTTTGTAGTGTTCTTAGATTTTTAATTTGTAATTTGTAGTTTTATTGTTTTTTTTTAATGCCACTGAATACATTTTTATTTTTTTGTTTTTTTTTAAAAAAATATATTTGATTATGATCATTGCGATTAACATTGATCATTTAATTTTTTAACGATTTACACAAATATTTATTTGTTAAATTTATGGAAAAAAAATTGGTGTCCCTCATAATTAACTTTATATTTTAAAGTTCTTTTATTTTTTGTTTGGCACGTGTAACAATTAAATAAAACTTTTAGCAAAACATCCCGACTGTTCCATCAATCGACCGCACTTTATAAAAGTCAAACCACATGTGTCATTTTAATTTTCTGCCAATTACTAGGCCACCTACTGGTATAGACATTTATGTGTCCTAACGGTATTTTGAACAGCTCATTTTAAGGAGAACGTATGTACGTAGGAGAATTATAATAAAAGAGAATTGATAACTGATCTCTAAGAAGTTATCGATTATGAAGTGTCAAAGTGGCAACACTAAGAGAAAAAAAGGTGCAAAATTATTTGCAATTTATACACTTAAAAAAAATTTATCGTATTATGAAATATTTTCAAATATTATTTCCATGAACAAATAAATTTAACGGAAAATAAACTACAACAACATATTTTCTAAATTTTCAAATGCTAATTTTGCCGTTACATTCAAATTTTAAATTTTTAACGGAAATTGTAAAATTATGATTTTAAATCCCTAACAAGGAAAAATGTTCAATAATTATAGAAAAAAATATTCAGAATCTAAGACTTTTTCTATAGAAAAAATGTCTCAGAATATAAAACTTTCTATAGAAAATATGTCTCAGAATCTGAGGAAAATTATATATATATATATGTCCTTTATTTATTTAAATATCAATAGAAATACATTTCGGAAAACTACAAATACTTAAATAAAGTTCAGAGTGAACATAGGGCGTCAACGAATTCTCTCCATCTGATTCTATCTCTGGCAATTGTTTTTGTTTGATTCCAGGATACACGAGCTAGTAAACATTCTTGTTTAAGTCATCGAACCCAGGTGTTACGGGGTCTACCTTGGCGGCGCTGTCCTTGAGGGTTCCAATCAAGGGCTGTTCTGGCAATTTCTATTTGTGGTCTTCGCAATATATGACCTATCCACTGAGGAAAATTGTCTCAGTATTTTCAGAATCTGATACTTTTTCTATAGGAAAAATGTCTCAGAATCTAAAATTTAATTTTCAATAGAAAATATGTCTCAGAATCTGAGATTTTTTGTATAAAAAAATGTATCAGAATCTAAAATTTTTCTACAGAAAATATGTCTCAGAATATGAGATTTTTTCTATACAAAAATGTTTCAGAATCTGAGATACTTTTTATAAAAAAAACATCTCAGAACTTATGATTTTTTTTTCTATAGAAAAAATGTCGCAGAATCTAATATTTTTTCTATAAAAAGAAGGTCACATAATTTGAGATTTTTTCTATAGCAAAAATGTCACAGAATCTGATATTTTTTCTATAGAAAAAATGTCTCAGTATCTGAGATTTTTTCTCTAGAAAAAATGTCTCAGAATATTCTTTAAAGATAAACAACAATTGTAATTTACAATTAAAAAAATAGTTTTTACAAATAAAACCATAATAAAATCAATTAACTTTTTTATTTGAGGGTGGAATTATTTATAGTTTGCTTTTTAATAAAATAAAATACATAAACTACCAAAGTTTATGTATAAATATTTATTTTCAAAACTTTATAAAGCTTACAAAGTTTAGTAGGAATATTTCCTAAAAGCATACACTCATAGAAATATCTTAGTAGAAAAATTAGTAAACCCATTGTAGATCAAGTTTTACAGAATTTAACAAAAATCAATGTTGATATTACAAAATTTAATAGTTGAAAAATACATAGTTGGATAAAATTGTATAAAATATAAGTACATGATATGCGCAACACTGTTTTTGCTGATCGCCATTTGTAAATTTTTGTTGTCTTGTAAAGAAGGGATGTTTCTCAAAAGAAATCTTTTGTATTAAAAAAATATTTGGTGAGTAATTAAATATATTTGTTATTTAATTCATTAATAAAGCAATTTTTTATTTTATTTTTAGCAATTTGTGATTTGGAATCTTTCTAAAAACTCTAGAAGCTAATCACGTAAAGTGATTGCCGACAGCAAAACAACAGCGAAATACATCACAGTCCAAGGAAACAAAAAAATATCATCTAAAAACAAAATTAGTTTATGTGAAAATAATGAATTAATGAAAACCACGAAAAAATATTGTGAAAATATTCAATTAAATAAAAAAACATTTACAACACAAATAAGAATTTCATTTTAATAAATAAAATTGCATGAATATACAAAACAAAACGAGTATGATTAACAAAAATACGAATAGAACCAACAAAAATACGAGTTAATCAGATTTTACAAATACTGACAACAATTAATGTTGAAATCAACATAAATATTTGTAGGGTCAAAATCAACAATGATTTCTGTTGAATTTACTACGATTTTCTTTGGGAATACAATGATTTTTGGTTGAGTGTAGTTAATTTTTCGAACATATAATTTTTTTTAAATCACCTTGGCTTTTTCGTAATATTGTCTAAAAAAGTTATTAGAGTCCGACCGAATATTCGGTTTCGGCCGAATAATAGGGTTTCGGCCTCTATTCGGTATTCGGCAAAATTTTGGCCGAATATTAGCCGAAACCGAAACTTTTTGGTATTTTAAAAAATATGTAAAAAAGTCGGTGAATTTTTTGATTTCGTATTTCATTACACTTGTTTCAGTTCAATTGATGAAAATGTTACAAGTTTATGCAGTAAATGTAAAACTGTTTCAGTTCAAAAATTATTTTCTCCTAATCTGCAAATGAAATGTACAATTTTTTTGTAAGTTTTTTAAAAAACATATTTTTTTTCAAAAATATAACAATTTCTATGGTTTAAAAGCATTATATGCTGTATATTAATCTTTAACAACTTTTTAATAATTTTATTCATGCCAGACGGTAATTTTTTAAAGTTTCGGTTCGGTTTCGGCCGAATATTACTTTTTCAGCCGAATATTCGGTTCGGCCTCGAAAACTGGTTTCGGTCGGACTCTAAAAGTTATACTATGTTTTTAGGTAATATTACCTTGATTTTTTTTGTGTATAAATTAAAGTTGTTATTATTCGACCTTTCCAATTTAAATAAATAAAAATTCTTCGAGCTCGAGGCCAGTTTTTCCTTGTAAATAAATATTCTTTTATTCCATTCCAATATTTCGATTCTCTTTGAGAATCATCATCAGGGGATTTAGTGAATTTTTATGCACATAAAAACTTAAAAATATGTTTTGAAGGTTTCGACATCTAAAACTGCACTGATTAAACACTTTATAAAAATTACAATAAACTACTAAAACTAAAATATTTCCGGAACAAATTGATGGATTGATGGAAAATGCCTACTTTCATTTGCTTTGGTTTCATTCCATTCCGATTTTGGTTGTTGCACTGTGTATTTATACAAACGAGAGAATGAACAGAATCATAACGACATTATTCTCAAAAGCATACATGGGACTATTTAAATAAATGGACTAATGAATTGACGATTTCATTGGCATTATATTGAAACTAATGCCAATGAAATTTTTAGCATTGGCATTGTTTCAATCAATGCCAATGACCGTTAAGGAATTAGTAGCATTTGTAATGCCAATTAAGTAAAATTTCATTGGCATTAATAAATGCCTTAATGAAAACAAACACGCAAAAAAAAAATCTGTGTCAGATTGAGCAATCCTACTTGGTAAAATTTTTTTCATACCAAAAAAAAATTTTCAACAAATGTTTGCTAATACCCTATTCACACGTACAGTTTTAAATCGTTTTTAGCAGCAATATTTTTAGCACTTTCTTTATTCTATTACAGTATATTGACAGAAAATGCTAAAAATAATTGCTAAAAACGATTTAGAACTGTAAGTGTGAATAGGGTATAAAATTATGCTTGTCGATGTTAAAGTAACATAATTAATTTTTTATGTAAAATAACCAAGTAACTTTCACAATAACGCAAATTACTTGCACAAAAATTTATCGAAAGAAAACAACAAAAAAAAAAACAAATACAAACCGCCATTTTCATTTTGTATTTTTGTGTGCGTGGTTCGTTTAATTTTTTGTGTTATAAAAACGTAAAAAGAATTGATAAATAAAATTAAAATAAATTAATAAATAAAAATAAATAATTAGTTTTTTAAAAGATAAATAAATGTAAGATAAAAGAATGCTAAAGTTAATTTTGCTGTCATAACTTAAACCACCATTAATTTAGCAAAACCAATGGAGTCCCAGACGTATGTTTCGATGAATTACAAATGAATCACTACAATAAAGAGCGGAGGCACCAGTCCTGCCTTTTAGTTATAAAATTAAAACCTAAAAACGCAAAGCCAAGGGCACAGACTAATACAGACTCGACATAAGTGACAGGTGTCAAAAAAGTATTCTTGAACCATATGGTTAATTTTTTTCAAATTATTCTACGAACACTGTTGCCAACTATTTTTAACCAAAAACCTCTAAATTTCACGAAAAAAGCGCTAGAAACCGCCAAAAATTAATTTAGCGGGGAAAATTAAAAAATTTCCCGCTAAATTACAAAAAAAAGCGCTGAAAACCGAAAAACTTGGCATTTTTGATTGACAAAAAAGAAAAATTTAAAAAAAAAACCTCCAAATTATTTTTTCTACGAAAATTTACTTTTCATTAAAAATGCGCAAGAAGCGGTCGAAAAAATTTTAGCGGGAAAATACAAAATTCTCACGCTAAATTAAAAAAAAAGCGCTAAAATTAGACAAACTTGGCGTTTTCGATTGAAAAATTGGAAAAAAACCTCTAAATTTGTCCCACTAAATCCAAATAAAAAGCGCTAGATTTTCCCGCTAAAGCACCGTTCCCGCTAAACCCAATTTTTCCCCGCTAAATCCAAACAAAAAGCGCTAGATTTAGCGGGAAAACCTCCAACTTGGCAACAGTGTCTACGAATTAGGTTAGAAAGAGAAAGCTGATATAACGCGCCATAAAAAAAATGGATGCCAGATCGGGTTTTGTTGTTTCACTCACTCCTAAGTCGTAGAAAGTGTTGCCATGCTAGCGTAAAACGGACTAAAAACCGCTGTGTTTTCTCCTAAAATCGCTTAGTTTTTCCCCCATTTTTTCTTATAAAACTCTACTGTCGAGTCTGTATTTAGTCTGTGCCAAGGGAGTCCAGACCTGTTTTTATGAGTTACAAATGGAATGACAAAGTTAGTGTTCCTCCATACCAAGAGACCAATAATTTTTTACATAAGTTTTGGCTAAATTACAAGAACTTCGGCTGTTGAGTTTACTGGCATGGCTTTTTATTTTTTTCGTAATCATCGCTAACAGGGCTATTTTCAATTTTTTTTATTTTTTTTTTTTTGGACCAACGCCAGTAAACTCAACTTGTTCCAAAACTTCTTCGTCGGTTGTAGTTTTAGCATATTTTTGGTTAAATTATGCCAGATTTTTGCTCACTCCGACACAGATTTTTTTTTGCGTGTACTAATGAAGAGGGAAGGAATTTTGCATAGAGAAACATAGAGGCGAAGGCGTCAAAAATTGAGTTGTCAAAGTACAACTTGTTTAAATGTATTTGTTGACAAAGTACGACTTGTAAACATGTATTGTGTGGTGAATTCACATCGACAACGTACGTGTGAGAAATTAGAAAAAGATAGCAATATTGTTTTTTCTTTCACCTTCGCCTCTATGCATAGAGAAACATAGAGGCGAAGGTGAAAGAAAAAACAATATTGCTATCTTTTTCTAATTTCTCACACGTACGTTGTCGATGTGAATTCACCACACAATACATGTTTACAAGTCGTACTTTGTCAACAAATACATTTAAACAAGTTGTACTTTGACAACTCAATTTTTGACGCCTTCGCCTCTATGTTTCTCTATGCCTCTATGTTTCTCTATGGAATTTTGTTATAACAAAATTTAAATTTTGGCGATTTATAACACTCAACTTGGCGATGAACGTTAAAACAAATTGACAGCACTGTCAGAGAAGGGATTGTTTGCACTTCTTCTTTGAGTTCTGTTCGTAACAACCATGTATCATTTTTTTTTTTTTATAATGTCGAATTTTAGAATATACTGAACATTTTTATATGTATTTGAATAAGATTTGCAAGAAATTAATTTTCTACTTACCGCATCCATTTTATTTACTACATTCGCTGATTTTTTACTTTAAAAAGCAATAATTACAAGGAAAATAGTATAAAATCGTTTCACTTTTTTTAGCTGATGTCTTCGCTTGCTACAACTGGTGGTGAAAACCATCTGTGGTGAAAACAATTTACTCTTTGCACTGTTGCCAAGTTGGAGGTTTTCCCGCTAAATCTAGCGCTTTTTGTTTGGATTTAGCGGGTGAAAATTGGTTTTAGCGGGAACGGAGCTTTAGCGGGAAAATCTAGCGCTTTTTGTTTGGATTTAGTTTAGTGTTTGGGGTCCGGGAATTCCCGGGTCGGATTTCCCGGGAAAAGACTAACGGGAATTCCCGGGAATTTTTTAAATTTTTCCCGGGAAATACGGGAATTTTATAAAATAATCCATTTTATATAAAAAAACGTTTATTTTAATTTAATTTTTAATATTTTTTACATACAGGTACAATAACATTTGTTATTTTTTGTAGTTTCTGTATTTGGAAGAACAGTGCAAATATATATTCATAGGAAAACTGACCAAGTGTAAAAAGTATCACAATATCATGAAAAAACTTAAAAAGTCAAAAAATATACGTCGGTTAATGATAATTTTGCTAAGACTGTCAAAAAAATATAAAAATTTTGAACCTACAATTTAAATTTCCAGAACAAATATTAAAAGTGCTGCCAACTATATTAGTTTTTGCTCGAATAACGCAGTTTTAACGTTTTTCGCGATTTTTAGCTATTTTTTGCGATTTTTTGTGGGGGAAAAAGTTGCAATATTTTTTATGTTTTGTTTTATTGTATTTCAGGATTTTTAACTTTTATTTTTTGATTTTTTAATGTTTTAATTACTTGTTTATCTGTAATAAAACTGTTTTTAATAAAAAGTTGGTCAAGTTTTAATGTTTTTTATGATTTATATTAATAATGAAAATTTCCCGGGATTCCCGAGAATCCCGGGAAATAAATTATTTTTTTCCCGTTTCCCGGGAAATTGAAAAGTCCGAGAATTCCCAAACACTAATTTAGTTGGAAAAATTTAGAGGTTTTTTTTCCAATTTTTCTTTTTTTCAATCGAAAACGCCAAGTTTGTCGAATTTTAGCGCTTTTTTTTAACTTAGAGGGAAAATTTTATATTTTCACGCTAAATTTTTTCCGGCGGTTTCTTGCGCGTTTTTAGTGAAAAGTCAATTTTCGTAGGAAAAATAATTTGGAGGTTTTTTTTTATTTTTCTTTTTTGTCAAACAAAAATGACAAGTTTTTCGGTTTTCAGCGCTTTTTTTCGTAGTTTAGCGGAAGAATTTTAAATTTTCCCCGCTAAATTTATTTTTGGCGGTTTCTAGCGCTTTTTTAGTGAAATTTAGAGGTTTTTGGTTAAAAATAGTTGGCAACAGTGCGTTTTGTGTAGTTCCCATAAACGCTGCCAGATTATTTTACCGTTTCCCCCTAAAAAAAAAACAAAATATCGCCAAACTCAATAGGGCTAGATCCAACCGAACGTTCGGGCACAGACTATATACAGACTCGACAGTAGAGTTTTATAAGAAAAAATGGGGGGAAACTAAGCGATTTTAGGAGAAAACACAGCGGTCTTTGGTCCGTTTTACGCTAACATGGCAACACTTTCTGCGACGTAGGAGTGAGTGAAACAGCAAAAACCGATCTGGCATCTATTTTTCTAATGGCGCGTTATATCAGCTTTCTCTTTCTAACCTAATTCGTAGAATAATTTGAAAAAATTAACCATATGGTTAAAGAATACTTTTTTGACACCTGTCACTTATGTCGAGTCTGTATTAGTCTGTGGTTCGGGCACAGACTAATACAGACTCGACAAATATGACAGGTGTCAAAAAAGTATTTTTTAACCATATGGTTAATGTTTTCAAATTATTCTACGAATTAGGTTAGAAAGAGAAAACTGATATAACGCGCCATAAGAAAAATGGATGCCAGATCGGTTTTTGTTGTCTCACTCACTCCTAAGTCGTAGAAAGTGTTGCCATGTTAGCGTAAAACGGACTAAAAACCGCTGTGTTTTCTCCTAAAGTCGCTTAGTTTTTCCCCATTTTTTCTAATAAAACTCTACCACAGACTAAATACAGACTCGACAGTAGAGTTTTATAAGAAAAAATGGGGAAAAAGTAAGCGATTTTAGGAGAAAACACAGCGGTTTTTAGTCCGTTTTACGCTAACATGGCAACACTTTCTACGACTTAGGAGTGAATGAAACAACAAAAACCGATCTGGCATCCATTTTTCTAATGGCGCGTTATATTAGCTTTCTCTTTCTAACCTAATTCGTAGAATAATTTGAAAACATTAACCATATGGTTCAAGACTACTTTTTTGACATCTGTCACTTATGTCGAGTCTGTATTAGTCTGTGACTCTACTGTCGAGTCTGTTTATAGTCTGTGGTTCGGGCACAGACTAAATACAGACTCGACAGTAGAGTTTTATAAGAAAAAATGGGGAAAAACTAAGCGATTTTAGGAGAAAACACAGCGGTTTTTAGTCCGTTTTACGCTAACATGGCAACACTTTCTACGACTTAGGAGTGAGTGAAACAACAAAAACCGATCTGGCATCCATTTTTCTAATGGCGCGTTATATTAGCTTTCTCTTTCTAACCTAATTCGTAGAATAATTTGAAAACAATTTTAGAATAATTTAAAAACAATTTAAAATTTTCACACAATAAATCCATATTAATATAATAAATGTTGTGTAGGATTTAATTTACCGCCGACCAACTGACCCTTTTTGTACAAATTTCTCCAGTGACTGCTGCTACGCTTCTTCTTGAAGTGAAGGATCCGCTATAGCTTCACGAATTTATTTAAAAGCATCCTGTAAAAATAGAAATCATTACAAAATTAATTTTTAATTTAAAAACCTGATAAACTCAATTGGTCTCTTGGTTTGGAAGAACAGTTACTTTGTGATTCCATTTGTAAGTCATCAAAACAGGTCTGGACTCCATTTGCTTTGCTATATAAATGAGTTTTTAGGTTTTAATTTTATAACTAACATAAGGACGCTCTTTATTGTAGTAAAGGATTTGCCATAGCTTCATAAATTTATTTAGCAGTACCCTGTAAAAAAAGAAAACTATTACCAAACACTAATTTTTAACTAAAAATCTATTAAACCTTATTGATGTCTTCGGAATAGGGGCAAACTCACTTTATCATTCCATTTGTGATTCATCGAAACATACGTCTGGCACTCCATTGGTTTTGCTAAATGAATGGTGTTTTAAGTTATGACAGCAAAATTAACTTTAGCATTTTTTTATCTTACATTTATTTATCTTTTAAAAAACTAATTATTTACTTTTATTTATTAATTTATTTTAATTTTATTTATCAATAATAAAATAAAAAAAAATAACGCACACAAAAATGCAAAATGAAAATGGCGGTCTGTATTTGTTTTTTTTTTTGTTGTTTTCTGCCGATAAATTTTTGTGCAAATAATTTGCGTTATTGTGCAAGCTTGGTTATTTTACATAAAAAACTAATTATGTTACTTTAACATCGACAAGCATAATTTTAGCAAAAATTTGGTAAACATTTTTTTTGGTATGAAAAAAATTTTACCAAGTAGGATTGCTCAATCTGACAGCTTTTTTTTAAATTAAACAGTACACGCAAAAAAATATTTTACCAAGCGCTTGGGAGGAATCACATTAAACAAGATTTTTGCGTATATTATGCGAGAACTAATAATATTTTACCAAGCGCTTGCATAATTATACCTAACTTTGCAAACGTTTCAAGAAATTTCCCATGACCTTGCATAATTTTACTAACTTTAAGATAAAACAAGCAAACGCTTGGTAAAATGTTATAAGTTTTTGCATAATATACGAAAAAATATTGTTTAACATGATTCCTCCCAAGCGCTTGGCAAAATATTTTTTTGCGTGTACTTTTTATAAAAACGCAGTAAATGTGCTGTATAAAACAGCATGAATGGCAACCCTAGTTAATTTTATAACGGTATTTGTATTCGGACGCGTTTGTTTTATTAGTAGTGCGTTAAATTTAGAAAAAAATAGTTAATAGTGTTTAAAAATTTATTAAAATTAATAAAAAGTGAAATTGAATATAAAAAATATAATTTAAAAGTGTTTTTAAAGAAAATAGACTGCGGAAAATAATTAAAACTGGCTTGGAAAACAAGCGTCATGACCTGCTTTTGGTCAGATAAAAAAACTATTTAAAAACTAAAAAAAAACTATTTCCGCAAAAAGTGTTTATTTTGTAAAAATATTTTTTATATTTTTATTAATCCGTGTATGTGTGTGTTATGTAGAAGCCATTTTTTTTTAATTGTGCGTGATCGTTCATGTTATCGTTGTTTTAATAAAAAATTGCAAATGTCGCGTGAAAAAATCCGTTTAATTTTCATTCGGGAAGTGTCGTTGGAAATAAATAGGGATCGCCGTAAATTCCCAAATTTCAATAAAATGTGTTTGTGAATTTTGTTTCTTAATGCATATTAGAAATCCATTGAAAAGTTTAAATGCGCCTAAACCTCAGGTAAGTCTTAATATTTAAGTATTTGTTATATAAATCTTTATAAAAAATATCTTTCGACATTAGAGCAAAGTAAACTTTAATGAAAAGTCTCTAGTTTAGTGGCATAACACAAAACTTATAAAAATTAATATCATTGATATATCTCATCAAGCATATTCCAACAAAACGAAAATCAAGGATCGTCAAAAAATATTTCATAAGATATATCGCTTTAAAGTAAAAAGCGAAATCGTTTATATCCCGGCTTGTAATGGTACGATCGGGATTAATAGGATACCGTTGGCTGCCAATAATGTCAAATCTGTTTACACTGATAGTACATAACCTCTTACAGTGTCTCAAACTAAAGAGTTGGAGGTCAAAAAATGCGGATTTCTTTTACTGAATTTAAAAAATTTCATTTTTTGTTTAGGTTATTGGGAAAACTAGATGATCACTAAATAAAATTTACTGGATAATGTTTTGAACTTGGAAAAAATCGACTTAGAAATATTGGAACTCATTAAGAATACCGAACTTGCTTAAAATTTAGCCAAAATTTATGTCATGTTACACATTGTTGGAAAGGTATTTAATTCACCTTTTAAATGATACCATATTCGTCTCGATCGGACTTTGTCAGATATCTGTATGTTTTCACAAATCAATAAAATTTTAACAAAAATCCTGGAAAAAAATAGAAGTTACAACTTTGACCCTTAATATCTCAGTATGTTTTAGATTTACAGCGCCGTTTTTCGGCGCAAATGAAAGTTTGAGGTCTTCGCTACAAGCCTATAAAGACAAAAAAATGGTTATATACGTGCAATTTTAAGATATTAAGCATTTTGTAAAAAAAATCCAGTTAAAATTTTTACACCCTACACCACTCTGTGGTACAGGGTATAATGAGTTTGTGCTAATGCTTGTAACTACCCGAAATATTTGTCCTAGACCTACCGATCGACTCAGAATTACTTTTTGAGTCGATTTGGCTATGTCCGTCCGTCCGTTTGTCTGTCCATCTATCGGTTTAAGCACGATACAGGTCGCAATTTTCAATCAATTGACTTGAAATTTGAAACTTAAGCTTTTTTGGCACAAGGACGAAGCCTATTGAAATTGGAAAAAATCGGTCCATGTTAAGACCTAGCCCCCATACAAACGCCCCTTTGAATTTTGCTTAAATGCCTCTAATAACCGTATTAAAAAAATTCCACTAAAGTTTGAGGTCTTCGCTACAAGCCTATAAAGACAAAAAAATGGTTATATACGTGCGATTTTAAGATATTAAACATTGCGACCTGTATCGTGCTTAAACCGATAGATGTCTGTCCATCTATCGGTTTAAGCACGATACAGGTCGCAATTTTCAATCAATTGACTTGAAATTTGAAACTTAAGCTTTTTTGGCACAAGGACGAAGCCTATTGAAATTGGAAAAAATCGGTCCATGTTAAAACCTAGCCCCCATACAAACGCCCCCTTTGAATTTCGCTTAAATGCCTCTAATAACCGTATTAAAGTATATATCGTTTTGAAATATATCAGGTAATAAAATTTTATATGTACAAACCACCATACCAAATTTTAAAGGAATCGGTTCAGTCCTTCCGGTAGTCCCCATACAAACCACCCTCCCGACATTCACATTATTTCCTCAAAATTCATTAAAATTAAAATATTTGATTAAAATTTGTGTAAAAACGTGTACTTTGGTAATCAAATCAAATCGAAACACATTTGGACAATTTTTGGACTTAGTCCCCCATATAAAAATTTCGATCGATATTCAGTTAAATCGGTCTATTGGCAAAACAAAATAAATCAATTCCACTAAAATTTTATCTGTGTGTGTTTTCTACACTAAATAAAGATCTAACAAAAGATAGGTCCAATCGGTCCATGTTTGGACATGTGGCCCATTGTCCGGAAAACACTGGTGTAGGGTATCATATTTTTTTAGGTCAGAGCTAGATTTTTTTTACACGCATTTAAAGTTGGTGATTTTAAAGCATTTAAAGTTTTTGTGTACTAAACGTGTCCAACTTTAAAGACCCCTGGTGGTGCTCTTATTGGACATGTAGGGTCCAGTTTCCAAACTTAAGCTCAAAATTACTTCAGCTATGACTGGTATGAATTTTGCTGCAATCGGTCCAGTACCTATTTACTGAATAGCCAAATTATTAAAATAAACCATGTACACCGTTGCGTATGATTTTTATTTAACGGCAATTATTAATATAAATCACTGGACACCGTTGCGTATGATTGTTATTTAAAGGCAATTACAATATTAATCATTCGCCACTAATACAGTTTTCAAGCATTTATTATTGTAATTATAATAAAAGTGCACTAACTTCAAATGCGTGTAAAACAAAATCTAGCTCTGAACTAGAAAAAAGCCTTGAGGGGTTTGTTATGGAATATGTCAACTTTCATTTGCTTTTGGTTTCATCCCATTCCGATTTTGGGTGTTGCACTGTGTTATTATAATAAGGTCTTTAATTATCTTTTCTAATGATACCATAACCGTCTTGATCGGATAAGTATTTTTTGAAATATTTAAGAAAAACAACTTTAACTTTAAACCTCGCCCCTCCCAACGGGGTACGTCCCCACGGGTTTGAACACCACTCTCGAAATCTAACAGTCCAAGGATTAAGGTCATATATATTTTTTTTTAATTTAAACAAAGTTCGGTAGTATTTAGTAGTAATTATTAATATTGTAGAGGTCGACCAATAAAAGATTTAAAAATACTCGAATTGGACGGACTTTTTGATCTTCTGAAAATATAGCTCAAATTGAATATAGTTTATCGATATATCATGGCTGCATTATTTTTTAATTGAATAAAATACAACATCCGAAAGCCAATATTAAACATAAACCGGATGATATATGTCTGAAAGTAGATATTAAATGGAGTAAAACTGCATTTAGAGTTTTTCATTTCGTGATCCTGCTTCCTTTTAAAATGACATCAAAGTTTTAAAGGATACATTTTGTAAAATATTTTTGAAATATTTGTACTTGTCCCAGACTGACACTGGTGATGGCAAATGAAAGACGAGGATCTCTCCTAATTTTCCACTATTATTTTACCATATATCAGGATAAAATAATGTGAATAAAGTCATTTGGAAACTTTATCAAAATATTTTATTAAAAAGTTTGAATGATATTGAAGGATACATTTTTGGAAGGACGTAACTTACCTCCTTTTTCCTGAATTGTTAAAAATAATAAAATAGAAAAATTAAGGGAGATTCTCCTCTTTCATTTGCTATCACTAGTGGTATCCTAGGATAAGCACAAATATTAAAAAAAATATTTTATAAAATTTAATCCCCCAAAACTTTGAAGTACTTTTGAAAGGAAACAGGATCACGAAAAGAAAAACTGTAAATGCAGTTTTACTACATGTAGTCTTTAGTTTCAAACGTATATTATCCAGTTCGTGTTAAACGATTTATTTTTAATTTTTGTCGGTAGGTGATATCAATTAAAAGTATTTATTCTTTTTTAAAAACTAATGAATAACACAGTTCAACAAGAAAATGCGTATTGGATTCTTGTTAGTGATTTGGATAGCGTCTGTTGCGCTGATTCCAAATCCGTAGCCCAAATTTGTCTATCACGTCAGGATTTTGAGTAATTAGCGGTTAAAGTGCCGAAAAATTCATTTTTTACCCTTTTTTAAAGCTTAAAAAATAAGATCCTGACATGCAAATGACTTGGTATCAAGCTCATTCGAAAGCCTGTAATTTTCTCTTAAAGATAAGATAAAATGTTCTAAAAATTTATTTTTCTAAAATGGTAAAAAAATCATTAGCAAAAAACCTTCCATTTTTTCAATATTTAGTTTATTTACACAGTGTTTTTTAACAAATTTCCATACAAATTAATACGTAAATTTTAGATTTAAAGCACTTGTGGCTAATGATTTTTTTACCATTTTAGAAAATTTAATTCCAAGAAGATTTGATCTTGTCTGAAAGAAAAAAATTACACACTATCGAATGAGCTTGATACCAAGTCATTTGCATGTCAGGATCTTATTTTATAGGCGTTCAAAAATAGTCAAAATGGGCATTTTTTGAAACTTTAACCGCGATTTTCTCAAAATTGTGACGTGATAGAAAAATTTGAATGACTGTTTTGGAATCGGGGCACCAAACCCTATCAACTTATTTTAGAGCGGTGTAATTTTAATGAAACAATAAAATTTTATAAACCAAATTTGATGAAATTCTTTCATAATATTTATGAAATTTTATTCAGCATGTGAAATACTGAAATACATTGCTATAATGAAAAATATTTAATGAATTTGATTCATTCGTTATATGAAGCGTTTTTCTATTAGCGTAGTATGTGTCATAAAATTTAATTACTTCTACATTTTTACATAAAAGTTATAGCATAATTTTTTTATTGTTTTTAAATTTACATTTTTAATTTCAGTTAATTCTAGAGTTCTTCAATTAAATATGTATTTGATTCTGAATTTATATTTTCATATTCTTTAATTATAGAATCGCGCTTTGATATAATATTCATTATTTGTTGATGACTACATTCGAATATACAGGATAATGTAAAAGAAGGGAATCCAACATCAGTGCCTTTTATTACACCCATACGATCTTTTAAATTTAACACATTACAATTTCTAATTCTCTTTTGTTTTTTGGATGTATACATATTTTTAGAATTTTCTTCATTTTGTGGTTTTGATTTTGGCTTTAAATTTTTTTCTATATATTCTTTTAAAATTGAATCACGATTTTTTAAGATATATGCAACTTCGGACTGACTGCACTTAAGCATACTTTGTAATTGAGCAATGTTCATTTTATTTTTTTTAACGTACTTATTTATTACTTTTACACAATCTTCTAGATTTTTTAGTTGTGATATATTGATAATAGGTTCGATTTTTTTAGTTTCTAGTCCTGGTTTATTATTACTGGTATCCTCATCTTCAACAATCTTACTTTGCTGGTGTGGTTTGCTTGGCGATTGATTATGTTCATAATCGTCAGATTTGTTTATTGATTCATTATTTTTGATAACGTTTGTATTTATTACTTTTACACAATTTTCTAGATTTGTTGGTTGTGATATATTGATAGTAGGTTCGTTTTCTTTAATTTCTAGTACTGGTTTAATATTACTGGTATCCTCATCTTCAGCAATCGTACTTTGCTGATGTGGTTTGCTTGGCGATTGATTATGTTCATAATCGTTACTTTGCTGATGTGGTTTGCTTGGCGATGGATTATGTGCATAATCGTTACTATCATCGACAGACTTGTTTATTGATTCATTATATTTTTTCATAATATCATTACGATTTCCTATTATTGTTTTTATTTTAGTGAAACTACAGTGATACAAGCGTGTTAATTTTTTATAATTTTGATGAATATCATAGTCATTAATGACTTGAACTTGTTCCTGTAATGTTAATTTATTCCTTTGATATGCTCTAGTTTTTAAGTCATTTTTTAAAATTTCCGTAGCTTCAAGTTCTTTGATTTTAAAGTCTGGATGTATTATTTTATATTCTTCAATTATAGCCTCACGCCTTGATAAAATATTTAAAATTTGCTCTTGACTACATTTAAATATACTGCTAATTTTACTGATTGTAGTGCGCCTTTCAGAAGCTTGTATAACACTTATACGATCCTCCAAACTTAAGATATTACGTATTCTACATCTGTATTTTCTGTTATATGTTAAAAGATCATCAATATATGAATCTGGATGCAAACTTTTATATGCATTAAGAAGAACATTACGTTTTGATAAAATTGATGATATTTGTGACTTACTACAACTGAACTTACGGGATAATTTAGCTCGAGAAGTGCCACTGTTAAAAGCTCTTAATACATCTATACGTTGATCTAAACTTAATTTATTACAAAATTCATTAGGTTGTTTTTTTAAATTTTCTTCATATGATTTTATAATAGCATCACGATCCTGTAATACTTGTTCAATTTGCTGTTCAGAGCATTTCAGATATTTACATATATGAGCTTTATTACATTTTTGAGCTATTGCATTAATTATATCCATTTTTCGATTAATTGTTAATTTTTTTTGTGCTGCTGCTTTATTGGATGATGAAGATGATGTCGGCATTGGACTTTCTGAATCACGATTATTTAATATGTTCTTAACTTGAGCTTCACAGCACTTATCTTCATCCTCTTCTTCGGTCATAAATTCTTCTTCATCATCTTGTGTTTTTACTGATAAATCAGAATTTTGATTTTGTGATATACTGGAAGTACTTTCAATTTCTTCATCCTCTTCTTTTATGAATTCTTCTTCATCATTTTCTTCTTTTATAGATATATCAACACAATTATCATTACTTTCTTTCAAATTTTTATTATAATTTTGTTTATGTAATTGTATTATAATTTTTTTAGTTTTAAATTCTTCATTATCTTCTTTTATGAATTCTTCATCTTCGTTTATACAATTATCATTTAAATTTTCATAATCTTTAACAAATGTCTTTGCATAATTTAGGTTTTCTAACTGCGATAAAGTATTCATAATTTTATTTTGTTCATATTCATCTTTTTTTTCTTCTTTTATGTGTTTATCAGCATAGTTATTAGTATCATAATCATTAAGTGATATATCATAGATTTGATTTGGTAATTGTGCTACAGTGATTTGTTCATCTTCTTCTTCTTTTATAGATATAACAGCGTTATTATCATCATCATCATTCAGTGATATATCACAATTTTGATTTTTTAATTGTGGTATAGTCATTTGTTCATCTTTTTTTATGGTTATACCAGCATAATTATTATCATCATTCAGTGATATATCAAAATTAAATTTAAGTTTTTTATTATAACGATTTGATTTATCAATATCTTCTTTATTATCCTCGTTTTGTGATATATTAAGATTTTTAATATTTTTACTCAATTTACGTTTATTATTATAGTAATTTGACTTTGCAGTAGTTTCCTTTTGTGCATCTTCTTCTTCTATGTTTAAAGCGGCATAATTATCATCATTCAGTGATATATTATAATTTTGATTTTGTAATTGTTGTATAGTGACTTGTTCATCTTCTTTTATAATTATATCAGCATATTTATCATCATTTGGTGTTAGAGCAAATTTTGTATTTTCCCCCCTTTGTAATATATCATTAGTATAACTGTTTGTACTCAGTTTGCGTTCATTACTATAGCAATTTAAATTATCATTGTACTCTGTGATTTGTTCATCTTCTTTTATAATTATATTAGTATATTGGTCATTATCATCATTTGGTGATATATCAGAAATATTACTATTATCCCCACCCTGTGATACATTTTTACTTAGTTCACATTTATTACTATCGGAATTTGATTTGTCCGTGCAGTAGTCTGTTGTTAAATTATTTTTTTCATTCATATCACTTGATAAACTATTTCTTTTGCTATCACTTTCATCACATTTATCTTTATGATTATCAGTATTTGATATTGCAGACTCATATATCTCCATTATAACATCACGTTTTTTTACTATCCCAATTATTTGTTTACATGAACAATTAAACACACGTCCCACTTCTGTATAGTTTTTCACGATATCATACATTCTAATAACTTCTACACGTTTAGACATCGGTAATTTATTTACTTTATTTGGTTTAATTCTGTCATTATCCTTATTTGCAGTAGTTTCAATTTGTTTATCATCTAGGATTTTAGAAACACAACTATATTCCTCCATTATAACACCACGTTGTTTAACTATGTTTCCTTTTGAGTTTGTTTCAATTTTCTATAGTTTTTGTATGGCTTTAATAACTTCTACTGTTTTAGCCAAAGGTAATTAATCAATTTTATATGGTTTAATTGTATAATTGTCTTTAGTTTTAAAATTAGATCACGGGTTTTTAAAAAAACATTTTAAATTGTTGGCAACTGACATAAAAGCGACGTAACAGTTCTGAAAAATTCAGTTTATAATAATTATATGTGTCACACCGTCTGACAGCCAATATTAAACATAAACCGGATGATATACATCTGAATGTAGAGATCAAAAAGATTAAAACTGTATTTAAAGTTTTTAATTTTATGATCCTGTTTCTTTTTAAAAGGACTACAAATGTTTAAAGGATAACATTTTATACTTGTCTTATAATAGTACTATTGATGGCAAATGAAAGAGAAAAATCTTCGCTAATTTTTCCATTTTTTTTGTCATAACAGGAAAAAGGATGTGAAAAATGTCCTTTCAAAACTTAATCAAAATATTTTGTTAACAATTTTAAGTGATATTGAAGAGAAAAGTTTTGTAAGGAAATTTCTGACCTCTTTGATAAAACAAAATACATACATATGAAAAAATTAGCGGAGATCCTTTTTTTACATTTGCCCTCACTAGTGGCATTCTAGGACAAGTAAAAACATTTAAAAAATATTTTACAAAAATAGTGGCATTCTAGGACAAGTATAAATATTTAAAAAATACTTTACAAACATTTTATCCTCTATAACTTTGAAGTCCTTTAAAAAGAAAACAGGATCACGAAATGAAATACTGTAAATGCAGTTTTATTATAATTACCCAGGCAGAAAAATACAATCATCAAAGCGTTTTTAAAGTACTATAGATGGTGGTACAAGCGTTTCCAGAACGTCATGGTTTTTATGTTAAGAGTGCTTTTAAAACGTCCGAATGATAACGTCGGTAAACGGTCATATGATTGTTTTTCAAAACGCTCGAAAAGCATTCGGAGGACTAAAAATAAAATGGTTTAAGGACGCTTTATCTGGATTTTTTTCGAATTTGTAAATTTTTATAATTGATATTTTTGATATATTTTCCCACAATCGACTAAAAAATAATTAAGTTTTAGCAAGAGGTTTTTTTAATATTTTCCAGCAAATTCTGTGTTTTCTTTTTTAAAAGAGGGGATGTGTGTCCCCTAAACAGAATGGCACAATTTTCTTGCCCTACTTTATTTGTGGAAGATATAAAACATTTTTTTAATTCGTAAAAATGTTGCTGTAAACGCACTTTTGAGTTGGTAAAACAAACCGTCTTCAGAGCGTTTGGAAAATAGTACTTTTAAAGTGCTTAATTTTTTGTACCATTATCAATTTCTGCCTGGGTAGGCTCTTGTTACAAACGTATACTATCCAGTTCGTGGTTAACGATTTTTTGTTGTTTTGTCGGACGGTGTAATCTTATTAGTTCATTAAGTTTATCTAGTTTTAATTTATTACTGTGGAATGTTGGATTGATATCGGTATCATATTTATCATCACTATCTCCGACTAATAATTTTTCATACGGTTCATTTTCTAAAGAATTTTTATGTGAATTATCACAAGAACTATCTGAAGGTTTTTCTAGAGAAACATTGTTATCATTTGTATTCTGTGCTACATCACAGGTGTTAATTTGACTAATTTGAATTCGTGAAATTAGCTCCGTATCATTGTCAGTTTTTGTAATTTGACGTTTACAATTATTATAAATTGTTTCACTTGTTATATTTAATAAATGTTTATTATCACTATCATGCTCTTTACCGTAATTTTTTTTTTGAATAAGTAGTTTTTAAAGTTTTCAATTTTGCACTTTTTTTTTGCACTTTTTTGTTGTTCTTTTTTCTCATTTACTGTTGCAGTGAAATCATCTCCCGTGGAATTTTTGATATTAACATCATTATCATTGGCAGATTATATAATACTTTCGCTCTGATTTTGATATTATGTTCTGGCTTGATTCATACAGGAATTATTTTACTGGGATTTTTCTAAAAAATAAAAAAAAAAATAATGGTTATCATTATACTAACGGATTAATGAAATTAACCCATGTAAGTGCAAGTTTGAAAGGAATTTCTTTAAGCATTTGAAAAAGCCCAGGATTTTTTTTACCAAAATTAAATTTTCACCAACTCTGAACTTCGGTGACTGGACATAATTCCCACGGACATTATCCCCATAACGGATATGGGGATTATAACCGAATAAATCACAGTCATAATCTCCATGTTAATTGTGCGGACCATCAGTACGACTATCAGTACCGTTTTAACCAAAAGTCCCGACCTAAGGGGCCCCGAAATGCCAATAAATTTGCTTATACAAAAATGGACCAATTTGATACCCTCCAAACACAGTATGGGGGTATACTCACTTTGCCATTCCGCACTCAAAAAATTATGTTAGTAAAATCAACTGAAAATGTCAGTTAAAATAACTACTTTGTAAGTTGTTTTGGGGTCAACTACTTTTTCAGTTAAATCAACTAGCAATGTTAGTTATTTTAACTGACAAAAAACAACTGACTTATGCAGTAAAAACTACTACCATTTGTAGTCAAAACAACTAAAATGTAGTAAAAATAAAATAATCAATATATATTTTTTTTTCCAAAAAAATTGAACACCAATTTTTTTTTTTAAAGTTGTGAAAATTAAAAAAAAAAATAAGATTTATTTTGTGAAAAAAAACTGAAAATTTTTCAGATTTAAAAAAAAAATAAAATTAACTACTTTAAACAACTGTTACTACATCACAGTACTTTTTCGTTAGTTGTTCAAAAAAATGACTTAAAATAACTAAGAGAAATAGTTGTTTGATATTTTTCATACAAAAACAACTGATTTTGTAGTTGAAAACAACTAACTACTATAAAATATACAAATAACTAGCGTGTAGTAACTTACATAATTTTCTGAGTGCGTTTGTAACGCATCGAAATATCGGTCGCGGATTCTATAAAGTATATATGGGACATTCCCAGTCAAATCGGACACTTTGATTTTTTTTTTTTAGATTTTCCCAATTTGTTTACAGTTTTTAGTACCCCTCGAAAACTCCTTCGTGGTAAATATTCATTTTTTTTTTTTTGATGATCCGTTCAAATTGGTAGTTTGTTCCTTTACTCAAACTTCTTTTACTCATAACTTCTTCCATAATGGTCCAAATTTCAATTTTTTTTTTCAAAATTTTTGTTTTTTACGTACTTTTTTAAAAAAAATGCCAAAAAATTCTTTAAAGCGCTCTAGTATGCGATTTTTAAATTTTAAAATTTAAATCTCATTTTTAAAAATGTTTGTACTCTTCGATTTTTTTGAAATTTTTTTGTGTAAAACTTCTATCGATTCCACAAATTTTTTGACCAGGAAGATCGTGCGATAACGACTATTACTATTTTTTAAAATTTTTTTAAAAAATTGATTGTAATTTTCCAATCTTAAAATCATTTCTACTGCTCCAATGTCCTTTATAAGACCGATGTAATTTTGTATGAAAGCCTACTTAGGGAGTCGAGATAGGGCGTAGGTATGTTTTAAAAAAAATTTTGTAGTGTAAAAATTAATGGGGGTCGGTCTCACTAATGACCCCGTTGGACCGGTAGAAGCTGATTAAATAAAACAAATTTACAAAAAAAAAAAAAATGTATGGGGATCGCCTTAAAAATTAGAAATAGAGGGTAGGTATGTTCAGAGAAAATGTTTGGACTAAAAAAATATTGTGAGTCGGTCATACATTTTGTTGTTCTAAGGTAAGGTGACCATACGTACTCTTTTTTAGAGGACAATACTCTATTTTAACTGGCTGTACTCTATAAAATTTGTGTCCTCTTTTTGTACTCTTTTTTTCAAATTCTGTCCTCTTTGTCCTCTTTATTTTTAAAAGTATGATCAATGTTTGTTTTTATTTTTATAAATTAAAACAAAATTTATTTCACGGCGGTCACCGTGCTTGATCTGTTCATAATCATACTGAGTTTTTTTTTTTGTAAAAGTGGTCATACACATGCATTAGCGCTGTACAACATGTTGTATGGACGTGTATTAAACTGACTCACCTTATATGGGCAAAAAAAGGTTAAAGTTGTACCCCCTGAAAATTAACTTTAAAATTTTTTATGATGATTCGCAAAATATTTGGGTTCTAGCGATAATCTATCGTGAGCTAAACCGCATCAAAAAGGGTCCAAAACTTGTATTTTTCATGAAGTAAAAATTCGATAAATTTTTCTGCAATAAAATATTGTAAAAATCTAACCACAGACTCGAGATAACGAGATGTTTATGCTAGTGTTTTAATGCTTTTCACTTCTAATACATCGTTAAAAAGGTGTTGACCACCGCATTTTGGTACTCGCGGTCATTTATGTGAATGTAAATTTGTCTATAAAATATGTAAAAAATGTTGAATTCGAATAACTTCTTTCCTTTTTTTCTTTATGTCCTCTATTTTTATTTTAAAATTCTGGTCGCCTTATCTAAGGGCAGTTAGAGCGGTTGGAGCAAATTTTAAAAAAATGTCGTTAGGGTATTAGTTTGTTCCAAAGAAATGTTAAGACGTAAAAATTAATGGGGGTCGGTCTTATAAATGACCCCTCTGTGATGCATCATTGGAGCAGTAGAAATGATTTTAAGATTGGAAAATTACAATAAAATTTTTTAAAAAAATCGTAATAATCGTTATTCCACGATCCTCCTGGGCAAAAAATTTGTGGAATCGATAGAAGTTTTACACAAAAAAATTTCAAAAAAATCAAAGAGTACAAACATTTTCAAAAATGAGATTTAAATTTTAAAACTTAAAAATCGCATACTAGAGCGCTTTTAAGAATTTTTTGGTATTTTTTTTTTTTAAAAAGTACGTAAAAAAACAAAAATTTTGCAAAAAAAAAAAATTTGAAATTTGGACCATTATTGAAAAAGTTATGAGTAAAGGAACAAACTACCAATTTTTAAAAATTCGATATCTTTTGAACGGGTCATCAAAAAAATCTGAAAATTTACCACGAAGGAGTTTTCGAAGGGTACTAAAACTGTAAACAAATTGGGAAAATCTAAAATTTTTTTCAAAGTGTCCGATTTGACATGGAATGCCCCATATATTATTGATCCATGTTCGATTCTAAGACATTCTGTGAATGTCCGTCCGTCTGTCTATAGATGGCACGATGCAGTCCAAAATAAAAGAGCTGCAGATTGGCACGAATATGTCTTATGGTCCTAGGCAGGTTAAGTTCGTAAATGGGCAAAATCGGCCCAGGAGGAAAAAAAGTTCCCCCATGAAGAACTGAGCCAACCTCTGAAAAAATACACTTTTTGTAAATGTTTTTTTGTATTTTTGTTAAATAAATGAAACATTTGGTATATTTATCGGGATGGGAAGGTGCACCCAATCAGCCCCCTCCCAAAAAAACAAGCACCCCTGACAATTTTTTTGTTAATTTTTCTTATATTTTGGAGGGTATAAAAGATTTGGCACAGCCGAATTTAACACTCTCACTTGTTTTAATTTGTTTTTCAAGAAAATTTCACATTTTCTTACAGAAAAATTCTCAGAATCTAACAGATTTTTCGTATACATCTGAGACTTTTTCTATAGGAGAAATTTGTCCCATATTAAAAGTCTCAAATTTGTAGAAATTTTTTCTACATAAAAAGTTTCAGATTGTGAAATATTTTTCGTACAGAAAAAGTTTCACATTCTAAGGTCATAGAAGCAGAGACCATAACCGTTATGAGATTTATTGAAAAAACTCAAATTAAACTGTTCAAAAATATTATTTTGAAATAGAAATTTAAAATAACAGTTTCAAAAAATTTATATAAATATCTGTCCAAAATAACAGAAATAAAAAACTTTTATTTTTTTTAACTGTTGGGCAATTCCAAAAATTTTCGCCCCACTGTTCGGAGACATGCTTTTGGACGCCACTGAGAATTTGGCTCATAAATATCTACGTTTATATGAGATATGTTGCATTTTTGGATTTTCAAAATTTGCTGTAGTTTTCAAATTATCGCGGGTCAAAGTTCGACTTTTTTAGCAAAAGTCAAAAAAATACATGACGTTTAACGTGCTCTAACTTTTTAACTAGTAATCCGATTATCCCAAGTAATGGCGCATATGAAAGCTTAATTTATCTTCTTTTACGAAATATTTTCAAAAGAATACCGTTTTTTTCAGAAGTGTTGCAAAAATTCAAAAACATTTTTTTTTGCGAATATTTAAAAAAACACATCTTCGATTTTTTTAAAAAAAAGTTTGGTGATAAACAATACTGTTTTGTACAACATATCCAAAATTCAGAGTGGGATCCCAATGGGATCAAAAAATATTCTTGTTTTAGTACGAAGTTCTTAAATTTTACCTTAGAAAATTAAAATTTTATATTTCTTCAATATAAAAATTTAAATTTTCAAAGAAAATTATACTATTAAAATTTTGAAAAACATTCAAAACATTAGAAATTTAAATTTTCTAAGGGAAAAATATGAGAACGTCGTACTTAAAACAGAATAGTTTTTGATCCCATGGAGATCCCACTCTGAATTTTGAATATGTTATACAAAACATTGTTATTTTTCACCAGAATTTTTTTCAAAAAAATCGAAGATGTGTTTTTTTAAATATTCGAAAAGAAAAAATGTTTTTGCATTTTTGCATCATTTCTGTGAAAATCGGGTCATTGGTTAAGAAGTTACAGCTCTTTAAACGTGATGTATTTTTCTTACTTTTGCTTAAAAAGTCAATCTTTGACCCGCCATAATTCGTTAAATACACCAAATGTAAAAAAACGATATATGGTTCATATATCATATTTATGAGGGCTATATATGTGTCAAGGTTCAAATTAATCTGAGACACCATTTCCAAAAATGACTAAAATTTGAGCTAAATTTTCTGGAATGGCCCTGTTATCAAATACTCTTTGAGCCTTATAAAATTTGATATATTTAAGTAAAACTAAAATAAACGCATTCAAAAGAATCCTATTGATAGCTAATACCTCAATTATTGATTTGAACACTAAAACTTTGATTGATTTGAATACAAATAACTGTTATAACAGTTATTTAAAATAAATAAATAAATGTTATTTTAAACTTTTTGAACAAAAAGTTTTAAATTACTGTTATTTTATACTTTTATTGATAAAAATCAAAAAATAAAAGTTATTGCAAATTTTAACACGGGACATCTCTAGAAGTCTTTCCATATATATAATGCATATTTTGGACAACATTCGTTTAATGATTTTTTTAAAGCAAAATAACACATATAACTGTTTTATTTGGTCTCTGCATAGAAGTTTTACCAAAATTAAAAGTCTCAGAGTTTGAGACACTTGTCGTATACAAAGTCTCAGATTCTGAGACATTTTTCATTTAGAAAAAAATCCACATTCTGAGACAATTTTCATATAAAAATTATTTTCGTATAAAAAAGTCTCAGAATCTGAGACATTTTCCGTACAAGAAACGTATCAGATTCTGAGGAAACCAATTGCCTAATCTGGCGTGCAAGAGAGTGTAAATCGACTTTAAGAGCACCTAGAAATGTGAAATCTATATACTAAATGAGAAATCTGATCTATTTTAGCTGTAAATTGCCCATTTATTTGATTTAATTTGAAGAATTTTGGATTTAAAAAAAAAAATCTAAAACGCATTTAAAAACGCCAGATTAAGCGACAAAACACTAAATTGACAACATTGCTGTGGAGAAAAACAATTTGACAGCAAATTTGTTTGCCCTTCCTTTTTCATATGCTGTTCGCAACAACTTACAACTTGGCCCAGCAATTTTTTTGAAATAATAACATTTACAACATATTTTAACACGATTTACAAGAAATTAATTATTTTTCTACTTACCGCATCCATTATTTTCAATAAGATGTGTTTTTTTTACTTAAAGAAAAATACAAAGATATGAATTATGTGCCGTCTTCGAACACTTGCTCACAGAACAACCAACTAGTGGTGAAAATACCCAAATACTCGTTTTTTTTTTGTTATGTTCCTGACAGAGTTGCCAATTAAAACGCTTTTATTCCCAAATATGGGGATTTTATTTGAAAATGGTGATGAAACTTGATTTGTGAAAATATTGTGCTCGATTCTCGAATACGATTTCACCATTACCAAATTTTTATATTTATATTTTATATATATTTTATATTTTTTTGAAAAAGGTGTTCTTTAAATTATTGTTTCTGTAAAGACTGTTCGAAAAATCGAACAGAGGATCGAAGTGGGTTAATAAGGCATAATTTTGAAATATAACACATTTTCTTCAAAAACTTTGGTATAAAAATCAAAAATTTTGAGTTGTGCCACAATGGACTAATCCAAATTTTTTTAAATGTCAAAATAAAGATATTTTGAATAAGTTTTCGAATTAAAACAATCTCATTGTCAGTCTGATCGGACCATTATTGGAGAAAAAATAACCCAGGCAAAAAATGTACTGTTTTGTTTAAATTTTGCATAATTCATCTCTTGAAATATATTTTGTCTGTGGCAAAATTGCCCAAAAAAGAAAATGAAACTTCGCCCAAAAATTTTTTATATGAAAAGTTATCCAAAATTTTTGGGCACATTTTCATTGTTTTTGGGCCAAATTTCGAAATAAAAAATTGGGTAATTTTTCATTACGAAAAGTTGCCCAAAAATAAAATATGAAAAATTGCCCATTTTTAGTTTGGTTTACCCATTTTTAGTTTGGTTTAATACCCTACATAGTGGAACAACCTAATATGTCATTCACACTAGCGACCTTAAACAAATTGTTCAACAAGCAGAATAAAAACGTAATGGACACAGAACAAAGACTTTTTAAACATCTCACTCTTGAACACTTCATAACAGCAAGTGTGAACGCCGTATAAAACAAATAGTTTATTAAGTCTTGTCTTAAAATTTCTTCTTTTTTTCTTAAAAGTTTTTCTGGACAGCCGGCCTTCAGCCGTGCTTAGAGATTACAAACTCCATGTCTTAAACCGACCCTCTCCGCAAAATAAAACCTATTTTAGGTAATTTGGGTTCGGGGAAAATGTGTTTTCGGAAATTTTATTTTTTTATTTTTGGGTTTTTTAATTTCTTTCTTGGGTTTTTTCCTTTATTTTTGGTGAAATTTCGTATTTTTCTTTTTGGGTAATTTTTCATATTTTTTGGACAATTTTGCATTTGGGCGATTTTTCATAAAATTTTTTGGGCGATTTTACCTACAGCCGTTTATTTGGGTACTAAATTACTTACTAAAACTTTTACTGTAGAATTATTTTGAGTGTAGTCACCATATCCCTCTCCGGAGGACATTTTTGATCCGTCAGTATACCAGTTTAGGCTGCTAGCACAGACTATAAACAGACTCGACAGTAGAGTTTTATGAGAAAAAATGGGGAAAAACTAAGCGATTTTAGGAGAAAATAGAGCAGTTTTTAGTCTGTATTGCGCTAGCATGGCAACACTTTCTACGACTTAAGAGTGAGTGAAACAACAAAAACTGATCTGGCATCCATTTTTCATAGAACTACTTTTTTGACACCTGTGCTGCTAGCACAGACTAATACAGACTCGACATAAGTGACAGGTGTCAAAAAAGTATTCTTTAACCATATGGTTAATATTTTCAAATTATTCTACGAATTAGGTTAGAAAGAGAAAACTGATATAACGCGCCATAAGAAAAATGGATGCCAGATCTGTTTTTGCTGTTTCACTCACTCCTAAGTCGTAGAAAGTGTTGCCATGTTAGCGTAAAACGGACTAAAAACCGCTGTGTTTTCTCCTAAAATCGCTTAGTTTTTCCCCATTTTTTCTTATAAAACTCTACTGTCGAGTCTGTATTTAGTCTGTGCTGCTAGTGTCCACATATGGTCTACTCGGTATCACGATCTCAAATTTCTATTCAAAGCGAAGCTCAGACCACAGACTCGACATAAGTGACAGGTGTCAAAAAAGTATTTCTGAACCATATGGTTAATATTTTCAAATTATTCTACGAATTAGGTAAGAAAGAAAAAACTAATATAACGCGCCATAAGAAAAATGGATGCCAGATCGGTTTTTGTTGTTTCACTCACTCCTAAGTCGTAGAAAGTGTTGCCATGTTAGCGTAAAACGGACTAAAAACCGCTGTGTTTTTTCCTAAAATCGCTTAGATTTTCCCCGTTTTTTCTTATAAAACTCTACTGTCGAGTCTGTATTTAGTCTGTGCTCAAAAATGTAAGAAATAGAGTAGAAAAAAGAACAGAACCTTGCGGTACCGCTAAATTAAACTGAAACTCTAAATCAACACGTATCGAGAGTAGTCATTACGGACACCAAAAGCAACAAGCTTACAAGGGAAGTTTCCCTAGTGTCACCCGCGGATCTTTATGGAATTGGTTTTATTTCGTAGATCAGAAAAAATAAAGGGCACGTATTTTTTTTAGCGGCCCAAATTTATATTTAGGGGGTAAAAAGGAGGGGGGAAGACAAAGTCATTTTTCAGTTTTTTTCGTTTATCTCCTCTATTATGCGAAGAAACCTGGTCATGTTACAAACCAGATGAAAGGTCTTTGGAAAACCTATCTACGTGTGCTAAGAAGGTGTCCAAACATGCACAACTTTTCGTCATATTGAGTAAAATACCAAAATTTTAGGACATTTTTGTTAAGAAGTCGAAAAATATAAACTCCTTTGGCCCGTTGTTAGCACCACGAGATAGGAATTTTTAATACCTTTAATCTGATACCACAAATGCCTATATTAATTTTGTGTAAATAGGCGTAAATCGTAAAAAACTGAAAAAGCTCAATTTCCCCCCATACAAATCGACTCCCCCTAAAAATGAGTTTGGGCCGCTAAAAAAAATACGTGTCGAATTAATTTTCGTTCTTAACAACATATCCAAATTTCATGAAGATCGGAGGGTGACACCAGGGAGACTTCCCTTATAAAACACGAGTGCTCCTTGCCACATACGATCGAATGCCTTAAAAATACCTAACACCAGATCCCTCTCCGGAGGACATTTTTGATCCGTCAGTATACTAGTTTAGGCTGCTAGCACAGACTATAAACAGACTCGACAGTAGAGTTTTATGAGAAAAAATGGGGAAAAACTAAGCGATTTTAGGAGAAAATAGAGCGGTTTTTAGTTTGTTTTGCGCTAGCATGGCAACACTTTCTACGACTTAAGAGTGAGTGAAACAACAAAAACTGATCTGGCATCCATTTTTCTTAGAACTACTTTTTTGACACCTGTCACTTATGTCGAGTCTGTATTAGTCTGTGCTGCTAGTGTCCACATATGGTCTACTCGGTATCACGATCAGGGTTGTCAGATTTTTTTTACGCTCATCGCCAAATCGGATGTAAAAAATCGCCAGAAATCGCCAAAATTCAATTTGTTTCAGTTTTTTGTTAAAAATAATAATTATTTTTATTTTAAAAAAATATATTTTGTTTTCTTTATAATAACTAGAAAAAAATAATGCTCAAAAATCGCCAAAAACCTAAAAAAATATATAAAAATCGCCAAAAGTATTTTTTTTTTTAGTTTTTGTAATTTTTTACTTCAATCGGTAATTTATAAATTACTCCATATAAAAATTTCGCTAATTATTTCTTAAATCTGTCTATGGGCAATAAATATCACTCAAAATTCATTTATGCTTTTTTCTGCACTAATGCAAAAAACCCAATCGATCCATGATAATCGGTCTTGAATTTTTCTTACTTGCTATTTTTACTCAACAACAGTGTAAAATTAAAGAAAAAAAGTAATTATTTTTTTTGTGATTCGCGCATATAGTTTTTGGCTCCAAAATAATAGTTTTTACTGTCTAATAAAACAAAAGTAAATAAAAATTGATAATTTGACATACGGATGACACTTCTCATCTTTTGAAATTATTCAGAAAATGATTTGACAAAATCGCCAAAGAAATCGCCAATGATTTTATAAATCGCCAAAAAATCGCCAAATCGAAAAACTCGTCGCCAAAGACATTTCAAAATCGCCACGTTTGGCGAGAAATCGCCATATCTGACAACCCTGATCACGATCTCAAATTTCTATTCAAAGCGAAGCTCAGACCACAGACTAATACAGACTCGACATAAATGACAGGTGTCAAAAAAGTAGTTCTGAACCATATGGTCAATATTTTCAAATTATTCTACGAATTAGGTTAGAAAGAGAAAACTGATATAATACACGATCGAATGCCTTAAAAATACCTAATGCCAGCAATTTACTCTCACCAAAAAAGTTAGTTTTCTCTTTCTAACCTAAAAAGTAAAACAAAATGACAAAAAATTATCATTAGAGACTACAAGACTACTTTCTGACATCTGTCTTAAGTGTCGAGTCTGTATTATAGTCTGTGGAAATTCCATAACTCAACAGTTTAATTAAATATTCCAGTTATACAATGGGGACTGAGAGAAATACCTTGTCCTGTAAAATCCCATTGAATGTCAGAGTCTTTATATAATCCGGTTTCTACAACTGACAGAACTATGTATGTTATGATGTCATCTCTCATAACATATTTCTGTTAGTTGTAGAAACCGGGTTATACATAGACTCTGACATTCAATGGGATATTATGGGACGACAAAGTATTCCTTTCGGTATGGGAAACAAAAAGAATTTTACATTTGTTGTTTTTGTTTCCCATACATTTTTTCTTCTCTCATAACATATTTCTGTCAGGTGTAGAAATCGTGTGATGACGCATTATGTTGGCTGCCACTATTTCTATTTTAGTGATTCCAAAACTTCCCCTTCGACAATTTGAAAATAAATTAAAACATTTTTTTATAAAATGATTTTGCCTTAATTTGGTGCTCAACCAAATTCATGTTTGGGCTTGAGAGTAGTATGTCACTTGTTTGTCGTTTTTTGGTAAGTGCGTCATGTACGTCATGTGTTACATGTACAATTGATGGTTTGTCGGTTGGCTGGTTTCTGTTGTTGTTGTTTCCATTGATTTAGTTAGTAGGTCTAAGCATCCTTATATGGGCGGGTGTCATTACGCAGTCGCAAATCGATGTTGCCACATTTGTAACTTAAACAAACCCACAATTCAAAAACGATATAAACAACTTAACCATATGGGCCATAGATAGATAAAACAAACTAGCAAAATATCTGGCAAAAAAAAAAACGCGTAACGTTAATGTGTAACCGATATTAAAACGCATTGCAAAAAAACAAACGTAGTGATTTGTATGTTAACATTAAGGTAACAACAAAAAAACTGGTAGGTTAAGTTTTAGTTGGTTACAACCGACTATAAGATGAGCCACTTCGATTTCAGTATTATGTTTTAGCAGGAACTAGTAGAGTAAACTTATTTCCGCTCAGCAGTGTCACAACATAACTCGCTAGTAGTCACTGTAAACCTAACCTTTACTCTGATTTCTTCTGTAGGAATAAAGGTTTGACTTCAAAGTGGTTGTCTACGCTGATGACGTTGTGGTCCTAGGTTAGGTTGTAAGTGGCTGCTGACGCTTAACGTCAGCATAAGTATACTCTGAAGTCCATTGTGATACCACGGGACTGTAATAGGTTTCCCTACTGGTCCCTGCCGTTAAACCAATTTGAGCTTCTTATGAAACTCCTAAGATATTGACATCTGACAAAACAGAAAGATCATACAGCTCCCTAGATCCTAGTGAAGCAAGTCTCTGACCAGAAAGTGCCGGTCAATGGCAGATGAGGTGTTCGATAGTTTCCAACTCCTCTTCAGCCATAAAACTCCAGCAAAAGTCATTTGACGGCACATTAAACCGCTCTGCGTGCTTCCCTATAAGATATTGTCCGGTAATTACAGAGCCAGTGTCGAAATATCTCCTCTTGGAAGCTATATCAGCTGACTTGTGTACCCCCGAGTAAAAATTTTCTGGTCTAATCATATATAATTTGATACAATCTTATATGAGTTAATATGCTTCCGTATAAATTTATATAAAATTTTATCTATCACTTTGATACGGTTGATCCACTTTATATGGTTAGATATTGCTCCATATATAATTAGATTCGTATTTTGGTTTTGCTCTTCAAATTATATAAAAATAGATATTATAAGATCAATTTGATCTTATTAGATTTGACCAAATTCAGGATCAAATTGTATCAATTTTTATATTTTTTGATCTAAAGTAATACAATTAGATATTATTTGATACAACCATTTTACGGATCAAATTAGATCTATTTAGTAAAATTAGCATAATATTTTTACTAGGGCCTCTTATTAAGAGAAGGCCAAATCCGTCGACTCACACGTCAATCCATTTGCCCATCTTTGATAAGTCTCCGTCGCGGAACAAAGCCGCGACGGAGACTCAGCAAGTTTCTAGTGACATACCAACACATTCCAATTCTGTTGGAACCTTTAAGGTAGTTCTTGGTCTTGAAAGCTCATCGGTTTTGAGATTCCCTGAAATGTCTCTGTGCCCAGGGACCCATATGAGTCGTATATCAAACTGCTTGGACATCTCATTTAAAGACATGCGGCAGTTAAAGGCAGATCTTGTTTTCAGAAACATGGACTCCAGAGACTTGACCGCGACTTGACTGTCAGAATAGATGTTACCTGCTGTTGTAGACAAGACATGTCAATTTAACCAGTCAGCCACTTCCTTTATTGCCAGCATCTCTGCCTGGTAAACACTGCAATGATCTGGCAATCTTCGAGCCAGGCTCAATATAAGCTCTTCCGAATAGACTCAAAAGCCCACTGGCTCGTGCAGCCTCGATACATTTGTGTAAAAATGTATGGTGGCTCCACTATCCGGAATGCCCCTCATCCAAGCCTATGGTATCATAGTGGGATGTTGTGGTCCTAATCAAAGGTATGTTTTTACTAACGATTAGCAAACTCATGGAATCAGCGCTTAAAATACTCTCGACGTTGGTAGAGGCCAAAACCGAACTTGTCTTGTTGGATATTCTAGCCCGAGGTCAGATTTCTTTACTTATTAAAACCATGATATTTGTGTAGAACAATTGGGTTTTAATGAGACCTTTTCTATTTCAGAATCTGAGATTTTCCTATAAGCAAAAAATGTTTTAGAATCGGTTACTTTTTCTATACTAAAAATGTCTTAGAATCTGAAACTTTTTCGATATGAAAAATGTACGAAAAATGTCTCAGTATTTGAGATTTTTTTTGTATGAAAAACGTCTCAGATCTGAGACTTCCTCAATACGTAAAATGTCTCAGAATCTGAGACTTTATCTACACGGAAAATGTCTCAGAATTCAAAAAAATTTATACATTTTCTATACGAAAAACGTCTAAGAATCTGATACTTTTTCCTTACGAAAATGTATCGGAATCTGAGACTTTTTCTATACGAAAAATGTTTCAGAGTCTGAGACTTTTTCTATACGGAAAATGTCTAAGAACCTGCGACCTTTTCAATACGAAAAATGCCCCAGAATCTGATTCTTTTTCTATACGAAAAATGTCTTAGAATCTGGGACTTTTTTTACGAAAAATGTCTTAAAATCTGGACTTTTTCTATAAAAAAATTGTTTCAGAATGTGAAATTTTTTCTATACGAAAAATGTCTCAGAATCTGAGACTTTACATACGACAAGTGTCTAAAAATCTGAGACTTTTTATTTTGGCAAAACTTTTATAAACTTTAGACTGTAAAAAGCTCAGAATTTTAAACCTTTTTTTGTACGAAAAATATTTCATAATCTGACACTTTTTATGTAGGAAAAATTTCTATGAATTTGAGACTTTTAATATTTTTTTTTTTTTCAATATCTTTATTTATTACAACTAAGCTTTGTATTTGCTTATCTAGTAACTTATATTTACACAATTTAATCACATTTGGTAAGGAAATAACCCAATGGTTATTCCTAAATGGTACACACAGAAAACGGATTCGTTGTGCCAACCAAATTTAGAACCAACCAAATTATTGTAGTCCAGCCAACTATCACTTTTATCAGTTGTAATTACTAATATTTTCGATTCAGTCAATTGGTATATATATCGAATTTCAGTAAGAGCAACTGAATATATCTGTTGAAGCAACGAAAAATTATAAGATTAGAATGGTTGTTGTGACCGATATAACAGCACCACGACTAAAATATTTTATTAATTGGGTCCTTCAACCGTAAAATAAAAGACAAAAAATGTTTTTTGTAATATATTTATTAAATAAGTTAATTTTACAAAAAGATATACATAAGTTGATATTTAGTACAATCTTTAAACATATTTTTTTTTAATTCTCAAAAAACGTCTCAGCACCTGAGACTTTTTCTATAGAAAATATATCTTCCAATCTAAGACTTTTTCTATAGAAAATATGTTATAGAATCTGACACTTTTTGTATAGAACCTGCGAATTTTTCTATAGCAAAAATATCTTACAATTTAAAACTTTCTATAGAAAAAATGTCTTAGAATCAGAGACTCAAAATCTGAGACTTTTTCTATACAACAAAAGTAACATAATCTGAGACTTTTTCTAAAGGAAAAACGTTTCAGAATCTGAGAATTATTCTATATAAAAGTCGTATTAGAATCTGAGACATCGAAGACATTTTTTCTATAGAAAAAGTCTCAGATTCTTTTTCAATAGAAAAAATGTCTCAGAATCTGAGACTTTTTCTATAGAAAAAATGTCTCAGAATTTGAAACTTTTTCTGTAGAAAAAATGTCTCAGATTCTGAGACTTTTTCTGTAGAAAAAATGTCTGAGATTCCGAGACCTTTTGTATAGAAAAAGTCTCAGATTCTGAGACATTTTTTCTATAGAAAAAGTCTCAGATTCTGAGACACTTTTTCTATAGAAAAAGTCTCAAATTCTGAGACATTTTTCTATAGAAAAAGTCTAAGACTCTGAGACATTTTTTCTATAGAAAAAGTCTCAGATTCTGAGACATTTTTTCTATAGAAAAAGTCTCAGATTCTGAGACATTTTTTCTATAGAAAAAGTCTCAGATTCTGAGACATTTTTTCTATAGAAAAAGTCTCAGATTCTGAGACATTTTTTCTATAGAAAAAGTCTCAGATTTTGAGACATTTTCTATAGAAGAAAAAAAAAAAGAAAAAGTCTTAGATTCTGAGACATTTTTTCTATAGAAAAAGTCCCAGATTCTGAGACATTTTTTCTATAGAAAGTCTCAGATTCTAAGACATTTTTGCTTTAGAAAAAGTCTCAGATTCTAAAACATTTTTTCTATAGAAAAAGTCTCGGACTCTGAGACATTTTTCTTGTTGAAAAATTCTCACGATTTGAGACATTTTTTCTATAGAAAAAGTCTGAAATTCTGAAACATTTTTTCTATAAAAAAAGTCGCAGATCTTGGAACATATTCTGAGATTCTGAGACATTTTTTCTAAAGAAAAAGTCTCAGATTGTGAAACATTTTTTCTATAGAAAAAGTCTCAGATACTGAGACATTTTTTCTATAGAAAAAGTCTCAGAATCTGAGACTTTTTCTATAGAAAAAATGTCTCAGAATTTGAAACTTTTTCTGTAGAAAAAATGTCTCAGATTCTGAGACTTTTTCTGTAGAAAAAATGTCTGAGATTCCGAGACCTTTTGTATAGAAAAAGTCTCAGATTCTGAGACTTTTTTTCTATAGAAAAAGTCTCAGATTCTGAGACACTTTTTCTATAGAAAAAGTCTCAAATTCTGAGACATTTTTCTATAGAAAAAGTCTAAGACTCTGAGACATTTTTTCTATAGAAAAAGTCTCAGATTCTGAGACATTTTTTCTATAGAAAAAGTCTCAGATTCTGAGACATTTTTTCTATAGAAAAAGTCTCAGATTCTGAGACATTTTTTCTATAGAAAAAGTCTCAGATTCTGAGACATTTTTTCTATAGAAAAAGTCTCAGATTTTGAGACATTTTCTATAGAAGAAAAAAAAAAAGAAAAAGTCTTAGATTCTGAGACATTTTTTCTATAGAAAAAGTCCCAGATTCTGAGACATTTTTTCTATAGAAAAAGTCTCAGATTCTAAGACATTTTTGCTTTAGAAAAAGTCTCAGATTCTAAAACATTTTTTCTATAGAAAAAGTCTCGGACTCTGAGACATTTTTCTTGTTGAAAAATTCTCACGATTTGAGACATTTTTTCTATAGAAAAAGTCTGAAATTCTGAAACATTTTTTCTATAAAAAAAGTCGCAGATCTTGGAACATATTCTGAGATTCTGAGACATTTTTTCTAAAGAAAAAGTCTCAGATTGTGAAACATTTTTTCTATAGAAAAAGTCTCAGATACTGAGACATTTTTTCTATAGAAAAAGTCTCAGATTCTGAGACATTTTTTTTATAGAAAAATTCTCAGATTCTGAAACATTTTTTCTATAGAAAAAGTCTCAGATTCTGAGACATTTTTTCAATAGAAAAATTCTTAGATTCTGAGACATTTTTTCTATAGAAAAATTCTCAGATTCTGAGACATTTTTTTTATAGAAAAAGTCTCAGATTCTGAAACATTTTTTCTATATAAAAAAGTCTCAGATTCTGAGACATTTTTTCTATAGAAAATGTCTCAGATTCTGAGACATTTTTTCTATAGAAAAAGTCTCAGATTCTGAGACATTTTTTCTATAGAAAAAGTCTCAGATTCTGAGACATTTTTTCTATAGACAAAGGCTCAGATTCTGAGACATTTTTTCTATAGAAAAAGTCTCAGATTCTGAAACATTTTTTCTATAGAAAAAGTCTCAGATTCTGAGACATTTTTTCTATAGAAAAAGTCTCAGATTCTGAGACATTTTTTATATAGAAAAAGTCTCAGATTCTGAGACATTTTTTCTATAGAAAAAGTCTCAGATTCTGAGACATTTTTTCTATAGAAAAAGTCTCAGATTCTGAGACATTTTTTCTATAGAAAAAGTCTCAGATTCTGAGACATTTTTTCTATAGAAAAAGTCTAAGATGCTGAGACATTTTTTCTATAGAAAAAGTCTCAGATTCTGAGACATTTTTTCTATAGAAAAAGTCTCAGATTCTGAGACATTTTTTCTATAGAAAAAGTCTCAGATTCTGAGACATTTTTTCTATAGAAAAAGTCTAAGATGCTGAGACATTTTTTCTATAGAAAAAGTCTCAGATTCTGAGACATTTTTTCTATATAAAAAGTCTCAGATTCTGAGACATTTTTTCTATAGAAAAAGTCTCAGATTCTGAGACATTTTTTCAGAGATACTTTTTCTGTAGAAAATTCGAATAAGTCTTCACAATTTTTATGCAAATATCTAACCTCTCAAATTTCGTCCCAATACAGCATTTTAATAGAGATGTGTCTTTTGTTGAATGTTGATATGTATTTATGTTGAATGTTGATATTGATATGTTGATATCTAAAGTTGAATGTTGATAATTATTGTAGATCAATGCTCGTAGGTAAATCCGCAAGATTATTTCTCCAAATTTCCTTTTTTAAATTTTAATTAACATATTTGGCTAAAAATAAATCCAGTCTTTATTAAAAATAATACAAATGTATTTTGGGTTAATTTAGATTTACTTACTTTTTGTGGTTTATTTTCCTTTTTGTAAACTATATTTTTTTTGATGTTTTAAATTATCTTATTCCAATTATTTCTTAAAAAATAACTTTTCTGTAAAATTATTTTGTTTTTTATGACTTTTAATAATTTAAATAATTTTTTTTAAAAGCAACATACAATTAGTTGCAGTAACTTTTATACAAAATTAAAAAATGATTGTATGTACCAAATCTAAATAATTCGAAGATAGTATTACATTAAAATTTTAATTTCAAATGTATTTTGAATTTTTAAAATTTTTTAACTTTTTATACAAGCATCAGTTGCTGTAACTGATTTTTTATACAACTAAACTAATATTCTGTGCTAGTTATTAAAAATTTATTGCATTACAAAAAAAAAATAAATGAATGGTTCGGACTATTATGAAAGTTTTTGAAATAATATTTTTTTGGAAATGATAAATGCAACCAATATTTTTTGAAAATGTGATGGTTTTTTGGTAATTTGTTTAGATATTTGGATACAAATTTACTTTTTGAATCATGAAATTTGAATTTAAGTCGTTGTAACTAATACTTATATTCTGAAACCAAATTTGAGGAGTTCCGACTGAGTTCCAAATAATTTTTTCCCTGTGTGTATCTACACATTATTCATCAATCGCAGATCAGATGGTAATGTTCTTCTTAATCTTCTGTTTGCTATTGGATTACGCAGTATTTCCTGTAGTTCTTCATTGCAGTGTTGTTGTAATCTCACTTCATGTTTAGTTGCTATTTTTTTAATTTCATCTACTATAGTTGGTATTTGCAAGTCTCTGTGAAGGTCATCGTTTCTTACGTACCACGGGCAACAAGTGATACATCTAAGCACTTTGTTCTGGAAGGTTTGTATTTGTTTTAGGTTTGTTTTTTTAGTGCATCCCCAAAGCTGAATTCCGTAAGTTCACTTAGGCTTAAGTATTTGCTGGTACAGTAAAAGTTTATTTTTCATTGATATATCAGATGTCGAGCTAAAAAGCCAGAACATCTTTTTGAATTTTATATTAAGCTCTGAGGTTTTCTTCTTAACGTGCTCTTTCCACTTAAGTTTAGCATCGAGTGTAAAACCCAAGTATTTTGCCGTATTAGCATATGGCACAATAGTGTTATTTATATAAATCGGTAAATGTTCTATTTTTTTATTTGTAAAATTAACGTGTGTTGATTTGGATTCATTAAGAAGAACTCTCCATTTTTTGGTCCATTGAAGGATTTTGTTGGTTGCATTTTGAAGCTTTTTTGTAGCTTCATTTATGTTTTTATCAGTTACAAGAATAGCTGTATCATCAGCAAAGGTTGCAATTTTTGCTTCAGGTGGAGTTGGCAAGTCTCTAGTGTACAGTATATACAGTATGGGCCCTAGTACGCTTCCCTGTGGGACACCAGCATGAATTTTCATCAGTTTGGAGTACTCTCCTTCATGTTTCACTCTAAAATATCGTCCAGAAATATAGCATTTGAGCATGTCACTAAACTGGTTAGGCAAATCTCTTTGTAGCTTAAAAGTAAGACCTTCATGCCAAACTTTATCAAAAGCCTGCGCTACATCTAAAAAATACCGGAGCATATTTCTTTGCAGTTCAAAGTATTTTCTATTGTGTTGGTAACTCTGTGAACTTGTTCAATTGTTGAATGTTTACTACGAAACCCAAATTGGTGTTTGGGAATTAGACATCTTTCTTCAAGTATTGGTTGTAATCTTTTTAGTAATATTTTTTCAAACACTTTCGCCATTGTTGGGAGGAGAGATATCGGTCTGTACGATGTTTTGTCATGAAGCTGTTTGCCAGGCTTAGGTATCATAATAACTTCTGCAACTTTCCATTGGCTAGGTACATATTTTAAACGAATCGAAGCATTTATAATATATAAAAATAATCGCATACCACTTTCCGGTAGCTCTTTTAACACTTTGCCGGTGATAAGATCATACCCTGGTGCTTTATCCGGTTTAATCTCCAGTTTTACCAAGTTGTTTAGCTCACGAAGGGTTACTTCAGAAATTTCTTTAGAATCAGATCTATAAAATATTTCAATATTTTCATCTGATGTTAGTCTAGGCAGCGGTTGAAAGGTATCTTCAAGGTGTTTAGCGAAGAGGTCAGCTTTGTCTTGGGGACTTTTTGCCCATGTACCATCACTTTTTTTTTATAGGTGGAATAATTCTGGGTGTACTTTGAAACTGTTTTGTTATCTTCCATAATGAGTAATCGGTATCTTTTGTAGAAGATAAACTTTTTAACTGTTTTGTCATGTTGTTATTTTTTATGTTGGAAAGCATTTTTTTTAATTTATTAGAAAGGTTGTTTAAAATATTTTTGTTTTCTGGACTTCTTTGTTGTTGCCAGGTTTTTCTTGCTTTACGTTTTTCAGAAAGAAGATTTCTTACTTCTTGAGGATATTTAGGTAAGCTCTTTCTTTGTATATTCGGGCTGCTGTTCCAGGCTGATGCCTGTATGACTTCTATCAGATTGTCTAATTCCGATTCTACTTCGTAAGGTGACTTAAGAGACACATTTAATTTTATATTTGTATTTATATTTGACCGAAAGTTTTGCCAGTTGGTTTTGTTGTTTACCAGACAAGGTGGTTGTGGAAAATCACTTACAGTTTCACTTACCAGTAACTTGACTGGCGAGTGATCTGATGACAGGTCCTCTGCGTTTTCAACTTGTATGTAATTTTTTGCGATACCTCTCGTTACAAAAAAATCAATGAGGTCAGGGATTTTATTTGGATCCGCTGGCCAGTAAGTAGGCTTACACCCAGAGTGAAAAAAACAATTCATTATCTTACTAGCATTATATAACTCCTTTCCTTTAGTCGTTGTAAGCCGTGAACCCCAATATAAATTTTTTGCATTAAAATCGCCTCCTAAAATAAAACAGGGGCCTAATGTTTTGAAAAGGTCAACATATTCTGGTGATTAGGGCAATATATTGCTGCTATATTAAATTGTTTGTTTTTTATTTCGATCTTTACTGCGATGACTTGCATATTTTCTTTTTCTATTTTTTCTGTTACATAATGTTTAACGTTTTCTTTTATAAATATTGATGCACCTGCTTTTGCTTTATTTAGTGGATGTATTGCATTGTAACATTTATATCCTTTAATTTGAATATACGTTTGTTTCGTGTTATGGCTTTCAGATATAAGACATATATCAACTTTTTGTTCATTTAAGAATAAATTAAGCTCAAGTTGGTGGTTTTGTAAACCATTGGCATTCCACGTTACAATACTTAGATTTTTAGGCATTGTATTTATTTTTTTTTTTTAGTTGCGGTGTTGTAGTCTAGACTCAAGAGTCTTTAGACTATTGAATAACATTTCATTAATACGACTCTGTTCTTCAAGCCTTTGATTAACTTTGTTGAGAGTTTGAAATATTTCGTGCATAGTTTGTTTATTATCATAAGTTCTATTATTTCTTACATTAGCTACTTGAGCATAGGTTAACTCTTCATTGTGATTGGAGTTTGTTTGCCTGAGCCTCACGTTGTTGTCTTTTTGCTGTATTGGATTTGTTTGCATTTTTTGATTTTTTATTGATTGCTTTCTAATTTTTTGCAACTCTTTTGCAACTTCACACCCCCTATAGTTTGCGGGGTGGCGACCTTTACAGTTTACACACACTGGAGGAGAGGATTTATTAACTGTGCATAATGCAGACATATGCTTTCCTGCACAGCTGACACATCTTGGTTCTCTTGAACAATATTTTTGAGTATGATTATAACCCTGACATTTCTTGCATTGCGCAATAACTTCTGGATTCTTTTTTAAAGCCTCTATTTTTACTTTAACGTTTAGTATGTATCTTATGTTAAATACTTTATCAACGGACTCTTCGTTTTTAAAGGAGACCATGAATAACGGAAGTTTATTTTTCTCGTTTCCTTCATCAGTTCTGATCTTTTTGACCATATTAACAACATCTAGCACTTCAAATTTTTGATTTTGCAGATCTTCCTTAATATCTTCGGGGTCTATTGAATAACATTTCATTAATACGACTCTGTTCTTCAAGCCTTTGATTAACTTTGTTGAGAGTTTGAAATATTTCGTGCATAGTTTGTTTATTATCATAAGTTCTATTATTTCTTACATTAGCTACTTGAGCATAGGTTAACTCTTCATTGTGATTGGAGTTTGTTTGCCTGAGCCTCACGTTGTTGTCTTTTTGCTGTATTGGATTTGTTTGCATTTTTTGATTTTTTATTGATTGCTTTCTAATTTTTTGCAACTCTTTTGCAACTTCACACCCCCTATAGTTTGCGGGGTGGCGACCTTTACAGTTTACACACACTGGAGGAGAGGATTTATTAACTGTGCATAATGCAGACATATGCTTTCCTGCACAGCTGACACATCTTGGTTCTCTTGAACAATATTTTTGAGTATGATTATAACCCTGACATTTCTTGCATTGCGCAATAACTTCTGGATTCTTTTTTAAAGCCTCTATTTTTACTTTAACGTTTAGTATGTATCTTATGTTAAATACTTTATCAACGGACTCTTCGTTTTTAAAGGAGACCATGAATAACGGAAGTTTATTTTTCTCGTTTCCTTCATCAGTTCTGATCTTTTTGACCATATTAACAACATCTAGCACTTCAAATTTTTGATTTTGCAGATCTTCCTTAATATCTTCGGGGTCACAAGTTGGATGTAGACCTCTTACCATAACTCTAAGGGGTCTTTCCTGCTTATTTTCATAAGTGTACCACTGTGTTCCATCATCATTAAGCTTTTTTACAAGAGCTCTATAAGAATCTGAATCTGGTGTATTTATTTTCCAAATATTGTTGTTTAAAGCAACAATCTTGTAGTTCTTGTTTGGAATTATTTCCAGTATTTCTTTAATAGCAGAAAATTCTGGTAACCCCATGACATTAATTGGGGGTGGTGGTAGTGGTTTTGCCGAAATAACTTGATTTGGTGCTGGAGTATCCTCAATTAGATCTACATCTCCACCATTATTTTCTTGTTTGTTTTTACGTTTTGATTTTTTACGTTTTTCTTTATTAAGCTTTTTTAAAATCCAATTTGTTTCTCTTTCGAGTTCTTCTTCATCAGTTTCATATACCTGTTCGTTAGGTTCATTTATCTGGGGTTCTTCCATTAATGATTCTTCTTCAGACACCATTTCTTGAAAGTTCATTTCGGTTATACTTTCCAATTTATTTGTATTAAAGTTGGTTATTTCATTTCTCAATAATTTGTTCTCATTCTTTAGTTCGTAAATTTCATTACTCATTTTATTAATTAATTTTCTTAATTCTGAAAGTTCATGTTTTAATTGTTCATTTTCACTGACTATTATGTTGCCTCTATTCCCTCTGACAGGTGTGCCCCCTCCTAAAGGGGGATTATTAACACTCATTTTTTAAATAAAAATGGTGTCTCTATTTAACTGTCCTTGACTGTATATATTTAACACTTTGCTACTTGCTACTAGATGGCGCTGGCTGTTGAGTTATTTTACACTACTTTCTTAATGCAACTGTGTGTTTGTTTAAACAGCTGTGTTTTGTTTATAAAGAGTTTTTTTTTTTCTGATTGAGTGATCGCATAAAATTGTATTTTTTAACTCCGAAAATTTTTTTAATCTGATAGACAGATATTTTAATTATAATTTCTGTGATAAAAGTCAACGAAACCGGCGATACAATTATATACACCTATCGCGTACCGTATTAACTTTAAATTTATCACGTTGTAAGCAGATAATATTCGCTGTTTACTTCAAAAATAATAAAAATTTTCGCATGCGACCCAGAACACGACTTGTTTATAAAATCACTCACTTTCTTTAATATGGCAAAAATTTTTCCTACAGAAAAAGTCTCAGATGTATACGAAAAATCTGTTAGATTCTGAGAATTTGTCTGTAAGAAAATGTGTAATTTTCTTTAAAAACAAATTTTGCTCCATTTTCGTATAATCTAATTTATTGGCGTTTCAGGGCCCCCTCAGGTCGGGGCCCTGAGCACGTGTCCAGTTTGCCCTAATGGTTAAAACGGAACTGTACACCACATATCTAACAATTGTCATTATGACGATTGACAGCCACTCTTAACATAAGCCATCGGTTTTCTACACCACTTACAGATGTTATTTGTGGAAGTTCAATTGAAATTCGAAAATTCTACGTGTAATTCAAAGTTTTATTTGTAAATCGAAAATTCCATATGCAATTCAAAGTTTCCATTTGTAATTCGAAAATTATACTTGTAATTCGAATACTCCATTTATAATTCAAAGATTCCATTTATAATTCAAAGATTCCATTTTTAATTCGTTAAAAATCTATTGTAATTTTGTAAAAGATCAATTGTAATTCATAAAAGATGAATTGTAATTCGAAAAAAATCAATTTTAATTCAAAAAAGATCAATTGTAATTCAAAAAAATTTATTCTAATTAGAAACAAATATCAATTGCCATTTGTAAAAGATCAATTGAAATTCGAAGATTCCAACTAGATTTTAAAACATATAAATCAGTGCAGGAACAGAACAAGCACGGCACGGGGGACGGTTTCCAATTAACAAGTTTTATTTCAAAAAAGTCGTGTCGGGCTTGTTCTGTTTCTACTCTCAATTGTTATTCGTAAAATATCAATTGTAATTCAATACAGCTCAATTGTGATTCGAAGATTCCAAAAAGATTAAACGTTTAATTGTAATTCAAATTGTAATTCAAAAAAGATTAATTTAAATTCAGTTAATATTTTTTGAATTACAATTAGAATCTTCGAAATACAAATGTAATCTATGAATTACAATTGGAATCTTTTGAAAACTTCGAGTATCATCTTTTATGGTGTTATCTCTAGAACCCTTAACCGATAATACCCTATACCACCGACGCGAATTTGTAGGGTATTCATTTAAGAAAAAAAGCTTTAAACTCGATAAGGTAACAGCAACATATTTGTTATTTGATTGTTGATGTTTTAACAGCAACAACAGTTTTTAACATTTATTTGTATAGACAAGTACAACAATTACTACGCACATGTGCCAAAATCATAAACGTCATGCCAGATGCTTAAATGCACATGTTGCAGTTATTGTCATCACCATGTTTTCGATGTTGTTTTTTGTTCGAATTTTTTGTACTTTTTTTTTTTAATTTTTTAGTTGAAAGTCTAAATTGTTGTTTTTTATATTTGGGATGCTGTTGTGGTGACAACATATTCAGCACTTAATGCGAAAAAGATTTACACAGATTTATGAAAGAATTAATACTACAACATTAACAGATGTAATTCGAAAATTCTGATTCTATTTGAAATTCTAAGACTCTTGTAACTCGAAGATTCCATTTGTAACTCGAAGATTCTACTTGTAATACGATTTTTCTATTAGTAATTCAAAAATTCCAATTTTAATTCGAATATTCCAATTGCAGTTCGAAAAGTTAATGCTCTTTAACTTACAATTCTAAAAAGATCAATTGAGATTCAGTTAATATTGTTTGAATAACAATTGGAAACTTCGAATAACAATTGGAATTTTCGAATTACAAATGGAATATTCAAGTTGCAAGTAGAATCATCGAACTAAAAATGAAATATTCAAATTTCAAGTTGAATCTACGAATTACAATTGATATTTTTCGAACTACTAGTTAACCAAGAGGAGTAAGAAATGTATTTTTTCCGGCCCGCCACCTTTTATCAGAGTAAATAAAAAGAATAATATAAGTACCTTATGATATTATTGTTTTAAGAAGTTTTTCAAAGATATTTAGAAAAATTGACTTACAAAAAATGGCGCCCAAGTTGGGGCCATGTTTCAAATCTTAAAGCGGAAACTAAGAAATTAGATAGTGTCGTGAAAAATTCACAACAGCAACAAAAACAATTAAACAAACATTACACACATTTTTAATTGTCTGGAAATGTAAATCTTACCCCCATTTTCTGTACGACGAACGTCAAAAATTTTCATGAATTTTGTTTTTGTTACAATATGGTTGGATGCCTTCAGTAAAATTATGTGATGGTTGTTTTCTTAGAATATACCCCTAACTGATATTTTAAAAGGACATTTCTAGGTTAGGTTAGGCTGTAAGTCGCTGCTGACGTCAGCACACATAGACAATGAGGTCTGTTATGGTACCACAGGATAGTAATGTGGTTTCCTTACTAGTCCCTGCTTTTAAAACAAATGTTAGCTACTTATAAAACTCCTGAGATATTGAATTATGACATGCGACAAAGGAGCATGATCGTGCAGCTCCCTAGATTCCATTGAAGCAAGTATCTGACGAGAAAGTGTCGGGTAATGCAGATCAAATGTTCGAAAGTTTCCGACTCCTCCTCATCCATACAACTCTGCCAAAAGTCAGTTGACGGCACATTAAACCTCTCCGCGTGCTTTCCTACAAGGCAATGTCCAGTAATTACAGCAACCACAAGCGATATCAGCGCACTTGCGCGCTTCTGATTAAGATAAGTCTAAATCTGTCGTTTAGTATCACACGTCCATCCATGTGCCCATCTCTGATTAGTCTCCGTTGCGGAACAAACTCGTAAATTTTGCTTGCAAATTTTTAGAGGCATACCAACACATAGTTCCCAGTCTTGCAAGCTCATCGGCTTTGCAATTCCCATATGAGTCGTATGTCAAACTGCTTGGCCATATTATTTAAAGACGTGCAGCAGTTGAAAGCATAACTTGTTTTCGAAACATTGACTCCAGGGACTTGACCGCGGCTTGACTGTCAGAATAGGTGTTGACTGCAGTTGTAGACAAAACATACCAACTCAACCAGTCAGAAACTTTTTTTATTTCCTCTATCTGGTAAACACTGCAATGGTATGGCCATCTTTGAGCCAGGCTCAACCCAAGCTCTTCCGAATAGACTCCGAAGACCATTCGTTAGTGTAGCTTTGATCCATCTGTGTAAAAAGTTTATGGAGGCTCCACTACCCGGCATGCACTTTATCCAAGACTCCCTGGATGGTATCTTTGAAATAAAGTGGCGCTCAAAACGGTTCTTAGAAGGAGCACAGTCCACATTTTGTTGTTTTGTAATCTTCTTCAATATTGTGCTATGGCCATAATCGCTGATCTTTCATTGTAGTGTGCTATTCAGTCGAATTTCGGACGTATCCGCATACTGTCTACCCAATATGTCCAATGGTATTAGGTGAAGGAGGATTTCTAATGTAGCCTTAGTTAGTACAAATAGAACCAGTGGTACACATCGATGCCATTTTCTGTGCCTTCGTGATAGATCACAGTTCCCTTTTGTCTCTAAAGCAGGCTGCCAGCCAATGATTTCATACAGCAGAATTAGATACACGACTGCTGTATAAATCCAGAGAGCGACTTTAAGGCTAAAGCCCCATCGTTTTCCAATGTCCCTTTTACAGCAATATAAAGCAATCGTTGCTTTTCTCACCTGTTCCTCAAAATATTACGCCTGAAATTTAACTTCCTCTCAAAAATTACTCCAAGATACTTGGGTCCATCTGAGAAGGCGATTTCAGTGACGTCCAAAGAAAAAGGATCAAAAGCACAAGTCCTTTTTTTCCTAAAAAGACAAGCTCTGTTTTAATTGTATTAACATCCAGACCACTGGCTCTTGCCCATTTATATAGATCTTTCGGAGATCCCTGAAGCATGTCCCTTAATGTTGGCAGGTGCTTTCCCTTTACCGCTATTGCGACACTGTCAGCATATGCGACAACATGACAACCACGTGCTTCTAGAGAAAGCAGCATTGAATTTAGTGCCAGAAGCGGCCAAAAGAACTCCTCCCTGTGGTTTGTTCAGAAAACCAATAACCCAGACCAGACACTGCCACAATTATCCAGAAACGCCACCATAGTGTACTCCTTAACCAAAAGCGATCTCTTGATGGTACTAACGAGTTCATGAAGTGCTGTTTCCGTTGACCTACCCTTGCTGTATGCATGTTGCCTTAGTCGAAAGCAAACTCGGGTTCATCACTCTACGCAAATATGAGTCTAGCATTCGTTTCATTGTCGTTAATAAAAAAGAAGATATTCTAAATGCTCTGAAACCTTTTGGAACTGTGTGGGAATTTTTCCCAGATTAAAACGACTATGGTGTTCCTCCATTTTAAAGGAATATGCGACCATGTTATGCATGCTGCGTAGGGACTATACAGCCAAGGGGCTATATAGTCCGATAATTGCTGCATGTAGCCGGGATTATACCATCAGGTCCGGGTCTGAAGAACAAAAGTCAAATAAAACGTCCATTTAAAGGTTTAAAATGTCCTACAAATACTTTCTTCAAAAAAATTCATTAGAGGTTGTCAAAGGTTGAAAGTTTGTGCGACATTCGCAAAATGCAAAAATATAAAGAACCCTATTTTGATACCCTCCAACTATGTGTCGAAGAAGTATGTACCTTTTAGAAAGGTCGCAAATCAATTGAAATTTCGTAAGAGGGTCGTGTGGAGAAATATGGTGGAATTCCTTGATCTAGATGATAGGCTCTCAAACGAAGTTTAACTATTGTAGGGCTGTGATTGAAATCTTTTACTTAAATAAGGAAGAGCTTTCGAAATCAATTCATTATTTGAACTTTCTGTGCCACATCTACTGGCATGTATTCAGTAAGGGTGGGATAGTGTTGTGTGAGATTTTAAGCAGCAATATTTGGAAGCGCTAGAACCGCTCATTTTGTGAGGTTGGTAAAAAAAGTGTATGAGCCAAAAAATGGGGGAGGTCGGATAGGATCTAGGGGTCGCTCATCGGGGTCAAAGTTGGGCGTAGAGGGGAAAAAATCCACAAAAAGCCCCAAAACTCCCCTGGTTTTGCTCCTAGAGGGGTCAAATGTGAGACCGGCCCCCATTATTTTTCCCCCTGAACACTTTTGCCAAACATACCTAAGCCCTATCTCCAATCCCTAAGGGGGGTCCCATACAAAGGTTCAATTTTTAAAAAATCTTGCTCCTCCCGCTCTAGCTGTCCTAGAAGTCACCCTAGAGGAATCAAATGTATGACCGACCCCCAATATTTTTTCAACCCTAACATTTTCTTAGAACATACCTACCCCCTATCTTCAATCCTTAGGGTGGTCCCCATACATTTTTTTTATTTTTTCTTAAATTGTCATATTAAATCAGCTCCTACCGGTCCAATGGTGCCTCCTAGAGGGGTCATTATCAAGACCAACCCCCATTAATTTTTAGCCCCCAACACTTCTTCTGAACATACCAATTCCATATCTCCAATTCCTAAGGGGTCTCCCAAACAAAATTACATTTTTGTAAAACTTGCTCTCACCGCTCTAACTATCGCAGGGGTGACCCTAGAGAAGTTAAATGTGTGACCGACCCCCAATAGTTTTTCAGCCCCAACATTTTCCCCAAACAAACCTACCCTCTATTTTAAAGCCTTAAGGGTGTCCCCACACATTTATTTTATTTTTTAATTTTTTTTTATAAAATCTGCGCCTACCGCTCCCATTCTGCCTTTTAGGAACGGTAAATGCAGACTGACCCCCATTAATTTTTGCCCCCTACATTTTTTCTGTACATACCTACGCCGTATTTCCACTTTGTAGGGGTGCTCCCCTGGGGAAAACTAAATTAGTAATGTATGTAGAGAAGTCAGTTGGCTAAATTTTAGCCAAAACATTTTCTTCAAACATACCTACCCTCTATCTTCAAGGTGTTACCCCACAATTTTTTTATTTATTTTATCGAGAAATCCGAGGTCTTTAATTTGTAATTTAATAGTAACTTTTGTTAAGCGTAAAAAAATATTTTTTTTAACTTGAAAATAATAAAAAATGATAAATAATATAACTATAAATCAAATTAATTTATTTTTATCGTGTGATGGATATTGTTTCCGATTTTCGGCCACGACCTGAAGCAAAACTATTTTTTCCTCCTCGTTACGGCACAACACGTTGTTATAGTCTTCTATTAATTTTACGCCTCTTTCGGCAGCGTCGTTGACAACATGTAATTTACGTAATATTTGCAGCGCTCGCTGGTAGTCCTGACGATTTTCCCAAGTATTTGGATCGGAAGCAATGAAATTTGTTGTTATTCCGAAGCGTGCAAAAAATTTTGGAGTCTCAGGTGTGACGTAGTGGCTTAAATCAGTTTTCTTGAGTTCTTGATTCACTTGTTTCGATGCCATGTTAATTCTTTTCACACCTTCGAATCCAACAACATGTACTGGAGGATTACAATCCTTGTTGCCACTGTCGCCGCTGTTGCCACTGTCGCCGCTCTGAGGCATCTTTTTCCCCGATATCATCGTCTTCTTCCTCGCTGTCTTCGTTAGACGATTCGTCCATCTCATCGTCAGATAACTCTTCCTCCATTTCCTCTTTCTCTTCTTCAAATAAACGAATTGCATTCGACATTTTTCGTTTTATTTCACAAGAGATATTCGGATCAAATAGTGCGAGAGCAACAGCTTCGCCACTGAGATACCAGAGATGTCCACAGAATCTCTTGAACAATCGTTGCGACAGAATCTTATTAATTGAAGCATAATTGGCAATCGCTTTCAAAAAATTCAAATCATTATTTGGAGCTTCTATTGCTTTGGTAGCGCTAAACCAAGCTTTTACGTAAATTGTTATGATGAAAACGGTCACATCAAGAAGTGCATTTAATTCTTTTTTGGCCAAACCGATATATTTTCGGAACAAAAAAATTTTTAGGCAATATATGCCTTTTGCCATCCATCGAGCATGACTGATGGATCCTGGTGGGCTAAAATGCTTATTAGGAATATTTTCGCCAAGGTATAATAAAACAATTTCAAGAAACTCCTTGTAGTCGTCTCTGGGTTGCTTTTCTTTTATTTGAGCCCAACAAAACAACTTGATGTCAGTTTGGACTTGAGCTGGTATGTTGCCTGCCACTTCCTTCCACCAAGACTGTACTGTTTGTCTTTTATTTTTTCCCACTGCTCTTTAAAACGCGCAAACATTAGCACTCCTGGTCCAGACATATTGCCGAATTTGGTTTCAAACACTTAGTTTTCCCCAGGGGAGCACCCCTACAAAGTGTAAATACGGCGTAGGTATGTTCAGAAAAAATGTAGGGGGCAAAAATTAATGGGGGTTAGTCTGCATTTCCCGTCCCTAAAAGGCACAGTGGGAGAGGTAGGCGCAAATTTTATAAAAAAAATTAAAAAAAAAAAAATTGTGTGGGGACACCCTTAAGGCTTAAAAATAGAGGGTAGGTTTGTTTGGGGAAAATATTGGGGCTGAAAAAATATTGGGGGTCGGTCACACATTTAACTTCTCTAGGGTCACCCCTGCGATAGTTAGAGCGGTGGGAGCAAGATTTACAAAAATGTCGTTTTGTGTGGGAGACCCCTTAGGAATTGGAGATATGGAATTGGTATGTTCAGAAGAAGTGTTGGGGGCTAAAAATTAATGGGGGTTGGTCTTTATAATGACCCCTCTAGGAGGCACCATTGGACCGGTAGGAGCTGATTTAATATGACAATTTAAGAAAAAATAAAAAAAAATGCATGGGGACCACCCTAAGGATTGAAGATAGGGGGTAAGTATGTTCTAAGAAAATGTTGGGGTTGAAAAAATATTGGGGGTCGGTCATACACTTGATTCCTCTAGGGTGACTTCTAGGACAGCTAGAGCGGTAGGAGCAAGATTTTTTAAAAATTGAACCTTTGTATGGGATCCCCCTTAGGGATTGGAGATAGGGCTTAGGTATGTTTGGCAAAAGTGTTCAGGGGGAAAAAATAATGGGGGCCGGTCTCACATTTGACCCCTCTAGGAGCAAAATCAGGGGAGTTTTGGGCCTTTTTGTGGATTTTTTCCCCTCTACGCCCAACTTTGACCCCGATGAGCGACCCCTAGATCCTATCCGATCTGCCCCATTTTTTGGCCCATGCATTTTTTTTACGAACCTCACAAAATAAGCGGTTCTAGCGTGTCGAAATCGAAAACTCGTGCACTATCCCACCCCTAGTATTCAGTCAAACTCTAGTTACATACTTTCATGTACACAATAGTACATACTGTTACTTTGTAAATGTAATTTTATACTGTATTTAGTATGTTCAGTTTTGTTATTTTTTTTTTGTTGGCTGCATATTGATGCTTACTTTGGTGATTGTCGCTCTGGTGTTGCTGCTGCAGTTGCAGCCTGGCTTACAATGCAAGTTGCAGGTGTTGTACAAGATTTGTCACCTTCCTTTAGCTGTTTTTTTTTTTGATATCTCACCATTTTCTATGCTGTGTTTAGGTATTGTTCAATGATATTCTTCTTATGAGAATAGGCCAACAATATTTATTGTCAATTGTTTTATGTTGCATTTCAAAAAAAAAAAAAAAAAAACTTTGTTTCATGAATGATGTAAATCATAATATTTTTGCATGTGCTATAAAGTGTCAAAATATTGCATTTTAAATTTGAATAACAATCTTTTTCCTTATTTTTTTTTTGGTTTAAAAGTTATTGAGGCCTTGGAAATCTTAAATAATATTAGTATTTGCATATTTGATCGACTTGAAGGTTTTGGAGGCTAATGTAGCAATTTCCAACACTGATTTGGAATCCTCAGGTTCTGGGACATTTTTTTTAAAAAAAAATTCTCAGATTCAGAGACATTTTTCTACATAGAAAAATTCTTAGATTCAAAATCATTTTGTGGTTAAAAAAAATCTCAGATTCTGAGACATTCTTGCTAAGACATTTTTCCGTTAAAAAGTTTCGGACTCTGCGACATTTTCGCGTATAGTAAAACGTCTCAGATTCTGAGAAATTTTTCCGTATTGTTTAAAGTCTCATTTTTGGATTGTAAAAAGTCTCAGATTCTTAGGGATTTTTCCTTAAAAAAAGTATTAGATTCTGAGACAATTTTCAATATGGAGAAAGTCTCAGATTCTGAGAAATTTTTTCATATCGAAAAAGAATCATATTCTGAGACATTTTTCCGTATAAAAAATGGTCTCAGATTCTGAAACAGTTTTCCGTATAGTAAAATTCTCAGATTCTGAAACATTTTTTTGAGACGATATTCCGAGACATTTTTCTCTGTAGTAAAAAGTCGCAAATTTTAAGGCATTTTTCCGTATAGAAAAAGTTTCAAATTATTAGATATTTTTCTATAGAAAGTCTTAGATTTTGATTTTTTCGTACTGAATAAATCTCAGATTCTAAAACATTTTTCTCTATAGAAAAATGTATCAGATTCTGAAACATCTAAGAAAAAGGCTTAGATTTTAAAAAAATTTCCAGTATAGTAAAACGATTCAGATTCTGAGAAATTTTTCCGCATAGAAAAAATTCTTAGATTCTGAAAGATTTACCCGTAAGAAAAATTTTTCAGATTCTGAAACATTTTTGCGTGTGGAAAGAGTTCTCAGATACTGAGACATTTTTCCGCTTTAAAAAAAAAATTTCAGATTCTGAGACAGTTTTTCGTATAGTCTCAAATTCTGACACATTCTGGCACATTTTTCTGGAAAGAACAAGTTATAGATTTTGATACATTTTTCTCTATAGAAAAAGTTTCAGATTCTGAGAAATTTTCCGTATAGAAGAACGTCTTAAATTTAGAGACATTTTTCCATATGGAAAAAAATTTCAGATTCTGTGACATTCTCAGATGCTGAGACATTTATCCGTAGAAAAAGGTTTCAGATTCTTAAACATTTTTGTGTATGGCAAAAATTCTCAGATTCTGAAACATTTTTCCGTATGGAAAAGCTCTCAAAACCTGAGACATTTATCCGTAAGAAAAAAGTTTTCAGATTCTGAGACATTTTTCCGTATAGAAGAAGTCTCAGATTTAGCGACATTTTTCCGTATGGGTCAGTCTTAGTGAAATCAATCAAAAATAGCTAAAAATTTTCGTGACCCCCTCCGATTTTGATGAAATTTAGTTTAGTTGTAACACTAAGGGCGGATTTTACAGTCCAAACTAAGTTCTAACTTAAGTAAAATCTTAGTTAAGTTTTATTTAAGTATTTTAAATTACTTAATAGTACATTCACACTTACCTCGAAACCCCGTTGAAACCTCGTGTTTTCAATTTTAAAACACTACTGTTCACACTCGACAATTTGACACTTATCTAGTTTTCGAAAACTAGAACAAAATATAAATGTCTTTAAAAATTAATTAAATTATCCAAAAACAATTTTTTATTCGGTTTTTTATTTTTTTTAATCTAAATAAACAAATAATTTATAGAAATTTTGTAAATAAATAAATTTGTTTATTTTTTATTTTTGGCATTTTCCCATTTTCTCTATTTTTCATTGTAGCACAGTGGTTAGAATACGTAAAATTATGAAATTTACGAGGTTTCGATCGTACATTCGTTGAAACCTCACTATAAAAAGGTTTCAATTTGTGAGGGAAAATACGTATTTTCACATGAGGTTTGGCACGAAACCTCGATAAACGAGGTTTCGAGGCCAATCTGAACGTACTATAAGTAAAATTGTATTTTACGGTTTGCACTTAAGTTGAAAAGAAAATAAGTTGAAAATATGGTAACATAAGTTATTTATTTGACAATTCAAAAAGAATAGAAACAAAAATAAAGTAAAAATGTACAAAACATAAATTAAAATAGAAAAAAAAATTACACAAACGCTGTTCTATCCCTTAAAATCGACCGCCGTGGGCCTTGTTAGAACCAAAACCATCAAGAACAAATACTCCATCCGCTAGACTTTGGATTTGCACACCAACGAACGTCTCCGTAAAAAGGTTTCTGTTATTTCCATTAAACTTTAAGGGTGTGATGATTCCATAAAAAAAATGAATATATAAAATGCATAGGAAATTTGAAAGTATCGAAGATGGTCCATCAAGTGGATAACATAGCCGGCAATCTCATTCATTGTAGGAAATAACAGCAACCTTTTCAAGGAGACTATTGCAACGTTATCTGGACAAACAAGCAGACGGACGGACAGTCCATCGGTATACATACTTAAACGTGGGTCTGGGACCAATATTTCGGGCAATTACAAACATCATCACATTCTTATTACACCTTGTACCATAGAGTGGTGTATGGTATAATCACTGAATTGATGTTCTTTTCGTTTAAATTTTTCGCTAAAGATCTTGTTAGAGCTAAAACGATTAATCCACTAAAGTCATCATTTAAAAATTATCCACTCTAACGACCTCGGATTTATACACCAAGAACTATTTTATTATTTCCAACAAACCCATGGGGAATAACACATTTTTTTTTATTTTTGGGTTTGAAGGAAATATCACATAATTCGATGGAAACACCTTGAATTTGAGAATGGCAGAAAAGGCCTATCAAATTTGTAACAGAACCGGTAATCTTCTTCCTAAAAGTTTTGGTAGAAATTTCACGTTTGTTGTGTATAATTCCGAAGTCAAGCGGGATGCGTATCTTTCAGTGATGACCTTAGCGGCGTTCTTGACTGTTTTTTGTTCTAACAACCTCCATTGCGGAACATTTTATTAGAAAATAACAGAAATTCTTAGATTTTTGTTTTTAATTTTTTTGTCTGTTTTTATTATTTTAATTTTATTTTGTAGTAGTATTTTTTTTTGATTGTCATATCAAAAACAATTACTTAAGTAAAACTTAAGTTATGGTAATAGATGACTTAAGTTTTTCTTAAGTGGTTTTTATAAAACAGTTTTTTGGATTTAAGCAATTTCTTAGTTTAAGTCACTACTTAGTGCTGACTGTAAAATCCGCCCTAAGTGATAAACTGACCCACACTTATTTTCAGCCCTCTACGTAAACAGTAGGCGAAAACACGGAGGGTCAAAATTTCCCCCAAAATCTCCCAGTCGCGACACTTTGCACCGTAAAAACTTAATATCGTTGGTTCTATTATAGCTAGAAATCCCATTTTTGGTTTGTTTTGAAGCTCATAATATGCTCTACAAGACCTACCATAACCAAAAAATTTCGAAAAAAATAAGGGTTACCTCCCTTATTTTAAGGTCGTTATATACGGAGGATAAAATGGGGAGGATGGTATCCCCCGATTTTTTTTTACTTGATAATCTTTTAGAGAAAGTCCTAAAGAATATATTCTAAAATTTTTGTGTTGGGACAACAATGGGATCGCTGAAAATCAAAATTTTTCACAATTTTCCCCAAAATCTCCAAATCGCATCACTCTTTAACCTTAAAAATTTAATATCATAAGTGCTTTTGTAGCTACAGAGCCCATTTTTGTTTTGTTTTAAAGCTCATAATACGCTCTACAAGACATAGTAAAACCAAAAAATTTTCCAAAAAAAGAATTGGTGCCCCCCTTATTTGAAGGTCGTGGCAAAGGTGGAGGAAATGTGGGGAAAGTATCCCCCGAATTTTTTTTTCCTTGGTATTCTCAAAGTGCAAGTCCTAATGAACATCGTCTACAATTTTTATGTTGGGACAACAATGGGGTCGACCAAAATCAAAATTTTTCAAAATTTTCCCCCAAAATCAACAAATCGCGACATTCCTGCGCGTACCATTAGAGTCCCAAGATAAAAATTTCAGGATATGCCTCTAGAACTTTCTCTTAAAAAAAAAAAAAAAACAAGATAAAAAAAATTGGGGGATACTATCCCCCAATTTCCCCCACCCCTTGCCACGATCTTTTAATACAAGAGGCACCCCTCATTTTTTTTGTGATAGTAATATTGTTGGGAATATTAAGAGCTTTAAAACAAGCCAAAAATGGACTCTGTAGCTACAATACAGTCCACGATATTAAACTTGTAATGTGCAAGAGTGTCGCGATTTGGAGATTTTGGGGGAAATTGTGAAAAATTTTGATTTTGGTCGATCTGATTGTTGTCCCAACATAAAAATTTTAGGATATGTTCATTAGGACTTGCACTTTGAGAATACCAAGTAAAAAAAAACTCGGGGGTTACTTTCCCCCCATTTCCTCCACCCTTTGCCACGACCACACCCTTCCTTTTTTTCTAAAATTTGTTGATTAAGGTAGGTATTGTAGATCGTACTATAAGCTTTAAAACAAACAAAAATGGGCTCTGTAGCTACAATAGCACTTATGATATTAAATTTTTAAGGTTCAAGAGTGTTGCGATTTAGAGATTTTAGGGGAAATTGTGAAAAATTTTGATTTTGAGTGATCCCATTGTTGTCCCAACTTAAAAATTTTAGAATATATTCTTTAGGACTTTCTCTATAAGATTATCAAGTAAAAAATTTTTTTTTCTTCTCCCTTTATCACGACTTAAAATAAGGGAGGTAACCTTTATTTTTTTCGAAAATTTTTTGATTATGGTAGGTCTTGTAGAGCATATTATGAGCTTCAAAACAAACCAAAAATGGGGTTTCTAGCTATAATAGAAGTTACGATATGAAGTTTTTACGGTGTAAGTGTCGCGACTGGGAGATTTTGGGGGAAATTTTGACCCTTCGTATTTTCGGCCCCTGTTGACTTAGAGAGCTGAAAATTTGCATTTGTTAGTTTTTTACGTAGTGTAAGAACTTAACCAAATTTCATCAATATCGGAGGGGGTCAAAAATATTCATGATTGATTTCACTAATAATGACCCGTATGGAAAACAACATTTTCTGAATGGAAAAAGTTATAGATTCTGATACATTTTTCTGTTAGAAAAAGTTTCAAATCTGAGGAATTTTTCCGTTCAGAAGATGTATCAGATTTTGAGGCATTTTGCTTTATAGAAAAAGTCTTAGATTCTGAGACATTTTTTTCGTATAGAGAAAGTTTCAGATTTTGAGACATTTTTCCGTATAAATAAAATTTATAGAACAAATCTTAGATTCTGGTACATTTTTCCGTATAGAAAAATCTCAGATTCTGAGACATTTTTCCGTATAGAAAAAATCTCAGATTCTGAGACGTTTTTTCGTATATAAGTTTGATTTTCTGCGTTGAAGAAAGTCTCAGATTTAGAGATATTTTTTAGAGACATTTTTTCTTATAGAAAAAATTCTCAGATTCTGGGAGATTTATCCGAAAGATAAAAGTTTTCAGATTCTGAGACATATTTGCGATTCAAAGACATTTTTCCGTATGGAAAAACTTCCCAGATTTTGAGACATTTTCTGTATAGAAAATTTTTAGATTCTGAGAAACTTTTCCTTACAGCAAAAGTTCTCAGATTCTGAGCCATTGTTCCGTGTAAAAAAATCTCATATTCTGATATGAGATTTTTATATCAGAATAGAAAAATCTCAGATTTTCCGTAGAGAAAAAGTCTCAGATTCTGAAAATATTTATGTATAGATTTCGTAAAGAAAAAGTCTCAGATTCTAAAAAAATATATTAATTATATAATTTAAAAGTTTTAGTAAATTAACTCTAAACCTTGACATTTTCTCTAATAAGAAACACTTTTAATAAAATGTTCACACCATAAACTTTAAAATTTTATTACGTTTATGTTTCTTTCTTTTTCAAGGACTATTAAATCATAAAATTTCTTACAAGAAACTGTCAACATGATTTTACAATAAAAATTAAAAATAGCACACAATTTAGTATTAACCCTAAATTTCTGATTTTAAAATAAGTTTCTTTAAAAAAAATACCAAAACCAAAAGGTAAAAAAAAACAACTGTGAAATTTAAAATGTATAAATATTTTAATGGAATCATTAAGTTTTCTTTAGCTAAATAAATTAAGAAATGTAACATTTGTTTTCTTTATATATTTGAAATTATTATAAATTTTTGAACTCATGACATCATTATGTGTAGAGGATATGGGCGGGCAATATTGGGTTCAATGAGGGGGGAAAATAACAAAAATAGAGGGAGAAAAAATTAGTCTGAACAATTTGCTTCAATAAGCAACATTTTTGATAAATGAGCAAAACAAGCTCTATTCCATAATTTAACCAAAATACAAGTTTCCTAATTTTAGCCAATATATTGATAATTATGGAAAAAAATATTAAGCTAATTTTAGCAAATAATTTGCTAATTGATTTATTGTTATGTTGGCTCATTTTCAATTAAAACAATTAATTGTATTGATAAATTGTGTTGTTGAATAAAAAAATCATTGATTTTCTTTGCCAATACAATTAACTTTTTTGTCAATATGACAAAATTTAAATTGAAAATGAGGTGTCAACGCATTTTTTTCTGAGTAAGGGCCTGAGATTTGGGTCACCTAAAAACATCTCCCTTTCTTTAATCTTCTTCAAAGACTTCACATTTTTTCTGGAGTGCCACATTTTGGACATGTCTCTGTTAATGTTCTTATTTAACATTTAAACAACATATGAACTTTTTCCAAATCATAAAGAAGACACGAATCATGTGTTAATCATCATTATGTTGCATTCACATGTGTGCGATCATAAAAAATTAAATGAAATAATATGACATTCCCCACCTAAATTCAAAAAAAAATGTTTCCCCCCTTTTTTTTTCTTACATCTACCTTTTACTATGAAAATTATAGATTTCTGATAGTTTGCATATGTTTTTTCAATATATTTTTGTCTTTTCTTTTTTTGTCCACAAAACGTTTTTAACGTTTCATTCATTCCTAACACTTTGACATTATTTAATAGGCCGCACACGCTGTAATGAACAAAAAATCGGAACAACAACGTCAATGGAAAGAACCAAGAGTCTGGCGGTAATAATGTCGGTTTACTTTATGGGTACTACGAGGGTTGTAGGATAAATTAAAACGGCCACAAAAGGGGGGGGGGGGCAAAATAAACTTTAATAAGTGAAATAAGAACAATAAAACTCCTTCGATGAGAATCCATATTTAGTCCCCTGGGTCTAAATGTAGCACTTTGAACGCCTTCTGACATAAAAATCCTTCATTTGTTAAACAAACATGCAAGAAGTTCTGTAAAAATTTCGTTTTTTTTTGAGAGGTTAATTCAGTTCTTTGAGCGGAAACTTTTTTCCCCTCATCCGATTTTTCCCATTTTGGAACGTAACCAACCTATGAACAAAAGAAATATTTTTGCCAAACTTCAGGAGTCTAGCTCTTTTATTTTGAATTGCATTTTGCTTTCCACAGACTACACTCAAAAAAAAAAAGTTTGTAAAATGACATAAAATCCCCGTGATTTTACGGGGCAGGTTTTGTAAAATATGTACTAGCAAGAATCCCCGTAATGTTACGGGGATAATTTGTAAATTGATTTAACAAAAGAAAATGTAAATTTACAATTTTTTTGTAAAATATTAACTTCGAGATGAACATTTTTTTGTAAATTTACAAAAAATTTGGTAAATTTACAAAACAAAATTGTAAACTCACAGAAAAAGGTTGTTATTTTACAAAGAAAAAATAGAAAATGAAAAAAAGTAAATTGTAGATTAACAAATTATTTGGTTAAACTACTGTTTTTACCGGAAAAAATATAGAAAAACACGTATATTTACAATAAAAATTGTAAATTTGCAAAAAAAGTTGTAAATTTACAAAATAAAGTAGAAAATCAAAAACCAAAATTGTAAATTTACAAATTGTTTGGTTAAACTACTGTTTTTTATGGCAAAAAACTTGTATATTTACAATAAAAAGTGGTAAATTTACAATTTTTGTTGTATATATCCCCCTTTTTATATTTTTTTGCCGTAAAAACAGTAGTTTAACCAAAAAATTTGTAAATTTACAATATTGTTTTTGTATTTTCTACTTCATTTTTGTAAAATTACAACTTTTTTCGTAATTATACCATTTTGTTTTACATATTTGTTTTGTAAATTTAAAGGTTTTTTTTTCCATTGGAGCATCTTATTTTTCCTTCTTTGTCAGCTGGAGTAGCACTTCAACAACCTGAAATGATTTTTTTTTTCACTTGAACACTTTAAACAAACTTTTTAATGTATAACACTACACTTTTTTATTTTGTTCGACATTTCGTTTTTCTTAAGTAGAACATATGAGAATTGCGAAGGAGGCTACACAAGCCTCCTACGTTCAATTGAGTGAGCGCTCATTCTCGTTCATTTCAGATAAAAAACCTAGTTCGTTCATCTAGTTCAATCGCTCTTTTGGCTTTTTCGTTCAATAGTTCGTGAACGAATAATTTTGATCATGTCTGTTGGTCGTTCATCTAGTTCAAATTGGTCAATTTTGGTTTTCGTTCAACAGTTCATGCTCGAATCATTTGGATCATGTCTGTTGTTTTGTCTTTCGTTCAAAAAATACAAAAATGTTGAATAAAAACATTAATTAAAAAAAAACAAAAATAAATATATAAAATTTTTGTAAAAAAAACACATAAATGATGAGAAAGCGTGCCAAAAGAGGAGAAAAAACTAACGCCTCTTGACAAAATTAACAAAAAAAATGAACAACCGAACTGAAAGATCAAAATAAAGAAATTACCAATTGAGCTGAATGAACGAAAAGACCTAAAAGAGCTAAAATGAACGAACTAGATAAACCGCTCAGTTAAGTGAATAGTTCAATTGAACTAGTTCGTTCGTGAACGACACAACTCTACCACAGACAGACGGGTATTCATAGAAAGTCTTAGAACCGATCATGGATCAATAATATATACTTTATGGGGTCCCCGATCGATATTTCGATGCGTTACACGGTGACACACATAATCCCCACGGACAATATCCCAATTACGGAAATGGGGATTATGACCGAGTACTTCACGGTCATAATCCCCACATTAGTTGTGGGGACTATTACCCTTTTCAAAACGGCCATTGGGTATTATGTCCGTTCCCTGTTGGGATTACGACCGACATTTTTTCAGTCATAATCCCTGTTTTTTGCGGAGAGGGTGGGTTTAATGCATGGACACAGACTAATACAGACTCGACATAAGTGACAGGTGTCAAAAAAGTAGTCTTTAACTATATGGTTAATTTTTTTTAAATTATTCTACGAATAAGGTTAGAAAGAGAAAGCTAATATAACGCGCCATAAGAAAAATAGATGCCAGATCGGTTTCATATTTCAAACATAGGAATATTTGGTAGCAGATTGAAGGTAAGAGTTTTTATTGATACGCTAATTTCTGAATACTTCCTCTTTGGATCTGACTGCATTCCTGCAACTAACATTTATCCATTGGTTCAGTTGAAATGAGATTCGATGGAATGAATGACTTCATTCCAAGGACTATAACATTTTCAAGCATTTTCGGCGCGGCGTCAACGTTGCCTTCGAGGAAACAGAGTTTCCAGTTGAAACGTCGAAAAAAATCTTTAAGCTCTGCCCAATGAACCTTCTCATATTTGAAAACTGAACGCTTCGTTGCTGTTGTCCAAACGTTACGAAGATCGGAGTACGAGAAGGATGCGGAAATGGTGCAATGATCCGAATTGTCAAGAGGTACAAATGTGTTTACTTCATATTTTTCAGAATGTTCTGGCTTTAGACGAAAATTAATGTTAGAGGGCTTTAGACGAAAATTAATGTTGCATTAAATCTTGTTGGCGAATTCTTTTCTCTTAAGGCCTATTCACACGAGAGGTACACACAAAAAATTATTGGCTCACAATTTTCAATTAAATCTATTGGTCAACAAAATTTAAATGAGTCGATCAATGTTTTAATTAAAATTTTTGTTATTTTCTTTAACTGTCGAATTACAAATTTTTAACATACCAGATTTTTTTTTCGCTTTAATTTATTTGAATAGATTTATTCAAAAATATACAAAATAATCGGGTTTTCCTTTTATACTGTTGGCAACATATTGGAATGCAAAAAATATGGATTTTTTTGATAATTTTGTCATAAGCTTACAATTCATTTGTTAAATCAATCAATATTTTGATTGACTATAAATAAAAAATTAATCAATCTTTTAATCAAAATCAAAAAATTGTTTGATTGAAAAAATTTTCTATCCATCACCTACAATTTGATGATTGGTATAACAATTTTTTTAATTGGAGGAATTTCAATCAAAAAATTGATTGAATCCGCGTTTTTGTTGATTGAAATTCGTTTCAAATTTTTTCTGTGAAATGGTGCAATGATCCGAATTGTCAAGAGGTACAAATGTCTTTACTTCAGCGGTTACCAACCTATGGTACGCGTACCACTAGGGGGTACGCGAAAATGTCCGCGGGGGTACGCAAAATTTTAGTAATTTGGACATTAAGATTAACCTTTCAATGATGGTTCCGCAAAGTTTTGCATAATGTCAGGAAAGTTGAGGTCAAAATTAACAAAAAACTTATTTTTATGCAATTTAGAGAGCATTTTTTTTTGATATTTTTGGATGATATTTTGAGATCGACCACTTGTTTTCGATTAGCCATTCGATGCTGATTCCGAATATGGTTCCCAATTTTTTTATGATGTCAGGTTTTTGAGAAAATTTATGTCAAAGTTCTCAAAAACGTGTTTTTGGGCATTTTTGAGACGGGTTGTGATAGAGTGGAAATTTTGGTACCATTTTGTTAAGCTCAAAATGCCCTTTCATTGTAAATACGAGTGTGTTTCTCTCAAAAAGTCACGGAATTATTGATCTGCCCTCATAATAAAAAAAAAATTATTTAAAAAAAAAACAAAAAAAAATATTTAAAAAAAAAAAAAAATTAAAACATTATATTTCCGCACCCTGTGATATGTTTTTAGAACTTTTTTTACGAGTTCAAAAAACGTCCGTTGTTTTAATATTTGGAATAGAATCGAATGGTGAAATCAGATTTGCAATATTTCAGCTGTTTTTACTCTTCAGAAAAATCAGCTCAAAATCCGTGTTTTCAGATGCATTGAACCACCCCAAGGAGCAAACATTTTTTCAAAAAATACCACCATTGTGGTGTTGTCAAAAATTTCAAAATTAACTCTAATATTTGTGAAGTTTTTTAACGAAAACAAAAATTCGTTAGCGGGTACGCGGCTGATAAAATTTAAAATTAGGGGTACGCGAGGCAAAAAGGTTGGTAACCGCTGCTTTACTTCATATTCTTCAGGATGTTCTGGCTTTAGACGAAAATTAATGTTGCATTAAATCTTGTTGGCGAATTCTTTTCTCTTAAGGCCTATTCACACGAGAGGTATAATCTCGTTCGAACGAGATTTAACCTCAGGTGTGAATTGGGGTATAGAGTATTAATGCTGAAAAATTACCATGATTTATCCTACAGCCCTCGTTTATCTCTAATTTATATCATATGAAAATTATCAAAAAATTTTGTTTCAGCAAACACAAATGTTTGTACTTAAAGCTCATAAATTGTTAGAAAAAAAAATACATTCATCCATTCGTTTTTATACCCTCCGCTTAGTAATAGAGGGTATATATAAGTTTGTCATTCCGTTTGTAACTCATCGACATATCGGTCTAGGACCCCATAATGTATATATCGTCACCAAAAATACAAAAGGCCCTATCTAACGAAAAATTCAAAATCAGTTTTTTGATTGATTCTGAATTATTTTATCAACATACACGTCTCCACAAAAAATTAGGGCTGCATAATAAAAATTTTCGATTTTATAGCCAAAATAAAAAAATGGGAATTTCGAAATCGCCAATGAAAATTTTTTATTACATTTTTTAATCATTTTGTGATTAATTTTGATACATATTCACAAAACGTACGTCCTCACAAAATTTTAGTCCAATTCAATCTAAACCAATGGTGCCCAAACACTTGTTAAAGATCAACGAAGACACACACACACAATATGAACGACAACGAAACTAACAACAGAGAGCGTAAAAAACAAAAAAATTTCTCTTTTTGGGCACCGCTGATCTAAACCAACAAAGTTATTAACAAATTAAAAATTTTACTCTATACTGTTTTTTGATTCTCCTAATAAAAGGTAAGTTTTTACCAACGATTAGCGAACTCATGGAATCAGCGCTTAAGATACTCTCAAAGTGGGCAAGGAACAACGGTCTGGGAGTCAATCCCGCCAAAACCGAACTCGTCTTGTTCACAAAAAGGACTAAGATAGACAGCCTTGTCCTTTCCAAATTAGATGGAATCACCCTGGAGCTATCCAATGAGGCGAAATACCTGGGTGTGATCCTGGACTCAAAGCTTTCTTGGAAAAGAAAGCTTTGAGTCCAAGCTTTTTACACCTGCAGAAGAACTTTCGGGAGAAGGTGGGGTTTATAACCGTATATTATACACTGGATGTATGGTGCGATAATTAGACCAATACTTACCTACGGTACCCTTGTGTGGTGGAAAGCAGTGGATAAGAAATCACATCTCTGCAATCTACAGAAGGTACAGCGACTGGCGTGAGTGGGTATCACTGGTGCTTTTAGATCAGCACCCCAGGCCGGTCTGGAAGTGATACTAAACATTCAGCCCGTGGATATTTACATCAAGAGCACAGCAGCAAAATCGGCTCTCAGGTTAAGAGAGTCGCAAATGCGTAAGCAACGCTCTTGGGGACACTCGACTATATTAAGTACGGTGGGCGGGACGGAACTGGAACAGAAAACTGACTATATCTCACCACAGACGAACTTTGACAGAACCTTCGAAGTCCAAATACCGACTAGGGAAGACTGGGCGGAAAACTCTGTTATTACAGAGAATGCGATCTCAATCTTTACGGACGGATCAAAGATGTAGATGGGTACGGGTTCGGGAGTTTACTCTGAATGCCTCGAAATCGGGGTCTCATTGAGGCTTCCGGATAAGTGTAGTGTTTTCCAGGCTGAGGTGCTTGCAATTGACAAAGCCGCGCAGATGATTATGACAAGGGACCTTCGTCCTTGCGTCATTAACATTTTCGTGGATAGTCTCGCAGCTCTGAAGGCCTTAGAGTCAAATACTGTAAAATCGGGAATAGTTAGGTATTGTATACAATCTCTTCGTCGAATCAGTCAGCACACAATCAAGCTAATCTGGGTCCCAGGCCATAGTGGGGTCGCTGGGAACGAATTGGCTGATGAATGTGCGAGGACTGGCTCTGAATCGGTGGGGAAACGTGTTGATTGGATATCTGAAAATATGATGAAGAATAGGTGGATATCACTGACTAAGTGCAGGATATCTAGAACCCTGTGGCCACTGCCGAATCCTAAGAGGACAAAAAGTCTTCTTACTTTTGGAATATTTGGTAGCAGATTGAAGGTAAGAGTTTTTATTGATACGCTAATTTCTGAATACTTCCTCTTTGGATCTGACTGCATTCCTGCAACTAACATTTATCCATTGGTTCAGTTGAAATGAGATTCGATGGAATGAATGACTTCATTCCAAGGACTATAACATTTTCAAGCATTTTCGGCGCGGCGTCAACGTTGCCTTCGAGGAAACAGAGTTTCCAGTTGAAACGTCGAAAAAAATCTTTAAGCTCTGCCCAATGAACCTTCTCATATTTGAAAACTGAACGCTTCGTTGCTGTTGTCCAAACGTTACGAAGATCGGAGTACGAGAAGGATGCGGAAATGGTGCAATGATCCGAATTGTCAAGAGGTACAAATGTGTTTACTTCATATTTTTCAGAATGTTCTGGCTTTAGACGAAAATTAATGTTAGAGGGCTTTAGACGAAAATTAATGTTGCATTAAATCTTGTTGGCGAATTCTTTTCTCTTAAGGCCTATTCACACGAGAGGTACACACAAAAAATTATTGGCTCACAATTTTCAATTAAATCTATTGGTCAACAAAATTTAAATGAGTCGATCAATGTTTTAATTAAAATTTTTGTTATTTTCTTTAACTGTCGAATTACAAATTTTTAACATACCAGATTTTTTTTTCGCTTTAATTTATTTGAATAGATTTATTCAAAAATATACAAAATAATCGGGTTTTCCTTTTATACTGTTGGCAACATATTGGAATGCAAAAAATATGGATTTTTTTGATAATTTTGTCATAAGCTTACAATTCATTTGTTAAATCAATCAATATTTTGATTGACTATAAATAAAAAATTAATCAATCTTTTAATCAAAATCAAAAAATTGTTTGATTGAAAAAATTTTCTATCCATCACCTACAATTTGATGATTGGTATAACAATTTTTTTAATTGGAGGAATTTCAATCAAAAAATTGATTGAATCCGCGTTTTTGTTGATTGAAATTCGTTTCAAATTTTTTCTGTGAAATGGTGCAATGATCCGAATTGTCAAGAGGTACAAATGTCTTTACTTCAGCGGTTACCAACCTATGGTACGCGTACCACTAGGGGGTACGCGAAAATGTCCGCGGGGGTACGCAAAATTTTAGTAATTTGGACATTAAGATTAACCTTTCAATGATGGTTCCGCAAAGTTTTGCATAATGTCAGGAAAGTTGAGGTCAAAATTAACAAAAAACTTATTTTTATGCAATTTAGAGAGCATTTTTTTTTGATATTTTTGGATGATATTTTGAGATCGACCACTTGTTTTCGATTAGCCATTCGATGCTGATTCCGAATATGGTTCCCAATTTTTTTATGATGTCAGGTTTTTGAGAAAATTTATGTCAAAGTTCTCAAAAACGTGTTTTTGGGCATTTTTGAGACGGGTTGTGATAGAGTGGAAATTTTGGTACCATTTTGTTAAGCTCAAAATGCCCTTTCATTGTAAATACGAGTGTGTTTCTCTCAAAAAGTCACGGAATTATTGATCTGCCCTCATAATAAAAAAAAAATTATTTAAAAAAAAAACAAAAAAAAATATTTAAAAAAAAAAAAAAATTAAAACATTATATTTCCGCACCCTGTGATATGTTTTTAGAACTTTTTTTACGAGTTCAAAAAACGTCCGTTGTTTTAATATTTGGAATAGAATCGAATGGTGAAATCAGATTTGCAATATTTCAGCTGTTTTTACTCTTCAGAAAAATCAGCTCAAAATCCGTGTTTTCAGATGCATTGAACCACCCCAAGGAGCAAACATTTTTTCAAAAAATACCACCATTGTGGTGTTGTCAAAAATTTCAAAATTAACTCTAATATTTGTGAAGTTTTTTAACGAAAACAAAAATTCGTTAGCGGGTACGCGGCTGATAAAATTTAAAATTAGGGGTACGCGAGGCAAAAAGGTTGGTAACCGCTGCTTTACTTCATATTCTTCAGGATGTTCTGGCTTTAGACGAAAATTAATGTTGCATTAAATCTTGTTGGCGAATTCTTTTCTCTTAAGGCCTATTCACACGAGAGGTATAATCTCGTTCGAACGAGATTTAACCTCAGGTGTGAATTGGGGTATAGAGTATTAATGCTGAAAAATTACCATGATTTATCCTACAGCCCTCGTTTATCTCTAATTTATATCATATGAAAATTATCAAAAAATTTTGTTTCAGCAAACACAAATGTTTGTACTTAAAGCTCATAAATTGTTAGAAAAAAAAATACATTCATCCATTCGTTTTTATACCCTCCGCTTAGTAATAGAGGGTATATATAAGTTTGTCATTCCGTTTGTAACTCATCGACATATCGGTCTAGGACCCCATAATGTATATATCGTCACCAAAAATACAAAAGGCCCTATCTAACGAAAAATTCAAAATCAGTTTTTTGATTGATTCTGAATTATTTTATCAACATACACGTCTCCACAAAAAATTAGGGCTGCATAATAAAAATTTTCGATTTTATAGCCAAAATAAAAAAATGGGAATTTCGAAATCGCCAATGAAAATTTTTTATTACATTTTTTAATCATTTTGTGATTAATTTTGATACATATTCACAAAACGTACGTCCTCACAAAATTTTAGTCCAATTCAATCTAAACCAATGGTGCCCAAACACTTGTTAAAGATCAACGAAGACACACACACACAATATGAACGACAACGAAACTAACAACAGAGAGCGTAAAAAACAAAAAAATTTCTCTTTTTGGGCACCGCTGATCTAAACCAACAAAGTTATTAACAAATTAAAAATTTTACTCTATACTGTTTTTTGATTCTCCTAATAAAAGGTAAGTTTTTACCAACGATTAGCGAACTCATGGAATCAGCGCTTAAGATACTCTCAAAGTGGGCAAGGAACAACGGTCTGGGAGTCAATCCCGCCAAAACCGAACTCGTCTTGTTCACAAAAAGGACTAAGATAGACAGCCTTGTCCTTTCCAAATTAGATGGAATCACCCTGGAGCTATCCAATGAGGCGAAATACCTGGGTGTGATCCTGGACTCAAAGCTTTCTTGGAAAAGAAAGCTTTGAGTCCAAGCTTTTTACACCTGCAGAAGAACTTTCGGGAGAAGGTGGGGTTTATAACCGTATATTATACACTGGATGTATGGTGCGATAATTAGACCAATACTTACCTACGGTACCCTTGTGTGGTGGAAAGCAGTGGATAAGAAATCACATCTCTGCAATCTACAGAAGGTACAGCGACTGGCGTGAGTGGGTATCACTGGTGCTTTTAGATCAGCACCCCAGGCCGGTCTGGAAGTGATACTAAACATTCAGCCCGTGGATATTTACGTCAAGAGCACAGCAGCAAAATCGGCTCTCAGGTTAAGAGAGTCGCAAATGCGTAAGCAACGCTCTTGGGGACACTCGACTATATTAAGTACGGTGGGCGGGACGGAACTGGAACAGAAAACTGACTATATCTCACCACAGACGAACTTTGACAGAACCTTCGAAGTCCAAATACCGACTAGGGAAGACTGGGCGGAAAACTCTGTTATTACAGAGAATGCGATCTCAATCTTTACGGACGGATCAAAGATGTAGATGGGTACGGGTTCGGGAGTTTACTCTGAATGCCTCGAAATCGGGGTCTCATTGAGGCTTCCGGATAAGTGTAGTGTTTTCCAGGCTGAGGTGCTTGCAATTGACAAAGCCGCGCAGATGATTATGACAAGGGACCTTCGTCCTTGCGTCATTAACATTTTCGTGGATAGTCTCGCAGCTCTGAAGGCCTTAGAGTCAAATACTGTAAAATCGGGAATAGTTAGGTATTGTATACAATCTCTTCGTCGAATCAGTCAGCACACAATCAAGCTAATCTGGGTCCCAGGCCATAGTGGGGTCGCTGGGAACGAATTGGCTGATGAATGTGCGAGGACTGGCTCTGAATCGGTGGGGAAACGTGTTGATTGGATATCTGAAAATATGATGAAGAATAGGTGGATATCACTGACTAAGTGCAGGATATCTAGAACCCTGTGGCCACTGCCGAATCCTAAGAGGACAAAAAGTCTTCTTACTTTTGGCAAACGGACGGTTAGCCTATTAGTTTGAGTACTTACAGGACACTGTATAATTTGCCAAATGCGTGGATTGCCTAAGCGGTGTCTCATTGACGTCTCTAGCGGAATACCTCAGGGAAACGGGGTGGTTTAAAAAGTAGAACTTTGTTTCAGAGGGGGAGTAGGGGAATATAATTAAGGGAATCACAATGGGCCTTATGGTCCCAAGTGAATTCGCCAAATGGCGAGCGCCCATCCATCCAACCTAACCTAACCTAGTTAGGGCCTTTTGCATTTTAGGTGACGATATATTACTGATCAGTGATCAATTTTAATACATTCTTGCAATGTCCGTCTGTGAATATGGTGATCACGGCCACAATATTAAACAGATATGACTAAGACTTAACGTATTTACTTGTTGTTGCCCCGAGAAGTTTGTTATTGCATTTGAGCGAAATCGGTTCAGCGGTTCTAAAGTTATGAAAGAAAATGTAAGGACACCTTGAAAATTTTGGTACATTCAACATAACCTAAAATTGCAAACTGATTTAATTCGGCTGCTGGTTGACACATGTGGACAGAATGGTATTTAAACAAGTACACACATATTTAAAAGAAAACAAATTTTCCCCGAATTTTCTATTTTTATACCCTACACCACACTGTGGTACAGGGTATAATGAGTTTGTGCTGATGTTTGTAACTACCCGAAATATTGGTTCTAGACCCACTTTTAAATATACCGATCGGCTTAGAATCACTTTTTGAGTCGATTTAGCGATGTCCGTCCGTCCGTCTGTCTGTCCATGTAAACGGTGTAAACACGATACAGGTCGCAATTCTTAATCAATTGACTTGAAATTTGAAACTTAAGCCTCTTTTGGCCCAAGGACGAAGCCTATTGAAATTGGAAAAAATCGGTCCATATTTAGACCTAGCCCCCATACAAAGGTCCTCTTTAGTTTTGGCTCAAATGACTCTAATAGACGCATTTTAACAGTATCTATTCGAAATTTGGCAGGTAATCATGTTTTATCAACACAAATCACCATTCCAAATTTTAAAGAAATCGAACAAGTTCTTATTGTAGCCCCCATACAAACCACCTTCCCGATTTTCACATAAATCTCTCAAATTTCATGAAAATAGAAAATATTTAATTAAAATTCTGTTTGTGTATGTTAAACGCGTACTTTAATAACCTTATCAAATCTGATTATCATCGGACCATTTTTGGACTTAGGTCCCATGTGGAAATTTCGCCCGATATTCAGTTGAAGTGATTTATTGTCAACAAAAAGAAGCCTATTCCACTCAAATTTGATTAGTGAGTGCTTTTTACACTTATTAAAGATTTGACAAAATATAGATCTAATCAGTCCATGTTTGAACTTGGGACCCATGGTCCGGGAAACTCTGGTGTAGGGTATTATATGTTCGGTCTTGACCGACTATAATTTTCTTACTTGTTTTACTAAAATTTTTTTTTTGCGGATTTTTTTTTTCCAAAATTTTTTTTTTTGCAAATAATTTTTTTTTACATTGTATAGGGTATTAACTCATTCGGCAAGGTCGAATTTAACTTTTTTACTTGTTTTTTTTTTTTTAATTTCTTAAAAGATTTTATCTGTAAAAGTGTTAAAAATATTTAAATTCGTCTTCGCATATTGGGCTTAGATTTTTTTTGGGGGGAAAAAATAAACTAAAATATTTTGTAGTATATTGAGTTACTTTTGCAATTGGAGCATGATTCCATATGTTGTTGCATGTCATTTCTTGTTAAGGAATTTTTCTTTTTTGGGGTTTTTTCTTAAGATTTTTTTTTTTTTTTTATTAATTTTTATTTTTAACAAATCTTATAGATTTACATCACATTTCAAATTAATTCATTTTTATTGCTGTACTACAGTCGTATAGTAAATATAATTTAATTTTTGTATATAATTTTACTTTATGAAAAATATTAACATGTTCCATCTGCCAACCATATTGCAAATGTTTTCGTTGCTTTTTTTTCCCTGAAATGTTTATAAATTTAAAAAGATTTTTCTGAAAAAATTTCATTTAATTTTTTTTTTTGGGGTTGTGGTGCCTGCCGCTGATGTTTCCTTTTTGTTTCATTCAGTTAATATTTAAACAAAATTATTTAGTGTTGTTGTTTGTGTTTTTATTAATAAAATATGCAGATTTTTTAATTGACTGCATTTATTGAAGTTAATAAAATCAGAAAAAAAACTTAATAAGAAAATTAAGGGCGATCAAGATCGACTTTATGTACTTTGCTTTAATTTAAAATATGATTTTTTATATATAATTAAGTTATCAATATATCGATAAAAATTGTATAGTTATCGATATATCAATAGGAAATTCTATAGTTATCGATGTATTGATAACACACGAAATGGTCTATAGGAAATTGAATAGTTATCGAAATTTCGATAACACAAAATTTTCTATTGAAAATTGTATAGTTATCGATAACATAAAATTTAAGTTATATTATTTTAGTTATCGAAATACCGATAACACAAAATTTTCTATAAAAAATTGTATAGTAATCGAAATATCGATACACAAAATTTTCTATAGAACATTGTATTGTTATCGATATATCGATAACACAAAAAATTCTTAGAAAATCGTTATTTATCGATATATCGACAACATAAAAATTTCTATAGAAAATTGTTTATCGATAGCACAAATTGTTGTATTGAAAATTGTATAGTTATCGATATATCGAAAACACAAAATTTTCTATAGAACATTGTATTGTATCGATATATCGATAACACAAAATTTTCTATAGAAAATTGTCTAGATATCAATATATCAATTACACAAAATTAGCTATAGAAAATTGTTTAGTTATCGATAACACAAAATTTTCGATAGAAAATTGTTAAGTTATCGTTAACACAAAATTTTATGTAGAAAATTGTCTAGTTATCGTTATATAGATGGCTAAAAATTTTCTATAGAAAATTGGATAATAAACGATATATCGATAACACAAAATAATTATCGATATATCGATAAAAAAAAAGTTTTATATGGAAAATTGCATAGTTATCAATATATTGATAACACAAAATTTTCTATAGAAATTCCTATAGTTATCGATATATCGATAACACCAACATTTTTATAAAAATGACATAGTAATCGATATATCGATAACAATAAAAATTGTCTGAGGATAATTGTTTAGTTATCTCAAAATTTTCTATAGAAAATTGTATATTTTTTGTAAAAAACTTTAAAAGCATTGATGAGTCGATAACACGAACATTTTCTGTATCGATGTCACACAAAATTGTAGAGTCGATGTCGTGTTAAAATTTTATATTGGAAATAATATAGTTATTGACATATCGATAACACAAAATTTTCTGTAAAAAATTGTATTAATACAATTTGTTATCGATATCGATAACACGAAAATTATGTATAGAAAATTGTACAGCTATCGAAATATCGATGTTTTCTTTATAGTTGTCGATATATCAGTAACACAAAATGATCTACATCATATTGAATAGTTATAGATTTCGCGACAAAACTATAATCTTTTATACAAAATTCCATAGTTATCGATATATCGATAACACGGAAATTTTCAATAGAAAATTGTATAGTCATCGATGACACAAATGTTTTCCATTAAAAATTGTTGAGTAATCGATGTATAATTGTCGATAACACAAAATTTTCTATAGAAAACTGTATTGTTATCGATATATTGAAAACACAAAATTTTCTATAAAAATTGTATATTTATCGATATATCGATAACACAAAATTTTCTATAAAAAATTTTATAGTTATCGATATAACGATAATACAAAATTTTCTATAATAGTTATCGGTATATAGATAACACAAACCTTTTCTACATAAAATTGTATATTTATCAATTTATCGATAACACGAAATTGTCTGTTGAAAATTGTATAGTTATCGATGTATCGATAACAAAAATTTTTTAATAGAAAATTGTATAGTTATCGATATGTCGATAACACAATATTTTCTTTAGAAAATTGTATAGTTACCGATATATCGATAACACAAACTTTTTTATAGAAAATTTTAAAGTTATCAACAGCACGCAAAATTTTTCTATAAAAAATCGATATATTGATAACACACAAAATTCTCTATAGCAAAGTAAATAGTTATTGATTTATCGATTTTCTGAGGAAAATTGTATAGTTATCGAAAACACCCAATCTTCTATGTAAAGTTATCGATGTATCTATAAGGCAAAATTTTATAAAGAACTTTGTATAGTTATTAATAGGGATGAGATTTTCATGCACTAAAAAATCGAAAATATGCGCTTAAAATATGCGCTAAAAAACTCAAAATATGCACTAAAAAACCAAAAAATATGCACTAAAAAAATAAAATGCGCACAAAAAAATCTTGTTTTCATAGGAAAATCTTCTTAAAAAGCAAAAAGTAATACCGGGTTTAAATAAAAACATTTAAAACTTTAAATAAGCAAGGTTTTTTAGAACTTAAGAAAATCTATAAAAAAAAAAATTTAAAGAAAAAAAAATAATTTTTCTTATTTCCAAAATAAATTTTTACTGGGCTATTCATAATGAGTAAATTAAATCTATTGTAGGTTTATTTGACTGATATTGCATGAATATTTGTCAAATAAACCTACTTTAAGTACACTTTAAGTATTATGAATAAAGGCCTTAAAATTTAAAATAGTTTTTAAACAAATAAATTTCAATTTGTGTTTTTGCTAATTTATGCCAAAATATGCAAAAATATGCACTCAAAAGTTGGAAATATGCACAAAATATGCATTTAAAACCAAAATATGCAAAAATATGCATTTTCACAAAAATATGCAAAAATATGCAAAAACAAATCGATGCCATTTTAACGCAAATTTCTTGATTCGGAAAGATAATTGGTCGATATCGTTTTTAGACTATCGACAAAAAACATGCATTTGCATGGAAATCTCATCCCTAGTTATTAATAATCGATAACACAAAATGTCGTATAGAAAATTTATCGATATATCTATAGCACAAAATTTTCTATAGAAAATCATTAATACATCGACAGCATCGATTACACAAAATTTTCTATAGAAAATTGTGCAGTTATCAATATATCGATAACATAAAACTTGCTACAGAAAATTGTAAAGTTATCGATAAATCGATAAAGCAAAATTTTTTATAGAAAATTGTTGAGTTATCGATACATCGATAGCACACAATATTTTTCTGTAAGATATTGTATAGTAATCGATATACCGATAACACTTAATTCTCTATAGCAAATTGAATAATTATCGATACATCGATAACACAAATTTTTCTGAAGAAAATTGTGTAGTTTTCATTCAAAATTGTATAGTTATCAATATATCGATAACACAAAATTTTCTATAGAAACTTGTATAGTAATTGATGTATCAATAAAGGCTTGTACAACAGAGTACCATCTCTAAAAATAGAGACGATATCATACAATAAATGTGTAAGTGCGAAAGAGAAAGGAAAAAATCCACTCTCTGGCACAGAGTACTCCGTCATTGTGAATTCAGCTTAACACTAAATTTTCTATATGAAATTATATAGTTGTCGATATATCGATAACACAAAGTTTCTATAGAAAATTTAATAAAATATATCTATATATCGATAATACAAAATGTTCTATGAAAATTGTATATTTATCGATAACAAAATTTTTTCTATAAAAATTTGCAGTGTTGTCAATATATCGATAACACAAAATTTTCTAAGGAAAATTGTGAACATATCGAGAACACAAAATGTTCTTTAGAAAATTGTATAGTTATCGATAACACAAAATTTTTTATAGAAATTTGTAGAGTCCGACCGAATATTCGGTTTCGGTCTCGGTTTCGGCCGAATAATGGGATTTCGGCCTCTATTCGGTATTCGGCAAAATTTTGGCCGAATATTAGCCGAAACCGAAACTTTTTGGTATTTTAAAAAATATGTAAAAAAGTCGGTGAATTTTTTGATTTCGTATTTCATTACACTTGTTTCAGTTCAATTGAAGAAAATGTTACAAGTTTATGCAGTAAATGTAAAACTGTTTCAGTTCAAAAATTATTTTCTCCTAATCTGCAAATGAAATATAAAATTTTTTTGTAAGTTTTTTAAAAAACATATTTTTTTTCAAAAATACAACAATTCCTATGGTTTAAAAGCATTATATGCTGTATATTAATCTTTTTAATAATTTTATTCATGCCAAGCGGTAATTTTTTTTAAGTTTCGGTTTCGGTTCGGTTTCGGCCGAATATTACTTTTTCGGCCGAATATTCGGTTCGGTTTCGGTTCGGCCTCGAAAACTGGTTTCGGTCGGACTCTAGAAATTTGTATAAAATTGTATATTGAAAATAGTTTAGTTATCGATAACACAAAATTGTCTATATTAAATTGTACATTTTTTATAGAAAATTTTATAAGTATCGATAAGTCGATAACACAAAATTTTTCAATTTTGATAACTCAAAATTTTTGTTTAGAAAATGTTCTTTAGAAAATTGTATAGTTATCGATAACACAAAATTTTCTATAGAAAATTGTATAGTTAGCGATAACACAAAATTTTTTATAGAAAATTGTATAAAATTGTATATGGAAAATTGTTTAGTTTATCGATAACACAAAATTATCTACCCGAGTAAAAATTTTTATATGATGCAATATATGATGATATATGACACAATATATATTAATACACAATTTGATCCGAATAATGGTGGATGTTTTTGCATTAAAAAAGATCAACTTGTATAAAATATGATTTGATTTCATCCGAGTTTTGACCAGACAGTGCCTTATATTGGTGGATCTAATTAGATCTAATTGCACAAAAACATATAAAATCCTGGTGTTTTTTGGTTGGGGTTGAGATACACCACAGGTCAACGATACATTCACCAAACATATAATTATCAAAAAAAAAAAAATGTTTGGGTACGCTTCGAACCAGATAGGTGATATACATAATCCTAACAAGGAAATGTTTAGGAACATTTTAAAAAGTTTCTTATACTTTGCCTAAAAACCTTAGAAAAATTTTGGTTAATTGGAAACATATATAGTTTTATATGGAACAGAATAAGCTATATATAATGTTATGTTAAATTATACAGAAAAACAAATTTTGTATTGACCCTCATATAATTTTATATAATTATATCAACCGTACACCTTTTAATCCGAATCATGATTAAATTATATATTACTACATATGACTGCATTAAAAAAATTTAGAAAATATCTCAGGGATGTATAATTATATATAATTTATTATGTTTGTATCAAGTTATATATTGTAATATATGTCTATTTTTACTCGGGTATATAAAATTGTACATTTTTTATAGAAAATTTTATAAGTATCGATAAGCAGATAACACAATTTTTTTAAATTTCGATAACTCAAAATTTTTGTATAGAAAAATTTATATTTATCGATATATAGATAACACAAAATTTTCTGTAAAAAATTGTATAGTTATCGACATATCGATAACACGAAAATGGTCTAGTTATTGATGTTTTCTTTAGAAAATTGTATATCGATATATCGGTAACACAAAATGTTTTATTAAGAAAAGTTATCGATTTCTCTATAATTCTAAAGGTGCGTTCACACGAGAAAGAAATCTCGATAGAAAAATCGAAAATTTGTCACCTCTAGCATTTTTAAATATCATCTCTAAAAAAAATAATTTTTTTTTGTTTTATAATTTTTTTATAAAACAAAATAAGGACTTAAAAATAATATCAATATCTTCCAAAAATCTGTAACATTATCAAAAAAAAGGTAAGAAATAATACGTTTTAGAGGAATTTGATTTGACACAATTATTGAAAAAGTCAAATTCATAGGTACACAGAGTCGTTTTTTGGTCTTTGTCTAGCAGTTTTCTCTCCCGAGAAATTTTTTGTATAAAACTGTATAGTCATCGATGACACATAATAAATGGATAAAACAAAGCGTTTGTTAGAAAATTGTATAGTTCTCTGTATATCGATAGCTCAAACATTTTTTAAAGGAAATTATAGGGTTATCGATAACACGAAAAGCGGTAAAACACTTTTTAGGTAGTAAAAATTACCGATATATCGGTAATACGACAATTTTCTATAAAAAATTATATAGTTATCAATTTATCGAGAGCAATAAAATTGTCTACAAAAAAAAAAAAATGTGGTTATAAATATAATGATAACATGAAAATCTTCTATAAGAAATGTTATGTGTAGTTATCGATAACACTTGGTTTTGTGTAGAAATTTGTATAGTCATCGTTTTATTGGTAATGCAAAATATTCTATGTGTAGAGTGTTTTTGGTTTATGTTCCAGTCAAAACAATTTTTAAATCAAAATTCATTAAAAACTTAACAACAATTATTTTCAACCTATTTCTAACTACTTTAAACATTTAATTCCCAATTTGGTTACACCGATAATTAAATTTTAATTGTTAAATCCTAATAAAAATGTCAATTTTCTATAAAAAAAAACAAAAATATTCTATTTGCGTATATTTATAGTAAAACGCAAATTGACAATTTCCGGTATACGCCGATAATTTCCTTAGTTAAAAATAAAACGTTAGAAAAAAAAATTTTATTTAAACTTTAAACTAAAAATAGTAAAATCTATTTTTAAATTACTTTCGACCATTAAATGCAATCAAGCATTATGGTTAACAAAACAAAAAGCCATGATTAACATTGGCGTAGATAGCCCTGTCTGGGGGGGGGGCTTAGCACCCCCCAGAATAATTTTAGCCCCCCCCCAGAATTTTAATCATTCACAATTTTTTTTTAATAATTTAATGATTTCATTAATTTTTGCAACAATCAGTAATAAAAACTTTACCGAATCTTAGGATTTTAACTTCAGGAAAACATTTAAAGTTCTTTGATTTAAAAAAGTTTATAAATTCTAAGTGGTTTTTTATAGACAAAAGTTATTGGAAGAAAGAATCTGAGAATTTTGACTAATAATGATCAACTTTTGCAATCATCAGAACTTTTTCTTGAAAAAAATCATAGTAATCTAATGATTTTACTATAGGAAAAACATTAAAAATCTTTCATTTTCATAACATATCTGGGAGTTCTAAATTTCCTAAAAATCTTCAGAATCAAAATTTGTTTAAAAAAAAATATGAATTTTTAACCGCTTTCGGAGGGCATTCGTTTCTAGGACACCTAGACACATGATATAGGGAACGCTTCAGAAATAGGTCTGGGGTTTTCTATTAAAAAAAAAAAACAAAAAATTAAAAAAAAAATCTGGGGGGGCTTTAGCCCCCCCCAGAAATGTTGGCTTCCTACGCCAATGATGATTAACAATAGAAAACTATAGGCCTAACATTGCTGGCAACAAATTACACTTGAACAACAGCAAAAATTTAATTTAAAATTTTCAATGACAATGCTAGGCAACAGCAACAAAACATATCCGCTGACAACATACGCATGTTAATTACACCAACATCATAAAATGAAGAATTTCTCCTGGTTATTCGGTTGAACGGTTGGCTACTTGCCCGGCTGTCTCTAAAGCTGACTGTCAGACCAGGCCGTGCTTTCTGGTCTGGTCTTGGCTTGACTGATTATTTGTTGCTTTTAAATGCGGTAAAATGCAAAAATATGTCTAAACAAATTGATTACAATGAAAAACATGGAAATTAAATATTTCTATTATGTTTTCTTTTTTTTTTCATTGTTTGGTGATCCAATGTTATTTTTTTAATAAACAAATAATTATGTTACCATACTACTACATAGCTGTGTTGAAGTTTGAGGTTAAACACAGAAAAGTCTTAAGCAGGTTAGTTCAACCATTTCGCGTTATCGATAACTATACAATTTTTATATAAATTTTTTGTGTAATCAATAACTTAACAATTTTCTATAGAAAATGTTCGTGTTATCGATAAATCGATAACTACACAATTTTAGAATATTTTTGTGAAATTTTCTATAGAAAATTTTAGTTTTATCGATAAATCGATAGTATACAAATTTGTCGATAACTATGGAACATTTTTGTGTTATCGATGCATCGATAACTATACCATTTTCTACTGAAAAATTTCTGTGTTATCGATATATCGATAACCATACAATTTTCTATAGAAAGGTTTGTGTATTATTGATATATCGATAACTATAAAATTTTTATAGAAAATTTTGTGTTTTATAGATATATCGATAACTATACAATTTTATTAGTAAATTTGGTATGTTATCGATGAATTAATAACTATACAATTTTCTATAGAAAATTTTGGGTTATCGATAAATTGATAACTTTACAATTTTCTATATTTTCCAATTTTCAATAGAAAACTTTTGTGTTATCAATGTATCGATAAAAAATACAAATTTTCTATAGAAAACTTTGGTGTTATCGATGTATCGATAACTATAAAAGTTTTCTATAGAAAACCTTTGTATTATCAATGTAACGATAACAACACATCTTTTTATACAAAATGTTTGTGTTATCGATAACTATACAATTTTCTGTAGAACATTTTTGCGTATATAACGATTACTACACAAATTTTCTATAGATAATTTTCGTGTTATCGATGACTATACAAATTTTCTATAAAAAATTTTAGCGTTATCGCTAACTTCAAATTTTATATAGATAGTTTTCAGGTTTTCGATAACTATACGAATTTTTGATAGAAAATTTTTTGGTTATCGATATAACGATACATTTGTTTTCGTGTTATCGATAACTATAGAAATTTTCTATAAAACTATAGAAATTTTCGATAACTATACAAATTTTCTAAAAAAAAATTTCGTGTTATGGATATATCGATAAATATGCAAATTTTCAATAGAGAATTTCCGTGTTATCAATGTATCAACAACTAAAAAAATTTTCTTTAAAAAAATTTAGTGTTATAGATATATCGATAACTGAAAAAGTTTTCTATAGAACATTTTTGAGCTTTGAATATATCGATAATTACAAATTTTCTTTTATCGATGTAACGATAATTATAAAATTTTCTTTGGAAAATTTTTGTGTTATCGTTAATCAATAACAATATAATTTTCTATAGATCGTGTTATGAATGTATCGATAACTATACTAATTTTTTTTCAAGATAACTACCCAAATTTTCTATAGATTTTTTTTGTTTTGTTGTCAATATATCGATAACTATAAAAATTTCTATAACGATAACTAAAGAAATATTGTATAAAAAATTTTCGTGCTATCGAGTACTATACAAATGTTCTATAGAAAATCTTTGTGCTATCGATAACTATACAAATGTTCTATAAAAATTTTTCGTGCTTTCGATAACTATACGAATTTTTTATAGAAAATTTTCGCGATGGATATATCGATAACTATACAAATTTTCGATAGAAAATTTTTTAGTTATCGATATAACGATACATTTGTTTTCGTGTTATCGATAACTATAGAAATTTTCTATAAAAAATGTTTGTGTTATCGATAAATATGCAAATTTTCAATAAACAATTTTTTTTTGATATATCAATAACTATACAAATTTTCTAATGTTTGTGTTAGCTTTATATCGATAACTAAAAAAAATTATCTATAAAAAATTTTCGGGCAACGGATTTATCGATTACTATACAAATTTTCTAATTATCGAAATTTTCGTGTTATCGATATATTAATAATATATACAATTTTCTATAGAAAAATGTTCTTGTTATCGACATCTAAACGAATTTTCCGTAGAGAATTTTTGTGTTATCGATATTTCGACAACTATACAAATTTTCTATAGAAAATGTTTGTGTTATCCATATATCGATAACTATAAAAATTTTCTAAAGATCATTTTTGTGTTATCGATAACTATATAAATTTTCTATTTTAGTGTTATCGATAACTATACAATTTTCTACAGAAAGTTGTATTGTTATGGATATATCGATAACTATAAAAATTGTCTATAGAAAATTTTAGTGTTATCGATATAGCGATAACTTAAATTTTCTATCGATCTCGATAACAAAAAAATGTTTAACAAATTATATCGATGACTTTCAATTCATTTTTACTATAGCAAATTGTATAGTTATCGTTACATTCATAACATAAAAATTTTCATTAACAAGACAAACCGACATTTAAAATCCTGATGATGACACTAACTGGAGTGTTTGAAACCGGTATAGGAAATACCAGAAATGTCTATAATTTTTAGAAATTAAATTTTTCTTCTGCATTTTTTCCACTTGAACCCTTATAGAAAATTGAATAGTTATCGATATTTCGATAACACAAAAATTATGTGTTAAAAATCATTTAGTAATTAATATATCGATAACACCAAAATTGGTGATACAAAATTGCACAGTTATCGATAACATGTATTATTATTTCTATAGAAAATTGTATACATATTTATGGAAATGTATATCGACAACACAAACAGCTCCTATAGAATATTCAAAGTTATCGATTTATCGATAACATGAACATTTTCTATAGAAAATTGTGTAGTTATCTATATATCGGTAGCACAAACATATTCTACTAGCTATACCCGGTCCGCGTTGCTGGCCCTAAGAAAAAAACTGGTTTATATTGCATCCTCATTTAAATATAGTGTCGGACAAAATTAAAGCACGGGTCCGGGTCCAGCAAGTAACCTTTGGTTCCACCCTCGGTTAGCACTATCTATAGAGAAATCTCAACAAAATCGGTTCAGCCGTTTTTCCGTGATTTCGAAACAGACAGACATAACGTTAATTATAGTACAAAGAGGCGTGTCATTTAGCGCATTTTTATCGAATCGTGGTAGTCTAAAGTTCTATGCTGCATCCTCGATTAGTACAATCTGTGCTGCAAATTTCATTGACATCAGTTTTGGCTTTTTTGTGTGATTGCGAATGAGGAGGAAATAACTTTTTATTTATGAAAAACTGTAGTGACATTTATACCCTTTTGTCGACTCGCGCTCTACATATGACCTACACTTCCCGCTAGTTCTATCAGTAGTTCTATCAGTAGTGACAGATTCGGCTTATCCGTTGCGTAATTTCAAAACAGGCAGATATAACGTTCAGCATAAATCAAAGGGGCGTGGCAATTTACGCCTCTTTGTTCAATCGTGGTTAGTATTGATACCTTTTTCCAATAACGATCTTATATGGCCTACATATGCACTTGGTTAGCACTGTATGTAGTGAAAATGTCAAGAGAATCAGTTCAGCTGTTTTTGCGTGATTGCGAAACAGGCAGACAACGTCCAGTATACTACAAAGGGGCAAGGCATTTTACGCCCCTTTTTCCAATCGTAGTATAACTATAGTTCCTCACTCGGTTAACGCTATCAGTGCTGAAAATTGAATTAAAATCGAATCAACAGTTTTTGCGTTATTGTGGAGCATGCAGAAATAACATTCAATTCAATACAAAGGGGCATGGCATTTTACGCCCATTTGGGCGATCATGCTCTAATTTGGCACATAGTTAGTATTTGGTGAGTACTATCGTTGGTGTAAATTTCATTAAAATCGGCCCATCCGGTTTTTATATATTGATGTCATTATTGGTGCAATGTAAAAAATCGATTTTGACCACCCCTCCGCCCACAGTCAAAAAAGCATGGCATTTTACGTCCATTTGTCCGATCACGCTCTAATTTGGCATATAGTTAGTACTCGGTTAGTACTATCTTTGGGTTCAATTTCATCAAAATCGATCCATCCGTTTTTTATATATAGATGCCATTAATGGTGCAATGTAAAAAATCGGTTTTGCCACGCCCCTCCGCCCACACGCAAAAAATCAAAAATCTGACCGCACAGTGTTACTCCCTGGACTTTTCTGAATATTCCCTGAAAATTTCATCAAGATCGGTCCAGCCGTTTTCGAGTCCATACGGAACATACATACATACATACATACCCACATACATACACACATCCATTTTTATATATATAGATAGAAAAATATGTAGTTATCGATATATCGATAGCACGAAGTTTTATAATTATCGATGTATCGACAACAGGAAATTTATTATAGAAAATTGAAAAGTTATCAATGTATTGATAAAACGATAAAAAATTGTAAAGTTATCGATATATCAATAGCACTAAAATTTCATAAAGAAAATTGTATAGTTATCGATATATTGGTAACATGAGATTTTCTACAGAAAATTGTAGAGTTGTCGAACATTCTTTTTTATAGAAACACAAAAATTTTCTATAGAAAATTTTTATGTTATCGATATAACGATAATCAAATAATTTTCTATCGAACATTTTCTTGTTATCGATAAGTATACCATTTTCTATTCATAACGTTCGTGTTATGGACATATCGATAACTATACAAATTGTCTAAAGAAATTTTTTGTGGTATCGATAACTATACAAAATTTCTAAAGAAAATTTCCCTTTTATCGATATATCGATAACTTAACAAATGTTCTTTGGAACATTTTCCTGTCATCGATATATGGATACTTATAGAAATTTTGTATAGAAAATTTTCGTGTTATCGATAACTTTACAAATTTTCTGTAGAATAATTCCGTGTTATCGATATGTTTTTTATAGAAAAATTTTTGTGTTATCGATATTACGATAATTATTTAATATTTAAAGAAAACTTTGGTGTTATCGATATATTGATAACCATGCAAATTTCTATAGAAGATGTTTGTATTGTGGATATATCGATAACAATGAAAATTTTCGTGTTATCGATAACTTTACAAATTTTTTATAGAACATTTTCATGTTATCGATAACTATACAAATTTTCTTGGAAAATTTTCTATATATAAATTTTCTATACAAATTTTCTATTAAAAATTTTCGTGTTATCGATAACTTTACAAATTGTCTTTAGAATAATTCCGTTAATATGTTTTTGATATCTTTTTTAGAGAACAATTTTTGTGTTATCGATATTTTTATAGAAAACTTTGGTGTTATCGATGTATTGATAACCGTGCAATTTTCAATAGAATATGTTCGTGTTATGGATGTATCGATAACAACACAAATTTGCTAAAGAAAATTTTCGTGCTATCGATAACTTAGCAAATTTTCTATAAAAAATTTTCATATTATCGATATATCGATAACTATACTAATTTTCTATAGAAAATTTTCATGTTATCGATATATCGATAGCTACACAAATTTTCTAATAAAAATTTTCGTGTTATCGATAACTTTACAAATTTTCTTTACAATAATTCCGTTAATATGTTTTTTATAAAACATTTTTTTGTTATCGATATTTTTATAGAAAACTTTGGTGTTATCGATATATTGATAACCGTGCAATTTTCGATAGAATATATTCGTGTTATGGACATATCGATAACAACACAAATTTTCTAACGAAAATTTTCGTGCTATCGATAACTTTACAAATTTTCTATAGAAAATTTTCATGTTATCGATATATCGATAACTTTACAAATTTTCTATGGAAAATTGTTGTGTTATGAATATATCGATAACTATACAAATTTTCTTTGGAAAATTTTCGTGTTATGGATATATCGATAACTATACAAATTTGCTATAGGAAATTTTCGTGTTATCGATAACTTTACAATTTTCCTTAGAATATTTTCGTGGGATCGATAACTTTACAATTCTTCCTTAGAATATTTTCGTATTATCGATATATCAATAACTATACAAATTTTCAATAGAAAATTTTAGTGTTATCGATATATAAAAATATATATCGATAACTATACAAATTTTTTTTAGGAAAATTTTTGTGTTATCGATACATTGATAACAATACATAATCTCTATAGAAAATTCTTGTGTTATCTATCAATCGATAACTAAACAACTCTGCAGATCCTCTTTGTTTTTCGACCCCAATCTTACCCATTCCAGTTACTTATGGCACGCAATACAACAAGTAGTATATGTAGTTAGTAGTAAAGCAACATGTACACAAGTTAACACACAAAAAAAGCTTACAAACTTAAGTTTAAGTTATGTTGCCATAATTAGCCAACAATTGGCCACACACATGGTTGTACAAGACGACAACTTTAACAACTGCAACCTGAACATATGTTAAGACAACAAAGCCGCAGTGCAGTATGAGGCTTAAAATTAGTGATAAAAACGAAGACGACAACAATGTCGAAGTACATAAAAATGTAGAAGAACTCCATTTCTAAGGTGCGTCCCAAACGAAGCCTAATCAACAAAGACAACCCAAAACAGCAAGTGTGTTGTTGACGACATTAACAGCAATTGTCGTTGAAAGAAAAGGCAACAGAAGCATTACATGTATAATGGTGACAGTTAATGTTTGCCACTTTTTGTGTGCATACACATGAGTAGAGGATGAAATTAGTTGTATTTCTGGGTATATTTATAATTTCGAAGAGATTTGTGATACCCTACACTTTACTGTTGCATAGTCACAAAAGGCTGGTAGCCGTTTGCAAGGCTTTTTTCACACGGTTAACGATCAATTGAAAATCGAAGATTTTAAGTTCAAAAGTTTTATTTGTAAATTGTCAAAATTCAATTCAAATTTGAAAAGATTAATTGTAATTTCGTAATAGATCAAGTGATGTGTAAACTACTTTGACTCTTCACCAGGATACAGGCACATGTGTAACATGCACATGTGTAACATGCACATGTGCAATCTGAACAGATTGTACATTTATCACATGACACATGTGTATACAAAAATGGTTTAGGTTAGGTTAGGAAAATAGACAGTCGCCTTTTGGTCAGATCACATGGGTCCTTCTTTAAACGTGGTCCCGTTGTGTTACCTATAAAAGAAAGGAAAGAAAAGATAAGGAGAGGAATAGATAAAAAGGGATGTCCAAATGGCCTTACTGGGACTTAAGCTAAAACGATCGGAGTCCCGAATGAACGAGTTTATCCTATTGACGTCCATACCAGATGTCAAACATTGTGGGGGATCCCGATTTTACTGGCGTGTGCGCCGAAGCGTGTACTATGCCCTTAATGGCTGCAACCAGGCGGCTAGCTGGCCCCGATGCAGTTGAATGATCTTTTCCGTAAGCCGGCGATCACATGACGGCCACCCTAATCTCATGTTGAAACGCGTAGTTTTACGTCGCCATCTGTCTTTGGCGATCTGAAATAGTGAAATTGCGTTATGCCAAGGGTATGATCTCATTAGAAAGTGGAGTCGCCGCTGCCTAGCTTATTCATCAGCAACACAGTTGTAGTTTATACCCATAAGTCCAGGCACCCAAATAAGATCCAGATTTGAATGCGTCGCCATCTCATTAAGAGACGCCCTGCATTCTTGGACAACTCTAGATGTGCCAGGGATTTTAAATCCGCTTGGTTGTCGGTGAAAACACAGACATCCCTTAATGATATCCGCTGGTACCCTATCCAATCCGCAACCCGTTTTGTAGCCATGATCTCGGTCTGAAATATGTTACACTGGTATGGTAATCTAAAAGAGAGCTTGCAATTCAGTTGACTTATAAAAACGCCACCCCCACTCGGCCGTCCATTTTGGAACCGTAAGTAAAAACCTCAAGTGTCTCCTCAGGAAGGTCGAGACCCTCCGTCCAATGGGACCTGTCCGGAATCCTTCATATCCTGGGCCAATACCCTCGGTTTCGAACGAGGGTATTGGCCCAGGATATGATTAATACGACCATTCATTTATTGCCACAATCCTAGTGGCTTTGTTACCGGATAGTTGTATTGCAAGAAGGTCTAGTGGCACCCGACTATCGTCGGAGTGGACCCAGTTATCATCAGCGCACTTGTCCTATTGAATGCCTTTTGGTGTGTGGCGTTCCCCGTCGCCACCCACCAAACGGATACTTCTTACAGCAGTAGATGACAGCGTTTTCCTTCGCCACTCTTTCCTGAGTGTTCAAGTTCCATAGTAGCGTTTTGTCTAAAATGATTCCTGAATACTTAGCACTATCGGCCATCGTGAGTTCAATACCGCCTTATCGCGGAGGGCTGAACGTGGGAATCTTGTTCCTAATGGAAAATAGAACAAGATCAGTTTTGCCTGCAGTTACTCCCAGCCCGCTATCTAAGCCCCATTCAGTAAGAAGTATAAGAGATAATTCCAGACGTTCAGACAGTATCCCTACATACCTTTCAGATAATACAACAGCCACGTCGTCCACGTAGGCAACGGTTTTAACCCCCGTGTCTTCCAATTTGACGAGTAGGTTATTTATGGTAAGGTTCCACAAACGCGGTGATACGGCTTCTCTTTTCGGCAGTGGCAGTTCTGGTCACCACTGATTTGCCATGAGCTAACCTAATAGTCCTATGTCCGCGCAGGTTCATGAAAAATCTGGTTATGGTATTATCCACCGCCAAATTGTCCAGGGCAAACCTAATTGCCTCAGTTTGATATTTTCAAAGGCACCTTCTATGTCAAGAAAGGCACTAAGAGTATACTCCTTGTATTCCATGAACCTCTCGATGCGTCCGAAAAAAAAAGTGTGTTGCCGTCTCCACTGACTTGCTCTTATTGCAGGCATGCTGAGAGGTAGATAGTAACTCTGGATTGATCGACGTCCTAAGGGATGAATCTTAATTCCTCTCCAGAGTCTTTAGGAGAAACGAAAAAAGTTCTTTCGTGCGGGATGTCTTCCCTTCCTTTAAGATGAAAACCTGCTCATACCTGGCTTGCCATCTAAGAAAGGCCATGGTATTATCTGATCGTCGTTCCATTGAAGGTCAGATGTTACCGTCAGAACCCGGTGATTTATAGGGTGCGAAGCTTCTGATGGCCCAACGTAGTCCATTCTCCTCATTGCGCAGATTAATAACGCAGGACTCAGTTGTAACAGGTATGTCTTTCATATTGTAGATGAGAAGACAACCAGGAAAATTCGCATTCAAAAGTTCGTCAAGGGACTCTTCGGCCACCTTGCTTTTTGGATAGACAGAGAAAGCTTTCGAAAGGATCTTGCATGGACGACTGGTTTTTGAAATGTTTTTCACGACGTCACAAAACCTTGCAGGACTGTCGCTTCGACGTCCTTATCAAATTTTTTAAACTGTTCACAGGGGCTTTATATGCTGACCTGTTATTTGATCTTTTAGCCTCGGAAAACAGTTTTTACACACTGATCGTGAATCGGCAATGCCGGAGTTCCACCAAGCAGGTTTACCCCTTCCGCTCTTATAGTGGGTTTACATGCAGTTGATGTCGCAACACTTAATGTTCCTGTTAGGCTATTTGCGGCACCTTTGATGTCCTCCTTGTTGTTAATAACCGACGAAACACTTGGGAGAATCCGTGAGAGAGTATCGACATGCAGCTTCCGTTTTGTTCTCCTTCGATTGACATAAGTCAATTTTCCCAGACTTCCCACGTCTAAGGAAAATTCTATATACAAGTGATCTGAGAATGCACATTCATTCAAAACCCCCCATTCCCTCAGCATATGCGAATGCTTTTCGCTTGTTAGAGCAAAGTCTAAAACTTTCCTTCTGTTCGAAGTGACAAAAGTTGATTCATTACATATGTTAGGTATTGCCATATAATTGCTAAAAATAAAATCGAATAAAGACTCACCTCTAGCGTTAATGTCTGAGCTGCCCCAGATGGTATGGTGCGCATTGGCGTCTGCACACAGAATGACCGGCGTGTTTTTCTTGTTCGCCTCACGCAGTATTTTCCGGACCATGGTGTTAGGCGAATTTTCTCCATGAGCCATGTCACATGAAGCCAACCAAAGTTCTTTCGTCTTTGACTTTATAGCTACAGCAGTAGTGACCTGATCACTAAAATCAGATAACATAAAAAGGTTAAGCGATTTCTTTGCCAGTATGCAGGCTCGAGGCTTATCTGTTTCTGCCGTGTATAGCAGGTAGTCGCTTGAATTAAATCCACACAACCGCCCCTCAGAGATTCAAGGTTTCCAGACCCTTATGAGCTCCTCGTCACTCTTTGCCATCCGGAGGAGCAGCAGATGCTGCTTTGGAGTGGTCAAGGTTAATTTGCATCACTCTCACCATCCTAATTACTGTGTATAACAGTGAAGTCGGCGTCCGCCTAGTCCGAGTTCAGAAGGGCGTCGTTGTCTACCGCTTCATCCATCTGTTCAAAGAACTCACCGACCAGTTCTGAAACCGAATTGGTGTTTTCTAAGTCAGATGAACTAGCGACATCGTCACCACAGGGCATGCGACCCGTTTTTAGCGGAGCACCAAGCTTACTACCAGATGGTGGGGAAGTGCCGTTGTCGTCACCGCTATAGACACGAAGGTAAATCGTTCCGAAACCGTAATAGATGGTTTAGGGTATTGTAAGGTCGGATAAAACGCTTTAATTAAACTAGCTGTATCTGCACACCAACGATTTTGTGTCTAATTTTTTTTTCTTCTAAATTATTTAAAGCCTGTATACCCGGGGAGAGATGAAAGACTTTTTTCTGTTTGGCATATAAACCGCACTCTGAATGCAAAAGATAAGATTGTGTAACAAAGAAGTTTAACAAAACTTTTTTTTTTCTTCAAATATCATGTCTAAACATGCTTACACCTCTAATGTTGTTTATTCCAAGTGATTTTAAAGTTGTCGCCCATGTTTTCTGCTGTTGTGGTTGTTGTCTAATGTGCGCATGTGCCACCTAATTTGGCATTTTAAACTTCACTCTGGCCACTTGACAATGTTCAACAAATTATAAACATATATCATGTTAACATATGTATGTGTTTCTTTAAAAGTAGTAGTGATGGTGTTGGTGGTGGTGGAAATTTATGTCCGTCCCTACTGCCAACCGTCCGTAAACCCCCCTTGGTTTGTTTAATCTTCGCCACAAAACAAACCGTTAGTTTTATGCGTTAGTTATTACAAAAAAAAAAAACCCAAAACGATCAAGTGAGTGAGCGTAGTGACCAAAGTGTTTATTACTTTGTTGTTGTTTGTTTTTTATTTGGTATTTTTGATGGTGTTTGGTGGTGTTGGTATTTACTGCTGATAGTGTTCACATGTCAGCTACTGGGCGTATTAAGTGCATGCAACAATATTGATTAATTAATTTGTTAAATGAAAATTGTTTTCGTATTTTCCTTTTTCTTGGTTTGTTGTTGATTTTCCTTTTTTTTTTAATTTTGAGTAAGTAGGTGTTGAATAACTTGTGGTCAGTAAGTCGAGTTGCAATATATTTTGTAAATGGAGATCTTAAATTCCAGGTCATTGGATTATAAAACCTCAACTTTCTATAGAAAATGTTGATGTTATCAATGTATCGATAACTTTTAAATTATGGATAGAAATTATAGATGTATCGATAACTATACAAATTAAAATACAAATTAATATAGAACATGAAAGTGTTATCAATATAATAATAGCTATAAATTGTCTATAGAAAATGTTTGGGCCATCGTTTTGTCGATAACCATACAACACAATTTATATTTTGATAAAATTACAATTACACAATTTTCTATAGAACATTTTCGTATTATCAATATATCGATAACTATACAGTTTTCTATAGAAAATTTTCGTATTATCGATAAATCGATTTGTATACAATTTTATACAGAAAATTTCATATTATTAATACACCGATAACTATACAATTTTCTGTAGAAAATTAACGCGTTATCGATCTATCGATAACTAAACAATGGTCCGTAGAAAATTTTGTGTTATTGATGTATCGATAACTATATAATTTTCTATAGAAAATTTCGTGTTATTGATATTTCGATAACTATATAGTAGCGTCCCGAATTCGGTTTTTTTTTTAATTTGAAAATGCTTGCCTCCCACAGAGTCCCCGCACAACAATGTCGGGGCGGTTGACGTTTTCGGCCATGAGAGAGTATAGGCGCAAAACAAAGGCGCCAGCGGGAAATTAAGTCATTCGTTGATATTTACACAATTTTTCACTTTTTCGACACTTTTTTAATTTAATGTTATTGTTTTATTTAATATCAATTTGATTTTCTCATATTGATTCGTTTTTTTGTATTTTTTTAGAATTTTAAATATTTTTTTTTTTTAGAGATCACATTTTTTTGTTTACTTTATCGAAAATAATCGAAATATTTATAAGAATGTGGCAACATTTTCATATCAAAAATTTGAAGAGAGAGAGAAACCGACACAAAAATAAAATTGATTTTATTTAAGCGGTTTTCGGTCGGACGTTTTTTCTTGCCAAATTTGTATGAAAAAAACGTCACCGACATTGTTGTGCAGGGACTCACAAAGATGGATATTTAGGAGCCTTCTACAGGAAAAATAACTTAAACAATTAGGACAAAAAAAAACAGTTGGCTACCAGCAGCAAAAGATTGCAATCTTAGTGCATTTTTTTTTTATAAAATTGACGACAAAAGTTGCGCAGTACATTCCGGGATATTAATAAAATTTCCATGGATTAATTTTGGTGCAACGTTGCATCTTGATGATGGAAATTGTGTACTTAAATTTTTTTAAGCTAAAATCTTAAAAGCTGCGCTAAAAATATTTCAATTCCGAACGCGCTACTATGCAGTTTTCTAAAGAAAATTTCGTGCTATCAATATATATTTTTTTTTTATCAAATTGACGACAAAAGTTGCGCAGTACATTCCGGGATATTAATAAAATTTCCATGAATTAATTTTGGTGCAGCGTTGCATCTTGATGGAAATTGTGTACATAAATTTTTTTAAGCTTAAAGCTTAAAAGCTGCGCTAAAATAAAATCAATTCCGAACGCGCTACTATGCAGTTTTCTAATGAAAATTTCGTGCTATCAATATATCGATAACTATTCAATTTTCTACAGAAAATTTCGGGTCATCAATGTATCGATAACTTGTGTTATTGTATATCGATAACTATGCAACTTTCTTTTGAAAATGTTTGTGTAATCGATAACTAACAATTTCAAATAAAAAATTTGTGCTATCGATAACTAATAGCTTTATATAAAAAACTTTTGTGTTATTGATATATCGATAACAGCACAATTTTGCACAGACTTTTTTTTGTTTCCTAAACATCGATAACTATATAGTTTTCTATCGAAAATGTACGTGTAATCGATTTTTATACAATTTTCTATAGAAAATGTTTGCTTTATCGAATTATCGATAACTATAAGATTTTCTCTAGAATATGTTAGTGGTATCGGCTTATCGATAACTATAAATTTTACCATAGAAAATTTTCCTCTTATCGAGATAACAATATATGATACAATTTTCTATAGAAAATTTTTGTATTATCGATACATCGATATTATATATCGATTTATCGATAATTATACATCAACAATTTTCTATCAAAGATTTTCGAGCTATCGATAACTATACAATTTTTATCAGAAAATTTTTCTGTTGTCGATAAATCGTTAACTATACAATTTTTTTTTTAGAAAATGTTATCGATTGATCGATAACTGTACAATTTTCTATAGAAACGTTTTATATTATCGAAATATCGATAACTATACAATTTTCTGTAGAAAATTTTTTGTTATCGATTAATCGATAACTATGCAATTTTCTATAGAGAATTTTCGTGTTATCGATAGATCTATAACTATACAATTTTCTAAAGAAAATGTTGAGTTATCGATTGTCCATAACTATACAATTTTCTATAGAAAATTTTTTGTTATCGATTGATCGATAACTATACAATTTTCTATAGAAATATGTTTGCGTTATCGATATATCGAGAACTATACATTTTTCTATAGAAAATGATCGTGTTATCGATGGATCGATAACTATACAATATTCTGTAGAAAATTTTCTTGTTATTGATATATTTTTGTTTGTGATGGAATATATCGATAACTAAGCAATTTTCCATAGAAAATTTTAGTGTTTCGATTTTAAAAATTTTCTAAAGAAAATTTTCGTGTTATCAAATTGTAACTACCCGAGTAAAAATGAATACATATAATTTTACATTATTTGATGTATGTATATTAGGCTGGGTCGTATTCCAGCAAAGTGCTCAGATCAACTATTAATAGTGAAAAAAAGTTGATACAAGTAAATACAAGCAATTTAAAACCAAAATGAACAAAATCGGTCCATTGCTTCCGTTCTCGCATCGCGGGTCAAAATTGCGGTTTTTGAAAAAATGGACATAATTTAAAAAAAAAAATTTAATATTTAAAAAAAATTATTAAAAAAAAAAAAAAATTTTTTTGTATCGCATTAATTCAAAGATATTTAGAAAAATTTTGCTTGTTTTTTTCGGATATCGATAACCCACCCAAACGTGAGGCCAAAAAAAACCCACATTTTTAACATGGAGCTCAAAACTACTTTTTCACTATTTTAAAAATTTAGTGAAACAAAATTTTTAAATATATTAGTTTATCCACTTGATATCATTGAATACATCTCAGGGATTGTAGAAAAAAATTCTTAGTTAAATTCCTTCGTCCAGTTGGTGTGTGAAGCGATTTGAATTTAGCGGATTTCCAGAACATGTGTTTTTATCGACGTTTTTGACTAATTTGTAGTTGTTAGCAACATTTTACTTAAATTAACCCACTTTTTTTGTTCAAATGGTTGTTTTGGACCATCGTAACTCTGCTTTGAAATAATAGGCTTTTTGGACAACGTTAACCCTTGCCGGCACGGGGTTAAAAAATTCCTCCAATGAAATTTTTGAAAATTCCTCACTCTAAAATCGTGTATGTGTTTAAATAATGAACAATTACAAATTTATACAAAGTTTTCTTGAAGGACATCTTTAACCCTTGTTGAACGAACGCCCAAAAAACAGCTGTTTTTTTTTGCTCATAGTCAAAATGGACTTTTTTGACATATTAAATAATATGTTTTTCACTTTTAGCTTTACACAGTAAAAACGACGAAGACGTAATAAAATTTCGGATGCCATTTTTTTTATTTTATTTAGTTTTAAACACTTTCCGCTTAAGTGCGCTTACTTTAAAACGTTAATTTAAATGCGATCGTTTAAATGCATTCCCCGCTCAAACGATTCACTCGCAGATGTACATATCTTTCATTTTATAATCATAGTCAAAATGGACTTTTTAACATACTAAATAAGTTTTTCACTCTTAACGTTTTAAAGTAAGGTCCAAAACAACCATTTGAACAAAAAAAGTTGGTTAATTTAAGTAAAATGTTGCTAACAACTACAAATTAGTCAAAAATGTCGATAAAAACACATGTTCTGGAAATCCGCTAAATTCAAATCGCTCCACACACCAACTGGACGAAGGAATTTAACTAAGAATTTTTTTCTACAATCCCTGAGATGTATTCAATGATATCAAGTGGATAAACTAATATATTTAAAAATTTTGTTTCACTAAATTTTTAAAATAGTGAAAAAGTAGTTTTGAGCTCCATGTTAAAAAAGTGAGTTTATTTTGGCCTCACGTTTGGGTGGGTTATCGATATCCGAAAAAAACAAACAAAATTTTTCTAAATATCTTTGAATTAATGCGATACAAAAAAAATTTTTTTTTTTTTAATAATTTTTTTTTAAATATTAAATTTTTTTTTTTAAATTATGTCCATTTTTTCAAAAACCGCAATTTTGACCCGCGATGCGAGAACGGAAGCCATTGACCGATTTTGTTCATTTTGGTTTCAAATTGCTTGTATTTACTTGTACCAACTTTTTTTCACTATTAATAGTTGATCTGAGCACTTTGTTGGAATACGACCCAGCCTAATGTATATATAGCCATATGAAATAATGTGTTTTCATATCAAACAAAGTATATAATTATATCTCGCGTTGAGTTTTTCCAAATTTTTTAAATGGAGTTATATAAAATTACATCTAATGATAACCATATTAATATATAAATACATGTGGGAGACATAATCATATGTGACACATATAACTTAATCTGATTGCATACATATTTATATGTGACTTAATATCAAATAACGTATACGAGCATATTTAAAAAAAATCCAATATCATTATATATATAATTATATATGACTTACAAGAAACCATTTAAAATTATATATGACTTACAAGAAACCATTTAAAACTATATATGGTTCCATCTTAAAAAACGAAAAAAAAAATTTTCAAATATAATTATATATGGTCGCACATATAACTCTATATACAGTTATATAAAACTATACATGGCATCAAACATTTATTTTTTTAATATTATCAAAGATATAATTATAAATGGCTTATGAGATACCGTATATAGTTTTGTAAGGTACCATATAAATACAATTTTTTTTTAAACTCTATATATAATTTTAAATGGTGGCACATGTAACGCCATATAAAATGTTATACAATTGTATAAGGTAAAAAATATTTTTTTCTTTCACAATATTTTATATATAATTATGCATACTTTTATATGACAGTATTTCAATATTTTTTTTTAATGTTGCATCATATATATTTTTATTTAAGTATACAAGAGAGCTTGTATAATTATATATGATTCTCAAAGCACCTAAAATCAGTCAAAAAAAAATATATATAAATTCTATAAATTTTTAAATAGAAAAAAAATCTGTTTAATCCATTGTATTTTAAAACTTAAAAAAATGCATATTGGATTTTAAAAGTTAAATGTTTAAAAAATGCATATAACTTAAATAGTTGTGTGTAACTTTATATAAGATCATATAAGATAATATATGATGCTTGGGGACCCCGAGTTCGATTCCCGGCTCAACCCAGAAAAAAACTATTTTTTTTTAATTTTTTAAAAAAGAAAATATGTTTTTAAAGCTTTTTGTTTTTTCTAAACTTAAAAATATTGAATAATTAAATTTTTATGATAAAATCGAAAAATAAATATTATTTATTTATAGTTATATAATTTTATATATTACATCATATAAGTTAATATATGGTTCCTAGGGACCCTGGGTTCGATCCCCGGCTGAGCTAAGAAAAAAAGTTGTTTTTTTTAATTTTTAATATGTTTTAGAAGCTTTAATTTTTTACTAAACTTAAAAATATTGATTAATTTATTTTTTATGATAATATTTAGAAATAAATATTATTTATATATAGTAATATAACTTTCTATATTGCATCATATATGATAATATATAATTCTTGAGGACCCTGAGTTCGATTCCCGACTAAGTCAAGAAAAAAATTATTTTTTTTTTAATTTTTTTTTAATCTAAATGATTTTTTAATGCGTTTTCGTTTTTCAAATTTAAAAAAAAATAAAATCCCTGAATTTTAACAAAAATATTTCAAAAATAATTATATTTTGATATAATTATATATTATTTAATCCGAAGAAAAAAATATTTTAAAACTTTAATGTTTAACCATCAATATCTCTGGTTTTAAGAGAGCTAAAGTCCTCAGATCAAGCTCAAATCAAAGCTTTATTTGTTGCCAATAATTAAAAGTGTATTTGGTTCGAACTTATGTTAGCAATATTTTCAGATAAAATTATTTTTGTCTGAAAAAACTTCCGAAAAAAACTTAAAACTCATTATTTGGCCGTTGGTGAGTAAAAAAGTTTATACATGTTTTATACCATTTTAAAGGTATTTTTATTAAATATACAACGGCAGAAAGAAAATTTGGATCCGATGCAAAATGTGAAGCTCATAAGCCAAAAACCGTTTTTACTTCAAAGCTTTATAACTTGGAAAATTAAGAGCATTGGAAGATGAAAATCATGTTGTTGAACTCAGTATTAAACCCCCTATTAGCTCAGCAAATAAACTAAAAAAAAAAAAAAAATCACAAATTTTAGCAAAAATTTTCTAAGTCTTTTTTAAAATTTTGTTCAAATTCAAGTCGAATATAATTTGATGCAATCATATACCCGATAAGATAAACTGGATTTAATTATATATAAGTTAAACTTGATATAATTATATATGATAAACTATTTTCTAAGTTTTTTTAAAACATAGTCTTTTAAAGTTGTCATTTATTAACAACGTCCGCTGGGTCAGAGGGTAGAGATTGCGATTACAAAACAGTTGGTAGCTGTTCGATTCCCCCGCCGCTCGAAGTTTTTTTTTTTTTTTAAAATAAATTTTAATTATATATATTTATATCTTAATATTGAAAAAAATTGTTTGGATAAAACTTTATCAGTTCTAAAAATAGATTTTATTGTTCGGATTAAATTATATATAGTTCTAAAAATAGATTTTTTTTTCGGATAAAATTTTATCTAAAGTTTTTTGTAATATTTTTTTTTCTTTCGTATGAAATTTTATCTTTTTTTATCCAGCTAAAAAAATCTTTTTTTTTTTTGTCTTGGTCCAATAAGATCCAACCATTTTTCGGATGAAATTGTATCCCACCGATTAAAACTGATCTAATTAGATAAACCCACTTTTCGGATCAAATTGTATACGTCCGGTTAAAACTGATCTAATCTTAGCGATCCATTTTTCGGATCAGTGCTGATCTTTCAAATCTCGGATCTATCAACAGATCTGGAATAATATAAGAACATATATTGCTCCATACAAAAATTTTTACTCGGGTATACAATTTTTATCAAAAAAAATTTCTGCTGTCGATAAATCGTTAACTATACCTTTTTTAGAAAGTGTTATCGATTGATCGATAACTGTACAATTTTCTTTAGAAACTTTTTATATTATCAAAATATCGATAACTATACATTTTTCTTTAGAAAATGTTTTGTTATCGATTAATCGATAACTATACAATTTTCTATAGAGAATTTTCGTGTTATCGATAGATCTATAACTTAACAATTTTCTAAAGAAAATTTTGAGTTATCGATTGTCCATAACTATACAATTTTCTTTAGAAAATTTTGTCTTATCGATTGTTCGTGTTTTCGATGGATCGATAACTATACAATATTCTGTAGAAAATTTTCTTGTTATTGATATATTTTTGTTTGTGATTGAATATATCGATAACTAAGCAATTTTTCATATAAAATTTTAATGTTTTGATCTATCGATAACTAAACAATTTTCTAAAGAAAATTTTCGTGTTATCGATGTATTGATATCTAAACAATTTTCGTGTCATCGATAACTATACAATTTTCTATAGAACAAGTGAGAGTGTTAAATTCGGCTGTGCCGAATCTATTATACCCTCCAAAATGTAAAAAAAAAAAATTAAAAACAAAAATTTGTCAGGGGCGTTTCTTATTTTGCATCGTGTTAACTAAAGACGGACGGACGGACGGACAGACAGACAGACAGACAGACAGACAGACAGACAGACAGACAGACAGACAGACAGACAGACAGACAGACAGACAGACAGACAGACAGACAGACAGACAGACAGACAGACAGACAGACAGACAGACAGACAGACAGACAGACAGACAGACAGACAGACAGACAGACAGACAGACAGACAGACAGACAGACAGACAGACAGACAGACAGACAGACAGACAGACAGACAGACAGACAGACAGACAGACAGACAGACAGACAGACAGACAGACAGACAGACAGACAGACAGACAGACGGACGGACGGACGGACATCGCTAAAATGTCTTAGAATCGATCACTGATCAATAATATATATACTTTATGGGGTCCCCGACCGATATTTCGATGCGTTACACACGGAATGACAAAGTGAGTATACCCCCATACTGTAGTTGGAGGGTATAAAAATGTAATTTTATAATTAAATAATTTTCTATACAAATTTTTTTGCTATCGAAATATCCATAAAAAATGGACACTCAAAAAAATTAAACACTAAGAAAAATTGCATTAAATTTTTGTTTCAAAAAAAAATAAGTTTTTGTACTCAAAATAATTTTTTTTCAAGTCTAAAGGCTCCGACACAATGTCGCAGTACTCTGTATTACAGAGTACAATCTCTAAAAATAGAGACGACATCATACAAAAAATGTGTAAGTGCGAAAAAGATAGAAACAAAATCCACTCTCTGGCACAGAGTACTCTGCCATTGTGAATTCATCTTAAATTTTAAGGCTCCGACACAATGTCGGAGTACTCTGTACTACAGAGTACCATCTCTAAAAATAAAGACGACAGCATACAAAAAATGTGTAAGTGCGAAAGATAAAGGAACAAAGTCCACTCTCTGGCACAGAGTACTCCGTCATTGTGAATTCAGCTTTATTTTTTTACATTATAAAAATTACAATTATTGAAAAATCGGTTTTCCCTCAAATTAGTTAATACTCCTTTTTCTTTCTCGTTTTAGGTAAGTGCATTGAAAAAAACATTTTATTTTGTTCATAATGGTGAGTTTTTCATAAATTTCTTTGTTCTTAAATTCTGAAACGATGACATGACATAATCCCCAAGGGCCTGGGTGTAAATTTGAGAAGGTCTTTCTATAGAATATTGTATAAGTAGTAATCGATTTATTGAAAACAAAAACATTTTCTATAGAAAAATTCTATAGTTATCGATATATCAAAAACACGAACATTTTTTAAATAAAATTGTATAGTTAGACCAAGCTTGTCCTGAGAACAAAAAATTATAAGATAGCTGGACTGCTTTCTTTCAGGCATCCAAGTATTTTAGAGAATTCCATAGCACGATCCTGCACAGTGTTAGAATACCCAAAAATGTAGACTCTGCTGCATCTTGTTGACTACACTCAAAGGAAAAGCTTCTTCATATTGATGAAAAGTAACATCAATATGATGAAATGTTACATCATTTTTCGTCCAATGTAACTTGTCATCAATAAGATGAAGCTGTGTCATCAATAACATTTTTTATTTGAAAAATAAGAAAAAAACAATTTTTTTTTCTTGTTATTTGATTTTATTTAATTTATTTTTATTAACTTACAATTGTTTGTTATTTTTTTTTTGATGACATGATGAAATGTGTCATCACTTGATTTTTTCAATTTGGATGACATGTTTCATCATATTGAAGAAAATCTTCATCAATATGATGAAATTTGTCATCAAAATTGATGACAGCAAGTGATGAAACCGTATCATCAATATGATGAAGCATTTTTCTTTGAGTGTATTTAAGTAGTAGACTCGTAGTTGTAAAATGTTTTAAATAACTACAGTAATTGATAATAATTTTAATATTGATTATTATTTTTGTTTAATCTATTAAAAGATTTATTATGACTTTTTATTTAAAAATTTTGTTTATCACGTTTTATTTTTGTATGTCATACATTTTAATATGATTTTCCAATTTCATTTTGAAATTTTTACTTTAATTTTTACTGTTTATAATCTTTTGGTTCGATTAAACTTTTGGGAATTTGTCCTCCAAATCTAAGAAATAACCAAATGCCAATTACTCACAAACTTAAACGAAGATTTGGCTTTGGATTATTGTCAGATGAAAATTATTAATTCCATAAATTGTCTACCAAAAAACAAGTGTTGCAAGAACATATTTTTGCCATTTTTCCAGACGTATTAGCAACTTTGTAAATGAAATCTTTATAAGTTTCACAACTTGACTTTTCTGTTTGATGCAGCTGCACTTAAACTGTCAAAACAGTGACAAAATATGTTAAACGCCCACCTAAAGAAGCCAAAAGTTTATTTATTTTTTTAAAAAATAATTGCAAAAAATAACATAAACACAATGGACCACCATCATTATGATAACCAACAAATATCTGTGGTATTCTTTGAAGAAGGTGCAGCAGCAGCAGCAACATCAGTCATCATTTAAACATACCGAGGAAAAGACGAAACTTTACAAGTTAAAGTGCATTAACATTTTAACATTTCACTTGTCAAAATGTCAGTCAAACACTTTGGCAGCATTTAGAGAATAAAGCAAAATAAACTGTACCATACAAATAAAGATGACTTTTTTTTGAGGATTTATTTAAGAAAAATTAACAGTTTTGAATGTGTTTTTCTTGATTTTTTGGCATACGTTTTACTGCTAAAAAAAAAATAAATTTTGTACATTTTTTTTTGTGGTAGACACCTCTGCAAAAACTGTCTTTTACAATTAAGACAAGGAACAATGACAATGTCAACAAACAGAAGAAACAAGCTTATTAAAGAATAAAACATTCAAAAATGTTAATACACTTAGAAAAATTAATTTATAAAATTATACAAGAACTTTATACGAATAATTAGGTTCTTCAAGCAAGTTTACACTCTTTTTAAAGAGTCATTTTAGAGTCCAAAAAGAGGGCTCTTTCTATAAACCACTTTCATACAAAAATTTTAAATTCTTGTTATATTTTTGGAGCCTATTTTTGAGTCTGTTTGTTTGCTGGGTGGACTATTTTTTAATTTTTAATGTTTGAACTTGAAAACATTGACCTTAAAGTATTTCTAAGAAATTTTCTAAACAACGTCCTTCAATAATTTCAATTTCCATTTCGACTCTCGTAGCACGATTAATATTTACTCAATCTGGACGCCATTAAGCTTAAATTAAAGCTCGATAAATTACACAGCACTTTTAACAAAAATACTTGTTTAATAATAAAAATATGTCTATTTTGGTTAACTTTGTCTTGAATGGATTGCTAACTAATAGTAATATCTATTACACGGAATAAACTGCGAGCCACCGAATATTTACTACACTTTTTCGTCTTATTTCACACTTCTTTTTTGAAAAACAATTTAACATCATATTTTGTTTGAATTTTTCGCGAAAAACGCGAATTGTTCAAAAACCTGACTGCCACGGGAACGTTATTTTTATATCCACGTTCTGACTGGAGTAAGTTTTTTCTATGATGCAAAAGCATTTTTTTTTTTTCCATTTTTCACGAAAACGCGAATTGATCTAGAACAAGTGAAAAAGTTAAATTCGGCCTTGCCGAATGTACTGATACCCTCCACAATTTCTAAAAGATGATTGCAAAAAACTTTATTTAAAAGGAAAAAAAGTATTTGAAAAAAAATTTCCGCGAAAAAAAAAAATTGGTAAAAAAAAAGTCCGCGATTTTTTTCTTTTTTAGCCAAAAAATATGTTCGTACTTGTTTCAATATCATTTGGTGTTCAATTATGTTAACGTATGTCAACCAGCAAACGAATTAAAGCATTTTGTATTTTTAGGTTATCTTGAATGTACTAAAATTTTTGAGGTGTCCTTACATTTTCGTTCATAACTTTTGAACCGCTGAACCGATATCGCTCAAATGCAATACCAATTTTCTCGGGAGAACTTCTAATAAATATGTTAAGTTTCAGTCATCTCCGTGTAATATTTTGGCCGCGATCACCATTTCCACAGACAGACTGACAGACGGACAGACAGACATCGCTAGAATGTATTAAAATTTATACTTTATGGTGTCCCAGACCGATATTTCAATGAGTTACAAACGGAATGACCAACTTTGTATACTCTCTATCACTAGAGTGGAGGGTATAAAAACTGAGAGACACGGGTATTTTATTTGCGGCCATACTATCAGAACTTTTTGGTCCGGTTCATGTGTACATCCAAAATTTGTCGGTCGGTGTAATACATATTGTACTTTTTGGGGTCCTAGGCCGATATTTCGATGGGTTATACACGGAATAGCAAAGTGATTATACTGTGGTTGAAGGGTATTAAAATTATGTTTTTTTTGGGGGGGTTGTTTTTGTTGTTCAAGTGGGAACTTTTTTTTCCCCTAGTCCGATTTTTCCCATCTCTAAACTTATCCCGCCTATGACCATATAATTTATTAGTGCCAAACTTTAGGAGCAGTACCGTTTTATTTATTAGGACACACCGGGCACATGCCCAGCATACCGACCTCAAGGGGCTCCGAAAGGCCAGATTCTAACACATTTTTCGTATAGAGACTTTTTCTATAAGAGAAATAGGATACATTTTTCCTACATAAAGAGTATCAAATTCTGACACATTTTTCGTATAGAAAAAGTCTCAGTTTGTGAAACATTTTTCGTAAAGAAAAAGTCTCAGATTCTGAGACATTTTTCGTATGGAAAAAGTCTCTGATTCTGAGACATTTTTTCGTATAGAAAAAGTCTCAGATTCTGAGACATTTTTCGTATAGAAAAAGTCTTAGGTTCTGAGGCATTTTTTAAATAGTCTCAGATTCTGAGACATTTTTCGCATAGAAAAAGTCTCAGGTTTTGAGATATTTTTCGTAAAGAAAAAGTCTTTGATTTTGAGACATATTTCGTATAAAAAAATCTAAGATTCTCAGACATTTTTCGTATAGTATCAGATTCTGAGAGATTTTTCGTATAGGACAAGTCTCAGATTTTGTGACATTTTAATATAGAAAATTTAAAATTGACCATAATAAAAAAAATCTGAAAATAAGGGTTTTCTTGTCAAGCGACTCTTTACATTCCAGCAGGCCCCGAATTCGTGTGTGCCCCGCCATAACTTAATACAGCTCTGTTCAGGAGGATATCTCTTTGTTTACTGTAATATCGCTCCTTTAATTGTATAGTGTCATAACTCAAAAAATGCGTTTTTTGAGTTAATGATGCAGAATTATTCGTTATATCGTGCTTTATATTGTGTCAAAAATTCGTATTAATATCTTTTAAACTCACCGTTTGAGAAGAGTACACGCCATTATTACATTTTCTATGCACCGGTCTTTTTCAATTAAAAACCAGTTTCAATAGTAAACTTTAAACGTGTTTTCTGCAAAATCAAATATTTTGAGTTGTGACACTATACAAGTAAAGGAGCGATATGTCTTTTTCATTCATACGGACGTCGCTTAAATGTTTTAGAATCAATCAAAATTCAATAATATATATATTTAACCGATATTTCAAAGAATGACAAAGTGAGTATACCCTCATTATACTGTGGTTCAGGCACGTACGCAGGGGGGGTGCCCTGGGGGCCCGGGCCCCCCCCAAAATGATTTGGTCACATACAAATTTTAAGACACTGTACTACAAAATATACGTTTGTTAACAAAAAATGCTCAGTATTTTTTTTTTCTTTTTATCTCGAATAAATTTATAACAAAGTTTTTTTTCTGAAAATTTCAAAACATTGAAAAAATTTTGATTGAAAAAATGTTGTGTTGGTTTAAATTCTTAAACTTGTTCGGTAGTGAATAAGACACCTTTAAACGATAATTGCGACTGGTCAAGTAAGTTATGCATCATGAATATTATTCCATTAGCTTTTCTCCCGACTTTATTTAAAGACGCTGCCACATTTGACTAGACTTGTGATCTCCGGAAAAGCTTTGTCAATGGGTTTGAGAATTTTTTTTGGAAAATAATGTTTCATATGTTATGCATTGAAAATTATGTCGTTACTAATTTAAAGCTAATGTAATTCCAAGTTTAACCAAATTTAAATATTTTTAATTCGAAAAATTTTATCTGAATCTGAAACTTTTTTACACAAAAAATTAATCGAATTGTTGTTTTTTTTTTTTAAATATCTAAATAAAACTGGGAAATTTTTATCTACAAAAAATATTGTGAATTTAAGAATAAAAATGTCTCAGAATCTGTAAATTTTCTCATTCAATAAATGGATAAGAGATTTTTTAAGATTAATTTTGTTCAGAGTTTTTCTATACGAAAAATATTTTAAAATCAAAGAACTTGCTTATACAAAAAACGTCTTGTAATCTAAGTATTTTCTGTATGAAAAATGACTCAGAATCGGAAAAATCTACACGAAAAATGTATCAGAATCTGTGACCGCATCCAAACCTGCTGAATTCATGCATGAATCTCTAAGGCGATGTCACTCTTTAGAGCGCTAGTTGGATACACCGAAAAAGCGCTCTTAAGATGCTCTGAATTCACATCTCTTTAGAGCGCTGAAATTTCTATACCAATTTGAGATATTTTTCTTGCAAGAAATTTTTCTGTACGAAAAATGTGTTAGAATCTAAGAACTCTTCTATGCAAAAATATCTCAGGATCTCAGAATTTTTCTATACCAATTAATCAAAATTAACTATACGAAAAATATCTTAGAATCTGAAAATTTTTCAATACGAAAAATGTTTCAGAATCCGAAAATTTTTCAATGCATAAAATGTCTCAGAAAATTTCAGAATTTTTCAATACGAAAAATGTCTCAGTCTGATTTATTTTTAAAACTAAAAGTGTCTCAAAAGCAAACGTTTTTCTGTACGAAAATTGACTCAGAATCTAAGAATTTTTCTGTATGAAAAATGTTTTAGAAATTGAGAATTTTTCTTTAAGTAAAATGTCTCAAATCAAACAACTGTTTCTTAGAACCTGAGAGTTTTTCTATACAAAAAATATCTCAAAATCTAAGAATTTTTCTATACGAAAAATGTCTAATAATCTGAGAATTTTTCTACACGAAAAATTTTTCAGAGCTTTAGAGTTTTTCTGTATAAAAAATGTCTCAAAATTTTAAAATTTACTATACGAAAAATGTTTTAAATCGTAAGTATAGTAAAAATCTTTCTTTGTTAAAATGTCTTGGAATTATATTTTTTTGTGTTCAAAACCTGTAAACTAAAAAAATTCCAGCAATTTAAGGAGTCTTTCGTTACAAAAATGTCTCAAAATCTTTGATTTTATTACGATAATGTGTATCTTAGAATCGGAGAATTTCCTATATTCTTAAAGGTATCCCATAGTTTTTAGTTTTTACTCGTAAGGTATATTTGAGAATTTTTAAAGAAAAGTTGCATAAATTTTCAAATCTTTTTTACAAAAAAAAAAAAAATCGATTCCTTTTTTATCTTAAATTTAAAATAAATGTTGTTTTTCTACAAATGTAAAAAAATGTAGGCTCAAAAACATTGAGGTGAAAAAACGAAATCAAAAAAAATGTTGGGCCCCCCCCAAAATAAATTCCTGCGTACGTGCCTGCTGTGGTTGGAGGGTATAAAAATACCAATTGAAACTCGAAGATTTAAGGCTCCGACACAATGTCAGATTACTCTGTACTACAGAGTACCATCTCTAAAAATAGAGATGGCATCATAGAAAAAATGTGTAAGTGAGAGAGAGAAAGGAACAAAATCCACAGAGTACTCCGTCATTAACAAATTGTTAAGTAAAATTTACTTAAATTTAGTAAACTTTTTTTTGAGTGTACTCTTTTGATAATTTTTTTGTCAGAATCTGGTAACGATCACCAACCAACTAAACCAAAGAAAACTAAACAATCAAACCACCATTATACAACATAAGGGTGCTTCCAAAACAAGAACTTTTTACATATTGAGCGAAACTGCCACCTAAAAATATTCATTTGAGTGTAAAAAATGTCTCACAAATTAAAAAAACTTAAAGCTGAACTCACAATGACGGAGAACTCTGTGCCAGAGAGTGGATTTTGTTGCTTTCTCTTTCGCACGTACACATTTTCTGTATGAGGTCGTCTCTATTTTTAGAGATGGTATTCTGTAGTACAGAGTACTCCGACATTGTGTCGGAGCCTTAATTGTGTCGGAATACCATAAAAATAGAGACGACATCATACAAAAAATGTGTAAGTAAGAAAGTGAAATAAACAAAATCTACTCTCTGGCACAGAGTACTCTGTCATTATGAATTCAGCTTTAAAGTTGGATATTTAAAATCTGTGTGAAAAAATTCTGACCATTTTATACCCTCCATTTCCACAATCAGTGATAGAGCGTATATATAAATTTGTCATTCCGTTTGTAACTCATCGAAATATCGGTCTCGGACCTCATAAAGTATATCTAATATTGATCGGCGATTGCTTCTTAGATATTCTATCGATGTCAGTCTCTCTGTTGAAATGGCGATATCGGCCAAACTATTACTAAGATAAAACGAAACTTAACATGTTTACATTCGACACAATGTCGGAGTACTCTGTACTACAGAATACCATCTCTAAAAATAGAGATGACATCATACAAAAAATGTGTAAAAGCGAAAGAGAAAGCAAAAAAATCTACTCCCTGGAACAGAGAACTCCGTCATTATGAATTCAGCTTAAAAAGTTATTTTTCCCCCTTGTAATTCTTTTTTCAAGTTTCAAGGCTGATGCGATACGCCTTACCGATATCCGATTGTTCCAAAATTTTGTGAGACATATTTTTACACCCAAATAAATGTTTATTGAGGGGAGCTACGGTCAATATCTAACAACACAATTTTTTTTGTAGCACCGTAATATTAAATAGATGCCTCATGTTTTTTCCCTAGTGTTTTACGCTGTTAAATTACAGCAATAATATGCCACATGTCTCAGTATTTAATTCAAAATTCAAATTTAATTAGTCTTTAACCAACAAAAAAAAATTGCATCTATTTATATGCATTTGTTCGCAAAAAATATATAAATGTGCATATATTCCAAACCGCTTTTACATGGGCATATTCCACATCTTCACTGCAGGCAGCTGCATATAGTTGAATTTAAGATAGTGAGATGTTAAGGAAATTATAAGCATCAAGTGGGCCACATGTGCAAAAATTTGCTGCATTAAATAGAGAGAAGTAGCAGCTCATCATAAGAACAGCAACATTCCTTTAGAGTTTTGGTTGAAGTTAAAATTACACCATTTTAGAAACAAATGTTTGGTGTTATGGATAAATCGATAACACAATGTTTTTTGTTCACGATATATCGATAACTATACAAATTTCTATAGAAAACTTCGTGTAATTGAGAAATATTTTTAATAAAACATTTTTGTGTTATCGATATATCGATAACTATACAATTTGTTACGTAAAAATGTTTGTGTTATGTATAAAGCTGAATTCACAATGACAAAGTATTCTGTGCCAGAGAGTGGATTTTGTTCCTTTCTCTTTCGCACTTACACATTTTTTGTATGATGTCAACTTTTTATTAGAGATGGTACTTTGTAGTACAGAGTACTCCGACATTGTGTCGGAGCCTTGAAGCTGAATTCACAATGACGGAGTACTCTGTGTCAGAAAGTGGATTTTGTTCCTTTCTCTTTCGCACTTACACATATTTTGTATGATGTCGTCTCTAATTTTAGAGATGGAACTCTATAGTACAGAGTACTCTGACATTGTGTGGAGCCTTAAGTATTTCTATTTTCAATTTTTCATTGAAAATAGAAAATTTTTTATAACTTTACAAATTTTTTTTAACTTTTTTATAGAAAAATTTCTGTTATCAATATATCGATTACTGCACACTTTCTATTCGATATATTGATCAATTTACCGATAGTTATAGAAATTTTTTATGGAAACTTTTTTGTTATCGATATTTCGATAACTATACAAATTTTCTATAAAACAGTTTGTAATATCGATATATCGATAATACAAATTTCTAAAAAAAATTGTGTTTAGTAACATGGTTAACTATGCAAATTTTCTTTAGAAAATGTTGTGTTATCGATATTTCGATAACTATACAAATTTTTTTACTAAAAATTTTGTGATATCGATATATCGAAAACTATACAAATTTTCTGCAGAAAATTTTGTGTTATCGATACATTGACAACTATACAAATTTTCTACAGAAAGTTTTGTGTTATCGATGTATCTATAGCTATACAAATTTTCTATAGAAATTTTGTGTTATATGGTAACTATACAAATTTCTATAGAAAAATTTGTATTATGAGTATGTCGATAACTATACAAATGTTTTATAGAAAATTTTGTGTTATCGATAGATCGATAACTATATAAATTTCCTATAGACAATTTTGTGTTATCGGTATGTCGATAACTACAAATTTTTTATAAAAAATGTATCGATAACTATACAAATGTTTTATCGATATATCGATAACTATATAAATTTCTTAAAGAGAATTTTGCTTTATCGATACATCGATAACTATTAGCATTTTTTATAGAAAATTTGGTGTTATCGATGTATCGATAACTTTACAAATTTTCTACAGAAAATTTGTTGTTATTGATACATCGATAACTATACAAAATATCTAACGAAATTTTTGTGTTATCGATACATCGATAACTATACAAAATATCTAACGAAATTTTTGTGTTAATCGATAACTATACAAATTTTTGTGTTATCGATACAACCATAACCATAAAAATGTTCTATAGAAATTTCGTGTTATCGATACATCGATAACTATGAAAATTTTCTATAGAAATTTTGTGTTATCGATACATCTCTCTCTATAAAGATTTTCTATTGAAAATTTGGTTTATCGATACATTGATAACTATAAAAATGTTCTATAGAAAATTTTGTGTTATCGATACATCGATAACTATACAAATTTGCTAGAGAAAATTTCGTATTTTCTGTAGAAAATTTTCTATTATCGATACAAAGACAACTATACAATTTTTTTTATAGAAAATTTTGTGTTATCGATACATCGACAACTACACAAATTTTTTATAGAAAATTTTGTGTTATCGACACATCGGTGACTATACAAATTTTCTATAGAAAATTTTGTGTTATCGATATATGGATAAATATACAAATTTTCAATAGAACATTTTGTGTTATTTTTTATAGAAAATTTTGTGTACAAATTTTCAATAGAAAATTTTGCGTTGTCGATATATCGATAACGATACAAATTTTCTAAAGAAATGTTATGCTATCGATACTTCGATTTCAATACAAATTTTTTATAAAATAGTTTGTGTTATCGATACATCGATAACTACACAATTTTTTATAAACAATTTTATGTTGAAAATTTCGTGTTATCGATACATCGATAACTATATAAATTGTTTGTTTATAATTTTCTATTATCGATACATCCACAACTATGCAAATTTTTTATAGAAAATTTTGTATTATCGATACATTAACAACTATACAAATTTTTCATAGAAAATTTTATGTTATCGATACACCGATAACTATAAAAGTTTTCTATAGAAAATTTTGTGTTATCGATGTGTAGATAAATATCCAAATTTTCAATAGAAAATTTGTTGTTATCGATAACTATTAAAATTTTCTGTGTAACATTTTGTGTTATCGATATATCGATAACTATACAAATTTTCTGTAGAGAATTATGTGTTATCGATATATCGATAAATATACAAATTTTCTGTTATGGATGTATACATCGATAACTATACAAATTTTCTAAAGAAAATTTTGTGTAATCGATGCATCGATAACTATGCAAATTTTCTAAGAAAAATTTTGTGATATCAATGAATCCATGACTATACAGATTTTCTATAGAAAATTTTGAGTTACGAATACATCGATGGTAATACAATTTTTTTATAAAAAATATGTGTCATCGTTACATCGATAACTGTGCAAATTTTCTATAAAAAATGTTGTGTTATCTCAAACTATAAACATTTTCTATAAAAAATATTATTTTATCGATACATCGATAACAATACGAATTTTATATAGAAAAGTTTCTTTTATCGATCGATAAGTATGCAAAGTTTCTATAGAAAATTTTGTGTTATCGATGCATCAATAACTTTACAAGTTTTCTATAAAATATGTTGTGTTATCGATGCATCGATAACTATACAATTTTTCTATAGAAAAATTTGTGTTAAAAAATACATTGTTAACTATGCAAAGTTTCTATAGAAAATTATGTGTTATCGATACATCGATAACTATACAAATGTTCTATAGAAAATTTTTAGTTACCGATAACAATTCAAAATTTCAAACGGAAATTTTGTGTTATCGATACATGGATAACTATACAAATATTCTTTAAAAAAAATTGTCTTATCGATTCATCGATAACTATACAAATTTTCTATAGTTATCGATACATTGTTAACTTTATAAAATGTGTTATCGATATATTGATTATTATACAAATTTTCGATATATCGATAACTATAAAAATTTTCTTTAGAAAATTTTTAGTTATCGATATCTCTGAAACTTTTGGAATTGGTGTAATAGAAATAGAATATAAAAAAAATGCTTCCATGAGTAGGCTGTATAAAGAGTACAAATATGTTTGTATGTGGGCTTTTTGACGCGACACTACTTAAACCAACTGATTGTTTACAAAGAACTTCTTTTCTTCGTCAGCCTCATCATCCGCAGCAACATATTTCTGTTTTTCCTACATTACATACACTGTTTGGGGTAAACATGTGGTCACAGACATACTTATTGCTAAAGATTTATCAGTTACTAATTCACTCACTCATTCATTCAAATATTTATGTATATGAATGTGCGCCAGCGCCCCACACTTGTCTAGAAAATGCATAAAGTTTGGTGTGACTGGATAAATGAATGAATGGTTGGTTGATTGTCCGTCTGTCTGTCTGTCTAGTCTAAGTTGGTCGTGGCAGACTTTAACGCACTTAACTGCTTTCTTAACCAGATGCAATTATAAGTGACACTAAGATTAGCTACTTGTGTATTTTCTGGCATACAACAAATATAAACTCATCATCGGATTTGCACACCAGCACCAGTACTTTTCACAGCATTTTCTATTTTAGAATCTTTCGTTTTTTTTTTTTTGATATTTTAACATCTCCCTAGTCTTAGATTATGATTTGTATGGTTATTTTTTGGTGTATAATTGTACTCCCAGCTTGACGCCTTTATGCTTATTTTCTTATGTATTCCATCTTTTCAAACATGTCAGGCTATTTTTGGTATCTTGCCATTTCATATTACAAATACCAACCATGTCTTGCAATGAAGAAACTGCATGCCATGCCATACCATTTCATACCATAACAATTCATCTTCAATCTGTCTGTTTAAATTTTCATTACAAAAAAACCTCTTCTCACATGCATGATGGATTTCTGTTGAGTTGTATTCACACATTTAGATGGTGTAAATACGTTCAACAGCAACAACAGTAACAATTGTCTGCAATTGCAATTATAAATCTGTCGGAGAGATTGAACATGTGCAACAGCCAATCAACGCAATAGCATTTCAATTTATTTTATTTTTTTTTTCATATTTTTAATGTCACATATCATGATTTTTATCTTCTTCTGCATCTTTTTGGGGTTTATCATCAAGAAAGATTTAAACTGAGTGACATGGATTAAGACAAACCAGTCTTGGAGGACGTATTAGAAATATGAACATATTAAGAAATTAATAAGAATATACAGTGAAAATTAAAAAAAAAAAACACTAAAAAAATGTCACAGATTCGCAGAAATTTGTATACGAGAAAAATATCACAGTTTTTGTAACTCTTTTCAATACTAAGTAGAAAAATATTACAGACTTCTCGAATTTTTCTACACGATAAACGTATCACTGACTCTGTGATATTTTCGATATAGAAAAAATATTACAAATGTAAATTTTCTATATGGCAAACAATATCACACAGTTGCAAATGTTTTTCCAAAATATTATAGAACACTGTAAACTTTTCTTAACGGGAAAAGTATCACAGAATTCTGTGAATTTTTCTAAAACGGAAAATTATCAAATACTCCGAACATTTTTCTATATGCGTAAACTATCACAGACTCTCTGTGTTTTTTTTATACACAAAACTAGCACAGGTTCTGTGAATTTCGCGGAAAAATTTCACAAACTTCTGTGAATTTTTATGGAAAAAAAAATCACAGAATTCTGTGAATATTTCTCTACGGAAAAAATATAACAGAATTCTGTGATATATTCAAAGAATTCTGTAAATTTATCGACACCAGAAAAATATCACAGAATACTGTGAATATTTCTATTCACAAAAACTGTCACAGATTCTAAGAATTTTTACGGAAAAAATATATTACAGAATTCTGTAAATTTTTCTATGCGGAAAAAATATCACAGAATTCTGTAAATTTTTTTATTCGAGAAAAATATTAGAGAACTCTCTGAATTTATATACATAAATAGGAAAAACAAATCAGAATTCTGTGAATTTTTCTAAACGGGAAATATGTCAAAGAATTTTGTAAATTTTCTATACGGAATTCTGTAATTTTTATTTTTACGGAAAAATATCACAAAATACTGTGAATTTGTCTATGAAAAATATCAAAGAATTTTGTGATTTTTTCGATACGTAAAAAATATCACGGAATTCTGTGAGTTTGTTTATACGACAAAAATATCACAGAGTTCTGTGAATTTATCTAAACGGAAAAAATATCCCAGAATTCTTTAAATTTTGTCTGTGATATTTTTTTCGAATACACTCAAAGAAAAATGCTTCATCATATTGATGATACGGTTTCATCACTTGCTGTCATCAATTTTGATGACAAATTTCATCATATTGATGAGGGTTTTCTTCAATATGATGAAACATGTCATACAAATTGAAAAAACAAGTGATGACACATTTCATCATGTCTTCAAAAAGTGTCATCAATATGCCTTTCAAATGTTTTTTTGTAAATAAATAAAAATATTAAATAAATATATTAAAAAATATAAAAAAATAAAAAAAAACCAAAGAATATTAATATTTTCCCGTATAGAAAAATTTACAGAATTCTGTGAAATTTTTCCTGTATAAAAAAGTTCACAGAATTCTATGATGTTTTTCCCTTGTAAGTTCACAGAATTCTGTAATATTTTCCCGTGTAAAAAAATTCACAGAATAATATTTTTCGCGTGTAGAAAAACTCACAGAAGTCTGTTATATTTTTTCGGTGTAGAAAAACTCACAGAATTCAGTAAAATTTCTTACGTACATATAGCAAACTTCTCGGAATTCTGTAATATTTTTTTGCCGTATTGAAAAATTCACAAAGAATTGTGATAGAAAAGTCATAGAACTCTGTGATATTTTTCCCGTATAGAAAAATTCATATAATACTGTTATATTTTCCCATATAGAAAAATATCACAGTATTCTGCGTTTTTTTCTATGGGAGAAAAATATCACAGAATTCTATGACTTTTTTATACGGTAAAAATATTAGAGAATTCTGTGAATATATCTATGTTGGAAAAATGTGTATGCATTACAGAATTCTGTGAATTTTTCTATACAGGAATACTGTGATATTTTTATAGAAAAATATCACAGAATTCTGTGGATTTTTCTATACGAGAAAAATATCACAGAATTCTGTGGATTTTTTTTTATACGGGAAAAATATCACAGAATTCTGTTCAGAAAAATTATCACAGCATTGTAAATTGTTCCGTACCAAAAAAATATCACAGCGTTTTGTGAACTTTTCTATACGGAAATAATATCGCCGAATTTTTAATGTCTATTCGGATTAAAATATCACAGAATTCGATGAAATTTTCTATACGGGAAAAATATTATGAAAATTTTTGTATGCAGAAAAAATATCACTGAACTCTGTGAAATTTTCTATATCGGTAATATATCTTAGAATTCTGTAAAAAATGTCACATAATTGCGTTAATTTTTGACAAGGACCACAGAGCTCTGTGAATTTTTCTATACCAGAAGAAATATTACAGCTTTTGTGACTTACTTCATGGGAAAAATATTGCGGATTTCGTCACATTTTATACAAAAACAAGTGAGAGTGTTAAATTCGGCTGTGCCGAATCTATTATATCCTCCAAAATGTAAAAAAAAATTAAAAACAAAAATTTGTCAGGGGGGTTTCTTTTTTTTTGGGGGGGGGGAGGTCAGTGGGCGACGTTCAGAGCACCTTCCCATCGCGATAAATATACCAAATGTTTCATTTAATTAACAAAAATACAAAAAAAACATGTAAAAAATTGTATTTTTTGAGAGGTTGGTTTAGTTCTTCAAGGGGGAACTTTTTTCCCCCTGGTCCGATTTGGCCAATTTCCGCACTTAACCTGCCTAGGAACATAAGACATATTTGTGCCAAACTTGAAGGGTCTAGCTATTTTATTTTGGAATGCATCGTGTTAACTACAGACGGACGGACGGACGGACAGACGGACGGACGGACGGACATCGCTAAAATGTCTTAGAATCGATCACTGATCAATAATATATATACTTTATGGGGTCCCCGACCGATATTTCGATGTGTTACACACGGAATGACAAAGTGAGTATACCCCCATACTGTAATTGGAGGGTATAAAAAAAGCACAGAATCTATGAATATTTTCTATACTGAAAAATATCACAAAATCTCTAATTTTTCTATACGGAAAAATATCACAGAATTTGTGATTTTTTCTATACGGAATAATATCACAGAATTTGTGATTTTTTCTATACGAAAAAATATCACAGAATCTGTGTTTTTTTTATACGGAAAAATATCACAGAATCTGTGATTTTTCTATGCGTAAAAATATCACAGAATCTGTAATATTTTCTATGCGGAAAAATATCACAGAATCTGAGATTTTTTTCTATACGCAAAAATATCACAGATTCTGTCTATTTTTCTATACGGAAAAATCTGCATTTTTTTTTATACGGAAAAATATCACAGATTCTGTGATTTTTTCTATACGGAAAAATATCACAGAATCTGTGATTTTCTCTATACGGAAAAATATCACAGAATCTGTGATAACAGAATCACAGAATCTGTGATTTTTTCTATACGGAAAAATATCACAGAATCTGTGATTTTTTCTATACGGAAAAATATCACAGAATCTGTGATTTTTTCTATACGAAAAAATATCACAGAATCTGTGATTTTTTCTAAACGGAAAAATATCACAGAATCTGTGATTTTTTCTATACTGAAAAATATCACAGAATCTGTGATTTTTTCTATACGGAAAAATATCACAGATTCAGTTAATTTTTCTTTACGAAAAAATATCACAATTTAAGTTAATTTCTCTATACGAAAAAATTCACCGATTTTTTATTTTATAAATTTATCTACATACATATACTAAATTTTCGTTTCGCATTTTATTGACAACAGCATTCAGCATCTCTGAAATATACATACATTTAGTATAAGATAATAAAACATGTACATATATGGTGGTTGTTATTTCTTTAATTTTCATTTTCTTTATTTTGAAAATGTTTGACATAATTCTCATTGAATGCAAAAATCTTAAGGGATCTCGGCCTTATGGCTAAGATCAAAGTGTAGTATCTGTTCTTATCAGCTTAACATCTGATAGATCCTCCATCGGAGGACAACAAATGTTAAACTGATTTTTGGAAATAGACGGAGTGTTTAGGGGCTTGCTCCACCTCTGTCACGGGTTGGCCCGGTATTGCAGTACCGCCGGGATTTCGGCCCAAATATAAAAATACATTTCATTGTTTATTTTAAGTTTAATATTTTTTGTTTGTGATACGGGCTCACGAAATTAAAAAAATCACAAAATTTTTCTATACGGAAAAATGTCATAAAATTTTTCTGTACGGGAAAAATATTATTTGTTTACGAAAAATATCACAGAATTCGAGAATTTTTGTGTACGGAAAAATATGACTGAAACAAATATTTAAAATTGGTAAATTTTGCTATTTAAAAAAAGAAACGACATACGGAAAAATATCACAGAGTTAAATTTTCCTATACGAAAAAAATATCACAGAATATCGTGAATTTTTCTATACGAAAAAAAAATATTACAGTACTATCTAAATTTTTGTGTACGGGAAAAATATCACAGAATTCTTTGAATTTTTCTATACGGGAAAATATCACAGTGTTCTGTGAATATTTCTTTACTAATAAAATATCACAGATTTTTTCTATACTAAGGGGTGGTCCAATAACTGGTATCTTCTTAAAACATGCAATGAAATGAACAATACTCAATAGTTTTGAAACCTTATGGCTTTATTTGAAAGAGCAAACATTCCCGTTTTTTATGGCAAACGACTTCATTGATGCGTCTCCGGCTTGCTCCGCTGTATCGCGTTGTAGCGCAGTACTGCGCTGCCAAACTGCACGTTTTTCGAAAAAAAGTTTTTAACCGAAATAAGGCACTCAAATGAGGTTATGTTAACAAACAAATTGGTACATCTTGGGATCGTAAAACTCGCAAGGTATTGTAAAGAATCCAATTCATCTATAGAAAGCAATAGATTTGAGTATCAGCATCATTACACAATATTTTCAAAAATACAGCTGAAACTCCCATTTTCGTCAAAGATGAGCGCTACATAGCCATGATTACCGACTTTTTGTTGGCCGTAATAGAATATACCAACTTGGATGACATTTATTTTCAGAAGGATGTCGCAATATGTCCCACAGTCCATCAAACAATCGATATTTTGCGCACTTAGTTCGGAAATCGTGTTTTTCGCCATATTCGCGGTGACAATTGATCACTTCAGAGTTGCCGATTAAAAACTTTAAAAATTTTTTTGAGGGGTCTCGTTAAAGATTCATGCAACATGGGAAATCCAGAAATGTTCTAGGCCCATTCGACGAATATCGTTCAAGCCATTCGTGAGATAGAACCAGAAACATTAGAAAAATGGGTGCCGAGAATGAGCTACTGCGGAGCTAACCCAGGCAACCGCATGAATGAAGTCGTTTGCCATAAATAATGGGAATATTTGCTCTTTCAAATAAAGTCATAAGGTTTCAAAACTATTGAGTATTGTTCATTTCATTGCATGTTTTAAAAAGATACCAGTTATTGGACCACCCTGTATATCTGTGAATTTTTCTATACTCGAAAAATATTACAAAATTTTTCTACACGGAAAAAATATAAAAAAATTCTGCAAATTTTTTTTAACGGAAAAATATCACAGAGTTCTATGAATTTTCTATGTAGAAAAATATCACAGATTTCTGTGAATTTTCTGTACGTAAAATATTACAGAATTCTGTGAATTTTTCTATACGATTTTTTTTATACTGGAAAAATATTACTACAGAACCATGTAAATTTTTCTATGCGAAAAAATATTCCTCAACTCTGAAAATTTTTCTATACAGAAAATTTACAGAATCTTGTGAATTTCTCTGTACAAAAAAATATCACAGAATTATATAAATTTTTCTGTACGGGAAAAATTCTGTGAATTTTTTTATGCTGGAAAAATATCACAAAATTCTGTAAATTTTTCTATACGGAAAAATATCACACAATTCTGTCAATTTTATTATATGAAAAAATATCATAGAATCTGTGAATTTTTCTATACGGGAAAAATATCACAGTATTCTGTGAATTTTCTGTAATATTTTTCCTGTATCACAGAATTCTGTAAATTTTTCTACACGGAAAAATATCACATAATTCTGTAAATTTTATTATATTAAAATATTACAGCATTCTGTGAATTTTCCTGTACGGAAAAAGTAAAACTAAAATTCTACGAATTTTCAATATGATACGGAAAAATATCATAAAAATTTGTGATTTTTCTGATCGAAACTTCGACTATCGACTATCTTTGGAAAATTTTTCTTTATTGAAAAATATCACAGATTCATTTAATTTTTCTTTACGGAAAAATTTTACAAAATCTTAAATACTGAAATATTTCTTTATAAAATAATAGTTTAAGGCTGGATTACTCAATGCTCCGTTATAAAATAACTCTCCGTTAAATTTAACTTTTTCATACAAATTTTGACATAAGGCTCCGTTAAATCGGCAGTTAGCAGCTAACTTTTCATTGAGTAATCCGCCCTAAATACAACATTAAACTGTTTCATATGAACATAATAATTTAAACTTTTCAAACTAGATCAAAATGATTCATTGATTTATTATTTCGACTGACTCATGAATATCATTCGTCTACCAAATCATTTTACAAAAAAATTTGTAACGATTTTCTTTTCCTAAAATTTCTTACATCTCCACCGCCATAAATATAAAAAAACAAACTCTACATTTGCATAAATTTCATTCGTTTAAAATTCGTTTTCATTATTTGATTCCCTCCATGATTTACAATATGCAAAATATTTTTTTTTTACATCAAATAAAATTTATGATCAAAATTTGATAAAAAAATATTCCAAAGTTTAGAAAACAATTGATGACAGAATTATGGCGTCGTCTTAGGACATTCATTGGCTTACAAGAGTCATAGAAATAAATTTGAATATTTGGCGCCAAATAAACAAAACGCAAAAATATTCATAGACATCAAAATTTTAAACGAAATAAAAAAAAACTTATCAAATTGAAATTTAAAAGGAGGAATATTGAATTAGAGAAAAAAAAATTGAATGAAAACAATCTACATATAACCACGTGCAAATTGAACTCACGATTGATCTCAAACAACAACAGCAATAACATAAAACCGTAACGCTCCGGCTCCACCAACATAAAATTGTAGATAACATAAGAGATAACGTCGGCAGAATTTTTTTGTATTTTCATTTTATGTTAAAGGGTGGTGTAATCGTAATTTATGTTAACTAATTTTTTTCAGGAATTCGTTGATGAAGGTGGTTTGGATTTTATTTTTTATTTATTTTTTTAATACATATAACACACTTTTTTTAATTAAAAAGCTTAAATTTAACGTTATTAAGTTACTTTCTTTCAAAAAACAACATTTATTATTAATAAAGCGAATGTTTTTTGCGTATTTGTATTTTTCCAAAATGTCGGCATCAACAAACTCGTGAATTTGACGTTTCTTATGTTAACATAATTGTTAAGACTTATGTTTGGAGAACTATGTTAACATTTATTTCCAACACAAATATGTATAACATTTGACTATGGCACACGAGAAATAACACGATTTTGACGTATGTCGGAATAAATGTCCACATAATTATAGAAGGTGGAGCCAGTGGGTAAACAACATTATTGAAAGACATATGAACAAAATCAACAACAATACAAAATACAACAACAACAACAAGAAAAAGCTACCGAGAAATTGAAAATCTAATTTTAAATAGAATAAGACAAGATCAAAACAGAAGAGTAGGTAGCAGAAAATAATTTATGGGGGTAGAGATTTTTAGAAATAAAACCTTTTCATGTAAAGCCTCTAAGAAATATTTACAGAATTTTGTGTTTTTTTCCGTATAGAAAAATTCACAGAATTCTGTGATATTTTTCCCTTATAGAAAAATTTACATAATTCTGTAATATTTTTTCCTTATTGAAAAATTTACAGAATTCTGTGAAATTTTTCCCTTATAGAAAAATTCTCAGAATTCTGTAATATTTTTTCCATATAAAAAATGCTTGAGTTCCTGTGATATTTTTCCCGTATAGGAAAGTTCACAGAATTCTGTTATATTTTATTACTGTAGAAAAATTTAGAGAATTCTGTGATATTTTTCCTGTATACAAAAATTATCAAAATTTCGTAACATTTTCCCGTATAGAAAAATTCCAAAATTCTTTGATATTTATTCCGTATAGAAAAATTCACAGAATTCTGTGATATTTTTCCCGTATAAAAAATTTACAGAATTCTGTGAAATTTTTCCCGTATAGAAAAATTCGTAGAATTCTGTGAAATTTGTCCATATAGTAAAATCCACAGAATTCTATAATATTTTTTCCGTATAGAAAAATGCACAAATTCCTGTAATATTTTTTCCCGTATAGGAAAATTTACAGAATTCTGTGATATTTTCTCCGTATCGAAAAATTCACAGAACTCTGCACTCAAAAAATTATGACGGTAGAATTCACTACAAAAGACAGTTAAAACTACTACATTTGCTGTTGTTTAGGCGTCCACTACATTTTACGGTAAAATTAACCAACAATTGTTGTTGTTTTTAACTATTGCTTAACAACTACAAAAAACTGTACAAACTACTTCAAATTACCCAGCAGAAATTTTGCTGAACGTTCAGCAGCTTTTGGAAGGGGAACTTGAGTAAAGGAGCGCATCCAATTGCGCTGAATTCATGCATGATTCCCTAAGGCGATGTCCCACTTTAGAGCGCTAGTTGGATACACAGAAACAGCGCTCTTTAGATGCACTGAAATCACGTGTCTTTAGAGCGCTGATTTAAGCAGAATAAAGATGCTGTAAATTCATGTATCTTTTTAGCGCTGATTTAAGCAGATTAAAGATGCAGTGAATTCATGTATCTTTGTAGAGCTGATTTAAGCAGAATAAAGATGCTGTAAATTCAAAGTTGAAATCAAATAACTAAAATTTAAAAAAATATAACAAAAAAATTCATTCGTTTTACTTTACAAAACTTTATTTATGTGAAACAAAATGAAAAAAAAAAAAAAATCGGAAGTGAACATCAAAAAAATATCGGACATTTTCATTTTCACATTTTTTATGGGATTTTTTTTGGGAACAGCGGTCAAAGATGCTATGATTGAAGCGCTCTTTGCAGCGCTGATTAATGCGCAATAATGATGCAGTCAAATCATGTGTCTTTGTCTAAAACTCATGTTTTTTTATTCAAAAAGTGTTAAAAATATTAAAAAGGAAAGCAAGTGTGAAATTTTATCAAAAAATAATTACACATATAAAATTTTTTCCCCTTCCTTTTACTGCATCCCTAAGAGCGCTCTTTGGATGCGCTACGGTATGCTATAAACAGATGCTGTGTCGCCAAAATCTCGATTTATTTCTGCTGGGTACAGTTGTTTTTACTGTAACTCAAATTGTCTGAATTTTTTTATTAACAAAAAAATTTCTAAACGTCAAAAACGGTTAAAATTATTTGGAAATAATTCCTGCACATCCGTTTTTCTAAAAATTTAATAAAAAATTAATAGTTTTTTTATAGACTAAAAACAACTACATAAAACAACTGTTACAACAATGTAGTAATTTTTTGTATTTGTTTTTTAAAACGACTACAAAAAACAGTTGTTTGAGATTTTTCATACAAAAACAACTGAAATTGTAGTTGAAAACAACAACTACTACTTACTACACAAATGACCGTCATGTAGTAACTGCAATAATTTTCTAAGTGTGTGATTTATTTTCGGCATAGAAAAATTAAAAGAATTCTGTGATGTTGTATGTTGTATTTATTCGGTCTTTATATGTACAGTTGCGAAAGAAAAAATAGCACCAAAGGGAATTTTCTAAATCTTATGCCTTTCGAGTTTTATCCGATAACATTTGAGGAGTTCCATAACAAAGCGCGCCAATTCCACTTATTGATTTTTTTGTTTTTTTGACTGAATACTATTTTACACATTAAAATCTATGTAACCATTACTAAAAAACATCACAAATCTCAATATTTGTACATCAATTCACTACTGACTTTAATTATGAAGCATCCCAAACCTCAGTACTTACACTCATTGTCAGTACTGACTTTGTTTACATTTATGCGTTTATCTAAAAAACTGTTAAAGTGGAATTGGTGCGTTTTGTTATGGACCTCCTCATTTACAGAAGTGTCTTACGGTCATTTCATAAAAAGAATATGTTAAAAAAATAACACAGAATAAAAATACTAGCCTGTTTTTTCTATGCAGTATTATGTTTATAGTGGGCGTGGCTTTAAAGCCAAAATCAGCCTTATCCATCACCTCTGAAACAACATAGCATATCTGCAAAGTTACTGATCCGATCTAAACGAAATAAAAAGTAATCGAAAGCTTGTAAAAATGGCTTCTATTCTCAGTACACATGGGTCCTAATAGGTCACGGAATTTACAATGACATAGCTTGGAACAAAAGTTTAAATCACACAATTTTTAATAAAAATAAAATTTTGTTAATAACTCCGATATTTCACAAGGGAAGGCATAGCACGGTTGGGAAATGTGGCACAATAGTGCCATTTTTGGCACTATTGCATGGTCAGTGGCACCACAAAAAACAGTTTTGGCCCTTTTTCATCCTCTCCAAATATTGTCAAAATTTATTTAAAATAAATTTAAAAAAATATTTTTACTAAAATTAAATTTATGTCAAAAAGGATAAAAAGTATCAGTTATTCCCATTTTTATTTCTACCTTTAATCGCAACAATGTAAAGCTTTGTTTTCTTAAAATTTTTTATTTAAAAGTGGGCAAGTGTGTCAAATAACTGCGGGAAATTCATTGGTCTTACAGGATGAATTGATAAAAAAAAAAACCTATCCTATGACTGGCTCAACGCGAACTGGTTATAGAATACAAGCTGTACGACCATTAAAAAAGTCGCAGTTGATATGAACGACTAGTTTGCGACTAGTCCTGGAACATGTCACAAGGTGTTAATTAACCCCGTGCTTAGATCTTGCTATATTAAAGAGACCAAGTTATTGATTGCTGCATAGACTAAAAAGAATCAGGGAAAATTCGTCAAAAGACGAAAGCCCATCCAACCTAACCTACTCTATGATTGATATTGTAAAAAGTACCAAAAACTAAAAAGTATTTAAAAAAAAAATTTTCGGCCCTTTTCGACCAATTTTGGCCCTTTTTAGCCCTCAACTTGGCCCTAATTGAAAATTCTCAAATACCAACACTGAGGCATAGCAGTATGTTGCCATTTATATTCATCCCCATTACAGATTTAATTTAATGTATTTTATGAACCCTTTTATAAATTAGACTCTGAGAAATAAGCCAAATTTTAACGATATCAACAATTACGAACATATTGTTTTTGTATTTGATGCTCTCACTGATAATCTGGTGACCATTTAAATGGGCTATGAATGTTTTTTATAACAAAATTTAATAAGCTTTCTAATTTTGTGAATTTCATGCCGATCTGGTGAGTAGTTTTTGAGATATGATATGAATTTCCTGAGATGTTAAATCTGCCCAATTCAAGCTAAAAACCACGCCTACTAAAAACGAAAGGCGTCATACCAAAAAGCAAAAGTGTATTTTCTTGGCATAGTTTTCTAAACATTTTTTGTTTTTGTGGTAACCGTTGGACTGTTTTTTTGATATTTATAACATTACAACCCCAATCATGAAACTGAAGAAAATACCACTGGGGCTATTTTTTCTTTCGCAGCTGTATATGTACATTAGACTGGCATTTTTCTGTATACCAAAATTTTTTCTTCTCCGATTTTCAAAGTTGGGCATTTTTTTATTCTACTAGGCCTAAACCTCATGTGGTACCAATTTGAGGTCAATCGGATTAAATTAACCCGTGGCGCCCGGCGGTCAAAGTTTTGGATTTTTGAAAAATTAAAAAAGAAAAATTATAAATAAATATATCTTTCGACACATCATATTTGTTAATTTTGATGTGCTGAGCACTAATATCAAAAAAAAAAAATAAAATCGGTCGAACAGTTTTCGAGATATCGCTATTTGAAATTTGCAAAAAATGGCGGTTTTTTCCTACGTTCAAGAAATTTTTTAAAAAAGTCTCAAAATTTCATTGCGTCGACTTTTTATAGAGCTTGAGACAATCTTTCATTTAAAACTAATTTGAGCCAAATTCGATCATTTTAACCCGTGGCGCCCTTCGATCAAAGTTTTGGACTTTTGCAAAATTTCCACCAAAATTTTGGATTTTTGAAAATGAAAAAATAAAAAAAAAAAAATATCTTGCGATACATTATTTTTAATAACTTTAGCATGCTGAATACGAATATCAAAAAATTTATAAAATCGGTCTAACGGTTTTCGAGATATCGCCACTTAAAATTTGTCAAAAAATTGCAAAATGGGGGTTTTTTTCCTACCTTTAAGATTTTTTTAAAAAAAACTATAAAAAGTTTTATAGAGCTTTATGTAATCTTTCATTTAAGCTTAATTGGAGCCAAGTCCGATCATTTTAACCCGAGGCACCCTTCGATCAAAGTTTAGGGTTTTCGGTAAGAAGTTTCTAAAAAGCCAAAACTTTGATCGATGGGCGCCACGGCTTAAAATGATCCGATTTGGCTCAAATTACTTTTAAATGAAAGATTGTCTCAAGCTCTACAAAAGGGACGGCGGAATGAAATTTTGAGACTTTTTTAAAAAAATTTCTTGAACGCATGAAAAAACCGCCATTTTTTACAAATTTGAAATGGCGATATCTCGAAAACCGATCGAGCGATTTTAATTTTTTTTTTTGATATTCGTGCTTAGGGCATCGAAATTAACAAATATGATGTGTCGAAAGATAAGAAATTTTTTAATTTTATTTTTTAAAATTTTTCAAAAATCCAAAACTTTTACCGCCGGGTGCCACCGGTTAATTTAATCCGATTGACCTCAAATTTGTACCACATAAGTTTTAGACCTAGGACAATCAAAATTTGCCCGGACACTTGGGATATAAAATTTTACAGAATTCTGTGAATAAAATCTGTGATATTTTTATACGAAATTTTTCCATATAGTAGTAATATTTTTCACGTATGTATAGAAAAATTTACAGAATTCTGTGGTATTTTTTCCGCATAGAAAAATTTACAGAATTCTGTAATATTGTTTCCGCATTAAAAAATTCAGAGAATTTTGTGATATTTTTTTCGCATAGAAAAATTTACAGAATTTTGTAACATTTTTCCTGCATCAAAAATATTTTTGTAATATCTGTAATATTTTTCCCGTATAGAAAAATTTACAGAGTTCTGAAATATTTTTTCACATGAAAATTTTTTCGTGTAGAGATCAGGGATGGAAAATCGGAATTTCGAAATGGTACTGGAACTCAACCTAAATAGTACTTTTTTGAACTCGACGGTACTAAAAAAAAGTTTTTTCGTTAAAAAAGTTTTTTAAATCCACACCATTTATTTTTTATGAAAAAATCCCATAAAACTTATTCTCAAAATTTCCGTTTTTTGCTTTTTTTGAAATTTGAAACGTTCAAACTCTGAACGTACGAATTGCTCCTAAGTTTACTGCTACCCTGCGAGTAACGGGGCCAGTCGAGGCCAGATTGGTACTTTTGTATGAAAGGAACCCTTTAACGTGGCGAGATCCTAGGACGGGGTTAATAAACAACTTTTGACATGACACAGGTTTAGTCGGTCATAGAACTAAAAATCTATGGACATTTCGGGTCATGGGACATATTTTTTATATCAATCGGTCCTGTGGAATCAATCGATTTCTTGCAGGTTAGTAGCGAACACGGTTTAAATACAGATTCGTGTGAATTTTTTAATACACAGGATCAGAACCACAAGTTTGTTCAATAGATTTAGAGAAATTTATTTTATTAGAAAAATTTCAGAATTAATTCTGAAATATCTGTCAGCAAGAAGCTAAATTAATGGGTTTGAATAATTTTTGCTATGATCATGGGCAGATTTTCTGAAATTCTTTTAGATTTGGTTAAATATATAAAAACGTTTGGTTTAGAAAAGGTATCGGTCGCGGGGGTACTATGGTATTTTGGAAAGCGAAAAAGTACTGAAAAAAGTACTGACTTTTCCATCCCTGGTAGAGATGTCATAAAATTTAATGATATTTTTCCGTATACAACCGTTTGGTTGTGAACCCGTATAACAAACCAAAACTATCTAACTTAAAATAAATATTGAAATGTATTTTTATATTTGGGCCGAAATCCCGGCGGTACTGCAATACCGGGCCAACCCGTGACAGAGGTGGAGCAAGCCCCTAAACACTCCGTCTATTTCCAAAAATCAGTTTAACATTTGTTGTCCTCCGATGGAGGATCTATCAGATGTTAAGCTGATAAGAACAGATACTACACTTTGATCTTAGCCATAAGGCCGAGAAGCGATAACTAAACCATGACCAAACTAAAATACTTATCTTTTGCATTTTATAAACTCAATGAGAATAATGACAGAAATATTGGCAGAAATTCTAAAAATATACAACAAGAATATGCCAAAAGCGAAGAGAACAAAAAATGTTGAAATAACAACCACTATACAAAGTGGTTACCTGCGCATTGGATAATTTTTATGTGTATTGGGTTTTGTTAGTCATCCCCTTCATACCTAAATGAACTTTTAGTACAGTGATGATAAGTAAATTGTTTAATAATGTACTAAATGTAGTTAAACATTTTTGTATGTTTAAAGTACAAAAATTTCAACCAATATTTTTCTGACAACACTGGTCATGTTTTCCACAGAAAGACGGACGGACAGATGCGCCATCGGACAGACAGACATTGCTAGAATGTCTTAAGGTACCTACAGACGACGCAATATTATGTACAATATTCAATTATATTGATGGTGTGTGGGTAATATTGACGATGGTACAATGGTCAATCTTACCCACACACCATCAATATAATTGAATATTGTACATAATATTGCGTCGTCTGTAGGTACCTTTAAAATGGATCACTGATTAAAATTATATGTATATACTTAACGGGTTCTTAATAGCATATTATTGCATATTTTAGTCGTAATAACATATTTTGGCATAAAAGCATACTTTTAGAGCATATCTCGGTGTTTTCTGAGCATATTTTATGAAAAACTGCATATTTTGAAAGAAAAGCATTAAGAATTTTAAGTATTGGGGAAACTGAAAAAATATTTAGCTAAAAAAATTTTTAGTGAGTTATTTTTTATTTTTTAAATAGATTTTAGTTAAGAAATTGTTTGAAAAGGCATTATTTGTGAAAAAGTTTCCAAATAGTTGTTTGTATTACGAAAGAACTGCATTTTTAAGAGCATATTTTCCATTTTATGCTGCATATTTTAAGCGCATAAAACGTTTCATTAGAGCATATTCTTGGTTTCCCTGTTCATCTGATTCAAAATCTGTTCTACTCGTTTGAAAAATCACTTTATTAGTCTGCATTTATAAATATTTTTTAATCATTGTTATCTGAGTCATAAAGTACGGTACTTTTCAAATTTAATTTATTTAATGACCTAAAAAAGGTTCAACTGTATAAACTTTATCATTTCTGTTAACGCAATTTTTTTTTTCTGTTTCGCATATTTGCTCTTTTGTGAGTAGGGTATTCAAGCTGACAATTGTTAATCGGTTATTCGATTAATTTAAGTCAAATAATAATTATGAATGCTCCATTCGCTCTGTACCTTCACAGATTTTTTGTTGATATATTTTTTAAATTTTCCTTAGTTTTTCTGATTTAATTTTCCAAGTATTTTTGACTTTTTTTTTTAAATTTTTTAAAATTTTTCTTAATCTTTTTAAGATTTTGAATTTTCTGTTTTAAATTTCTAGGGTTTTCGGAATTATAAAGATATTTCCTGATTCTTTTTTAATTTCATGATTTTTCTGAATTATCTAGATTTTTTTTTAAGTTTTCAGCATTTTTTAAATTGTTTTATGGATTTTCAGCTTTTTTCCAATTTTTCATTTTCACTGAATTTTTCCTAATTTTACTGATTGTGAGTATTTTTTGAGTTATTCTTGATTTTCCATGGTTTTTTAGTATTTTGCAGAGGGATCTCAACTTTTCTAATCCTTTCAAAATTTTACAGATTTTTTAGAATTTTGCTGAATTTGCCAGAATTTTTACTGTTTCAAAATTTTCGTGAATTTTTTATAAAACCGGTTTGATTAGTTAGTAATGACTTAAATTGTAACCACCATTATTTATTTGCTCGATTATTTATTTTATGAAATAACCGATTCAAACGTAAACTCATTTAGTTGAATACCCTAATAGTGAGAAGCTAAATATTAATGCTCTTTGGTAAATAACACAAATTAGGGTTGCACACTTCTATATTTAAATTTATTCCCAAATAATTTTGAACAATCGCCAATGGCTAAATTAAAAAACATTGAAATATTAATACTTTTTGGGCATAAAGCCAGTCTTTTTTAATAGAATATATAATTTCTTAGTACTGCCGCACTGTTTCATTCGTGGAGAGGAGCACTCTAATGAGTCTAAAATAAATTTGTTGTCAAGCCTAGAATCCTATTGAGGATTTTGGGCGATATATAATAAATTTGAATTATCTATATATACGGAGAAAATATCACAAAACTTAAATTTTCACACACAAAAAAATATAAAAAAATTTTTGTCCGATTTGGGGATAATACAACCTATAAAGTGGTTTTGATAATTTACCTAAGTTTTTCAGAGCAAAAACTTTGGTAAGTTATCCAAAACCTCTTTATAGGTTGTTTTTAAACCAAAAACTGGCACAATTTTTTTAATTTTTTTTTGTGTGCATGTGGGAAAAATATCACAGAAAGAGAATTTTTCAATGCATGAAAACTGTCATGGAATGTGAAATTTTCTATACGGAAAAATATCACAGAATGTGAATTTTTCTACAGGAAAAAAAATTTCACAAAATTCGGTTAATTTTTTTATACTGAAAAATATTACAAAATTCAAGAAATTCCTCTATAAGAAAAACAAGTAAAAAAAGTTAAATTCGGCCTTGCCGAATGTAGTGATACCCTCCACAATTTTAAAAAGATTATTGCAAAAAACTTTATTTAAAAGGAAATTACTTTTGAAAAAAAAATTTTTTTTGAAAAAAAAATTTCCGCGAAAAAAAATTTTGGTAAAAAAATCCGCGATTTTTTTCTTTTTTTGTCAAAAAATATGTTCGTACTTGTTTAAATACCATTTAGTGTTCATTTATGTTCATATATGACAACCAGAAGCCGAATTAAAGCATTTTGTATTTTTAGGTTATGTTGAATGTACTGAAATTTTTGAGGTGTGCTTACATTTTCGTTCATAACTTTTGAACCGCTGAACCGATATCGCTCAAATGCAATACCAAACTTCTCGGGAGAACTTCCAATAAATATGTTAAGTTTCAGTCATCTCTGTGCAATATTTTGTCCGCGACAGCATTTTCCACAGACAGACAGATAGACTGACAGACGGACAGACGGACATCGCTAGAATGTCTTAAAATCGATCGGGCATCATGAATATATATACTTTATGGGGTCCCAGATCGATATTTCGATGAGTTACAAACAGAATGACAAACTTATATATACCCTCTATCACTAAGTGGAGGGTATAAAAATATCACAGAATACTTTAAATTTTCCATAAGGAAAAGAAATACGCAGAAATCTTTGAATTTACGGAAAAAATATCATAGAATTTATTGAATTTTTCAATATGGAAACAATTTCACACAATTCTGTGAATTTTTCTGTACCGTAAACTATCACAAAATTCTGTGAATTTTTCGATACTGAATAAATATTGCAGAATTCTGTAAATTTTTCTATACTAACAGATTTCTGTGAATTTTTCTATAAAAAAAAATATCACAGAATTCTGTAAAATTTTCTGTACGAAAAAAATATCACAGAATTCTGTTAGTTTTTCTATACCGAAAAAATATTACAGAATACTGTGAATTTTTCGATATGGAAGAAAAATCACAGAATTGTATTAATTTTTCTATACGCATAAAATTAACACAGAATTTTGTGAAATTTTCTCTATACCGAAAAAATATGAGAGAATTCTGTAAATTTTTCTATTGGGAAAAAATATCGCAGAAATCTGTGAGTTTTTGTATACGTTTATAATATCGTAGAATTCGTTGAATTTTTATATCCTCCACTCTAGTGATAGAGGGTATATATAAGTTTGTCATTCCGTTTGTAACACATCGAAATATTGGTCTAGGACCCCATAAAGTATATATATTCATGATCCTCGATCGATTTTAAGTCGATCTAGCGATGTCCGTCCGTCTGTCTGTCCGTAAAAAACACGCTAACTTTTAAATGACTTTACAGAGGCTACTGAAGTTTGGCATACATGTTTGTCATTTGCCTGGTCAGGTTGGTATTGCAATCCAGCCAAATCGGTTCAGTGGTTCAAAAGTTATGAGCAAAAGAGTAAATTTCGGCAAGGGTTTTTCGCGAATTTACGAGATAAAAAACACGATAACTTTCGAAAGACAATAATATGACTGGTGAAGCTTGACATGTATCTTTACCATTCCCCAGGTCTATTTGGCATTAAATTTTAGCTCAATCGGTCCAGTGGTTCAAAAGTTATAAGCAAAACCCTGAATTTCAGATTAGTCTCATCTTAAATGCCACGTGTTTAACAAGTTTTAAAAGCATTGGTGGTAACTTAACAATGCTTTTCAAACTTGTTTAGTTTTAAAGCAATGCTTTTTAAACTTGTTTAGTTTTAAAGGCATTGGTAACTTAAAAATTACACTCGAAAAAAATTTTACAATCAAAAAAAATTTTACATTCAAAAAAAATTTTACACTCAAAAAAAATGTAGTTTTTTTTTACAAAAATGACAATATTTTGTGTACATACGTACGTGCATTCACTCAGAAATATTTTGACAGTAAAAAAAACATTACACTCGAAAAAAATTTTACACTAAAAAAAAATTCGTAATTTTTCTTTTTTTTTTAAATGACAAAAAAAGAGTTTTTTACTCAAAATAAAATATTTCGAATCAAAATTTTTAATTTTTTCCCGTTAAAAAATGTACTTTCCTTTAAAAAATGCAGGGTATTCATAAATTCGGGAAAGTCGAATTTAACTTTTCTACTTGTTTTTAATAATATTACCCAATTTTGTGAATTTTTCTATACGGAAAAAAATGTCACAAAATTCTATGAATTTCTCTATAAGGAAATCACAGAACACTGTAAATTTTTCTATACGGAAAAAATATCAAGTTCTGTAAATTTTTCAATACGACAAAAGTATCATAAAATTCTGAGAAATTTTATATGCAGAAATTATCTCAGAATTCCATGAAGTTTTTTACACAGAAAAAATATTTCGGAATTCTGTGAGTTTTTTTACACGGAAAAAATATCACAGAATGCTGTGAATTTTCCTATGCACAAAATTTTTAACTGTAAAATTTTCTCTAAAATCTTTTATTTCTTGAAAAAAAAATGTCTAAAAACCTTGTAGTGGAAGTTTGTAATTGTAAAAAACAAGTTGTGGCAACCCTACTAGTAGTAGGCTGCTACCTACCCTTTTTTATTGTACTGTTTTTTTGGTGGTTGCATTCATTTTTCATATGATTATGTTATATTTTCATCTTAGTTCTCATTGGACTTATAAACATTCTTATATAAATGCTTTAGTTTAGGCATTGCAAAATCACTCTGGCTTCTCTTCAGTTGTCGAATAAATCTTTCGCCTTTTACTAAAGATTTCCGTGGAGAGGAGCACTCTAATGAGTCTAAAATAAATTTTTTGTAAAGCCTAGAATCCTATTTAGGATTTTGGGCGATAAATAATAAATTTGAATGTGGGTTTTTCTATACGGGAAAAATATCACAGAATGTAGATTTTCTATATGGGAAAAATATCACAGAATTTTGTGTTTATTACTATGACAAAAAACAAATATTTTTTTAGAGTTGGCATATTTTGTCGGAAAATAAAAATATTTTTTTTTTGGAAAAATTTTTATAATTTTTTATACCCTCCACTCTAGTGATAGAGGGTATATCAGGGATGTGGAAAAGTTAGTACTTTAGTACTTTTTTCAGTACTTTTTCACTCTCGAAGATACCGTAGTACCCCCGCGACTGATTTAGTACCTTTTCTATACCAGACGATTTCATAAATTTGTTCAACAAAATCTAAAAACATTCGGAAAATCTACCGATTTTCGAAGAAAAATTGCTTTTAAAGCTTTAAATAACTAATATTTTTAAATTTGGTCAACCTTTATTGGAGTTTTCTCTAAAAAAAATAAATAAACGGATAAGGATGTCCTCAATTTAAGAACTTTTATATTAAATTGTGCCCATTTTCTGTACGACGAACAATATTAGTCGGCGACGAATTTGCATGTATTTTGTTATTGTAACAAAAGACATGCAAATTCATCACAGAAGAATGACGTTCGTCGTACAGAAACTGGATATTAATTTATTAATATTAATTTAGATGTTAGTACCGTCGAGGGCGAAAAAGTACCTTTTTGGTTAAGCTCCAGTACCATTTCAAAATTCCGATTTTCCATCCCTGGGGTATATATAAGTTTGTCATTCCGTTTGTAACACCTCGAAATATTTGTCTAGGACCCCATAAAGTATATATATTCATGATCCTCGATCGATTTTAAGACGATCTAGCGATGTCCGTCCGTCCGTCTGTCCGTCTGTCTGTCTGTCTGTTGAAAACACGCTAACTTTTGAAAGACTTAACGGAGGCTCCTGAAGTTTGGCATATATGTTGAGCAAAATCGGTCCAGTGGTTCAAAAGTTATGAGCAAAAGACTGAATTTCGGCAAGGGTTTTTCGTGAATTTTTGAGATAAAAAGCACTATAACTTTCGAAATTCTGAGGACGCTGAAGCTTGGCATATATATTTTGCGTTCCTCCAGCCTCGTTCGTATTGAATTTCAGCCAAATCGGTCCAGTGGTTCAAAAGTTATTAGCAAAACCGTGAATTTCAGATTAGCTTCACCTAAAATTCACGTGTTGAAAACCCGTTAAACCTGTTTTAAAAACATTGGTAAGTCACAAAAATATTTTACAACGTATTTTTGTCACTCAAAAATATTTTTATACCAAAACAAAAAATTCAAAAATTACTAAAAAAAAAATTTTTTAAACAAAATAAAATATTTCTAATCAAAACTTTTATTTTTTTTACGTTTAAAAATTTATTATCACTTAAAATGGGCATTGTGGAGGGTATTCATAGATTCGGCCAAGTCGAATTTAACTTTTCTACTTGTTTTTTTTGGTTTTTGTTATCCTTAGTATAGTAATTGCAAAAACTGAAAAAAAAAAATAAAAATCGTTGCATATTTTTAAAAGTTAGTAGCTCCGAAAGCCTTTTAATCTCAGGGTTGTCAACTTTGGCGCTCTGTAACTCACGCTGTATTGTAATAGGGTCACGCCAAACTAGCTATTTTGAAAGCTTATATCATTGACTTCATTTTCCCCACTCATAATGTTTCAATCTGATAAATAGTTTGAAAGTTACATAAATACTATAAGCATTTTTTTTTTGCAAACACTATTTACCGATATTTTTAAAATGCCAATATCTCGAGAACCAGTCATTTGATATCAAAATCTTTACAAGATTCGTGTTCAGCATGGCAAATGCAATAAGATATGTGGTCTAAGATTTTTTTTTAATTTTTTGAAAATTTTTTGGAAATTTACAATGGGAGTTGGCATTTATTTTCACCAAAAAAATATGTACTTTGAGTTAGCAGAATAACAAAAATGGATGTAAAACGACAGCAACTTTTTTTTTTTTGCTATGAAATTTTTATGACACATAGGTATTACATAGGGGAGCTATCTGCCATCGGAAACTCATTTCGGTCAAATTTGAGTTGGCATATTTTGAATATAGGTTCACGAAATACAACAATTCCTATGGTTTAAAACATTAAGTCCTGTATATTTATCTTTAAAAATTTGTTTAATGATTTTATTCATGCCAGGGGGCAATTTTTTTTAAGTTTCGGTTTCGGTTCGGTTTCGGCCGAATATCTATTTTTGGCCGAATATTCGGTTTCGGTTCGGCCTCGAAAAACTGGTTTAGGTCGGACTCTACAAATTTTACATTTTTTTTGTTGCTTTTTTGGTACGCAAAAAAATCTTACTCACGCACACTCACTCACGCAAAAATCTTACTCACGCACACTCACTCACGCAATTTTTTTCTCCACTCACACTCACTCACAATCACGTGAGTAAAATTGAATTCAGTCACACTCACGCGTGATCACGTGTGAATCAGGCTCTAATCTGCTAATGTGCCCATCTCTACTATACAGAGAACTTATTACAGAATTCTATGAATTTTTCTATACGTACAAAAATATCAAAGAATTCTGTGAATTTTTCTATACGGAAAAAATATCACAGAATTGTGTGAGTTTTTCTATACGGAAAAAATTTTATAGAATTGTGTGAAGTTTTCTATAAGAAAAAAATGTCACAGAATTCTTAGAATTTTTCTGGTAACTTTTCTATACGAAAATTTTTTTAAAAAATTCTTTAAATTTTTCTATTTGAAATGTAAAGGAAAAAATATCACAGAATTTTGAGAATTTTCCTATATAAAAAAAAATATCACAGAATTCTGTGGATTTCTGTCTGGAAAAATATCAAAGACTGATTTTTCTAAAAATTGTGTTCAGATTTCTATAAGAAAATCGGAGATAGAGGCTAAAGCTCTTTGAACCTCGTAACATTTTAGAAGCTATATAGTTTTATACTTCAGATCTCCCCTCTTTCAAACCCCCCTCCTTTCATCCACTTCCCTGAGTGTTTATAACACAAGGAAGTTATTTATTTGAGGGGGTTTATGTGGTTGTATTTACATATTAAAGAGGTGTATTATTGTATATTGAACCTTATAAATATTTTAGCATTTCTAGCGAAAAGGAACAAAAAAAAACTATAGCGACGGTAACAATATGAATTAGAAATCCATGACGTTCGTATGACGATATTTAAATTATGGTCTCTCATATTGAATTGCAGCTGTCTAAAAGTTCGGAAAAAAAAGAATGAATACATTTTATTTCTAATTTTTGTATTTGGCGTTCTGACCCCAAATGACAACAATAAGAACAGCAACAGTATCAACAATAGCAACAACAACAAAACATAATAAGTCATGCCGCGCTCCACCATCTGCAAAAGCAGGCAACCAAATCAACCAAATGGGGTCCCTAAATTAAAGTTTAGTCAAAAAAAAAGCAACAACAAAACTGTAGAAAACGAACCACCGAATGAATGAATGATAATAAAGCACGGGTGGCCTTAATGTGGTCGTGTCGCTTTTATTATTGAGAGAGTTATAACGCAAATGTTTGACATTTACCAAAGCGACAATATAGGCGACGAATGACACGTGGCTTATGATCACGACAACATACACTTCAAAATTTTGTTATTCAACATTAAAAAAATAAAAACAAAAAACACGTCTTTCTCTGATTTGAATAAATTTTTGTTAAACAACAAAAAAAATGCATTTAACCAAAACTGATTGTGGCAGGAAACTAAGGACCTTTAACTTTCACACAGAAAACGAATTTAACGATTTCCAACTGAAATTCAGTTAAGGCAACAAAAAATCGGTTGGAACTTTTGTATATAGGTCGTCACAGTTGAATATCGGTAGTCACAACTCATTTTCGGCGGTCATAACTATCTTTTAATTGGGACAACTAAAAAATTTGGTTGTCAAAGCCAAATATAGTAGCAGCAGCCGAATTTTGAGTTGATACAACTGATAAATTCGATTGGAAACTTTTTTTTCTGTGTGTTGGAATAAATATGATTGATTTCCTTTTGGTAGACCATAAAAATTTAACATGAAGTGTAATAACAATTTATATGGGTAATAAAGGCGGTAAACTACGAATATAAAATACTCTATAGAATATGGGAATTTTTTTATACGCGAAAATTTCATAGAATTCTAAAAAATTTTTCTATACAGAAAAATTATCACAGATTCTGTGGATTTTTCTAATTTGGAAAAATAATACAGAATTCGGTAAATTTTTCTATAAGGAAAAATATCACAAAACTCTGTAAATTTGCTATACGGAAATATATCACAGAATTCTGAAACTTTTCTATACGGAAAAATATCACAGAATTCTGTTAATTTTTCGATACGGAAAATTATTACAGAATTCTGTAAATTTTTCTATATGGAAAAATATCACACAACTCTGTAATATTTCTATACAGAAATATATCACAGAATTCTTAAACTATTCTATACCGAAAAATATCGCAGAATTCTGTAACTTTTTCAATACGGAAAATTATTACAGCATTCTGTGGATAATCATTCCAGAATTCTGCAAATTTTTCTATACGGTAAAATATAAAAGAATTCTTTAAATTTGTCTATCCATTAAAATGTCCCAGAATTCTGTAAATTTCTCTATGTGGCAAAATATCACCGAATTCTGTAAATTTTTCTATGTAGAAACATATCACAGAATTTTGTAAATTTTTCGATACAGAAAATTATTACACAATTCTGCGAATTTTTTTACGGAAAATTATCACAGAGTTCAGAGATTTTTTTTATGTGGAAAAATATTATTTATTTCTACCACAGAATTCTGTAAATTTTCTGTACGATATATTACCACAGAATTCGGTAAATTTTTCAATACAATATATCAGATACCTCTAAGTTTTAAATTTAGAGGTATCTGATATATTTCCTGATAGGGGAGCCCCCATAGGCTAGTTGGTAGTTCGATTCCCACCAGAACCCTTGGTTTTTTTCGCTACAACGAGACGACAGTCATTGTTACCAGTTCTCGGTTAGGTTGAATTTATTAAAAATGAGTTGTAAATAAATAGAAAGAATAAATAAAAATAATTGATCATGTGATCAAAATTATATTTCCTGATAGAAAAAATTACAGAATCTGTAATATTTTTCCGTATAGAAAAAATTAAAGAATCTGTGATAGTTTTCGTATACAAAAATCATAGAACCAGTGATATTTTTCATACAAAAAAAATCACAAAATCGTATAACAGAGTCACGGAATCTGCGATATTTTTCCGTATAGAAAAAATCACAGAATCTGTGATATTTTTCCGTATAAAAGAAATCACAGAATCGGTGTTATTTTTCCGTATAGAAAAAATCAGAGAACCTGCGATATTTTTCCTTATAGAAAAAACCACAGAATCTGTGATACTTTTCCGAAAAGAAAAAATCACAAAATCTGTGATATTTTTTTTCGTATAAAAAATATCAAAAATCTATGATATTTTTCCATATAGAAAAAATCACATAATCTGTGATATTTTTTCGTATAGAAAAAATCACAAAATCTGTGATATTTTTCTTTACAAAAAAAATCACTGTATCTGTGATATTTTCCCGTATAGAAAAAATCACAGAATCTGTGATATTTTTCCGTAAAGAAAAAATCACAGAATATGTGATATATTTCCGTATAGAAAAAATCACAGAATCTGTGATATTTTTCCATTAAGAAAAAATCACAGAATCTGTAATATTTTTCCGTATAAAAAAAATCACAGAATCTGTGATATTTTTCGGTGTAGAAAAAATCACAGAATCTGTGATATTTTTCCGTATTAAAAAAAATCACAGAATCTGTGATATTTTTCCGTATAAAAAAAAAATCACAGAATCTGTGATATTTTTCCGTATAAAAAAAAAATCACAGAATCTGTGATATTTTTCTCCGCGTAGAAAAAATCAGAGAATCTAGAATCTGTGATATATTTCCGTATAGAAAAAAATCACAGAATCTGTGATATTTTTCCGTATAGAAAAAATCACAGAATCTGTGATATTTTTCCGTATAAAAAAAGATCACAGAATCTGTGATATTTTTCCGTATAAAAAAAAATCACAGAATCTGTGATATTTTTCCGTATAAAAAAAAATCACAGAATCTGTGATATTTTTCTCCGCGTAGAAAAAATCACAGAATCTAGAATCTGTGATATATTTCCGTATAGAAAAATCACAGAATCTGCGATATTTTTCCGTATAAAAAAAAAAAAAAAACACAGAATCTGTGATGTTTTTCCATACAGAAAAAATCACAGAATCTTGATATTTTTCCGTATAGAAAAAATCACAGAATCTTGATATTTTTCCGTATAAAAAAAAAAAAACACAGAATCTGTGATATTTTTCCATACAGAAAAAAACACAGAATCTGTGATATTTTTCCATGTAAAAAAAATCACAGAATCTGTGATATTTTTCTCCGCGTAGAAAAAATCACAGAATCTAGAATCTGTGATATATTTCCGTATAGAAAAAATCACAGAATCTGCGATATTTTTCCGTATAGAAAAAATCACAGAATCTTGATATTTTTCCGTATAGAAAAAATCACAGAATCTTGATATTTTTCCGTATAAAAAAAAAAAACACAGAATCTGTGATATTTTTCCATACAGAAAAAAACACAGAATCTGTGATATTTTTCCATGTAAAAAAAATCACAGAATCTGTGATATTTTTCCGTATAGAAAAAAATCACAGAATCTGTGATATTTTTCCGTTTAGAAAAAATCACAGAATCTAGAATCTGTGATATATTTCCATATAGAAAAAATCCCAACAGAATCTGTGATATTTTTCCGTATAGAAAAAATCACTGTATCTGTGATATTTTCCCGTATAGAAAAAATCACAGAATCTGTAACATTTTTCCGTATAGACAAAATCACAGAATCGTGATATTTTTCCGCAAGAATCTTTGACTTTTTTATGTTTAAAAAAAGTCACAGAATTGGCCATATAAAAAAATCACAGAATCTGTGAAAAAAGAATTTCTGTGATAGTTTTCTCACATAAAAAAGTTCATAGAATTACAGCGCACTGTCACTAATACTTGAAATGTATTTTTATATTTGGGCCGAAATCCCGGCGGTACTGCAATACCGGGCCAACCCGTGACAGAGATGGAGCAAGCCCCTAAACACTCCGTCTATTTCCAAAAATCAGTTTAACATTTGTTGTCCTCCGATGGAAGATCTATCAGATGTTAAGCTGATAAGAACAGATACTACACTTTGATCTTAGCCATAAGGCCGAGAAGCGATAACTAAACCAAGACCAAACTAAAATACATATCCTTCAAGATTATTACATTCAATGGGAATTATGTCAAAAATTTAAAAAAAAATTGAACTTACAAATAGTGTGTAGAAACAAATAAAGGGAAATTGAAGAAATACCAACCACCATATAAATCGGATGCTTACTTGAGATAATTTTTATGATATGTTCTTTCTTATCATTCCCTACAAACCAAGTTGTGAATGTAGTTATTAATATTGTACTTAAACAAATTCAAAAAATCTGGAGAAGCTTTAATAAAGAAAAATTCACAAAATCTGCGATATTTTCCAGAATCTGTGATATCTTTCTGTACAAAAAAATACTGGTTCAGTGATATGGAACCTTATAATAAAATAAGCAAAAACTGTGATAATTTCATGAATTAAAAAAACAAACAAATTGTTTTTGTATAGAAAAAATCCCAGAATCTGTGATAATTTTCCATAGAGCAAAATGAACAGAATCATATAGTCTGTGATATTTTTTTTTTTTTCACAAATGTAATATTTTTCCAAATAGAAAAAATCTTCTAATCCAAGAATTCTGTAAACTATTGTCTACGGAAAAATATCACTCAATTCTCGGAAATTTTCTATGCGGAAAATATCACAGAGTTCTGGTAATTTTTCTATACGGAAAAATTTCAGATTTTTTGAATTTTTCTATTCGGGAAAAATATCTCAGATTCTGTAAATTTTTCTTTTCGGAAAAATATCACAGAATTGCGAAAACATTTCTGTACCGAAAAATATCACAGATTCTCAGAATTCAAAGAATTCGGTAGATTTTTACCGAAATATATCACAGAATTCTGTAAATTTTTCTATGTGAAAAAATATCACTGAATTACACAGCTCTACAAATGTAAGGTTTGTCGCTGCGTTTTAAATTATTGAAACTAAAAGGTATAATATTTGATGCACTGAATCCAAATCTGCAACCCAAATTTTTCTATCACATCTAGATTTTGTGTAAATCGCGGTTAAAATGTCGAAAAATGGCTTTTTTGGCCCTTTTTAAAAACGAATAAAATAAGAACGCGACATGCTATTGACTTCGTTTTAAGTTTATCGTATAATTTGGAATTTAATCTTTAAGATAGGATAATATTATTTGGAAATTTAATTTTCCAACATGGTAAAAAAATCATAAACAAAAAACTCCATTTTGAAAATATATATTGTTTAACGCAAAGTATTTTTTTAACAAACATATGAAAACCAACAAACAAAGTTTTTTTTAAATTCAGGTAATGAAAAAATATTATGTATATTAGGCGTCCCGAAAATTATAAACTTTTGAATTTTGTGTCGGAATACTTGCCTAACGCTAGCCACTAAAGAGCTATTTGTGGGAAAATTTACGTAGTGGAACTGCAGTTTGCAAGAAGCGGTCCAAGTTGGAAAAATACAGTTTTTTGACATAAATTTATGTTCAAAGTTTTTGATCAAATGGGCTCAAAAATTAGGAAATTTTGCGAACTTTTTGGTATCCGTCTTGGGATTTTGCGTCTTCCGATGCTGATGTTATTATATTACCAAATTTATATTACCAAAATCTTCTTTAAGAATTGAATCATATTAAAATGTATAAAAAAATGTCGAAATTCGTAATTTTTTCAACTTTGAATTATATTTCAACTTTGCAAGTACCTTTGCAAATTTTTTATTCATAAATTTTCCCACAATTTCGACTTAAAATTCGAAAAATTAATATATTTGGGACGCTTTATTGAACATTACTTCACCATTTATAGATTTAAATCGAAAAATATTAATTATAATTCGAAGATTCTACTTGTAATTCAAAGATTACATTTGTAATTCCAAGATTTCATTTGTAATTCGAAGAATCTGTTTATAATTTGAAAATTACATTTTTAATTCTAAAATTCAAGTAGAAATTTGAAAAAGAGCAATTGTAATTTAAATTTACAAAAGAGCAATTGTTATTGATTATTTCGAATTACAATTGACCATTTTCGAATTAAAATTTATCTTTTTCGACTTACAATTCTTTTTCTTAATTACAATTGAGATTTTTCGAATTACCATTGTCTTTTTAGAATTAAAAATCGACTAAACTGTTTCTGAATATTTCTTCAAAATTTTTGTCCAAATATTTGTCTATAATTTTATACTTTCAACATTTTTAAATTTTTGTCAACAAACGCAAATAGTTCGTAATTACATTTTAAAAATATTTGTTTACGAAAAAGTCACAGTTGGTAGAAAGAAATTTTTCCTCTGATTCAATTAATTTGTAATAAAAACTTAATTAACCATTCCATTCTAAGGTATCTGCTTATATTATTTAGAAAGCCATCCACCAAATCTATTTAAATCGGATATACTTTAATAATGTTTCGTTTTTCATTATATTTCCATATTTTTTGGTATTTATTATTTAATGCATTTTATTTTAAAAAACTTTGTTCGTTGGTATGTTTTTTTATGTCAATTTGAAAACACTTTGTTATTAAAAACAATAAAATATATCTAAAAAGGTGTTATTAAAAAACTATTTTTTTACCATTTTTAAATTTAAAATTTCGGAATATTTTTATTTTATTTTGAAGATAAAATTCCAAGCTTTATAATGAGCTTAATATAAAGTCGTTCGTATGTCGCGTTCATATTTTATTGGCTTCCAAAAATGGTCAAAAAGGCACTTTTTGGCCCCTTTAACCGCGAATAACTCAAAATCCTGATGTGATGGAAAAAATTGGGTTGCAGATTTGGAATCAGCGCACCAAATACTACCTAATTCAGTTATCAAAACCCAATACGCATTTTCTTGTAGAGCGGTGTTATGTAAGAACGAAAATATGTATGTATATCAAAGAATTCTGAATTTTCTCGACGGAAAAATATCCCAGAATTCTGTAAATTTTTCTATATGGAAAAGTATAACAGGATTCTGTTATTTTTGCTCTACGGAAAAAGATCAATTCTGTGATAATAAATTTTTCTATACGAGAAAATTAAGCAAAAAACTGTTAATTTTTATCTATTCGGAAAAATATCACAGACATCTTTAAATTATGCTATATTGAAAAGGATCACAGAGTTCTGTAAACTTTTCTATACGGAAAAATATTTCTGGATTCTGTAAATTTTTCTATCAAAAGAAATATCACAGATATAAATAACTGGTTCTACAATTTTGTTAATTTTGCTCTACGTAAAAATATTACAGAATTCTATAAATTTTTCTATACAGAAAAATATCACAGATTCTGTGAAAAAAATATTATAGGATTCTGTTAACTTTTCTATAAAAAAAAAAATATTACAGATTATATGATTCTGTTAATTTGCTCTACAGAAAAATGTCACAGAATTCTATAAATTTTTCTGTACAGAAAAATATCACAGGTTCTGCGATTTTTTATAGACGGAAAAATATCATGGATTACAAGATTTTTGCTATTTGGAAAAATTTTACATTTGTGAAAAAAAAAAAAAATATCGCAGACTATATGATTCTGTTAATTTTGCTCTATGGAAAAATATCACAGATTCTGCGATTTTTTCTAGACAAAAAAATTTGTTTGTTTTTTAAATTCATGAAAATATCACAGTTTTTGATTATTGAACCAGTATATTTTTTGTACAGAGAAAAAAATATCGCAGATTTTTTGAATTTTTCTTTACTTAAAGCTGTCCCAGAGTTTTTGAATTTGTTTAAGTACAATATTGCCCACTAAATTCCCAACAGCATTCACCCCTAGGTTTGTAGGGGATGATTAGAGACAACAAATCATAACAATTATCTCATGTTAGTAGCCACTTTATATGGTGGTTGGTATTTCTTCAATTTCCCTTTACTTCTTTTCACACACTATTTGGCAGTTGTATTTCTTTAAAATTTTTGACACAATTCTCATTGAATGTAATAATCTAAAAGGATATGTATTTTAGTTTGGTCATGGTTTAGTTATCGCTTCTCGGCCTTATGGCTAAGATCAAAGTGTAGTATCTGTTCTTATCAGCTTAACATCTGATAGATCCTCCATCGGAGGACAACAAATGTTAAACTGATTTTTGGAAATAGACGGAGTGTTTAGGGGCTTGCTCCACCTCTGTCACGGGTTGGCCCGGTATTGCAGTACCGCCGGGATTTCGGCCCAAATATAAAAATAAATTTCAAGTATTAGTGACAGTGCGCTGTAATTCTATGAACTTTTTTATGTGAGAAAACTATCACAGAATTCTTTTTTATAAGGAAAGTTCTTCACAGATTCTGTGATTTTTTTATATGGCAAAATGTATGTATGAGATTCTGTGACTTTTTTTAAACAGAAAAAAATCAAAGATTATTGCGGAAAAATACGGAAAAATATCACAGATTCTGTGATTTTTTCTATACGGAAAAATGTTACAGATTCTGTGATTTTTTCTTTACGGAAAAATATCACAGATTCTCTGATTTTTTCTATACGGAAAAATATCACAGATTCCGTGATTTTTTCTAAACGGAAAAATATCACAGGTTCTGTGATTTTTTTTTATACGGAAAAATATCACAGATTCTGTGATTTTTTCTATACGGAAATATATCACAGATTCTAGATTCTGTGATTTTTTCCACGCGGAGAAAAATATCACAGATTCTGTGATTTTTTCTAAACGGAAAATGTCACAGATTCTGTGATTTTTTCTACACGGAAAAATATCACAGATTCTGTGTTTTTTTCTATATGGAAAAATATCACGATTCTGTGATTTTTTTTTTAATACGGAAAAATATCACAGATTCTGTGATTTTTTCTACACCGAAAAATATCACAGATTCTGTGATTTTTTCTATACGGAAAAATATTACAGATTCTGTGATTTTTTCTTAATGGAAAAATATCACAGATTCTGTGATTTTTTCTATACGGAAATATAACACATATTCTGTGATTTTTTCTATACAGAAAAATATCACAGATTCTGTGATTTTTTCTATACGGGAAAATATCACAGATACAGTGATTGTTTTATAAGGAAAAATATATTTTTTTAATACGGAAAAATATCACAGATTTTTTCTATATTGAAAAATATCATAGATTTTTGATATTTTTTATACGGAAAAATATCACAGATTTTGTGATTTTTTCTTCACCTGTGTGTGATTATTACAGATTCTGTGATTTTTTCTATACGGAAAAATTTTGCATATTCTGTAATTTTTTCTATACTGAAAAATATCACAGATTCTGTGATTTTTTCTATACGGAAAAATGTTACAGATTCTGTGATTTTTTCTATACGGAAAAATGTTACAGATTCTGTGATTTTTTCTATACGGAAAAATATCACAGATTCTGTGACTTTTTCTACACGGAAAAATATCACAGATTCTGTGTTATTTTCTATATGGAAAAATATCACAGATTCTGTAATTCTTTTTTATACGGAACAGTATCACAAAATTATGATGTATTTATGATTTTTTCTAGATTTTCATTCACAGATTCTGTGATTTTTTCTATACGGAAAAATATCACAGATTCTGTAATTCTTTTTTATACGGAACAGTATCACAAAATTATGATGTATTTATGATTTTTTCTAGATTTTCATTATCACAGATTCTGAAATTTTTTCTATTTGAAAAATGTCACAGATTTTGTGAATTTTTTTTAAATGGAAAAATATCACAGGCTTTGTTTTTTTTTTCTATACGGAAAAATATCACAGACTCTGTGATTTTTTCGATACGGAAAATTATTACAGATTCGTAATATTTTTTCTATACGGAAAAATATCACAGATTCCGTTAGTTTTTCTGTATGCAAAACTCTCACAGATTCTGTGATTTTTTCTATGCGGAATAATATTGTTATTTTTTCTATACAGCAAAATATCATAGATTCTGTACGGAAATTTTTTCGCAAATTCTGTTTTTTTTTAAGGAAAAATATCACAAAAAATATTTTTTTATACTGAAAAATATCGCAGATTATGTTATTTTTTTTTATATCGCAGATTGTTATTTTTTTTATATTGAAAAATATCACGGATTCGGTGATTTTTTCTATTTGAGAAAATATCACAGATTTTGTGATTTATTCTAAATGGGAAAATATCACAGATTTGTGATTTTTTTTTTATACGGATCAATATTAAAGATTCTATGATTTTTTCTATACGAAAAAGTTCACAGAATCTTTGAGTCAGTTCTGTCAGATTGAAAAAACATAACTGCTTCTTAAAATTTTTCTTAACCAGAAAGTTCACAGAATCGGTGAATTTTTTATGACGAAAAAAATCATAGATGTCGTAAATTTTTCTATATGAAAAATTATCACAGGTAATGTGATAAATATGACTTATTCTGTGAATTTTTTATTATACACTCGAAAATTTCTTAGAAGATCCATACAAATTTTTACAATTGTACGCTTTTCCCTTTTTAATTGCTGGTTACCAATTTATTTTGAAACTTACCTGTTCAGCAAATCTTTTGTAGGGTATAGGAAAAGAAAGAAAAAAAGGGTTGGATATTTAACCATGGCAGTTGTCCATATGTTTTGTATGGTATGCGGAGTTTAGTCAATAGTTCATAATCATGATATATGTATGACAACATTGTTGTATTTAAAGTTCCTGTTTCTTTTCTCAAACGTAAAGTATGTATTTTAAACAAGCCGGGATTTATATCAAGTTTAAAGTTTTCTTGAAGTATTTAACAAAAATAAGTATTATTATTAAATAAAACGTGCATTGCATTCAAATCGATTAACTGTCTACCCACAATTATTTACATAAATACAAACATGTGTATGTGACAATTTAAATTTTTTTTTCAAAATATTAACAACTAGCAGGCCCGCCCGGAACTTCGCCCCCGGTAATATTAAATACCTGATTTAAGAAGGATCAGGATAAGAGTCTCCATTTCTAAAATTCTTCCCTACAGAATTTTTTTTTTTATTTAATTTTGATCGTTGAAGTCTTTCATAAAAACTATTTAGAATAAACAATAAAATTAAAGCAGCCCCGTTTAGCTCGGAATCATGTTCGTTTCGGTAAATAATGTTTTTGAAAATTTTCGAGCCCTTATATCGTAATTATTGAAACCATTTCATTCCCCGTTTCACTCCATTTCGTTCCCCATTTTATTCCACTTTGTTCTGAATTCCAATTCATTTCGATCCATGTAGGCTTCATTCTTTAAAAAAAATAAAAGTTCCGCATTACAATAGTTTACCCTTATCCCTATTAAAATCTAAATTTCCAGAATGATTTTTTGGGCTGGAGGATCCAACATTTCAAGTTACTATGACCAAATTTTCAGGAGATAGAAAAAGTTTCAAAGTTCACTACTTTGCACGTATTTGACCCAGTACAATAGTATTTTCCAAAAAGGACATTTTTCAGAATGTTTTGAAATTAGATGAGTAGTTTGGTAGATTTTAAAATTTTACGTCTTTTAACCTAAAGTGATCTTTAAAATGGGTGTGGTCAATGAAACCTTCCCTAACTCACCCTGAAAGAAAATTATAAATATTGGTGAAAACATTTTTGAAATCTCATAATGAGTTTCGTATATTTAAAAATTTTACGTAGATGAACCGAAGCCTATGTCTAACCTGATGGACCATTCTTAATATTGGAGAAAACATTTTTTAAATGAGTAGTTTCGGATATTTTGAAATTTTACGTTTTTTGGGCAAAGGTGGGCGTAGAAGTAGGTGTGGTCGATGAGAGCTAACCCATGTCCACCCTGAAGCACCATTTTTAATATATGTACATTGGTGATAACATTTTTAAATCGGATGAGTAGTTTGATCATATTAAAATTTTACGTTTTTCTTGCCAAATATGGACGTAGTAATGGGCGTGGTAAATAAAACCTAGAATATTTCAACTCTCAAGGACCAAGTATTGGAGAAAAAATTTTGGAAATAGGATGAAAATTTTTGGAGATTTTTAAATTTTAGTTTTTTTGCCAAAAAGTGGGCGTATAAGTGGGCGTGGTCGATAAATCCTAGCTTATGTCCACCCTGGAGGAACACTCTAAATATTGGTGAAAACATTTTTGAAATCGGATGAGATGTATAATAGATATTTAAATTTTAAGTTTTTAGGCCAAAAGTGGGCGTAGAAATGGGCGTGGTCGATGAAACCCAGCATATGTCCACTATGAAGGACCATTCCAAGCATGTATTGGTGAAAAAATTTTTAAAATCGGTTCAGTAGTTGTGGAGATTTTTAAATTTTACGTTTTTTGGCTAAAAGTGGGCGTAGAAGTGGGCGTGGTCGATGAAACCTAGCCTATGTCAACCTACTCTAAATATTGCTGAAAACTTTTTTGAAATCGGATGAGTAGTTTCATAGATATTTAAATTTTAATTTTTTTACCAAAAGTGGGCGTAGATGTGGGCGTGGTCGATGAAACCCAGCATATGTCCACCATGAAGGACCATTCCAAGTATGTATTGGTGAAAAAATTTTTGAAATCGGTTCAGTAGTTTTTGAGATTTTTCAATTTTACGTTTTTTGGCCAAAAGTGGGCGTAGAAGTGGGCGTGGTCGATGAAACCTAGCCTATGTCCATCCTGGAGGAACACTTTAAATATTGCTGAAAACATTTTTGAAATCGGATAAGTAGTTCCGGAGATTACCCTCTACAAACAAACAAACAAACAAACAAACAAACAAAAAAACAAACATACAAACATTACCTCTTTATAATATTAGTATAGATGTGGTTTTAAATGTTTACATACTAGTAAAATTGAAAATAAATTGATAGCTTTCACCATTAAATTATTTGTGGTTAACGCATTAAACCACCAATAATTTCGTTCCGTATAATGTAAAAAATCGAAAAATGTCTCATAATCTGTAAATTTTTACAAAGTTTTTTCTTTCAATTATCAGTCTCAGAATCTTATAATTTTCTTTTTGAAATAAGAAAATGAAAAATATCTCAGAATCTTAAAATTTTCTTTTTGAAATAAGAAAATGAAAAATATCTCAGAATCTTAAAATTTTCCTTCACGAAATCTGTAAATTTTTACAAAATTTTTTCCTTCAAGAATCAGTCTCAGAATCTGATAATTTTCTTTTTGATAAAACAAAATGAAAAATATCTCAAAATCTTAAAATATTCCTTTACGAAAAATATCTTAGAATCTTAGAATTTTCTATTTATTAATCTCACAGAATTTAAGAAATTTTCTATAGAAAAAATATTTCAGAATCTACACAGAAAAATAAAATTGCTAATGAACGAAATTCATAGTATTTATGAAAAATTACATAAAAAATTATGAACTTTTTTATAAAATTTTTATTTACGAAAGTATTTTCGAAAAATGTGTTATATATTTTTTAAATTCCACATATTATGATTCATAAATACTACTAGCTGAAGCGCCCGGCGTTGCCCAGGTTAACTAAGACATGAATATCTAAAATGCTTCTCCCCGGCGCACAGTGTAAGAATTTGGCCACATATCGGGTTCATTTATACATTCACAATAATATGATGAAGAAAAATACATACCATCTTAAATTCCGGGAAATTAAACTAAAATTAAGAAGTTTGTAATAACTTGAGCCCCATCGCCATCTTCCGGTTCAAAATTTTTATCAGGAAATGTATTTCTGTTTTAGAAATATATTTTGTAAGTTTAGCGAAATTGTACCATAAATACAAAAACAAAAGAATTTTGTAAATAATTTCTCCCCAGCGCCATCTACCGGGTCCAAATTTTATCAGGATACTTATTTTTGTTTAATAAATATATTTTGTGAATTTGAGCCAAATCGTACCATAAATAAAATTGAAATATTAGGACAACAGCGCCATCTATCGTTATTAAACTTGTTCAAGTTTGGTGTCAATCGGTCCAGCGGTTCTTAAGTTTTTGTAACACGTACCCGGCACAAACGTTTTTATATATTAAGAGATGTAAAAGTTCAAAAGTATTATGAAAAATTTAATAAATTTTTATGAATTTGTTCAGAAACACTATGAATTTCGTTCATTGGCAATTTTTTTTTATGTTAAGGAATACTCAAAAAATCTTAGGCTCTGAAAAAGTTTCCATGCGAAAAATTTCTTAGAAACCGAAATTTTTTATAGTAAAAAAAATTAAGTTTTTTTTCAAAACAACGTTATTTGATGTATCCCATATTTAAGTTCTCACCATAATTTAGGGTTGCATTTAATCAGTCTTAATTGACTCATTCATATATTCTCATTTTAATTTCGTGTACTTAAATTTCATACTTCAATATTGTTTTGTATGAACTAAAAACAAAAAACATTTGCATTCTCCTGTGACACAACGTTCTGACATGAAGGCGGACATGTGTCCTCTATGTTGTTTAATTTTATTTTATCATTCACAAAGAATTGTTTCATTAGTTTTAATGGGCGCGTGCACTGTGTTTATTGTTTCTTTTATATCGATAAAAAAAAATTAAGGTTCTCTATGTGAAATTTTCTACTAATTGATGAGAATTCCATTGTGTATTGAGGATTGAGGTCACATTTTAATATATTAAATTTTTTTTTGGGGGTATTTTGTACTTTTTTTTTTTTGGCTATTTTATGACAAGAATATGGGCGACAATATGCAATTAATGTACAATTTTGAAAACAATATTTATTTAAAGTAATTGGAAATAGAAGGCAGGGATTTATGCATTACATAGAAATACATATCGCTCATGTATACATATCACAATATACACGCAGAGAAAAAATATGGTTGCGACATGATCACGGCAACTATACTATGATCTCTAAACCAATGATGCCCATTTCTTTACACAATTGTGCATTACACTCAAAAAAAAAACTGTAATGTTACCAAAAAAAGCTTGTAAACCTACAAGAAAATTTGCTGATTTTGAACCCACAATTTTTTGGTAAAGTTAGCAAAAATGTTTTGCCAAAAATTAGTTAACTGAATTTTTTTTTATTTCAACTTAGTTCATACACGATTGAGGACCCCATTGGGTTCGGACCCGATAGGTCCAGACCCCGATGGGCCTGGAACTAGTTGGGTTCCTTAAAAATCGTCATAGTTTTTGATGCAAAATTTGTGTCCGTTTCGCTCTACCTTGCTTAGTTTTTGAGATACGTGATTTAAGGGGACCACCGGGGGTTTGAGAACTACAAAACTTGATAACTTGAAAAATATTACTCGGAGAGCTTTTGAATGTTTGAATATTTACCGAGATATGGGCATGTAAAAATTTTCGGGAATGCTAACCTCTTCACATATGAGGCATTCCACACCAAATGTCCAGCGAAAAAAACATGTGTACCGTAAACTTATGAATAGGTTGTATGGATAGCCCTATATGGAACTTAGAAAATTGTGTTTTTGGTTTTTCAATTTTTCAAAAACTAAGCTAAGGAGGCGTGGTCAAATATTGGAAAAATGGTAAAATTTGTGGCGAGTTGCCTTGATTAAATATTTATCACATTAAAACCGAATGCACCACAATCTCAAAAATTTAATTCTTATATAGTTTTGTATGGGCTATCGATTAAATTTTTTTTTGGAAAATTTTCAGAACCCGTTCTGAAATTTTCCATTTTTTAAAAAAGTCAATTTATCAAAAATCCGGCCACTTTTTTTCTTTTTTAATTTTTTTTTTAAGTTAAGATGTTTGTCCATCCACACAAAAAAATTCAGAAGCACATTTTTCGTTTTTTTCGAGAAAATCGCATTTGAATTTTAAATTTCATAACAATTTTGTAATTTGCTTGTATTTTCTTGTTTCAACAGATCGTATGAGGAATATTTATACAAGTAATAATACTCATTCGCAACTTTAAAACATTAAAACAAAGAAATACAAGCAAATTTCAAAATTGTTATGAAATTTAAAGTTCAAATGCGATTTTCTCGAAAAAAACGACGAACGTGTTTCTGAATTTTTTTGTTTGGATGGACAAACATCTAAACTTAAAAAAAAAAATTAACAAAGAAAAAAAAAATGGCCGGATTTTTGATAAATTGACTTTTTAAAAAAATGGAAAATTTCAGAACGTTTTCTGAAAAATTGAAAAAAAAAATCAATCGATCGGTTAATTGGCCACAAATAGAAGCCTATTTCATTTAAATTTGGTTTGCGAGTGTTTTCAGGGGGTATTCGTAGCTCTCGTGACAAATAACATAACTGTGTGGATTATCAGAATGAAGGTTGAAAGCAGGGCTGCCATATTTGCCGATTTATCGGCATTTTGCCGATTTTTTGCCTCAAAATTATCAAAGTGCCGATTTGCCGATTTTTGCTCCAAAAATGACGATTTTTTGATCAACTCAAACACACGGTCGCTTTTTATACTTTTTTTTGGTTTCCTGCTATAAATTGGGTAAATTTACGAAAATAGCGCAGTTATACCTAAAATTATTGGAAATCTACACAATAGTATATTATTTGAATTTGTAGAAATTTACCCAATTTATAGTATAGTATATAAGTTTGTCATTCCGTTTGTAATACCTCGACATATAGGTCTAGAACCCAATAAAGTTTATATATTCATGGTTAAGTCAACCTATCGATATCCGTCCAACTGTCTGTAGAAAACACATTTTTTTTCGCTCATCGTTGGGGTAAAAAATTTGTGCGTCTCTTTTATATCTTAAAAAACGGAAAAATCTGAAAAAGAATATTTTTGATTTTTTTGCTGAAAATATTTTTTAATATTAGGACATTACTGAAAAATCATTTTTATGATAATCGCAATTTTTTTTGGTTTGTAAAAATTTAAATTTTTTATTTTTATTTTTGTGAAAAAAAGAATTAAAAATTATGTAGATACAGTAGAATCTCGCAAATTAGAACCACTTTGTTCCTCGGGTAGTTCTAATTTCTGAAAAGTTCTAATTTCTGGACATTTTTTTTTTTTTCAAAGAAAATGATAAAATAATAATAAAAATAGTTACGACTGCTTTATTTTAACATAAAACTATTTTTTTGTTAATATTAAATTACTATAACACATTAAATTTGTAAAAAAAACACTTTTAAGGGCTTTGAAATGAGAAATAACAGGCGTTACATCGATTATATCATCGTCAATGCTATTTGATCCGTCATTAAACCCATCGTCATTCCATTTTTCGATTTCTCTTACACTTATGGAATTGTGAAAATAAAAACAAAAAAAAAGTCCAGAAATTAGAACCACTGGTTCTAATTTTAGAGCGTTAACTACATACAATTCGGGTTTTCCCCTATTTAGTTTAAAAAAAAACTATAAAAAAAATATTTGGTAGTGTAAATAAAAACAAAAAAAGAAAAACTTCCAGAAATTAGAACCACAGGTTCTAATTTTAGAGCGTCCAATACATTAAAATAGCCGGTTCTAATTTCTGGACAGTTCTAATTTGTGAGAGTTCTAATTTGTGAGATTCTACTGTACCAAAAATTATTATTTCTGATTGATTTTTATGTTATTAAATATATTATATACAATAGAGTGTCCCTTATTTTGCAAATGTTGGAAATGTTGAGACGGTACCCCCTCATTTTTTTCCTTTTGACTAAAAAATAACTCAGGAAAAATTTTACGCCCCTACGACCACGCCTTCCCTACGCGACGGGGCCTTAAAGAACGGGGCCTTAAAAATCATTTTTCCACCCGAGTAAAAATTTTTATATGATGCAATATATAATGATATGTAACACAATATATATTTAAACGCAATTTGATCCGAATAATGGTGGATCTTTTTGCATTAAAAAATATCAAATTGTATAAAATATGATTTGATTTCATCCGAGTTTTGACCAGACATTCCCATATATTGGTGGATCTAATTAGATCTAATTGCATAAAAACTTATAAAATCCTGGTGTTTTTGGGTTTGGGTTGAGATACACCACAGGTCAACGATACATTCACCAAACATAAAATTTTCTAAAACAAAAAAATGTTTGGGTACGCTTCGAACCAGATAGGTGATATACATAACCCTAACAAAGAAATGTTTAGGAACATTATAAAAAGTTTCTTATACTTTGTCTAAAAAACTTAGAAAATTTTTGGTTAATTGGAAACATATATAGTTTTATATGGAACAGAATAACTTATATATAATTTTATGTTAAATTATACAGAAAATAAAATTTTGTATTGACCCTCATATAATTTTATATAATTATATAAACCGTACACCTTTTAATCCGAATCATGATTAAATTATATATAACTACAAATGACTGCATTTAAAAAATTTAGAAAATATCTCACGCGATGTATAATCATATATGATTTATTATGTTTGCATCAAGTTATATATTGTCATATATGATTATTTTTACTCGGGCATACAAACCAAAAATTTTTTTTGATTTTTATTTTTTTTGTTATTAATTATAATATTACTTGGTTAGCTTACTCACGATAAAAAAATTGATTTTGGTGGAATGAAGCTTTCAGTTCTAAAAAATTTTTCGAAAAAAAAAAATTAGAGCTTTTCGGGTCCTACAGTAAAAATTTTTTAAAAAATATTTTTTTTTAGTTTTGACAAGCAACCATTTTAGTTAAATTGTTGCTTTTAATGATATATTTTCATAAAAAAATGTTATTCCTATCTGTGACATCTTTATCGTGATCTAAAAAAGGGTAAAAAATGCATTTTTGATGTTTTTCGATACACGATCAAGATGTCACAGATATGAATAATATTTTTTTATGAATATATATCATTAAAAGCAACATTACAACTAAAACCGTTGCTTGTCAAAACTAAAAAAAAAAAATTTTTTAAAAATTTTTACTGTAGGACCCCAAAAGCTCTATTTTTTTTTTTTTTGAAAAATTTTTTAGAACTGAAAGCCTCATCCCACCAAAATCAAATTTTTTGTCGTGAATAAGCTAACCAAGTTATATTATAATTAATAACAAAAAAAATAAAAATCAAAAAAAAAAATTTTGGTTTGTATGGAAAAATGATTTTTAAGGCCCCGTTCTTTAAGGCCCCGTCGCGTAGGGAAGGTGTGGTCGTAGCACTATGCTTCGACCCATGGACAAAAGTAAAAAAAAAAAATTTTGTCTCAAATTGTGTTTAAATACAGATTTTTTGAAAGAAAATAAGGTATCTCAAATAAATATTAACAGAAATATTTTTTCTGATTACTTTTGTCACCACGAGAGGGCGCTAAACTCAGAGAATTTTATGCAAAAACTACTTAACAGGAAAATGTTTTTTAGCTGTTTCACAAAAATAATTCTCAAAAATCCATTTTTTAATAAAATGGTTCGAAATTTTGTTTTAAAGTACTTTGATATATTTGTAGTGAAGTTAAAATATAGAATTTTGTATATATTTCCAAAAAAATATTTTTTATTGCGCAGAAAAACAAGTTTTTTTTGTTGAAAATCCAAAAATAACTAAAGTTTGATGGAGTGTAAAAAAAAAATATAAAAAAATAGATATTTTTTTTTCTCTTTTTTTTATGGCCCACTGAAGTTTTTAATTATTTTTCAAAGGAGTTCAGAATAAGTAAAAAAAAATTATTAAATTTAATTTTGAGCTAAATGAGGTTAATAGATGTACAACGAAATTTGATAACGGTTCTTTTCTTAGAACATATTAACCCTCTATCTCCTATTTTTAGGGGTCACTTTAGTCCCTTTTCCAAATTCCATATTCTTATAAAAAAAAACACTTAAACGTGCGTTTAAAGTGTTAAAACGTTCTACAAACATTTAATAGATATCTTTAATCATTCCAAACCCATTAAAAAAAAAAGTAAAGACTTCAATGGGCCATGAAAAGAACTCGAGCTAAATTTTCAAAACAATTCGTTTTTGGTTTACAAACGGTATATCTTCATTTTTAGTTTTGTCCAATTTAAGATACACTCTGTGACCTCAAATTTGTTGCACAGTGTATTCTATTGAAGCTTTAAGTTATGTGAAATAACTCTTAAATTATAAATTATATTCAAGAAACTTTAAAAAAGTAATTTAGTATTACGCTTTAACCTTTAAACGCTCGTTTTATTAAATTTTATAAAAATATTTGAAATAAGGACTAAAATGACCCCTTAAAATGGGAGATGGAGGGTTAATATGTTCTAACAAAAGAACCGTCATTAAATTTCACTGAAGACATCTTAAGACATTTTTTATCTCAGTAGTATTTTTAGTACATTTTTTCGACCTATTTCAGTCTACTTTGGTAAAAGCTATTTAACAATATATGTATGATACTTTACAATTTTACTTTTTAAAGCATTTTGATTATATCGCACGATGTTTTGGTATTTGACAACCCCTAGTGAAATTTGATGCTTAATATTTTTGTAGAACATTTTAACTATTAAAACGCACATTTTAGTGTTGTTCTATGAGGATATGTTAAAAAAGGACAAAAATTACCCCTAAAAATGGGAGATAGAGGGTTAGTGTATTCTAAAAAAATAGCCGCCATCAAATTTTACTATAGACGTGTATAAACATTATGTAGCTCAGAAGTTGATTTAATACATTTCTTTGACCTTTTTTAGATGACTTTAAAAATAAAAATAACTTATTTTCCAAAAAAGGATGTTTTTATATTTTCCACACTGCTAATCCGATTTTCCCCAAATTTGGCATTAATATATATCTAAGGAATAGTAATTTGCTTACAAAGTTTTTTTACGATCGGACAATTTTTGTAGGTGTTAAAGCGTTTCAAAGAAAAAGGATATATGGCAGGACCTTGAGTCCTTGCTCCGATTTAAGTGGATATTTACACACACGTTGCTAGTGGAATGTGTATCAGCATGACTACTTTTTGTAATTTTTTGTGCATTATTGAAGCTAAAATTACATTTTTCAATTTCAGGACACATGGGAGGTAGGCGTGTCCTTGCACCGATTTTTCCAAAAATTCATATTTTTCTTAACTAATATATTTTATGTTAGTGTACCAAATCTCAAAAATATCTGACAACTCCTTCTAATTTTGTCCCTTCGTTACATGGGAACGAAGCACTGTGCGTAGGGGCGTAAAATTTTTCCTGAGTTATTTTTTAGTCAAAAGGAAAAAAATGAGGGGGTACCGTCTCAACATTTCCAACATTTGCAAAATAAGGGACACTCTAATATACATATATTAATGCTTAATTGTTCTCTTTTGTTATTATTTGTCAATAGAAATGTAATTTATTGTATTTAAAATGGTTATTTTTCATTTGCCGATTTTTTGCCGATTTTTTTAAATTCAAGTGCCGATAATGCCGATATTTTTTGGAAAATATGCCGATTTTTCATCAAAATCATCTGGCACCCCTGGTTGAAAGAGGAATTGAAAAAAAAGGCTTTTTGTTTTTTTTTTTTTAAACCCTTTTATATTGTTTAAAACAATTTTATGAAATTTATGTTCTTAAAATGTTAATGATTCAATATAATTAAAAAAAAAATATTAAAAGTGCAAATAAAATACAAATTTTATGACTTTAAAAAACCAAAAATTTTACTTGATCCCAGCCAGATTTCGCGTGAGAGCAAAAAAAGAGAGTAAAGAGAGTTACAATCTCTTTACTTTATTCCTCTATGGTGTTTTTCGCACTTTTAAAATATTTGAAAAAGGTAGATCCAGTCGGTCCATGTTCGAACTTGAGACCTATTCCGGGAAACACTGGTTTAGGGTATTATATGGACGGTCTTGACCGACTATAACTTTCTTATTTGTTTTAATTTTATTTTTGTGTATTAAATTTAACATAAAATTGATTTGAATACTTTTAATACAAAAATCCTCACTATGAACCCCCACTATATTTGCAATAACTCCAAGTGAGTCATATTTAGCCAAAGGCTAAAATCATAAAATTTTTTGTATTAAATAAAATCCCTGTCAAAAATATAAAACAAAAAATAATAATTTTAATGCATTATGCATATCAATGAATACAAAAAAAAATTTTTATGCAAATTTTAAAATTTATGAATAACGCGCCATTAAGTCATTTCATTTACTTTAAACAGGCCAATGAAAGTCAAATTTCATGTCTTAACAGATACAATAACACAAATGGTTGTGGTATATATTAGGGAGGAGCGAATTTTCCTTTTTTTCGATATTCGACATCGTTGTCGTCAATATTAATAAAAAAAACTATCTTCAAATATAATTTTAAATAAATAATATGCAGAAAAAAGTTGGTATTATTGGCTCGTTTTCAATTAAAACGTTGTTGTGTTAACAAACAATTCAATTTTATTGACAAATTGTGTTGTTGAATAAAATATTAATTATTATCTTTGTTAATACAATTAAATTAATACAACAATGATTTAATTGAAAATAAATCTACAGTAAAATTTTTTTCTGTGACACAATAATTTAAAATCTACATATCGTCACCTAAAATGCAAAACGCCCTATCTAACATTTTATAAATTTTACAGGAGAAGCAAAAAACGTGTTTATATAAAAACTATAAAAGTTTTCATTACAAATTTCTTAAATATTAGTAAAAACACACAAACAAATTCATTTCTGTTAAAAAAATTATAAATTTTTAATATTTGCAAAGTTATGTTAGTAACGCCCTTTTGTCTTGTAATTTTCAGAAATACAAAAAGCCCTAACTGCACTGAAGATGTTTAAAAACACCAAGCAGATGTGTTATGAAATGTAACAACATGCTAACAAAATTTTATACTGAATGTTGTTTTATCATATAGAACTCTAACAAAATGTGGGCGGTATTGGAAAAGGGGGTGGCACCTGCTATATAACCTAACACTGCAAAATGTCTCATTTCGGATTCTGTAAAACACATGTTAACTTAAATCAATACAGAATGTCATTTTACCATTTTAAAGCTCCATGTCAAATGAGGGTGCATCAAAATGCTTTAACCTTTTAACGACCACAGGCAACTATACTTCCCAAATGATTTTTTGCGATTTTTTTTTGTTCAAGTAAAAGATAGGATAAATGTGCTAAAAGATGAATTATTGAGTTTTAGAGAAACAAAAGTTTTGTTTTCATTAAGTCGCTAACTGGGTCCACTTACTCACTATAAGTTCTCAAAGTTTGCGAAGTAATAAATATATTAGGGAAAAAATTATATTTACTTGACACGCGAAATAATGGTCAAGAAGGGGGTTCAGAAATCCAAATTCTTGTATAATAACTATTATTAAGTTGCATTTCTTAAAGATCACGGCGAGTACCAAAATAGCCTTGGCCAGAACAGCGTAATAAGGGGGAAGGAGGGGCCCACTTTTTTATGCGTAACTATTATTAGGTCCGAAATTACAAAATGGAAAGAAAATTAAAAACAGTTCGGCCAAAAATGTATGATTGGTAAAGCGTTTACTCGGCTTCTGGGAAATTTCTTAAGGTCTACAGTAAATATTGGGCATTTGACAGAAAGAAGAAAAATACCTTAGCTTTATTTTGAGTTAAAAAAGGGCCGGTTTTAAAAAAATGTTAAACAAATTTTTGAATTTGCAAAAGAAAAAAAAAATTTAATATTTTTTGAAAGATTTAAGAAAAAGCTATCTTAAACTCTCGGGACACATTTTGCTAGAAACATTAGGTAGTCAGTTACATAGATGCAAAAAAACAACTGTTTGACAAAAATGTCAAATTACGGCCCCTCTAACAAAGAAAGTTCTTGACCGATCTCTTTAAAAAATTGTGATTAAACTACTATCGGTTTTAAAAGTTGTGTTACTTGGGATGAAAACCCCCCATATATAAATGATGAAATTTGACACAGGTTGTTATTTTATCTTTCCTAAGCCCTGTATTAAATGTTAGCGGTATTAGACATCAATTTGTTTATTATTTCTGACCCTTTTTATGAAGAAATTAAAAGCTTTCCAATGAAGCTAACGTTTTTTGTTATATACTGGAGGGTAATTATGTAACTTGATAGTCGTCAATCGTATCGTTTCCATCGTTATTCCATTACCATATAGTGTCATTTTATGGTAATAGAATAATGAGCTAACGATGACGATTATCAAGTTACATAATTAGCCCCCCAGTATATACCTTCATTGGGCTTCACAGGGCTAAGGAAAGATAAAGAGTACGGGCACAGACTAATACAGACTCGACATAAGTGACAGGTGTCCAAAAAGGAGTTCTGAACCATATGGTTAATATTTTCAAATTATTCTACGAATTAGGTTAGAAAGAGAAAACTGATATAACGCGCCATAAGAAAAATGGATGCCAGATCGGTTTTTGTTGTTTCACTCACTCCTAAGTCGTAGAAAGTGTTGCCATGTTAGCGTAAAACGGACTAAAAACCGCTGTGTTTTCTCCTAAAATCGCTTTGTTTTTCCCCATTTTTTTCTTATAAAACTCTACTGTCGAGTCTGTATTTAGTCTGTGGTACGGGCCTGAAGGGGTTAATTGGTAAATTTCTAAACTTTATTTTTTGTGTACATTCTGGAAGAAGAAGCATCAAAAAAATTTTCAATCTTAAAAAATAACAGTTGCGTTGGCAATATTATGTAAACAAATATGTAGTTGGGGCTTTTTGGTTTAACATATATCAAAGCATGTAGTTAGGGCTTTTTGAATTTTGTTAATAAAATCTCCATTTTTGATCAAAGGAGTCTAAATTTTTATGTGGACATGTATTTTGATTCAATACATAAGAATCAATTAAAAACGCGATTTTGAATTTTTTGTTAGTTAGGGCGTTTTGCATTTTAGGTGACGATATTTTCAATGCTTAGCTAATATGACGTTATATTTTCAGCCAAAAACTAATTAAAAATATATATATTTTTTTTAATATACAAATAATTTTTCGAATATAAACTAATATTTTCAGGAAATAAAATTAAACATTTTCCCCTCCTTCCCGATTTATTATTCAAAAAGGGAACCCAAAGAAATTTCTCCACAGGTCCAATATATTTTTGTGTTTATATTGACCTTAAAAGGCAACTGTTTCGAACCCGATGATATCGACAATAGAAAAAAAAAAGAAAAATTCGCTCCACCCTAGCATACATGCAGCAAAATCTTTTACAGGAGTGTAGTTTTCCTAGAAATACTACACAATAACTAAAACTACATGTTACAAGTGACTGTATTCAATGACAAAATATGTCACTTTTTAAGATATTAATCGATTTTTAAAATGTTGAAAATGTCATGTCAATAAATGTCGTTGTATGAGCGGCATGAGTTTATGGAATGTTAAATTTTTTAGAAAAGTTTAAATTACAGTTTGAGCACAGAAGATTAAAGATTATGAGATCACATAAATATATTTCCTGAAAAAATTTCTAATTAAATTCATACAAATTTTATTTCTTTTGGTCTGAACACGAAAAAATAAAAAAAAATTTAAACTTCCACTTGGCCGAATCCATATTCAATCTCTTAAAACCGAAACTTTCGAAAAAAAAACTTGTCATAATGATCCTGCATTCCAAATTTCAAGTTTCCAGAACCATTGCAATGTGCCAGAAAACATTTTTTACCCCTCTCACCACATTAAGATCGGAATTTCCAAAAGGTACATTTTTGAAATTTGTTTCGCTGCACTCCAAAAAAAAAAAAAAAACTGTAATGTTAGCAAAAAAACCTTGTAAATCTACAGAAAAATTTGCTGATTTTGAAAAAAAAGCTTGTAAACCTACAGGAAAATTTTCTGATTTTGAACCCACAATTTTTTTTTTGGTAAAGTTAGCAAAAATGTTTTGGCAAAAATTAGTTAAGAGCTTTTCGCATAAAAATTTTCCATTTGTTTATCAAATGTACATAAAACAGTGAGAGTGGTATATTTTTTGGTGCCGTATCTTTTATACTCTCCAAAATGTAAAAACTCTTTTCTGCACTTATTTTTGCACTCACTTACGAAATGTACAGCTCTTTTGAGTTTTTAATGGGGTCCTCTACTGATAATTCAATTCGTTTTGCATGGAATAGCAAAGTAATATAACATTATTTTTTCTAAAAAACTTTGCTTTGGCAAGTACACGCAAATCTTCCGCAAAATATTATCATGATTTAATGTTTTGGGCAAGAGTACAAAATTTGCAGGCATTTTTTGCTATAGGATTTAACTTTCAAACTTTTATGACCATTATTTCTGGAGATAGAAAAAGTGTCAGAGTACACTTTTTTTATCCCAATCGAATTTTCCAAAAAGTACTTTTTTCAGAATATCAAACATCAAATTAAAGGAGCATTATTTCAGGAGATCAAATAAGTACCAAAGAACTACTTTTGATCCTCTTAGGTTAGGTTGTAAGTGGCTGCTGACGTTTTACGTCAACACACGTAGACTCTGAGGTCCATTGTGAAATAACGGGACCGTAATAGGTTTCCCTACTAGTCGTTAAACCAGTTTGAGCTTCTTATAAAACTCCTTAGATATTGAATTTTGACATCCGACAAATCAGAAAGATCGTACAGCTCCCTAGATCCCAGTGAAGCAAGTCTCTGACCAGAAAGTGCCGGGCAATGGCAAATAGAGTGTTCGATAGTATCCAACTCCTCTTCATCCATGCAACTTCGGCAAAAGTCATTCGACGGCACATTTGACCGCTCTGCGTGCTTCCCTATAAGACAGTGTCCGGTAATTATAGAAACCACTGTCGAAATCTCTCCTCTTGGAAGCGATATCAGCTCACTAGAGAGCCCCTGAGTAAGAGAAGGCCAAATCAGTCGTGTTGTCTCACACGTCCATCCATTTGCCCATCTTTGATTAGTCTCCGTCGCAGAACAAAGCCGTAGGTTTTGCTTGCAAGTTTCTAGAGGCATACCAACACATTCCAATTCTGTTGGAACCTGTAAGGTAGTTCCTAGTCTTGCAAGCTCATCGGCTTTGCAATTCCCTGGAATGTCTCTGTGCCCTGGGACCCATATGAGTCGTATGTTAAACTGCTTGGCTATCTCATTTAAAGACGTGCGTCAGTTAAGGGAAGATCTTGTTTTCAGAAACATTGAATCCAGGGACTAGACCGCGGCTTGACTGTCAGTATAGATGTTGACTGCGGTTGTAGACAAGACATTTCTGCTCAATCAGTCAGACACTTCCTTTATTGCCAGCATCTCTGCCTGGTAAACACTGCAATGATCTGGCAATCTTCGAGCCAGGCTCAATCCAAGCTCTTTCGAATAGACTCCAAAGCCCAATTGTTCGTGCAGCCTCGATCCATCTGTGTAAAAATGGTATCACAGAAAACGAATTTGACGATTTCCAACTGAAAGTCAGTTATTGCAACAAAAAATCGGCTGCAACTTTTGTATGTAGGTCGTCACAGTTGAATATCGGTAGTCACAACTCTTTTTCGGCGGTCATAACTGTCTTTTAATTGGGGCAACTAAAAATTTGGTTGTCAAAGCCAAATATAGAAGAAGCAATCAAATTTTGAGTTGATACAACTGATAAATTCGATTGGAAACTTTTTTTCTGTGTGTAGTGGTAAAGTGGCACTCAAAGAGGATCAAAGAGGGAGCACTGTCCACATTTTGTGGTATTGTTATCTTCTTCAAGATCGCGCTTTGGTCACATTCGCTGCTCCTCCATTGCAACTTGCTATTAAGTCGAATTGCCGACGCAGCCGCATACTGCCTACCCAATATGTCCAATAGGGTTATAACTTTTTTTGGACAAAAAAAGTCCATCTCACCACGCTATGCGCAATGTTGTACAGATAACAAAAATATGTTTTTTCGGTTATTTCGGTGAAAAAAGTTCACGCACCGAAAAAACCCCAAAATTCCGCGATTATAATCTTTAGTTGCTGTAAAGAATTACTGCCTCATAGCACCTATCACTTGACACTAAAATTTAGCTAATTTAAAAAATCGCGAAATAGCGTCATAATATCGCGATTGTTTTGCGCCCTCCATCCAGTTGATGAGATTTTGATTTTATATTAATGAAATTACAAGAAAATCCAAAATATTTTGCAATTAAATTTAATTTGTTTATACTTAAAAGAAAAACTAATATTCAAAACTTCGTCGCGTTTGGTGCGTGAACTTTTTTAACGATCGCGAAAAAGTAAGATATCATTTCTTAATATTTTTTCATGGCCTATACGACTATGGGACGGACTTTTTGATATTTGCGAAAAATTCAAAAAGTTATAACCGTAATGTCCAATGGTATCAGGTGAAGGAGGATTTCTAATGCAGCCGTAGGTGTAGTACGAAGAGCACCAGAGATGCACATCGACGCCATTCTCTGTACCTTCGTGATAAAGACACAGTTCGCTTTTGTTTCTACGGCAGGCCACCAGACAATGATTCGACTTGAGGGCTAAAAACCCATCGTTTTCCAATGGCTCTTTTACAGGAATATAAAGCAATCGTTTTTTTTCTCACCCGTTCCGCAATATTACGCCTGAAATTCAACTTCCTATCTAGAAATACTTCAAGATACTTGGCTCCATCTGAGAAGGTGATTTCATTGCCGTCCAGAGAAATAGGATCAAAGCAGGAGTCCTATTTTTCCTTGTAAACAAAACAAGCTCTGTTTTTCTTGGATTAACTACTAGACCACAGTCTCTTGATTCTCTTAAAATCTAAACTTTCTAAAAAGAACTTTATTCAGAATAATCCTACATGTCATATTTAAAGTTTCTGGAACAAGATGATCGGAATTTCAGAAGGGTAAATTTTTAAGATTTTTTTTTCGCTAAGGATTCTACTTTTATAATTTCTTGTTTTATGAATTTCATTTCAGGGGATAGGAGATTTTACTTCATTTTATTCCTTCAAAATCGAATTTTTCAAAAGGTGCGTTTTTCAGAAGAAGGGTTTTATCAAGGGGAAACCCTATGGGGCATGTCACAGACTCAATTCCATTCGGATTTGAAAAAAAGTGGTTTACTCGTAAAACGCAAAACGAAAATTATTTTTTTCGAAATGAAATCACTTTCAAAAATCAAAGTGGAATTGAATTGCATAAAAGTTGTTTCATTCAAAAAAAAAAATAGTTGGTTTGCGTTTTACGAGTAAACCACTTATTCCACTTCCGAACGGAATTGAGTCTGTGACATGCCCCTATATTCCAAATTTCAATTCACTACGTTAGTGGTAGGAATTTTTGAAGTTTTTTCAGAAATATTGAAAAGAAATTATACATAAGTTTTCATAGGAAAATTTACAAAAAATTGTTGCTGTAGATTCCTTATATCGTGCACCATTTGTTGTTGATAGAGGGTGGAATTATTTGGTTTGTAATTTAGAGATTGTATTGTATTTCAAGTATTTTATGTTTTCATTATTGTACAATATTTGATTTCATCGTTTTTATACCCTCCAACCACAGTATGGGGGTATACTCACTTTGTCATTCCGTGTGTAACACATCGAAATATCGGTCGGGGACCCCACAAAGTATATATAATATTGATCCATGATAGAATCTAAGACATTCTAGCGATGTCCGTCCGTCCGTCCGTCTGTAGAAATAACGATGCAGTCCAAACCAAAAGAACTAGCCCCTTGAAATTGGGCAATAATATCTCTTATTTTACTGGTAAGGTTAAGTACGAAGATGGGCAAAATCGGACCAGGGGGAAAAAAGTTCCCCCTTGAAGAACTAAAACGACCCCTGAAAAATACGAAACTTTTATGATTTTTTTTTAATTTTTGCTCAACATATGTAACATTTGTATGTTATATTATGTTCATAGACCTGCGCTTGGACCAAGGGGGTAAGAAAATTAGATTTTTTTAGGCCGCCCCCCTTTGGGGGCGTGGTTATAGAAATTAATTAAAAATAACGATACAAATTTATTATTTAAGCGTAAATATAATAAACAAATAATTTGTAAACATATATAGCGGGGAAACAGGTGTCCCCCACCAACTATGCAGACCCCCCACCAAAAAAAAAACGACGCCCCTGCAATTTTTTTTTTTTAATTTTAATCGTATTGGAGGGTATAAAAGATTCGGCATAGCCGAATTTAACACTCTTACTTGTTTGTTTTCTTGTTTAAAAATCAGCTTAACAATGTAAAAATACAACAATAATCCGTGATTTTTATCAGTGTTTAATGCTTGTCATATTTTTAATGAGCCGTATGTCGTCAAATATGAAATAAAGAAAACTTGGAAGCTGGTCACGTGTTTTGATTGCAAAAACGTGTGCGCATATTCTTTAATTTTAACGCTTACATGTGTCAAGTGGTGTATAGTTCATTAAATGCTGAAAAAACATACCAAAAAAAACGGAAATTCAAAACCACAAATCATTGTTATCCTTTAAAAAACAAAAAAAAAATCTTACCTCTTATCAATATTTCTGTTAAGGGTTTATTAAATAGCAAATACGCAATATAAGAACCACCCTGCAGTTGTAGACACCCTGCATTTCAATTTCGACCAACAGCATTAATTGCACCTGGTGCCAAAATAATTTCATACAAAAAATTTCCCATGATTATGAGTAAATTCGAAATTCGATTTTAAAAGCTCTCCTATCACAAGCTCATTTGAAAAGAGTTTTACCGTTAAACAAATACTCAATGCGCAGGAAATTTGTTACTCCTCCCGTATGCTCCCGAGAGCATAATTTTTTTTAGTTAGTCCTTGATGATTTTTTTTTCTTTTTTGTTACTGTATGTATCTACCTTAATTTTGTCGTGTGGGGGTCCTTGAACCATTTATCCAATAATGTTATATAAATACATATGTACTAAAGTGTGTAAGTGTATGTTGTCGTCATGGCAGCCATTTTGAATTTTCGATTTTTTTTTTGCATTTTTTCCTATGGCATATCCTTTGGTATGAGAATTATTGTGTAGAACATTCTTACACATATTCCGGCTATTTAATTGAGTCTGCTATGGCTGCTGTAATTTTGACTTATGATTAGAGTTGGAAAATATATTTGGGTGAGCTTTAAATCTTTAAATTAAATTTTAATAAGTTTAAGATTATTTAATACATCGACTTTCGTCCAACACAAGATTCAGTTGTCTCAACTAAATTAGTATTGTCACAATCGAAAAATTCGGCTACGCTAAATTTTTTCCACTCTCAAAAATGTAAACATAAAAATTAAACAAGTAAAAAAGTTAAATTCGACCTTGCCGAATTTATAATGTAATAAAGATTATTGCAAATTTTTTTTTTTAAAAATAAATTAATTTTGAAAAAAAAAATTCTGCGAAAAAAACGTTGTTTTTTTCTTTTCCAGTAAAAAAATTTGTTCGTACTTGATTAAATACCATTCGGTGCTCAATTATGTTCACATATGTCAACCAGCAGCATATTTAAAGCATTTTGTATTTCTAGGTTATGTTGAATGAATCAAATTTTCGAGGTGTCCTTACATTGTCGTTCACAACTTTTGAAAATATATACATATCTCTTTATAAAAGTGTTTTGGTGTAGAAAGAACGTTTCGGAATTTCAGACTTTTTCTACAGAAAAAATATTTCAGAATTCGAGTATTTTTTTAAGGAAAAAGTTTTTAGATTGTACGAATTTTTCAATAGGAAAACAAGTAAGAAAATTATAGTCGTTCAAGACCGAACATTTAATACCCTACACCCTACAACAGTGTTACACAACCCACATTCCAACGATGCTCCAAAGAGTCAATAGAGTTGGATACCCTACTGTCATTGATTAACTTCGACGCCCTCCTTTGAACACGGTCCAGAAACTTCAAAATAGACTCTGAAGCCCCTGCCCATATATGGGAATTGTATTCCATCTTCGGCCAGATATAGGTGGTATAAATATTAAGGAGATCGGGAGGAGTGAAGTAATTCTTGCACCGTTTTAAGAAACCGAGGCACTTAAATGCTTCTTTCGACACTTGAAAAACATGTTTATTCCAACGGACATCACACTGAATTTTCATGCCTTACTTTCACCAAATTGGTGAATGGAACGACGCCAACGTTCCGAAAGGAACGCCAACAGGTCTCCCGTAGAACGGCGTTTACGGAAGCCATGTTGTCGGTCACTAAAAATTGAATGATTTACCATGCTCTCCATCACCTTCGAGAGTGTAGAACAAATGGATATCAGGCGATAGTTCTTAGGGTTCGAAGACGCACCATTTTTAGGGATTGGTTGGACGTTGATCACTTCCAGCACGAAGGGTAGATACCCTTATGTAACGAAAAGCTGAAAAGGTTTGCCAACGGACGGGTTAAGGCCGTGGAGCACCGCTGTAGCCGAATGCCATTCAATTCTGCCTTGTAAGCCAAAATCACTAATGGTTTCCTCAAATATCCTACTTTAGTCGGTTAGGAGCGTGTATCATCTTTGAAAATGGAAGTTTTGTTGGCTCCTCCGCTTCGTCAGTATCAGGTTGTGTTTCTTTACTGCCACGATCTTTGTTTCTCATGTGCGTGCTGTTAAGAGGTCATCTTTTGTCAGCCCATAATGGCTCTTAGGGCTACATTTTTGCAGGTTTGTAATTTGTTTCACTTACAAGGGAAGTATCTCAACCCTTATGAACCGATTTGCCTGAAACTTAAAATATATCGGCCATATCAGTGTTTCAAAATTTCGTTGTCCCCTTATGAAACAATGTGGACCTCCGGGAAAATTTCGATAACTCCCGAACTAACAGGAATATCTTCTAGAGCAAAAATACGTGTCGACTTAAATTTAATAAAGATTATTTCATATTCATATGGTCATCGTAGGTCTTTGTCTTCATAAATACCCCCCAAAATTTACACATTTTCTTGAAAAAAGTACTAAATGAAGCCTTTCTTTTACAAGGTTATCAAACCGTTGGATAGGCATTAAAAAAACCTTTCTTCTGATATGTAAACATCATATAGTTTCTTAAAAAAAATGGCTGAAAAATCCAAGAAACGATTTTTTCGCCCTTTTTTGACCCATGTTTTGAACCCATAAATCCCCGATATGGCCGATAAGCCGAGATACCCCAACCTTAGAATTGTCTCTATTATATATATTTTACGTTTCATGCAAATCGGTTCATAAGGCTTGATATACTTCCCTTGTTAGTAACTTGTGTTAAACAGCGCACTATAATTGATAACAGTCCAGCCAGTCGTTTGAAAGTAGTTATTGTCCTTTCCCGAAGTGTTGCCGGCTGGTGTGTTTAGATTTTCATCTGCCAAACCACAAAAATGCTCTGTCAGCAAAAAAACTTCATGTTGTAAGAAAGGTTTGAGATAGAGATATCTCCGAAGAGAGAGACAGTGATGGATTCAGAAGATCAATACATCTTCTGCGGTCTGTTTTGATTGATCCCGTGAGATATCTTTGACGTTTACAGTTCTTGTTGTACAAGACTTTTTATATAAACCATGATCTTCTGCGGCGAGATAACATATTAGGTAAGGGATATCGGTATGTGGGAATGGATATCGATTTATGCTACTCGGCTAGGTTATCGCACTTTCCAGGCGTAGAAGACGACCTCACAAGCTCTTTTGACATGTAGAGATATTTAAATCACAGAGAACTCACTTCGGTATTCGCAAGAAATATAAAAAATATGGATTTTATAACCACACTATCATCCTTTGGATCTCTATACATAAAGCAGTTGTATACCCAATTCTGTGGCGTGCAGTTTTTGTATATCATGAGCACATGCACTTTAAATGTTAGAATAACAATATTTTCATCTAAGAAGGTTGGATCTCTAACCATCATTTTTCATATGATTTTATCAACGAACACCATATTAGTTTTTCCGACTTAAATACCTTCTTAGGATGAAATCACCTCAAATAAGTTTATAAAAATAGTTTAATGATATATTTGTACAAATGCACTTAATAGGCCATTAGTTTAACCATATATAATTTTTCTTAACTTATCACATTTTTAGAAAAAAATTAAATAAGAAAAAGTTTATATAAAAAACCATCACTCATATTTTTGAGTACCCTACCATTACTTGAGGGTAAACTCAGTATGACACTAGAATTGCAGCACCTTTCACCAATATTTTTTTGATTTAAAAATTTTTTTGTTCCAATAACCATAAATATAAAAAAAAAATACTTAAATTTTTTTAGCATATGGCGCCCAAGTGGGGGTCTTGGTTTTACATGCCACCGCCAACGAGATAGAGCCAGAAAAATTCACGACTGCAATTAAAAGGATTCGATAATGGTAAAGGAAAAGCACCTGCCAACACTAAGGTACATTCTTCAGGGTTCTTTGAAAGATCTGTCTAAATGGGCAAGAGACAGTGGTATTGGAGTTAAACCGAATAAAAATAAACTTATTTTGTTTACTAGGAAAAAAAGTTTCCTGCTTTTGATACTATATGTCTGTTCTTTAACATAACTACAATCTACTCATTTTTACGATGGAGCCAAGTATCCTGGAGTATTTATAGAAGGGAAGTTGTATTTTATGCGTAATATTGAGGATTGGGTGAGAAAAGCAATGATTGTTTTATATATTTGTAAAAGGGCCATTGGAAAACGATGAGGCTTAAGCCCTAAAGCCGTTCACTGGATTTATAGAGCAGTAGTGTCTTTATCACGAATGTGCATAGAATGGCGTCAATGTGCACTAGAAATCCTTCTTCACCCAATACCATTGGACAGTATGCGGCTACTTTGGTAGTTCGACTTAAAAGCACACTGCAATGGAATAGATCTTGAAGATGATAATAATACCTCAAAATGTGGACTGTGCTTTTTCTATGAGCCTTTTTGAGCGCCACTTTACCACTATGATATACCATCCAGGGAGTCTTGGACGAGAGGCATTCCGGGTCGTGGAGCCTCCATACATTTTTACACAGTTGGATCGAAGTTTCACTAACAAGTGGGCTTCGGAATCAATTCGGAAGAGATTGGGTTGAGTCTGGGTCGAAGACTGTCAGATTATAGCTGGAAATAAAAAAAGTGGCTGACTGGTTGAGTTGCAATGTTTTGTCTACAACAGCAGTCGTCTTCTATTCTGTCTGTCAAGCCGCGGTGTCAATGTTTCCGAAAACAAGATCTGCCTTTAATTGTCGCACATCTTTAAATGTGATAGCCAAGCAGTTTAACATACGAATCATATGGGTCTACTATGATACCACTTTACAACTATAATACTATCCAGGGAATCTCGGACAAGAGGCATTTCGGGTCGTGTAGCCTCCAACAATTTTACACAGTTGGATCGAAGCTTCACTAACAAGTGAGCTTCGAAATCAATTCGGAAGAGCTTGGGTTGAGCCTGGGTCGAAGATTGTCAGATCATTGCTGGTTGTGTTGCAATGTCTTGTCTACAACCGCATTCGACTTCTATTCTGTCAGTCAAGCCGCGTTCATGTTTTGGAAGCAATGTTTCTGAAAACAAGATCTGCCTTTAACTGTTTCTGAAAACAAGATCTGCGTTTAACTGGCACACATCTTTAACATACGAATCATATGGGTCTACTATGATACCACTTTACCACTATGATACCATCCAGGGAATCTTGGATGAGAGGCATTTTGGGTCGTGGATCATCCATAGATTTTTACATAGTTGGATCGAAGCTTCACGATCAAGTGGGCTTCGAAATCAATTCGGAAGAGCTTGTGTTGAGCCTTGGTCGAAGATTGTCAGATCATTGCGGAAAATAAAGGAAGTGGCTGACTAGTTGAGTTGCTATGTCTTGTCTACAACTGCAGTCAACCTCTATTATGGAACTGTGACAAGTCCCTGGAGTCAATGTTTCTTAACTGCTGCACGTCGTTAAATGAGATGGCAGTTTGTTTGACGACTTATGTTGGTTTCAGGACACGGAGACGTTTCAGGGAATTGCTAAGCCGATGAGTTTGTAGGACTGGGAACTACGTTACAGGTTCCAACGGAATTAGAATGTGTTATTATGCCTCGTGAAACTTGCAAGCCAAATCTTCGACTTTGTTCCGCGACAGAGACTAATCAAAGATGGGTACATGGCTGGACGTGTGAGACTGCACTACAGATTTGGCCATCTCTTAATCAGAAGCGCACAAGTGTGCTGATATTGCTACCTAGAGGAGAGATTTAGACAGTGGTTGCTGTAATTTACGGCCATTGCCTTATTGGAAAGCACACAGAGTGGTTAAGTGTGCCGTCAAATGACTTTTGCCTAAGTCGCATAGATAAGAAGGAGTTGGAAACCATCGAACACTTCATCTGCCATTGAACGACACTTTCTAGTGAGCTAATTTGGTAGATGTCAACAGTTCAATATCTTATGAGTTTAATAAGGAGCTCATATTGGTTTAACGGCAGGGGCAAGTGGTGGATCTCCATTACCGTCCGTCCGTATCACAGAGGACCTCAGGGTCTATGTGCACGATCTGCACGATATTTCTGATTTGTCAAAATTAAATATCTTAGGAGTTTCATAAGGAGTTCAAATTGGTTTAACGACAGAGATTAGCAGGGAAAACCCATTACCGACCTGTGTCTATTACAACCTCTCTTATCAATTGCAGGATAATATAATAGGTTCTGAAACCGACTGTTTGGAACGAAAAGTGTTGCTGTGTTCCACACCATTATAATAGAGTTTCATTTATTCGACTTTACCAAGTCTCTTTAACACTCTTACTACATTTCTTTTCAAAATCACACCAAAACACCAGCTGCACGAATCAACCTCAAACTTTTTTAAAATGTAACAGACAACAACAGCAACATCTAACTAGGAGTAACAATAACTACGGGTAACACTGCAACAATACAGAATAAAATCAAACTAACTAACTAATGCTTACAATTAACTTCATCATAACTTGGTAAATTATTTCATTTCAATTCATATTGATAAGATCGCAAATCACGTTCAGCAAAACTAAAAACTCCCCAGACAATTTTTTTTTTTTTTGCTATTGCACTCCAACTACTCCACATAGACGTAGTGCTGTTTTATATAGAAAGTCTTTGTGGCACATGGGAAGTGGCAGTTGTGGTGGTTGGTGATGGCGATGGTTGAGTTTTATTTTTTTTTTTGGTAGTTGTCTAATGTTATAGAAAATTAAGTCAAATCGTTTCCCTAAACTGAAATGATAAAGAAAGAAAGAAAAAAAGGAGTAGATTTAATATGTTTGTTGCACCAGCAGGAGTTGAGGAGTTGTTTGGCTTTATGGAACTTCTCTGATACAATGCATATGCAGCTGCAATCTTGGCCACTACTGTAAGAAAAATTTTTGCAAAAAAAAAAAACATTAATCGGAAAAACATAATGTTGCTTGCTGTTAGTTGTTTTTTTTTTTTTTGTAACAACCAACACGATTTGTTGTGTATTGTTGACTCCACCAACTACACTGGAGACTGTAACACTCACTTTACAATGTACTTTTTTACAATAGTTTTGTTAAACTTCCCAGCCTTATTTCTTCCTTTCTTCTTAGCAGTTGTAAGATTTGCTGATGTTTGTGTTTCTTGTTGTGTTTTCTGTTGAATTGTTAAGACATGTATATTGTTGTCTGTGCTAATCAGTTGCCAACTATCTCATCTTCTTTAGTGGAGTGGACAGACTACCAGACTAGAGTGTAACAGTGAAGCAAACTGCTAAAAAGCTAAACTAACCAACAGTCAACCAATGAAACCACTAACTGCCAAAATCCAACAACTCTACACTTATTTCGATTTTTTTTTTAACAACAAAACAATTGTTGCATGGAATATAACTAACAACTACTCCTTTTTTTCCTACAATATGTTGTATTGATATTCACTATACGGTTAACTATTAATGGAATGTAACCAACTGAACTGCATGAATCTCAATTAATTTCAGGTTGTTGGGATATACAAAGCCACTGCTGAAGCGTCCATCTGGGAGATGGCTGATAGCGGACACCAGGTGATACCAGTCTAAGGGTATGTAACAATACTGTATACATTCTAGGAATAGAACTAACAAAAAACTTAGAATATACTTGAAAACCCTAAAAAAGGTATTATATGTACGATCCTAAGAAGTGTTTCTTTTTTTGGTAGGAAGACGCGGCAATTCCTTTTAGCATCTGTGTCCCTGTGACCTGGGACTCAAATGAATCGAGTGTCAAACTGATTGACTATCTCATTTAAAGATATGTAGCAGTTAAGGACTGATATCGCAGTGCCCGTACATAGCCCTGACGGACATTACCCCCATAACGGAAATTAGAATTGTGACCGAACAGATCGCGGTCATAACCTCCATATTTGTAGATTATGACCACTTTCAAAACATGGGAATTATGTCCGTTTTCTATGGAGAGTATGACCGAAATAGGATTGGTCATAATCCCCATTAATATTGGGATTACGCATAGAAAATTAAACGCATATAGGTCAGCTACCCAAAAGAGCTTTATTTTGCGGAAAGGGTGGGTTAAATGCATGTCGTTTGTATACGTAAGATAGCCAATGAAAAACGTTGTAAGAAATAATACGTTTTAGAGGAATTTGATTTGACACAATTATTAAAAAAGTCAAATTCACAGGTACACAGAATCGTTTTTTGGTCTTTGTCTAGAAGTTTTCTCTTCCGTGTAAAGGGACCTTTAAGCGGTTTTTATACCCATAATTACTGGAAATTATGTCAATTTTTTTATCGTCATGGCACCTGATATCGTATTCAGGGATTTAAACTCTTCTTGACAGTCAAAATTGTTACACTAAAAATAATTCTCTGTCCAATCAGCAGAAAAATCTGCTGAAAATACACCAATTTTGAGCCATATGAGAAATCTGCTGATTTTAGCAGACACGGTTTGCTAAATAAGAGGTGAATAAATATAACAAGAAAAAAAAAAAAAAAACATACGCCGCCAGCCAGCATCGAAATCGCCACCTTCCGATTTGAAAGTACACTTCTTAACCACTACGCTACGGAAGCTTATACTTTTATCTGGCGTTTTAGTTATTAAACATTTGTGTTGTTCGACAGCAGAAAAATCTGCTGATTTTAGCAGAAAAATCTGCTGATTTTAGCAGAACAATATGCTGATTTGAGCAGAATAATCTGCTGATTTCAGCAGAACAATCTGCTGATTTCTGCAGAGCAATCTGCTGATTTCAGCAGAACAATCTGTTCTGCTTTTTTTTATATAAAATTTTTTTTTTGAAAAAATAATAAAATGCAGCAAACAAAATCAGTAAAAACATAGTAAAATGTCTGTTATTTTCTTAAACTGAATGACAGAGATTTTAGTAAAAATATCCTTCTCAGCAGAACAATCTGCTAAAAGATTGCTAATTCAAATTGAAAGTCGTTTTACAGATTTTTTGACAGAGTTTTTCTTTTGAGTGTATTGGCTACTTTGGTAGACAAGACATTGCATGGAGGAAACAGATTTGTTTTAACAACCGAAATTGTTGCCAATCAAGTTCCTTAGTTGCAACAACCGAAATTTTTGGTTTTGATTGTTTTGATTTCTTGCCTCAGCTGAGTTTGATTGTCACAACGAATTTTTTATCTCTGGGAGCGTCCCAACCAGGCAGATTTCCATTTATCGCCAGCTCTGGATGATAAGCAGTGCTTGCGGTTTAACCCAAACTACCCTTTATAGAGTTCGAATCAAACTCGATCAGCTTTGATCCATCTGACAGGTAAACATAGTTTGAGGCATAACCCAAGCTACCCTTAATAGAGTATAAATATGGCGTCATATAAAATTTTATAACGTTTGATCTGTCCTCGAATACAATTAAATATAATTTTATCCCAAAAATGGTGGATAGAATTGCATTAAATTGGATTTATTAATATCTGATTTTATTCATTTGTATATAGTTTGATACAATTTTGTCCGAAATTTGTTTCTATCCAATGGCATACAATTTTATGTGATTGGATATATTGGATTGGATATCACACTAAAATATTTTTGGGCGAAAAGTTTTGTTTCAGAAATAGGATAATCGGGAATAATAGTGAAAAAAATGTTTTTATACTTCTGCAAAAACAATTGAAATCAATTATGTTTGAACACAATTATCCCATCAGACCCGAAGTCTAAACGTGAGGATATGAATTCAATACAGGGTATAATGATATCGGCCGTTGTTGTGTTTTGGTTGTAAGTGAATGCTGATGTTTAACGTCAGCACACATAGACTCTGAGGTCCGTTGTGACACCAAGGGGCTGTAATAGCCCAGTTGGAAAATGTATCACTGAAGAAATTTAACCTTCAGGTTCTAACAAATCATTGGTAATCCTTGATGACATGCCCTAACATTGTCAACAATGAATGTTTGTTTTAAGAGCGTGGACAATTCCTCTAAGACATCGATAAGTAAATAATTTCAGGATAGCAGTATATTAAATTAAAATTTTTTAATCTGGGCAACTCTTCAATTTCCAAGAAGAATATGGCAATATTATCGATTTAAAATAAAATCGAAATCTTACAAGTAGTATAAAAGTAATAAATAAATAAACAATTTTAAAAATAAAGTTTGGAACAAGTAGTTGTTGTAGGAGTTGGATTAATAAACTGGAGGTTCCAGTTTTAAATTAAGTTGGGACTAGAAAAGGCAAACAAATTTTTCTTAATATGAGAAAGATAATTTATAAAGAAAAATGGATGAAAGTAAAAAGTAAAGGAAATACGTTTTTTTTTTTTTAATTTCGTGTGACCTATATCAGAAATGTCCCCAGAAAGTCAGCATGCCCTGACTACTGCTGACATTGAGTGAGGACAATTTGAAAATTAATATGAAACTGTCCTCAGCTCAGTAGATAGAGATACCTTGTGGATGTCAGCAGTGACTCTGACATGTCACCGCACCGTCACTGATTATGGCTCGAGGACGTTGCAAACTGGGAGGTTCTTCTATTATTCCCTGCCGTTAAATCAATTTGAGCTTCTTATGAAACTCGTAATATAATGAACCTTGACATCTGACAAATCAGAAAGACCATGTAGCTCCCTAGATCGCAGGGAATCAAGTCTCTGACCAGAAAGTGACAGGTAATGGCAGATGAACTGTTCGATAGTTTCCAACTCCTCCTAATCAATGCAACTCCGGCAAAAGTCATGTTATATATGAAGTTATAGTCTGATAAAAAGTTTGAAAACTTAACACATGTAGATATTAAACTCTTCGGACTCCTCGATAGTAGAAATTATAGTTTTTAAACCTCTACTATTAGACTTTCCTCGCCTAAGGGTATGATGAAATCTGCCAGAACTTGTGTTCTCTGTAAACATGCCCATAAAATCATAGACTCACTATTCCCTCCCTTCAGTTAATGTTAAAAATTTTCATTGTGATTCCCAAACGAAAGCAAACCTGAATCTTCAAAAGATTAGAGCCTTCCGAAACAAACGAATACTTTCATACAATTTTTTTTTTTTAAATTTCAAATAGTTGGTTCCACTTTCCTTTAACTGATTGTTGTTCTCTATTTTGCTTGTTGTTGTTTATATTTTCATTGGCAGCATACAACATACAACAGACAACAACCTTTAACCACTGCTGTCAGATTTAACGAACAACATTTAGGAACCCAACCAACAACAGCAAACATGAATAAAAAAAAATCAACAGAAAAATCTTTTCTTTATAAATCTCCTACATTTGGAGCATTGTTAAGTTTGTAAACTCTGGACGTATGCTGAATGGGATTTAACAACATTTTACAATACTTTCGTACTTCCATATTGCTGCAACTTGTTTAATTTCAACAATCATGTCTTCAGTTTGGCTTTTGTAGGAAAAAAATATTTTTCAACAACAAAATTCCCAGAAAATTTTTATACATTTACTCGTATGTTGGTTGTTGGTTGGTTGATTTGATCTTTTGAACTCTTCATTTGGTGTCATTTAATGTAGATATGATGATGAGAGCTAACATAAAAGTTGGCTTCCTGATGATGTTGCAACGTCATTCTTTATTGAAAATATATTTCAATGTGATGTTCAAAGTTTATGGATCAACAAAGAGGTGATACTTAAATTTAATAAGGAAGGAGGTTAATGGTTTTAAAAGTTATTATATTATTTTGGTAGAAATTTATAATGAACACCTGGAGGAGAAAGAAAACACAAAAGTTAAGAAACTCTAGAAATCGCAGGACTACAGATAAGCGATCACTTTAATTTTACCCTCGCTTTTGTGGCAGCAGAGAAACATACACAGAAACTGACTTTCTATACCCTTCACATACAATTATTCTTTGTCATTCCGTTTGACGCCCTATGTTCACTTTGAACTTTTATTTAAGTATTAATTAAAAATCGATATGTATCTCTATTTCTATTAATATTTAATTAAATAAAGGACATATATATGGGGGTTTTCGTGTCAACTGACACAACTTTTGAAACCGATGTCTTCCGATCGGGACGAAATTTGCACCAAGGTTAGTCCTATTGGATAGTAGTTCAGACACAATTTTTTTCTCTCTGAGTTAGAGGGGGTCGAAATTTGACATTTTGGCCAAAGAGGTGTTGATTCTCATCCATGTAACTTCTTACCTATTGTTTTTAGCAAAATGTGTCCCAAAGAGTTTAGATAGCTATTTCTTCAGTCTTTCGAAAAAAAATATAAAAAAAATAAAAAAAAAATTTTTGATTTTTTTTCTTAAAAATCTAAAACTTTTTTGACTTTTTCCTCAAATTGGGCCCTTTTTTTTTTTTTTTTTTTTGATTCAAAAGAAAGCTTAGGTGATTTCCTTTAAGAGCTGTGGGGTTGCTTAGTGGGATGCGAGTGGGATATCTATGAAAAAACTTTAACTTTGGAACACAAAAAACGGTTCTTCAATTTGCACTATTAGGCGTGGGATAGCTAACCAGTTTTCGATTTCGATCCGCGATACCCTCTAATTTTTTTAGGTTCGAAAAAGAAAGCACGAGCCAAAAAATTGGGGCGGTGGGGAGGGGCCATATGGTCCCTCTTTGGGGTCAAAGTTGGGCGTACAGAGGTAAAAATCCTCAAAAAGCCCCAAAACTCCCCTAGAAACGCCCCTGGAGGGGTGCAATGTGAGACCGACCTCCAATAATTTTCTGCCCCCAACATTTTTCTTGAACATACCTTACCCCTATTTCCACTTCCTAAGGGGGCTCCCATACAAAACATTTTTAAAAAATTTGATCCTACCATTCTAACTTACCCTAAAGTGCCCCTAGTGGGGCCAAATGTATGACCGACCTCCATTATTTTATTAATTCCAACATTTTTTGCAAACATACCTACAATGTATCTTTAACCCTTAAGGTGGTCCCCATACATTTCTTTTATTTTTTATAAATTTGTTTTATTAAACCAGCTCCTACCGCCCCTATCGTGCCTCCTAGAGAGGCAAAAATTACGACCAACCCCCATTATTTTTTAGTTACCAACATTTTGTCCGAACATCATAACACCCTATCTCCACTCCCTAAGAGGCTCCCATACATTATAAAAACATGTATTTTTAAAAACTAATAAAAAATACATACATACATTTTACATCTCTAGGGGCACCCTATGGACAGTTAGAGCGGTAGGAGCAAATTTTATAAAAATGTAATTTTGTATGGGAGCCCCCTTAGGAAGTGGAAATAGGGGTAAGGTATGTTTAAGAAAATTGTTGGGGGCAGAAAATTATTGGAGGTCGGTCTCACATTTCACCCCTCCAGGGGCGTTTCTAGGGGAGTTTTGGGGCTTTTTGAGGATTTTTACCTCTATAAGCCCAACTTTGACCCCAATGAGGGGCCATATGGCCCCTCCCCACCGCCGCCATTTTTTGGCTCGTGCTTTCTTTTTCGAACCTAAAAAAATTAGAGGGTATCGCGGATCGAAATCGAAAACTGGTTAGCTATCCCACGCCTAATAGTGCAAATTGAAGAACCGTTTTTTGTGTTCCAAAGTTAAAAAAAAAATTTTTCATAGATATCCCACTCGTATCCCACTAAGCGACCCCACAGCTCTTAAAGGAAATCACCTAAGCTTTCTCTTGAATAAAAAAAAAAAAAAAAAAAGGGCCCAATTTGAGAAAAAAGTCAAAAAAGTTTTGGATTTTTAAGAAAAAAAATCAAAAATTTTTTTTTAATTTTTTTTATATTTTTTTTCCGAAAGACTGAAGAAATAGCTATCTAAACTCTCTGGGACACATTTTGCTAAAAACAATAGGTAAGAAGTTACATGGATGAGAATCAACACCTCTTTCGCCAAAATGTCAAATTTCGACCCCCTCTAACTCAGAGAGTTCTTGACCGATCTCGTTGAAAAATTGTGTCTGAACTACTATCCAATAGGACTAACCTTGGTGCAAATTTCATCCCGATCGGAAGACATCGGTTTCAAAAGTTGTGTCAGTTGACACGAAAACCCCCATATATATATATTCCGTTTGTAACACCTCAAAATATCGGTCTAGTATCCCATAACACATTTTTCCTAATAAAAAAGTCTCATATTTTGAGAATTTATTTGAGATTCAGAGATTTTCCTCGAATTTTCCTCTAGAAAAAGGCTTCGATTCTGCGAAACTCTTCCTACATAAAAAGTTTTAGATTCTGATTTTTTTTTCCTATATTAAAGGTCTCAGATTCTAAGACATTCTTCATTAATCTATGAGAAAATGTCATAGATTCTATAGCTTTACCATTATTATGTTAAGAAAATTGTAGAAATGCCTCTTGTTCCTATGGAAAACCTTAGAAAACCCATGGAAAGCCTTATACAGAAAAAATTTGGCATTCCGAAGCTCTACCCACAGTAAAACACAAGTTTCCCCAGATTTCTTTCTTACAAGGGAGGTACTCCAACCGTTATAATTTCAAATGGAAATTTTCAATTTCATTTGAAAATTTTCACAATTTTGATTGTACTTTTCCCAATTTCATATGTAGATTTCTCAATTTCAAGTCATATGAAATTTTCTCAATTTCATTTGAAATTTTTTCAATTGCATTAAAATTTTCTCAATTTCATATAAAATTTTCTCAATTGCAAATGAAATTTTCTCAATTTTAAATAGAAAGTCTCAATTTAAAATGAAGTTTTCTAAATTTCAAATGAAAAATCGAAATTTCATTTGAAATTTTCTCAATTTCAAATGGAAAGCTCCATTTTCAATTGAAATATTCTCAATTTTAAATAGAATTTTTCAATTTCATATGGAATTTTATCAATTTCAATTGGAAATTTTCAATTTCATATGTAATTTTCTCAATTTCAAAGAGAAGTTCTCAATTTTATTTGGAATTTTCTCAATTTCAATTAAAAATGGTGTAGTACACTCAAAAAATTATGTCATTAACTGTTTGTAGTTTATTTAAAAAGTATTACGTTTTGTCGTTTTTAAAAGAAAAAAACATTTGTTCAATGTTCAGTTTTTTTAAATGAATATTTCTGTTCTTTGTTTCAAAAATAACATAAAAAATAAAGACTTTCATTAGCATTCAATTTTTAAAGTCATTTATTTTTGTTCTGTAAGTAAAAATAAGTGATTCTTCTTTAATTTTTAATGATTTGTGGACATTATTGTTTTTTAAATTGTTGTGTTTTTTTAAGAGAAGTCATTAGTTTTTACCTACTTGTGTTGGTTATTTTTTTGTAGACAAAAAATTCAAAAAATTATTTATAGAAATATAAAAACATGTTTGTATCAAGTGACTTTGGCACGATTGGTAGAGTGTCTGGCCAGAATGTAGTTGATTGCGGGATCGATTCCCCAAAAATTTTATTAAAAATTTTTTAAAATAAAATAAAATACCTACGAAATCATTAATTTTTAATGTTTTCGTAGGTATTTTTTTTTTTTTTGAATTTGTTGGTAAAAACAAAGACTCTCAATGATAAAGATATCTGAAGTCACTCAACTTCTGTTAAACCCTCTTTGGCTAACTATGCTATTACAGAGGACGAATGAACAAACAAAAATAAAAATGAAAAATCCGTGCTATTAGAAATGTTCTATAATACATACAAACATATCATGAAAATCGGGGAACTTTTTTTTTTTTGATTTTTGTCGTGCTAGATTGGATTTCGTCAAGGGTTTTTCGTGAATTTCCTAGATAAAAAACACGCCCACTTTCGAAGGGTAGTTCTGAGGATGCTGACACTTAGCATATATATTTGTCGTTCCCCTGGCCTGGTTTGTTTTGAATTTCAGCCAAATCGGTCTAGTGATTCAAAAGTTATTAGCAAAACCGTGAATTTCAGATTAATTTCACCTTAAATTCACGTGTTGAAATCCCGTTAAACATGTTTTAAAAACATTGGTAAGTCACAAAAATATTTTGCAACGTATTTTTGTCACTGAAAGAAAAAAAAATACACTCGAAAAAAGTTTTACACTCAAAAAAAATTTAGTAAATTATATTTTTTTTTTTTCAAAAATTATTAAAAAAGTTTGTTTTACACAAAATAAAATATTTCTAATCAAAAATGTTATTTTTTTCACGTTAGAAAATTTACTATCACTTAAAAAGGACATTGTGGAGGGTATTCATAGATTCGGCCAAGTCGAATTTAACTTTCCTACTTGGTAGTGTTATTATTTGTTGATATTCTGTAGGCAAGTGGCTAGAGGCTAAGCCCAACGAACAAGAGGTCCGTCGTTCAAATCTTGGTGGATACAAAAAAAAAATGTAAGTTTTTAAAAATAGAAAATAACAAATATTGTAAATAAATAAAAATAAATTTAATAAAAGCAAATAACAAAAAAAATATATTTTTTTTATTTTTTTTTTCTTATTTTTCAATTTTCAAATAAAAAAATGTTTATGATGACACCGCTTCATTATATCGATGACAAGTTACATTGGACAAAAAATGATGTAACATTTCATCATATTGATGTAACTTTTCATCAATATGAAGAAGCTTTTTCTCTGAGTGTACATTGTTGTCTTCTCAAACTGTGAGTTTTAAGATATTAATACGAATTTTTGACACAATATAAAGCATGATATAACAAATTATTCTGCATCATTAACTCAAAAATCACGTTTTTTGAGTTGTGACGTTATACAAGTAAATGAGCGATATGTATGTATCCCGTTTTCACCAGTCACATGATAGGTGATTTTTGATCGAGAGACACACTTTTCCTGCAGAGATATCATGGGGCATTATGTTGTAAATCCAATATGGCGCATATTTTTTAATTGACCAGATTTACTAAAAAACTTTTAAAGTGTTAAAGAGTCCTATAAAAGTCTCCACTTTAAATATTATACCAAACATTTTCTTATCTCTTATGATAGAGATGAATTTCACACCATATTCTACTGCGCAGCAATGGCTGCCACAAAATATATACGATATGTGGTGGCACCTCCCTTTCTTGTCTTTCATCTACGTAGTCATGTATGTAAAATGTATACCAAAATCGATTTTCCCAAAAGTATATGGTTTCATTTTTTTGTTTTATAAAACTCCCGACCCCTACCATTATAAAACTCTACCGTTACACACTATTACAATGAAATCTAAACTCCCTCGCATACATAGAAACTTTTTTATGGCTTCCTTTATATCCGTTTTAATTTTTGCAGCAAGTTCCGGTATTTTGTGTGTATTTTCTAAATAAATCATGCACGTGCATATTCTATGACGACTACTACGGTTTTGTAACGGTGGTTGTATTTGGAAGGATTTTTTGTTGTATTTTCTAAAGGATAAAGGAACAACTTTTTTAAACACGTGACCGGAATCAACTTAATGCACGTACAAACAGCAAAATATTAAGATCTTTAGATATTTTTCATTACAAAGGATTTCAATGAAACTTTACAAAGGAAACACTTTTTATTTTGTTTTTAACACAAAAAGCACAATTTTGCAATTTAAAAGATATTTTGACATGATGCTGGGAATTAATGGAATTTTATTTGTAAATTTTGTTCTGCAACTTTTATTGTGGCTGAAGTTATTGTTACAGTATTGTAAAACATTTTATAAAACATAAACAGTACTTTATTTTTATGGCTTTTGTAGTCAGAGATTTAAAAGGATTTTTTGCAAAATACTGCAATCAAAACAGGTAAAAGGTTAAATTAGCGCGTCCTAATTCGGATTTTCAAAATGCAACCCCGGTTTTTGTAAATGCACCCGCCGGTTTTTGAAAATGTCCCTCCCCAACAAGTGATGCGCAATTAGGACCCTTTTACCTTTAACCAGTTTTTTACCGTGTATCTCCCTTTTAAAGGGGTCATTTTGGTCCTTTTTTTCAAATAACCTTGTAAAACACCACTGAAACGTACGTTTAAAGGGTTAACATGTTCACATTTCAAACATTTTCTGCGTCAAATTTTACTAGGGGTTGTTCAAAAAGTGCAGAATGTTAAAAAAAAGTTAAATTGCAAAGTATCTTGGTGAAACATAATTTCACAAAATATGACAATTTTAATTTTTAATTTTTAAACATTTTGCTTATATCGCACGCACTTTTGGTCTTTGATAACTCCCAGTGAAATTTGATGCAGAAAATGTTTGTAGAACATTTTAACCCTTCAAACGCGAGTCTTAGCGGCACAGACCATAGAGACATGCAACACGTATGCTTATTTTGGTTCTTTCAATATGGACCATGCGCGGGTGCATTAAGGGTGAAGGGGGAAATTTCCAACCACAAACCCCGGAAAAAATTTATAAAAAGTGGGGAAAAAGAAGAAAGAATAAAATTGTCTGTTAATCTGGAAGTTCTTATTATGATGAGAAATTTTCTATGGAAAAAATTGTTGTAAACGTGACAATTTTGGTATAAAAAAATAACTTTTCCTTTAGGAAAAATGTATCAGAATCGGACACTTTGCATAAAATGCCTCATAAGCAGAGACATTTTCTATAGGAAAAACTTTTTCTATACAAAAAATTTCTAACAATCTGAGACTTTTTCTATAGGAAAAATGTGTCAGAATCTGATCCTTTTTCTATGGAAAAAATGTCTCAGAATCTGAGACTTTTTTATAGAAAAAATTTTCAGAATCTGAAACTTTTGTATATTAAACAGAATCTTAAAATTTTTCTATATAAGAAAAAGATCTCAGAAGATTTTTTTATGGGAAAAACGTTTCAAAATCTGAGTCTTTCTGATGGAAAGGGTCTCACAGTGGCAGACTTCTTCTATCGGAAAAAAGCTTCAGAGTCTAAGAATTTTTCTATAGTAAAAAGGTCTCAGGTTGTAAGTGGCACACGTAGACTCTGAGGTCCATTGTGATAACACGGGACGGTAATAGGTTTCCCTACTAGTCCCTGTCGTTAAACCAGTTTGAGCTTCTTATGAAACTCCTTAGATATTGAATTTTGACATCCGACAAATCAGAAAGATCGTACAGCTCCCTAGATCCCAGTGAAGCAAGTATCTGACCAGAAAGTGCCGGGCAATGGCAAATAAAGTGTTCGATAGTTTCCAACTCCTCTTAATCCTACACTCAAAATAATTCTACAGTAAAAGGTTTAGTAAGTGATATTGTACCATCATCTACTAATTCGTTACTAATTTTAGTATCTTCAAAGTACTAACATTAGTAATTTTTACTGGATTTGACTAATATTAGTTAAAAATTTTAGTATTGGTTACCAATTTCTGCACTAGGTCCTTTTGGACTAAAATTAGTTAAATTTTTAGTATTGAATACCCACTTTTTTTTTGGGTGTAGCAACTCCGGCAAAAGTCATTCGACGGCACATTTAACCGCTCTGCGTGCTTCCCTATAAGACAGTGTCCGGTAATTATAGAAACCACCGTCGAAATCTCTCCTGGTGGAAGCGATATCAGCTCACTTGTGCGCCCCTGATTAAGAGATGGCCAAATCAGTCGTGTTGTCTCACACGTCCATCCATTTGCCCATCTTTGATTAGTCTCCGTTACAGAACAAAGCCGTAGGTTTTGCTTGCAAGTTTCTAGAGGCATACCAACACATTCCAATTCTGTTGGAACCTGAAAGGTAGTTCCTAGTCTTGCAAGCTCATCGGCTTTGCAATTCCCTGGAATGTCTCTGTGCCCTGGGACCCATATGAGTCGTATCTTAAACTACTTGGCCATCTCATTTAAAGACGTGCGGCAGTTAAGGGCAGATCTTGTTTTCAGAAACATTGAATCCAGGCACTTGACCGCGGCTTGACTGTCAGTATAGATGTTGACTGCGGTTGTAGACAAGACATTGCAGCTCAACCAGTCAGCCACTTCCTTTATTGCCAGCATCTCTGCCTGGTAAACACTGTAATGATCTGGCAATCTTCGAGCCAGGCTCAATCCAAGCTCTTCCGAATAGACTCAAAAGCCCACTTGTTCGTGCAGCCTCGATCCATCTGTGTAAAAATGTATGGTGGCTCCACTACCCGGAATGTCTCCTATCCAGAAAGGTCTTAGAATCTCAGATTTTTTTATTGAAAAAAAATCTCAACGTCAAAAATTTTTCTACTTATATACGAAAGAAATCTAAGAATCTTAAAAATGTTTTAGAGTAGAGATGGGCGCGTAAGTGATTTTTGACTCACACGCTCACGATAAGAATTTTTAAATCACGCACACTCACTCACGAGCATATTTTTTCTACTCACACTCACTCACAGTCACGTGAGTAAATTTAATACAACTCACACTCACGTGCATTCGCGCAAGCTTCACTCACACTCAGGTTATCTCACGCCCACGAAACTCTTACAAAAAAAAATTCAAAAACTAAAATTTCAAAAATCTTTCCAAATTTTCAGCAAAATTAAAACTTTTTAATTATTATAATAATAGTTAATTATAATTAACTAATTAAGTTAAGCCAAATTTTACAATTTTTATACCCTACACTACTCTGTGGTACAGGGTATAATGAGTTTGTGCTGATGTTTGTAACTACCCGAAATATTGGTCCGAGACCTACCTTCAAGCATACCGATCGACTCAGAATTACTTTTTGAGTCGATTTAGCTATGTCCGTCCGTCCGTCTGCCCGTCCGTCTGGATATCTATCGGTTTAAGCATATTTGATTTGAAATTTGAAACTTAAGCATGTTTTGGCCCAAGGACGAAGCCTATTGAAATTGGAATAAATCGGTCCATGTTAAGACCTAGCCCCCATACAAGCGACTCCTTTGGACTATAATTAAATGACTCTAATAACTGTATTTTAATAGATATCGCTTTGAAATTTAACAGGTAACCAAATTTTGGATTTACGAATCATGATTCACATAATTCCCTCGAAAATCATAAAAATGGAATTATTTGATAACAATTTTTTTTTTAGGTGTTAAACGTATACTTTAGTAACCTAATCAAATCGGAATATAATTGGACCATTTTTGGACATAGTCCCCCATATGAAAATTTCGGCCGATTTTCAGTTAAATCGGTCTCTTGGCAAAAAAAATAAACCAATTCCACTAAAATTTGATCTGTGTGTGTTTTCTGTGGAAAAATGTTTTTATAATCCAAAAATTTTTCTACACCATTTACAGATGTAATTCGAAAAAGATCAATTGTAATTCGAAGATTCTATTTGTAATTCGAAGATTCCATTTGTAATTCGAAGATTCCATTTGTAATTCGAAGATTCCATTTGTAATTCAAATACTCCAATTGTAATTCGAAGATTCCATTTGTAATTCGAAGATTCCAATTGTAATTCGTAAAAGATCAATTGTAATTCGTAAAAGATCAATTGAAATTCGTAAAAGATCAATTGTAATTCGTAAAAGATCAATTGTAATTCGAAAAAGATCAATTGTAATTCGTAAAAGATCAATTGTAATTCGAAAAAGATCAATTGTAATTCGTAAAAGATCAATTGTAATTCGTAAAAGATCAATTGCAATTCGAAGATTCCATTTGTAATTCGTAAAAGATCAATTGTAATTCGTAAAAGATCAATTGTAATTCGTAAAAGATCAATTGTAATTCGTAAAAGATCAATTGTAATTCGAAAAAGATCAATTGTAATTCGTAAAAGATCAATTGTAATTCGAAAAGATCAATTGTAATTCGTAAAAGATCAATTGTAATTCGAAAAAGATCAATTGTAATTCGTAAAAGATCAATTGTATTTCGAAGATTCCAATTGTAATTCGTAAATTATCAATGTAAATTCAGTTGATGTTTTTCGAATTACAATTGGAATCTTCGAATTACAATTGATCTTTTACGAATTACAATTGATCTTTTACGAATTACAATTGACCTTTTACGAATTACAATTGATCTTTTACGAATTACAATTGATCTTTTTCGAATTACAATTGATCTTTTACGAATTACAATTGATCTTTTTCGAATTACAATTGATCTTTTACGAATTACAATTGATCTTTTACGAATAACAATTGATCTTTTACGAATTACAATTGATCTTTTTCGAATTACAATTGATCTTTTTCGAATTTCAATTGATCTTTTACGAATTACAATTGATCTTTTACGAATTACAAATGGAATCTTCGAATTACAATTGATCTTTTACGAATTACAATTGATCTTTTACGAATTACAATTGATCTTTTTCGAATTACAATTGATCTTTTACGAATTACAATTGATCTTTTTCGAATTACAATTGATCTTTTTCGAATTACAATTGATCTTTTACGAATTACAATTGATCTTTTACGAATTACAATTGATCTTTTACGAATTACAACTGGAGTATTCGAATTACAATTGGAATCTTCGAATTACAATTGGAGTATTCGAATTACAAATGGAATCTTCGAATTACAAATGGAATCTTCGAATTACAAATAGAATCTTCGAATTACAAATAGAATCTTCGAATTACAATTGATCTTTTTCGAATTACATCTGTAAATGGTGTATAGGAAAAAAGTCGCAGATTCTGAGGTATTTTTCGTTAAGAAAAAGTCTCAGGTTTTGAGATATTTTTCCTACAGAAGAAAAAGCATTTCTTTACGAAAAATGTCTCAGAATCTAATATTCTGCAGGAAGATTCTATTGAAAAATTCTCAAATTTAGACTTTTTCATACGACAAACATGCTAGAATCTGAGACTTTTTCTATGCACACGAAATGTAAAACTTTCTTTTAAAACAAATTTAAAAAAAAAAAAATATATCTAAACGGAAATGTGATCATGAAAATTTCTTTTTAAGGAGAATTCTCATTTTAAGGAGGGTTCTGATTTTTTATTGAAAAATTGTCTGAAGTTTTTCGGCAAAAACCACAAAATTTTATAGTTTTATAGCTTTCCCATAACTTTTTTGCAAAAAAAAAAGAATCCCTGTTTTTGCTTGTCCGACAACGGTGAATAGATGATTTTTTAATTATAAAAAAAAATCCCCCCCAAAGCTCAAAAGCTGTATCCGCCCTTGATATGGACACATACAAAATACTACTAAATTTACTTCTCCCCTGCAAACAATAGGGCGATATATCGCCGAAAATATATTACGGCGATACGGAAATTTATCATTTCAATAAAAAATCAAAGTAGTATTTTTATTATATCGCCGTTTTCTCATACGAACGATATTTCGGCGATAAACAAAAAAAAAATATTGAAAATTTTTATTTCTTTGTCAATTTAAAATAAAATAATTTATCAAGCACAACAATAAATCTTTAAAAGAATTTAAATTTGGCCGAAAAACACAAATATGCGTTCAAAGATAAAATAAAAAATTCAGCGAATGACCAACATGACCAAAATATGAATGAAAAAAATAATGTCTATTTTCAGCTTCAGGGAATCGATATAGCTGTATCGCCGGTTTATCATTTTGGTGATATTCCGGCGATACATACAAATCTATTTTTTTTCGTTTATACGATTATATGGCGATATTGCCCTTATATCGCCAAGACGAATCGTTTTCGTATCGCCGGGATGTATTGCCGTCGGGTAACAGTTTCTCCCGAAAGGTGTATCGCCGGCGATACGAATTCGATAATTGCCGCAATAACATTTATCGTATCGGCAATACAACCGGCGAATCGATGTCGTATCGTTTTGTTTGCAGGGTCTGCTTAGAATACTTGAGCCTGTACGTGTGGGCATTTACATCTGCATTTGCGTTTTTTGTTTATGTTTTGTACGCGTGCTGTCACTAATACATACACCTGTGAGAAACTTCTTCGATTAAAAATGACGATTATGTCAGAATTAGATTTTTTTCAAACACCTTTGAAAAAAATTAAAAATTTCAGTGGTCCATAAAAAAAGGATTCGAGCTAAGTTTTCAAAACCCTTAGGGGGTTTTGATCTTTTATTGGAAAACTTTTAAATTTTTTTAGTTCCATTCAATATACACTCGGTGTCCCCAAATTTGTTGCACAGTGTCATTTAAAACCTGTTGTAAACAATGCATTATTTAAAAGTTCTGTCAATACTCCTTTCTTCTTTTAAACAAACTGGAAGGAGTTTTTTTTTTCGTTATTGACAATATTTTGTGGCTTTATTTTCATTAGTCTTCTATGTTATGTTGTATAAATTTTCCTCCTTCTTGTCCTCCTTCTTCTTGTCAATGTGTCAATTTAAGTTATTTGTGTATCCTTTTTGGGGGGTACAAAGAAGCAATATTTACTTTAATTTATAAAATTTCATGTTGTTTTTTTAACTCTGTTGCTTTAGCAATTTGTGACGTTTGAGGGAACATTCGCATCATCCATCCATTTACATTATGGATTCTCGATTCGTTATTTTCTTCTTGTCAACATGAACACGTGCACAAGGACATTTATTGAATTTCCTCTGCATGTGTTCATTTTTTTTTATTCCAATTAAACATCGTCATCGACATTTATTGTATTGTTTAGCATTTGTGTAAATTTGCTTTCTCAACATTTATTTGATGTTGCTGTACGTGTATGGTTTTTTTCATATGGGAAATTTAAGGAACAAAGACTGAAAGGGAATTCTTGCAAGTGTTCAATTAGTTTTGATGAGAAATAAATTTTATTAAAAATTATAATTCACTGAATGCGATTCATATTTTACCATCTGGCTTCTAAAATTCTGACTTTTGTTCTTTACTCTCAAAGTATTTTTAATCGAAAACAGAATAAATTATCTTTGTGGGGTTCCGTCTGATTTAACGGAATTCAATTGAATACCCTATTTGGCATCCACCGATTTCGCTGTAATTCGCTTACAATAAAAAATGTAAATTTCGATCGTTTTTCGTTAAAAAACAAGGAAAACTGTCAAATATTGTTAAAATGGAATTACGAAACTTTTTCTAGTAATTTGACAAGTTTTTTTTTCGAGTGTCATAAATACGTATTTTAATGATAATTTATACATATGAGGCATTCCACACCAAATGTCCCGCTACAGAAAAAAATGTGTCTCGTGAATTTCTGAATAGCCCCATATGAAACTAAGAAAATCACGTTTTTGGTTTTTCAATTTTTCAAAACCTGGGCTTAGGAGGCTTGGTCAAATATTGGAAAAATGGTCAAATTTGTGTCTAGTTGCCTTGTTTAAATATTTATAAAATTAAAACGGAATGCACCACAATCTCAAGAATGTACATTCTTGTATAGCTTTGTATGGGCTAATTTTTTTTTTTTGGAAAATTTTCAGAACCTGTTCTGAAATTTTCCATTTTTTAAAAAGTCAATTTATCAAAAAGCTGGCCACTTTTGTTTTTTTTTTTAAGTTAAGATGTTTGTCTATCCACACAAAAAAATTCAGACATGTTTTATCGTTTTTTCAAGAAAACGCATTTGAATATTAAATTTCATAACAATTTTGTAATTTGCTTGTATTTTCTTGTTTTAACGTAGCGAATGAGTATTAAATATTTGCATAAATATTACTCATACGCTATGTTGAAACAAGAAAATACAAGCAAATTACAAAATTGTTATGAAATTTAATATTCAAATGCGATTTTCTCGCAAAAAACGAAAAACACATGTCTGAATTTTTTTGTGTTGATAGACAAACATCTAAACTTTAAAAAAAAAAAATAAAAAAAAACAAAAGTGGACGGATTTTTTATAAATTCCCTTTTTTAAAAAATGACAAATTTCAGAACGGGTTCTGAAAATTTTCAAAAAAAAAATTTAGTCGATAGCCCACACAAAACTATACAAGAAAAAAAATTTTTCAAATTGTGGTGCATTCCGTTTTAATTTAATAAATATTTAAACAAGGCAGCTCGACACAAATTTGTAGAGTCCGACCGAAACCAGTTTTCGAGGCCGAACCGAAACCGAACCGAACCGAATATTCGGCCGAAAAAGTAATATTCGGCCGAAACCGAACCGAAACCGACACTTAAAAAAATTACCTCCTGGCATGAATAAAATGAATAAAAAGTTGTTAAAGATTAATATACAGCATATAATGCTTTTAAATCATAGGAATTGTTGTATTTTTGAAAAACTTACAAAGAAATTGTATATTTCATTTGCAGATTCGGAGAAAATAATTTTTGAACTGAAACAGTTTTACATTTATTGCATAAACTTGTAACATTTTCTTCAATTGAACTGAAACAAGTGCAATGAAATACGAAATCAAAAAATTCACCGACTTTTTTACATATTTTTTTAAATATTCGGCCAAAATTTTGCCGAATACCGAATAGAGGCCGAAACCCCATTATTCGGCCGAAACCGAGACCGAAACCGAATATTCGGTCGGACTCTACAAATTTGATAATTTTTCCCATATTTGACCACGCCTCCCAAGCCCAGTTTTGAAAAATTGAAAAACCAAAAACGCAATTTTCTTAGGTCTAAATAGGGCTATCCATATAACCTATTCAGAATTTTACGGTACGAATGTTTTTTTTCGCTGGACATTTGGTGTGGAATGTCTCATATGTACATTAGAATGGCATTTTTTTTTTTTTCAACTTTCGATTTTCCTAAGTGTCCGGGCAAATTTTTATTGTCTTAGGCTTTAAACTTATGTGATACAAATTTGAGGTTAATCGGTTAAATTAACCCGTGGCGCACAGCGGTCAAAGTTTTGGATTTTTGAAAAATTTCAAAAAAATTGAAAAAAAATATACATCATTCGGCACATCATATTTGTTGATTTCAATGCCCTGAGCACGAATATCAAAAAAAAATTTAAAATCGGTCTATTGGTTTTTGACATATCGCCATTTTAAATTTGTAAAAAATTACAGTTTTTTCCTACGTTCAAGAAATTTTTTAAAAAAAGTCTCAAAATTTCTTTACCTTGATCCTTTCATACAGCTTAAAACAATCTTGCACTTAAACTTAATTTGAGCCAAATCCGATCATTTTAATCCATGGCGCCCAGTGATCACAGTATTGGCTTTTTAGACAATTTTTACCAAAAACTCCAAACTTTGATCGAAGGGACGGTTTAAACTTATTGGATTTGACTAAAATTAGGCTTAAATGAAAGATTGCATCAAGGTTTATGAAAGGGTTAGGGTAAAGAAATTTTGAGATTTTTTTTAAAAGTTTCTTAAACGTAGGAAAATACCGCCCCTTTGCAATTTTTTCGACAAATTTTAAATGGCGATGTCTCAAAAACCGCTCAACCGATTTTAGAAATTTTAAAATAATGTATCGCAATATATATATTTGTTTATTTTCAAAAATCCAAAATTTTGGTGGAAATTTTCCAAAAGTCCAAAATTTTGATCGCATGGCACTACGGGTTAAAATGATCGGATTTTACTCAAATTTGTTTTAAATGAAAGATTGTCTCAAGCTCTATGAAATGGTCAAGGGAATGAAATTTGGAGTATTTTTTTAAAAAATTTCTTGAACGTGGGAAGAAACCGCCATTTTTTGCAAAATTCAAATAGCGATATCTCGAAAACTGTTCGACCGATTTTAATTTTTTTTATATTCGTGCTCAGCGCATCAAAGTTAAAAAATATGATGCATCAAAAAATATGTTTATTTTTTATTTATTTTTTAATTTTTCAAAAATCCAAAATTTTGACCGCCGGGCGCTACGGGTTAATTTAATCCGATTAGTAAAATAAAAAAATTCCCGGACTTTGAAAATCTAAGAAAAAAAATTTTCTAATGTTTAGATATGTAAATACATATTTTCATAACAAAGATCCAATAATTTGTTTATAAAAACAGCAAAAAAATATGTATTTATTTTTATTTTTTTTAGTCTCTGTAAAATTACGATCATAATAAATGTAAACATTTATGTGGTTGAACACCACAGCTACCATAAAAATAAAAAAACGAAATGTATTGATTACAAATCAACATAAATTTTACCAAAAAAAATCTGGTTGCCATAAATTTACCACCACTAACTACAAATAAAATGGCAATGAAAATGTATGGTCTAAGCCTATATAAATCGATGTTTAATACCGTTAGGATGCAAATACTGAAAACATTAATTTTATTTTTTTTTCCAAATAAAAACATAAAATTTAAACTGAATATTCACAATGTGAATTGTATATCAAAATAGGTAATTAACGCAAAATAGATATAAAAATAGATATGCTATTTAATTTCTGAGATGACCTGTAGGAAATTTTGAACTGGAATTTAAAATTCTCTCAATCTGAGACATTTTTCCGTGTAGAAAAATTCTGAGATATTTTTCCGTAAATTCTGAGATATTTTTCCGTATATGGACCCCATAAAGTATATATATTCATGATCCTTGATCGATTTTAAGACTATCTAGCGATGTCCGTCCGTCTGTCCGTCTGTCCGTCCGTCCGTCTGTCCGTTTGTCTGTCTGTTGAAAACACGCTAACTTTTGAAAGACTTTACGGAGGCTCCTGAAGTTTGTCATATATGTTGGGCATTTACCTGGTCAGGTTGGTATTGCAATCCAGCGAAATCGGTCCAGTGCACAGTGGGGAAAAACGGACTTTTTTTGTCCAATTTTGCCTACAGGTCGCAATTCTTAACCGATTTTGGATTTTATTTTTTTGTATTTTAGCTAATAAAATTCCTCATCGATCTGTAATGGTGGATTTTTGAAAAATAATTTCGGATTACTTTTTATATTTTCCCAAAGTTCAGAAAATTTTTATTTTTTCAGTATTTTTGCAATAAAAAATGTATTAGGCATGGGACGAATATGCTTTACAGACTAAATTAAAAGTATTGGAACCCCTTATCAACGACGTGATTAGTATTTGAAAATAAATTATTATTTTGGTTTTTATAACCAGACAAAAATTCAAGAATTTTCACTTTTAAAAGCCTATGTCTTCAAAAATAATGTATCAATTTCAATGAAATCTTTTTTAGATTCAAGCGTATGTTTTGCTTAGTCATAATTGGTACACACATTAAAAAAAAAAATATTTAATTTTTTGCTTAAATTTTACCTTATGATTTTTAGAATTTTAAAATTATTTTTTAGTGTATTTAAAAAAAAAAAGTTGTTACATTGTAAATTCGAAAAAAAGAGTTAAACAATTTTGCAAAAATACTTTATTTACCAATAATGGTTAAGAAAATGATAAGCTTTAACCTAAAAAAAAAATTCATTGAAATTTGTACATTATTTAAAATGGTGTAGGTACTTAAAAGTGAGCATTTTTAAGTTTTCACATGTTTATAAAAACCAAAATAATAATAAATTAATAGAGTCCGACCGAATATTCGGTTTCGGTCTCGGTTTCGGCCGAATAATGGGGTTTCGGCCTCTATTCGGTATTCGGCAAAATTTTGGCCGAATATTAGCCGAAACCGAAACTTTTTGGTATTTTAAAAAATATGTAAAAATGTCGCTGAATTTTTTTATTTCGTATTTCATTACACTTGTTTCAGTTCAATTGAAGAAAATGTTACAAGTTTATGCAATAAATGTAAAACTGTTTCAGTTCAAAATTTATTTTCTCCTAATCTACAATCGAAATTTAAAATTTTTTTGTAAGTTTTTTAAAAAACATATTTTTTTTTTTCAAAAATACAACAATTCCTATGGTTTAAAAGCATTATATGCTGTATATTTTTCTTTAACAACTTTTTAATAATTTTATTCATGCCAGGCGGTGATTTTTTTTAAGTTTCGGTTTCGGTTCGGTTTCGGCCGAATATTACTTTTTTGGCCGAATATTCGGTTCGGTTCGGCCTCGAAAACTGGTTTCGGTCGGACTCTATAAATTAACAAGTGCTATTATTGTCATTTTTAAGGGGTTCAAATACCTTTAATTTTATCCATACAGCTTATTCGTCCCCTGCCTATTACAATTTTTAGAGCAAAAATTCTAAAAAAATTAATATTTTCTAAACTTTAAAAAAATATTCAAATAAAACAAAAACGATTTTGAAAAATCCACCATGACAGACCGATGAGGAATTTTATTAGCTAAATTTCAAAAAAAGAAAAACTAAAATCGGTTAAGAATTGCGACCTGTAGGCAAAATCGGTCAAAAAAAAGTCAATTTTTCCCCACTGTGCAGTGGTTCAAAAGTTATGGACAAAATACTGAATTTCGGCAAGGGTTTTTCGTGAATTTACGAAATAAAATACACGCTAACTTTCGAAAGACAATTCTCAGGATGCTGAAGCTTGGCATATATATTTGTCGTTCCCCGGGCCTAGTTTTTTTTTTAAATTTCAGCCAAATCGGTCCAGTGGTTCAAAAGTTATTAGCAAAACCGTGAATTTCAGATTAGTTTCACCTTAAATTCATGAGTTGAAAACCCGTTACATATGTTTTAATTGGTAAGCTAAAAAAATATTTTACAAGGTATTTTTGCAGGGTTTGAAAAAAAACTCTAACGTACGGTACGTTAGTGTTCTGTACGGAACTATGGAGCGACCGTACGTTATCGAAACGTACCGTTTCAAGAACACATTCACTAAAAAGTTTTTTAGTGGTTGTGAAGATGTTCGCAAACAGAATTCCGAACGCTATGCCTGCGAGTTGAAGAACAGAAACTTTACGATAACGTACCGAACTAGGTTAGAAACAAAATAAAGTTCTTTTAGTGTTCTGTTTGCGAACTTTTGAGACATTTTTTAAATTTAAAATGGCGATATCTTGAAAACTAAGCAAGATAAAGCAAAACGGAGCACATTTTTGGTTCTTGGGATTACCATAGTATCGCTAGGCCTCTACACATGGGTAGATCCCATTGGGTCCTTATTTTGAATCTAAAAAAGTTAGCATTCCAGGAAATTTAAAAATGCATATATCTCGCTAAATACTGCCGACACGATGAAAAGTCTAAAAGCATTTTTGTGGATCTTGTCTCGTAGTACATGACCGCTTTTAGACTTTATGTCGTGTCGGCAGTATTTAGCGAGATATGTGCATTTTTAAATTTCCCGGAATGCTAACTTTTTTGGATTCAAAATAAGGACCCAATGGGGTCCACCCATGTGTAGAGGCCTAGCGATACTATGGGAATCCCAAGAACCAAAAATGTGCTCCGTTTTGCTCTATCTTCCTTAGTTTTCGAGATATCGCCATTTTAAATTAAAAAAAAAAAAAAGTCTCAAAAGTTCGCAAACAGAACACTAAAAGAACTTTATTTTGTTTCTAACCTAGTTCGGTACGTTATCGTAAAGTTTCTGTTCTTCAACTCGCAGGCATAAAGTTCAGAATTCTGTTTGCGAACACCTTCACAATGTCCGTCCGTCCGTCCATACGTCCGTTTGTCCGTCCGTCCATGTAAACGGTGTAAACACGATACAGGTCGCAATTTTATAATAATCAATTGACTTGAAATTTTTGTACTTAAGCCTCTTTTGGCCCAAGGACGAAGCCTATTGAAATTGGAAAAAATCGGTCCATATTTAGACCTTGCCCCCATACAAAGGTCCTCTTTAGCTTTGGCTCAAATGACTCTAATAGCCGCATTTTTATAGGTATATAATAGGTAATTTGGCAGGTAATCATGTTTCATCCACACAAATCACCATTCCGAATTTTAAAGAAATCGGACCAGGTCTTCTTGTAGCCCCCCATACAAACCAACTTCCTGATTTTCACATAAATCTCTCAAATTTTATGAAAATGGAAAATATTTAATTGAAATTCTGTTTGTGTATGTTAACCTTATCAAACCTGATTATCATCGGACCAATTTTGGACTTAGGTCACATGTGAAAAATTCGCCCGATATTCAGTTGAAGAGGTTTATTGTCAACAAAAAGGGGAGCCTATTCCACTCAAATTTGATTTGTGAGTGCTTTTTACACTTATTAAAGATTTGACAAAATATAGATCTAATCAGCCCATGTTTCAACTTGGGACCCATTTTCCGGGAAATTCTGGTGTAGGGTATTATATGGCGGTCTTGACCGACTATAATTTTCTTACTTGTTTTTTTTTTTGTAAAGCAAAATTTTCCAATTCTGGGTCATTTATTCGTATAAAAAATTCACAGATTTCATACCAAAAAATTCGCTAATTCTAAGTGATTTTTCCGTATAGAAAATATCTCAGGTTTTGAGCAATTTTTTTGTTTAGAAAAATTCCCAGATTCGGAGTTATGTTTCCGTAAGAAAAACTCTCAGACTCTGACAAATAACTAATGTATCGATAACAAAGGCTTCTATAGCAATTTAGTTATCGATGTGTCGATAGCAAAGTTTTATATTGAAAATTAGTTATCGACCGCAAAGTGTTCTTTAGAAAACTTTTTATCGAGGTGTCAACAACAAAGTTTTCTGTAGAAAGTTAGGTTTCAATGTATTTCCTATTGGGTTCTTCATAAAAAAAAATATTTAGAATCTCTTGTAAAATACTTAAATTGCAAATTTGCATTTTTCTCTTTTATTTTCCAACATCCACAGAAAATTTATAAATCGAAGTTGTAATCTTTGGATTTGTGGAATATAATTTTATGTTACCGTTTTGTAAAAAGCCCCCCTAGGGGTACAAAAAGTATTAAACGAAAAAAAAAGAAAAAATGAAAAATTGTTATTAAATGAACGTTACGCACAATATTTTTTTTTTTCATACTGGAGAAGGAAAACACTTGCAAGTGTTGGACTCGTTTAATATGGGTGTTGGTCTTGGCTTTACAAGCAGCAGCAACAACAGCAACAACAACACAAATCAGGCATATTGTGAATATTTTGCGTCGTTAAGGAATTTTTTGTTTTGTTTTTAATATTTGCTGCCGTCATTATTGACATCCAACGCCCGCCGCCTCAGCCGCCTGCTTAAACATTTGCAATGAATATCCATGGATGTGCCCCGTAGGCTTGCACGTGTTCCATAACGAAAAAAAGAACCTTAATGTTGTTCGTTATCCAACCAAATCTTTGTATGCGTTTGTTGAGTCATTCTGCTTTGGCCATGCTGGCATGCAGCCTTATTTGTGTGTAAATAAGGACATAAGTCCAGGCGTATGTTCATCCGTGTGTCATGCAATTAAACGCTATATTGAAATGAAAATATTACAGATAGACTTTTGTCTTTGTTTTTACTATTAAAGTAGATTTTTTTTTTTTTTTGCATTATGCATATATCAGTGTCACCCGGGGATTAGCAACTTAATATATTGTAAATTTAACAACAAAACATCTTTTATATTATCATAGTTGTATATCATAGTGATTAAGGTTTTATTTAGTATGATATCTTGTACTGGATAAGCAGGGATTCCCAAATATTTTATCTTGTTTGTTCTCGATATATCAAAAGCAAAGTTTTCTAAAGAAAAAAAGTTATCGATACAAAGTTTTTTAAAGAAACCTAGTTATCGATGTATCGATAACAATGTTTTCTAAAGGAAACTACACTAAAAAAAAGACATAAATAAAATTAAGGACAAAATTTCTTTGAAAATAATTCATGAGTTTTCCTAAAATTTAGTTAAATTTAACAAAAAATGTTGATATTTTCTTTACTTTGAGGAAAAAAGTTTAGTTAATTTACTTATAAATAGTTCAGAGTTTTTTATAAATAAAGTTCTTTATTACAAGGAAAAAAATCTTACTGCCAAAGAAATTTTCCTCAAATCTAAGAAACATATCTTTATTTTTAAGATATATTTCTTAAAAATATGTGCACACCATGGACGTATTCAGGGGGGGGGCCCAGGGGGCCCGGGCCCCCCCCTTTTGGATTGAAAAATTTTAAAAACTTAATCCACTTCAACACATAATACAAGTAACAAACATATTTTTTTTTAGTATTGCAAATATTTTGGTTTTTGAAGAAAATTTGTAATATCTTTTTATAAAAACTCTTGATTTTATTAAATTTTCGTTTTTAAAAAGTTATTTATATCGAAATATCTGTAAAATATGTATCGAAAACACATTATATTGGGTTTATTTAATGAAATTTATGCATCAGGATCATGAAAACAGTTTTCTGTACAAAATTTCAAACTCTGAGGTTCTAAGAGCCTTTTTCTTTATTAAAAGTCTCAGGTTCTGAGATATTATTTCCAAACAAAATTCTTGGATTTTGAAAATTTTTTTCTAAAGAAAAATTTTCATATATAATTTTTAATTTAGAACTTTTTAAAAAAAAATCGGGATTGAATTAAAAACTGCAGTTTTAAATATGTATTAAAAAACGACTTAGGACAGTATTTAAACTAAAAAAAAAATCGATTATTTTTAAAAATATTGCGCCAGTGCAATAATATATAACAGTAGAGCCGTAAAAATCGCTATGGAATTAAAAAATTTTTGTTATACAAAAATTTGGATGGCTGATTTGGAATCAGGTCCTTTATTACACTTAAGAAATTATGTCATTAACTGTTTATAGTTTATTTAAAAAAATTTACGTTTAGTCGTTTTTAAAAGAAAAAACATTTGTTTGACTACTTCTATCCTTTGTTTCAAAAATAACACACTAAAAAATAAAGACTTTCATTAACATTTAATTTTTAAAGTCATTTATTTTTGTTCTGTAAGTAAAAACTACTGATTATTCTTTAAATTTTTAATGATTTCTGTAAGTAATTTTTTTTTAAATTGTTGGTATTTTTTAATGAGATATCATTAGTTTTTACCTACACAAGTAAGTTATTTTTTTTTAGAATAAAAATTAAAAAAATTATTTATATAAATATAAAAACATGTTTGTATCAAGTGACTTTGGCACGATGGGTAGAGTGTCTGGCCAGAATGTAGTTGATTGCGGCATCGATTCCCCAAAATTTTATTAAAAGGTTTAAAAAAAATATTTCAATAGAAAATTGTAAAAAATAACCTACGAAATCATTAATTTTTATAGTTTTCGTAGGTTATTTTTTTGGAATTTGTTGGTAAAAATAACAGAACTATCATTAATTTTTAATGTTTTCGTAGGTTATTTTTTTCGAATTTGTTGGTAAAAAAGAATGAAGAAACCGTAATTTTTAAAATGTTTAATGTTAGTTATTTAAGAAAATTTTGTCAACAGTAAAAAATAAATGTTGATGTTTGTTAAAACTAATGAATAATTACTGGAAAGGTTTTCAATTGTTTATTCACTAGTTTTAAGTGTGTTATTAATTTGTTCTTGCCTACAAAATATTTTGAGTGTATGGCTCTTACGTGAGAATATGTAGCAATAATGACTAAATAAGACTTTTTTTTAATTTTCAAACGTGAATATCTCGAAAAAGGAACGCGTTTACGAATACGTAACAGTAGAACCATAAACATGCCTAAATTAGCGTTATTGAATTTTCAAACGCAAATATCGGAAATATGTTAAACCATTAAAATATCTGGTAATATAATTTGGAATCAGGAAAGCTAAATCAATCTTGTTCATATAATTTGATTTTTTTTTTCTTAGAATATTTTCTACAGCAAACTTCTCATATTTTGATAAAATTTTTTCAATAAAAAATCTCAGATTCTGAGGAAGTTTTTACTATAGGAGAATTCTCCAATTCTAAGACATTTTTTTATAAAAAAAAATCTCAAATGCATAAAAACTTACACTTATGAGACAAGTTTTTGGTAAAGTCCTTTAGTCCTAGAACATAATATTATAATTAACAAAAAAAAAAAAAAAAATGAGTTGGGCCCCCCCCTTTTCAAATTCCTGGATACGTCGCTGGTGCACACACAATTAAGTTCAAGTTAAGTTAAAATTTACTAAAAATAACTTCATCGTATTTCTCTTCTTAGAATTGAGGGGGTATTCTTCTTAGAATTTAGTTAAAAATTCAAAATGGCGATATCGCGAAAACTAAGCGAGATAGAGCGAAACGAATAAAATGTTCAAAATATGCTAGTTTAAAGGGGAATATGGAATAGCCTAGCTATGAAGAGCTATCGGGGTCTCAAGAATCTAATTTCGGATCTACAATTTGACATTACCGATCATATGATACCCTACACTAGTGCTTTCCGGAAAATAGGTACCAAGTCCAAACATGTATCAATTAGATATTTCTTTCGTAAGATCAGTAATTAGTTTAGAAAACACTCGCAAACAAAATATGATTGAAATTGGCTTATTCTTCTCTACAATAGACCGATTTTTCATACACTCAAAATAATAACTCTGTTAAATTGCAGTAAAACTCTGCTAATTTAACAGAGTAAAACTCTGTAAAATGATTTTGACAAAAAAAAAAACTGTTAATTTACAGAGTTTTTAGTAAAATATTGGTTAGGTTATGGTGGATGGCATTGGCAAAAAATCAAAACCCATAGGGGCCCCTGTAGGCTAGTTGGTAGCGTGCTAGCCTATGAAACAGGGGGTCGTGGGTTCGATTCCCACCAAAACCCTTGGTCGATTTCGCTACAACGAGACGACGGTCATTGTTACCAGTTCTCGGTTAGGTTAAAATTATTTAAAATGAGTTGTAAATAAAAATTGGAAAAATAAATAAAATCTGATCATTGGATCAAATTATTAAATTTATAAAAAAATGAAAAAAAAAAAAAAAAAAATTTAGAGGCCGACTTGTGGCCCATTATGATTCCAGTTTCCCCTTCTTCTTAAATAAAAAGCAATAGTTGCATCTATGCATTCCACTCCGATAATTTGATAAACGCCAGTAAGGTCCATGGATTTATTCCTCGGATTTCATGAAAATTCTGAAAGAAGAAAGAGCCAAATAATTTAAATCTTCTAAAAGACGGTGCAGGGCATTCACATAAAAAGTGATAACTGTCCTCAACAGCTTCCCTACACCATCGGCATGTATCATCATTACCTCTTCCAATTCTTACCATGTGTTTACCCAGGGTGGTTGTGGCCTGTAATCAAATTAATTACCATTCTCAGTTGTCTTCTATCAATATCAAGAAGAACTTGGCTTTGTTTCAACGAATTTTCATCCCATAATGATTTTATCTGAATACAGCAGTCCGACTCAGTCCATCGGGTTAACCAAATTTCTCTCGCTTCTAGTCTAATCCGTTGCGAAATTAGAGATAGAGGTGGATAGACGTCATTCACACACTGAAAGAATTATTGTTCATTATATCTATGAACAAATTTCATAAAACAAAATTCATAGAATCTATGAAATAATTCATTGGCTGAATGAATATTCATTAGTATTCTGAAATATTTCATAGAATTTTATTCATAGATTTTATTAAATTCATAGAAAAAATTCATAGAATTAATGAATGTCATTCATAGAAGAAAATGCCATCAATATGCCTTTTAATTTTTTTAATAATTAAAATAATGTTACAATAATTAAAATAGTTAAATAAATTTATTAAAAAAATAAAAAAAAAAAAAAAAAACATTTAAAAAAAAAAATATCATTGCTGCCCTGACCGGGGCTCGAACCCAAGACCTACCGCTTGAAGTGGTAATTGTCGACGCCTTAGCTATCAGCGCCACTAAAGAAGAAAAATCTCGCCAACTAACGCTTGGTTTTATAACGCTTCATTTTTGTAAATACACAAAATATTTGTTTTCTACAAACACACACACAGCTTTTGGCAGAGCATTGTGACAGAGCATAGACACAAACTCAATATACTAATCAAATTTGATTTTAAGTGTTGTTACTTGTATATATAATTTAGCTAAGTGGCTAGAGATTAAGCTTCACGAACAACATGTTCTCTGTTCGAATCTCGGTGGGGATAAGTTAAAAAAACATATAAATTTTTAAAAATAGAAAATTGTAAATAAATAAAATATAAAAATAAATAGAAATAAAATATAAAAAAATAAAATTGAAATAATAATATAAATAAAAATAATATTTTTTTTTTCTATAGCCTATGAACTTTTTCATAGGTTTCTGGTTTCTATGAATTTGATTCATAGATTCTATGAAGGGCATCATTGGCTCACTTCTAATGATTTTTTTCATAGAATCAATGTACGTTTTCATAGCCGTAATGAACAAAATTCTTTCAGTGCAGCCAATTCCTGTGGCTCCCCGCTTAGCCAGTTCATCTGCCTTTTCGTTGCCCAGTAAGTAAGTAAGTAAAGATTTTATTGAGACTTCATAATAAATAACAACAGGATTATTTTTTAACGTTAAATTAGAGTGTACTTAGAACTATGTGTATTATTCTAATGAAGTGGAAAGAGTACGCGTCTTGCTAGCTTAACGTAAGAGTGTGGTATATGATATAGCGGATAAATATATGTTTAAGAAAGTGCTTGCTCCCGGCACTACGGTATTAGGGTGGCCACGGACCCAAAAGCAGAAAAATAAAAAAACTTAAAACTAAGAACTAAACATAATATACTTAAAACTACTTAAAACTATTATAAACAAGTGAGAGTGTTAAATTCGGTTGTGCCGAATCTTTGATACCCTCCAACATGTTAAAATATATTTAAACAAATTCAGAGGCTTTTTTTATGGGGGAGGGGGGCTATGCGGGGGTGGTTGGGGATACCTTCCTCATCGCGATAAATGTTAACTAATTTATTTGTTATGCTTTTTTAACTTTAGTAATACCATTTGCTCATAATTTTTATGATTTTTTTAAATCCACGCCCACAAAAGGGGGCGGGCCAAAAAAAACTTAATTTTGTAGCCCCCGGGGTCTAAGTGCAGGACTTTGACCACCTTCTGACATAAAAAGATTTCATTTGTTTAGCAAAAATGCAAAAAAAGCTGTAAAAAATTGCGTTTTTAGGGACTTTTTTTAAGTTCTTTAAGGGGGAACTTTTTTCCCCCTGATCCGATTTTACCCATTTCCGAACTTAACCGGACTATGACCAAGAGACACATTCGTGCCAATTTTCAGGAGTCTAGCTCTCTTATTTTGGACTGAATCGTGTTTTATACAGACGGACGGACGGACGGACGGACATTCATAGAATGACTTAGAATCGATCATAGATCAATAATATATATACTTTATGGGTATGGATATTTTTATGCGTTACAAACGGTATATCTTTATGTCCAGGTACCCAGCACAGTCTAATGTTGTGCTGCTCGCTGAGAACTTTAAGCTCTCTGTGGCAGCGGCTGACTTCCTTGGACCTCATACTGTCATTTTTTAGAGCCATTAAAGCTGCCTGACTATCAATGAAACTAATATCACATCTGTATATTGGTGACATTGAACGACGCTCAGCTGCTTTGATAATAGCGTAAAAGCTTGAAAAATACTGCAGTCATTATCAAGTCGATATGATTCTTCCATGTTATGTTCACCGCAGTGGAACCAGTACCACTTGTCATTTTAGAACCATCTGTGTAGATATTAATCTGATAAAATTCTACCTCATCATTGAGCCAATCATCCAACGAGGGGATTTCAATGTTCAATCTACCATTTAAAACATTAAGTGGAGTACAATAATCAGTAATAGTGTTCCGTTCAGTGCGACTTATAAGGTCCATATGTCGAACTTGTCTGTTTCTCAGTGATCCTGTTTGACATAGCCTATCCAGGGTAATCGCCGCAGTTTCTTTTAAGTGAATATCTAAGGGTGTAATGTTTAGAAGTATTTCCAATTCATCAGTAGAGGTCGTACTCATCACGCCTGTGAGACTAAGTAGGGCTATCCTGTTAACTCTCTTAATCTTATTCGCATGTATTCTGTAATCAACAACTGGCCACCACACATGGCAGCCGTACGTCATAACCACAGAAAGAGCTTGGTTTGTAGTCCCCATTTCTTGCCCACCAATTTCCGACACATGTATAATCAAGGAGTATCAATACTAAAGAGATCTGAACTCGCTCTTCTTCTGTTAAAGCCGCTCTTAAATTCCCTTTGCTAAGTCCGCCATCGAACTGGACGTTTGATCAAACCAAAAAAAATCACTTAAGTTCGATATAAACAAAAAAAAAAGGGTTGCAGTTTGGCGATTTTCAGACTAAAGCTAGCGTTTTTTTTTTCATCTAGCTGTAAAAAAAGTTTTTTTTGTGGATTATCGGGAAATCCAATGACTTTTTATTTGCTGACAATTTGTTTTAAACACTTTTAAAGGTATTTCCTAAATAATATTAACATTAAAATTATAAATTGATAAATTTTTTTTAAATTTATTAAGCGCTTTTTCGATATAAAAAGTTAGCATTATTTGTCAAACCAACAATGTTAATTTAACATTATCGTATTTTCCTCGTATAACAGTTTTCGTACCTTCTGTTAAAAAGTTCCAAATTATTAAGAGCGGGAGACATAGAGCTTGGTATAATGCAGCAAATGTTTTCTTTACACTCTCCTTCAAGTTATTGGTTAAATATGAAAGCTTTTTGAGAAAACTCTGTAATTTGACTTCAAAACTCTGTAAAATGATTTGGACAAAAAAAAAACTGTTAATTTACAGAGTTTCTAGAAAATATTGGTTAAATAAACCACCATTAAGCAAAACAAAACTATGTAAATTTACATATATTTGTAAAATGCATTTGATGCAGAAAAAATTTACAGAAAAAACTCTGCAAATTTACAGAGTTTAGTTAAATGCATGCCATTTTGTAAAACTTTTATAAGATTTCTGAAAAAAAAAAATAAACAGATAAAATTTTGATGTTTGGTAACAAAAACTACTCAAAACAGAAAACTTTTTTGGTTATCAAAAATACGAAGTATTTTGCTTCAATTTGTATTTTAGCAGAAAACTCTGTTAATTATCTGTAAAATTAAGATTATAAAGTAAAAAGTAATATAACAGAGGAAACTTTTTTTTTTGTCACAACAAAATACAATGAATTTTCTGTAAATGTGTATTTTGACAGAAAACTCAGTCAAATATCTGTTAAATTGAGATTACAGTCATTTTACAGAGTTATTATTTTGAGTGTATTTTCATGAATTTTTAGCGGTTTATGTGAATATATCGAGAGGGTGGTTCGTATGTGGACTAGAAGAAGAATTGGTCCGATTCCATTTAAAATTTGGAATGATGATTTCTGTATACAAAGTATGTTTACCTGCCAAGTTTCGAAAGGATACCAATTATAATACGGTCATTAAAGTTATTTGTGCCCAATTATAAAGGGACGTTTGTATGGCGGCTAGGTCTACACATGGACCGATTTTTTCCAATTTCAATAGGCTTCGTTCTTCGCTAAAGAAAGCTTAAGTTTTAAATTTCATACTAAACGAATGATAATTGCGAACTGTATCGTGTTCACAACGTTTACATAGACAGATTGACATAATCAATTGTGATTCGAAAAAGATCAATTGTTATTCGAAAAAGATCAATTGTAATTCGAAAAAGTTCAATTGTAATTCGAAGATTACAATTGTAATTCGAAAAAGATCAATGGAAATTCATTTGAAATTTTTCGAACTATAATTGGAATTTCCGACTACAATTGATTTATTTCGAATTACAATTAATCGTTTTCGAATACCAATGGATTTATTTCGAATTACAATTGCTCTTTTTCGAATTAGGTTAGGTTAGGTAAGTACATTTGCTAACAAAGTGTTTCAACGAAAATTTGTTATTCAGAAGATAATCCGCTTTGCCTTTATTTCACAAAATTATTGCTAAAGTCTTTGAATTTTTCGTGCATACAACAATGTCATCAAACATGTGATAACCGTTGCCAACATTGTTATCTTATAAATACATGCGTCTTGGCGAATTTGATGAAAACTAACATAACTAACGACTACATGAAAAAAAATAGAAACAATACAACAAGGAATAAAACCTAAATGTGCTAAAATTTCAGACATTTGTAATAAAATTTTTTACGAAATTTTATGTTGGCAAAAATAAAAAAAATTTTGTCTAAAATATGTGCTTGGATTTTTGTACTTAGGAAAACATAAATTTTTATGTCAGACAGACATAGATATACTTTAACCCTTTTAGTACTTATGTTGCTGACGGACTGCACTATTAGTAAATTGTTTGCAAAATTCCTTTCTTTTCAGTGTCTTGAGATAATTTACGAACTTCTGGGATGATAAGTATTTATAAGCACTGACAAATATACTGTTGATTTCAGATTATATTCATACTTTATATCAATTGTAAGTCGAAAAAGATCAATTATTATTTGAAAATTCAAATTGTTTTTCGAAAAAGATCAATTGAAATTCAGTTGATAATTTTTGAATTACAAATGGAATCTTATAAATCACATTTTCGAATAACAATTGATTTTTTGCGAATTATAATTGATCATTTTCGAATTACAATTGGAATCTTCGAAATACAGTTGGAATCTTCGAATTACAATTGAAATGTTCGACTTACAAATAGTGTATTCGAATTAGAAGTAGAATCTTTGAATTCCAAATTGAATCTTCGAATTACTAATGGATTCTTCAAATAACGTGAATCTTTGAAATCGAATTAATCTTTTTAGAATTAAATCTGTAAATGGTGTTGATGAGTTTCACATAAGTAGAATACGGTATAATTCTTCGTTGTCCTCATCAACATGATTGTCAGCATCGTCAACTTCTTAACTTCATGATTATTTATACAATATAAAATTCTTTATTTTCACAAATAATTGCATATATGCATTTTATATCTGTATGTTGTCCTATTCATAGTTGACAAGTCTGTATAACATTAAATGCAATTTAAAGAGACATAAAAGCGACACTCACGCATGTCATGCCGTTGTAATGGTATGTAAATTTTGTGCACGAGGAGAGTGAGGGAAAGATATTTGTTAGCCAGTGTCTTATACAAAAGACTTGCAAAAAATCAGCGACAATATTTTGAAGTAAATCGGGACAGTGTTGTAATCGGTAAGGAGGAATTTGATACACCCTTCCCGTTGAACAAGACTCATGCTTGCGCTTAAAACAAAACTTCAACAGCAATAAAACTCATTAACTTTAAGGTTCTCGCTTTACAAATTTTTTTCTTTCCTTGCATTTGGTCAGTGGAAAGAAGAACTTTACAATACTAGACTTGAATTTTCTAATGTAAGTAACTACTCGAAATATTGGTCCTACCGCACGACCCAGAATCACTTTTTAAGTCGATTTAGTGAGGTCCATCTGTCTGTCCCTTCATCCATCCGTCAAGCTATTTTAAGTCGTCCCGTTGACTCTTATTTGATGGTGGTCATCAGTTCCGTTTTAACCATTAGAGCACACTGGGCACGTGCCCATGGCCCCTGATCTTAGGGGGCCCGAAGTGCTAAAATCGCTTATGCGAAAATGGAGCATATTTTTTTTTTTTAAATTTGTTTCTAAAGAAAATTTCACATTTTCTTAGAAAAAAATTCTCAGAATCTAACAGATTTTTCTTATACATCTGAAACTTTTTCTATTGAAGAAATCTGTCGTATATCAACGTCTCAAATTCAAAGAAACTTTTCCAACATAAAAAGTTTCAGATTGAAAAATATTTTTCGTACAGAAAAAGTTTCAGATTCTTGGATTTTAAAAGTCTTAAGTTCATAGAAGATTTTCCAAAATAAAAAGACTTAGATTTTGAGACACTTATTGTATGCAAAGTCTCAGATTGTGAGACATTTTTCGTATAGAAAAAATCTCTCATTCTAAGACATTTTTCGTATAAAAAAAGTTTTCAATTCTGAGGCATTTTTCGTATAGAAAAGTCTTAGATTCTGGGACATGTATCGTAATAACTCAGAAAAAAAATTAACTAAAAAATGGGAAAACTAACTACACTCAAAATAATTACTCTGTTAAAAACTCTGTAAAATGACTGTAATCTCAATTCGACAGACATTTGACAAAGTTATCTGTCGAAATACAGATTTTAAGAATATACTTTGTATTTTCTTGTAACCGAAAAACAAAATTTTATCTGTAATTTTACTTTTTACTTTGTAATCTCTATTTTACAGATAATAAACAGAGTTTTTTTGTTAAAATACAGATTTTATACATTTTCTCGTAACCAAAATACTAAATTTTAACTGTAATTTTACTTATTGCTCTGTAATACAGTTTTTAAATAAAAAACTCCCAAATATTTCAACCGCTCTTTAAAAAGCGTCTTAAATTACAATAAAACCTGGTAAATTTTACGAGGATGTCGGGAAAAATTGGAGGTACTTGTAAAATACATCGTAATTTTCAAATATATAAAAATAAGTAAATTTACAATTTGGAAGCATTAAATCTGGCAAATTTACTCGGTGGCATTTTGCAATTGTCAACACTATTTGAACAATAAGGAAAAAGAAATTGATCAGAAATCAAATAGTAAATAAAATAGTAAAATTCTGGTCGCTTTTATCAATATTCTACAGATAATTCTGTAAATTTACAGTTTTTTTTTATCGAAATCATTTTACTGAGTTTTCTTCGTAAAATAACAGAAAATCTTGCTGGTTGGAAATCTATGGTATTTTCTGCTGGCTCAGCAGAGTATCTCTGTAATTTAACAGAGTGATTATTTTGAGTGTAAATTCAAGGACTATTGATAATGATTTAGCTCCATTGCCATGTTTTCCTTCTTTTAAGTTCATATTTTTCTTAAAAATAAAGAAAGAAAAAAATTTAATATTATGCCAATTTGAACTAAAAAATGGGAAAAATTTGATTTCAATTTAGTTCACACACATTTGAGGACCCGATTGGGTGAAGGCCCCATTGGGTTCGGACCGATAGGTTGAAACTCCGATGGGCCCAGACCCAGGGTCCCTTATGAATCTTCATATTTTTTGATCAAAAATTTTTGTCCGTTTCGCTCTACCTTGCTTAGTTTTTGAGATACGTGAATTTAGCGGACCACTGGGGTCTTGAGAATTTTAAAAACTCGATAACTTTAAAACTATTACTCGAAGAGCTTTGCGGTATTTGGTGGCCTTGTTCTCCGTGTTAAGGGCTACAAAAATGCTTTTGAACTTTTTGTTGTGTTGGCATTATTTACCGAGATATGAATATTTTAAAATTTTCGGGAATGTCAACTTTTTTAAATCCAAAGTTAGGACCCATTGGGGTCCACTCATGTGAAGAGGACCGGCGATACTATGGAGATTCCAAGAACCAAAATTGGCCTCGCTTTTGCTCTATCTGGCTTAGTTTTCGAGATATCGTTTTTGAAAAAAAAATTTAGTTATTTTAATTTTACTAAAATAGTGGAAAAAATTCCTCAAATCTAAGAAAATTAACTAATTGGTAGAAAATTACGTCCTAAAACTAAAGAAAAGGAATATGTCTTAAAAATAAAGATTTTTGTAATATATTTAGGGAAAATTTCTTTGGCGGTAAGAATTTCTTCCATGTATTTGGGAATTCCATTTAAGGAAAATAATGGACTATTTAACAGTCCATGAACTAAAATATTTTCCTAAAAGTTAGGAAAATTTCCCAAATTTTAGTTAATTTTAACTAAATTGTGGGAAAATTTATAAACTATTTTGAAGAAAATTATTCCAAAGTTTAAGTTATGTCTTTTTTTTGAGTGTAGAAAAAGTCTCAGATGCTTTGATATTTTTTTTTAAAAAGTCTCAGATTCAGAAACATTTTTCGCATTAAAGAAGTTTTAGATCTGTTACGTTTTTCGTATAAAAAAATCTCAAATACATGATATTTGTTCTACACAAATATCATGGTTTTAGTAAAGAAAATGACCTCGAGCTAGAATATCCCTTCTCAAAAGTTTTTTTTTTAGTTTCTTTGCCTTAAAACAGGTCATAAGAATATTTATATTTGTACCAAAAAAAAATGTTTTTTTTTTGTCATGCGACTTTTTACTTTCCAGCGGGCTCCCAAATTATTGTGTGCCCAGGGCCCCCGCCATACCTTAAAGCGGCTCTAGTGGTCATCAGCAAATGTAGTGTCATGCCTGACGCGACATTATTAAAGATTTTAAAGAAAAAATGTGTAATCAAACAAAAAAAAAAAACGTAATGTAAAAAATGCATTTAAATGCACTTTAATTAATTATGCAAAGCGCGTGCCACATGCAAATATTAAGGAAAAAGAAAAAAATTGTATTGTGAAATTCTATCAAAGAAAAATATTGGATATGGAAAAAAATAATTTCTATAGCCATCACAGAAAAAATTGAAAACGAAAGTCAATCAACAAAAACGCGAATTCAATTAATTTTTTAATTGAAACTCCTCCGATAAAGAAAATTGTTATATCAATCATCAAATTGTAGGTGATTAATTGCTTTTTTTCAATTAATCACTTTTTCGATTTTGATTAAAAATTTAATAAATTTTTTATTTAAAGTCAATTAAAATAATGATTGATTTAACAAATGAATTTCAAGCTTATGAAAAAATTATGAAGCAATTCATATTTTGTGCTTTCCAATATGTTGCCGACAATTAAAAAAATTAAAACCCTAGTATAAAGTATATTTTTGAATAAATGTATTCAAATAAATTGAAGCGAAAACAAATCTGGTATGTTGAAAATTTGAAATTTGATAGTTAAAAAAATAACAAAAATGTTGATCAAAACAATAATTGACTTATTTAAATTTTGTTGATCAACAGATTTAATTGAAATTTTTTAGCCAATAATTTTTTGTGTGTAGTTTTCTTTAAATGGAGTTCTTTAATAGAAGGAAAAAAATTCTTACTGCTAAAGAAATTTTCCACAAATATAAGTAACGTATTTTTATTTTTAAGACATATTTCTTAAAAAACAATTTTGTTCAAGTTTAGTTAAAATTTACTAAAAAAAAGATCATCGTATTTCTCTTCTTTAAATTGAGGAAGTGTACTTCTTAGAATTTAGTTAATAACTTCTGAGAATTTAGTAAATAACTTCTTAGAATTTAGTTAAAAAATCAAAATGGCGATATCTCAAAAACTAAGCGAGATAGAGTGAAACGGATGATATTTTCAAAAGAAAGACTACAAAGTCTACAAAGAAATATGGAATGGCCTAGTCGGGGTCTCAAGACCCTAATTTGAGATCTAAAATTTGAAATTCCCGAGATTTTATATATGCCCATACCTCGGTAAATACTGTCAACACGAGAAAAGGTCCAACGGCATTTTTGTAGCTTTTGACTCGTGGAACACTTTCGCGAAATACCCGAAAGCCCTCCGATTAATAATTTTTGAGTTATCCAGTTTTTAAGATTCTCAATACCCTATCAGACCCCTTATTATATATATAAGGGGTCTGATAGGGTATTTTTATATCTCAAAAACTAAGCAAGGTAGAGCGAAACGGACACAAATTTTGGGTCAAAATCTATGGGGACCCAATCTATAAAGGACCCAACGAGTTATCAGGGGCTGGGCCCATGGGGTCCAAACCCATGGGTCCAGGGTCTAGACCCAATCTAGTTCTAAAATGTGAATAAACTAAAGTGTTATATAATTTTTCCCATTTTCTAGTTAAAATTGGCTTAAAATTTAATAACTTTGTTTTCCTTTTTTTTGGTAAAATTATGAACTAAAACCAAGAAAAAAATCTTTGGAAATCATTCCCTCTTTTTCTCAAAATTTAGTTAATTTTCCCAGATTTTAGTTCACTTTTTTTTGAGTGTACAATAGGCCGTATCGATTTTTATTTTTTTTGAGCTGAAATGGGTCCAGAAAGTATCTATTTAGAGTCAAAATTACTCCATAAAACATTCGTGAAAATCAATATTTTCGTTCTGCTCCCGCATAAGGAAATTATTGATATGTTATTCCGTGTGTTACGCATCGAAATATCGGTCGGTAAAGTATGTATGTTATTGATCAGTAATCGATTCTAAGACATTCTAGCGATGTCCTTCCGTCTGTCCATCCGTCTGTAGTTAACACGATACAGTCCAAAATAAAGGAGCTAGACTCCTCAAGTTTGGCACGAATATGTCTTATATTCCTAGGCAGGTTAACTTCGTAAATGAGCAAAATCGGACCGGGTGGAAAAAAGTTCCCCCTCTGAAGAACTAAACCAACCTCTAAAAAATACCATTTTTTACATGATATTTTGTGTTTTTGTTTAACAAGTGCAACATTTGTATGCTGCAATAAGTTCAAAGTCCTGCATTTGAACCCAGAAGATTAGAAAAAACTTTTTTTCGGTATGAAAAATTTTTAATAATTATAAACTTGTATTTTTGCATTTTGGAGGGTATAAAAGATTTGGCATAGCCGAATTTAACGCACTTAATTGTTTTCGTTTCTTTTTCTTAAAACAGGTGATAACATGAATTTAATTTGTATCAAAAGAATGTTTTTTTTTGTCATGCGACTTTTTACTTTCCAGCGGGACCCCAAATTCTTGTGTGCTCAGGGGCCCCGCCATACCTTAAAGCGGCCCTGGTTGGAGGGTTTTGTATACATTTAGAATGAAGGGATAAATATCAATACACTCAGAAAATTATGTAAGTTACTACATGTTAGTTGTTTGTATATTTTACAGTAGTTAGTTGTTTTCAACTACAAAGTCAGTTGTTTTTGTATGAAAAATATCAAACAACTATTTCAGTTAGTTATTTTAAGTCGTTTTTTTTAACAACTAACAAAAAAGTACTGTGATGCAGTAACAGTTATTTAAAGTAGGTAATTTTACTTTTTTTATTTCTTAAAAATTTTCAAAGTTTTTTTCCAAAAAAATAAAATAAATTTTCGTTATTTTTATTTTTCACAACTTTAAAAAAAAAAAAAAAAACTTGGAAAAAATTTGGTCTTCAATTTTTTTCCGAAAAATTTTTTGAAAAAAAAATTATATCGTGGAACTATATTCAATTTGAGCTATCTGCTCGGTTGACTAAAATGAGTTTTTGATGGCAAAATGTTCGTTGGCGTAAGTGTCATCTATGGTATTAATTTCAGAACAAAAAAATTATTTTAAGACTATTTTATTGCAAAAATAGCATGAGCTATGTGAAACCATGTTTTTTTATAAATAAAAATTTGAGCTATCTACACACCCAAAAAATTTCCCAGTTACTGGCTACTAAAATTTTAACTGAAACCCAGTTAAAATACAACTAACTGTTTTACTACATAAGTCAGTTGTTTTTTGTCAGTTAAAATAACTAACATTGTTAGTTGATTTAACTGAAAAAGTAGTTGACCCCAAAACAACTTACAAAGTAGTTATTTTAACTGACATTTTCAGTTGATTTTACTAACATAATTTTTTGAGTGTATGACAAAAGATGTTCGTACGGGTGTTAAGCATTTACTTTGGTAACCTTATCACATCTGAATATAATTGAACCATATTTGGACTAACAGGAGAAGTCTCCCTAGTGTCATCCGCGGATCTTTATGGAATTGGTTTTATTTTGTAGAGCAGAAAAAATAAAGGGATACGTATTTTTTTTAGCGGCCCAAATTCATATTTAGGGGGTAAAAAGGAGGGGGAAGACAAGGCCATTTTTCAGTTTTTTCGTTTATCTCCTATATTATGCAAAGAAACCTAGTCATGTTACATACCAAATGAAAGGTCTTTGGAAAACCTATCTACGTGTGCTAAGAACGTGTCCAAACATGCACAGCTTTTCGTCATATTGAGTAAAATAGCAAAAATTTTAGGAAATTTTTGATAATAAGTCGAAAAATATTAACTTCTTTGGCTCGTTGTGAGCACTACGAGATAGGTATTTTTAATACCTTTAATCTGATACCACACATGCCTATATTAAATTTGTTTAAATAGGCGTAAATCGCTAAATACGTGTCGAATTAATTTTCGTTCTTAACAACATATCCAAATTTCATGAAGATCGGAGGGTGACACCAGGGAGACTTCCCTTGTAAGTTCCCATATAAAAATTTCACCCGATATTAAGTTTATTGGCAACAAAAATGAACTAATTCCACTCAAATTTTGTTTGTGTGTTTTTTCTACACTATTAAGAGATCTTACGAAAGATATAGCAAATCGGAAAGTACGGTTGTTACAGAATATTAGCCAAAATTAAAGAGCACGTTTGTAAAGGGGCTAGAATAGGCCTTGTCCTTGGGCAAAAAGAAGCTTTCGTTTAAAATTTCAGTTAAATCGACTAAAAATTGCGACTTGTATTGTGAGCATAACGTTTACATGAACGGACAGACGGATGGACGCTTTTAATAAGTATTGAAAGAATTCATATGTGATTCACGAAAAATTCAAACCAATTCGGAACCAAAATATAATTTTGTATAACTTTTTCCCTTTTTATTGTTTGTCATTAATATCACAGGGTAGACGGTTTTACCATGCCGCAAAATGCATGTGTTAATTTGTGAGAAAACAATTAATATTTGCCACAAATAAAATCATAACGAAAATCCATGTTGAATATATTCAGACCATAATAAAATCTCAACATAAGAAATTTTTTAAAATTATAATTTTATTTTTTTGGCTAATGTGAGTAATTAGTACATTTATAAAAAATATAAAAAAAAAACTTCAAACAGATTTATATTTTTTTTTTTAAGTGTCTCTTTAATGTCACAAGAATCCACCCTCTTGCAAAGAAATATGTAATTTTCCAGTAATGAATGTCACTTATTAATTACGGGCGACAACATGTGTTGTTAAATTATCTCAAATAAACAGTTTTCTGCTCACTCAACTATCGCTGCTCGCGATGACAATGATTTACTCGCGATCATTGTGCTAATTACAACCGACACAAAGTTTAACATTTGTCGCTGTCATTATTCATAGATATTTGTCAAATCTTTGACCTCAACGCCTTTGTATTTTTTGATCTCGACATCCGAATGATGCTTTTCTACTGCAATAAAAATGCTTTGATGATGATTTAATACTTCTTAGACAAAAATCTTTTAAAAAGACATTTGTCAACGAAAATCTGTACTGTACCTTACACCACTTACAAGGGAAGTCTCCCTAGTGTCACCCGCGGATCTTTATGGAATTGATTTTATTTTATAGATCAGAAAAAATAAAGGACACGTATTTTTTTAGCAGCCCAAATTCATATTTAGGGGGTAAAAAGGAGGGGGGAAGACAATGTCATTTTTCAGTTTTTTTTTTTTTATCTCCTATTATATGCAAAGAACCCTAGTCATGTTACATACCAAATGAAAGGTCTTTGGAAAACCTATCTACGTGAGCTAAGAACGTGTCCAAACATGCACAACTTTTCGTCATATTGAGTAAAATACCAAAATTTTAGGACATTTTTGTTAATAAGTCGAAAAATATTAACTTCTTCGACCCGTTGTTAGCACCACGAGATAGGTATTTTTAATACCTTTAATCTGATACCATTTTGTTTAAATAGGCGTAAATCGTAAAAAACTGAAAAAGGTAAATTTCACCCCATACAAATCGACCCCCCCCTAAAAATGAATTTGGGCCGCTAAAAAAAAATACGTGTCGAATTAATTTTCGTTCTTAACAACATATACAAATTTCATGAAGATCGGAGGGTGACACCAGGGAGACTTCCCTTGTTAGTGTTAGTGGTACAGGGTATAATGACTTTGTGCTGATGTTAGACCCGTCGTCAGGTATACCAGTCATATCAGAATCACTTTTTGAGTCGATTTTGCGATGTCCGTCCGTCTTTCCATGTAAACGTTGTAAACGAGAAACAGCCCACAATTATCAATATATTTGGCTAAAATTTGAAACTTAAACACCTTTGGCCCAAATAGGAAAAAATCGATCCATGTTGAGACCTAGCCCCCTTACAAACGTCGCCTTTAGATTTGGCTTAAATGAATCAATTAACCGTAATAGGCATCCATCCGATATTAAGCTGATTAACGTTTTTTGTATTCACAAATCTTCACTCCAAATTAAAAAAAAATTAGACCAGTTGTCCCCATTGTACTGATATTCACAAAAATCTCTAAAAACTGATGAAATAAGGAAATATATAACTGAAATATCGGTCCTAGAAACTTAATATTTGGAACGTGGGATCCCAGCTGGAAAAAAATGCTGTGAAAAAAATACTTTTTGAAAACTCCAATTCTAAAATGGTGTACTTTAGTACTTTTTTTTTTCTCCTGAAATAACGGGTTTAGAATTTTTAAATTTGAAATATAGGACCCTTCAACCAAAAAAAATAAAAAACATTTTGAAAAAGGTACCTTTAAGCAATTCCGATTTTAATGGGGAAAAGGGTAAACATTTGGTACATTTTTTATATCGTGAAGTAATTGTTCTAGAAACTTGGAATTTGGGATCATTCAGAAAAAACAAAATTAAGTTCTTTTTGTATATCTTACTAAATTTGTTCTAACAGCTTGATTTTTTAAATTTGGGATAATATTTTATTTTGAGTAAAAAAATTTTTTTTTTGTAATTTTTGTAACAAAAAAAATTTTTTGTGTAAAAATTTTTTGAATTAAAAAACTTATTGTAAAATATTTTTATTTCTTGTAAAACTGTTTCAGAGCATGTTTAGCATTTTTTTATAACACACACTCAAAAAAAAAGGGAACTAAAATCTGGGAAAATTAACTCAATTTTGAGAAAAAGAGGGAATGATTTGGCTCCAAAGATTTTTTTTCTTGGTTTTAGTTCATAATTTTCCCAAAAATAAGGAAAACAAAGTTATTTAATTTTAAGCCAATTTTAACTAGAAAATGGGAAAAATTATACTTCACATTTTAGAAATAGATTGGGTCTAGACCCTGGACCCATGGGTTCGGACCCCATTTAACTCGAGACCCCGTTGGGTCCTTTAAGGGTCCCCATAGATTTTGAACCAAAACTTGTGTCCGTTTCGCTCTAACTTGCTTAGTTTTTGAGATACGGTAATAAGGGGCCTGATATGGTCTTGAGAATCTTAAAAACCGGATAACTCAAAAACTATTAATCGAAGAGCTTTAGGGTATTTTGCGGAAGTGTTCTACGAGTCAAGAGCTACAAAAATGCTGTTGGACGTTTTTTGGTTTGTTGGCAGTATTTACCGAGATATGTGTTTATATAAAATCTCGTGAATATCAAATTTTAGATCTAAAATTAGGGTCTTGAGACCCCGACAGATATGCAGAGCTAGGCTATTCCATTTTTTCTTCGTAGTCTTTCTTTTGAAAATTTCATCCGTTTCGCTCTATTTCGCTTAGTTTTCGAGATATCGCCATTTTGAACTTTTAACTAATTCTAAGAAGTTATTTACGAAATTCTCAGAACTTATTAACTAAATTCTAAGAAGTACACTTCCTCAATTCAAAGAAGAGAAATACGATGATATTTTTTTTAGTAAATTTTAACTAAACTTGAACTAAATTGTTTTTTAAGAAATATGTCTTAAAAATAAAGATACGATTCTTAGATTTGTGGAAAATTTCTTTGGCAGTAAGAATTTTTTTCCTAACATTTAAAAAATCCATTTAAAGAAAACTGTGAACTAATTATAAGTAAATGAACTAAAATTGTTTCCTCATAGTTAAGAAAATTTCTCATTTTTAAGTTAAATTTTACTAAATTTTAGGAAAATTCATGATAAATTTTCAAAACATTTATTCCTTAAATATAGTTATGTCTTTTTTTTCAGTGCATGAATTCACAATGAAACCAATCTAAAGTACACTGGTTTGCTGATAACTTCTGAACCACTGGACCGTTATTTTTGAAATTCAATATCCACCTGACCAGGAAAATTGGAAATATAAAAGACACGCTTTGGCAACATTCAAGTTGCCTTTCAAATGTTAGCGAAATCGGAGAATTATTCTATAGCAGAAAAAATCTGAGAACTTTCTATACGAAAAAAATTTAAGCATTCAAAACTAAATTATTCTATCCTCAACCCCACATATTGCTTGGCACATAAAACCTGATCTAATCAAAATATATGAATGGAGTCGGGGGAAAATGTTGACTAAACATGTAAAAAATTAAATTTCATTTCAAAATTAAACACCTGCAAAATCTATTTAAGCATATGCAAATTTAAACCTCCCGTAAATTTCTACACATTCAACCAAAAAAACACCCTTTTGTCCAAAGAAAAATACGAACAGCTGACAATTTTAGCATTTTATTTGAAAAATGCCATCACATTTCCTTAATGAAAAAGAACAAACAACAATACGAGAACAAATAGTCCTTTACAAAAATATCCTTACAACAACAACTCTAAAGCTTTTGCTATAACGTGCAAAAGTTTTATAATAAAAATACAGTATATTCTCTTTTTTTCGCTTAAAGGCAATAAGTCAGTTGGTTTCTTTATAACGTGAAACATGAACAAAAAACTAAAATCAACCCACCCACTGTTCTAAGAAAAACACTAAACATGCAAAATAAAAACTACTTACTCAATCCACATTTAATAGGTTTCGAGTACTTCCTGTCGCCCATTTAGCCTCATCACACTTTTATAATATTAACTAATACATACAGACATTTTCAGATACATATACTGTCTTATATATATACATTTACACATACATGTACTGTTACTATTAGGGAGGAAATTAAAACTTCGCAGCTTCTGAGAAATTTTTCTACAGAAAAACTCTCAATTTTAAATTAATTTTTCCAAATGTCTCAGATTCTGAGACATTTTTCTTATAGAAAAAGTCTCAGATTCTGAGACATTTTTCTTATAGAAAAAGTCTCAGATTCTGAGACATTTTTCTTATAGAAAAAGTCTCAGATTCTGAGACATTTTTCTTATAGAAAAAGTCTCAGATTCTGAGACATTTTTCTTATAGAAAAAGTCTCAGATTCTGAGACATTTTTCTTATAGAAAAAGTCTCAGATTCTGAGACATTTTTCTTATAGAAAAAGTCTGAGATTCTGAGACATTTTTCTTATAGAAAAAGTCTCAGATTCTGAGACATTTTTCTTATAGAAAAAGTCTCAGATTCTGAGACATTTTTCTTATAGAAAAAGTCTCAGATTCTGAGACATTTTTCTTATAGAAAAAGTCTCAGATTCTGAGACATTTTTCTTATAGAAAAAGTCTCAGATTCTGAGACATTTTTCTTATAGAAAAAGTCTCAGATTCTGAGACATTTTTCTTATAGAAAAAGTCTCAGATTCTGAGACATTTTTCTTATAGAAAAAGTCTCAGATTCTGAGACATTTTTCTTATAGAAAAAGTCTCAGATTCTGAGACATTTTTCTTATAGAAAAAGTCTCAGATTCTGAGACATTTTTCTTATAGAAAAAGTCTCAGATTCTGAGACATTTTTCTTATAGAAAAAGTCTCAGATTCTGAGACATTTTTCTTATAGAAAAAGTCTCAGATTCTGAGACATTTTTCTTATAGAAAAAGTCTCAGATTCTGAGACATTTTTCTTATAGAAAAAGTCTCAGATTCTGAGACATTTTTCTTATAGAAAAAGTCTCAGATTCTGAGACATTTTTCTTATAGAAAAAGTCTCAGATTCTGAGACATTTTTCTTATAGAAAAAGTCTCAGATTCTGAGACATTTTTCTTATAGAAAAAGTCTCAGATTCTGAGACATTTTTCTTATAGAAAAAGTCTCAGATTCTGAGACATTTTTCTTATAGAAAAAGTCTCAGATTCTGAGACATTTTTCTTATAGAAAAAGTCTCAGATTCTGAGACATTTTTCTTATAGAAAAAGTCTCAGATTCTGAGACATTTTTCTTATAGAAAAAGTCTCAGATTCTGAGACATTTTTCTTATAGAAAAAGTCTCAGATTCTGAGACATTTTTCTTATAGAAAAAGTCTCAGATTCTGAGACATTTTTCTTATAGAAAAAGTCTCAGATTCTGAGACATTTTTCTTATAGAAAAAGTCTCAGATTCTGAGACATTTTTCTTATAGAAAAAGTCTCAGATTCTGAGACATTTTTCTTATAGAAAAAGTCTCAGATTCTGAGACATTTTTCTTATAGAAAAAGTCTCAGATTCTGAGACATTTTTCTTATAGAAAAAGTCTCAGATTCTGAGACATTTTTCTTATAGAAAAAGTCTCAGATTCTGAGACATTTTTCTTATCGAAAAATTCTCAGATTCTGAGACATTTTTCTTATCGAAAAATTCTCAGATTCTGAGACATTTTTCTTATAGAAAAAGTCTCAGATTCTGAGACATTTTTCTTATAGAAAAAGTCTCAGATTCTGAGACATTTTTCTTATAGACAATTTTCCTAGAGATAAAGTGTGACAATTTTCCTAGAGATAAAGTGTCAGATTCTGAAACAGATTTCCGTCTAGAAAAAGTCTCAGAAACTGAGATATTTTTTCGTATCGAAAAGTTCTTTTAAAATCCTTTGAAATACGTGTCTCCCTTTGTTTCCCTTGTTTGTTGTGTACCATCCCCCTACTCCCCCTTGTATTTAAGCCCCCCACAAACAAAGTCTTCACCCATTTTATATAATTTTGCTGGTTGTTTTCGTAATACAAGCTCATGAATACATTTACAGACACACCCCAACATTTGTGGGGTTGTTCATAGGAAATACCATTCATTTATATTTTTTATACATTTACACAGTGGCGCTGTTCTGTTTTCACAATTTTATGTCATTTTACAAATGTTTTGGTATTACGCCACTGTTTTAACTTTGCACGTGCACAAATTTTCCGTACAATCAAGTGGAATCTTCATTTTTTTTTGTATTACAAGTATTTTCATTATTATGTTCTCCTCTTTATTTTTTTCCTTTAGGGGATTTAACTTTGTGTGAGTGTGTCTGTGTATAGAGTAGATATTGTCTGACAGTTGTTTAAAAGTATATGTACGATGCTGGTGGCAGGAGGGGGTTTTTGGAGCTTTGTTTCGTTTATATATAGGAATTCTTTAAAAAATTCTTGTGCATAAAATAAAATTTAAGATATTTCAGTATTTTTAAAAATTTTTCAACCGTTATTTGATAAGACATCCCAAAATAATGCTATTAATAAAAGATATACATTACCTGGGAATGTGTCATATAATCACCACCTATTACCAAGGTTTTACTGGGGCGTCTTAGTTTTTTTTGGTAACTGAAACGAATGCTATCACTGAATACTTTTAAAATTCAAAATGGCGGAATTAATATGGCGAATGATAGCATTCGTTTTAGTTACAAATAAAGTATAAAAGTATTCAGTGACTCAAAAATACCAGACAAAAAAGTTTTAAACGAGTCGTAATTATAAAAAAATTGACGCCAAAAATTATCCGCCAGTTTGAATTTTGGAAATCTGAAATCAGAATCGGATTAAGTGACCCTTAAAACACCCGGGTACCGAATTTTATTTGAATGCAATAACCTTATCTGAATACAAATTCGAAATCAGCGTCCGAATAAACCCCCTGATACAAATTTAAAAAAAAAAATCCGATAACCCTTCATTACACTCAAAATAATTGCTATAATTTTTTTAACACACTATTTAGAATGTAAATAACCCAAATCAGTAAAAACAAGTAAAAAAGTTAAATTCAACTTGGCCGAATCTATGAATACCCTCCACAATGCATTTTTTTTAAAGGGTAGTACATTTTTTAAAGTGAAAAACTTAACAATTTTGATTAGAAATATTTTATTTTGAGTAAAAAACTCATTTTTTGTCATTTTTTTTTTCTTAAAAAAAGAAAAATTACTAATTTTTTTTTTCGAGTTTAAAATTTTTTTCGAGTGTAATGTTTTTTTTACTGTAAAAATATTTCTTACACAAAATATTGTCATTTTTGTAAAAAAAATGTTTTTTGTGTAAATTTTTTTTGAGTGTAAAATTTTTTTGAGTGTAAAATTTTTTTTGAGTGTAAAATTTTTTTCGAGTGTATTTTTAAGTTACCAATGCTTTTAAAACTAAACGAGTTTAAAAAGCATTGCTTTAAAATTAAACAAGTTTGAAAAGCATTGTTTAGTTACCACCAATGCTTTTAAAACTTGTTAAAACACGTGGCATTTTAGATGAAACTAATCTGAAATTCAAGGTTTTGCTTATAACTTTTGAACCACTGGGCCGATTGAGCGGAAATTTAATACCAAACAGACCCGGGGAACGGCAAAGATACGTGCCAAGCTTCAGTAGTCTCATTATTGTCTTTCGAAAGTTATCGTGTTTTTTATCTGGTAAATTCGCGAAATACCCTTTCCGAAATTTACTCTTTTGCTCATAACTTTTAAACCACTGGACCGATTTGGCTGGATTGCAATACCAACCTGACCAGGTAAATGACAAACATATATGCCAAACTTCAGTAGCCTCTGTAAAGTCTTTCAAAAGTTAGCGTGTTTTCTACGGACGGACAGACAGACAGACAGACAGACAGACGGACGGACGGACGGACGGACGGACGGACGGACGGACATCGCTAGATCGACTTAAAATCGATCGAGGATCATAAATATATATACTTTATGGGGTCCTAGACCAATATTTCGAGGTGTTACAAACGGAATGACAAACTTATATATACCCTCTATCACTAGAGTGGAGGGTATAAAAATATGTTCTAAGACCCTTTATTAAAAGTTGGTTCAAGGACACCGTGTATAGCATTTTGTATTTTTGGGTTATATTGAATGTAGTAAAATTTTTGAGATGTCCTTACATTTTCGTTCCTAGCTTTTGAACCGCTAAGCCGATATCGCTCAAATGGAATACCAAACTGCTCGGGAGAACTTCCAATAAATATGCTAAATTTCAGTCGTCTTCGTGTAATATTTTTTGGCGGTGATCACCATTTCCACAGACAGATGGACATCGCTAGAATTCTAAAAAATTGATCACTGATCAATTATATATACTTTATGGGGTTTCAGATCGATATTTCAATGAGTAACAAACGGAATGACAAATTTATATATACCCTCTATCACTAACAATAAGTGGAGGGTATAAAAATTATCTTCAAAAAACTTCCAAATATTTCAACTAGCCTAAAAAGCATGCGCGGGTACAAGGGGGGGAGGGGAAATTTCACCCCCCCCCCCCCCCCCCAGACCAAATTAAAAAAAAAAAAAGAGAAAAAAGTAAAAAGAAAGAAAAAAAGAAAGAAAAAGAAAAGAAGAAGAAAATTTTTAAAAAAATTTTCCAAAGGAAAAAAATCTTAAAATCCAAAAATTTTTAATTGAAAAAAATTTTAATTTTTTGAAGGAAGAATCTAAAAAGTTTTTAGGGAAAATCTGAACATTTTTAAAGGAATAATGTGACTAAATTTGGTACAAAAAAATGATTTAGACTTTTTCTATAGGAAAATGTTTCAGAATCTGAGTTTTTTCTATAGGAAAAATGTCTCAGAATCTGAGTCTTTCTATAGGAAAACTGTCTTAGAATGTGGGACTTTTTCTGTAGGAAAAATGGCTCAAAATCTGGTACTTTTTCTTTAGGATAAGTGTCTCAGAATTTGAGACTTTTTCTATAGGAAAAATTTCTCAGAATCTAACACTTTTTCTATAGGAAAAATGTCTCAGAATCTGAGACTTTTTCTATAAGAAAAATGACTCAGAATCTGAGACCTTTCCTATATGAAAAATGTCTCAGAATCTCAGCCTTTTTCTATAGGAAAAATGTCTCAGACTCTGAGTTTTTTTCTATAGAAAAAAATGTCTAAGAATCTGAGTCTTTTTCTATAGGAAAAATGTCTCAGAATCTAAGACTTTTTCTATAGGAAAAACGCCTCAGAATCTGAGACTTTTTCTATAGGAAAAACGCCTCAGAATCTGAGACTTTTTCTATAAGAAAAAACGCCTCAGAATCCGAGACTTTTTCTACAGGAAAAACGCCTCAGAATCTAAGACCTTTTCAATATTAAAAAAATTCTCAGATTCCGAGAATTTTTCTATAGGAAAAATGTCTCAGAATCTGATACTTTTTCTATAGGAAAAATGTCTTAGAATCTGAGACTTTTTTATGGGAAATATCTCAGAATCCGAGCCTTTTTGATATAGGAAAATTGAAAAAAATTTCTCAAAATCTGTGACTTTTTTTGTAGAAATAAGTCCCACAATTTGAGACTAAAATAGCAAAAGATCGCAGCATTTGAAACTTTTTCGCATTTTTGTCGAACTGTTGTTAAAAAAATCGGCTGCAGTTTTTCAGAAACAACTGCTAAATTATTTGATTTTATAGCTTTCACATCACTTTTTTTGAAAAAAGTATCCTTTTTGTTGGTTGTCCGACAACGGTGAATTGTTGATTTTTTTTATTCGAAGTTAAAAAAAATTCCCCCCCCCCCCCCAGACTCAAAAGCTGTAGCCGCCACTGCTAAAAAGTCTCGTATATTTTAGAGGCTGTCGTGAAAAAAGTTGTAATTTTACAATTTTATAACTATTGACGCATTAAAGCGAGCGCGTTTAAACGATTGTAATTTCCTATACAGGGTGATTCAGTCACGACCCGCCGAATTTTACCAGCATAGTCCTTGGCTCATTTCATGAAAATATGTCCATTACGACCATCCCCGAAAATGCAAGTGTGCGAAATGGCAGCGGTTTGAAAATTTTCGGATTGGTGGTCGGAGGGTAGTATTGATAACTTCTGAACCAGGGGTCCGATTTTTTTGTTTTTGGGCTTGTTGGAAAGTTCATTGGGAGACCTTTCAGAATCAATAACAAAATAAAGTGAAATTCAAACCGCTGCCATTTCGCACACTTGCATTTTCGGGGGATGGTCGTAATGGATATATTTTCATGAAATGAGCCAAGGAATACGCTGGTAAAATTCGGCGGGTCGTGACTGAATCACCCTGTATAATGTATTCACTACTTGCAAATTAAGCAAGGATAAATTGAATGAATTGATAACACCGTCCGACAAAAATGAAAAACGTCATTCAACACGAACTGCATTAAACATTTTTAAATTTCCTTTTTTAATTTCTTTAACTTAATTTGTTTTATTTTTCATTTCAGGTAAGTCCCGGTAACTCTTAATGTTTTTCTCTTAATAAATATAAACTGGTAAGAAAAGTTTAAGGTTAAAAGATTCAAAACGTAATAAAATTAGTATTAACAAGTAAAAAAGTTAAATTCGGCATTGCCGAATGTAGTGATACCCTCCACAATTTCAAAAAGATTATTGCAAAAAACTTTATTTAAAAGGAAATTACTTTAAAAAAAAAAAATTTGAAAAAAAAATGTCCGCGGAAAAAAATTTTGGTAAAAAAATCCGCGATTTTTTTCTTTTTTTGTCAATAAATATGTTCATACTTATTTAAATACCATTTGGTGTTCAATTATGTTCACATATGTCAACCAGAAGCCGAATTAAAGCATTTTGTATATTTAGGTTATGTTGAATGTACTGCAATTTTGGAGGTGTGCTTACATTTTCGTTCATAACTTTTGAACCGCTGAACCGATATCGCTCAAATGCAATACCAAACTTCTCGGGAGAACTTCCAATAAATATGTTAAGTTTCAGTCATCTCTGTGGAATATTTTGTCCGCGACAGCATTTTCCACAGACAGACAGACGGACAGACGGACATCGCTAGAATGTCTTAAAATCGATCGGGCATCATGAATATATATACTCTATGGGGTCCCAGATCGATATTTTGATGAGTTACAAATGGAATGACAAACTTATATATACCCTCTATCACTAAGTGGAGGGTATAAAAATATGTCATGCTAAATACGCAGTGCGAAAAATTAAAAAAATATTCTTCATTATTTAAATTTGTATATTGACAACTTTTTAAATTTAACAATTTTAAATATGCAATAATCTGGATAAAATCGTATAACTAGCTAATTAACATCTGGTAAATTGAGAATTCTGCTGTTTTTAGTATTTATAAGAAAAAAAAATATGTAGAATACCGTTTAAAAAAAATTATTGCCAATAAATTTATTTTAAATTGTTTAAGACATTACTCCCCGTGGCGTAGACGCGTTAATAATATATTTTTTATTTTATTTTATCATTTTCATACACAAAATCCATTTTTTATTTCGGTTGTTGTTTTTCTTACTCATAAACAAAATATTTTCCTGAATATTTGTAATCAGCTTGCTTATGTATACACTCAAAGAAAATGTTGGTGGATATTAAAAATAGATTAAATAGTCAAAAAAAGTGGTTATAATAAAAATAAATAGATTAAAAAACTATTGTCAGTCAAAACTGACTATTAGAGCGGCACTTCTTGTATGGCAGAAACGTTTTTCTACCGATTTTGAATGTTCAGAAAAATTTTTATTTTACTAGGCCTAAGACTTAAGTGGTACAAATTTGAGCCCAGTCGGATTAAATTAACCCTTGGCGCCCGGCCATCAAAGTTTTGGATTTTTGAAAAATAAAAAAAAAAACACGGATATCAAAAAATTTTACAATCAGTCGAACAGCTTTCGAGATATCGCTATTTAGAGTTTGCAAAAATGTAAATTTTTTCCTACGTTTAAGAATTAAAAAAAAAAAATATCTTAAAATTTCTTTCTCTTGACCCTTTTCATAGAGCTTTATTTAAACTCAAGTTAAGCCAAATCCTAACATTTAAACCCGTGTTTTTAGGTACAAATTTTCTGAAAAACCAAAACTTTGATTAAAAGGAGCCACGCGTAAAATGAACAAATTTAACTTTAATTAATTTTAAATAAATGTTTTTCTCAATCTCCATAAAATACTCAATGGAAAAGATCTTTGAAATTTTTTTAAAAAATTTCTTGAACGTCTGAAAAAACCGACATTTTTGGACATTTTTTGACAAATTCCGCGTAAACCGCCTGACCGAGTTCAGAATTTTTTAATAGTGATATTTTTTCAAAAATTCAAAAGTGAAAAAATTTTTTAAAATTTTAAAAATTTTCCAAAAATCCAAAACTTCAATCGCTCGTTCGATTGGTTTAAATTGGATTAGGATTAAATTAAGTTTAAATGAAAGTTTGTCTCAAGTTCAATGAAAGGGTCAAGGAAAATAAATTTAGAGTTTTTTTAAAAGCAATTTTTGAACGTTGGATAAACCGAAACTTTTTTTCCAAATTTTAAATAGCGATATCACGAAAAACGCTCGACCGATTTTAATAAATTTTTTTTTTTATTTTTCAACTAAAAAAAAAACAGAAAATAAAATAATTTAAATGAACAAACATCAATTGTAAATTAACCAAACATGATATCAAGCAAACGTTTAATAAAAACGGTCGCCTGTTATAACAGGTTATAACTATATTATAAGGAATTTGCTCTTGCAGCATTTCTGGATATAGAAGGGGCTTTTAACAATGTAAATACAAAGACGATAGTTAATGCTTTGGACAAGGCTTCAACTAACAGTTGTTTGAGTAAATGGATAGAGCAATGCTTTCATATCGAGAAATAACGGACGAATGGGTTCATGCAAAAACATCTCGTTACGCTACTAGAAGAACACCACAAGGTGGGGTTCTGTCACCACTGCTCTGGCTCCTGGTGTTGGACCCCATTTTAAAAAACTGAAAACTTTAGGAACCACAACAATAGCATACGCTGATGATGTGGTTATTCTATCATGTAGCAAATATCTGGATACTGTATCCGAGATTTTAGAGGGCTCACTTAAGGCTATGTGGAAGTGGGCTTCAGGAAATGGACTTAATGTCAACCTGCAGAAAACGGAAATGGTCCTTTTTACTAGAAAATCCCGGAATTTAGAAAGGTTCGAGTGGGAGGAGTTGAAATTCCAATAACACCGCATGCCAAATTTCTTGGAGTGTTCTTGGACAGTAAGCTGTTCTGCAACAAGAACTCTGAAGAAAGAGTAAAAAAGGCAAACAACGCGTATTACGCGTGTAAGAAAATGTTCGGCAGTACCTGGGGTCTAGAACCTAAAGTCACTTACTGGATTTATACTTCAATCGTAAGACCAATCTTACTCTATGGAGTTTTAGTCTGGCATAAGGCACTCGAAAAGGATGTGACGCTTAAAATGTTTCTGAAGCTTCAACGGCAAATGGGACGGAGTATCACTGGCGCTTTGAGAACAACATCAGCCGACTCTATCGACACTTTATTGCACTTGTAACCAATTGATCTCTTTGCTAAGGGCGAGGCTTACACAGCTTGCCTCAGACTTAAAGAGTCAAATTGGTTCAAGTATCGCAACTTTGGACACAGTAACATTGCTAATATGGACTGTATTGACTCTGATTTCACAGTGCCCAAACTATTTTTCGACCGGAAATATGAAGTTAGATATCCGGATCGAGAATTCTGGTCGACCTAGCGGGGCCCTCCTGCGAACTCAATAAATATCTTTACTGATGGATCGAAGCAATCGCATGGTGTTGGAGCTGGTTTCACGATACTGGAAGTAGACCAACACTTATCTTTTAAATTAACCGTGGATTCGAGTATCTTTCAGGCTGAGATAGCTGCTATATCAAAAGCTGTGGAATATATGGCAAAGCAAAAAGGTGCCACCCTTAATTTCTACGTGGATAGTCAAGCTGCTCTAAAGGCACTCTTGAGCTACCAAATTAAATCGAAAACGGTTTTTAAGTGTTACGAGAATTTAAAACAACTTTGCTTAAATAATGAAGTTACCTTATTATGGGTACCAGGGTACGAAGGAATATAAGGAAACGAGAAAGCAGATGAACTCGCGAAACTTGGAGCATACTCTTACTCTTACTGCCGCCAAAGCAAATCGAAGATGGAAGGAACTTGGGACAAGTCGTATAAGCAGAATTTTATGGCCACGCTATGATTTAGGAAGAACTAAATTCTTACTTACACTTACGAGAATAGAATGTCGTATGTTGACAGGTTTAATAACGGGACACTATCTTGTCGGAAAACATGCCAAGAACATGAATCTTATTACGGACGCAAGCTGTAAAAGGTCTATCAATTATAGGAAGTTCACAGTTCGAGACTTTGGAGGAAATTACGAGGATAGACCTAAAGAGCTTGAAACAATTCGCAATGAAGGTCAATGTAGTTAGTTTACATTGATAAGCGGAAAAAGTTTTGTGGTATCGCTATGGACCAATTGGTCTATGCGGAGTGCCCATCTGGCACCGCCACCCTAACCTAACCTTCTGTTTAGTCTTTAATACAAAACTTCGATTTTGTTTTCAACAAACTCAGTCAAGTACTTTAATTTCAAAATCATATCAATAAAAAGTGTTTCTGTTTGTTAAATTTCTTTGTTGGAACAAAAATTTCATTTGTCAGATCAACAAATTGTGTTTGTGTTTGTTGAATTTCTTTGGTAAAAAAAAACTTAAGATTTTTACCGATGTAAAATCTCTCCGAAAAACTTATAGTCAGGCATGTTTACATCATTGGATAATATCGCAAATCTTATGATGTAAACAAGCCTTTAAAGGAGCCGAGTCAAAGAATTTTACATATATAAAAATTTAGAGGTGGGTTTATAATTTCCCGGATTACTTTTGAATAGCTTGACCGATGCCACTGAAATGTTACACAAAAGTTTTTAAGACATCAAAAATTATCTTTGTTTCACATCAGTCATCATTATTATATATTTTAGACATACAAAATATTAAAAAGGAACTCGCTTGATTGACTTAAACACGATCAGCATTACGAAGATAAATTGTTGGGCCCCAGATCGATAATTCTCTCTATCTAGTTGGTTCCTTTTTACAATTTTTATACCCTCCAACCACTGTATGGGGGTATACTCACTTTGTCATTCCGTTTGTAAACCATAAAATATCGGTCAGGGACCCCATAAAGTATATATATTATATATCTATGATCGATTCTAAGTCGTTCTATGAATGTCCGTCCGTCCGTCCGTCCGTCTGTATAAAACACGATTCAGTCCAAAATAAAAGAGCTAGACGCCTGAAAATTGGCAAGAATATGTCTAATGTTCATAGGCCGGTTAAGTTCGGAAATGGACCCAGTCTGCACAGTTTCGAGGCGACAATTTTTTCGAAGTTTTTTCGAAGCTTTTCCGCAATAACGATTCGAAGTCGATATTATATACAGTCGATATTTTAACGTTTCTCGAACTCATATTTTTATTGAAAAACTTATCGATTTCGAAATGATTTCCAATCTACATTTTAGGAATTCTCGTATTTGTTGTTCCATAAAAAAATATTTATTTTCAATATAACATCGAGTTTTAGTTTTGTTAAATTTTACAAAAATTCCACAAATTTTACTTTTATTATTAAAAAAAATAATATCTAACACTAGAACAATAAAAAAAAAATAAAAAAAAAAATCCGCGACCGGGGTTTGAACCAAGGCCAAAAATCTACAAATCATAAGCTGCCGAACCTGCTAACCAACTAGGCCATACACAACTTGAAATTTGTTTGTACTAATATATATTTTGAAATAAAAATATTTTCAAATTGGGAGAAGTATGTCAAAACAAAATAAAATGAATATAAAAACAGGGTAATTCAAATAAAAATACAAATTATAATTTAAGGGCAATTCAAATAATAATAAAAAATTCAAATTTTAGTAAAAGTAATTTTAAAAAACTACTTTTATTATCAAACTTTGGCTGAAGGAGTAAGGCGTTCAACCAGTAAACTGGGAGTTCTGAGTTCAAATCTCAAGTGAGGCAGATAAAAATAGTAATTAGTAAAAATTAAATTAAAAGAATAAATAAATTAAATTAGTAAAAATTAGTTAATTGTAAGTAAGTAGTAGTAAGTAAAAAAATATTTTTTTTAATTCTTACCGTTTTTAAAACAATTAACTAAATTATTAAAAAACAAATGTATCGAAATTCATGAAATTTTTCGATTAAAAATCGAATCGAATCCTGTACCAATACTCGATTCTATATCACCTTGCATGCCACATAGGAAAACACGCTTTATATCGACATTATATCGAACTCGATATCGATGAAATTCTTAGAGAAAACGATTCTTTTTCGAATCGATATCGACTCATTTTGCATACTGGGGACACAATCTTGCCAGGGGAAAAAGGTTCCCCCTTAACGAACTGAAAAAAACCTCTTAAAAAACGACATTTTTACATCTTTTTTTGCCATTTTTGTTAAACAAAAGAAACCTTTTTATGTAAAAAGGGGTTTTAACTCCTGCACTTAGACCCAGGGGGCTGGAAAATTTAGTCTTTTTCTGCCCGCCCCCTTTTGTGGGCGTGGTTTTAAAAAATCAATAAAATAATGAGAAAATGATATTACTAAATTGCAAAAAGCATAATAAATAAATTAGTTAACATTTATCGCGATGGGGAAAGTATCCCACACTACCCCACCGAGCCCCCACAAAAAAACAACCTTGGATTTTTTTATATGTTTTAACATGTTGGAGGGTATCATAGATTCGGCATAGCCGAATTTAACACTCTCACTTGTTATTTTTTATTTAAAATTTTATTTTTAGCTTTTTTTGGATTTTTTTTTAAGTGTGGTTATACACGTACTCATACAATTATAAATAATCTCCTACCTGGACATCATAATATTTAAATGGCGTTAATCACCCATTTCAATTGATATTTAAATGTTTCTACATTTATATATTTCATATCATGGGGCTTAAGTTATGTTTTGTATGTATAAATGAAAATGAATATTTGTTTACCACAAGAGTGGACCAATTTAAAATTAATCATAATGAAAATAGTAAACTTTTGAAAAAATTTTGCATACTGAAAAATACTCATTGATTGAAGATTCTTGGCCTTTTTTAAGACGGTCTATAGATGTCTTCTTAAATATTTAAATAAATTCTTTCGAATTCTGAAACATTTTTTCATTAAGAAAAATTTTCAGTTTTTAAAACTGTTTTCCGTATAGAAAAAAATGTCAGATTCTGAGACAGGTTTTCGGATAGAAAACTTCTCAGATTCTAAGACATTTTTGCGTAAAGAAAAATCCTCAGATTCTGAAAAATTTTTTCTACTTAGAAAATTTATTAGATACTGGGTATTTTTTTGTAGATTCTTATTTCATTAAATTCTTATTTTATTAAGAAAAACTCGAAGATATTTCTCGTATAAAAATTTCTCTGATTCCGAGAAATTTCTCTGATTCCGAGAAATTTTCTGTTTCCGAGAAATTTTAATTAAACAAAAATTCTCAGATTTCTGAGACATTTTTCTTCTTAAGAAATCTATCGAAGTTTAAGAAAATTTTTTCTCATAAAAATTTTCAATTACCCCTCCAACATTGTATTAAGGTGTTATTTTTGTAGTATTACCAAATTTAAATTGACCATTTCGTTAGAGTGTCTGTTTGCTGGTCTTGCTATTTTTAAGTGTTATAGAATATTATTTAGATATTATTTCCCATTGGTTAATGGTTGATTAAAGTATTTAATTTTTTAGTTTTTGAATGTTGTTTTTTATCTCGTACCAAAAAACGTATGTTTTCTATCAAAATATTTTATTCTAGGTGTGACAGTATGTGGTCTAATATTTTTTTTGTACTACTATTTATTTAGTAGATTGTAGTTTTTCTTAGTTTTGTTTAAAGTTTTTAATTTATATTATTTATATGAAACACTATTAATATTTGAATTATGGTTATTTGATTCAAAAGGTTTCGGTGAGCTAGTATATACACTATAGTGGTTAACATTTATATATATTTTTTTGTTTTTATTTTTGAGTTCTTCCATCATTTTATGTCTTTTATTTGCCTGATTATTTAAAATTTTTAAATCCTTTTTATCCAAAAATGTCACTAAAACGTTAAAATGTTCTACAAATATTTTGTTGGTCAATGGGGGTCACTAAAGGCCGGAATTCCTGAGATATTAAAATTTTAAAGTATTAAAATTTTGAATGTAAATGAAATAATTGAGCTCGAGGTCTGTTGTTTTAAATATTTTTTATTTTATTTCTCCGATATTTCAAAATTCATTGAATTTCATCCTCAGGGACACTTGTAAAAATTACACAAACAAAATAAACTTTAAGCTATGGTTGTTTTAAAATCGTCGTATGGTATTGCAATACTCGAGCTCAATTATTTCATTTACATTACAAATTTAAAGGTCGAATAAATACAACATTAAATGTATTAAAATTTTTGTAAAAACTTTACTTTTTTAAGCATTTTACATAGGCCACATGAGCTCTCCGCTTTTAATGACCCCCCAGTAAAATTTCATAAAAAAAATATTCGCAAAACATTTTAACCCTTGAAATTAATTTTTTAAAAGACTTTTAGGATTTTTTTTTTAAAAAGGAGGACAAATTACACCTTCGAATGGTAGAAAGAGGATTAATTTGGTGTAAGAAAAGAATCACCATAAAAATCTATATGAAACTTCGGAACATAAAAAAAAGAAAAAAATTGTGTTACTTGACTTGTTTTAAGCATTTTACGTATGTCGCACAAGCTTAAACGGATTGACGACCCTTAGAAAATATTCTAAGATATTTTTAAACCCTTAAATTCACGTTTTAGTGGACTTCTATGACAGTTTTTGATAAAAAGGACTAAAACTACCTTTTCAAATGAGTGATAGAGGGTTGATATGTTCCAAAAAAGAAGCACCATACAATTTTACGGAAGATATCTAAGCACTTTACTTAGCTCAGAAGTGTATTTACATCATTTATTTCGTATATTCCACATGCCTTTGAATAAACTTCAGTGGGCCATAAAAAAACTTTAAGTACGTAACCAAAATTTTTTGGTGTTTTAGTCTTCTATCAGGGTACTTTATTTTTTTTTGGTCTTAAGCTCATTCTAATTCCGTTATAACTTGTAAGGTAGCTCCTAGTCTTGCAAGCTTATCGGCTTTGCCATTCCCTAAAATGTCTAACAAAAAGTGCCCTGGGATATGAATCGTATGTTAAACTGCTTGACAATCTAATTTAAGGACGTGCGGCAGTTACGGCCAGATCTAGTTTTCAGAAACATCGACTCCAGTATCACTTGATCGCAGCTTGACTGCTAGAATAGATGTTGTAATTTGCAACTTAATCAGTCAGTCACTTCCATTATTGCCTGAAACTTTTCCAGGCTCGACTCAAGCTTTTGCGAAAAGACTCGTTGCCCACTTGATCTACAACTTTGATCCATCTGTTTTTAAAACTTATTGAACAGAAAATAAGAATCATCGTCATCATGTTATCGTTTGGCCAAACTTTTTCTATTTTTAACTTTTTTCCAACAGAGTTGTAAATTTTCATATTGTTGCAACCCTTGGTAGGAATTTTCACATCCGGCACATCCGAATTTGACACTGTCACTTGTTTACATTCTAAACGTTCAAACAATGACATTTTTTATTTGTCGATTTTTCTGTTAGTACAGATCGAGCACGGTCTCTAATTCTATTTGTTATAAGGGTTTGAGTTGAAAAATGTAGAAGAAAAATTTTTATTTCTAAAAGCTATAGACATTTCTGGTATTCCTATACCGGTTTCGGAGAGTTCCAGTTAACTGTCTTCATCAGTAGGATTTAAATGCCAGTTTGTTTTTGTTAATGGTAATTGTTTTTCTAATATGTGAATTTTATTTATATCAATGCCCAGTCCAGAATCGAATCATGCCCAGTCCGGAATCGAACCATGACATAATTATAATAAAAATAAAAAAAAAATAAAAATTAAAAAAAAAAAATTTTTGATTGTGTGATTTTTTTTTTAAGACCCAAAGTTTGAGGCCAGGTAGTAACCCCAAACCCCTAATGAAAAAATCTGAAAAAAATCACGTGTTATTTTTTCACGGTGCTTAATATATATTCCGGGTGACCCATACAAAAATAAAAAAAAAGTGCCATATACACTGCGAATCACATCAATAAGGAATCGAGTTTTTCACTTTTTAATCGAAAATATCTTTGTAACGAATAAGCGGAAAAATTTAAAAAAATGCACTGATAAAGACCACTATCTAGCTAATAATGTCAAATAATAACAATATCAAAAGACATTTTTTATATTTTTCCGCTAATTCGTTACAAAGATATATTCGATTAAAAAGTGAAAAACTCGATTCCTTATTGATGTGATTCGCAGTGTATGAATCAGCCTAGTGTACATTAAAAATCTTGTTTTTATACGAAAAACTTCTTAAAAAGTAAAAAATAACGCCGGGCTTAAATATTAAGATTTAAAACTATATATAATTATATAGTTTATACCCTCACCACACTGTGGTACAGGGTATAATGACTTTGTGCTGATGTTTGTAACTACCCGAAATATTGGTCCTAGACCCACTTTTAAGTATACCGATAGACTCAGAATAACTTTTTGAGTCGATGTCCATTCGTCTGTCTGTCTGTCGGACTTGAAATTTGAAACGTAAACCTTTCTTGGCCCAAGGACGAAGCCCAGTGAAATTGAAAAAGATCGGTCCATGTTAAGACCTAGCCCCATACAAAGGTTCTCTTTAATGTTGGCTCAAATGATTCTAATAACCATATTATAATAGATAAAAAGGTAAACGTATTTTTAATTCACAAATCACCGTTTCGAATTTCAAAGGAATCGGACCAGTTCTTCTTGTAGCCCCCATATAAACCACCTTCCTGATATTCATATAAATTAACCAAATTTCATGAAAATATAAAATATTTAATTAAAATTTTGTTTTTGTGTGTTTAAGACGTACTTTAATAACCTTATCAAATCCGATTATAATTGGACCATTTTTGGACTTAACCCCAAAAATTCGCCCGATATTCAGTTAAATCGGTTTATTGGCAACAAATATACGCCTATTTTACTCAAATTTGATTTGTGTGTGTTTTTTACACTTATTAAAGATTTGAAAAAAGATAGATTAATCGGTCCATGTTTGAAATTGGGACCCATTTTCCGGGACACTCTGGTGTAGGGTATTATATGGTCGGTCTTGACCGACTATAACTTTCTTACTTGTTTGTTTTTTAATTTTCAAAATAAATTTTTCTAATTTAAAATAGTTTTTGAAAAAATAAATTTCAATTTGTGTTTTTGCTTATTTATACCAAAATATGCAAAAATATCCACTTAAAAGTTGGAAATATGAGCAAAATATGCACTTAAAACCAAAATGTGCAAAAATATGCATTTTTACCAAAATATCCAAAAACAAATCGATGCCATTTTAACGTAAATTTCTTGCTAAGGAAAGATATTTATATCGATATCATTTTTAGACTATCGACAAAAAACATGCATTTGCATGGAAATCACATCCCTATTCATGACTAATAGGGGTGGGATAGTGCACGAGTTTTCGATTTCGACACGCTAGAACCGCTTATTTTGTGAGGTTCGTAAAAAAAATGCATGGGCCAAAAAATGGGTCAGATCGGATAGGATCTAGGGGTCGCTCATCGGGGTCAAAGTTAGGCGTAGAGGGGAAAAAATCCACAAAAAGGCCCAAAACTCCCCTGGTTTTGCTCCTAGAGGGGTCAAATGTGAGACCGGCCCCCATTATTTTTTCCCCCTGAACACTTTTGCCAAACATACCTAAGCCCTATCTCCAATCCCTAAGGGGGTCCCATACAAGGTTCAATTTTTAAAAAAATCTTGCTCCTACCGCTCTAGCTGTCCTAGAAGTCACCCTAGAGGAATCAAATGTATGACCGACCCCCAATATTTTTTCAACCCCAACATTTTCTTAGAACATACTTACCCCCTATCTTCAATCCTTAGGGTGGTCCCCATACATTATTTTTATTTTTTCTTAAATTGTCATATTAAATCAGAGGGGTCATTATTAAGACCAACCCCCATTAATTTTTAGCCCCCAACACTTCTTCTAAACATACCAATTCCATATCTCCAATTCCTAAGGGGTCTCCCACACAAAATGACATTTTTGTAAAACTTGCTCTCACCGCTCTAACTATCGCAGGGGTGACCCTAGAGAAGTTAAATGTGTGACCGACCCCCAATATTTTTTCAGCCCCAACATTTTCCACAAACAAACCTACCCTCTATTTTAAAGCCTTAAGGGTGTCCCCACACATTTTTTTTTTATTTTTTAATTTTTTTTTATAAAATCTGCGCCTACCGCTCCCATTCTGCCTTTTAGGAACGGTAAATGCAGACTGACCCCATGAATTTTTGCCCCCTACATTTTTTCTGAACATACCTACGCCGTATTTCCACTTTGTAGGGGTGCTCCCCTGGGGAAAACTAAATTAGTAATGTATGTAGAGAAGTCAAATGTATGACCTTCCCATATATTTTTTTAGCCAAAACATTTTCTTCAAACATACCTACCCTCTATCTTCAAGGTGTTATCCCACAATTTTTTTATTTATTTTATCGAGAAATCCGAGGTCTTTAATTTAATAGTAACTTTTGTTAAGCGTAAATTTTTTTTTTTTAACTTGAAAATAATAAAAAATGATAAATAATATAACTATAAATCAAATCAAATTAATTTATTTTTATCGTGTGATGGATATTGTTTCCGATTTTCGGCCACGACTATTTTTTCCTCCTCGTTACGGCACAATACGTTGTTATAGTCTTCTATTAATTTTACGCCTCTTTCGGCAGCGTCGTTGACAACATGTAATTTACGTAATATTTGCAGCGCTCGCTGGTAGTCCTGACGATTTTCCCAAGTATATGGATCGGAAGCAACTAAATTTGTTGTTATTCCGAAGCGTGCAAAAAATGTTGGTGTCTCAGGTGTGACGTTGTGGCTTAAATCAGTTTTCATGAGTTCTTGATTCACTTGTTTAGATGTCATGTTAATTCTTTTCACACCTTCGAATCCAACAACATGTACTGGAGGATTACAATCCTTGTTGCCACTGTCGCCGCTATCCTCTGAGGCATCTTCTTCCCCGATATCATCGTCTTCTTCTTCCTCGCTGTCTTTGTTAGACGATTCGTCCATCTCATCGTCAGATAACTCTTCCTCCAATTCCTCTTTCTCTTCTTCAAATATACGAATTGCATTCGACATTTTTCGTTTTATTTCACAAGAGATATTCGGATCAAATAGTGCGAGGTTGAAGGGGCCCCCGTAGGCTAGTTGGTAGCGTGCCAGCCTTTCAACGTGGGGGTCGTGGGTTCGATTCCCACCAGAACCCTTGGTTTTTTCGCTACAACGAGACGACGGTCATTGTTACCAGTTCTCGGTTAGGTGGAATTTATTGAAAATGAGTTGTAAATAAATAGAAAGAATAAATAAAAATAATTGATCATGTGATCAAACTATTAGTGCGAGAGCAACAGCTTCGCCACTGAGATACCAGAGATGTCCACAGAATCTCTTGACCAATCGTTGCGACAGAATCTTATCAATTGAAGCATAATTGGCAATCGCTTTCAAAAAATTCAAATCATTGATTGGAGCTTCTATTGCTTTGGTAGCGTTAAACCAAGCTTTTGCGTAAATTGTTATGATGAAAACGGTCACATAAAGAAGTGCATTTAATTCTTTTTTGGCCAAACCGATATATTTTCGGAACAAAAACATTTTTAGGCAATATATGCCTTTTGCCATCCATCGAGCATGACTGATGGGTCCTGGTGGGCTAAAATGCTTATTAGGAATATTTTCGCAAAGGTATAATAAAACAATTTCAAGAAACTCCTTGTAGTCGTCTCTGGGTTGCTTTTCTTTTATTTGAGCCCAACAAAACAACGCGCAAACATTAACACTCCTGGTCCAGACGTTTTGACGAATTTGGTTTCAAACACTTAGTTTTCCCCAGAGGAGCACCCCTACAAAGTGGAAATACGGCGTAGGTATGTTCAGAAAAAATGTAGGGGGCAAAAATGAATGGGGGTCAGTCTGCATTTCCCGTCCCTAAAAGGCACAGTCGGAGCGGTAGGCGCAAATTTTATAAAAAAAATTAAAAAAAAAACAAGTAAGAAAGCTATATTCGGCTGTGCCGAATCTTTAAATACCCTCCACCAATGTGATGATTTAAAAAACAAAAAAGTTTGTTTTATTTATACCTCAGGAAATAAAAAAGTACCAAAAAGTGTACTTTCGGTACCTTTAATAAAAGGTACTTTTTATTAAAGGTACTTTTTATAGAAGGTACTTTTTATAAAAGGTACTTTTTATAAAAGGTACTTTTTATAAAAGGTACTTTTTATAAAAGGTACTTTTTATAAAAGGTACTTTTTATAAAAGGTACTTTTTATAAAAGGTACTTTTTATAAAAGGTGCTTTTTATAAAAGGTACTTTTTATAAAAGGTACTTTTTATAAAAGGTACTTTTTATAAAAGGTACTTTTTATAAAAGGTACTTTTTATAAAAGGTACTTTTTATAAAAGGTACTTTTTATAAAAGGTACTTTTTATAAAAGGTACTTTTTATAAAAGGTACTTTTTATAAAAGGTACTTTTTATAAAAGGTACTTTTTATAAAAGGTACTTTTTATAAAAGGTACTTTTTATAAAAGGTACTTTTTATAAAAGGTACTTTTTATAAAAGGTACTTTTTATAAAAGGTACTTTTTATAAAAGGTACTTTTTATAAAAGGTACTTTTTATAAAAGGTACTTTTTATAAAAGGTACTTTTTATAAAAGGTACTTTTTATAAAAGGTACTTTTTTTCACAGTCCAAATTTCAAGTCAATGTGACAATTTTTTAAGGAAATATAAAAGGTGCCAAAAGTAAAGATTTTTTCCCCTTTTTACCCTCTTAGAATCAACATTGGCCGTACTGGATCTATATTCTAGGATGTGAACATACGTCCAAATTTCAAGTTTCTATGTCCATTATTTCAGGAGATATAAAAAGCATCAAAAGTACAGTTTTTTACCCTTTTGACCCCCTTAGAATCAACACTGGCAAAAATCCAGCCTTAATGGATCTATATTCCGGGAGGTGAACATACAGTCCAAATTTCAAGTCTCTATGATCATTATATCAGGAGATTTAAAAAGTACCAAAAGTACAATTTTTTTACCCTTTTTACCCCCTTAGAATCCACATTGGCAAAACTCCAGCCATAGTGAATCTATTTTGCGGGAGGGTAACATACAGTCCAAATTTCAAGTCTCTATGACCATTATATCGGGAGTTATAAAAAGTACCAAAAGTACAGTTTTTTACCCTTTTTACCCCCTTAGAATCAACATTGGCAAAAATTCAGCCTTAGTGGATCTTTATTCCGGGAGGTCAACCTACAGTCCAAATTTCAAGTCTCTAACTTCAGCGGTTTGAGCTGGGCGATGATGAATGAGTATGTCAGTCAGTCACATTACTCTTTTATATATTTAGATTTTCCGGATTTGGGCGATTTTTGCCATAAAGTTTATTTCTGTCTTTTATTATTTAACAAAATTTATTTTTTTAAATGAAAATATTTTTTTTTTTTAAGAAATCTGAACAAAGTTGAATTTTGGCGATATTTTACATCCGATTTGGCGACAAAGCCAAAAAAAAAGTCTGGCAACCCCGTTAATATGACGAAGCAAAAAAATGAATACACACACACATGCTATATAAAAATAACTATTAATTTTTTTATTATTACTTAACGAACTTTTTTTTAATTAAATTTAGATTTTGTTTTACATATTTTAAAGTTTTTTGTAAAGATTTTTTTCTTTTTTTTCCTTTTTGTTATTTTTTTTTTCATTTCCGTTTTCTTTGTTATGTATCTACACAAAATATGAGTTAAATTAGGGTTATGTTGAAAAAAAAATTGTGTTTTTTAGTAATTCGCTCATAACTTTTAAAATACTTAACCGATTTAAAAAAAAAATACAGGAGTTTTTGCCTGGGAAAATTACGCAACTTTTGGTACCCCATGCGTTTAAATCGGTTTCGGAGTATTGCCAAAAACGTGATTTCAACAGACAGACAGACAGACGGACGGACAGACAGACAGACAGACAGACAGACAGACGGACATCGCTAGATCGACTTAAAATCGATCAAGGATCATGAATATATATACTTTATGGGGTCCTAAACCAATATTTCAATGTGTTACATACGGAATGACAAACTTATATATACCCTCTATCACCAGAGTGGAGGGTATAAAAAATTGTGTGGGGACACCCTTAAGGCTTAAAAATAGAGGGTAGGTTTGTTTGGGGAAAATGTTGGGGCTGAAAAAATATTGGGGGTCGGTCACACATTTAACTTCTCTAGGGTCACCCCTGCGATAGTTAGAGCGGTGGGAGCAAGATTTACAAAAATGTCGTTTTGTGTGGGAGACCCCTTAGGAATTGGAGATATGGAATTGGTATGTTCAGAAGAAGTGTTGGGGGCTAAAAATTAATGGGGGTTGGTCTTGATAATGACCCCTCTAGGAGGCACCATTGGACCGGTAGGAGCTGATTTAATATGACAATTTAAGAAAAAATAAAAAAAATGTATGGGGACCACCCTAAGGATTGAAGATAGGGGGTAAGTATGTTTTAAGAAAATGTTGGGGTTGAAAAAATATTGGGGGTCGGTCATACATTTGATTCCTCTAGGGTGACTCTTAGGACAGCTAGAGCGGTAGAAGGAAGACTTAAAAAATTGAACCTTTGTATGGTACCCCCCTAGGGATTGGAGATTGGGCTTAGGTATGTTTGGCAAAAGTGTTCAGGGGGAAAAAATAATGGGGGCCGGTCTCACATTTGACCCCTCTAGGAGCATAACCAGGGGAGTTTTGGGGCTTTTTGTGGATTTTTTCTCCTCTACTCCCAACTTTGACCCCGATGAGCGACCCCTAGATCCTATCCGACCTCCCCCATTTTTTGGCTCATACCCTTTTTTTACCAACCTCACAAAATGAGCGGTTCTAGCGCTTCCAAATATTGCTCCTTAAAATCTCACACAACACTATCCCACCCTTAATGACTAATTTAATGACGTCATTTCTCTTTGAACTTACAACGATAAAAATATAACTGTTAGTTTTATCGATCTCTTAGTGGTTTTAAACATTTCAAAGTGTAAAGAACAAACTATTTTTTTTTATAAAATAAATAAAAAAATATATTAATCATAATAAGTAAAATGACTTTACAAGGATTGGAAAAAATTTCATTTGTTATAAATGTCATACGAAATATTTTTGAGCTTTTAAATTTTAAAGATCAATTAAAATTGGCAAATGTTTCCACACAGTTGAAATATACATTTAAACAATATGTATGGAAAGAATCGTATAACAAACTAGAAATCCTTAAATGTCACGATGACAACGAATGTCAAATAGATAACTGTCATTGTAATATCTTAATAGTCGGCGATAATCATATGAATAATATACTTTTTAAAGATCACGATTTAAAAAATTTTCTAAATATTTATGCCTCGGAAGTGGAAGAATTAGTAGAAAAACGTGGTTCAGCTATGGATTTACAAACATTTTCAAATCTTTTATCTTTAAATTATTATGATATTAATATAACAAATCAACATTTGGAGTTAATACAAAAAAATTGCCCAAAGTTAGAAAAACTGGGAGTGTTTTATAATAAAGATGGAAAATTTATACAAAATATAAATTTAAACAATGAAGAACTTAATGTAAATCATTTTACTGAAATGAAAAATTTAAAATATTTAACTTTAGATAATTTTCTAATGTATGATTTAAAATATCAACATTTTATTGAAATTATAACAAAATTAAATTTAAAATTCTTAAAGATAAATATGCTTCATAAATATTATTCTAATGAGATATTAGATAAGCAGAATATTAACATCTCAAATACTCTAGAAGAATTAATAATTTGTAATTTTTTCCTTCCTTCTTTTTGGTCAACATCTAATATATTTTTAAAAAATTTTGAAAATATTAAAAGTTTATCATTAAAACTTTGTGATTATACAAACCAAACTGTTATTAATACTTTGGCCACCATCTGTAAACAATTAGAAATATTAAAATTGAATAATACAAAATTTCAAAATATTGAGCAATTTTCCGTATTAAATAACTTAAAGGAGTTATCATTTGATAACTGCAGGGGATTAACAATAGAAAATCTTAAAGAAATTTTAATTGAATTAAAATTAATAAAATTTACCTCAACACAATCTATATACAATATTGTAATATTAGAAAATTTTGTAATTTCTCCAACTTTAAATTCTCTTAATATTGGTGGCAGAAGAAATTTTGAAATGCCCTTTTTATATGAATTCAATGATCATATAAGAGATTTAACTTTGTATGATATTCCGAGAAACAAACAAATACAAATGCCAAATCTGCAGGTTTTAAACATTTATTCAGATTTTGTACCTATCGAAAATTTATTGAATTTACACTCCTTACATACCTTGACTATAAATTCAATTCTTAATTTGGATTGGTCTGACATAGTGTCATTATTAAAGCATCCCTCATTATTTCATCTTCAATTATTTGGTTTTCATTATGGAGATTTAGTGAGTGAAATAATTCCAGAAAATTTATGTTATTCTAATATAAATATTAAAACTATAACAATTCCTTTAAGTTTTTTCGAACTGACTAGAAAATTTTGGTTTAATTTACTTTTTAAACATGATAAAGTTCAAATAATTTGTTTAAATTCTAATCCTCGAGTATTTATAACAGTAAATTTTTTCCATAATCTTATTAATGATTCGAATTTTCCACGTAATTTAAAATCATTTAATTTTGGTGGTTTTAAAATAGGTAAGTAGTAGATCAAATTGGTAAAGTAACATAACAAGGGCGAATATTCAAAACTTGCTATCTGCCGTTTTATAACATAGCAAGTTTTGAATATTCGCCCTCGATAAGTAGGTATAACTCAAATATTTAGTTGTCAAATTACACTGTGCTACAAAAAAACAAAATCGGATATACTTTTCAAATGAGATAAAAAAGGTTGTAGGTCTCGAAAAGGACACAAAAATTCCCATCAAACTTGCCAGAAATTTTCAAGTTATTGTCAACAAGTAAGAGTTTATACCCTCCACCAAGCAAAAAAAAAGCAGGTGCGTTTTCTTTTTTTTTGGGTGGGAGGCGGTACTGGTAATTGGGGGGGATTTCCTCTCGAATATGTGTTTAAAAATTAAGTCTTATGCTTTTTGCACTAAAGAAATACAAGTTTATCATTATTTAAAAAAATATATTCCACGCCCATAAAAGGGGGCAGACCGAAAAAAACGACATTTTCTAATTCTCTGGGTCCAAATGCAAATACTTCTTGTAGCATAAGAATGTGGGGGTTTTCGTGTCAACTGACACAACTTTTGAAACCTATATCTCCCGATCCTATTGGATAGTAGTTCAGACACAATTTTTCAACGAGATCGGTCAAGGACTCTCTGAGTTAGAGGCAGTCGAAATTTGTTATTTTGGCCAAAGAGGTGTTTATTCTCATCCATGTAACTTCTTACCTATTGTTTTTAGCAAAATGTGTTCCAAAGAGTTTAGATAGCTATTTCTTTAGTCTTTCGAAAAAAAATTATAAAAAAAATTTTTGATTTTTTTTCTTAAAAATCCAAAACTTTTTTGACTTTTTCCTCAAATTGGGCCCTTTTTTTTTTTGTTTTTTTGATTCAAAAGAAAGCTTAGGCCATTGCCTTTAAGAGCTATGGGGTCGCTTAGTGGGATGCGAGTGGGATATCTATGAAAATTTTTTTTTTTTAACTTTGAACCACAAAAAAGGTTCTTCAATTTGCACTATTAGGCGTGGGATAGCTAACCAGTTTTCGATTTCGATCCGCGATACCCTCTAGTTTTTATAGGTTCGAAAAAGAAAGCACGAGCCAAAAAATTAGGGCGGTGGGGTGGAGACATATGCCCCCCATCGTGGTCAAAGTTGGGCGTAAAGAGGTAAAAATCCTCAAAAAGCCCCACAACTGCCCTAGAAACGCACCTGGAGGGGTGCAATGTGAGACGAACCCCCAATAATTTTCTGCCCCCAACATTTTTCTTGAATATACCTAACCCCTATTTCCACTTCCTAAGGGGGCTCCCATACAAAACATTTTTCAAAAATTTGTTCCTACCATTCTAACTTACCCTAAAGTGCCCCTAGTGGAGCCAAATGTATGACCGACCTCCATTATTTTATTAATTCCAACATTTTTTGCAAACATACCTACAATGTATCTTTAACCCTTAAGGTTATATACATTTCTTTTATTTTTTTAAAAATTTGTTTTACTAAACTAGCTCCTACCGCCCCTACCATGCCTCCTAGAGAGGCAAAAATTACAACCAACCCCCATTATTTTTTAGTTACCAACATTTTGTCCGAACATAATAACACCCTATCTCCACTCCCTAAGGGGCTCCCATACATTATAAAAACATGTATTTTCAAAAACTAATAAAAAAATTAAAAAAAAATGTGTGGGGACCCCCTTAAGAGTTGAAAATAAAGGGTAGGTATATTCTGAGAATGAATCTATGTTGGAGTTGCAAAAATATTGGGGGTCGGTCATACATTTTACTTCTCTAGGGGCACCCTATGGACAGTTAGAGCGGTAGGAGCACATTTTATAAAAATGTCATTTTGTATGGGAGACCCCTTAGGACGTGGAAATAGAGGTAAGGTATATTCAAGAAAAATGTTGGGGGCAGAAAATTAATCTAGGTCGGTCTCACATTGCACCCCTCCATGGGCAGATCTAGGGCAGTTTGGGGGATTTTTGAGGATTTTTACCTCTTTACGCCCAACTTTGACCCCGATGAGGGGCCATATGGCCCCACCCCACCGCCCTCATTTTTTGGCTCGTGCTTTCTTTTTCGAACCTATAAAAATTAGAGGGTATCGCGGATCGAAATCGGAAACTGTTTAGCTATCCCACGCCTAATAGTGCAAATTGAAGAACCGTTTTTTGTGTTCCAAAGTTAAATTTTTTTTTTTTTCTTAGATATCCCACTCGCATCCCACTAAGCGACCCCATAGCTCTTAAAGGCAATGACCTAAGCTTTCTTTTGAATCAAAAAAAAAAAAAAAAAAAGGGCCCAATTTGAGGAAAAAGTCAAAAAAGTTTTGGATTTTTAAGAAAAAAAATCAAACATTTTTTTTATATTTTTTTTATAATTTTTTTCGAAAGACTGAAGAAATATCTATCTAAACTCTTTGGGACACATTTTGCTAAAAACAATAGGTAAGAAGTTACATGGATGAGAATAAACACCTCTTTGGCCAAAATGTCAAATTTCGACCACCTCTAACTTAGAGAGTCCTTGACCGATCTCGTTGATCGTGTTAACTACAGACGGACAGACGGACGGACGGACATCGCTAGAATGTCTTAGGATCGATCACTGATCATAAATATATGTACTTTATGGGGTTCTACACTCAAAAAAATACGTTAGTAGATTTACTAATTTTTTTTTGCTAACGCTAGTTAGCTAACTTTTAGCAAATTTTTAGTTGAGATTGGCATGTTAGCAAAAAATTCTTGTAAACTTCATTTAGCACATTAGCAATTTTAAACAAACTTTGAACTAATTTCTTTTGCTAAATTTGAAATTGAGTTGACTACATTTTTACAAGATTTTTTGCTAATATTAGCAAAATAAATGGTAAATTTTTTTTTATTTTCAGAAAACTTAAAATGGCGCTATCTCGGAAACTAAGCCAGATAGAGCAAAATGGAGGCCATTTTTGGTTCTTAGAATCTCCATAGTATCGCCGGTCCTCTTCACATGTGTGGACCCTAATGGGCCCTAACTTTGGATCCAAAAAAGTTAGCATTCCCGAAAATTTTAAAATGCTCATATCTCGGTAAATATTGCCGACACAACAAAAAGTCCAAAAGCGTTTTTGTAGCTCTCAACACGTAGAACAAGACCGCAAATTAGTCAAAAGCTCTCCGAGCAATAATTTTGAAGTTATCGAGTTTTTTAATTCTCAAAACCCCAGTGGTCCCCTATAATCACGTATCTCAAAAAATAAGCAAGGTAGAGCGAAACGGACACAAATTTTGGATCAAAAACTATGACGATTTTAAAGGAACCCAACTAGGTCTAGGCCCATCGGGGTCTGGACCTATCGGGTCCGAACCCAATGGGGTCCTCAGATGTGTATAAACTAAGTTCAAAAAAAAAATATTTAGTTAACTAATTATTGGCAAAACATTTTTGCTAACTTTAGCAAAAAAATTGTGGGTTCAAAATCAGCAAATTTTCTTGTAGGTTTACAAGCTTTTTTTGCTAACATTACAGTTTTTTTTTTTTGAGTGTAGAGTGATATTTTGATCCGTTACACACGGAATGACAAAGTGAGTATACCCCCATACTGTAGTTAGAGGGTATAAAAAATATTTGTATAAAAAATGTTTTTATACCCTCCAACTACAGTATGGGGGTATACTCACTTTGTCATTCCGTGTGAAACGCATCAAAATATCGTAAGAGAAATCGAAAAATGGAATAAAGATGGGTTTAATGCCGGATCTGATAGCAGTGACGATGATATAATTGATGTAACGCCTGTTATTTCTCATTTCAAAGCGCTTAAAAGCGTTTTTCTACGAATTTAATGTGTTAAATTAATTAAATGTTAACAAATAAAAATTGTTTTGTGTTAAAATAAAGCATTCGTAACTGTTTTTATTGTTACTTTGTCATTTTCTTTGAAAAAATGTCCAGAAATTAGAACTTTTCAGAAATTAGAACTACCCGAGGAATAAAGTGGTTCTAATTTGTGAGATTCTACTGTAAAAACAATTGCTTGAAAACTGTATAAGTGGCGTATGATTAATTTTGTAATTGTCTTTAAATAACTATCATACGCAACGGTGCACAGTAGTTTATTTTTAATAATTTGGCTATTCGGTAAGTAGGCACTGGACCGATTGCAGCGAAATTTATACCAGTTATAGCTAACGTAATTTTGAGCTTAAGTTTGGACGCTGAACTCCACATGTCCAATAAGGACACCACCAGGGGCCCCTAAATTAGGACATGTTTAGTACACTAAAACTTTAGTTGCTTTAAAATCACCAACTTAAAAAAAAAAAAAATATAGCGCTTAAAAAAAAAAAAAAATGCCGTGAGGGTTTTGTTATGTAAAATGCAAGATTTCATTTCCCGAGTAAAAATAAACATATATAACAATATATAACTTGATACAAACATAATAAATTATATATAATTATACATCCGTGAGATATTTTCTAAATTTTTTAAATGCAGTCATATGTAGTAATATATAATTTAATCACGATTCGGATTAAGAGGTATACGGTTGATATAAATATATGAAATAATATGAGGGTCAATACAAAATTTGTTTTTCTGTATAATTTAATATAAAATAAGATATATTTTATTCTGTTCCATATATAACTATATAAATGTTTCAAATTAACCAAAATTTTTCTAAGATTTTTAGGCAAAGTATAAGAAACTTTTAAAATGTTCCTAAACATTTCCTTGTTAGGGTTATGTATATCACCTATCTGGTTCGAAGCGTACCCAAACAATTTTTTTGTTTTAGAAAATTATATGTTTGGTGAATGTATCGTTGACCTGTGGTGTAACTCACCCAAACCAAAACACACCAAGATTTTATATGTTTTTATGCAATTAGATCTAATTGGATCCACTGAAATATGGCAATGTCTGGTCAAAACTCGGATGAAATCAAATCATATTTTATACAACTTGATCTTTTTTAATGCAAAAACATCCACCATTATTCGGATTAAATTGCGTATAAATATATATTGTGTTATATATCATTATATATTGCATCATATAAAAATTTTTACTCGGGTTGCTTTTGGTTTCATCCCATTCTGATTCGGAAAGTTCGATTCTGTATCACTGTGTTACTCTTTAAGGTGGCAAAACAGAAAAAATATCTCTATTTGTGTTGCGATATGGTTCTGTTACGAATCCAAAGTGACCAACTACATAAAATAATACTTTTTTATAATACATTTTTTAATATACAATTTAATTATTTCTATATTTCAGATTGCAATGACTTAAAAAACAACTTTACATACACCATAAATAAAATTTTCAGTAATGTTAATAGTATTCCATTTGGAGAACTTAAAGATCATATAATATTTAATTGATATTTTAAATGAAACAATATTAGTCCTAAACTAATTAAATGGCACTACATTAGTAAAGAACACAGATACCAAACATAAAATTACTTTTAAATACTTTAATATACATAAGAGGTATTCAGAGTCTTGTTGCCAGCCCTGGCAATGAAGCGAAAGAGTACTTTTTTTTTCAAAAAATACATGTATTTTGAAAGGTAATTTTAAAAATTGTTCTTTTACCACCAGCGCCATGGCTGGGAAGTAAGACTCTGAATACCACTATAGAATTTTTTTTTGTATTAATACACAGAAAAGATTTTGTATTGTTGGTAATTTTCAACTAAAACGTTGTTGTATTAACAAACAATTTAATTGTATTGACGAATTGTGTAGTTCAGTAAAAAATCAATTATTTTATTTGCTAATACAACAAAAGTGTTTGTTTACTTAACGTTTTAGTTGATAATAGGCCAACAATACATTTTTTTATCTGTGCATTATGGCATATTTTTTACTAATAAAAAATGCATATTTATGCCAGTCTTACAAATCTATCCCGACTTTTAAATTGTTCCCTTTCATTTGCATTTAAAAAAAATAAAACAAATTATAGAATAATTGACTGAAACACACTCTACAAGGGGGTTCTCATACAAAGATTACATTTTTGTTAAACTGCTCCCCCGCGCTACCTGTCCCAATGAGTAGTGGGAGGAGTAGTGATTATATTTATGAAACCTTCATAAATATAATGAAGTTTTATGAAAAAAGTCTATGAAATGCACTTCATAAAATTTCATGATTTCATAAAAAAAATTCATAAACGTGTCAAATGATTTTTTATAATATGATAAAGAAATTGGGGCAAAACAAATACGATTTTTTAAATTTTAATTCCTTTTTTAGTTCTTCCAATGTAAATATCATAAATTTTATTTCTAAAAAAAATGCATATGCTGCTTTATTAATGAAACATTTCATAAATACTATGCAACTTTTTCATAAATATAATGAATCTTGTCATTAAAGTTCTTCCAATGTATCTGTTTCATAAATATTATGAAAAATTTAAGATTTTATGAAATCAGCTCTTACCGCGTCCATGGTGCCTCGTAGAGACGGGAAATACAGACTGACCCCTATTAATATTTGCCCCCCCCCTACATTTTTTCGGAACATACGTACGCCATATTTCCACTTTGTAAGGGTGCTCCTCTTAGGAAAACCAAATTCGAAATGTGTGTAGAGTAGTGCCTATGGTCAGTACCGTAGTACCGGGAATACCAGTATTACCGGTTCTCGGTATTACCGGGAAATGGTACCGGTTTCCCGGTTCTTGAATTATTCCCGGGAATACCGGTTCCGGTTCTGACACACCATTTCCATTTTTTTTGTATTTAAGAAAAAAAAACATGATTTTTAAATAATTTTACAAACACAACTAAATAAAAATTTTAATCGATAACCCATACAAATCTATATAATTATGTAAATTTTTGACATTGTTGTGCATTCCGTTTTAATGTGATAAATATTTAATCAAGGCAACTTGCCACAAATTTTACCATTTTGCCCAGTTTTTAAAAATTTGGAAAACCAAAATCGCAATTTTCTTAGTTTCATATAGGGCTATCCAAACAACCCATTCAGAAATTTACGGGACACATGTTTTTCTGTAGCGGGACATTTGCTGTGGAATGCCTCATATATGGCGCTGGGGTGAAGTAATTAACAAAATTCTTCATTTCAATGCAATTTGACGGCACTTTAGAATGTATGTGTCATTCCTTCATGAGAAAATTATGTATGTATGAATCGACCAGATAGATGGCGCTTTGGTAAAGCTATAAGGATATTTCCGGAAAAAAACAACATATCGAGGGCCTATATTCAAAACCCTCTATCTTAAAAAACACAACTTTTCAGGAGCGCCAAAAACTTTTTCTACAATAAAATATTCTACAATATTTTTTTTAAATCAACTATTGAATCTCACATATGATTTGTTTTTAAAATTTTGTATTATTGGGGATTTAATGATAGATAGAGGGTGTATCAAAAATATTATGTACATGAATGAAAATTATCAGGTAGAGGGTTATGCATTTTAATAAAATTGAATTATTATAATTTCATTTACGACATCGGTAAATTTTTAACATGATTTATTAATGATAACCCGAAATCGCGGGTTTGGTCCACAGCACATTGGTCTGGCAAGCCATATTTTTTGGCCAAAATTAAAATAATCACTTATACACATGAATTGAAATAAAATACACTATTAACAACAAAAACCATAAATTTTATAAAGTTTTGAAAAATTTTAGTCTATTTTTTAATCCATCTAGAGCCGAGGGAACATATTATTCTCCCCGTGTAAAAAAATAATTATATCAAAACATATCTCCTTTGATAAAAACATATATGGATCATATCTAAATGGATATAATCAGATCTACTCCATATATATTCATATCTGCTTGAGATATGTTTTGATCCGTAAATTGAGTCTATCTGGCATATATGGCATATATGATCAGACATTTTCAGATATGTTCATATATGTAAAATTGTCAGATAGACTCAATTTACGGATCAAAACATATCTGAAGCAGATATGAATATATATGGAGTAGATCTGATTACATCTATTTATATATAATCCATATATGTTTTTATCAAAGGAGATATGTTTTGATATACCCGAGTAAAAAAAAGTTATATGACGCAATATTTAATTTTATATGAACAGATATGCTTTTATGTAAATCCATATTAATTTTGATCCGAAAATTGGCGGATCGAATATTATACGATTATATCAAATTCTATTATTTTTGATAAAATAATATCAAATTTGATTAAGTTTGATCCCAAAAATGGGTCTATCTAATTGTATTAAATCATATCTTATCTGTTAAAATTAGATAAATTTTTATATAATTAGATGAAATCTGATAAAATTTTTTGGAATTTTAAACGTGAAATTAAGTAGAAATTATTTTATCAGATTGAATTCATTATCAGTTAGAAGAGTTTTTATTGCATTCTTCGGAATTTGTTTTTATTAAGAATTTGTCAATTTTGTTTTCTAAAATCATTTTTAAGGGATTTAAAAATTCAAAAAAATGTGTCTTAGAAAATTTAAAAACATTTTTTCGGAACTTAAAAATTTTGCAAAAATATAAAATTTCTTTAAAAACATTTTCAATAATTTTTTTACTCCAAAAAAAATTTCCAAAAAAATTTTGTGTCCGGGACTTTGGAAAATTTTCATAAATTTTTTTAGGACTTGAAAATTTTTTAATTTTTTTTTTAATTGTCCGGGACTTAGAAAATTTTGAAAATTTGTTCGGGATATAATTATAAATAAAATCATATATCTTTTTATCTGCCACCTCTAAAAATTCCCGGCCTTATATGTCATATCTAATTTGATATAGATCGGTATATAAATTGATATGAATATGTATGTTATCATATTAAAAAATAAGGAAAAATACAATGCTATATATAAACTTATATGTCCATATCAATGTTCATGCATAACCATATATAAATTTAAATAATTATATATTAGCATATATGATTATATCATATCTTTTTTACTCGGGTAATTATTTTTTTACACGGGTCTTCATGTTTTTAAATTTTTTTATTATAACACTGTGCATCACGCTTTTTATCTTAGATGGGACCTTAAAAATTTAAGTACATCAAAACCCGAATGGTTTTAAAAACTTAAATCGAGTTCATTTTTTATAGCCCACTGAAGTTTTCAAATTTTTTTTCAAAGTCGTTTTGAATAAGTAAAAAAAGTATTAAATCTAAATGTGAGGTAAATAATGTTTCAAGATGTCTGCAGTAAAACTTGATGGCGATTCTTTTCTTAGAACATATTAACCCTCTATCTCTCATTTTTAGGAGTCATATTGCTTCTTTTTTAAATATTCTCATAAAACACCACTAAAACGTGCTAAAATGATAAACAAAATTTAACAATGTATTTTATTGTAACATATTACATATTACAATTGTAACATCCCAGGCAGAAAAATACGAACGGGAGAGCGCTGGCAAAGTACCTTTTATGGTCGCTTGTGTGCTGGGAAAGCATCACAGTTTAGTACTCTCCCAGCGTCCAAAATGATAACTACGGTAAACGGTATGCCGTTGCTATTTTAAAGCGCTTTCAAAGCGCTTTAAAAACAAAAAATATGGTACTATTATAGCACTTTTAGAACAAAACAAGTGAGAGTGTTAAATTCGGCCGTGCCGAATCTGTTATACCCTCCAACATGCAAATAAATAAAAAAAAAATTGCAGGGGCGTTTTATTTTTTTTGGGGGGGGGGGGTCGGTAGTGGTAATTTGGGGGGGGGCATTTCTTCTCGAATATGTGTTTTTAAGAATTCATTCTTATACTTTTTGCTGTAAAGAAATAAAAGTTTATCGTTATTTAAAACAAAAAAATTATTCCACGCCCCTAAAGGGGGGGGGGGGGGCGGACCGAAAAAAACTACATTTTCTAATTCTGTGGGTCCAAATGCAGGACTTTGAGTTTCTTGTAGCATAAAAATGTTGTATTTGTTAAACAAAAACAAAGAAAATCATGTAAAAATATGGTATTTTTCAGAGGTTGGTTTAGTTCTTCAAGGGGGAACTTTTTTCCCCCTGGTCCGATTTTGCTCCTTTACGAACTTAACCTGCCTAGGAACATAAGACATATTCGTACCAAATGTCAAGAGTCTAGCTCTTTTATGTTGGACTGCATCGTGTTAACTACAGACGGACAGACGGACGGACGGACATCGCTAGAATGTCTTAGAATCGATCACTGATCATAAATATATATACTTTATGGGGTCCTAGACCGATATTTTGATGCGTTACACACGGAATGACAAAGTGAGTATACCCTCATACTGTAGTTGGAGGGTATAAAAATGGGACGTATCAAAATTGTATACATAAGTCTACAAGACACAACTTTTTTTGGTGTTTATTTGAATAAAGAAATTTATTAAATTAGGATAAAAAATTTATTGACTCATTTATTTGGATAAAAAAATTTTGAACAAACTTTGAACAATTTTCTAAGTCCCGGAAAAAATTTGTTTGCAGTTTTCTTTGCGTTTTGTAATAAAAAATTTATTAAAAATGGTGTATTTGAACCGAAACGGGTATGTATCCGGAGTTTAAGGGTGATGTATCCGGAGTTCCTCACGAAAGAAACAGCTGCTTTTATATAAAAGGTGTCAAGTTTGTAATATGTAGGTCATTGTGTATAAGTGACATATCATGAGAACTATCAAGGACCGGCCACTTATCCTGCAGGCAAATAAAAAATATTCCAATTGTTATGAAAATTAATAAATTTTAATAAAAAATTTATACGGATTTAAATAGAAAAATATCGGCAAAGCGCTTGGAAAGAACTTTTTCGAATTCATACTACCTTATACACAAAAAATTAAGTGCTTTCCCGAGACTTTTTCTTTGGAACGGTTGGCAGTTTCTGCCTGGGATATTACCCCCTATCTTCCATTTTTTGTGATCATTTTGGACCTTTTTCGCAAATATTCTCATATAACACCACTAAAACGTGCGTTTAGAGGGTTAAAATGCTCTACACTCAAAAAAATACGTTAGTAGATTTACTAATTTTTTTTTGCTAATGCTAGTTAGATAACTTTTAGCAAATTTTTAGTTGAGATTAGCATGTTAGCAAAAAATTCTTGTAAACTTCATTTAGCACATTAGCAATTTTAAACAAACTTTGAACTAATTTCTTTTGCTAAATTTGAAATTGAGTTGACAACATTTTTACAAGATTTTTTGCTAACATTAGCAAAAATAAATGGTAAATTTTTTTTATTTTCAGAAAACTTAAAATGGCGCTATCTCGGAAACTAAGCCAGATAGAGCAAAATGGAGGGCATTTTTGGTTCTTAGAATCCCCATGCTTTCGCGGGTCCTCTTCACATGTGTGGACCCTAATGGGACCTAACTTTGGATCCAAAAAAGTTAGCGTTCCCGAAAATTTTAAAATGCTCATATCTCGGTAAATATTGCCGACACAACAAAAAGTCCAAAAGAATTTTTGTAGCTCTCAACACGTAGAACAAGACCGCAAAATAACCAAAAGCTCTCCGAGTAATATTTTTGAAGTTATCGAGTTTTTTAATTCTCAATACCCCAGGATCCCCTAAAATCCATATCTCAAAAACTAAGCAAGGTAGAGCGAAACGGACACAAATTTTGGATCAAAAACTATGACGATTTTTAAGGAACCCAACTAGGTCTAGGCCCATCGGGGTCTGGACTTATTGGGTCCGAACCCAATGGGGTCCTCAAATGTGTATGAACTAAGTTGAAATAAAAATTATTTCAGTTAACTAATTTTTAGCAAAACGTTTTTGCTAACTTTACCAAAAAAAATGTGGGTTCAAAATCAGCAAATTTTCTTGTAGGTTTACAAGCTTAAAAAAAAAAAAAAAAAAAAAAAAAAATATCGAGCAAAAAGTTCAGAATGCTTAAAAATTTAAAATTGTAAAGTATCATAATGAAACACAATTTAACAAAATATGATAATTTCAAAATTTAATTCTTTAAACATTTTGGTTATATCCCACTAACTTTTGGCCGTTGACAAAGTGAAATTTTATTTGTAGTGAAATTTTATGCAAAACATTTTTTTAGAACATTCTAACTCTTTAAACGCACGCCTTAGTGGTGTTCTTTGATTTAAAAAAGGTCCAAAATGACCCCTAAAAATGCGAGATAGAGGGTTAATATGTTTTCAGAAAAGAACCTCCATTAAATTTTACTGAAGAAATCTTTATGTTTCTTCGATTTTCGCCAAGAAACACGTTGGGTTTGTTCTAGTTTTTTGCTTCCACTCTGCCAAACTGTGAGTAAATCACAGTTTTTGGAGCAAAAGTTTCCTAAAAAATTGATTTCTTGAAAATAAGCAACAACTAGCAAAAAGCTATTGATGATTTGTAAGCACCAAATATCACTTTAATTTTTTGTCTTTTTGGGTCGTTGAAATTGCTTGAAATTTTATGAGTTTTATACTATATTTTCTTTTATAAAAAGCAAAAATCACTGATTTTGAGGTTATGAAAGTTTTTCTGTATTTTCCTTTTTCCATAATTTTTATTGAATATTTCAATATTGAAAATTCAAATACTTACTATCGTCATTAATTTTCATAACTAATAGATTGAAAAAGTTTTTTTTTATTTTCGTCTAGCCAGTGCCTAAGAAATCAAAAAATTACACCACGTATTTCAGTTTACCACTGCACTTACAACATTGAACTTTCTCACTTCATAGGATAACAGTTAATTAAAGTTTGCAAAAACAAATTATTTTTTTTATTTATCTGAAGTGTTTGCTACAATATTCCAACAACAAATATAGAAAAAAAAGTTTTGACTTTTGGCCAAAAAAATGGGTCTGGGAGACCATTGTGCACAGGTGCTGATTTTAAAGACAACAATTATTATTTGTTATAAGGGTTCAAGTTGAAAAAATGCAGAAGAAAAATTGAATTTCTAAAGATTATAGACAGTTCTGGTGTTTCCTATACCGGTTTCAAACACCCCAGTTAGTGTCATCATCAGTTGGATTTTAAATGTCGGTTTGTCTTGTTAATGAAAACTGTTTTTTATATATGTGAATATTTTTAGTTTCTACAGAATAAATTTTGACAGTTTCCAACACTACAATTCTATTTCTAGCAATCTCAACCTCACTTCATACTTTCTTTCAACTTTTTTGTCTCTTACATTATTTCGCAAGGGTTACCAACATGATCTGGAATTGCAGACACAAATGAAGGAATTTGCATTTTCTGTTTCGGAGACGTGCCTAATGGCGACATATTTTGTCAGTAATTTTATTTGATTTTTTCTTTAAGTACTGATCGATTATTTTTACCGAATTCACCTCAAAGGTTGACAATCTGTTGAGTTTGTTATGTAAAAAATAGTAAACAAATTTAAATCGCGATTTTGGCCTACAGATGCTGATCAGCATCGCGATTTTTAAGATTAAAATTTTTGTTTCATAATGTACACAAGACATCCAAATTTTTACCCATATTTTCAAAAAAGTCAAACAAGAATTTTCAGAAAAATGAACATCAGTAGACCAAAATCGTGGTTCTAAGAGATAGAGAAAACCAAAAGTGCAAATAAAGTAGCAAAAAAAATATTTTGTTCTGAATTTAATTAACACCATAAATGAGGGCCGTTTTACTGAATATTTTGCCATCAAAAAGTCATTTCCGTGAAAATGGAAGATAGAAGGTTTTGAATATAAACCCTCGATATACCGGGTTAGCTAGTTTATTAATAAAGAAAAAACAGGAATTCTTTATGTAAATAAAATTATATTCTTTTTTAAAATTAATAACAATGATTCATTACATGTTTATTTTCATAATATTCTTTAGCTGATTTGAATTCAAATGATTTAAAAGCATCAATATGTATATATTTCAAAGTGGGTGATATAAAATAATAATGAAATATGCCCTCATATTTGGTGCCAATCGATTTGAATGTTATTAAATTCATTTCACTTAAAATCTGCTTAAGATTATCGTAAGTCAAACCATTACAGCTATAAAATGATAAATCTAATAGATTTGAAAAATTTGAAAAATTCTCAATATTTTCAAAATTGCAACATTTAAATAATAACAATTTTAATTTTTTACATACTTTAGCCATTGTTAATATAATATCATTTGTTACCACATCGATTATGCAGATTTTTAAATTTATCAAATTTTCAAAACTATTGAAATAGAATTGAGAATTTCCCATTGCACCACTAAATGATGTATAAATATCTAATTCCTCAATGGTGCTTTTTAATTGATTTTCATATTCCACAGTGTTTTCCACAACCGTATCCGGCCCCTTTTCTGTCTCCTCTGGTATAATTAAATCTTTTAAATTGACACATTGCAGTTTCAGTTTTGTGACAAAATCTTGAAATATTCTTTGTTTTAATTTATATCTTGTAGCATTTGTTAATGAGAATTGTTTTAACTGCTTCATTTTTAGCAAAGTCTCAACTTCTATATCGATTCCGATGCGTATTATATCACGATTTTTATTACAACAACTAAAGATGTAAAGGGATTCAAGTTTTGGACAATTTCTAGCCAATAATTGCAAATGTTCATTAGATATCATTAAATAATTATAGTTGATTTTAGTAAGATTTTGAAATTTGTCTTTGTTAATGGCACAACCATGATTCTCAGTTAATTCTTCCAATTCAAACCCGTATATATCCACAAAACTTTCAAATTCTGTGAGTGATAAATCGTATTTTATTTTGTTCGGATTTTCCACTGTAACATTTATACATCCAGAATATTTTTTTATCATAACAATTTTATAATTTTCGGTGCAAATGAAATTTTGAAATATATATCTCAGTTGTGTACAAACATTTGCTAATATCAATTGATCTCCATATTCAATTAATTCGAATATATTTTTCATTATATCCAGATTACTGGTGATTTTTTCGAATCCTTGTAATGTATTAGAAGAACTCATGTTTGTTTAATATTTTTAACATTATATTTTTTTTTAATAAAATGCAAAAAAATTGTTGTTAATGCGTCTAGAACATTGTTGATACTACTTTATTTATATAAAAATATTTTATAAATGTCATTGAAAGAACCACAAACGGTTAATACACTAAGAAAATTATGTCATTAACTGTTTGTAGGTTATTTTAAAAATTAATCATTAATTTTATTAAGGACTTCTTATTTTCTATTGTTTCTGTAGTTTAAAAAAAATAATTTTCTGTTACATTCATTTTCGGCAGTAAAAAATTTCTTCTATAGTTTTACTGTTTTTCAATACAAAATAAGTGAATAGTTTTTAATGTTTTGGTTAGTCATTAAATTAACATTTAAAATTGACTGAAATATCTTTTTATTTAAATGAAAAAACAGTGGAATGGTTTTTAAATAAAATTTCATTTGTTTTAAGTGAATATTCACTGGAATTTACCTACACAATTTTTTGAGTGTATAATAATATATTTATAATTTAAATAATTATTTTTATTTTAAATAAGTCAGTATGTGATTGCGATATTTTATTTTTATTATTTATATTTTATCTATTGTTAAAATTTCATCACCATGTATTTATCCCATTTTAGATCGGACATATCTTTGAGCCATTCTCAGTGACTTTTTTTACTGTGGTTTATTTGCGATTTTTGGAAATAATTCGGCCATTCAGTAAGTACAAAGGTGGATCGTTTTTGAACTTTTCTCTCTGAACAAATTCTAATACCCGTCAAAAGTGTCGGTCTTCTAAGGGTAACTCACGTGCAAAATATTACTCCGATCGGAGTTTTTCTTCTGTCTCTACTTTGAGCCTCAAAATTTGGATTTTGGCAAAAAGGACTTAAAAAATAATAAAAAGTTTTTTATAAAGGTTCAAGCTGAAACATGCAGAAGAAAAATTGAATTACAACAGTTAGTGTTATCATCAGTAGGCTTTAAAAAATCGGTTTGTCTTGTTAATTGAAATTGTTTTTTATATATGTGAATATTTAAGGCTCCGACACAATGTCGGAGTACTCTGTACTACAGAGTACCATCTATAAAAATAGAGACGACATCATACAAAGAATGTGTAAGTGCAAAAGAGAAGGGAACAAAATCCACTTTCTGGCACAGAGTACTCTGTAATTGTGAATTCAGCTTTATAGTTTCTACAGAATAAATTTTGACAGTTTCCAACACTACAATTTTATTTCTAGCCATCTCAACGTCACCTCATACTTTCTTTCACCTATACCTCACCTCATACTTCAACTTTTTTGTCTCTTACATTATTTCGCAAGGGTTACCAACATGATCTAGAAATGCAGACACAAATGAAGGAATTCCATTTTCTGTTTCGGAGAAGCGCGACATATTTTTTTATTAAAATTAATTAAAAATTACACTACTTTGAATTTTTAATTAAATTCTAAGAAGTTTTAACTAAATCCTTAGAAGTTTTTAACTAAATTTGAAGTCCGCTTCCTCAATTCTAAGAAGTGAAATTCGGTGAAGTTATTTATAGTAAATTTTAACTAAACTTGAACTAAATTTTGTGTGAACATATATTTAAGAAATGTGTCTTAAAAATTAATATATGTTTTTTAGATTTGGGGAAAATTTCTTTGGCAGTAAGAATTTTTATCCTTACACTTAAAATAATCACTTTGTAAAATTACAGTGATACTCTGCTGAGCCAGCACAAAATACCATAGATTTCCAACCAGGAAGATTTTTTGTTATTTTACGAAGAAAACTCTGTAAAATGGTTTCGACAAGAAAACTGTAAAATTACATAGTTTCTAGTAAAATATTAGTAAAATGGGATCACAATTTTACAAAGTAGTCTGTAAATTTACATATATTTATAAAAACTCTGTAAAATTATTTCGATAAAAAATTGTAAATTTACAGAATCATCTGTAAAATGTTGGTTGTTGCGCCCGCTTAAATGTTTCGCACGCGAATGTTTAACTTTGTAGAAATTATTTATTTCCTCACGGGTTTTTTCATAAACTTCGCATTTTGAGTGCCACATTTGAGCGGAGTCATTCTTATAAAAACTTTTATAAAATTAAAGAAAAATCGTTTAAGAACGCCTTGACTTTCCTATATATTTTTTTAATGCGCTTGATATGGCTTTTGCATAATTTGATTTCAGATCAATTTTTCCTTCTTTAATGTGCAAGAAGTGTGCACAATTTGGAAATGCCAACGAATAAATTTGCCCGCTTTAATGCTTCCAAATTGTAAATTTACTTTTTTTTTATTTTTGCAAAAATTACAAGCTTTTTACGAGTACCTCCAATTTAACACGACATCCCCGTGAAATTTAACAGCTTTTATTGTAATTTAAGACGCTTTTTAAAGAGTGGTTGAAATATTTGGAAGTTTTTAGAAGAGATTTTTATTTGAAAACTGTATTATAAAGCAATAAGTTAAATTACAGAAGAAATTTAGTATTTTGGTAAAGTATTTTTCTAAAATCTGTATTTTAACAAAAAATGTATTGTCTGTAAAATAGAGATTACAAAGTTAAAAGTTAAATTACAGATAAAATTTTGTTTTTCGGACACAAGAAAGATACAAATTATTTTTTTTAAATCTGTATTTCGGCAGAAACTTTGTCAAATATCTGTCAAATTGAGATTACAGTCATTTTACAGAGTATTTAACATAGTAATTATTTTGAGTGTACATTTAAGAAGTACATTTTAGGAAACTATGAACTATTTATAAGTACATGAACTAAAATTTTTTTCTTCATAGTAAGGAAAATTTTCCATTTTTTAGTTAAATTTAACTTAATTTTAGGAAATTTCATGATAAATTTTCAAAGACACTTTTGCTTAAATTCTATTTATGTCTTTTTTTCAGTGTACCAAAATATTAAAAATTAATGATTGTTGTGTTATTTTTACCAACAAATTCAAAAAAATTACCTAAGAAAACATTTAAAATTAATTCGTAGGTTATTTTTACAATTTTTCTATTGAATTATATTTTAAAAAATTTTTAATAAAATTTTAGGGGAATCGATCCCGCAATCAACTACATTCTGGCCAGACACTTTACCCATCGTGCCGAAGTCACTTGATACAAACATGTTTTTATATTTCTATAAATATATTTTTTATTTTTTTACGCTAGTGGCCCCCATTTCCAGGTTCTCGCTATTCCCGGTTCTGGTACCGGTTTCCCGGTTCTAGATATATTCCCGGCAATACCGGTATTGCCGGTTATGATTCTGGTAGTGGTTCTCAAAAAACAAAAAAAAAATACTAAACCATAAAATATTTAAATTACACCATTTAATCAGTATTTCAGAAATATTTAGTTGTTTTTGTAAAATTATTTAAAAATCATGTAACTATTTTTTTTTTTAATTTCATAGAATAAATGGAAATGGTGTTTTTCACATGTTTTGTATTTTTTTTTTGTAAAAGCGAAGAAAAATTTTTAATTGTACAAAATTTTACAAAATATACATACCGGTAGTCCCGAGAAAACTGTCAGAACCGGAACCTGGAATACCGGTATTCCTGGGAATACCGGGAATAATTCAAGAACCGGAACCTGGAATACCGGTATTCCCAGGAATACCGGGAATAATTCAAGAACCGGGAAACCGGTACCATTTCCCGGTAATACCGAGAACCGGGAATACCGGTATTCCCAGTACTATGGTACTGACCGTAGCCACTATTTTATACAAAAAAAAAATAACCCACACAGATAGATAAAAATTAATGATTTCTCCTTAAAAAATTCCAACAAGTAAAAAAACAATAATTTACAGAAATCATTAAAAATTAAAGAAGAGTCACTTATTTTTACTTACAGAACAAAAATAATGACTTTAAAAATTTAATGCTAATGAAAGTCTTTCAGCCTTATATATTGTTTTATATGATTGAATGAAATTATATACGTCTATATATAATTATTTTTACTCGGGTTGATATAAAAAATAGAAAAGTTTTATTAAAAAGATTATATCTTAATTTTAATAATTTGAATAAAAAAAACTTATTGTATATTTTAATATAAATAATTAAAATTTATTTATAGTTGGGTTTCCGAATTATCAGTTGTTTGGATGCTGAACCGGCCTACGGACTATTGTTAAATATCAATTAAACATATTGAAATATTATTTGATATTTAAATTCTCCCACTGGAAAATTATTAACATTCTTTAAAATATTATTTATGGTGTTGGTAAAATTTGTTCTCAAGTCGTTGCAATCTGAAAAAAAGAAAAGGAAAAAAAAAAATTAACAAATAACACTTCGTAAGAGAGATTTTTGCTTTCAAGGGACTTTTTACTAAACTCTGGAGTACCCCAGGGCTCTGTTCTTTCTCCCTCCCTTTTTCTAATGTTTATTAACGATCTACTCGGGCTTACTATTAACCCAATTTATTCTTTTGCGGATGATACTTAGCAACATTTGCCACTCTTACTCCTTCGACCATAGACCAAGCCAATCAGAGGTTGGTATCATGAGGGAACATATGGATAGCACTCTTAACCTTGACCTATTGAAAATCTCTAAGTGGGGTCTCGAGAATAGGGTAGACTTTAACGAACGTAAGACCCAGTGCGCTGTCCTGACCCACAAGCGTCTTCAGGGTTCAGGACCTAATTTGTCCTTTGGTGTCGTGAACATTGGGGAATGTGAGGCTCTTGATGTTCTGGGTATGAAAATTCAGTGTGACGTCCGTTGGAACAAACATATATTTGAAGTTTTGAAAGAAGCATTCAAGTGTTTGGGCTTTTTGAAACGCCGCAGAACCTACTTCACTCCATCTGATCTCCTAACAGTTTATACTACCTATATTCGCCCTAAAATGGGATACAATTCCCATGTATGGGCAGGTGCTTCAATATCATCATTGGAGTTACTTGACCGCGTACAGAGGAGGGCGTTGATGCTAATAGGGTCTGATATTATATCCTATTCCATTAATTCCTTAGAGCATCGTCGTAATGTTGGTTGTGTGTCCTTGTTCTATCGTTATTTCCACGGAAATTGTTCCACTGAGACAAGTAATCTCATCCCGGATATACGTTCGTTTGGTCGCAATACGCGCCTCTCCAGCAGAGCTCATCCGTTTGTTGTTGATTGGGCAACGAAACGTACGACACACTATAGAGAGAATTCCTTCTTTGGCCGAACTATTCGTATGTGGAACAGACTTCCCGCCCACGTTTTTCCTGATACTTACAACATTAAAAAATTCAAGTCAAGCATCCACAAACACTACTCCCTTTTTCCTCCTTCCCATACCTATATTTCCTGATCTTAACACAATGCAATGCATTTATAGGGGCATCCCCTGAGTGTTGGTCTTAAAAAAAAAAAAAAAAAAACATAGCCTTCAAGGACACCTTTCGAAATTTGACTATATTCGTGACGCATCGGTTGTGCTTCTAATACGGAGTTCACACTAGAGAATTTGTACTCGTTTAAGCCACTTGTTTAAAAAAGTAAACAAAATCGTTCACACTACATTTTGCGCGTTTAACTTTGAGTGTTTAACGTTTGTAAACAAACGCACATAACCTAATTCTGAAAAAAATTGCAAAAATATTTCTAAAAACCTTTTAAACTTTGGCGGAAGAAAAGATATTTAATTTTTTTATAACATTTACATAACACCACTACACGGAACACCTTTTTATTGACTCATTCCAAATAAATAGGAAGATTTTTCTGTTTTTTGTTCCGGACCTGTCCGAAGCTGTTTGCATATTTATACTTCGATGGAAGGCAAAATTCACTATTAGTGCAGCTTTTCCAATATAATTATAAATAAAACACACACTTTTTTCTGAATTTTCAGTAGTTTTTATTAGTTTTTTTAAATATTTATAATTTCTCAATTTGCCAATGTTTTGCTAAGAAAATGGCAGACAGATACAGAAGCTGGTTGCTATGAAATCTTTTTTTTTTGGCATAGAATAAAGAAAAATTAAAAGGAAATATACCGAACCCTGCCTTTGAAATGTTTAGCGAAATGTTCAACAGGGAAACAAGTCGGATTTGATTGTTTAGCTGAACAACCAAATGTATGGGGAAACAAGTCAAATTTTGCTCGTTTAGCGCTTAAACACTCATGAGATGTTTAAAGTCGCTAGTGTGAACTCCATATAACCTAACCTGACCAACTGTTTTTGTCTAAAAAGCGGGATGGAAAGGTTAAAAAAGCGGGATTTTGGTCTAAAAAGCGGGACTTTTTTTTATATTACTCACTTATTTTTAGTGATAGTAAATTTGTAACAGTTCGAAAATTATAAAAATTCATAATTTTCAATCGATTTTAATTTGACGTAGTCCGTTCGTCTTTCTGGCTGTCAGTATGTCTGTTGAAAACACACTTTCGAATTAAAGTAGTTTGTAATTATACCCTCCAACCACAGTATGGGGGTATACTCACTTTGTCATTCCGTGTGTAACGCATCGAAATATCGGTCTAGGACCCCATAAAGTATATATTTTATTGATCAGTGATCGATTCTAAGACATTCTAGCGATGTCCGTCCGTCTGTCCGTCTGTAGAAGACACGATACAGTCCAAAATAAAAGAGCTAGACTTCCGAAGTTTGGCACTAATATGTCTTATATTCCTAGGCAGGTTAAGTTCGGAAATGGGCAAAATCGGACCAAGGGGAAAAAAGTTCCCCCTTGGAGAACTAAACCAACCTAAGAAAAACAGCATTTTTTGAAGGGTTTTTTGAACTTTTACTAAGCAAATGCAACATTCTTATCTCAAAAGAAGTTCAAAATCGCAAGGGGAAGGTGCCCCTAGCGTCTCCCACCAACCCCAACCACCCCCCCTCAAAAAAAAGACGCCCCTGGATTTTTTTTTAGTTTTTTTACATTTTGGAGGGTATAAAAGATTCGGCACAGCCGAATGTAACACTCTCACTTGTTTTTCTGGTCAGGTTGATATTGAATTTCAGCGAAATCGGTCCAGTGGTTCAGAATTTATGAGCAAACCCGTGAATTTTGGATTGATTTCGCCTCCAATTCACGTGGTAAATAAAACGTTGAACACGCTCCGAAAGACATTGGTAAGCCACAAAAATAGTTTTCAAAACGGGTGGCTTTTTTACAAAATTTTGGATTTTCGCTGCTCCTCAACACTGGATTTGTTAAACGAGCTGAAAAATTTACTGCTAATTTTGCCTATTTGAAAAATGTGTCAAACTCAAAAATTATATTTGGTACCAAATTAATATTTTTTTTTAGCGGCCCAAACTCATTTTTAGGAGGGGTCGATTTGTATGGGAGGAAATTTACTTTTTTCAGTTTTTTACGATTTACGCCTATTTACTCAAAATTAATATAAGCATATTTGGTATCAGATTAAAGGTATTTAAAATACCTATCTTGTGATACTAACAAAGTGCCAAAAAAGTAAATATTTTTCGACTTATTAACAAAAATGTCCTAAAATTTTGGCATTTTACTCAATATGACGAAAAATTGGGCATGTTTGCCTACGTTCCACATTGGGTTGAAATGGATCAAAAGTGGCGCTTTATTCAAAACTGAAATTTTTTTTTTTACAAAAATTATTAATTTAGGGTTAAAGTTAGGGTTGCCAGATATTAGAAGTCAAATAACTCGACAATGGAAAATTTTCAGCTGGATTTTTAAAAAGTAACTGGACCCATACATATTTTTTTTTTAATAATTTGAAAAAAAAATCAACCGATTTTCATATGTGAGATACATATTCTTATTTTGGACTAAATCTTTATTTTCCACGGCAAAATGTACCTTTTTTAAGCATTTCTATTACTTTTTTGAGCATCTCGAAATGCTGATGTTCAGCTAGTCATTGGCTTGAGGATGGTTAGAGTATTATTCTTTTTAAATAATCCCACTAAAATAAGTTCAAAGTGGTCAAATCTATAAATCAAGAAGGACAGCTAAAATTTGCCGGACCTGCGAAGTTAAAAAAGGGCGACAACAATTGACCATCATTTGCAGACATATTTTGTGGGGTTATTTTAAAAGCAAAATGTACGCCAAGAATCCTTTAATCATCGAAGAGCGAAAACTCTAGACTGGCGGAGATGCTCGAAAAAGTTGTAAAAAAATTAGCGAAAATTCAGCAAAAAGAGCACATTTTCCGTATCCAAAAAAGGCATTTATGTTATATTTATGATTAATGTTTTATTCAAAAAGTAGTCCCAAAAAATTGTAAAAAATATTTATTAAAAAAAAATAATTGTTAAAATTATAAATATCCTTTTTCAACTGGACAAATTATGTTTTAACTGGAAACTGGACCACACCTCAAATAACTGGAAAATCCAGGCCGTCTGGCAACCCTAGTTAAAGTATATAAAATTACACTAAAAAATCTGTCACAACTATTATTCTGAGTTGTTTACTTTTCTTGCAATCCGCCGTCAAAATCAACTAAATTTGTGTTTTTGAATATGGTGCTAAAAATTGATAATCAACTTAATTCTAGATTTTTTTTTGGTATTTATTCATTCAAAGGTAATTTTTTTATTATGGAACCATCAACTTCAGGCATTTTCAAATACATTTCTGTTTTTTGTTTTTTGAAAATTGATGTAAAAATATTTTTGTTATTTTTTTGTAAAATGTTCCAAAATTGGAGTATTTTTTATACTTGATGGAATATAAAAAAATGTAAGAGATTGTTATTGCTTATACATTGTGATAATTAGGCATTTAGTATAAGCTTTAATTTAAAAAAAAAAAAAAAACATCCGCGTTTAATGCCGTTGTTTTTTTATTTAAGATTTTATAAAAAAAAATATGGCGGCTTTAATAACACTTCACCACAAAAAAGTTTCTGACCCAGAAACTAGACCCACTAATCCAATGGTTCCCAACCTTTGATTCTCGCCCCACTGGGGGGCAATTTTAAGGTTCCAGGGGGGCAACGAGCAATTTTTCAAGATTTTTTTTAGTCAAATTAACTACAAAAACTATTTTTTTTAGTCAAATTAACTACAAAAACTATTTTTTTTTCCAAAAAAGTCTTGTTAATTTCTTAATATTTTTACTAAAAATTTAATTTAAATGTTTATTTTACTAAAACTTTGCTTAAAAAGTTGTAATTTTTCATTAGAAACAAAAATTAGAAAAACTGAAAAATTTTTCCTTAGTGTAGGGGGGACAAGACAACTTTTTTTACTTAAAAGTGGGGCGTGGCGTAAAAAAGGTTGGGAACCATTGCACTAATCCTTATGTATTTTGACCAGTGTTGCCATTTTAGCCATTTTCCGGCTAGATTTAGCTCCTTTTGAACTCGTTTAGCCGGAAAAAAATGCATTTAGCTCTTAGCCGTTTTTTTTAGCCATTTTCGAAATTATTTCAGCAGTTTTTTAGCCATTTTTGAGTTTTTTGATTTGAAAGTAATTTTTTGTATTTTTTTATACTAAAATAAAGAATTGATTGGTTTTTTGTTAGTACAGATCAAGCAAAGGCTCCAACTTTGTCTAATATCAAAATTACAGACATTTCTGGTATTCCCGTACCGGTTTCAAACACTCCAGTTATAGTGTTATCATCAGCAGGATTTTTAATCGGTTTGTTTTGTTAATAGGTACTTGTTTTTCATATATCTTAATTTTAAATAATCCCAGTCTGGTATCGAACCGCGAATATTTTCGTCATATTCATGCCATTAACATTATACTAAATCTTAGACGATCTAGCGATGCCCGTTTCTCTGTTAAAATACGCTAACGTTCGAAACTCAATTTAAAGACTGGTTGCTGAATCTTGGCATATATATTTTTGCCATTCTTCTCGTCAAGTTTCAGCGAAAACGGTCCCTGGAGTAAAAAGTTTTACCCAAGAAAATGTACAAATTACAAAAAATAAATAAACTAATAAAAAATTTCGAACTAAAAAAATCAAAAATATTTGCACTCAATAAAAAAAATTACTTAAGATTTTTTAAACAAAAATAACTAAAAAAAAGTTCTTTCACTCAAAAAAAAAAATTCTAGTAAAATTTTTTTTATTTTTGTTTTTGCATTAAAAAAATGTAAATCATTGGAAAAGTGTTTTGAACTCTAGTTTTTATCTAGAATAAGTCAAAACCGTACAAAATGTATAACAAAAGATCTCTTTATTTAATTTTATGTGCAAAAATTAAACAAAATATAAATTTAGAATAGTTTTTCTGAAAAAAGTAAAAAAATATTTTAGCCGTTTTTTAGCCATTTTTTAGCCGTTTTTTAGCCGTTTTTTAGCCGTTTTTTCGAATGAATTTAGCCGTTTTTGACTACCAAGTTCTGGCAACACTGATTTTGACCTTCTGAAATCGATTCTGCCATCAGAATTGAATTCTATAGTTGGGGTTTCCTGTGATTTACAAGGAAAGTCAGCAAAGTGAACCGACCTAATTTCCTTGTGAATTTAACAAAATTACACTCAAAAAAAAAACCATTAACTTAAACTTCGGAAAAATTTTCTTCAAAATAGTTTATAAATTTTCCCACAATTTAGTTAAATTTAACTAAAATTTGGGAAATTTTCCCAACTATTAGGAAAATATTTTAGTTCATGTACTGTTAAATAGGCCATAATTTTCCTTAAATGGAATTCCCTAATAGATGGAAGAAATTCTTACCGCCAAAGAAATTTTCCCAAAATAATTTAAAAAAATTCTTTATTTTTTAGACATATTTCTTAAAACAAAATTTAGTTCAAAAAATTCAGTTTTAGGACGTAATTTCCTACCAACTAGTTCATCATATTTATCTTCTTTAATTTGAGAAAGTTTTTTCCACAAGTTTAGTAAATTTTTCATAACTTGAAAATGTTTTGTTGATTTATTTTTTTTTTCATGCTTGCTTGTAGTTCACATTTTGTTTATTATTTGAAGTACATGAATACAAAAAGTTTGATCTTGTATAAATTTAATACTTACTTTTTTTTCTACACAAAAAAGACCTTGACTTTGGCGTGTTTTCCCCATAGTCTGGAAACAAACGTCAAATACAAAGTCTTTGTTGTAATTTAACTAAAAAAGCTAATGAAATTTATTACTTGACTATAAGAAACAAACGTTTCTTTATATTTATAATAAAAAATGTACTTAATGAGAATTATGTGTGTATTCACATGCTATTCTATAAATAAACCAATAAAAAATATGAAATTAACTAATTTTTAGGAAAAATTTCCTAGTCAGAAATGCGTTTTTTAACTAAAAAATTGAAAATTTTTCCCCATTTCTAGTTCAAATTGGTCCTTATTTTTAAGAAAAATATGGACTAAAAAGTATGAATACATGGCAATGGAGCTAAATCATTATCAATTTTCCTTGGATTTAGTTCATTTTCCCGTTTTTTAGTTAGTTTTTTTTCTGAGTGTATGTTAAAATTACTGCTTCCCTGAATAAAGCGCCACTTTGCCTCTCATTCAACCCAATGTGCGTTCTTTGCACACGAAGATAGGTTTTCCAAAGACTTTTTATTTGATGTGTAACATCACTAGGTTTCTTTGTATAATATAGGAGATAAACGCAAAAAACTGGAAAATTACCGTTTCTTCCCCCTCATTTTCACCCCCTAAATATGAATTTGGGCCGCTAAAAAAAAATACGTGTCCCTTTATTTTTCCTGCTCTACAAAATAAAACCAATTCCATAACGAGCGGCGGGTGACACCAGGGAGACCTTCCTTGTGAGTACTTTTGGGCAACGTTAAACACAAAAATTATTTTGTTTTTAACATATTCATTAAATTTGTTCTTAAATTTCCTAGCAAAACTTAGATTACCAAATAAGGTATAAAATAAGGTATATGATCTCTTATTTTATACATTGCAGCATTGATGATTTTAACAGGCGATGAGACTCAAAGTAATGCATCCACATTATCACATTGAATACCAGTAAGGTATAAAATAAGTCATAAATTTATAACCAGAATATAATATATAAGGTGTTACGAGTAGTGAAAAAGTAATTTGGTATTAAATTTACTCACGTGGTTGTAAGTGAGTGTAAGTAGATAAAATATGCTCGTGAGTGTGTGTCGTTAGAAATTTCCTGTCGTGAGCCCATCTCTAGTTTAAACTTATGCATTTTTTTATAAAATAATTATTTTTTATGTTATTGTAATGCATTATGCATCCAATTATAAATAATGCATTATTTCAAACTTTCAAATAATACATAATGTAACCAAATATAAGTTATCTATGATTTCATGTTTAGAAATAATAAGTATGAAATACATTTTTTCCAATAATCATGCATTACGTAGCAAATTATTAGTAATACATTATTTTTCACTTAAAAATAATACGTTGTGGAACAAATGTTTGGTAAGACATCCTAAAATAATGCTACAAATAAGGTATATACATTACCTGGTAATGTGTTATATAATCACTACCCATTACCAAAGTTTTGCTGGGTTAGTTAATTTTTGCCCAAAACTCGAAACGTTGACTAATTTTCACGGGGTCAAAGAGTTAACATATTTGGCTCCAAATTTTACCAGGTACTTATTTCAGGTCATTAAACATTTTTCAAAATACGAACCACCCTATTGAACACGTCTCAAACAAAATAGATTTTTTTTAATTAAAAAACTTATTGAAATAAAAACAAACTTAAAAATTTATTTTTGAATTATAAATTCTTATTTTTTTAATTTTCAAAAATCAAAATTAACTTATTTTTTTTTTTCAAAAATAAACGTTTAAAAATAAACGTTTAAGGGCGGATTACCAATGAAAAGTTAGCTGCTAACTGCCGATTTAACGGAGCTTTATGTCAAAATTTGTATGAAAAAGTTAAATTTAACGGAGAGTTATTTTATAACGGGGCATTGAGTAATCCAGCCTACATTGGAAATTTTTTCGAGTTCCAACACAATTTTAGGAGTAATTTCATTTACATTTTTTTAAATACGGTAAGAAATTCTAAATGTTTCCATATGCTCAAAAATCAAAAAAAAAAAAAAAATATCTTAAAATTACTTCAGAACAATCATACTCAAAATATTATTTAAAAAATTAAAAATATTATTTAAAAGTCAAAAAGCGGGATAAAGCGGGACTTTTGTTTGAAAAGCGGGGTAGAAATTCAAGGCGGGATGATACATCAAAAAGCGGGATAATCCCGCCAAAAGCGGGATGGTTGGTCAGGTTATTCTAACCCCAAAACATACTCTCACAATAATTACATAAATCTCTCAAAATACGTGAAAATGGGAGATATTTGATTAAAATTTGGTATGTAGGGGTTTCGTGTACTTCTAATTCTGATTATAAAAAGAAAAAAGTTGCAAATTTGTTAAATGAACAAAATCGGATCCGTCCGATTGTGGAAATCACAAAAGCTGCAAATTTGCTAAATGAGTAAAATGGAGTCTAGGTGGTACAGGTGCCCCCCAACTCCACCGACCCCACCCCACCAAAAAAAAAAAAAAAAAGACGCCCCTGCGATTTTTTTTTAATTTTAAACATGTTGGAGGGTATAAAAGATTCGGCACAGCCGAATTTAACACTCTTGTTTTCATTAATTTTTTTTTTTTAATTTTTTTCCCTTGATTTTTTTATTTTCTTTTAACATTATAAATTAATTTAATTTTTTTTTGTTTTTATTTATTTTTTTCTTCAATATTTTATTTTTGTTGTTTTTTATATTTTTAATAATTTTTTTGGAGTTTTTCTTAATTTTTCTCTTTTTTGCAAAATTTAAATCAAAAATTTTGTTAAATGTTTGCCAAATTTTGCTTTTTTTTTACGAACCTCACAAAATAAGTGGTTCTAGCGCGTCGAAATTGAAAACTCGTGCACTATCCCACTTTACATACATATCAGCTTTGAATAGAAAGTTTCTAACAAAATTAGGATACTTATAAGGACATAACCAAAAAAAGGACATTTTGAAATTCCTTATAATGTCCTGATGGTATCCTTGATCGTATCGAGTCCGAATTTCTTGCAAAAGTTAGGTAATTATATTGCGAATTCGAATAAAAAAAAATGTGAATAACTTTAACATACACTATTCTGATGAGAAACTTTTCTGATGAGAAATTCGTGTTTAGGAGGCCAACCATAGAAATTGTATTCAAAATGTATGTCCAAAAACCGTGTTGAGTTGTGATTATTTAAAAAAATTAAAAGCCGAAAAATGGTAAATTTTGGTTTTTGCTTGCAACAATTTCTGTAGACTTGTGCCTAATCGTTCAAATGAGTGAGCGCTCATTTCAGATAAAAGACCTATTTCGTTTATCTAGTTCAATCGCTCTTTCGGCTTTTTCGTTCAATAGTTCGTGAACGAATCATTTTGATCATATCTATTGGTCGTTCATCTAGTTCAAATCGGTCAACTTTGGTTTTCTTTCAACAGTTCGTTAACGAATCATTTCGATCATGTCTTTTGTTTTGGTTTTCTTTCAAAAAATACAAAAATGTTGAATAAAAACATTAATTTACAAAAGAAAAACAAAGAAAAAAATATATACAATTTTTGTAAAAAAAAAGCATAAATGATGAGAAAACGTGCCAAGAGAGGAGAAAAAAACTAACGCGTAACGACAAAATTGCCAAAAAAAAAAAATTGAACGACCGAACTGAAAGATCAAAATGAAGTAATGACCAATTAAGCTGAATGAACGAAAAGACCTAAAAGAGCTGAAATGAACGAACTAGATAAACCGCTCAGTTAAGTGAATAGTTCAATTGAACTAGTTCATTCGTGAACGACACAACTCTAAATTTCTGTGCTGATGCACATTGCATTATAAGCATATAACTTTTTTTAATTGCAGAAAGATAAGACGTGTTAAGTCGTAACAAAATATACCTGAAATTCCACCTTTTTCATGCATAAATATATTTTTAAAAAAGGTGATCTCTACTGTTCGAAAAATCGAACAGTGAATAGAAATGGGTTAAAAATTGCTCAAGGTTTGACTGTGTTTTTATACCCTCCACTCTAGTGATAGAGGGTATATGAGGCATTCCACACCAAATGTCCCGCTACAGAAAAACATGTGTCCCGTAAATTTCTGAATAGGTTGTTTGGATAGCCCTATATGTAACTAAGAAAATTGCGTTTTTGGTTTTTCAAATTTTCGAAAACTGGGCTTAGGAGGCGTGGTCAAATATTGGAAAAATGGTAAAATTTGTAGCGAGTTGCATTGATTAAATATTTATCACATTAAAACGGAATGCACCACAATGTCAAAAATTTACGTTCTTATATAGTTTTGTATGGGCTATCGATTAAAAATTTTTTTTTTTGAAAATTTTCAGAACCCGTTCTGAAATTTTCCATTTTTTAAAAAAGTCAATTTATCAAAAATCCGGCCACTTTTATTTTTCTTTTTTATTTATTTTTTTAAAAGTTTAGATGTTTGTCCATCCACACAAAAAAAATCAGAAACACGTTCATCTTTTTTTTCGAGAAAATCGCATTTGAACTTTAAATTTCATAACAATTTAGTAATTTGCTTGTATTTTCTTGTGTCAACAGAGCGTATGACGAATATTTATGCAATTAATATTACTCATGCGCAATTTTAAAACAAAGAAATACAAGCAAATAACAAAATTGTTATGAAATTTAAAGTTCAAATGCGATTTTCTCGAAAAAAAAGATGAACGTGTTTCTGATTTTTTTTGTGTGGATGGACAAACATCTAAACTTTTAAAAAAATAAATAAAAAAGAAAAAAAAAGTGGCCGGATTTTTGATAAATTGACTTTTTAAAAAAATGGAAAATTTCAGAACGGGTTCTGAAAATTTTCCAAAAAAAAAATTTTAATCGATAGCCCATACAAAACTATAAGAACGTAAATTTTTGACATTGTGGTGCATTCCGTTTTAATGTGATAATAATTTAATCAAGGCAACTCGCCACAAATTTGACCATTTTTCCAATATTTGACCACGCCTCCTAAGCCCAGTTTTTGAAAAATTGAAAAACCAAAAACGCAATTTTCTAAGTTCCATATAGGGCTATCCATATCACCTATTCAGAAGTTTACGGTACACATGTTTTTTTTCGCTGGACATTTGGTGTGGAATGCCTCATATATAAGTTTGTCATTCCGTTTGTAACACATCGAAATATTGGTCTAGGCGCCCCAGTAGGCTAGTTGGTAGCGTGCTAGCCTATGAGTCTGGGGGTCGTGGGTTCGATTCCCACCAGAGGCCTTGGTCTGTTTCGCTACAACGAGACGAAGGTCATTCTTACCAGTTCTCGGTTAGGTAAAATTAGTATATGATTTGTAATTATATGGTAATTCTTAATAAAATAAAAAAAAATAAATTATTGGTCTAGGACCCCATAAAGTATATATTCATGATCCTCGATCGATTTTAAGTCGATCTAGCGATGTCCGTCCGTCCGTCCGTCCGTCCGTCTGTCTGTCTGTCTGTCCGTCCGTAGAAAACACGCTAACTTTTGAAAGACTTTACAGAGGTTACTGAAGTTTGGCATATATGTTGGTCATTTACCTGGTCAGGTTGGTATTGCAATCCAGCCAAATCGGTCCAGTGGTTCAAAAGTTATGAGCAAAAGAGTAAATTTCGGCAAGGGTTTTTCGCGAATTTACGAGATAAAAAACAGAATAACTTTCGAAATACCATAATTAGACTGCTGAAACGTGGCATGTATCTTTGCCGTTTCCCGGTTCTATTTTGTGTTGAATTGTTTGGATAGCCCTATATGTAACTAAGAAAATTGCGTTTTTGGTTTTTCAAATTTTCGAAAACTGGGCTTAGGAGGCGTGGTCAAATATTGGAAAAATGGTAAAATTTGTAGCGAGTTGCATTGATTAAATATTTATCACATTAAAACGGAATGCACCACAATGTCAAAAATTTACGTTCTTATATAGTTTTGTATGGGCTATCGATTAAAAATTTTTTTTTTTGAAAATTTTCAGAACCCGTTCTGAAATTTTCCATTTTTTAAAAAAGTCAATTTATCAAAAATCCGGCCACTTTTATTTTTCTTTTTTATTTATTTTTTTAAAAGTTTAGATGTTTGTCCATCCACACAAAAAAAATCAGAAACACGTTCATCTTTTTTTTCGAGAAAATCGCATTTGAACTTTAAATTTCATAACAATTTAGTAATTTGCTTGTATTTTCTTGTGTCAACAGAGCGTATGACGAATATTTATGCAATTAATATTACTCATTCGCAATTTTAAAACAAAGAAATACAAGCAAATAACAAAATTGTTATGAAATTTAAAGTTCAAATGCGATTTTCTCGAAAAAAAAGATGAACGTGTTTCTGATTTTTTTTGTGTGGATGGACAAACATCTAAACTTTTAAAAAAATAAATAAAAAAGAAAAAAAAAGTGGCCGGATTTTTGATAAATTGACTTTTTTAAAAAAATGGAAAATTTCAGAACGGGTTCTGAAAATTTTCCAAAAAAAAAATTTTAATCGATAGCCCATACAAAACTATAAGAACGTAAATTTTTGACATTGTGGTGCATTCCGTTTTAATGTGATAATAATTTAATCAAGGCAACTCGCCACAAATTTGACCATTTTTCCAATATTTGACCACGCCTCCTAAGCCCAGTTTTTGAAAAATTGAAAAACCAAAAACGCAATTTTCTAAGTTCCATATAGGGCTATCCATATCACCTATTCAGAAGTTTACGGTACACATGTTTTTTTTCGCTGGACATTTGGTGTGGAATGCCTCATATATAAGTTTGTCATTCCGTTTGTAACACATCGAAATATTGGTCTAGGCGCCCCAGTAGGCTAGTTGGTAGCGTGCTAGCCTATGAGTCTGGGGGTCGTGGGTTCGATTCCCACCAGAGGCCTTGGTCTGTTTCGCTACAACGAGACGAAGGTCATTCTTACCAGTTCTCGGTTAGGTAAAATTAGTATATGATTTGTAATTATATGGTAATTCTTAATAAAATAAAAAAAAATAAATTATTGGTCTAGGACCCCATAAAGTATATATTCATGATCCTCGATCGATTTTAAGTCGATCTAGCGATGTCCGTCCTTCCGTCCGTCCGTCCGTCTGTCTGTCTGTCCGTCCGTAGAAAACACGCTAACTTTTGAAAGACTTTACAGAGGTTACTGAAGTTTGGCATATATGTTGGTCATTTGCCTGGTCAGGTTGGTATTGCAATCCAGCCAAATCGGTCCAGTGGTTCAAAAGTTATGAGCAAAAGAGTAAATTTCGGCAAGGGTTTTTCGCGAATTTACGAGATAAAAAACAGAATAACTTTCGAAATACCATAATTAGACTGCTGAAACGTGGCATGTATCTTTGCCGTTTCCCGGTTCTATTTTGTGTTGAATTGTTTGGATAGCCCTATATGTAACTAAGAAAATTGCGTTTTTGGTTTTTCAAATTTTCGAAAACTGGGCTTAGGAGGCGTGGTCAAATATTGGAAAAATGGTAAAATTTGTAGCGAGTTGCATTGATTAAATATTTATCACATTAAAACGGAATGCACCACAATGTCAAAAATTTACGTTCTTATATAGTTTTGTATGGGCTATCGATTAAAAATTTTTTTTTTGAAAATTTTCAGAACCCGTTCTGAAATTTTCCATTTTTTAAAAAAGTCAATTTATCAAAAATCCGGCCACTTTTATTTTTCTTTTTTATTTATTTTTTTAAAAGTTTAGATGTTTGTCCATCCACACAAAAAAAATCAGAAACACGTTCATCTTTTTTTTCGAGAAAATCGCATTTGAACTTTAAATTTCATAACAATTTAGTAATTTGCTTGTATTTTCTTGTGTCAACAGAGCGTATGACGAATATTTATGCAATTAATATTACTCATTCGCAATTTTAAAACAAAGAAATACAAGCAAATAACAAAATTGTTATGAAATTTAAAGTTCAAATGCGATTTTCTCGAAAAAAAGATGAACGTGTTTCTGATTTTTTTTGTGTGGATGGACAAACATCTAAACTTTTAAAAAAATAAATAAAAAAGAAAAAAAAAGTGGCCGGATTTTTGATAAATTGACTTTTTAAAAAAATGGAAAATTTCAGAACGGGTTCTGAAAATTTTCCAAAAAAAAAATTTTAATCGATAGCCCATACAAAACTATAAGAACGTAAATTTTTGACATTGTGGTGCATTCCGTTTTAATGTGATAATAATTTAATCAAGGCAACTCGCCACAAATTTGACCATTTTTCCAATATTTGACCACGCCTCCTAAGCCCAGTTTTTGAAAAATTGAAAAACCAAAAACGCAATTTTCTAAGTTCCATATAGGGCTATCCATATCACCTATTCAGAAGTTTACGGTACACATGTTTTTTTTCGCTGGACATTTGGTGTGGAATGCCTCATATATAAGTTTGTCATTCCGTTTGTAACACATCGAAATATTGGTCTAGGCGCCCCAGTAGGCTAGTTGGTAGCGTGCTAGCCTATGAGTCTGGGGGTCGTGGGTTCGATTCCCACCAGAGGCCTTGGTCTGTTTCGCTACAACGAGACGAAGGTCATTCTTACCAGTTCTCGGTTAGGTAAAATTAGTATATGATTTGTAATTATATGGTAATTCTTAATAAAATAAAAAAAAATAAATTATTGGTCTAGGACCCCATAAAGTATATATTCATGATCCTCGATCGATTTTAAGTCGATCTAGCGATGTCCGTCCGTCCGTCCGTCCGTCCGTCCGTCTGTCTGTCTGTCCGTCCGTAGAAAACACGCTAACTTTTGAAAGACTTTACAGAGGTTACTGAAGTTTGGCATATATGTTGGTCATTTACCTGGTCAGGTTGGTATTGCAATCCAGCCAAATCGGTCCAGTGGTTCAAAAGTTATGAGCAAAAGAGTAAATTTCGGCAAGGGTTTTTCGCGAATTTACGAGATAAAAAACAGAATAACTTTCGAAATACCATAATTAGACTGCTGAAACGTGGCATGTATCTTTGCCGTTTCCCGGTTCTATTTTGTGTTGAATTTCAGCTCAATCGGTCCAGTGGTTCAAAAGTTATAAGCAAAACCCCTAATTTCAGATTGGGTTCATCTTAATTGCCACGTGGTAAACAAGTTTAAAAAGCATTGGTGGCAACTTAGCAATGCTTTTCAAACTAGTTTAGTTTTAAAGCAATGATTTTTAAACTTTTTCAGTTTTAAAAGCATTAGTAACTTAAAAATTAAACTCGAAAAAAATTTTACACTGAAAAAAAATTTTACACTGAAAAAAATTTTGTATTGTTTTTTTTACAAAAATGACACCATTTTGTTTACATAAGCTCGTGCATTTAATAATTGTTGTTTTTTTGCGTCAATACTTTTATTCATGGTTGGTTACCGTTACCCTTATTATACCGTTACCGATTCAAAACCCTTTCAAATCGAATACCGTTACCGTTACCGATACCGCTAAAAATATTTTTAAAATACCGTTACCCTTACCGTTACCGTTATAATTATTAGAAGTTACCGGTATTGTACCGGTATTCAAAATTTTACCTGTTTTAAGGGAGTTTAACGAACAAAAAAATAAAATCAAATTGCTAACATAATTTTAAATTTATAATTTAAAAATTATCATAAAATAAATGACAAAAATAATAATCATATCAAATCTATACTGGTTTTTGGGTCTATAAAATATTTTTAGCTTTCAGTTCTATCTTTTTTCAAATTTTTAACTAAATTAATAATACCGGTACGTACCGGTTTGGTTGGTTCGGTACCGGTACATACCGTTACCGAAACGATTTGAAAACACTTACCGTTACCATTACCGAAATAAATAAAAATTTGATACCGTTACCGTTACCCTTACCGTTATTCGTTTCGGTAACCAACCTTGCTTTTATTCTATTTTTGTTGTTTAATTTATAACTAAAAATTAATTGCTATACTCATGTTTGTTTTTTTTTTGTTGTTGTTGTTTTCTTGTTTCTATACTTTTATTCCATTGTTGTTGTTGTTTAACTTATAACTAAAAACAGCGATGCCAATTTAGCGCATTTCGCGCTAGATTTAGCGCTTTCTGACCACCCAAAAAGCGCATTTTTTAAAACTAGCGCGTTTTTGAAAAAGGCGCTAAACTCGCGCGTTTTCACTTTTTTATTTAGCGCCTTTAGTGCTTTCTTTCTACAACTAATTACTTTGAGAAAAAATGCACATTTTACAACAGAGTCGTCCTAATAACAGTCTAAAATCCATATTTTTCACGTAGTTGTTGTAGTGCATCCATAGAAATGTAAAACTTTGTTAAAAATTAAAAAAAAAAAATGTTTTTTATAATAAAAAAGAAAAAAATTAAGTTTAAAAATTATGTTTAGCAATTTTTTAGACTTATACCCTATTCACACGTACAGTTTTAAATCGTTTTTAGCAGCAATATGTTTAGCACTTTCTTTATTCTATTACAGTATATTGAAAGAAAATGCTAAAAATTATTGCTAAAAACGGTTTTAAACTGCAATTGTGAATAGGGTATTATTCTGTGAATTGGCCAGATGAGTTTTTAAAAATTTATATTAAAACAGCTATTTTCAAAATAATTTTTTAGCGCTTTTTGGCGCTTTTTACTTTTTTAAAATTTAGCGCTTTTGAGCGCTTTTTGACTGACTCACTGTTTTGCGCGTTTTGCCTTTAAAATGTTGGCATCACTGACTAAAAATGCATTGTCATACTTATGTTTGTTTGTTGTTTTTTTTTTGCTGATGTTTATATTAATGTGAGTAAAAAACTAGAGTTGTCAAATATTCGTCTATATATTTACTAACAAAAATCAATTCAAAAAACTTAAATGTTCCTATTTAAAAAATGTTAACGTAAACAAAAGCATTGATAATGAAAAAGAAATAATAGAATATAAACAGCTAAAAATTTTATCGTACAATATACATGGGTTAGAAAACAAACAATTTCAGGCAGATTTTTTCAATTACATTAACTCCTTTGATATAGTTATCTTATTAGAAACCCACTTAACTGAGGAAAAGATTGAACAATTCAAAAAATATTTTAAACATTTAAATACTTATTGGAAACCAGCAACTAGGAACAGTAGATTTGGTAGAGCAATTGGAGGCTGTATGTATGGCACAAATAAAAACATAAATTCTTCGTTCATAAAATGTACATTCAGTAATCAGAATAATATGGATATAATAAGAATCAAAATTAATGACACAGAGGTTTTAATTGCTCCTCAATATATCAGAGGAGCTGAATGGTATTCTGATTTTGATGCGGTGGAAAAATATTTTACTGAAAATAGTCCTATGAATGCTGTAGTTATTGGTGACTTAAATGTTCGTATTGGTGATCTACAAGCAGAAGCAGATGACAACGTCTTAAATAAGTTTCATGCAAACTCTGGTATTCGAAAATCAAAAGACTCCGAAGTAAATGCTAAAGGGAGAACACTCATAGAGTTCTGTGAAGATTTTGGGTTAATAGTTTTAAATGGTGCGACAAAGGGAGATGAGTGTGGGAACTTAACATTTATGAATGGTGTTGGAGAGTCAGTCAATGATATTTGTGCGGTGTCACACGACCTGCTGGGTTTAATTGAACGTTTTACGGTAGAAGAACAAATATGGTCGGACCATATGCCGTTAGTTTTGAATTTTAAAGTAAGACTTCAAAATACCCCAAATAAAATACAACAACTGCTTCCAAAGTTACATTGGAATGATAATTTAAAAGGACAGTATAACCAAAAAGTTCTAGATAACCTGAGAATTTTAAAGAATCAAAAAGATTTAATAAATTTGGAGGATATAGTGAACATTATAAACAAATCCACAACTCAAAATAATTTAAATAAAAGGTTAGTTGCTAAAAATAGATGGTTTGACTGGCAATGTAAAAAAGCTAGAAACACTTCTTTTGAGTTATTGAAAGAATATAAACAACATATGGATGCCGAATCCAAAAGAAAGTACTTAATGGCAAATGAAAATTTTAAAATTGTTTGTAATGAAAGAAAAAATAAGTACTATACGGAGCTAGAAGTCAAGCTTAATAAAGTAAATGATAGTAAATCATGGTGGAAGATTGCAAATGAGATCCGAAATAAAAACGATCAAGAACTGCCAAATATATCTTCGTCTGATTTTAAATCCTATTTTATGACACTACTAAACCCATTGCAGAATTCAAAAGATATTCAATATGCGCATTTGTACCATGAAGATAGTTTTTTGGATAACAATATTACAACAGCGGAAATATATCAAGTTTTAGCGAAGGCAAAATCAGGAAAAGCACCAGGTGAGGATAGAATTCCCTACGAATTTTTCAAAAATGCACCGCATGAGTTAATTATCGAAATGGCAAACGCTTATAATGCTCTATATAATAATCTTCAAGCAGATAAAACTTTCACCACAAGTGTAATATTCCCTATTTTTAAAAAAGGTGACTTTAATCAAACAAGTAACTATAGAGGAATCTCTTTTATGAACACCATAGCTAAAGTGTTAATGGCTGTTATCACGGAAAGATTGTATAATTGGGTCTATCAGCACAACATTCTCTGCGAGTACCAGGCCGGTTTTAGAAGAGAATATTCCACTGTTGACAATATTTATAATTTAACGACCATTGTGCACCTGAAGTTTAAGGAGGGGAAAAAAGTTTACGCGTTCTTTGTTGACTTCAAAGCGGCTTTTGACAAAGTCGTTAGAAAATCCCTAATATATAAGTTGCATGCTATGGGAGTATCAACGAAAATGGTACGTTTTATTGAAAGCGTTTACAATGAAACATATTCAACAGTGTGGAATGGGCAAGAACTATCAGAAAAATTTGAAACTGCTTCAGGAGTTAAACAAGGGTGCATATTATCCCCTTTGCTTTTTTCATTATATATAAATGATCTCCATGATCTTCTTGAAGGTGGTTTACAAGTTGGTAATTTAAATATCAGACTGTTGTTATACGCCGATGATATTGTGTTGATATCAGATGATGTAAATGTGCTACAAAAAATGATAAAAAAACTTGAAACTTATTGCAACTACTGGAACCTGGAAGTAAATTTGGCAAAGTCTAAAATAATGGTATTTCGAAATGGCGGACGGTTGGCACATCATGAAAAATGGGTATTCAATGGGGAGGAAATTGAAATAGTCAACGAATACTGTTATCTTGGCATGATCCTAACTCCGAAATGTGTATTTACGAAACACGTATCAAAGAGATTTAGTTCTGCAAAAAACTGCTTAAACTCAACATGGAGTAATTTTTTGGGTAAAAAAGATATATCGTTTCAAACTAAAACCCACCTGTATAATGCGGTTTGCCGTTCCATACAATCGTATGGAGCTCAAATATGGGGTCATTCGCATTTTGACGAGGTTGATTGCTTACAAAGATACTTTGTCAAACGTGTTATTAATTTACCGAAATTCACACCGAATTATACACTTTTTTTAGAATCAGGTATGGAAGATGGCCACTTATTTACCCTTGAGTTGCATATGCGTTACATTGCTCGAACCCTCTTTCAGTATACTAACGAACGGCTCCCAAATTTTTTAAGTTTAGTAGCTCTAACACATAACATATCGTGGGCGAACAGTTTAAATACATTGGGCCTAGAGTACAATGTCCGATTATCACCAAATATAACACAACAGGAGTGGAACCAAAACCAAACACTTATTTTAAATTCGTTAAGATTAAAAAACCATTTAAATCATCTACGTGGGTGGGAGCTAACGGAATCTTTTTATAATAAAACAAACCCAACGGTAGGCCACTTATATTTCAATGGTAATCATACCCAAACTAACATAATGTGGATCTTCAAAGCTCGCTGCGATTTGATAGAACTGAATGGGTCTCGGCACTCGAGAAGAACTAACAAAATTTGCTCTTTGTGCAATTCAAAAGAAGTTGAAAACATCCAACATTTCATTGGAAGATGCCCAATTTTAAATTACTTTAGATTAAAATGGTTTAATAAGATAACTCTATCTGATGAGGAAATAATTAGAAATTTAAATGGGGAAAACAATTGGCAGAATTTAGTACAATACATTATCAGTGCTTTAGCTTATCGTAAAACATTAATATTTGAATATAATGATTAAAAATCAATACATTGTAAAATTAAATTATATTTTTTATGTAAAACTCTTTTTTTCCGGCTAACGACATAGTCACAGCCGTATATTCTTTAAGATATTTTTATAACGTTTTTAAAAAAAACAAAGAAAATACTAAATAAAGAATTACTACTACTACTACTACTACTACTATTCGTCTATTTCAAAAACCGGGTTTCGAATACTTCGAAAAACCGCCTTTTAAAATAATCGGTTTTTCGGTTTTGTAACTAAAAACCGGTTTCGAATAATCGGGCTTTCGGTTTTTTTAAATTTTTTTTTTAATAATAAAAGTAAAACAAAACAATAAAAACAAAACAAGCATGTCCGTCTGTATAAAATGCGATTCAGTCCAAAATAAAAAAGCTAGACCGCTGAAATTTGGCACAAATATGCCTCATGGTCAAAGGCCGGCTACGTTTGTAAATGGACAAAATAGGACCAGGGTGCAAAAAGATCCCCCTCGAAAAACTAACCTCTGAAAAACTACCCTTTTTAACATGTTTTTTTTTTTCATTTTTGTAAAACAAAAGAAAGATTTTTATGGTAGAAAGGCTTGGGATTAAACAATTTAGTTCTTTTTTCGGCTCGTCAAATTTTGTGGGCGTGTATATATAAAAAAATAATAAAATTGATTAATGATAAAATTGTATTACTATAGCGCCAAAAGCATTATAAATTAACTTTAAAACATTTACCCCGAAGACCAAGGTGCCTCCAATGACCCACTTAAACTTAAAGTAGCTGCATTTTCAAACAATTTGTACAAAATGGTAACTAAAAAGCACTACATCACGATTTTCAATACATCCTTAAGCAAAAGGTAAATCCAATGTCGTAAATTTTTTAAAATCAATGTTAACCCAACGTCAAAACAAAAGTCGAGCGATCGTTGGCCACTGTTATCATTTCAACTTCGAAATGACGTCGTAGACTTAGAAACGGGTATGCTTCGCCAACGTTGGTACAGCCGCCGCCAACTTCATTCCAACGTTGGCTCGTTTGTACTTTTCTGCCTGGGTAGTTACTTGAAAAAAGGAAGTATCATACGCCCATTACTTTTCAGTAATGCCTTGTAAAGCAGATCTAATTTGGAAGATTTTAAGATAATTTATCTCTGTAGTATCAAGTCAAAATCCTCCTTTAATTCAGGATTTTGAATTTCTTTTAAGGTATAGTTAAAATGTTCTTCAAAGTTTTAAGTTGGCTTTTCAAAAACGACATTGAAAGTAAAATAACAAAAAAAAAAATAAATATAAAAAAAGTCGATTATTCGAGACCAAAAAATCGGTTTCTCGAATACTTCGAAAACCGGCCTTTTTAAAAAACCGATTTTAAAAAACCGGAAAATTAGAAAAAAATCGATTTTTCGAATACTTCGGAAATCGGTTTTGACAACTCTAGTAAAAACTCTTTGTATGTATTCGTACATGTGGTTATGTAAATGAATATATTGAGCCTTACCACAGGAAAATAAAATATATTTAAAATTAGCTTTTAATTATATTTTCATACAGATTGTTTTTATTTTTAAAATGCATGGAAAATTTTAAATTTAAAATAAAACTTTTGTTAAAATAGAATTTTTCTGTGGTACGGGTTATTATTTTTATCTCTACCTTGGTTAATATTGTGGAGGGTATTCATAGATTCGGCCAAGTCGAATTTAACTTTTCTACTTGTTTTCCTTTAAAGCCCCCTTAAGCGAAAATATATTATAACAACAATTTTATAAGTTTACACAAAAACCCGAAAATTTGGCTTTTGTTTACTGATGAAAAACTAAACAATTTTTTTTAATCAATACTACATAATATAATTATATTTTGTACCCCTACTTGTTCTACTTACCAACTTTAAATCCACCAAAATTCAATGATTTTAAGTTACGCGGAAAATTCGAATCACTAATTAAATTATGAAAAAACTTTTCTGTACAAAATACTCTGGAGGTATGACTAAAACAAATTATTTTAATATGATGATTTTTAACAAGCAAATTAAACCAAAATTTTTGAGTATATACAAAAAGACTTAAGGGAATTGTTATTGAACTTAAATTAATTTTTGAATAACAAAAGTTTTCGGGAATTATTTCACCCATCAAATCGTTGCAGAAAACTCCGTTCAAATTAAGATTTAACAGTGATGGATGGTGTAATAATGCCACTATATAAGACCAGTTTAAATTTGGTATTGACATTAAAGTCAATGTGTGTAAATAATTTAAACTTGACAAATTTTCAATAGGTAAAAATCCGGAAACAATTTTTAAAACCTCCAGATTTGGCATTTTTAAATGCTTATCTAAAGGTATTTTATATAAGGTTAGATCTTTTATATGATCATTAAATTCATATAATAAGGGAAGTTCAATATTTTTCATGCTACTAATATTAAGAGAATTTAGAGTTGATGAAATTTCAAAATTTTGTAATATTTCAATATTATAAATGGATTTTGTGGATGAAAATTTTGTTAATTTTAAATTTACTAAAATATCTTTAAGATTATCTGCTGTTAAACCATTACAATAGCAAAATGATAATTCCCTTAAGGTGTCTAATACGGAAAACTTTTCAATATTTTGAAATCTTGTGCCATTAAAATTTAATATTTCTAATTTTTTGCAAGAGATGGCCAAAGTATTAATAACATCTTGACTAGCAGCATTATAAAGTTTAAGTGTTAAACTTTTAAGATTTTCAAAATTTTTTAGAAATAAATTAGACGATGTAGACCAAAAACTAGTGTCAAAATAATGAGTTATTATTAATTCTTCTAGAGTATTTGAAAAATTAATCGGGTCTAAAACTAAATTCTTAGTAGGACTTGTTTGTCTTAAATTCATATACAAATATTTTAATTTAAAATTTGTTATAATTTCGATAAAATGTTTATATTTTAAATCATACAATATGAAATTATCTAAAGTTAAATATTTTAAATTTTTCATTTTTGCTAAATAATTTACATTTAGTTCTTCATTGTTAGTTTTACAAAAATCTTGTAATTTTTCCAATCGAACTCCTGGATCTTTTTCATTCCAAAATAAATGTTTTTGATTTTCTGTTATAATGTCAGATTTTGCATCTTTATTATAATACACGCCAAATTTTTCTAATAATGGACAATTTTGTCCTATTAACTCTAAATGTTTATTTGTTATATTAATATTATAATAATTTAATGACAAGAGATTTTTAAATTTTTGTAACTCCAGAGCAGGTCCATGCTTTTCAGTTAATTCCTCTACCTCAGAGGCATAAATATTTAAAAAATATTTTAAATTGCCTTTTTCTAAAATTTTATTATTTTGAGAGGTTTCATTTGATATAATAATTTTACATTGACATTTATCTATTTGACATTTGCTGTCATCGTGACATTTGAAGATTTCCAGTTTCTGATACGATTCTTTTTGTATGTATTGTGTGAATACAAATAGTAACTGTGTGGAAACGTGTGCTAATTTTAATTGATCCTCGAAATCTAAAAGCTCAAAAATATTTCTAATGATTTCTAAATTTGAAGAAATTTTTTCAAAACCTTGCAAAGTCATATTGTATTTTTATTTTATGATGTTTTTTTTTGTTGTTTAAACAATATTTATTTAAAAATTTTGTGTTCTTTACACTTTGAAATGTTTGAAGTCACTGAGAGAAGCACAAAATTAACAATTGTATTAAGTTTCGTTATATGTATATTTAAAGAGAAATGACGTCATAAATTTAAGCAAGAAAGTCAATAAATGAAGATCTATGTGAAACAGGAATACGAAATGTTTTTGCTCATTTTGTCCAAATTTAGACGTGGCAGTTTTTATACTTCTCTTTTGAACTTATCGTTAATGTTCAAATAAGGCAATTCCAAAAAGAAATTACAAAATAATTTACACTGTAAATTTTACAGCCAACTTCAGATAAAAAATTGCTAATGAAAAAAAAGCGAATTCCCTGTACGAGCAAGTTGTTTCCCCTTTCATATAAGCTTAGATTTTGCCACAATAAAAATTGCCACGTCTGAATTGGGATTTTGTAGGTCCCAAATTAAACAGGACAATATTTTTTGCTGCAATTTTTATAATTCTCCTTTGAATTTGGCATTTGTGTTTACACACGGCAATTCAGTAGAGCTAATCAAAAATTAAATTTCAAAATAATCTACTGCCAACTTTAGATTGAAAATTATGAATGAACAACCCAAATCGATATTCTACACTATTTACAGATGTAATTCGTAAAAGATCAAGTGTAATTCGGAAATTGTATTTGTAAATTAAAAATTCTAATTCGAAAAAGATCAATTCGTCGCTGCGCCTAAAAATGGAGTCATGTGGTTTTGGGCAAGTGTTCAGGAGAACGAAAAAACAATTTATTTTCGTCCCATCGCGATATTTTTTAAATGTTTGTTCTATAAAAAATTCTTGTACCGATATGCTATCCACATACTACAAAAAAAGTATAAAACATTTAACGGTTTTCCAGTGGCGAGGAAATTTTTAAAAAACATACACATAACTCTTTTTGTAAGTACTTTTTGGAGCAAAAATTAAATAAAATGGAAATATTTTTAACACATAACTCCTTTTGTTTATGAAACCATTTTTATTGTTAATTTCTTTTTGAGATGGACAAAGACTAAATAAAACGACATTAGTTCGCCAAGGTCCTTGAAATTTTGATATTTGAGAGCTCTTTATTAAATAGCGAAGAACAGATTTCGCGAACTGGTGATGAATTTTTGTTTTTTCTTGTAACTATTCAAGATCTTCGACATAAATTGACATCTTTTACAAGGCTTTATTACCCGCCATTTAGAATTTTGATAACTGCATGAAAATATGCAAATATTTTCCAAAAAATCTTGACAAATTCATCCGAAATTCTTGGAAGCTATGTGTGAACCTCATATTACTAAAATAGCGGTCCATTTTGTCACGTTCTATTACTTTTTTATCAAAAAAAAGTTATGTGTAGCTTAACACATAACTTCTTTTCAGATCATTTTTAGTATGACGAACACATAGCTCCTTTTACTAACTTTTGAACCAATCAAGATATCAAAAAACTGTTTGGTGAGTAAACATATGACCAATATGGAATCATAAAGATGCAATAAAAAAAAAATTAAACACATGACTCCATTTTTAGGCGCAGCGACGAATTGTTATTCGAAACAGATCAATTGTAATTCGAAAAACATCAATTTTATTCCGAAAAAGATCAATTGTAATTGAATAATTTCAATTGTTATTCGAAAAAGATCAATTGTGTTTCAAAGATTTCAATTGTAATTCGGAAATGATCAATTGTAATTCGAAAAAGATCAATTGGAATTAAAAAATTTTATATGGTAGATCAAAAAAAAAAAAAACAATCAAAAAGATTAATTGTAACTCAAAAAACATCTATTGTAATTGGAAACAGATCAATTGCAATTCAAAAAAGATCAATTGTTATTCGAAAATTCCAATTTTATTTCGAAAAATATCAATTAAAATTAAAAAAAATCAAGCCCTGGTTTTTAAAATTTTTCTTAAACCCCATTACACACAAAAAATTATTTGCTAAAAATGCTCAATTAAATCTACTTATCAACAAAATTTAATTGAGTCAATCAATGTTTTGATTAAAATGTGTATTATTTTCTTTAACTGTCGAATTACAAATTTTCAGCATACCCGATTTTTTAACATGATAATGTTTTTAGGCTGTTGTCAAATTTTTAAAAAGTTGCAGGACGCCACCTAAGTTTGACTATATAAGCTAACAACTAGGGCTGTCAATCCCGAAATCCCGAATCCCGAAATCCCGGAATTTTTGTCATAAAATGAATCCCGAATCCCGGGATTTTTAAGCTCAAATCCCGGGATTTTGTAAATATTAAAAATGTATGAGAATTTATTTTTAAAAATACAACTTTGTTCAATTATTGTTACATTTACATAAACAAATTAAAACTAAAACTTTTTTTTTAATTTTCAACGTAGCTGGCCACGAACTTGGCTGAGCTGCGAATTCTACCCAGGCTTGCTGAATAATAGTCCAACGCACTAACCATTAAGCCACAGTCACGGAGCCCTTTGACCAAAGATTGCAAGTTTTGTCGAAAACTTTCTAAAAAATCTAAACTTTGATCGAAGGGCGCCACGGGCAAATATAATCCGATTGGCCTCAAATTTGTACCACATCAAAATTGGAAGAAAAACTTTTCTTTTACAAAAAAATTAAAGTCTAATGCATTATATTATTACTTTTCTCCTTTACATGTTTTTATTATTTTAAATTTTCTTTAAATTAGTTTTAAAATTATACAGTGCAATAACCAAAATCGGAATGGAATGAAACCAAAAGCAAGTAAAAGTTGTCATTTTCTATAAAAAACCCCTCAGGGCTTTTTTAGTTCATTGCTAAATATTTAATAATAATAATTACTTGAATACTGCATAAGTGGCGTATACTTAATTTTTTAATTGCCTTTAAATAACAATGAGAATAATTAGAAATATTTTTTTTAATCGTTGTAGCGAAATAGACCAAAGGTTTTTCGTGGGAATCAAACCCACGACTACCTGCTTAATAGGCTAGCACGCTACCAACTAACCCAAAGTAGCCCCCTTAATATGCACAATAAAATTGAAACATAAGGAGTAAACTATTTTTACTCTTATAATCAAAGAAATTTAATCCCGAAATCCCGAAAAATACCGGGATCCCGAAAAATCCCGCGATCCCGAAAAATCCCGTGATCCCGAAAAATCCCGGGATCCCGGGATTTCAATTTTTAAATCCCGAATCCCGGGATTTTAAAAAACCGATCCCGTTTGACAGCCCTACTAACAACAAACGAATAAGAAAACAAGAATTACTATTTTCATTTTCTTAAAATCAAAAATTTTAATAACTTGGGTTTGTAACTTGGATAATAATTCACCTAGTGGTGAATAAAACCGTTCTTCACCAGCTGGTGAATAAAAAGTAACATAATTATTTTGCAAAAAAAATGTTTTTTTTTCATTAAATTTTTTTTTCATCAATTTTTTTTTTCATCAATTTTTTTTCAATCAAATTTTTTTTTTCATAAATTTTTTGTTTTTTAATTAAACTTTTATTTTTCATAATTTTTTTTCATCAATTTTTTTTTTTTAATTAAACTTTTTTTTTCATTTTTTTTTCATCAAATTTTTTTTTTTTCATTAATTTTTTTTTTTCATCATGTTTTTTTTTCATCAAAAATTTTTTTTTCATCAAAAATTTTTTTTCATCAAAATTTTTTTCATAAATTTTTTTTTTTCATCAATTTTTTTTTCATCAATTTTTTTTTTTCATCAATTTTTTTTTCATCAAAATTTTTTTCTCATCAAATTTTTTTCATAATTTTTTTTTTATCATATTTTTTTTTATCATTTTTTTTCATAATTTTTTTCATCAAATTTTTATATCAATTTTTTTCTCACCAAAAAATTTTTTTTCATCAATTTTTTTTTTCATTAATTTTTTTCTTCATCAAATTTTTTTTTCATCTAAATTTTTTGTTTTTATCATATTTTTTTTTTTATCAATTTTTTTCATCAAATTTTTTTATCAAATTATTTATTATCAACTTTTTTCTCACCAAAAAAATTATTTTTTCTCATATTTTTTTTTCAACAATTTTTTTACATTAAAAAATTTTTCTTTTCATCAAAATTTTTTTTTACCAAAAATTTTGGGTTCATTAATTTTTTTTTTAACATAATTTTGTTTTTCGTGAAAAAAATCATTTTTTTACCAAAACTACTTTTTTTACCAAGTCTAAGCTTTTCGCATAAAAATTTTCCATTTGTTTATCAAATGTACATAAAACAAGTGAGAGTGTTATATTCTTTGGTGCCGAATCTTTTATACTCTCCAAAATGTAAAAACACTTTTTTGCACTCACTTACGAAATGTGCAGCTTTTTTGGTTTTTTAATGGGGTCCTCGACTGATATTTCAATTCGTTTTGCATGGAATAGCAAAGTAATATAACATTTGCTGTGTTTTTCAATAAGTTGATTTATTTTCTGATTAATCTTATTTTGTTTAAAAAAAAATATTTAAACATACTAAAACAAATTTGGAATATTTTTTTCCGTAATCTACGATAAATTTGCAATTATAATCCGAAAAAATAATAAAAAATTTGGAAAAGGAAAAAAGTTATAAATAAAACAAAATTAATCAAAAATAGACTTATTAAATCCTAAAGTTGGATTAATTTTGATTTATTTATAACTTTTTTCATTTTACAGATTTTTTTATTATTTTTTCGGATTATAATTGCTTATTTATCGTAGATTGCGAAAAAAAATTCCAAATTTGTTTTAAAATGTTAAATTATTTATTTTAAACTAAACAAGATTAATCCGAATATAAATCCACTTATTGAAAAACACAGCAATTATTTAAAAAAAAAAAAAAATTTTGCTTTGCAAGTACACCCAAATCTTCCGCAAAACATTATCATGATTTAATGTTTTGGGCAAGAGTACAAACTTCGCAGGCATTTTTTCTTACTGAATGGCCTTGTTATTTCGAATAAAAATCGATAATAAGCCACTGTGGAATTGTGCAAGTGATAGAACACAATATTTTAGTTTCGATTCTTAGGTTGTTCTTTAAAATGTTTGAAAAGGAAAAAATTTCGGCCTAAACGGGTAGACCGGAGGACCGAAAGACCGGTTAACCGATTAAACCGGTTAACGACCTTCATTTGTTAAAGAGATAACCATACATAGATCCAATCGGCGCATGTTTGTACTGGGAACCTATATTCTGGCCAGCACTGGAGTAGGGTATATATGGTCGGTCTGAGCCGACTAAAATTTTCTTACTTGTATTTTATAAAAGTCATGTGATAATTTTTTTATAATTTTTTTTTTTTTAATTTAGTTGGAACAACAAGTCTTAATTTAGTGCTTAAACATATAAAATAACAGCTTAAAATTCTAAACACATTGAAATATTATACGATATTTAATGTCTACAACTGGAATACAATTAACATTATAAAATAGTTTATCCATTGTATCAATAAAATTTGTTTTCAAGTCGTTGCAATCTGAAAGTAGACGAAAAAATAAAAACATATTAAGAAAGAAATTAAAATTTAAGTTTGTCAAAAAAAAAAAAATAAACTTGGAATTTAAGTTAAAGCGTTTTGTATTAAGATTTGAAAACTTTTTGTTAGTGGTCGATAAGAGCAGATTCAACAATTCAAAATGAAGCTTTAAAAAATGTCTGGACTGGATTTGCAATACACAGGAAAGAAATTCCTTTTGTGTAGAGGGATGGAGACTCTCCACTATTAAAAGTTGATCTGAGCACATAAGTTGGAATACGCACTAACCTAATGGAGAGGGTTAATAAAGGAAATCCTGGCCTTATACATTTCTTAACCTTACTTTTCTGAGTCTGAACAAAAAATTATATTTTTATACCCTCCACTCTAGTGATAGAGGGTATATATAAGTTTGTCATTCCGTTTGTAACACCTCGAAATATGGGTCTAGGACCCCATAAAGTATATATTTTCATGATCCTCGATCGATTTTAAGACGATCTAGCGATGTCCGTCCGTCCGTCCGTCCGTCTGTCTGTCTGTCTGTTGAAAACACGCTAACTTTTGAAAGACTTAACGGAGGCTCCCGAAGTTTGGCATATATGTTGGGCATTTACCTGGTCAGGTTGGTATTGAAATCCAGCGAAATCGGTCCAGTGGTTCAAAAGTTATGAGCAAAAGACTGAATTTCGGCAAGGGTTTTTCGTGAATTTTTGAGATAAAAAGCACTATAACTTTCGAAAACCAATTCTGAGGATGCTGAAGCTTGGCATATATATTTTACGTTCCTCCAGCCTCGTTTGTATTGAATTTCAGCCAAATCGGTCCTGTGGTTCAAAAGTTATTAGCAAAACCGCGAATTTCAGATTAGCTTCACCTAAAATTCACGTGTTGAAAACCCGTTAAACCTGTTTTAAAAACATTGGTAATTCACAAAAATATTTTACATCGTATTTTTGTCACTCAAAAATATTTTTATACCAAAACAAAAAAAATTCCATTCGAAAAAAATTTTACACTCAAAAAAATTTTTACACTCAAAAAAAAAATTAGTAAATTATTTTTTTTTTCAAAAATTACTAAAAAAAATTTTTTTAAACAAAATACAATATTTCTAATCAAAACTGTTATTTTTTTCACGTTAGAAAATTTATTATCACTTAAAATGGGCATTGTGGAGGGTATTCATAGATTCGGCCAAGTCGAATTTAACTTTTCTACTTGTTTTTTTTATTATTATTTTTATTTTGGCGGCTGTTCCAAAAAAAGTAATTCACATAAAAAATGTGAAAATTTAAATTTCCGATTTTTTTTGATGTTCTAGATTTCACTTCCGAATTTATATTTTCTTGTTTTGTTTCACATAAATAAAAATTGGTGAAAGTAAAACGAATGCAGTTTTTTCTTTATAATTTTTTAAGTTTTTGTTATTCGATTTCAACTTTGAATAAAAACGTGAACAAGAAAACACAGGCCTCGAGGCCTTTATTTATGTTTGCTGTTTTCTATTTTTAAAAATTGATTTGCCACCCACCAAGATTTGAAAACCGGATCTCCTGGTTGTTGGGCTTAGCCTCTACACTACAAACCCATTTTGATTATTGTGCTTTTACATTCATAGTTTGTATGCAACTATGCTCTGTCAAAAGCTGTTAGAGAGAATGAGAGGGATTTTGTATAGTTGGTAGCGAGGGTACGAGGGTACGAGGGTACGAGGGGCCTCGTAGGCTAATTGGTAGCTTGCTAGCCTTTCAACGTGGAGGTCGTGGGTTCGATTCCCACCAGAACCCTTGAGTTTTTCGCTACAACGAGACGACGGTCATTGTTACCAGTTTTCGGTTAGGTTGAATTTATTAAAAATGAGTTGTAAATAAGTAGAAAGAATAAATAAAAAAAATTCATCATGTGATCAAAACTATTATTATTATACTTCTAAAATTTTCGAGTCTTTAGAAATCTCCATTAGCAAACTTAATAAAACTAAGAGAAAGAGAGGGATTTTGTAAAACAACATTTTTTGAGTCATTACAAATACAGATTAGCAAACGATATCTAATTAAGTGGTAGGTGCGAGATTTTCTTCTATAGGTGGCTCAACTAGCTAAGGCGTCGACAATAAACACTACAACTGGAAGGGCGTGGGTTCAAGTACCAGCCAGGGTAGCAAATGTGTATACCATCCAACCGCGGAATAGGGTTATACTCTCTTTGTCTTTCCGTGTGCAACGCATCGAAATATCGGTCGAGGTCCCCATTATGTATATATTTTATTGATTAGTGATCGATTATAAGACATTCTAGCGCTGTCCATCCGTTCGTCTGTAAAGGACAAGATACAGTCCAAAATATACGAGCTAGACTCCTGAAATTTGGTACGAATATGTCTTATGTTCATAGGCTGGTTAAGTTCGGAGATGGGCAAAATCGGAGCAAGGAGAAAAAAGTTCCCCCTTGAAGAACTTAACCAACCTCTAAAAAACTCTATTTTTTACAAGGTTTTTTTACTTTTATTTATTAAATGAAACATTTTGTTGTCAAAATAATTTTGAAATCTTGCTCTTGGACCCAGGGAAATAGAAAATGTCGTTTCTTTTTTGGCCCGCCCCCTTTTGTGAGACTGGATATGAAAATTGTTTTTTAATAATGATGAAATTGTATTACTTTAGTGCAAAAAGCATAAAAAATTAACTTGTAAACATTTACCGCTAGAGCTGCAAAACTATTGATAGTCGTCCCATTCGATATTTTCAATAGTTTGTTTTTAAACTATCGATACTATCGATAGTATCGGATACTTTAAGGAATTGTAAGATTTTGCGTAAAATTACGTTTTTTTCATTACAACTTGATACTTCTGAACACACAAATTACAGTTTTTGGCGTTCACTGCCATTCCAGTCTATTTTAACTCACTACGGCGATCTTCCACCATGCCGTGCTTGTTCCGTTCGGACCTTAAATTTCGCAATAACATTAACACGAGATTACCATCATTGCATTAATACTTCAAAAAGTAGAATTATTCCAAAATAATCAGGGTATTCACTTCAGAATTTTTTTACCCTTGCAACAGTGCAATATTGCAACATTTTTTTTAAAAAAAAATTTTAATAAAATTTTTATTTTTCTATTACCTTTTATATGATGCGTAGTTGCAAGAAAAGATTTGCAAATTATTTTAATATAAATACAATTGTTTTTATTCACAAAGAAACAAGCAAAAAAAGTTGCAATCTGGACATTGCGCAATTTTGCAAGACTAAAATTTCTGACGTGAATTCCATTAATATAAAGATTTTTAAAACGGTTCACTTTTTGATTAAGTTTTCAGCAAGTGACAATCTCGTTGAAGCTAATATTTTTTCGGTGATAGTATCGCTATCGGGTAAAAACTATCGATAGTCCTTTTAAAATAAAACTATCGATACCCAGCAGAAATTTTGCTGAACGTTCAGCAGCTTTTGGAAGGGGAACTTGAGTAAAGGAGCGCATCCAATTGCGCTGAATTCATGCATGATTCCCTAAGGCGATGTCCCACTTTAGAGCGCTAGTTGGATACACAGAAACAGCGCTCTTTAGATGCACTGAAATCACGTGTCTTTAGAGCGCTGATTTAAGCAGAATAAAGATGCTGTAAATTCATGTATCTTTTTAGCGCTGATTTAAGCAGATTAAAGATGCAGTGAATTCATGTATCTTTGTAGAGCTGATTTAAGCAGAATAAAGATGCTGTAAATTCAAAGTTGAAATCAAATAACTAAAATTTAAAAAAATATAACAAAAAAATTCATTCGTTTTACTTTACAAAACTTTATTTATGTGAAAAAAAATGAAAAAAAAAAAAATCGGAAGTGAACATCAAAAAAATATCGGAAATTTTCATTTTCACATTTTTTATGGGATTTTTTTTGGGAACAGCGGTCAAAGATGCTATGATTGAAGCGCTCTTTGCAGCGCTGATTAATGCGCAATAATGATGCAGTCAAATCATGTGTCTTTGTCTAAAACTCATGTTTTTTTATTCAAAAAGTGTTAAAAATATTAAAAAAGAAAGCAAGTGTGAAATTTTATCAAAAAATAATTACACATTATTAGTTTTATATAAAAAATCTTAAAAAAAAATTAAAATTTTTTCCCCTTCCTTTTACTGCATCCCTAAGAGCGCTCTTTGGATGCGCTACGGTATGCTATAAACAGATGCTGTGTCGCCAAAATCTCGATTTATTTCTGCTGGGTACTATCGATAGTACCATCGATAGTTTTGCAGCTCTATTTACCGCTAGAAAGAAGTGTACCGCAATGATCTCTTTTGATTCGATGATCGATTCTATGATATTCTAGCGATGTCCGTCCTTCCGTCTGTCCGTCTGTTGTAAACACGATGCAGTCCAAAATAAAAGAGCTAGACTCCCGACATTTGGTACGAATATGTCTTATGGTTCTAGGAAGGTTAAGTTTGGAAATGGGCAAAATCGGACCAGGGGCAAAAAAGTTCCCCCTTAAAGTACTAAAGCAACCTCTGAAAAATATAATTTTTTTACATGATTTTTTGTCTTTTTGTTCAACAAATGCAACATTTTTATGCTACAAGAAGTTCAAAGTCCTGTATAGAATTATAAAATGTCGTTTTTTCGGTTTGCTCCCCTTTTATGGGCGTGGAATAAATAAAAAAATTATGATAAACTTGCATTTCTTTAGTGCAAAAAGCATAACAATGAGTTTTTAAACACATATTCGAGAGGAAATGTGCCCCCCCCCCCAATTACCACGAATCCCCACCAAAAAAACTAAAACGCCCCTGCATTTATTTTTATTTTTTTGCATGTTGAAGGGTATAAAAGATTCGGCACAGCCTAATGTAACACTCTTACTTGTTTTTATTGCTTTTTTGATTTTTTTATATTTTTTAACATATATTCAACAGTTTTGTTAATTTTAATATTACTTTAATTATTTAAAAAAAAACAATTTAAAAGGCATAATGTGACATTTTTTTTAATGACATGATGCCACCACTTGTTTCTTCAATTTTGATGCCATGCTTCATTATATTGAAGAAACACTTCAACAATATGATGAAATTTGTCATCAAAATAAATGACAACAAATGATGAAACCATTTCATCAATATGATGAAGCTTTTATCTTTAAATGTACGACATGAGTCTGCTTATAATCTTAATTATTCTACTTACCAACTTTAAAACCAGCAAATTGAAATGATTTAAAATAACGTAGAAAAATCACATCTTTAATTAAATTACTACAAAACTGATTGATGAACTGTAAATTAAGTGGCCTGTCCGTGGAACCAAAACAATTTAATTGAATACGACTATTTCTAACAAGTAAATTTAACCAAAATCTTTGGGCACATTCGAAAACTCTTATGGGTATTGAAATTGATTTTAAATTGATTTTACAATTATTATCTGGTATATCTTTAGACATAAGATCTTTATAAAAATCTCCCTTTAAATGAAGATGCAACAATGACGGATGATTTAAGATTGCCAACAGATAAGACCAGCTTAAATTTGGCAACGATTGTGCTATAATCAATGTATGTAATGAATTTAATTTTAATAAATTTTCAGCGGATAAATAACCAGAACTTATTTCTAATTTTGATAAATTTGGGCAGTTTATTTTGATTTCTGAATTCATTTCATTATCATCTGAATGCCAAGTTAATTCTTTGATGTGATCATTCAAGTCATATAATGATTTAATTTCAAAATTATTCATATCATCAATATTAAGCGAATTCAGCGTTGAGGAAATTTCCATATTTCTGAATACTTCATAATGGGTGAGTGTAGAGGAAAATTTTATTAAGTTTAATTCACTTAAAATTTCTTGTAGATTATTTGATGTTAAACCCTTACAGCATAATATTGATAGTTCTTTTAAATTTTCGAATAAAGAAAATTTTTCAATTGCTTGAAATTTTATTGATATGAATTTTAATATTTCTAATTGCGCGCAAGTACTGGCCAAAGTATTTATAACATCTTGATTAACAAAATCATTAAGTTTTAATGATAAACTTTTAAGATTTTCAAAATTTCTCAAAAATATATTTGAAGTTGATGACCAATAACTAATGGCAAATGTACCACTTACAATTAATTCTTCTATGGTATTTGAAATATTAATTTTTTTCATATCTTCATAATCATCGTCGACATCATTAATTTTAACTAAATTTATATCAAAATGTTTGAGTTTTAATTTTGTTATAATTTTCATAAAATGTTCATACTTCAATTCATATTCATTATAATTATGTAATTTTAGATTTACTAATTTTTTCATTTGCATTAGGGTTTTCATTTTCAAATCTTCTCCAATTTTAATTAAATATTTTGGAGTATTATTAATATTTCTACAATAACATATGCTTAATGTTTCTAATTTTCTACAATTTTCTTTAATTAATACTAAATTTTCATTTGTGATATTCATATTATTATAACTTAATGATAAGAGATTTGAAAATTTTTCTAATTTAACAGCTGATCCTCGTTTTTCAGTTAATTCTTCTACATCTAAAGCATAAATATTTAAAAAATATTTTAATGCATGTGCTTTTAAAACGATATTATTCATAGAGCTTTCATTTGCCAATAAGATATTACAATGACAATTGTCTATTTGACAGTTCTTGTCATCGTGACATTTTGTAATGTCAAGTTTCTTATATGATGGTTTCCATATGAATTCTTTAAATATATATTGCAGTTGTTGGTTAACATTTGCTAATTTTAATTGATCTTCAAAATCTAAGAGCTTGAAAATAGTTTGTATAATTTCTAAAATTGTTGAAATTTTTTCAAAACCCTGCAATGCCATTATTAATTTTGATTCGTATTGTTTTGATTTATGATCGTTTGTTTTTTTTGTAAATTAATTTAACAAATTTATTTATCAGTGAGTTGTTAATTTAACAAAAAAAAAAAAAACAAAAAAAAAATACTATAGTTGTTTACACTTTGAAAAATTGAAAACCACTAAGAGAACCACAAAAGCAACAATTGTATTTATTTTTGTTATGAATTTAATATGGACATGACGTCATTAAAATGAATCATGATTAGGCTGACCATTCGTATTGATGTGATCAGTACATGTACTGATTTTTGATCACGTGCACTGATCAAAAAACATTTTACTGATTTGTACTGATTTTTTGAAATAAACAAAAGGGCGCGGATCCAGCTCGAATTTTAATCAACAAAAACGCGGACTCAATCAATTTTTTTGATTAAAATTCCTTCAATTAAAAACATTTTTATGCCAATCATCGAATTGTAGGTGAATAATTAAATATTTTTTTAATCAAAAATTTTTTCGATTTTGATCAAAAAGTTAATAAATTTTTTTTTATAGTCAATCAAAATTATGATTGATTTAACGAATGAGTTGTAAGCTTGTGACAAAATTATCAAAAATTCATCTTTTTTGCTTTCATATGTTGCCAACAATAAAAAAAAGTATAACCCGATTATTTTGTATATTTTTGAATTAATGTATTCAAATAAATTAAAGCAAAAAAAAAAAAATCGGGTATGTTGAAAATTTGTAATTCGACATTTAAAGAAAATAACAAAAACATTGGTCGACTCATTTGAATTTTGATCAATAGAATTAATTGAAAATTTTTAGCCAATAACACTGTGGTACAGTGAAAAAATACTTCTGATGTGACATAGTATAGGTTGTTGGTCTTGTCGAGTAGATTACAAAAATGCCCATTAAACTTGCAAGACACCCTCAAATTTTAGAGTTATTGTCAAAAAACGTTTTTTTTGGGACTTTTCTCACTAAACCTTGTGTAATTCAGAAAATTTTCAACCGATTTTAAATTTTTAAACTGTTTTGGATAGAAAAAAGATAGGGCTTTCCATGTGTCTGAATTGGTCAATACGTAAAAGAACGATATCTATCGATTTTTTCAATAAAATCATTTTTTTTTGCTATTTTTTGAAAAATTTTCGAGCTTATCGTTTTTTTTTCTGCTATAGTTCGTTTAACAATTTTTTTTATTTATGAGCGTTTTTTTAAAGATAATTTAATTCTAAATATAATAAGATTTATCCTGAAAAAACCGGATAATAATTGACAGAGTTGTGATAATTTTTCTAAAAAAGAAAATTAAGATTTTGCAGGAAATCGCCGTTCAGATAACCCAGGAAAAGAAAATAAATTTATCATAAATGGTCATGTACAATATTTTTAAAAGTTTTTGGCGCGCTGAATCCGAATCTGGCCTTTAAATAGGTCAAATTCGAATTCAGGAGGTCAAAAGCCTTTAAAATAATGATACGCGACCTCTCAGTATGTTCGTTTATTTTTTTTTGCCTGGGTTATCCGCACGGCAATTTCATCTAAAATCTTAATTTTCTTTTTTAGAAAAATTGTCAAAACTCTGTCAATTGTAATCCGATTTTTTTGGGATAAATCTCATCGTATTCACAATTAAATTTTCTTAAGGAATACGTTTATTAATATAAATGTTGTTGAACAAACTATAGCAGAAAAAAATCGATAAACTCAACAAAAAATTAGATATTGTCGAAAAAATCAATACATATCTTTCTTATATGTATAGACCACTTCACACACATGAAAAGCCCTATCCTTTTTCTATCCAAAACTGTTGAAAAATTTGAAATCGGTTGAAAAATGTTTAAGTTAAACGTGGTTTAGTGAGAAAAGTCCCAAAAAAACGTTTTTTGACAATAACTTTAAAATTTGAGGGTGTCTGCCAAGTTTGATGGGCATTTTTGTGATCTTTTCGACGAGACCTACAACCTCAACTACCTCATTTTAAAAGTATATTCGATTTTGTGTTTTTTGTAGCACAGTGTAATTATTTGTGTGTATATTTGATATTTTGAAAAATGTCTCCTCAAGAAATTCTTTGGCTCTAGTACGTTCAGATTGGCCTCGAAACTCCGTTTATCGAAGTTTCGTGCCAAAACTCATTTGAAAATACGTATTTTCCCCCACAAATGTAAACCTTTTTGTAGTGAGGTTTCAACGAAAGTACGATCGAAACCTCATAAATTTAATAATTCTACCAGTGTTGCCACCAACAAAATCGTAAATTACACATGGATCATGCGAAAATTACACATGAAATCACGAATTACACATGGATCTTGACAAAATTACACATGAAATCATGAATTACACATGCTTTTTTTCATAACGTTTTTTTGTAAATTTTCTAAAAATAACGGTTAAGTCTGTCGATTAAATCGATTTTGACATAAGACTCTGATAAATGGACAGTTAACAACTAACTGACTTGTGTAATCCGCTCTAAATCTGTTTTTTACTGCTGAAAAACCTACGATTTATAGTTTTTTGCGAAATTTCTGTCTGGATAATCTAATTGTAAGTCAAATCAGAAGAAAATCTGAAACACAGCAAAAAAATATATTGATTTCAACTGAAAATCTGCCCATTTTAACAGAAAACCCTGCTGATTAAAGCAAAAAAATGTGCAGACTTCATGAAAAGTCTGAACATCTTAAATGTATTTTTTAAGTAAAAAATTTTGATCATAAACATAAACGGAAATATTGCTAAATTTAAAAGACAAAAAAAAAACGGCAGAAATGGTTGCTTATTTCACAGAAACAGTTTGTTAATTTTTTTCTTTTTCAAATCGTCAATTTTTTTAGTAATGCTGAAATTTAGTTTTTCAATAACTTTTTTTTTTTAATAAAATTTTGAAAAATATTAATGATAACAAACTTTTTATAAAATTAGCAAAATAGTCTGCAATTTTTTAATTTTGACAATTTTTAGTCGTAAAAATTTCACAAAATAAAAAAAAACAATTTCTGTAAAATTTCAAAATAATCAGCTGAAATGTTCACAAAAATATTTTTGTAAACATAATCAACAAAATAATTTAAAAATTTCTGTTATTTTTTAAAAATAAATGAAGAATCTGTTAAAAGTTTTGTTAAAACAAATTATGAAAAAAAAATGCTCAAAAAAGTAAAAATTTCAAATTACACATGAATTACACATGCAGACAATTACACATGGGCTACACATGGAAAAAAAAATCACGCAAGATATGTGTAATTACACATGAGGTGGCAACGCTGAATTCAACATATTTTTAACACTGCGCGACAATAAGAAAATTGGAAAATGTCAAAAATAAAAATTAAAAAAAAAAATCTGGCACATTTTTCCTAAAATTTTCCGAATTTGAGGCAATTTTGCACAGATTCTGAGGCATTTTTCCTAAAACATTTTTTCGATATAAAAAACTCACACATTTTGAGAAATTTTTTCTATTAAGAAAGTCTGAGATTTTGTTCTAGGATTCTAAGAATTTTTTCCTACAAAAAAGGTCTCAGCTTTTTTAGAAAAATTGTCAGATTTTCCTCTTAAAAATTGTCAGAGGGTTTCTAAAGAAATTCCAAATTATTTCTACAAAAAAATTCTCAAATTTTTCCTATAGAAAAATTCTCAGATTTTTCCTATAGAAAAATTCCCAAATTTTTCGTCTACACTCAAAAAAAACATTGTCAAATTATTAGAAAAAGTCTTTACCAATATTTGAAAGATTTTCGTTCGAAATTTACATTTTTTTGTAATTTTATAGTTTTTCTTGTAATTTAAAAACTTTCAAGATTTTTTACAAAAAAAAAAATCTAGTAAATTTACGAGAATTTCTTGTAAGGGTTATTATGCCAAAAAAGATGTAAATTTACAATTTTATTAGTAAAAATGGTTTCTCGTAAAATAGGAGGTAGCAAAAAATCTAGTAAAATCACGAAACGTCCTTGTAAGTTTTATCTTGTTAAAAAAATCGGAAATTTAAAATTTTTTTTGGTAAAAAGCTTGTAAAATAACAAAATTATTGGTAACTTTTTTATAGAGAGAAATTCTTAAGGTACCCACAGACGACGCACAGAGGGTTGAAATGTACCAAAAGTGAGGATTAATGCAAAAGCTGAACTTTATCCTACACATTCGTGTGTGGTACTGGGTGAAAGGTAATTAAATTCTACATCACTATTTGTGAAAAACTTTTGTTTTGAGTAAATTACTCTATCGACTGTGAGCTGTCAAAGTCAAATAATTTTTCAAAATTTTTCGTGACGTGCCTAAAACTGAAAATTGAGATATTTTGGGTGCTGATAATTCTTATTAAGCGTTCTAAAAGTAATTTTATTAAAATGGAACCATCAACTTCAGGTATTTAGCTACATAATTCATTAATGTTTTTTTAGATAAATGTTTTGCAAATATTTTTAATATTTTTTTAAAAAGTGCTCCATATTTGGGATATTTTCGATATACTTATACACAGAGTTTCAACAAAATTCTTGTTGCGATCCAGCAAATTTTATTAAGTGATATTTTAATATAGTATTTTAGCTTATATATTCCATACCAAACTTTTGCAGAGGCACCGCGTTTTTTTACTTATTAAAATTTTTGTGAAAGAACTCCAGCTGCTAAAAAAAGCTGAAAAACATATGAGAAAGGGCATTATGGGAGACCCCTTAGTTAGAGCAGATTCGGGGTGCGTACGTTGAAAAAAAAAGTTGGGGATGAAAAAATAATGATAGTTGATCTCACATTTCACCCTCTAGGAGCCAGCATGGAGCGGCAGCAACTGATTTCATTAAAAAAAAAAAATTCGTATGGGGACCACCTTAAGGGTTAGATATGCAGGGTAGGTATATTCTAAGAAAATGTTTGGGTTAAAAAAATATTGGGGGTCGGTCACATATTCGACATCTCTAGGGGCACCCTTGGGGCAGTTAGAGCTGTATGAGCAGATTTTTTAAAAATGGCATTTTGTGTGGGAGCCCCATTATCGGGTGGAGATACGGTATAAGTATGTTCCAAAAAAATGTTGGAGGGTAAAAATTAATGGGGGTCGGTCTCAGTGGATACCACTCTAAGACGCACCATGGGAGTGGTAGGAGCTAATTTCATAAAACAAATTTATAAAAAATAAAAATAAATTTGGTGGGGACCACCTTAAGGGTTAATGATAGAGGGTAGGTATATTCTAAGAAAATGTTCGGGTTAAAAAAATATTGGGGGTCGGTCACGCATTTGCATTTCTAGGGGCACCCTTGGATCAGTTAGAGCTCTAGGAGCAGATTTTATAAAAATGGCATCTTATATGGGAGCCCCATTATCGAGTGGAGATACAGTATAAGTATGTTCCAAAAAATGTTGGGGTGGTAAAAATTAATGGGGGTCGGTCTTATTGACTAATACTCTAAGACGCACCCTGTGAGCGGTAGGAGCTGATTTCATAAAATAAATTTAAAAAAAATAAAAAACAATTGTATGGGGACCACCTTAAGGGTTAAAGATAGAGGGTAGGCATATTCTAAGAAAAAGTTGGGATTGAAAATATATTTGGGGTCGGTCACACATTTGACCCTTCTTGGGGCATTATTGGAGTAGATAGAGCGGTAGGAGCAAATTTTTATAAAAAGGTTATATCTTCTTTTTTAATAAAAAAATATTTTCTATAATTTTTTTTTCTGTAAAACATTTTTTTTTACTAAATAATGTATAGTTAGTCTAAAAAAAATATAAATATTTATAATTAAAGGCTTTTCTGAATTAATCCCCAGTTTACATATGTTTCAACCCACTGTGCGACGCAATATTATGTACAATATTCAATTATATTTATGGTGTGTGGGTAAGATTGTCTATTGTACAATCGTCAAACATTTCGAGACAAACATTTCTTAAAACTTAAGAGAAAAACGGGATTTTCTTATTCTTAAAACTTGTGATTTTCGTATATTTTCTGCACTGAAACAATAAAAGCGTTGAAATAAAGTTGCTTGAAGTCACCAACATTTTCTGAAAAATAACGACAACAGTTTATGGTAGTTGTTTTTAACAGTTGTTTATTCTAAAATAATAAAACCCAAATTTGTTTGTTTAACCGAAATTCTTTAAGTGTTGGAAAAACCATCAGTGTTTTCCATAGGAAGAGTTTTCACGGAGTTACTTCTAGAAAAAAAACATAAAAACTTGGGCGTACTGATTTAAATTCAAAAAACATGGTCACCCTAATCATGGTATTGTTTTTTGTTAAAAGCAGTGTTGCCACTTTCTGGATAATTACACAAAAGTGGGACAATTTCAAAATCATTGGATAATTTTTGGATAATGAAATTTTTTGTGTAATTTTTGTGTAATTTCACCTCAACAAAGTTCCAACAAACTTTGATCATATTTTAGTTATTTTTATCATTTTATCGACATTTTCGACTTAAAAAAAATCATTGACAATATGCACTTTAGAAATTTTGATTACCAAATACTGGATACTAAATGACGGACATGCATTTTTAGACCATAAAAACCTAGTCTTAATTTTTTTAAATTAAATTTTTTCTGAAGAATCCCTCTTTCAAAATCTGAAAATTGTTCTTTAACTTATTTTAATATTACCATCTCCCATTCCTCAGTTAGAAGAATTTTCAGACGAGCAGACATGTGAGTCGACCTGTCAAAATTTTCTGAATAAAACTTTTGTTTTTATAGACTTAACACAAACAAAATAAATAAATTTATGAAATTTATTTATTCTGTTTGTTTTTATTTTTTTTTTTTTTTTTTTTTTTTATACAATATTTTGAAATTGTTCCGAAAACTATTTGACAAACGGATCAAATATTTTCATACAAAGTACCCGAAAGAAACTATTTTTAAGTATACTATTATACTATTGAAGTTTAACAAAAAACTGGAGAGAAAATTAATTGATATAAATAAATTAATTTAATTTCTTATTTTTATGCAAAACAATACAACAAACTATGATCTCTAGAATTACAAAAAAAAGTTTATATTTTTTTTTGGTTATTTTTTTTTTTTTTTTGTGTAATTTGTGATATTTTGGATAATTTTGTGTGTAATTTCCAATTCGATTGGTGGCAACACTGGTTAAAAGTATGTTTAAGAGATAATACATAGCGATCAGTATTCATGAATGTTTTTGAATGTGCTCTTTTCTGTTTCTCTCAGTTTGTATTTATTTATATAAATCTCTTAACTTGATTTAACTTGTTATGACGATCAGTGTTGACACTTGTTGGGTATTTTTCTATCCCCCACTTACAAGGGGAGATTTGTGCGTGAATCATGTCGATCATAATATAACTTGAAACAGTTGTGGATGTAGGTGGGGCATTCCATGTCAAATCGGACACTTTGAAATTTTTTTTTTTTAGATTTTCCCAATTTGTTTACAGTTTTTAGTACCATTCGAAAACTCGTTCGTGGTAAATTTTCAGATTTTTTTGATGACCCGTTCAAAAGATATCGAATTTTTAAAAATTGGTAGTTTGTTCCTTTACTCAAATTTCTTTTACTCATAACTTCTTCAATAAAGGTCCAAATTTCAATTTTTTTTTTCAAAATTTTTGTTTTTTTACGTACTTTAAAAAAAAAATCCAAAAAAAATCTTAAAAGCGCTCTAGTATGCGATTTTTAAGTTTTAAAATTTTAATCTCATTTTTGAAAATGTTTGTACTCTTCGATTTTTGTGAATTTTTTTTGTGTAAAACATCTATCGATTCTACAAATTTTTTGCCCAGGACGATCTTGGGATAACGAATATTACTATTTTTTAAAATTTTTTGAAAAAATTGTATTGTAATTTTCCAATCTTAAAATCATTTCTACTGCTCCAATGGTGCGTCATAGAGGCGTCTTTTATAAGACCGACCCCCATTAATTTTTACGTCTTAACATTTCTTTGGAACAAACTAATACCCTATCTCCAATTTCTAAGGGTGCTCCCACACAAAACGACATTATTCTAAATTTGCTCCAAGCGCTCTAACTGCCCTAATAGTGCCCTTAGAGCAACAAAATGTATGACCGACCCATAATATTTTTTTAGTCCAAACATTTTCTCTGAACACACCTACCCTCTATCTCTAATTGTTAAGGCGGTCCCCATAAAATTTTTTTTATTTTTTGTAAATTTGTTTTATTTAATCAGCTTCTACCGGTCTAATGGTGCGTCCGAGTGGGGTCATTAGTGAGACTGACCACCATTTATTTTTAGCCTAGAACATTTTTTTAAAATATACTTACGCCCTATCTTCACTCCCTAAGTAGACTCCCATACAAAATTACATTTTTATAAAATTTGCTCCAACTGTTATTTGTATGGGAGCCTACTTAGGGAGTGGAGATAGGGCGTAGATATGTTTTAATAAAATATTGTAGGGTAAAAATAAATGGGGGTCGGTCTCACTAATGACCCCCCTCGGAAGCACCATTGGACCGGTAGAAGCTACTAGAGCGCTTTTAAGAATTTTTTGGGATTTTTTTTAAAAAAGTACGTAACAAAACAAAAATTTTGAAAAAAAAAATTGAAATTTTGACCATTATTGAAGAAGTTATGAGTAAAAGAAATTTGAGTAAAGGAACAAACTACCAATTTTTAAAAATGCGATATCTTTTGAACGGGTCATCAAAAAAATCTTAAAATTTACCACGAAGGAGTTTTCGAAGGGTACTAAAAACTGTAAACAAATTGGGAAAATCTAAAAAAAAAATTTTCAAAGTGTCCGATTTGACATGGAATGCCCCAGGTATAGTACAATCTGACACCCCATGTATAGATATAATTCAAAAAAATTATCAATAGTTATTAGAAGATTCTACTTGTAATTCGAAGATTCCTTTTGTAATTGGAATATTCCATTAGTAATTCGAAAATTCCAATTGCAATTTGAAGATTCCAACTGTTATTCAAAAAACATCACTTGTAAAAGATCAATTAAAATTCGAAAAATATTAATTGTAATTCAATGAAGATCAATTATAATTCAAACAAGTAAAAAATTATAGTCGGTTAAGACCGACCATATAATACGTTACACCAATGTTTCCCGGAAAATTGGGTTCAAGTATCCGATTTCGTAGCACGCCAAATACATTCAAACTTATTTTATTTTTAGACCGCAAGGTAAATTTTTAAATGTCTTATATAATTGCGTTTTTTCCGAGGAATAATTTTGGCCAAAAGTGTTTTTTAATATAGTTTTCGAGAAGGTTCGAAAATTCGATCGAGTTAAAAGTACTCGATCGAAGATTTTGATTTTTGTTTGACTGATTGATAATGGCTCCAAGATAGCAGAATGTTTCCAGTTTTTTTAATGTTTCATTGTTAACCAAGAAGGAATTTATGTTTTCCGAGTTATACGCGTTACCTAGTACTTTTTTATATTGATCTTGCGCCCAGACTTCTCAGATATACCGTCTGCATATTCTCAGATATATCGTCTGCATCCTCTCGTGCAACCCCCATGCGATTCCTCGGTTACCTACCATGGCTGCATTACAATGTCTAGCACTATACTGAAGAGAAGTGGCGAAATCACACACCCTTGACTATCGCCCGTGCCAGTATAAATCTTTCGGTTAAGCATGCCATCATTAAAGAATTCGGCAGCTTGCACCTGTGCAAAGGCTTTTCATTAGTTGGATTAGTTTACGTGTGACGCCTTTACACTCAAGAGCATTCCAAATAGCATCACGTGCCAGGGTATCAAATGCCTTTTCTCGATTAATATAAAGAGAAGATCGCCATTCAATTGACTGCTCTACAATTATTCTTGGTGAGCTAATGTGGTCAACGTATGACTTGTTGGGGCATATTGCTGTTTTCTTAAATCTGGCATTAATGGACCCGTTAACGTCTTAGTTATAATGTGGGCTAAAACTTTATTTAAAATTCTTAATAATGTGATGTCCCGCCAGTTGTTGCGATTTCTTAGGAATCTTCACTATAATTCGCTCTTTAAGCTCGTCTGGAATTACCCTTGATATCCAACGGTTTTTTATGATTGGTAGAATAAGTTTTGCGCTCGTTGTGAGATTTAATTTGAGGAGCTCTAAAGGATATGTTGTCGTTTCCTCAACTTTTGTTGTTCTAAAGTGATTTACACCTTGTATAATCTCAGACATTACTGTAGAGGTAATACTAATATTTAGTCTAGTGTGTACCTCAAATTTGAAATCGTTCGTCTTTGGACGTAATTAGTGTTCAGATTTGTGTTTCACTTTTTTTGCCGGATACTGAAGATTTGTTGCTCGGTAGTTCTTTGATGAATCGGTATAGATCATTGATTCCGTTTGTTTCTGCCGCAGATTGAGCCTCTACGGATAACAATACCACAAAATGTGGACTGTGCTCCCTCTATGAGCCTTTTTGAGCGCCACTTTACCACTATGACAACATTTAGGGAGTCTTGGATGGGGGACATTCCGGGAAGTAGAGACACCATAAATTTTTACACAGATGGATCGAGGCTGCACGAACAAGTGGGCTTTGGAGTATATTCAGAAGAGCTTGGATTGAACCTGGCTCGAAGATTGCCAGATCATTGCAGTGGTTACCAGGCGGAGATGCTGGCAATAAAGAAGTGGCTGACTGCAGTCAATATCTATTCTTACAGTCAAGCCGCGGTCAAGTCCCTGCATTCAATGTTTCTGAAAACAAGATCTGCCCTTAACTGCCGCACGTCTTTTAATGAGATGGCCAAGCAGTTTAACATACGACTCATATGGGTCCCAGGGCACAGAGACTTTCCAGGGAATTGCAAAGCCGATGAGCTTGCAAGACTAGGAACTACCTTACAGGTTCCAACAGAATTGGAATGTGTTGGTATGCCTCTAGAAACTTGCAAGCAAAACATACGGCTTTGTTCCGCGACGGAGACTAAAGATGGGCAAACGGATGGACGACTGATTTGACCTTCTCTTAATTAGGGGCGCACAAGTGAGCTAATATCGCTTCCAAGAGGAGAGATTTCGACGGTGGTTGCTATAATAAACGGACTCTGTCTTATAGGGAGGCACGTAGAGCGTTTAAATGTGCCGTCGAATGACTTTTGCTGGAGTTGCATGGATGAAGTGGAGTTGGAAACTATCGAACACTTTATCTGCTATTGCCCGGCACTTTCTGGTCAGAGACTTGCTTCACTAGGATCTAGGAAGCTGTACGATCTTTCTGATTTGTTGGATGTCAAAATTCAATATCTAAGGAGTTTCATAAGAAGCTCAAATTGATTTAACGACAGGGACTGGTAGGGAAACCTATTAAAGTCCCGTGGGATCACAATGTCCCTCAGAGTCTACGTATTTTGACGTAAAACGTCAGCAGCCACTGACAACCTAACCTAACGGAGCCTCTTCGGTTTTGGCATTCATCCATGCACGTTTGTCTTTGCGGGCACTGCGTTTTACATCACGATCTATGTTAGCATGATGGTTTTGAAGAGTTGGCTTTTCACTTCGTGTTTTAACAGAGTTTGAGTTTCTTCCTTTTATTTATAATTGTCCATGTATTTTAGATACACATTCATTACGTTACCCAAAAATAATATATTGTAGTTTATAAATTCTTTTCAGAGTTGAGCCAGGTGCGATGCCTCTATTAGTGTTCCAACATTCCATGCTTCAAATCTTGTCCGGGTCCTCATTCTGAAGGTCGTCATCGGTAGATCATACAGTTTTATATCACTTTTTTTGGTTTCGTTTAATCCGATCTTTTGCTGGGGCTGTCAGCTATCCTCCAGGCAGGCAGCATTCTCACTTTCGCTAGCTTTGAACGAGTGTTCAAAAGCCATTGTCCAACGAAGGCCGGAGGTCGTGGCTACATTGACAATACAATAAAGGAATCACTCCTGTCCACTTCAAAGTGAATGGCAATCAAGAACTTACCACTTTCACTTTCAATGCCTATCCCCCATAGAAATATTTTTAGCTTCTTAGAAACATTTTATACAAAAATTCTCAGATTCTGAAATTTTTTTGTTTTTAGAAAAATTCTTAGGTTTAAGAGTAGTTTTGCTAAAAATAATCTCAAGTTTTCGATCAAGAACGTTGCCCCGGTTTTTTCCAAATCTTGGTCAAGTTAAGCATTTAAACAATAATGAATTCATAAAAATTTTAATATACTGCACTGTCAACATTTCCTTCGTGTTTAACTCCTCCTCCAAATCTAAATATTCATTAAATAAAAAAACTAATTTAACAACTGTCATCTTTGCATAAAGAAGAAATATATAACTCAAACAAATCTGTTCACAAAATCCAAACCAATACATTTAAATACTTCTTTTGCAATTCATTTAGAATTGAAAAAAAAATAATAATAAGAATTCTGTAAATATTGACAGTCGTAGTCGAGTGTATAGTACAACAATCTCTACTAGAGATGGATGCGTGAGTGAATTTTTACTTAAGCCCGAATTCGTCTAAAAACGTAAATGACTCTATTCAAAATTCAGTAATCAAAAATAGTACAAAAAACTTTTATTTATGTTTTGAATTTTGTGTTACGTAAGTACGTTCAGAAAGTCAGCTGAGAACGAAAGGTTTCAGTATGTTAGGAAATTCCAATATGAAAAAATTTATCAAAAGACAAGAAAAGTGTCTCAGAATCCGGGAATCTTTCTATCCGAGAATCTTTCTATCCGAGAATATTTTACTCAAAATCCTTAAATTTTTCTCTTGGAAAAAATAGTAAATATTAATAACAATCCGACAAATAAATCACGTAACATTAGCGTTAAGGCAGTCTCTACAAATCTGAAGAGAACAAACTGGGTGAAAAACAACGAGAGACTTTCGCTGGACTTTTGGATGAAGTACGCTTATCTGAACCGCATAGTTCGGCGTAGATTGACTGACCACATAACAAATGTTTGAGATAGGTCTCTGGATTGGTTTTGTCCTTCTGCAAAGCTAAGAGGAAAAAAAAGACACCTGGGGGTCAAATGAGTTGCAGAAGAGCAGAGATTTCTGCAGAAAGCTTTTTAATTAGGCTTACTCTTTAAGAGCGGACGAGGACTGGTCTGCATTTAGGCTTTAACTTAAGAGTTATAAGAAGATAACAAGAATTGCCATATGTGATTTTTGGAAAAACTGCTGTGGAAACATAGAAGATGTTTCCCAGGCATCCAGGCTACGCAGAGTGTGTTTTCTTCTTTATGCACCCTGGGATACCTGATGGATCGTAATGGGGTATGGTCTACCTCTATGGGTGGGAAGTCGCTGGATCTCCTTCTAAACACGCATTTTCCGGGCAATTCCGTGGCGCCGTTTCAGGCTTTGGAACGTACTGACGTCCAAGCATCTGAAATTGCTTCGGAAATAATATGCCAACAATAATCCGGGCGATTCAAAGCTTTAGGCCTTATTAAGGGATACCAGAATCGTTTTTATCCCGAAGGCTGGGAAAAATTCCCACACATTTCCGAAGGATTTCAGACCGATTAGTTTGTCTTCTTTTTTGTTAAAGACAGTGGAACGAATGATAGACTCATATTTGCGTAGAGTGATAGACCCGAGGTTGCATTCGACAAGGCAACATACATACAGCAAGTGCAGATCAACGAAAATAGCTCCTCATGAGCTCGTTGGTACCATCCACTATGGTGACCTTTCTCGATAAAGAAGGGGCTTTTAATAATGTCATCCCAGACTCGATAATAATGACATTGCCTAGTCTGGGAGTGAAGAGTGAGATCGTTTAAATGATGGACAATATACTTGACAATAGACGTATAACATTTTAATTGGAAGCGCCTATCATATCTCGATGTTTCAATAGGGGCACACCACCGAAAAGTGTTCTTTCGCCACATCCTGTATGGAATCATTGTCTGGAGGCCTGCTTTAGAGCAAAAAGGGAATTGTGTCTTTATCACGGAAGTTCAGAGAATTGCTTCGATGTACATCACTTGTGCTCTTCGTCTACACCTGCGGCTGGATTATAAATCCTCCTTCACCTGATACCATTGGACATATTGGGTAGGCAGTATGCGACTACGTCGCCTATTCGACTTAATAGCACATTGCAATGGAGGAGCAGCGATTGTGGCCAAAGCGCGATCTTGAAGAAGATAGCAATACCACAAAATGTGAACTGTGCTTGTCTATGAGCCTTTTTGAGCCCCACTTTACCACTATAATACCATCCAGAAAGTCTTGGATGAGGACTATTGCGGGTAGTGAAACCTCCATAAAATTTTACACTGATGGATGGTGGCTGAACGAACTAGTGGGCTTTGGAGTATATCCGAAGGAGCTTGGGCTGAGCCTGACTCGAAGATTGCCAGATCATTGCAGTATTTCCAGGCAGAGATGCTGGCAATACAGGAAGTGGCTGATTGGTTGAGTTATAATGTATTGTCTACAACTGCGGACAACTTCTTTTCTGACAGTCAAGCCGCGGTCAAGTCCCTGGAGTCAATTTTTTTGAAAACAATATCTGCCCTTAACTGCCACACGTCTTTAAATGAGATATCCAAGCAGTTTAAAATACTACTCATGTGGGTCCCAGGGCGCAGGGATATTCCACGAAAGTGCAAGGCCAATGAGCGTACAAGACTGGGAACTATATTACAGATGCCAACAGAATTGGCATGTGTTGGAACGACTCTAGAAACTTGCAAGCAAAATCGATGGGTTTGTTCCGCGACGGAGACTTATCAGAGATAGGAAAATGTATGGACGTGTGAGACAACATAACAGAATTGGCGTTCTCTTAATCAGAAGCGCACAAGTGAGCTGATATCGCTTTAAAGAGGAGAGATTCCGGCAGTGGTTGCAATAGCTACTGGACACTGTCTTATAGAGAAGCACGCATAGCGGTTAAATGTGTTAAATGACTTTTGCTGAAGTTGCATGAATGAGGACGAGTTGGAAACTATCAAACACTTCATCTGCCATTGCCCGAAACTTTCTGGTCAGAGACTTGATTCACTGGGATCTAGGAAGCGCACGATCTTTCTGTTTTGTCGGATGTCAAAATTCAATATCTAAGGAGTTTCATAAGAAGCTCAAATAGGTTTAACGACAGGGACTAGTAGGGGAACCTTTTATAATTTCGTGATATCACAACGGACCTCAGAGCCTATGTGTGCTGACGTAAAACGTCAGCAGCCACTTACAACCGAACTTAACCTAACATTTATGTCACTCACGCATCACTAATATCAACACAAAATAAAACAAATAACAGCGAAAACAGTGAAATAAATCGCAATAATACACAATACAAACCATAGAAATCATATAAATGACAAGTTGATCAGATGAATTTCATTTCAAATTTACACAAGATTACAACGACAAATGTGCGAAATTTTTGTTTTAACATGAGATATATGAATAACTAGGAAAAACATACACTTGCCGGCATATGTGTAAAATGATTTACAAAAAAAAATCCCAAAAGCATTGAGGATGTTCAATCCACAATGTGGATAAAGGAGGAGGAAAAACAAAAACACACAAGTACTTGTATAATTTGTCGTAGTACTCATAGTATAACATTTGTGTTTTATTTGCCAAAGAATTTATATCATCGTATGGTGTGTATGAAAAATATGTTGAGATTTTTTTATTGTTTTTTCTTTCTGTGTTGATTGAGAAATGCATTATATTAAAAACATTAATCAAGGGATGAAATATTTTTAGAATATTAAATAAAAATGAATAAAAAACAATTCCACATTTACAAGTGCATGTAGAGTTGGGCATATTTTTTGAAACAATTCCTAAGCGTTGAAAATGAAAGAAAAGTAATTATTGATATTTTTGCAATTCATTGCGTTCACAAGTATTTGACAACAAATGCTTCTTGACTAATTGAACACCTGTTTTAAATAATATTAATGTAAATTTACATTATTTTACCATGAAAATCCATTCAATTAACTTAATTAAAAAGTAATAACAACCATTCAGTCATGTCACCTTTTGTTTTATTTTTTTTTTTTTGGGGGAAGAGGAAACTTCTTCCGAAATATTCAAAATAACATTAATCAAGGGGTTGAAGTAATCATGTCCTGCTATCGTGTTTTATTATCGTTGTCTTCAAATATTTACTCACATTTTATGTTTGTCCAACAAAACTAACAAAATTTTAATTGTCTCTATTCTATACAGGAGACAATTTGAAATTTTGTACCCCCACTAGCACTTATAGACAATACAACGACAATTTGTATGTGTTTGAAGTACTCGTATATTAGAGGATTTCATGTCCCCTTGGGGCATTGTTACTTTTATGATATATTGTATTAGTAAATGAAAGTGTAGCCTTAAAAACATGTTGAATTTCAAATATTTACTTTAATAATGAGTTTTATTAAGTTGTTAAGTCTATTTGAACATAATAATGGAAACAAAAATATTGGTTACACAGAGTAGAAAGAGCTATCATAGTATTCCAACCTCATAATTTAGGTTTTTCCTACCCGATCGTTAGGATTTTACAACCTAAACTTGGTTATGACAACGTAGCTGTGGTAGTGGCAACCAAAATGATACCTCAGAAATTTTTTGGCAACCCACTGCAGCAGTTTATTTCGAAATGATTTTGATTCTGATCCTCTCTGCACTGAGAAAATTAAAATGCAATTGCCACAACAGTAATTATTTTAAAATTGCAATTGGATATTCAAAACATTTAACTATTGTGGTGACCTGATACATGGGCTTCAAATCGGGATTGGTTTTTCTAAAACCCGAGATTCGGGATTGAAGAAAAATTTTCAGGATTTTCTGAATATTTTAAGTTCCGAAATTTTTTAATTTTTGGTCCTTTTTGGGCACTTAAACTCCACGCGTTCGTTAAGATTTGTGAAGTTCTGTGGACGTTGTGAATTTCGAAAAACGAAACCCATCGAGAGCAGTCATCCGGACAATAACTGCAGGTAGAGAGTCCTCCTGGGAAGGATATCAGTATTCGGTTATCTTTCTGAGATGTGTAAGAAGTGAAGTTGTGTAAGAAGTTGAAATGTGTCAAATGCCCTTTCATCAAGCCACCATTAATGTTTAGAATCTTTTAGCAAGCATTTCATTTCGCACATGGTTCACCTTTTGCTTTCACATTTTATAGAAATTATTGAAAAAAAAAATAATAAAAATTAAAAAAAAAAATACGTCCAATTCTGCTGTATGGAATTATTATTTGGTGACCAGCTATAGATACAAAAGGGAACTGTGCACACAGAAAACGAATTTAACGATTTCCAACTGAAAGTCAGTTATTGCAACAAAAAATCGGTTGGAACTTTTGTATATAGGTCGTCACAGTTGAATATCGGTAGTCACAATTCATTTTCGGCGGTCATAACTGTCTTTTAATTGGGGCAACTAAAAAATTTGGTTGTCAAAAATAAATTTAGTAGCAGCAATCGAATTTTGAGTTGATACAACTGATAAATTCGATTGGAAACTTTTTTTTCGTTGTGTGTGTCCTGATAACGAAGGTACTGAGAATGGCGTCGCTATGTTTAGAAATCCACACTGCAGTGGAGGTGCAGTGATCTTGAAAAAGATAACAATACCCCAAACTCTGCTCCCCCTCTGAGCCTTTTTGAGCGCTACTTTACCATTATGATACTATCCAGGGAGTCTTGGATGAGTGGCATTCCGGGTAGTAAAGCCTTTATACATGTTTACACAGCTGAATCGAAGCCACGCGAATAATTGGGCTCCGGAGTCTATACAGAAGAACTTGGGTTGAGCCTGTCCCGAAGATTGAGAGATTATTGCAGTGTTTACCAGGTAGAGATACCGGCAATAAAGAATTTGGCTGACTGGTTGAGTTGTAATGTGTTGTCTACAACGGCAGTCAACATCTATTCTGAGTGTCAAGCCGCGGTCAAGTAAATGTTTCTGAAAACAAGATCTGCCCTTAACTGCTGCACGTCTTTAAATGTAAAGGCTTCTGAAAAAAAAAGATCTGCCCTTAACTGCTGCACGTCTTTAAAGCAGTTTGGCAAACGACTCATATTGGTCCCAGAACACAGGGACATTCCATGGATTTGCAAGGCCGATGAGCTTACAAGACTGGGAACTACCTTACAGGCTCCAACAGAATTATGTGAATGTGTTGGTATGAATCTAGAAACTTACAAGCAAAATCTACGGCATTGTTCCGCGACGGAGACTAATCAGAGATGTATAAATCGATGGACGTGTGAAACAACACGACAGATTTGGTCTATTTTTAATCAGAAGTGCAAAAGTGAGATAATAAAGCTTCCAAGAGAACAGATTTCGACGGTGCACAGAGCGTTGAAATCTACCAAAACTGAGGATTAATTCAAAATCTAAACTTGATCCTGCACAGTTATATTTGGTACCTGGTGAAAGGTTTTTAAATTTTACATCACTATTTGCTGGCAATAAAGGAAGTGGCTGACTGGTTGAGTTTAAATGTCTTATCTACAACCGCAAATAACGTATATTCCGAAAATTAAGCCACGGTCAAATCCATGGAGTCAATATTTCTGTAAACAATATCTGCCTTTAACTGCCGCACGTCTTTAAATGAGATAGTCAAGCAGTTTGACATACGACTCATATGGGTCCCAGGGCACAGAGATATTCCAGGGAATTGCAAATCCGATGAGCTTGCACGACTGGGATCTACCCCACAGGTTCCAATGGAAATGGAATGTGTTGGTATGCCTCTAGAAACTGGCAAGCAAAATCCACAGCTTTGTTCCGCGATAGAGACTAATCAGAGATGGGAACATGGATGGTCGTGTGGACTACACGACAGATTTGGCTTTTTCTTAATCAGAAGCGCACAAGTGAGACGTTACGAGAAGTTTGAAACTATAGAACACTTTATCTGCCACTGCCCAGTAATTTCTGGTAAGAAACCTGATTCACTGGGATCTAGGAAGCTGCACGATCTTTCTGATCTTTCGGATGCTATAATTCAATATCTTAGGAGTTTCATAAGAAGCTCAAATTAGTTTAACGGCAGGGAATAGTAGGGAAGTCGCGTGGTATCACAACGGACCTCAGAGTCTTTGTGTGCTTACTTAAAGCGTTAGCAGCCACTTACAACCTAGCCTACTAAACTAGGGACAATATCCTCAACACCAATAAAATTTTACCAGTTCTTAGTAATATCCTACAACCCGATATGACGCCAAAATGCACTGCTGCGTGAATACAATAAGTTGTTATCAAAGTCCAATCTTCAAATCTACGAATACATTGACACTTGTAGGAGAAACAGAATGACATTTTGTAAACCACCTCTTGAATTAGCGAAGGCTTTAAAGCAATCAAATTTTGAAGCCTGTAATGCCTGGAAAAACGCGTGAAGTCTCTTCTCCCGTGAAGATATTTTCCTGTTCAAAAACCTCACCAGCATGCCACCTGGTTCTGTTCTACCAGACTACTATGGGTAAGACTAAATCAAAACAAAACGCTGGAGGCAAATGCGCTGCAACACTTGTTAAATGGGGTTACGTTGACACCCCCTATTGTGACTTTAACAACGTTTCACAATACATTTACCATTAGGTTAAGTTGTAAGTGGCTGCTGACATTTTACGTCAACACACGTAGACTCTGAGGTTCATTGTGCTACCACGGGACTGTAATAGGTTTCCCTACTAGTCCTTGTCGTTAAACCAATTTCAAGTTTCTTATGAAACTCCTTAGATATTTAATTTTAACATCCGACAAATCAAAAAGATCGTGCAGCTCCCTAGATCCCAGTGAAGCAAGTCTCTGACCAGAAAGTGCCGGGCAATGGCAGATAAAGTGTTCGGTCGTTTCCAAATCCTCTTCATCCATGCAACTCCTGCAAAAGTCATTCGACGGCACATTTAACCGCTATTCGTGCTTCCCTATAAGACAGTGTCTGGTGATTACAGCAACCACCGTCGAAATCTATCCTGTTGGAAGCGATAACAGCTAACTTGTGCGCCCCTGATTTAAAGAAGGCCAAATCAGTCGTGTTGTCTCACACGTCCATCCACTATTGCCAGCATCTCTGCCTGGTAAACGCTGCAATGATTCGGCAATCCTCGAGCCAGGCTAAACCCAAGCTCCTCGGAATAGACTCCAAAGCCCACTTGTTCGTGCAGTCTCGATCCATCAGTGTAAAAATGTATGGAGGCTCTACTACCCGAAATTCTCATCATCCAAGACTCCCTGGATGGTATCATAGTTGTAATGTGGCGCTCAAAAAGGCTCATAGAGGGAGCACGGCGACGTAGCCGCATACTGCCTACCCAATATGACCAATGGTATCAGTTGAAGGAGGATTTCTAATGCAGCCGTAGGTGTATTACGAAGAGACTTTAGGGCTAAAGCGCAATCGTTTTCCAATGGCCCTTTTACAGTAAGCGAAAGCGATCTATCGATGGTACCGAAAGCGATCTCTCGATGGTACCAACGAGCTGATGAGCTGTTTCCGTTGATCTACATTTACCATATACCATCAGACTGACCCAGAGAAGATTTACACACTGTATATCTGAATTAAACAACAAAAACAACTTGCATCTGTCCAGGAACTGTCAAATTAATCTTTTGCAGATGACAGCAACATTTGTCATCCATTTTCCTTTAATCATAGACCAAGCGTTACTAAGGTTGAAGCTGAGTTGAAGTTGTGAATTTTGTTGACATTCGTGCTATATACTTGTAAATTTCCGATTGTGTTCGGGTTCTGAGTGATATGGGTGTTGATCACCCAACCTAAGATCACCTTTCATTTATTTGAATTTGTTTAATTAAACTTTACACTCGTATAGAATTAAAAAACAATATATTTATTTATGATAATGTTTATATGCCAAAAGCATCACATAAATTGGATCAAACTTACCCATACAACAGGCACAGTAAACATTTATACCTAAAAATTTAAAACTTTGTAAAAAAAATTTACTACTATTTAAATGAATTAAAGTCAAATGAACAAACTATTGAAGTCTAAGAAAATACGTTAAAAAAAGTTTAAGAATGCTTAAACAGGGAGAGCGTAAAACTCAATACTCTTAAATCTATACAAGATAGTGGTTGTTTCCCAGCAGAAATGTTGACTTCACCGACATGTTTCTCAGGTGTAGGCTACATAACACAGAGAATGTTGTGACAACCAAATGGTTTGACAATCGGTAGACGTTTTTTAGACAGATATTTCGGTATTCTAAACACGGTGTGGTTAGGTTGAATGGGCGTCCGCCAATTTGGCGAATTCACTTGGAGTTTTGTTGTGATTTCCTTAATTGTTATTTCTTTTTCTTTAACCACCCCGATTCTCTAAGATATTCTGCTAAAAGTATCAAGGAGACAGCAAAAAATCTTTGCCCCAAATACTTAAGGCGGCACTTTATCGGACCCAGACATTCATAAAACAAGTGCTTCACTGAACTGAATCGTCCCCCTCCATTTTCACACAACTTCTACAATAGTCCCTATCAAAAATTCCCATACGCACGGCAATTTGAATGATTACACGGTGTCCTATCAGTACTCCCGCTAATAGGCTAACAGTCCGTTTGCCAAAACTAAGAGACTTTTTGTCCTGTCATTGCAAAGCCGCCGATGATCTCGCAAGACTGGGAGCTACCTTACAGGTTCCAACAGAATTGGAATTTGTTGGTATGCCTCTAGAAACTTGCAAGCAAAACCTATGGTGTTGCTCCTCGACGGAGACTAATCAAAGATGGGCAAATGAATGGACGTGAGAGACCTTCTCTTAATCAGGGGCGCACAAGTGAGCTGAGATTTAGACGGTGGTTGCCATAATTATCGGACACTGTCTTACAGGAAAGCACGCAGAGCAGTTAAATGTGCCGCCGAATGACTTTTGCCCGAGTTTCATGGATGAAGAGGAGTTGGAAACTATCGAACACTTTATCTGCCTTTGTCTGGCACTTTCTGGTCAGAGACTTGCTTCACTGGGATCTAGGGGGCTGCACGATCCTTCTGATTTGTCGGATGTCAAAATTTAAATATCTAACGAGTTTCATAAGAAGCTGAAATTGGTTTAACGACAGGTAGTAGTAGGGAACCCTATTACAGTCCCGTGGTATCACAATGGACCTTGTCTACGTGTGTTGACGTAAAACGTCAGCAGCCACTTACAACCTAACCTAACCTTGCCCTGTTATGATTAGGCAGTGGCCACAGGGTTTGCGTCATTAGTATCCACCTATCCTTCATTCTATTCTCTAATATCCTATCAATTTCGTTCATCAATTCCACCGAGATATCAGGCCATTTATCGCTCATGCATCAGCCAATTCGCTCCCAGTAAAAAGATGAAAAGATCGTACACTCAAAAAAAAAAAAAATTTCGGGAATGCAAACTTTTTTGGATCCTTAGTTCAGACCCATTAGGGTCCACACATGTGAAGAGGACCGGCGATACTATGGAGAGCTCGAGAACCAAAAATGGCCTCCATTGTGCTCTATCTGGCTTAGTTTCCGAGATAGCGCCATTTTAAGTTTTTTGATAATTAAAAAAAATTTACCATATATTTTTGCTAATATTAGCAAAAAATCTTGTAAAAATGTTGCCAACTCAATTTCAAATCTTAGCAAAAGAAATTAGTTCTAAGTTTGTTTAAAATTGCTAATGTGCTAAATGAAGTTTACAAGAATTTTTTGCTAACATGCTAATCTCAACTAAAAATTTGCTAAAAGTTAGCTAACTAGCATTAGCAAAAAAAATTTAGTAAATCTACTAACGTATTTTTTTGAGTGTATACAGTTTCTAACAATTCCCGATTTTACAGTGTTTGATCCACGAAAATGTTAATGGCGCAAGAACTTAGGTTCCTTGTCATAATCTTTATCAATTTCAAAACACTACACTTGTCCGGAAATCCCACTGATACCCTAATTTCGAGGCATTCAGAGTATCTTCCCAAGCGCGTACCCATCTCCATCTTCGATCACTTCCAGGCCGGCCCTAGGGTATATTAGAAAAGTGAACTTTTCAGTCGTATCAACTCAAAATTAATTTGATACTACAATATTGGACTGTGACACCAAAATTTTGTGGTTGTTTCAACTAACCGTTGATTGTTTCAACTAACCGTTGATTGTTTCAACTAACCGTTGATTGTTTCAACTAACCGTCGATTGTTTCAACTAACCGTTGATTGTTTCAACTAACCGTTGATTGTTTCAACTAACCGTTGATTGTTTCAACTAACCGTTGATTGTTTCAATCAACTGAATTCAGTTGTCACTACCGATATTTGATTGCGACAACTTATATTTATGTGTATTAACAGAATTTTTGTTGCAGTAATGAAATTTCAGTTGGAAATTCACAAATTTGATTTCATTGGGTTTGTTTTGATTATAAGTAGAAGGATAACGTGGTCTCTGTCTGGAACAAATGGGACTTAAAACCGATTCATTACTTTGCATGTTCACGGCAATTTCCGTTTATCACAACAAATTTGTTTTTTCAGTATTCCCAAAACTTTTGCTGGTCTTCATTTAGTTTAAACCAACAAATGCTCATAATTTCAACACTGTTTAACAGCTACATACATTTTGGCAAATGTTTACAGGCGCCTTAGGCTGCATTTTTATATATTTTATGAGAAAATTGTTAATAAATTTATTTTTGAGAGTTTAACACGATCTGTCGGTCCTCCATCTACTTTGTAAAAGAATATGATATTTTTATGCTGATTTTATTTGGGTGTATGATTGTTATTATAATATGTTGGCAACTCACAGCACAACACACATGTTGCCAATTGTTTGTCAATAATTTTTTAGAGGTTGGCATATTTATTTCATAAAATAAAACAATTTATTTGTTATTGTTGCAACAAAATAAAAAAAAGAAACTCTGTAATGGACAATTTGGTGGTTAACATTGTCTTAGTTTTTAGGCTAAATTTAGATGGATTTATTGTTTATTGAAATTGCCAATGACGCTGGTAGAAAGAATCCATGTTGCCGGCTCAATGAGGTGTTTAAAATGCAAGAGATATTTTGTTGTTTTCATTTATGCACACAGTGATATTTATGATAAATTTAAAGGAGTAGGCTGAAATTTTAGTAAAAAAGGGTTGCCAGGGTTAATAGAAAGTTATGATCTACAAATAGCTGTACATTTTCGTATGATGATTTAGCTAAAAGAATAGTACTCTGTTTGATTTCACGGGATAAATCTGTCAAACTCTATAAAAAAATAGATTTTGGTAAATCGTGATTCTGTGTCCATCGGTGTACTTGAAGGTGGGTCTAGGACCAATATTTCGGGTTGTTACAAACATCATCACAAACTCATTATACCCTGTACCACAGAGTGGTGTAGGGTATAAAAAAGAAAAGAAGAATTACTGTTTTCATATTATTAAACCCAAAAAGGTTTGTTACTTCACAGAAAGAATTGAAAACTAATTTCAATCACCAAAAATGCAGTTTCAATTAATTTTTTAATTAAAACTCCTCCGATGAAGAAAGTTGTTATACCAATCATCATATTGATTTTTATACCCTACACCACTCTGTGGTACAGGGTATAATGAGTTTGTGCTGATGTTTGTAACTACCCAAAATATTGGTCCTAGACCTACCTTCAAGTATACCTATCGACTCAGAATTACTTTTTGAGTCGATTTAGTGATGTCCGTCCGTCCGTCTGTCCATCTATCGGTTTAAGCACGATACAGGTCGCAATTTTCAATCAATTGACTTGCAATTTGAAACTTAAGCTTCTTTTGGCCCAAGGACAAAGCCTATTGAAATCGGTCCATGTTAAGACCTAGCCCCCATACAAACGCCCATTTTGACTTTCGCTTAAATGCCTCTAATAACCGTATTATAATAGATATCGTTTTGAAATTAAACAGGTAACAATATTTTGTATGCACAAACCATCATACCAAATTTTAAAGGAATCGGGCAGTCCTTCTTGTAGTCCCCATACAAACCACCCTCCCGATATTCACATAATTTCCTCAAAATTCATAAAAATTAAAATATTTGATTAAAATTTTATTTGTAGGTGTTAAACGTGTACTTTGGTAACCTTATCAATTTGGAATACATTTGGACCATTTTTAGATTTAGGACCATTTTTAGACTTAGACTATATAAAAATTTCAACCGATATTCAATTAAATCGGTCTATTGGCAGAAAAAATAAACTAACTCCACTAAAATTTGATTTGTGTGTGTTTTCTACACTAAATAAAGATCTGACAAACGATAGGTCCAATCGGTCCATGTTTGGACTTGGGACCCATTTTCCGGAAAACACTGGTGTAGGGTATCATATGGTCGGTCTTGACCGACTATAACTTTCTTTTTTTTTTTTTTCAATCAAACACGTTTTCGAATTTGATCACAAATTTAATAAATTTTTTATTCAAATTCAATCAAAATAATGATTGATATTTTGAAAAATAATTTTACAAAGAAAATTTTGTAATGATTTCTGTAGAATAAATTCAAGAATCTATTGTAAAAGGAATTTTGGAATGGAGCGGGGAACAAAATGGAAGGAAAAATTTTTTCAATAATTTTTTTTCACATACGCATACTGATCGACTCAGAATCACTTTTTCAATCGATTTAGCGATGTCCGTCTCTCTGTCTGTATCATGGACGTATTCAGGGGGGGGGCCCAGGGGGCCCGGGCCCCCCCCCCCCTTTTGGATTGAAAAATTTTAAAAAATTAATTCACTTCAACACATAATACACGTAACAAACATAAATTTTTTAGTATTGCAAATATTTTGGTTTTTGAAGAAAATTTGTAATATCTTTTTATAAAAACTCTTGGGCCTCTGTTCTGTCTTTCACAACTTTTCAATTCACATGAAAATTTCCGAATCACATGAAATCAAGTTTAGTGTTTTGTTGATCACGTTTTCATATAAAGTTGAAATCGAATAATCAAAATTTAAAAAATTATAAGGAAAAAATTGCATTCGTTTTACTTTCCCCAAATTTTATTTATGTGAAACAAAACGAAAAAGAAATTCGGATGTGAAATCTAGAACACCAAAAAAATTCGGAAATTTTAATTTTCACATTTTTTATGTGAATTACTTTTTTTGGAACAGCGGCCTTGATTTTATTAAATTTTCGTTTTTAAAAAGTTATTTATATCGAAATATCTGTAAAATATGTATCGAAAACACATTATATTGTGTTTATTTAATAAAATTTATGCATCAGGATCATGAAAACAGTTTTCTGTACAAAATTTCAAACTCTGAGGTTCTAAGAGCCTTTTTCTTTATTAAAAGTCTCAGGTTCTGAGATATTATTTCCAAACAAAATTCTCAGATTTAAAAAAAAAAAATTTTCTAAAGAAAAATTTTTATATATAATTTTTAATTTAACAATTTTTTAAAAAAATCGGTTTTGAATTAAAAAACTGCAGTTTTAAATATTAAAAACGACTTAGGACAATATTTAAACTTGAAAAAAAATTTAATATTTTTTAAAATATTGCGCCAGTGCAATAATATATAACAGTAGAGCCGTAAAAATCGCTAAGGAATTAAAAAAATTTTCAAGTCTTAATATCTTGATAACGGAATGTTATACAAAAATTTGGATGGTTGATTTGGAATCAGGTCCTTTATTATGGCTCTTACGTGAGAATACGTAACAGTAGAACCATAAACACGCCTAAATTAGCGTTATTGAATTTTCAAACGCAAACATATGTTCGGAAATATGTTAAACCATTAAAATATCTGGTAATATAATTTGGAATCAGGAAAGCTAAATCAATCTTGTTCATATAATTTGATTTTTTTTCTCAGAATATTTTCTTTACCAAACTTCTCAGATTTTTATAAATTTTTTTCAATAAAAATCTCAGATTCTGAGGAAGTTTTTACTATAGGAGAATTCTCCAATTCTAAGACATTTTTTTATAAAAAAAATTCTCAAATGCAAAAAAACTTACACTTATGAGACAAGTTTTTGGTAAAGACCAAGATTTTTGCGTAATTTAACTAAGTTTTTGGTAAATTAACCATTTTTTGCGTAATTTAACCAAGTTTTTGGTGAGTTTTATTTATTAAACAAAAATTTGGCTAATACACTCAAAAAAATGCGTTAGTAGATTTACTATTTTTTTTTTTGCTAATGCTAGTTAGCTAACTTTTAGCAAATTTTTAGTTGAGATTAGCATGTTAGCAAAAAATTCTTGTAAACTTCATTTACCACATTAGCAGTTTTAAACAAACTTTGAACTAATTTCTTTTGCTAAATTTGAAATTGAGTTGACAACATTTTTACAAGCTTTTTTGCTAATATCAGCAAAAAAAAATGGTAAATTTTTTTTTTTTTCAGAAAATTTAAAATGGCGCTATATCGGAAACTAAGCCATATAGAGCAAAATGGAGGCCATTTTTGGTTCTCGGGGTCTCCATAGTATCGCCGGTCCTCTTCACATGTGTGGACCCTAATGGGTCCTAATTTTGGATCCAAAAAAATAGCATTCCAGAAAATTTTAAAATGCTCATATCTCGGTAAATATTGCCGACAAAAAAAAATCCAAAAGCATTTTTGTAGCTCTCAACACGTAGAACAAGCTCTCCGAGTAATATTTTTGAAGTTATCGAGTTTTGTAATTCTCAAAACCCCGGTGGTCCCCTAAAATCACGTATTTCAAAAACTAAGCAAGGTAGAGCGAAACGGACACAAATTTTGGATCAAAAACTATGACGATTTTTAAGGAGCCCAACTAGGTATAGGCCTATCGGGTCCGAACCAAATGGGGTCCTCAAATGTGTATGAACTATGTTGGAATAAAAAAAATTTCAGTTAACTAATTTTTGGCAAAACATTTTTGCTAACTTTACTAAAAAAATTGTGGGTTCAAAATCAGCAAATTTTCTTGTAGGTTTACAAGCTTTTTTGCTAGTATTACAGTTTTTTTTGAGTGTATGTGTGTTAGTGTTTTTTGCGTACAGATTCTGAGATGTTTTAAATTTTTACGAGATATTTCTTAAATTGACATTTTTTTTTGTACGGAGGGGGGGGGGGGGGGGTAGTCCTAGAACATAATATTATAATTTACAAAAAAAAATTTGAGTTGGGCCCCCCCCTTGTCAAATTCCTGGATACGTCGCTGGTCTGTATGTCAGTCCATGAAAACGGTGTAAACACGAAATTTGAAACTTACTGAAGCCTATTGAAATTGTCAAAAATCGGTTTATATTTAGACCTAGCCTCCATACACACCCAGGCAGAAAAAAACGAACGGGAGAGCGCTGGCAAAGTACCTTTTATGATCGCTTGTGTGCTGGGAAAGCATCACAGTGTAGTACTCTCCCAGCGTCCAAAATGATAACCACGGTAAACGGTATGCCGTTGCTATTTTAAAGCGCTTTGAAAGCGCTTTAAAAACAAAAAATATGGTACTATTATAGCACTTTTAGAACAAAAAAAATGGGACGTATCTAAATTGTATACATAAGTCCATAAGACACAACTTTTTTGGTGTTTATTTGAATAAAGAAATTTATTAAATTAGGATAAAAAATTTATTGACTCATTTATTAGGATAAAAAAATTTTAAACAAACTTTGAACAATTGTCTAAGTCCCGGAAAAAATTTGTTTGCAGTTTTCTTTGCGTTTTGGAATAAAAAATTTATTAAAAATACTTTTAGGAAAAAATTTGGAAAAGTCCCGAAAAAAGTGGTGTATTGAACCGAAACGGGTATGTATCCGGAGTTTAAGACACTTCCTCACGAAAGAAACAGGTGTTTTTATATAAAAGGTGTCAAGTTTGTAATATGTAGGTCCAGAGACTCTATGTAGGTCATTGTGTATAAGTGACATATCACGAGAACTATCAAGGACCGGCCACTTATCCTACAGGGAAATAACAAAAATATTCCAATTGTTAAGAAAATTAATAAATTTTAATAAAAAATTTATACTTTGAACGGATTTAAATAGAAAAACATTGGCAAAGCGCTTGGAAAGCACTTTTTCGAATTCATACTACCTTCTACACAAAAAATAAAGTGCTTTGCCGAGACTTTTTTTTTTTGGAACGGTTGGCAGTTTCTGCCTGGGCAGGTTTTAGTTTTGGCTCAAATGACTCTAATATCCGTACTATAATAGGTATATTTTTCAAATTTGGCAGGTAAACGTGCTTTGTCCTCACAAATCACCAATCTGATTTTTAAGGAATCGGACCAGTTCTTCTTGTAGCCCTAATGTAAACCATCTTCCCGATTTTCATATAAATCTCTCAAATTACATGAAAATGGAAAATATTGAATTAAAATTTTGTTTACGCGTTAAACACGTACTTTAATAATCTTATCAACCCATGTCAAAATTTCGCCCAATATTCACTTAAAGCGGTTTATTGGCAACAAATCGATGCCTATTGCACTCAAATTTGATTTGTGAGTGTTTTTTACTTGGGATCCATTTTCCGGGAAACTTTGTTGTAGGGTATTATATGTTGTAGGGTATTATATTATTATATGGACCGACTATAATTTTCTTTCTTGTTTTTATTCAAATTTCTATTTTCACCGAAATTTTTTTCTTTGACTCAAAATATTTTTGCACTCAATTTCAAAGGGTAATCCCGTTATAAGGTCTCTAAAATTGTCTAGATAATTTTTCACCCGAAAGATTTAATCGAAGTTCCGGTGGGTGCGCTTGTAAATAATATTTTTATTAAAAATTTTTTAAATTCTTTATAGGTCACGTGACATGTCATATGTACCTAAATGACCTATCACAAACTTACAAGGGAAGTGTCTCAAACCTTATGAACCGATTTGCCGAGGCGATTTTAAGATTGGGGTATCTTGGCTTATCGGTCATATCAGTGTTTACAAATTTCGTTGTCCCCTTTTGAAACAATGTGGACCTTCGGGAAAATTTCGATAACTCCCGAACTAACAGGAATATCATGTAGAGCAAAAATAAGTGTCGACTTAAATTTAATAAAGATTATTTTGTATTCTTATGGATATCGTAGGTCTATGTTTTGACATACATACCCCTCAAAATTTACACATTTGCATGAAAAAAATATTTAACGAAGTCGAATTTTTACATTGTTATGCCACCGTTGGATAGGTTTTAAGAAAACCTTTCTTCTCATAGTGAAATATCATAAAGTTTTTTTTTTAAGAAAACGGCTTGAAAATCCAAAAAACGATTATTTCAACATTTTTGACCCATTTTTGGAACCCCCAAATCCCCGATAAGCCGAGACACCTAAACCTTAGAAATGTCTCTTTTATATATATTTTAAGTTTCATGCAAATCGGTATAAGGATTGAGATGCTTCCCTTGTTAGCAACCTGTGAAATGTCACTGGACCTGTCCCTTCAGAAACACAGAACACATCACAGGTTTTTTTCCTAAAGGATTTTTAATGACTTTTTCCAATATTGGCAATCAATACCTTTTCAATACCGTTATCCGTTTCAAAACCCTTTAAATTTAATACCGTTACCAATACCAATACCGAAACTCAGTTTTGGTATCGGATACCTGTATTCAAAAACCTTTTCCTTCGTTACCGGTACGTACCGGTATTTTCCTAAAAAACCATGTTTGTTTTACAAAAAAATAAATAGAAAGTTTGTACATTTTTTGATTTTTGTAAATGAAAATCGTACTTCAAATGCCTCCCCAAAGTCTCAAAAAAATCAAAAAAATCTTTGGGCACCCACATCGTGTATTAAGTAAAAATTTCCAAAAAAAAAAAACCACACTTCAACCGCGATGCGGTAGCAGAAGAAGATTGTTGATTTTCACGAAATTTTTATGAAGAAACTTTCTGAACGCCTTTCGTATAGTATTGTTTTTTGGACATTTTTATTTAATCCGCGATGTGGGTATCCAATGATTTTTTGATATTTATAGGACTTCGGGGGAGGTATTTGGAATACTAGCAGCAGTTTTTCCACCATAGTATAATTTTGTTCAAGTGGCTTAACTCGGTGAAATCGCTAATGAAGTCCCATAATTCGCGAAAAAAATTTTTTTCCAATATTTTTGAATGTGATCTTGTCTACACTATTTACAGATGTAATTCGTAAAAGATCAATTATAATTCGAAGATTCTACTTGTAATTCGAAGATTCCATTTGTAATTCGAAGATTCCATTTGTAATTCGAAAATTCTACTTGTAATTCGAAGATTCTATTTGTAATTCGAAGATTCTATTTGTAATTCGAAGATTTCATTTGTAACTCGAAGATTCCAATTGTAATTCGTAAAATATCAATGGAAATTCAGTTGATGTTTTTCGAATTACAATTGGAATCTTCGAATTACAAATGGAATCTTCGAATTACAAATAGAATCTTCGAATTACAAGTATAATCTACGAATTACAAATGGAATCTTCGAATTACAAATGGAATCTTCGAGTTACAATTGACCTTTTACGAATTACATCTGTAAATGGTGTAGACAGGGAAACCTATATATCCAAATGGATAACACCAACAAAAAACTTGGTTGCCTAGAAATACGATAAATTATTAAGAAAACTGTGAATTTCGGATTGGTCTCACCTTAAATGCACGTGTTGAAAAAAACATTAAACCAGCTTTAAAAACATTGATGAGTCAGAAAAATATTTTACAAAGTATTTTTGTCAGTTACAAATATTTTTACACTAAAAAAAAAAACTTACACTCGAAAAAAATTTTGCACTAAAAAATTTTTTTGTACCCTCCAACTACAGTATGGGGGTATACTCACTTTGTCATTCCGTGTGTAACGCATCAAAATATCGGTCTGGGACCCCATAAAGTATATATATTATTGATCAGTGATCGATTCTAAGACATTTTAGCGATGTCCGTCCGTCCGTCCGTCCGTCCGTCCGTCTGTCCGTCCGTCTGTAGTTAACACGATGCAGTCCAAAATAAAATAGCTAGACCCTTCAAGTTTGGCACAAATATGTCTTATGTTCCTAGGCAGGTTAAGTTCGGAAATTGGCCAAATCGGACCAGGGGGAAAAAAGTTCCCCCTTGAAGAACTAAACCAACCTCTAAAAAAAATACACTTTTTTACATGTTTTTTTTGTATTTTTGTTAATTAAACGAAACATTTGGTATATTTATCGCGATGGGAAGGTGCTCTCAACGTCCCCCACTGACCCTATCAACCCCCCCCCCAAAAAAAAAGAAACGCCCCTGACAATTTTTTTTTTTTTTTATATTTTGGAGGGTATAATAGATTCGGCACAGCCGAATTTAACACTCTCACTTGTTTTTCAATTTTTTTTTTTTTTTTTTTCTAAAATGACTAAAAAAATAAAATATTTATAATCAAAATTGCTAATTTTTTCACGTTAGAATATTACAAAATTACCTATCACTTTAAAAGGGCATTGTGGAGGGTATTCATGGATTCGGACAAGTCGAATTTTTTTACTTTTCTTAAACAAATGAAATATTTTTTTGTCAGAATAACTTCAAAGTCCTGCACTTTTATCAAGGGGATAAGAAAGTTACAGTTTTTTCGGCCCGCCCCCTTTTGTGGGTGTGGTCCTACAACTTCCCCTACCGACCCCCCAAAAACCGCTCTTTTAATTTTTTTACATTTTAGAGAACATTTTTGCAAAAATGCTGAAAACGAAAACGTTTATACGTGTTTAGTATTAAAATTGAAAAAAATTAAGTTTTTATACGTTTTTTATATTTTTACAATTTTTTTTCGATTATACCGGTACGTACCGGTATTGACGTTTCGATATCGGTAATACCGAACCGATTCAACTCAAATACCGTAACTGATACCGATACCGAAATAAATAAAAACAAGTGAGAGTGTTAAATTCGGCTGTGCCGAATCTTTTATACCCTCCAAAATGTAAAAAAAAAAAAATTGACAGGGGCGTTTCTTTTTTTTTTTTGGGGGGGGGGCGAAGTTGATAGGGTCAGTGGGGCACGTTGAGAGCACTTTACCATCGCGATAAATATACCAAATGTTTCATTTATTTAACAAAAATACAAAAAAACATGTAAAAACGTGTATTTTTTTAGAGGTTGGTTTAGTTCTTCAAGGGGGAACTTTTTTCCCCCTGGTCCGATTTGGCCAATTTCCGAACTTAACCTGCCTAGGAACATAAGACATATTTGTGCCCAACTTGAGGTTCCTAGCTCTTTTATTTTGGACTGCATCGTGTTAACTACAGACGGACGGACAGACAGACAGACGGACGGACGGACGGACGGACATCGCTAAAATGTCTTAGAATCGATCACTGATCAATAATATATATACTTTATGGGGTCCCCGACCGATATTTCGATGCGTTACACACGGAATGACAAAGTGAGTATACCCCCATACTGTAGTTGGAGGGTATAAAAAACGATACCAATACCGATATCGATACCGTTATTCGTTTCGATGGCCAACCTTGCTTTTTCACTTCAAATCGCGAAAAAAAAATTTCCCAAAAAATAAGTAGTGACTGGGACTTAAAAAGTTTTCAAATTAAATTTCCGGAACTAAGAACATTTTTCTCTTAAACGTTAAAAAAATATTTCCAAAAAAAATTTTATGTTCCAGAATTTTTTATACCCTCCAACTACAGTATGGGGGTATACTCACTTTGTCATTCCGTTTGTAACGCATTGAAATATCGGTCGGGGCCCCCTTAAATTATATATATTATTGATCTATGATCGATTCTAAGACTTTTCTAGAATGTCCGTATGTCCGTCCGTCCGTCCGTCCGTCCGTCTGTATAAGACACGATGCAGTCCAAAATAAAAGAGATAGACTCTTTAAGTTTGGCAGGAATATGTCTTTTGGTCCTAGGCAGTTTAAGTTCGTAAATGGGCAAAATCGGACCAGGGGGAAAAAAGTTCCCCTTGAAGAACTTAATTAACCTCTGAAAAACGCCATATTTTCACAGGCTTTTTTGTATTTTTGTTAAGCAAATGAAACAATTTGATGTCAGAAAAAGTTCAAGGTCCTGCATTTGGACTTAGGAAAATAAAAAAATAACGTTTTTTATTGCCCGCCACCCTTTTGTGGGCGTGGATACTAAAAATGTTTTTAAATAATGATAAAATAGTATTACAAAAGCTCAAAAAGCATAATAAATGAATTTTTAAATATTTGCCGCATGGGTTTATGTGTCCCCCAATGAACCGTACTGACCCCCCCCCCCCCAAAAACGCCCCTGCAATTTTTTTTTATGTTGGAGGGTATTATAGATTCGGCACCGCCGAATTTAACACTCTCACTTGTTTTTTTTTAATATTTATGAAACTTTTTTTTTAAATAATTTTGAATGAAATTTCATCAGTTACTGGAAAGGCGATTTCGGATCGACGGAAACCTTCTTTACTTTAGAGTTATCACAAGGTCTTGATTAATATATCATCTTGCCATATTTAGATGATATATTACTTTAAAGTATCAGTTCAAGTCTGAAATTGCTGCTTGGTTAATTCTTTTTCTAACAGGGGTCTTTCAGATCTCTTTAAAATCCCAAAAGTACTTACATATTTTTAAATCTTACATTCATTGCCACCTGGCAATCCTTAAACTTCTGTTAAATAAAATATTGATTTTTTTGGCCAAAATATTTGAATAATATTGTAAATTACAAAATGGTCATAAACTACTCATGTAGGTAAAGTTGACAATACCTTAGAGCTGTTTAGTAATCGAAACTGTTATAAATTTCAATTGATTTTTTTTTTTATTTTCTTATTTTGGCCGCAAAACAAACTACATAACAAATGGCAACATTGTATTACCAGAAAACTCAAATTCATTTAATATTCATGAGCAAGTAAATGTTGAAGAATAATTCTTTTAAATGTGTTTGAAAAAAATCTATACATATTTCTTAATTTTCTTAAAAGCCAAATCTTTTGACCCTCTTTTGTATTTGAAAAATAAAAGACGTCTAAGAAAGACACGTGTTCTTTTGTTCATCCATTTCATCCATTTAATATATTTTCTTATCATTTTATATTAACAACCCTTAGATTTTACCCCACACAAACACAGCCACCCATAAAATCTCCCCCTTTTAGTAAAAACATTTTGGCGTAATGAAACACCAAAAATCACGTCTAATCAAGATTGATAGCGCGTAACAAAGTTATATGCCATAACGCTTTATTGTTCTCGTTCTCCTTCAGTGTTATCCTGTCATTTCAAAATTAAAGACATGTAATCTCAGCTCCCCTTCCTCCTCCCTCTACCATTGTTTCCTAAGTTTGATAAAGTTGACATCACTTTTTTAGATAAATTTCTTTGTTGAAAAGCGAAATTTTATGTTTCACTGGCATAATGTTGACCGACATTGGGGGGTTGATAAAGCAAAATTGCTGATTTTTTTTTGTATTCTTTGTTTTTCTAATTTTTAAAAGTCATTTAGTCAAATTAACATTTAGTATAAGAATTACTATGTTAGCCCATATGCCTTAAAATTGTTGGATCAATACAATGACCACACAATGATGTGAGAACACAAATAAACCACCCACTTTTATATGTGGCAATAAATTCTAGAAAATGTTGAGATTCGAAATTTATCAAAGCAAAGGGAAATACATTTTTATCAAAATGGAATAAGATTTCAACGAAAGATTTTGACATATGACTCAGTTTGACATATGACTCATATAAGTCCCAGACAAGGAGACATTCCAGGAATCGCAAAACCGATGAATTTTCATTTCAAAGAATTGAAATGAAAAAATCAACTTATAAATAACACAACTCAACAAGAAAATGCGTATTGGATTCTGGTTAGTGATTTGGATAGTGTCTGTTGCGCTGATTCCAAATCCGGAGCCCAAATTTGTCTATCACGTCAGGATTTTGAGTAATTCGCGGTTAAAGTGCTGAAAAGGGGCATTTTTGACCATTTTTAAAAGTTTATAAAATAAGATCCTGACATGCAAATGACTTGGTATCAAGCTCATTTGAAAGCCTGTAATTTTCACTAAGATAAAATTTACTAAAAATTTAATTTTTTAAAATGGTAGAAAAATCATTAGCAAAAAACCTTCAATTTTTTCAATATTTAGTTTATTTACACAGTGTTTTTTAGAAAACTTCCATACAAATTCATACGTAAATTTTAGATTTAAAGCACTTGTGGCTAATGATTTTTTTACCATTTTAGAAAATTAAATTCCAAGAAGATTTGATCTTGTCTGAAGGAGAAAATTACACACTTTCGAATGAGCTCAATACCAAGTCATTTGCATGTCAGGATCTTATTTTATAGGCGTTCAAAAATGGTCAAAATGGTAATTTTTTGACACTTTAATCGCGATTTTCTCAAAATTGTGACGTGATAGAAAAATTTGAGTGACCGTTTTGGAATTGGGGCACCAAATCCTATCAATTTTTTTGGTTTCCTCCAAAACGCAGCGACAAACCTCAGATTTGTAGAGCGGTGTAATTTAATTTTCCAGCGCGACCCTAGTATCTCATTTGAAATTTGCTCAATCTAGACTAGTGCCCACATTTCCCGGTTCTCGGTATTCCCGGGAATACCGGTATTCCCGGTTCTGGTACCGGTTTCCCGGTTCTAGATATATTCCCGGGAAACCGGTATTCCCGATTCTGATCCTGGTACCGGTTCTCAAAAACAAAAAAAAATATACTAAACCATAAAATATTGTAATAACATCATTTAATATGTGTTTCAGAATTATTTAGTTGCGTTTGTAAAATTATTTAAAAATCATGTAACTATTTTTTCTTAAATTCATAAAAAAATGGAAATGGTGTTAAAAGGTAAAAGCAAAGATAAAATATAAATTGTACAAAATTTTACAAAATATACTTTCCGGTAGTCCCTGGAATACCGTCAGAACCGGAACCGGGTATACGGGTTTTCCCGGGAATATCGGGAATAACTCAAGAACCGGGAAACCGGTACCATTTCCTGATAATACCGAGAACCGGGAATACCGGTATTACCGATTCTACGGTACTGACCGTTGGCACTAATCTGGACGCTATTGAGCTTAAATTAAAGCTTGGGAAATTTCCTATATAGTTTTTCTTTAATTAATTGTCGATTGAAAATAATAAATAAATTAATTAATAATTATTTAATGTAAATTTTGTCGTTAACGAATTGCAACTACTTAAGACCTCTACACTTTCTTATGACGCTCACATCTCTAAGCTTCACTTTTTCAAACAAATATTGTTGAGCGGTTACAATATTAAGCAGAATGTCCTTAAAAAACAATGTCTGTCGTTTTGAAGAAATATATTGAAAGTTTAATATAAGCAGTACCGTTTTAACAATTATGGGACACAGGGCACGAGCCCAGGTCCCCGACCTCACGAGGAAAGACCAATAATTTCGCTTAAACAAACAATGGAGCTAAAATTTTCATGACCATATTTTCGTTTTAAACTTATTTTTAAGCGCATAAATCGTTTAAAAAAAAAAAAAAATTAAATCTGTTTTAAACAAATTTTCACATTTTTAAATTTTCTATAATAGAAATTCGACCTACATTATAAGTCACGAATTCGTAGAAATTTCTCATACATAAAATATCTCAGATTCTGAGACATTTTCCATATAGGAAAAGTCTTAAAATCTGAGAATTATTCATAAATTCTGAAACATTTTGCGTACAGAAAAACTATCAACTTGTGAGACATGTTTCCTATAGGGAAAGTCTCAAATTCCGAGACATTTTTCCTATAACAAAAGCCTCAGGTTCTTAGAATTTTTTTCTATACAAAAAGTCTTCGATTCTAAGGCCTCTGTTCTGTCTTTCACAACTTTTCAATTCACATGAAATTTTCCGAATCACATGAAATCGAGTTTAGTGTTTTGCTGTTTACGTTTTTATTTGACGTTAAAATAAAGGCCGCTGCTCCAAAAAAAGTTAATCACATAAAAAATGTGAAAATGAAAATTTCCGAATTTTTTTGGTGATCTAAATTTCTAGTGTCCGACCGAACGTTCGGGTTCGGTTACGGAGTTCGGTAAAAAGTGACGTTCGGCCAGTGTTCGGTGTTCGGCCAAATTTTGGCCGAACTTTACCGAACACCGAACTTTTGTATGTTTTGCTTTTTATCGTCTTAAAATAAGCCACATTACCAGTGCAACTACTCTACACATCGAATCGGGGTATTTCTAAAAAGAAATATTACTTTTTTCCAAAAAAAATCAGCTTGAGCTTTATTTTCCAATTTTTTAAGTTTCAAAAAGAATAAAATATTTATTTTTTTAACTATATTAAAGTACGACTATTAAAAAAAACTTTTTTTTTAAATGTAATGATTCGTTATTTTGATTTTAGATTTTTTTATCATAATTGGTCTCAAAAACAACTTTTTTTTTTAAACAAAAAAGTTCGGTTACGGGTTCGGGTTCGGCCGAACTTTTTAAAATTGCCCGAAGTTCGGGTTCAGGTACGGGTTCGGTCTGAAAAAGTACGTTCGGTCGGACACTATAAATTTCTTAACCGAATTTCTTTTTCGTTTTGTTTCACATAAATAAAATTTGGTGAAAGTAAAACGAATGCACTTTTTTCCTTATATTTTTTTTTTTAATTTTAATTATTCGATTTCAACTTAGAATGAAAACGTGATCAACAAAACACTAAACTTGATTTCAGGTGATTCGAAAATTTTCATGTGAATTGAAAAGTTGTGAAAGACAGAACAGAGGCCTTGGCCCCAAGTCAAGTTTAGTGTTTTGTTGATCAAACACTAAAACACTAAGCCGTGATCAATAAAACACTAACAAGGGAAGTCTCCCTGGTGTCACCCTACGATCTTCATGAAATTTGGATATGTTGTTAAGAACGAAAATTAATTCGATACGTATTTTTTTTTAGCGGTCCAAACTCATTTTTAGAAGGGGCCGATTTGTATGGGGGGAAATTGACCTTTTTCAGTTTTTTACGATTTACGCCTATTTAAACAAAATTAATATAGACATGTGTGGTATCAAATTACAGGTATTAAAAATACCTATCTCGTGGTGCTAACAACGGGCCAAAGAAGTTAATATTTTTCGACTTATTAACAAAAATGTCCTAAAATTTTGGTATTTTACTCAATATAACGAAAAGTTGTGCATGTTTGAACACGTTCTTAGCCCACGGAGATAGGTTTTTCAAAGACCTTTCATTTGGTATGTAACATGACTAGATTTCTTTGCCCAATATAGGAGATAAACGAAAAAAACTATAAAAATTGCCTTGTCTTCCCCCCTCCTTTTTACCTCCTAAATATGAATTTGGGGCGCTATAAAAAAATACGTGTCTCTTTAACTTTTATGGTCTACAAAATAAAACCAATTCCATAAAGATCCGCGGGTGACACTAGGGAGACTTCCCTTGTAAGCCAAAAAAATTCGTAAATTTTTATTGTCACATTTTTTACGTGAATTACTTTTTTTTGGAACAGCGGCCTAAGACTTTTTTCGAATGGAAAAAGTCTCAGATTCAGAGACCTTTTTTTTTTTTTTTTTTTTTTTTTTTTTTTTGTATTTTATTAGTATTAAAAATACTTTAAATATTCAAAAAATATTACATAAATGCATATAAAATTAGTTATGAGTTCTATATAAATAAATTGTATCTTACTACATTTGTACATTTTTTTCTAAATACATTGTAATTTCTTTCAAGTTTTATATTGTTTGGTAAATCATTGAACAGTTTAAAGCCTTTATAAAAAAGGGATCTTTGCATATGTGTTGTCATGACTCTTTGGATTCGAAAATCTTCAGTATTTCTTAGTGCATACGGTTGTACTTCTCCAACATATTTAATTTGATCGCATAAGTAGATATTCTGGGGCATCACCTTGTTTCATTTTTTTAATAAAAATTAAAGTGTTAAATTTCAGTCTTTGATTTATATTTAGCCATTTTAGTTCCCCAAGCATTTCGTTGATGTGTTTATATCGATTGCATTTTAGTATAACCCTCATTGCTTTGTTTTGTAGTTTTTGCATTCTATCTACCTGACTATCATTACAGCAAGTATATATTATTGTAGATCCGTATTCAAAATGTGGTTTAATTATTGTATTATAAATATTTATTGCAGTTGTTTTTGATATTTTATTTCGTATTCTTTTAAAAAATCCGATTTTTTTCCCGATTTTTTTACAAGTATAGTCTATGTGTTCTTTAAATTTTAAGTCTTTATCTATTATAAATCCGAGATATTTTATGTGTTCAACCTTTTCTATTATTTTATCGTTAATTTTAAATATTGCTTCAGTGTTCATATTTATTTCAATTATTTTTGTTTTATTTTCGTTTAGTTTTAGTTTATTCATTTTTAACCATGTATTAATTTTATTGATATCATGATACATATTTGCTCTGCAACTTTCATCATCATCTCCTTCCGTGTATATTAATGTGTCATCTGCGTATAGGACCATTTCACTTCTATCTATTACCTTTGGCATATCATTAATGTATATAATAAATAAAAGAGCTCCCAAAATTGAGCCTTGTGGTACTCCGAAATTATTTTCAATTTTATTTGATAAAACATTATTAACTTTTGTTATTTGTGTTCTATTTTCAAGGTATGATTCAAACCAATTTAATTCTGTACCTTGTATTCCATACATATATAGTTTTTTCACCATTATTTGCCTGTCGATTGTTTCAAATGCTCGTTTAAAATCTAAAAATATTGCCATTACTTTTTTAGTTTTTTCTATATTTTTCCATTTATTTATTACATAGTTTATGGTCGTTTCACATGAGTATTTTTTACGAAATCCTGATTGATATTTTGACAATATAGAATTATTTTCAATATATTTTTCTAATTGTTCTTTCACAACTTTTTCTAAAATTTTTTCGCAGGTTTTTAGTGTATTTATTGGCCTGTATTCTTCGCATTTATTTGTTTTTGGTACTTTTTCAATTGGTGTTATTGTAGTTTCTTTCCAGTTTTCAGGAAATACGCCTGTCTCTAATGATTTATTGATACTACTAATTTTTAATATGGTTTCTCCTGTAACGTTCCAGTTATCAAGAATTAGTCTATTGGAAATTTTATCACAGTCTGTTTTATTTTTCATTTGTATAATTATATTCTTAAGTTCTAAAATGTTTATTGCACGGAATTTAAATATATGGTTTATCACAGTTATTTGGTTTTCATATTGCTCATTTTCAATTGAGTCTCTTATTAATTTAATACTATCTACAAAATAATTATTGAATTGACTAGCGATTTCTATATTATCCTTAAATTCTACTTGGTTAAATATCACAGTTTTTATCACGTTATGGTTTTTTTTAATTACTAGATCTTTGATCTCTCTCCACATTTGTTTTTGATCGCCTGCATTGTTTATTTTATTATTAATGTATTTATTTTTTTCGTTTTCGATTTTTACTTTGTATAAATTTCTTATTGTTTTATAGTTGGTCCATGCCTGATTCGTGTTTTTCAATTTTGCTGTTTGATATTTTGTTATTTTATCCTTCTTCATTAAACGCAATTCATTATTATACCACCGATTTACATTGTTTTTTTCTTGTACTATTTTCTTATTAGTAAATTGTTGTATAGTCTCTTTTAAACAATTATCGAATAAAATCACATTTTCATTAATGTTTTTATCATCAGTATATATCATATTTTTACGTAACTCTTTGTTAAACGTTTCTTTGTTGTATTTAAAAATGTCTAATTCTTTATTTTCGATATTGGTATGATCATTATTATCACTCTTTATTAAAATATTTATCATCTCATGATCAGCTATTTTATTCGTAGTACTGTTATTTACCGATATATTATATTTATTTGTTATTACAAAGTCAATTATGGTATTGGAATTTTTTGCTACTCTCGTATATTCATTAACTAATTGCCTAAGACCATTATCATTTAGTATGCATTCCATTTGATTTTTATATGTTGAATTTTTAGACCAGTCAATATTAAAATCTCCTGTTATTAAAATATCACAGTTATAATCACAGATTTCTTCAAGCACTTCTTCAAAAATTTTACAAAACTCCGACTCTCCATAACTAGGCGATCTGTATATTGCTGCAATTATCATTTGGTTGTCTTGACATGTGGCTTTACATACTAAAATCCAATATTTAACACCATCTATCTTTTCAATAATTTTAGTAAATCTCCATATCTTTTTAAAATAAATAGCGACTCCTCCAGTTCTTGTAGATGTAGATACCGACAGAATATGATCATACCCTTCTAATATTATTTCAGTTTCTTCGACGTCTTTTGTAATATGAGTTTCCGATAGTATAAAAAAGTCTGGGTTTTCTGTTGACGCAATGACTTCCACTTGATTATAATTATTTATTAATCCTTGAACATTTGTGTATAAAGCACGTATATTCTTTGATTGTTAAACTGATAGGCCAATTCTTCTCATTTTTAAATTCAATTTATTTTGATATACGGGACATTCTCTACTATTTGTAAAATGATTTTCATCTAAATCCATATTAAGTTTGTTGTTCATTTTCCCGCAATTAATACATTTCATTATTTGTTCCGTATTTTTGCATTCTTTCGTTTTGTGTTGTCCATGACATCTTAAGCATACTTCTTGATTTTTACATTCTTTTGCGATATGGTTATATCCTCTGCATTTAAGGCACTGCGTCACATCTGTTCCATCGAACACTCTACATCTTTCCCATCCAATATTTACTTTTCTTGCTTCTATCATTTTTGTATATGTTTCGTTATCTACTGCCATTTTTACGTTATATATTGTTTTACTATTTCTTTTAACTTCGTATTTTTCTATTATTTTGAATTCTGCATTCGAAATACTTGGGTTCTGCTTTTTTATTTTTTCAATTATTTCTTCCTCTTCATGTTTAAAAGTCATATCCGTTATTTTAACTCGTAACTCAATTGGGTTGGGCACCATAATTTCATATCCTTCAGTTAATTTGTTTTCTATTGCGTTTTTTATTTTTTCTCTTTCTTCACTGTTTTCACTTTGAATAACAACCGTTCCATTTCTTCTGTTTTCTACACCTGTGATTTTTAAATTAACTGGGTCAACTTTATCATTTAGTGCTTCCCGTGTTTTTTCTACCCCTTGCTTTTCTTTCGGTTTTACAATTAACGGCACCTGTTTGTTCACATCTGGTAGCACTGTTTTTTTTACCGACTCTGCATATGACATTTTTGTTTTTTTGTTGGTTTCTTTTAATACCTTCTTTATTTCGTTGCACATATTTAGGTTTTTTTCTTCTAACGATTTGCACATTTCTTTGTTGTTGTTTTCAAAATCATTAACATTTATATATAATTTTTTAACTTCTTCAACATTTTTTTCACAAGATTTTTGAATAAAGTCCATTTTTTTTAACCTTTCTTCGTATCTTCCTTCTATCGCCTCCAACAATTGTTTGATTTCACTTTCGCTTTGCTTTAGTGATGATGAAAATTCATGTTTATAGTCTACCAAGTTTTGTTTATTTTTATGTACATCTTCTTGTATATCTTTTAGTATCATATCAACATTGTGTATGTACTGGATACAATCCTCACAAACGAAACGTATAAAATTATTTTCTTGCAAAGCTTTTTGGGAATACTGGTCAAGACCAGAACACTTCATTGAACTATGATATGTTTTTTTACACACCCCCTCACATTGAATTCCCGTTTCACCACGAATTGATGACTTGCATTTACTGCACTCAGCCATGACTGAGTGCTTTTTTGTTTATTTTTTTAATACTTTGTTTTTATAAAAAAAACTTTATTTTCCACTAATTATAATTAGTATTTTTAATGGTTTCTAATAGTCCTGTCTATTTTTTTAAAACCAATTATTATTTTATTTTATTTTTTTTATAGAACTTTAGTTTTTACACTTCTTTAGATTTGGCGTTGCCAGATTTCAGAAAAAAATCTCAGTTTCTGAGATATATTTCTAAAAACTCAAATTCTTAAAAACTCACCCAAATTGCACCACACATACACATTGTGAGTAAGAAGTCCCTGGGGGTCAGTGCAAGTTTTGCATCCATTTTAAATGCAATGATTTCTGGCTGAATAATACTACAGTCAACAGAATTCTCAGTTGAGTTCCCTAATACAAATCTCCTATCATTAAAGCATCATCGTCTTTAATTTACAAACCTTGATTGAATAAATATAAAGGTTTATGGTTCTGGTTTCCACTCCTCTTCGTCCAGTAATATAGGTAAAAGCCTTTATTCATAATACTTAAAGTGTACTTAAAGTAGGTTTATTTGACAAATATTCATGCAATATCAGTCAAATAAACCTACATTAGATTTAATTTACTCTTTATGGATAGCCCAGAAAGTATATATTTCGTTGAAATTTAGTTTAGGAGTGATGTAGTCAAAGTTTTTTTCAACTTTATTTTCAAAATTAATGGCTCTTAAATCGCCGATCTTTAGAGAATGGCTGACTTCTTCGATCTAGCTTTCTCTAATTGACTAATCGATTGTAAACCCAGTATTACATTCAGAACTTCATCAGTTAGTTTGCTTTTTAAGCCGACAGTAATGATAACATCAGCTGTTTTATCATAAGACCAACTCTACTTGCATTCTTGTCAAGAAATTTGTGGTTTGTTTATCTACTTTTTGGGCCGCTGTACACGGCATCAATAGCACGTTCAAAGTGGACACCTAACACGTACGAGTGGCTATTATATTCTTGCGTCTTCTCAATAATGAAACAATTGAAGTTAATAGGATTTACACATGGTATTTTAGGACTCAATCCAGCTTCCTTGTGACGTAAAAGTGTAGCAATAAATAGTGATATCCTTTGTTAAAGAATACAGCTCTCTGGTATTTGGTTGCTAAGTCTTGCCGCCTGTAGAGTTGGTGTGAGAGCATTTGGTGGAGTCGTGATCAAAGCTTAGAATTTGTTAACTTAATTAACGACTAGAGAATTTCTTGTTATATTGGTGGTAATGTTGGTATTTCTTTGCCAGGATAATGAGGTCGGCAAAGCCTTGGGCAGCTGCTTAAAAGCTGCCTGGAGTATTAGCCAGGGTTGGCAACCGATACACACCTAGAATAACGGTATTTGGCTGTTGTACCGCAACCAATAAAGATATGAACATTTTCAAAAGCGATTATGAAAGCTGATGAAATTTGTAGTATTTTAAATGTGTAACTTCGTGTTTCTACCGGTTCGTTTTCGAAATACAGGTCAATACCTTTATAATACCGTTTGAAACGGTATTATAACGGTATTGGCCTATATATCTAAAACGAACCGGTAGAAACACGAAGTGAAACATTTAAAATACTGGAAATTTCATCAGCTTTCATAATCGCTTTTGAAAATGTCCATATCTTTATTGGTTGCGGTACAATAGCCAAATACCGTTATTCTAGGTGGGTATCGGTTGCCAACCCTGGTATTAGCATATCTAAATCTGAAAATTTAAAATTATGATAAAGCTCTTTTAAACTTAATCTACTTACTAACTTAACACGACGGTTTTGCAAAAAAAAAAACAACATCACATAATTTAAATTAAAAGACAGGTTTGAAGTTTCTTTTTTTCTAAAATCTTAAAAAAAAATTCTTAATAAGACCAGTAGTTAGTTTTGTAAGAGGCTTAAAGTTATGCATGTTGCACAGACTAGAAAAACAAATTAGTACAAAGTTTATGTTAAATAATAACATGTTGACCATGCAACATGTAAATTTACACAAATAATCATAATTCGAGTAGTTCTAAAAGATTAGAGCAATGATTCTCAAACGGTGGGTCGCGACCCCCTAGGGGGCCACGGAAGCATTTCTAGGGGGTCGCGAAAAGTTTAGTAAATATCATGCTAAGATTATTAAAATAAAATATACAACAAAGCATATTTTTTTGGAAATTGCTGAGTTATCCAAATACAAAAATACATGGCTACGTTAGGATCTGCCAATGTATGCCTATTTTTAACTTATCAGTGGGCTTCAAAAAAGTCTGGAAAAGATATAATTTCTGTGGAGTTTTGACAAAAGCATTTAAATCGACTTAAGTTCTTCTGACAAAAAAAAATATTAAGATCGACTTTTTCGGCTACAACAAACACTTTTAACATGATTTTTTTTTAAAGATCTCCACAATTTGAAATATCGGCTTATCAGATCTCTTAAAAATTATAGAGAAAATCGGCCAGTTCTTGCCATTTCAGTCTCTTAAAAAAAACTCCAAAAAACTTTTCAAAAAAAATAAGTGCTTTTGTCAAACGTCCACAAATTTAATTTACCCCCTTTTTCCGTTCCTTACACCGAATAATCCATGTCCGTGTGGATCTGATGTTACGTACTACTTATATGCATGCCAAAATCACAATTTTACCATAATTCATATAATTTTTTCGTCCAAAGTTTAAGAATTTTAAATCCGACAACTTTAGATATGCTCCATCTTCAATACTATTAACTTGGCCATTTTCAGCTTCATAGCTCGTTAGGGCAATGTTTAAAAAGCACAGTTTTTAAATCTGACTGCTTCAGGATATAATTGCCAGGACTACATGCTATCAGCATACTTGCTCAATTGGGGACTTTTAAAACAGCAAAAATGTTAAAAAACTGTGTTGAAAAAAATCGGCCCATGTTGAGATCTAGCCCCCATACAAACGTCCCTTTTAAATTTGACAAAAACTGCTCTTAAAACCGTATTATAAAAAGTATGATTTCGAAATTCAGCATGTAAAAGCATTTATAAATAATCATTGCAAATTTTACAGAAAACGGACCAGTTCTACTTTTATTCCCCAGGGATCCAATCAGTCCATATTTGGATTCGAGACCAATTTTTGGGAAAACTTGGTGTAGAGCATACTATGGTCGGTCTTTACCGACTTTAATTTTTTCACTTGTTGGGGGAAATTTGAAATATCGCGAGAAATTTGAAATATTGAAAAAGGGTCGCGATGCAAAAGTTAGTGAGACGCTCTGGATTAGAGAGAGAACAAAAAAAAAAAATCAGCATCTAGAAGTGTTAAAAAAAGCTGTGGCTTTAACATGTTATTAGAAAACAAGAAAAATAATTTTACTAGAAGTTAATTTTAATTATGATTTAAATATGTAATTTTTTTAATAATCTGACATAATATTAAAAATGTTTTAACTAATGAATATTAAATGCAATTCTTAATGAAACTAATTGGAACAAAACAAAGTTGAAGACATAGCATAGAGATGGGAACTACATTTAAGAAGATGTACGACGCTAAAGCGTCCATTGGCACACTTTAACATATCGTGGTGTGCCGGGGTCTTCCACTCTTGGCGGAATATCTATAAAATGACGATTTCAAAGTAAAAAGTAAAACTATGGATAAAATTTAGTTTTTTGGCCACAAGAAAATCTGGCTTTGGTCTATCTCCACCGCGGAGTCGCTGGATCTCCTTTTCAACACGGATTTTCCGGGAAATTCTTTAACGACGTTTCAAGCTTTGAAGCGCTCTGACGCCCAAGCATCTGAAATTGCTTTGAAAAACTAAATATGCCAACATTAATTTGGTAGATTAAAAGCTTCAGGCCCTATAAATCCCCTTCACAGCATACATAAACTAGTCATATATTCTTTTAAAACGGAGGGATACCAGAGTCGTCTTTATTCCGAAGGCTGGGAAAAATTCCCACACATCTCCGAAGGATTTCAGACCAATTAGTCTGTCTTCTTTTTTGCTAGAGACAATGGAACGAATGATAGACTCATACTTGCGTAGAGTGATTAACCCGAGGTTGCTTTCGCCTAGGCAACATGCATACAGCTAGGGTAGATCAACGGAAACAGCTCGTCGGTACGGAGGAGTACAGATGGTGGTCTTTCTTGATATAGAGGGGCTTTTAATAATGTCATCCCAGACTTGATAATTGTGGAATTGTGTGGTATGGGAGTATATGTAGCGTGGGTACCTGCCAAAAGACGTATAACGTCTGAATTGGGAGTGTCTGTAATATCTCAATTTGTCAATGGGGGCACATCACAGCAAGATGTTTTTTCGCCGCTTTTTTGGAACTTGCCACTGAATTCAATGCTGCTACCTCTAGAAGGACGTATTATCAGGTTGTCGTATATGCTGACAAAGTCGCGATAGCGGTAACGGGCAAGCATCTACCAACATTAAAGAACATTCTTCAGGGTTCTCTGAAAGATCTGTCTACATGGGCAAGAGGCTGTGGTCTGGGAGTTAATCCAAGTAAAACAGTGCTTGTCTTGTTTACAAGGAAAAATAAGATTCCTACTTTTGATCCTATTTCTCTGGGCGGCACTGAAATCATCTTCTCAGATTATGCCAAGTATCTTGGAGTATTTCTAGATAGAAAGTTGAATTTCGGGCGTAATATTGAGGAACGGGTGAGCAAAGCAACGATTGCTTTATATTCCTGTAAAAGGGCAATTGGAAGACGATGGGGCTTTAGCCCTAAGTTCGTTCATTGGATTTATACAGCGGTGGTGCGTCCAATTCTGCTGTATGGAATCATTGTCTGGTGGCCTGCTTTGGAAACAAAAGGGAACTATGTCTTCATCACGAAGTTACAGTCGATGTACATCACTAGTGCTCTTGGTACTACACCTACGCGTAGGTAGCTACGGCTGCATTAGATATCCTCCTTCACCAGATACCATTGGACATATTAGTAGGCAGTATGCGGCTATGTCGGAAATTCGACTTAATAGCCAATTCCAATGGAGAAGAAGCGATTGTGGCTATGGCGCGATCTTGAAGAAGATAACAATACCACAAAATGTGGAATGTGCTCCTTCTATTATACTTTTTAAGCGCCACTTTACCACTATAGTTCGGGGTTGAGGAGCCTCCATAAATTTTTACTCGGATGTATCGAGGCTGCACGAACAAGTGGGCTTTGGGGTCTATTCTGAGGAGCTTGGGTTTAGCCTGGCTCAAAGATTGCCGAATCATTGCAGTGTTTAGCAGGCAGAGATTCTGGCAATAAAGAAAGTGGCTGACGTGTTGCGCTGAAATGTATTGTCTACAACTGCAGTCAACATCTATTCTGACAGTCAAGCCGCGGTCAAGTCACTGGAGTCAAAGTTTCTGAAAATAAGATGTGCCCTTAACTGCCGCACTTTAAATGCGATGACCAAGCAGTTTGACATACGACTCATATGTGTCCCAAGGCACAGAGACATTCCAGGGAATTGCAAAGCCGATGAGCTTGCAAGACTGGGAACTACACTCAAAGAAAAATGCTTCATCATATTGATGATACGGTTTCATCACTTGCTGTCATCAATTTTGATGACAAATTTCATCACATTTACGAAGATTTTCTTCTATATGATGAAACATGTCATCCAAATTGAAAAAACAAGTGATGACACATTTCATCATGTCATCAAAAAGTGTCATAATATGCCTTTCAAATGTTTTTTTTGTAAATAATTAAATTAATGTTAAAATAAATAAAAATATTAAATAAATATATTAAAAAAATAAAAAAAAATATAAAAAAAAAAAAACAAAAAAAAAAAAAAAAATTAAAAAAAAAGTCCCGCTCCGGCTGGTACTTGAACCCACGTTCCCCAAGTTGCAGTGTTTATTGTCGACGCCTTAGCTAGTTCAGCCAACTATAGATGGCTGAACTAGCTAAGTGATGACACATTTCATCATGTCATCAAAAAGTGTCAAAATATGCCTTTCAAATGTTTTTTTTGAAAATAATTAAATTAATGTTAAAATAAATAAAAATATTAAATAAATATATTAAAAAAATAAAAAAAAAATATAAAAAAAAAAACAAAAAAAAAAAAAAAATTAAAAAAAAAGTCCCGCTCCGGCTGGTACTTGAACCCACGTTCCCCAAGTTGCAGTGTTTATTGTCGACGCCTTAGCTAGTTCAGCCAACTATAGATAAAAATTTCGCACCGCTACTTAGTTAGATAACGTTTTCTAATATGTAATTGTGAAGACTCAACATTTTTCGTTATATACAATGTATAATATGTATGGGGGTTTTCGTGTCAACTGACACAACTTTTGAAACCGATGTCTTCCGATCGGGATGAAATTTGCACCAAGGTTAGTCCTATTGGATAGTAGTTCAGACACAATTTTTCAACGAGATCGGTCAAGAACTCTCTGAGTTAGAGGGGGTCGAAATTTGACATTTTGGCCAAAGAGGTGTTGATTCTCATTCATGTAACTTCTTACCTATTGTTTTTAGCAAAATGTGTCCCAAAGAGTTTAGATAGCTATTTCTTCAGTCTTTCGAAAAAAAAATATAAAAAAAATAAAAAAAAAATTTTTGATTTTTTTTCTTAAAAATCCAAAACTTTTTTGACTTTTTCCTCAAATTGGGCCCTTTTTTTTTTTTTTTTTTTTGATTCAAAAGAAACCTTAGGTGATTTCCTTTAAGAGCTGTGGGGTCGCTTAGTGGGATGCGAGTGGGATATCTATGAAAAAATTTTTTTTGTAACTTTGGAACACAAAAAACGGTTCTTCAATTTGCACTATTAGGCGTGGGATAGCTCAACAGTTTTCGATTTCGATTCGCGATACCCTCTAATTTTTTTAGGTTCGAAAAAGAAAGCACGAGCCAAAAAATGGGGGCGGTGGGGAGGGGCCATATGGCCCCTCATTGGGGTCAAAGTTGGGCGTAAAGAGGTAAAAATCCTCAAAAAGCCCCATAACTCTCCTAGAAACGCCCCTGGAGGGGTGCAATGTGAGACCGACCTCCAATAATTTTCTGCCCCCAACATTTTTCTTGAACATACCTTACCCCTATTTCCACTTCCTAAGGGGGCTCCCATACAAAATGACATTTTTATAAAATTTGCTCCTACCGCTCTAACTGTCCATAGGGTGCCCCTAGAGATGTAAAATGTATGACCGACCCCCAATATTTTTTCAACTCCAACATTTTCTTAGAATATACCTACCCTTTATTTTCAACTCTTAAGGGGGTCTCCATACATTTTTTTTTATTTTTTTATTAGTTTTTAAAAATACATGTTTACATAATGTATGGGAGCCCCTTAGGGAGTGGAGATAGGGTGTTATGATGTTCGGACAAAATGTTGGTAACTAACAAATAATGGGGGGTGGTCGTAATTTTTGCCTCTCTAGGAGGCACGATAGGGGCGGTAGGAGCTGGTTTAATAAAACAAATTTATAAAAAATAAAAGAAATGTATGGGGACCACCTTAAGGGTTAAAGATACATTGTAGGTATGTTTGCAAAAAATGTTGGAATTAATAAAATAATGGAGGTCGGTCATACATTTGGCCCCACTAGGGGCACTTTAGGGCAAGTTAGAATGGTAGGATCAAATTTTTTAAAAATGTTTTGTATGGGAGCCCCCTTAGGAAGTGGAAATAGGGGTAAGGTATGTTCAAGAAAAATGTTGGGGGCAGAAAATTATTGGAGGTCGGTCTCACATTGCACCCCTCCAGGGGCGTTTCTAGGGGAGTTTTGGGGCTTTTTGAGGATTTTTACCTCTTTACGCCCAACTTTGACCCCAATGAGGGGCCATATGGCCCCTCCCCACCGCCCCCATTTTTTGGCTCGTGCTTTCCTTTTCGAACCTAAAAAAATTAGAGGGTATCGCGGATCGAAATCGAAAACTGGTTAGCTATCCCACGCCTAATAGTGCAAATTGAAGAACCGTTTTTTGTGTTCCAAAGTTACAAAAAAATTTTTTTCATAGATATCCCACTCGCATCCCACTAAGCGACCCCACAGCTCTTAAAGGAAATCACCTAAGCTTTCTTTTGAATCAAAAAAAAAAAAAAAAAAAAGGGCCCAATTTGAGGAAAAAGTCAAAAAAGTTTTGGATTTTTAAGAAAAAAAATCAAAAATTTTTTTTTTATTTTTTTTATATTTTTTTTTCGAAAGACTGAAGAAATAGCTATCTAAACTCTTTGGAACACATTTTGCTAAAAACAATAGGTAAGAAGTTACATGGATGAGAATCAACACCTCTTTGGCCAAAATGTCAAATTTCGACCCCCTCTAACTCAGAGAGTTCTTGACCGATCTCGTTGAAAAATTGTGTCTGAACTACTATCCAATAGGACTAACCTTGGTGCAAATTTCATCCCGATCGGAAGATATCGGTTTCAAAAGTTGTGTCAGTTGACACGAAAACCCCCGTATATAAACATGTTTTTAAACGTTTGTTTATGGGAATTTGTAAAGACTCAAACATTATATGAATGTACAATATCCCTCTCTTTCCCTCTCACTGCTTTTAGCAAAGCATAGTTACCCACAAACTTTTAGCGTTATTATTAGCACACAACAAACAAAACGGCTTTTTATTGGTATTATGTATTGTCATGCTGTAGGTCAGTGGCTAGAGGCTAAGCCATTTTTTATTTTTCAAATAAAAAATGTTATTGATGACACCGCTTCATCATTTTGATGACAAGTTACATTGGACGAAAAATGATGTAACATTTCATCATATTGATGTTACTTTTCATCAATATGAAGAAGCTTTTTCTTTGAGTGTACCTTACCTGTAGGTATGCATCTAAAAACTTGCAAGCAAAGCCGATGACTTTGTTTTGCGACGGAGACTAATCAAAAATGGGCAAATGGTTGGCGTGTGAGACAACACGACTGATTTGGCTTTCTCTTAATCTGAGGAGCACAAGTGAGCTGATATCGCTTCCAAGAGGAGAGATTTCGATGGTGGTTGCTATAATTACCGGCCACTGTCCTATAGGGAATCACGAAGAGCGGTTAAATGTGCCGTTTGCCAGAGTTGCATGTAAAAGGAGATAGAAACTATCGAAAACTTCATCTGCCATTGCCAGGCACTTTCTGGTCAGGGACTTACTTCACTGGAATCTAGGGAGTAGCACGATCTTTCTGATTTGTCGGATGTCAAAGTTCAATATCTAAGGAGTTTCATAAGAAGCCCAAATTGGTTTAACGACAAGGACTAGTAGGGAAACCTATTACAGTCCCGGGGTATCACAATGGACCTAAGAGTCTGCGTGTGTTGACGTAAAACGTCAGCAGCCACTTACAACCTAACCTCCCTTCCTAATCATGCTTATTGTTTTGTAAACTATAAAAGTGTTTGCAAAATTAGCACACTTGTGGGTCAAATTCTAGTAGAATATAGATATAATTATATTATCCGGCTAATCGAACCATTATAATTAGTTTTTTAAACATTAACCGAAATTAATCGAGGAATCGGTTAATCGATTAACCGAATTGGAAACACAAATGGTACACCAAAGTTTAACGAACCTGCATCCACATAATTTAACGTACGACTCATTTGAGTCCTACACTGAAAAAAAAATTTATCATTTTTAAAGCATGTTGCACTTAATTTAAAAAAAGGAGGGTATGCGAGGGCTCCAAAGATATTAATTCTTCTTTTAAGTATATTTTTTCCTAAAACATAGTAATGCATTTACTTAAATATATCTTAAAAGTAAGTAAAATTGTACTTAATATAAGTTTAATTGTTTTTATCAAGAGGAAAAATATTTTTTTGAAATAAGTAAAAATTTCCTTAAACTTACGGATTCTGTGGACCCTATGGAGTCCCAATGTGAGGACCCTACGGGCCCCCAATATATGGGGTCTGCCCATGAGTATATGCGTACACTATTATAGGGTCACTATTGATTTTGATCCAAAATTTTGGTCAGAATCGCTCTATCTTGCATAGTTTTCGAGATATGGGAATGGGGTCTTGAGAAATTTGATCATGAAATAACTCGAAAAGTATAACTCAGAGAGCTTTCGGGTCTTCGGCGGTCATATTCTACAAGTTAAGGACTACAAAAATGCCTTTAGAATTTTTTTCGTATCGAAATTTGGATTTAAAGTTAGGGTCTCATGGGGCCCCCAGATGGGGTCCCCAAAATACCTAAAGTATTTTTTCCTTAAGTTAAGTAAATTCTTTCTTAAACTGATGAAGATATGGATTTTAATAAAGTCAATGAAATCAATAAAATAAAGATTACGTTTGTCTTAAATTTAAACAAAAAATTATTAAATTAAAGAAAATGCGATTTGCAATTAAAGATTTGTACTTATTTGATACAAGGTCTTGAAAATGTCTATACTATTTTTAAGTAAGCTACGTACTTATTTATTTTTTTTGCACACAATTTATTTTTTTTTTTTCTTTTAAGTAAAACAAAATTTTTTAATAAACCCTTTTTTTCTTAAATGCAATCAATTCGCCATAAATGTAAAGAATATTTTACTTAATTTAAAAAAACAAATTAAGGAAAACTCTTGTGCTTTTTTAAGTATTTGCATGTACTATCTTCAAGTTCATTTTCTTTGTTTTAAGTAAAACCACCTTATATTAAGATAAGTTGAAGTAAATTCAAAAAAATTTGTTTACTTAAATTAATAACAGTGTTTATTTAATTTCAGTATAGTTATTTTTTTCAGTGTAGGGCGCAGAAACATGGTAGGCTAAGCCGATGAGCTCGCAAGACTGGGAACTTCCTAACTGGTTCCAATCGATTTGGAATGCCTCTTGAAACTTGCAAGCAAAATCTTTGGCATTCTTTCGCAAGGGAGACTAATCAGAGATGGACACATGGAACTGACGTTTGAGACTACACGACGGATTTGGTATTCTTTTAATCAGAAACGAACAAGTAAGCTAATATCGCTTCAAGGGATCTGCACGATCTTTAGGAGTTTCATAAGGAGGTCAAATTGGATATCTATGACAACGGACTTTAAAGTAAGTATATGTGTGCTGAAGTTAAGAGTCTGAAGCCACTTACAATCTAACCTATCTGTTCCTCAAAATTTTCGAAGGGATATGGTAATTCTATTCCATCATAAAATTTTTCAACATAATTATATTTGTTTTAAAAATTAACATTGCTTAATACAAACTAATTAGTACAATGATTATATCTCTTACTCCAAACACACTGTATTAATATCATCCACTCCTCAAACAGATAAAAAATAAAAGAATGACATACGGTTTTTTGATTAAGTTTGAAACAAAAACACAAATTTGCACTCCACTCCCCTTATGTTACAAAAACGAAGAAAAATATTTTGTTGAGAAATGAAGTGACTTACTGACATTAAGCTTTACAAAAGCAACACACAAACAAAAAAATACTACATCTAAATGGTACCAATTGTAAACTGATAAGTCCACCATTAGAACAGTTGTTTCTTTAATGAAAAACGAAAACCTCACCTTACCTTTATTCTCTGCTTAATACCTCAAAAATCCCCAAAGAGTTTAGTCCTTTTCACGCAGACACATCCACACCAAACAAGGGATGTTACTTTCTTCCAACCACCCCTCGTCATTTGTACTTGGTTTTGTGAACAGACATTTGGGCATATGAATAAATTTGTACTTATAGGTATGCAATGTATTGTTGTAAAACACTCAAAAAATTATGTTTGTAAAGAAACTGTGAAAGTAATTGTTACCAGTTTAGCTAAGGAAACTAAGCAGAGATGGGCGGCGAAATTTGAAACTACGTGGAAGATCTGGCCATATCTTAATCGAAAGCGCCTTGGTGCAGATTTGTGGCTTCAAACACGAGAAATTTAGCTGTGAACAACGATGGTAAATCAGAATTTCGAAAAAGTACTGAAACTTAACCAGAGATGCTGGCTATATAGGACGTGGCTGACTTGTTAAGCTGCGATGTCTTGTCTACAACCGCAGTCAACATCTATTCTGACACTCAAGCCGCGGTCAAGTACCTGGATTCAATGTTTCTGAAAACAAGATCTGCCCTTAACTGCCGCACATCTATAAATGAGATGGACAAGCAGTTTAACATACGACTCATATAGGTCCCAGGGCACAGAGACATTCCAGGGAATTGCAAAGCCGATGAGCGTGCAAGTCTAGGAACTACCTTACAGGTTCCCACAGAATTGGAATGTATTGGTATGCCTCCAGAAACTTGCAAGCAAAACCTACGGCTTTGTTCCGCGACGGATACTAATCAAAGATGGGCAAATGGATGGACGTGTGAGACAACACGACTGATTTGGACTTCTCTTAATCAGGGGCGCACAAGTGAGCTGATATCGCTTCCAAGAGGAGAGATTTCGACGGTGGTTTCTATAATTACCGGACACTGTCTTATAGGGAAGCACGCAGAGCGGTTAAACGTGCCGTAGAATGACTTTTGCCGAAGTTGCATGGATGAAGAGGAGTTGGAAACTATCGAACACTTTATTTGCCATTGCCCGGCACTTTCTGGTCAGAGACTTGCTTCACTGGGATCTAGGGAGCTGTACGATCTTTCTGATTTGTCGGATGTCAAAATTCAATATCTAAGGAGTTTCATAAGAAGCTCAAACTGGTTTAACGACAGGGACTAGTAGGAAAACCTATTACGGTCCTGTGGTATCACAATAGACCTCAGAGTCTACGTGTGTGTTTACGTAAAACGTCAACAGCCACTTACAACCTAACCTAAAAATTACTTTTTGAAACTCGACCGTTATCTTTCATAAAATTTATTTCCGTATTTTTTTTATATTTAATACATTCCACTACAAAAGACAGTTAAAACTACTTAATTTGTTGTTGTTTAGGCTTCCACTTAGGGTTGCCAGACGGCCTGGAATGGCCTGGATTTTCCAGTTATTTAGGTCTGGTCCAGTTTCCAGGTAAAATATAGTTTTTCCAGTTAAAAAAGAATTTTTAAATTTAAAAAAAAATTTTTATTCAATATATTTTACAATTTTTTTTACTACTTTTTAAATCAAACATTAATCATGAACAAAACGCAAATTTCTCTTTCGGCTCAGTGCTCTTTTTTTTCTGATCTCATAGATGATCTTTTTCCATGAGCTCGTAGATGATCTGTTGATTGTTTCGTACATTTTGCTTTTTTTAATAACCCCAAAAAAAATAAGTCTGGTGGGGTCAAATCTGCAATAAAGGGTCAGTTGATGTTGGCATTTTTTGACATCGCACGTCCAGGGAATTTTAACTGGGCACCTAGATTTCCAGATTTGACCCCTTTGGAATTATTTTTGTGGGGTTATTTGAAAAGAAAAATTTACACTAACAATCTTAAGACCAATGACGAGTTCAACATCAACACTTCGAGATGCTCGAAAAAGTATTGGAAATGCTTAAAAAAGGCACATTTTTCAATGGTCAATAGAGGCGGCCAGTCAAAAAAAAAATAAAAAACATGTATCCAACATATGAAATTCGGTTAATTTTTTTTTATTATTAAAAAAAAGTATGTATGGGTCCAGTTACTTTTACAAAATCCAGCTGAAAAATTTCCACTGTCCAGTTATTTGACTTCTAGTATCTGGCAACCCTACGTCCACTACATTTTATGGTAAAATCAACTAAAAATTGTTGTTGTTTTTAACAATTGATTAAAAACTACAAAAAACTGTAGAAACTACTTCAAATTACAGTTGTTTTTACTGTAACTCAATTTGTATGAATTTTTTATTAACAAAAAATTCTTCTAAAAGTCAAAAACATTTAAAATTATTTGGAAATAATTCCTTCACATCCGTATTTCTAAGAATTTCTAGAAATTTATAAGTTTTTTTAAACACTAAAAACAACTACATAAAACAGCTTTTACTACAATGTAGTACATTTTTGTATTTGTTTTTTTAAAACGACTACAAAAAACAGTTGTTTGAGATTTTTCGATGAGACATGGGGGCTTTGGGTTAACATGGACCGATTGACAAAATTTAATAGGTTTCGTTTTTGCGATTAAAAAAATTTAAATTTCAAATTTCAGCCAAATCGATTGATAATTGCGGACCATCACAATGGAGTCTACGTGTGTTGACCTAAAACGTCAGCAGCCACTTACAACCATCGCGTTCACACCGTTTATTTGGGCAGACGGATGGACCCAAAAAACCCAAACAACTTGCGCGAATTCGCATGCCATACTGGAACATCACAATAACAATAACCCAAATTAATAAACAAACCCAGATTTGCACCATCGAATTTCAAAAGTTGCAGTCCATGAAATTATAGTTTATTAAAATTTTCGTAATTTAAAAAAAGTTTATGTTTTTTTGTTGATTTAACTAATTTTTGTTCTTTTATTTTTATATAATTTTTTTTGTGAGTGTATAATGTTAGCTGTTTCAAGAGGGTGTCAATACCAATTTGAAAAACATTTATCTATTTGTAATGTATCTTTACTACCAGTTTTCACTCGATGTTATTTATAATTTGGCTTTTAGTTTAAGCCAGTAAACGACACATGCCACAAAATGCACTTTTAAGGATTTCCTTTTTTCCTGCTTTTTTTCTTATGTTTTACGGTTTTGTACGAATATGAGCGTATGTATATTTTGTACTCATCATTATTTGACACGATTTCCATATGTTAGTTTTTTTTTCTGTTTGTTTTTCGATCCTTCTAAAGAAAAACATTTGTATGATTTGTCCTTATGCTCATATTTACGAATGATGATTGTTTGTGAGCTAGCACCCACTTCATATGTTTCCTTTTTTTTTAAATTAACGGTTTTCATGGTTTTATGCAGATTAAAGAGAATTTGAAATGAAAAGTTTGGTTGGTTTGCAGTGGGTTGGCACAGTTTGGAAATATGATATGCTTATGGCATCAGGTATAATGGTGTCATTTTTGTTACAAATTAATGTAAATGTTTACTGTTTTTAATTTAAATTTAAAAACGGAATATATTATTTTTATTGTGAAGGAGTCGTATGCATTTTTTTTAAAATTTAGTTTTTAGTAAAAGCTAAGGTTAGGTTGGATGGACGTCTGTAATTTGGAGGCCATAAGGCATATTGTGATTTCCTTAAATGTTATTTTCTGCTAACAAAGTCTACTTATTAAAACACCCCGATTCCCTAAGATATTCTGCTAGAGAAGTTTTGATTGGAATGACTTTTGTCTACGTCTACTTTCCTCTACTGAAAAAGTGAAACAAGCGGAAAATGTTAGAAGGTCAATAAATTAAAATTTCTATTAGGCTTGGAAAATTTTTTATTTTATGGTACTTTTTTCGTACAAAGCCACTTTTTCATTTTCGGCACTGTGTTCTTATCATATATTTCTTCTCTTAATGTATCCGCCTTGTTTTCATTTCCGTAAAAGACCCACGCACAGAGGGTTGAAATGTACCAAAAGTGAGGATTAATTCAAAAGCTGAACTTTATCCTACACATTCGCATTTGGTACTGGGTGAAAGGTAATTAAATTCTACATCACTACACAGAAAATAATATCGTAATTTTTTTTTTAATTAAAAATGGATTTGATATTAAATTTAACTTTAATTAAACATTTTAATTGATTCAATTAATTTTTTAATTGAATTCTTGACTTTACTGAAAACAAAAATAAAATAAACAAACGAAACCGGTTTTGTATGCATTAGTGTTAGTAGCCAATGAAAAAAAAAATGCAAAAAACAACAAAAAAAACTTTTGAACTATTGTTTTGTATATTTTGGTGGTAGCAGCCAATGAATACATAAAAACGCAAGAACAAAATTTAGTTTTATTGTTTTCTTTAAGGTGACTGGTCGTTGCGGATAAATTGTTTGCTGATAAAATTTGTACAGTTGAAACAAAAAAAAAAATAATTTGATGTGATGTGTTTTGCACATTGAAATATAATACAATTTTTTTTTGTTTCAACTTTACTAAAGCGACAAAAATGCATGCAATAACAAGATTTAAAAATAAAAATGTAGTTTTAAATAGTTATTGATATTTTAAAATACTACTATAATGTTTCTATGCAACACTATACCAACTGTTTATATTTAATAAAGAAAAAAAAATCTTAATAATAAAAAACAAAAAAATTCTATGTTTTTTTATATTAGGGCATTTTTTGAAGTTAAACTTTAAAATTAAATTGAGTTGTGGTCTTTTTTCAATTAAACATTTTATGTGAATCAATAAATCTATATTATTGATTTTTAATTTAATATTATTTTTTTTTGTTTATTTAATTACAATTTTAATTGGTTTTCCATTTTATTTTCAATTAAAACTTTAATTGATTCAATTAACAATTTAATTAAGTTTTAAAACTGTTTTCAAACAAAATGAGTAATTAATATGCGCATTTTCGTGATACGTCCGAAATCAATTAATTTTTTAATTGAATCAACGAATTTCGTAATTGAAATTCATTTTTATTTTTTTCTGTGTATTTGCCAATAACGTTTGTTTTGAGTAAATTTCTCTATTGACTGTGAGCGGTCAAAGTCAAATAATTTTTCAAAATTTTGCGTGCCGTGCAAAAAAGTGAAAATTGAGATATTTCGAGTGCTGATAATTCTTATTAAGCGTTCTAAAAGTAAATATATTAAAATGGAACCATCAACTTTAGGTATTTGGCTACATAATAACATAAAGTTTTTTTATTTTTAATATTTTTTTAAAAAGTGCTCCATATTTCGGGTATTTTCGATATATACACAGAGTTTCAACAAATTTCTTATCGCGATCCAGCAAATTTTATTAAATGATATTTTAATATAGTATTTTAGCTAATATTCCACACCAAAATTTTGCAGAGAGACCGCGTTTTTTTACTTATTTAAATTTTTGTGAAAGAACTCCAGCTGCTAAAAAAAAGCTGAAAAACATTTGAAAAAGGGCATAATGAGAGCAGCCTTAGTTAGAGGAGATACGGGGTGCGTATGTTGAAAAAAAAGTTGGGGTGGTGGGGAAATAATGATGGATCTCACATTACACCCTCTAGGAGCCAGTATGGGAGGTAGCAACTGATTCTATAAAAAAATTGTATGGGGACCACCTCGGTCTTAGTGGATACCACTCTAAGACGCACCATGGGAGCGGTAGGAGCTAATTTCATAAAACAAATTAATAAAAAATAAAAAAAATGTATGGGGACCACCTTAAGGGTAAAAATACAGGGTAGGTATATTCTAAGAAACTGTTTGGGCTGAAAAAATATTGGGGGTCGGTCACACATTCGACACCTCTAGGGGCACCCTTGGGGCAGTTAGAGCTGCATGAGCAGATTTTATGAAAATGGAATTTTGTATGGGAGCCCCATTATCGAGTGGAGATACGGTATAAGTATGTCAAAAAAAATGTTGGGAGGTAAAAATTAATGGGGGTCGTTCTTATTGATTAATACTCTAAGACGAACCATGGGAGCGGTAGGAGCTGATTTCATAAAATAAATAAAAAAGTAATAAAAAACAATTGTATGGGGACCACCTAAAGGGGAAAAGATAGAGGGAAGGTATATTCTAATAAAATGTTGGGATTGGAAAAATATTTGGGGTCGGTCACACATTTGACATCTTTTGGGGCTTCCTTGGTGCAGTTAGAGCGGTAGAAGCCAATTTTTATAAAAAGGTTAAATCTTCTTTTTTTATAAAAAAATATTTTCTATAATTTTTTTTTTTGTAAAACATTTTTTTTTACTAAATAATGTATAGTTAGTCTAAAAAAATATAAATATTAATAATTAAGGGCTTGTCTGAATTAATCCTCAATTTACATATGTTTCAACCCACTGTGCCACGATTTAATTGTTATAATACAGTCAAACTCGGTTATAACGAACTCGGTTATAACAAATTCTCGGTTATAACGAACTAATTCCAAAGTCCCGACATTTAAGCATAAATTTTCACACAAAATACTTCTTTTATAACGAACTCGGTTATAACGAATCCTCGGTTAAAACGGGCTGCTTATTATCGTCCCACGAACACAATTTCATGTATATTTACCTTTTTATAACGAACTCCCTTAAAAATTTTTTAATGTGTTTATCAAACTAACAAAAGGTTGGAATTTTTTGGTTTAAATAATAATTTTCATAGAATTTATTTATATTTTTTTATTGATTTCCTCTCAATAAGTAGATTATTTTCTAAAAAAAACATCAAATAAAACAAAATTGGATCTATTTTTTTGGAAATAAAACTAGGTTGATAAAAAATATACCCCGCTTATAGCGAACTTCGCTTATAACGAACTATTTTTAATGAACCCTCGGAGTTCGTTATAACCGGCTTCGACTGTATATGGAAAATATCCTTTATTGAGTTCTATAAAAACTAGAAGTTCTCAACAACCAACAAATGTGAAACGGTTAAGATAAAATTTATAAACAACATTTTCATGAAATGGTGAAACATAGAAACCTCCTCAGATGAAGAGAGACAGAGTAACAAAGTAACTTGCCTCAGATAACCATAAAAATTAAGAAAACATTTAAAACCAAAATTTTCATATAGATAGCGCCCAATCAGGGGTCAAAATTTGAATTCCATGAAAACTCCTCAAACGAAAAAAATCATTCCGAATTCACGACGGCAACCAAAACTAAAAATTTCTATTTTGGTAATTTAATTTTTGACGTGTTCGGTTCCATATTTTCATTTTCATGAAATTTCCATGATTTAAATATTCTTGATTGAGTTCTTCAAAGCTCTATAGCCCAGGAAAATAAGGAGAAAAAAAGGGCAATCTGCGGAAAATCGGATAGGTTCTCTGAAAATTTGCACAGACCTTTGTTTTGATAATATAAATAAGAAAAAAAAAGTCCCAAATAATCACCCGTGTCCTTGCTGAGATATTGAGGTCAAAGGTCACAAAAACCGGGTTTTTTACAGTTTTTTGCCAATATCTTGCTTGTTATGCGTCATATGCTTTAAGAGTTTATTAAAAAACTTGTAGAATATAAAATTATCTACAATATGTTGCTTAATACTTTTTTCGTATCTCTCACCGTTTCTGAGATATTTAGGACAAAATTCACAAAAACCAGATTTTTTACAGTTTTTTGCTAATAGCTCGCTTGGTATGAGTGATACGCTTTAAAAGTCAATTAAAGAACTTATAGAATATAAAATTTTGTATAAATTTCTCTCTGTAAGTTTTTTCGTATCCCTCGCCGTTTTTGAGATATGGGCGAATGTATCTTTAATTTATGAATATAATAGGGACACGAAATAATGACACCAAACATGAAAACTGAAAAGGGCATATCTTTAAAACGAAATCGTGTATTACTAAAAATTAAAAGTGCTACGTAGATAATAAATCTAGCTTTTATTTGAGTCCGATCAAGAGCTGATTGTGTAATTAATGAAAATGCTGAGAAGGTCGATTTGTAAAATTATGTTATTTTAAAATATTTTTTAGACGCAGGTAACTTAGTGTAGAGAAATTAAAAAAAGCAACATAAAATATTTCGTCTGTTAAAAAAAAAGTTGGAGGTCATTAATTAAATGGCCTGAGAAACGGGTGTCTCTTACAACACAATCCTGGTCTGAAACTTTTTGTTGATCGGCAAGTTATATGATACCTGAAGATAAACAAAAAGATTATTACTAAAAATACAAAATTTTGAACTTGGAAAAAATCGAGTTTTTTTGGGAAACATATTGTGAAACCTGTATCAAAAAATATTTTAATATAATTTTATTTTCTAGCTCGACTCTTGTAGCATACACTTAAAATAAGACCTATGTCAAAGCTGCAGAAAAATCTGCACACTTTGAGCTAAATGAGAAAATCTGTCGAGACAGCAGACAAATCTGTTGATTTCAGCTGAAAATTTCCTGATTTCAGCTGAAAATTTCCTGATTTTATCAGAAAAATCATCTCATTTTAGCAGAAAAATCTGTTGATTTTAGCTAGCCAATCTAATGATTGGTTGAAAAAAAAAACTTTTTTTTAAAGATATTTCTTTAAAATTAGAAAAATATCCTGCTGATTTCGGTAATTTTCTATACTAAATGACTGAAAACTTTGTAAAAAGATCTATTTCAGCAGAAAAATCCGCTTAAAGTTTGAAGCTGAAAGTTGTTTACAGATTTTTTGACAGAGTTTTTTTCATGAGTGTATTCATAGATTACACAATCTGCTCTAGATCAGACTCAAATAAAAGCTAGATTAATTATCTACGTATCACTTTTTATTTTTTAGTAATACACGATTTCGTTTTAAAGATATGCGCTTTTCAGTTTTCATGTTTGGTGTCATTATTTCGTGTCCCCCTATTATATTCATAAATTAAAGATAAATTCGCCCATATCTCAAAAACGGTGAGGGATACGAAAAAACTTACAGAGAGAAATTTATACAAAATTTTATATTCTATAAGTTCTTTAATACACTTTTAAAGCGTAAGGCTCATATCAAGCGAGATATTAGAAAAAAACTGTAAAAGGTCTGGTTATTGTGAGTTTTGGCCTTAATATCTCAGAAACGGTGAGAGATACGCAAAAAGTATTAAAAAATTTATTGTAGATAATTTTATATTCTACAAGTTTTGTTATAGACTATTTAAGCGTATGACGCGTATCAAGCGAGATATTAGCAAAAAACTGTAAAAAACCCGGTTTTTGTGACCTTTGACCTCAATATCTCAGCAAGGTCAAGGGTGATTTCTTGGGACTTTTTTTTCCTTATTTAGATTGCCAAAACTAAGATCTGTAAAAATTTTCAGAGAACCTATCCGATTTTCCGCAGATGACTCCTTATTTTCCTGGGCTACTATAAAAAACTTAGAAATTCTCAACAACCAAAAAATTTTTAAACCCCGTTTTTTCAAGAAAAAATTGAAAGCCAAAATTTTAATGTAAACGGCGTCCAAGCAGGGCCGGAATGTGAATCGCAACAATCCTTCTTAAATAAGAGAGGAAGTCACGCCAATGAGACACCGTGTTTCCGGTATTCCAGGGCATTGAAAAATCTTTGCCCCAAATTCTTTAGGCGGTGCTTCATTAGACCCCGAACGTTCACACAACAAGTGCTTCAGTGACTTCTTCTCCTCTACCTCTACATTCCCACAATTGCAACAATAGTCCCTGTTAGAGATTTCTATACGCACGGCGATTTGGCCTATTATGCAATGCCCTATCAGTACTTCCACTAATAGACTAATGGTTTGTTTGTCAAAAGTAAGAACATTTTCTGTCCTCTTAGGATTTGGTAGTGAACACAGGGTTCGCGATATTCTACACTGTAAATTTCGTTCATCAACTCTACTATTGGTACCGTGATATCATGTTTAACCTGTTCCCCTACTGACTCAGAGCCGTTTCGTGTACACTCCTCAGCCATTTCGTTCCCGACGACCCCACAGTGTCCATAATCCTAAATTAGCTTGACTGTGTGATTCCCGATTTTACAGTATTTGATATGTTTATGGCGCAGGAACGGAAGTCCCTTTTTATAATTTTTATAATATAATCTGCGCGGCTATATTAATTGCAAGTGCCTGTGCCTGGAAAACACTTCACTTGTACGAAAGTCTCAATGAGGCCCTGATTTCAAGGCTTTCAGAGTATACTCCCGAAACCGTGCCCATTTTCGATTCGTCCGTATAAATTAAGATCGCATCCTCTGTCCTAACAGATTTTATATCCTTCCGTAGTTCGTACTTGCACATTGAAAGTTGTATTAAAGACAGTCTGTGATGAGATATAGTCGGTTTTCTGTTCCAGTTCCGTCTCGCCCATTGTACTTAATCTGTTAGAGTGTCCTTAAAAGCTTTGTATAAGCATTTGTGACTCTCTTAACTTAAAGCTAAACAAAAGCTTCTTTGGGAAACCTCATCATAAAATTCAGTTGGTTAGGTTTAACCGGGTTTCTACGGACCAACTTTCCAAAGTGCTCTACCCATGCACTCAAAAAAATTATGACGGTAAATTCCACTACAAAAGACAACTAATATGGAGTTCACACTAGCGACCTTAAACAAGTTGTTCAACAAAACACCAGTAGCAGAATAAAAACGTAATGGACACAGAACAAAGACTTTTTTAAACATCTCACTCTTGAACACTTCAAAACAGCAAGTGTGAACGCCGTATAAAACAACTACATTTGTTGTTGTTTAGGCGTCCACTACATTTTACGGTAAAATCAACCAACAATTGTTGTTGTTTTTAACTATCGATTAACAACAAAAAAAACTGTAAAAACAATTTAAAATTACAGTTGTTTTTACTGTAACTCAAATTGTCGGATTTTTTTTTACTAACAAAAACAAAAATTTCTAGACGTAAAACTGTTCAAAATAGTTTGGTAATAATTCCTGCTGCATCTGACACTTCCAACTCGTTCACTAAAATATACACTAAAAACAACTACATTAAGCAACTGTTACTACAATGTAGAAATTTTTTGTATTTATTTATTAAAACGACTACAAAAAACAGTTGTTTGAGATTTTTCATACAAAAACAACTAAAGTTGTAGTCATTGGCGTAGGAAGCCAACATTTCTGGGGGGGGCTAAAGCCCCCCTAGATTTTTTTTAATTTTTTGGTATTTTTTTTTAATAGAAAAACCAGACCTATTCCTGAAGCGTTCCCTTTAACATACGTCTAGGTGTCCTAGAAACGAATCCCCCCCGAAAGCGGTAAAAAATTCATATTTTTTTTTTAAATTTTGATTCTGCAGATTTTTCAGAAATTAAGAACTCCTAGATATGTTTTGAGAATGAAAGATTTTTAGTGTTTTTTCTATAGTAAAATCATTAGATTACTATGATTTTTTTCAAGAAAAGTTCTGATGATTGCAAAAGGTGATGATTATTAGTCAAAATTCTCAGATTCTTTCTTTCAATTACTTTTGTCAATAAAAAACCCCCTTAAAATTTAGAAACTTTTTTAAATCAAAGAAGTTAAAATGTTTTCCTGAAGGTAAAACCCTAAGATTCGGTAAAGTTTTTATTACTGACAAAAACATCAGATTCATATAAAAACTTTTTTCAATAATTCAGACTACTTTTCAATGGGAAAAACTATTAGATTTTATATAATAATCATTACGAGTCCTTAAGACTCATTGAATAATCATAACGAGTCCTAAAGACTCATTACATATTTTTATTATTTATTGTTGCAAAAATTAATGAAATCATTAAATTATTAAAAAAAAAATTGTGAATGATTAAAATTCTGGGGGGGGGCTAAAATTATTCAGACAGGGCTATCTACGCCTATGGTTGTAGTTTAAAACAACAACTACTACTTACTACACAAATGACCGTCACGTAGCAAATGCAATAATTTTCGTATGATTAACAAGGACAGTGACGGCATACAAATAACAAGTAGAAAAGTTAAATTCGACTTTGCCGAATCTATGAATACCCTCCACAATGCATTTTTTTAAAGGGTAGAACATTTTTTAACGTGAAAAAAAATTAACAATTTTGATTAGAAATATTTTATTTTGAGTAAAAAACTCTTTTTTTGTAATTTTTTTTTTTTTTTTTTTTAAAGAAAAATTACTAATTTTTTTTTTGAGTGTAAAATTTTTTTCGAGTGTAATATTTTTTTTACTGTATAAATATTTCTGAGTGAATGCACGTACGTATGTACACAAAATATTCTCATTTTTGTAAAAAAAAAAAACAAAATTTTTTTTGAGTGTAAAATTTTTTTGAGTGTAAAATTTTTTTTGAGTGTAAAATTTTTTTCGGGTGTAATTTTTAAGTTACCAATGTTTTTAAAACTAAACAAGTTTAAAAAGCATTGCTTTAAAATTAAGCAAGTTTGAAAAGCATTGTTTAGTTACCACCAATGCTTTTAAAACTTGTAAAAACACGTGGCATTTTAGATGAAACAAATCTGAAATTCAGTGCTTTGCTTATAACTTTTGAACCACTGAAACGATTTTGCTGAAATTCAAAACCAAACAGCCTTGGGGAACGACAAATATATATGCTAAGCTTCATTTCCCTCAGAATTGTCTTTCGAAAGTTATAGTGGTTTTAATCTTGTAAATTCGAAAAATACCCTTGCCGAAATTTACTCTTTTGCTCATAACTTTTGAACCACTTGACCGATTTCGCTGGATTGCAATACCAACCTGACCCGGTAAATGGAGAACATATATGTCAAACTTCAGGAGCCTCCGTAAAGTCTTTCAAAAGTTAGCGTGTTTTCAACGGACAGACAGACAGACGGACGGACGGACGGACGGACGGACGGACGGACGGACATCGCTAGATCGACTTAAAATCGATCAAGGATCATGAATATATATACTTTATGGGGTCTTAGACCAATATTTCGATGTGTTACAAACGGAATGACAAACTTATATATACCCTCTATCACTAGAGTGGAGGGTATAACAATGTCGGCGGCATGAACATACTTGGCGGAGTCATCAAAGCGGCAGGATTTGTGTCGGTGTTTTTCAGTGTTGCAAAATGCAAATAATAGAAATACAGAGTTGTATCTAACTTTACCAGATTGCGTTTGCCGATTAGAGTCTAAGCTACTAGATTAAAAAAAATAAATTTGTATGGGCAATCTAATAGATTGAAACGGGATTGGAGCCACAATCGACTTTATGCTAGCTTTGGAGGACCAGTGTAAATGCACTATTAGGAAGAAAATATATCTAACATGGACACGTGCAGTTTCTGCGAGATGTAAAGAGAAGACGGCAGAACATATACTTTGTACATGCCGAAGACTGACTGGTAGAAGACTTCAATATCTGGGGGGGGGGGGACACTTAATATATCCGACCGATGTGTGGAACTCTCTACCAAATAGGATTGTTGGCTTTATTCAAAGTCTGAATATTTTGGGTACCCTTTTTAGGATGCACAAAAAGATCTTTCTGATCGCAGTGCAAATAGCCTCTTTAATCTAATCTAGGTTCAGCCAGTTAGAAAAGATCGTTAGAAGTTCGATTATAAATTGAATTGTTCTTTTCTTCTATCTTTGAACGTTGCCACATTGTAGCAGAGTTAAATTCCACCACTACCTTACATAATCCCTATTTTTTTCATCCCTCCCCTTCCTCACTTTCGAGAGTTGATTCCATTTCTACCTAATTTTAACCAAATTCTTTTGCCCGATTTAAACATATAACAATCGCATTCATAACATAACAGCCGCGTTTATTTTATAATTTTGACATTTTACAAATACACACGATTTCTTTCAATGACAAACCAACTGTCACTCTGCTCTCCAAACTTCACACCTAAAAATCTCACGAACAATTTTTAATTTTGTTAATAAAAACATTTTTATATTACCAAAAAAGAAAACATTTAAAACCAATCAGATATAAAAATTGGAAATAAATTTCGATGCTGTTAGATACAAACATGTCGTGGCATGTGCGTGAAGTGTGGCATATAAGATTGTCTGCATACTTTCCGTCTAAATTCTAACAACAGAAATAATCTGACAAATGTTTTCAATAGGTAAGGAAATTCAACAAAAAAAAAAAGCTTAAAATGCATCTTTGAAAAATTTGAAAAATTAATGCATTGACATGATTTTTTAAGTAGTGGGAAAACATATCGAGGGCCTATATTCAAAACCCTCTATCTTCCATTTTCACGAAAATGACTTTTTGATAGAAAAATATTCAGTAAAACGGCCCTCATCTACGGTGTAAAATTCAGAACAAAAATATTTTTTTTTGGTATTTTATTTGCATTTTTGGTTTTCTCTATCTCTTACACAATTAATTTTTCTGAATGCAAAACCCTCTATCTTTTTAAATAATGAATTTATAAATATTTCTTTTGAATAATTTTATCATGCATTACATGTTTTCATACTAATTTTTGCATGCTGAACATGAATTTGTCAACAAAATTCCAGAATCACGATTTTGGTCCACTGATGCTAATTTTTTCTCAAAATTCTTGTTTGACTTTTTTGAAAAATATGGCTCAAAATTTGGATGTCTTGTGTACATTATGAAACAAAAATTTTAATCTTAACAAGTAAGAGTGTTAAATTCGGCTGTGCCGAATCTTTTATACCCTCCAACATCCAAAAAAAAAAAAAAAATCCAGGGTCGTTTTCTTTTTTTTTTTTGGGGGGGGGGGGAGGTCGGCAGTGGTCATTGGGGGGACAAATTTCCCCTCGAAATATATGTTTAAAAATTCATTCTTATGCTTTTTGCACTAAAGAAATACAAGTTTATCATTATTTTAAAATTTTTTTTTAATCCACGCCCACAAAAGGGGGCGGGCCGAAAAAAACAATATTTTCTAATCCCCCGGGTCCAAATGCAAGACTTTGAGCTTCTTGAAGCATAAAAATGTTGCATTTGTTAAACAAAAACACAAAAAATCATGTAAAAATATGGTGTTTTTTAAAGGCTGGTTTAGTTCCTCAAGGGGGAACTTTTTTCCCCTTGGTCCGATTTTGCCCATCTCCGAACTTAACCAGCCTATGAACATAAGACATATTTCTGCCAAACTTCAGGAGTCTAGCACTTTTATTTTGGACTGTATCGTGTCTTCCACAGACGGACGGACGGACGGACAGACGGACAGACGGACGGACGGACGGACGGACGGACGGACATCGCTAGAATGTCTTAGAATCGATCACTGATCAATAATATATATACTTTATGGGGTCCTAGACCGATATTTCGATGCGTTACACACGGAATGACAAAGTGAGTATACCCCCATACTGTAGTTGGAGGGTATAAAAATCGCGATGCTGATCAGCATCTGTGGACCAAAATCGCGTTTTTAACTTTTAACTATTTTTTACATAACATACTCAACCGCTTGTCATCTTTTAAGATGAATTCGGTAAAAAAAATATTTGTTTTCTCAAAAATCAGCACCTGTGGACCAAAACTGCGATTCGGATCTCTTTATAAGCCGTTATCATTAATAAATCACGTTAAAAATTTACCGATGTCGTAAATGAAATCATTAAAAATTCATTTTTATTAAAATGCAAAACCCTCTATCTGATCATTTTCATTCATGTACTTAATATTTTTGAGAAACAAAACCCTCTATCTTTCATAATATCCCCAATAGTGCAAATTTTTAAAAACGAGTTATATGTGAGATTCAGTAGTTGATTTATAAAAATATTGTAGAATATCTAATTTTAATTACTCTAACAATACGCGAAATAAACAGTTTTTTGGCTCTCCTGAAAAGTTGTGTTTTTTAAGATAGAGGGTTTTGAATATAGGCCCTCGATATTCCATTTCTTGTTAAAATTTAAACTATAATACCAAAGTGAAAACATTTGTCATGATAAATCATACTAAACAAATAACTAATTCTTAAGATCAAATATATATAAAAATTTTATGTGTGGGTGTAGGGAAGTAGTAAATTTTAAAATAGAAACTTCTCAATATTTTAAATATCTGTGAACTAGACGATTTTGCAGAGATCGATACAAAAAAAAAATATCTCTACTTTAGTATTTGCGGTTTGTTCGGTACTACCTTTTTGGTCAGTGTTGCCCTGTTCTATTTTATATTTTACAGATTTTTAACTGTGAAATATGTATGTAATTTTCCCACATAAAGTCAAAAATTAAGAAGGTATGGAGACAATCAAAAATTTTTTTATGACAACTTACTTTTCAGTGGTACTAACAAACATTCACAGCATTTTTGATATATAATTCATGGCAAATCTTTGCATAAAGATGATCGATCTTTGGTTTTATAATAAAATTTCCATATCTAATACACGATAAAAACAAAAACGAACTGTTATTGTGGCAAACAAATGGTGTTTTCATAATGTTGTTAGATTAACGACTCACTGCAGTTTTCAGATTTATTAGGGATAATCACAACGGATTCTCAGAGTCTTTGTGTGATGAAGTAACAGATTTATCCAACTTCGAAAAATAAAAATTGTAATTCGAAATAAACCAATTGTAATTCGAAAAAGATCAATTGTACACTCAAAATAATCACTCTGTTAAAATACAGAGATACTCTGCTGAGCCAGCAGAAAATACCATAGATTTCCAACCAGCAAGATTTTTTTGTTATTTTACGAAGAAAACTCTGGAAAATGATTTCGATAAAAAAACTGCAGATGTACAGAATCATCTGTAAAATATTTATGAAAACGACCAGAATTTTACCAAGAAGCATGGATAGTAATAACTTGACACAAAATAAAGGCATGCTATCATTTAAATGCGCCCTCTTAAATGTTTCGCACGCGAATGCTTAACTTTGTAAAAATTAATTATAAACTATCTGGATGTTCTCTGGCTTTTTTTCATAAACTTCTCATTTTCAGTTCCACATTTTAGCGGGGTCATTCCGGTAAACACTTTTCTAAAATTAAAGGGAAATCGTTGAAGAATGCCTTGACTTTCTTATATATCTTTTTAATGCGCTTGCTATGGCTTTTACACAATGGTCACTATTTGATTCCTGATGAATTTCTCCTTCCGTAATGTGCAAGTTGTGTTGACAATTGGGAAATGCCATCGTGTAAATTTGCCCGCTTTAATGCTTCCAAATTGTAAATTTACTTTTTTTATTTTTGTGAAAATTACGAGTTCCTTCTATTTTGCACTACACCTCGTAAAATTTAGCATCTTTTATTATAATTTAAGACGCTTTTTAAAGAGGGGTTGAAATACTTTGAATTTTTTTCAAGAAATTTTAATTTAAAAACCGTATTACAGAGCAATAGTAAAAAGAAAAAAGTAAAATTACAGATAAAATTTTGTTTTTCGGTCACAAGAAAATACAAAGTATTTTCTTAAAATCTGTATTTCGGCAGATAACTTTGTCAAATATCTGTCGAATTGAGATTACAGTCATTTTACAGAGTATTTAACAGAGTAATTATTTTGAGTGTACAATTCATTTTTAGCCGGGTAATTAAAATTAAAATTTTGTTAAACTTGCCCGCTTCCAACACGTCGTCCTTCCTTGTAGAATTTACCAGTTTTTATTGTAATTTAAGACACTTTTTAAAGAGGGGTTTATCGGTCATATTTGGAAGTTTTTTTAAAATCCATATTTTAACAAGAAAAACTGTTTATTATCTGTAAAATTGAGATTACAGAGTAAAAAGTAAAATTACAGATAAAATTTTGTTTTTCGGTCACAAGAAAATACAAAGTATAATCTTAAAATCTGTATTTCGACAGATAACTTTGTCAACTATCTGTCGAATTGAGATTACCGTCATTTTACAGAGTATTTAACAGAGTTATTATTTTGAGTGTAGCATATAGATGATCGATCTTTGGTTTTGTAATAAAATTTCCATATCTAATACATGATAAAAACAAAAAAGAACTGTTATTGTGGCAATCAAATGGTGTTTTCATAATGTTGTAATATGGACTTCACACTAGCGACTTTAAACAAGTTGTTTAACAAAACACCAGTAACAGAATAAAAACGTAATGGATACAGAACAAAGACTTTTTTAAACATCTCACTCTTAAACACTTCAAAACAGCAAGTGTGAACGCCGTATTAGATTAACGACTTAATGCAGTTTTCAGATTTATTAGGGATAATCACAACGGATTCTCAGAGTCTTTGTGTGATGAAGTAACAGATTTATCCAACTTCGAAAAATAAAAATTGTAATTCGAAATAAACCAATTGTAATTCGAAAAAGATCAATTGTAATTCAAACAAGATCAAATGTAATTTTTATTCCAAAAAGAACAATTGTAATTCGAAATAGATAAATTTTAGTTCGAAAAAGATCAATTGTGATTCGAAAAAGATCAATTACACAGGGCAATACTTTTTTTTGCCGGGTTCTGATAGAAAATTTTGGGTAATTGGGGTACGCTGATTTCAAATTTGGCTATCGTTTTTTGGGTCAGCTCTAGTTTTTGAGATATAGTCTAAGGAATCTTTAAAAATAGGCTATTGAAAGTATTCCAACACTTATGAACTGATTTGCCTGAAATTTAAAATTTATTTTTCCAACATAATTACAAATCATTTTTAATAATTTCAACCCTAACCGAGAACTGGTAACAATGACCGTGGTCATTGGTGGGTTTTGGTGGGAATCGAACCCACGACCCCCTGTTTCATAGGCTGGCACGCTACCAACTATTCCAATGTTCGGGTGTCTTGGCTTATCTGCCATATCGGGGAAAAATCGGAATACCTGTCCAAATGTGACATAACCTTGAGAAATTCGCCTTCGTTAAATATTTTTTTTACAAAAATGTGTAAATTTTGAGGGTATCTATTAGGGCGTCCCGTCAAATTTAAATTTTCGAATTTCATGTCGTAATACCTGCCAAACGATTGCCACGTTAGAACTGATTGTGGGAAAATTTATGAAAATATTTTGCAAGGTCATTTTCAGTTGGAAAAAATTGCGTTTTTCATGTCCGAGCTTTTTGACTACATTCGGCTCAAAAATTCGGAAATTTTGCGTACTTTAAAATTTAAAAAATCCCAAACTGCGATTTTCTTCTACTGATGCTGTTTTTTTTTTTTACCCTCAGAATATTTTTTTATAAATAAAATATTTTTCTCAAAGAATTTGGATTTTTTTAAGGTTTAACAATGAGTTTTGAAAAAAATATTGATGAAAATTAAAAAAAAGGCAACTTAAAATCGTAGTCATTTTATTGCAAATTTATTGATTCAAATAGATATTCAATTTATCCCAACAAAACCTTGATTACCAAATAAGGTATAAAATAAGGTACACTCAAAATAATAACTTTGTTAAATTACAGAAAAACTCCGCTAATTTAACAGAGTACACCATACTTTTCCAGCTAACAACATTTCTTGGTAATTTTACTAAAAAACTCTGTAAAATGATTTTGACAGAAAAAAACTGTTAATTTACAGAGTTTATAGTAAAATATTGGTTAAATATGAAAGCTTTTTTACAGAGAAAACTCTGTAATTTTACTATAAAACTCTGTAAAATGATTTTGACAAAAAAAACTGTTAATTTACAGAGTTTCTAGTAAAATATTGGTTAAATAAACCACCATTTAGCAAAGAAAACTACGTAAATTTACATATTAGGGTGGGGCGATTAGTAAGGAAGGAAAAAAATCTTAATGGGCGCATCGCGTTTCTGATTCTTGGGATTGTACTGAGCAAAAAAGTCAACAAGACCATACGTCTACGGTGAAAACCGAGCCTCCCGATTTTGACTTGAAGTTTTTTCTCAGACTTTATTTTTTTTTTGGAAAATTTGCAAATTTTCTTGGGCTCATATTTCGTAAACTATTTGAAATTTTGACTTATTTTCAAAAGAAAAGTTGTAGCCATTGTCTCGGGCTACAATTTCTCTGAACATATTACTTAGAAAAAACTTCGGTTTCATGGTTAAAAAGTCGAAAATGTAGAAAATTCACCACTTTTTGTAATGTTTTTTTTGATATATTGGCCTATAACAGCCAAACCCTTGAGATTTTCGATCCAATACTCAGACAAAAATTGTAGCTAAGACAATAGTTAAGAACTCTCTAGTACATCGCAAAAGCATTGGAAGGCTCCTTCAGGCAGTTTTGGCCTTGTGAAAGTGCAAATTTTTTGTGAAAATATTGATAAATTACCATTTTCAGTTGTTCATAGCGAAAAATAAAAGGTAAACAAAACATCCAGCTTTCCCAGATACCATATAAACAACTAACCCCACCTATAAACGTCAAAAGGAACGGTCCCATAATTAGTCTTTACTTATTATAGTTTTTGAATGTAAGTTTTAGAAATAATTGTTTCGTGTATAAACTGTGCAGTGCTACTAAAAAATTTAAGATATAAAAAATATGGATAATCCAGTGGATTCTGATAATACAGAGAATGTGGAGATGGAGATGCAGCCAGAATCATCAGCGTCATCATCAAATCTAGAATATAAGCCTTCGCATACGATATAGTTTTGTAATTTTTTTATTTAAATAATCTAAACATTTTTCAGGTTATCAAAAATTTTCAACTTATTCCACTTGAACACATTCCTCCAATGAGTACAGATGCTGAAAATCAACTTTCTACGGACGTTAAATATCTATACCAAATTGCCCAAGCCGTTTCAAATGGTAGTTGCTCAATTAATCTTGCAAACATCAAACCTGGAACAGTAGGACATTCGAGATGGATAACAAAAGCTAGTAGATTGCTCCGTGTGTATATTGCGACAGAAAATCCATCACAAAATTTACAAATTTTGGCAAGGTACATCATGAAAGTGTATGTTCCCATGTATTTCAATGTCAAATACTACAATTCGGCTGTATACGGTAGTGCTCTGCTTGGAAAATTCATCCAGTGGACGCAATATTTACCAGACAACTTACGTAACATCATAAATCCCGTAATACAGAATAATTCCTATTTCGCACAAAGTGAAAATGTTTTGTTGAGCATGTTATACAATGATTGTAAAGAAATTCGTACATTGGCACTCAAAAAAATATTGTACATTCGCGACAACGTATGCGATTTAACTGAGCTTCGCTAAGCGCTCAATCGACAAAACCGTGAAGGTATAATGGCATCTGTATCTGAAGGCCGAAAGAAAGCGCCTCGTATGGAATCTCGAAAAGATTTGGAAGGCAATCTTTGAATGAAAAATACACTAAATTGGAATTCTTCTTGATTCATACCTTGTCTCTACCAATACAATTACTTTGTACTTTAAATGAATTTTCAAAATAAATATTGAACAAAACAAAGAAAAAACATTATATTTTTGGATAAAAAAAGTGGAAAAAATAAGAAATAGAACATTTTTATGATTTTGCGCTTGAACAACTGAAAATGGTAATTTATCAATATTTTCACAAAAAATTTGCACTTTCACAAGGCCAAAACTGCCTTAAGGAGCATTCTAATGCTTTTGCGATGTACTAGAGAGTTCTTAACTATTGTCTTGGTTACAATTTTTTTCTTAGGTTAGGTTAGGTTGTAGGTTAGGTTGTAAGTGGCTGCTGACGTTTTACGTCAACACACGTAGACTCTGAGGTCCATTGTGATACCACGGGATCGTAATAGGTTTCCCTACTAGTCCCTGTCGTTAAACCAGTTTGAGCTTCTTATGAAACTCCTTAGATGTTGTATTTTGACATCCGACAAATCAGAAAGATCGTACAGCTCCCTAGATCCCAGTGAAGCAAGTCGCTGACCAGAAAGTGCCGGGCAATGGCAAATAAAGTGTTCGATAGTTTCCAACTCCTCTTCATCCATGCAACTTCGGCAAAAGTCATTCGACGGCACATTTAACCGCTCTGCGTGCTTCCCTATAAGACAGTGTCCGGTAATTATAGAAACCACCGTCGAAATCTCTCCTCTTGGAAGCGATATCAGCTCACTTGTGCGCCCGTGATTAAGAGAAGGCCAAATCAGTCGTGTTGTCTCACACGTCCATCCATTTGCCCATCTTTGATTAGTCTCCGTCGCAGAACAAAGCCGTAGGTTTTGCTTGCAAGTTTCTAGAGGCATACCAACACATTCCAATTCTGTTGGAACCTGTAAGGTAGTTCCTAGTCTTGCAAGCTCATCGGCTTTGCAATTCCCTGGAATGTCTCTGTGCCCTGGGACCCATATGAGTCGTATGTTAAACTGCTTGGCCATCTCATTTAAAGACGTGCGGCAGTTAAGGGCAGATCTTGTTTTCAGAAACATTGAATCCAGGGACTTGACCGCGGCTTGACTGTCAGTATAGATGTTGACTGCGGTTGTAGACAAGACATTGCAGCTCAACCAGTCAGCCACTTCCTTTATTGCCAGCATCTCTGCCTGGTAAACACTGCAATGATCTGGCAATCTACGAGCCAGGCTCAATCCAAGCTCTTCCGAATAGACCCCAAAGCCCACTTGTTCGTGCAGCCTCGATCCATCTGTGTAAAAATTTATGGTAGCTCCACTACCCGGAGTATCCCCCATCCAAGACTCCCTGGATGGTATCATAGTGGTAAAGTGGCGCTCAAAGAGGCTCAAAGAGGGAGCACAGTCCACATTTTGTGGTATTGTTATCTTTTTCAAGATCGCGCTATGGCCACAATCACTACTCCTCCATTGCAGCGTGCTATTAAGTCGAATTGCCGACGCAGCCGCATACTGCCTACCCAATATGTCCAAGGGTATCAGGTGAAGGAGGATTTCTAATGCAGCCGTAGGTGTAGTACGAAGAGCACCAGTGATGCACATTGACGCCATTCTCTGTACCTTCGTGATAAAGACAAAGTTCGCTTTTGTTTCCAAAGCAGGCCACCAGACAATGATTCCATACAGCAAAATTGGACGCACCACTGCTGTATAGATCCAATGAACGACTTGAGGGCTAAAACCCCATCGTTTTCCAATGGCCCTTTTACAGGAATACAAAGCAATCGTTGCTTTTCTCACCCGTTCCTCAATATTACGCCTGAAATTCAGCTTCCTATCTAGAAATACTCCAAGATACTTGGCTCCATCTGAGAAGGTGATTTCAGTACCGTCCAGAGAAATAGGATCAAAAGCAGGAATCTTATTTTTCCTTGTAAACAAAACAAGCTCTGTTTTACTGGGATTAACTCCTAGACCACAGTCTCTTGCCCATTTAGACAGATCTTTCAGAGAACCCTGAAGAATGTCCCGCAATGTTGGCAGATGCTTCCCCTTTACCGCTATCGCGACATCGTCAGCATATGCGATAACATGACAACCACGTGCTTCTAGAGATAGTAGCATTGAATTCAGTGCCAGGTTCCAAAGAAGCGGCGAAAGAACACCTCCTTGTGGTGTGCCCCTATTGACAAATCGAGATATGACGGACGCTCCCAATTCAGACGTTATACGTCTATTGGCAAGTAGGTTTTCCACCATTAAAACGATTTCACGCTTTACTCCCAGACCAGACAATGCCAATATTATCGATTCTGGAATGACATTATTAAAAGCCCCCTCAATATCAAGAAAGGCCACCATAGTGTACTCCTTTACCGAAAGCGATCTCTCGATGGTACCAACGAGCTCATGAAGAGCTGTTTCCGTTGATCGTCCCTTGCTGTATGCATGTTGCTTTGTCGAAAGCAACCTCGGGTCAATCACTCTACGCAAATATGAGTCTATCATTCGTTCCATTGTCTTTAACAAAAAAGAAGACAGACTAATTGGTCTGAAATCCTTCGGAGCTGTGTGGGAACTTTTCCCAGCCTTCGGGATAAATACGACTCTGGTATCCCTCCATTTTAAAGGAATATACGACCAGTTGATGCATGCTGTGTATAGATTATACAGCAACGGGGCTATATAGTCCAACACTTGCTGCAACTCAGCCGGAATTATACCATCAGGTCCCGGGGATTTATAGGGCCTGAAGCTTTTTATCGCCCAGATTAATGTTGGCATATTTATTATTTCCGAAGCAATTTCAGATGCTTGGGCGTCAGAACGTTCCAAAGCTTGAAACGGCGTCATGGAATTGCCCGGAAAATGTGTGTTTAAAAGGAGATCCAGCGACTCTCCACTGGAGGAAGACCACACCCCATTAGGATCTTTCAGGTATCCTAGGGTGCAAGGAGAAGAAGCCAGAACCTTGCGCAGCCTGGATGCCTCAGAAACGTCTTCTATGTTTCCACAGAAGTTTTTCCAAGAATCACATTTTGCATTTCTGATCATCTTTTTATAACTCTTAAGTTGCAGCCTGTATGCAGACCAGTCCTCGTCCGCTCTTGAAAATTTAGCCTTATTAAAGAGCTTTCTGCAGGAATCTCTGCTCGTCTGCATTTTATTTGACCACCAAGGTGGCTTTTTTTTCCCTCTAGGCTTTGCAGAAGGGCAAGACGCATCCAGGCACCTATTACAAACATTTGTTATATGGTCAACCAGACAGTCAATTTCCGCTAAACTATGCGGTTCAGATAGGGGTACTTCATCCAAAAGCAAAGAAAAAGTCTCCCTATATTTCACCCAGTTTGTTCTTCTCAGATTTCTAGAGACTGTCTCAACCGGGGCACGCTCCCTGAGTAAAAACTCAATGTAGCGATGATCTGAGAAAGAATGCTCTTCCAAAACTCTCCAGTCATCAATTCTGTCAGACAATGTATCTGATACAAGTGTTACGTCAAGAACCTCTTGCCGCGTACTTGTAACGAAAGTTGGTTCACTACCCTTGTTACAAATATACAGGTTAGTGCTTAACAAAAACTCCAAAAGTGATTCGCCTCTATCATTTGTGTCTGTACTACCCCATGTCGAATGATGTGCATTAGCATCACAGCACACTAGTAACTGGTGTCCCCTAGACTCAGACTCCCGAATCAGACCGCCAACCTTCTCCGGGGGTATTGGCCCCGGATTAGGAAAATACGCAGAGGCGAGCCAAATAGATTTCCCATGAAGCTCTAAGCTAGCCGCTGTAACATCCATATCACTAAAAGTTGATAAATTTTTTTCTTAGTATTGGATCGAAAATCTTAATAGTTTGGCTGTTATAGGCCAAAATATCAAAAAAAATATTACAAAAAGTGGTGAATTTTCTACATTTTGGACTTTTTGACCATGAAAGCGAAGTTTTTTCTAAGTAATATGTTCAGAGAAATTGTAGCCCGAGACAATAGCTACAACTTTACTTTTGAAAATAAGTCAAAATTTCAAATAGTTTACGAAATATGAGCCCAAGAATATTTGCAAATTTTCCAAAAAAATAAAGTCTGAGATAAAACTTCAAGTCAAAATCGGGAGGCTCGATTTTCACCGTAGACGTATGGTCTAGTTGACTTTTTTGCTCAGTACAATCCCAAGAATCAGAAACGCGAAGCGCCCATTAAGATGTTCAAATCGCCCCACCCTATTACATATATTTGTAAAATACATTCGATGCAAAAAAAAAAAAAATATCGAAAAAACTCTGTAAATTTACAGAGTTAAATGCATGTTATTTTGTAAAATTTTTATAAGATTTCTGAAAAAAAAATTTTGATAACTTTTTTTGCTACTTTTTCAACTTTTTCTCAAAAAAAAAAAAACATATACAGATAAAATTTTAATGTTTAGTAACAAAAAAAAAACTACTCAAAACAGAAATCTTTTTTGGTTATAAAAAATACGAAGTATTTTGCTTAGATCTGTGTTTTAGCAGAAAACTCTGTTAATTATCTGTAAAATTAAAATTACAAAGTAAAAAGTAATATAACAGAGGAAACTTTGTTTTTTTGTCACAACAGAATACAAAGTATTTTTTTTAAATCTGTATTTTGACAGAAAACTCTGTCAAATATCTGTTGAATTGAGATTACAGTCATTTTACAGAGTATTTTACAGAGTTATTATTTTGAGTGTATAGGATAGCTTATTTAATACCATGCTGCATTAATGATTTTAACATGGTATGAGACTCAAAGTAATGCATACGAGTAAGGTATGAAATATAGCATACCAGAACGTAATATATAATGCGTTACGAGTAGTGAACAAGTATTGATGAATTAAATTTACTCACGTGATTGTAAGTGAGTAGAAATAATATGCTCGTGAGCGGGTGTCCGTGATTCAAAAATTCCTGTCGTGAGCCCGTCTCTAGTTTAAACTTATGCATTTTTGTATAAAATATAGCCCATCTCTAGTTTAAACTTATGCATTTTCGCACGCAGAGAAGAGATTTGATTGTGGCAACCATAATTTAAGTGCGTCATATTATGATTGAAAATTTGATCATAACTTGTTTGTAGCAACCAAAACATTTTTGCAGCAATCATTCCACTCCAAGATCATATGAGCTCGTCAAACCAGGTGTCTTTGCAAAATTCCAGTTTTCTATCTTACAGTATTGACTGTCTTTTATTTTAGCAATTAAGTACACTAAAAAACAACCTTGTAAAATGGCAAGAAAAGTATGTAATTTTTATTTTTGGCTGCCCCCTATTTAACGAAAATTCCTAGTAAAAATTACGAGTTTTTTTTTGTAATTTTACAAGCTTTTTACCAATTAAATTGTAAATTCATAACTTTTTTGACCCAATAAAACTAACTAGATATTCTAGTGACTTGAATACACACAGAAAACAAATTTGCTAGTTTCCAACTGAAATTCAGTTGTTACAACAAAGAATCGGTGGATGCATTTGAATTAAGGTTGAATCAACTAAATATCGGTAGTTACAACAAAATTTTGTTATTACAACTGTCTTTTAATTGAAGCAACTATAAAATTCGTTAGCCACATCAAAAGGTAGTAGCAGGAACCGAATTTTAAGTTAATACAACTGAAAAATTCAGTTGGAAATTTATTTTTCTATGTGTAGATTTTTTGCTACCTTCAATTTTACGAGAATTCCTAGTTAAAATTACGTGGTTTATTGCTTCTTGCCAGTAAAATTTTAAATTTACAGCTTTTTTGACTCGGTAAAACTTACAAGAAATTCTCCTGACTTTACTAGATTTTTGTTTGTAAAATTACATTGGAAATTCCGACGTTTACGAAAAAAATTGTAAAAATTACAAAAAAAAAACATGTAAAAAAAAAATTTGTTAAAAAACAATAAGAAACTGTCAAATATTAGTAAAATGTGACTTTTTTTAGTAATTTTACAAGGTTTTTTTAGGGTATAATCAGATTGGGTGAATCCCCCACATTAGTTGCTAAAATATATCGCATTTTTTTTTTGAGTTTTAACTACTTGTTTACGTGAATAGACAAAAGATACATAAAGAAGTGAGAAGATATTTTTAAAAAAAAAATATGAAGCACCTTTTAGCTGTTAATGAGATTGTTTTGCAATATTTTTTTTTTGTTGGTACAAGTTGTATGTAGTTTCTTCTATTGTAGATTGGTTGCTTACAATCGTTTTTTGTTATAAACAATTTCCTAATAACAATTGCATTATATAAGATGTTTTAGCTTTTGTGTTTCTCATAGATGATGTTTTTTTGTTTCTTTTGTTAATTTAACAAATAATATTTTTAAAAAATTACCACACATTAGGTGTAGTCAGTGATGGAAAGCCAGCAAAAAGTACTTTTTTTGAAATCAAAACATTAAAAACGTTTAGTTATATTTGAATTTAAAAATAGAAACTTCTGCTAGGGAAAAGCTAAATTTTCTAAAGTTTGTAGCATTTTTACTATAAAAAATCTGCAAATTTACAAAAACTCCTTTTAGATTTTATGAAACATAAAACTGAAAATGTACTTTATCCTTCTTGGGGGCACTTCGGTACTTTGGAGAATAAAAAAGTACTGAAAAAAGTACTAAAGTACTGACGTTTCCATTTCTCTGTATAGTTGTGTTGAGTTGTTGTAGAAAAACAAAAGTCATAATTTGTAACGATGTGATATGTATGAGTACGTATCTACCTGTATATCTATTGATCTTAATATGTATTTATTTTTTACTTTACAAATAAACACAATAGTCATTGATTAACTAAATTATTGATTACACTATGTTTTAAAAACTACTGATCATTAATATTCATACAGTCAGTAATTACATTTTTAGTATTAAAAGAGATTATTGTTGTTAAAGTTAATGGAGTGAAAGTGTAGGTAATTGATTAAAAATAAATAATATGTAAATATTATAGATAATAATGATTGATCGTAGTTCAGACCCTGCAAAAAAAGTCATTACCACTTCCAAGTGGAGTGCTTTCAAACTGTAGCAAATGTAATCAAACACAATAAAAATCACAAGAAAATTTTTATGATCCCAGGTAAAAATGTGAAGGATCAGCACTGATCCGAAAAATGTATTCGTCCGATTAAAACTGATCTAATCTTAGCGATACATTTTTCGGATCGGTACTGATCTTACACGTATCAGTGCTGATCTTTCAAATCTCGTATAAGATGTGATATAACTCTTATTTTCCTCTCCTCTTTCCCATTTGCAAGTTTCAGGACAATCGGTGGGGTGCCCTCTTAAAGACCTTCTATGAATACCCTCCACAACGCCCATTGTAAAGGATAGTTAATTTTTTAACGTGAAATAAAAAAATTAACAATTTTGATTAGAATTATTTTATTTTGAATAAAGAACTTTTTTTCTGTCATTTTTCTAAAAAATAATAATTACCAATTTTTTTTGAGTGTAAAATTTTTTTCGAATGTAATTTTTTTCAATGTAAAAATATTTCTGACAACAATACTTTGTAAAGTAATTTTGTGGCTTACCAATGTTTTTAAAGCTTGTTTTTTAAAGCTCGGTTTTTTCAACACGTGAATTTATGGTGAAACCAATCTGAAATTCACGGTTTTGCTAATAAAACCACTAGACCGATTTAGCTTCACCATTTTAAAAATTTTATATTCTTTCGAATTTTAAGATTTTAAAATTTTTTTCTTGTAACAATGGGTAATATCTTTAATAATTACAAGAACAAATTTAAAACTCTTAAAACTCGAAGGAATATAAAAATTGTGTGAATGGTGAAGTCGTATTTGAGAATCGAGCACAATATGAACTAGGCCACTGGAACGACAAAAATTTATGCAAAGCTTCAGCACCCTCGGAATTGTCGTTCAAAAGTTAGCGTATTTTTTATCTCATAAATTCTCGAAAAACCCTTTCCGAAATTCACTCTTTTGCTTATAACTTTTCAACCACTGAACCGATTTCGTAAATGACCAGCATATATGCCAAACTTCAGGAGCCTTCGTAAAGTCTTTTAAAAGTTAGAGTGTTTTCAACAGACAGACGAACGGACATCGCTAGATCGTCTTAACATCGATCGAGAATCATGAATATATATACTTTACGGCAATGGTTCCCAACCTTTTTTGCGCCATGCCCCACTTTTAAGTTAAAAAATCTACAATGTCCCCCCTACACTCAAGAAAAATTTGTAAATTTTTCAAATTTGTTTAAAAATTCAAAATTTACTTGTAATTAAGAAAACTTTTTGTTAAAATCATCGTTTAAACAAAGTTTTTAGAAACAGTTTTCACCAATCAACTAAATAATTTAAGAAAAATTATATTTTTTCTAGTTTATTTAACAAAAAAAATCCTAAAAATTGGCTCGTTGCCCCCTTGAAGCATTCAAATTGCCCACCAGTAGGGCGAGAATCAAAGGTTGTGAACCATTGCTTTACGGGTTGTAGACCAATATTTCGAGGTGTTACAAACGGAATGACAAACTTATATATACCCTTTATCACTAGAGTGGAGGGTATAAAAATAGCTTCGTGCGTGAGTGTACACTCAAAATAATTCTACAGTAAAAGGTTTAGTAAGTGATTTTGTACCAAAATCTACTAATTAGTTACTATTTTTAGTAACTTCAAAGTACTAAAATTAGTAATTTTTACTGGTTTTTAATAAAATTATTTAAAAATGTTAGTATTGGTTACCAATTCCTGCACTAGGTCCTTTTGGACTAAAATTTAGTAAAATTTTTAGTATTGAATACCCACGTTTTTTTTTTTGGGTGTACGTGAGTATTTTTGTTTGGTGAGTTCGCGTGATTGTTTTGTGGTGGTACAGATATCATATTGAATTTAGAGGGTAATTAATATAAAATAAATTTTTAAGATTGTTTTTTTAGTAAATTATATACATTTTGTGCAATAAATCTAAAAAATAAAGTAAAATAATAATTTGTTAATTTTAATTTCGTGAGTCTTCGTGAGCGTAATTAATTCGTTAGCGTGAGAAAAATTTTAGTTACTTACTTCAGCGTGAGTGAACGTGAGCAAAATCAATTTCGTGCGTGGTAAATATTTTTATTTCAAGTTGAAATTCACTCACAACCCCATCACTAAATGAGAGTGTTGGTCTGTGCCGAATCTTTTATACCCTTAAAAATGTAAAAACACTTTCTTCTTACTTGAGTAATAAAAAAGGTAGAGAGGGTTACATTCGCCATTGGGACACAATCGCTTCCCCCACTTATCTCTTACACTAAAAGAGTTATCAAATTGTGACAAACATTGACATTGACTTTACTCGTGAAAGCGGACAGATGTGTTGTTGAAAAAAATATTACCTAGTCAGTATATTTTGTAATAAGCGCATTCGCCAGATTGAACATGGGGCAGTTTTGCCGGCGAATGTATATCATGGGCACATTAGCCGACGACGGATGTAGCCCATGGGGTACATATGCCACTTAAAATGGGGGTAGTTCCGCCGGCGAAAGTGCCCCATGGGATTGATTCGCCGATGACGAATGTACCCCATGGGGTTGATACGCCACTTAGAATGGGGTAGTTTGCTGACGAATGTGCCACACGGGTAGTATAGTTTTTGGTTTGTTTCAATAAAATTATGTTTTTAATAATAATTATTCCGAAAAATTATATTGTTAACGAATTTCTGGAAATTTTATTTCTTTCCGATTGTACCCAGCCAGCTTGGCGCACGTGCCCCATGGATGGGGCAGTTTGGGTTGCTTTAAAAATGTAAAAAAAATTATAGAAGCCAAACAGATAAATTCCATTTGGAGAATATAATAGTTTTTGATCACATGATCAATTATTTTTATTTATTTTTTCTAATTATTTACAACTCATTTTTAATATATTCCACCTAACCGAGAACTGGTTACAATGACCGTCGTCTCGAAAAAAAACCAAAGGTTCTGGTGGGAATCGAACCCACGACCCCCACGTTGAAAGGCTAGCACGCTACCAACTAGCCTACGGGGCCCCCAAAAATTTGGAGAATATATTTTAAAGCTTAAATATGTAGCTGCTTAAATCAACAAGAATTTAGAGAAAACGTATACTGGTTAAAGTTTTAGAACACTTCAAAAATAAGTATTGAATGTGCTCCTATCTACCCTACAATTTTATCTACCCTATAAATTTTATATCCACGACTACAATAGCGGCGGACTGAAAAAGTTAAAGTATTAAGTCCACTGGTTCCAAGTTGATGCTTTTCTCGTTCGTTCAATGCTTTAACAACGCTGTTGGGATTGCATTTTTCTGAATGTCTAGTTTTAGGGATTTATTAGCGACTTATTGCCGGAAAAGAAAAGAAAGGCAAGATATTCTTAGCAAAAAAATATTTTATATTAATTGTGTTTATATATTGTTGGACTGTATATTTTATAACTGAATTTTTATTTAGTTAAAAGTTAAGATGGATTAAGTTTCTGCCAAATGAATACAACACGAATTAATGGTGAATACAGGTTATTCAACACAAAGAGGAGTAATTCCAATTCTTAATTTCTTCAAAAGTTTCATTTAAATGGCTAATTTTAATCTGACACACATTAAGTGTGTGGCAATCGAAGGAGTGCTGATGATGGAAGGGTGGCATCTTCCGAAAGCTGTCGACATCTCCACTTAGCCTGTGTTGTCACTTGATTTTTTTCAGATTTTCTCATTGTACAACAATTATTATTTCTCAGAAATAATTAATATGGACTCAAACCGAACTAAATAAAAATTCAAAAAAATATTTTTTTTTGAATCTTGAAGGTATTGCCAATATCAAACCCAAAATTCGAATCCCTTACCAAAATAAAAATTGAAGTTCATTAATTAACTTGTCAATCAGTCATTGAGAAAACTTTTTTTTTTTTTTTTGAAGTACCAATGACATTATGTTTACATTTGTCGTTGTATGTCAAATGATCTAAACAACAGCTAGTAATCAATTATTTGACGATGACGACGACGGCAACGACGACGACGACATAGCCAATAACAGCAATAACAACAAAAGCGGTATCACCAGCAACATGATAAAAACGCACGTGCAACAGAAATTTGTAACGGCATCAACATCATCAACATCATCATCTTAAGCACCGAACCAGCAACAACAGTATGGAAAATGAAGAAAAACACACTCGTTCAAAAAAATAAGAAAAACAACAGTTGCAAATAAATGTCGTTGTACTCATTAGTTGAATGTGTGTGCTTTATTTTTAATGGAAATTCATACTATGAGCTACAAAATAAAACAACATGGTATAAAGAGCTTTGAACTGTTTTTTTTTGTAATTTTTCTACAATTCAACAGCAAAAATTCTTCATTACAAGTGCATACGGAATAAATGTTAGAGTGGAATGCAAAACAAACTGTTTTCAAAAATTTTCTGTGATGACTTGATCGAAAGTAACATTTTCAAACCACTCTATTTTTAAGTATCAAAAGAATTGAATGTACAAACAGGGTGAGCCCACTAAAGATCTATACACCATTTTGAAGAGAGTAGAACATTTTAACCCTCTAACTGCCATTTTAAGGGGTCATTTTAGTCCTTTTTCAAAAACTAAGCACAGAAGTCTAATAAAACGTCCATTTAGAGGGTTAAAATGTTCTACAAATATTTTCCTTATAAAATTTCACTAGGGGTTATCAAATGTTCAAAGTTTGTGCGACATGCGCAAAGTGCTTAAAAAGGGTCAAGTATAATTAACACCGCTCAACACTCATTTTCCGGTTTGAATTCTGATGATCAATTCTAAATCTGTTCTCCAAATTTCTAGATATTCACGGTTGAAAATCCGAAAAATGAAGATTTTTGCATTATTTGGAAGCAGCCATTCAGTAGAATACAAATCTGGTATAAACGCAAAAGTATAATTTGTCTATGGTCTCCAACATAGAACACAATTTTTTTCAAATTATTACGTTTGGTTGGGTTTTACTTGCGTTTTAAAATGATACAGTTAAATTTACCATTTTTGTAAAATTTACCTTAGTTTTTTGATATTTTTTCAAAGAAAAACTCCAAAAAATAAATATTTTACAAAATTAAGTTTTCTGTGTAATTTTTTGTATAAACCGGAAGATACCTTTAGTGGGTTTAAAAGTCAATAAGAAATAATGAACTTTTACCTAAATTTTGAGCTCATCGCAGTAAAGATTGATCATCTGGTTTTTGTTTTACAGCCTTTTAAAAATGGAGCTTTTACTAATTTTTTTTTTACAGTGTTTTTTTAAAATGCATGTTTGGCCAATAATAGTGCAAATCAGGGTTGGCAACCGATACCCACCTAGAATAACGGTATTTGGCTATTGTACCGCAACCAATAAAGATATGGACATTTTCAAAAGCTATTATGAAAGCTTATGAAATTTCTAGTATTTTAAATGTGTCACTTCGTGTTTCTACCGGTTCGTTTTCGAAATATAGGTCAATACCTTTATAATACCGTTTGAAACGGAATTATAACGGTATTGGCCTATATAACTAAAACGAACCGGTAGACACACGAAGTGACACATTTAAAATACTAAAAATTTCATCAGCTTTCATTATCGCTTTTGAAAATGTCCATATCTTTTTTGGTTGCGGTACAATAGCCAAATACCGTTATTCTAGGTGGGTATCGGTTGCCAACCCTGGTGCAAATACCTCAAATTTTTTTTGATCATATTTTTGAGATCATAGTTCAATTCGACTCTCATGCTATATACCAGATTTTTATTCCACTCAGCGGCTGCTGTGCAAAAAAAGGCAAAAATCGCGTTTTTTCGTATTTTTAACCGCAAATCATTAAAATTCTAGAGGTGATGGAAAAATTTGGAGCACGGATTTGGAATCACCGAGTCGAGATCTGTAAAAATTTTATATGAAACTTCAAACCGGAGCCAAAAACCTTCGATTTGTTGAGCGGTGTAATCAATGTTTGTTATTTTTTTTTTACCAAAGCAGTGTTAAAAAATATCGACAAAAAACAGTGCAAATATACTGTTGAGCTTAAAATGATGTTCTGATGTGTTTTATAAAATTTTATGATGATTCTGTTCTTTGACCAAATTAACCCTCTAGCTCCCGTTTCAAGGGGTCATTTTTGTCCTTTTTTAAAAGAAATACAAAAAAGTCTATAAAAAAAGGCAGTTAGAGGGTTAAACTGTTTTACAAATATTTTCTGCATCAAATTTTACTAGGGCACGTCTAAGACAGAAAGTTCGTCCAGCATATAGAAAATGCTTAAAAATTTTAAAGCATTCAATTTTTTTTTTTTATATTTTTTTTGGGCCGAAATATAAAAAAAACAAGCAACAAAGTTAAATTCGACTTTGGTGATCACGGCCAAAGTATTAAAAGATATAACTAATTGTAAGACTTAGCATATTTACTTGTTGTTGCCATAAGCAGTTTGGTATTGCATTTGAGCGAAATCGGTTTAGCGGTTCAAAAGTTATGAACGAAAATGTAAGAACACCTCGAAAATTGTGGTACATTCAACATTTAATTCGGCTGCTGGTTGACACATGTGAACAGAATTGATCACCGAATGGTATTTAAACAAGAACAAACATATTTTTTACAAAAAAAAAAAAAAAACATTTTCGTAAAAATTTTTTTTTTACCAAAAAATTTTTTTCGCGGATTTTTTTTTTTTTAATTTTTGGACGAACTTTCTGTCTTAGATGTGCCCAAGTAAAATTTGATGCAAAAAATATTTTTTGCACTATTTAACCCTCTAGCTGCCTTTTTTTATAGACTTTTTTGTATTTCTTTTAAAAAAGGACAAAAATTACCCCTTGAAACGGGAGCTAGAGGGTTAATTTGGTCAAAGAAAAGAATCATCATCAAATTTTATAAAATGCATCAGAACGTCATTTTAAGCTCAAAAGTATATTTGCACTGTTTTTTGTCGATATTTTTTAACACTGCTTTGGTAAAAAATAACAAACATTAATTATTTATACTTGACCCTTTTTAAGCACTTTGCGCAAGTCGCACAAACTTTGAACATTTGAAATTTTATGAGGAAAATATTTGTAGAACATTTTAACCCTCTAAATGGACGTATTATTAGACTTCTGTGTTTAGTTTTTAAAAAAGGACTAAAATGACCCCTTAAAATGGCAGTTAGAGGGTTAAAATGTTCTAAGGAAAAAACCGCCATAAAATTTCACTGAAGACATCAAATCATACTTTGAGGCTCAGATGTGTTTTTATTATAGTATTTTTGACGTTTTCCAAACGCCTTTGACAAAAATATTAAAACTTCAGTGGGCTATAAAAAAGAAATCCGAACTGACTTTGCAAAACCCGTTGGTGATTTTGTCCACTTGATGGTCTACTTTCATATGGCGTTGAAGGCATTGATGCTCAATGCGATGACCCAAAATTTGTTGCACAGTGTTATCTAGAGGCTTACTTTCTTTTAAACGGTCGATGGTATGGTTTTCGCAGGATCGTTTTGCTTACAATTCTAATAGGAAAAATCCTCAAAAAACGAATAAACTCTAATTTTTCACCCACCCCTTTGACCCGCTTAATGTGAGATTGGGCAGCTAAAAAATGACTGGTAACTCTTTTTTTGCTTCTCTCTTTTCCATATGCTAGTATCGACTATCGGTGGGTGCCCTGTGAAAGACCTTCCTTCCCGAGTAAAAAAAATCATATATGACAATATATAACTTGATGCAAACATAATAAATCATATATGATTATACATCGCGTGAGATATTTTCTAAATTTTTTAAATGCAGTCATATGTAGTTATATATAATTTAATCATGATTCTGATTAAAAGGTGTACGGTTTATATAATTATATAAAATTATATGAAGGTCAATACAAAATTTGATTTTCTGTATAATTTAACATAAAATTATATATAGGTTATTCTGTTTCATATAAAACTATATATGTTTCCAATTAACCAAAAATTTTCTAAGTTTTTTAGACAAAGTATAAGAAACTTTTTAAAATGTTCCTAAACATTTCTTTGTTAGGGTTATGTATATCACCTATCTGGTTCGAAGCGTACCCAAACATTTTTTTGTTTTAGAAAATTATATGTTTGGTGAATGTATCGTTGACCTGTGGTGTATCTCAACCCAAACCCAAAAACACCAGGATTTTATAAGTTTTTATGCAATTAGATCTAATTAGATCCACTAATATATGGCAATGTCTGGTCAAAACTCGGATGAAATCAAATCATATTTTATACAATTTGATCTTTTTTAATGCAAAAAGATCCACCATTATTCGGATCAAATTGCGTATAAATATATATTGTGTTACATATCATTATATATTGCATCATATAAAAATTTTTACTCGGGTTATTAGTCAAATGTCCACAAGTACCACTTTCGTCTTCATAACCTATTTTCCTAACAGTAACACAATGCGCTTTTTTTTTTTTTTTGCTAAAAAAAATTTCAGATTTGAAAAAAAAAATCCTAGGATTCTTAGATTTTATGGAAATGTTGCTCCAAAATTTTAAGAAATTCATATAAAAAATTCTTCAGTTCTAAACAATTCAAATATTTAATTGTTTACCCCCTTGTAAATCACCCTGTGTTTAGTTAGTAGTGTGTTGATGTTCATGTAGTATTTTAAGATGGATAATGTCTGACATTTGTTGCTGTTGATCATGTTGATGGTGATGCTGATGATGATGTCGATCATTCGCAAACTATCAACTCTGTTGTTATATGCAAAAAACATGTGTTGTCTGTGGCTCTTGTATGCATTACACACACACATTACTCTACAACAATGTGCTCATGAAGTATAAAGACAGTTGCAGATTTTTTCTTAAAAACGTTATTTTCTATGGGAGCCCCCTTAAGGAATGGAGATAGGGGTTAGGTTTGTTCAGAAAAAATATTAGGGTGTAAAAATTAATGGCGGTAGATCTTACATTGCAATCCTTGCGACTCCGCACTGTGGCCGAAATCACTGATTTAGCGGCGTTTAAGTCAAAATTAAAATATTAAAATCGATAAATGTTTTGCACTGTATCGATTACCTGTATACTATATTATACTGTACAGAGAAAATTGGAGTTTTCATTTTTGTTTTGCTTTTAATATTCGCATAGCTGTAAGCTGTCAAATATACATTTTCTGCAACAAGTGCATTAAAGGAATTTTGCGCCTAATTACTCAATTCGATTTTTTGTCACTTTTAAGTAAATTGTTTAAAAAATTTGAGCCTAAAAGTTTTAATTGAAAGTAAAATTTATGTTTTTAACTAAAAAATAAATGTGAGTGGCCTGTGTGTATCTAGTTTAATAGTATTTCATTGTAGAAGTTGACATCCCTATTATCCCTATTAATATTATAAATCTGATTGTTGGTTTGTCTGTCTGTCTGTCTGTCTTTCTGTCTGTCTGTTCCGCAATAAGTGAAGAACGGTTTAACCGATTTTCATGAAATTTTCACCACAGATAGTACTAACCGAGGCGGGAACTATAGGCCATATGCGACCGCGATCGGACAAAGAGGCGTTAAATGCCACGCCCCTTTGTACCATGCTAAAGCTATATCTGTCTGCCCGGCAATAACGGAACAACGGCTGAACCGATTTTCATGAAATTTTCACCATAGATACTACTAACCGAGGCGGGAACTATAGGCCAAAAAATCCGCGATCGAAAAAATGGGCGTAAAATGCCACGCCCCTTTGTACTATACAGAACCTATGTCTGCCTGTATCGCAATCACTGAAAAGCGATTTAACCGATTTCACTGAAACTTTTACCACAGATAGTACTAACCGAGGCGGAAACCATGAGCCAAAATAGAGGGCGATTGAAAAAAGGGGCGTAAAATGCCACGCCCCTTTTTATTACACTAAGTTATTTCTGCCTTTTCCGCAATTATGCTTAAACGGCTGAACTGATTTTCATGAAATTTTCATCACAGATAGTATTACCCGAAGCGAAACCTATGAGCCACAATAGAGGGCGATCGAAAAAAGGGGCGTAAAATGCCACGCCCCTTTCTATTACATTGAAAGTTATTTCATCCTGTTCCGTAATCACGCATAAATGGCAGAACCGATTTTAATGAAATTTTTACCAAAGTTAGTACTAACCGAGGCGAAAACTATAAATTGTTATAGACCGCGTTTGGACAAAGGGGTGGGAAATGCCACGCTCCTTTGACACGCCCCTTTGTACTATACTGAAAGTTTTTTCTGCATGTTCCGTAATCATGCTTAAACGACTATAGTGATTTTAATAAAATTTATTTTATTGAACGCTATTTCTGTCTGTTCCGTAATCTAGCATAAACTGCTAAAACGATTAGAATGAAATTTTTACCACAGATAGTAAGTACTTACCGAGGCGGGAACTAAAGATTAAAATAAAGCGCGTTTGGACAAAGGGGGCGTAAAATGACACGAGCCTTTATACTATACTGAAGGTGTTTCTGCCTGTTCCTTAATGAAGATTAAACGACTAAACCGATTTTAACATTAATTTTTCCATAGATAGTACTATAGATAGAACTTTAGTCTGTATCAACTGCCACGCCTTTTGCAATGTACTGAAAGTTTTTTTTGCCGTACCGTAATCATGCTTAAACAACGAACCCAATGTTGTTATAATTTTCACCACAGTTAGTAATTATTGAGGCGGAAACTATAGACACCACCAGACAAAGGCGTGAATTGACACGCCCCTTTGTAATACATTAAAATTTATTTTTGCCTGATCCGTACTAAGGCGTTAACGGTGAAACCAATTTTAAGCAAATTTTCACCACAGTTGGTACTTACCGTGTCGATCGGGCAAAGGGACTTAAAATGCCGCACCCTTTTGTATTAAATTAAAAAATATTTTTCCTGTTTCGTAACTATATGCCATACAAAATGCGATTAGACAAATTAAAGTAAAATGCCACATCAATTTGTAATATACAGAACGTTAATTCTAGCTTATTCGCTATCATGCAAAAACGGCTTAACCAATTCCTTTAAACACTACTGCCATATTAGAACCTGAAAACAGTTAACCCAATTTAACGAAATTTTCAACACAAATAGTGCTATAGGCAATATTAAACAGCGATTGATAAAAAGGCATATAGTGGCACGCCCCTTTGTACTTTAGTGAGAGTTATGTCTGCCAGTTCCGCAGACGTGGAAAACCTGCTGAACACGTACGTACAATGTTCCCGACGCTAAGCGAAGTCGACTAATAAAAAACTCATTCATTATATAATATTTTTTTCAACCCGGGCAACGCCGGGTGCAAAACAGCTAGTTTGTGATATAAACTCTACTTTCATGGACTGCAACTTTTGAAATTTGATCGTATTTGGTCGAATTTTTGTTTTTTGTTATTAATTTGGGTTATTGTTGTTGTGAGGTTGCAGTATGGCATGCTAGTTTGCGCAAGTTGTTTGAGTTTTTTGTGTCCGTCCGTCTGTCCAAACAAACGGTGTAAACGCGATACAGACCGCATTTATCCATTGATTTGGCTGAAATTCAAAATTTATTTATTTTTATCACAAGAACGAACCTATTAAATTTTGAAAAAATTGGGTATCAATCACCTACAATTCGATGATTGGTATAACAATTTTCTTAATTGGAGGAATTTCAATCAAAAAATTGATTGAATCCGTGTTTTTGTTGATTGAAATTCGTTTCAATTTTTTTCTGTGCAATGTGCACAGTGCACTGTGTGCAGTTTATGACTCTCGCTCCTAATATTTTGAATTTGTCGTATACTTTTCTTACACAGTATTTGTAGTTGCTTGTACTGATAGTTATTGCTACTGATGATCACGCTTTTGCTTAGCTGTTGTCATGCTGTTGCAGCTTCTTATATAGTTGTTGCAGTTGTTGTTCATGTTGTTGATTACTATCTATCTGAACAAAAAACAAAAAACAGCCAAGTTCATTTACAGTTGCTTCTGATGCTGTGGCTGCTGCTGCTTTGTCTGAATTGTTTTTCAAGTTATTGTCTGTATGTCTGAATATGTAGAGTTATTATTAATAGACATCTTTCTGTTGTTGAGTTTGATGTTTTGTTGGTTTATGTTGTTGTAGTTGTTGTTGCCAGTGCTTCTTTGAAAGATCTGTCTGATGTGTGTGCCCGCATGCATACATGTAAATGTTGTTAATGCCAAATTCTGACAGCTGCGACAATCAGCAATTGTTGCTGTCGTTGTTAAACAACTTTTTCTCGTCGTCATTTCATTTTAACTCTACTCTAGCTTTGACAACAATTGCAAATGCCTCATTTATAACTTAGTATGTGATCTATTTTTAAGGCATAGAGTGCCAATTCATTTTCGTATGATAGACAAAGTAAACTTTATTATTTGAAAATTTTTGTAATTAGCAAAAACACAAAAAAATAGATTTAACTGCATCATTAAGAGGCACCTAAATTTTTCAAATTTACAGTCAGTTTTAGTCAATTAGTCAAGAGATATTGCTAAATAAAAAATTTTGAATTATAGAGATAATAAATTTAATATAAGAAAGGCACAATATAACAAATGGTTAGTTGCCACAAACAACCTGAAGTTGCAACAACTAAACGATCGGTTTCGACAACCGAATGATTTGTGTCACCAACCAAATGACCGGTTTCAAAAAAAACATTACTCTTCAACTGTCCACAGATGTAAAGTACTTTGAGGTCACTCTGGATAGTTAACTAATGAGGACAAAGCATGTTTAAATCGGGCGTTCCGAATAGTGTGGCAGTGTCGAAGAGCTTTTAGGAAGACTGGGGCATAAGATCTGCGGGAGTGCACTGGATGTACCTAGCAGTCATTAGACCTTTCACAGAAAAAATCGAATTGTTATATTGACCCCCATATTTGTGAATACAATTAACTTTTTCACTGAAAGTGCTCCTATACGGAAATTTGTGATATCAACTAAAGTTTGTAAATATTGATTGTTGGAAAAAAATTAAAAAAAAAAAAATGATAAACGAGTTTGTAATAGTTCTCTAAAATTATTATTTGTATTGACAAACGTACAAAATCTTAATTTTTTTTCAACAAAAAAATTCAACTAACACAAACAAAATTTGTTTATATGACAAACGTAAAAAATCTTATTTTTTTTCAACAAAGAAATTCAACAAACACAAAAACTATTTGTTGACATGATAAAATAATTGAAATTTTGAAATAATTGAAATTGAAATAAAATTACTTGACTAAGTTTGTTGAAAACAAAATCGAAATTTTGTATTATGGACTAACAGGCGGCCGTTTTTACTAAATGTTTGGTTGATATCATGTTTGGTTGATTTACAATTGATGTTTGTTGATTTAAATTTGACGATTTTATTTTATGTGTTTGTAATATATGCGGCTCAATAAGGTCTCATGTGAGAACAGGGTAGGGGGAAACGGGGAAATGATATTGCCGATTCTGTGGCAAATATTGGATCCGATATAATTCCCCACAATCCGGAAACTCAGATTGGTGTAGGGTTGACGTGGTTGATGCGTTGGATCAAATCTCACATCAAATAAATTTTTATGGAATGATGATCAAATGAGTTGACATGCAAGAATACTAAATATTTTTAATAAGACTAGACAAGAAATTGGCAAACTATTTACTCAGTCTGAGTAGATGAGACTTTCGCAAGCTTACTGGGCTAATTACGGGACACAATGCCTGTGCTCGTCATATGACGAGATTGGGTGTCTTATCGGACCTTCTGTGTGCAGATTGTCTTGAGGATGTGGACACAACAGAACACTACGTCTGTTGTTGCCCAGCTTTCTCAAGAGCTAGACTGCGGAAATTGGGATGTTTTTAGTCTGCCGGCCGATCCTACATTTCAAATTTCTAGGACCAATATCTCAATAAAAAGTACCAGAAGTACACTTTTTACCCCTTTTTTCCCCCGCTTTAAATCAGACTTTCCGAAAAACCCACACCCAAAAGAAAAAACGTGGGTATTCAATACTAAAAATTTAACTAACGAACTAATATTTTAGTTCAAAAGGACCTAGTGCAGGAATTGGTAACCAATACTAAAATTTTTTACTAATATTATTCAAAACCAGTAAAAATAACTAATTTTAGTACTTTGAAGATACAAAATTAGTAACTTATTAGTAGATTTGGGTACAAAATCACTTACTAAAACTTTTACTGTCCCGAGAAAAAAAAAAATTATATGACGTAATATATAATTTAATATGGGTTCGTGTCTAATTTGATATAATCTTATATGAAAAATGGTTTCATAAGATTTGATAGAATATTATATAATAATATCAGTTTATATAACTTTATATCGACTTTGATACGAGTTTTTGTCTAATCCAATGATATAAAATTATATCCAATTATACTACATATTAAAATTTATACAATTTTATAAATCGGATGTTTTTTTTTAGTTTTCAATAAAAAGTTGAAAAATTAAAATAATAAAAATAAGTTGTTCTTGTAAAAAACTTAGAAAAATTAAAAAAAAATGGAGTCATGTTAAATTTTATATAAAACACTTAGAAAATATTTGCGATAAAAACATTTTCTTTAAAAAAAAAAAATTAAAAAATGGAGTCATATAAAATTTTATATAAAACTCTTAGAAAATATTCATGATAAAAAACTTTTGCTTGGAAAAAAACTCAGAAAAATAAAAAAATATGGCTTCATACGAAATTTTTTATAAAACACTTTGAAAATATTCGCGATAAAAATGTGTTCTTGAAAAAAACTAAAAAATAATGTGGCATATACAATTTTATATAAAACAATAAGAAATTTGAAATGATGAATGGGACCAGATGTTACAACATATAGTTATGTATGGCGATATCTTAAAAAAATCGCACATCAAAATTTATTTTATAAATTTATCTCGCAATACATAGTGTCACACATGATCATATATGAAATAATATGACTATGAGGCATTCCACACTAAATGTCCAGCGAAAAAAAACATGTGTACCGTAAACTTCTGAATAGCTTGTATGGATAGCCCTATATGAAACTTAGAAAATTGCGTTTTTAGTTTTTAAATTTTTCAAAAACTGGGCTTAGGAGGCGCACAGTGAGACAGCCCTATAGTAACCGCGGCAAAAATTGGGTTTTGTTTATTAACAGATATATGAGTAACAATTCCCTGAAATTTCAGCCTCATAACTTCATTACTTTTTGGTCTAGAGCAAGTCAAAGTTGAGGTATGCCAAAGCGCTTGAAATATGTTAGTTCAATATGTAACATTCAAAAGCTTATTAAATAAAAAATACATAATAAATATAACTTTAAAGTATTTTTTTAATTAATTTAGTTGTTGTAGAATGAGTAGATGAAAAAATAAATTAAAAAAAAAAAAACACAAAAAAAATTCTTAACAACAGAATTGTGGTGTAAAAATTGAACATTTTGCATTTTCAATGGACTAGGAAATATAGAGCAGCCCCTCGCCCTAGGTGAAGACTTATATCAAATGAAAGATTGAAGTCTTAGCTTTCATTTAAAGTAAAGGAACTATAGCAAAAGATTGCAAAAGTACTTTAAACATACAAAAAAATACAAAAAATACAAAAAATATGCAACGCGCACATTCTGTCGCTATACGTATGTTAGCATGCAATAGCATGTTATTTTTTTTAATTGTTTACACATATTCCCTTATTGTTTATTATTATTTTATTTACATTATTCATTTGATTGATAATTTTTTTGAAGGTCATTGACTTTGGGTTAAATAGTTGCATAATTTTTAATTTAAATTGATAGAGCAAGCTGTTGTTCTTATCGAAGTTGTGTTATGATCACTTTCTAATGTGGTTAGTTTAATTGTTATATATTGAATTTAGATGTTGCATTATTTATTGGGTTAAGTAATAATGAGTGTTCTTGTAATGATCTCTTTTGATAAGAGATTAGCATTTCTCTAACATATTGAAAAAATTAGAACACCATGATGATATTAAAAAATTACACAGCTCAACAAGAAAATGCGTATTGGATTCTGGAAAGTGATTTGGATAGTGTCTGTTGCGCTGATTCCAAATCCGGAGCCCAAGTTTGTCTATCACGTCAGGATTTTGAGTAATTCGCGGTTAAAGTGCCGAAAAAGGGCATTTTTGGCCCTTTTTAAAAGCTTTTAAAATAATATCCTGAAATGCAAATGACTTGGCATCAGGCTCGTTCGAAAGCTTGTAATTTTCTCTTAAAGATAAGATAAAATGTTCTAAAAATTTAATTTTCTAAAATAGTAAAAAAATCATTAGCAAAAAACCTTCCATTTTTTCAATATTTAGTTTATTTACACAGTGTTTTTTAACAAATTTCCATACAAATTCATACGTAAATTTTGGATTTAAAGCACCTGTGGCTAATGATTTTTTTACCATTTTAGAAAATTAAATTTCAAGAGGATTTGATCTTGTCTGAAAGAGAAAATTACACACTTTCGAATGAGATTGATACCAAGTCATTTGCATGTCAGGATCTTATTTTATAGGCGTTCAAAAATGGCCAAAATCGGCCTTTTTTGACACTTTAACCGCGATTTTCTCAAAATTGTGACGTGATAGAAAAATTTGAGAGACCGTTTTGGAATCGGGGCACCAAACCCTATCAACTTTTTTTGGTTTCATCCAAAACGCAGCGACAAACCTCAGATTTGTAGAGCGGTGTTATTGAGAGTGAAAAAAAAATTGTTCTTTTTTATTGCATTTCCGTGGGAGGTGGGCGTAATAGTGGGCGTGTTATTGTTGTTTTTGCATGAAACATTTAAAATGATATAAATTACAGTAGTATCAAATTTGAAGGTTGTACCTAAAATATTTTAGAAAATATGGCACTTTTTATGTTGGGGTTGTATGGGTGGTGGGGGTAAAAGTGGGCCAAAGTTCAAAATTTTTTCCGATAATGTTTGTAACAATATAACATTCAAGTATACCAAAATTGAAAGTTATACCTTAAGTATTACGGACAATACGGCATTTTACAAATTTCGATTGTATGGGAGGTGGGCGTAAAAGTGGGCGTATTTTCATATTTTTTTTTTTAAAAAACTGGAATTGTCTCAAAAGTAATCTGTGCAAAATTTCAGAGCTCTACAATGACTCCTTGTATTTAATGCCGGCGTTGTCTCACTGTGAGGCGTGGTCAAATATTGGAAAAATGGTAAAATTTGTGGCGAGTTGCCTTGATTAAATATTTATCACATTAAAACGGAATGCACCATAGTTTTGTATGGGCTATCGATTTAAATTTTTTATTTTGGAAAATTGTCAGATCCCGTTCTGAAATTTTCCATTTTTTAAAAAAGTAAATTTATCAAAAATCCGGCCACTTTTTTTTTTATTTTTTTATTTTTTTAAGGTGGGTAAGTTGCTCGGTTTTCACGTGAAAATCTGTCAAACTCCAATCTGTCAAAAACCGGCAAAATAACCCGGTATATGTTGCATCAATACGCATCAACACTATAAGCAACATTTTTTTAAATTGTACAGACCATTTAAAAAGCGGTGAAATTTAACATTCAGATGTAAAATGAAGTAATTATAAGTGTTTGGGACTGTAAACATTAATTATATCACATAAATTACCAAAAAATTATTATTTAAAGTTATTTTAAGTATTCTGACGCGCAAAACATAACCAAACATATGACTGCCAAATTTTCGCTACAAATTAATTGATGTTTCGAAACATTTTTTTTCACCGGTGAACAACTTACTTAGCTTTAGATGTTTGTCCATCCACACAAAAAAAATTCAGAAACACGTTCGTCGTTTTTTTCGAGAAAATCGCATTTGAATTTTAAATATCATAACAATTTTGTAATTTGCTTGTATTTTCTTGTTTCAACAGATCGTATGAGTAATATTTATGCAATTGATATCACTCATTCGCAACGTTAAAACAAGAAAATACAAGCAAATTACAAAATTGTTATGAAATTTAAAATTCAAATGCGATTTTCTCGAAAAAAACGACGAACGTGTTTCTGAATTTTTCTGTGTGAATGGACAAACATCTAAACTTCAAAAAAAAAAGTGGCCGGATTTTTGATAAATTGACTTTTTTAAAAAATGGAAAATTTCAGAACGGGTTCTGAAAATTTTCCCAAAAAAACATTTTAATCGATAGCCCATACAAAACTTTATAAGAATGTAAACTTTTGAGGTTGTGGTGCATTCCGTTTTAATGTGATAAATATTTAATCAAGGCAGCTCGCCACAAATTTACCCATTTTACAATATTTGTCCACGCCTCCTAAGCCCAGTTTTTGAAAATTTGAAAAACCAAAAACGCAATTTTCTTAGTTCCATATAGGGCTATCGAAACAACCTATTCAGAAATTTACGGTACACATGTTTTTCTGTAGCGGGACATTTGGTGTGGAATGCCTCCTACATAAAAGTATATAAGATCATATTAAAATCATAAGATCATATTAAAATATTTTTACTCGGGTGTAGAATTATTTTGAGTGCATCATTGCCAATTTCAAGTCTGTAGCTTCAGTGTAGAGATGGGATCGTGAGTGACTTTTCAATCACGATCACGCACGCTCACGAAAAAAAAAATTTAATCACGCACGCTCACGCACGAAATTTTTTTTTGTGCTCACGCTCACGCACGCTCACGTGAGTAGAACAAATTTTAATCACGCTCACGATGAAATCACGATCACGAAATACTCACGAATTAAAAAATCTAAAAAAAAAATATATGCTATTTTTTTAAGCATTAGCCTGGCAAAGTCCTTTAGCCATCCTTGGTGACGGCCCGCTGTCATGTCATAGTGACACCTGACATACCCAAGACATATCTATATACTGAGCTGAGGACAGTTTCATAACAAATTTCAAAATATCCTCACCCGTGTAAAAAAATAATTGGATCAAAACATATCTCTTTTGATAAAAACATATATGGATCATATCTAAATGGATATAATCAGATCTACTCCATATATATTCATATCTGCTTCAGATATGTTTTGATCCGTAAATTGAGTCTATCTGACAATTTTACATATATGAACATATCTGAAAATGTCTGATCATTTATGTCATATATGCCAGATAGACTCAATTTACGGATCAAAACATATCTGAAGCAGATATGAGTATATATGGAGTAGATCTGATTATATCCATTTAGATATGATCCATATATGTTTTGATCAAAAGAGATATGTTTTGATCCAATTATTTTTTTACACTGGCAATCAGCAAGTGCCAGGGGGTGCTGACATTCCCATGACATTTCCCTTAAGTCGTCTTTGGGGAATGTCTGATATAGGTCATACGAAAATGGAAAAAATTCTTCGTATTTCCTTTAGTTTTTACTTCCAAATTATCTTTATTATATTAGTTTGTTAGTCCAAAAACTAACTACACAGAAAAAATGTGCATCGAATTTCAATCAACAAAAACGCGGATTCAATCAATTTTTTGATTGAAACTCCTCCAATTAAAAAAATTGTTATACCAATCATCAAATTGTAGGTGATTGATTGAAAATTATTTCAATCAAACATATTTTCGATTTTGATCAAAAATTTGATCAATTTTTTGCTTAAAGTCAATCAAAATAATGATTGATTTAACAAATGAATTGTGAGCTTATGACAAAATTATCAAAAAATTCATCTTTTTTGCTTTCCAATATGTTGCCAACAATAAAAAGAAGTAATGCCCGATTATTTCGTATATTTTTGAACTAATCTATTCAAATAAATTAAAGCGAAAAAAAATCTGGTATGTTGAAAATTTGTAACAAAATATAGCAAAAATTTTAATCAAAACATTGATTGACTTATTTAAATTTTGTTGATCAATACATTTAATTGAAAATTTTTAGCCAATAATTTTTTGTGTGTACTTGAACCAAACTTTAGTTTCAAAAGTATATTCGTCGCTGCGCCTAAAAATGGAGTCATGTGTTTTGGGGCAAGTGTTCAGGAGAGCAAAAAAACTGTTTATTTTCGTCCCTTCGCGATTTTTTTTAAAAGTTTGTTCTGTAAAAAATTCTTGTACCAATATGCTATCCACATACTACAAAAAAAGTATGAAACATTTAACGGTTTTCCAGTGGTGCAGAAATTTTCAAAAAAACATACACATAACTCCTTTTTTAAGTACTTTTTGGAACAAAATTTAAATAAAATGGAAATTTTTTTTACACATAGCTCCTTTTGTTCATGAAACCATTCTTATTGTTAATTTCTTTTCGAGAGGGACAAAGACTAAATAAAGTTTGTTGGTGGTTTAAAGCGACATAAGTTAGACAAGGTCTTTGAAATTTTGATATTATAAAGCTCTTTATTAAACAGCGAACAACAGATTTTTCGCAAAACTGGTGATATTTTTTGTCCTTATTTTTTGTCTTGTAACTATTCAAGAGCTGCGACATAAATTGACATCTGTGAAAGATTCTGTACTTTAGATACTAAAATTTTCCGCCGTCAAATGATTTAATTGCTTTCACAAGGCTTGATTACCATCCATTTAGGATTAAGATAACAGCAGGAAAATATGCAAGTATTTTCCAAAAATCTTGACAAATTCATTCAAAATACTTAGATGCTATGTGTGAACCACATATTACTAAAATAGTGGTCCATTTTGTGACGTTCTGTTACTTTTTTTTATCAAAAAAAGTTATGTGTAGCTTAACACATAACTTCTTTTCAGACCTTTTTTTAGTATGACGAACACATAGCTCCTTTTACTAATTTTTGAACCAATCAAGATATCAAAAAACGGTTTAGTGAGTAAACGTATGATCAATATGGGATCATAAAGATGTAATAAAAAAAAAATTAAAAAACTACACATGACTCCATTTTTAGGCGCAGCGACGATATGTATATTTACTGCTTTTATATTTATTGTAAGAGTTTGATTTTATTTTAAGTAAATCGATAATATTGCCATGTTTTTCTCGGAAATGGAAGAATTTCCCAGATTTAAAAGTTTAATTTAGTAAACTGAAATTGTGATGACATTTCCTTTTAGATGTTGAGGACTTTTCAACAATCTTAAAACAAACATTCATTGGTGACAATGTAAGGACATGTCTCTATGATATGTCAGAACCTGAAGACATTTCTTCAAGGAATCACTGTGCAAATTTTCGCTTTAAAACATTTTCAAACTGCTTAAAAATGTGTTTGATGTTTTTAAAAACTTACAAGGGAAGTATCTCAACCCTTATGAACCGATTTGCCTGAAACTTAAAATATATATAAATGAGACGATTTTAAGGTTGGGGTGTCTCGGCTTATCGGCCATATCAGTGCTTAAAAATTTCGTTGTCCCCTTATGAAACAATGAGGACCTTCGGGAAAATTTCGATAACTTCCGAACTAACAGGAATATCGTCTAGAGCAAAAATAAGTATCGACTTAAATTTGATAAAGAATATTTTATATTAACATGGATATCGTAGGTCTATGTCTTCATATATATACCCCCCAAAATTAACACATTTTCATGAAAAAAATATTTAACGAAGCCGAATTTTTATAATGTTATGCCACCATTGGATAGGCATTAAAAAAACCTTTTTTCTCATATGGAAACATCATATAGTTTCTTAGCAAGAACTGGCCGAAAAATCCAAAAAATTATTTTTTCGCCAATTTTTGACCCATTTTTTTAACCCCTAAATCCCCGATATGGCCGATAAGCCGAGACACCCCAACCTTAAAATGGTCTCATTTATATATATTTTAAGTTTCATGCAAATCGATTCATAAGGGTTGAGATACTTCCCTTGTTAGTAAATTTATATTTTTTTTTTAAAAAACCATAAAAATTTCAAGAAAACGTAGCCGAACTAAAAAAACGGGGAAAAAAGTGAAATCACGAAAAATTCACGCAACAATTTTACTCACGCACAATCACGCACGAACTATTTTTTGTTACTCACGGTCACGCACGCTCTCGTAAGTAGAAAACAAAATTGCTCACGAATCACGTGATTCACGTGATTCACGATAATCACGTGATTGGTGCGCATCTCTACTTCAGTGGTTTGGGATTTGTGATGATGATCAAGAAATCAATCAGTAAGTCAGTCAGTCATATATTCAAAACTTGCCATCTGTTATATTTTCAAAAATTAGTTTTCTATAGAATTTTTTTTTTGGAAAAAAATTCATGGACATACATATTGTGCTCGATTCTGGAATACGATTTCACCATTCACCTAATTTTTAAAAATTTGATATTCTTTCGAGTTTTAAGATTTTTAATTTTGTTTTTGTAATTATTAAAGATATTAACTAGATCTTTAATTGTTACAAGAAAAAATTTTTAAATCTTAAAATTCGAAAGAATATCAAATTTTTAAAAATTGGGTGAATGGTGAAGTCGTATTCGAGAATCGAGCACATTAACTCTTTCTAGTACATCAGCAGCTAATTGCGCGTTTGCTAAGTAAAAATTCTAGCTAGAAGTTTTTTTTTAATTTAACCGCCTCCAGTCATTATATTATGTTCATCTATTATTTAAAATATTGTTAATATTCACAACTCAACCATCAAAATCTAAAAACACTTGTCAATACAAATGTTATGAACAAAATTTTTATTTGCAAACACTTATTTATAAAAACCTTTAAACCTGAATAATTTTTGGATGGTACTCTGGCACCAATAATGCTAAACAGTCATACTACTAAACTACTGGCTGGCGTTGAATGACGCCTCATAATTAAAAACTCATAAATAATTCAAGACTCTAAAGTCAGTCGCCGTCGTCAGACGATTTAACTACAGCCTTTTTAGTGCAACCATATAAAAAAAAATACTGAAAAACAAATATATTAAATAAATAATTATACGGCAAATGTTTAAAAAATACATACTTTAATATAAACAAATTGAACATGTGCCATAATAGTGAGAGAGAGAATCGCAGACCCAGACCGAAACGGTAGACAGACACATAAAAATTGTCATCAATTTAATGAATTAAAAGCATTTCGACGTAACCAACAACTGACAACATTTTATTATTTGAACTTAGAAACCTTTGAAAAATCTAAATAAATGGGGATGTTGAATGCAAGTTTGTTTTTAGAAAAAAAGTACCAAAAAAATACTTTTTGGAAATTAAGTGGTACTTAATGAAGCAATGTAGCGCTTTCTTTAAATAATTTGTGATAATTTTTCACAAGCACAATAAATGGGCATGTTGAATTAAAATTTGCTCTTAGAAAAAAAGTACCAAAAAAGTACTTTTTGAAATTTGTGTGGTACTAAATGAAGCAAAATAATTTGTTAACGTCAAAACTACAACATTACATTTTTTAATATTATAAATAAAAGAATGTCAGTGACGTTATCAAAAGATTGTGACTGGATTTATTCTTTTTATTTTTAGCACAAACACTTTCTAAATAGCATTCTTTCCATCCCTGCTAAATATTTTTAGCTAGAATTAGCATACAAATATGATGATATAAAAATCCCATTTATACTACAACAACTGTTTTGAAAAACAACTAATGTTTGTTTTTGTATTTCATTGTAAATACGTCTACGGAAAAATACAACATAAGGATCAACAAAAAAAAAGGACATTTAGCACTATTTTGTTCCATTTATGAAAGTACAATGCAAAGAACAACATAAGGCAGAATATAACATTTGTCATCATTGCATTACTTGTTCTAATTATGTTGCTTGCATCATCAATATTTTGCCTTTATCCCACTTTATATTCAAAACCTCTTGACTTTACTAGTACGAGTTACATTTATTGGGTGTTGCACAGTGGAGTGGCCTACACTCAAAATGATAACTCTGTATCAAGTTTGAACAGGTAAATAATACTGTAAAATCCTAAAATTTCATATTTAAGTATTTACGATCAAATATTATACAAAAATATTTTTTTAATTATTTTAATAAAAAAAACTTTATTTTTTTTTAAAGTCCTTTTTTGCAAAAACCCCAATTTTGAGGCTCAAAGAGGAGATAGAAGATAAACTCCGATCGGAGTGATATTTTGCATGTGAGTTGCCCTTAGGGGACCGACACTTTTGGCGAGTATTAGAATTTGATCAGAGAGAAAAGCCCAAAAACGAGCCGCCCTAATCTACAAGCCCAAAAGAAAGCATTGCAATTCCATGGCGCTCAGACTTAAAATAGTCCCTGGAAAGGAAAATTTATTAGAGGAAGAAAGAAAGTTTAAAGAAAGTGAAGGGTGCTTGCTTAGAACATCTCAGTTGCTTCCCCAAACCTGAGAACGTCAGTTAAGGAAAGTCCGTGACCTTGCTCTTAAGAACGCTGGGCAACAACAGACGTAGTTTTCGGTTATGTCCTTATCCTCAAGACAAGCTGCACACAGAGGGTTCAATAAGACACCCAATCTCATCATATGAAGAGCACAGGCATTATGTTCTGTAATTAGGCCAGTAAAATTGCGACATTCTCTTCTACTCAGACTGACAATGAGTCTCTCACTTTCTCGTCTGGTCTTACAAGGGAAGTATCTCTACCCTTATGAACCGATTTGCACGAAACGTGAAATATATAAAAAAAGAGACAATTCTAAGGTTGGGGTGTCTCGGCTTATCGGCCATATCGGAGATTTAGAGGTTCAAAACATGGGCCAAAAAATTACGAAAAAATCGTTTTTTTGGATTTTTAAGCCATTTCCTTTTTAGAAACTATATGATGTTTACATATGAGAAGAAAGGATTTTTTAATGCCTATCCAACGGCAGCATAACCTTGTAATAATTCGGCTTTGTAAAATATTTTTTTCATGAAAATGTGTGAATTTTGGGGGGTATCTATATGAAGACATAGACCTACGATATCCATATGAATATGAAATAATCTTTGTTAAATTTAAGTCGACACGTATTTTTGCGCTAGACGATATTCCTGTTAGTTCGGAAGTTATCGAAATTTTCCCGAAGGTCCATATTGTTTCATAAGGGGACAACGAAATTTTTAAACACTGATATGGCCGATAAGCCGAGACACCCCAACCTTAAAATCGTCTCTTTTGTGTATATTTTAAGTTTCAGGCAAATCGGTTCATAAGGGTTGAGATACTTCCCTTGTTAGTACAAAAGTATTAAGTGTTTGTATGTCAACCATATTTCCACATTTAGTATTCCTGCATGTCAACTCATTTGACCATATTTCCATGAAAATTTATTTCATGTTTAAGTTGGTCCAACGTATCATCTATATCGAGCCTATAACAATCTGAGCTCCGAATTGTGAAGAACTGTATCAAAGCCAATGTTTGCCAAATAATCGGCAATTTAATTTCCTTGTATTCCCCTATGATACCAAAACATGACACCTCATTGAGTCTGCGCCTAGAGGTTAGGTGTCTGCTGATGTTTTACATCAACACCCGTAGACTCTGAGGTCCATTGTGATACCACGGGACTGGTTTCTCTACTAGTCCCTGTCGTTAAACCAATTTGAGCTTCTCATGAAACTCCTTAGATATTGAATTTTGACATCCTACAAATCAGAAAGATCGTGCAGCTCCCTAGATCCCAGTGAAGTAAGTCTCTCACCAGAAAGTTCCGGGCAATGGCAGATGAAGTGTTCGATAGTTTCTAACTCCTATTCATCCATGCAACTTCGGCAGAAGACATTCGACGGCACATTTAACCGCTCTTCGTGCTTCCCTATAAGACAGTGTCCGGTAATTATAGCAATCATCATCGAAATCTCTCCTCTTGGAAGAGAAATCTCTTCTCTTGGAAGCGATATCAGCTCACTTGTAAGGCTCTGATTAAGAGAAGGCCAAATCAGTTGTGTTTTCTCACACGACCATCCATTTGCCCGTCTTTGATTAGTCTCCGTCGCGGCTTAGTCTCCGTTGGTTTTCCTTGCAAGTTTTTAGAGGCATACCAACACATTCCAATTCTGTTGGAACCTGTAAGCTAGCTCATCGGCTTTGCAATTTCCTGGAATGTCTCTGTGTTCTGGGACCCATATCAGTCGTATGTCAAACTGCTTGGCCATCTCATTTTATTACGTGCTGCAGTTAAGGGCAGATCTTGTTTTCAGAAACATTGGCTGTAGGGACTTGACCGTGGCTTGACTGTCAGAATAGATGTTGACTGCAGTTGTCCGGCAATCTTCGAGCCAGGATCAAACCAAGCTCCACCTAAGAAACTTCAAAGCCCACTTGTAAGTGCAGCCTCGATCGATCCGTGTAAAAATTTATGGAGGCTCTACTACTTGGAATTTCCCTCATCCAAGACTCTCTAGATGTTATCATAGTGGTGAAGTGGTGCTCAAAAAGGATTATAGAGAGAGCATAGTCCACATTTTGTGGTATTGTTATCTTCTTCAAGATTGCGTTATGGCCACAACGCAGCTCCTCCATTGGAGTGTTCTATTATTACGCTCTTGGACAATTTTAGATGTTGTGACTGGAGAATACAGTGCCTTGAGCGTAGCTTGACTGTTACTACAGATACTGATTTTTCTATTCCTCCATCCATTTTCAATTATTTAAGCTGCTACGTTCAAAATAGCAAACACTTCATTCAGCCTTAAAGACTGTTGCCATTTTGCCCACAGCATGAGAGGATGTGGTTTCGTTATCCAAATACCAACCTGATTCAGAACCAACTGAGGTACTAAAACCCCCTGTATAGAAAGTATCAGAGTAATTTTTGAGAAGTTCATCTAGATCGCACCAGTCTTCTCTTACCGGAAAGTTTAAACTGAACCTCCTATCAAACTTTAGATGTGTGAATCTAAGGCAAGCATGTCCAACAAAGCATTGCAGACCATTTCAAAAATCTTTCCGGAAACTAATTTGACAAGAACTGGTTCTTCACCATGCTCTTCAGCCGAAGCATTCATCGACTCAAATGTAGCATTATCAAAGGACCTTTCAATATCCACAAACACACCCAAAGTAAAATTTTGTTTATCAAGGCTCTTCTCAATCTTGACACAAGATCATGAAGTGCCGACCGACAAGATCTACCACTTTGATACACGTGTTGATGATTTTTCAAGGGGCTCTCGACTAATGTTTCCGACCTTATAAATTCTTCAACCATTCGTTCAAGGTTTTTCAGTAGGAAAGAAGACAAACCGATTAGTCTAAAAAAAATTTTCGGCAAAGTGTAGTCCTCCTTTACCGGTTTGGGAATAAAAACTGTAATAAAACATAGTTTTTAGTAAAATATTAGTTAAATCTAACCACCATTTTACAAAAAACTCAGTCAATTTACAGATATTTGTAAAATATATTTCATTTAAAAACTCTCTGAAAATTTGTAGAGTTTAGTAAAATGGATGTTATTTTCAAAATTTTTATAAGTATTTTGAAGATATTTTTTTTTTAAAAAAGTTCAAAATATTTTTTTCCAGTTATCGACTTGTAAAACATGGCCACCGAATACTCAAAACCTCTTTGAGTAATAGCTTTTGAATTATTTATTTGTAAAATTTTCAAGGAGTTGGAGTTGTCCTAGATAGGGGAAGTTTATCATTGAGTAACTTGTTTTTGAAGCACAGTCAGAGATGTAGACTTGCACCCAGGGTATTAAAAAATAAAATCGGCTAATATTTAATAGTCTCACTTATTTCTGCTAGAAACACTGTCCAAACCACTGTGTTTAAATTAATATAACCATCGCAATCACCCTTATTTTTATATTTCTATGAGTATTCATAACGTATTTATGTCTTCACCACATTAATATACAAAAAATGGGGTTGTATCACTTCAATGAGCTGGTCCTTATTCGTTTTTGTTGTTCAACATTGATGTCCTTATTAATACATTTGTTAGAACATTTGTTTTATTATTTGTAGATCTGTTTAAGCTGTCTGTCCTGTCGTAGCTATTAAGTATTGTTGTATCTGTTCCAGTTATAATTTTCATCCTGCTGTTATTTGTTTTTGTGTAATTTGGTTAAGGACAAATTATAAGCGTTTTATGCGTAATAAAAGTGAAACATTTCCAAAAATTTGTTGTCACCCTTTTTTTTGGGTTTTTAGCTTATTGTCTCTAAATAAGGCAGCTATTGTGACATATTTGTTGAGAGGAGTTTTGACATTTATTGACTTTGGGCTTTAAAAATAAAATGACCTGCTGTTAAGATTTAATGTTGTTTAAATGATTTAATATTAAAAAAATTATTCATTGTTTAATTTGGGACGTTTAAAATGGAATATGTAGTTTTATGCAAAAATTGGTGATCACAAAACTTTATTTTATATTGTTTTTATGAAACTGCCCTAAGAGTGCACCTAGAGCAGTCAAATCTATGACCGACCCACTTAATTTTTTATATCGTGAACCTATATTCAAAATATGCCAACTCAATTTTGACGGAAATGAGTTTCCGATGGCAAATAGCTCCCCTATGTAATACCTATCTGCCATAAAAATTTCAGAGCAAAAAAATAATTTGTTGTCGTTTTACATCCATTTTTGTTATTCTGCTAACTCAAAGTACATATTTTTTTGGTGGAAATAAATGCCAACTCCCATTGTAAATTTCCAAAAATTTTTCAAAATTTTTTTTTTAAAAAAATTAGACCACATATCTTATTGCATTTGCCATGCTAAACACGAATCTTGTAAAGATTTTGATATCTAATGACTGGTTCTCGAGATATTGCCATTTTGAAAATATCGGTAAATAGTGTTTGCCAAAAATAAAATTGCTTATATTTATGTAACTTTCAAACTATTTATCAGATTGAAACATTATGAATGGGGCAAATAAAGTCAATGATATAAGCTTTAAAAATATCTAGTTTGTAGTGACCCTATTGCAATACAGCGTGAGTTACAGAGTGCCAAAGTTGACCACCCTGAGATTAAAAGGCTTTCGGAGCTAGTAACTTTTAAAAATATGCAAAGATTTTTAATTTTTTGTTCAGTTTTTGCTATTACCGTACTAAGGATAACAAAAACCAAAAAAAAAAAATTTAAAAATTTTTCCAAAAAAAATGTATTTTTATTTTCCGACAAAACATGCCAACTCTAAAAAAATATTTGTTTTTTGATATAGTAATAAATGCCATCTCTGAAAAATACGCAAACAAATGCAAAATATGAAAATTTTTGCATAGGTAAAAATTGTTTAGAATATTTAAACCATCTTGTGGAAGGTACATTGTTAATTTTTGCAATAATATGCGAAACAACTAGTTTTTTAGCTCTCCTGAACAGTAAGCTTTTTCGAGTTGGCATTTATTGAATATAGTTCGACGATATGTTTAACATATTGGAGGGTATAAAATATTGCGCACCGAATTTAACACTTTTAATTGATTTTATATTTTTATACCCTCCAACTACAGTATGGTGGTATACTTCGAAATATCGGTCGAGGTCTCCATAAAGTATATGGGGCATTCTAGGCCAAATCACTCACTTTTAGACCCGACTCCTTTCGATTTATTTTAATTTTTAAACGTCAAAAAAAATTGGTGTCCAAGTTGCATTTAATAAGTACTAAAACATAAACAAAAATAAAATAAATCGAAAGGGGTTGGTCTAAAAGTGATTGATTGGGCCTGGAATGCCCCATATATATTATTGATCAGTGATCGATTCTAAGACATTCTAGCGATGTCTGTCTGTCCGTTTGTGGAAATGGTGATCACGGCCAAAATATTGAACATATATGACTGAGATGTAAGAACACCTAGAAAATTTTGGTATATTCTACATAACCCAAAAATACAAAATGCTTTAAATTGGCTGCTGGTTGGCATATGTGAACAGAATTGCACACAGAATGAAATTTTTACAAGTGCAAACCAATTGTTTTACAAAAAAAAAAATCGCGGAACTTTTTTTTTCACCAAAAAATGTTTTTCGCGTATTTTTTTTTTTTTCAACTACTCCTTTATTATATTGTGGAGGGTATCAATACATTCGGCGTAGCCGAATTTAACTTTTTTACTTGTTTTTTTTTTTTTTTGCTATCTCCTATTTGACAAAAAATCCTACACTCAAAATATTTTGTAAGTAAATTCAACTGAAAACGTTTAAAACAATCGTTTTTCCTTTTAAAAAACGGACTACATATATTTCATTTAAAACAACATACTTTTTCAGTTATTTTTAAACGTTAATAAATGACTAGATATTCCGTAAAAACAAATGATATTTCAGTTATTTTAACTGTTTACAATTTTTTATTTTGTGGAGTAAAAATATTTTTTTTTGAATAACAAACTACAAAATCCGTACTTCTGTAAAATTATGCGGTATAATCAGTCACAAATAATTTAACTGATAAAAATATTTTTCCGTAAATTTTGTAGTTCATTGTTTTAATAACTGTACACTTAAAATATTATGTAAGTAAATTCAACAGAAAATACGTTTGAAACAAATGAAACTTTATTTAAAAAACGGACTACTTACATTTCATTTAAAACAAAAACATTTCTCAGTTATTTTTAAATGTTAATTAATAACTGTTGAAATCCGTAAAAATAACTTAAAAATCCGTAAAAAATGACTGACAAAATTTTACGGAAAAAACGGTTAAAATAACGGAAATTTACATTCATTTTTATTTATTTTTTTAGAAATAATTTTAAAAAACTTCGAACCTAAGCAGAATCGAACTCATAATTTCTGGCTGATAGCCCAGCACGCTACCCTCTGTGCCACAAGCTACTTATATTTTCAGCAACTAAATTTCATTTTCAAATTCAAAAAAAAAAATTCTAATTTTAGAAATTTTTAAATAACTGACAAATAACAAACGACAAATAAAATAATGTGGTTTGTTTTTTAAATAACTGAAAAAAAAAACAAACGTTACGGAAAATTTTATTTAAAAGACAGTTATGTATTTGAATAAACGTTCAAAAAGTTGTTTAGAATATTTGTATGTGAAACAAAAGAATCTTCTTTTAATATTAACTAAAACGAAAACTATTTGTTTGACTGTGAAACATTAACTGTAAAACTTTTATGAGTGTATGAATCTTTCAATATTTTAGTTTTTTTTAAAAAACAAACGATAAAACGTTTAAAATAACTTTAACCAAAAACTTTTTGAATAACTGTAAACTTTTCTAGGTGTAGTAATTTTACAAGCTTTTTACCTATATTTTTGTAATTTTACAAGGCTTTTACCAATAAAATTGTAAATTTACAAATTTAATAGGAGGTTTCGTAACTTTACTAGATTTGTTGCTACCTCCTATTTTACGAGAATTCCTAGTAATTTTACAAGCTTTTTACAAATAATTTTGTAATTTTACAAGATTTTTACCAATAAAATTGTAAATTTACAGTTTTTTTGGTGCATTTAAAATTACAAGGAATTCTCGTGAATTTACTAGATTTTTTTTGTAAAATTATCTTGGAAATTTGTAAAATTACAAAAAAAAAAATTGTAAAATTACAAAAAAAAAAATTTAAATTTCGATCTAAACTTGTTTGTTAAAAAATAAGGAAAACTGTCAAATATTGATAAAATGGGATTACAAGACTTAATTTGACAAAGTTTTTTTTGTGTGCATAAAAATTATTGATCCATGCTCGATTCTAAGACGTTCTATGAATGTCCGTCCAACCGTCCGTACACTTAAAAACCTTGTAAAATTACAATAACATATTGTAACTTTTTTTTTGCTACCTCCTATTTGACAAGAATTCCTTGTTATTTTACAATATTTTTACCAAAAATATTGTAATTTTACAAGCTTTTTACCAAAAAAATTGTAAATTTAAAATTTTTTTGAAACGGTTAAACTTACAAGGAGGTTTCGTGACTTTACCAGATTTTTGGCTACCTCCTATTTTACGAGAATTCCTAGTAAAAATTACGAGCTTTTTTGTAATTTTACAAGATTTTTATCAATAAAATTGTAAATTTACAACCGTTTTGGCGAAATAAAACTTACAAAAAATTCTCGTAAATTTACTAGATTTTTTTTTGTAAAAAACCTTGGAAATTTGTAAAATTACAAGAAAAACTGTAAAATTACAAAAAAAAAATAAATTTCGATCGAAAATTATTTGTTAAAAAACAAGGAAAACTGTTAAATGTTGGTAAAATGGGATTAAAAGACTTTTTCTAGTAATTTGACAAGGTTTTTCTTTTTGGCGGGGGACAAATTTCCTCTCGAATATGTGTTTAAAAATTCATTCTAATGCTTTTTGCACGAAAGAAATACAAGTTTATCATTATTAAAAAAAAAAAATATTCCACGCCCATAAAAGGGGGGCGGACTGAAAAAAAGACATTTTATAAATCTCCAAATGCAGGACTTTGAACTTCTTGTAGCATAAAAATGTTGTATTTGTTAAACAAAAACCTAAAAAATTATGTAAAAATATGGTATTTTTCAGAGATTGGTTTAGTTCTTCAAGGGGAACTTTTTTCTCCCTGGTCCGATTTTGCTCATTTACGAACTTAACCTGCCTGAGAATATAAGAAATAATCGTGCCAAATATTGGGAGTCTAGCTTATTTTGGACTGTATCGTCTTAACTACAGACGGTCGGACGATAGAATCGATCACTGATCATAAATATATGGGGCATTCCAAGCCAAATCGCTAACTTTTAGACCCGACCCCTTTCGATTTATTTTATTTTTGGATATGTTTTAGTACTTATTAAATGCAACTTGGACACCAAATTTCAGCCTTTTATTCCAAGATGGTGTTGAGTAATCAATTTTTAAAAATGGCGATTTTCTCAAAAAAATTAAAAAATTTAAATTTTCAATTAATTTTGACCATAAAAAATATAAATATCTTAAAAAAAAGTTGGACAACGTTTTGTTGGTATTTAAATGCAGTTTTAGAAAAAAAAAATATGAAAAAATTATTCGAAGTAATTATCACTTATTTTTTGACGTTTAAAAATTAAAATCGACTTTTTGAAAAAGTCCGAAACCTTGGATTTTTTTTGCAAAATACTATAAAAATTCGACTCTAAATTACGCAATAAATTACGCCATAATTCGAGATGTGATCACAATTCTTTCTATTTTTTTTTTTAATTTTTAAAATTGCACCTTTAATTTTTTGGCTCTGATTTATTTTATATGGTGCTCCAAAAAAAAAAATAAATTGGTAGATATTGACCCTAACTTACCCAAGATATATTCATTTCGAGCTAAAAATACGTCTCACAAAAATTTAGGACGATCGGAAATGGGTAAGGCGTTTAGCATGGTCCTTATAGTTTAAAAAACGAATTACAAGGAAAAATATGAATTTTTTTCTGTTTTCGCAATTTTTTTGGTACTTTAAGTTAAGTTTGAATTCAAGTGATTACAGAATTATGATGTGGAGTAAAATGCCTTTCTAATAAGGTACTAAAAACTAAATTCGGTCCCTTTTTTTAAATGTATTGAATTTGTCTACTGTAATAACATTTTTTCATTATTCATGTTTCAGTGTAATATTTTTTTGGTTTTCCCAAACTTTAAAACAAAAGAAATTATTTTTTTTAAATAGAGATTTCAAAAGGGTGTGAAAATGCAGGCATTTTTAGCATTAATTTAAAACATGTTAGCAAAACACAATATGAAAAATACTTGTCATCTAAATACATTTGAACTTAAAGAATAAAAAAATGTTATTACAGTAGAAAATTTCAATGAATTTCAAAAATCGAATTGTATTGCTTAATTAAGTGGTCTGTCATACGTTAGGTGCCTGGGGAAGTTGTAATAACTTGGCTGATTTTCAACCGATTTTAGTTTTTGGTACCTTATTAGAGAGGCATTTTACTCCGTATTATAATTCTGTAACCACTTGAATTTAAACTTAACTTAAAATACCAAAAGAAATGAGAAAACAAAAAAAAAAATCATATTTTTCCTTGTAATCCGTTTTCCAAACTTCAAGGCCCCTGAGGAACGCCTTACCCATGTCCGATCGTTCTTAATTTTTGTCAGGCGTATTTTTACATCGAAATGAATATATCTAGGGTAAGTTAGGGTCAGTATCTACCAATTTTTTTTTGGAGCACCATATAAAATAAATCAGAGTCAAAAAATAAAATGTGCAGTTTTCAAAATTTAAAAAACAATAGAACAAATTGCGATCACATCTCGAATTATGGCTTTATAGTTGCGTAATTTAGAGTAGAACTTTTAGACGTTTTAAAAAAAAAAAAATCTAAGGTTTCGGACTTTTTCAAAAAGTCGATTTTTATTTTTAAACGTTAAAAAATAAGTGATGATTACTTCGAATAATTTTTTTAATATTTTTTTCTAAAACTACATTTAAATACCAACAAATCGTTGTCCAACTTTTTTTAAGATATCTGTATTTTTAACTAGTCAAAATTAATTGAAAATTTTAATTTTTTAATTTTTTTGAAAAAATCGCCATTTTGAAAAACATTTTGATTACTTATCCCCATCTTGGAATAAAAGGCTGAAATTTGGTGTCCAAGTTGCATTTAATAAGTACTACAACATGTCCAAAAATAAAATAAATCGAAAGGGGTCGGATCTAAAAGTGAGTGATTTGGCCTGGAATGCCCCATATATACTTTATGGGGACCGATATTTTGATGCGTTACACACGGAATAACAAAGTGAGTATACCCCCATATTGTAGTTGGAGGGTATAAAAATGTAAATTTTGATCTAAATTTGTTAAAAAAACAAGGAAAACTGTCGAATATTCTTAAAATGGGATTACGAGAGTTTTCCTAGTAATTTGACTAACAATAAGTTTTTTTTTTGTGTGCAGGAAAAAACGGTGGCGTGAGAAAAAATTTATCCTTTGAAAACCTCTGAAAAACGATTTTTATGTCAGAAAAAATTTAAAGTACAGCGCTTGTACCTAGGGGATAAGAAAATGACATTTTGTTAGGCCCGCCCCTCTTATGGGCGTGGGTCTAAAGGATTTTTTTTTAATAATTATAAAATTGTATTTCTTCAGTGCAAAAAGCATAATAAATGAATTTGTAAACATTTTGGTTGGAGTTGGAATTTTTCCAAAAATAAAACTACGCCATTATTGTTATTGATGCAAAAATCTTCTAAAAAGTGATGATCTCAGAAAATCTGAAGAAAGAAAACATTTCAAAACAAATTCTAGTATTTATACGGTTTTTTTTAAGATTTTTAATCTTCATGCACCTGTTTGGTAGAATAAAACCTTCCACTGATTTTTAATTTTAATTGCAGTTCAAAATCATTAATTAAATTATATTTTTTTTATTATTATTATCTACTATTAAGATGTCTGAGTAAAACCCCTTTGATATATAAATAATTGGTGTCTAAGCAAAAAAAAAAATCTCTAAAAAAACTAAAAAAGCCTTAAACTATTTACCAAATGTAATTACTTTTAATTGTTGAAATATGCAAATCAAGGTGTCAAACAACATTTTGTTCAGTATTTGTTAAGTTTTATTTATAATTTTTATGCGATTCGAATATGACAATAAATACGCACAATTTGCGTATAAAAACTACTCGTATTCACACAGGTGCTATAATCAAAGTTTTTTTTTTGTGGTTGAAACCAAGGATCTTAGATCACCCTTTAAGAGGATGTACAGAACTTGGGCGGCCAAAATATTTTTCACATTTTGAGTCAACTTTTGAAGCAACAGCAATCCCCACAGTAGAATAAAATTCCAAAATTATTTCGAGCTCCCAATTTTGTACATCCTCTGGGGTACGATTTAGGATTCTTGCTGAAAAACATGTTTATTATTTCTGTTTCATTATTTAACTACATATTTAACTATGATTGTAGTAGTTATCAGATTGTAAAGTTAAATTCGGTTTCGGTTTGGATTTTTATTTTGTTGATTTTTGCATAAAATTTATTACAAAAGCTAATAGCAAAGAGATCAAGCAATTAATCAACTTTGGAATATAAAATGAAAAACCACAGCAAAAAAATAAAATAAGAACAAGATTGTAAAATTGATTTTGATCGAACAAATCCGACTTTGAAGTGATGATCAACCACCTTTTAGAATTTTTCAAATTTTTTGTTAAGTTAATATTAAACAATTTAGTAAAATGCGTTTTCATTCAATTTTACTGAAATTTAGTAAAACTGTTTGTTAAAACTACAATCGAAATAATACCTGTAAAATATACTGTAAAGTGACAATGTTTTTTATTTGTCAAAATGCAGGTAAAAAACTTGATAAAAAAACCTGTTTAGTCAATTAATTTTTTCAGATTTGTCATTGTAAAATAAAAATTATTATTTTTCAGAAACATTAACCCATTTCCTACCGAAAATTTTATAGTTGGATGTTTTTGACGAAACTTTCAGGAACGGCTTCTTTTTTCCCCTTGTAAATAATAACACTATAAATGGGGCATTCCATGTCAAATCGGACACTTTGAATAATTTTTTTTTTTAGATTTTCCCAATTTGTTGACAGTTTTTAGTACCCTTCGAAAACTCCTTCGTAATAAATTTTCGGATATTTTTTAAGACTCGTTCAAAAGATAGCGAATTTTTAAAAATTGGTAGTTTGTTTCTTTACTCAAACTTCTTTTACTCATAACTTCTTGAATAATGGTCCAAATTGCAAATTTTTATTTTCAAAATTTTGATTTTTTTATCTACTTTTTAAAAAAAAAAAATCCCAAAATATTCTTGAAAGTGCTCTAGTATGCGATTTTTAAGTTTAAAAATTTAAATCTCATTTTTGAAAATGTGTAGAGATAGGGCGTAAGTATGTTTTACAAAAATGTTGGAGGGTAAAAATAAATGGGGGTCGGTCTCACTAATAACCCCTCTCGGAAGCACCATTGGTAAATTTTTTTTTTTTGTTAATCAACATAAATCCTCGTATAACATAAATTTTGTAAAATAACAGTTTTTTTGTAAATCAACTAGAATCCTCGTAATAAAAACTTTGTTGTAAAATTATTTTTTTTTTTTTGTAAATAAACTTTCAAAATGGTAGATTACAATTACGAAAATAAATTTGTAAAATTACCAACAAAACTGTAGTTCTAGTTTGAGCAAAGTACAAGATTTTTTGTTAAAAAACAAGGAAAATTGTTAAATATTGGTAAAACGGCATTACAAGGCAATTTACCAGGCGTTTTATCAGTTATTTTTTTTTGAGTGTAGGGTTGATAGACCATTAAAATTCTTTAAATTTAAAACAAAAAAACAATGAAATCGACGAAATTTGTTCCGGAGATATTTTAATTTAAGTAAAACCACTTTTTTAAACACACTCAAAAAATTATGTCATTAACTGTTTGTAGTTTATTTAAAAAGTTTTCCGTTTAGTCGTTTTTAAAAGAAAAACATTTGTTTGATGTTCAGTTTTTATTAATGACTACTTCAGTCCTTTGTTTCAAAAATAACACACTAAAAAATAAAGACTTTCATTGACATTCAATTTTTTAAGTCATTTATTTTTGTTCTGTAAGTAAAAACTACTGATTATTCTTTTGATTTTTAATGATTTGTGTAAGTATTTTTTTTTAAAGTGTTGGTATTTTTTAATGAAATATCATTAGTTTTTACCTACACAAGTCAGTTATTTTTTTGTAGAAAAAAAAATCAAAAATTATTTATAGAAATATAAAAACATGTTTGTATCAAGTGACTTTGGCACGATCGGTAGAGTGTCCGGCCAGAATGTAGTTGATTGCGGGATCGATTCCCCAAAAATTTTATTAAAAATTAAAAAAAAAATATTTCAATAAAAAATTGTAAAAAATTACCTACGAAATCATTAATTTTTATTGTTTTCGTAGGTTATTTTTTTGAAATTTGTTGGTAAAAATAACAGAACTGTCATTAATTTTTAATGTTTTCGTTGGTTATTTTTTTCGAATTTGTTGGTAAAAAAGAGTTAAAAAAACGTAATTTTTTAATGTTTAATGTTATTTATTTTAGAAAATTTTGTCAACAGTAAAAAATAAATGTTGATGTTTTTTAAAACAAATGAATAATTACTGGAATGGTTTTCAATTGTTTATTCACTGGTTTTAAGTGTGTTTTTCATTTGTTTTTGCCTACAAAATATTTTCAGTGCAGATAAAAATTTGAAAAGTTGGCTATCTCGAAAACAATTCTAGTTTAAAAACTTTGGAGTGGATTTTCGGATTCTGCGTAAGAAGTTACATAAAAAATAAATGCAAAATGAGGTGGATCGCAAAATTTTTTATAATTTGTAAACTAGTGTAATTGATACACTCAAAATATTTTGTAGGCAAAAACAAATGAAAAACACACTTAAAACCAGTGAATAAATAATTGAAAACCATCCCAGTAATTATTCATTTGTTTTAAAAAACATCAACATTTATTTTTTACTGTTGACAAAATTTTCTAAAATAAATAACATTAAACATTAAAAAGTTACGTTTTTTTCACTCTTTTTTACCAACAAATTCGAAAAAACTAATCAACGAAAACATTAAAAATTAATGATAGTTCTGTTATTTTTACCAACAAATTTAAAAAAAATAACCTACGAAAACAATAAAAATTAATGATTTCGTAGGTAATTTTTTACAATTAATTATTGAAATATTTTTTTAAAAATTTTTAATAAAATTTTTGTGGAATCGATCCCGCAATCAACTAAATTCTGGCCAGACACTCTACCCATCGTGCCAAAGTCACTTGATACAAACATGTTTTTATATTTCTATAAATAATTTTTTGATTTTTTTTTTCTACAAAAAAAATAACTGACTTGTGTAGGTAAAAACTAATGATATTTCATTAAAAAATACCAACAACTTAAAAAAAAAAATTACTTACACAAATCATTAAAAATCAATAGAATAATCAGTAGTTTTTACTTACAGAACAAAAATAAATGACTTTAAAAATTAAATGTTAATGAAAGTCTTTATTTTTTAGTGTGTTATTTTTGAAACAAAGGACTGAAGTAGTCATTAATAAAAACTGAACATCAAATAAATGTTTTTTCTTTTAAAAACGACTAAACGGAAAACTTTTAAAATGAACTACAAACAGTTAATGACATAATTTTTTAAGTGTAGTGGAATTGGTGTCAAAGACACAAGATGTGTTCAATGATCTCCTCGACGCCTGGTGTCTCGCTCCTTTTGCAGCTTGCGTTCGTAATAAGATTCATGTTTTTGGCATGGTTTCCCGACAAGACAGTTCCCATTATTAAACCTGTCAACATACGACATTCTATTCTCGTGAGAAAAACATGAGAACCGAATTATTAAATGTCCTAAATGATAATGCAGGGCAATCATATAAGAAATAAAATCTGTCCTCGATAGATAAATTGCACCATCTGCAAGTGTCGTTCGAAATTACTCCAATTCCTACCATGTGTCTTGCGAGTTTCCATTGTAAAGTATTTTACATTCTCAGGGTTTTTTGTAGCATACATTTTTTTTGTGGTTTGCGTCCAAATTCTTTAATTTTACCAATTGTTACAAACATCAACTCAAACTCATAATTCTTCCTATACCGCAATATGGTGTTGGTTAAACACACGACATGTAAAATACATGCATATAAATACAAATTAAAAAAAAAATTGAAAAACTATCAAATCAATACATGTATGTTTATACATATAAATTCGCAATATATGATCATATCTCAAATTCATACGTTCAATACACAAAACATACTACAATATCACAAATATTGTACGAGTATAATAAACATTTAACAGGTGCAAAATAATTACCAATCACCAATAGATTTTTAATGATTTCAATTTTTACACACTTATGAAAAAAAATTCAAATCACAAAAAAATTAGGTCTATTACAAAAACACAAAAAAAAAAATCAAAACTCGTTGTTTATTATTTAAATAAACCATTAATTAAACATAAACCTTCGATAACGTTAAATTTATTTATTTATATTATTCAGTTTTTTTTATTATTTTTTGTAAATTTCCCTTTTAAAAACACATAAAATTGAACTATTAAAACAGTGGGTGGTATTTTGTGGTTGGACAGATAATATCGACGACAAAAAAAAAACTGATGGTATACAGCTGCATTTGGTTTTATTTGCAGTTCTTTATAATTTTTTTTTTCTTCTGCTGTATTTTTGAGACATAAATTTTGATCTAGTTGTTGGGAGAGATTTAAAAGAATTTTATTATCATTGTTTCAAAATTAAATTTTGTGGGGAAATCGGTCCACTTCAGGATGGACTGATCTATCGAATCGGACATTTTTTTAATAACAACAAGTAAAAAAGTTAAATTCGGCCTTGCCGAATGTATTGATATCCCCCACAACGTAAAAAAAGATAAATTGCAAAAAAAAATCTTTAACAAAAACAAAATTACGCAGAAAAATTTTTTCGGTAAAAATTTTTTTGCGATTTTTTTTTTTGTAAAAAATATGTTTGTATTTCTGAAAATGCCACTCTGTGTCCAATTATGTTCACATTTGCCAACCAGCAGCCAATTTAAAGCATTTTGTATTTTTAGGTTAAGTGGAATGTGCCAACATTTTCGAGATGTTCTTACATTTTCGTTCATAACTTTTGAACCGCTGAACCGATTTCGCTCAAATGGAATACCAAACTTTTTAGGACAACACCAAGAAAATGTGCTAAGTCTCATATATGTTTAATACTTTGGCCGTGATCACCATTTTCACAGACGGACAGACGGGCATCGCTAGAATGTCTTAGAATCGATCACTGATCAATAATATACTTTATGGGGTCTCGGACCGATATTTCGATGTGTTACAAACAGAATTACAAACTTTAATACATATATATACCCTCTATCACTAATTGTAAGTGGAGGGTATAAAAATGTTGAAGCACCTGAAATATCTGCTTATGGCTCAAATTCGGAGGGTTTTGCTATTAAAAACATGTCCAACAATCTGAGGCTTTTTCTTCAATGAATTTTTCTTTCAATGAATTTTTCTTTATAAAACAAGTGAGTGTTAAATTCGGCTGTGCCGAATCTATGATACCCTCCAACATGTAAAAAAATTAAAAAAAAATGTTGACAGGGGCGTTGTTTTAAGGGGGGCAATGAAGGGGGAGGGGTCGGTGAGCTGGGGTGACTCCTTGGCCCTCACGGTATATGTTTACAAGTTAATTTTTGTCTGCTTTGTGCACTAAAGTATTATAGTTTTATTATTATTTAAATTATTTTTTTATCCACGCCCTTAAAAAAGGGGCGGGGCAAAAAAAGCGACATTTTTTAATCCCCTGGGTCCAAGCGCAGGACTATAAACTTCTACGAACATAAAAATGTCTCATTTGGTTCACAAAAATACAAAAAAACGTCAAAAAAATTAGCATTTTTAAGAGGTTGGTTCAGTTCATCAAAGGGAACTTTTTTCCCGCTGTTCCGATTTGGCCCATTTCCGAACTTAACCTGCCTAGGAGCATAAGACATATTTATGCCAAACTTGAGGGATCTAGCTTTTTTATTTTGGACTACATCGTGTTAACTACAGACGGACGGACAGACGGACGGACGGACATCGCTAGAATGTCTTAGAATCGATCACTGATCAATAATATATATACTTTATGGGGTCCCCGACCGATATTTCGATGCGTTACACACGGAATGACATACTGTAGTTGGAGGGTATAAAAATCCGATAATTATTTTTAAAAAGTTGAGAATTTTTCTATAATTGTTTTTTCAGAATCTGAGACTTTCTATAAAAATACTCATTGCCAGAATATAAAAATATCATCTTTTTCCATAGAAAAAGTCTCTGAATTCATCCTTTCTATAGAAAAAAATCCGTGAATTTTCTTTTGGAAAAATATTAGAACATAGAAAAAATTGAGAAAAAAACTTATCAGAATCTGAGACTTTTTTTATAAAAAAAAAAATTCTATAGGAAAAATCTAAGAATTTTTCTATATGAAAAATTTTATTATTTTTTTAGGAAAAAGTTGAGAATTTTTCTAATAAAAAATGTATCAGAAATGTGTATAAAAAAAAAAATCTAAATAGCTCAGAATATCAAAATGTCTGAATATAAAAATGTTACAAGATACTTTTTCCATAAAAAAAGTCTCTGAATTTTTCCATAGGAAAAATCCGAGAAATTTCTTTAGGAAAAATTTTAGATTATAAAAAAAAAAAATATAGAAAAAAAAATTTCAGGACCTAGTTTTAAATTCTAAGACTTTTGCTAAACGAAAAATGTCTCAGAATCTGAGACTTTTATTTTATGAAAAATGTGTCGGTATCTAAAACTTTTTTTTTAGGAAAAATGTTTTAGAATTTTCGGTTTTTTTTATACACTCTAAAGAAAAACTCTGTCAAAAACAGGGCACCCACCGATTGTCCTGAAACTTTTATATGGAAATGAGGGGGGGGGGGGGGAATAAGAGTTATCTGTTTTTTGTAGCTACTCAATCCCAAAATTTAAAAAAGGGTTGCCACCTTACGAAAAAATAAGGGCCTTGAGGAAAATCCTCGTAAAAGCCGAACTAGCAGGAATTTCTCCAAACGAAAAATACCGGTCTGCTTAATTTTTATAGAGATTATTATATATGATTTTGGAGGTCGTACGTTTATACATCTCCATATAAACTACCCCAACGATTATACATTTTTGACAATAACGAACTTATCGAAGCCGAATTTCGACACGACCGATACACCATTGGAGAAACCTTCAAAAACCTTTTCGACCTGTATAAAATGTTCGTATAGTTTCTTTTGAAGAAATGGAAAAATCCTCTAAAAGCAAAAAAATCCCATTTTCCCCCCTCCCCATTGACCTGCTAAATGTGAGATTGGGCAGCTACACACAAAAAAAAAACGTTGTCAAATTACTAGGAAAAGTCTCGTAATCCCATTTTACCAATATACGAAAATTCCTGGTAATTTTACAAGCTTTTTACCAAAAATTTTGTAATTTTACAAGCCTTTTACCAATAAAATTGTAAATTTACAGTTTTTTGATGCAATTAAAATTACAAGGAATTCTCGTGAATTTACTAAATTTTTTTTGTAAAATTATCTTGGATATTTGTATAATTACAAAAAAAAATTGTAAAATTACAAAAAAAAAAAAATGTAAATTTCGATTTGTTAAAAAACAAGGAAAACTGTCATTCCTTGTTTTTTAACAGATCGAAATTTACATTTTTTTTGTTGTAATTTTACAATTTTTTTTTTAATTTTACAATTTTTTTTTGTAATTTTAGAAATTTCCAAGATAATTTTACAAACAAAAATCTAGTAAATTCACGAGAATTCCTTGTAATTTTAATTGCGGCAAAAAACTGTAAATTTACTATTTTATTGGTAAAAGGCTAGTAAAATTACAAAATCTTTGGTAAAAAGCTTGTAAAATTACTAGGAATTCTCGTAAAATAGGAGGTAGAAAAAAATTTGGTAATATTACGAAACCTCTTTGTAAATTTTATCGTGTCAAAAAATTTGTAAATTTACAATTTTATTGGCAAAAAAACTTGTAAAATTACAAAATTATTTGTAAAAATTTTGTAAAATTACAAGGAAATTTTGTCAAATAGGAGGTAGTAAACAAAAAAAGTTACAAGTTTTTCTTGCAATTTTACAAGGTTTTTTTTTTGAGTGTATAAAAAACACGTAACTCTTATTTTGCTCACCTCTATGCAAGTTTCAGGACAATCGGCTGGTGCGCTGCGAAAGACCTTCCTTGTTAGTTATATACGTGGAAATTGCCGATTACGTTCGGGTTCTGAGTGCTTTTGGTGCCGATAACTTCTTTAAATTTGGAAATTTTTCTATACGACGAATTTTTTTAAATATTTTAATTTTTCGGAAGGAAAAATGGCTTAGTATCTGAGAAATTTTTTACATAAAAGTCTAAGAATCTAAGAATTTTTCTATAGCAAGAGTTTCACAAATGATTAAAGCTTTTCTATTTGCAAAATATCTCAGAACATCTGAATTTGTCTATTGGGAAAAAGTCACAACATCTTAAAATTTATCTTTGAGCAAATGTCTCAGAAAACTTTCTGGATAAATTAAGTGTATTGGAAAATTATTAATTCAGAATCTGTGACTTTTACTAACAGAGAAATGCTTTAGAACCTGGGACTTTTTATAGTGGAAATTTTTTAAAAATTTAAAAAATTTTCTTAGGAAATCTTATCATACTATAAAAAAATCTAAATTAATGATGCAAATCCGTCTTAAATTTCCCTGTAAGCTAAATTTTTTGAGCATAAAAAAAACTTTTAAAAAAGTACCAAAAATGGGAAAAAGTACCAAAAAGATACTGTTGAAAATCGAAAAAGTATTAATTTTACCCTATAAAACAATAATTGGTAGTACTAATATTTCTCGAAATTTGTAAAAATAATTAACTTCTTTCAAATCTCTGCCTATAAATCGAATGATTTGTGTGATTGTTAGTTGGTAATGCATGCTAATGGATTTTCAAAGACATTCTGTATTTCTTCAGCTCTCCTATTAGACCATTTTCAAATGATCTCGTTTTTGAGTGGCTAACAGCAGGTGTTGTTGTCTTTGGCATCAACCAACAAAAAAAAATGTAAATAAATAAAAAATTAAAAAAATAAAAAAAAAAATAAAACTGTTACAAAAAACAACAAACAAATTGGCAGCTAAAATGTGACAAATTTATGTTATTTTACAAAAGAATGTTTCATTCTGTTCAAAAAAACAAAGTGTGAAAATATGTGTCGTACGCATAAAGAACAGAAAATGGGAAATATTTTTTATGAAAATGCAAAATGTTTTCTTTTTCAACAAAATACAAAAAAATATTTAATGGCTTTTGAAGGCAGATTTATTTAATAGCACAGACATTGTTGTATTTGAGAAATTTTGTAAATAGAAAATTTACAAATTTTTTTGAAATGAAAAATATTTTTTTTAAACAATAGAAAAATTCTGATATTTTAAGGATTTTTTTTTTTTTTATAGAAAATTTTAAAATATTGTCGAAATGTAAAAAAATTGTTTACAGCAAGTTTTAGATTCTGAGAAATTTTTCCGCATAAAAAAATTTACACTCAAAAAAATCTTGTAAAATGACAAGAAAAGCTTTATTTTACGAGGATTCCTAGTAAAAATTACATATTTTTTGTAATATTACAAGCTTTTTACCAATAAAATTGTAAATTTACAACTTTTTTGATGCAATAAAACTTACAAGGAATTTTCGTGACATTACAAGCTTTTTGTTACCTTCTATTTTACAAGAATTCATAGTAAAAATTACGAGCTTTTTTGTAATTTTTTAAGTTTTTTAAATTGTAATTTTAGAATTTTTTTGATGCGATAGAACTTACAGGGAATTCGTGTAAAAGTATCTAGAAAATTTGGACATTTACAAAAAAATTGTAAAACTACAAAAAAAAAAATAAATTTCAAGGAAAACTGTCAAAAATTAGTAAAATGGGATTTCGAAACTTATTCTAGTAATTTTACAAGTTTTTTTTTTTTTTTTGAGTGCAGCAGAATCTGAGACAATTTTCTGTTTTGATGCGATAGAACTCACAGGAAATTCTCGTAAAATTACCTTGAAAATTTGGACATTTGCGAAAAAATTGTAAAAACTACAAAAAAAATTAAATTTCAAGGAAAACTGTCAAAAAATAGTAAAATGGGATTACGAGACTTATTCTAGTAATTTTACAAGTTTTTTTTTTTAGTGCAGCAGAATCTGAGACAATTTTCTGTATAGAAAAAATTATCAAACTTTGAGAAATTTTTCTGTGTAAAAAAGATTTTAGATTCTGAGACATTTTCCGTATAAAAAAGTCTCAAACTCTAAGGCATTTCATGAATAGAAAAAAGCGGGATCGAAAAAAGTCTCGGATTCAAAGAAATTTTTCTGTAAAGGAAAAAGTCTCGAAATCTGACACATTTTTCCATAAAGAAAAATGTTTCAGAAATTTTGCTATACGGAAAAATATTTCAGATTCTAAGAAATTTTTCTTTTTCAGTTTCTAAAATGTATTAGAAAAATGTCGAAAACTTTTTTCGGAAAAATTTCTTAAATTCTGAGACATTTTTCCTTATATATTTGCCATATAGAAAATGCCTCAGATTCTGATATTTTCCATATAGAACAAAGTTTCAGATTCTGAGACATTTTTTCGTATAGAAAAGCCTTAGATTCGGAGACATTTTTCCGTATAGAATTTTTCCGTAAAGAAAATAGTCTCAAATATTGAAACATTTTAAAATTTTAGATTCTATGAAATTTTTCGATCTTAAATTATAAAATATTTTTTTATTTTTTTTCGTTTACTTATTGAAAATATTTTTTCTAAATAGAAAAATGCTTAAAACTTTTTTCTAAGATATTTTTTCCGTATAGAAAAATTTTTTAGAATTTGAGAAATTTTTTCTTATAAAAAATATTCTCAGAAATTTTTTTATATTGAAAAAAGTCTCAGATTCTAAGACACTTTTCCCGTATAAAACAAAACCTCGTACTCTGAGACATTTTTTTCGTACAGAAAAAAGGATAAAAAAAGTCTCGGATTCTGAGACATTGTTCCGTATAGAAAAAACTCACAGATTCAAGCAAATTTTTTCGTAGCGAAAAAATTCTCAGACTCTGAGACTGTTTTCCGTATACAAAAAATATCAGATTCTGAGATATTTTTCGATATAGAAAAACGTTTTCAGATTCTTAAGACATTTTTTGTGTAGAAAAAAGTCTCAGATTCTGAGAAATTTTTCATATAGAGAAAAGTCTAACACTCTGAGAAAATTTTCGTACACTCAAAAAAAAAAACTGTAATGTAACCAAAAAAAGCTTGTAAACCTACAAGAAAATTTGCTGATTTTGAACCCACAATTTTTTTGCTAAAGTTAGCAAAAATGTTTTGCCAATAATTAGTTAACTAATTTTTTTTTTTTTTTTTGAACTTAGTTCATACACATCTGAGGACCCCATTGGGTTCGGACCCGATAGGTCCAGACCCTGATGGGCCTAGACCTAGTTGGGTTCCTTAAAAATCGTCATAGGGTTTGATACAAAATTTGTGTCCGTTTCGCTCTGCCTTGCTTAGTTTTTAAGATACGTGATTATAGGGGACCACTGGGGTCTTGAGAATTAAAAAACTCGATAACTTAAAAAATATTACTCGGAGAGCTTTTGACTATTTTGCGGTCTTGTTCTACGTGTTGAGAGCTACAAAAATGCTTTTGGACTATTTGTTGTGTCGGCAATATTTACCGAGATATGAGCATTTTAAAATTTTCGGGAATGCTAACTTTTTTGGATCCAAAGTTAGGGCCCATTAGGGTCCACACATGTGAAGAAAGCCGGCGATACTATGGCGAGCTCGAGAACCAAAAATGGCCTCCATTTTGCTCTATCTGGCTTAGTTTCCGAGATAGCGCCATTTTAAGTTTTCTGAAAATAAAAAAAAATTACCATTTATTTTGCTAATGTTAGCAAAAAAGCTTGTAAAAATTTGGTCAACTCAATTTGAAATCTAGCAAATAAAATTAGTTCAAATTTTGTTTAAAATTGCTAATGCGCTAAATGAAGTTTACAAGATATTTTTGCTGACATGCTAATCTCAACTAAAAATTTGCTAAAAGTTAGCTAACTAGCATTAGCAAAAAAAAAATTAGTAAATCTACTAATGTATTATTTTGAGTGTATAGACAAACCTGGGAAATTCTGAGACATTTTTCAGTATAGAAAAAACGTGGCAGATTCTATAATATTTTTCCTTACAAAAAAACTTGCCAGATTTAAAGATACTTTTCCTTGTAAATAATCGTCTCAAATTTTGAGACATCCTCAGATTCTAAGACAATTCTCAGACTCTAAAATATATTTCTGTAAAGAAAAGTCTCAGATTCTGAGAATTTTTTTTAGTATCTGACAAGGGAAATACGTCAACCTTTATGCACCGATTTCCCCGAAAAATATATAAATGAGACGATTTTAACGTTGTGATGTCTCAGTTTGTCGGCCATATCAGTGTATAAAAATTTCGTTGCCACCGTAAGAAAACCTTCGGGAAAAATCCAATAACTCCCGAACTAGACTCTTGAGCAAAAATACGTGTTGACTTAAATTTAATAAAGATTATTCCATATTAATATATAGACAGACCTATCACATATATAAAAATATCTTAGAAACTGAGAAATTTTTTCGCATAGAAAAATGTCTTAGAATCTGTGAACATTATTCCGTATAGTAAAGTCTCACATGCTGAGACATTTTTCTGTAAAGAAAAATGTCCTGGATTCTGAGTTATTTTTCCGTATATTTTTCTATACAGAAAAATGTCTTAGATTCTGTGTCAGTTTTCCTATACAGAAAAAGTCTTAGATTCTGAGACATTTTTTCTATAGAGAAAATTTATCAGATTCTGAGACATTTATCTTATGCAGAAAAACTATCTGATTCTGAAAAATTTTTCGTATAGCAAAAAGTCTCAGATTCTGAGTAATTTTTCTGTATAGAAAAAAATCTCTGAAACATTTTGTGTATAGAAAAAGTTTCCGATTCTGAGATATTACTCCGTTCAGAAAAATTACTTGTAGTCTGAGACATTTTTCCGTATAGAAAAAAGTCTCATATTCTGAGACATTTTCCATATAAAAAAAGTTTCAGATTTTAAAACATATTTTAAAGAAATGCAGCTTCCCGTTAATTAAATATCAACTCTCGTATATTAAACTGTAATAGTATTTACAAAATGTTAAATGTAAATAATTCCTTAACAAATCTCTAAGATCATTTGATAACATTTTAACATTTTGTTGTAAATATTTTGTTATAAATTTTGTTGTTGTTGTTTGATATTTTAAATGTTTACATAAACTTAAAAATTATCAATTTAAAAAAAAAATTATATTTATGTAGACAGACTTTGGCTTATCTATCTTTCCATTGGTAAAAATTACCTCTTTGAAATGTACTGAAAAATTATGAAAAATTATTATCACCTGTTATATTTTCAGTACATTTCATAGTTTTGTTGTTTTTTTTTTTGTTTAGTCGCAAAATGTTTAAATTTAGTAACAAAGTATTGTGTGTACGTACCACACCTGTTCATATTAACCGAGTACATTCAAATAAATACTAACAAAAAAAATAGATAACGACTCCCCAACTAACAAAACCAACCAACCAACAACTATGGAACATGTGAGATGGTTGGTGTGCCCACCAACCAACCAACCCACAATTCAAAAAAAAAAAGCTACACCAACAACAACTCCACCTTGGTACAATTTTTTTCTTTTGTCTTATACGAGTACATATTACACAGTGATACAAAATCGAACTTTCCGTATCGGAATGAAATGAAACCCTAAGCAAATGAAAATTGACATTTTACATAACAAACCCCTCAAATCGTTTTTTTTAGTGCAGCGCTAGTTTATTTTTTACATGTATTTAAAGTTGGTGATTTTAAAGCATTTAAAGTTTTTGTGTACTAAGCATGTCCTACTTTAGGGGCCCCTGGTGGTACCCGTATTGGATATGTGGGGTCCAGCGTCCAAACTTAAGATCGAAATTACGTTAGCTATAACCGGTATGAATTTTGGAGCAATCGGTCCCGTACCCACTTATTGAATAGCCAAATTGCAAACAACAATAAACTGCGCACCGTTGCGTATGATTGTTATTAAAAAGCAATTACAAAATTAATCATACGCCTTTTACAGTTTTCAAGCAATTATTATTATAATTTTAATTAAAGTTCACTAACTTCAAATGCGTGGTTAAAAAAATCTAGCGCTGATTTAAAAAAAAGCCTTGAGAGTTTTTGTTATGGAATATTGCAATTTGCTTTTGATATCATCCCATTCCGATTTTGTTTGTTGCACTGTGTTATTATCGCAATTTTCATACGCATCTATTTGTACTTAAAATGTTGTACGTAGTCGTCGTAACGTAAACAATTTAAAGGTGATTCCGTCCGATTTCACATTCATTGTGTGCTTGTGTGTTTGTACCTAAATTGAGGGATATTCAGTATAAAAATCATTTGCACAGGTGTTATGCACTTGATTTTTTTATTACTCTGATTATAATTTTATTATTATTTTTTTTTTTTATTTGTAGATTCTCATTTTCTTATCTGCGTTATTTTTTTTAAGTATTTTAAGTACAAATAACGACGTAACACAAAGAGTTTATTTTTTGTATTCGTAAGATAGTAAAAATGTTATAGAAAGTTCACAGGGGATTTTGAAGACAATGGACATAGTTTGAAAAGAATCTGCAGTTTTTTTTTGGTAAAAAATACAAAAGCAAAAATGTCCTAGAATCTGAGATTTTTACCCTATATGAAAAAATGTGTTAGAATTTAAAACTTTTTCTATACGAAAAATATCTCAGAGTTGAAACTTTTTCTATTCAGAGACATATATCCGAATCTAAGCCTTTTTTTATATGGAAAAATATCTCAGAATCTTTTTCTTTTTTGCTATCATCATCAGATACAAGAAGCTGACATCTCAGAGTCTGAGACTCTTTTTATAAAGAAAACTGTCTCAGAATCCGAGATTATTTATATATGAAAAAATTAATCAAAATCTTATTTTTTTTTTGTCTCAGAATTTAAGATTTTTTTTCTTTGACTCTGAGACTTTTTATATACCCAAGTAAAAATGTGAAGGATCAGTACTGATCCGAAAAATGGATCGCTAAGATTACATCAGTTTTAATCGGACGGATACAATTTCATCCGAAAAATGGGTTTATCTAATTATATAAACCCATTTTTCGGATAACATTGTATCCGCCCGATTAAAACTGATCTAATCTTAGCGATCCATTTTTCGGATCAGTACTGATCTTTCAAATTTCGGATCAGTACTGATCCGAGTAAGATCTTTTAAATCTCGGATAAGACGTGATATATAAAAATATATCTAAACATTTTTACTCGGGTACGCAAAATTGTCTCAGAATCTGAGACTTTTTCTATATGGAAAAATGTCTGAGAACCTGAGATCTTTTCTCTACAGAAAAATGTCTTAGAATTTGAGACTTTTTATATGCGGAAAATGGTCTCTGAGTCTGAGACATTTCTATATGCAAAAATATCTCAGAATCTGAGACTTTTTCTAATAGGAAAATGTCTGAATCTGAGAATTTTTCATAGGAAAACTGTCTTAAATTTTTTCTATATGCAAAAATGAAACAGAATCTAAAATTTTTTTAACACGATAAAAATCTCAGAATCTGAGACTTTTTCTATACGGAAAAATGCTTCATAATTTTAAAATTTTTTTAAATTGAAAAATTTCTCAGAATTTGAGTCTTTTTCTACACGAAAAAATGTTTATAAATCTTTGACTTTTTCGGTACGGAAAATTGTCTTAGAATCAAAACTTTTTCTGTACACTTTGAGCAGATGAGGCATTCCACACAAAATGTCCCGCTACAGAAAAACATATGTCCCGTAAATTTCTGAATATATTGTTTGGATAGTCCTATATGAAACTAAGAAAATTGCGTTTTTGGTTTTTCAAATTTTAAAAAACTGGGCTTAGGAGGCGTGGTCAAATATTGGAAAAATGGTAAAATTTGTGGCAAGTATCCTTGATTAAATATTTATCACTAGGGCAAGTACTTTAATGAAAATGCATATTTTTACTAAGCATTGTAAACATAACATAAGTTAAATATCCCAGCAAAACTTAGATTACCAAATAAGGTATAAAATAAGGTATAGGATCTCTTATTTTATACATTGCAGCATTGATGATTTTAACAGGCGATGAGACTCAAAGTAATGCATCCACATTATCACAAAGAATACCAGTAAGGTATTAAATAAGTCATAAATTTATAACGAAGAATACGAGTAAGGTGTAAAATATATGATATTTTATAGGTTACGAGAAATGAAATAATATAGCATACCAGAAGATAATATATAAGGTGTTACGAGTAGTGAAAAAGTAATTTTGTATTAAATTTACTCACGTGATTGTAAGTGAGTGTAAGTAGATAAAATATGCTCGTGAGTCTGTGTCGTTAGAAATTTCCTGTCGTGAGCCCATCTCTAGTTTAAACTTATGCATTTTTTTATAAAATAATTATTTTTTATGTTATTGTAATGCATTATGCATCCAATAATAAATAATACATTATTTCAAACTTTCAAATAATACATAATGTAACCAAATATAAGTCATCCATGATTTAATGTTTAGAAATAATAAATATGCAATACATTTTTTTCCAACAATCATGTATTACGTAGCAAATTATTAGTAATGCATTATTTTTCACTTGAAAATAATACGTTGTGGAACAAATGTTTGGTAAGACATCCTAAAATAATGCTACAAATAAGGTATATACATTACCTGGTAATGTGTTATATAATCACTACCCATTACCAAAGTTTTGCTGGGATGTATCCGAATCAAAGAATTTGCGATAAAATGTCATTGATTTGTGCATATTTTGGTATAAATTCATATTTTTGCATATTTTGATATAAATTAGACTTTTTTTTTTAAATTTCATCAATATTTTTTCAAAACTTCCTTAGGAAAATTCAAACCCTATCCCCTATTTCTCGTAGAAAAATGTATTTATTTATCGAAATCATATTCTAATGCATTTTTTAAAGAAAATGGATTCTGGAAGTATGATTTTTAGATTCTGAAAAATGTTTCCTATATAAAATTTTCCTATTCTTAGATATTTATGAATATCTCTTCACTAACCGTAAAGAAAAAAATGTTTTCGAATTTATGATTTTTTCAGGAAAATTGCATTTTAATTTTGATTAGGTTGGGGTCTTTTGCCTTTAAGTTAATTTTTTGACTTGAAAATCGGAAAATTCAGGAAAAAAGTAAAAAAAAGCATTTTAAAAATAAATATTTTTTTTTTTAGAATAAAGAACACAAGGTATTGAAAAATAACTTCCCAGCAAAACTTAGATTACCAAATAAGGTATAAAATAAGGTATATGATCTCTTATTTTATACATTGCAGCATTGATGATTTTAACAGGCGATGAGACTCAAAGTAATGCATCCACATTATCACATAGAATACCAGTAAGGTATAAAATAAGTCATAAATTTATAACGAAGAATACCAGTAAGGTGTAAAATATATGATATTTTATAGGTTACGAGTAAGGTATATAATATAGCATACCAGAACGTAATATATAAGGTGTTACGAGTAGTGAAAAAGTAATTTTGTATTAAATGTACTCACGTGATTGTAAGTGAGTGTAAGTAGATATAATATGCTAGTGAGTGTGAGTCGTTAGAAATTTCTTGTCGTGAGCCCATCTCTAGTTTAAACTTATGCATTTTTTTATAAAATAATTATTTTTTATGTTATTGTAATGCATTATGCATTTAATTATAAATAATGCATTATTTCAAACTTTTAAATAATACATAATGTAACCAAATATAAATCATCCATGATATAATGTTTAGAAATAATAAATATGAAATACATTTTTCCAATAATCATGCATTACGTAGCAAATTATTAGTAATGCATTATTTTTCACTTGAAAATAATACGTTGTGGAACAAATGTTTGGTAAGACATCCTAAAATAATGCTACAAATAAGGTATATACATTACCTGGTAATGTGTTATATAATCACTACCCATTACCAAAGTTTTGCTGGGTTGTTTTAGAAAAATATTACATTTTTTATATTTTTTTTTTTAGAAACTTTTTTACTTCGGAAATATTTAGTGACTCAAAGAAAAACTTCTCAAGTAAATCAATATTTTACTAACTAAAAATTGATTCCACTCAATAAAACATTTTTAAGAATTGTCGAGGGCCTTAAAATATTTGACAAAGCCCAATTTATGTTGACAAATAATTTTTTTTTGTAAAAACAATAATTTTTAGATGCATATTTTTAAAGTTTTTAGTGCATATTTTGAATTTTTAGACGCATATTATAAGCACATATTTTCGTTTTTTAGATGCATGAAAGTACTTGCCCTATTTATCATATTAAAACGGAATGCACCACAATGTCAAAAATTTACATTCTTATATAGTTTTGTATTGGCTGTCGATTAAATTTTTTTTTTTTTGGAAAATTTTCAGAACCCGTTCCGAAATTTTCCATTTTTAAAAAAGTCAATTTATCAAAAATCCGGCCACTTTTTTTTATTTTTTAATTTTTTTTTAAAAAAGTTTTGATGTTTGTCCATCCACACAAAAAAATTCAGAAACATGTTCTTCGTTTTTTTCGTGAAAATCGCATTTGAACTTTAAATTTCATAACAATTTTGTAATTTGCTTGTACAGTCAAACTCGGTTATAACGAACTCGGTTATAACGAATTTTTGGTTATAACGAACTAATTCTAAAGTCCCGACGTTTTAGCATCAATTTACACACAAAATACTTCTTTTATAACGAACTCAGTTATAACGAATCCTCGGTTAAAACGAACTGCTTATTATGGTCCCACGAAAACAATTTCATGTATATTTACCTTTTTATAACGAACTCCCATAAATATTTTTTAATGTGTGGCAATCATGTTTATCAAACTAACAAAAGGTTGGACATTTTTGGTTTATATTACAATTTTGATAAAATTTATTTAAAATTTGAATGTTTTCTTCTCAATTTATTAACGAAAAAACATCAAATAAAACAAAAATGGATCTATTTATTTCAAAATAAAACTTGGTTGATAAAAAATGTACCCCTCTTATAGCGAACTTCGCTTATAACGAACTATTTTTACTGGTCCCTCGGAGTTCGTTATAACCGGGTTTGACTGTAGTTTATTTTTTAGGGTTTAACATTGAAAAAACTTAAAACATAAATTTCAATAATATGCATGAAAAAAAAAATATTTAATTTGTTTTTCTGGATAGGGTTTTAGAAAAAGAGGTTTATGCTAGGGTTTGCAAATAACCGCAGTTTTCTTTAACCGCGGTTACGGTTAAAATTCAAGCGATTAACCGCGGTTAACGGTTAACCGCACTCATTTAGAATAATTACTGATTTTGTAGATACTGAAGGATATTGGTTTTAGGTTTTGGTGAGAGAAAGTCCCTATTTATAAAAGTATTTATTAAATACAATAATAATTAAATTTATTATTTTTTTAAAAAAGAATTGAAAAAGTATCAGTTTCCGAAACATTATTTTCTGTAGAAAAAGACACAGATTCTGAGACATTTTTTTGATTGATCAATTTTCAGATTCTTAGAAGTTTTATAATTAAAAATGCTCAGATTTATTGCCTTTTTTTCTTGAAAAAGAATATGAGATTCTAGGGGGTGTTTTTAAATAGTCTTAAATATTAGTTTTTTTTTTTTTTTTGTAAAAGGTTCTCTAGCTGAGAAATTTTTTTTATAGCAAAGTCTCAGATTCTAAGATTTTTTTCTGTAGAAAAACAGAATTCTGCTTTGTAGAAAAAGTCTCAGATTCTGAAATATTCTATAGAAAAAGTCTTAGATTCTGGGACATATTTTTTATAAAAACTGTTTCAGATTCTAATTATTTTTTTTTTTCTATAGAAAAATTTTCAGACTTGAAAACATATTTTCTAAAGAAACATACTCAAACTAGGAGTCATATTTTCATTAGAAACTGTTTTAGAATCAGAGAAATTTATTTTACAAAGCTCTGAAACATTTTTGCAATAGAAAGTTATTCAGACTCTGAGTAATATTTTCATTAGAAACTGTTTTAGAAATTGACATCTTTTATTATAAGAAAAATTTGTATCAATTAATTATTTTTTTATTATTCTTTGTTCCTTTTTTCGTTGTTTTTGCCCTACAAATTTATGTTAATTAAATTAACACTATTTAACCGTTACCGCATAAAAAATCCTGTGTTGCGGTTAAATAGTGCGGTTAACCGCGGTTACGATTAAAACGCATTGCAAACCCTAGTTTATGCAGAAGGTTTTTGTTTCGAAATGTCCCAAGTAAATTGGTTTCGGTATCAGTACATCACTGGCCATTACGTAGGGATAGGGCCAAAATTTGGTTATACCCCTAGTGTAATATAGAGTGGCTCGTTTTAGGTCTTTTCTCTCTGATCAAATTCTAATACCCGCCAAAAGTGTCGGTCCCCTAAGGGTAACTCACATGCAAAATATCACTCCGATCGAAGTTTATCTTCTGTCTCCACTTTGAGCCTCAAAATTGGGGTTTTCGCAAAAAGGACTTTAAAAAAAAAAATTAAGTTTTTTTATTAAAATAATTAACAAATTATTTTTGCATAATATTTGATCGTAAATACTTAAATATGAAATTTAAAGATTTTACGATATCATTAACCCGTTCATAAAAATGGCATGATTTTGGGGGCGTTCTCAAAACACCTTTTTCAAAATTTGAAAACTTTATTAAAAAAAAAAAAATTAAATATACCATTTTTTCTTCCTGAATTCATTGAGAACACCTTGGAGAAGAAAAATGTGAAATATGGCGGATATCCGTCCGGCCACTTTTATGGAATCGCGGGGGGAAGTTAGCGGATTTCAAGGAAATGTTGATTTTATCAATAATTTGGATTAATAAAATCTTATAAATTTCATTTTTGGGAAAATTAACGGTTTTTTGGTGTCATGGCATTCTATTAAATAACTGTAAGTCTTTCATGAAATCTTACGGATCTAGGATGTCTTTAACCCACATTGGCTGGTGGTCAAATATGACCCCGCAGAAAATTTGAAGTTTAGAACTTAAATTTTGTGCTATAAACAAGTATAAACGGCTTTTGTGTTTTGTACCCCAACTACTATTTCGTTTTAATATAATATCTTTACAAATATCGTTACCCCTTCTTGGTAGGGGTCAAAAATGACCCATTCAGTAAAATTTTTTTATTTTTTACAGAAAATTAATTTTGTGGCAATCTATTAGATAACTTTAAATCAGCCCAAAAATCTTACCAATTTAAGATATCTTTAACCCACATTGGCCCGGGGTTAAAAATGACCCCGGCAAAAACTTTTAGGAATGGTGCTTGAATTTTTTGATATCAACAAAATATATATTTTTTACTAAATGGGTCATTTTTGACCCCCTGCCCAAAAGGGTTAACGATTTTTTTAAAGATAATATATTAATACGAAATAATAGTTGGGTCAAAAAACACAAAAGCCGTTTTATACTTGTTTATAGCACAAAATTTAAGCTCTAAACTTCAAATTTTCTGCGGGGGTCATTTTTGACCCCCAGCCAATGTGGGTTAAAGACGTCCTAGATCGGTAAGATTTTATGACAGACTTAAAGCTATTTAATAGAATGCCACGACACCAAAAACCTGTTAATTTGAAAAAATAAATAAATTTATAAGATTTTAATAATCCAAATTATTGATAAAACCAACATTTCCTTGAAATCCGCTAACTTTTCCCCGCGATTCCCGAAAAGTGGTCCGGCGGATATCCGCCATATTTCACATTTTTCTTCTCCAAGGTGTTCTTAATGAATTCAGAAAGAAAAAATTATATTTTTTAAATTTTTGTTTAATAAAATTTTCAAATTATGAAAAAAGGTGTTTTGAAAACGCCCCAAAATCATGCCATTTTTTTGGTATCAAGTTTGAACGGGTTAATGATATCGTAAAATCTTTAAATTTCATATTTAAGTATTTACGATCAAATATTATACAAAAATAATTTTTTAATTATTTTAATAAAAAAACTTAATTTTTTTTTTTTTTTTTTAAAGCCCTTTTTTGCAAAAACCCCAATTTTGAGGCTCAAAGTGGAGACCGAATCTGATCGGAGTGATATTTTGCATGAGAGTTACCCTTAGGGGACTGACACTTTTGGCGGGTATTAGAATTTGATCAGAGAGAAAAGCCCAAAAACGAGCCACCCTAGTTTACAATAACCAAGACTTAAAGTTGTTAAATAGCAGCTATGCTGTAAAATCTAAAATTTATAGCAATTATGTCCTTCAGAACTTTAAAAATAAATCATTACTTCATACATACTTTAATTTTTTTAATAAAGTTTACTGTGACGTATGAGTTATTTGACAATTTAACAACGTAATAAATTGAATTTTAAAAATGTTCATAAATTGTTACAAACACTTTATAAACAAATCAAAATATTTGTCATATTTTAAATCATAAAAATAAATAATTGAAATTTTTGAAATTTTTGTTAAAAACAAAAAAAAAAACAAAAATACAATACAAACAATACTGATTTATTTTTATTCAGATTTTATTTACAATTCAGTATTACTCATACGCACCTGTGTGTACCATTTACTATTCGTAACAAAAACAACTCAAAAACAAAAAAAATCTGAAAAAATAACAAATTGAATAGAAAAACGCACTTTCTTTAAACATTGACGGCCATTGACCACTTGGTCATTTTGTGTGTTTTTATTTTATTTTTTATTATTTATAAACTAATTTATTTATGAATGTTTATATTCAAGTGTGTATGTGTGATTTTTTCGTTTGTCGGTATGTGTTACATTTTTTCACACACACCAACACACATTGTCTCTCCTCTATTGTCACAACAAAACAATTGACATTTTGCGTTAAATTTTCAGACATGTGTGAGATCATTTATTTAAGATTTCATTGACTTTTTCAAATTTTTTTTTTTCCTTTGATTTTTCATTTGTTTTTGGTAAACAATTGCAAATGAAAAAAAACGTTAAGACTGACAAGCAGCTGCCGTTGAAAATTTTTTTTTCCTTTAGAAAATAACAAAAAAAAACCCCAAATGAAACTATTCAATTGCTATTTAGATGGTATGAGACATTTAAAAACAACAATAAAATCATAATAATAAAAAAAAAATTAAAATATTTAACAAAATATGTATGTATTCGCTTATGAAATTTTATGATCATACAATGTATTTACTGCATTTTTTTTTTTGTAAATAAATATTTCATAAAAGCCCATTGCACAATGGGGCAAAGAATTTTTATAAACTACACCACTCTGTGGTACAGGGTATAATGAGTTTGTGCTGATGTTTGTAACTACCCGAAATATTGGTCCTAGACCCACTTTTAAGTATACCAATCGACTCAGAATAACTTTTTAAGTCATTCTAACGATGTCCGTCCGTCCGTCCGTCTGTCTGTCTGTCCGTCCGTCCATGTAAACGTTGTAAACACGATACAGGTCGCAATTATCAATTGATTTGTCTAAAATTTGAAACTTACACTCAAAATAATTACTCTGTTAAAAACTCTGTAAAATGACTGTAATCTCAATTCGACAGATATTTGACAAAGCTATCTGTCGAAATACAGATTTTAAGAATAAACTTTGTATTTTCTTGTAACCGAATAACAAAATTTTATCTGTAATTTTACTTTTTACTTTGTAATCTCTATTTTACAGATAATAAATAGAGTTTTTTTGTTAAAATACAGATTTTATAAAAATACTTGTGTTTTTTTCTAGTAACCAAAATACAAAATTTCAACTATAATTTTACTTATTGCTCTGTAATAATAAAACCTGGCACATTTTACGAGGATGTCGTGTAAAATTGCAGGTACTCGTAAAAAAACTTTCACAAAAAAAAAAAAAAAAAAATACAATTTGGAAGCATTAAAGCGGGCAAATTTACTCGATGGCATTTTCCAATTGTCAACACTACTTGCACATTAAGGAAAAATAAATTGATCAGAAATCAAATAGTAAAAAAAATAGTCAAATTCTGGCCGCTTTTATCAAAATTTTACAGATAATTCTGAAAATTTACTGTTTTTTTATCGAAATCATTTTACAGAGTTTTCTTCGTAAAATAACAAAAAATTTTGCTGGTTGGAAATCTATGGTATTTTCTGCTGGCTCAGCAGAGTATCTCTGTATTTTAACAGAGTGATTATTTTGAGTGTAAGCTTCGTATGGCCTAAGGACGAAGCCTATTGAAATTGGAGAAAATCGGTCCATGTTTAGGCCTAGCCCCCATACAAAGGGGGTTCAAATTTTGGCTTAAATGACTCTAATAACCGTATTATAATAGATATCCTTTCGAAATTTGGCAGGTAAACCTGTTTCGTATTCTGTAACAACCGTTCCGAATTTCAAAGAAATCGGACCAGTTCTTGTTGTAGCCCCCATACAAACCACCTTCCCGATATTCACACAAATCTCTCAAATTTCATGAATATAAAAATATTTTATAGAAATTTTGTTTGTGTGTGTTTAACGCGTACTTTAATAACCTAATCAAATCGGATTTTAGTCGAATCACTTTTAGACCAAGGCCCCATATGATAATTTCGCCTGATATTCAGTTTAAGCAGTTTATTGGCAAGAAATAGAAGCTTATTTCTCTCAAATTTGGTTTGTGAGTATTTTTTACTTTTTATTAAAGATTTGACAAAAGATATATCCAATCGGTCCATGTTTGCTCTTGGGATCCATTTTCCGGGAAACACTGGTGTAGGGTATTATATGGTGTTTTATAAAATGTTTTCATACATTTTCAGTTGTATGAAAACATTAGGTCTATTCGATTACCCAAATTTCTTACTATTTTTTACTAAAACTGGAAAGTCTGTTTACTTTTTGTATTGAAAACTTCCAGTTGTAGTAAAATGAGTAAAAAATAGTAGATTGTAGTAAGGTAATCGAATAGACCTATTATTTGAGTGAATATGTTTTAGGAGGGGTTGTTACCGTCTAAAACAGCCTTAATATTAGGTCTGTTTGTTAACCTAAATTTCTTACTATTTTTACTAAAACTGGAAAGTTTTGTTTACTTTTTGTATTGAAATTTTCCAGCTGTAGTAAAAGTAGTAAAAATGAGTAGATTTTAGTAAGGTAAACGAACAGACATATTATAATTATTTCAACAGCAATAAAAAAATAAATTTTCAATATTTTTCAATTCCGTTTTTTTTTAACATGATAATGTTTTTAGGCTGGTTTCTAATTTTAAAAAAGTTGCAGGACGCCACCTCAGTTTGATTATATAAGCTAACAACTAACGAAAAAGAAAACAAGAATTACTATTTTCATTTTCTTAAAACCAAAAATTTTAATAACTTGGGTTTGTAACTTGGATAATAATTCACCTCGTGGTGAATAAAAGTGTTTTTCACCAGCTGGTGAATAAAAAGTAACATAATTATTTTTCACCAATTTTTTTTTTTTTTTCATAAAATTTTTTCATCATAATTTTTTTTTTTATAAATTTTTTTTTCATCAATTTTTTTTTCATTAATTTTCGTTTTCATCAAATTTTTTTTTTTTCATCAAAAAAAATTTTTTTTTTGTTATTTCATAATTTTTTTTTTCATAAATTTTTTTTCATTTTTTTTTTTTACATTTACATTTACATTTTTTTATACATTACATTTTTTTATACCCTTCACTTAGTGATAGAGAGTATATATAAGTTTGTCATTCCGTTTGTAACTCATCGAAATATCGGTCTGGGACCCCATAAAGTATATATATTCATGATGCCCGATCGATTCTAAGACATTCTAGCGATGTCCGTCTGTCCGTCTGTCTCTCTGTGGAAAATGCTGTCACGGACAAAATATTGCACAGAGATGACTGAAACTTAACATAGTTATTGGAAGTTCTCCCGAGAAGTTTGGTATTGCATTTGAGCGATATCGGTTCAGCGGTTCAAAAGTTATGAACGAAAATGTAAGCACACCTCAAAAATTTCTGTATATTCAACATAACCTAAAAATACAAAATGCTTTAATTCGGCTTCTGGTTGACATATGTGAACATAATTGAACACCAAATGGTATTTAATCAAGTACGAACATATTTTTTGACAAAAAAAGAAAAAAATCGCGTATTTTTTTTCCCCAAATTTTTTTTTGCGGAAATTTTTTTTCAAAAAAAATTTTTTTTTTTTCAAAAGTAATTTCCTTTTAAATAAAGTTTTTTGCAATAATCATTTTGAAACTGTGGAGGGTATCACTACATTCGGTAAGGCCGAATTTAACTTTTTTACTTGTTTGTACTTATTTTTGCACTCACTTACGAAATGAACAGCTCTTTTGGTTTTTTAATGGGGTCTTCGACTGATATTTCAATTTGTTGTGCATGGAATAGCAAAGTAATATAACATTATTTTTTCTAAAAAAACTTTGCTTTGGCAAGTACACCCAAATCTTCCGCAAAACATTATCATGATTTAATGTTTTGGGCAAGAGTATAAAATTCGCAGGCATTTTTTTTAATATGTTAACTTTCGTTATATTTTCAAAATATTATTTTTCAAAATTTGGTTAACTAAAATAGCCTGGGTTGCGACTTAATTGTGATTCTCAACCGATTTTTTCTGCGATTTTACAGAAAAAACTACCAAACCAAAAGAGCTAGTCTCCCGAAATTTGGCGCGAATATGTTATTTGTTCATAGTCTTGTAAAATCTTTAAATGGACGAAATTGAACTAGGAGTAAGATTCTTCCTATTGAAGAACGGAACTTGGATTTAACTTGTTAAGTCCGCCGTTTTGTGAGCGTTGATATAAAAATGAAAAAGTGTTTGCTACATTTTGGATGGTATAAAAAATTCGGCATAGACGAATATAACATTCTGGCCTCTGTTCTGTCTTTCACAACTTTTCAATTCACATGAAAATTTTCGAATCACATGAAATCAAGTTTAGTGTTTTGTTGATCACGTTTTCATTTGAAGTTGAAATCGGATAATTTAAATTTAAAAAATTACAAGGAAAAAAGTGCATTCGTTTTACTTTCACCAAATTTTATTTATGTGAAAGAAAACGAAAAAGAAATTCGGATGTGAAATGTAGAACACCAAAAAAATTCGGAAATTTTCATTTTCACATTTTTTATGTGAATTACTTTTTTTGGAACAGCGGCCTCTCACTTGGTTTTAAATCTTTTTACTAAAAAAAAAAAAACAAAAAACTTGTTTTTTTCAAACTTTACCAAACATATTTATGTCTCAAAAACATAGGAAAATTTTATAAAGACCCCAGTAAAAACTTGGTAATGGGTATCCCTTCCTGTCTCGCTTACGTGGTAATGGCTTTGAATACTACTAATTACCATTAGCATTACCTTGCGCCAAAAAAGGCAAAATGTGGTTACCTCCAATGACATCACCGTGTTAAAGTAATTAACATTGAAATTGAGAGGTAACTAGTTACTCATATTTTTGCTAACCCTTTAAGTTAATTACTCAGTAAGCGAAATTTTTGCTGGGACGATTACAAAACTTCATATACATACACAAAAAACTATAAACTAAACGAGAATTCAAAAAACTATGTGAGTTTAAAAAAAAATTAAAATAACTATTAAATTTTTATTAAATTATTTACTCAAATTGTTTTTAAAATTTTTAAGTAAATTTTTAATTGCGTCAATTAAATAATTACTTAATTTTTGTTATTAAATTTAAACAAGCGATTACTCAAATTTGTTTCCTCCATTTTTTTTCCGTGTACACAACGATTTCTGTCGCTCTTCTTCATCCTTTATATCTGTCATTCGTGATTTTTTCTTTTTATTTAACAAAAATAAAATTGTTTACATTAAACCAATCCCTGAGAATAAAATAAAGGAATATGTATTTGCAAAAAAACACTGGCCTCGAGCTCAAATATTTTTAGTAAGTTGGTCTGGTTTTTAAGAAAATAAAAACTTTTCTAATTTATGTTCTGGACAGCAAGCATTTCAAAACACTATTTTCCATTAAAAAATACTGTTATGAATAACAGTATATTTTTTTACAAAAATTAAAAGACACATTCGATATTTCGACAACCTATTCAAACTCTAAGAACTGTTGCCTTTTATGTGTCTTTATTATTTGCAATCTTTGGTTTTTTCTAAAATCATTTTTAATAAAATTCTGTACTTCAAAACATTTTATGTACCGTTTTCACCAGTCACGGGATAGGTGATTTGTGATCGAGAGACTCACTTTCCTGCAGGTTGGTTCTACTAAGATTTCATCTCTGCGATTTGAGAAAACATTAAAAACGATCGTCGAAATGTCAGAGTCATTGCTTCTAATTAATGTTTGAGAAAAAACATTGCAGTCTGCTAAGCAATAGAAACATCGCCAAATTATTTATATTAACTAAAATTTTTATAAATATCGTTCTGAACACCCGTGATTTTCCCCGAAAAATAAAATATATATTGTAGGGCATAAAAAACTTAATTTATTTAAATTTTTATTTAAAACATTTGCTCGTTTCTAGTCATCATCCATACAAAATTAGCAACAGCAGCAGCATTAAGCATCATCAACAGCAAACTCGTAAAAGATTATTTAGTGCTCAATATTATATTCAATTAAAATGCTTAACACCTGTTATTTGTTAAAAATTATGTGTCAATGATTTAAGCCAACAATATTTTTGTTAGTCCGTCCGTCCGTCCGGCTGTATGTTCGTTTGTACACACACTTTCATACAATTCGTTAGATAGACATTTAAAAACTAATGTGTAGATGTGCTTTTAACTGTATGAGTTGATACTTATAAATTTCCTTTAGCAGTTGTTAATACTATTTAACTTATTATGTTCAGTTCAGTTTGATTCGGTTCTGTTCGATTTGGTTCTATTCTGTTATTCATTCATTTATTCATTCACCACCATCTAAAACTAAGTGGCATTGGAAGATTGATGCTGTTTTTTTTTTTTTTTTGTTGTGTTGCTTGATATTCCTATTGCCATTGGTAAATACTACAAAATGTGTTTCCTAGCCATTCTTTTTCTTTTTTTTTCTATGATGATTAACTCGTGCTACACTTGTACTTGTTCATATACATTAGAGCACCCACAAAATGTATGGGATGTGCAAAAGTGTATTTTTTATCGCTCCCCGCTCATTTTCGGTTGAGTTGGGAGTAAAAAATAATATCTATCCAGAAATTAGACTTCTAGGTTGCAAACAGACCAAGCGGTTTGAACTTTTGCCCTCAAAAATGGGCTTGAAATCCTTTATAGACTAATTTGGCTGTAACTCTTAAAATAAAAGTTTTTCGCAATTAACTTTCATAACAATTTTTATGTAGAATCAAAATGCAAAGATTTTTCTCTCATACTGTTTTGACCTGAATATGTCCGATCGCGGTGTTTTAAGCGGTTAAAGTCAAAATTTGGGTCATAACTTTTTTTTAAAAAATTCTCGTAAATTTTTAAATTGGGGAAAATTTGAGCTCTTTGCACAATTCACTAGGGTATTGAATGTACTTTTCCAAATTTTTTTTTTTGCAAAAATATATCGACCCTTCCATGAAAAAATCCCAAAGTTCTTCTCTGAATCTAATTTTTTACCATTCAACCTCAATATAGGCGAATACTCACTTTGTAATTCCGTGAGTTTCGCACCGAAACATCTGTCTAGGATTTCCCTAAATATATATGGGGTATTCAGTGCCAAATTGGACACTTTGAAAATTTTTATTTTAGATTTTTTAATAATTTTTAAATTTTTTTAAAACCCATTAAAACCCCCATACAAGTTAGTTTTCAAAATTTTTAAATTACCCGTTCCAAAGATATCGAATTTTCAAAAAAAACAACTATCGTTTTCCGTATTTCTATCAAAACAAATTCAAAAATGGTCAACATTTTTTTTTTTTTAATTTTTGTTTTTTTGTTAAAAATTTCTTAGTGTTCTAATATGCGATTTTTAAATGATAGCACTCTTTGTTATTTTTTTCAATCTTTTCTTAAAATTTTTTATTTGATTTTTTTTTTTTAATTTTTTGTGGTAAACTTAACATTTTCTTAAAATTATAAGCTTAAGTAGATCGTGGGATTATGGTAATATATAAAAAAGAATTAAAAATAAAAAGGTAATTAATATATTCAGCGGTTTTTGAGTTTTTTTTTTGTTGTCTTCCAATCTTTATTAAAACACTTTGAAGAAAAAAAGATAAAATTTTAACAAATTATTTCGAATTTGGACCATTTTTAAAGAAGTGATAAGTAAAAAACAGAAAAATCGTGTTTTTTTTATAATTCCATATTTTTTGAACGGATTATCAAAAAAGATATCAAAACTTACTTGGAATGGGTTTTTGAAGGGTACTACAAAATTGAAAAAACATAAAATTAAAAATTTTCCAAGCGTCCGATTTGGCATGGAATACCCCATATATACTATGTGGAATCCTAGACTTATCTTTCGTTGCGTAAAACACGCACTTACAAAGTGAATATACCCCCATAACGTGGTTGGAGGTCAAAAAAATTGTGGTTCAGAGTAGGATTTTGGCAATTTTTCATGGAAGGGTCGATATATTTTTGCAAAAAAAATTATGCAAAGAGCTAAAATTTTCCCCAATTTAAAAATTTATGACAATTTTTTAAAAAAAAGTTCTCACCCAAATTTCGACTTTAATCGCTAAAAACACCGCTATCGGACATATTTAGATCAAAACTGTATGAGAGAAAAATCTTTGCATTTTGAATCTACAAAAAATTGTTATGAAAGTAATTTGCGAAAAACTTTTATTTTAAGAGTTACAGCCAAATTAATCTATAAAGGTTTTTAGCCCATTTTTGAGGTCAAAAGTTCAAACCGCTTGGTCTGTTTGCAACCTAGAAGTCCAATTTCTGGATAGATATTATTTTTTACTCCCAACTCAACCGAAAATGAGCGGGGAGCGATAAAAAAAACAATTATGCATATATGGGTGCTCTAATATACATTCACTTGATCATAGAGGAAGCGCACTTAGTATTCATATGCATGTATGATGCATCAGTTGGAAGTATGCCTCCTCATTTTCTTCTCCTACTTGTTGTACGAACACATGCATAACCCTGCTACTGTTTATGATTAAACATAAGTTTAATATCTGTTTGATCAGCATCACTACAATATTCATAATCATCAGCGTTCGTTATTATTCAAATATTACGGAAATTGTTTTCAAATACTGTTGTAATGCTGCAATTTTCATCCACAGTTTGTGTTAATTCTGACACAGGTGCATTTTAGCCCTACAGAACTGCCAGAGAAAGTATTACAAATTTTTAATCATCTTTGATATATTTAGATCAGAACAGTCGAGAGTTAGCTGATTCGAAAATTTTTCAGGGAGCTTGAAGATTGACAGACCATTTCATTATTTGACAGGCAGAGATGCTGGCAATAAAAAAGTAGCTGAATCGTTAAGACGTAAAGTATTATCGACATCAGAAGCTCATATACATTCTGGAAGTTAAACGGTGGTCAATTCTCAATGGTTAATGTTCCTAAAAACAATATCTACCCTGAACTGCCAGATATCCTTAAATTAGATGGTTTAGCAGTTTGACAGACGACTCAAATGGGTTTACGGCACAGGGATATCCTGGGAATTGAAAGGCGAATTTCGAAAGATCATTGGTCTTTTAATTCCTCAAGTCAACTACCCAATAGAATCCTTCGATTTTAGAATGTGGTGGCATGCATCTTGAAAGTTGCAAGTACAAGTTGCTGATTTGTTCCGATGCGATAACTCATCAAAAATGGGTAAATGTAGGAACCTGTAAAGCTACTAAATCAGAAGCATGACAACGCGCTGCCTTCACTCTGGAGAGAGAAAATTTCGCGGGTAGATGTGCTAACCAAGTACTATCATTATGCGTTCCTTACTGAACGTTGGAAGCGATCCATTCACCAATTTGGTGACAGTAACGGTGTGAAATCGTATTAAAGAGCATATCGAGATTTCTCAGGAACCGCTCTATGCGTGCTATGGGATTTTATCCAGTGAGTCTAATCTAAATTCAGGCACAGATGCTGGCAAAAAATAAGTGGCTACTTGTTGAGATGTAATGTCTTGTCTTGAACCCCTGTTAACACCGTCTGATAATCAAGTTGCGGACAAATCTCTGTAGTCAATGTTCCTGGAAACATGACAAGTACTTAACTAACGCACGTTTTTAAATGGGATCGCCAAACAGTTTTACATACGAAGAGCATATGTCCCAAGGCACATGCATATTTTAGAAAATTACAAATCCGTTGAGCTTGTAAAGCTGGAAACAACCTTACATATTCCAATCGAATTGGAATTTGTTGGTACAACTCCAGAAACTTTAAAGCAAAATCTACGGCTTTGCTCCGCGAGGGAAACTATTCGGAGATGGTTACATTTATAGACGCTTAGCACACTAAGCAATAAAGCTGCCGTCAAATAACTTCTGCCGGAGTTGCAAGTATGAAGAGGAGTTGGAAACTATCGAGAACTTTATCTGGCATTGTTTGGATCTAGAGAGCTGCACGACTTGCGAAAGTTGAAGTGAAGAAACAGAGCATGAATGACTCACTTAATTGTAACCTATTTACAAGATGAAATACCGTCGATTGAAACTGGCAAACCACATTTCCCCCAACCCCCAACGCAGACGAGCTCGCGAAACAAGGTGCTAATGGTATTGGCATTTCGGTACACATAGATTGACTTATCCAACCCTTCGGTCGCTACGGGATAATCTAAAGATAAATGGTTTAAATATCGGTCGGTCATAAATTTGACTTCTATAAGGGCACCATTGGGACAGTTAGAGCGGTAGGAGTAGTTTTATAGAAATGTAATCTTTGTATGGAAGCACCCTTAGGTAGTGGACCAAGTGCTAAGGTTAGGTTGTAAGTAAGTGGCTGCTGACGTTCTCTGTCAACACACGTAGACTCTGAGGTCCATTGTGATTCCACGAGCTTCTTATAAAATTCCTTAGATTTTGAATTTAGACATCCGACCAATCAGAGAGATCATGTAGCTCAATGAATCCCAGTGAAACAAGTCTCTGACCAGAAAGTGCCGGGCAATGGCAGATAAAGTGTTCGATAGTTTCCAACTCCTCTTCATCCATGCAACTCCGGCAAAAGTCATTCGACGACACATTCTTTCTCTCTGCGTGCTTCCATATAAGACAGTGTCCGGTAATTACAGCAACCACCGTCGAAATCTCTCCTGTTTGAAGCGATATCAGCTCACTTGTGCGCCCCTGATTAAGAGAAGTCCAAATCAATCATTTATTTGCTCATCTTTGATAAGTCAACGTCGCGGAACAACGCCGTAGGTTTTTCTTGCAAGTTTTTTGAGGCATACCAACCATTCCAATTCTGTTGGAATATGTAAGGTAGTTCTCAGACTTGCAAGCTCATTGGCTTTGTAATTCCCTGAAATGTCCCTTTGAAGATCTTGTTTTCAGAAACATTGACTCCAGGGACTTGACCGCGGCTTAACTGTCTGAATAGATGTTGACTGCAGTTGTAGACTATATATTGCAGCTGAACCAGTCAGCCACTTCCTTATCAGCATCCTGCCTGGTAAACACTGCAAATGGTCAATGGCAATCTTCGGGCCAGGCTCAACTCTAGCTTCTCCGAAAAGACTCCAAAGCCCATTTGTTCGAGCAGCCTTGATCCATCCGTGTAAAAATTTATGGAGGCTCCACTACGCGGAATTCCCCTCATCTAACACAGAAAAAAATATGGAGGAAACAAATTTGAGTAATCACTTGTTTAATTTTTAAAAAAAAAAATTGAGTAATTTTTTAATTGACGCAATTAAAAATTTACTCAAAAATTGAAAATAAAATTTGAGTAAATAATTTAATACAAATTTAATATTTTTTTTTATTTATTTTTTTTTCTCTTGGTGTTTTGAATTCTCATTTAGTTTATTGTTTTTTGTATATGTATATGAAAGTTTGAAATCATCTTTATAAAATTTTACTTTGTCTTGAAGACATAAGTATATTTGGTAAAGTTTGTAAAAGCAATTTTTTTGGAAAAAAATTAGAAATTTTTTAAACTTTTTAAAAAAATAATTTGATACATTTTGAGTAAATTTTTACTTGACACAATTAAAAAGTTACTTAAAAATATTAAAAAATTTTAAGCAAAGATTTAATTATGTGAATTAATAATTTACTCAAATTTTTTATTAAGCATTTAATATTTTTTTATTAAAAGTTTACTCAATACTATTAAATCGTTTACTGGTGGAAAATTGAGTAATTTTTTACTCAATAGTATTAAAAATTTACTAAAAATTTTTTTTTATTTTTTTCTGTGAAGTCTCCCTGGATGGTATCATAGTTTTATAGTGGCGCTTAAAAAGGCTTATAGATGGAGCACAGTCCACATTCTGTGGTATTGTTAACTTCTTCAAGATGGCGCTATGGCCACAATCGCTGCTCCTCCATTGCAGTGTACTATTAGTCGAATTGCCGACGTAGCCGTATACTGCCTACCCAATATATCCAATGGTATCAGGTGAAGGAGGATTTCTAATGCAGCCATAGGTGTAGTACCAAGAGCACCAGTGATCAACATACATCAACCTTTTCTCGCTGAAGCAGGCCTTCAGACAATGATTCCATACAGCAGAATTGGACGCACCACTGCTGTATAAGTCCAATGAACCACTTTTGGGCTAAAGCCCCATCGTTTTCCAATGGCCCTTTTACAGGAATATAATGCAATCGTTGCTTTTCTCGCTTTTCCATGTTCCCCAATATTACGCCTGAAATTCAACGTCCTATCTAGAAATACTCCAAGATACTTGGCTCCATCTGAGAAGGCGATTTCAGTGCCGTCCAGAGAATTAGGATCAAAAGCAGGAATCTTATTTTTCCTGTGGGGGTCGTGGGTTCGATTCCCACCAGAACCCTTGGTTTTTTCGCTACAACGAGACGACGGTCATTGTTACCAGTTCTCGGTTAGGTGGAATTTATTAAAAATGAGTTGTAAATAATTAGAAAAAAAAAAATAAATATAATTGATCATGTGATCAAAACTATTATCTTATTTTTCCTTGTAAACAAGACAAGCTCTGTTTTACTTGGATTAACTCCCAGACCACAGCCTCTTGCCCAATTAGACAGATCTTTCAGAGATCCATGAAGAATGTCCCTCAATGTTGGCACATGCTTTCCCTTTACCGCTATCGCGACATCGTCAGCATATGCGACAACATGAAAAGAAGAATCTGCAAAATAACACCTTCCTGTGGTGTGCCCCTATTGACGGACGCTTCCAATTCAGGCATTGTACGTTGATTGGCAAGTAGGTGTTCCATCATTAAATCGATCCCACTCTTTACTCACAGACCAGAGAATGCCACAATTATCGAGTCTGGGATGACATTATTAAAAGCACCCCCTATATCAAGAAAGACCACCATAGTGTTCTCCTTTACTGAAAGCGATCACTCGATGGTACCAATGAGCTGATGAAGAGCTGTTGATCTACCCTTGCTGTATGCATGTTGCCTTGTCGAAAGCAACCTCGGGTCAATCACTCTACGCAAATATGAGTCACTCATTCGTTTCATTGTCTTTAACAAAAAAAAAATGACAGACTAATTGGTCTGAAATCCTTCGGAGCTGTGTCGGAATTTTCCAAGCTTTCGGGATAAAGACGACTCTGGTATCTTACCATTTTAAAGGAATATACGACCAGTTGATGCACACAGAAAACAAATTTGTTTATTTTCAACTGAAATTCAGTTGTCGCAACAAAAATTCGTTGGATGCATTTGTATTAAGGTTGAAACAACTAAATATCGGTAGTTACAACTACATTTTGTTAATACAACTATGTTTTAATTGAAGCAACTACAAAATTCGTTAGCCACAACACAATTTAGTAGCATCAACCGAATTTTGAGTTTATACAACTGAAAAATTCAGTTGGAAATTTGTTTTTCTCTGTGTGCATGGTGTGTATAAATTATACAGCCAAGAGGCTATATAGTCCGACACTTGCTGCATCTCAGCCGGGATTATACCATCAGGTCCAGGGGATTTATAGGAACTGAAGCTTTTAATCCAAGTGCTTAGGTGTGTTTGGAAAAAATGTTATGGGGGAAAAAGTAATGGGGTCGGTCTTACATTTTATCCATCTAGGGGCGACTTCAGGGCAATTGTGGGGATTTTTGTGGATTATTTTTTTTTTTTTGTCAAAAACAACTATTTTTAAGGTACAGAGTGGTCTTCTTGAGCTATTTAGAGTGCATAAACACTTTCAAATTGTGTAGGTACGTTCACAAGAGTTGTTCAGCTTTACCGTGGCTACAATTTTTCTAAATATTGTAAGCGAAAAATCAGCAGTGAAAAAAACAATATTTTTTTCCTAGATTTTTCCAAAAAAAAAAGTTTGCAGGTTTTGGCGAAACTTTTCTAAAAATCCGAAACTTTGATCGAAGGGCGCCACGGGTAAATTTAATCCGATTGGTCTCAAATTTGTACCACATAAGTTTAGGCGTAGGAGAATAAAAACTTTCCCGGACGTCCAAAATTTGAAGAAAAACTTTTTTTTTATACAAAAAATGCAAGTATTATATTATTACTTTTCTCCTTTAAATGTTTTTATTATTTTAAATTTTCTTTAAATTAGTTTTAAAATTATACAGTGCAACAACCAAAATTTTAATGGGATGAAACCAAGAGCAAATAAAAGTTGTAATTTTCCAAAATAAACCCATGAAGGCTTTTTTTAGTTCATTGCTAAATATTTAATAATAAATTCTTAAAAACTGCATAAGTGGCGTATACTTAATTTTTTGATTGCCTTTAAAAAACAATCAGAATAATTAGAAATCTTTTTTTAAATAATTTCGTTGTAGCGAAATCGACCCAAGAGTTTTCGTGGGAATCAAACCCACGACTCCCGGCTTAATAGGCTAGCACGCTACCAACTAACTTACAGTAGACCCCTTTATGTGCACAATAAAATTGAAACATAAAGAGTCTTCTATTTTTTTACTTTTAAAAACTAAGAAATTTAATCCCGAAAAATCCCGGAATCCCGAAAAATCCCGGAATCCCAAAAAATCCCGTGATCCCGTTTGACAGCCCTAGGTAGAACTACCCAGCAAAACTTTGGTAATGGGTGGTGATTATATAACACATTATTTGCTCATATACACTCAGAAGCATAAGTCTGCGTACACAGGCTTTGCCTTAAAAAAAACACCAAAAAAATACGTTAATCGATAGATTTTTTTAACCAAAGCTAATGACATATTATTTTGTATACTTCAGACTATTAAAATAACAAAAACCCAATTTTAAATAGTCCGCGGTTAACAGCAACCAAGCAAAAAAACAAAATCATTCCTTTAAAACCCGAAGCAAAAGTCTGCGTACAGTATCGTTTGAGGTTAGTTTCCTAACTAAGTTTTTCATTTTTAACAACTTGTGGGATAGTCTTTGTGCTTTAGAACCTCTGCTAGTCTTTTCTGCATTGATTGTACCAATTTTCTAGTTTATGCGGATTTTATATTCCACCAAGCCTGCTCCATAACCTCTTCCAGCATCGTTTTTGATGTTATTTGATGTGTACCATTTTTTTCCGAGAATATCCAACAAATGATCAATAGAGTTGAGGTCTGGTGATTGGGAAGTAGTTTTTTTATTGTTGGATGTATTATTAAGCAGCCAAATCTTCGCAATATCAGCGTTATATATGGAGTAATTTTTTTGTTTGAGGAGATAATCACCCTAGAGTCCCAATCTGATCGCACTTTTCTTAAAATTACCTTTAAATATATCTAGGTAACCTTTCTTATCCATCATTGACTCAATTAATTGCATTTGTCCAACTCCACTTGCCACTATTCACCACCAAACTGTTATACCACCACCCCTATATTTTACATTACCACACAAATTTCCTTTTTAAACGTCTTTCATTCTGGGAAATGGTCAAATTTCCAGATGAAAGTTAGTTTTGAATATTTGGAATCATGGAAAGACAAATTGTGTGAAGAAAAACTGGTACAGCTCTTAAAAGATAAAACTTGTGTGGTACTGTAAAATATAGGGGTGGAGTTATAATGGTTTGATAGTGCATGGCGGCAAGTGGAGTTGGACAAATGCAATTAATTGAGTCAATGATGGATAAGAAAGGTTACCTAGATATATTTAAAGGTAATTTTAAGAAAAGTGCGATCAGATTGGGTCTCCAGGGTGATTATCTCCTCAAACAAAAAAATTACTCCATTTATAACGCTGATATTTCGAAGATTTGGCTGCTTAAAAATACATCCAAACAATAAAAAAACTACTTCCCAATCACGAGACCTCAACTCTATTGATCATTTGTTGGATATTCTCGGAAAAAATTGGTACACATCAACTAACATCAAAAACGATGCTGGAAGAGGTTATGGAGCAGGCTTGGTGGAATATAAAATCCGCATAAACTAGAAAATTGGTACAATCAATGCAGAAAAGACTAGCAGAGGTTCTAAAGCACAAAGACTATCCCACTAGTTGTTAAAAATGAAAAACTTAGTTAGGAAACTAACCTCAAACGATACTGTACGCAGACTTTTGCTTCGGGTTTTAAAGCAATGATTTTGTTTTTTTGCTTGGTTGCTGTTAACCGCGGACTATTTAAAATTGGCTTTTTGTTATTTTAATAGTCTGAAGTATACAAAATAATATGTCATTAGCTTTGGTTAAAAAAATCTATCGATTAACGTATTTTTTTGGTGGTTTTTGTAAGGGAAAGCCTGTGTACGCAGACTTATGCTTCTGAGTGTACATATTAAACAACATAAAATGTTGTTGATATTGCTGATGTTGCTGCTATTGCTAGCATTGCTGTTGTTTGTATTAATGGCAAACACACTTGTTCTTAATAATTTCTTTCACCACTTGCCCAAATGTTTCAAGTATGTGGTGTTGTTGTTTGTTGTTATTTACGCCTTTTCATACGCTATTAACCATTTCAAATCTTGATCATGAAGATGATGATCATCATCTTCCTCATCTTTCTCGTCTATCTTTAGGAAAAATTTTTACTTACGTTCTACTTTTGCCTTTTTGGTATTTTATTTGTAGCATCTTGATATTTCAATAGATTTAACTGTTCCTATCAGTGTTGCCAGTTTAGGGGTTTTGTCCCCAAATTGGGGATTTTTTTTGCAAATTGGGGATGAAAAATTTGATTTGGGGATCCGGGGATGACACTGATTTTTTCGGGGATTTTTAGGGGATGAAATATTTTAGATAAGCAAGTGTTTTTTAAATACATTAATCACAAAATAATGCTAAAATCGGTCAAATTAACTCTACTTTATTTTTGATCAATCGTGGACATTAAAAAACGCAAACGTAGGAATAATGTGACATTTATATAAAAAAAAACTAAAATTTTATATGGTGTCTGTCAAAACCTGGATCGTAGTTATATCATGTTATCATGCTTTTATTTTTCTTTAAACCAAATTGTAAATTTTCATACATTTTCTATAGTATATCCTTATAATCTATTATAGAAAATTTCCTAAATTCACTTGTTTTTTCTGTAGAAAAAAGTCTAAAAGTGCATTAACTGAAAATACTGGTCTTTTACGACTTCTTAAATTCTTAAAGGCAATACAACGTTTTAGATACCTATTCCGGAGTTAGTATTTATACAAATTTAGGGGTTTTACGGCAATATCTGTGGCAAAAAGGAATAAGTGCATAAGTGTTTTTATACTACTTTTCAGGAGAGCATTTTTAAGTTTTAATTTCAAATACCAAATCTGGGTTTACAAATTTGGACATTTTGGGCATGTAAATATCGCAAGCATTATTATCGACACAATCTTCGCTACTTTAAAAGTTGATATATAGAAAGACTATGGAGATATCGCGTGAAAACCATTGATGTTGTTATTGCGTTTTTCAAAATTACATTTTAATCTAAGCATATGTCGAGATATGCAGTTATGTATCCCTGTAAAATACATTTTAGCATCTTCAACGATTGCTGATTTTAAAATAAGGAATAAAAACTTAACTCAGATATGCTGTTACGATTTTTATTTTTCCTTTAAGAAAAAATGAGTTGTGGAGTTCTGAAATCATTATCTCAGAAAGTTTTAGTCCGATTTTCATAAAAATTTGATACAATACGAAAATGTATAAGGAGATTCCGAAAATGCAAAAACACGTTTTGGACATAACTCGACTTATGTTGTTATGGGTTTTTGCCACAGATATGTATATCAAACCTTAAAAGAATTTTCGTTGTTTTTTAAAGGGTACAAACAATTTCTTCGGGCCGATGACTTATGTTTGCTGAGAAAACTTTTGAGGGAATTCAAGATATAAAACAAGATTATATCAAATTTGGACCAATAAAGTACTCCATCGCTGGTGTGTAAATTAAAAATTTCCGTTGGTTTTTGAATTTTATCATAATACTTATGGAAACATTGGCGGTTTCAAATGATGTGCTAATCGCTCAAAACGCAAAATACACTTACACTTTTTAGCCAAGTATCTGTGTTAAATACAAACCACCAAGTGTTTGTGCGTAAGTTAACCAAGTTTTTGTTCTAAAAAATTGGCTAATTTACTCAAAAGCACTTGATGGGTTGCAAGTGTTTTTTGCGTGTAGTAAATTTTGAAAAAAAAAATTTTGGGGATTTTTGGGGATGAGAAATTTTAATTTGGGGATGGCATTCAAAAAAAAACTGGCGACCCTGGTTCCTATTGCTCTCTAGACGATCATAATGTTGTTTTGATGCTTTAAACCCATGGTGATGATGCGAATGATTATGATGATGGAAATTTTAAAGATATATTTTTTTTATTGGCCACTTAAATAGTATTAGTTGTTGTTTATGTACATCATTAGTTAAACAACAATTTGTTTTTTTAAATTTTTTTTTTCAATATTTTTATACCAGAATTTATACAGACAATAAATATTTACTATCTATAGAGATATTTGAATATGCATATTAACAAAATTTATGAACTCATAAAATCGTACGTACGTACTCTCTCATATTGCATAAATTAAGAAAAAAAAAATATAATTTCATTCAGAAATACATTTTTATTTGAATTAAATCGAATGAAAGAGAAATAAAACTTAATACTTTAATAACAATTTTAAAAATTTTCGCAATAAATATTAAACAATTGAATTTATGACTTAAGCAAAAACATTTATTGTACATTTAAGATTTGTTTAACAAATTTTTTAAATATTTCTTAATTTAGTGTTTCGTGGTAAAATAAGAATTTAAAAATTTTATTTAGAATTTTTTTCAACACTGCCAAATAATTTTTCGTTTAATGTCTCATTTGCGACTTATCTGAAGTTTCATTAGGAAAAATATTTTAGAATTAGAGACTCTTTCTATACAGAAAAAAATTTAAGAATCTGAAACTTTTTTTATGGAAAAATATCTCAGGATCTAAGTTTTTTCTAACCAGAATATATGTTTCATAATTTGAGACTTATTGTTAGTCTATACTGAAAAATGTCCCAGAATCTTTATCTACGCAGAAAAATGGCTCATATACTAGGGTATTCAATCGATTAACCGTTAATCGGTTAACCGATTAATTTTGGTCGATTAACTATTCGAATAATTTAAAATTGTCAATTTTCAAATAACAAATAAACCGATTAATTTGTGTCGGTTAACCGATTAACCAAAATTTCTTTTTTTAGTACTTTTACAATTTTTATTTTGCTGTATTTTGTTTTTTTATGTTTCATTTTTAATTTGAATGAGGGTTCTGTTGAAAGAAGTTTAGATCTAAAAAAAATTATCAAGCTCTATTTTAGCAACGTGTAAAAACTTCGTCAAGAACATATTTATCGAAGTCCTAAAAATATATTTCGGTTTAAAAAAAAACTAACTTTGTAACCCTAGCCAATTTTTTATACATTGCTAACAGTAAACATATATTTTTCTAATAGTTTTTCATGCGCCTAACCCGAATCTGACTTTAGAACTGATCAATCTTGAGATATTTAGATTTTCGATTGACAATACTGCATAAACTCAGATTTTTTCAATGTTCGGGACCCTATAAAACCGCGAATTATTTTATAATATATAACACCGTCCCACAGCCAATATTAAACATGAACCGGATGATATATGTCTAAAAGTAGAAATTAAATGAAGTAAAACTGCATTTACAGTTTTTCATTTCGTGATCCTGTTTCCCAAAATTTTAAACGATTACATTTAAAAAAAAAATTATAAAATATTTTTTTTTAATATTTGTACTTGTCCTAGGATACCACTGGTGATGGCAAATGAAAGAGGAGGATCTCCCCTAATATTTTATAAAATTTATATATGGGGCATTCCATGTGAAATCGGACACTTTGAAAATTTTTTTTTAGATTTTCCCAATATGTTTACAGTTTTTAGTACCCTTCGAAAACTCCTTCGTGGTAAATTTTCAGATTTTTTTGATGACCCGTTCAAAAGATATCGAATTCTTAAAAATTGGTAGTTTGTTCCTTTACTCAAACTTCTTTTACTCATAACTTTTTCAATAATGGTCCAAATTTCAAATTTTTTTGTTCAAAATTTTTGTTTTTTTACGTACTTTTAAAAAAAAAAATCCCAAAAAATTCTTTAAAGCGTTCTAGTATGCGATTTTTAAGTTTTAAAATTTAAATCTCATTTTTGAAAATGTTTGTACTCTTCGATTTTTTTTTAAATTTTTTTGTGTAAAACTTCTATCGATTCTACAAATTTTTTGCCCAGGAGGATCGTATTGTAATTTTCCAATCTTAAATCATTTCTACTGCTCCAATGGTGCTTCTTAGAGGGGTCATTTATAAGACCGACCCCCATTTATTTTTACGTCTTAACATTTCTTTGGAACAAACTAATACCCTATCTCCAATTTCTAAGGGGGCTCCCACACAAAACGACATTTTTAAAATTTGCTCCAACCGCTCTAACTACCCCAACCGCTCTAACTACCCTTAGAGCAAAAAAATTTATGACCGACCCACAATATTTTTTTAGTCCAAACATTTTCTCTGAATACACCTACCCTCTATCTTTAACTGTTAAGGCGGTCCCCATACAATTTTTTTATTTTTTGTAAATTTGTTTTATTTAATCAGCTTTTACCGGTCCAATGGTGCGTCCGAGGGGGGTCATTAGTGAGACCGACCCCCATTTATTTTTACCCTCCAACATTTTTAAAAACATACCTACGCCCTCTCTCCACTCCCTAAGTAGGCGACCCTCCTGTGCAAACAATTTGTAGATTCGATAGAAGTTTTACACAAAAAAATTTCAAAAAAATCGAAGAGTACAAACATTTTCAAAAATGAGATGAGAAAAAAATTGGAAATTTGGACCATTATTGAAGAAGTTATGAGTAAAATATTTAAAAATTCGATATCTTTTGAAAGGGTCATCAAAAAAATCTGAAAATTTACCACGAAGGAGTTTTTGAATGGTACTAAAAACTGTAAACAAATTGGGAAAATCTAAAAAAAAAATTTTCAATGTGTCCGATTTGACATGGAATGCCCCATATACAATTCGTGGTTTTATATTCAATTTAAATTTAAAATTGATATTATTCGGTTAACCGAATAATTCAAATTTAACCGATTATTAACCGATTAAATCTCAACCCCTATTAATTATTTGTTCGATTAACCGATTAAACCAGAACCTCGATTAATTGAATACCCTATCATATACTAAGACTTTTCTACATAGAAAAATGCCTCACAAGGAGAGTCTCCCTGGTGTCACCCTCCGATCTTCATGAAATTTGGATATGTTGTTTAGAACAAAAATTAATTCGACACGTATTTTTTTTTTGCGGCCCAAACTCATTTTTAGGGTGGGTCGATTTGTATGGGGGGAAGTTGACCTTTTTCAGTTTTTTACGATTTACCCCTATTTACTTGAAATAAGTATAGGCATATGGTATCAGATTAAAGGTATTTAAAATACCTATCTCGTAATGCCAATTACGTGCCAAAAAAGTAAATATTTTTCGACTTATTAACAAAAATGTCCTAAAATTATGTAGTTTTACTTAATATGAGGAAAAGTTGTGCATGTTTGAACACGTTCTTTGCACACGAAGATAGGTTTTCCAAAGACCTTTCATTTGGTATGTTACATGACTAGGTTTGTTTGTATAATATAGGAGATAAACGCAAAAAACTGAAAAATTACCATATCTTCCCCCTCCCCTCATTTTCACCCCCTAAATATGAATTTGGGCAGCTAAAAAAAAACGTGTCCCTTTATTTTTCCTGCTCTACAAAATAAAACCAATTCCATTAAGATCAGAGGGTGACACCAGGGAGATCTTCCTTGTCAGATACTTAGACATCCCTATTATCCCTATTAATATTATAAATCTGATTGTTGGTTTGTCTGTCTCTCTGTCCTTCTGTCTGTCTGTCTGTTCCGCAATAAGTGAAGAACGGTTTAACCGATTTTCATGAAATTTTCACCACAGATAGTACTAACCGAGGCGGGAACTATAGGCCATAAGCGACCGCGATCGGACAAAGGGGCGTAAAATGCCACGCCCCTTTGTACCATGCTAAAGCTATATCTGTCTGCCCGGCAATAACGGAACAACGGCTGAACCGATTTTCATGAAACTTTCACCATAGATACTACTAACCGAGGCAGGAACTATAGGCCAAAAAATCCGCGATCGAAAAAATGGGCGTAAAATGCCACGCCCCTTTGTACTATACAGAAACTATGTCTGCCTGTATCGCAATCACTGAAAAGCGATTTAACCGATTTCACTGAAACTTTTACCACAGATAGTACTAACCGAGGCGGAAACCATGAGCCATAATAGAGGGCGATTGAAAAAAGGGGCGTAAAATGCCACGCCCCTTTTTATTACACTAAGTTATTTCTGCCTTTTCCGCAATTATGCTTAAACGGCTGAACTGATTTTCATGAAATTTTCATCACAGATAGTATTACCCGAAGCGAAACCTATGAGCCACAATAGAGGGCGATCGAAAAAGGGGCGTAAAATGCCACACCCCTTCCTATTACATTGAAAGTTATTTCATTCTGTTCCGTAATCACGCATAAATGGCAGAACCGATTTTAATGAAATTTTTACCAAAGTTAGTACTAACCGAGGCGAAAACTATAGATTATTATAGACCGCGTTTGGACAAAGGGGCGGAAAATGCCACGCTACTTTGACACGCCCCTTTGTACTATACTGAAAGTTTTTTCTGCATGTTCCGTAATCATGCTTAAACGACTATAGTTATTTTAATAAAATTTATTTTATTGAACGCTATTTCCGTCTGTTCCGTAATCTAGCATAAACTGCTAAAACGATTAGAATGAAATTTTTACCACAGATAATAAGTACTTACCGAGGCGGGAACTAAAGATTAAAATAGAGCGCGTTTGGACAAAGGGGGCGTAAATTGACACGAGCCTTTATACTATACTGAAAGTGTTTCTGCCGGTTCCTTAATAACGATTAAACGACTAAACCGATTTTAACAAAACTTTTTCCATAGATAGTACTATAGATAGAACTTTAGTCTGTATCAACTGCCACGCCTTTTGCAATGTACTGAAAGTTTTTTCTGCCGTACCGTAATCACGCTTAAACAACGAACCCGATGTTGTTATAATTTTCACCACAGTTAGTAATTATTGAGGCGGAAACTATAGACACCACCAGACAAAGGCGTGAATTGACACGCCCCTTTGTAATACATTAAAATTTATTTTTGCCTGACCCGTTCTAAGGCGTTAACGGTGAAACCAATTTTAAGCAAATTTTCACCACAGTTGGTACTTACCGTGTTGATCGGGCAAAGGGACTTAAAATGCCGCACACTTTTGTATTAAATTAAAAAATATTTTTCCTGTTTCGTAACTATATGCCATACAAAATGCGATTAGACAAATTAAAGTAAAATGCCACATCAATTTGTAATATACAGAACGTTAATTCTAGCTTATTCGCTATCATGCAAAAACGGCTTAACCAATTCCTTTAAACACTACTGCCATATTAGAACCTGAAAACAGTCAACCCAATTTAAAGAAATTTTCAACACAAATAGTGCTATAGGCAATATTAAACAGCGATTGATAAAAAGGCATATAGTGGCACGCCCCTTTGTACTTTAGTGAGAGTTATGTCTGCCAGTTCCGCAAACGTGGAAAACCTGCTGAACAAATTTAATTGCAATTTTCTTCACGTGCTATCCAATAGGGGAACTATAGGTCACATGAGACCAAAATTAAACTACAACAATTTGAACTATTGTGAAAGTTATGTCTTTATTGAAGTTTTCACCACATAAAGTGCTAACCGAGGAGGGAACTATAAGTTCCTTTTCAAAGCCATTAAAGAAATACATTAATATTGGCGTGGGGCGATTATTCGTTTTTTCTATTTCGTTTTGCGTCGGGGTCGTAACAGTTGCCTTTTATGGTCAATATTAACACACAAAAGTATTGCATCGCTGGGCAATGTCTTTGGGTTCCCTTCTTGATTTGAAATCGGGAAGTTCCAAACAAGGTGCAAAAAAACGTTTTGAATTTTTTTTGTTAAAAAAATGTTTTTGATTTTTTTTTTGTTAAAAAAATGTTTTTGATTTTTTTTTGTTGAAAAAGTTTTTATGATGGCCGAATTACTTTTTTTGAACGGCCCGCGTCACACACTCCACCCAACCAAGAAGATTTGTTCCCATGACGGAAGAACACGTAAGCACAATGTTCCCGACGCTAAGCGAAGTCGACTAATAAAAAACTCATTCATTATATAATATTTTTTTTAACCCGGGCAACGCCGGGTGCAAAACAGCTAGTTTTCTATATTTTTTTTTATAGAAAATTTTTTATATACAGAAAAATGTCTCAGATTCTAAGATTTTTTCTACACAGAAAAATGTTTCAGATTCCGAGAATTTTTCTATACAGAAAAATGTCTTAGATTCTGAGAATTTTTCTCTACAAACAAATTTTTTAGATTCGTAGAAATTTTCTATACAGAAAAATTACTTTTTCTATACAGTCTCAGAATCTGAGATTTTTCCTATGCAGAAAAATATTTCAAAATCAAAGACTTTTTCTATAGAGAAGATTTGATCAAAATCTTAGACTTTTCCTATACAAAAATGTCTTACAAGGAAGGTCTTTCACAGGGCACCTACTGATTGTCCTGAAACTTGCATACGCGAAAGAGGGGAGGAAAATAAGAGTTACCTGTTTTTTCTTAGCTGCCCAATCACAAATTTAGAGGGCCAAAGGGGAGGGGAAAAACGGGATTTTTTTCGTTTTTTGGGGATTTTTCATATTTCTTCAAAAGAAACTATATGAACATTTTGTACATCTCGAAAGGTTTTTTGAAGGCCTATCCAATAGTGTATAGGTCGTGTCCAAATTCAGCTTCGTTAAGTCATTATGTTCAAAAATGTAAAAACGTTGGGGTAGTTTATATGGAGAGGTATATACGTACGAACGCCAAAATCACATATAATAATCTCTATTCAAATTAAGCTGACCTATATTTTTTCGTTTGGCGAAATTCTTATTAGTTCCGCTTTTATACGGATTTTCCCGAAAGCCCTTAATTTTTCATAAGGTGGCAACCCTTTTTTAAATTTGAGATTGGGCACCTAAAAAAACAGGTAACTCTTATTTTTTCCCCTCATTCCCATATTAAAATTTCAAGACAATCGGTGGGTGCCCTCTAAAAGACCTTGCTTGTTAGAATTTTGAGACTTTTTCTATACAAAAAAATGTTTTACAATTTCTTTTTTTTCTATACGGAAAAATGTGTCAGAATCTGAAAATGTTCATGTTTCAGAATCTGAGTCTTTTTTAATACAAAAAAATGACTCAGCATCTTTGACTTTTTCTATACCGAAAAATGTTTCAGAATCTGAAACTTTTTCTATACAGAAAACGTCTCAGAATATGAGGAATTTTCTATACTGAAAGATATCTCAAAATTGGAGACTTTTCCTACACAGAAAAATGTATCAGAATTTAAGACTTTTTCTGTACAGAAAAATTACTGAAGACTTTTTCTATAGAAAAAATGTCTCAGAATAAAGACTTTTTCTACATAGAAAAATGTCTCAGATTAAAAAAAATATCCCAGAATCTGTGACTTTACCTATGCAGAACCTGAGACTTTTTCTTTACAGCAAAATGTCTCAAAATCTAAGAATAATTTAATGCTGAAAAATGTCTCGGAATCTGCAAATTTTTTTATACAAAAAAATGTCTCACAACCTGAGACTTTTTCTATACGGAAAAATGTGTCAAAATCTAAGACTTTTTCTATTCAGAAAAATGCTTCAAAATCTGACTCTTTTATAATACTTACAAAAAATGTCTCAGCATCTTTGACTTTTTCTATACAAAAAAATGTCTCAGCATCTTTGACTTTTTCTATAGAGAAAAATGTTTCAGAATCTGAAACTTTTTTTAATACAGAAAAATTTTTCAGAATCTAAAACTTTTTTTTATACAGGAAAATGTCTCAGAATCTTTACAGAGAAATTTCTATAAAAATGTCCTGGAATCTGAGACTTTTTCTTTACAGAAAACGTTTTTAGAATCAAAGACTTTTTCTATGCAGAACATCTCTCAGAATCAGTGACTAAGACAGTTTTCTTAAAAAATATTTCTTAAAAATTAAAAACAATTTGTTAACCGGATACCCTCTTTATATAAAAATTTTCATAAAATTATTAAATAGACAAAATGCCAATAAAATGTTAAATTATTTGATCTTGTCTTATAAAATAATCACTGGCTAACTAAATTGAAATGCCGCACATAATTAGTTGAACAACAGAGAAAAAAACGGACCTGTCACTCATATTTATAAAAAAAAACTTAAATATAATTCACATGTGTAACTAAAAGCCGATATTAAGTTTATATTAAGTTACTTCATGTGTTTTATCATAAACAAAAAAAAAAAAATATTACACCAAAACCTTTCTATACGGCTTTGTCGAACTCCACCATTTTAGTAATAATTTTCTTCGAAATACTTGACAATATAAAATTGTAAATGGAATTTCTTAATACACGGAAGAAATTTTTTGCACAAAAGAATTTTTCCCAAAAATATATATTTCTTAAAATAATATTTAGCTCAAAAAATTTAATTGTAGGATATAATTTACTGCCAATTAGTTATTTTCTAAAGTGATTCACGTTTTGAGTGTAACTGATTTCACGCGTGAGTGTAACTGATTTCAATTTTACTCACGTAATTGTGAGTGAGTGTGAGTGGAAAAAAAAATTGCGTAAGTGAGTGCGCGTGAGTAAGATTTTTTGCGTGAGTGAGTGTGCGTGAGTCGATTTTTTTGCGTGATTTATTTTCTCTTCTTATTTCCTTTTGTAACAAAAAAGCAAACAAAAATTTTAAAATATGGCTTAATTTAATGTTTTGTCTAGAAAAAAGCAAAAAAAAAATTTAAATTTCACTAAACTTTAAATTGTGCTGAAAATTTTGAAAGATTTTTGCAGAGACCAAATATAACAATTATATGTGTCTTTTTGGTTTAAAAAAATCATGAAACGAAGGTTGTCCAAACTTAGTATTTTATATATGAAAAGACTTCTAAAGATATCCCGTGTTAAAATTTGCAATAACATTTATTTTTTTGATTTTTTCAATAACAGTAAAAAATAACAGTTATTAAAAACTTTTTGTTCAAACAATCTAAAATAACTTTTATTTTATATTTATTTGAGTAAATTACTGTTATAACAGTTATTTTTAAAAAAATCAATCAAAGTTTATATCTTTAAATCAATGATTGAAGTATTAGATATCAATAGGATTCTTCTGCATGTGTTTATTGTTGTTTTATTTTAATAACTCGAGTTTTTTAAGGCTCAAAGAGTTTTTAATAACAGTTATAAAAAATAAAATTTTTTATTTCTGTTATTTTGAACAGATATTTATATAAATCATTTCAAACTGTTATTTTTAATTTTTATTTGAAAAAATATTTTTTAACAGTTTAATTTGATTTTTTTCAATAAATCTCATAACTGTTATGGTCTCTGGATTTTTGAAATTTTAGTCTTTGAAATTTTTTTTTTTATAAATAAGTGTTTCGTGAGTGTAAGTCAACGTGAGTGTGAGTGAAGCTTGCGTGAGTGCACGTGAGTGTCAGTTGAATTAAATTTTTTTTTTTTTCAAAAAGAAACATCACTCAGGCAATGCTGCCTATCAATTACTACTGTAACCATGATGTTTCTTTCGGAAAGGGGATAGAAGAGAGATGAAAGATTTGAAAGATAGAAGGGCTTCAGTATGGAAACACTGTAATTGCGCGTGTTGATAATTTTGAGTACAGTTGTTGCATCGCCATCTGTTATTGATCTGGCGAATTATTTTTGAAGCTGTGTTTAATAGCCATTATTTTATTATTTTACTTCGTTGACCTTTTTTAGTGCTATTTATCAACGAAAGAGGGTGCTGCGATAGATATTAGTTATAAATAGAAACTAATAAATATCTGAAAAAGATGTTGTTCTGCCTGAGTCGGGAATCGAACCCAGGCTTGCTGGCTAGTAGTCCAACGCGCTAACCACTAAGCTACAGCACCCTCATTGTGAGTGTAAGTAGATAAAATATGCTCGTGAGTTAGTGTGCGTGATTCAAAAATTCCTGTCGTGGGTGTGGGTCAAAAATCACTCACGCGCCCATCTCTAAATTATACCGTCTATCACTAGAATGGAAGGTATAAAAAAATATATGTTAATTTTTTTGGCCGTGAAATATCTTCACTTTTGATAAAACGATATGACCGTATAACGAGGCATAGTGCAATGCATTACACTGCATTGCACTGTAAAATATTTTGTAACTAAAGATCAACAACTTGTATGGCTGTAAGTTTAAATAAGCAAAACAAAAAAAGGTTAATTTTAACTTTGGCGCAATAGCTTTAATTACACAGACAAGTGCTAACCAAACGGCTTTATAAGGGTATGTAGCAATAATAACAGAAATGATAGCAAAAATGGCAGTAACAATAATGAAACCATCAGCTAAAACAGCGCCACTAGCAACAATTGCTACACTTGCTTACAAAACACATTTTTTTCACAGACTCATTTTGGTCTCGGTTTTGAATCGATTGGTTAGTAAAAGAGGGTTCCTTGTTAAAATCGTTGACAAAATTGTTTTTTTTATGCCTTTTGCCAAACAAAAAACTTTTGAAAATATTTTTATCGATTAGATCAATGGTTCCCAACCTTTTTGCGCCATGCCCCACTTTTAAGTTAAAAAATCTATATTGTCCCCCCTACACCCACGAAAAATTTGTTAATTTTTTAAATTTGTTTTAAAATTCAAAATTTACTCATTGTTAAGCAAACTTTTTGTTAAAATCATCTTTTAAACAAAGTTTTTGAAAAAGTTTTCAACAATCAACTAAAAAATTTAACTAAAATAATATTTTTTTTAGTTTAATTAATAAAAAAATCTTAAAAATTTGCTCGTTGCCCCCCTGAAGCATTCAAATTGCCCCCCAGTGGGACGAGAATCAAAGGTTGGGAACCATTGGATTAGATTGAAAAAAAAAGTTGTACATCTATGGGTTAAAGCTTCACTTTGAAAAAGAAAGAAGACTGAGTGTCTTAAAAGGGGCTTATATGACCGCCAAATAACCATACGTGTGTAAGACTTCTGCGGATAACTCATAATAACAAATATATATTCTTAGTCATAAGTTTTGTATATAATTACACACCTATAACTGCACACGGTGAGCCTCAGCGATGTTCAGGTTGAACTTTAGTGTCGACGAAAAGTGTAAATTCAGTTCGATTTCTACATGATTAGTTGTCACAAAACTGTTTTCAGCGAAATCGTAGCTGATCGCATTCGCGAGATATCGCGAAATTAGTGATTTTATATTTTAAAAAATTTTGATATTGAAGTTTTTTAAATATTTTCAAAAACTGAGTATACAGTTTTCATTGTACTTATTTTAAGGTCACAAAACAGTAAACATCGAAATCCTATCTTCTTTAGTTCGCGAGAAATCGCGAAATAACTTTTTTGTCAATTTTTGTTTTTCAACTTTTTGTAGGTTTTTTTCAAATGTTGTGGAAAGCTGATATGCACTTTAATGTGTACGTGATCGAAGGTCATAAGGGTGTTGACATCAAAGTTGTAGGTGTACACTGTCGCAAGATATCGCGGAATTATTTATATATTTTTTATTTTTTTTTTATTTTTCAATTTTGCATGTTTTTTTGAAATGGTGTAAAAACGTGGTATGCATTTTTATTTGTACATGATAAAAATACATTAAACTGCTAACACAAAAGTCCTATGTGGTCAATTCATTAAGGAATCGCAAAGTTAATATTAAATCTATTATTTATAAATCTATTAAGAATTCCTTTAGCCTGTTCATTGATTTATTTCAAATATCTAACAAAAATGGTATTCTATTTAAATTGTAAACATGGCAAGATCTTTTTGGAATAAATTTTGTTTCCACATGGTCCGCAAACCTTCTTCCTGTTTTCTTGGTGGCTACATTTGTATCTCGGAAAATTCGGTGAATTTTTAATTTGTTTGTAAACTAGTAACTCGTTTTCACATTTAATACCAAAAAATTATTTCTTATAATTTAAAATAATATGACAGTTAATAAATGGTTATGAATTATTTGAAGAAAAAGAGAGTGCATAATAATATTACAATACAAAATAAATGAAAAAAAATTGAAAAATTTTTCGCGATTTTTCGCGATTTTTCGCGAAAATTAGCGTCAATATATAGATTTCAGCAGTTTTACCACCTTCAGTTATGGGCAATTTAAACTGCATACCATATACTTGTCGTTACTTAATTTTTTTGATACCAAAGAAAAAAAAGTAATTTATTATAAAAGCTCGTACAGTAATTTTGCGATTTCTCGGGAAATTGATCGTCTATAATTTTTATGCTTGCAGTTTTGTCACCTCAAATAACCTCGAATTCAAACTGCATACCACATTTTTGTCGTTAATTGAAGTATATGTTTTTACAGACCACAAATAACACAAATTAATGAATAAATAGTAGATAAGCGAGTTTTTTTGCGATATCTCGAAGAATTAAGCTGCTAGAATTTAAATGTTAACAGCCTTATGATCTTTGATCAATAGCAAGTCAAACTGCATTTCGTGTTTTTCAACAATGTTAAAGAAACTTCTTTTATTAATCAAAACAAGAAACACCCCCAAAAAGCTGTTTTTCGCTCTTTCTCGCGAAAGTGAGCAGCTATAATTTTTTTGGGGGCAGTTTTAATTTCTTCCAGCATGTTCAAATCAAACTGCTTACCACTTTTTTTTATCATTTCTAAAGAACCGGGTTTAAAATATAATAAAAAAAAAATATATATGGGCAATTCCATCATGTCGAACGTGACCGTTGCACACATTTAAGTTGAAATAAAAGTCAAAATAAAAAGAATTTTTTTCTTGACAAAAGGGGAAACTTATAGCTCTTAACTAGCTCTTTAATTGTTGCTCAGGTTGATTTTGGAAATTGTTTCAAGTTTTCGAGATAATCGCAAAGAACACAACCATTCGCACGGGACAAAAAACAGAAGTGGTTTTCGCGACTATCAATTAAAACTCTGTTTTTAGCGAAACCTGAGGCAATATCACAATGCGACTAATTTTAGAATGTTGGCTAATAATGTCTCTTAAAACTTGTAAAATTTTACCTCAAAATTATTTCTACTTTTTTTTTATTTAACTTTAATCACTGTCGCACGGGACATGTCGCACGGGACATTTTTTTCCATCATCATATTTATGTTGTTTTAGTTGTTCTTTTTTTAACAAATTATAAATAAATAAGCTTAAAAAACATATTTTTATTCATTCATTTTATTTCAACGATTTCCACTTTTGTCTAGCATTCCGCATTAGTTCCTTGTTTTTTAATTTATTGTCTTGTAATTTTATTTCATCTTCCTTTAACTTTTCTCTCCACCGTTTGCATCACTCTTTATTTTTTTGCCGTTTATACTCATCTATAGGGATGTGATTTCCATGCAAATGCATGTTTTTTGTCGATCGTCTAAAAACGATATCGACCAATTATCTTTCCGAATCAAGAAATTTGCGTTAAAATGGCATCGATTTGTTTTTGCATATTTTGGTGAAAATGCATATTTTTTCATATTTTGGTTTTAAATGCATATTTTGTGTATATTTCCAACTTTCAAGTGCATATTTTTGCATATTTTGGCATAAATGAACAAAAACACAAATTGAAATTGATTTGTGTTATAATCGACTTTAAATTTAAAAAAATTATTTTGAAAATAAGACAAATATTTTTTTTTTAACTTTTGTATAGATTGTTTAATTTTTAAAACAATTATGGTACATAAAGTTTTAAATGTTACTATTTAAGGCCGGCTTTATTTTTTTCTTTTTATGAAGTTTTTCGTATGAAAACAAGATTTTTATTGCCTACATTTTATTTTTTAGTGCATATTTTAAGGGTTTTTAGTGAATATTTTGAATTTTTAAGCGCATATTTTCGATTATTTAGTGCATGAAAATCTCATCCCTATTCATCTATATTTAAATAATTTAAAAGTATGGGTTATGAATAAATGTAAAATTTGTTCACGTTAGTAAAATTTGATTGTTTCTTATGAAAATATGTTAAAACAAATTGGTTTCAAGAACTTTTGGTTTTTTGGTCTTGGTAGACCTTTCGGTGGAAGTGCCCATATATATAATTACGCGATATCTCGCGAAATTTAGCACCTACAATTTTGATGTCAACAGCTGTGTGACCTTTGATCAACCACAAGTAAAACTGCATACCATGTTTTTATGAAATTTTAAAAAATCAAATATGAAGATACTTAAAAACAAAAATAAAAACAGCAAAAAAGTAATTTCGCGATTTCTCGCGAAATTGAGAAGATATGATTTCGCTGTTAACTGTGTTGTGACATGTAAATAAATACAATTAAAACTGCATACCCAGTTTTTGAAGATATTTAAAAAACTTCATTGTCAAAATTTTAGAAAATACAAAAACACTAATTTCGCGATATCTCGCGAATGCGATCAGCTACGATTTCGCTGTTAACAGTTTTGTGACATTTATTCATGTAGAAATCGAACTGCGCTTACACTTTTCGTCGACACTAAAGTTCAACCTGAACATCGCTGAGGCTCACCGTGTGCAGTAACTCAAACAAAACGTGTGTATCTTAACAATTGCTTACACTGCTATAAATGCACTTCATGTAGAATAAAATGCTTTCGACTTCGAACACAATCAACATACACAGGTGGCTTCACACTTATGTTTATTCTTGTAATGTAATAAATTTCTAGCGGCGGCATTCTCTAAACAGCTTGAACAATATTGATAATGTATTATTAAATAATATGTGGCGCTTCAACTATTAAATATCGACCGACAGACAGACATACCAACCAACAGACAAACAGTCCAACTGACTGACCCAACTAACAAACAACCATAACGCTATTAATCAATAATTGTTTTAATCGCTGTATGTAACTTAAAGGAACTTCAAATGATTAAGCACACTTTAACACTTTTTTCTTGAACAATTTTTTTTTTAGATAATTCTTAAAATTTAAAAAAAAAGGTTTCTTTGTTTCATATACCCTACATCAATCATGTTTTTTTATCGATAACTAAGAAATTTTCTATAAAAAATTCTTAGTTATCGAATAACAAATTGGTTATCCGATAACAAAAATAAATTTTTATAGAAAATTTTTAGTTATCGCATAACAAAAAAATTTCTATAGAAAATTCTAAGTTATCGGATAACAAAAACTTTTCTATAGAAAATTTTTAGTTATCGAATAACAAAAAATTTTCTATAGAAAATTCTAAGTTATCGGATAACAAAAAATTTTCTATAGAAAATTCTTAGTTATCGGATAACAAAAAATTTTCTATAGAAAATTCTTAGTTATCGGATAACAAAAAATTTTCTATAGAAAATTCTTACAATTAGTTATCGGATAACAAAAAATTTTCTATAGAAAATTCTTAGTTATCGGATAACAAAAAATTTTCTATAGAAAATTCTTAGTTATCGGATAACAAAAAAATTTCTATAGAAAATTCTAAGTTATCGGATAACAAAAAATTTTCTATAGAAAATTCTTAGTTATCGGATAACAAAAAATTTTCTATAGAAAATTCTTAGTTATCGGATAACAAAAAATTTTCTATAGAAAATTCTTAGTTATCGGATAATAAAAAATTTTCTATAGAAAATTCTTAGTTATCGGATAACAAAAAATTTTCTATAGAAAATTCTTAGTTATCGGATAACAAAAAATTTTCTATAGAAAATTCTTAGTTATCGGATAACAAAAAATTTTCTATAGAAAATTCTTAGTTATCGGATAATAAAAAATTTTCTATAGAAAATTCTTAGTTATCGGATAACAAAAAATTTTCTATAGAAAATTCTTAGTTATCGGATAACAAAAAATTTTCTATAGAAAATTCTTATTTATCGGATAACAAAAAATTTTCTTTAGAAAATTCCTAGTTATCGGATAACAAAAAATTTTCTTTAGAAAATTCCTAGTTATCGGATAACAAAAAATTTTCTATAGAAAATTTTTGGTTATCGGATAACAAAAAATTTTTTAAAGAAAATTCTTAGTTATCGGATAACAAAAAATTTTCTATAGAAAATTCTTAGTTATCGGATAACAAAAAATTTTCTGTAGAAAATTCATAGTTATCGGATCACAAAAAATTTTCTATAGAAAATTCTTAGTAATCGGATAACAAAAAATTTTCTATAGAAAATTCTTAGTCATCGGATAACAAAAAATTTTCTATTGAAAATTCTTAGTTATCGGATAATAAAAAATTGTCTATAGAAAATTCTTAGTTATCGGATAACAAAAAATTTTCTAAAATTTTCGGATAAAAAAAAAATGTTGCAGAAATAAACGAATATCCCCTGTTTTGTTGTCAAAACCTCAGACTTAATTGTAGCTTATTTTAAAGCCGTTCTATAATTAAATTTTTTTAATCTTGCGTTGTCTTCTATTTCATTTAAAAACCACAATCTGCACTTGTGTATTTAATGCTGTCTTTTGGCTTAAACATTATTTCTACACTCCTAAACTAATAATTTATCGTAAGAACATAAATCTTGACCAAGTCAGTTGAGTTGACAGATTCGTTAAATTTCATATAGAGTTTCAAAGTTATTTTTTTTTTCTAAACTCAAAGGTATATTCTCCCTCTACAGTCGTTTATAGCCAATCATGAAGTATGAAGTCTACAAATTTACAAGTTACACAGAAAGAAATAAAAAAAAAATTTGAGTAAATTTTTAATACTATTGAGTAAAAAATTACTCAATTTTCCACCAGTAAACGATTTAATAGTATTGAGTAAATTTTTAATAAAAATTTATTAAATGTTTGCCAAAAAAATTTGAGTAAATTTTTAATTGACACTATTAAGTGCAGGAACAGAACAAGAAGCACCACCTTTTAAAAACAGAACAAGTTTTATTTCACATCGGCGCCGGCCACCGGTTTAATCTGCCAAACCGTATGGAAAAAGTCGTGCCGGGCTTATTCTGTTTCTACTCTAAAAAAAACAAAGTTTAAAAAAATTTCATATTTTTTTACAAAGAAAAAAAACATGTTTTTTCAAACTTTGCCAAATATATTTTTGTCTTAAAGACATAAAAAAATTTTATAAATATGATTACAAACTTTCATGTATATTAGAGCACCCATATGTGCATAATTGTTTTTTTTATCGCTCCCCGCTCATTTTCGGTTGAGTTGGGAGTAAAAAATAATATCTATCCAGAACTTGGACTTCTAGGTTGCAAACAGGCCAAGCGGTTTGAACTTTTGACCTCAAAAATGGGCTAAAAAACCTTTATAGATTAATTTGGCTGTAACTCTTAAAATAAAAGTTTTTCGCAATTAACTTTCATAACAATTATTTTGTAGCATCAAAATGCAAAGATTTTTCTCTCATACTGTTTTGACCTAAATATGTCCGATCGCGGTGTTTTGAGCGATTGAAGTCGAAATTTGGGGGAGAACTTTTTTTTAAAAAATTGTTGTAAATTTCTAAATTAGGGAAAATTTGAGCTCTTTGCATAATTTAATAGGGTATTGAATGTAGTTTTCCAAAAATTTTTTTTTTCAAAAATATATCGACCCTTCCATGAAAAATTGCCAAAATCCTACCCTGAACCACAATTTTTTGACCTCCAACCACGTTATGGGGGTGTACTGACCTTGTCATTGCGTGTTTTACGCATCGAAAGATGAGTCTAGGATTCCACATAGTATATATGGGGTATTCCATGCCAAATCGGACGCTTTGAAAATTTTTAATTTTATATTTTTTCAATTTTTTAGTACCCTTCAAAAACCCATTCCAAGTAAATTTTGTCATCTTTTTTGATAATCCGTTCAAAAAATATCGAATTCAAAAAAAAAAAAACGCTTTTTTCTGTTTTTTAGTATCACTTCTTTTAAAATGGTCCAAATTCGAAATAATTTGTTGAAATTTTAGTATTTTCTTCAAAGTATTTTAATAAAGATCGGAAAACAACAAAAAAAAAAATCAAAAACCGCTGAATATATTAATTACCATAATCCCACGATCTACTTAAGCTTAAAATTTTAACAAAACATTAAGTTTACCACGAAAAATTAAAAAAAAATTAAAAAAAAAACAAATAAAAAATTTTAAGAAAAAATTAAATAAAAGAAAAGTGCAATAATTTAAAAATCACATAGTAGAACACTTTAAGAAATTTTTAATATAAAAACAAAAATTAAAAAAAAAAAAATGTTGACCATTTTTGAATTTGTTATGATAAAAAAAAGAAAACGATATTTTTTTTTGAAAATTCCATATCTTTGGAACGGGTAATTTAAAAAAATTTGAAAAAAAAACTTGGATGGGGGTTTTAATGGGTTTTAAAAATTGTAAAAATAATTAAAAAATCTAAAATACAAATTATCAAAGTGTCCAATTTGGCACTGAATACCCCATATATATTTAGGGAAATCCTAGACAGACGTTTCGGTGCGGAATTCACGGAATTATGTATGAGTATTCGCCTATATTGAGGTTGAATAGTAAAAAAATTAGATTCAGAGTAGAACTTTGGAATTTTTTCATGGAAGGGTCGATATATTTTTGCAAAAAAAAAAATTTTTGGAAAACTACATTCAATACCCTAGTGAATTGTGCAAAGAGCTCAAATTTTCCCCAATTCAAAAATTTACGAGAATTTTTTAAAAAAAAGTTCTGACCCAAATTTCGTCTTTAACCGCTTAAAACACCACGATCGGGCATATTTAGGTCAAAACAGTATGAGAGAAAAATCTTTGCAATTTGATTCTACAAAAAAATTGTTATGAAACTTAATTGCGAAAAACTTTTATTTTAAGAGTTACAGCCAATTTAATCTATAAAGGTTTTTTAGCCCATTTTTGATGTCAAAAGTTCAAACCGCTTGGCCTGTTTGCAACCTAGAAGTCCAGTTTCTGGATAGATATTATTTTTTACTCCCAACTCAACCGAAAATGAGCGGGGAGCGATAAAAAATACACTTTTGCACATCCCATACATTTTGTGGGTGCTCTAATGTATATATACAAAAAACTATAAACTAAACGAGAATTAAAAAAACTAAGAAAATTCCAAAAAAAAATTAAAAAAGCTATTAAATTCTTATTAAATTATTTACTCAATTTGTTTTTAAATTTTTGAGTAAATTTTTAATTGCGTCAATTAAAAAATTACTCAAAACTTTTTTTAAATTTAAACAAGTGATTACTCAAATTGTTTTTCCCCATATTTTTTTCTGTGTACAAATGATTTGTTTGTTATGTAGACAAAAATGTTGTTATTTGTTCGTTAAATCAGTTTAAAAAAAATAAAAAATTTTTGTAAAATATGTCGATTTTAGATTTTCTTGATAGTTTTATGTGATTTGAGGTCAGAGGTTAAAAAAGCAAATTATTATGATATGTAATATGGAGTAGAGCGTAGTCTAAAGAATTGTGCGTTAGTTTTTTATATTATAAAAAATCGATTTGAAAAACATGATTTGGGTTTGTTCGTGAAGCGAATGGTGTATTTTTTGCACAAGTTGATCACAAATTTAAAAGTTTAGACATATATTTTTTTTTAAACAAGTAATACACAGAAAAAATTTGAAACAAATTTCAATCAACAAATACGCGTATTCAATCAATTTTTTGATTGAAACTCCTCCAATTAAAAAAATTGTTATACCAATCATCAAATTGTAGGTGATTGATTGAAATTTTTTTCAATCAAACATTTTTTCGATTTTGATCAAAAATTTGATAAATTTTTTGTTTAAAGTCAATCAAAATAATGATTGATTTAACAAATGAATTGTAAGCTTATGACAAAATTATCAAAAAATTTATCTTCTTTGCTTTCCAATATGTTGCCAACAATATAAAAAGTAAAGCCCGATTATTTTGTATATTTTTGAATTAATCTATTCAAATAAATTAAAGCGAAAAAAATATGGTATGTTGAAAATTTGTAACAAAAAATAGCAAAAATTTTAATCAAACCATTGATTGACTCATTTAAATTTTGTTGATCAATACATTTAATTGAAAATTTTTAGCCAATAATTTTTTGTGTGTATTCGGCTATATCGAATCAAAAACACCTTTCCCAATTCATAAGAACTTTGAGCACTTCACTTTTACTATTTCCTAAAAGTGTCCAACTTTAATTTCCTGTCAAGAAAATTTAATGTTTCTACTACATTAAACGACATTAATACATGTATTTAGACAATTTGTCTAACTAAGTCAATACCCTGTAAATTAGCCTACCCACTCCCACATAAAATCATGTTAACCATAAAAAATATAATATGATCTTTTTAGCCAGTCAGCCAGCCATTCGGCCACATCTTGTCAACATACCACTTGCAACTTGTGGCCTATGGTTTTTTAACTTAAATTTTATAACCTTACACACACAAAAAAAAACCAGTAAATTCATGAGAATACCTTGCTCCAAAAAGTTGTAAATTTACAATTTTATTGGTAAAAAGCTTGTAAAATTACAAAAAAACTCGTAAATTTTACTAGGAATTCTCGAAAAATAGGAGGTAGCATAAAAATCTAGTAAAGTTACAAGAATGCCTTGTAAATTTTATCGCGTCAAAAAAATTGTAAATTTACAATTTTATTGGTAAAAACCTTGTAAAATTACAAAATTTTAGTTAAAAAAGTCTGTAAAATTACTCGCAATTTTCGTCAAATAGGAGGTAGCAAAAAATAAAAGTTACAAGTTTTTCTTCACATTTTGAAAGGTTTTTTTTGAGTGTAAGCAAATTTACCATAAAGATCTTAAATTTCTTTATTGTTTTAGTGATGTAGTCATATGGTGTTAAATGTAGAGTATGATCAAAAAGGAGTGAGACCATTGTTTATTATATTTTCTTTTTTCATGAAATTAAATACTTTGTTTAATGCCAAAAATATTGCATATTGTTGATGGGTTTTATACACTAAAAAAAAAAAAAACTGTTATGTTAGCAAAAAAACTTGTAAACCTACAAGAAAATTTGCTGATTTTGAACCCACAATTTTTTTGCTAAAGTTAGCAAAAATGTTTTGCCAATAATTAGTTAACTAAATATTTTTTTTTTTGAACTTAGTTTATACACATCTGAGGACCCCATTGGGTTCGGACCCGATAGGTCCAGACCCCGATGGGCCTAGACCTAGTTGGGTTCCTTAAAAATCGTCATAGTATTTGATCCAAAATTTGTGTCCGTTTCGCTTTACCTTGCTTAGTTTTTGAGATTCGTGATTATAGGGGACCACTGGGGTCTTGAGAATTAAAAAACTCGATAACTTCAAAAATATTATTCGGAGAGCTTTTGGTTATTTTGTGGTCTTGTTCTACGTGTTGAGAGCTACAAAAATGCTTTCTATCTGGCTTAGTTTCCGAGATAGCGCCATTTTAAGTTTTCTGAAAATAAAAAAAAAATTTACCATTTATTTTGCTAATATTAGCAAAAAATCTTGTAAAAATGTAGTCAACTCAATTTCAAATTTAGCAAAACAAATTAGTTCAAAGTTTGTTTAAAATTGGTAATGTGCTAAATGAAGTTTACAAAAATTTTTGCTAACATGCTAATCTCAACTAAAAATTTGCTAAAAGTTAGCTAACTAGCGTTAGCAAAAAAAAATAGTAAATCTACTAACGTATTTTTTTGAGTGTATGTTATCAAACGTACCTAAATTAGCTATTTATTTTGCCAATACTCATGTTGCATTTCAAATTTAATTTTTGAGTTTGTCTATTTTTTTTTTATTTGGGAAGTTGTTACATTTACTAGGATTAAAATCGGTCGAACGGTTTTCTAGATATCGCTATTTGAAATTGGCGAAAAATTTCCGTTTTTTTTCTACTTTCAATAAAATTAAAAAAAAAAAAAATTTTCTTTCCATTGACCCTTTTATAGAGCTTGAGACAGTATTTGATTTAAACTTAATTTAAGTCAAATCAGATCATTTAAGCCCTTGGCACCCTTTGATCAAAGTTTTGGATTTTAGTAAAACTTGAGATTTTTTGAGATTTTTTTTTTTAATTTCTTAAACGTAGGAAATTTTAAATAGCGATATCCCAAAACCCGTTCTACCGATTTTATTTTTTTTTTTGAAATTCGTGTTTAGCACATCAAAATTTATATATGGGGGAAAATACATAAAGCAAAAAAACTTTTGAAACCGATGTCATACGATCGGGCTCAAACTTGTATAATTATGAGATCTATTTGGTAGTAGTTACCACATCAATTCTGAACGATATCAAAGAAAAACTCGCTCAGTTAGAGGGGGTCGAATTTTGACGTTTTAGTCAACATGCCCCTATTTCGGATCCATATAACTTTTTAGCTATTGCATTCAGAAAGTTTTGTTCAAAACGTTTTTGACCGACTTTTTTTCAAGCTTATTAACTAATGAGTTAAAAGACTTTTGCCGCTTGTTATTATTCTAGCGTTTCTTTCAAATTCCCGAGTGAAACTTGTTTTATAGTGTTTTTAAGTAAAGAATTTCACTAATATGTAATGATTTTTAAAAATTTTTTGCACAAATTTAGAAATTTTTTTTTAAAGTTTGGACAAAAACATTTTTTTACAATTTTATTCGTTTTGGAGTAAAAATTTTTATTAAAAAAGGCTTTTAGAAAAAAAAAAGTGGGAGTGTTAAATTCGGCTGTGCCGAATCTATAATACCCTCCAACATATAAAAAATTTTTTTAAAAAATTCAGGGGCGTTTTTTTTGGGGGGGGTCAGTAGGGGTCATTGGGGGACACATAACCCCATGCGGTAAATCTTTAAAAATTCATTTATTATGATTTTTGAGCTTAAGAAATACAATTTTATCATTATTTAAAAACATTGTTAATATCCACGCCCACAAAAGTGGGGCGGACAAAAAAAATTTTTTTATTTCCTAAGTCCAAGTGAACTTTTTCTGACATCAAATTGTTTTATTTGTTTAACAAAAATACAAAAAAAACTGTGAAAATATGGCGCTTTTCAGAGGTTAGTTAAGTTCTTCAAGGGGGAACTTTTTCCCCCTGGTTTGATTTTGCCCATTTACGAACTTAAACTGCCTAGGACCAAAATACATATTCCTGCCAAACTTAACGATTCTATCTCTTTTAGTTTGGACTGCATAGTGTCTTATACAGACGGATGGACGGACATACGGTGGCTCGCAGCTTATTTCGTGTGAAAGATATTAGTTAGCAATCTATTCAAGACAAAGATAACCAAAATAGACATAAGTATTATCATATAAGTATTTTTGTAAAAAGTCCCGTGTATGTAATTAATCGAGCTTTAATTAAAGCTTAATGGCGTTCAGATTGTCTAAATATTAAATGTGCTACGAGGGTCGAAATGGAAATTGAAATTATTGAAAGACCTTTTTTAAAAAATTTTATCCAAGCTCAAACATGATAAATTTAAAAAATAGTCCAATAGTTAATATTCATTTATTAAATATTTTTTCCAATGACCCAAACAAAAATCAAAATTTTTAAAATGCAGTCGAAGATATCCGAATTTTTTGCACTCCAATTCTTTTGACCACCAATTTTTTGTAAACAAAGAAACGATTTAATTGTTTAATAATTTTAGTACATAGTAATGAGATAAAAAAATATTTGAAAATTTCTGGTCAAAAGAATTGGAGGTCAAAAAATTCGGATATCTTCGACTGCGTTTTAAAAATTTTGATTTTTGTTTGGGTCATTGAAAAAATTATTTAATAAATGAATATTAACTATTGGACTATTTTTTAAATTTTTCATGTTTTAGTTTGGATAAAATCAAAATTTTCTAAAAAAGGTCTTTCAATAATTTCAATTTCCATTTCGACCCTCGTAGCACATTTAATATTTAGACAATCTGAACGCCATTAAGCTTACATTAAAGCTTGATTAATTACATACACAGGACTTTTTACAAAAATACTTATTTGATAATAATTAGGTCTATTTTTGTTAACTTTGTCTTGAATGAATTGCTAACTAATATCTTTCACACGAAATAAGCTGATTGAAAAAATTTTCAATCAATCACCTACAATTTAATGATTGGTATAACAATTTTCTTAATTGGAGGAATTTCATCCAAAAAATTGATTAAATCTGCGTTTTTGTTGATTGTAATTCGTTTCAAATTCTTTCTGTGTACAGTAAGTGTATTGCGAATGAAGTGCCGAAATAATGTAATATTTTTAAATTAAAAATGAAAATTGTTGATTTGAGTATGCTTTTACCCCTCAGTGTATGTGTAATGGTTTAAATGTATAAAAATCTTGGCCCATGTAACAAATTTACAAATGTAAATCAGTCATCCGGAATAGGTATAAGTAATCAGTCAACTATTTGAGGGTTAATTTTATTTAAATATTTATTTCCAATTATCTTGCTAGAAATCAAAATGTATTTTTTTTTTATTTGTTTTTGTTTTCTATTTTCATGTTCCACAATTAGTGTCTACAAACCGACAATTGATGATCACATTGATATGTAATTTAAAGGCCTCTAACTGAAATTGATGTGTGTGGTTGAGATCACATTGATATTGACTACGATAATAATGATGTGTCCAACCTCAGTTGTTGCAAAAGCTAAAAAAAAAGTAAGTAAATAACAAATAAAATTTACTATTATGGAGAGTTAATGAAAATCTATATATATAAAAGAGTAATGTGACTGACTGACTGACTGACTGACTGACTTATTGACTGATTCATCATCGCCCAGCCCAAACCGCTGAACCTAGAGACTTGACATTTGGACTGTAGGTGCACCTCCCGGAATATAGATCCACTAAGGCTGGATTTTTGCCAGTGTTGATTCTAAGGGGGTAAAAAGGGTAAAAAACTGTACTTTTGGTACTTTTTATATCTCCTGAAATAATGGTCATAGAGACTTGAAATTTGGACTGTATGTTCACCTCCCGGAATATAGATCCAGTATAGCCGGATTTTTCCCAATGTTGATTCAAAGGGGACAAAAAGGGTAAAAAACTGTACTTTTGGTACTTTTTATATCTCCTGAAATAATGGTCACAGAGACTTGAAATTTCGACTGTATGTTCAACTCCTGGAATATAGATTCAGTAAGGCCGGATTTTTGCCAATGTTGATTCTAAGGGGGTAAAAAGGGTTAAAAACTGTACTTTTGGTACTTTTTATATCCCCGGGTGAAAATGACCATGTATGTTCATACATGATCATACATGCTCATACATGATTACATGTATGATAGTATATGAACAATATATGGAAATAAATGTCATACATGGGAGCATATATGAAAATACACAAGTAATGTAATATTCCATATATGTAAATGTATGCATCTATGTGTGGATATGTACATGTCACACACCTTCATATATGCAATGCATCTGCATAGCATACATGTCTTAAAAACTTTTTTTTTAAAGGTTGGGTACGGCAGAACTTTGCAAAATTTGACGAAGTTCATGTATGTGTTCAGTCTGAAAAAGTCTTTCGGTCGGACAATATTGATCATACATCATCAAAATTGATTATAATTTTTGTGATCTATAGGCGAATATGAACGGCACTAACGTAACCAAATTTAGAAGAAAATGCGAACTCTGACGGTATTACAGTCTGAGCTGCGAAGGATTTCATTCCTTAATTTGATTTGGTGTTCTGAATTAAACTTTAATGATTGCGTTCCCCAATCACAATTTATCGAATGATTTTACATTTGATTTTAAAATATAGAATGCATTCGATTTCTTTTCCATTCGACTTTGAAAATTGAATGCGTAAGTTTTTATAAATTCAATTTTTAAAAGTCTCATGAATAATAAATGAATGCATTCAATTTTTAAATTTCTCATAAATTCTCATAAAAAATAGTGTCATAAATTAATACAAATTATTTATATTTGAAAATTTTCAATTAATAGCTATTATATAGACGTTTTATGGAAAAAAATACAAAAAAAAAATTACATACAAATTCATGTATGACAATGTATGATCATTAATGTACATGTACCCTCAAATTACGGATATGCACATGTATGGACATCCATATATGCATCATATATGAACATACATGGTCATTTTCACCCGGGTCTCCTGAAATAATGGTCACTGAAACTTGAAATTTGGACTGTATGTTCAACTCCTGAAATATAGATTCAGTAAGGCCGGGTTTTTGCCAATGTTGATTCTAAGGGGGTAAAAAGGGTAAAAAACTGTACTTTTGGTACTTTTTATATCTCCTGAAATAATGGTCATAGAGACTTGAAATTTGGAGTGTATGTTCACCTCCGGGAATATAGATCCAGTATGACCGGATTTTTGCCAATGTTGATTCTAAGGGGACAAAAAGGGTAAAAAACTGTACTTTTGGTACCTTTTATATTTTCTTAAATAATGGTCCCAGAAACTTAAAATTTGCAATGTAGGTTCACCTCCCGGAAAAAATATTCACCAAGGCTGGGTTTTTGCCAATGTTGACTCTACGGGGGACTCTTACCTTACCTTACCTTACCTTACCTTACCTTACCTTACCTTACCTTACCTTACCTTACCTTACCTTACCTTACCTTACCTTACCTTACCTTACCTTACCTTACCTTACCTTACCTTACCTTACCTTACCTTACCTTACCTTACCTTACCTTACCTTACCTTACCTTACCTTACCTTACCTTACCTTACCTTACCTTACCTTACCTTACCTTACCTTACCTTACCTTACCTTACCTTACCTTACCTTACCTTACCTTACCTTACCTTACCTTACCTTACCTTACCTTACCTTACCTTACCTTACCTTACCTTACCTTACCTTACCTTACCTTACCTTACCTTACCTTACCTTACCTTACCTTACCTTACCTTACCTTACCTTACCTTACCTTACCTTACCTTACCTTACCTTACCTTACCTTACCTTACCTTACCTTACCTTACCTTACCTTACCTTACCTTACCTTACCTTACCTTACCTTACCTTACCTTACCTTACCTTACCTTACCTTACCTTACCTTACCTTACCTTACCTTACCTTACCTTACCTTACCTTACCTTACCTTACCTTACCTTACCTTACCTTACCTTACCTTACCTTACCTTACCTTACCTTACCTTACCTTACCTTACCTTACCTTACCTTACCTTACCTTACCTTACCTTACCTTACCTTACCTTACCTTACCTTACCTTACCTTACCTTACCTTACCTTACCTTACCTTACCTTACCTTACCTTACCTTACCTTACCTTACCTTACCTTACCTTACCTTACCTTACCTTACCTTACCTTACCTTACCTTACCTTACCTTACCTTACCTTACCTTACCTTACCTTACCTTACCTTACCTTACCTTACCTTACCTTACCTTACCTTACCTTACCTTACCTTACCTTACCTTACCTTACCTTACCTTACCTTACCTTACCTTACCTTACCTTACCTTACCTTACCTTACCTTACCTTACCTTACCTTACCTTACCTTACCTTACCTTACCTTACCTTACCTTACCTTACCTTACCTTACCTTACCTTACCTTACCTTACCTTACCTTACCTTACCTTACCTTACCTTACCTTACCTTACCTTACCTTACCTTACCTTACCTTACCTTACCTTACCTTACCTTACCTTACCTTACCTTACCTTACCTTACCTTACCTTACCTTACCTTACCTTACCTTACCTTACCTTACCTTACCTTACATTTTATAAAAAGTACCTTTTAAAAAAGTACCTTTTAAAAAATGTACCTTTTATAAAAAGTACCTTATATAAAAAGTACCTTTTATCAAAAGCACCTTTTACAAAAAGTACCTTTTATAAAAAGTACCTTTTATAAAAAGTACCTTTTATAAAAAGTACCTTTTATAAAAAGTACCTTTTATAAAAAGTACCTATTATAAAAAGTACCTTTTATAAAAAGTACCTTTTATAAAAAGAACCTTTTATAAAAAGTACCTTCTATAAAAAGTACGTTTTGTTAAAAGTACCGAACGTACACTTTTTGGTACTTTTTTATTTCCTGAAATAATAATAAACATAGAAACTTAAAATTGGAAAAGGTTCGCCTCTCGGAAAATAATGGGATTAAAAGGAATAAAAAAGTGTACTTATTTATTTCCTGATATAATGGTCCCAGAAACTTAAAATTTGGAATATAAAATCCTTCGGTGAAAAAAGAGATTGGGAAAATCTTTTTGGAAATTCCGTTTCTTAACGGGGATACAAAGTACTTTTAATATTTGCTGAAACAATGATCGTAGATAATTGAAGTATGGATTGTAGGATCCTTCGGTGAAGAAAAAACATTCTGGAAGAGGTACTTTTTTTAAATTCCGTTTCTAATGGGGGTAATTAAGTGTACTTTTGGTACTTTTTTTGCTCCTATAATAATGACCTTAGAAGATGGAACTGGAAATGAAATGGCGTAGAATGGGGAACAATATGAAATAGATAGAGCAGGGAACAATATGGAATGATATTTTCAACTCAATTTTTTGGTGTTTAGCTTTTTTTACTCCATATTTTTTTATACCAATTTCTTTTTTCACTCAAATATTTATTCACTCAAAATCCAAAATCCCAACATAAGGGCTCGAAAATTCTCATTATATTTTTCCCCCGGAACGAACATGATAACGTACCAGCAAAGTTATTCAAATTTTATTGTTTAAATTATTCATTGAAATATTTTTTTATGGAAGACTTTAACGTCCACAAGTAAATAAAACAAAGACTAAGTAGGGGAATTTTTTGAAATCGATAGAATAATTCTGTTCCTTCTATTATCCGGTATTCAATACAACCGGTAACGAAGTACCGGGATTGTAAGCTAGTCGTTGTATAAAATACATCAAGTGAAAATTTTAAATAACAAATTTTTTTGTTTTATTATTATTTATCTGTTATTTGTAAAATAACACATGCAATATTAATGTCATAGTGTGGGTTGTTTTAGAGCAGGTGTTTTTTACTTTATACCCCCCAATTATTGTTAGTGATAGAGGAAATTTTTAAGTTTGTCAATCCGTTTGTAACTCATCGAATTATCGATCTGGGACCCCACAAAGTATATATGCATATTATTGATCAATCATCGATTTTATATGTCTGTTGAAATGGCGATCCCGGGCAAAATATTACACAAATATAACTGCATTTTATCATATTTACTTGTTGTGGTATTGCATTTAAACAATATCGGTTAAGAGGTACAAACGTTATAAACGAAAATGTATGGTCATCTCGAACATTTTGGTACATTCCACATAACCTAAAAATACAAAATGCATTTATTCAGATTCTGGTGGAAATATTTGAATAGAATTGAGTACCGAATGGTATTTAATTAAACAAGTACTACATTTTTTTTACAAAAAAATTGTTAGCTAATTTTATTCACAACAAAACTTTTTCAAAACAATTTTTTTTAAATATTTACGACCAATTTTTTATTAAATTTTTTTTACAATTTTTCTTTAATAAAGCAATTTGCAATATTTTTTTTCTTGTGGAGGGTATCAATATATTCGACAAGGCTGAATTTAATTATTTTTTTTTGTTCTATTGTGCTGCTGTAATTGATACTGCAGATTTTAAGATAAAATTGTATAAAAAAAAGCGTAGTATTGTTTTACAATCAACTGTTATTTGCAATTCTAACTGTTTTGCTTTTTTGTTTCGCTTCACTATTGTATACACTTGAGTGTTAAAAGATGACATGTTAGATATAGACAATTAAATAGAATTGTTTTAGACAAACGGAAAATTTTTTATAATTTTTTTTGTTGTTTACATTAAGTGTAAAAAAACAATTTAATTTTGCTACAACTTCATTTAATTAAATTCAGATTTAATTACTTATATTAGCTGTAATTTGCTTAACAAATTCAAAATATAAGTTTTTATCTTATATATTTTTTTTTTTTTAAATAAAATTTTATTATAAATAGATTAATTTGCATATTGATGGCTTAAGATTAACATAAAAACTTCATTAAACAGTTGTGATTGTAACTATAGCAGTGCAAAACAATAATTAACGAAGTAAATTATAAATACATATTCAATTAATTCATACGCAAAGGTTCTGCTTCAGAAACTAGACCCACTACACCTTATGTGTTTTGACCTCCTGAATAGTGTTGTAAAAGTATTGAGTATTTGAGTACCGAGTACTCAATACTGCCTATTTTTTCGAGTACTCAATACTAAAAAGTACTACTCAATACTTTCAGGGTTGTATTTTTCACTTAAAATGCATAATTTAACCAATAAAATACAACTATAAAATGCAACTACTATGTGCATGAGAAAACTTAAATGTTTTTTTTAAGAAAAATAATTTTTAAATTATTTAAAAAATAATCTAATGGTGTTTTCTTTTATGGCAAAAAATGTGCCTTTTATTTGGATTTTTCCCCCAAAAGGGTTGACATTTTTTCTAAAAAAAAAAATGTCAACCTTTGTAAAGGGTATCGTGTTTTTTTTTTTCTTAAAATGTCTGCCCTATCACGAGGTTGAAATTGCCTTATACAACAGCTGAATTTTTCTGTCTGTTTTGTAACAACAGCTGTTTAAAAAAAACAGGGCAGATTTTTTCTGTCTTGTTTTGTAAAAACAGCTGTTTAAAAAAAGGGCTGGAAATTTTTTTTAAGTTCTTTTTTTAGATTTGTGAAAAATAAAAAAACGAAAATTTATTTTTATTTTTTTTGGAAAAAAAAACTTTGAAAATTTTTCAGAGATAAAAAAATAAAATTAACTAATAACTGTTACTACATTACACTACTTTTTTGTTAGTAGTTAAAAAAAAACGACTTAAAATAACTAACAGAAATAGTTGTTTGATATTTTTCATACAAAAACAACTGACTTTGTAGTTGAAAACAACTAACTACTGTAAAATATACAAACAACTAACATGTAGTAACTTACATAATTTTCTGAGTGCAAGAAGCCCCAACGATAGAATTTTGGCATTTTTTGGTATGACAAAAAGTGATTTCTTCCGACTTTGAACGTCGGAGTAATTTTTATTATCCTAGGCCTAAAACTTATGTGGTACAACTTTAAGCCGTGGCGCCCGGCGATCAATGTTTTGGATTTTTGAACATTTAAAAAAAAAATGTCTTGCGACACATCATACCTTTAAATTTTGATGCGCTGAACACTAATATCAAAGAATTTTTAATATCGGTCGAACGGTTTTCGAGATATTGATTTTTTAAATTTGCAAAAAATGACAGTTCTAGAAATTAAAAAAAAGTCTCAAAATTTCTTAGCCTCACTCAAAAAATTATGTTAGTAAAATTAACTGAAAATGTCAGTTAGAATGACTACTATGTAAGTTGTTTTGGGGTCAACTAATTTTTCAGTTAAAACAACTACCAATGTTAGTTATTTTAACTGGCATAAAACAACTGACTTGTGTAGTAAAAACATCTTACATTTGTAGTCAAAACAACTAATATGTTTAGCAAAAATAAAATAATCAATTTCAGAGAAAAAATTGACGACCAAAATTTTTTCATGTTTTTTAAGTTTTATTTTTATTTTTTTTTAAGCTGTGAAAAATAAAAATAATGAAAATTTACTTTATTATTTTTTCAACTTGGAAAGTTTTTCAGAGATAAATAAAATTAACTATTTTAAATATCGGTTACTAAATTACAGTACTTTTAGTTAGTTGTTAAAAAAAAAAAAAACGATTTAAAATAACTCACAAAAATAGTTGTTTGATATTTTTCATACAAAAACAACTAACCTTATAGTTGAAAACAACTAACTACTGTAAAATATACAAACAACTAACATGTTGTAACTTTCATAATTTTCTAAGTGCTTGACACTTTCATGGAGCTTGACACACTCTTTCATTTAAACTTTATTTAAGCCAAATCCGATAATTTTAAAGCTTCCATCAGAGTTTTGCATTTTTGAAAAAGTTTCACTAAAATTTTGGATTTTTGAAAAATACAGACAAAAGATATCTCGCAATGCATTAGTTTTATCAAAAAATATCTTAAATCAGTCGAGTGTTTTTCGAAGTTCTAGCCAAAATGCCTCCATGGACAGAATCTTATAAGCTTTATTTAAGAAAATTTTTCAAATTTTTTTTTTTAAAAACCGCGAATTAAAACCGCATGTATAGAACTAAAAGTACTCTGTTAAAATTTTTCTGTAATTTTTCCCGTTATCAGCTCGAAGAGTCGCACCGACATTTTTGCTATTAATAAACGAGATTCGCAAATATGCAAATCATCGTCCCACCATATTGAAGAACTCCCATAAAAATTTGCATTTATGCAAAAAAACGTGTTTTTTATATTCGCATGAACTGTTCGTCTGCAAAAGAATTTGGAAATGCGATTTTAGTTTTTTTTGTGGAAAAAAACGTATTTGAATATTGAATTTCATAACAATTTTGCAGTTTGCTGATATTTTATGAGTAAGAAATATACGGCATTCGACACCAAGTTTTCAGCAAAAAAAAAACTCATGTCGTGTCAATAGGAAACCAATTGCAAATTATTCGCCCTAAGGACACTTGTAAATAACAAAAAATAAATTTAGGATGTGTCAAAAAGTGGGCCTTGTAGGCATGGCCAAATACTGAATATTTCATAATTTTTTGCCTGATTACACCAAGCTCTTTGTCTCCCGCTCTTAATATTTTTAAACTTTTTAACAGAAGGTACGAAAACTGTTAGACGAGGAAAATACGATAATGTTAAATTAACATTGTTGGTTTGACAAATAATGCTAACTTTTTATATCGAAAAAGCGCTTAATAAAATTTGAAAAAATGTAATCAATTTATAATTATTATGGTAATATTATTTAAGAAATACCTTTAAAAGTGTTTAAAACAAATTCTCAGCAAATAAAAAGTCATTGGATTTCCCGATAATCCACAAAAAAAAACTTTTTTTACAGCTAGATGAAAAAAAACGCTAGCTTTAGTCTGAAAATCGCCAAATTGCAACACTTTTTTTTTGTTTATATCGAACTTAAGGGATTTTTTTTTGGTTAGATCAAACGTCCAGTTCGATGGCGGACTTAGCAAAGGGAATTTAAGAGAGGGTTTAACAGAAGAAGGGAGACTTCACATATCTTTAAGTATTGATAGTCTTTGATTACACTTATGAAAAAATTCATAGAAATTCGCACTCCCATGAATCAGAATACATGAATTAAATAGATTTCGAACTCCTGATTTCAAATCTGAATTCGGAATTTTTCCATCACGTAAGGTTTTTAAGATAATCGCGTTTGAATATTGAAAAAAAGCTAATTTGACACTTTTTGGGTCTTCCCTGTAACGTATTCTTAAGCTTCTTACACAAGATAGGACTAGATTTAGTATAAATTAGACATCTTGGTTCCAAATCTGGTATACAAATTTTTCTAACACGTACCGTTTTTGTAATATTGGCGTTTGAAAAACTCAAACTCCACTGGTACGCACTTATTTTCTCACACTAAAATTTTCAAACGCGAATATCTCTAAAGAAAAATTTGGATTGCAGTTTTGATATCAGGAGGTCCATTTTATATAAAGTCAAATTCTATTTTACATAGAAGTGTTAAAATATTTTTTTTTACTTTTTAACAGCTAATATCTAAAAAATGGTACGTGCTAGAAAAATTTGGATGGCAGATTTGGAATCAGGAAAAAAGTCTGTAAGGACCTATTAGACATTTCACTGGGAGGTTTTTTGTGCCAAACAGTATTATCATTATTTCATTATTTATGCAAATTTAATGACACACAAGATGTTTTAAAATTTAATGTTTTTTTTTTTTAGATTTTTGTATGGGCTATTGATTAAAAAAATGCAAAATTTTCAGAAAAAGTTCTCAATTTTGGAAACTTAAACTTTATTTATTAAAAAACATGCCACAATTTTATTTCTTTTTTATTTAAAAACAAGTAGAAAAGTTAAATTCGACTTTGCCGAATCTATGAATACCCTCCACAATGCATTTTTTTTTAAAGGGTAGTACATTTTTTAACGTGAAAAAATTAATAATTTTGATTAGAAATATTTTATTTTTAGTACAAAAATAATTTTTTGTATTTAAAAAAAAAAAAAAAAATGCTACTATTTTTTTGGGTGTAAAATTTTTTTCGAGTGAAATGTTTTTTTACTGTAAAAATATTTCTGAGTGAATGCACGTACGTACGTACACAAAATATTGTCATTTTTGTAAAAAAAAATATTTTTTTTGTGTAAATTTTTTTTTTGAGTGTAAAATTTTTTTTGAGTGTAAAATTTTTTTTGAGTGTAAACTTTTTTTCAAGTGTAATTTTTAAGTTACCAATGCTTTTAAAACTAAACAAGTTTAAAAAGCATTGCTTTAAAATTAAACAAGTTTGAAAAGCATTGTTTAGTTACCACCAATGCTTTTAAAACTTGTTAAAACACGTGGCATTTTAGATGAAACTAATCTAAAATTCAAGGTTTTGCTTATAACTTTTGAACTACTGGACCGATTGAGCTGAAATTTAATACCAAATAGACCCGTGGAACGGCAAAGATACATGCCAAGCTTCAGTAGTCTCATTATTGTCGTTCGAAAGTTATCGTGTTTTTTATCTTGTAAATTCGCGAAACACCCTTGCCGAAATTTACTCTTTTCCTCATAACTTTTGAACCACTGGACCGATTTGGCTGGATTGCAATACCAACCTGACCAGGTAAATGACAAACATATATGCCAAACTTCAGTAGCCTCTATAAAGTCTTTCAAAAGTTAGCGTGTTTTCTACGGACGGACAGACTGACGGACGGACGGACGGACGGACATCGCTAGATCGACTTAGAATCGATCGAGGATCATAAATATATATACTTTATGGGGTCTTAGACCAATATTTCGAGGTGTTACAAACGGAATGACAAACTTATATATACCCTCTATCACTAGAGTGGAGGGTATAAAAAAATTAAGCTTTATTTCTATTTGTTCGAAAATTTTCAGAGATATTTTTTGACTTGATTTCTAGAAATTTTTTAAAGATTGCACTATAAAATTTCATACAATAATTTTATACAATGCGTATGAGCAATATAAAGTGTATTTTAAATAAAAATTGTTTTTATTGCTCATACGCATATACTAAGAAAATTATGTCATTAACTGTTTGTAGGTTATTTTAAAAAGTAATCAGTAAAGTCATTTCAAAAGAAAATTCATTTATTTTATAAAGGATTTAATTTTTTTACTGTTTCTGTAGTTTAAAAAAAATAATTTACTGTATTTAAAACGAATTTTCTGTTACATTTAATTTCGGCAGTAAAAAATTTCTTCTATAGTTTTACTGTTTTTCAATACAAAATAACTGAATATTCACTAGTTTTTTTTGTTTTGGTTAGTCATTAAATTAACATTTAAAATTGACTGTAATGTGTTTTTATTTTAAATGAAAAAACAGTGGAATGGTTTTTAAATAAAATTTCATTTGTTTTAAGTGAATATTCACTGGAATTTACCTACATAATTCTTTGAGTGTACGTTATTATTCCCTACACAACTATGTGGTACAGGGTATAATGAGTTTGTGCTGATGCTTGTTACTACCCGAAATTTTGTTCAATCAATTAACTTGAAATTTGAAACTTAAGCATCCTTTGGACCAAGGACGAACCCTATTGAAATTGGGGAAAATCGTTCCATGTTAAGACCTAGCCCCATACAAACGCCCCCTTTGGATTCGGCTTAAATGACTCTAATAACCGTATTATAGTAGATATCGCTTTGAAATTTAGCAGGTAATCAAATTTTGTGTGCACGAATCATCATTTTAAATTTCAAAGGAATCGGGTCAGTCCTTCTGGTAGTCCCCATACAAACCACTCTCCCGATATTGTCCCTCTAAATTCATAAAAATGGAAATATTTGATAAAAATTATTTTTAGGTGGTAAACGTGTACTTTAGTAACCTTATCAAATCTGAATGTAATTGGACCATTTTTGGACTTACAATTAGTCCCCCATATAAAAATTTCGACCGATATTCAGCTAAATCGGTCTATTGACAAAAAATAAACCAATTCCACTAAAATTTGATCTATGTGTGTTTTCTACACTTAATAAAGATCTAACAAGAGACAGATCCAATTGGTTCATGTTTGGACTTGGGTCTTGACCGACTATTACTTTCGTACTTGTTTTTTGTTGAATTACAAAACCACTTTGTTACATATTAAGATTCAAAGCGCGTTTATTGTGTTTTTTAACACAAAAATTCGCGATAAAATCCATACACAAAATTTACGGTTTGTTCAAAACTTCTGAACCTCTGCACTGTGGTTCCAAATCCAAATCTAGGTGGACAAAAGTCTAAAAAGTTTGAACCTCTAAATTAAAAAACGGCAGGTGTTTTAAATAGCTAACAACATGCCTAGACTAGACGCAAAATATTTTGATTAAATAAGGGATTTAACTTTGTCCCCGCAGCATTTGAATATCAATGTTTGTTCACGAAAATGTTTGTAATTAAAAACTTAGGAAATCAATACAAAACTAAGTAGCTTATACCAAGTGAATTATTTGCAGGAGATTGCCGTGAATTGTTTTTTATATAGCCATGGGTATATACTTATCAAAAAAATTTTCATGGGTTCGAAATTTTTTCCCGATTTCTTAATATCGGTTTTTGAAGTTAGGGTCATAAGTAAAAAAAAAAAATTTAGATTATCAATCTTTCAAAGCTTGCCAAAAAAAACCGCTCCAAGTTGCGGGCATGCCACTATATACATCTCTTAAAGTAACTATCAGAGAGTATGTTTCATCTTTCATCTCATCCAGCGGCGTCCAGCTGCATTTTTTATAGCGTTTTTAAAAAAGTCATTTTTCATGCAATATTTATAACTCTCAAGAAAATGCTTATAATATTCAGGATCTTCTGCACATATTTTTGCAATAAATACCTCTACAGTATTTTCTATAATTGTTATATCACATATTTTTCTTTTCCGGCAACTCTAGCAGCACAAAAATGATTTAATTCGAACATTCTAAAAAAACTACACATTAAAAGTAATTCGACATAGCTGGGCTTTACTGTAATGCTCAGAAAAGGTTTTTATATCGTTTTAAATACTTCCTTTAAATTTAGTGCCCTAAAGTACCAAAAAGTAATTAACTTTTTCCAGTTGTAGCGAAAAGTCCAATTAAGTTGAAGCTATTTTAGTGAAACCCACTGTATTTTCAAAAATATTAAAGCTACAATTTTTTAAAGCATTTTTTTGAAATCAGCGACCCCAAAAACATAAAATATCATGGTTAAATACTTTTGTCCACCTAGTTTTGGAATCGGAACCACAGTGCTCTGGTCCGATTTCATCTAAACTCAATACCAACCTGACCATAACAAATATTAAATCATCAAATCAAACCAAAATAACCGGTTATAAAAAAAGCTTTGTTAAATGCTCGCGAACTTTTGTAGCTTCCAATCGAGCTTCAAGGAAGCACCAGTTTTTTGTTGAGAATTTAACCCCAAGTTTCTGTAATACTAACGCCATTCATCCACGACGAATTCGTCACGAACGAATGACGTTCGTGTTACAGAAACTGGGTCTAAAACTTTTTTAATTTCGAAAAGTGTATTAAGGCTCTTATACAAAAAGTAACCCTTGCAAAATAATGTAAGTGACAAAAAAGTTGAAAGAAAGTGTGAAATGAGGTTGAGATTGCTAGAAATAGAATTGTAGTGTTGAAAACTGTAAAAATTTATTCTGTGGGTCATTATTAGTGAAATCAATCATGAATATTTTTGACCCCCTCCGATATTGATGAAATTTGGCTAAATTCTTACACTACGTAAAAAACTAACAAATGCAAATTTTCAGCCCTCTAAGTCAACAGGGGCAGAAAATACGGAGGGTCAAAATTTCCCCCAAAATCTCCCAGTCCCGACACTTTACACAGTAAAAACTTAATATCGTTGGTTCTATTATAGCTAGAAAGCCCATTTTTGGTTTGTTTTGAAGCTCATAATATGCTCTACAAGACCTACCATAACAAAAAAATTTTCGAAAAAAATAAGGGTTACCTCCCTTATTTTAAGGTCGTGATAAAGGGAGAAGAAAATGGGGAGAATGGTATCCCCCGATTTTTTTTTTACTCGACAATCCTATAGAGAAAGTCCAAAAGAATATATTCTAAAATTTTTAAGTTGGGACAACAATGGGATCACTCAAAATCAAAATTTTTCACAATTTCCCCTAAAATCACCAAATCGCAACACTCTTGAACCTTAAAATTTTAATATCATAAGTGCTATTGTAGCTACAGAGTCCATTTTTGTTTGTTTTAAAGCTTATAGTACGCTCTACAATACCTACCTTAACCAAAAAATTTTAGAAAAAAAGGAAGGGTGCCCCCCTTATTTAAAGGTCGGGGCAAAGGGTGGAGGAAATGGGGGGAAAGTATCCCCCGATTTTTTTTTTACTTTGTATTCTCAAAGTGCAAGTCCTAATGAACATATCCTAAAATTTTTATGTTGGGACAGCAATCAGATCGACCAAAATCAAATTTTTTCACAATTTCCCCCAAAATCTCCAAATCGCGACACTCTTGCACATTACAAATTTAATATCGTGGACTGTATTGTAGCTACAGAGTCCATTTTTGGTTTGTTTTAAAGCTCTTAATATGCTCTACAATATTACTATCAAAAAAAAAAAATAAAAAAAATAGGGTTGCCTCTTGTATTAAAAGATCGTGGCAAGGGGTGGGGGAAATCGGGGGATAGTATCCCCCAATTTTTTTTACCCTGTTTTTTTTTTAAATAGTAAGTTCTAGAGAGCATATCCTGAAATTTTTATATTGGGACTCCAATGGGAGGCGCAAGAATGTCGCGATTTGTTGATTTTGGGGGAAAATTTTGAAAAATTTTGATTTTGGTCGATCCCATTGTTATCCCAACATAAAAATTGAAGAGTATGTTCATTAGGACTTGCACTTTGAGAATACCAAGTAAAAAAAAAATCGGGGAATACTTTCCCCCCATTTCCTCCACCCTTTGCCACGACCTTATAAGGGGGGCACCAATTCCTTTTTTTGGAAATTTTTTTGGTTTTCGTATGTCTTGTAGAGCGTATTATAAACTTTAAAACAAAAAAAATGGGCTCTGTAGCTACAATAGCACTTATGATATTAAATTTTTAAGGTTAAAGAGTGTTGCCATTTGGAGATTTTGGGGAAAAATTTTGATTTTGAACGATCCCATTGTTGTCCCAACTTAAAAATTTTAGGATATATTCTTTAGGACTTTCTCTATAAGATTATCAAGTAAAAAAAAAAATCGGGGGATACCATCCTCCCCATTTTCTCCTCCGTATATCACGACCTTAAAATAAGGGAGGTAACCCTTATTTTTTTCGAAAATTTTTTGCTTATGGTAGGTCTTTTAGGGCATATTATGAGCTTCAAAACAAACCAAAAATGGGCTTTCTAGCTATAATAGAACCAACGATATTAAGTTTTTACAATGCAAAGTGTCACGACAGGGAGATTTTGGGGGAAACTTTGACCCTCCGTGTTTTCGCCCACTGTTTACTTAGAGGGCTTAAAATAAGTGTGCATTAGTTTATCACTTAGTGTTACAACTAAACCAAATTTCATCAAAATCGGAGGGGGTCACGAAAATTTTTAGCTAATTTTGATTGATTTCACTTAGACTGACCCCTGTAGAAATTATAAATATTCACATATCGCTCATTTACTTGTATAGTGTCATAACTCAAAATATGACGTTTTTGGGTAAACCATACAAAATTATTTGTTATATCCTGCTTTATATTGTGTCAAAAACTCGTATTAATATCTTCTAAACTCACCGTTTGAGAAGAGAACACGCTATTATAACATTTTCTATGTACGGGCCTTTTGCAATGTAAAACACGTTTCAATTGTAAACTTTAAACAGGTTTTCTGTAAAATCAAACATTTTGCGTTATGACACTATACAAGTAAATGAGCGATATATAAATAACAATTTCCATTAACAAGAAAAACCGACATTTAAAATCCTACTGATGATAATACTAACTGGAGTGTTTGAAACTGGTAATGGGAACACCAGAAATGTCTATATTTTTTAGAAATTCAAATTTTCAACTTAAACCCGTATAACAAATAAAATTAGAGCCCGAGCTCGATCTAAAAAGACAGAAAAAAATGTATTAAGATTTTCTGATTTTTAATTGAGCTTTTTTGAATTGGAAATTCAATATATGATGATGGACTGGGAAATCAAACAAATAAAACATTTCAAATAAAAATCATCATAAGAAATCATTCAATTATAAAAAATAAACAACAATTGTTTTAAAACAATTATTCATATTTTTTGTTTATTTAGCATGATAAATGATATTCACAAATTTGTTTATAAAAATATTTATACAAATGATTATTATTTTTTAAATATAACCTAATCACCTCCCAAAAATATAATAGAAAAAAATACAAAAACCCCAAGAACGAATATATTTTCCATTCAGAAAAAAATATATTTCTTATAGAAATATTAAATTGTTATAACAATTTTTTTACTACTTTATTAGCCAACCAGACACCTTGTTTGCTGTCATTTCATTAAGAACAAATTAATTTATCATAAATACTGTCAGTACCGCTTAGCAGAAAATTCACAAAAAACAAGGCGAAACAAATACAAAAATAAATTGCAGTTAAAAAATATATTTTTGAGGACGTTTAAGAAAAATTGAATTTAAATTAATTATTCACGTCATAAATAAATGATGCTGTTAGAAATGTCTACAGATGCCTGATGCTAAATGTCGTTGCTGCTGCTGCCGCCGCTGCTGCTGTTTGGGATTGTTGCTAGAGCTAATGCCAATCGTTGGTGCAATCAACAACTGCAACAAATTGTATATTGTATTTTTAATTGTAGACATCTCTCTTTGCACCGGTTCATTGGGTTTTATTTGAAAATACAAGAAACCAGTGATGGTCGTGTGAGTGATCTCGAATATAGTTTCCAATAAATTTTTTTTTTTTAATTTTTAGTTTTTTTATAAGTTTTTAGTTTTTTCTGAAGTTTTCTATTCATTTTAAGTAGCTTTATTCTAGGTCGAGGTTATTATTTCCTTTACTAATTAGAACTATAATATTCTCATAGAAATTTTGCTAAATAATCTTGACAATGGGATCTGACAAATCCCGCAACAAGTGTCGATTAAGTCTTGCAAAAAAAAAAAATGACCAACATAAACAAATTTAAAACAGAAAAATAATTTTCTTGAAAATTATTCTATGATAACACTGTACAACAAAATCAAATTTTTTCCAAAATTACAAGGTCAGACCCAGTACCGGTTTAACCATTAGGGCACACTGGGCACGTGCCCAGGGCCCCCGACCCTACGGGGGCCCCGAAAGGCCAAAAGCGTATGTTAATTTTTAATGATAATTTTTCCCTTTATACTGCTGTTTTTAAGAGAATAAACGAGTTGTTTTTAAAACTAAATTTAAAATTTGTTCATTTGCAGAAAAAGTTTAAATCTGAGAATTTTTCTATGACAGAAGTTCATAAACTCATTTTCCTGCATAAATGGTCTCAGGTTCTGAGACATTTGTCGTATAGAAAAAGTCTCAGGTTCTGAGACATTTTTCGTATAAAAGAAGTCTCAGATTTAGATCTTTTTCTTATAAGAAAAAAAAAAAAAATTAGAATTAAAGAACCTTTTCTCATAGAAAAATAACATTTTCCTATAGAAAAACCCTCAGATTCTAAGACATTTTTCCTTTATAAAAAGTCTCAGATTCAGAGACCATTTGAAACCTTTTTACTATAGAAAAAGTCTTAGGTTATAAGAAAAAGTCTCAGATTCTGAAACCTTTTTCATATAGAGAGTTTTTGATTTTGCTACCTTTTTCCTATAGAAAGAGTCTTAGATTATGAGTTAGTTTTCTTATAGAAAAAGTTTCAGAAATCTCAGATATTTCCTATAAAAAAGTCTCAGATTCTAAAAATTTTTCCTATAGTATCTGATCCTGAGAACTTTTCCCAATAGAAAAGGTCTCAGATTTTGATTCCTTTTTTGAATAGAAAAAGTATCTGGTTCTGGGACCTTTTTCTTGTAGAAAAGAAAAATTACCTCGAGCTAGAATAACTCTACTCACAATATATATATTTTTTAATTTTTTGTAGGTCCTTATTCTTAAAACAAAAATAGAACAATATTTTTTCTTGTGTTGCAACATTTAACTTTCCAGGGGGCCCCCAAATTCTTGTGTGCCCAGGGCCCCCGCCATACCTTAAGACGGCCCTGGTCAGACCAAAATATTTTGATAGAAGAGACAAAAAAAAAAAATACACGTGTATCGGCGTTTTGAAAGTTTACATCTGGATTTCTTTTTAGGGGGAGGTAAAGTTTCCCCCAAATGCAAATGTTGTATTGTCAATCTTCATTGAATATCGAGTGAAGCTTACATTTAAAGTATATGGTGTCTTCAGCAAATTTATATAAAATGTTACGGAGAACATTTTTGTGGAATATATTAACCCTCTAGCTCCTCAAGATAAGGGTATTTTTTGTCCTTCTTTTCAAAAAGAGCAAAAAACACCATTAAAACAGGGATTTAAGGGGTTTAAATGTTCCGCAAAAATATTCGCCGTAAAATTTTACTATAAGTCCTTGAATACACGAAAACGGAAAACTCAACCAGAAAGTCAGAAATAAGACACAACAAAAGAGAGCTTAGGGTTAATTTCGCATTTATTAAGAAAATCGAGTAAAGCTTACGTTTAAAGTATATGGTGTGTTCAGCAAATTTACGTAAAATGTTACGGAGAACATTTTTGTAGAATATGTTAACCCTCTAACTCCTCAATATAAGGGTCTTTTTTGTCCTTCTTTTTAAAAAGAACAAAAAACACCATTAAAACAGGGGTTTAAGGGGTTACAATGTTCCGCAAAAATATCCGCCGTGAAATTTTACTATAAGTCCCTGAATACACTAAAACGGAAAACTTAACAAGAAAGTCCGAAATAAGACACAACAAAAGAGAGCTTAGGGTTAATTTCGCATTTATTAAGAAAATTGAGTAAAGCTTACGTTTAAAGTATATGGTGTGTTTAGCAAATTTATGTCAAATATTACGGAGAACATTTGTGTAGAATATGTTAACCCTCTAACTCCTCAAGGTAAGGGTCTTTTTTGTCCTTCTTTTAAAAAAGAGCAAAAAACACCATTAAAACAGCTATTAAGGGGTTAAAATGTTCCGCAAAAATATTTGCCGTGAAAAGGACTTATAGTAAAATTTCACGGCGAATATTTTTGCAGAACATTTTCACCCCTTAAATCCCTGTTTTAGTGGTGTGTTTTTCTCTTTTTTAAAAGAAGGACAAAAAAGACCCTTATATTGAGGAGTTAGAGGGTTAACATCTTCTACGAAAATGTTCTCCATAACATTTTACATAAATTTGCTAAACACACCATATACTTTAAACGTAAGCTTTACTCAATTTTCTTAATAAATGCGAAATTAATCCTAAGCTCTCTTTTGTTGTGTCTTATTTCTGACTTTCTTGTTTAGTTTTCCGTTTTGGTGTACTCATGGACTTATACAACATTTGCATTTGGGGGAAACTTTACCTCCCCCTAAAATGAAACCCAGATGTAAACTTTCAAAACGCCGATACACGGTTATTTTTTTTTTGTCTCTTCTATCAAAATTTTTTGGTCTGACCTTGTAATTTTTTTTTGTGATGTGCAGTGTAATATCAGTGGGTGTCAAATTGGTTGGATGCCATTTATTTTGCTCTCGCAATAAGTTGGTTCTCTTAGTGTTGCCTTTACTTTTGCATGTAAAAACTCTCTTAAACATTAAGAGAACCAATTTATATAAAGTGACATATTGTTTTGGTGTCTATCAAAATCTCTGATCATCTTTACTCTATGTGTAATATCATAGTTTTAATTAGTAAAGGAAATAATGACCTCGAGCTAGAAAAAACTTACTTAAAATATAATATTTTAAAGGTCGAATAAAACAATTTTTATTCTGTAATAAAAATTAATCATATATGGTTTTGAATTGAGAAAAGTGTGAAAGAAAAATTTTAATTTTTCTAAAAATTTAGACATCCTGGTTTGTTTCTTACTAGTTTCATATTATCCAGTTATAATAATCTTCAGAAAAACTTTTAATGTCAAGTTTATTTAGTTAATAGTCAATAAAACTCTATATGTGAAAATTATTAACAGATCGCAGCCGACAAGAATTGAACTCATCATCATCTGTAATACTTTGCTATTAACTGCTTGTAACGTACAATCACTCTAGACCGATACGCCAAGTAGGCTGTTAAGCAAGTATCAACTAAATCTGATTTTTTCAATTCGAGTGTGGTTGTTGCTATTGTTTTTTCTAACAGAAGAGTTTGTTATTGTAATTATATGTAAACAAACTTATTTTTAGTAATCATTTTTCTTCTTCCTCTCCTTCATCAATTCTGATCTGAATACTTATTTTTGCAAACATTGCCAGACATGGTCTATATTTTAGACACAAATGTTAGGTGTTGCCATTTTTCCAAAGATACTGATTGCCACTTAGGGCGACTTATAGTCGTTATTTTTCTATTTTTTCGGATTTTTCCACAACCTAATTTTTTAAATTTATTAGGAATTCTGATTTTTTTTTTAATTTTTTTAAGATTTTCTGTAATTTTTAAAATTTTTGTGGGGTTTGTTTCTGAATTTTCGAAATTGGGATGAGTTTTTTATTTTCTTTTTGATTTTTCTTAAGCTTTCCTGATTTGTTTTTATACCCTCCAACCACAGTATGGGGGTATACTCACTTTGTCATTCTGTGTGTAACGCATCGAAATATCGGCCTAGGACCCCATAAAGTATATATGGGGCATTCCGTGTCAAATCGGACACTTTGAAATTTTTTTTTTTTTAGATTTTCCCAATTTGTTTACAGTTTTTAGTACCCTTCCAAAACTCCTTCGTGGTAAATTTTCAGATTTTTTTGATGACCCGTTCAAAAGATATCGAATTTTTAAAAATTGGTAGTTTGTTTCTTTACTCAAACTTCTTTTCCTCATAACTTCTTCAATAATAGTCCAAATTTCAATTTTTTTCTAAATTTTTGTTTTTTTATGTACTTTTAAAAAAAAATCCCATAAAATTCTTAAACGCGCTCTAGTATGCGATTTTTAAGTTTTAAAATTTAAATCTCATTTTTGAAAATGTTTGTACTCTTCGATTATTTTGAAATTTTTTTGTGTAAAACTTCTATCGATTCTACAAATTTTTTGGCCAGTAGGATTTTTTGAAAAAATTTTATTATAATTTTCCAATCTTAAACAATATTTTTTTAGTCCAAACATTTTCTCTTAACATACCTGCCCTCTATCTCTAATTTTTAAGGCGGTCCCCATACAATTTATTTTATTTTTTTAAATTTGTTTTATTTAATCAGCTTCTACCGGTCCAATGGTGCGTCCGAGAGGGGTCATTAGTGAGTCCGACCCCCATTTATTTTTACCCTACAACATTTTTTAAAAACATACCTACGCCTTATCTCCACTCCCTAAGTACCTAAGACAAATAATTATATGTGCACTGTATTATATTGAGTTATAGAAAAGAAAACAAAACATTTTTTCAAGTTAGGTTAATATTTTGTTAAGTTTTTAAGTAAGCTTTAAAATCATAAAAACATTCATTGTAAACTTTATTTTTTGATACAGAAAATAAGGAATAAAAATATACTTCATAGAAAATAATTATATGTGCAAAAAGGATAATTCATATATTTTCTCTTTGATATACAATATAATTAGGTTATATGAATATTTAATGAATATTTATACTTGTTTTAGACTACGAGGCATAAAACCAATCAAGTTTTTTATTGTACGAATACCATTTTTCCCTCGTTTCGTCAATATCGCAAATTTAAGTCCTCAGCGCGTAGTGTACCGCTTTGACCTTGAAATGACCTTGGCAGAAAGGGTCCTAAGGAGGAATTTAGTTAGGTTTATGTCGGGACTAATGGCTGGGCATTTCAATATTGGTATGCTGGGCGCATTAAACAAGTTTTTTGTCAAACCAGTGACATGGGTTGGAGCGTTGTCTTGGTGGAATGTCGAATTATCTCCACACAGTTCGGTAGCAAAGTCTATTAAATGTTCCCAAACAAGTAAAATTATATTGTTACATTGTTTTTAGTATGGGCAAATCATATTCGGAACCGTCCTCCTGATCCAAATGCACCCCATACCATAACGGATTCGCAACCGTGATTTTGCAAATAGCACGTTTGGCGCGGCTGTCTTAAACATCTCCAATATTGGTGTTGACGATCACTGCCATCCAAATTAAACTTTTTTTATCACTAAAAAGTTAAATTAAGACGGCGCTGATGGTCACCACATCTCTTGTAGAGATTTAACACATTTTTGCAAAACGTGCTATTTTCGAAAGCACAGTTTCGAATCCGTCATGGTATAAGATGCATTTGGATCATGAGAAAGGGTTTGAATATGATTTGTTTCCAATGAAAATAATGCAAAAATATATTTTTACTTGTTGGGGACCATTTAATAGACTTTGCTACCGAACTATATGGAAATAATTGGACATTCTCTCAAGATAACGCTCTTATCCATGTCACACGTTTGACAAAAAACTTTCTATATGCGCACAACATACCAGTATTGAAGTGGCCAGCCATTAGTCCCGACATACACCCAATTAAATTCCACTTTAGGACCTTTTCTGCCAAGGTCATTTCAAAGTCAAAGCCGTACAAGACCATTAAAGGACTTTAACTATAAATACTGACAAAACGGGGAACAAGAGGCGTTGGTACATTAAAAACCTTGGTGGGTTTTATGCCTCCTAGGCTTAAAAAAGTTTAAATATACAAGGCGAACACAAATTTTTACAAAATACTTAATTATATTGCAAATCAAAAATAATATATAGGAATTTTCTTTTATGCACATATAATTATTTTCTATAGAAAATATATGAAGTATTTCCTTTTTCGTTATTTTCAGTTTTAAAAAATAAGGTATAAAATTAAAATGTTTATGATTTTAATGCTTATATATAAACATAATAAAATATTAACCAAACATAAAAAAATAATTTATTTTCTTTCCTATAACTCAATATGAAAAAATGCACATATAATTATTTGTCTTAGGTAGGCTTCCATTCAAAATTACATTTTTATAAAATTTGCTCCAACTGTTATTTGTATGTTTGGACTAAAAAAATATTGTGGATCGGTCATACATTTTGTTGGTCTAAGGGCACATTAGGGCAGTTAGAGCGGTTGGAGCAAATTTTAAAAAATGTCGTTTTGTGTGGGAGCCCCCTTAGAAATTGGAGATAGGGTGTTAGTTTGTTCCAAAGAAATGTTAAGACGTAAAAATTAATGGGGGTCGGTCCCTCTATGACGCATCATTGGAGCAGTAGAAATGATTTTAAGATTGGAAAATTACAATAAAATTTTTTCAAAAAATTTAAAAAAATAGTAATAATCGTTATCCCACGATCCTCCTGGGCAAAAAATTTGTAGAATCGATAGAAGTTTTAGACAAAAAAATTTCAAAAAAATCGAAGAAAAAAATCAAAAATGAGATTTAAATTTTAAAACTTAAAAATCGCATACTAGAGCGCTTTTAACAATGTTTTGGGATTTTTTTTTAAAAAGTACGTAAAAAAGCAAAAATTTTGAAAAAAAAAAAAATTGAAATTTGGACTATTATTGAAGAAGTTATGAGGAAAAGAAGTTTGAGTAAAGAAACAAACGACCAATTTTTAAAAATTCGATATCTTTTGAACGGGTCATCCGATTTGGCATGGAATGCCCCATATATTATTGATCAGTGATCGATTCTAAGACATTCTAGCGATGTCCGTCCGTCCGTCTGTAGAGGACACGATACAGTCCAAAATAAAAGAGATAGAGTTTCGAAGTTTGGCACGAATATGTCTTATATCCCTAGGCAGGTTAAGTTTGAAATTGGGAAAAATCGAACCAAGGGGAAAAAAGTTCCCCCTTGGAGAACTAAACCAACCTCTAAAAAAACGGTATTTTTTGCAGGGTTTTTTGTACTTTTTTAAGCAAATGCAACATTTTTATGTCAGAGGAAGCTCAAAACCCTGCATGTGGACCCACCTAGTAAAAAAAAGTGTAAAAAAGTTTGACCCGCCCCTTTTATGGGCGTGGATATAAAAAATGTATATTAATAATGACTAATTAGATTTAATAATTGCATGAATCATAATAAATTCATTTGATAGCATCTATCGCAAGGGGAAGGTGTCCCCCTATGTCTCCCACCAAACCCCAAAACAAACCCCCCCCTCAAAAAAAGGCGCCCCTGAACATTTTTGTATGTTTTTTTTTTACATTTTGGAGGGTATAAAAGATTCAGCATAGCCGAATTCAACACTCTCACTTGTTTATTCTTTGTTTGGATTCTTCGTTTTTATACCAATTGCTTCACTTAAAAATTTTCTCCATCACTGTCCCATCTCTTAAACATTTAAATTAAATATGGTTTTGCTATTTTAAAATCTAAACAACTGCAAAAGTACAGAGTAATTAATTTTTGGATTAGCATAAAATTGTTAAATCGTCGAATTTATAATAAAAACAAAATAAAAATGCTTTTAAAATGAGTTGAGCTAAATTAACCTTTTCAAATATAGGCATTTATTACGGTTTAACTATTTCTGTTTAATAAACTGGCGCTTTCTTAGATGTTTGGAATTTTTTTTAAATACTATAATTGATTTTTTTTTTAATCAAGTTGTAATTTAATTGTAATTTGTAAGTACCATTAAGAACATGCGATTAAATTACTAATGCCGGCTTATTATATTGCATTTTCTAAAAAAAAAATTAAATAATTATGGTATTTTTAATTATCTTCAATAGAAACATTTAATTTTTGAAAGGAACTTCCGGCTTAATAAAAAAATCGCTTAATTAGTACTCAATTATATAAACTTCAATACCCTAGTAAAAATGATTTCGTATATAGCCATGTATAAATTGATACAACTATATAATTTTATACATATTTAGATCTCATTATATTTAATTATATAAAAAACCAATCAGATAAGACCAAATTTCGTATCAAATTATATAAAATTTGATATAACCCCAGATAAAATTTTATAAAGGCATAATTACTTGAGCGAATACGGTTCGGAGACGTGTCAGCTGATACGTTAGCTTGTATTAAAATAAATGGAAATAGGTACTTAAACGAATACGTGACGGCGGTGTAGCAGCCGAACTTTAAAACGATACAACAGCCCGTCACGCTACAGCACCGCTACAGTAGCGCTCAAGTGTCAGGGCCTTAAAATTTGATACGAATTTTGGTCTTATCTGAGTATTTTTTTATATAATTTTATGTAGTTAGATATTTTTATGTAAAATTAGATACATTTGAATAAATTTATACATGAATATATACAAAATCATTTTTACTAGGGTACACATTTTTTAGTTGAAAGTCAGAAAAAACATTTGGACAAAAAAAAATAAATTTAAATTTCAACAAGTAAGAAAGTTATAGTCGGTCAAGACCGATCATATGATACCCTACACCAGTGTTTTCCGGAAAATGGGTTTCAAGTCCAAACATGGACCGATTGGATCTATCTTTTGTTAGATCTTTATTTAGTGTAGAAATCACACACAGATCAAATTTTAGTGGAATTGGTTTATTTTGTTGCCAATAAAGCGATTTAACTGAATATCGGTCGAAATTTTGATATGGGGGACTAAGTCCAAAAATGGTCCAATTATATTCCAATTTGATTTGGTTAATAAAGTACACGTTTAAGCGTCCAACCTGAATCAAATTACGTCGCGTAAGGCGTAACGCCCAATAATTTTTCGTTTCTAATATTCAAATGTGAGTTACCTAAATCAAACGGACGTAAAAATTTCAAATTTGATGTGTTTGTTTTTGTTTTTTTTTTACGTCTTGCGCTGCGCATTTGATTCTGGTTCGACCCTAACACATAAAAATAAAATTTTTATCAAATATTTCCATTTTTAGGAATTTTGAGGGAATTATGTGAATATCGGGAGGGTGGTTTGTATGGGGACTACCAGAAGGACTGACCCGATTCCTTTGAAATTTGGAATGATGGTTCTTGCATTCAAAGTTTGATTACCTGGTAATCTTCAAAGTGATATCTGTTAAAACACAGTAATTAGAGTCATTTAAGCCTAATCCAAAGGGGGCGTTAGTATCGGGGCTAGGTCTTAACATGGACCGATTTTTTTTCAATTTCAATTGGCTTCGCCCTTAGGCCAAAAGATGCTTAAGTTTCAAATTTCAAGTTAATTGGTTGAAAATTGCGACCTGTATCGTGCTTAAACCGATAGATGGACAAGCGGACGGACGGACGGACAAAAGGACAGACGGACGGACGGACGAATATCGCTAAATCGACTCAAAAAGTGATTCAGAGTGGATCGGTATGCTTGAAGGTAGGTCTAGGACCAATATTTCGGGTAGTTACAAACATCAGCACAAACTCATTATACCCTGTACCACAGAGTGGTGTAGGGTATAAAAATAATTTTCGTAAATGAGGAAAACTGTCAAATATTGGTAAAATGGGATTACGAGACTTTTTATATTTTTATACCCTCCACTCTAGTGATAGAGGGTATATATAAGTTTGTCATTCCGTTTGTAACACCTCGAAATATTGGTATAGGACCCCATAAAGTATATATATTCATGATCCTCGATCGATTTTATGACGATCTAGCGATGTCCGTCCGTCCGTCCGTCTGACCGTCTGTCTGTCTGTTGAAAACACGCTAACCTGGTCAGGTTGGTATTGCAATCCAGCGAAATCGGTCCAGTGGTTTAAAAGTTATGAGCAAAAGACTGAATTTCGGCAAGGGTTTTTCGTGAATATAACTATAACTTTCGAAAGGCGATTCTGAGGATGCTGAAACTGGGCATTTATATTTGTCGTTCCTCTAGCCTAGTTTGTATTGAATTTCAGCCAAATCGGTTCAGTGGTTCAAAAGTTATTAGCTAAACCGTGAATTTCAGATTAGCTTCACCTTAAATTCACATGTTGAAAACCCGTTAAACCTGTTTTAAAATCCTTGGTAAGTCACAAAAATAATTTGCAACGTATTTTTGTCACTCAAAAATATTTTTATACCAAAACAAAAAAAAAGTAAACTCAAAAAAAATTTTACACTCAAAAAAAAATTTTACACTCAAAAAAAAAAATTTGTAATTTTTTTTTTTTTTTCAAAAATTGCTAAAAAAAAAGCTTTTTTACACAAAATAAAATATTTCTAATCAAAAATGTTATTTTTTCACGTTAGAAAATTTATTGTGGAGGGTATTCATTAAGGGTGGGATAGTGTTGTGTGAGATTTTAAGCAGCAATATTTGGAAGCGCTAGAACCGCTCATTTTGTGAGGTTGGTAAAAAAAGTGTATGAGCCAAAAAATGGGGGAGGTCGGATAGGATCTAGGGGTCGCTCATCGGGGTCAAAGTTGGGCGTAGAGGGGAAAAAATTCACAAAAAGCCCCAAAACTCCCCTGGTTTTGCACCTAGAGGGGTTAAATGTGAGACCGGCCCCCATTATTTTTTCCCCCTGAACACTTTTGCCAAACATACCTAAGCCCTATCTCCAATCCCTAAGGGGGGTCCCATACAAAGGTTCAATTTTAAAAAAATCTTGCTCCTACCGCTCTAGCTGTCCTAGAAGTCACCCTAGAGGAATCAAATGTATGACCGACCCCCAATATTTTTTCAACCCCAACATTTTCTTAGAACATACCTACCCCCTATCTTCAATCCTTAGGGTGGTCCCCATGCATTTTTTTTTATTTTTTCTTAAATTGTCATATTAAATCAGCTCCTACCGGTCCAATGGTGCCTCCTAGAGGGGTCATTATTAAGACCAACCCCCATTAATTTTTAGCCCCCAACACTTCTTCTGAACATACCAATTCCATATCTCCAATTCCTAAGGGGTCTTCCACACAAAACGAGATTTTTGTAAATCTTGCTCCCACCGCTCTAACTATCGCAGGGGTGACCCTAGAGAAGTTAAATGTGTGACCGACCCCCAATATTTTTTCAGCCCCAACATTTTCCCCAAACAAACCTACCCTCTATTTTAAAGCCTTAAGGGTGTCCCCACACATTTTTTTTATTTTTTAATTTTTTTTTATAAAATCTGCGCCTACCGCTCCCATTCTGCCTTTTAGGAACGGTAAATGCAGACTAACCCCCATTAATTTTTGCCCCCTACATTTTTGCTGAACATACCTACGCCGTATTTCCACTTTGTAGGGGTGCTCCCCTGGGGAAAACTAAATTAGTAATGTATGTAGAGAAGTCAAATGTATGACCTGCCCATATATTTTTTTAGCCAAAACATTTTCTTCAAACATACCTACCCTCTATCTTCAAGGTGTTACCCCACAATTTTTTTATTTATTTTATCGAGAAATCCGAGGTCTTTAATTTGTAATTTAATAGTAACTTTTGTTAAGCGTAAAAAAATATTTTTTTTAACTTGAAAATAATAAAAAATGATAAATAATATAACTATAAATCAAATTAATTTATTTTTATCGTGTGATGGATATTGTTTCCGATTTTCGGCCACGACCTGAAACAAAACTATTTTTTCCTTCTCGTTACAGCACTACACGTTGTTATAGTCTTCTATTAATTTTACGCCTCTTTCGGCAGCGTCGTTGACAACATGTAATTTACGTAATATTTGCAGCGCTCGCTGGTAGTCCTGACGATTTTACCAAGTATTTGGATCGGAAGCAATGAAATGGTTGTTATTCCGAAGAGTGCAAAAAATTTTGGAGTCTCAGGTGTGACGTAGTGGCTTAAATCAGTTTTCATGAGTTCTTGATTTACTTGTTTCGATGCCATGTTAATTCTTTTCACACCTTCGAATCCAACAACATGTACTGGAGGATTACAATCCTTGTTGCCACTGTCGCCGCTATCCTCTGAGGCATCTTATTCCCCGATATCATCGTCTTCTTCTTACTCGCTGTCTTCGTTAGACGATTCGTCCATCTCATCTTCAGATAACTCTTCCTCCAATTCCTCTTTCTCTTCTTCAAATATACGAATTGCATTCGACATTTTTCGTTTTATTTCACAAGAGATATTCGGATCAAATAGTGCGAGAGCAACATCTTCACCAGAGATGTCCACAGAATCTCTTGACCAATCGTTGCGACAGAATCTTATCAATTGAAGCATAATTGGCAATCGCTTTCAAAAAATTCAAATCATTATTTGGAGCTCTATTGCTTTGGTAGCGCTAAACCAAGCTTTTACGTAAATTGTTATGATGAAAACGGTCACATGAAGAAGTGCATTTAATTCTTTTTTGGCCAAACCGATATATTTTCGGAACAAAAACATTTTTAGGCAATATATGCCTTTTGCCATCCATCGAGCATGACTGATGGGTCCTGGTGGGCTAATATGCTTATTAGGAATATTTTCGCCAAGGTATAATAAAACAATTTCAAGAAACTCCTTGTAGTCGTCTCTGGGTTGCTTTTCTTTTATTTGAGCCCAACAAAACAACTTGATGTCAGTTTGGACTTGAGCTGGTATGTTGCCTGCCACTTCCTTCCACCAAGACTGTACGGTTTGTCTTTTATATTTTCCCACTGCTCTTTAAAACGCGCAAACATTAGCACTCCTGGTCCAGACGTTTCGCCGAATTTGGTTTCAAACACTTAGTTTTCCCCAGGGGAGCACCCCTACAAAGTGTAAATACGGCGTAGGTATGTTCAGAAAAAATGTAGGGGGCAAAAATTAATGGGGGTCAGTCTGCATTTCCCGTCCCTAAAAGGCACAGTGGGAGCGGTAGGCGCAAATTTTATAAAAAAAATTAAAAAAATAAAAAAATGTGTGGGGACACCATTAAGGCTTAAAAATAGAGGGTAGGTTTGTTTGGGGAAAATGTTGGGGCTGAAAAAATATTGGGGGTCGGTCACACATTTAACTTCTCTAGGGTCACCCCTGCGATAGTTAGAGCGGTGGGAGCAAGATTTACAAAAATCTCGTTTTGTGTGGGAGACCCCTTAGGAATTGGAGATATGGAATTGGTATGTTCAGAAGAAGTGTTGGGGGCTAAAAATTAATGGGGGTTGGTCTTGATAATGACCCCTCTAGGAGGCACCATTGGACCGGTAGGAGCTGATTTAATATGACAATTTAAGAAAAAATAAAAAAAAAATGCATGGGGACCACCCTAAGGATTGAAGATAGGGGGTAGGTATGTTCTAAGAAAATGTTGGGGTTGAAAAAATATTGGGGGTCGGTCATACATTTGATTCCTCTAGGGTGACTTCTAGGACAGCTAGAGCGGTAGGAGCAAGATTTTTTTAAAATTGAACCTTTGTATGGGACCCCCCTTAGGGATTGGAGATAGGGCTTAGGTATGTTTGGCAAAAGTGATCAGGGGGAAAAAATAATGGGGGCCGGTCTCACATTTGACCCCTCTAGGAGCAAAACCAGGGGAGTTTTGGGCCTTTTTGTGGATTTTTTCCCCTCTACGCCCAACTTTGACCCCGATGAGCGACCCCTAGATCCTATCCGATCTGCCCCATTTTTTGGCCCATGCATTTTTTTTACGAACCTCACAAAATAAGCGGTTCTAGCGTGTCGAAATCGAAAACTCGTGCACTATCCCACCCCTAGTATTCATAGATTCGGCCAAGTCGAATTTAACTTTTCTACTTGTTTTTTTTTTTAGTGTAAGAATTGTAAAATTTAGTTAAACTTGGAGTAAATAGATTCTAATTAGCGTAGACTACACATTTTGCAATACTTAAGTCCCCTTTTTTATTTAAAATTGTGGCAACACTACAAATTTTTTTCGGTGTATTTTAATCTAATGTAGATGGCGTAAAACAATTGAAACTGTGTTCTCAAGTTAAATATTGCTTTCTAAATCCGATTATCTGAACCAATAAATTTTGCTGGGTTGTTATTTTAGACAATAGAATGCAGAATAATAAAAACGTATTTAAAAATATAAATATTGAATGAAAATATTTTAAAAAATCTTTTAAATTGTTTAATGACCTGTACGTGAGTTAACTTAAATAACAAATTTTATATTTTATGCATAGACCAGCACGTTCGTTCACCTGTTTTTGTTTTACATTTTTAAAAATTTCTAAAATTAACGTTTCGATTTTGTAAGTTATTCGAAGTTTTTGTAACAATTCGTTACAATATAGTTTTAAATAGTGGCGCCAAACATATTTCTGTTAAATATTACAACAAGTGTAATACATACAAATATTTTTAAATACATTTATTTTAGTGTTTCTTTTTTGAAAATTGACATCTATGGTCAATGTAATTATCACTTAACCAATAATATTTAAATATTAGACATTGTTTTTCCCATTTAATAAAAAAATTCACATCGCATATGTTTTTGTTAAGACAGACGTCTGTGAGGTGTGTATGTAATATTTTTGTATTTACAGTTAGAGAAATAATTAAAATGTAGCAGAACTATCAAGTAAAAATTGTAAATTCGACTAGGCCGAGTCCATGAGTGCCCTCCACAATGAACTTTTTAATTCATAGTAATTTTTTTAAAGAAAATCTTTAAAAACATTTAATACACTCAAAGAAAAACTTTCATTATATTTATGAAAACTTTCATAAATATAATGAAAATCGATTAGAGTTTTATTCTAGTTCGAGGCCCAAAAATATTTCTATATGATATTGTCATAATAGAGTATTTTTAATTTATTGCTTTAAAAAATTTACTCATCTCATAGTATAACAGTGTTGGAAAACAGATTTCGTTCCTTTATAATAGTATTTCTCATTTAACTTGTGAAATATATCAAATATTATGTTTGATGTTTGATTGACCAACAATGATTCTGAAACTGATGAAACTGATCAGAACAGATATACTATGAGATGAGTAACTTTTTTAAAGCAATAAATTAAAAATACTCTATTATGACAATATCATATAGAAATATTTTTGGGCCTCGAACTAGAATAAAACTCTAATCGAATATAATACATTAGAGTTCGTTTGGTGACTATGTCACTTCATCTGTTTATCGGATATCATCATTTTTTTAAAGGATTTAGGGGAGCTAAAAAGAATGCCGGTATTTTTTTGGAAAAATTTGCACTCCTTGGGGTGGTTCAAAGCATCTGAAAACGCCGATTTTTAGCTGATTTTTCTGCAGAAAAAAAACGGCTGAATATATTGCAAATCTGATTTCACCAGTCGATTCTACAGCAAAAATTAATACAATAGAAGTTTTTTAAACTCTAAAAAAAAGTTCCAATAACCCACAGCAGGGGGCGGAAAAATCGATTTTTTTTTTTTTTAAATTTAAATTATTTTTTTTAATCATGCACGATGAAGAGGCAGTTTTTACTAAGAAAATTGGTACTAAAAGCACCTCTCTATCACAACCCATTAAAAAGTTATAAGGCTTCAAAGTTTTTTTTCTAGTGGCAAAATTATAAAAAACTGACAGAAATTTGAAAATTTTTCGGATGGGTCAGCGGTCTTGACACTTGTTTTCGATTTTCCTCTTAATGCTGATTCCAAATCTGGTTTCCAAAATATTTCGTAACGTCAGGTTTTTGAGATAATTGAGGTCAAAGTTCACAAAAAACGCATTTTTGTGCATTGTTGAGAGCATTTGTTTGTGATGTTTTTGGATGATATTCTGGGATCATAAAACCTGGTTTCGGTTAACATTTCGATGCTGATTCTGAATCTAGTTTTTAAATTTTTCTATCACGTCATGTTTTCGAGAAAATTGAGGTCAAAGTTCTCAAAACACGTGCTTTTGTCAATTTTTGAGAGCTAATAACTTCTTAACGGGATGTGATAGAACGGAAATTTTGGTACCATTTTGTTAAGCTGAAAATGTCATTTAATCGTGCATATTTAAAGAATTAATTTACAAAAAAAAAATGGAAAAACCTTATATTTCCGCCCTCTGTGGTGGGTTTTTGGAACTTTTTTAAGAGTTCAAAAAACGATTATTTTATTAATTTTTGCTGTAGAATCGATTGGTGAAATCAGATTTGCGATATATTGAGCCGTTTTTGCTCTGCAGAAAAACTAGCTTAAAATCCGCTATTTCAGATGCGTTGGACCACCCCAAGGAGCAAAAATTTCCCCAAAAAAATACCAGCATTCTTTTTAGCTAACCTAAATCCTGCAAAAAAATTATGATATCCGCAGATCAAATTTTCAAAATTAACTCTAATATACCATTATAATTACCAATGTTTTTAAAACATGTTTAACGGCTTTTCAACACGTGAATTTAAGCTAAACTTAATTTCAAATTCACGGTTTTCCTAATAACTTTTGAACCACTGGACCGATTTGGCTGAAATTCAATACGAACCAGACCAGGGGAACGTCAAAAATATATGCCAAGCTTCAGCATCCTCAGAATTGCCTTTCGAAAGTTATCGTGTTTTTTATCTCATAAATTCGCGAAACACCCTTGCCGAAATTTACTCTTTTGTTCATAACTTTTGAATCACTGGACCGATTTGGCTGGATTGCAATACCAACCTGACCAGGTAAATTACCAACATATATGCCAAACTTCAGTAGCCTCTATAAAATCTTTCAAAAGTTAGCGTGTTTTCTACGGACGGACAGACAGACAGACGGACGGGCGGACATCGCTAGATCGACTTCAAATCGATCGAGGATCATAAATATATATACTTTATGGGGTCCTAGACCAATATTTCGATGTGTTACAAACGAAATGACAAACTTATATATACCCTCTATCACTAGAGTGGAGGGTATAAAAATAAGTTTTGATCGAAAATAAAAAATAAATAAGAAACATTTTCAGATTTTGAGACACTTATCGTATAGAAAAATTTTGAGATTCTGAGACATTTATCGACATTTATAGAAAAATTCCAAAATTCTGAGACATTTTTCTATACGATAAATATTTTCTATATTTTAAAATCTGAAAGTTCATATTTTTAAAAAATAATTATAAAATTCTGAAAATTTAATTGAGTCTAATTAAAGTTTATATAAATTACACTGCTGCGTTTTTAATGAAGCCAAAAAAAGGTTTTGGTAACCCGATTCCAAAACGGTCACTCAAATTTTTCTATCACGTCACAATTTTGAGAAAATGTCAAATTCAAATTCAAGTCCCATTTTGACCATTTTTGAGCGCCTATAAGATAAGATCCTGACACGCGAATGACTTGATATCAAGCTCATTCGAATGTGTGTAATTTTCTCTTTAAGACAAAATCAAATTTTGTTGGAATTTCATTTTTTATAATGGTGAAAAAATAATTAGCCACAAGTGCTTTAAATTTAAAATTTACGTGTGTATTTGTATGAAAATTTGTTAAAAAAAACACTGTGTAACTATCATATCTTATAGAGAAAATTACATACTTTTGAATGAGCTTGATACCAAGTCAATCGCATGTCAGGGTCTTATATTATAAGCTTTCACAAAGGGTCCAAAATGGCCATTTTCGGCACTTTAACCGCGAATAACTCAAAATCCTGACGTGATAGACATATTTGGGTCGCAGATTTGGAATCAAAAATGGAATCAAAAATTTTCCAATTTACCTGAAAAATATAATTGTTTACTATAGTATTCACACACGAGAAAAAAATATGAAGGAAACAAATTTGAGTAATCACTTGTCCAAATTTAAAAAGAAAAATTGAAAAATTGAGTAATTTTTTAATTGACGCAATTAAAAATTTACTCAAACATTTTAAAAACAATTTAGGGTCGAACCAGAATCAAATGCGTAGCGCAAGACGTAAAAAAAAACAAAAACAAACACACACACAAAAAAATAATCAAGGTAACAATACCTTAGCTGGCATAGGTATTTATTTTTTCTTTGAAATCAAAAATATAAGGTTTATTACCTTAGCAATATGTAATTTAAATACCTATTGGCTATGCAACTTTTACTATTCAAATTAGGTATAACTTCGAAAAATTTTTTGACAATAATTTTAAAAAATACAAACATCAAAAATTTTTATAATATTTTTTAAAAAATGTTAAACGCAATAAAAATCAAATCATAAAAATTAACAATTCGCGAAAAATTAGACCAGCAAGGTAATTAACTTTATTAGCAAATTAATTATGTAAAAATAAATCAATTAGTTTACAGTTTTTTAGATAACGTAAACATAAAGAAGTCTTCAAGAACTAAGGATCCAGCGACCCAGTTTTAAGGAGCATCATTTACAAAAAAAAAAACTCATCAAGAATACTAGAATTAAGAAAAATCTCAGAATCATCTATATTTCTCAACCGTATTTCCACATAGAAAAAATGCGAAAAAGACATTTTTCTATAAAAAATATTTCAAAATCTGCGAATTTTTTGTAAAAAAAAGTCTCAGAATCTGAAAATCTTTCAGTCTCACAAGGGAAGTATCTCAACTCTTATGAACCGATTTGCCTGAAACTTAAAATATATAAAAAAGGGACGATTTTAACGTTGGGATGTCTCGGCTTATCGCCCATATCAGTGTTTTAAAATTTCGTTGTCCCCTTATGAAACGTGGTGGACCTCCGGGAAAATTTCGATAACTCCTGAACTAACAGGAATATCCTCTAGAGCAAAAATACGTGTCGACTGAAATTTAATAAAGATTATTTCCTTTTCATTTGGTCATCGTAGGTCTATGTCTTCATATAAATAACCCCCAAAATTTAGACATTTTCATGAAAAAAGATTTAACGAAGCCAAACTTTTACAAGGTTATGCCACCCTTGGATAGGCATTAAAAAACCTTTCTTCTCATATGTAAACATCATATAGTTTCTTAACAAGAAATGGCTGAAAAATCGATTTTTTCGTCATATTTTGACCCATGTTTTGAACCCCTAAATACCCGATATGGCCGATAAGCCGAGACACCCCAACCTTAGAATTATCTCTTTTATATATATTTTACGTTTTATTCAAATCGGTTCATAAGGGTTGAGATACTTCCCTTGTCAGTTCCATAGATGTTTTCTGCAAAAATTATTTAATTCTGAAACATTTTTTCTAAAGAAAATTTCTTAGATTCTGATACATTTTTTTCTACAGAAAAATTTTCAGATTCCGATACATTTTTTTTATAGAAAAATTCTCAGATTCTGAGACATTTTTTCTATAGAAAAATTCTCAGATTCTGAGACATTTTTTCTATAGAAAAATTCTCAGATTCTGAGACATTTTTTCTATAGAAAAATCTCAGAGTTTTTCTATACAAAAATTTATCAGAATCTGAGATTTTTTCTACACAAAAATGTCTTAGAATCTGAGATTTTTTCCATACAAAAATGTCTCAGAATCTGAGATTTTTTCTATACAAAAATGCCTCAGAATCTGAGATTTTTTCTATTCAAAAATGTCTCATAATATGAGATTTTTCTATACAAAAATGTCTCAGAATCTTAAATTTTTTCTATACAAAAATGTCTCAGAATCTGAGATTTTTTTTTATAGAAAAATATCTCAGAATCTGAAGTTTTTTCTATAGAAAAATCTCTTAGAATCTGAGAGTTTTTCTATACAAAAATTTATCAGAATCTTAGATTTTTTCTATACAAAAATGTCTCAGAATGTTGTCAGATTCTAACTCTTAGATTCTGAAAATTTTTTCTATACAAAAATTCTCAAACTCTGACACATTTTTTCTATAGAAATATATAGAAAATGTCACAGATTCTGAGACATTTTTTTATATAGAAAAATTCTCAGATTTTGAGAAATTTTTTATTTAGAAAAATTCTCAGATCCTGAAACTCTTTTTCTATAGAAAAATTCTTAGATTCTGAGACATGTTTTCTACATAAAAATTCTCAGATCCTGAGACATATTTTCTATAGAAAAATTATCAGATTCTGAGACATTTTATCTATAGAAAAATTCTCAGATTCTGACACAATTTTCTATAGAAAACTTCTCTTATTCTGAATTGTGAGACATTTTTCTATAGAAAAATTTTCAGATTCTGAGATTTCAGATTTTTTAAAAGAAAAAATATTCAGAAACTGAGTATTTTCTGTAGAAAAGTTTTAGAAGCTGAGAGTATTTCTATTTAAAAATGTTTAATAACAGAAAAATTTTCAGATTTTGAGTTCTTCATAAAGTCCTGGAACATTTTTCTTGTTATCAACTTTTCTTTAAAATTTTTAAGCATTCAAAAAATTAAAAAAAAAAAATAAATTAATTAAAAATAATAAACTTTTCGTAATTTTTATTTAAATTTTAAAAGGAAATGGTGTAAAAAAGCCATTACTAATACAAGGTAATACTACCCAATTATTTACGTAATATCACCTATTTATCAATGCTATTTTACCTAAAAAGCTAAGGTATATTTCTGTCAACCATAATAAATTTTCGAACATAGGAATTACCTTAGCTTTTAAGTAACATTACCTATTAACTTAGCAAATGCCCCGTTTGCCTGGCGCTAAGGTATTTTTATACTATAATTTTAGGTAATATTACCTCGATTTTTTTTTGTGTGCATAAAATTTGAAATTTTTACGTCCGTTTGATTTAGGTAGCTCACATTTAAATATTAGAAACGAAAAATTATTGAGCGTTAAGACCCTGGCACTTGAGCGCTACTGTAGCGGTGCTGTAGCGTGACGGGCTGTTGTATCGTTTTAAAGTTCGGCTGCTATACCACCGTCACGTATTCGTTTAAGTACCTATTTCCATTTATTTTAATACAAGCTAACGTATCAGCTGACACGTCTCCGAACCGTATTCGCTCAAGTAATTATGCCTTTACGCCTTACGCGACGTAATTTGATTCAGGTTGGACGCTTAAGTAAATAATTTAATAAAAATTTAGGCTCTTATTCATAATACTTATAACAGACTTATTGTAGGTTTATTTGACAATTGTTCCTGCAATATCTGTCAAATAAACCTACTTTAAATATATTTTAGGTTTTATGAATAACCACATTAATATTTTTTTTAATTTTTTTTAACTCTCATAGTTTTTTTAATTCTCGTTTAGTTTATAGTTTTTTGTATATGTATATGAAAGTTTGTAATCGTCTTTATAAAATTTTCCTATGTCTTTTAGACATAAATATGTTTGGTAAAGTTTGAAAAAACAAGTTTTTTGTTTTTTTTTTTTGTAAAAAAAAAAATAAAACTTTTTTTAAAAAAATAAATTGATAAATTTTGAGTAAATTTTTAATTGTGACAATTTAGGGTCGAACCAGAATCAAATGCGTAGCGCAAGACGTAAAAAAAAAAACAAAAACAAACACATCAAATTTTAAATTTTTACGTCCGTTTGATTTAGGTAACTCACATTTAAATATAAGAAATGAAAAATTATTGGGCGTTAAGGCTATGGCACTTGAGCGCTACTGTAGCGGTGTTGTAGCGTGACGGGCTGTTGTATCGTTTTAAAGTTCGGCTGCTACACCACCGTCACGTATTCGTTTAAGTACCTATTTCCATTTATTTTAATACAAGCTAACGTATCAGCTGACACGTCTCCGAACCGTATTCGCTCAAGTAATTATGCCTTTACGCCTTACGCGACGTAATTTGATTCAGGTTGGACGCTAAAAATTTACTCAATTTTTTCGGCAAACATTTAAGGCATAGAGAAACATAGAGGCGAAGGTGAAAGAAAAAACAATATTGCTATCTTTTTCTAATTTCTCACACGTACGTTGTCGATGTGAATTCACCACACAATACATGTTTACAAGTCGTACTTTGTCAACAAATACATGTATACAAGTTGTACTTTGACAACTCAATTTTTGACGCCTTCGCCTCTATGTATACTCTATGATTTAAGGGTCGAACCAGAATCAAATGCGTAGCGCAAGACGTAAAAAAAAACAAACACATCAAATTTGAAATTTTTACGTCCGTTTGATTTAGGTAACTCACATTTTAATATTAGAAACGAAAAATTATTGGGCGTTACGCCTTACGCGACGTAATTTGATTCAGGTTGGACGCTAATAAATTTATATTAAAAATTTACTCAATACCATTAAATCGTTTACTGGTGCAAAATTGAGCAATTTTTTACTCAATAGTATTAAAAATTTACTCAAATATTTTTTTTATTTTTTTCTGTGCATAAAAAATGTCAAAAAATATTTTTTATCTCTGTTAAGTTTTTCTTTCACTGTAGTATAGTTCGAGTACCTACTTTAGCTGTTTTCGCTTAATATTTCTATATTTACGTATCGTATTTTTTTTGTGGGGGCCTAATTTATGCCTGCAAGCATGGGAAATAATATTAATTCATATTAATTTGTTGTGGAGAATTGGTTTTTATGAGCTGCAGGTGCAGAAATTTTATCTGTAGGTAGATATTTATATATCTTTAATTTTTTTCCTTCCCATTTTTTCTTATTCAATTTTTCATATCCATGAATAAGCATTTTTTACATATTATTTGTTAGTCACTAATTTAATATAATTCAATAAAATTATGATTTTATGTATTTATTTAAACAGAAAAACGTAATTTTTTATACTTTTTTGCTTATGAAATTGTCTTTTGGTGAGATTTTTTTTACGACAACTTTTATGAGTTGGCATAAAAAGGTAATTAGTGATATAAAAAAATGGAAAACAGATATTAAATTTTATGGAACACTGGACCAAAACTTTGAAGCTTAATTTTTAATTGAAAGTTTTTACAGCAGCATTTGCATTATTTAGCTAAAACGGGGATTTATTTATACTTAAATGGTATGCGAGGTCCCTTATAAAAATGTATTAGATCTTATCTGATCTGCATATAATTAAAGGTGAAATGACATAATCCCCACGGACATAATCCCCATTTCCGTTATGGGGAATATGACCAAATTTATTTCTGCACCCTCTCTGCAGAAAACGGGGATTATGACCAAAATTGCTCCTCATAATTAGTGAATGCATCCCGGGATTTCCCGTCCCGGGATTCCCGGGAAATTCGTCATTTTTCATTTCCCGCATTCCCGGGAAATTTGTGCGGGATTCCCGGGAATTTTAAAAAATGTACATAAGCAAGTTAACTGCTGTATTAAGGTAAATAAACGTTTAAAATTGAAAATACGTACAAAATTGAAAATATGTGCTTAGAATATGCACTTAAAAATCAAAAATATGCACTAAAAATTCGAAAATATTTACTAAAAATAATTAAAAAATTGTTTTTCATAAGAAAAGGTTTTACTAAAAGCAAAACATATGAAGTTAATGACCTTGTACCGACACAGAAGTTGAAGATTTTTAAGTTAAAAAATTGTATAATTAAAAAAATATTTTCATAGTATTTATGAACAAATTCTTAAAAATGTATAAACCTTTCATAAATTCTTTGAACTTTTTATTCATCAAAAAAAATATTATATTTTTCGGCTGCATGAAATAACCCCCCAGGAAATGAGTCCCCAAAACGAAAATGAAATAAGTCCCCAAAAATTTCTACAGAAAAAAACAACAACGATAATTGGGGATTTATTTCGTTTTTTTTGGGGGTTTATTTCATTTTCATTACGAAATAAGTCCCCAAAAATGCAAATGAAATAAACCCCCAATTATTATTTTTGGGGACATATTTCATTTTTTCTAAAATGAAGATGATAAATTTTTAAATTATTTCTAAACATAGAAGGAATTCGTGATTTTGGTATGCTGTGGTATACCCAAGCGAAGAGACAAAAAAATTTTGAGGATACTAATCAGTAGTGTCCGACCGAATATTCGGCTTCGTCCTCGGCTTCGTCCAAAAAGCACTATTCGGCCACTATTCGGCTTCGGCCACAATTTTGGCCGAATAGGCCGAATACCGAATAATTGTATAATATTTGTGCTCACGTGTTGAAAAACATACTAAACTAACTTGGAATCACATTAGTAAGCCACAAAATCATTTTAATAAGTGTTTTTGCAACTAAAAACATTTTTTACATTCAAAAAAAATTTTCGGTCGAAAAAAATTTACACTCTAAAATATATTTTTTTACAAAAATGTTCAAAAAAATTTTTGCTTAAAATAAAATCATTCTAGACAACATTCTCATGCATTTGAGTATCCCGCCGAGTCGACTTTTATTTTTTTCTTGTTTTTACTACATAAATATATATATGTTTTTAATATTCGGCTTCGGCTTCGGTTTAGCCGAATAGTGAAAATTTGGCCGAATATTCGGCTTCGGCCAAAAAAGGTGTATTGGGTCGGACACTACTAATCAGCATTAAGAAGAGTATCTTTAAGCCCCGTTTAAGGTTTTGGCTTCTGGACTGATATAGCTTGGGAAACTTATTATATAATACCCGTAGTACTTGTAGTTTAATGTGTTGCAATTATAATTATTTTTAGTACAAATTTCCTTGATTGAACTCTATGTATGAAATTTTTTTTCGAGTTTTTAAAAAATTATATTGTTTTTACTTCACCAATTTGTAACGAACTAACTACTAGTTTTGGTGAAGCAAAAGTTTTATTTAGGTGTAAGTCGGTTGGAAATGAAATATTCGCGCGAATTTTTCATTTCCAACCGACTTACACGTAAATAAAATTTTTGCTTCACCAAAACTAGTAGTTAGTTCGTTACAAATTGATAAAGTAGAAACTATATGTTGTAGTCAACGAACTCTTACTTTTGTTGTAGAAAAATATTGTTTGATTGTAAATTCGCGCGAATTTTTCATTTCCAACCGATTTACAATCAAACAATATTTTTCTACAACAAAACTAAGAGTTCGTTGCCAAGATTGTTACCAAAAAATAATGTTACCAATATACAATTACTTGGAAGAACGGAAACTTAAAAAATTTCAAAAATGTTTCTTCTACCGTGTAAACATCTCAAAATAAATAATGGAACTAAAAAAATTCGTTCGTTCGTTGCATAATTAATTGGAACAACGGAAACATAAAAAATTCCCAAAATTTTTCTTATACAGTAAATAGATCTTAAGATAAAAAATCGAACTAAAAAATCTGAAAAAGGTTTAATCTTCCAAATAGATTTTGTTCTACACCAAAACCTCAAAATCTTTAAATATAAATAACGGAAACAAATGCATAGTCTGCATGAATAAACCATTAAGAAAAATTATGATTTAAACACCAAAATTAAAAAAAAAATATTTTGAAATTCTTCTATTTGTTTTTTTTTTGAGAGCCGCTTAATGATTTTAAAATTGGGGCCTTATTTCATTTTTCAAAATGGGGATGTATTTCATATGAAACAAAACCCCAAAATTGGGGTGTTATTTCATTTTATTTTGGGGTGTTTTTGCATTCCGATGGGGCATTATTTCATTTTTGAAATTGGGGGTTTATTTCATTATGAAATAAGTCCCCATTTTTGGGGATTTGTTTCATTTTCATTTTGGGGACTTATTTCCTGTGGGGTTATTTCATGCTGCCATATTTTTCAATTCCACGTATTAAGAATTATTCATAAATACTATAAAAAAGTTCATAAATATTATGAAAAAGTTAATAAACTCTTAAGAATTAGTTCATAAATACTATGCATTTACTTGTGTACAACACAAATATTTTTTTAACAAAAATTATGCCTCTATAAAAATTATATTCGATTACTTTTATTTTATATTTAAATTTGTGTAATATTTTCAGTTTTCTTATCTATAACGAAATAATAAAAAATATTCATTTTCGTAAAAATCTGAAAAATAAGCAAAAGCAAACATTTTTTAAACTGTTTTAAGATTTAAAAAAAAAAAACTTAACAGGACATTTCTTATTTTTTTTGTTAATATAGTTTTTAGTTGTTTTTTGTTGTTTTTGTTTTATTACACTGAATTATTGTTTTATTTTGTTTTTAAATGTATGTTATGTATTGGCCTTGTTAGACGTACAAATTTTGCAAACAAAAATATATAAAAAAATTTTTAAAAACTAAAAAAAAAAATTATTGGTTTTTAGTGCGGGATCCCGGGAATCCCGGGAAATTCAAAATTTTTTCCCGCTTTCCCGGGAAATGGAAAAGTGCGGGAAATTGCGATCCCTACTAATAATGTGAATTGGGATTATGACCGCACACAAAAAAAACTGTCAAATTACTTGGAAAAGTCTCGTAATTCCATTTTACCAATATTTGACAGTTTTCTTTGTTTTTTAACAAATCGAAATATATCGTAATATTTTTAAAAAATTTAGTCTACTAGAATTACCAGGGTTGCCACTTAATTGAGTTTTTTTTTTAAATTTGAAAATTTTTAAAAAAGATGGTTTTAAAAAAATAAAAATTAATAATAACACTGTAAGTAAAATTTAAACTTTTGAAATGACACACAAAAACGCTGGGACACCCCAACTTATTTTTGGGTCATAGAATCCAGCGGTATACTCCGTTTTAAAAAGTTAGCTCAAAATAACGAGATATTTGGATTTTAAATTTGCAAATGTAGAGTAAAAATTGAATAAAACCAAAAAAAAATTATAAAATTCATCTAAAAAAGAGCAAGTATTTTTCCATGTCCACTTGAAAATGGACGTCCATTATTTCTAGATATAAATTTTGACAAATAACTAGTTGTTAACAAGTTTTTTTAAGTTTTTTCATTCAAATAAAATGAAAAATCGCCTTAAGTCTACTACAAATTTAAAATCGAAATATCTCGGGATTTTGAGCTAACTTTTCAAAACGGGGTACACCACTGGATTCTACGACCAAAAATTAGGTTGACGTGTCTCGGCGTTTTGGTGTGTCATTTTCACCTACTTACAGTGTAATTAAAATCGGTCGAACGGTTTCCGAGATATCGCTTTTTGAAATTTGCAAAAAAAAAAAATTTAAGTCTCAAAATATCTTTCTCTTGCCCCTTTTATAAGGCTTAAGACAATCTTTTATTTAAAATTAATTTGAGACAAATTCGACCATTTTAACCTGTAGCTCCCTTTGATCAGTTTTGGTTTTTTAGAAAATTTTCACCAAAAATTCTAAACTTTGATATAAGGGCTACATGGATTAAATTGTTCTGATTTGGCTCAAATGAAGTTTAAATGAAAGCTCTCCAGCTCTACACTCTAATTAAAATGATTTCAGTTTCCTACTATAAATTGGGTAAATTTACACAAAATGTGTAGTTTTACCAAAATATTATTAGAAATTTACACATTTATAGTAGTATATTATTTGAATTTGTTGAAATTTACCCAATTTATAGTAGGAAACTGGACTCATTTTTTTAGAGTGTAGTCAGTGGAAGAATTTTTTTTTTTTTTAATTTCTTAAACATAGGAAATATGTGTAGGCTGACCATTCGTACTGATTTGATTAGTACATGTACTGATTTTTGATCAAGTGTACTGATCAAAAAACGTTGTACTGATTTTTTAAAATATGTACTGATTGTACTAATTTTTGAACATTTCAACATAAAAAATAATTTTATTCGAAAATTCTGTACAAAAACTTGAATTTCCATAATATAAGTCTTGAGAGTTGTTTTTTATAACTTAAGTCTGAAGATGAGATAATTTATAAAAACGAAAAAATGAATCTGAGCATGAGATTATTTTGATCTTCCTAAATTTATATGAAAATGTGCACAGAATCTTTAAGGTTTTATAACGAAAAGTTCAATGGGCAGATGGATTTTTTATATTTTTAGAAATATGATGTAAATTGCATGAATCCTAATGATGCTAAGATCTTAGATGAGGTAATGTCATCGGAGCTTATTCGAAGCTTATTAGCTCTGAAGTTTTCTTACAGGAAAAGTTGTCAATTTGGGATTTTCTTATTCTCAAAACCTGTGAAATTTTGTTCAATTTTCTGCACTGAATCGATCAAAAAATTGGAATGAAGTCGTTTAAAGTCAAATAAATTTTCTACAAAATAACTACAACAGTTAATTTTAGCAGTTGTTTTTTAACAGTTCTTTTTTGCAGTTGATTTTACTCAAAATACTTTGGGTCAAGTTAGTTTAACCGACATCTTTTGAGTGTTGAAAAAACATCAGTGTTTTCTCATAGAAAAAAAAAAACATAAAAACTTGGGCGTACTGCTTTAAGCTCAGAAAAAAATGATCACCCTAAATATGTGCCTCAATTTTAGAAATTTTTTGACAAATTTCCAATGACGATATTTCGCAAACCGCTGGACCGATTTTAGAAATCTTTTGGTACTCAGCATTCCAAAATTATTATTTTTTTTTTTTAATTTTTTAAAAATCCAAAATATTGGTGAAAGTTTTCTAAAAAACCTAATTTGAGCCAAATCCGATCATTTTAACCCGTGGCTACCTTCGATAAAAATTTAGAGTTTTTAGTGAAAAGTTTCTAAAAAGCCCGAAATTTGATCGAATGGCTCCACGGGTTATAATGATCTTATTTGGCTCACATTTGGTTTAAATCAAAAATAGTCTCAAGATCTATGAAAGGTTCAAGGGAAAGGACTTTTTAGACTTTATTTAAAAAAATTTCTTAAACGAAGGAAAAAACTCCAATTTTTTGCAAATTTCAAAAAGCGATATCTCAAAAACCGTTCGAACGATTTTAAAATTTTTTCGATATTCGTGTTCAGCGTATCAAAATTAACAAATATGATGTGTCGCAAGACACAAAATTTTTAAAAATTTAAAACTTTGATCACCGGGCGCCACGGTTTAATTTTTCCGACTGGCCTCAAATTTGTACAACATGTTTTTTATGTCTACTAGAGTAAAAATTTGTCCTGACACTTGGAAAAATCAGAAGTTGATGAAAAATGATAGTCTAATGCTACATATACCGGGTAATTTTACGGGGTTTTCACTAGCGAACATAATACCGCTGATTTTTATACCCTCCAACTACAGTATGGGGGTATACTCACTTTGTCATTCCGTGTGTAACGCATCGACATATCGGTCGGGGACCCCATAAAGTATATATATTATTGATCAGTAATTTATCAAGCTTTAATTTAAGCTTAATAGCGTCCAGATTGGGAAAATAATGAATGTGTTACGAGGGTCGATGTGGAAAATGAAAAAATTTATAGACATTTTTCAAAACATTTTTAAAAAATATTTGCGAGTCGATTTTTTCCAAGTTAAAACATTAGAAATTTAAAAAAAAATCCAATAGTTTTTATTTAGTGATCAAATAATTTTTCCAACAACCCAAACAAACAGTGGAATTTTTTAAGTACAGTAGCAAAAATCCACATTTTTTGACCTCCAATTCTTTTTATTTTAAATTTAAATTTAAATTTAAAGTCTAACCAAATTTAACATTTTTTTTTTGTTTTTCGGGACGAAAGGATACATGAAGAGAAATTAAATCCCGCGAAAATATTGACTCACGCACACTCACTCACGAAAAAAACGTACTCACTTACATTCACGAACGATTTTCTTTTCCACACACACTCACACCCACTCACACCCACTCACAATCACTTGAGTAAAATTGAGTTTCAGTCACACTCTCGCGTGATTACGAGCAATTCACGCTCTAATCTGCTCATGTGCCCATCTCTAATTTTCAATACACTTCAAAAAGGAAATTGCAAAAACAATTTACCAAATGACATTATTTAACCCCTTTACAATTTCAAAATCATTTTATCAATAGCATTTGGACAAAAACTTTTTAATAATTTCATCACAGTAAAAGTTAATAATTCTACTTACCAAAAAAAAAAAACAAAATTAAATATTAATGGCGGAAGATCCTTCAGTTTACAAAATATTAAACATAAAACAATTTTAAAAACCTTAACACGCAATATGTACGAGTATAATATGGGAAACCAATCATAACATGTGCCAATAACATCATGAATCTAAATGAGACTTACTGCAGTATTTATTACTTGAAATCCCCCCCAAATTGTGTATTAAGACATAAAATTTCATTTTATTTTTAACCATCTGTCATAATCGAACTTTAAGTCATTTAGTTGGTATATCTTTAGATATATTTATGCACATAGTAGATGCATGTTTGTGAGAGAAATAAGAAAGCAATTTAATTTTTGTAATATTTCCCAATGGTATTGGTCTACATTTGGGTTTATTAAAGAAAGAGGACTAAATTTTGAAAAAAGTTTCAAATATACTGGCACAATTATTGAAAGTCAAGGCAGTGTTTTTGCTGCTGTTAAAGTACAACAGTTTGCTCAAAGGGGTGGCACACCCTTTTCATCAAGAAAAGAGTTAATGCAAAATTATTAAATTTAATTTTAAATTTTAAATGATAGGGGCAACCCTGGGAGAGTTAGAGCGGTGGGAGCAAATTTTTAATAAATGGCATTTTGTGATGGGGTCGATCATACATTTTACTCCCCTAGGGGGAACCATGTGAGCGCTATGAGCTGATGTCCTAAAAAACAAAATTTTAAATAAAATCGGACGTTAGGTGGCCAACCTATTCCTGAAAAACTGGACCAGGATCGGAAAAAAAGTCAAATAAATCGGAAAGAAACAGAGATAACGACTACACTCAAAAGAAAAACTCTGTCAAAAAATCTGTAAAACGACTTTCAATTTGAATTAGCAATCTTTTAGCAGATTGTTCTGCTGAGAAGGATATTTTTACTAAAATCTCTGTCATTCAGTTTAAGAAAATAACAGACATTTTACTATGTTTATACTGATTTTGTTTGCTGAATTTCATTATTTTTTCAAGAAATTTTTTTTATATAAAAAAAAAGTAGAACAGATTGTCAGCACATTGCTCTGCTGAAATCAGCAGATTATTCTGCTCAAATCAGCAGATTTTTCTGCTCAAATCAGCAGATATTTCTGCTAAAATCAGCAGATATTTCTGCTAAAATCAGCAGATATTTCTGCTAAAATCAGATTTCTCTGCTGTCGAACAACACACATGTTTAATAACTAAAACGCCAGATAAAAGTATAAGCTTCCGTAGCGTAGTGGTTAAGAAGTGTACTTTCAAATCGGAAGGTGGCGAGTTCGATGCTGGCTGGCGGCGTATGTTTTTTTTTTTGTTATATTTATTCACCTCTTATGACAGATATTTAGCAAACCGTGTCTGCTAAAATCAGCAGATTTCTCATATGGCTCAAAATGGGTGTATTTTCAGCAGATTTTTCTGCTGATTGGACAGAGAATTTATTTTGAGTGTACTTTAAGCATGTTTTTAGGTATTTACTAGCCCTTTAAAAAATCCAAATTTCATAAAAAATAATAAACAAATAATTCGCAACCCTTTGACGACCACAGGCAAGTATACTTGCCACAGCGTTTTTGGCGACTATTTTTGTTCAAGTGAAACATAGGGTAAATGTCATAAAAGATGAATTGTAGAGTACTGTTTGGGCAACAAAAGTTTAGTTTACAGCACAGTACAGACAAGTATGCAAACAATGGTGCTAATTGCGTAATTTCCAATATGGTGGTATGGTTTTTAGGTCAGAATTATCATTGCTGCCTAGTGTATGTGTGAGCTTTTGATCATGTATTTATGTTGATTGTTTACGTTTTGTATGAAACGTCAAAAGTTACACCGTGTGCTGTCACTTATACTTACACACATCAAATGCACCTCTGTGAAACTACTAATCATGTGTACTCACTGTAAGCCCTCAAATCTTGTAAAATAACACAGGCACACAAAAAAAAAGTGGCCAGACCCAGAGGGTAGACCCAGTTATTTCTAAGTTTTTGGGGTCGCTGAATCCGAATATGACCATAAAAAATCATTTCAATTGCCAGTTTTCCCCCTACCGCCCCCTATAGCCCCCCAGAGGATTGACTTTTAATTCTCATAGAAACTTAAAATTAATGTGTGTTTTTATGTTTTTTTGGCAGCTGAAACCCAAAATGACAACAAAAAATTATGTGACCTTTCCCTCAACCCCTAGCACGCCCTTACAACCCCCTGAAGGGGGATGGATTTTGAGTGTTTATACAAAATTAAGATGTATATGGATTTCTATGTTTTTTGGACCGCTAAAACCGAATATGACTAAAAAAAATGTATAATTCCCCTCCCTAGCTCCCTTGCACCCCTTACTACGCCCTATAGTGGATTTAATATTGAAATTTTCATTAAAACTTTAATCAAATTTAATCAAAATTAAATCCCCTTTAGGGTGTAGCAAGGGGTACTAGGGAGTTACAGAGGGGTATTATACACTTTTTGTAGTCATATTCGGTTTTAGCGGTCCAAAAAACATAGAAATCCATATACATCTTAATTTTGTATAAACACTCAAAATTCATTCCCCTTCAGGGGGTTGTAGGGGGGTGCTAGGGTTTGAGGGAAGGGTCACATAATTTTTTTGTTGTCATTTCAGGTTTCAGCTGCCAAAAAAACATAAAAAAAGACATAAATTTTCAGTTTTTATGAGAATTTAAAGTCAATCCTCTTGGGGGTTACAGGGGGGCGGTAGGGGGAAAACTGGCAATTTAAATTATTTTTTATGGTCATATTCGGATTCAGCGACCCCAAAAACATATAAATAACTGCGTCTACCCTCTGGGTCTGGTCACTTTTTTTTTTGTGTGCCTGTGTAATTTTCTCTATTTTAGGGACAAAAGGATCTTTACTTGTAGAGCAAAATTGGTGGCAAGAAGAGGGTTTAGATCTTAAAAATCACCGCAAGTAGCAAATAGCTTTGGCCAGAACTACGGAATCGTCGAAGTGCAAATTTTTTCACCAAGAAATAGAAGGGGGAAGGAGAGCGGTTAGGGGTCCAATTTTTTGTTTCATAACTATTATTAGGTCACAGATCACGACCATGAGTAGAAACTCAAAATCGTTGTCGTGTGGTCGTCAAAGGGTTAAAGCCTTTGTATGCAAAAGGTGTCCTACTTTATGGGCCCCTGGAGGACATATGTAGTCCTCTGTCCAAACTTAAGCTCGAAATTACGTTAACTATAACCAGTATAAGGCACTTGAAAAGAATGCGATACTCAACCAGTTTCAAAGAATTCAACGGCTTATGGGACGTAATATCACAGACGCTTTGAGAACAACAACATACCAACTGACGTCTTTGCAAAAGGTGAGGCTTAAAAGGCTTGCCTCAAACTTAAAGAATTAAATTGGTTCAAGTTTCGCAACTTTGGACACAGTAACATTGACAATAGGTTCGTTCCACAACGTTACCGCGGGTGCCCGCGGGTACCCAAACCAGCCCGAAAAGCGTTCCCGTACGCAAAAATTGGGTAAATGAGAGAGTTTTTGAGAGAATAAATTACTTTCTCATTTTACCGAACTTACCCGCACTTTTTTTTCGGGTAAATTGGTAACAGCCAGATGTTGAAAAAACAGCTGATTTTTTTGTGAAATTGGAAATTTAAATAAAATAAGGAACTAAACCAAGGAAATGTGTTATTTCAATACAAAAAAAGATAATTTGTTTTTAAAATAAACTTTTACAATTTGTTTCTTGTTTAAAGTAATTTTTCTTACGAAAATATTTTGGCGTTATTGGTTTGTTTACATTTTCTATTATTTTGGGCTTGAAATGTGGCTTTTAGCGTTCCCGTACTTTTGTGCATTTTTGTGGTATCGTGAGAGGTTTTATGATTTTCTCTCATTTTACTGAACTTTACCTGGAAAGTTCTGGAACACACCTAATATAAACAGTATTGACTCTGATTAAATAGAGCCCAAACTATTTTTCGACCGGAAATATGAAGTAAAATTTCCAACTCGAGAATATTGGTCTAACTGGCAGGACACCGCTGCAAACACCATAAATATTTTTACCGATGGATCGAGAATATCGAAACAAACACATGGAGTAGGAGCTGGTTTTACGAACGTGGAGCTAAACTAGAACTTTCCGTTTAATCTTCCTTTGGACTCGAGCATGTTTCAGGCTGAAATAGTTTCAATAACTAAGGCTGTGGAACACATTGAGGAAACCAGGGGTGCAACCATAAATTTTTACATAGATAGCCAGGCCGCTTTAAAGGCACTTCGAGGTTATTATATTAAATCTCAAATAGTTTTACAATGTTACGAGAGTTTGCAGACGTTGTGTCAACACAACCAGGTTAATTTATTATGGGTACCAGGACACAACAGGATACAGGGAAATGAAAGGGCAGACGAACTCGCGAAATTCGGAGCTGATGGTGTAGGTATGACGGTGATAGTTTTACCACCACTACAAACTAAGACGAAATTCCACTAATGTTGCAGTAGCTAGCAGAAAGTGGAGAGAACTAACAACATGCAAAATCAGAAGAACTTTGTGGCCAACTTACGATAGAACACGTACTTTGTAACTGTCCAGCGGTGGAGGAGTCGACGATCGATAAATAGTCAGATAAGCTTTAATACACGAATGGATCTAGAATATTATGTTTAATTTGCGCCGCTAGCGAAAAGAAGCTTTGTGGTATCGCTATGGACCAAGAGATCTATGCGTGGTGTAAACCGGACACCGCCACCCTAACCTCACCGGTATAAATTTCACTGCAATCGGTCTAGTACTTACTGAATGACCGAATTATTTCCAAAAAAAAAACGACAATAAACCACTGTGCACTGCGATGGACAGATCTGAATGGAAGAAGTTCGCTGTGCAGTGGTAACATAGCAAGTCTGGATGCTTCAATCGGCAATCCCGATACTGGACTCAGATGCTAACGGTTAATCCCCGGTACATCTTAAATAAGAAACAAAAAAGGAATAATGATTGTAGAAAACACGGTATTTGAAAGTGGTTGAAGGCGTGTACGGTTATAAGGGACATATAAGTCAAGTTTGATAAGGTCGTTTGTATGGAACACTTTCCACTTTCAATAATCTTTCTCGTTCGACTAACAAAAGATCAGATTTCAAATGGCAGAACGGGCGCCGCCAAATCGATAAAGTGACCCAGAGTCGATCCGGTTCAACGCATTGCATTTTCGGCCCTTCTCTGAAGTTCATCTCGCGAATCACCCTCAGTAAGGATGAGAAAATCGTCCGCATAAGCACAAGTCTTATGCGTCTGTCCGAGTTGTACCAGCAAAGGATCCATTTTGGGATTCCGCATATGTGGATCACAGATGGAACCCTGCCGACAACCACGCAAAATTTGTTTATTTATTTATTTCGACTCATAAAGTGATGCTGAGTCGATCAGGTGGGTCAAGGATAAATATAACCTGTATTGCAGAGTGATACACACTGAAGGTTGCACATTTCGGCAATAAAAGTTTATTCTTTTTGACTTTACTTAATACTTTTTTTTTTAATTTAACTTATGTTATCATCTTGAAAATTTAGTAGACGCAGAGTCATATGAAGTTATTAAAACAAAATAAAAAATATTCATACAAATGGATTCTCATATTTTTTTTGGGGTTGAATTTCATGTCGGTCTGTCATAAGCTGCCTAACAATCTGCCACTGTACGACGCTGTAGTAACATAAAATGCAACATTGAGTAAGTATGCAAGTATCTTATTCGATGTACGTATAGAATGAAAACTAATGGTGTAGTTGTACATATTTTTAAGTGTGTGCTTATCTCGTGGACATTACGTGAGTTCGTGTCGTAAGTGAGCTGAGCAGCAGAAGAAGAAAAAAAAAACATAACATGTGATGAATAATAAAATATGACACCTCATTTTCAAAATGTTTAGATTAGAATAAAAAGGATGAAAAAGTATTTTTTTTTTTTTGGATTGGTGATTTACCATTAACCACCCAAACAGTTTAGATGGGGAAAGAAAAACAAAATTTTTTATCGATGATTTCCCTAAGGATCTTCAAAAAAAGAAGAACGATATTTTGTGTAAATTTTTTTAGGGTTAAATGAAACATAAATGTTTAACAAAATGATGTTATCAAAATTTGAATGTAATGATAAGAACTTACAAGGGAATGGACCGCTTTGTCCAGGAGCTCTTTAAAGATGGTGAAGCAATGCAGATAATGATGATTTGTGAATGTTTAGGATGATTTATGTTTTCGGGATCCAAAATTTTCAAGAACTTAAATGGTAAGAGTGAGAGAGCAGTATTCGTGGATATTTAATATGAATTTTTCCAAACTGTAGCTGATTAGGAAGACTTGGAGTTTACTCCACATACGGCTAGTTTAACCGAAAAACGAATTTTTAGTAAAGTGGTGTGTAATACATTGGACAATAGGAGTCGAGTTTTTATATGTACTCTATTCCGCATTGGCTCTATTCCGCATTGGCTTCACTCCATCGCGCTCTTTTTCACATTCTGAGTCGAAAAATTGCGTCAAGTGTCACCCCATCACGCTGTTTTAAACAACATCCCGGTATCTATTCAAAACTACCTCGCCCACACCTACATAGGTGTGAAGCGAGGCCTATCCAACCACTGCCTTTGTATGGGTCAGGCACCCAGTTGTAATACGCAACTCAACATCGAGAAAATTGCTCTACCCGCGATTTGGGTCTAAACCACAACCACCACGATAATCCCAAAAGGGTCGTACCAAAAAACAAGACTGCACCTCAAGGAGGTACAGGTGCCTCTGGTTACTCGTGGTACCAAATTATAGTCTGCGGTCAGACTTCGTTGCAAACCACCACCACTTGGGTTCCAAACAACTCAGGACTGGTAGCCCGCACAACAAGCACACACACTGTCAGCATTTCAAAACATTACCATACTAACTCAGTTTCGAATATCCGCGTAAAACGGGAACTCGCAAAATACATGTTTCCAATCTTCAAGATTGGCTCCACAGCTGCAGTGATACTAAGACTACGCTCATGCAAAAATGAATTGAATGACCCATGTCCTGCGAGCACAAATCCAAGGCTTAGACCGAATCTATAGTCCGGACGATGCACTATAAACAGAATATTGCGAATAAATCCATACGTTACTCGTCCATTCGTGCTGGTATCCTATCGCTGTTGCCATCTAAGAGAGCATTGCGATCTGACGTAGCTACCTAAGCAATTCCCTAAGCGATTCCCTTCCTGAATTTGTAGGTGATATCACGACGATTCACCTTCAAATCGAGAGGAGAAACACCCATCAAGACCTGCAATGTGTCCGTAAAGACTGTACGGCACACTATCATGCATTCCAACATCATTACCCATTGAACCGACATTATTTTGCGAGACGCCGCAGCACACGTGCCCGTCCCATACCACACAAGCGCGCCATAAGTTACACAGGCCTACTAAGAACCTACTCACAACGTAGCACACAACGCAAGCTAGCAACTACTGCTGTCAATTTGTCCTTCACACCATATCCCTAGATACTTGACCTGCGACTAATTCCAGAGGCTTAAACCACTATTGACTTTCACAGTTGGATGTCGACTGTGCGATAGTATGCCTTTTAACAACATCATCACGGTCTTGTCCATTGCGACATCGACACCGAATCTAACACCCTGCACATACAATACACATGTGTCCTCGCCTTCTCTGAAGCTCAGTTTGCGTATCACCCTTAATAAGGATGAGCAGATCGTCCGCATAAGCACAAGTCTTATGCGTCTGCCCAAGTTCTATCAGCATCAGATCCATAATGAAATACCACATATGGAACCTTGCGGACATCCACAAACAACATTGACCCTCACATCCTCACTGACGCCAATTACATCAGTCTTCCTCTCAGAGAAGTAAGTCTGTCAGAGTTTGGCCTGCCGAAGTAGATCTAAGACTAGGGCCAACTTAGGTGATCTAACGCTCCCTTGAAATCAACAAATTTTTCTGGGACATATTTGTTCGTTCTTTTACCGACAGATGTACTAAAGTACATTTATGCATCTTCTATGTATCTGTCCTTACGGAAACCAAATTGCCAATTGCACATTTCGATGTTCATATTTTCATGTAATTGCGGCAAATACCACGGGCATACACCCGTGTCTCAGGAATGAGTTCGCCTATCGCATCAGCACACTTACCATGGTAAGATCGATAGGCCATCGACACGCATTCCACATTCCGACGATGCTCCAATGAGTCAATAGAGCTGGAGAACCGATCCAAAAGCTTTCAGAAGAACCTGGTCAAATTTGGGAGTCGTTTTCCATTATCCTTCCGGTATAGAGAAGATCAGACGGAATAAGATAATTCTTGCACCGTTTTAACAACAACCAACACATTTTAATGGTTGTTTTGACACTTGAAAAATATGCTGATTCCATTGAGCATTACATAGGATTTTCATGCCTAGAAAATCAAGAGTGTATAATTTTTCAATATCTCTACCACCTATAAATATAGATGTCGCTGATTCAACAAGCAGTCTGTTGGTCAACATCGGGTCTCATGAGCATTTAAATCGACCCACTTCCCAAGACCCCACTTCCCAAGACCCCACTCGGAGATTGTTGAAATGGCATGATTGTTAAGAATTCATATTCTGACTCATAGCTTTAACAACAGTAAGGTTTGGTTTAAGCTGAATTCACAATGACGGAGTACTCTGTGCCAGAGAGTGGATTTTGTTCCTTTCTCTTTCGCACTTACACATTTTTTGTATGATGGTATCTCTATTTTTAGAGATGGTACTCTGTAGTACAGAGTACTCCGACATTGTGTCGAAGCCTTTATGATGAAAGGAAAATGAATCACAAATGTTGCTGTCGAAAGAATAGGTAGAAATGGAGTTTTGACTAAAACGGTTTTACATAAAAGTAAGAAAAAGTATAGGAGAACAAACAACTGGAATTCAAATAAACTCATCCGATGAAAATCCAATAATAATAACACGGTATCTGTGCAAGATCGATATAAATTTAAAGACAAATGCTTTGGAAATATCTAGAGAAACCACTAAGCTTTCACTAAATTAGTGATTTGAATGACTCTAACGTTCTGAATGACAGGTCTCCCGTACAACGAATTCTACGAAAACCATACTGTCGTTTGCACAAAAGTGAATAAGACCCCAGATAATTTACCAGCTGGTGATTAAACATACTCTCCATTACCTTTGAGAGCATAATTCAAGGAAATAAATGGTTAACATTTCTTTAAAGTCAATCATATTCCCTATAAAATTTTACTTAAGTTTTTAAATTTCTTTTATAGTTTTGCACCTAAAATTCATTTCCTACAATAAATTCATCAATTAACTACTTGTGATAAAGTGAAAAATGTACCCAAATAGGTGCACCTGTTATAGCAGACCTTATCAGTAGTAACTGTATTAAAAAAAAAATCGGTTAATCAACCCATCGAAATTGTTTTAATATCAATCACAACCATAGCATTGTGAATACTAGTGAACTTCAAAAGTATTTAGCCGAGTACATTTGATATTTATTCATAATAAAAAAAAATATTTAATATCAATCAATTATAAATAAAAACAAAAATTAACTAATAAATAAAAAGTTATTGTACTCGTGCACTCAATTGAGGAAACACTTTATAATTGTCCCACGGGTAACATGTCTAATAAATATGAGCCATATGAAAACAAAGATAAGCTTTTTTTAACATACTACATCGAAGAAAACGTTTATTAGGGAGGTACTTCTAACTTCCATTCCATACATTCCATACATCAGTGTCACGCAACCCTCATTCCGACGATGCTCTAAAGAATCAATTGAGTTGCATGCCCTACTGTGATTAATAAGCTTCACTTCACTTACAATTAGCTGAAACTCGTCTAATGAGACCCCATCTACATTCAAAATAATACATTAGTACACAGAAAAAAAAAAATTGTCAATACAATTAATTTCATTGTTAATACAATTAAACATTTAATTGAAACTGAGCCTACATTGGATTTTGTCAATACAACATTGGATTTTGTAACTTTTGAAAAAAACATCAACTTAGTTTTGTCAATTAAATTCATTGTTGTATCAACAATGAAATTAATTGAAAAGTTTGTAATAAATTATATTAACGGAAATAAACATGCTTTAATGTCAATTTATTTTAAAAAAAATCTAAAAATAGAACAAAAGAAATCTAAAAATTAAAAAAAAAAAAAAAAAAAAAAAACATTAGCCGGCAGCTGGAATTGAACCCGCAACTAACATGATACGAGTCTAGCACACTACCACCGTGCTATTCCTTATATATACTTGTAGTTGACTATACGCGTATATTAAAGGAAATAAACTGTTTTTAATGTCATTTAATTTAAAAATAAAGTAAAAAACTAAAAATAGAACAAAAAAAAAAAAAAAAATTCTGGCGGCAGCTGGAATCGAACCGGCAACGAACATGGTACAAGTCTAGCACACTACCACCGTGCTATTCCTCATATATATTTGTAGTTGACTTAATGCGTATAAAAGTTGTCTGCAGAATAGCAAAAACAAAATAATCTCCAAATAAAAATAAATAAAAATAAAAAAATGTTTCCGCCACCTGGCAGCGAACCCGCAATATTCATGATTCGAGTCTAGCACACTACCACCGTGCTATCGTCACATATTTTTGTGCTTCATTAAATGAGTTTATAAAGTGTCTGTGTTATCAATAAACATTTTGTGCGTTTTTTAACAATGATTTTAATTGATGCATTTAATTGGAAATTAAAGTGGATTTTTGTCATATGAACAATATACATTGTTGATACAATTAAAAACGTTGTTGAACTAGAAATTAGTTGCTAACAATTTGTTTAGTTACTTTTGATTTCACGATATTTTTTTCTGTGTAGATTTACTAATTTTTTTTTTTTGGTAATGCTAGTAAGCTAACCTTTTCCAAATTTTTAGTTGAGATTAGCATGTTAGCAAAAATATCTTGTAAACTTCATTTAGCGCATTAGCAATTTTAAACAAAATTTGAACAAATTTTTTTTGCTAAATTTAAACACAGAAAAAAATATCGTGAAATCAAAAGTAACAAAACAAATTATTAGCAACTAACTTCCAGTTCAACAACGTTTTTAATTGTATCAACAATGTATATAGTTAATGTGACAAAAATCCAATTTAATTTCCAATTAAATGCATCAATTAAAATCATTGTTAAAAAACGCACAAAATGCTCATTGATAACACAGACACCTTATAAATTTATTTAATGAAGCTCAAATTTATGTGACGATAGCTCGGTGGTAGTGTGCTAGACTCAAATCATGAACATTGCGGGTTCGCTGCCAGCTGGCGGAAACATTTTTTTATTTTTATTTATTTTTATTTTAAATTATTTTTGTTTTGCTATTCTGCAACACCTTTTATACGCGTTAAGTCAAGTAAAAAATATATGAGAAATAGCACGGTGGTAGTGTGCTAGACTCGTACCATGTTCGTTGCCGGTTCGATTCCAGCTGCCGCTAGATGTTTTTTTTTTTTTGTAATTTTTTATATTTTTTTTTAAATAAAATGACATTAAAACCGGTTTATTTCCTTTAATATACGCGTATAGTCAACTACAAATATATACAAGGAATGGCACGGTTGTAGTGTGCCAGACTCGTATCATGTTCGTTGCGGGTTCGATTCCAGCTGCCGGCTGGTTTTGTTTTTTTTTTTTTTTTTTTAATTTTTTATATTTTTTTTTGTTCTATTTTTAGATTTTTTTTTATAAAATGACATTAAAGCATGCTTATTTCCGTTAATATAATTTATTACAAACTTTTCAATTAATTTCATTGTTGATACAACAATGAATTTAATTGACAAAAATGAGTTGATATTTTTTTTTAAAGTTACAAAAGTCAATGTTGTATTGTCAAAATCCAATGTAGGCTCAGTTTCAATTAAATGTTTAATTGTATTAACAATGAAATTAATTGTATTGACAAATTTTTTTTTTCTGTGAAAATTAAGTTGACCAAATTTTTACAAACTTTTTTGCCAATATTAGCAAAAATAAAATGTATTTTTTTTTTAATCAAACTTAAAATGGCGCTATCTCGGAAACTAAGCCAGATGGAGCAAAATTGAGGCCATTTTTGGTTCTCGGGCGTTCATAGTATCGCCGGTCCTCCTCACATGTGTGGACCCTAATGGGTTCTAACTTTGGATCCAAAAAAGTTAGCATTCCCGAAAATTTTAAAATGCTCATATCTCGGTAAATATTGCCGACACAACAAAAAGTCCAAAAGCACTATTGTAGCTCTCAACACGTAGAACAAGACCGAATAAGAATAACCAAAAGCTCTCCGAGTAATATTTTTGAAGTTATCGAGATTTTTATTTCTCAAACAATCATTAACATTTATTTAAATCACAATTTGATATTAATTACCCATTAAATTCAATATGATGACGATTTTCTTACTTGTTTTCTGTTTCAGACAGCACAAAACAATCACGCAAACTCACGAGAAAAAAATTACTCACGCACGCTCACGCACGAAGCTATTTTTGCTAATCACGCGCACTCACGATCACGTGAGTAAAAATAAATTTCACTCACGATCACGCGTGAATCACGAACAATTCGTGTCACGCGCGCATCTCTAGTGTAAAGTCATGAGAAGTCCTTGTAATTTTTATCGCGTATACAAAATTTCTTAATTTACAAAAGCTTGTAAATTGTTTCAATTTTTCAAATTTTTTACCAATAAAATTGTAATTTTTACTAGGAACTTTAGTAAAATAGGAGGTATCAACAAATTATGTTACGAGTTTTTTTTGGTAAATTTACAATAATTTTTTTTGTGTACTTTCCAAGAAATTTTTATTTTTAAATTTTAGTCATGTGTTTTTCAAATTTTAAATTAAAATCCTTTAAGAAAATAATTTTGTTCCAAGAAAAACTTCAAATTCAATTAATTTTTTTAACTGCAACATATACAGATGCAGTTCGTAAAACATCATTTAATCTTATAAAATTGGCGATAATTATTTTTTTTTAAATAATCATAAATTGCTGAATTTGGGAATTATTAATTAAAAAAAAAAAAAAAAAATTTTATAAAAAATAAATAACACTCAAAGAAAAAGCTTCATTATATTTATGGAAAACTGTCATAAATATAAATTTCATAAACTTCATAAATAATATGAATGCTTTGTAAATACGATGAAGAATTTCATAGATTTCATTAATTTTTTCTTAAATATATATTACATAATATTTTTGAACCACTTCATTGGCACTATGGAATAGTTCCATATGTATAATGAAATACTTAAAAAAATATTATTTTTACGAAATGTTTCATTGTAGTTATGAAATAATTCATAATATTTATAAAACAGTTACATTGAACGAACTTTAATGACTATTTTCATTATATTTATGAAAAAGTTTCATACTATTTATGAAATGTTTCATTAATAAAGCAAATGCATTATTTTTTTTTTAGAAATAAAATTTATGATATTTACATTGGAAGTAGATTTTTTGTTTTCCCGGACATTTTCATTTCCCGGAATAGCAGGAATTTTTTTACGATTTCCCGGGATCCCGGGAATTCCCGGTCGAAAATTAAATTAATAAAACCAATAATACGCTTGTTTTTTGCGGACCGGATTAAGACTAGGACTAACTCTATTTAGTTAAAAAATGGGTCAAATCAAGTCCAGACATTTTTTTTAAATTTTTTCTGAATCTACATACAATTAGTAAATATAAACAGGACAACAAATTAAGCGTTGTCCAAAATGTAAAAAAAAAAATTAACTAAATTTATTTTTCATTCTTTATATTTTGGTCAAAGCTTAATTTGTTTTCCTGTTTATATTTAATAATTATGTAATTTATGTAATTTAAGAAAAATATTATAAAAAAAAAAATTCTGGACCTGATGTGACCCATTTTTTTTTACAAAATAAAGGTAATCCTAAACTTAATCCGGTCTGCAAAAAACAAGGCTAATATTTTGTTGTGTGGTTGGTCACATTTCTCTCCCACGGGCGGCCAAAAGTAAATGGCAATGATTTTTTTCTTGCATAAAAATGTTTTATATGGTTTATAAAATGTCATAAGGTATAAGAGCATTTAAGAGCAAAACAAGTGAGAGTGTTACATTCGGCTGTGTGTAAAAAACAATATAAAAAAAGCCAGGGGCATCTTCTCTTTTTTTTGGGGGGTTGGGGGGGTTGGTGGGAGACGTTAAACTTCTTCAGAGATAAGAATGTTGCAATTGCTTAGCAAAAGTACAAAAAACCCTGAAAAAAAATGCGGTTTTTCTTAGGTTGGTTTAGTTCTTCAAGCGGGAACTTTTTCCCCTTGGTCGGATTTTGCCCATTTCCGAACTTAACCTGCCTAGGAATATAAGACATATTCGTGCCAAACTTCGGAAGTCTATCTCTTTTATTTTGGACTGTATCGTGTCCTCTACAGACGGACAGACGGACGGACGAACATCGCTAGAATGTCTTAGAATCGATCACTGATCAAAAAAATATATACTTTATGGGGTCCTAGACCGATATTTCAGTGCGTTACACACAGAGTGACAAAGTGAGTATACCCTAGGGTTTCTATTCGGGAAAAATTTCCCGGGAATTCCCGGGAAATATTTTTCTTAAAATCCCGGGATTTTTTCTTCGGGAAATTTCGGGAATTCGTTGCTAATTTTTTTAATAAAAATATTTTTAATTTACACATTTTTAATACAATCTTAAATGCTTCAGCTTGAATGTTATTAATGCCTAATAATTATTTTTCTTTAATCGATTGCGTGACAAAATACGGAATCAAACTAAATTTCACTTCAAATGTTGGTTGCAAATTGGCAAAAGGTTTCTTTATCTAAAATTCCAATGATTTCTTCTTTTCGAAATTTAGTATTTCATATTCAGAACAACAATCATTAAAGTGCTTAAACAAAAAATATCAATATTTTAAAAAATATATAACAAACCTGGTTTTCAGCTTCAAATTTCACATATGAAGTAAAAGCCTGATATCTATCGGCCGTGAAAAATAAATATTTGGTGACGAACCATGGCCGCCACGAGTTTTATTCCAACAACCAGTAAAAACACGTCGTTACAATGGCTATATAGTTAGGGTGACCATTTTTTTCTGAGCCTAAATCAGTACGCCCAAGTTTTTATGTTTTTTTTTCTAGAAATAACTCTCTTAAAATTTATTCTATTAGAAAACACTGATGTTTTTTCAAGACTCAAAAAATGTCGGTTAAACTAACTTGACCCCAAGTATTTTAAGTAGAAACAACTGTTAAAAAGAACTGCAAAAAACAACTGCAAAAAAAAAACTGTTAAAAAACAACTGCAAGTGCAGAAAATATAACAAAATTCCACAGGTTTTGAGAATAAGAAAATCCCGAAGATTTTTAAGACTTTTTCCGTAAGTTTTGACAACTTTTCCTGTAAGAAAACTTCACAGCTAATAAGCACGATTTTTTTTTTTAAGTCTCTGATTTTCTGAGCGCTTTTTTGAAAAAGCTCTGATGACATTACCTTATCTAAGATTTCAGAATCATTTGGATTCATGCAATGTACATCATCCTTCTAAAAATATAAAAAATTCATCGGCCCATTGAACTTTTCTCTTTAGAAAACCTCAAAGATTATGTGCGCATTTTCATATAAATTTAGGAAGATCAAAAGAACCTCATGCTCAGACTCATTTTTGCGTTAAGGAACCTCTTGATTCACGAACTCTAATCTCCTTAGAATAAATTCATTACAAATTATCTCATTTTCAGACTTAAGTTATAAAAAACAACTCTGACGACTTATATTATGGAAATTCAAGTTTTTGTACAGAATTTTCGAATAAAATTATTTTTTATATTGAAATGTTCAAAAATCAGTACAATCAGTACATATTTTTAAAAATCAGTACAAATCAGTACAACGTTTTTTGATCAGTACACGTGATCAAAAATCAGTACATGTACTGATCAAATCAGTACGAATGGTCAGCCTATATATAGTACATTGGTGTTATCATTTTGACACGGATACCTTCAACCGATAAATTTTAATAATTCGAAAGTTTAATTAAATAAATCTTCAAAATATAATTTTCTTACGGTCGGCATAGTCAAAATTATAAAAATTTTCCAAAAATTTATTAAAACCGCATTTGATGCAAAATCGGATAGTTATACATATTTTCCGAATTGTGAACAATTTTGTATGGAGTGGAAATACGTCAATGCAAATACAAAAACTATGATAAGGTCTAATGTTTTTACAAAAAATTGATTTTATGAACTTTCGACGTATATTTTAGAGGTTAACAAGTAGAAAAGTTAAATTCGACTTTGCCGAATCTACGAATACCCTCCACAATGCATTTTTTTAAAGGGTAGTACATTTTTTAACGTGCAAAACTTAACAATTTTGATTAGAAATATTTTATTTTGAGTAAAAAACTCTTTTTTTGTCAGTTTTTTTTAAAAAAAGAAAAATTACTAATTTTTTTTTTTGAGTGTAAAATTTTTTTTCGAGTGTAATGTTTTTTTACTGTAAAAATATTTCTTACACAAAATATTGTCATTTTTGTAAAAAAAAAAAAAAAATTTTTTTGTGTAAATTTTTTTTGAGTGTAAAATTTTTTTGAGTGTAAAATTTTTTTTGAGTGTACAATTTTTTTCGAGTGTAATTTTTAAGTTACCAATGCCTTTAAAACTAAACAAGTTTAAAAAGCATTGCTTTAAAATTAAACAAGTTTGAAAAACATTGTTTACCCGAGTAAAAATTTTTGTATGGAGCAATATATGTTCTTATATTATTCCAGATCTGTTGATAGATCCGAGATTTGAAAGATCAGCACTGATCCGAAAAATGGATCGCTAAGATTAGATCAGTTTTAACCGGACGGATACAATTTGATCCGAAAAGTGGGTTTATCTAATTAGATCAGTTTTAATCGGTGGGATACAATTTCATCCGAAAAATGGTTGGATCTTATTGGACCAAGACAAAAAAAAAAGATTTTTTTAGCTGGATAAAAAAAGATAAAATTTCATACGAAAGAAAAAAAAAATATTACAAAAAACTTTAGATAAAATTTTATCCGAAAAAAAAAAAATCTATTTTTAGAACTATATATAATTTAATCCGAACAATAAAATCTATTTTTAGAACTGATAAAGTTTTATCCAAACTATTTTTTTCAATATTAAGATATAAATATTAGAGTTCATTTTGAAAATTTGATATCCGGATATCATCATTTTTTTGAAGGATTTAGGGGAACTAAAAAGAATGGCGGTATTTTTTTGGAAAAAAAATCGCTCCTTGGGGTGGTTCAACGCATCTGAAATCGCGAATTTTGAGCTGATTTTTCAGCAGAGCTAAAACGGCTGAATATATCTCAAATCTGATTTCATCAGTTGATTCTACAGCAAAAAATAATACAATGGTCATTTTTCAAACTCTTAAAAAAAGTTCCAAAAACCCACCACAGAGGGCGGAAATATAAGGTTTTTCCATTTTCTTTATAAATTAATTTTTTAAATATGCACAATTAAAGGGCATTTTTAGCTTAACAAAATGGTACTAAATTTTTCGTTCTATCACAACCCGTTAAAAAGTTATCAATTCTCAAAAATGGACAAAAACACGTTTTTTGAGAACTTTGACCTCAATTTTCTCGAAAACATGACGTGATAGAAAAATTTTAAATCTAGATTCAGAATCAGCATCGAAATGTTAATCGAAAACAAGTTTTATGATCCCAGAATATTATCCAAAAACATCACAAAAAAATGCTCTCAATAATGCACAAAAAATGCGTTTTTTGTGAACTTTGACCTCAATTATCTCAAAGACCTGACGTTACTGAACATTTTGGAAACCAGATTTGGAATCAGCATTGAGATGAAAATCGAAAACGAGTGTCCAGACCGCGGACCCATCCAAAAAATTTTCAAATTTCGGTTAGTGTTTTATAATTTTGCCATTAGAAAAAAAACTTTGAAGCCTTATAACTTTTTAATGGGTTGTGATAGAAAGGTGCTTTTCATACCAAATTTCTTAGCAAAAACTGCCTCTTCATCGTGCATGATTAAAAAAATAATTTAAATTTTTTTTTAAAAAAATCAATTTTTCCGCCCCCTGTTGTGGGTTATTGGAACTTTTTTTAGGAGTTCAAAAAACTGCTATTATTTTAATTTTTGGTGTAGAATCGACTGGTGCAATCAGATTTGCAATATATTCAGCCGTTTTTTCTCTGCAAAAAAATCAGCTCAAAATCCGCGTTTTCAGATGCTTTGAACCACCCCAAGGAGTGAAAATTTTTCCAAAAAAATACCGGCATTCTTTTTAGCTCCCCTAAATCCTTTAAAAAAATGATGATATCCGATAAACAGATGAAGTGACATAGTCTCCAAACGAACTCTAATAAATATATATAATTAAAATTTATTTAAAAAAAAAAAAAAAACTTCGAGCGGCGGGGGAATCGAACAGCTACCAACTGTTTTGTAATCGCAATCTCTACCCTCTGACCCAGCGGACGTTATTAATAAATGACAACTTTAAAAGACTATGTTTTAAAAAAACTTAGAAAATTTTTGAAAATAGTTTATCATATATAATTATATCAAGTTTAACTTATATATAATTAAATCCAGTTTATCTTATCGGGTATATGATTATTATATTCGACTTGAATTTGAACAAAATTTTAAAAAAGACTTAGAAAATTTTTGCTAAAATTTGTGATTTTTTTTTTTTTTAGTTTATTTGCTGAGCTAATAGGGGGTTTAATACTGAGTTCAACAACATGATTTTCATCTTCCAATGCTCTTAATTTTCCAAGTTATAAAGCTTTAAAGTAAAAACGGTTTTTGGCTTATGAGCTTCACATTTTTCATCGGATCCAAATTTTCTTTCTGCCGTTGTATATTTAATAAAAATACCTTTAAAATGGTATAAAACATGTATAAACTTTTTTACTCACCAACGGCCAAATAATGAGTTTTAAGTTTTTTTCGGAAGTTTTTTCAGACAAAAATAATTTTATCTCAAAATATTGCTAACAAAAGTTCGAACCAAATATACTTTTAATTATTGGCAACAAATAAAGCTTTGATTTGAGCTTGATCTGAGGACTTTAGCTCTCTTAAAACCAGAGATATTGATGGTTAAACATTAAAGTTTTAAAATATTTTTTTCTTCGGATTAAATAATATATAATTATATCAAAATATAATTATTTTTGAAATATTTTTGTTAAAATTCAGGGATTTTATTTTTTTTTAAATTTGAAAAACGAAAACGCATTAAAAAATCATTTAGATTAAAAAAAAATTTAAAAAAAAATAATTTTTTTCTTGACTTAGTCGGGAATCGAATTCAGGGTCCTCAAGAATTATATATTATCATATATGACGCAATATAGAAAGTTATGTTACTATATATAAATAATATTTATTTCTAAATATTATCATAAAAAATAAATTAATCAATATTTTTAAGTTTAGTAAAAAATTAAAGCTTCTAAAACATATTTTCTTTAAAAAAAAATTAAAAAAAACAAATTTTTTTCTTAGCTCAGCCGGGGATCGAACCCAGGGTCCCTAGGAACCATATATTAACTTATATGATGTAATATATAAAATTATATAACTATAAATAAATAATATTTATTTTTCGATTTTATCATAAAAATTTAATTATTCAATATTTTTAAGTTTAGAAAAAACAAGAAGCTTTAAAAACATATTTTCTTTTTTAAAAAATTAAAAAAAAATATTTTTTTTCTGGGTTGAGCCGGGAATCGAACTCGGGGTCCCCAAGCATCATATATTATCTTATATAAAGTTACACACAACTATTTAAGTAATATGCATTTTTAAAAATTTAACTTTTAAAATCCAATATGCATTTTTTTAAGTTTTAAAATACAATGGATTAAACAGATTTTTTTTCTATTTAAAAACCCGAGTAAAAAGGAATTTATATAAATGTATATTATTTTATATGTTTTCATAAAACCATATACAACTATATGAGTCAAAGTATAAAATTATATCTCACTTTGAAATTTTCCAATTTTTTTAAATGATGTCATATAAAATCATATCTAATTATATTGTTCATAATATATTAATATAAATGGTAGATGTAATCATACGTTGCACATAAAACTTAATCCGATTACATACATTATTATACGTGACTTTATATCTAATTATGTATAGGACTTTACTAAACAAAAAATCCAGTATCAATTTATGTATAATTATATATGACTAATATAATACCATTTAAAACTATATATGGTTCCATACTAAAAAAATTTCCAACAAAAATAATAGATATAATTATATGTGTCTTAAACGATAACATATCTGTGTTTGTATGGTACTATATATACGCAAATTTCGTCTAAACTCAATATATATTTATAAATGGTCGCATATGTAATGGAATATATATTTTGATATAATCATGTATAAAAAAAATATTTTTTTGACCAAACAACTAGCCATATATAATTATATATGCCAGTATTTCAAAATTTATTTTTGTGTGTCAACATATATGGTTATACAAAACTTTTTATTGTATCATATAAGATTACATATGATTTTTGGAAACCCGAGTTCGATTCCCGGCCCAGTCGAGAAAAAAAAAGTTTTTTTTTATTTTTTTTAAATAGAAAACACTTTTTTATTGCGTTTAATTTTTTTAGAACTAAAAAATTTTCATTTTTGGAATTTTTGCAATCATTTTAAAAAAATTATTTTTCTTTTATACAGTTATATATAACTATATTTGATTTATTATAAAATTTTCTATAATTTTTGGGAACCCGAGTTCGATTCCAGAAAAACAATATATTTTTTTTATTTTTTTTAAATAGAAAACACTTTTTTATTTCATTTATTTTTTTTAGAACTAAAAAATTTTTTTTTTTGAATTTTTGCAACCATTTTTAAAAAATCATATTGCTGTTATATAGTTATATAGTTATATATAACTATATTTAATTTATTATAAAATTATCTATCATTTTTGGGAACCCGAGTTCGATTCCAGAAAAAAATATATTTTTTTAATTTTTTTTTAAATGGAAAACACTTTTTTATTGCATTTGTTTTTTTAGAACTTAAAAAATTTTACTTTTTGAATTTTTGCAATCATTTTTAAAAATTTATATTGCATTTATATAGTTAATAATAGCTATATTTGGTTTAAACTATCAAATTATCCATGATTTTTGGAACCCGATCTCAAATCTAATTCTGATTTCCTGATTCCATGAAAAATTTCAAATTTATAAGCCAAAGTCTTATTTCACTTTGGAAGCCTATGACTTGGAAATAAGGCATACCGCTACATTAAAATTATTGTTTAAGCTTACCATGGAAGCCCCTAATAGCGCTGTACGTCATTCCAATTTTTTTTATTTTTTTGCAAATTTTATCAAAAATTTTTTAGGTCTTTTTGAAAATTGTGTACAAGTGAATAACATATTTAATTGGATATAATCATATATTACTATATGTTAGATCAATTTGATATAATAAGATACGATCAATTTATTTAAAACTAAGTCTTTTAAAGTTGTTATTTGCTAACAACGTCCGCTGGTCTAGAGGGTAGAGATTGCGATTACAAAACGGAAGACTTGTGGTTCTAATCCCCGTCCGTTCGAAGTTTTTTTTTTTTTTTTATTTTCAGTTTGACATTATTATATCTAAAAATAAATCTAAAAACAGAAACATTTTTTGGATAAAAATGTATCCAATAATTTTTTCATAAAATCAAGATATCAGATATTATAAGATAACTTTGGCGCGGCCAAATTTCGGATGAAATTATATTATATAATATCCAATTTAATATAAAATCATGATATTGGATATTTTAAGATAACTTTGGCGCGGCCAATTTCCGGATGAAATTACATCATATTATATCATATTTAATACAAAATCATGATAATAGATAATTTGGGATAACTTTGGCGCGGCCAATTTCCGGATGAAATCACATACAATCAAATATTAAACTGTAACTTCATATATTATATGATGTTATGAGATAACTTTAGCGCGGCCAATTTTCGGATGAAATTTAGCAAAATCAGATCCAATAAATTATATATAATTTTATAAGATAACATGTTTTACCATACAATTTTTTTTTACTCGGGAATTTATAGAATTTATATATATTTTTTTTACTGATTTTAGGTGCTTTGAGAATCATATATAATTATACAAGTTCTCTTGTATACTTAAATAAAAATATATATGATGCAACATTAAAAAAAAATATTGAAATACTGTCATATAAAAGTATGCATAATTATATATAAAATATTGTGAAAGAAAAAAATATTTTTTACCTTATACAATTGTATAACATTTTATATGGCGTTACATGTGCCACCATTTAAAATTATATATAGAGTTTAAAAAAAAATTGTATTTATATGGTACCTTACAAAACTGTATACGGTATCTCATAAGCCATTTATAATTATATCTTTGATAATATTAAAAAAATAAATGTTTGATGACATGTATAGTTTTATATAACTGTATATAGAGTTATATGTGCGACCATATATAATTATATTTGAAAAAAAATTTTTTCGTTTTTTAAGATGGAACCATATATAGTTTTAAATGGTTTCTTGTAAGTCATATATAATTTTAAATGGTTTCTTGTAAGTCATATATATTTATATATATAATGATATTGGATTTTTTTTAAATATGCTCGTATACGTTATTTGATATTAAGTCACATATAAATATGTATGCAATGAGATTAAGTTATATGTGTCACATATGATTATGTCTCCCACATGTATTTATATATTAATATGGTTATCATTAGATGTAATTTTATATAACTCCATTTAAAAAATTTGGAAAAACTCAATGCGAGATATAATTATGTACTTTGTTTGATATGAAAACATATTATTTCATATGGCTATATATACATACATCAAATAATGTAAAATTATATGTATTCATTTTTACTCGGGTAGTTACCACCAATGCTTTTAAAACTTGTTAATAAAACACGTGGCATTTTAGATGAAACTAATCCGAAATTCAAGTTTTTGCTTATAACTTTTGAACCACTGGACTGATTGAGCTGAAATTTAAAACCAAACAGACCCGGGGAACGGCAAAGATACGTGCCAAGCTTCAATAGTCTCATTATTGTCGTTCGAAAGTTATCGTGTTTTTTATCTCGTAAATTCGCGAAATACCCTCGCCGAAATTTACTCTTTTGCTCATAACTTTTGAACCACTGGACCGATTTGGCTGGATTGCAATACCAACCTGACCAGGTAAATGACAAACATATATGCCAAACTTCAGTAGCCTCTGTAAAGTCTTTCAAAAGATAGCGTGTTTTCTACGGACGGACAGACAGACAGACGGAAGGAAGGACGGACGGACGGACGGACGGACATCGCTAGATCGACTTAAAATCGATCGAGGATCATAACTATATATACTTTATGAGGTCCTAGACCAATATTTCGAGGTGTTACAAACGGAATGACAAACTTATATATACCCTCTATCACTAGAGTGGAGGGTATAATAAAACTATTTTACAAAAGAAGACATCTGAAATGGTTTTAAATTGGAAAATACGACCATAATTTGTAATATAATAATTTTGATATGATAAAGTTGAAAACTTGTTTCAATTAAAAAATTCCCGGGAATACAATTTTTTTAAAACGATTTCCCGGGAATTGGAAAAGTCCGGGAATTTAGAAACCCTAGTATACCCCCATACTGTGGTTAAAGGGTATTACTTAAAAAAAAATTTCATGTGATTCGCAAAGTTTCATGTGATTTAAAAAGTTCTGAAAGACAGATCAGAGGTCATAACCTTTTAAATTTCAATTGATATTATTATTCAATTGGACTCCTCAAATTTCGCTTATATTTTTTGACTTCCAATTGAAGTTTATCGAAATTAAATTGAAAATATAAATTTCAATTCTTTTTTTGCAGTTTTCAAAAATATCTTCAAATTAGACTTTCTAAAATTTCTATTAAACTTTTTTCAAAGATCAATTTGATATTTTTCGAATTTGAATTACTACTTATTTTGATCATTTTAAACTTTTACATATAGTCTTCAATTTTTAAATGGATTTTTTGTAAATTCTTTTGTTAAAATATTCTTAAACTTATTTTTTCAATAAGTAATTATCTCATTTTTAGTTTGTTTATGATTTTTAAAAAACATTATATAAAATTCCATTATTATTTTTAAAAAAATCTATAAACTTTAGCTATTTTGGAAAAAAGTTGGCTATTTTTTAAGCACATCTAACAGTTTTGGCAAAAAGCTTTTAGCAAAAGAGTATTTCCGTATAATAAATTTAACGTTTTTCATGTTTTATATTTATATTTAAAATCCCGGGAATTCCCGGTTAAATTCCCGGGAATCCGGGATTGAAAAATGTGTCGATTTCCCGGGAATTTTATCCCCGGAATTCCTTGGACAAAAACTCTAATTGGAAGAACTAAAATAAGGAATACGAATTTTCAAAATCGTTTTCAGGAGCTATAATTGTTGTGCCCCTATTTCTTAATCATATTACAAAAAATCATATGACACGTTTATAATTTTTTTTATGAAATCATGAAATTTTATGGAGTGCATTTCATAGACTTTTTTCATTAAACTTCATTATATTTATGAAGGTTTCATAAATATAATGAAATTTTATGACAAAAATATTTTTGAAACCATGTTATAAATATTGTGAAGCATTTTTCTCTGAGTATAGGGGTCTATAGCAAAAATAGCAGAAATTGACAAAAACCCATATTGTCCAATCACTAACAGCAAAAAAACCCCACTTAAAATTTGTCCCACCTTAACAAAGATACTAAAACAAACACCTCTTCTTCATATTGTTTAGGTGCAACCACCTGTTAAATTAGCAAATACTGTTGTTATATTTTTATACATATTTTTCAATTGTTCAAAATTGATAAGAAAATCTATTTTATAAGCAGAAACAATGATGATGGTTTGCACTTAAAAAACAGTGTTTTCCAAAACAGAAAAAGACACAAACACCTGGCCCATTCGATTGCGCTAGGTGCAAAAGATAAGCACACTACCTCAATGAGGTCGCCAGCCTTGGGAGACGTAAGAAGTAGACCACGACAAATACGTTTCAGTACAATTATACCGAAAATGTACTTAAAAGAGTAATAAAAAATTACTGAAACGATATGGTCTACATACAATTGCTGGCAATGGAAATCAAAGTTTATACGAGTGCAAAACAATTTATTCATTATCAATTAATTTCAATATTTTAGTTAACTAATTTCTTTTAACTGGTTTTATTTTTAATTGCTAAATTTATAACTTGCGACACTGAAATTTTGAGTACATTTTGAAATTACGTTGCGTTTTATTTTTTTATTTTTCTTATCAATGATAAAAATATTTTTAAAAATGGGTTTGATAACTTCTTTTACTATTTGTTTAGCAGAGTCTTTAATGAGTTTTAGGTACATTTCAGTTTTATCATTTATTATTTTTGTAGGCATTTTTATTTTCTATTGCCAATTTTATAAAGGCAATTCATTATTTGCAGGTGTTTAGGTATTTAATTTGTAACAATTAAATTTCGCATTTAAAATTTTTTATTGCAGTTTTTAATTGATAAATGGCTAAATTGTCGTAGGCTTTTCTAAAGAAAACTGTTTTATTTTACGTTGTAGACAATTAAGGGAAATTTTTTAAAATTCTTTCACTTTAAAAGTTTTTTAATGAATATGCAACTGTAATTTTTAAAAATATTTTTTTTTTACTTCGAATAGAAATAAATCATAAATTCGCGAGCAAAAACAGGGATACGTTTTTTTTTTCCAAAAAAAGATAAGGGAAAGCTATCTACAAATTTATTAGTTTTTGTCGAAGGAGGTTTGTTTTTTATGATCATATTTCGTTTATGTCATTTGTTTAATTTGTTTTAAAAGAAACTTGTACATTTTCGTATAAGTAAATAGAAAAAGTCTCAGATTTTTACAAAATTTGAAAAATTTTCATTAGAAGAAATTCCTCCTACCAGTACATAGAAAATATCTAAGGCCTTTTTCCTAAAGAAAAAGTCTTAGATTATCAGACATTTTTCCTATAGAAAAAGTCTCAGATTCTCGCACCTTTTTCCTATAAATTCGGGCACTTTTTTCACTAAAGAAGAAGTGTGAGATTCTGAGACCTTTTTCCTAAAAAAAAAGTTAGAATTGAAATTGTTCTTTTTTAAAAAATCTCAGATTGTGAGACCCTTTTCCTTCAAAAAAAAGTATCAGATTCTGAAACCTCTTCCTATAGAAAAAGTCTCAGATTCAAAGACCGCTTCCTAAATTTTCAAATTCTGAGACGTTTTTCCTTAAGAAAAAGTCTCCGATTCTATAATCTTTTTCTTATTTAAAAAAAGTACAGATTTTGAGACATTTTTATAGAAAAAGTCATAGATTCTGAGACTTGTTTCCGAGACATTTTTTCTATAGAAAAAGTCTCAGATTTTTCACAAAGAAAAATTTTTGAATCCTCAAACAATTTCTTTTAGGGTTTTTTGTAGAAGAATTCCTAAATTCACTAAAAAGTTTATTAATTTAAAGATTCGGGCCACTTCTTATAGCAAAATTTAATATTCTGAGAAAATTTTTTTATTCATTTTATTATAAATATTAAATTTTAATTTTAAAAAATTCAACGCTTTTACTTTCAGAATCATTTCTCCAATCCAAAATTTTCAGAATCTTCGAATCCTTTTTAATTTCAACCTAACCGAGAATTGGTACACACAAAAAATTATTGGCTAAAAAATTTCAATTAAATCATTTGATCAACAAAATTTAAATGAGTCAATTATTGTTTTGATCAACATTTTTGTTATTTTCTTTAACTATCAAATTACAAATTTTCAACATACCAGATTTTTTTTTCGCTTCAATTTATTTGAATACATTAATTCAAAAATATACTTTTTACTACGGTTTTACTTTTTTATTGTCGGCAACATATTGGAAAGCAAAAAATATGAATTTCTTCATAATTTTTCCATAAGCGTGAAATTCATTTGTTAAATCAATAACACAGGGCAACACTTTTTTCCCCCCGGTTTCTGATAGCTAATTACGAGTAGTTGGGGTACGCTGATTTCAAATCTGGCTGCCGTTTTTTTGTGTCAGCTCTAGTTTTCGAGATATAGCCTACTGAAACATTGAAAAAAGACTATTTTCGGTATATTTGTAAGTCGATTTTTACTAACACTGGTCTTGCATCCAAAAAGTGTATGACAATTTAAGGTACACAGAAAAAAATAAAAAAAATATTTGAGTAAATTTTTAATACTATTGAGTAAAAAATTACTCAATTTTGCACCAGTAAACGATTTAATAGTATTGAGTAAATTTTTAAAAAAAATTTATTAAATGTTTGAAAAAAAAAATTTTAATTGACACAATTAAAAATTTACTCAAAATTTATCTATATTTTTTTTTTTAAAGTTTAAAAAAGTTTTAAATTTTTTTACAAAAAAAAAATAAAAAACTTGGTTTTTCAAACTTTACCAAACATATTTATGTCTCAAAGACATAGGAAAAATAAAATAAAGACGATTACAAACTTTCATATACATACACAAAAAACTATAAACTAAACGAGAATTCAAAAAACTATGAGAGCTTAAAAAAAAATTAAAAAACTATTAAATTTTTATTAAATTATTTACTTAAATTGTTTTTAAAATTTTTTAGTAAATTTTTAATTGCGTCAATTAAAAAATTACTCAATTTTTGTTTTTAAATTTAAACAAGTGATTACTCAAATTTGTTTCCTCCATATTTTTTTCTGTGTATGTTGACAGTGCTGATTCCAAAAATGTTCTTCCTTTTTTTGAGTCATCTTTAGTTTTTGAGATATCGCTAAAATAAAATTTAAGATATTTTCATTCATGCCCTTTTTAAATTTAAGCATGTGTATCACTGTGCAAGAGTTTGAGGACACGATTTAGACTAAATAGGGCACACGGATTTCAAAAATGCTATTAGTTTTCTCCTGCAGGCTTAAGTTTTCGAGTTATGAAGCAACGAAATAATATATTTTTTTAATCATATAATTGAAAAATGTTATCTTTTTATTAGCATTTACTAAGCAACCTCAGTCATTTGCAAAGGGTTTGTCAACTCATATTGACCTTACTAAGAACAAGTTAAAACATGACATAAATATGAAGTCAATCAGACAAGTGGTTTGGCTGGAATGGTGAGAACCATTTTTCGAACTTTACTGGCGTTTAAACTCGAAAAATAAAGCTGTCAGAAATAAGTTAATAACAGTTTTGGAATCCTCGCATCCAATATAGTTAAGTTCGTATTTAAAACTGAGGCTATAAAATTAGTGTTAACAATTATAGCCTTTCAAAGTTGGTAAAATCGCACGTTTTTGACTCTTTACCAGCGATTTGCTCGCAAACGAGAGCTGATGGGACAAATTGGAAAACAGATTCGGAATCAGTACACCAAAGTCCATATAAATCAGTTGTCAAAGTTCAGGCAAATTGGAAAAGTTCAACTTTTGTCAACCTGTGTAATTATTTTAATTGACTTTAAATAAAAAATCAATAAAATTGGTGATCAAAATCGAAAAAATGATTAATTGAGATAAAAATCAATTAATCACCTATCAAACATTTTCATTTTTATGAATTTTGAGGGAATTATGTGCACTCAAAAAATTATGTCATTAACTGTTTGTAGTTTATTTAAAAAGTTTTCCGTTTAGTCGTTTTTAAAAGAAAAAACATTTGTTTGATGTTCAGTTTTTATTAATGACTACATCAGTCCTTTGTTTCAAAAATAACACACTAAAAAATAAAGACTTTCACTAACATTTAATTTATAAAGTCAATTATTTTTGTTCTGTAAGTAAAAACTACTGATTATTCTTTAAATTTTTAATGATTTGTGTAAGTAATTTTTTTTTAAATTGTTGGTATTTTTTAATGATATATCATTAGTTTTTACCTACACAAGTCAGTTATTTGTTTGTAGAAAAAAAATTCAAAAAATTATTTATAGAAATATAAAAACATATTTGTATCAAGTGGCTTTGGCACGATGGGTAGAGTGTCTGGCCAGAATGTAGTTGATTGCGGGATCGATTCCCCAAAATTTTATTAAAAAATTTTAAAAAAATATTTCAATAGAAAATTGTATAAAATAACCTACGAAATCATTAATTTTTAATGTTTTGGTAGGTTATTTTTTTGGAATTTGTTGGTAAAAATAACAGAACTATCATTAATTTTTAATGTTTTCGTAGGTTATTTTTTTCGAATTTGTTGGTAAAAAAGAATGAAAAAACCGTAATTTTTTAATGTTTAGTGTTATTTATTTTAGAAAATTTTGCCAACAGTAAAAAATAAATGTTGATGTTTTTAAAACAAATGAATAATTACTGGGATGGTTTTCAATTGTTTATTCACTGGTTTTAAGTGTGTTTTTCTTTTGTTTTTGCCTACAAAATTTTTTGAGTGTGAATATCGGGAGGGTAGTTTGTATGGGGACTACCAGAAGGACTGACCCGATTCCTTTGAAATTTGGAGTGATGATTTATGCATACAAAATTTGATTACTTGCTAAATTTCAAAGCGATATCTATTATAATACGGTTATTAGAGTCATCTAAGCCGAATCCAAGGGGGGCGTTTGTATGAAGGCTAGGTCTTAACATGAACCAATTTTCTCCAATTTCAATAGGCTTCGTCCTTGGGCCAATAGATGCTTAAGTTTCAAAGTTCATGTAAATTGATTGAAAACTGCGACCTGTATCGTGCTTAAACCGATTGATGGACAGACGGACGGACAGACGGTCGGACGGACATCGCTAAATCGTTTCAAAAAGTATTTCTGAGGCGATCGGTATACTTGAAGGTAGGTCTAAGACCAATATTTCGGGTAGTTACAAACATCAGCACAAACTCATTATACTTTGTGCCACAGAGTGGTGTAGTGTATAAATATAAATTTCTTTATAATTTTGTCATAAGCTTAAAATTAATTTCCTAAATCAATCATTATTTTAATTGACTGTAAATAAAAAATTTATCAAATTTGTGATCAAAATCGAAAAGTGATTGATTGAAAAAAATCTATAAATCACCTTTTTTTTTTTTTTTTTGTTGATTGAAATTTGCCGTTTCCAATCAGAGAAAAAGGTGTAAAACTGCCCAACCTACACCCAAAAAAAAAAAAAACCTTGTAAAATTACAAGAAAAACTTGCAACTTTTTTTTGTTTGCTACCTCCTATTTTACAAAAATTCCTAGTAATTTTACAAACTTTTTACCAATAATTTTGTAATTTTACAAGGTTTTTACCAAAAAAATTTTAAATTTAAAAATTTTTTGACGCAATAAAATTTACATGGAGGTTTCGTTATTTTACTAGATTTTTTGCTATCTCCTATTTTACGAGAATTCCTAGTAATTTTACAAGCTTTTTACCAATAATTTTGTAATTTTAAAAGCTTTTTACCAATAAAATTGTAAATTTACAGTTTTTTGACGCAATTGAAATTACAAGGAATTCTCGTGAATTTACTAGATTTTTTTTTGTTAAATTATGTTGGAAATTTGTAAAATTACAAAAAAAAATTGTAAAATTACAAAAAAAAAATGTAAATTTAATGTAAAATATTTTTGTTAAAAACAAGGAAAACTGTCAAATATTGGTTAAATGGGATTACGAGACTAGTAATTTGACAAAGTTTTTTTTTGTATGTAATACTTATTGTTAGTGTGGAATGCTTCATTCGTGTTTTTAGTATCACATAATTTAAGGTCAATGTCGTACACATCAAAGTCTTATGGGTACAGTGCGTTGGAAAATCAATAATAAACAAGGACACCGAGCATTAGAAATGTCTGTGAATAATACACAACACTGCAGTCAATTACTGCAATATAATGGACCTCTATTCAAAACGTTACATTGCCAACATATTTAAATACCTTAAATCCACATAATAAAGCTTTTTCGGATAGTTTTAAATATCTTACCGTAATAGAATCGAATTAAAAGAAAGTGAATCTTTCTGATTAAAAATGAGTCCAGTTATGAATCTTTTTTAAAGCATGTTAAAGAATTTAAAAAGACTTTCAATTAACAAAAACGCGGATTTTAAATTTTTTTATTAAAAATTCCTACAATAAAGGAAATTGATATGCCAACCATCAAATTTTAGGCGATTAATTGAATATTTTTTCATTCAAATTCGATTTTGATCACAAACTTGATAATTTTTTTTTATTAATTGTCAATCAAAATAATGATTGATTTAAAGAATGAATTGACAAAAGTATGAAAAAGTTCATCTTTTTTGCTTTTCAATATATTGCCAAAAGGGGGGGGGGCACAGGCCCCCCCCTTTTCAATTACTTTTCAAGTACTTCTAGTTAAAACTAAATATAAATAGGCGATGGCAAACAATTTTGGGAGTTGTGACCCCCCCCCCCCCCTTTTCAAATTCCTGAATACATCGCTGTCTATGTTGGAGACCATTTTTAACCATTTTTAACCGTGAATAACTAAAAATCTAGACGTGATGGGAAAATTTGGAGAACAGATTTGGAATCAGGAGATCAAAGACTACTAAAATTGATCATCAGAATTCAAACTGGAAAATGAGTGTTGAGCGGTGTTATTAATTTAACAAATTTAAATTTTTTTTTAATACACGCCCACAAAAGGGGGGCGGCCGAAAAAAACGATTTTCTAATCCCCCGGGTCCAATGCAGAACTTTGAGCTTCTTGAAGCATAAAAATGTTGCATTTGTTAAACAAAAACACAAAAAATCATGTAAAAATATGGTGTTTTTTAGAGGTTGGCTTAGTTCCTCAAGGGGGAACTTTTTCCCCTTGTCCGATTTGTAAAAATATGGTGTTTTTCAGAGGTTGGTTTAGTTCCTCAAGGGGGAACTTTTTTCCCCTTGTCCGATTTTGCCCATCTCCGAACTTAACCAGCTTATGACCATAAGACATATTTGTGCCAAACTTCAGGAGTCTAGTTCTTTTATTTTGGGCTGTATCGTGTCTTCCACATACAGACGGACGGACGGACAGACGGACGGACGGACATCGCTAGAATGTCTTAGAATCGATCACTGATCAATAATATAAATACTTTGTGGGGTTCTAGACCGATATTTCGATGCGTTACACACGGAATGACAAAGTGAGTATACCCCCATACTGTGGTTGGAGGGTAAAAAAAAACTGATTTAACAATGATAAAATTGTTTTAATATTTATATAATGATATCAATTAAGTGCAAAAATCATTATAGATCAACTTGTCACCATTTATCACGTGGGGGAAGTGTCCCCCAATATGGTAATATTAAATAATATTGTATAACAATTTTCGTATTTGGGAATAGTGATTCTCCCGAAGAATTTTTAATTTCAAAAAAATATATGCCATTATTTTGGTCCAAAAATTCATATTTGTCATCTTTTGTCTGGTATTTGGTAATCAAAACTTCAAAAGTCGATGTTGTCAATGATTTTTTTAAGCTGAAAATGTCGACAAATGATATCAAAAATATGATAAAATTTAAAATTACACAAAAATTACACAAGAAATATCATTATCCAAGGATTTTGAAATTGTCCCACTTTTGGATAATTATTCATAAAGTGGCAACACTGGTTGACAGACAACTAAAGTACCTTGAATTTAAAACCAAAAACAATGAAATCCATCAATTTGTTTCGGAGATATTTTAATTAAAGTAAAACCATATCTTTAGAAAGATGAAAATTTAAAAAGGTGGCAATATCTCGAAAACTGTTCTACTTTTGAAACTCTAGAGTGGATTTTCGGATTCAGCGTAATTTTTTTCATGGAAAATAAATGCAAAATGTCATGGATCAAAATCTCTGTAAACGAGTGTAATTGCTTGACAACTGTATAAGGCGTATGAATAATTTTGTAATTGCCTTTAAATAACAATCATACGCAACGGTGCACAGTGGGGCGAGATGCACTTTTTTGTCAAAATTACTCTGCAGCCTTCAATTCTAGACCGATTTAAATTATTTTTGTTGCTGCTTGAAGCTTATTAAATTTCGCATCGACTTATGCAGCACAAATTTTTAATTTAAATTTTAATATGTTTAAATTAGATTGCGAAAGTAAAAAAAATGCGTTTTTTTAGTATTTTGGCTGTAAAACGCTGAAAAGTTTACGGATCAAAATGTGTATTGGCTTAACTTAAAGGTACCCTGCAAAAAAGTCATTACCACTTCCAAGTGGAGTGCTTTAAAACTATAACAAATGTAATGAAATACAACAAAAATAACAAAAAACACAAGACAAAAACACATAAACATTCTTTCTACTCCAGAACTCATAGTTATTCAGTTCTTAACTCATTACCTTCCGCGACACTCCCATACAAATGTAAGTAGATATTCAGTAGATAAGAAGTACTCCGGGAAGTAGTTGGAAGTTGTTTGAAAACTTGGAGTACTTCTTATCTACTGAATATCTACTTACATTTGTATGGGAGTGTCGCGGAAGGTAATGAGTTAAGAACTGAATATCAACTTTTTATGGAGTAGGAAAGAATGCCTTTGCGTTTTTCCTTGTGTTTTTTGTTATTTTTGTTGTATTTCATTACATTTGTTATAGACTCCAAATAGAAGTATTTAATAAGAAGTGGAAAAATTTGTGATAGAAAGGTGCATTTTAAATGCACTTTTATAGAGCATTTTTCAAAAATTCATTTTTTTTCAATTAAATTTTTTTTAATAAAGAAATTCAAAGAAATTAATATTACAATTAATTTAAGCCAAAATCCACTTGAATCCGACTATTTTTGAACGTTTTACAGCCAAAAATCACATTTTTTAGACTTTCGCATTTAAAATAAAGTGGATTCAAATAATGGTTTAAAAAATCGGGCTTCATAGGTCGATGCGAAATTTAATACGCTACAAGAAGCAAACAAAACTAAAATCGGTTAAGAACTGAGGGCTATAGAGTAATTCTGACAAAAAAGGGCATCTCGCCCCACTGTGCGCTGCTCAGTGGATTATTTTAATTAGTTAAATGCTTTAAAATCACCAACTTTAAATGCGTGTAAAAAATAATCCAGCGCTGAACTAAAAAAAATGCCTTAAAGGTTTTGTTACGTAAAACCTTGAAGGCATTATTTCATTTGCTTTTTGTTTCATCCCATTCTGATTCGGAAAGTTCGATTTTGTATCACTGTATTATTATTATAATTATAATAAAAGTTTTCCAACTTCAAATGCTTGTAAAAAAATCTAAACTTGTTGTTGAATATGACAACTTTAGTTTTTTTCATCCCATTTTTGGTTTCATCCCATTCTGTGTTTGGTTGTTGCACTATGTTATGTATCCAGGATGCCACATACAGAATCACTTATTTATGACATTTTTCATCCCAGTGCAGTGTAGGGTACTTTAAGTGAATTCTCTTTAAATCTCAAAGTTAGTATTTCAAAAGCTTTTAAAGTGTAAACATCAAAGTGGGAAAATTTGCATGTGTTTTGTAAATACAAGTCTAAAAAAACTCAAAAGTGCATAGCAGATACAAAAATTTTGCAGAGACAAATAAAAATTCTCAATTACGAATAGTTTGCAGACGCCAGCTGTTTATAGTTAAAAAAAAAACAACAAATAAATTAATTTGAATAATAAAAATGCAGGCGCAGGGTTTCGAAAAAATTTCCACAAACATCGATATACTACAATATATTTTTGAACTTTTAACGCTCGACGAACAATTGAAATTTGCACGTGTTTCTGCACAATTACAATATGTCTTTACGAATTTTATATGGAAAGGAAATTATACAAAAATTTGTATAATAAAAAATCCACCAAATTATAATATACGAAATGATACCGGACTAAATAATTTAAATTTAAGTCAAAAAGAATTTGAAGAATTTTTAAATTTATATGCCAATAACGTTAAGGAATTAACCGAAAAATGTGATCCAGCTCTGGATATAAGGAAATTTCCCAAATTGACTTCTTTGAGTTACAATAATATGACCGTAACGAAAAATCTATTACAACTAGTGGCCAAAAATTGTCCTAGATTACAAAAACTTAATTTTTACACGTGTGTTAACAAGAATAGCGAAATGCTAGAAATGGGAAAAGATATTGAAGTCAAAACTATTTTGGAAATGAAAAATTTAAAATATTTATCATTTAAAATTGCCATACAAATGGGCTTAAAATACCGGTATTTTCAAGATATAATTACCAAATCAAAAATTAAAACTTTAATATTAAAATCTTATATACAACCAGATACAAAAATTAGTTTGTTTAATAAACAAACAGCAAATTTTTTGGAAACATTAGAAATCTCTACCACATTTCAAGCTAAATATTGGTTAAAAAATTTAACCACTTATTTGAGTCACTACGAAAATCTTGTAAGTTTAACTTTAAATAGTTCGGATACAATTACGGATGATACCTTTAACACACTGTCTACAACTTGTAAAAAACTTCAAAAATTATCTATAAATTTTACTAAATTTGAAAATGTAAAAACATTTTCAAAACTCACCACTCTAAGGGAATTATCTATCCAATCAGGTGACGGTTTAACATATGAAAATCTAAAAGAAATTTTAAACGAAATGAAATTACAAAAATTTTATTCAGTTCAAACTGAATATAAGGGAAATTTTGAAAATTTCCCAATTTCATCAACTATTAAATCATTTGAATTTGATGAAATCCATACTCACAAATTTAAAGCAGTTTATGAAAATAATGAAAATTTATGTGAATTACATTGGTATGATGATTACTATGATCCTGTCACAAATGTCTCTATTAATTGTCCAAATTTAGAGTGTTTGTTCATGAGTTCCGGTTTTGTATCAATTGAAAATTTGTTGGAATTAAAATCTTTACATACTTTAGTATTGCAACAAGCAATGGTGAAACTAACCTGGCCTTATATATTAACATTACTTCGGCAACATGGTTCCTTAGTTAATTTAACCTTTAGCGATGAGGCATATTCTCCTGGAGATTTAAAAGAATCTCCAGATATACCGCAAGAAGCTTTTGTTTGTTCCTCAAATCTTAAATGTTTAACAGTCGCTAAGGATTTATTTCAATTGGCCCCCGATTTTTGGCTTGATTTACTTGGTAAAAATTCTGCAATACAATTAATATGTTCTGGACTTTTTCATCATGAGTTTATTCAACAACTGGTGGGGAGTAGTAAATTTCCACGTAATTTAAAATCAATACAGATTCATGGTTTTAAAGTTGGTAGGTATTGTGTAAACAAGGGCTTCCAATCCTGAAATCCCGATTCCAGAAATCTCACACACAAAAAACAAAACTTGTAAAATTACTAGAAAATGTCTCGTTATCCCATTTTACCAACACTCAAAAAAAACTTGTAAAATAACAAGAAAAACTTGTAACTTTTTTTTTTGCTACCTTCTATTTGACGAAAATTTCTAGTAATTTTACAAGCTTCTTACCAATAATTTTGTAATTTTATAAGGTTTTACCAATAAAATTGTAAATTTTAAAATTTTTTGACACTATAAAATTTACAAGGAGGTTTCATAACTTTACTCGATTTTTTTGCTACCTCCTATTTTACGAGAATTCCTAGTAATTTTACAAACATTTTACCAATAATTTTGTAATTTTACAAGCTTTTTACCAATAAAATTGTAAATTTACAGTTTTTTTTTTTTTGGCGCAATTAAAATTACAAGGAATTCTCTTGAATTTACTACACTCAAAAAAAAAACTCTAAAGTTAGCAAAAAATTTAGTTAAATTTAACTAAAAAACACCTGATTTTGAACCTACTAAATTTCTAGTTAATTTAACTAAAAATATTTAGTTAACTTTTCGTAGAATGAATATAGCAAAAAAAACGTAACTTTAACTAAAAATTCAGCTGAAAAGTTCGTAACATTTTTATGTTCGTATTAACAAAAAAAAAATAGTTAAGTTCAGCTAAACTTTTTGTAAAAAAATTTTAAGTTTGTTAAATATTGATTTTATACACTAACACTTCGCTTATTTTTTCTCTTTTTTTCACAGCATTAAGTTCAGCTTAAGTATAACTTATGAGATTTGCATAGGAGGCTACACAAGAAATTTCTAACATTTTTTCACATGACAAATATGTTACGAGAAATCAGCAAATTAATTAATAAAAATTCGTAAACTGAGTTTAAAAGTCAACAAAAAAAAATTAATTCAAAATTTGTTCAAAACTAGTATTTTCGTAAATTGAACTTAACTAAAAAAGGTAGTTAAAACGCTAATTTTAACTAAAAATTTGCTAAAAATTATTAACTTTACAGTTTTATTTTTTTGAGTGTAGACTTTTTTTTTGTAAAATTGTCTTGGAAATTTGTAAAATTGCAAAAAAAATTGTAAATTTACAAATAAAAATGTAAATTTCGATCCAAATTTGTTTGTTAAAAAAAGTAAAACTGTCAAATATTGATAAAATGGGATTACGAGACTATTCCTAGTAGTTTGACAAAGTTTTATTCATAGAAAAACATAGAGGCGAAGGTCAAAGAAAAAACAATATTGCTATCTCTTTCTAATTTCTCACTCATACGTTGTCGATGTGAATTCACCACACAATACATGTTTAAAAGTCGTACTTTGTCAACAAATACATGTATACATGTTGTACTTTGACAACTCAATTTTTGACGCCTTCGCCTCTATGTATACTCTATGGTTTTATTTTTGTGTGAATATTTGACAGTTTTTCTAACAAGCAAATTTCGATCGAAATTAATTTTTTTTTTTTTTGTAATTTTACAATTTTTTTTTGTAATTTTACAAATTTCCAAGATAATTTTACAAAAAAAATCTAGTAAATTCACTAGAATACCTTGTAAGTTTCTAGCGCCAAAAAAGTTGTAAATTTACAATTTTTATTGGTAAAAAACTTGTAAAATTACAAAAAAAAAAATCATAGTTTTTACTAGGAATTTTCGTTAAATAGAGGTAGCAAAAATCTAGTAAAGTCACGAGAATTCCTTGTAAATTTTATCCCTTACAAAAAGTTGTAAATTTACAATTTTATTGGAAACCAAGTTGTAAAATTACAAAATTATTGGTATCAAATAGTAGGTAGCAAAAAATTAAAATAACAATCGTTCTTGTAATTTTTCAAGTATTTTTTTTCAGTGTATAGAAAAATTTTAAGATTCCGAGACTTTTTTCCTATAAAAATATTGTAAAATTTGTTTAGATTCGTGGACATCTCTTTCCTGTTTACCACTCTTCTTCCCAGATTTTTTCGAAGGAAACATCAGATTTTTCCTATAGAAAACTCTCTGCGTTTTTCAATAAAAAAAATTGTCAAATTGTTCGTTTAGAAAAATTATAAATAAATTTTTCTTATAAAAAATATAAAAATGTTTCTAAAAAAGTTCAAAGAAAAATTCGCAAATTATTTTTGTAGGATAATTTCCTATTTTTCTCTTAGAAATTACCCAAATTTTTGGCGTAGAAAAATTCCCAATTTTTTCCTGTAGAAAAATTTCTCAATTTTTCCTGTAGAAAAATTCCCAAATTTTTCCTATAGAAAAATGCCAATTTTTTCATCTGGAAAACTCTCTTATTTTTCCTAAATTCCGAGACTTTTTTCATATAGAAAAATTCTAATATTCCGAAACATTTTTCGTTTACACTTAAAAAACTATGTCATTAACTGTTTGTAGTTTTACGTTTTGTCGAATTTAAAAGAAAAAACGTTTGTTTAGCATTCAGTTTTTTTTAAATGTCTATTTTAGTTCTATGTTTCAAAAATAACAATATAAAAAATAAAGACTTTCATTATGGAGAGCCCGAGAACCAAAAATGGCCCTCATTTTGCTCTATCTGTATTAGTTTCCGAGATAGCGCCATTTTAAATTTTCTTAAAATTTATTAGCAAAAAAGCTTGTTAAAATTTGGTCAACTCAATTTTAAATTTAGCAAAAAAAATAAGTTCAAATTTTGTTTAAAATTGCTAATGCACTAAATGAATTTTACAAGATATTTTTGCTAACATGCTAATCTCAGTTAAAAATTTGCTAAGCTTACTAGCACTAAACTAGCAAAAAAAAAATAGTAAATCTACTAATGTATTATTTTGAGTGTACAGTGAAACAAGTTTAATACACTCTAAATAACAACTCTGTAAAATACGTTGTCAAATTACTGTAATTTCAATTTGACAGATATTTGACAGAGTTATCTGTCAAAATATAGATTCAAAGAGAAAACTTTATAATTTTTTGTTACCAAAAAACAAATTTTTAGGTTAACCGGTATATTTATCCCCGTTTAACCAAAAAATCCGGTTAATCGACAAAGATAATTTTCGGGTAACAGAAATACCGTTTTTAATAAAGTCTGTTTTTTGGAAACACTAGAATTGTATAAACTATCACTTCCAATCAGGATTGGTTTTTCTAAATCCCGGGATTCGGGATTAAAAAAAATAATCGGGATCCCGGGATATGTGAAATATTTTGAATACCGGTATTCGCCGGATTTTTTAAGAATTTTCAGGATTTTTTGGAATTTTTTTTTTTGGCACAACTTAAGGAGTTAAGAAGTGAATCAAGGTCCATGAGTCGAATCACTATTAGTTTTTAAAATCCTTTTAAAAAAATTAAAAAAAAAAAACTTTTGTCGGAATTTTTATTTTGTGTTTCTTAAAATTCATATGTTATACAAATTATTGAAAAAAAAAAAAAAAATTTAAAAAATCGAAATCCCGAAAATCCCGAAATTAAAAATCAAAATTCCGAGATTCGGGATTTGCCCAATACCGAAAATCCCGAGATTTTCTGGATTGTGATTTTGGGTTCGAAAGCCCTAGTATAAACTAAGCATATTATTTCGCATACTTATTTTTATGTCTCTCTCTCTCTTTTTATAATTTTAGGTTGTGATGATTTGAGGAAAAACTTTGATGTTACTATTAACAAACTTAATGATGATTCTCATCTTCCTATTGCTGCTAGCTATAACAATAAATATGGCATTGTGTTTTAAATTTTTTTTTTGTTAATAAATGTTGTTAATGTTATAAATGGTATTTATAAGTCACACATTTTTATTCAAGTAAAGTGCGAAATGCAATATTTTTTACACCAAATACAAGCAATGTAATTAAACGAGTTTTGGCGCACCAGTAGGCTAGTTGGTAGCCTGCTAGCCTAAGAGTCTGGGGGTCGTAGGTTCGATTCCCACCAGAGGCCATGCTGTTGCTGCAAATCTCAGCCAAATTTTCGCAGATTTTGACTGAGTTCATATTTTGAGTGTATAAAAGTAAATGTCAGAGTTTATACTCCTACGACCATTTTTTTAAAAGTTTTGTAATAATCAATAACACAGTGCAGCACGAAAATTAATACTACTTAAGAAAAGAAAAATTTTAATTTTTCTAAAAATTTAAGACATCCTGGTTTGTTTCTTACTAGTTTCATATTATCCAGTTATAATAATCTACAGAAAAATTTTTAATGTCAAATTTATTTACACTCTAAAAAACGCATGTAAACTTACTATTATAAATTGGGTAAATTTTTGTTGAATAGCACTCATTATGTGTTAATATAAACACGAAATGCGTAAAATAATTTGAAACAAATTAAACACAGCAAATCATTAATATTATCCGTTAATTCAAATATTTTACACATAAATGTGTAAACAAACTTGTCAAACAACTACAAAAAGAAAATAAACACAATACGATTTATATCTTCAATCAATTTAACAAGTACTATAGCCTAGCTGAAGTGTGCCAGCTTTGCGTGCAGCGGGTCCTTGGTTCGTCTCCGCTGGCAATCAACTTTTTTTTTCAATTTTTTTTTTTAATTATTACTTTTTTTAACATTGTATTAATATTATTATAGTTAAATAATTAAAAAAGTTATATAAAAACACATATAGACCTTTTTATACATATTTTACTCTTCTTTAGCTTTTATTATAATTATTTTGGTTTCATTCTACATACACACATGTTAAATAACTACATACACACATGTTAAATAACTAAAACGCCAGATAAAAGTGTAAGCTTCCGTAGCGTAGTGGTTAAGAAGTGTACTTTCAAATCGGAAGGTGTCGAGTTCGATGCTTGCTGGCGCCGAATGTTTTTTTTTTTTTTTTGTTTTTTGTTATATTTATTCACCTCTTTTTTATTTAAATTAACCATTAATGGTCAATTTATTCAATTTACACATTCAGAGTAAAATTACCCAATTTATAGTAGGAGTCCAGTTTCCTACTATAAATTGGGTAAATTTCCACAAATTTTGATTAGAGTGTAGTTAATAGTCAATAGAACTCTATATGTGAAAATTATTAACAGATCGCAGCCGACAAGGATTGAACTCATCATCTGTAAAGCGCCAAACAGACGACAGACAAATCTTAAAATTTGTCTAACGACCGAATGCAGATGGCGTCAAAATAGTATGTGTTCAGATGTGTGTTCGCAAATATTTTTAGAAAAAACATGCGTCTTTCAAGACAAATTGTAAGATTTGTCTGTCATCTGATGGGCCCTTAATACTTTAATATTAACTGCTTGAAACATACAATCACTCTATATCGATACGCCAAGTAAGCTGTTAAGCAAGTATCAACTAAATCTGATTTTTTCAATTCGAGTGTGGTTGTTGCTGTTGTTTTTTCTAACAGAAGAGTTGTTATTGTTATTATGTGTAAACAAACTTTTATTTTTAGTAATCATTATTCTTCTTCCTCTCCTTCATCAATTCTGATCTAAGTACTTATTTTGCAAACATTACCAGACATGGTCTATATTTTAGACACAAATGTTAGGTGTTGCCATATTTCCAAAGATACTGATTATTGCCACATAGGGCGACATATAGTCGTTATTTTTAAATTATTGTTTCTGTAAAGACAGTCGAGCTCAGGCTCTAATTATAATTATCTATATCTATACTTCTATACTATACTAATATTATAAAGAGGTAATGTTTGTATGTTTGTTTTTTTGTTTGTTTGTTTGTTTGTAGAGGGTAATCTCCGGAACTACTTATCCGATTTCAAAAATGTTTTCAGCAATATTTAAAGTGTTCCTCAAGGACGGACATAGGCTAGGTTTCATCGACCACGCCCACTTCTACGCCCACTTTTGGCCAAAAAACGTAAAATTGAAAAATCTCCAAAACTACTGAACCGATTTCAAAAATGTTTTCCCCAATACATAATTGGAATGGGCCTTCATGGTGGACATATGCTGGGTTTCATTGACCACGCCCACATCTACGCCCACTTTTGGTAAAATACTTAAAATTTAAATATCTATGAAACTACTCATCCGATTTCAACAAATTTTTCATCAATATTTAGAGTGTTCCTCCAGGAACATAGGCAAGGTTTCATCGACCACGCCCACTTCTACGCCTACTTTTAGCCAAAAAACGTATAATTTAAAAATCTTTACTACTACTAAACCGATTCAAATTTTTCGCCAATACATGATTGGAATGGTCTTTCGTAGTGGACATATGCTGGGTTTCATCGACCACGCCCATTTCTACGCCCACTTTTGGCAAAAAAAAAATTAAATATCTATTAAGCAACTCATCCAATTTTAAAAATGTTTTCACCAATATTTAGAGTGTTCCTCCAGGGGCTAGGATTCATCAAATACGCCCACTCATACGCAAAAAAAACTAAAATTTATCTACAAAATTTTTTATCCGATTTCAAATTTTTTCACCAATACTTTGTCCTTCAGAGTGGAAATATTCTAGGTTTTTATACCACGCTCATTTCTACGCCCACTTTTTGCAAGGAAAACGTAAAATATAAATATGATCAAGCTATCATCCGATTTAAAAAATGTTATCACCAATATATATTAAGAATGGTCCTTCAGGGTGGACATTTCATAAAATTTCGAAATATCCGAAACTACACATTTAAAAAATGTTTTCTCCAATATTAAGAATGGTTAGACATAGGCTACGGTTCATCTACGTAAAATTTTTAAATATACGAAACTTATTATGGGATTCCAAAAATATTTTCACCAATATTTAGAATTTTTCTTCAGGGTGAGTCAGGGTAGGTTTTATTGACCACACCCATTTTAAAGATCAATTTGGGTCAAAAGACATAAAATTTTAAAATCTCCGAAACTACTCATCCAATTTAAAAACATTCTGAAAAATGTCCTCTTTGGAAATTCCTATTTTACTGGGGCAAATACGTGCAAAGTAGTGAACTTTGTAACTTTTTCTATCTACTGAAAAGTTGGTCACAGTAACTTGAGATGTGGATCCTCCAGCCCAAAAAGTCATTCTGAAAAAGTACCTTCCGGAAATTTAGATTTAAATGGGGTTATAAGGGTAAATTATTGTACTGTGGTCTTTTATGGAACGAAATGAATTGGAATTCAGAGCAAAATGGAATAAAATGGGACACAAATGAATAGAAAAGGGAACGAAATGGAATAGAACGGGGAACGAAATGGAGTGAAACGAGAATGAAATGGTTTCAATAATTACGTTATAAAGGCTCGAATTTTCAAGAACATTATTAACCGAAACGAACATGATTCCAAGCTAAAGGGGCTGTTTTAATTTTATTGTTTATTCTAAATAGTTTTTACGAAAGACTTTAACGATAAAAATTAAATTAAATAAAAATTCTGTAGGGGAGAATTTTAGAAATGGAGACTCTTATCCTGATCCTTCTTTAATCCGGTATTTAATATTACCGGTGGCGAAGTTCCGGGCGGGCCTGCTAGTGTATTATAATTTTTTTGATAACAACTCTTCTGTTAAAAAAAAAAACAACAGCAACAACCAAACTCGAATTGAAAAAATCACGATTTAGTTGATACTTGCTTAACAGCCTACTTGGCGTATCGGTCTAGACTCTAGAGTGATTGTACGTTACAAGCAGTTAATAGCAAAGTATTACAGATGATGGGTTCAATCCTTGTCGGCTGCAATCTGTTAATAATTTTCACATATAGAGTTCTATTGACTATTAACTAAATAAATTTGACATTAAAAGTTTTTCTGAAGATTATTATAACTGGATAATATGAAACTAGTAAGAAACAAACCAGTAGCGGTGTTCTATAACTCTCGAATCGAAAGATTTCTCACATGAAACAGGAAAAACGAAACAGAAACATCGTGAATCATCACAAAAACTGACTTTTCGCATTCGACTGTTTCTGTAATTTTGTTATGCGGAAACTTTCTGTCAAATATGATTTTTTTCAAAATTATTGGAAAGATGCGAGAAAAACTGTTTCTGTAAACCAATTGATCGAAAACTTTTGAAGTTGAAGTGTCAAAATCACTCACATATAAAAATGGTGCGATATTTCGTAAATTAAACAACTTTTGAGTTATAATAAATAAAAAACAATATTTTTTCAAGAAAATACTATCAACTAATATTATAAATGATACACTACACATTATTTTCATAATTTAATTTATTATTTCATTTTTGTTTGCCAATGTTATGTTTAAAAAAATGTGAAATTGCGTTTTTTTGTTGTGATTTTTATTATTTTCTCGCCTTATTTACCTTTTTGACAGCTGATTTGGAATATTCCAATAAAAATGCTGCCGTTTTCGCATTGATATACAGAAACAACATTTTTTCCAGAATCGAGAAACGATGGAATTTTTTGTTTCATACTTTTCGATGCGAAAACTTTTCGCATAAATTACAGAACACCCCCACAGGATGTCTTAAATTTTTAGAAAAATTAAAAATTTTTCTATCACACTTTTCTCAATTCAAAACCATATATAACAAATCAAAAAAATTATAATACATAATTATAATAAGAGCCTGAGCTCGACTGTCTTTACAGAAACAATAATTTAAAAGTTTTTTTATTTTTTAATACAATTAAATCAGAATTTCAGAAGAAGTTTGAATTTTTGGAATCGGACCAAAGGGACTAGGAAAATTATTTTTTGCCCGCCCCTTTTGTAGGCGTGGATGTAAAAAATAATGACGAAATTAAATTACAAAATTGCATTAAAAATGCGAATTATCAGGTGGAATCATTCCAATTTTGGCAGAAAATTCCATATAATGCTGGATGTTTTTTTTTTAAATATAAAACTTCAGGCTATATCGCACAGTGTTCCTGGTTACATGTTACATACTTCTGTCTTAACCTAACATACTGTTTATATAACTGCAGTGAAAAGTGTGAGATTACTTTTTAATGCATCTCTCAGTCAGTATTTGAAAAGCTCTTAACGTGAAAACATCAAAGTGGAAATTTTTGCAAGTGTTTTGAAGAAAGAAAATAAACGAGCAGCCTTTAAAAGATACGATTTGCTTACGAGTACCTTACGAGTGCTTTTTACACACAAAAGCTTTACCAATAGCTTTGCAGCCAGCAGCTGTTTTATTAGTTTATAATAAATTAAATAAATAAACTAAAATGAATGCGCAGGGTTTCGAAATAATTGCAACGAACGTTGATATACTAAAACATATATTCGAACTATTAACATTCGAAGAACAATTGACGTTAGCACGTGTTTGCACACATTTGCAATATGTTTTTAAAAATTTCATATGCAAAGAAAATTATACAAAAATTTGTATAATTAAAAATTTATCAAATTTTATTATAAAAACGGAAACAGAAATTAATAATTTAAATTTAAATCAAAAACAACTAGAGGAATTTTTAATATTTTATGCTAAAGATATAAAAGAATTAAATGAAAAATGTGAACCGATTTTGGATATAAGAAAATTTCCAAATCTTATTTCGTTAAGTTACAATCACATGCCAGTTACAAATGCTCAATTATTATTAGTGGCTAAAAATTGTCCAAAATTAGAAAGACTAGAAATATCTACAGATGGAAATAAAAATTGCGAAAGTTCAGATCTTGGAAATGATTTACAAGTAGAAACTATATTAGAAATGAAAAATTTAAAATATTTCTCATTAGAAAATCGTATATCAGTTTGTTTGGAATATAAATATTTTCATGAATTGGTGGTAAAATCAAAAATTCAAAATTTACGATTAATTTGTGATATTAAACCACAAAAGAAAGTTATATCATTTAATAAACAATTGGCCAACTCTTTGCAAGAATTAGAAATTACTACTAGACTAGAAGCTAAACATTGGTCTAAAAATTTTAATAACTATTTAAATCTTTTGGAAAATCTTGTAGTTTTTAATGTGCATTCATATGATGATATAACTGATGAAATTCTCACCACTTTGGCAAATAATTGTAAAAAATTACAAAAACTACATATATATCGTACAACATTTAAAAATGTTAAAAATTTTACAATTTTGAATAGCCTAACAGAGTTATCATTGAGTAGTTGTTATGGTTTATCATATGAAAATTTAAAACAAATATTAAGTGAAATGAAATTAAACAAATTTGAAAGCAATACAACCAGTTATAGTGGCAATTTTGAAAATTTTCCCATTTCACCTACCCTTAGGTCTTTAAATATCCAGGGTATAGCCACTTATGATTTCAAGTCAATTTATGAAAATAATGAAAATTTAATTGAATTAACTTGGTGGGATGATTTTTATAAACCCAATCAGAAAGATTTTCCTTTCGAATGTCCAAATTTAGAAAAACTAACAATGGTAGTAGGATATGTATCAGTTGAAAATTTGTTACAACTGAAATCTTTGCATACCTTAGAGATAAACCAATTGATGACAAAACTAACGTGGTCATATATATTAACTTTACTTAAACATCACTCCACCTTACGTAATTTTACTATAGCCGAAAGTTGTGGTTCAGCATACAATTTAAGATCGGCTGGGGATATACCGCAAGAGGCTTTTGAATGTGCCCCAAATATAAAATGTATAACAGTTGGTGAAGAAATATTTGGATTGGCATACGATTTTTGGCTTGATTTACGTTGCAAAAATCCCAATATTAAGTTAATATGTTTAGGTGAATATGGGGATGAATATATTAGGGTATTATTAAAAAGTGCAAATTTTCCACGTAACTTAAGATCAATACAGGTTAATGGTTTTAAAGTTGGTAAGATATAACTTTTATGACATAAAGTGCTCGATTTGGGAGGACTCTTTCACCATTCACCTCAATTAATAAAATTGATATCCTTTTGAATTTTAAACTTTTTTTTTTTGTAATTATGAAGATATTAACTAGATCTTTAATTTTAACAAGAAAACAATTTTAAAATCTTAAACTTTGAAAGAATATCAAATTTTAAAAAAATTATGTGATTGGTTGAAGCAATGGTTCTCAAAAGTTTAGTAAACATAATGCTAAAATTATTAAAATTAGAATTTCTAAAATATAAAAACAAAGCATAATTTTTTGCTAACTGCTGAGTTATCTGCCAATTTATGCCTATTTTTAGCTTTTTCGCTTATCAGTCGGATTCAAAAAACTCTGGAAAAGATAGAATTAAATTTACCCCCTTTTTCCTTTCGTCTTTCCACCCCTGCACCTTCAAATCTCGGTCCGTGTGGATCTGAAACAAACACAATTTTACCATAATTCATATTATTTTTCCGTCCAAAGTCCAACAATTTGAAATCCAACAATTTTTAAATCTGACTACTTCAGGATATGATCGCCATGACTACATGCTATCATCATCCTTGCTTAATTGGGGAGTTTGAAAACAGCTAAAATGTTAAAAAACTGTGTTGAAAAAACCAGTCCATGTTTAGATATAACCCACATACAAACGTCCCCTTTAAATTTGGAAAAAACTATTTTTAAAACCGTAGTATAATGAGTACGCTTTCGAAATTTAGCAGGTAATACCCAATTCACACCTGAGGTGAAATCCCGTTCGAACGAGATTTCGAACCTCAGGTGTGAATAGGCCTTTGAAGTATGTACAAAAAATCATTCCAAATTTTAAAGAAATCGGACCAGTCCTACTTGCAGTCCCCATACAAACCCCCCTTCGTAAAAATATCTCAAAACTCATGAAAAGGAAATCTTTGACAAAAATGTTGGTCGTGTTTGTTAAATGTGTACTTTCGTAACTTTATCAAATCTGGTTATAATTGAACCATTTTTAGACTTACTATTAGTTCTGATATAGAAATTTCGCTCGATATTTAGTAAAATCGGTTTATTGGCAGTAAAAAAGCCTATTTCCCTCAATTTTTGCTTCTGTGTATTTTCTACACTAATTAAAGATCTTAAAAACTAGGGATCTAATGAGTCCATATTTGGACTTGAGAACCATTTTCGGGAAATGTACAGGTCGGTCTCGACCGACTTTAATTTTCTCACTTGCTTTTTTATGTGGGGGGTCCCGAGAAATTTGAAATGTTGAAAAGGGGCCGCGAAGCTAAAGTTAGTGAGAAGCTCTGGGATAAAGAGTACTCCCAAATCGAGCACATTATTTAACCTGCACTAAATTGGGAAAACCCTATTAAAACAAGAGAGTGTTATATTTAAACACAGATACAGCTCTTGGCTTTGGGCAAGGGGAGAATTTTTTTTACTCAAAAAAAATTTACTTTCTGGGAACCTCATAAAGGATTTGCTATATTAATTAAGATTTTTAGTGTATACCACTTATATACCACTAGTATGATTTTAGAAACATTTCCAATGTTTAAAAATGTATTCCTATAGAAGATGTTTTAGAACTCAAGAAAATTTCAAAAATTTTAAAAAATTTGGTCTAAAGAAAATGTCTCAGGTTCTAAAGCATTTTTCTGATAGTACTCTTAAAGAAAGAGATTCTTCATATTAATGAATAGTTACATCAATATGATGAAATGTGACATTCATTTTCGTCCAATAAAATTACGAAAATAAATTTGTAAATTTCAATCGACCAAAATACAAGATTTGTGTTTTAAAAACGGGAAAAACTTTAAAATATTACAAAATTGGATATTTTTTAAGTGAATGGAGCAAGCAGTCTTACAATTAGAGATTACAAACTTCATGGATTCCACACAAAAGTTTTTGTGAAAGAAATTTATTTGTTTGCTAATTCTCTATGGCATGCAATTTTCAATAGGGTTTCCCCCATAAAGTGCAGTTAGACATATTGTTTCTTTGATAGCTAAATTTTCTGCAACCATCAGTAATTTAAACAAAAATCATAGAAATTATTAAAAATTTAGAAAAAATCATGAAATTTCTAAAAAAAAATCCGGGAAATATAATGAAAATTTTGAAAAAAAAAATTAAAATTAAGTTCTCAAAAAATCAGAAAACTTAAAATTAAATGCATCAGAAAAATTAAAAAAAAAAATAACAAATAAAAATTAGTAGTAGATTTTGTTTTTCCAATTTATGAAAATTTACCGGCACTTAGAAATCTCAAAAAAAAAAAATTTTCTTAAAAATGTAGAAAAATTAAATAAAAATATAAGAAAAATTCCTAAATAAAATTGGAATATGAGTCTTATTCGTTTTAAATTACAAAATTGTGGAAATTTTGCTGTTTTTATTTTTGCGAAATATTTTTCTTAATTTTTTTTTATTTATTTCAAGGCTGTGCTGATTTACGGAGAAACTTTGATGCTACTATGAAAAAATTATACTCAGATTGCAGCTATCCTTTTATTACGCCATATAACAAAAAATGTTGCATGATTTTTTAAATGTTATTAATTTGTATGTTAATAAATAATTTTCAAAAAAAAAAATTGTTTATATAAGTGTTATAAAGCAAGTGTCTTTTTTTGAATTTCATGGTGTTTCTAATTTTTATTTCTTCCAACAATAGTATCATTCCGTATGTAACGTATCGAAAAATCAGTCAGGGATCGCATAAAGTATATATATTTTTGATCCATGATAGATTCTAAGACATTCTAGCGATGCCCGTCCGTCTGTGGAAAGCACAATGCAATCCAAACTAAAAGACTCCTAAAGTTTGGCACGAATATATCTTATGATCATAGGCTGGTTAATACATCGCTAAATCAACTCAAGAAATGATTCTGAGTCGATCTGTATACTTAAAGGTAATTCTAGGATCAATATTTTGGGTAGTTACAAAAATAATCATCAAGGAGAGGACTTTCATGCAAATGCATGTTTTTCCCCTTTGGTCATAGAATAGCATAAACAAAATTTCTTTGCGAATCAAAGAATTTGCTTTAAAATGACATCGATTCGTTAGTGCATATTTTTGCATATTTTGATTAAAATGTATGTTTTTGCATATTTTGATATTATTTCGCTATAAATGCATATTTTTAGGTCATATTTTGTACAAATTTTATTTTTTTAGCTATTTTTTTTAGTATTTGTAGCTAACTTGAATTTTTTTTATGCTTTTTTTTTATTAAAGCAATTATTACATTTTTGAAGATCATTTTTATTTTTTGAATAACATTTTATACACACTGTAGGTATATATGGGCTATTTCACGTCAACGGGAGACATGAATTGAAATGTTATGTAATTTTTTAATAACCCGAGTAAATATTTTCTGGTCTAATCATATATAATTTGATACAATCTTATATGAGTTAATATGCTTCCGTATAAATTTATATAAAATTGTATCTATCACTTTGATACCCCAAGTAAAAAAGTTTTGATATAATCATATAATTTGTAATATAATTATATATAAATCGATCTATCATTTGATCCAACAAATGGAGGATCCAAAAATATATGATTATATCTTATTAGATCAAATTTTATATTATTAGACATATTTAGATCCCAAAAATGGAACTGTAAATTTCATCAAATTTGATATTGAAGATCATATTAGACCTAATAAGATATAATTACATATTATTATATCTTATTAGATCTAATTTTTTATAACATCACATTAGATAATATTTACCGTTCCATTTTTGGGATCTAATCAAATCAAATTTAATCTAATAAGATATAGTCATACATTTTTGGATACTCCATTTTTGGGATCAAATGATATATGGCGCCGTATTAATTTTTTTTAGTCCCCTCCCTAGTAAAAATCCCGAGTAAAAAAAAAAACTTTTAATGATCTAATTTGATCTCAAAATTGGCTGTATCAAGTTGGATCGGATATTGATCTAATTTTATTATTTAAGATACACAAATATAAAAAAATATACAATTAGATCCGAATTTTGGTCACATCCAATTAAATCCACTTGACCTTACTTTATATAAATTAATATAGATTTATATAATTATATAAAGTCAGATATATTTATGTATAACCTCAGATAAGAAAATGGATCCGCAATAAATCTTAGATGAAATTAGATCTGAACATATAAAAATTCATATATAATTTAATATGTTTGTATCAAATTATATATCATTATATCAAAACTTTTTTACTACCCGAGTAAAAAAAAATTGTATGGTAAAACATGTTATCTTATAAAATTATATATAATTTATTGGATCTGATTTTGCTAAATTTCATCCGAAAATTGGCTGCGCCAAAGTTATCTCATAACATCATATAATATATGAAGTTACAGTTTAATATTTGATTGTATGTGATTTCATCCTGAAATGGGCCGCGCCAAAGTTATCCCAAATTATCTATTATCATGATTTTGTATTAAATATGATATAATATGATGTAATTTCATCGGAAATTGGCCGCGCCAAAGTTATCTTAAAATATCCAATATCATGAATTTATATTAAATTGGATATTATATAATAAAATTTCATCCGAAATTTGGCCGCGCCAAAGTTATCTTATAATATCTGATATCTTGATTTTATAAAAAATTATTGGATACATTTTTATCCAAAAAATGTTTCTGTTTTTAGATTTATTTTTAGATATAATAATGTCAAACTAAAAATAAAAAAAAAAAAAAAAAACTTCGAACGGACGGAGATTAGAACCACAAGTCTTCCGTTTTGTAATCGCAATCTCTACCTTCTAGACCAGCGGACGTTGTTAGCAAATAACAACTTAAAAGACTTACAAGGGAAGTATCTCAACCCTTATGAACCGATTTGCCTGAAACTTAAAATATATATCAAAGAGACAATTCTAAGGTAGGGGTGTCTCGGCTTATCGGCCATATCGGGGATTTAGGGGTTCAAAACATGGGTCAAAAAATGGCGAAAAAATCGTTTTTTGGATTTTTTAGCCATTTCTTTTTAAGAAACTATATGATGTTTTCATATGAGAAGAAAGGTTTTTTTAATGCCTATCCAATGGTGGCACAACCTGGTAAAAATTCGGCTTTTTTAAATATTTTTTTCAGGAAAATGTGTAAATTTTGGGGGGTAATTATGTGAAGACATAGACCTACGATATCCATATGGATAAGAAATAATCTTTATTAAATTTAAGTCGACCCGTATTTTTGCCCTAGATGATATTCCTGTTAGTTCGGAAGTTATCAAAATTTTCCCGAAGGTCCACATGGTTTCATAAGGGGACAACGAAATTTTTAAACACCGATATGGCCGATAAGCCGAGACACCCCAACCTTAAAATCGTCTCTTTAAAATATATTTTAAGTTTCAGGCAAATCGGTTCATAAGGGTTGAGATACTTCCCTTGTTAGTTTTAAATAAATTAAATAAATCGTCTCTTTAAAATATATTTTAAGTTTCAGGCAAATCGGTTCATAAGGGTTGAGATACTTCCCTTGTTAGTTTTAAATAAATTGATCGCATCTAATTATATCAAATTGATCTAACATATAGTAATATATGATTATATCCAATTAAATATGTTATTCACTTGTACACAATTTTCAAAAAGACTTAGGAAATTTTTTGATAAAATTTGAAAAAAAAAAAAAAAAACTGAATGACGTACAGCGCTATTAGGGGCTTCCATGGTAAGCTTAAACAATAATTTTAATGTAGCGGTATGCCTTACCATTTAAAAAAAAATTAAAAAAATATATTTTTTTCTGGAATCGAACTCGGGTTCCCAAAAATGATAGATAATTTTATAATAAATTAAATATAGTTATATATAACTATATAACAGCAATATAATTTTTTAAAAATGATTGCAAAAATTCAAAAAAAGAAAAATTTTTAGTTCTAAAAAAAAGTAAATGCAATAAAAAAGTGTTTTCTATTTAGAAAAAATAAAAAAAATATATTTTTTTTTCTGGAATCGAACTCGGGTTCCCAAAAATTATAGATAATTTTATAATAAATCAAATATAGTTACATATAACTGTATAAAAGAAAAATATTTTTTTTAAAATGATTGCAAGAATTCCAAAAATGAAAATTTTTTAGTTCTAAAAAAATTAAACGCAATAAAAAAGTGTTTTCTATTTAAAAAAAATAAAAAAAAAACTTTTTTTTTCTCGACTGGGCCGGGAATCGAACTCGGGTTTCCAAAAATCATATGTAATCTTATATGATACAATAAAAAGTTTTGTATAACCATATATGTTGACACACAAAAATAAATTTTGAAATACTGGCATATATAATTATATATGGCTAGTTGTTTGGTCCAAAAAAAAAAATTTTTTATACATGATTATATCAAAATATATATTCCATTACATATGCGACCATTTATAAATATATATTGAGTTTAGACGAAATTTGCGTATATATAGTACCATACAAACACAGATATGTTATCGTTTAAGACACATATAATTATATCTATTATTTTTGTTGGAAATTTTTTTAGTATGGAACCATATATAGTTTTATATGGTATTATATTAGTCATATATAATTATACATAAATTGATACTGGATTTTTTGTTTAGTAAAGTCCTATACATAATTAGATATAAAGTCACGTATAATAATGTATGAAATCGGATTAAGTTTTATGTGCAACGTATGATTACATCTGCCATTTATATTAATATATTATGAACAATATAATTAGATATGATTTTATATGACATCATTTAAAAAAATTGGAAAATTTCAAAGTGAGATATAATTTTATACTTTGGCTCATATAGTTGTATATGGTTTTATAAAAACATATAAAATAATATACATTTATATAAATTCCTTTTTACTCGGGTAGGGATATTATGCTAATTTTACTAAATAGATCTAATTTGATCCGTAAAATGGTTGTATCAAATAATATCTAATTGTATTACTTTAGATCAAAAAATATAAAAATTGATACAATTTGATCCTGAATTTGGTCAAATCTAATTAGATCAAATTGATCTTATAATATCTATTTTTATATAATTTGATGAGCAAATCCAAAATACGAATCTAATCATATATGGAGCAATATCTAACCATATAAAGTGGATCAACCCTATCAAAGTGATAGATAAAATTTTATATAAATTTATACGGAAGCATATTAACTCATATAAGATTGTATCAAATTATATTTGATTACCCTAGTAAAAAAGTTTTGATATAACAATATATAATTTGATACAATCATATTAAAATATATATGAATTTTTATATGTTCAGATCTAATTGTATCTAAGATTCAATGTGGCTCCATTTACTTATCTAGGGTAATACATAATTATGTATGACTTTATGTAATTATATAAGTCTACATTTATTTATATAAAATAAGATCAACTGGATTTATTTGGATGTGACCAAAATTCGGATCTAATTGTATCATTTTTTATATTTGTGTATCTAAAATAATACAATTAGATATTTATTTGATCCAACTTGATACAGCCAATTTTGAGATCAAATTAGATCTTAAAAATTATTTTTTTTACTCGGGTAGACCAGAAAATTTTTACTCGGGCTAGTAAAAATATTATGCTAATTTTACTAAATAGATCTAACTTGATCCGTAAAATGGTTTTATCAAATAATATCTAATTGTATTACTTTAGATCAAAAAATATAAAAATTGATACAATTTGATCCTGAATTTGGTCAAATCTAATTAGATCAAATTGATCTTATAATATCAATTTTTATAAAATTTGATGAGCAAAACCAAAATACGAATCTAATCATATATGTAGCAATATCTAAGCATATAAAGTGGATCAACCGTATTAAAGTGATAGATAAAATTTTATATAAATTTATACGGAAGCATATGAACTCATATAAGATTGTATCAAATTATATATGATTAGACCAGAAAATTTTTACTCGGGTCGGGACGGTTGATCCAATTTATATGGTTAGATATTGCTTCATATATGATTAGATTCGTATTTTGGTTTTGCTCATCAAATTATATAAAAATAGATATTATAAGATCAATTTGATCTAATTAGATTTGACCAAATTCAGGATCAAATTGTATCGATTTTTATATTTTTTGATCTAAAGTAATACAATTAGATATTATTTGATACAACCATTTTACGAATCAAATTAGATCTATTTAGTAAAATTAGCATAATATTTTTACTAGGGAAAAGTAAAAAAACAAGTGGAAATTTATGATTTTGAAACATTCAAATTGCCCCCCAGTGGGGCGAGAATCAAAGGTTGGGAACCATTGATCTAAATGAACGAAAAGTCTTGACCTGGGTGTTATAGTTCATTAAAGTGATCTAAGTCTTCGAACTAGTTCGTTCATGAACGCCACAACTTTAGTCAGTATTTGAAAAGCTCTTAACGTGAAAACATCAAAGTGGAAAATTTTTCAAGTGTTTTAAAGCAAAAAACCAAGCAGCCTTAAAAAGATACGAATTGTTTAGAATATACGAGCAATTCACGAGTGCTCTTAAGACACAAAAGCTTCACTAATAGCTTTGCAGCCAGCAGCTGTTTTTGATAGTTTATAATATATTAAACAAATAAACAAAAATGAATGCACAGGGATTCCAAATAATTGCAACGAACGTTGATATACTCAAACATATATTCGAACTATTAACATTCGAAGAACAATTGACATTAGCACGTGTTTGCACACATTTGCAATATGTTTTTAAAAATTTCATATGCAAAGAAAATTATACAAAAATTTGTATAATTAAAAATTTATCAAATTTTATTATAAAAACGGAAACAGAAATTAATAATTTAAATTTAAATAAAAAACAACTAAAGGAATTTTTAAAATTTTATGCTAAAGATATAAAAGAATTAAATGAAAAATGTGAACCGATTTTGGATATAAGAAAATTTCCAAATCTTGTTTCGTTAAGCTACAATCACATGCCAATAACAAATTCTCAATTATTATTAGTGGCCAAAAATTGTTTAAAATTAGAAAGACTAGAAATATCTACAGATGGAAATGGAAAATGCGAAAGTTCAGATCTTGGAAATGATTTACAAGTAGAAACTATATTAAAAATGAAAAATTTAAAATATTTCTCATTAGAAAATCGTATAACAGTTTGTTTGGAATATAAATATTTTCAAGAATTAGTTGTTAAATCAAAAATTCAAAATTTACGATTAGATTGTTATATTATACCACCAAAGAAACCTAAATCATTTAATAAACCATTGGCCAACTCTTTGCAAGAATTAGAAATTACCACTAGACTAGAAGCTAAACATTGGTCTAAAAATTTTAATAACTATTTAAGTCTTTTGGAAAATCTTGTAGTTTTTAATGTTCATTCATATGATGATATAACTGATGATATTCTAAGCACTTTAGCAAATAATTGTAAAAAATTACAAAAATTATCTTTAAATCGTACAACCTTTAAAAATATTAAAAATTTTACAATATTAAATACTTTAAAAGAATTATCATTTGCTAGTTGTTCTGGTTTATTTTATGAAAATTTAAAACAAATATTAAGTGAAATGAAACTAACCAAATTTGAAAGCAATACAACCAGTTATCGTGGCAATTTTGAAAATTTTCCCATTTCACCTACACTTAAGTCTTTAAGTATCCAAAGAATAGCCACTTATGATTTCAAGTCAATTTATGAAAATAATGAAAATTTAATTGAATTAACTTGGTTTGATGATTTTAATAAACCCAATCAGAACGAGTTCCCTTTTGAATGTCCAAATTTAGAAATACTAACAATTGTAGTTGGATATGTATCCGTTGAGAATTTGTTACAACTGAAATCTTTGCATACCCTAGAAATACAACAATCGATGATAAAACTAACGTGGTCATATATATTAACTTTACTAAAACATCACTCTACCTTATGTAATTTTACTATAGCCGATACTTGTGGTCCAGCATTCAATTTAAGATCGGATGGCGGAGATATACCACAAGAGGCTTTTAAATGTGCCCCAAATATAAAATGTATAACAATTGGTCACGATGCATTTGTATTGGCATACGATTTTTGGCTTGATTTACGTTGTAAAAATTGCAATATTAAATTAATATGCTTAGGAAAATACGGAGACGAATATATGAAGTTATTTATAAAAAGCGCAAATTTTCCACGAAACCTAAGATCAATACAGGTTAATGGTTTTAAAGTTGGTAAGATGTAAATTATGATATTTTATTTAACCTGTACTAAATTGGGGAAACCCTAATAAGACAAAAGAGTTATATATTCGGTGCCGGGTTATAGCCCCAACGGGTAATGTCCATAACGGAAATAGGGATTGTGACCGAACAGATCGCGGTCTAACCCCCATATTTGTTTTGGGGACTATGACCACTATCAAAACAGGGATTATTTCAATTTTTTTTTATGAGAATTATGAGTTAGAATTAGGGAATTCACATGGGTATCGTATTTGGTGTTGTATGTTGTATGTCATATCTAAAAACAGGGTTGGTTAAACTTTAAATTAATAATACGACACTTACACGATATGACGATACAACATTTATACCTCTGTTTTGTGTGCTATTTTCAAGTATGCTAACAAGAAGAGAATTTATGAGAAAAGTATCGAATCAGAGATAAATAATTTTTAACAACTCTGTTTTTAGATAGGACAATACAACTTTACATCAAATACGATACCCATGTGAATTCCCTAAATATGTTATGCCTGGTACGCAGAAAAACGTTTGAAACAAACAAAAATGTATCGGAGTTAAAACTCCGGTTCTCTAACGGCATTGCCCATATGGGTCTGTTTCCCAAAAACCTTTATTTTGCGGAGTGGTTAGGCTAAAGGCACGGAATTTTTAATCCATATATGGCATATATGCCCGACCGAAGGCCGGCTGCGAAAACAACGATTTGCCCTGATTTGCTGGTTCGATGGATGTGTTTTTCGCTTATATTGCCGGCAGCTCAGGTTCGATTCCCGGCGATGGCCATCACATATTTTTTTTTTTGCTTTTAAATTATTTTTTTTTTAATTATTTAAACTTGAAAAAAAAAATACCAAAAAATAAACAAATTTAGTCGATTTTATATGAATTTTTTTTTTTGAAAAATTATTAAATTATTTAAAGAAAAAAAAAAAACATTAGTAAATAAAAAAAAAAAAAAAAATAATACTTAATTGAATAAAAAAAAAATACCAGAATAAAAAAAAAATAAGTTGGCCACACTGGGATTTGAACCCCGGACCTCCTGTGTCACAGGCCACGACACATCGTCTGCACCACAACAGCACCAGTTAACTTGCAAGCAACATGTTCGCTTAATTTTAGTTTTGCTACATGAGAGAATATCAGGGCAGTTTTTCGCCCCGATATTTGATTTCGGGTGGAAAATATGCATTTTTTACATTACGGGCAGGCAATATTTTGAGAAAAGAACATTATCAGGCCGTTCATGAATCCACAACGAAATTGGATTGGAAACGAAATTTAATTTCGTTTCCAATTTTCGAAGCGTTCATGAAACCGTGACGAAAGTGCTTTGTTCGAAAAAAAATATCTATTTCGTTCGAACTTAGCGGAGACACATTTTTTTGTTGTAAATAAATGTATTTACAAAATACGACTCTGTTTTTGCAAATACAGAGTCGTATTTTGTATCAACTCTGTTAGAAAGTCAAAGTCAGAGTTGTTATAATATGGCAGTTTTTATAATAGGTGTGTTCCAGAACGTTACCGCGGGTGCCCGCGGGTACCCAAACCAGCCCGAAAAGCGTTCCCGTACGCAAAAATTGGGTAAATGAGAGAGTTTTTGAGAGAATAAATTACTTTCTCATTTTACCGAACTTACCCGCACTTTTTTTTCGGGTAAATTGGTAACAGTCAGATGTTTAAAAAACAGCTGATTTTTTTTGTGAAGCTAAATTGGAAATTTAAATAAAATAAAAAACTAAACCAAGGAAATGTGTTATTTCAATACAAAAAAAGATAATTTGTTATTAAAATGAACTTTTGCAATTTGTTTTCTTGTTTAAAGTAATTTTTCTTACGAAAATATTTTAGCATTATTGGTTTGTTTACATTTTCTATTATTTTGGGCTTGAAATGTGGGTTTTAGCGTTCCCGTACTTTTGTGCATTTTTGTGGTATCGTGAGAGGTTTTTTTGATTTTCTCTCATTTTACCGAACTTTACCCGGAAAGTTCTGGAACACACCTAATATGGCAAATAACAAAGTGTCAAGCATTACTTTTAAATTATTTTTTTTTAGTTATTGATCCATTACGGTAGTTTTATACAAAAGAAAAAAACACAAGCCTTGTTCTGTCTATTACAACTTTTCAATTCACATTTTCCGAATCACATGAAATCTAATTTCGAGTTCTTTTGTTTATGTTTTCATTCAAAGTTAAAATCGAATAACTGAAATTTTAAAATTATAGAGGAAAAAGTGCATTCGTTTTACTTTCACGAAAGTGAAATCTCGGAACACCAAAAAATTCGGAAATTTTCATTTTCACATTTTTCAATGTGAATTACATTTTTGGGACAGAGGACAAAGAAAAATAAAATTAAAAACAAGTGAGAGTGTTAAATTCGGCTGTGCCGAATCTTTTATACCCTCCAGAATGTAAAAAAAATTGTCAGGGGCGTTTGTTTTTTTTGTGGTGGTTGACGTTGGGAACACCTTCCCATCCCGATAAATATACCAAATGTTTCATTTATTTAACAAAAATACAAAAAACATGTAAAAATAGTGAATTTTTTCAGAGGTTGGTTCAGTTCTTTAAGGGGGAACTTTTTTTCCCTAGGCCGATTTTGCCCATTTACGAACTTAACTTGCCTAGGACCATAAGGCAAGTCGTGCCAAATGGCAGGAGGCTAGCTCTTTTATTTTGGACTGCATCGTGCCATCTACAGACAGACGGACGGACAGACGGACATTCACAAAATGTCTTAGAATCGATCATGGATCAATAATAAATATACTTTATGGGGTCCCCGACCGATATTTCGATGCGTTACAAACGGAATGACAAAGTGAGTATACCCCCATACTGTGGTTGGAGGGTATAAAAACTGGAACAAATGTTGGAATGTATGAAAAATTTTTTTTCCAAAAAAGTATAAATGCACTTTTTTTATTGCATATTTTAACAGGTTTCAGTTTATATTTTAGGAGCTTAAAACACAAATCCATACGCTATATCTGGATTTATTTCCACAAACTCATAAAGAACTAACTGCATTTTGCTCATTAATTTTGTGCCTTCACCTTATAAAATAAAAAAAAAAAAAAATATTTTTAAAAAATTCTAAAACAAAAAAAAAAACATGTTACTCACATTTTTTCATTTAACTTTTGTTTTAAAATTTTTTAATTAATTATTTCCAACTTTTCTTACAATTCCCCGAAGCAAAACGTTAACGAAAATTTTCCAACTGTCAAACCAACTGAATAGAATTCATGAACGCACATTTTCGTTTTCGAACGTAAATTTTCTCATTTTTTCTTTGATTGGAATTGGATTGGATTCATAAACACATACAGGTGATTTCCGTGAAAAAGTGTTGTCAAACCAATCCGCATTGGTTTCATAAACGACCCGTATATTTTTTCAAAAGTGTGCATTTTTTTAAAAAAGAACACAAACAATTCAAAGAATAAAAAAAATGTTACAAAATGTTACATTTTTTGCCAGAAAAGAAAACGCCATTAGATTGATACCTGTAATAGGGAATAAAGCTATTTGTTACGTTTTCATTATCCCCATAAATATTGGTATTATGTCCATTTTTTATTGGGATTATGTCCAAATAATTACCGTTGTGGTAATTATAAATAAATTCATTTTAAACATAGTCCCCATAACAGAAATGGGGATAATGTCCGTGCGGGCTATATCATGGCACCAATATATGAGGCATTCCACACCAAATGTCCCGCTACAGAAAAACATTTGTCCCGTAAATTTTTGAGTAGGTTGTTTGGATAGCCTTTATGAAACTAAGAAAATTGCGTTTTTGGTTTTTCAAATTTTTCACATTAAAAGGGAATGCGCCACAATCTCAAAAATTTACAATCTTTTATAGTTTTGTATGGGCTATCAATCAATTAATTTTTATACCCTCCACTCTAGTGATAGAGGGTATATATAAGTTTGTCATTCCGTATGTAACACATTGAAATATTGGTTTAGGACCCCATAAAGTATATATATTAATGATCCTTGATCGATTCTAAGTCGATCTAGCGATGTCCGTCTGTCTGTCTGTCTGTCCGTCCGTCTGTCTGTCTGTCTGTTGAAATCACGTTTTTGGCTATAATCCAGAACCGATTTAAACGCCTGGGGTACCAAAAGTTGCGTAATTCTCCTAGGCAGAATCTAATGGTTTTTTTTTTTTAAATCGGTTAAGTAGTTTAAAAGTTATGAGTGAAAATGTAAATTTTGATGAGTGAAAATGTGAATTTTACACAAAATAAATGCTATAACTTGACACCTGTTGAATGAATGTAAATGAAACTTTGAATTTAATGTAATTTTATCATTCCTAACACTCACAAAAAAATTGGGCCGAATCGCACAATGGGGCGTGGCACCAGCCATTTAACCCAAAATTTTAAAATGATTTATCTTGGCTCATGGTTGACATATTCAAATAAAATTTTAAATAGGTTCTTATTTTATTGTTCTCAACGTTCTTCTGGTTATTTTGGTACCAATTATGGCAAAATCGGTTCAGGGGTTAAGAAGCTATGAGCAATTGAGATGAGTTTCAATATAAACCTCTATGATATGGCGTGGCAGCGCGTTTTTGTAGTTGTTGATGGTTGTTTGGCTTGTTGTTATTTGTATCAAAAGAAGTTAAAAATACGTAGTATGTGTCATACACGTGCCACGTGGTTGCTTTTATATAATTTTTATATAATTTTCATACATACATATTTATAAAATATTTTTTTTTTGTTTTTTAAATATTTGCATTTTCCATGTATAATATTATAAAAAATTTTTTGTATTTAAACTCAAAAAATTAATTGAAAAAATTTAAAAAAATACTTTTTTTTTATTTTTAGCTAAATTTGTTTTTGAACAATAAATGAGTTTGTACAAAAACAAAATATGTTTTCTGTTGTTTGTAAGTGTTTACGACTTTCTATAAAATCCATTTTGAGAAAATTGAATTTTGGCCAACAAAGGTCGTCCGTGAAACCATAGTGCATTGGTTAACATTGTGGAGGGTATTTAAAGATTCGGCACAGCCGAATATAGCTTTCTTACTTGTTTTTTTTTTTTTTTGGAAAATTTTTAGAACCCGTTCTGAAATTTTCCATTTTTTAAAAAACTCAATTTATCAAAAATCCGGCCACATTTTTTTTTTATTTTTTTAAGTTTAGATGTTTGACAATCCACACAAAAAAAAAATCAGAAACACGTTCTTCGTTTTTTTCGAGAAAATCGCATTTGAACTTTAAATTTCATAACAATTTTGTAATTTGCTTGTATTTCTTTGTTTTAAAGTTGCGAATGAGTATTATTAATTGCATAAATATTCCTCATACGCTCTGTTGAAACTAGAAAATACAAGCAAATTACTAAATTGTTGTGAAATTTAAAATTCAAATGCGATGTTTTCGAAAAAAAAACGAAAAATGTGTTTCTGATTTTTTTTGTGTGGATGGACAAACATCTAAATTAAAAAAAAAAAAATTAAAAAAGAAAAAAAGTGGCCGGATTTTTGATAAATTGACTTTTTTAAAAAATGGAAAATTTCAGAACAGGTTCTGAAAATTTTCCAATAGAAGAAAAAAATTTAATCGATAGCCCATACAAAACTATATAAGAATGTAAATTTTTGAGATTGTGGTGCATTCCCTTTTAATGTGATAAATATTTAATCAAGGCAACTCGATACAAATTTTACCATTTTTCCAAAATTTGACCACGCCCAGTTTTTTAAAAATTGAAAAACCAAAAACGCAATTTTCTAACTTCCATATAGGGCTATCCATACAACCTATTCAGAAGTTTACGGTACACATGTTTTTTTTCGCTGGACATTTGGTGTGGATTGCCTCATATTCAGCCTAAGGTTTTTGGAGGAGGGGGGGATTTTGTATACTCGAAAAAAAAATCTTTCACAGAACCTCAGGAAGGATTTGCATCATTAATTAAGCTCTTTTTTAAGCTTAAATGTTTGTCTATGCACACAAAAAAACATCGCGTATGAGTAACGAATATTTGCGAAATTCGTTGGTTTTGTTACTCATGCGCGATGTTGCCCAAAAACAAAAATACAAGAGAATTTCAGACTTTTTATTAAATTCATAATTTAAATGTGATTTTCTCGAAAAATACGAAAAATGCCTTCCTGATTTGTTTTTGTTTGGATAGACAAACATCTAAACTTAAAAAAAATAAAAAAAAAATGTTGCCGGATTTTTGATAAATTTACTTTTTTAAAAAATTAAAAACTTAAGAACAGGTTCTGAAAATTTTCCAAAATAAAAATGTTTAATCGATAGGTCACACTCAAAATAATTACTCTGTTAAAAACTATGTAAAATGACTGTAATCTCAATTCGACAGATATTTGACAAAGTTATCTGTCGAAATACAGAGTTTAAGAATAAACTTTGTATTTTCTTTTAACCGAATAACAAAATTTTATTTGTAATCTTACTTTAATAAATTTTACAGTTAATAAACAGAGTTTTTTTGTTAAAATACAGATTTTATAAAAATACTTGTGTTTTTTTCTCGTAACCAAAATACAAAATTTCAACTTATTGCTCTGTAATAATAAAACCTAATAAATGTTTGAGGATGTCGTGTAAAATTGGAGGTACTCGAAAAAAAACTTTCACAAAAATAAAACAAAGTAAATTTGCAATTTGGAAACATTAAAGCGGGCAAATTTAATCGATAGAATTTTCCAATTGTCAACACTACTTGCACATTAAGGAAAGATAAATTGATCAGAAATCAAATAAGTAGTAAATAAAATAGTCAAATTCTGGTCGCTTTTATCAATATTTTACAGATAATTCTGTAAATTTACTGTTTTTTTGTTGAAATCATCGTAAAATAACAAAAAATCTTGCTGGTTGGAAATCTATGGTATTTTCTGCTGGCTCAGCAGAGTAACTCTGAAATTTAACAGAGTACACTCAAAAAAAAAAACTGTAAAGTTAACAAAAAATTTAGTTAAATTTAACTAAAAAAGCACCTGATTTTGGGCCTACTAAATTTTTAGTTAATTTAACTAAAAATATTTAGTTAACTTTTCGTAGAATGAATGTAGCAAAAAAAACCGTAACTTTAACTAATAATTTAGCTGAAATTTCGTAACTTTTTTATGTACATATTTTAACAAAAAAATTAGTTGAATTCAGCTGAACTTTTTGTTACTTTTCGTAAACTAAAATTTACAAAATATTTAGTAAAAAATTTTAAGTTTTTTTTTTATGTTTTTTCATTAGCTTAAGTAGAACTTATGAGATTCGCATAGGATGCTACTCAAGAAATTTCACTTAACAAATTTGTTACGAAAAATCAGCAAATTAATTAGTAAAAATTCGTAAACTCAGTTTTGAAGTCAACAAAAAAAATTAATTCAAAATTTGTTCAAAACTAGTATTTTCGTAAATTGAACTTAACTAAAAAAAGTAGTTAAAACGCTGATTTTAACTAAAAATTAGCTAAAAAGCCAGTAAACTCAAGTTAACAAAAAAAAATTTGTTAACTTTACAGTTTTATTTTTTTGAGTGTATACCACCAATTCAGACATCCATGGCTCAAATTTTTATTCGCTGGGCATTTGGTGTGGAATCCCTCATATATAAGTTTGTCATTCCGTTTGTAACACCTCGAAATATATTCATGATCCTTGATTGATTTTAAGTCGATCTAGCGATATCCGTGCGTCCTTCTGTCCATCTGTCTGTTGAAACTGAACTTTTGAAGGACCTTACAGAAACTGCTGAAGTTTGGCACATTTGTTTGGCATGTTTGTTATTTCCCTGGTTAGGTTGGTATTGAACATAGCTGTATTATTGATTTTTTTTATTTGGATTTTTTGGAAAAAAATAAAATACTTTGATATTTTAGTTGGCTATCAAAAAATAAAATGTTTTGTTATTTTATTTATTTTGGTTTGAATAAAATAAAATTTTATTTTATTCAAATTCATAAAAATGAAATAATATTTCTTTCCAAAAAAATCAAATAATTTTTTCTGATTGCTTATTCAAACAAACAAAATAGAATTTTTCAAAATAATCAACAAAAATTTGTGATTTTTTTTGGTTATTCACAAAAATTCAAATGAATAACGTATTATTTAAACAAAAAAAAGAAATATTTTTGAAAATTTTGTGTTTGAAAAATATTTTTTTTTTTATTTATTTTGAATTTTATTATACAGTAAAACACACAATTATTCTTACAAACCACTATTGTTTTACTTATTTAAGGTTTTCTTTACTAAAACATTAATTAGATTATTTTTAATTTTTTCCCAAATTGACTTTTACTGATTAAAAAATGTTCTTAAAACATTTTCTTATGGAAAATAATCTAGTTGATTAGACTTTTCAATATTTTTCTTAAACAATAAAAAGTCGTGAAAGGATGTAAAATTACTTAAATACCCTTAATTGTAAAGGTTTATTTTGCAAAACATTGAGATTTTTAAGGGTTTTTGCTTTGGTGACATTTTTAAGAAAATATTCTTTAGTATTAACTGTGAAATGTTTCTACTACACAAAAATTATTTTAATCGAAAAAAAATTCATTCTTTATACAATTGAACATTTTTGCAATAGAAAATGCATTGTTCTATTTTTAAAATTTAAATGCATATTTGCTTATAATATTTTTTTATTTTTGACTACTTTTGAGGTAAAACTGATGTTGTACTGATGATGTACCCAGTTGGAAAATGTGTCACTAAGGAAATTTCCACAGTGATTCCTTGAGGAAATGTCTTCAGGTTCTGACAAATCATAGGCAATCCTTGATGACATGTCCTAACATTGTCAGCACTGAATGTTTGCTTTAAGAGTGTGGACAATTCCTCTAAGACGTCTAAAACGAAATGTCTTCAGAATAGCAGTATATTAAATTAGAATTTTAAATCTGGGCAACTCTTCAATTTCCAAGAAAAAGATGGCAATATTATCGACTTAATTAAAATAAAATCAAAATCTAACAAGTAGAATAAAAGTAATAAATAGACAAACAATTTTAAAAATAAAGTTTGGAACAAGTGGTTGGGTGTGGGACTAGTAAACTGGAGGTTCCAGGTTCAAATCCAGTTGGGACTAAAAAAGGCGAAAAGTTTTTTCTAAATATGAGAAAGATAATTTATAAAGGAAAATGGATAAAAGTAAAAACTAAAGGAAATACGAAAATTTTTTGTATTTTCGCATGACCTATGTCAGACATTTCCCCAAAGAAGTCTTAGGTGAAATGTCCCCAGAAGGTCAGCCCTGACCACTGCTGACTTTGAGTGAGGACATTTTGAAAATTTGTATGAAACTGTCCTCAACCCAGTACATAGAGATGTCTTGTGGATATCAGGTGTGACTCTGACATGTCATCGCTCCGTCACTAAGGATGGCTCGAGGACGTTTCCAACTGGGTAATTTATTGTGATTCTCTAGCACATAACGATCTATCCGTCTATCCCTCATTTTACGGATTAACTGTTATATTTTTTAAGCGAGACACATTGAAGTCTACCAAAAGGGAAAAAATATTCTACGAATTAGTGCATGAAATTTCACTGGGGAAGTATCATATTGAAATAAATTAAAATAATAAGTTATAATCAGGGACAGGACCTTCATGCACTAAAAAACAATGTTTTAGGCGCCTAAAATATGCTCTAAAAAGTCTTGAAATATGCACTAAAAATCTTAAAATATGCACTAAAAATCATAAATATCCACTTGTTTTTTTACTTTTATTAAAAAAAACATAATATTTGAATTCAGTCTGGCATTGTAAGCTTAGATGTTCATGTATACAGTGTGTATAAAATGTTATTAAAAAAATAAAAATTATCTTAAAAAATTTAATAATTGCTTTAATGCAAAAAAAATATAAAAAAATTTTAAAAATAGCTAAAACACTAAAATTTGTACAAAATATGACATAAAAATATGCATTTATAGCGAAATAATAGCAAAATATGCAAAAATATGCATTTTAGGCAAAATATGCAAAAATATGCACTAACGAATCGATGCCATTTTAACGCAAATTCTTTGATTCGCAAAGATATTTGGTTTACGCTGTTCTAAGACTAACAGGAAAAAACATGCATTTGCATGAAAGTCCTCTCCTTGGTTATAATATATCAAAAATGTTTCAAATTTACTTTATAACTATATCAAATAGGCCAGGTAAAATTTGTGACTTTGACCAACCAAGTAAAACACGGGTGGTTGGAAACAGTTTTTGCCTAAAAGTGCGAATACTATATTTTCTTTTTTGAATACGTATTTGAAATGTCTAAGAATAATATAGGAACAAAAACCAAAACATCGATCGAGCACTTTTTTCAAAAATCGCGGTTGAATTGCAAAAGATTATTACATTCGAATTTTCTCGAAAACTAGAGATATCAAAAAAAAAACAAATATTATTTGGAATTATGCATTTATATAAAGTATTCAAAAAAATTTACATTGCAGTATTCAAACGGTCAAAAAATAAACATAATTATTTTGAATGTATTTTATATGGTATGGATTTGGGCACATTTTTAAGCGCGAAAAACACAAAAACGAAACAAGCTACAGCATTTTAGATGACAAATTTGGATTCTACAGGTCCATATTATATAAAATCCACTCTTAGTTTTGACATTAACGCAATAATGTCTAACAGCGGTGCTACAAAAACGCTTATAAATAACATTTTTTAAATTTCTATTCCGAATATCTCGAAAACGAGAAGCTATAGAGAAATTCCATATTTCATAGAGTATGCGGTACGTTTAAGTTTTTAGACTAACTACTTACAATTAGACCTTAATGGTCAAAACGTACGCTGAAATTTAAATACTTTTAGGCATTTCTTTTAAAAAAGGGAAAATGGAAATTAATTGTTGATTTCTTGTAAGAGTCCTAACACCTTAAATGTGAAATGAAGCGTTGATTTTTTAGAATCCTAACAGGCAAATCGCATGTTTTTAAATTTGGTTATATGACCGCTAAATTTTATCATAAAATTTCATTTTCTAGTCCCCTGGATTCAACTGCAGGACGTTAAAGTTCTTCTGCCATAAAAATATTTCATTTGCTTCTGCCTTTTTTCAAATTTTTAAATATGATCCGATTTGGCCCATTTCCGTACTTAACCAGTCTCAGACCATAAGATATATTTCTGCCAAATTTTCGCAGTCTAGCTCTTTTATTTTGGATTGTATCATGTCTTCCTCAGACGAACGGACGGACATCTGCAGAATGTGTAACAATCGATCACTAATAAATAATATATATTTTATGGTTTGTTAGATAGATATTTCGATGCTTACACACGGAATGACAAAGTGAGTATACTCCTTAAACCAACCATGAAAGTCGCCAATTTTTACAGATTTTTATACTTTTCTTTAAAAAAAAAGTTTTGTTAAGTAAATATTTGTATAAGTTTATAGCTCTGCACTTGAAATCACAACTTAACTTTTCTGAATTCAAATGGACTTTTTATAAATTACAATTTATAAGAACCTGATATTAAAACCAAACTGTTTTGTAAGAATAATTTTTTGTTAAACTGTACAAAATAAATAAAATAGTTTTTTTTTCAAACACAAAATTTTCAAGAATATTTATTTTTTGTTGTTTGAATAATACGTTATTTATTTGAATTTTTGTGAATAACCAAAAAAAATCATAAATTTTTGTTGATTATTTGGAAAAATTATATTTTGTTTGTTTGAATAAAAAAAATCAGAAAAAATTATTCGATTTTTCGTTATTCAAATAAAAAAAAAAAAAATATTATTCATTTTCAAATATTTAAATAATCTGTTATTTGATTATTTTTGAAAAAATATTGTTATTTATTCATTTCGTTATTTCAATCATAGCATACAGCTATGGTATAAACTAAGCATATTACTTCGCCTACTTATTTTTATGTCTCTCTCTCTCTCTTTTTATAATTTTAGGTTGTGATGATTTGAGGAAAAACTTTGATGTTACTATTAACAAACTTAATGATGATTCTCATCTTCCTATTGCTGCTAGCTATAGCAATAAATATGGCATTGTGTTTTAAAATTTTTTCTGTTAATAAATGTTGTTCATGTTATAAATGGTATTTCTAAGTCAGACATTTTTACCCAAGCAAAGTGCGAAATGCAATATTTTTTACACCAAATACAAGCACTATAATTAAACGAGTTTAGGCGCCCCCAGTAGGCTAGTTGGTAGCGTCTTAGCCTATGAGTCTGGAGGTCGTGGGTTCGATTCCCACCAGAGGCCATACTGTTGTTGCAAATCTCAGCCAAATTTTCGCAGATTTTGACGGAGTTCATATTTTGAGTGTATAAAAGTAAATGTCAAAGTTTATACTCCTACGAACATTTTTTTTTTAAGTTTTGTAATAATTAATAACACAGTGCAGCACGAAAATTAATACTACTTAAGAAAAGAAAAATTTTTAATTTTTCTAAAAATTTAAGACATTCTGGTTTGTTTCTTACTAGTTTCATATTATCCAGTTATAATAATCTTCAGAAAAACTTTTAATGTCAAATTTATTCAGTTAATAGTCAATAGAACTCTATATGTGAAAATTATTAACAGATCGCAGCCGACAAGGATTGAACCCATCATCTGTAATACTTTGCTATTAACTGCTTGAAACGTACAATCACTCTATACCGATACGCCGAGTAGGCTGTTAAGCAAGTATCAACTAAATCTGATTTTTTCAATTCGAGTGTGGTTGTTGCTGTTGTTTTTTCTAACAGAAGAGTTGTTATTGTAATTATGTGTAAACAAACTTTTATTTTTAGTAATCATTATTCTTCTTCCTCTCCTTCATCAATTCTGATCTAAGTACTTATTTTGCAAACATTATCAGACATGGTCTATATTTTAGACACAAATGTTAGGTGTTGCCATATTTCCAAAGATACTGATTATTGCCACATAGGGCGACATATAGTCTTTATTTTTAAATTATTGTTTCTGTAAAGACAGTCGAGCTCAGGCTCTAATTATAATTATGTATTATAATTTTTTTGATAACAACTCTTCTGTTAGAAAAAACAACAGCAACAACCAAACTCGAATTGAAAAATCACGACCAAACTCGAATTGAAAAATCACGATGATACTTGCTTAACAGCCTACTTGGCGTATCGGTCTAGACTCTACAAGCAGTTAATAGCAAAGTATTACAGATGATGGGTCCAATCCTTGTCGGCTGCGATCGGTTAATAATTTTCACATATAGAGTTCTATTGACTATTAACTAAATAAATTTGACATTAAAAGTTTTTCTGAAGATTATTATAGCTGGATAATATGAAACTAGTAAGAAACAAACCAGGATGTCATAAATTTTTAGAAAAATTACAAATTTTTCTTTTACACTTTTTTCAATTCAAAACCATATATAACAAATCAAAAAAATTATAATACATAATTATAATAAGAGCCTGAGCTCGACTGTCTTTACAGAAACAATAATTTAAAAGTTTTTTTTTATTTTTTAATACAAATAAATCAGAATTTCAGAAGAAGTTTGAATTCTTTGAATCGGACCAAAGGAACTAGTAAAATTATTTTTTTGCCCGCCTGCTTTTGTGGGCGTGGATGTACTTATAAAATAATGACAAAATTAAATTACAAAATTGCGAATTATCAGGTGGAATCATTCCAATTTTGGCTAAAAATTTTCAATTAAATGTATCGATCAACAAAATTTAAATGAGTCAATCAATGTTTTGATTAAAATTTTTGCTATTGTTTGTTACAAATTTTTAACATACCAGATTTTTTTTCGCTTAAATTTATTTGAATAGATTAATTCAAAAATAGACAAATTATTGTTGGCAACATATTGGATAGCAAAAAAGATTAATTTTTTGATCATTTTGTCATAAGCTTACAATTCATTTGTTAAATCAATCATTATTTTGATTGACTTTAAATAAAAAATTGATCAAATTTTTAATCAAAATCGAAAAAATATTTGATTGGAAAAATTTTCAATCAATCACCTACAATTTGATGATTGGTGTAACAATTTTTTTAATTGGAGGAATTTCAATCAAAAAATTGATTGAATCCGCGTTTTTGTTGATTGAAATTCGTTTCAAATTTTTTCTGTGAATGCTAGATGTTTTTTTTTTTTTTTTCAAATATAAAACTTCAGGCTATATAAAATAAACTTTCTAAACTGCTTAGGGTTGTTTGTCAGATGATCTATTTTTATTACTTGATGGTGCCATTTGCATATTTTTTCATGCCTTCAAATATGTCGCACAGTGTTACTTGTTACTTGTTACATGTTACATACTTCTGTCTTAACTTAACATACTGTTTATATAACTGCAGTGGAAAGTGTGAGATTACTTTTTAATGCATCTCTCAGTCAGTATTTGAAAAGCTCTTAACGTGAAAACATCAAAGTGGAAATTTTTGCAAGTGTTTTGATGAAAGAAAATAAACGAGCAGCCTTTAAAAAATACGATTTGCTTACGAGTACCTTACGAGTGCTTTTCACACACAAAAGCTTTACCAATAGCTTTGCAGCCAGCAGCTGTTTTATATTATAGTTTATAATAAAATAAATAAACTAAAATGAATGCGCAGGGTTTCGAAATAATTGCAACGAACGTTGATATACTAAAACATATATTCGAACTATTAACATTCGAAGAACAATTGACATTAGCACGTGTTTGCACACATTTGCAATATGTTTTTAAAAATTTCATATGCAAAGAAAATTATACAAAAATTTGTATAATTAAAAATTTATCAAATTTTATTATAAAAACGGAAACAGAAATTAATAATTTAAATTTAAATAAAAAACAACTGGAGGAATTTTTAATATTTTATGCCAAAGATATCAAAGAATTAAATGAAAAATGTGAACCGATTTTGGATATAAGAAAATTTCCAAATCTTGTTTCGTTAAGTTACAATCACATGCCAATAACAAATGCTCAATTATTATTAGTGGCCAAAAATTGTCCAAAATTAGAAAGACTAGAAATATCTACAGATGGTAATAAAAATTGCGAAAGTTCAGATCTTGGAAATGATTTACAAGTAGAAACTATATTAAAAATGAAAAATTTAAAATATTTCTCATTAGAAAATCGTATATCAGTTTGTTTGGAATATAAATATTTTCAAGAATTGGTGGTAAAATCAAAAATTCAAAATTTACAATTAATTTGTGATATTATACCTCAAAAGAAAATTATATCATTAAATAAACAATTAGCCAATTCACTGCAAGAATTAGAAATTACTACTAGACTAGAAGCTAAACATTGGTCTAAAAATTTTAATAACTATTTAAGTCTTTTGGAAAATCTTGTAGTTTTTAATGTTCATTCATATGATGATATAACTGATGAAATTCTCACCACTTTGGCAAATAATTGTAAAAAATTACAAAAATTATCTATAAATCATACAACATTTAAAAATGTTAAAAATTTTACAATTTTGAATAGCTTAACAGAGTTTTCATTGAGTACTTGTTATGGTTTATCATTTGAAAATTTAAAACAAATATTAAGTGAAATGAAATTAACCAAATTCGAAAGCAATACAACCAGTTATCGTGGTAATTTTGAAAATTTTCCCATTTCACCTACTCTTAAGTCTTTAAATATCCAGGGAATAGCCACTTATGATTTAAAGTCAATTTATGAAAATAATGAAAATTTAATTGAATTAACTTGGTGGGATGATTTTTATAAACCCAATCAGAAGGATTTTCCCTTTAAATGTCCAAATTTAGAAATACTAACAATTGTAGTTGGATATGTATCAGTTGAAAATTTGTTACAACTGAAATCTTTGCATACCTTAGAAATAGAACAATCGTTAACAAAACTAACGTGGTCATATATATTAACTTTACTGAAACATCACTCTACCTTATGTAAATTTACTATAGCCGAAAGCTGTGGTTCAGCATACAATTTAAGATCTGATGGGGGAGATATACCACAAGAGGCTTTTGAATGTGCCCCAAATATAAAATGTATAACAGTTGGTCAAGAAGCATTTGGATTGGCATACGATTTTTGGCTTGATCTACGTTGTAAAAATCCCCATATTAAATTAATATGTTTAGGAGAATATGGGGATGAATATATTAGGGTATTATTAAATAGTGCAAATTTTCCACGTAACTTAAGATCAATACAAGTTAATGGTTTTAAAGTTGGTAAGATTTAACTTTTATTATACATTATTAAACCTGCACTAAATTGGGGAAACCAGAAAGGATTTGCATAAATTATTAAGCTTTTGCAGTGTTTACTAGAATGTCTCGCTTTTGAGCTTTTCCCTCTGATCAAATTATAATGCCCGCCAAAAGTGTGGTAACTCTAAGGATAACTCGCATTGGACTAGAGTTTATCGACTGGCCCCACATTGAGCCTCAAAGTTTGGAATTTGGCAAAAAAATGCCTTAAAACAATTACAACTTTTTTTTATTTAAATAAATTTAATTTTTTTGTATTATATTCGGAGTCAGCGGCTTTCAAACCGACTAGATACAAAATTTCTTTTTAATCGCACCACTTTTAAATTTCTACTACATATTGGATCCGTCATTTTGAATTTTGTTTTTGAAATCGTTGACCCCGAAAACTTTAAGAACTTCCAGAATTGGCAATTGGTGTCAAAATTTCCAGAATGTAGAGTACATTAAGGAAAAAATGTTTGTATGATGAAATTAAATCCACTTATGCAATTTTTGTTGCAAAAACTAGTAAAATAAATATTTTTTTCGACTGTTTTTCAACTTTTTATTTGAGTGGCTTAAAATGGTACTAAAAGAACATGGACGATTTAAAGTACCCTTTTGAAGTTAATTGAGTAACATCCGCGTCAATATAAAAATTAAAAGTTCAATATTGCCAAAAACTTAGATTTTTTTTCTTAAAATGCTTCGGTGGACCAAAATTATTCCATGAAAACTTTTTAAATAGTTTTCTCTTAATGTACTAAACATTCCGCGAAATGACACCTAAGCGGTAAAAACAAAATATATTTTTTCTGACAATATACACTACGATTGCGAACTTTAACCGGCTGTAGGGAGGCAAAGACAGACTCCAAATTTCCAAAAAGAGACCATTTTCGGGACAGGCTAATGAGTAATTAGTTACCTCCCAATTTCAATGTTAATTACTTTGACACGGTGATGTTATTGGAGGTAACCACATTTTGCCTTTTTTGGCGCAATGTAATGCTGATGGTAATTAGTAGTATTCAAAGCCATTACCACGTAAGCGAGGTAGGAAGGGGTACCCATTACCAAGTTTTTGCTGGGTACTTTGCTGGGCTTTGAATAATGCTAATTACCATTAGGATTACTTTACACCCAAAGAAGCAAAATGTGGTTACCTCCAATGACATCACCGTGTTAAAGTAATTAACTTGAAAGTGGGAGGTAACTGGTTACTCACATTTTTTCTAACCCCTTCAGTTAATTACTTGGTAAGCGAAGTTTTTGCTGGGTAATTAAAAATAATAAGATCTCACACTCAAAATAAATTCTCTGTCCAATCAGCAGAAAAATCTGCTGAAAATACACCCATTTTGAGCCATATGAGAAATCTGCTGATTTTAGCAGACACGGTTTGCTAAATATCTGTCATAAGAGGTGAATAAATATAACAAAAAAAAAAAAAAAACATGCGCCGCCAGCCAGCATCGAACTTGCCACCTTCCGATTTGAAAGTACACTTCTTAACCACTATGCTACGGAAGCTTATACTTTTATCTGCCGTTTTAGCTATTAAACATGTGTGTTGTTCGACAGCAGAGAAATCTGATTTTAGCAGAAATATCTGCTGATTTTAGCAGAAATATCTGCTGATTTTAGCAGAAAAATCTGCTGATTTTAGCAGAAAAATCTGCTGATTTTAGCAGAACAATCTGCTGATTTCAGCAGAATAATCTGCTGATTTCAGCAGAACAATCTGCTGATTTCAGCAGAGCAATCTGCTGACAATCTGTTCTGTTTTTTTTTATATAAAAAAATTTCTTGAAAAAATAATGAAATTCAGCAAACAAAATCAGTATAAACATAGTAAAATGTCTGTTATTTTCTTAAACTGAATGACAGAGATTTTAGTAAAAATATCCTTCTCAGCAGAACAATCTGCTAAAAGATTGCTAATTCAAATTGAAAGTCGTTTTACAGATTTTTTGACAGAGTTTTTCTTTTGAGTGCAGTATGTATAAAAAGATATATTTGTAAAAATTTATACATGGCTATATACGAAACGATTTTTACTAGGGTAGCTCATATTTTACAAAAATCTCTAGTAATTTTACAAGATTTTGTAATTTTACATGCTTTTTACCAACAAAAATTTTAATTTACAACTTTTTCAACGCGATTAAATTTACAAGGAATTCTCGTGACTAACTAGATTTTTTGCTACCTCCTATTTTTCGAGAATTCCTAGTAAAAATTACGAGTCGTTTTGTAATTTTACAAGCTTTTTACCAATAAAATTGTAAATTATAACTTTTTTGGCGTAATAAAAATTACAAGGAATTCTCGTGAAATTACAAGATTTTTTTTTGTAAAATAACATTGGAAATTTGTAAAATTACAAAAACAATTGTTAAATTACAAACAAAAATATAAAATTAAAAAAATACTAAACACTGCCCACACGAGTCAAGAGCTACAAAAATGCTTTTAGACGTTTTGTCGTGTCGGCAGTATCTGTGCTTTTTTATATATTCCCGAATGCAAACTTTTTTCGGTCCATACATGTGAAGAAGGCCGGTGATATTAAGGAGATTCAAAAGCCAAACATGTGCTTCGTTTTGCTCTATATTTCTAAGATTTCAAGATACATATCGCCATATTAAGTTTTACAAAAAAGTTCTTAAAATTACGCAAATAGAACACAAAATGTATAATATTTGGTTTGTGGTCGCTTTAAAAACTACGATGTAGTGGTTGTGTGCACCAAAATGTTTAATATTCGCCAAAAAATGTAAATTTACAAAAAAAAATAATATTGCAAAAACAAGTGGTTACTAGAAAAAAGAGACCACTTTTTTTTTGCAAAATTACAACTGTTTTTTGTGAATTTACATTTTTTTTTTGAGAATTTGCAATTTTTGTTTGAGAATTCGAAATTTTTTTTTTTTGTAAATTTAAAATTTTTTTCCAAAACTGATAACAGACATTTTACAAATAAAATTTTAAATTTACAATTATTTGGAGCGATAAAACTAAAAAGGAATTTTGCTAGATTATTGGCTTTCTCTTTTTTTTACCAGAATTACTGGTAAAAATTAGGAGCTTTCTTCTGTCATTTTATAAAAAAAATCGGTAGTTTTTCAAACAACCAAAATCGGAATAGGATGAAACTAAAGGCAAATGAAAGTTGACATTTTCCATAACAAAACCCTCAAGACTTTTTTAGTTCAGTGCTAGATTTTTATTACACGCATTTGAAATTGGTAAACTATTATTATAAATACTTTAAAATAGAGCCTATGGTCAGGACCGGTTACCCGGGTAGACCGAAAACCTGTCTACCCGGCAACCGGTCTTTCGAGAACATGAAATTGGGTGGTATACCGGCACTTTTTTGTGGTTGCTTCAAATGACTCCATATGGAACAAGGATACTCTAGAGCAATGGTTCCCAACCTTTGATTCTCGCCCCACTGGGGGGCAATTTGAGGGTTCCAGGGGGCAACGAGCAAATTTTCAAGATTTTTTTTAATCAAATTAACTACAAAAACTATTTTTTTTAGCAAAATTTAATGCAAAAATTTTGTTAACTGTTAAAAATTTTTACTAAAAACTTAGTTTAAATGCTTACTTTACAAAAACTTTGCTGAACCTTTAGTAATTTTTCATTAGAAACAAAAATTAGACAAATTAAAAAATTTTTCTTGAGTGTAGGGGGGACAAAGCAATTTTTTTAACTTAAAAGTGGGTCGTGGCGTAAAAAAGGTTGGGAACCATTGTTCTAGAGTCTAGACATAATTGCCGATCTACCAATCAGCTGTTAAACTCGTAAAGTCTTGTTTTTTCCATGTATTTACAGGAAATTGGGATGGTCTTTTTCGGTCTTTAGGACGGCACATTTTTGTGGTTGCTTCAAATGACTCCATATGAAACAAGGATACTCTAGACATAATTCCCAATCTACCCACAGCTGTTTGTCTTGGTCGTAAAACAAACATTTGGAGAAATTGGCTATTAAACTCAAAAAGTCGAGTGTTTTCCATGTATTTACATGAAATTGGAACGGTCTTTTTCGGTCTTTAGAACAACATTTTTTTGTTGTTGCTTTAAGTGACTCCATATGAAACAAGAATACTATAGACATAATTGCCGATCTACCTACAGCTTATTGTACCGGTCGTAGAACAAAAATTTTGAGAAATTGGCTATTAAACTCATAAATTGGAGTGTTCTCCATGCATTTACATGAAAGTTGGACGGTCGTTAGGACGGCACTTTTTTTGTGGTTGCTTCAAGTGACCCCATATAAAACAAAGATACTCTATACATAATTCATAATCTACCCACAGCTGTTTGTCTTGTTCGTAGAACAAAAATGTTGAGAAATTGGTTATTAAACTCATAAAGTAATAGGTTTTGGGGTCCTAAAAATCAAATAACTATAAAAATTTTGATCTCAGTGCTTTCGGGTATTCCGCGGTCAAGTTCTACAAGTAAAGGGCAACAAAAATGCCTTTGGACTTTTTATCGTGTGGGCACTACTTACCGAGATATTGGCTTTTTACAAATTTCCGGAATGCGAATTTTTAATTCAAAATTTCGGAGCTGTTGAGTACACACATGGATAGAGGAAGGTTTTTCCAAATTTTTCTTTGTTATCTTTCTTCTGAAAGTTTTCTCGGTTTTGCTATATCTTGCTTAGTTTTCGAGATATCAGCATTTTTCATTTTAAGCAAAAAAATGTGGAGAAATTTAAATTTTTTGTGAAAATAACTCTAAACTAATTTAATATTTCATTTTTGAACCTTGATTGATTCGTAAAAGTTTTTCTTAATAAAAATTCAATAAAAAATAAATACTGGTCTTCCTGGGTAAACCGATGAACACAAAGACCGGCCTGACCGGGTATCAGGTCTTAAACCCAAATAGATTTTTTTCGTAAAATACAAGGAAAACTAATAAATAATAAAAAATTAAATATTTTTTGACTGGGTGGATCAATCAGACTTAGAGATTACAAACTCCATATATTTCGTACAAACAGATTTGCGAAAGAAATTAATTTTTTGCTAATTCTCCAGAGCATGCCATTTTCAATAGGGTTTCCCCCATAAAGTGCAATTAGACATTTTATTTTTTTGATAGCTAAATTTTCTACAACCATCAGTAGTTTAAACAAAAATCATAGAAACGTTTAAAAATTTAGAAAAATCATAAAAGTTCTAAAAGAATCCGGGAAATATATGAAAATTTTGAAAAAAAAAAAACTTCAATAGTTCTAAAATAAAAAATTGGTTCAGGAAATTCAAAAGAATTGAAAAAAAAATTAAAAAATTTGATTCATCACAAAACTTAAAAAAAAAATTAACAAAAAAACATAAGATTTTGTTTTTCCAATTTAGGAAAATTTTCTGCCAGTAAGAAATCTCTAAAAAAAAGTTGAAAATTTTCCTAAAAATGTAGAAAAATTTAATAAAAAATATAAGAAAAATTCTTAAATAAAATTGGAATATGAGTCTTATTCGTTTTAAATTAGAAAATGGTGGAAATTTTGCTGTTTTTTTTTTGCGAAATATTTTGCTGAAGATCTTAATTTTTTTATTTATTTCAAGGCTGTGCTGATTTACGGAGAAACTTTGATGCTACCATGAAAAAATTATACTCAGATTGCAGCTATCCTTTTATTACGCCATATAACAAAAAATATTGCATGATTTTTTAAATGTTATTACTTTGTATGTTAATAAATAATGTTTTTGTTATTCTATATAAATTTTCAATAAAAAAAAAAAAATGTTTTTATAAGTGTTATAAAGCTAGAGTCTTTTTTTGAATTTCATAATGTTTCCAATTTTAATTTCTTCCAACAATAGTATCATTCCGTGTGTAACTTATCGAAATATCGATCGGGGACCATATAAAGTATATATATTTTTGATCCATGATAGATTCTAAGACATTATAGCCATATCCATCCGTCTGTGGAAAGCACAATGCAATCCAAACTAAAAGACTCCTAAAGTTTGGCACGAATATGTCTTATAGTCATAGGCTGGTTAATACATGCTAAATATACTCAAGAAGTGATTCTGAGTCGATCGGTATACTTAAAGGTAGGTGTAGGATCAATATTTTGGGTAGTTACAAACATAATCATCAACGAGAGGACTTTCATGCAAATGCATGTTTTTCCCCTTTGGTCATAGAATAGCATAAACAAAATTTCTTTGCGAATCAAAAAATTTGCTTTAAAATGGCATAGATTCGTTAGTGCATATTTTGAATAAATTTTTTTTTGCATATTTTGCTATTATTTCGCTATAAATGCATATTTTTAGGTCATATTTTGTACAAATTTTATTTTTTAGCTATTATTTTAGTATTTGTAGCTATTTTGAAATTTTTTTATTATTTTTTTTTATTAAATCAATTATTACATTTTTGTAGATCATTTTTATTGTTTGAATAACATTTTATACACACTGTAGGTGTATATGGGGCATTCCATGTCAAATCGGACACTTTGAAAAACTTTTTTTTAGATTTTCCCAATTTGCTTACAGTTTTTAGTACTTTTCGAAAACTCCTTCGTGGTAAATCTTCAGATTTTTTTGATGACCCGTTCAAAAGATATCGAATTTTTAAAAATTGGTAGTTTGTTCCTTTACTCAAACTTCTTTAAATAATAACTTCTTCAATAAAGATCCAAATTTCAAATTTGTTTTTTCAAAATTTTTGTTTTTTTACGTACTTTTAAAAAAAAATCCCAAAAAATTCTTAAAAGCGCTCTAGTATGTTTTTTTAAGTTTTAAAATTTAAATCTCATTTTTGAAAATGTTTGTACTCTTCGATTTTTTTGAATTTTTTTTGTGTAAAACATTTATCGATTCTACAAATTTTTTGCCCAGGAGGATCGTGGAATAACGATTATTACTATTTTTTAAAATTTTTTGAAAAAATTTTATTGTAATTTTCCAATCTTAAAATCATTTCTACTGCTCCAATGGTGCGTCATAGAGGGGTCCTTTAAAAGACTGACCCCCATTAATTTTTACGTCTTAACATTTCTTTGGAACAACTAACTAACTAATTCCCTATCTCCAATTTCTAAGGGGGCTCCCATACAAAACGACATTTTTTTTAAATCTGCTCCAACCGCTCTAACTGCCCTATTAGTGCCCTTAAAGCAACAAAATGTATGACCGACCCACAATATTTTTTTAGTCGAAACATTTTCTCTGAACACACCTACCCTCTATCTCTAACTGTTAAGGTGGTCCCCATACAATTTTTTTTTATTTTTTGTAAATTTGTTTTATTAAATCAGTTTCTACCGGTCCAATGGTGCGTCCGAGAGGGGTCATTAGTAAGACCAACCCCCATTTATTTTTACCCTGCAACATTTTTTCAAAATATACCTATGCTCTATCTCAACTCCCTATGTAGGCTCCCATACAAAAATAAATTTTTATAAAATTTGCTCCAACTGTTATTTGTATGGGAGCCTACTTAGGGAGTGGAGATAGGGCGTAGGTATGTTTTAAAAAAATGTTGTAGAGTAAAAATAAATGGGGGTCGGTCTCACTAATGACCCCTCTCGGACGCACCATTAGACCGGTAGAAGCTGATTAAATAAAACAAATTTACAAAAAATAAAAAAGGATCCCTCTATGACGCACCATTGGAGCAGTAGAAATGATTTTAAGATTGGAAAATTACAATAAAATTTTTTCAAAAAATTTTAAAAAAATAGTAATAATCGTTATCCCACGATCCTTCTGGGCAAAAAATTTGTAGAATCGATAGATGTTTTACGCAAAAAAATTTCAAAAAAATCGAAAAGTACAAACATTTTCAAAAATGAGATTTAAATTTTAAAACTTAAAAATCGCATTCTAGAGCGCTTTTTTGAAAAAACAAAAATTTTGAAAGAAAAAAATTTGAAATTTGGAGCATTATTGAAGTTATGATTAAAAGAAGTTTAAGTAAAGGAACAAACTACCAATTTTTAAAAATTCGATATCTTTTGAACGGGTCATCAAAAAAATCTGAAAATTTAACACGAAGGAGTTTTCGAAGGGTACTAAAAACTGTTAACAAATTGGGAAAATCTAAAAAAAAAATTTTCAAAGTGTCCGATTTGACATGGAATGCCCCATATGTATATCTACCCGAGTAAAAAAGTTTTTGATTTAATTATATATAATTTAATAAAATTATATCAAATTATATATTATTATATAAAATTATATAGAGGTAAAATTTTACAAAAAAAATGTATAAAATTATATAAAATTATATATAATTTGATAAAATTATATAAAATTATAATTATATCCAGGATTTGGTGGATATAATTATATAAAATTATATCAAATTATATCTATTTTGTTAAAATTTTATCAAATTTTATATAATTTTATCAAATTATATATAATGTGATATAATTTTATATAATTATATCCACCAAATCCTGGGTATAATTATATATAATTTTATCAAATTATTTATAATTTTATATAATTTTATCCAACTTTTTGGAAAATTTTACCTCTTTATATAATTTAATATAATTATATATAATTTGATATAATTTTTTCAAATTATATATAATTATATAAAAGATTTTTAGTGCATATTTCAAGACTTTTTAGTGCATATTTTAGGCGCCTAAAACATAGTTTTTTAGTGCACGAAGGTCCTGTCCCTGATAATCATAAAGTCAATATACTCTGTAGCACAGGGTATAATAAAGATATGCTTCTTAGATTTGGGAAAAATTTCTTTGGCAGTAAGATTTTTTTCCTTAAATTACAGAACTCCATTTAAAAAAAAAACAATGAAATATTTATAAGTTAACTATTTTTTTTTTCTCAAAGGTAAGAAAATTTCTCATTTTTATACCCTCCAACCACAGTATTAGGGTATACTCACTTTGTCATAAAGTATATTCTTTATTGATCAGTGATCGATTCTAAGACATTCTAGCGATGTCCGTCCGTCCGTCCGTCTGTCCGTCTGTAGAAGACACGATACAGTCCAAACTAAATGAGCTAGGCTTCCGAAGTTTGGCACGAATATGTCTTATATTCCTAGGCATTTTAAGTTCGGAAATGGGCAAAATCGGACCAAGGGGAAAAAAGTTCCCCCTTGGAGAACTTAACCAACACAAGAAAAACCGCATTTTTTGCTGGGTTTTTTGTACTTTTGCTAAGCAAATGCAACATTCTTATCTCAGAAGAAGTTAAAAATCGCAGGGGAAGGTGCCCCCTAACGTCTCCCTCCCCCCAAAAAAAAAAGACGCCCCTGGATTTTTATATAGTTTTTTTACATTTTGGAGGGTATAAAAGATTCGGCACAGCCGAATGTAACACTCTCACTTGTTTTAGTTAAATTTAACTTAATTAGGAAGATTCATGAACTATTTTCAAAGAACTTTTTTCCTTAATTTTAGTGCTCTCCTTTTTTTAGTGTAGAGCCGCAGTTATTAACGGTTTATTATGAATGAACTAAATGAACGAAAAGTCTTGACCTGGGTGTTATAGTTCATTAAAGTGATCTAAGTCTTCAACTAGTTCGTTCATGAACGCCACAACTTTAGTCAGTATTTGAAAAGCTCTTAAAGTGAAAACATCAAAGTGGAAAATTTTTCAAGTGTTTTAAAGCAAAAAACTGAGCAGCCTTAAAAAGATACGAATTGTTTAGAATATACGAGCAATTCACGAGTGCTTTTCAGACACAAAGCTTTACTAATAGCTTTGCAGCCAGCAGCTGTTTTTGATAGTTTATAATAAATTTAATAAATAAAACAAAATGAATGCGCAGGGTTTCCAAATAATTGCAACGAACGTTGATATACTCAAACATATATTCGAACTCTTAACATTCGAAGAACAATTGACATTAGCACGTGTTTGCACACATTTGCAATATGTTTTTAAAAATTTCATATGCAAAGAAAATTATACAAAAATTTGTATAATTAAAAATTTATCAAATTTTATTATAAAAACGGAAACAGAAATTAATAATTGAAATTTAAATAAAAAACAACTAAAGGAATTTTTAAAATTTTATGCTAAAGATATAAAAGAATTAAATGAAAAATGTGAACCGATTTTGGATATAAGAAAATTTCTAAATCTTGTTTCGTTAAGCTACAATCACATGCCAATAACAAATTCTCAATTATTATTAGTGGCCAAAAATTGTTTAAAATTAGAAAGACTAGAAATATCTACAGATGGAAATGGAAAATGCGAAAGTTCAGATCTTGGAAATGATTTACAAGTAGAAACTATATTAAAAATGAAAAATTTAAAATATTTCTCATTAGAAAATCGTATAACAGTTTGTTTGGAATATAAATATTTTCAAGAATTAGTTGTTAAATCAAAAATTCAAAATTTACGATTAGATTGTTATATTATACCACCAAAGAAACCTAAATCATTTAATAAACAATTGGCCAACTCTTTGCAAGAATTAGAAATTACCACTACACTAGAAGCTAAACATTGGTCTAAAAATTTTAATAACTATTTAAGTCTTTTGGAAAATCTTGTAGTTTTTAATGTTCATTCATATGATGATATAACTGAAGATATTCTAAGCACTTTAGCAAATAATTGTAAAAAATTAAAAAAATTATCTTTAAATCGTACAACCTTTAAAAATGTTAAAAATTTTACAATAGTAAATACTTTAAAAGAATTATCATTTGCTAGTTGTTCTGGTTTATTTTATGAAAATTTAAAACAAATATTAAGTGAAATGAAACTAAACAAATTTGAAAGCAATGCAACCAGTTATCGTAGCAATTTTGAAAATTTTCCCATTTCACCTACTCTTAAGTCTTTAAGTATCCAAAGAATAGCCACTTATGATTTCAAGTCAATTTATGAAAATAACGAAAATTTAATTGAATTAACTTGGTTTGATGATTTTAATAAACCCAATCAGAACGAGTTCCCTTTTGAATGTCCAAATTTATAAATACTAACAATTGTAGTTGGATATGTATCCGTTGAGAATTTGTTACAACTGAAATCTTTGCATACCCTAGAAATACAACAATCGATGATAAAACTTACGTGGTCATATATATTAACTTTACTAAAACATCACTCTACCTTATGTAATTTTACTATAGCCGATACTTGTGGTCCAGCATTCAATTTAAGATCGAATGGCGGAGACATACCACAAGAGGCTTTTGAATGTGCCCCAAATATAAAATGTATAACAATTGGTCACGATGCATTTGTATTGGCATACGATTTTTGGCTTGATTTACGTTGTAAAAATTTCAATATTAAATTAATATGCTTAGGAAAATACGGAGACGAATATATGAAGTTATTTATAAATAGCGCAAATTTTCCACGAAACCTAAGTTGGTAAGATGTAAATTATGATATTTTATTTAACCTGTACTAAATTGGGGAAACCCTAATAAGACAAAAGAGTTATATATTCGGTGCCGGGACATAGCCCCCACGGGTAATGTTCATAACGGAAATAGGGATTGTGACAGAACAGATCGCGGTCTAACCCCCATATTTGTTATGGGGACTATGGCCACCATCAAAACAGGGATTATTTAAGTTTTTTTATAAGTCTGTCTGCTGGTCTTGTTGGTATTAAATTTCAGCAAAATCGGTTAAGTGGTTCAAAAGTTATAATCAAAACCGTGAATTTCATATTGGTTTCACCTAAAACTCATGTTGTGAAAAAACCGTTAAAAAAGCTTTTAAAAACAAAAACATTCGTATGCCACAGGAATATTTTGCAAAGTATTTTACACCCAAAAAAAATTTTTTTGAATTTTTGCGTTTTTACAAAAATGACTAAAAAAAAGTCTTAACTTTAACTAAATCATATTTAATCAAAATTGTCTAGGAAGTTTACTATCATTTAAAAAATACATTGTGGAGGGTATTTATGTATTGGACTAACAAGGGAAGTCTCCCGCGGATCTTTATGGAATTGGTTTTATTTTGTAGATCAGAAAAAATAAAGGGAAACATTTTTAAGTTTTTTACGTTTATCTCCTATATTATGCAAAGAAACCTAGTCATATTACATATCAAATGAAAGGTCTTTGGAAAACCTATTTACGTGTGCTAAGAACGTGTCTAAACATGCACAAGTTTTCGTCATATTGAGTAAAATACCAAATTTTTTTTTACTTTTTTGTTAATAAGGCGAAAAATATTAACTTCTTTGGCCCGTTTTTAGCACCACGAGATAGGTATTTTTAATACCTTTAATCTAATACCACACATGATTATATTAACTTTGTTTAAATAGGCGTAAGTCGTAAAAAACTGAAAAAGGTCAATTTCCCCCCATACAAACCAACCCCCACCCCCCTAAAAAAGAGTTTGTGCCACTAAAAAAAAATACGTGTCGTATTATTTTTCGTTCTTAACATCATATCCAAATTTCATGAAGATCGGAAGGTGATACCAGGGAGACTTCCCTTGTAAGTCCAATTTAACTCTTCAATTCATTTTTTTTCTTTTCTTTTCAAATAAGTTCGTTTAAAAATTAAAGTTATTTTCGTTAAACAACATAAATCCTCGTAATAAAATCATTATGGTAAAATTACCTTTTAAATTTGTAGAATAAATTTACGAAAATAATTTTGTAAAATTAAAAATTAAATTTAAAACTTCAAGCGACCAAAATACAAGATTTTATGTTGAAAAACAAAGAAAACTATCTAGGATAAGTCTTTTCCAATAGGGTTTCCCCCATAAAGTGCAGTTAGACAGTTTGGTTTTTTGATAGCAAAATTGTTTACAACCTTTTCGACAGTAATTTAAACAAGTTAATGATCGTTTTTTTTTACTTATTTCAAGGCTGTGCTGATTTACGGAGGAACTTTGATGCTACCATGAAAAAATTGTTCTCAGATTGCCGCTATCCTTATCTTACTCCATATGACAAAAAATATTGCATGATTTTTTAATGTAATTATTTTGTTAGTGTTAATATTATAACTAATTTATTTTTACATATATATTTTCAATAAAAAAATCTGTTCTTAATATACATAACTACACTAAAAAAAAAACCTTGTCAAATTACTACACTCAAAATAAATTCTCTGTCCAATCAGCAGAAAAATCTGCTGAAAATACACCCATTTTGAGCCATATGAGAAAACTGCTGATTTTAGCAGACACGGTTTGCTAAATATCTGTCATAAGAGGTGAATAAATATATCTAGAAAAAATAAAAAAAAAACATACGGCGCCAGCCAGCATCGAACTCGCCACCTTCCGATTTAAAAGTACACTTCTTAACCACTACGCTACGGAAGATTATACTTTTATCTGGCGTTTTAGTTATTAAACATGTGTGTTGTTCGACAGCAGAGAAATCTGATTTTAGCAGAAATATCTGCTGATTTTAGCAGAAAATCTGCTGATTTTAGCAGAACAATCTGCTGATTTGAGCAAAATAATCTGCTGATTTCAGCAGAACAATCTGCTGATTTCAGCAGAGCAATCTGCTGATTTCAGCAGAACACTCTGTTCTGCTTTTTTTTTTTTTTTTTAATTTTCATGAAAAAGTAATGAAATTCAGCAAACAAAATCAGTATAAACATAGTAAAATGTCTGTTATTTTCTAAAACTGAATGACAGAGATTTTAGTAAAAATATCCTTCTCAGCAGAACAATCTGCTAAAAGATTGCTAATTCAATTTGAAAGTCGTTTTACAGATTTTTTTACAGAGGTTTTCTTTTGAGTGTAGAAAAAGCCCCGAAATCTCATTTTACAAATATTTTATAGTGTTCCTTCTTTTAAACAAAAAAATGTCGATCGAAATTTAAATTTTTCTTTGTAATTTAACATTTTTTTTCGTAAATTTCTAAATTTCCTAGGTAATTTTACAAAAAAATTGCTTGTAAGTATTATTTATATATATATGTAAAATAAGAGGTAGCACAAATTCTAGTAAAGTCACGAGACTTTGATTTTTATATCTTCAAAAAAGTTGTACATTTACAATTTAATTGGTAAAAGGCTTGTAAAATTGTAATTTTTTCTAGAAACTCTCGTTAAATAGGAGGTAGCATAAAATTATTTTATGATGGACTGGACGGTGAGCCTCAGTGATTTTTAGGTTGCACTTTAGTGTCGTCTAAAAGTGTAAACGCAGTTCGATTTCTACTTGATTAAATGTCACTAAACTGTTAACAGCGAAATCGTAGCTGCTCGCATTCGCGAGATATTGCGAAATTAGTGTTTTTGTATTTTCTAAAATTTTGACAATAAAATGTTTAAAATTCTTCAAAACTGAGTATGCAATTTTACTTGTACACTAAGAAAATTATGTCATTAACTGTTTGTAGGTTATTTTAAAAAGTAATCAGTAAAGTAATTTTATAAGAAAATTCACTTATTTTATAAAGGATTTAATTTTTTTACTGTTTCTGTAGTTTAAAAAAAATAATTTACTGTATTAAAAGCGAATTTTCTGTTACATTTAATTTCGGCAGTAAAAAATGTCTTCTATAGTTTTACTGTTTTTCAATACAAAATAACTGAATATTCACTAGTTTTTTAATGTTTTGGTTAGTCATTAAATTAACATTTAAAATTGACTGTAATGTGTTTTTATTTTAAATAAAAAAACAGTGGAATGGTTTTTAAATAAAATTTCATTTGTTTTAAGTGAATATTCACTGGAATTTACCTACATAATTCTTTGAGTGTATTTGTTTACAGGTCCCAAAACAGTTTTCATCGGAATCATATCTTCTCAATTTCGCGAGAAATCGCAAAATTAAAAAAAATAAAAAATTGGAAAAAATTTTATTTTTCGCGTAAATTAGCAGTCAAGATATTGATTTGATGAGTTTTACCACCTTCAACCACGTAAAATTCAAACTGCATACAATATATTTGTAGTTTCTTATTTTTTTTTTCCTTTATTTTAGACACTAAAGAAAAAATAAAATAATTAATATAAAGGCTTGAAGAGTAAGTTTGCAATTTCTCGGGAAATTGAACATCTATAATTATTATGCTTGCAGTTTTGTCACCTTCAATAACCTCAAATTCAAACTGCATACCACATTTTTGTCGTTAATTGAAGTAAATGTTTTTACAGACCAAAAATAACATAAAGTAATGAATAAATAATAGTTTAGCAAGTTTTTTTTAGCGATATCTCGAAGAATTGAACAGCTAGAATTTAAATCTTGCCTTATCACCTTTGATCAATAGCAAGTCAAACTGCATTTCGTATTTTTCAACAATTTTAAAAAAACTTCTTTTATTAATCAAAACAAGAAATATCCCCAAAAAGCTGTTTTCGCTATTTCTCGCGAAAGTTGGCAGCTATAATTTTTTTTTGGGCAGTTTTATTTTCTTCAAACATGCTCAAATCAAACTGCTTACCACTTTTTTTATCATTTCTAAAAAACCGGTTTTAAAATATAAATAAATAATAAAATTTTTGGTATATAATTACGCGATATCTCGCGAAATTTGACACCTTAAATTTCGATGGCAACAGCTATGTGACCTTTGATCAATAAACTGCATACCATGTTTTTACGAAATTTTAAAGAAAACTATCTAAAGATAAAAAACGTAAACAAAAACCGCAAAAAAATTAATTTCGCGATTGCGAACTAAAGAAGATGAGATATTAATGTTTACTGTTTTGTGACCTTTAAATAAGTACAATTAAAACTGTATACTCAGTTTTTGTAAAAAACGTCAATGTCAAAATTAAAAAAAAAAAAAAAAAAAAAAAAAAAAAAAAAAAAAAAAAAAAAAAAAAAAAAAAAACACTTATTTCGCGAATGCGAGCAGCTACGATTTCGCTGTTAACAATTTGGTGACATTTAATCTTGTAGAAATCGAACTGCGCTTACACTTTTCGTCGACACTAAAGTTCAACCTAAACATCGCTGAGGCTCACCGTGACTGGTCATGGGCTGGTTTAGTTCGGAAAAAAGCTAAGTCCATCAAGGGGAAAAAGTTCCCCCTTAAAGAACTAAGCCTTTTTCTAAAAAACACCATTTTTTAACAGGTTAAAGCCCTGCACTTCTTCCCAGGGGATTAAAATCTTATTTTTTCGGCCCGTCTCCTTTTGTGGGCGTGGATATAAAAAAATGTTTAATAATAATAAATATGTGTCATTCCACACCAAATGTAGATTGTATGAATAGCCCTATATGGAACTAGGAAAACTGCGTTTTTGGTTTTTAAATTTTTCAAAAACTGGACTTAAGAGGCGTGGTCAAATATTGGAGAAATGGTAAAATTTGTGTCGACTTGCCTTGATTAAATATTTATCAAATTAAAACGGAATGCACCACAATCCCAAAAATTTACATTCTTGAATAGTTTTGTGTGGGCTATCGAGTAAATTTTTTTTGAAAAATCTTCAGAACCCTTTCTAAAATTTCCAATTCTTAAAAAAAGTCAATTTATCACAAATCCGGTCACTTTTTTTTATTTTTTTTTAGTTTAGATGTTTGTCTATCCAGACAAAAAATTCAGACATGTGATTTTCGTTTTTTTTTTCGAGAAAATCGCATTTGCATATTAAATTGCATAACAATTTTGTAACTTGCTTGTATGTTCTTATTTCAACGTAGCGAATGAGTATTAAATATGTGCATAAATTTTACTCATACGCTATGTTGAAACCAGAAAATACAAGCAAATTACTAAATTGTTATGAAATTCAAAATTCAGATGCGATTTTCTCGAAAAAAAAAATAAAAAGCACATATCGCTCATTTGCCGGAATGTTGTATTAACTCAAAAACGCGAATTTCGAGTTGACAACACTATTATACTAGATAAAAAAAAGTTTTATTTGCTGTCAAAGTTTGACACTCTGGCGTTAAATATTTAACGCATAATTGTGATTAAGGCATTTTGTCACAACTTCATAACGCCCTTTAGGTTAATTACAACAATGTATTATCTCAGTTGTGTGTCCACTTTTGTGTTTTTGAATTAATACAACATTCCGGCAAATGAGCGATATCTGAATAAACTTAACAAAAAATTAAAAAAAAATGTAGCCGGATTTTTGATAAATTGACTTTTTAAAAAATGCTAAATTTCCGAACGGGTACTAAAAATTTTCCAAAAGAAAAAATTATAATCGATAGCCCATACAAAACTATACAAGAATGTAAATTTTTGAGATTATGGTGCATTACGTTTTAATTTGATAAATATTTAAACAAGGCAACTCGACACAAATTTTACCATTTTTGCAATATTTGACCACGCCTCCTAAGACCAGTTTTTGAAAAATTTAAAACCCAAAAACGTCATTTTCTTAGTTCCATATAGGGTTATCCGTACAACCTATTCCGAAATTTACAACACACATGCTCTTTTCGCTGGACATTTAGTGTCCATTTTCCAACATTTGCTAAAAGTTAGCTTATTTTAATTGAAAAACGTTTCAAAGTTTTTTGACAGAGTTTTTAATTTGAATGTACATCCATTTTCCATCTGTCCTAAATTTTAAATTTTTATGATTTCCCACTTTTATTATTTATTTTTGTTGAATATAATTTTTCAGTTGGTTAACAAAATATTTACATTACACCATTAAAAACCATTTAAGTTCCAATATTGTTTTAGCAATTTTAATTTCCTTTTTAAATAACTTTGGCCATTAAACTCACTAACCTAATGAAATACATATACACTTTTTGTTAAAATATTTTAAAAATTTATCAAAATAAGTAAGAATAGAAATTCTAACAAAAACCAAATGTTTTTGTTATTTTTTTGTCTCAAAAAATTATAGATCAAAGACTTGCAATTTGCCAATAAACAAAATAAACAAAGTGGAAGGAAAAAATATATTTATAACACTGCACTGAGAAAAAAAATTTTAAAAAAGATAATTTGACAGTTATTAAAAAAAATAACTGCTGAAATCCATTAAAAAAGCTTTTTAAATATTTTTTTTTTAAACTGTTACTCTGACAAAATCATCGTACTGATTAAGTAAAAAATGTGACCTCGAGCTTGACTTATTTTTCTCGAAAAAGAATTTATAGGAAAAATAATAAATGATTTTTAATAATTAAGAACTTTAAAAAAACGTTTAATTTCAGGAACAGTTAAGTTTACAGTTATTCACCATCCCTGCAGGAACAGTGATAGGTTCATGTTAGGCCACGTGACATATCAACCAGATCCAAAAACGTTACCACAAATTCGACACCTTTCATATAAAAATACCTATCACTTTTGTTAGGGAAAGTCTCAGCCGCGGGTATATCGCTAGTGATATGTCACTGGTTATGTCCCTTAGGAACACAACATGTGCCGGTTCAATAGTGATATGTCACAGAACACATCACAGCTGTACCCACCCACCATTTTTCAAAGCTTAAAAATTTTGCAAAAAAATCCAAAATCATTTTTAATAAATTTTTACTCAAAACCGCAAAAAAAATACCAACCATTTTTGAAAACGCGCATTAAAAATTTTCTAAAAACTTTTCGAAACTAGAAAATTTTACAAAATTTATGAAAAATGTTTTTTTCTAAAATCATTTTTGATGAAATTTTTTACTTCCAACGGCAGTATGCACGGTGAGCCTCAGCGATGTTTAAGTTGAACTTAAGTGTCGACGAAAAGTGTAAACGCAGTTTGATTTCTACTTGATTAAATGTCACAAAACTGTTAACAGCGAAATGGTAGCTGCTCGCTTTCGCGAGATATTGCGAAATAAGTGTTTTTGTATTTTCTAAAATTTTAACAATGAAGTTTTTAAATATCTTAAAAAAATGAGTATGCAGATTTAATTGTATTTATTTACAGGTCACAAAACAGTTAACATCGAAATCACATCTTCTCAATTTCGCGAAAAATCGCAAAATTAAAAAAAAAAATAAAAAATTTGAAAAAAAAATTTTAATTTTTGCGTAAATTAGCAGTCAAGATATTGATTTGATCAGTTTTGCCACCTTTAACCACATAAAATTTAAACTGCATACAATATATCGTCCATTCCATGAGACATTTTCAAAAATCTGACCGAGGGTCTTTCGATTTTTATTATTTTTTTCATACAGATATTCTATGGAGCCAATTTCAAATTTCATCCATCAGATCGCCAAAGGGGTAAAAGTTTTGGAAAATCAAAACTGCATTTGCATTTAAAATGCATTTTTAAAACACCAACATTTTTGCGGTTTTAAATGCAAACAATAGACAAAAATACCTTTCTAATGTGCATAAAAACAATAAGATACGATTAGTACTTTTGAAAATATAACAGTTTAAAAACATGTCTTTTTATATGATTTTGGTATAATTTAAAAAATAAAATTTTTTATAAGGGAAACTTAAGGAAGTATTTTTTTAAAAAAAATATTAAAAATATCATACATTCTCGGTCCATTGTAATGAAAACATTTTTTTGTAGCAAAAATCCTAAGTTTTCCAAATATGCTAATTAAAAATAAATTAAAAGGGGTAAAAGTTTTGCAAAATGCACTTCAAAACTGCATTTGCATATAAAATGCACTTTTAAACCACCGAAATTTTTTCACTTTATAAGATATCAAAATAGACTTACATACCATTCGTATGCGCTATGGATTGCTAGAATGCGATAAGTAGTTTAGAAAATACAGCTGCTCAAAGTTACACACATTTTTCATTTTTTTGACTTTTTTAAAAACGAAAATCGTGAATAAAATAGCGAGTTTTTCAAATATTTTTGATCTGATGGATGAAATTGGCTCCATAGAGTATCTGTATGGAAAAAATAACAAAAATCGGAAGACCCTTGGTCAAAAAATGTCTTAAATTACCAAATGTCTGGTGGAACGGACGATATTTGTCATTTCTTGATTTTTTTCCTTTATTTTAGACACTAAAGAAAAAATAAATTAATTAATATAAAAGCTTGAACAGTAATTTTGCAATTTCTCGGGAAATTGATCATCTATAATTTTTATGCTTGCCGTTTTGTCAACTTTAATAACCTCGAATTCAAACTGCATACCACATTTTCGTCGTTAATTAAAGTAAATGTTTTTACCAATGTTGGCAATCGATACCTTTTCAATACCGTTATCCGTTTCAAAACCCTTCAAATTTAATACCGGTACCAATACCAATACCGAAACTCAGTTTTGGTATCGGATACCGGTATCCAAAAACCTTTTCCTTCGGTACCGGTACGTACCGGTATTTAAACGGTTTTTTCTAAAAACCATGTTGTTTTAACAAAAAATAAATTAATAAAAATTTTTTAATTTTTTTTGTTTTTTGTAAATGAAAAATCGTACTCCAAATGCCTTCCCGAAGTCTTAAAAAAATCAAAAAAATCTTTGGGCACCCACATCGTGGATTAAGTAAAAATGTCCTAAAAAAAGTCATACTTCAACCGCTATGCGGGAGCAGAATAAAAATTGTGAATTTTTTTTCACGTTAGAAAACTAACTATCACTTTAAAAGGGCACTGTGGAGGGTGGATTCGGCTAAGTCGAATTCAACTTTTCTACTTTTTCTTACATATTTTTTTTTATTTTTCTTAAACAAATGAAAAATGCTAAAAATAACAATTATAAAAGTTAAATTCGACTTGGCCGAATCTATGAATACCCTCCACAATGCCCTTTTTAAAAGATAGTAAATTTTTTAATGTGAAAACAATTTAACAATTTTGATTAGAAATATTTTATTTTGAGTAAAAAACTTTTTTTTCGTCATTTTTGTAAAAACAAAAAAATAATTTACTAATTTTTTTTTGAATGTAAAATTTTTTTCGAGTGTAAATTTTTTTTTTTAGCGTAAAAATATTTCTGAGTGACAAAAATACTCTGTAAAGTAATTTTGTGGTTACCGTTGTTCTTAAGGCTTGTTTTTTAAAACTCGGGTTTTTCAACACGTGAATTTTAGGTGAAACCAATCTGAAATTCTGAGATTTAAAACGAACCGGGCTAGAAGAACGACAAACATATATGCCACACTTCAGCACTCTCATAATTGTCGTTCGAAAGTATCCGTGTGTTTTATTTCGTAAACTCGTGAAAAACCCTTGCCGAAATTCAGTCTTTTGCTTATAACTTTTGAACCACTTGACCGATTTCGCTGGATTGCAATACCAACCTGACCAGGTAAATGCCCAACAAATATACGAAACTTCAGGAGCCTCCGTAAAGTCTTTCAAAAGTTAGCGTGTTTTCAACAGACAGACAGACGGACGCACGGACATCGCTAGATCGTTTTAAAATCGATCGAGTATCATGAATATACTTTATGGGGTCTTAGACAAATATTTCGAGGTGTTACAAACGGAATGCAAGCTTATATATGCCCTCTATCACTAGAGTGGAGGGTATAAAAACGTAAATACGTGTTAAGTATTAAAATTGAAAAAATATTTTTTTTTAAGTTTTTTATGCGTTTTTTATATTTTTAGCATTTTTTTCGATAATACCGGTACGTACCGGTATCGACGTTTCGGTATCAGTATTACCGTAACCGTTTCAACTTAAATACCGTTACCGATACCGAAATAAATAAAAAAAACGATACCAATACCGATATCGATACCGTTATTCGTTTCGATTGCCAACCTTGGTTTTTACAGACCAAAAATAACACAAAATAATGAATAAAAAGTAGTTTAGCGAGTTTTTTAGCGATATCTCGATGAATTGATCAGCTAGAATTAAAATGTTAACAGCCATATCACCTTTTCTCAATAGCAAATTAAAGAAACTTCTTTTATTAATCAAAACAAGAAATACCCCAAAATGCTGTTTTTCGCTATTTCTCGCGAAAGTGAGCAGCTATAATTTTTTTGTGGGCAGTTTAATTTCTTCCAACATGCTCAAATCAAACTGCATACCACTTTTTTTTTATTATTTCTAAAGAACCGGTTTTAAAATATAAATAAATAATAAAAAAAAATTATTTAATTACGCGATATCTCGCGAAATTTAACACCTACAATTTCGATGTCAACAGCTGTGTGATCTTTGGTCAAGCACAAGTAAAACTGAATACCATGTTTTACAAAATTTGAAAGAAACCTATCTAAAGATAAAAAACGAAAACAAAAACAGCAAAAAATTAATTTCGCGATTTCTCGCGAACTAAAGAAGATAGGATTTTGGTGTTTACTGTTCTGTGACCTTTAAGTAAGTATGTACAATTGAAACTGTATACTGAGTTTTTGAAAAAATTTAAAAAACTTCAATGTCAAAATTTTAAAAATACAAAAACACTGTTTTCGCGTTATCTCGCGAATGCGAGCAGCTACGATTTCGCTGTTTGTGACATTGAACCTTGTAGAAATCGAACTGCACTTACACTTTTCGTCGACACTAAAGTTCAACCTAAACATCGCTGAGGCTCACCGTGTATGGGGGTATACCTACTTTCTCACTCCTTGTGTAACGCATCGAAATAACGGTCTGGGACTCCAAAGCATACACTCAATTAAAAAACGTATCAAATTACTAGAAAAAGTCTCGTAATCCCATTTTACCAATTTTTGACATTTTTCTTGATTTTTAACAAAAAATTTCCGATCGAAATTTATTTTTTTTTTTTTAAATTTTACAGTTTTTCTTTTAATTTTACAAATTTCCAATATTTTTTACAGAAAAATCTAGTAAATTTATGAGAATTTCGTATAAGTTTTATTGCGCCAAAAAAGTTGTAAATTTACAATTTTATTGGTAAAAATCTTGTAAAATTACTGAAAAGTTCGTAATTTTTACTAGGAATTCTCGTAAAATAGGAGGTAGCAAAAAATCTAGTAAAATCACGAATACTCCTTGTTAGTTTTATCGCGTCAAAAAAATTTAAATTACAACATTATTAGTAAAAAGCCTGTAAAATAACAAAGAATTCTTGTCAAATAGGGGTAGCAAAAAAAAGTTACAAACTTTTCTTGTAATTTTACAATGATTTTTTTTTTGAGTGTATTTATTATTGATCAGTGATCTAAGGCATTCTAGCTATGTCCATCTGTCCGTCCATCCGTCTGTTCGTCCTTATGTGGAAGATACGATACAGTCTAAAGTAAAAAGCTAGACTGCTGAAATTTGGCACAAATATGTCTAATGGTCTTGGGCTGGTTTAGTTTGGAAATTGGGCAAAATCGGATCGGGGGAAAAAGTTAATTTTTTAAATACTAAACCAACCTCTGAAAAAACGCAATTTTTTACTGTTTTTTTTTCTTCTTTTGTCAAGCAAATGAAACATTTTTATGTCAGTAGAAATTCAAAGGTCTGCAGTTCGATCCAGGAGAACAGAAAATGTCATTTGTGTTGGTCCCCCACTTTTGTGGGCGTGGATAAAAACATAATGACGAAATTTTATAACTAAAGTACAAAAAGTACAATAAATGAGTTAGTAAACGTTTATCGCGATGTCAAATGTATTTCACCCATCTTTCTCGAGGCCTCACCCTCCCAAAAAAAAAAAAGAGACGACCCTGCAGTTTTTTTTTGTTTTTAACCGTTTTGAAGGATATTAAAGATTCGACACAACCAAATTTAACACTCTCACTTGTTTTTTCTCCAAGTGCATAAATTCGATCTATATGTGCCTCCTCCTACAATTTAATGATATTGTACAGTGTAAAAAAATATTACAAAACTGGGTGAGAAATTGTAAACACTGTCAAAAAATAAAAAAAAAAAATGCCTCAATTGTTTGGAATAAAAATATGATGGGTGTTGATGAACAAAAAAAAAAAAACAACTAAATAAATGACGATGATCGACATGGCAAGATCATCAATATGGCCATAAATAGACAACATATGTGTGCTAAGGATGTACGTCATAAGCTTTTTTTTCTCTCCTCATTTTCGGAATGGGAAAAAAGTTTAAATTTTTGTTTATAAAAAGAAAAATGCAGCTGCAAACATCAATCATAACCCTGCATACATGTTGGTTTTTTATATGTAAACCATGGCATGCCAAAGGCAGTCAATAGATCATTGAATGATATGAAACAAGTAAATCATCATCATCATCATGATGGCAATGATGATCATCATCAATAACATTATCATCGTCTTACCCAAGGTACTTAACACATTAGTGGGTAAACACATTGTACCTACTTGTTTGGTACTCATGTGATCAAAAAAAAACTCACTTTACACATTGTGATAGAAAAATACACCAACACACTACCATCAGCACCATCACCAAAACTAATCATAGCTTTAATCAGAACAACTAAGGTATTAATTCTTTATTTTTTGAATTCTGAAATAAAAAAACATAAAAAAATTGTTAAAAGGTACTTTTCACTATTACACATTTTCATTATACAAGCGTAATTTCACCATGTTAGCGAAATATTTTTTTAAAAAATTTGGCCAGAAATTGTTCACTTAGATACGACTAGGTTTCAATCAAAAAAGAATCCAAAAATCTTTAGGAAGTTGGTAAATTTTGATGTGTATAATAAAAAAGTGTGATAGTGGAAAGTACCCTTAAGCAGTTAAATCATCGATTAAACAGCAAAATCTGGATTTAAAAAATCGCAAAATCGTGGATTTATAAAAGTAAAATAATTGTACATTTATAAAAGTGCAAAATTCGTGGAATAATCGTGGATTTATAAAAGTACCAATATCGTAGATTTATAAAATTACAAAAATCGTGGATGTATGAAAGTACCAAAATCGTGGATTTATAAAAGTACCAAAATCGTAAATTTATAAAATTACAAAAATCGTTGATGTATAAAAGTACCATAATCGTGGATTTATAAAAGAACCAAAATCATTTATTTATTGAAAGTACTTACATCATAAATTTATAAAAGTACCAAAGTCGTGGATTTATAAAAGAATCAAAAACGTGGATTTATAAAAGTACCAAAATCGTGGACTAGTAAAAGTACCAAAATCGTGGGTTTATAAAAGTACCAAAAATCGTGGATTTATAAAAGTTCTAAAATCTAGGAATTATATAAGTACCAAAATCGTGAATTTATAAAAGTACCAAAATCGTGAATTTAATAAAGTACCAAAATCGTGGATTTATAAAAGTACCAAAATCGTGAATTTATAAAAGTACCAAAATCGTGGATTTATAAAAGTTCTAAAATCTAGGATTTATAAAAGTACCAAAATCGTGAATTTATAAAAGTACAAAAATCGTGGATTTATAAAAGAACCAAAATCATGAATTTATAAGAGTACCAAAATCGTGGACTTATAAAAGTACCAAAGTCGTGGATTTAGAAAAGAAACAAATTCGTGGAATAATCGTGGACATATAAAAATACCAAAATCGTGGATTTATAAAAATACCAAATCGTGGATTAATAAAAGCACCAAAATCGTAGAATAATCCTGGATTTATAAAAATACAAACATCAAGGAATAATCGTGAATTTATGAAAGTAAAATCATTGATTTTTAAAAGTAAAATCGTGGATTTATAAAAGTACTAACATCAAGGAATAATCGTGAATTTATATAAGTAAAATCTTGGATTTATAAAAGTAAAATCGTGGGTTTATAAAAGTAAAATCGTCGATTTATTAAAGTAAAATCGTGGATTTATATAAGTTAAATCTTGGATTTATTAAAGTACCAAAATCGTGGAATAATCGTGAATTTATAAAAGTACCAAAATCGTGGATTTATAAAAGTACCAAAATCGTGGAATAATCGTGGATTTATAAAAGTACCAAAATCGTGGATTTATAAAAGTACCAAAATCGTGGATTTATAAAAGTACCAAAATCGTGGATTTATAAAAGTACCAAAATCGTGGATTTATAAAAGTACCAAAATCGTGGAATAATCGTGGATTTATAAAAGTACCAAAATCGTGGATTTATAAAAGTACCAAAATCGTGGAATAATCGTGGATTTATTAAAGTACCAAAATCGTGGATTTATAAAAGTACCAAAATCGTGAAATAATCGTGGATTTATAAAAGTGCCAAAATCGTGGAATAATCGTGGATTTATAAAATTACCAAAATCGTGGATTTATAAAAGTACCAAAATCGTGGATTGATAAAAGTACCAAAATCGTGGATTGATAAAAGTACCAAAATCGTGGATTTATAAAAGTACCAAAATCGTGGAATAATCGTGGATTTATAAAAGTACCAAAATCGTGGATTTATAAAAGTACCAAAATCGTGGATTTATAAAAGTACCAAAATCGTGGAATAATCGTGGATTTATTAAAGTACCAAAATCGTGGATTTATAAAAGTACCAAAATCGTGAAATAATCGTGGATTTATAAAAGTGCCAAAATCGTGGAATAATCGTGGATTTATAAAATTACCAAAATCGTGGATTTATAAAAGTACCAAAATCGTGGATTGATAAAAGTACCAAAATCGTGGATTTATAAAAGTACCAAAATCGTGGATTGATAAAAGTACCAAAATCGTGGAATAATCATGGATTTATAAAAGAACCAAAATCGAGGAATAATCGTGGATTTATAAAAGTACCAAAATCGTGGAATAATCGTGGATTTATAAAAGTACCAAAATCGTGGAATAATCGTGGATTTATAAAAGTACCAAAATCGTGGATTGATAAAAGTACCAAAATCGTGGATTGATAAAAGTACCAAAATCGTGGAATAATCATGGATTTATAAAAGAACCAAAATCGAGGAATAATCGTGGATTTATAAAAGTACCAAAATCGTGGAATAATCGTGGATTTATAAAAGTACCAAAATCGTGGAATAATCGTGGATTTATAAAAGTACCAAAATCAAGGAATAATCGTGGATTTATAAAAGTACCAAAATCGTGGAATAATCGTGGATTTATAAAAGTACCAAAATCAAGGAATAATCGTGGATTTACAAAAGTACCAAAATCATTTTTATAAAATTACCAAAATCAAGGAATAATCGTGGATTTATAAAAGTACCAAAATCAAGGAATAATCGTGGATTTATAAAAGTACCAAAATCAAGGAATAATCGTGGATTTATAAAAGTACCAAAATCAAGGAATAATCGTGGATTTATAAAAGTACCAAAATCAAGGAATAATCGTGGATTTATAAAAGTACCAAAATCAAGGAATAATCGTGGATTTATAAAAGTACCAAAATCAAGGAATAATCGTGGATTTATAAAAGTACCAAAATCAAGGAATAATCGTGGATTTATAAAAGTACCAAAATCAAGGAATAATCGTGGATTTATAAAAGTACCAAAATCAAGGAATAATCGTGGATTTATAAAAGTACCAAAATCAAGGAATAATCGTGGATTTATAAAAGTACCAAAATCAAGGAATAATCGTGGATTTATAAAAGTACCAAAATCAAGGAATAATCGTGGATTTATAAAAGTACCAAAATCAAGGAATAATCTTGAAAAATCTTTATTTCTTATGTAGTTATTTTTGAAACAACGCACATAAGTACACTCAAAATAAATTCTCTGTCCAATCAGCAGAAAAATCTGCTGAAAATACACCCATTTTGAGCCATATGAGAAATCTGCTGATTTTAGCAGACACGGTTTAGTAAATATCTGTCATAAGAGGTGAATAAATATAACAAGAAAAAAAAACATACGCCGCCAGCCAGCATCGAACTCGCCACCTTCCGATTTGAAAGTACACTTCTTAACCACTACGCTACGGAAGCTTATACTTTTGTCTGGCGTTTTAGCTATTAAACATGTGTGTTGTTCGACAGCAGAGAAATCTGATTTTAGCAGAAATATCTGCTGATTTTAGCAGAAAAATCTGCTGATTTTAGCAGAAAAATCTGCTGATTTTAGCAGAACAATCGGCTGATTTCAGCAGAATAATCTGCTGATTTCAGCAGAACAATCTGCTGATTTCAGCAGAGCAATCTGCTGACAATCTGTTCAGCTTTTTTTTTATATAAAAAAATTTCTTGAAAAATTAATGAAATTCAGCAAACAAAATCAGTATAAACATAGTATAGTAAAATGTCTGTTATTTTCTTAAACTGAATGACAGAGATTTTACTAAAAATATCCTTCTCAGCAGAACAATCTGCTAAAAGATTGCTAATTCAAATTGAAAGTCGTTTTACAGATTTTTTGACAGAGTTTTTCTTTTGAGTGTAGTAATTAAAAAAAACTGAACTTTAAACATTTTTTTTCTTAAAAAAACAAAACGTAAAACTTTTTAAATAAACTACAAATAGTTAATTACATAATTTTTTGAGTGTACGAGGTTTTTGTAATTTTATGCTCAAAAAATTATGTCATTAACTATTTGTAGTTTATTTAAAAAGTTTTACGTTTTGTTGTTTTTTAAAGAATTTTAAGTGAAATTTTTTACTCAAAAACGCAAAAAGTTGTTTTATCCGGGACTAAAAAAAATCTAAAAAATGTTCGGGACAAAAAAAAAAGTTTTTAAAACTGGTCAAAATTTATGTTTTTCTAAAATTATTTTTAATGAAAATCTTTTCTAAAATCATTTTTTTTTTAGTAAAATTGCCTTGTAAATTTACGAAAATAAATTTGTATAATTAAAAAAAAAAATAAATTTTCATCGACCGCAACACAAAATTAGAAATCATGGATCTATTAAAGTGGAGGGGTTGTGGATTTATAAGAGCGTGAAAATCGTGAATGTAACCTCAAAGTTTGCGAATTATAAACTCAGGAACGAAAAATACGAATGTTATAAAATGTAATCAAATATAAATTCATTCTTTTAAATTCTGCCTTCACCTTCGCAAATGTCTTTGTTCATACGCATAAGTTTAAAAGTGTTTTTTGGTGAAATTTTTTGGATATTCAAGTGTATTGATTTTTTTAAAAATCATCTTATACACTTCATTTCTAAAATAAAAAGTTATTAATGATTTTTAAATCATCATTGTCATTAATTTTTGTGAAAGGAACGAAATATAAGACACTTAAACCGCTAACAGAAAAAAGCTTTTGAACGATACGAACATATTTAAAACTAAAATCTAAGCATCTTTTGATGAGCAACGTTACGTGATTCGAACGATAATCACATATGTGTTTCATCAATGACGACTTTACTATATTTGGTTTACTTTGTTAGTTGTCCAATTCATATTCACACGTGCTTTCATTTAATAAAGAACATCTGTGTAAACATTAAACCAAAAATGTCAATATTGAAGATGATCATGATGTTGATATATTTTATTCGCTAAGATGTTTTTTTTTTAAATGCATTTTAGTGGCCATTAAGACCGACTATGAGAAATACTACATATTTGATTGTACATTCAAAAGAAAACCTCTGTCAAAAAATTTGTACAACGACTTTTAATTTGATTTAGCAAACTTTCAGCAGATTTTAAAATCTCTGTAATTCAGTTTAACAAAATAGCAGCAATTTTACTGCGTTTTTACTAATTCTGTTTGCTGAACTTTAAAATATTTTTGAATATATTTCTAGCAGATTATTTTTTAATAACCCGACTAAAAATAAATATACAGGTCCATATATAATTTGAAATTGAGCCATATATAATTTAATATGGCACAACACGTATTTGGATAAAATAAGATGATGAAATTGGTGGATCAAAATAGCTTAAAATTTGTTATATTAGATTAAATATGATCGTTTTTAATCCGAATATTGGGTTTATCTAATTTGATATAATTGTATATAATTTTATATCATAAGATAAAATGTGTAGAATTTTGCATAAAATATATTTTTTTATCTCATAATTTTCAAATTTATCCCAAGTTTTTTCGGGAAATAAAAAAAAAAAATTACCAAAAAAAAAAAAAAATTGTGTCCGGGACTTAAGAAATTTAAAAAAAAAAAAATTAAAAAAAAAAAAAAAATTTAAAAAAAATTTTCCTAAAACTTTGTTAATAAATTTTTACTTCAAACGCAAAAAATGTACCAAAAATATTTTTTACCAGGACTTAGCAAATATTACAAAACTTTTTCAGGAATTATAATTTTCAAAATTTGGCTAAATTTTTTTTTTGTTTAAATCATTTTTAATGAAATTCTTAACTCCAAACGCAAAAATTATTTGTGTCTGGAAATTGAAAAAAAAAATTCTCGGGACTTAGAAAACTTTTTTCCCCCGATTCGGAACTATATATATATGTGTATCTCATCTTGTATGAGGTCAGACATGGAGTTGTATATCATATATTTATTTATCTAATATTGTATGAGGTCATTCATGGAGTCATATAAAATATTATATGCAACATCTAATTTAATAAAGCTTTATATATTGTATGTGGAGCAACACATTATTCGATATCCTTTTATATGCCACCATATTAAATTTTGGGTGTAAAACTTAATACAAGATATATTCACATATAATTATGTAAAGTACTGTGTATGGCCGTATATAAATAAATTAAATAATATGTTACTATATCTAAACTTTTTTAGTCGGGAATACAGAAAAAATTTGCTGTCATTCTTTTTTCAAGAAAATTTTCTAAGGTTTTTTTTTAAGTCTTTTTTTTTATTTTTTGTTTTTTTATGCAATCAAAACGATATTTTTAAAAATATTTTTGAACATTTTTTAGCAGATTATTTTGTAATTTTACAGAAATACATAGTTTGCTGTCCTTTTTTTAAGAAAAGTGTTTTTTAAAGTGTCATTTTTTTTAAACAATTAAAACGATTGAGACTAATAACACATGCACACAAAAAAACAAAAGTTGCCAGACCCAGAGGGTAGACCCAGTTATTTCTAGGTTTTTGGGGTCGCTGAATCCGAATATGACCATACAAAATCATTTTAATTGCCAGTTTTCCCCCTACCGCCCCCTATAGCCTCCCTGAGGATTGACTTTTAATTCTCATAGAAACTTAAAATTAATGTGTGATTTTATGTTTTTTGGCAGCTGAAACCTAAAATGACAACAAAAAATTATGTGACCCTTCCCTCAACCCCTAGCACGCCCTTACAACCCTCTGAAGGGGGATGAATTTTGAGTGTTTATACAAAATCAAGATGTATATGGATTTCTATGTTCTTTGGACCGCTAAAACCGAATATGACTACCAAAAATGTATAATACCCCTCCCTAACTCCCTAAAAAAAAAAAAATAAAGACTATCATTAATTTAAAAATTAAATTAATGATAGTCTTTATTTTTTAGGATGTTATTTCTGAAAAAAAAAACACAAAAGTAAGTAGTCATTAATAAAAACTGAACATCAAACAAATGTTTTTTCTTTAAAAAATTACTAAACGTAAAACTTTTTAAATAAACTAAAAACAGTTAATGACATAATTTTGTGAGTGTATATTAGGGTGCGCCAAAGTTGTATGGGTAAAAAAAAAAATGATGCAAGAGATCGGCACTCCCCCCAAAAATATTCGTTTTTATATCAAAATACACTATGCAAAAAATTATGGCGATCGCTTGAGGGGAAAGGGTGCCTCAAACGCCTTGAAAATGGAGAAATATGTCGAATTTGACCATTAGATAAAAAAAAAATTTTTTTTTGTTGTTATTCAATTTCGCCAAAAAAAAATTTTTTGTATTAGGTTTAATAAGAACTACTTACAAAAAAAATATAAGCTTTCCACTACATCGCTGACCTATTTTAACTTGCGATACAAAAAAGGGCAGCTATTTTTAGGGGTACCCAAAAGTAACATTTTTACATATTTGAAAATTTTATTAAAAAAAAAATTTAAAAATTAAAATCGCTCTCCACCAGTTTTTTATATCTATATATATAAAAGAGTAATGTGACTGACTGACTGACTGACTGACTGACTGACTGACTGACTGATATACTCATTCATCATCGCCCAGCCCAAACCGCTGAAGCTAGAGACTTGAAATTTGGACTGTAGGTCCACCTCCCGGAATATAGATCCACTAAGGCTGGATTTTTGCCAATGTTGATTCTAAGGGGGTAAAAAGGGTAAAAAACTGTACTTTTGGTACTTTTTATATCTCCTGAAATAATGGTCATAGAGATTTGAAATTTGGACAGTATGTTCACCTCCCGAAATATAGATCCAGTAAGGCCGGATTTTTGCCAATGTTGATTCTAAGGGGACAAAAAGGGTAAAAAACTGTACTTTTGGTACTTTTTATATCTCCTGAAATAATGGTCACAGAGACTTGAAATTTGGACTGTAGGTCCACCTCCCGGAATATAGATCCAGTAAGGCCGGATTTATTGCCAATGTTGATTCTAAGGGCACAAAAAGGGTAAAAAACTGTACTTTTGGTACTTTTTATATCTCCTGAAATAATGGTCACAGAGACTTGAAATTTGGACTGTATGTTCAACTCCTGGAATATAGATTCAGTAAGGCCGGATTTTTGCCAATGTTTATTCTAAGGGGGTAAAAGGGGTAAAAAAATGTACCTTTTATATTTCCTTAAAAAATGGCCCTAGACACTTGAAATTTTGAATGTAGGTTCAGCTCCCGGAATATAAATCTACTAAGGCTGGATTTTGCCAATGTTGATTCTTAGGGATAAAAAGGGTAAAAAACTGCACTTTTGGTACCTTTTTTATTTTCTTAAATAATGGTCCTAAAAACTTTAAATTTGCAATGTAGGTTTTGGCCAATGTTGACTCTACGGGGGTAAAATGGAAAAAAGTGTACTATTGGTACTTTTTTAAATTTACTGAAATAATGGTACCTTTATAAAAAGTACCTTTTATAAAAAGTACCTTTTATAAAAAGTACCTTTTATAAAAAGTACCTTTTATAAAAAGTACATTTTATTAAAAGTACCTTTTATAAAAACTACCTTTTATAAAAAGTACCTTTTATAAAAAGTACCTTTTATAAAAAGTACTTTTTATAAAAAGTACCTTTTATAAAAAGTACCTTTTATAAAAAGTACCTTTTATAGAAAGTACATTTTATAAAAAGTACCTTTTATAAAAAGTACCTTTTATAAAAAGTACCTTTTATAAAAAGTACCTTTTATAAAAAGGACCTTTTATAAAAAGTACCTTTTATAAAAAGTACCTTTTATAAAAAGTACCTTTTATAAAAAGTACCTTTTATAAAAAGTACCTTTTATAAAAAGTACCTTTTATAAAAAGTACCTTTTATAAAAAGTACCTTTTATAAAAAGTACCTTTTATAAAAAGTACCTTTTATAAAAAGTACCTTTTATAAAAAGTACCTTTTATAAAAAGTACCTTTTATAAAAAGTACCTTTTATAAAAAGTACCTTTTATAAAAAGTACCTTTTATAAAAAGTACCTTTTATAAAAAGTACCTTTATAAAAAGTACCTTTTATAAAAAGTACCTTTTATGAAAAGTACCTTTTACAAAAACTACCTTCTATAAAAAGTACCTTTTATAAAAGTACCTTTTATAAAAAGTGCCTTTTATAAAAAGTACCTTTTATAAAAAGTACCTTTTATGAAAAGTACCTTTTATAAAAAGTACCTTTTAAAAAAAGTACATTTTATAAAAAAGTACCTTTTATAAAAAGTACCTTTTATAAAAAAGTACCTTTTATAAAAAAAGTACCTTTTATAAAAAATACATTTTATAAAAAGTACCTTTTATAAAAAGTACCTTTTATAAAAAGTACCTTTTATAAATAGTACCTTTTATAAAAAGTACCTTTCATAAAAAGTTCCTTTTATACAAAGTACCTTTTATAAAAAGTACCTTTTATAAAAAGTACCTTTTATAAAAAGTACCTTTTATAAAAAGTACCTTTTATAAAAAGTACCTTTTATAAAAAGTACCTTTTATAAAAAGTACCTTTTATAAAAAGTACCTTTTATCAAAAGTACCTTTTATCAAAAGTACCTTTTATAAAAAGTACCTTCAATAAAATTACGTTTTTTTTAAATATGCCGAAAGTACACTTTTGGTACTTTTTTATTTCCTGAAATAATAATCATAGAAACTTGAAATTGGAAAAGGTTCGCCTCTCGGAAAATAATGGGGTTAAAAGGAATAAAAAAGTGTACTTATTTATTTCCTGATATAATGGCCCCAGAAACTTAAAATTTGGAATGTAAAATCCTTCGGTGAAAAAAGAGATTGGGAAAAGTTTTTTTTGGAAATTCCGTTTCTTAACGGGGATAAAAAGTACTTTTAATATTTGCTGAAACAATGATCCTAGATAATTGAAATATGGATTGTAGGATCCTTCGGTGAAGAAAAAACATTCTGAAGAGGTACTTTTTTTAAACTCCGTTTCTAATGGGGGTAATTAAGTGTACTTTTGGTACTTTTTCTGTACCTATAATAATGACCTTAGAAGATGGAGATGGAATTGGAAATGAAATGGAGTAGAACGGGGAACAATATGGAATAGAGCAGGGAACAATATGGAATTATTTTTTTAACTCAAATTTTTGGTGTTTAGCTTTTTTTTACTCCATTTTTTTTTTTTATTCCAATTTCTTTTTTCACTGAAATATTTATTCACTCAAAATCCAAAATCCCGACATAAGGGCTCGAAAATTGTCATTATATTTTTCCCCCGGAACGAACATGATAACGTACCAGCAAAGTTATTAAAATTTTATTGTTTATATTATTCATTGAAATATTTTTTTATGGAAGACTTAAACGTCGACAAGTAAATAAAACAAAGACTACGTAGGGGAATTTTTTGAAAATCGATAGAGTAATTCTGATTCTTCTATAATCCGGTATTCAATACAACCGGTAACGAAGTACCGGGATTGTAAGCTAGTATATTATAAAGATAAAAAATGTGAAATATTATAAATATCCGTTCGGCAGTTTTTCTTTTATAGCGACTTGAAGTTAGCGGATTTCAAGGAAAATTGATTTTTTGCTGTATTTTCTTTAATTTTGAACTTATTACTACGTTTTAAACGAAATTAACGATATTGGCTTTGCATGTAATTAAATTGGATCATAAATTTTAGTTAGTTAGTAATTTTTACAGTTTAGCTTTAACCCATGTAAACCCGGGTCAATTATGTCCCACTTTGGAAATATTATTCTTTAAGCTATTTTTTTTTATCATGAAATTAGTAAATGGAAATAGTTTTAGCTATTCATCGTGTATGCACTTAAAGAATTTAACCCTTTTTATGAAGTTTTTGTATATTTAATGAAGCTTTTCATAAATATGATGAAATATTTTTTGATTGTATCAAACACATTAAGCATTCATGATTTCTTCTACTTTATTTAAAAAATTTAATTTTTTGTTTGGGTTGTTGAAAAAATTAGTTGATGACTAAAGAAAAGCTAATGGACATTTTTTTTCTTTTTTTCCTTTGAATTTAGAAAAAATCGACTTCAAAATATTCTTAAATAATTTTCAAAAAAAAATGTGTATAAATAACTTCATTTTCCAGCGCGACACGCGTATTTCATTTAATATTTGCTCAATCTGCACGCTATTTAACTTAAATTAAAGCTTTATAAATTACATTAATAACATTTTTAAAAATAATACTCACTTTAAAATAATAACGTTTATTTTTTTTTTAACAAATTGGATCTACTTTAGAAAAGTTTCATTGTATTGTCACCCACCGTATATAAAAAATGCGGTATAATTTAAAAACATTGTTTTTTCACAGGTAGATTTAAATAAACTTGGACTAAAACATTTATTTTTACAGATTAATTTTATTATATTTAATAAAAATATAAAAGCCGGCATACAATGGGAAATATTTGCCCTGTGGGTCATCTTCGACCCGGGTTTACAAGGGTTAATGCTGTCTTGCAAAAATTACACCGCTCAACAGTCATTTTCCGGTTTGAATTCTGGTGATAAATTTTAGTAGACTTTGATCTCCTGATTCCAAATCTGTACTCCAAATTTTTCCATCACGTCCAGATTTTTAGTTATTCACGGTTAAAAATGCGGAAAATGACGATTTTTGCATTATTTGAAAGCCTGCACAGCAGCCATTCAGTGGAATACAAATCTGGTATAAAGCGCAAAAGTTTAATTTGTCTTTGGTCTCCAACATAGAAAACAATTTTTTTCTAATTATTGCGTTTGGTTGGGTTACAATTGCGTTTTAAAATGACTCTGTTAAAATTATCATTTTTGTAAAAAAGATAAGGTAGGTACCTTAGTTTTTTTTGATATTTTTCAAAGAAAAACTAAAAAAAAGAATTATTTTACAAATTTAAGTTTTCTGTGTTATTTTTCGTATAAACCGGAAGATATCTTTAATGGGTTTAAAAGTCTATAAGAAAGAATGGGATTTTGTCTAAATTTTGATCTCATCACACTAAAGATTGATCATCTGGTTTTTGTTTTAGAGCCTTTTAAAAATGGTGCTTTTTCTAATTTTTTTCACAGTGTTTTTTTTAAAATACGCGTTTGGCCAATAATAGTGCAACAACTCGAAATTTTTTTGATCATATATTTGAGATCATAGTTCAATTCTACTCTACCGCTTTATACCAGATTTTTATTCCACCCAGTGGCTGCTGTGCAGGCTTTCAAAAAAGGCAAAAATCGCATTTTTTCGCATTTTCAACCGCGAATAATTAAAATTCTAGACGTGATGGGAAAATTTGGAGCACAGATTTGGAATCAGCGAGTCAAAATCTTTAAAAATTTTGTATCAAACTTCAAACCGGAGTCAAAAGCCTTCGATTTGTTGAGCGGTGTTATTTAATTACTAAAATTTATGATCCAATTAAATAAGATGCAAAGCCAATTTCGTCAATTTTGTTTAAAACGTAATATTAAGTTCAAAATTAAAGAAAATACAGCAAAAAATCAATTTTCCTTGAAATCTGCTAACTTCAAGTCGCTATAAAAGAAAAACTGCCGAACGGATATTTATAACATTTCACATTTTTTATCTTTATAATATATATAAAAAACTGGTGGAGAGCGATTTTAATTTTTAAAATTTTTTTTTAATAAAATTTTCAAAAATGTAAAAATGTTACTTTTGGGTACCCCTAAAAATAACTGCCCTTTTTTGTATCGCAAGTTAAAATGGGTAAGCGATGTAGTGGAGAGCTTATATTTTTTTTGTAAGTAGTTCTTATTAAACCTAATACAAAAATTTTTTTTTTTGGCGAAATTGAATAACAACAAAAATTTTTTTTTTTTTTTATCTAATGGTCAAATTTGAAATATTTCTCCATTTTCAAGGCGTTTGAGGCACCCTTTCCCCTCAAGCGGTCGCCGTTATTTTTTGCATAGTGTATTTTGATACCAAAACGAATATTTCTAGGGGGAGTGACGGTATAAAATCGAAAGTTGACATTTTTGGCGCACCCTAGTGTATATGGGTGAAATCAAAAAATGTCAACCAAACCATGTAATCGTGTAATATCTCATACATTGGTTAACGTATTCGCATATTTTCTTTTGTACAACGTCATATACATTGCCGTTATACATAACTTACATCATTCTGGATATTAATAAGCTATTTTAAACAAGTTATTTTCATTTTTGTAGGCCAAATGTAAACTCCGTCGCCAATAACCATTTCAGTTTTTAAACTTTAACCGGTTATATCTTAAAAACCAATAAACCAAGAGCTTAATAATTGACTACATTTTGAAAGAGGGAATGTTGACGTTCTTAAAAAATTTTTTTATATAGTCATAACTATCTCGTTTACCCACGCATACACGGCTTCAATTGTGTAACGATTTTTCGACACTTTTTTTAGACATTGTGGAACCCGACAATTTTGTTGTTTTTGACGTATTATGTTAAGAAAAATAACATCTTATTGCCCCATTTATTAAGCGCGAGGCTATAAAGTATCATTGTTCATCATTGGTTTCAAGTTTTTTCATTGCATATTAATTTCCCGGTATGAAAAGCTAAATCATAAATGAAAAATCGTAAAATGCTGTAAACTCCGTCTCCACGTTTACAACAAAACTACTTGGCGTGTATCTGAAATATCGTCATATTTTGACGTATCTAGTTGACATCTAATGATTTTTTTTCGGAAACCAATTTCCGACAAATAGTTTTTGAAAAAAAGGACAAAAAGTGACGAAATGTAAACTCCGTCTCTGTAAACTCCGTCAACTTTTTTTTTTTTTGCAGATAGCAATAAACAACTTTATGTAGTTGTTAAAACCGATGCAAATATTAACACTAGTCATTCAAAAAATTAAAAAACTCATTTTAACAGATATAATAATAATTTTATTTTACATTTCCTAAGAAAAATCCTGTTAAAAAAAAAAATAATTGTAAAATCTTTAATAACAAAAACAAGAAAAAAATCCTAATAACAAAAATTGTTTGTTATTACATTAGTAAGTTTATTAAATTACAACGAAATGTTTTCAAAAAAAATTTAAAAAATTTAATGTATTTTTCTAAGGTGAATGTAAACTCCGTCACCAAAAAAATCATAAAATTGTCGATAAAATTTGTTTGAAACAATTTGTAGAAGAGATTTTTTATAGTTATATTAGTAGTGATGTAACATATCGATTTTAATAAAAAAATTCACCAAAAATTAAATTTTTTTGTTTGTACAATTTTGGCTCAAAAACACTGACATTTTTTGATTTCACCCATATGCATGGCAGAAGAATCGAAGTGTAAGCTTTGAGATACCTTCCTTGTTATAATCGATCATAAATCAATAATATAAACTTTATGGGGTCCTTGACCAATATTTCGATGTGTTACAAAAAAATTTATGAAAAAGTTTTTTAATGAAAAAAAAAAACAAAAATTCATGACAAAAATGAATTTTATAAAAAAATAAAATATAAAATTTAATTTTTTCATCTAAATTATTTTTAGATGAAAAAACTAAATTTTGAAAAAAAAAAATTGTTATGAAAATACCAAATTTTAATGAAAAATAAATATTTTTGATGAAAAATAATTTTGATAAAAAAAAAATAATAAAGAAATTTTTTCGATGAAAAAAAAGTTGATGAAAAATAATGATGTTTCCCCGTTAGGTCTAGCCTGAGTTGGGTGTTGATCACTAAAATTTTTGTCTGTTTCGCTTTGCCTTGCTTAGTTTTTGAGATACGTGAAGAACTGTTGTTCGTAGAGTTTTCGGTGAATGAAAAACCCAAATTTTGATGATAAATAAAAAGTTTTTATGAATAATAATTTTGATAAAAAAGGTGATAAAAAATTTTTTCGATAAAAAAAAAAAGTTGATGAAAAATAATGAATATTCCACGTTAGGTCCAGCCGGAGTTGGTTTTTTATCCAAAATGTTTTTCCGTTTCACTTTGCCTTGCTTAGTTTTTGAGATACGTGAAGAACTGTTATTCGTAGAGTTTTTTTTTTCTTCTTGTTAAGAGCCACAACAATTTCCTTTTTTGTAACTGGGACTGCCTAGTGTTGGCAATATTTACCGAGATATGAGGCTTTTTTTAATTTTTAGGATTGCCAACTTTTTAGATTTAAAGTTAGGACCCATTGGGTTCCACACATGAGAAGAAAGCTGGCGATAAGCCAGATTTGGCTCTATCTGGCTTAGTTTTAAAGATATCACCATTTGAAATTTTTGAATAGCAGAGGAAAAAACTTTCTTGAAATCGAAGAAAATAAATACGAAAAATTAATTGGTTCAAATAACGCCCTAAAATTAGGGATGTCAAACGGGAAATCCCGAAAATCTCGGGATTATTTTTCTAATATAGGAAATAAAAAATCCCCAAAAAACCCGAAAAACCCGGGATCCCGAAAATCCCGGGATCCCGAGATTTCAATTTTGAAAATCCCGAATCCCGGGATTTTTCAAAGTTAATTCCGTTTGGCATCCCTACCGAAACCAAACGTTTTTAAATAATAATTTTTTTCACATATGAAGCATTCCACACCAACTTGTCCAATACAGAAAAACCATTGTGGTTTCAATGGGATATCATTTGCAAAGTATTTACTCTAAGGGTTATTAAGTAACAAAAATAAAATTTAAGATTTTATTTTTGTGGGTCAATATTGAAAATATCAAACTTTTTAGCCTGAGTATCTTTACTTTAATATTTATGCAAATTAAATGAAACACCGTAAAGTCTTAAAAATGCAAGTTTTTATAGGGTTTTGTATGGGCTATCGATTAAAAAAGTAAAAATGGAAAAATTTTCAGAAGAAGTTCTGAATTTTCTAAATTTAAACTTAAAATTCATTTATCAAAAAGCATGTTACAAGCAAGTTAATAGCAAAGTATTACAGATGATGGGTTCAATCCTTGTCGGCTGCGATCTGTTAATAATTTTCACATATAGAGTTCTATTGACTATTAACTGAATAAATTTGACATTAGAAGTTTTTCTGAAGATTATTATAACTGGATAATATGAAACTAGTAAGAAACAAACCAGGATGACATAAATTTTTAGAAAAATTAAAATTTTTCTTTCACACTTTTCTCAATTCAGAACCATATATAACAAATCAAAAAATTATAATACATAATTACAATTAGAGCCTGAGCTCGACTGTCTTTACAGAAACAATAATTTAAAAATAACGACTTTAAGTCGCCCTATGTGGCAATAATCAGTATCTTTGGAAATATGGCAACACCTAACATTTGTGTCTAAAATATAGACCATGTCTGGCAATGTTTGCAAAATAAGTACTTAGATCAGAATTGATGAAGGAGAGGAAGAAGAATAATGATTACTAAAAATTTAGTTTGTTTACACAAATTACAATAACAACTCTTCTGTTAGAAAACACAACAGCAACAACCAAACTCGAATTGAAAAAATCAGATTTAGTTGATACTTGCTTAACAGCCTACACACAAAAAATTATTGGCTAAAAAATTTCAATTAAATCTATTGATCAACAAAATTTAAATGAGTCAATTATTGTTTTGATCAACATTTTTGTTATTTTCTTTAACTATCAAATTACAAATTTTCAACATATCAGATTTTTTTTGCTTCAATTTATTTGAATACATTAATTCAAAAATATACTTATAACTACGGTTTTACTTTTTTTTTATTGTTGGCAACATATTGGAAAGCAAAAAATATGAATTTCTTCATAATTTTTCCATAAGCGTGAAATTCATTTGTAAAATCAATAATTATTTTAATTGACTTTAAATAAAAAAATAATCAAATTTTTGATCAAAATCGAAAAAATGATTAATTGAAATAAAAATCAATCACCTACAATTTGATGATTGATATAACAATTTTCTTTATCGGAGGAGTTTCAATTAAAAAATTAATTGAATCTGAGTTTTTGTTGATTGACTTTCGTTTTCAATTCTTTCTGTGTACTTGGCGTATCGGTCTAGAGTGATTGTACGTTACAAGCAGTTAATAGCAAAGTATTACAGATGATGATGGGTTCAATCCTTGTCGGCTGCGATCTGTTAATAATTTTCACATATAGAGTTTTATTGACTATTAACTAAATAAATTTGACATTAAAAGTTTTTCTGAAGATTATTATAACTGGATAATATGAAACTAGTAAGAAACAAACCAGGATGTCATAATTTTTTAGAAAAATTAAAATTTTTCTTATACACTTTTCTCAATTCAAAACCATTTATAACAAATCAAAAAATTATAATACATAATTATAATTAGAGCCTGAGCTCGACTGTCTTAACAGAAACAATTTATTTATTTTTTGTAATTTAAAAAAAAACTAAAGTGCTTTTCCATCTGTTCTGAAATTTTCAGAGATGTGTTTTGCCTTGTTTTCGAGAAATCAAATGTTAAAGATTGCACTACACTAATTTTATACAATAATGGTGTATATAACGTGTGCGTATGAGTAATATCAACAATTAAAAAACATTTTAAATAGCAATGGGAGCGTGAGTGAGTTTTTATTTGCGATAACGCACGCTAATGAAAGAAAAACAAAATCACGCACGATATTTTATTTTACTCACGCTCACGTGAACATCGTGACCGTGACATATTTTTTTCTACTCACGTGTGCGTGAATAAGCGTGAGCAAAATAAAATATCGTGCGTGACAAATTTTTTTTCTTTCATGAGCGTGCGTAATCGTTATTAAAAACTCATTCACGATCCTATTTCTATTTTAAATATTGTTTAAGTGTTTCTATTACTCATACGCACACGTTATATGCACCATTATTGTATAAAATTAGCGTAGTGCAATCATAAAAATTTTATTTCTCGAAAACAAGGCAAAACACATCTCTGAAAATTTCAGAACAACTAGAAAATAATTTTTGTTTTTTAAGTTAAAAAAAAAAAATAAAATTGCGGCCTGTTTTTTGATAAATAATGTTCAAATTTTAATTTTAAAAATTCAGAACTTCTTCTGAAAATTTTCAATTTTTTTTTTTTTTAATCGATAGCGCATACAAAAATCTATAAAAAAAACTTTTATTTTAAAGAATTTACTGTGTTTCATTAAAGTTACATAAATATTGAAATAAAGATACTCATTAGGGTGGGTCGATGAAATGCATATTTTCGAATCTCGTTAACTAATAGCAAAAACTCGACGCGCATTTTGGAGCTGATAACGGGAAAAATCATGAAAAAATTTTAGGAGGGTACTTTTAGGCCTCTACAAGCGGTTTTAGTTCGCGGTTTTTGGAAAAAAAAAATATTTTTTTTAATTTTTTAAAAATATTTTAAAAATTAAGTTAAATAATGCTTATTACGAAACAAGTTCCAAAAAAAATTTATCTCGCCAATTTTAGCCCGTGAATGCATTTTTATACCTAAAATTTGATACCCATTTTTCCACTTTTTAAATTAATTTAGGTACTTTCGAATTTTTTGCACTTGCGGATTGTTATACATAAATAGCCGCCAATCTGTTTTGTTTTTTTATCATTTTCTTAAAACGCTTTATTTTACCAAAATTTTGATACCCATTTTTAATTTTTTTGTAATTTGCGAATTTTTTGCACTTGTGGGTTGCTATAAATACCCGCAATTTTTTTATTTTTATCATTCATGTTCTTAAATCGGCCTTATGCACCATTTGAGCGCTATTATGAAATAAAAAATATTTTTTTTTATAAAATAAATCGAACTTTCCTGGGTATAAAAATGCATCCACGGGCTAAAATTGGCGAGAAAAATTTTTTTTGGAACTTGTTTCGTAATAAGCATTATTTTACTTAATTTTTAAAATATTTTTAAAAAATTTAAAAAAAATATTTTTTTTCAAAAACCGCGAACTAAAACCGCTTGTAGAGGCCTAAAAGTACCCTCCTAAATTTTTTTCATGATTTTTCCCGTTATCAGCTCGAAAATGCGCGTCGAGTTTTTGCTATTAGTTAACGAGATTCGCAAATATGCATTTCATCGACCCACCCTAATACTCATGCAAAAATGCCAATAGTTTAGATAATTTCCAAACTTTTAGTTAAATTTTGCTAAATTGCTAAATTGTGTCTCAAAATTAAGCTAGGTTTTTATTTTTTAATGCACAAAAGATCTGCACTTAACTCTAATCTGGTTAAAATTGGTTCAGAACTATCTGTTTGGTAATATTGGTTGAATCATTTGGTTTTCCATTATATTCCAAAATTTTCTCAATAGTTAAACTATATTGAAAGAGACATACATATTAACGAAAAAAACCGAAGTTCAATGAAATGTATACTAAATTGATATAAACACATTTAACCCAGTTTATTCACTTCATTGATCTTGTCCACATGACCCAATGATATGAGTTTTCTATTGAGTTTGATAAAAAGAAAAAAATTAAATTGAATGAATGAACAGTGAACACACATGTTTAGTATTTTGAAAATTTTTATGTGAATGAACAAATTGTATCTACTTGAACTAAACACCAAAGTTTTTAAAAAATAAATAAAACAAAATATTTTCAGAAAAAAATATGCAGTACGATCACTTGTACTCACTTATAACTTATTGTTAGTATGTATGTAGTACGTTCATTGAGTAATTTGATTATTGTATTTATGTATGTTGGAATATTTTCAAATGTTAGGGTTGCAGTTAGAATCCGGTGCGGATAATATGAAGGATATAACAAGTTAAATAATTGCTATTGCCTTGAGTTGAAGTCACAAACTGTGGGCACTAGAATGACTAGATCTTAAACATATGTGGTAAAATTTGAGGCCAATCGGTCTAAATTAACCCGTAGCGGCCGGCGATCAATGTTTCCGATTTTTTATAATTTAGAAAATTTAAAATACAGAAAATTTTTTATAAATTTTGATGCGCTAAACACGAATATGAAAAAATATGTGAAATCGGTCAAACGGTTTGCGAGATATCACTATTTGAAATATACTCAAAATGGCGGATTTTTCCAACGTTCAAGAAATTGAAAAAAAAAATCTCATGTGTTTTTTTACTTAGCCGTTTCCTAGAGCTTGAAACAAACGTTTATTGAAATTTAATTTTAGGCAAGTCAAATCCGTGATGCCCTTCGACCAAAGTTTTGAGTTTTTGGAAAATTTTCTTCAAAACCTCCAATTTTTGATCAATGGGCGTTATGGGTTAAAATGGTCCGATTTGATTTAAATTAAGATTAAATCAGCGATGTCCAAAAAATTTTTGCAGTAGTATTAGTGAGCAAGAGAGAGACTGCACTGAACAAAAATAATTAACCGAATTATAAAAGATGCCGTTAAAATCAGATAAAAAATTTAAATATATTTAATGATTAAAATATATATTTGTATTTATTTTTATACAATTTTTATGACATTTTCAGAAACATATTTTTTTTATCGTCGAAAACTTTATTTACCATTAATTAACCAATTGTTTACCATTTATAGAAGATCTTATTTAAGAAATATATAAATATTAGACCTTTGAAGAGTTAATTTCTAATTGTTAATGAATTCACATTATTTTTTATCAAATTTTTAATTAATAAATTAATTTAGGTTTGAATTAAGTTTTTAATGATATTTAAATTATTTAAAAAATAATTAATTAATTTTGTAAATAATTCAATTATAATTATTGAATTAATTCTTTATGAAGTTTTTCAATTTAATTAATAAAATGTTTTACAACATAAAAGACATTGGATATAACTACACTCAAAATAATCACTCTGTTAAATTACAGAGATACTCTGCTGAGCCAGCAGAAAATACCATAGATTTCCAACCAGCAAGATTTTTTGTTATTTTACGAAGAAAACTCTGTAAAATGATTTCGATAAAAAAACTGTAGATTTATAGAATTATCTGTAAAATGTTGATGAAAGCGACCAGAATTTTACCAGGAAGCATGGATAGTAATAACTTGACACAAAATAAAGTCAAATGCTATAATTTAAATGCGCCCGCTTAAATTTTTCGCACGCAAATATTTAACTTTCTAGAAATTATTTATAAACTCGCTGGATGTTCTCACGGGTTTTTTTTAATAAACTTCTCATCTTCAGTTCCACATTTGAGCGGGGTCATTCCAGTAAACACTTTTATAAAATTAAAGGGAAATCGTTTAAGAATGCCTTGACTTTATTGTATATCTTTTAAATGCGCTTGATATGGCTTTTACACAATGGTCCCTATTTGATTCCTAATAAATTTCTCCTTCCTTAATGTGCAAGTTGTTTTGACAATTGGGAAATGCCATCATGTAAATTTGCCCGCTTTAATGCTTCCAAATTGTAAATTAACTTTTTTTTGTGAAAATTACGAGTTCCTTCAATTTTGCACTACACCTCGTAAAATTTAGCATATTTTATTGCATTTTAAGAAGTTTTTTAAAGAGGGGTTGAAATACTTGGACTTTTTTTAAAGAGATTTAAATTTGAAAACTGTATTACAGAGTAATAGTAAAATTACAGATGAAATTTAGTATTTTGGTTACGAGAAAAAAACAAAGTATTTTTCTAAAATCTGTATTTTAACAAAAAAAGCCCTATTTATTATCTTTAAAATAGAGATTACAAAGAAAAAAGTAAAATTACAGATACAATTTTGTTTTTCGGTCACAAGAAAATACAAAGTATTTTCTTTAAATCTGTATTTCGGCAGATAACTTTGTCAAATATCTGTCGAATTGATATTACAGTCATTTTACAGAGTATTTAACAGAGTAATTATTTTGAGTGTAGGGTTGCCAGACGTCCCGCATTTGGCGGGATTGTCCCGCTTTTCATAACCGATTCCCGCGTCCCGCGCGGGATTCCATATTCCCGCTTTTTTGGAATTTTTTTTTAACAACAACTATTTTTTACTTTAAAAGCCTAAGTTTTAAAAAGGATTATTTGTAAGCTTTTGTAAAATTCGTTTTGCCTTGTCGCCCAAATGATGTGGATTTAGAACCTTTTTAAGGAACAGATAAACCCTTTTCACATCTGAGGTGAAATCTCGTTCGAACGAGTTTTCGATCAGATGGTCTGCATCATTTTATACACAACCATATGATAGAAATCTTGTTCGAACAAGATTTCACCTCAGGTGGGTACAACAGAAAAGTTAACAATCTTAGTGTTTGTTTGAAAAAAAAAATATTTTAAAAAAAATGTAAGCCAAAAAGTTGCACAATATAGAGTATATTCCGGGAAAAAAATTTATTAAATTTCCATGGAGTAATTCTGGTCCTGCGTTGTATCTTCAAAAAGGAAGTGTGTGTACTAAAATTAACTTTAGCAAAATTAGTCTCTAAAGCAGCGCGAAAAAATGTTTTTGAAAAACAAAAACATTTTTTTCTATTTCAACATGCACTAGAGGTTGGTAGTCTCTATTTAAAACAATAAAACTCGGCAACATGCTGCTAAATTTTTCAGTTTTGTTCATAAAAATATTTCTGTCCCGCGCAAATTTTTAAAATCCCGCCATTTTTGTAATTTTCGGGAGTTTGTCCCGCATTTTCGAAATAAAATTCTGGCAACCCTAGATATAACCAAAATCATTTTTTATAATACATTATTTCTTGAATGATATCATTTGTTTCTTTTAGTGCATTTGAACAAAAAATGAAATTAATGAGCATAAGATGAATGAGCATAAGAATATGTGTGAAGAGCATAATACACAATTGTGTAAAGAAATGGGCATCATTGGTTTAAATCATAGTTTGTCTCAAAATTTAAAAAAAATTATGAAGGTAGGACAGCCCGCCATTTTGGGAAATTTTTTGACAAATTTTAAATAGCGTTATATATTTTGAAAACCGCCCGTCCGATTTCAAAAGTTTTTTTTTTTGTCGATAAAAAATTTTTTGATTAAAAAAGGTTTTTAATTAAAAAAGTTTTTAATTAAACTTTTAAAGTTTTAAGTAATTTTCAAAAATTCGAAACTTTGATCGCCGACCGCCACGGGTTAATTTAATTCGATTGGCCTCAAATTTCTACCACATAAGTTTTAGGCCTATAAAAAAAAAATCCCAGACGTTCAAAATCGGAAGAAAATTTTTTTTGCCATACAAAAAAAATTACGCTTCAATGGGCACGTAAGCACCAGTAGGGTTTTTTGCAAAAAAAAAAAAAACGGCGAAAAACAAAGTTGGAAATGTATTATGAGAGTTTTAATTCTGTTTTATATATTGTTGGAATTTACATCTTATAACTGAAGTTTTTTTATATTTATTTCGGTTTGAGTCCATATTAATTATTGCTGAGAAATAATTATTTTTGTTGTACAATGAGAAAACCTGAAAAAATTAATTGACAACACAGGCTAAGTGGAAATGTCGGCAGCTTTCGGAAGAAGCCACCCTTTCTTCGCCAAGATTAAAATCTGCTATTTAAACGTACCCTAGCAAAACTTTGGTAATGTGTAGTGATTATATAACACATTACCAGGTAATGTATATACCTTATTTGTAGCATTATTTTAGGATGTCTTACCAAACATTTGTTCCACAACGTATTATTTTAAAGTGAAAAATAATGCATTACTAATAATTTGCTACGTAATGCATGATTATTAGAAAAATGTATTTCATATTTATTATTTCTAAACATTATATCATGGATGATTTATATTTGGTTACATTATGTATTATTTGAAAGTTTGAAATAATGCATTATTTATAATAAAATGCATAATGCATTACAATAACATAAAAAATAATTATTTTATAAAAAAATGCATAAGTTTAAACTAGAGATGGGCTCACGACAAGAAATTTCTAACGACACACACTCACTAGCATATTATATCTACTCACTTACAATCACGTGAGTAAATTTAATACAAAATTACTTTTTCACTACTCGTAACACCTTATATATTACGTTTTGGTATGCTATATTATATACCTTACTCGTAACCTATAAAATATCATATATTTTACACCTTACTGGTATTCTTCGTTATAAATTTATGACTTATTTTATACCTTACTGGTATTCTATGTGATAATGTGGATGCATTACTTTGAGTCTCATCGCCTGTTAAAATCATCAATGCTGCAATGTATAAAATAAGAGATCATATACCTTATTTTATACCTTATTTGGTAATCTAAGTTTTGCTGGGTAGTGCACTTTTATTATAATTATAATAATAAATGCTTGAAAACTGTATTAGTGGCGAATGATTATTATTGTAATTGCCTTTAAATAACAATCATACGCAACGGTGTCCAGTGGTTTAAATTAATAATTGCCTTTAAATAACAATCATACGCAACGGTGTACAGTGGTTTACTTTAATAATTTGGCTATTCAGTAAATAGGTACTGGACCGATTGCAGCAAAATTCATACCAGTCATAGCTGAAGTAATTTTGAGCTTAAGTTTGGAAACTGGACCCTACATGTCCAATATGGGCACCACCAGGGGCCTTTAAAGTAGGACATGTTTAGTGCACAAAAACTTTAAATGCTTTAAACTCACCAACTTTAAATGCGTGTAAAATAAAATCTAGCTCTGACCTAAAAAAAGCCTTGAGGGTTTTGTTATGAAAAACGACAGCTTTCATTTGCTTTTGGTTTCATCCCATTCCGATTCCGAAAGTTAGATTTTGTATCACTGTGTTATTTTATACCTTACTGGTATTCTTTGTCATAATGTGAATGCATTACTTTGAGTCTCATCCCCTGTTAAAATCATCAATGCTGCAATGTATAAAATAAGCAATCCTATACCATATTTTATACCTTATTTGGTAATCTAAGTTTTGCTGGGTGAGTCTAAAAATGGTCCAATTATATTAATTATATTAACCTAATTAAATGAGTAGGTTGCCTAAGTACACGTTTAATACCTACCAAAGTTGGGCAATGATCAGTGTTGCCACCAACAAAATGGTAAATTACACATGGATCATGCCAAAATTACACATGAAATCACAAATTACACATGCTTTTTTTTAATAACGTTTTTTTTGTAAATTTTCAAAATATAACGGTTAAGTCTGTCGATTAAGTCGATTTTGACATAGGACTCCGTTGAATCCACAGTTAACTTCTAACTGGACATTGTGTAATCCGCCCTAAGTCTGGGTTTACTGCTCAAAAAACCTACGATTTATAGTTTTTTGCGAAATTTCTGTCTGGAAAAACAGTAAAAAAAAATATCTTGATTTCAGCTGAAAATCTGCTCATTTTAACCGAAAATCCTGCTGATTAAAGTAGAAAAATCTGAACATCTTAAATGTATTGTTTAAGTAAAAATTTTTAGCATAAACATAAACGAAAATATTGCTAAATTTTAAAGACAAAAAACGGCAGAAAAGGTTGTTTATTTCACAGAAACAGTTTGTTGTATTTTTTCTTTCAAATCGTCAATTTTTTTTTTTTATAAAATTTTGAAAAATACTAATGATAACTCAGTATTTTTGTAAAACTAGCAAAATAGTCTGCTATTTTTTAATTTTGACAATTTTTAGTCGTTAAAATTTCACAAAATAAAAAAAAAACAATTTCTGTAAAATTTTAAAATTATCAGCTGAAATGTTCACAAAAATATTTTTGTAAACTCAGCAAAAATTTTAAAAAACTTCTGTTATTTTATAAAACTGAATGACAGAGAATTTCGTTAAAATATTAATTTCTGCAGAAAAATCTGCTAAAAGTTTTTTTAAAACAAATTATGAAAAAAGTAAAAATTTCAGATTACACATGAATTACACATGCAGACAATTACACATGGGCTACACATGAAAAAAAAAATTACACATGATATGTGTAATTACACATGAGGTGGCAACACTGGCAATGATAGAAATTTGTATGGAATAATGATTCAATGAAATCGATTTCATTGAGCATTTTATATGAAAAAAATCAATGACTCAATGATTTGGCCCCAACTCTGATACCTACAAACAAAATTTTATTTAAATATTTCCCATTTTTATGAATTTTAATGGAATTCTGTGAATATCGGGAGGGTGGTTTGTATGGGGACTATTAAGCCTATTAAGTTGAAAAAAAAAATCGGTCCATGTTAAGACCTAGCCCCCATACAAACGTCCCATTTGAATTTGGCTTAAATGACTCTAATAACCGTATTATAATAGACATCGCTTTGAAATTTAACAGGTGATCTAATTTTGTAAGTACGAATCATTCCAAATTTGAAAGGAATCGGGTCAGTCCCCATACAAACTACTCTCCCGATATTCAGATAATTCCCTCAAAATTCATAAAAATGGGAAATATTCAATTAAAACTTGTTGGTAGGTATTAAACGTGTACTTTTGTAACATTATCCAATCTTAATATACTAATTGAACCATTTTTGGATTTATAAAACTTTCGCCCGATATTCGTTAAATCGGTTGGCAACACAAATAACGCAATTCCGCTCAAATTTGTTCGTTGTGTGGTTTCTACACTTACTAAAGATCTAAAAAAAAAGATAAATCAAATCCGTCCACGTTTGGATTTGGGACCCATTTTCCGGAAAACACTTGTTAGGGTATCATATGGCCTGTCTTGACTGACTAGAATTTCCTTAATTGTTTTTATTTTGTTTTTTCTTTGCTCAATTTAAGTTTAAATGAAAGACTGTCTCTAGATCTACAACAAAGCCAAGGTAAACAAATGTTGAGATATGTTTAAAACATTTCTTGAACGTCGATTTTTTTTTGCAAATTTCAAAGTGCGTTATCTTCAAAACCGTTCGACCGAAAACTTTGATCGCCGGTAGCAACAGGTTAATTTTATTCGATTGGCCTCAAATTTGTACCACATAAGTTTTAGGCCTATGAGAAAAAAAACACCCAGACGTTCAACATCGGAAGAAAAACTATTTTTGCCATACAAAAAAAATGACGCTTTAATGGGCACGTAAGCAACAATAGGGCTTTTGACAAAAAAAAAAAAACGGCGAAAAACGAAGCGGTTATCGCGTGCCCAAAAAAAGAAAAATCTGCTTAAAGTTTGCTAATTCAAAGTTGGAAATGTATTATGAAAGTCTTTGGGAAATATATTATAAAAGTGTAGGCAAAAACCGTGTAATATATATTCTTAATGGGACCAGCTCACACTTTGCGCAATCGATAATTCGATGCATTACATGCAGAATGACAAAGTAAAAGGTACTCCATACTGCGATTGGAGGGTATAATTTTTTTTTACTTTGAGAACATAAAAACTAAAATCTGCAGACTCGTAGTGGAAAAACATAATTTTCCTATCTGAGTGATATTTTGAATTTTGTCGCATTTTAAAATTTTATCAGTTAGAAAAGTGGAATTTCGCTCTTCCCTAGTGTACCACCCTAATAAAGAATATGTTTTAACAACATATGATTTTTTTTTTTAGTATTGAAACACAAGTTTGTTATATATTTATATTCGGTTTTACGCACTTTGTTAGCAATTAGTGTTAAAAGATGTGAACTGCCACAAATTGTTAACACATGCAACAAAAATCTATGAAAAACCCAAATACAACAACATAAAATTATCTAAACTAAACTGATAATTAGGGCAAGTACTTTCATGAAAATGCATATTTTTACTCAGCATTGTAAACATAGCATAAATTAAATATCTATCCGAATCAAAGAATTTACAATAAAATGGCATTGATTTGTAGTTGCATATTTTTGCATATTTTGGTATAAATGCATATTTTTGCATATTTTGATATAAATTAGACTTTTTTAAATTTCATCAATATTTTTTCAAAACTTCCTTTGGAAAATTCAAACTCTATCCCCAATTTTTTATAGAAAAATGTATTTATTTATCGAAATCATATTCTAATGAATTTTTTATAGAAAATGGATTCTGGAAGTATAATTTTTAGATTCTGAAAAATTTTTCTTATTTAACATGTTCCTGTTCTGAGATATTTATGAATATCTCTTCACTAATCGTAAAGAAAAAAATGTTTTCGAATTTAAGATTTTTACAGGAAAATTGCATTTTTATTTTTATTAGAGTTAGGGTGGGGTCTTTTGCCTTTAAGTTAATTTTTTGACCTGAAAATCGGAAAATTCCGAAAAAAAGTAAAAAAAAGTATTTTAAAAATAAATATTTCTTTTTAAATAAAGAACACAAAGTATTGAAAAATAACTTGTTTTAAAAAAAAAATATTGTATTTTAATATTTTTTCTTTTAGAAACTTCAGTAATATTTAGTGACTCAAAGTTCTCAAGTAAAAAAATATTTTACTAACTAAAAATTGTTTCCACTCAATAAAACATTTTTAAGAATTGTCGAGGGCTTTAAAATATTTGACAAAGTCTAATTTATGTTGACTAATTATTTTTTTAGTAAAAACAATAATTTTTAGATGCATATTTTTAAAGTTTTTAGTGCATATTTTGGATTTTTAGACGCATATTATAGGCACATATTTTCGTTTTTTAGATGCATGAGAGTACTTGCCATACTGATAATCAACAGACCAAACCCCAGAAAAAAAAATCATTATACCACAAAAGACGAAACATTTTTATAGTATAATTGGTCTAATTCAAAAGATTGGCCAAAATTAGATATTATATTGCTGCTTGGTTGGCTGAATGGCTGGCTGACTGACTGACTGAATGACTTGGCTGAGTTATGATTTTAAGAATAACAAATTAACCACATGTGTGGCACCCAACCCACACTTGTTAGTATTAGTAAAATATCAGCAGCAACAGCAGCCGTCATCCAAAAAAATACACAAAATTCTTTTTCTTTTAGCCCTGCAGTTATGAAAACATTATCAGAAATTAAAGATTGTTGGTGATTTTCATATTGTTGCTGCTAGTGCTCTATGCTGCTATGTTGTTGAAGATGATGATGATGCTTTCAAAATAAACAACATTTATGTTGTATGTACTTCAGTCATATGTATGTTGCTGGCGAATGGGTCCATTTAAAATTGTTTGTTGTTATTGTTTACACTCTGTGTATGATCATGTTCCGCAACGTGTGAGCTGACATGTTGGTGGTCTGCTAAAAAATTCAATCCAAATAGAAATCAGACTGTATATTTATGTTAATGGTTTACCAAAAAGCAAAAAAAACAAATACAAGTAAGAAAACTATAGTCGGTTAAGACCGACCATATGATACCCTACACCAGTTTTTTTCCAGAAAATGGATCAAGTCCAAACATGGACCGATTGAATCTATCTGTCGTAAGATTCTTAATTAGTTTAAAAAACACATACAGACCAAATTTAAGTGAAATTAGCTTTTTTTGTTGCCAATGACAGAATATATCGGTCGAAAATTTTATATGGTGGACTAATCCTAAAAATGATTCAGATTAAATTAAGTTACCAAAGCAACCACTAAATAAAAAATTAATTTTTTTTTTGTTTTCATATATTTTGAGAGATTTATGTGAATATAGGGCCATTTAAGAGAAATTTAAAATGAGGTTTTAGTATGGGAGCTAGGTATAAATATGGATCGATGCTTTCCAATTTCAATAGGTTTCGTCCTTGACGCAAGACAGGCTTTTTGAAAGTGGGCATACACTCAAAAAAATACGTTAGTAGATTTACTAATTTTTTTATGCTAATGCTAGTTAGCTAACTTTTAGCAAATTTTTAGTTGAGATTAGCATGTTAGCAAAAAATTCTTGTAAACTTTATTTAGCACATTAGTAATTTTAAACAAACTTTGAACTAATTTCTTTTGCTAAATTTGAAATTGAGTTGACAACATTTTTACAAGATTTTTTGCTAACATTAGCAAAAATAAATGGTAATTTTTTTTTTATTTTCAGAAAACTTAAAATGGCGCTATCTCGGAAACTAAGCCAGATAGAGCAAAATGGAGGGCATTTTTGGTTCTTAGAATCTCCATACTTTCGTGGGTCCTCTTCACATGTGTGGACCCTAACTTTGGATCCAAAAAAGTTAGCATTCCCGAAAATTTTAAAATGCTCATATCTCGGTAAATATTGCCGACACAACAAAAAGTCCAAAATCATTTTTGTAGCTCTCAATACGTAGAACAAGACCGCAAAATAGTCAAAAGCTCTCCGAGTAATATTTTTGAAGTTATCGAGTTTTCTAATTCTCAATACCCCAGTGGTCCCCTATAATCACGTATCTCAAAAACTAAGCAAGTTAGAGCGAAACGGACACAAATTTTGGATCAAAAACTATGACGATTTTTAAGGAACCCAACTAGGTCTAGGCCCATCGGGGTCTGGACCTATCGGGTCCGAACCCAATGGGGTCCTCAAATGTGTCTGAACTAAGTAAAAAAAAAAATTAGTTAACTAATTATTGGCAAAACATTTTTGCTAACTTTAGCAAAAAAATTGTGGGTTCAAAATCAGCAAATTTTCTTGTAGTTTTACAAGCTTTTTTTGCTACCATTACAGTATTTTTTTTTTGAGTGTAGGACCAATATTTTGGGAAGTTACAAACATCAGCACAAACTCAATACACCCTGTACCACTGAATGGTGTAGGGTATATAAATATGTTTAGTTTATGCTGCATATGTTTATTTACTCTCATAATGTTGTTGCTTTAAGGGTTTTCTTTCTATACAGTTGTTTAAGTAACCTAAATATTGAGATCTTCTTTTCAAAGGAGTTCACAGTGGTGCATAGAGGTAAGAAAAACGGAAAAAATTCGCAAAAAATTTGGCTTTAGAAGTTTTTTTTATTAAGAACCTTTTTATTTTACCTCTGCAACAGAAATGGAGTTCCAATTCTAATTAACCAAATGAATTTTTAAGACCTTTTCTTGGGTCGCCCAAAATTAAGGTTATAAAAAATTTTTTTTTAACATAAGGTTTTTAGGCTGGTGTTTAATTTTAAAAACTATATAATCTAACGATTAACAAAAAAGAAAATAAGAAGTATTGTTTTCAATTCCTTAAAATCAAAAATTTTAGTAATTTGGGTCTGTAACTTGGATAAAAATCCACCTCGTGGTGAATAAAAAATATTCACCTGCTGGTGAATAAAACATAATTATTTTTCATATATTTTTTTACCAATATTTTTTTAAACCAATATTTTTTTTATCTGTATTTTTTTTCAGCAATTTTTTTTTTATCTAAAACTTGACATATTATAATTTTTTTATATGGGTCATTATTAGTAAAATCAATCATGAATATTTTTGACCCCCTCCGATATTGATGAAATTTGGTTAAGTTCTTACACTTTGTAAAAAACTAACAAATGCAAATTTTCAGCCCTCTAAGTCAACAGGGGCCGAAAATACGAAGGGTCAAAATTTCCCCCAAAATCTCCTAGTCGCGACACTTTACACCGTAAAAACTTAATATCCCACCAAAAAATACTGCTTGCCTATAAGCAGGTTTGTAAGGGAGTGATTTTTGTTGTCTGCTTACAAACAAAAATTTTTAGCTATTTTTGATTGATTTTACTAAGACTGACCCATATATGCTCATATCTCGTAAGATACTGCCTACACGAGGAAAAATCCCACAGCATTTTTGTTGTCCTAGACTCGTAGAATAGTACCGCGAAATACCCGATAGCCCTCCGAGTTATAGTTTTTGAGTTATCCAGTTTTTAAGATCTCAAGACCCTATTAGGCCCCTCATTCCCGTATCTCAAAAACTAAGTAATGTCGAGTGAAACGGACAAAAGTTTTTGATCAAAATCTATGGCGACTCTGAAAGAGCCCAACGGGGTCTCGAACCAGCTGGGTATGGACCCATTACGCTTTTTTTCTTATTTTTAAGAAAAATATGAACTATTTTTTTTTTTTTTTCAATAGTTTTAATTTTATTACAACTGATTGTGAGTACACTTAAGACCCATCTAGTAATTTACATTTCAATATAAATCATATCGCTCATTTACTTGTATAGTGTCATAACTCAAAATATGTCGTTTTTGGGTAAACCATACAGAATTATTTGTTATATCCTGCTGTATATTGGGTAAAAAAATCGTATTAATATCTTTTAAACTCACCGTTTGAGAAGAGAACACACCATTATAACATTTTCTATGTACGGGCCTTTTGCAATGTACAACAAGTTTCAATTGTAAACTTTCAACAGGTTTTCTGTAAAATCAAACATTTTGCGTTATGACACTATTCAAGTAAATGAGCGATATGTACTTAGAATATAACCCAATGGTTATAACCAGGGACAGGATCTTCATGCACTAAAAAACTATATTTTAGGCGCCTAAAATATGCACTTAAAAGTCTTAAAATATGCACTAAAAATCTTTAAATATGCACTAAAAATCATTAAAATCCACTTGTTTTTTAACTTTTATTTTAAAAAAACATAACATTTGAGCTCAGTCTGGCATTTTAAGATTAGATATACATACCTATATACAGTATGTATAAAGAAAAAGAAATGTTATTAAACAAATAAAAATGATCAAAAAAATTTAATAATTGCTTTAAATAAAAAAAAAAAAAAATCCAAAAAAAACTTAAAAATAATAGCTAAAAATACTAAAAAAACTAAAAAACTAAAATTTACACAAAATATGACCTAAAAATATGCATTTATAGCGAAATAATAGCAATATATGCAAAAATATGCATTTTAAGCAAAATATGCAAAAAAATATGCACTAACGAATCGATGCCATTTTAAAGCAAATTCTTTGATTCACAAAAAAATCTTGTTTATGCTGTTCTATGACCAAAGGGAAAAACATGCATTTGAATGAAAGTCCTCTCCTTGGTTATATCTAAATGAACTAATACAAATTAATATTATATGAACTAAATGAAAAAAAATCTTTGGCGCTAAATCATTACCATTTTTTCTAAAAATTTATTTAATTTTCCCATTTTTTAGTTGACAATTCCCCAAATGTGTAGATATTTTTAGTCGCGTGAACAATTTTATTAGGTTTGATTTTCAAGGACCATATTTTGGAATCTAGCCCTCATTATAATGGAGAGTAAAAAAGAACTACTTTCAAAAGAAATGTGTACTTTTTTTTAAATATCTTTTTTTTACTAAATATTGTTTCACAAGACCACTGTGCATACTGTGGGATCTTCTAATGATTACTTTTTGTAGGCATTATTATAACCTATTGGGCGATTTGTTTTCAACTTAATTATTTTCTTATTTTTTGTGTATAAATATTTATTTTAAATTGTTTTTTTGCTTTTTGTAACTAAATTGAAAATCAAATTTAGCATCAATTTTTTCTCACCCATATCGAAACTTCTACACTTCTTCATATGCTTATTGTTAGTGTTAAACGTTGAATTGTGAGTAGAAAGAAATAAACATTGTTGAAGCAAATAAATTTCTAAAATATGGTTTTTGTATTCACTTCAATTTTTGTTGATTTGTATAGATTTGTTTTGTTTTTATTAACTCTTCCGATTCGATCATCATCATCTTCAGCATCATCATAAAATTTATTAAACAGCTACAGTCCATATGTTTTATATATTCGAATAAGATTCTTATTTGAGTTGGCGCTATATTAATTTGAATTTTATCTATATTCAAATTAGTTTTTCATTTCGTTTGGTAACTTAGGAATATGGAACTAATGGTCCATTATGTCTACCTAATGGACCATTAGTTCCATATTCCTAAGTTACACAAAAAAACCTTGTCAAATTACTAGAAAAAGCCTCGTATTTCCATTTTACCAATATTTGACAGTTTTCCTAGTTTTTTAACAAAAAAATTTCGATCGAAATTTAAATTTTTATTTTAAATTTTTTTTGTAATTTTACAAATTAAATTTTTTTTTTACAAAAAATATAGCAAATTCACGAGAATTTCTTGTAAGTTTTAATTCTTCAAAAAAGTTGTAAATTTATAATTTTATTGCTAAAAAGCTTGTAAAATTACAAAGAAGCTAGTAATTTTTACTAGGAATTCTCGTAAAATAGGAGGTATCAAAAAATTTAGTAAAGTTACGAAACGTCCTTGTTAGTTTTATCGCGTCAAAAAAACATAAATTTACAATTTTATTGGTAAAAAGCTTGTAAAATTACAAAATTATTGGTAAAAAGTTTTTAAAATTGCAATGAATTCTTGTTAAATAGGAGGTAGCAACAAAATAAAAATAACAAATTTTTCTTGTCATTTTACAAGGTTTTTTTTGAGTGTAAGAGCGCTAGCTGAGAAGTAGCTGCTTTCGTTACACGAAAGCATGCATTATCATTGGTTTCAGTAGTAACTATGATGATCGGTCCACAATGGTAAAATGTCTAGCGATATCAGTTAATTGAAAACAGATCCACCACGCCTGCAAACAATTATCCTCTTAAAAAATATAGATTTGTGTGGTATTTGAAAATTTTCTAAATTTAAAATAATATAAGAATTCAGATTATGCTCCCATATGGTATTTCGGAAAGTTTTTATTTTAGGGAGGTTACCATTCGGTCTAGTATTATTCATATTGTTGTTTTTTTGCTCTACATCTCTCAAAATATCGTTTATATTTTCATTCCTTTTAGTGGATTTTTTGATTTAAACCATTTAATATTCAATTTCAATCAATTTACAATTTATTGTTTATTTATTTAAACATTTATTAAGAAATAATTTTGATTTCCCTTAGTGTTTACAGACAAATTTTAAATCTAGAAGAAATATGTAAAACGTATTAGATGATTTATATTATAACAAGTAGAAAAGTTAAATTCGACTTTGCCGAATCTATGAATACCCTCCACAATGCCTTTTTTAAAGGATAGTAAATTTTAACGTGAAAAAATTAACATTTTTGATTAGAAATATTTTATTTTGAGTAAAAAACTCTTTTTTTGTCATTTAAAAGAAAAATTGCTATTTTTTTTTTTTGGAGTGTAAAACTTTTTTTTCGAGTGTAATGCTTTTTTTTACTGTAAAAATATTTCTGAGTGAATGCACGTACGTATGTACACAAAATATTGACATTTTTGTAAAAAAAAAACTGAATTTTTTTTATGAGTGTAAAATTTTTTTTGAGTGTAAAATTTTTTTCGAGTGTAAAATTTTTTTCGAGTGTAATTAAGTTACCAATGCTTTTAAAACTAAACAAGTTTAAAAAGCATTGCTTTAACACTAAACAAGTTTGAAAAGCATTGCTTAGTTACCACCAATGCTTTTAAAACTTGTTTACCACGTGGCATTTAAGATGAACAAAATATGAAATTCGGGGTTTTTCTTATAACTTTTGAACCACTGGACCGATTGAGCTGAAATTCAATACCAAATAGACCCTAGGAACGGCAAAGATACATGCCACGTTTCAGCAGTCTCATTATTGTTTTTCGGAAGTTATCGTGTTTTTTATCTCGTAAATTCGCGAAAACCCCTTGCCAAAATTTACTCTTTTGCTCATAACTTTTGAACCACTGGACCGATTTGGCTGGATTTCAATACCAACCTGACCAGGTAAATGACCAACATATATGCCAAACTTCAGTAGCCTCTGTGAAGTCTTTCAAAAGTTAGCGTGTTTTCTACGGACAGACAGACGGACGGACGGACGGACATCGCTAGATCGACTTAAAATCGATCGAGGATCATGAATATATATACTTTATGGGGTCCTAGACCAATATTTCGATGTGTTACAAACGGAATGACAAACTTATATATACCCTCTATCACTAGAGTGGAGGGTATAAAAATAGTTTACATGCACGGATCTATGGGGAGGATAAAGTGAAATATTGCCCGAATCCCCTCGAAAAATGTTTATTTATTTATTATTAAATAAACGCTTAAGCAATACATTAAAATCATTTCTTAAAATATTTTTTATATTCACGACATTAAAAGGGGGTGACGCAAAGAAACCGTATGTTCCTCGAATTTTAAACACTTTTTTTAAAAAAGCTGGGCATTCTACTGGTAAAGTAATTTCAAGTTCGCTGAATTCAATTGTGCTACCCGTTTTTCGAAGTTAGCGCTCGTATTCGGGATTTAAAATGTTGATGCTCAAGTCCAATAAAAACGATATTTTTTAACTTTTGCGATAATTTTTAAATTTAAAACCATTCAACTCTGTTAAATTAGCACAAGAAACCACTATATTGTGATTTTTTTCGCGAAAAATATTTTTGTTCGCGGTAAATCTTTTTTTTTCGTAAAAAAATTGGTTCAATACAGTTATTTTAAGTTTTGATATGAACAGGCGCGGATCCAGGACTTGGGTTTTGGGGGGGGGGGGGGATATTTTTTTTGTTAAAAACTTTTCAAGGAAACCTCAAGTCGGATTTGAATTATTAGTTAAGGTTTTTTGTGTTTATTTGTGTTTAGTATGATTTTTTGTATTAAAACATTTCCAAATTTTAAAAAGGTGTGCCTATTGAAAAAGTTTTAGAACTTAAGACAGTGTTTGATATTTTGGCAAATGTCTCCTTAAGAAATTCTCAGGTTCTAAAGCATTTCTCTGACAGCAAAAGACCCAGATTCTAAAACAGTTTTATAAAAATTTAATTATTTTTTTTTTTAGATTTGAGCGTCCAACCTGAATCAAATTACGTCGCGTAAGGCGTAACGCCCAATAATTTTTCGTTTCTAATATTTAAATGTGAGTTACCTAAATCAAACGGACGTAAAAATTTCAAATTTGATGTGTTTGTTTTTGTTTTTTTTTTTACGTCTTGCGCTACGCATTTGATTCTGGTTCGACCCTGAGACATGTTTATTCCAAAGAAGTTTTCTGATTTAAAAATATTTCTAAGTCATTTGCTTAATAATAAAGTTGATTATTTTAAGACATTATCCAAATAGTAATTCTGAGGTTCTGAGGCAGTTTCATACAGAAAAATTATTAGGCTCTGCTACACTTTCATTTAGAAAATTCTCAGATACTTAGACAATTTTTTCAACAAAATTCTTAGCCAAAAAATTTTTTATATTATTTAGACAATTGCAAAATTTTAATCATCTAAACTCTTTTGAAAGTGCAAACAAAAATTATAGCATTGTAAATTTTATTCGCGGAAATTTGTTCGCGATTTTTTTTTTTTGTTTTAATATTAATTTATGAATATGTGTGATGTATTTTCTAAATTTATATTTAAAAACTATCCGAAAAGCATAAACATTTTATTTTTATAGTACTTTACAGTGATGCCAACTTCTTACATGCAAATCGCTCAAAACTGTGACTCAAAAAGCGCTAAAAAGCGCTAAATTTGAATAAAGTAAAATGCGCCAAAAAGCGCTAAAAAAATACTTTGAATTTAACGGTTGTAATATAAATTTTTATTAAATCATCAGGCCTTTTCACAGAATAAGTAAAAAAAAATGCTAAATATAATTTTAAAACTAATTTTTTTCTGTTTTTATTATAAAAAACACATTTTTTTTGTTAATTTTCAACAAAGTTTCACACTACGTGAAAAATATAGATTTAAGACTATTTTGGGACGTTCTGTTGTAAAATTTACATATTTTTCTCAAAATGATTAGTTTAAGAAAGAAAGTGCTAAAGGCGCTAAATGAAAAAGTCAAAACGCGCTAGTTCGGCGCCTTTTTTAAAAACGCGCTACACTCAAAAAAATACGTAAGTAGATTTACTAATTTTTTTTTGCTAATGCTAGTTAGCTAACTTTTAGCAAATTTTTAGTTGAGATTAGCATGTTAGCAAAAAATTCTTGTAAACTTCATTTAGCACATTAGCAATTTTAAACAAACTTTGAACTAATTTCTTTTGCTAAATTTGAAATTGAGTTGACAACATTTTTACAAGATTTTTTGCTAACATTAGCAAAAATAAATGGTATTTTTTTTTTTTATTTTCAGAAAACTTAAAATGGCGCTATCTCGGAAACTAAGCCAGATAGAGCAAAATGGAGGGCATTTTTGGTTCTTAGAATATCCATACTTTCGAGGGTCCTCTTCACATGTGTGGACCCTAATGGGACCTAACTTTGGATCCAAAAAAGTTAGCATTCCCGAAAATTTTAAAATGCTCATATCTCGGTAAATATTTCCGACACAACAAAAAGTCCAAAAGAATTTTTGTTTTTTGCTCTCAACACGTAGAACAAGACCGCAAAATAACCAAAAGCTCTCCGAGTAATATTTTTGAAGTTATCGAGTTTTTTAATTCTCAAGACTCCAGTGATCCCCTAAAATCACGTATCTCAAAAACTAAGCAAGGTAGAGCGAAACGGACACAAATTTTGGATCAAAAACAATGACGATTTTTAAGGAACCCAACTAGGTCTAGGCCCATCGGGGTCTGAACCTATTGGGTCCGAACCCAATGGGGTCCTCAAATGTGTATGAACTAAGTTGAAATAAAAATTATTTCAGTTAACTAATTTTTAGCAAAACGTTTTTGCTAACTTTAGCAAAAAAATTGTGGGTTCAAAATCAGCAAATTTTCTTGTAGGCTTACAGGCTTTTTTGCTAACTTTACAGTTTTTTTTTTGAGTGTAGATTTAAAAAATGCGCTTTTTGGGTGTTCAAAATGCGCTAAACCTAGCGCGAAACGCGCTGAATTGGCATCGCTGGTACTTTAGCTACACAATTTAAAATTGCGAATATCGCGAATACGAGCTCTAACTTCGTATAACGGCTACCATTGAATTCAGCGTTCTCGAATTAGCTTTACCAGCAAGGTGCCCAGATTGTTAATTTTTGCAACTAGCACAGTGAAATTGTTATCATATGTTTTGCTATTATTGATGTCAATTTATTTTGTAGCAATAATTCAAATTAAATTAATGCAAAAATTATCGGTGACGTTTGCAAATATAACCCAAAGTTGGTTAAACAATACATCAGTCGTCCATTGTGATAAATTGGTCATTTCAATAGATAACTTTATTGTTGTTTGTTTTTGAAAATTATTGTTTTGTTTATGGATTTGATTGGCAATAGAATTTAAACCAAAAAAGTATATGAGGCATTCCGCACTAAATGTCCAGCGATTAAACAGGTGTTCCAAGAATTTCTGAATAGGTGTATGGTTAGCCCTTATGGAACTAAAAAAATTGCGTTTTTGGTTTTCAAATTTTTAAAAACCTGGGCTTAGGAGGCGTGGATAAATATTGAAAAAATTGTCAAATTTGTGTCGAGTTGCTTTGATTAAATTCACTGTGCTCGAATTTGACACTGGAAAAGTTAATTCGGGTACGCTAAATTCAATGGTGCTAGCCGTTTTTCGAAGTTAACGCTCGTATTGGCGATATTCGCGATTTAAAATGTTTATGTTTAAGTACAATGAAAACGATATTTTTAAACTTTTGAGATAATTTTTAAATTTAAAGCCATTTAAGTCTGTTAACTAACAAAACCAACCATAAGACCGTACATTTTTTTCGCGAAAAACATTTTTTGTCCGCGAAAAATCTTTATTTTCGTGAAAAAATTGGTTCAATACAAATATTTTTAGTTTTATTTGAATTTACGACAGCCATCTGGTGAAACTGGTTCGTGTACACTAAATTCCATTGTAATATCTGTTTTTTTTTTTGTTAAAGTTGGCGTATGTATTAGCAATATTCGTGATTATTAATTTTTATTTTTAAGTAAAAAAACTATTTGTTTCCTATTATTTAGACAATTGCTGAATTTTTATCATCAAAATTCTATTGAGTATACAAAAAAAAAAAAATTATTCGCATAATTTTTTTTTCGCGAAATTTTTTATATCCTATTAATTTATGAAAATGAGTAGAATACAATAAATTACAGACACAAAATTAAAAAAAAAATAATTTTCGTGATTTTTTTTTTTCGCGGATTTTTTTTCGCGAAATTTATTTTTTGGAAAAAAAACAATGCATCTATTAAATTTATATTTTAAAACTATCCCAAAAGCATAAAAAAATATTTTTGTAGTACTTTAGCTTTACAATTTTAAATCGCGAATATCGCGAATACGAGCGCTAACTTCGAAAAACGGCTAGCACCATTGAATTCAGCGTACCCGAATTAGCTTTACAAGCAGGGTGCCCAGCTTAATCATTTTTGCGACTAGCACAGTGATATTACTAAACTTTAAACGGAATGCATCACAATCCTAAAAATTTATATTTTTGATGGCCTACTGATTAATTTTTTTTTTCGAAAATTTTCGGAACCCGTTCAAAAATTTTTAATTTTGTAAAAAAGTTAATTTATCAAAAAGCCGCCCACTTTTTTTTACTTTTTAATTTTGTTTTTTTAAGTTTAGGTTTTTGTCTATCCAAACAAAAAAATGAAGAAGCACGTTTTTCGTTTTATTTTTTTTGGAGAAAATCGCATTTAAATATTAAATTTTATGCACTCAAAACAAAAACTTGTAAAATGACAAGAAAAGTTTGTTATTTGACGAGAATACCTCCTATTTGGCGAGAATTCCTAGTAATTTTTCAAGCTTTTTACCAATAATTTTGTAGTTTTATAAGCTTTTTACCAATAAATTTGTAAATTTCAAGGAGTTTCCGTAACTTAACTAGATTTTTTGTTACCTCCTATTTTACGAGAATTCATATTAAAAATTACTAGCTTTTTTTTTGTAATTTTACAAAGTTTTTATAATAAAAAAATAAAATTAAAATGTAAATTTACAAATTTTTTGGCAAAATAAAACTTACAAGAAATTCTCGTGAATTAACTGGATTTTTTTTTTTGTAAAATTGCCTTGGAAATTTGTAAAATTACTAAAAACAAGTAAAAAAGTTAAATTCGGCCGTGCCGAATTTTAAATACCCTCCATCTGTATCCCAGTATTTATAAATTAATACGATTTTCTAATGCACGTTCTTTAAAAATTTAATATCAATGGCACAGATTAATACAGACTCAACAATTATAACAAGTGTCAAAAAATTAGTCTTTAACCATATGGTTATTTTTTTAAAATTATTCTACTAATTAGGTTAGAGAGAGAAAACCAATATAAGATAATAATCACAATTGGAGCGGGAAGCGTTTTTCCGCAACTGTTCACATACGTTTTATATGACAACAAAATTCCGCCGCGTTTTTCCGCCAAACTAGATTCAATTCTATTTTTATGAGGACAATTGCGTTTTTCCGCTTCCCGCTCCAATTGTGATTATTCTCTAACACGCCATACGAAAAAAAAGGTAGAACGGCTTTTATTGTTTTACTCACTTCTAACTAGTAGAAAGTGTTGCCATGCTTTAAACCAGCTAAAAACCAATCTGTATCTTCTAAAATCGCTAAGTTTTTACCCATTTTTGTTTTACAACTCTACTGTCTAGTCTGTATATAGTCTGTGTCTATGGTGTTTAGAAAATATTTTTTTTGCCCATTACCAGGGCTGGAAAATCTCTAAACACCGTTTCTGTTAAAATAGCGTGTTTTTTTTTAAATTTATATGAATATGTATATCAAAATTGCTACACTCAAAAAATTATAACGGTAGATTCCACTACAAAAGACAGTTAAAACAACTACATTTGTTGTTGTTTAGACGTCTACGTTGTTGTTTTTAACTATTAATTAAAACGTCTCCCTATTGTCACCCGCGGATCTTTATGGAATTGGTTTTATTTTGTAGATCAGAAAAAATAAAGGGACACATATTTTTTTTAGTGGCCCAAATTCATATTTAGGTGGTAAAAAGGAAGGGGGAAGACAAGGCAATTTTTAAGTTTTTAATTCAATTCCATTTTTATGAGGACAATTGCGGAAAAACGCTTTCCGCTCCAATTTGTTAACATTCATCAAAACAAAAAAAAAAAAAAAAAAAACGAAACGAAACGAAATGTTAACTTCCATTAATTTCTCAATTTAATTTAGCATCGTTTGGCATAGTTTTGTAAAATATTACACATTTTCGATGAAATATTGATAAAATTAGCTTATTAAGGTACCTACAGACGACGCAATATTATGCACAATATTTTTGACGTTTTCCCACAATTGGCATACATAAAAATACTGAAATCGATTTGATTTGTAAAAATAATATTTATAAAATTTGTTCTTAATGAATAAAATTTATTTAAAAAAAAAAATTAATTAACTTATTTTATTTCAAATTTTTAAATTAAAAAAATCAAGTAACTCAAAATAAAAACTTATTAATGGTAAAATTAAAAAAAAGCCACAAATGAAAAAAAAAAATAAATTATACTCTCGGCCAAACCGGGAGACGAACCTGGTGCCCCCAAATTAATATCCGACGACACTACCATTAGACCACCGGCAGCATTAAAAAATGCATGTCAAATTCGCAATTTTGTTTGATTATAACACATCAATGCTTAAAATAACTTACCTAGTGGTAGGTATACCCAGTGGTAAGTATACCCAGTGGTAGGTATACCCAGTGGTAGGTTTAAAAATATATTCCTAGTTTTTTATAGGGATCATACTACATATACTATAAGCTAACAAAATTAACCGTTACTAACAGTGTTGCCAGAAATCGTCAATAGGCAAAAATCGAATGTGTTTGATATTGATCTTATCCAAGAAATTATCAAAAAAAAAACAATCAAAACACAAATAAAGAGTGGATGGTATAAAAAAAAATGTAGAAAATATAATTTTTTTTCAAAAATTATTTCATTAGCAATTTAACGACTATCTTAAAAGAGATAAACAAAACCGGGCAAATTACCACAAACCCTCTACTGTTGTGTATAAAAGAAGTTTTGTTGAATATACCATATTTTTTCCACCAAAATTCAATTTCGCTTTTAAAGAAAAACAAAACGACATTTAATTAATAATTAATTACAGCACATTTATATATTTGCAAAAACTGAGAAAAATCAATGACTCGATAAATATAATGAAGGGTATAGATTTAGGTGATTTAAAAAAAATGATAATGATAAACAATATTAACAAACAAAAAAAAAAAAAAAAAAAATCTTGAGTCCTACCATGACTCGAACCCGGGAGGGAGTCCATGTATGAAAAGCCAACACTCAAGCCATCATACCACAGACTGATTAAAAGTTTTACAATTTAGCGGGTATGTTAAAAGAACGAGAACCAAAACAGATAAATTAAAAAAAAGCATTTAAGTAAACTGGAGTTATAACTCTTAAAACATAAAATATTAACAACATTTTTCAAATGTATTTAAATATGTTTATTAAAGGCCAAGATAAATCATCTTCTAAATGTGCCAATTTTGCTCCAAATTTGCTCATATTTTCTATATAGGCCACAAAGACCATATTTACACTCCATGTTAAAATTTGTTTACATACGTTAATCAGAATTTGAGTTATAGTATTTTACATGCTAGGTTTGTATGGGGGGTGTTACAACCCTTTTTTCTATTCCGCCCAAATTTTACATAGAGATCAGACATGCTAAAATATCATTCTATACCAAATTTCATTCGAATCTGTTAAACAGAAGCCGAGTTATAGCATTTTGCATGCTAAGCTAATGTGGGAGGTGCCACTCCCCTTTGTCCAATTCTTATAAAATTTTACACAGACATTGTACATGGTATAATATTATTCTGTACCAAATTTTATTTTAATCTGTAAAGTAGAAGCTGTGTAAACGCATTTTGTATTTTCAAAATTTAAGAGGTGTCGTTAAACTTTCACTCATAACTTTTGATCGGCTGGGCCGATTTCGCTCAAATGCAATACCAAACTTCTCGGGAGAACTTCCAACAAATATGTTAAGTTTCAGTCATCTCTGTGTAATATTTTGTCCGCTACAGCATTTTCAACAGACAGACAGACGGACAGACGGACAGACGGACATCGCTAGAATGTCTTAAAATCGATCGGGCATCATGAATATATATACTTTATGGGGTCCCAGACCGATATTTCGATGAGTTACAAACGGAATGACAAACTTATATATACCCTCTATCACTAAGTGGAGGGTATAAAAAGTGTAAAATTACAAAAAAAATTTAAATATCGATAGATTTTTTTTTTTTCAAAATCCAGGAAAACTGTGAAATACATTTGGTAAAATGGGATTACGAGACTTTTTCTAGTAATTTGACAAGGTTTTTTTCAGTGTAACAATGTTGTAATTTGCTTGTATTTTGTTGTTTCAACATAGCGCATGCGTAACAAATATTTGCAGAAATGTTACTCATACGTAACCTGACCAACCATCCCGCTTTTGGCGGGATTATCCCGCTTTTTGATGTCTCATCCCGCCTTGAATTCTCATCCCGCTTTTTAAGCAAAAGTCCCGCTTCATCCCGCTTTATCCCGCTTTTTGGCTTTTGTAATATCAAAATACAATTAATAGTTTTTTTTTTTAAATAATATTTTGAGTAAGATATTTTTGAGCATATTAACTATTTCTTACCGTGTAAAGAAAATGTTGAGAAACCTTTTTTTTACTCAAAAAATATGTTCACCGGAGAACCCTACCGGACCGATTTACATCAAAAATAAGACACTTTTTAGTCAAATTAAATTTTTATATAAAATTTTTTAATTGTGACACTTATAATATTCCGAGAAAAATCTTTTAATAAAAAAGTATTAACTTTATTGTTTCCTTTACAAAATGTCTCGGATATTAGGGCATTTAACTACACTCAAAAGAAAAACTCTGTCAAAAAATCTGTAAAACGACTTTCAATTTGAATTAGCAATCTTTTAGCAGACAAACCGTATGGTTTCGCGGGTATAGATTTAAACAACTTTTAATGTATTTTATATATTATATTTTTATATATAGATTGTTCTGCTGAGAAGGATAGTTTTACTAAAATCTCTGTCATTCAGTTTAAGAAAATAACAGACATTTTACTATGTTTATACTGATTTTGTTTGCTGAATTTCATTATTTTTTCAAGAATTTTTTTTATATAAAAAAAAAAACAGAACAGATTGCTCTGCTGAAATCAGCAGATTGCTCTGCTGAAATCAGCAGATTGTTCTGCTGAAATCAGCAGATTATTCTGCTCAAATCAGCAGATTGTTCTGCTAAAATCAGCAGATTTTTCTGCTAAAATCAGTAGATATTTCTGCTAAAATCAGATTTCTCTGCTGTCGAACAACACACATGTTTAACACGTTGACTGCCAAGGCCATTTTCAGAAAACTGGCCAAAAATGACATTTTGATTTTTTCACATTATATTACTAAAAACTCTATTTCTAGATCATTGGTATCATCAAAAATCAAAAATAATGTTTTTTAAAAGGAGCTACGAGTTATCTCGTAGTTGGCTTCTGGGAAAGAACTCGATACTAACACTATTATAACACGGTTTTACTCGTAGCTACACAAAAAGTGGTAGTTTTAGGTAGTACGAGATAACTCGTAGTTGGCTTCCTGGAAGGGAAATCGTACTACGAATTATCTCGTAGTTGGCAGTCAACGTGTTAATAACTAAAACGCCAGATAAAAGTAAAAGCTTCCGTAGCGTAGTGGCTAAGAAGTGTACTTTCAAATCGGAAGGTGGCGGCGTATGTTATTTTTTTTTCTTGTTCACCTCTTATGACAGATATTTAGCAAACCGTGTCTGCTAAAATCAGCAGATTTATCATATGGCTCAAAATGGGTGTATTTTCAGCAGATTTTTCTGCTGATTGGACAGAGAATTTATTTTGAGTGTACAGATAACTCATAGATTCTAAAATATTATTCATATAGAAAAATAAAATTTTTCTGAGAAATGTTCAGATTCTAAAATCCTTTTCATAAAAAAGTTTAATTCTCAGATCGAAGAAAAATTCTCAGATTCAACATTTTATTATAGAAAATTTCTCATTCTTCTGAGATTTGGAGACATTCTTTCTATATAAAATCTTCCAAATTCGGATACACTTTACTTTTAGAAAAATTCTGAAATAATTCTCATATTTTAAGATAATTCTCAGATTCTTATAACTTTTTTGGATACAAAAATCTTAGGATCAAAACATTTTTCATAAAAGAAAAATCTTAAAAAAATATTTTTCCTACAGAAGAGTTGTTGAAATTTTAGAAAATTTTTCTATCAAAATATTCTTACATACTGAGTCAAATAAATATCAATATATTTTCTAAGGATAAAGTCTGGAATTCTGAGACATTTTTCTATAATAAATATACATATGAGATTAATTTTTTTTTAAGAAAATAATAAGAAAAGTTATCAGGTTCGGTTAGAAAATGTCCACGACTCTATTAACATTTTATCCCAAGGTTGGTAAAAAAAATTCCTTCGGATAGAGGCTACATATGTTTGCTGAAAATTTTTCTAGTCAAAGTTTTTGTGCATTTTTTTTTTTTTAATAAAAAAATTACAATCCCTTAAAAGTATATCCAGAATTTTGTGAAATTGTGGAGGGTAAAAAAACAAATCCCGCTTTTTAGATCAAAATCCCGCTTTTTAGATCAAAATCCCGCTTTTTCAACCATTCGATCCCGCTTTTCAGTCAAAATCAGTTGGTCAGGTTACTCATACGCTATGTTGAAAGAAGAAAGAAGAAGTGCAAGAAAATTACAAAATTGTTTTGAATTTCTTTTGTTTCTAAATTTTAAATTTCCATAATTTTATCAACAATATTGTCACACAAAGTTTTCTCGTACAACTTACGGTTTCCGAGGAAAAAAAAAACACAAAAAAAATTGTCTAAAGCCAACTATTTGATTTTTTGCCAAAATTTTGAAAAAAAATCAAATATTTGGCTATCTAACAAACTTTGAAAATTCATTCTCAAGAGGTGTTTTTCGTACCTCTCTGAAATTTTAATTCAAATAACAAAAAATAAACAAAATCGGTGATCCGTCAGTTAAATTTCCCATGGATTTGTTCAGCCTATAAAAAAATATATAATAGCCCTGTTTTTTGCAGACCGGATTAAGATTTGGATTAACTTTCTTTAGTTAAAAAATGGGTCAAATAAAGTCCAGAATTTTTTTTTATAGTTTTTTTCTGAAATTACATACAATTAGTAAATATAAACAGAAAAACAAATTAAGCTTTGTCCAAAATGCACAGAATGAAAAATAAATTTAGTTAAATCCTAGGATTAACTCAAATTTATTTATACCGTTTTACATTTTGGACAACGCTTAATTTTTTTTCCTGTTTATATTAACTAATTGGATGTAAATTCAAAAAAAAATCTAAAAAAAATTTCTGGACTTGATTTGATCCATTTTTTAACAAAATAGAGTTAATCCTAATCTTAATCCGGTTCGCAAAAAACAGGGCTAATAATGGAAATTTTTGAGATTATAATACATTCCGTTTTAATTTGATAAATATTTAATCAAGGCAACTCGACATAAATTTTTCAGAAATTCAAAGAACACATGTTTTCTGTAGCGGGAAATTTGGTTTGAAATAACTCATATGTACTTATACAACATACAATACAAAAACGTTTTCATTAAAAATTTCTAAATTAAATTGAAAAATAGATTAGAAGTATATGGCTTTAAACAAATATACACATTATTATACAAGTAACAACCAATCAACATTTAAGCCAAGTTTAAATTTGAAGCTTTTTTTTGAGTTGTTTTGTATTTTTGTATTCCTTCAACGTGACACGCATGCGAATTGTGAATATACGACAGTATACAGAGTGTGTGTGTTAGAAATTTTTGGTGATTTCATAGGCCATACTCAACGACGAAAAAAAAATACGTTAACAAACAAATAGACGACAATCCCATAGACACAGTCAAAACTATTCATTTTTTAAGCCCAAGTTAAACACACATTCAATTTACGTTTTTTTTTTTATTTTTATTTGTTTTGGGGTTTTTGGCGGCAATTTGTCAGTTAATCTATGGTATTGAAGTGTTTTTTGTTTGTTTGTTTTCAAAACGATCATTGGAGAATTGTTTTAGACATTTTATTTGTGTATGGTGATGTCTGTCGGTGGTGGTGTTGGTGGTTTGTAAATTGTATTGTGTCATTCATGACTAGATTTTTAAATGGTGATCGATAAAATTGTAAACAGAATTCATTTTTATTATTTTTTTGTTTTGTTTTGTTTGTACATTTAAAGAAACCTTATTTAAAACGTTTTGACAAGATTGGATTTTGTTTTTGTGTATATATTAGAATTGGTAATTGAACTCTATTTACATGAATAGAGTTTTCTAAAAAATCAGTAAAGCTTTTAAAACAAGTTATCGATAACAAAGAATTCTAAATATTACTAGTTATCGATATTTTGATAACAAATTTTTCCGAAGGAAATTAAGTCTCGATTTAAATATACGAACGTTTTCTACAGGAAACTATAGCAGTTATCGATCTTTTAAAACAAGTTATCGAACAAAAAAAATATCTACATAAAATTATCGATAACAAAGTTTTCTAAAGAAAATAATTATTTTTAATAAAGTTTTGTAACAAAAATTTCTTATTTAGTTATCGATAACAAAGTTTTCTAAAGAAACCCAGTTATCGATACCAATGTTTTCTAAAGAGAAACAGTCATCGATAACAAAGTTTTCTAAAAATGACTAGTTAATAAGTAATCGATGCATCGATAGCAAGTCTTTCAAAGAATACAAGTCACATACATATGAGGCATTCCACACCAAATGTCCAGCGAAAAAAAAACACGTGTACCATAAACTTCTGAATAGCTTGTATGGATAGCCCTATATGGAACTTAGAAAACTGCGTTTTCGGTTTTTCAATTTTTCAAAAACTGGGCATTCCACACCAAATGTCCAGCGAAAAAAAAACACGTGTACCATAAACTTCTGAATAGCTTGTATGGATAGCCCTATATGGAACTTAGAAAACTGCGTTTTCGGTTTTTCAATTTTTCAAAAACTGGGCTTAGGAGGCGTGGTCAAATATTTTAAAAATGGTAAAATTTGTAGCGAGTTGCCTTGATTAAATTTTTATCACATTAAAACTGAATGTACCACAATCTTAAAAATTTGCATTCTAATATAGTTTCGTATGGGCTATAGAATAAAAATTTTTTTCCTTGAAAAATGTTCAAAACCCGTTCTGAAATTTTCCATTTTTTAAAAAAGTCAATTTATCAAAAATCCGGCCACTTTTTTTCCTTTTTTTTAAATTTTTTAAAAAAAAATCAGAAATGTATTTTTCGTTTTTTTCGAGAAAATCGCATTTGAATTTTAAATTTCATAACAATTTTGTAATTTGCTTGTATTTTCTTGTATTAACGTTGCGAATGAGTAATATTCATGCAATTAATATTACTCATTCGCAACATTAAAACAAGAAAATACAAGCAAATTACAAAATTGTTATGAAATTTAAAATTCAAATGCGATTTTCTCGAAAAAAACGAAAAATACATTACTGATTTTTTTTTGTGTGGATGGACAAACATCTAAACTTAAAAAAAAAAAAATTAAAAACAAGAAAAAAAGTGGCCGGATTTTTGATAAATTGACTTTTTTATGAAATGGAAAATTTCAGAACGGGTTCTGAAAATTTTCCAAAGAAAAAAATTTTATTCGATAGCCCATACAAAACTATCAAAGAATGTAAATTTTTAAGATTGTGGTGCATTCCGTTTTAATGTGATAAATATTTAATCAAGGCAACTCGCCTCAAATTTGACCATTTTCCAATATTTGACCATGCCTTCTAAGCCCAGTTTTTGAAATATAGAAAAACCAAAAACGCAATTTTCTTAGTTCCATATACACTCAAAAAAATACGTTAGTAGATTTACTAATTTTTTTTTTTGCTAATGCTAGTTAGCTAACTTTTAGCAAATTTTTAGTTGAGATTAGCATGTTAGCAAACAATTCTTATAAACTTCATTTAGCACATTAGCAATTTTAAACAAACTTTGAACTAATTTCTTTTGCTAAATTTGAAATTGAGTTGACAACATTTTTACAAGATTTTTTGCTACATTAGCAAAAATAAATGGTAAATTTTTTTTTTATTTTCAGAAAACTTAAAATGGCCCTATCTCGGAAACCAAGCCAGATAGAGCAAAATGGAGGGCATTTTTGGTTCTTAGAATCTCCACACTTTCGCGGGTCCTCTTCACATGTGTGGACCCTAATGGGACCTAACTTTGGATCCAAAAAAGTTAGCATTCCCGAAAATTTTAAAATGCTCATATCTCGGTAAATATTGCCGACACAACAAAAAGTTCAAAAGAATTTTTGTAGCTCTCAACACGTAGAACAAGACCGCAAAATAACCAAAAGCTCTCCGAGTAATATTTTTGAAGTTATCGAGTTTTTTAATTCTCAAGACCCCAGTGATCCCCTAAAATCACGTATCTCAAAAACTAAGCAAGGTACAGCGAAACGGACACAAATTTTGGATCAAAAACTATGACGATTTTTAAGGAACCCAACTAGGTCTAGGCCCATCGGGGTCTGGACCTATTGGGTCCGAACCCAATGGGGTCCTCAAATGTGTATGGACTAAGTTGAAATAAAAATTATTTCAGTTAACTAATTTTTAGCAAAACGTTTTTGCTAACTTTACCAAAAAAATTGTGGGTTCAAAATCAGCAAATTTTCTTGTAGGTTTACAAGCTTTTTTTGCTAACTTTACAGTTTTTTTTTTTTTAGTGTAGGGCTATCCAAACAACCTATTCAGAAATTTACGGTACACATGTTTTTCTGTAGCGGGACATTTGGTGTGGAATGCCTCATATATAAAAAACAATTTCCATTAACATGACAAACCGACATTTAAAATCCTACTGATGGGAGCACTAACTGGAGTGTTTGAAACAGGGTTCGAAAAAAACTCTAACGTACGGTACGTAAGTGTTCTGTACGGAACTATGGAGCGACCGTACGTTGTCGAAACGTACCGTTCCAAGAACACATTCACTAAAAAGTTTTTTAGTGGTTGTGAAGGTGTTCGCAAACAGAATTCCGAACGTTATGCCTGCAAGTTGAAGAACAGAAACTTTTCGATAACGTACCGAACTAGGTTAGAAACAAAATAAAGTTCTTTTAGTGTTCTGTTTGCGAACTTTTGAGACATTTTTTAAATTTAAAATGGCGATATCTTGAAAACTAAGCAAGATAGAGCAAAACGGAGCACATTTTTGGTTCTTGGGATCTCCATAGTATCGCTAGGCCTCTACACATGGGTAGACCCCATTGGGTCCTTATTTTGAATCTAAAAAAGTTAGTATTCCGGGAAATTTAAAAATGCGCATATCTCGTTAAATACTGCCGACACGATGAAAAGTCTAAAAGCATTTTTGTGGATCTTGTCTCGTAGTACATGACCGCTTTTAGACTTTATGTCGTGTCGGCAGTATTTAGCGAGATATGTGCATTTTTAAATTTCCCGGAATGCTAACTTTTTTAGATTCAAAATATGGACCCAATGGGGTCCACCCATGTGTAGAGGCCTAGCGATACTATGGAGATCCCAAGAACCAAAAATGTGCTCCGTTTTGCTCTATCTTGCTTAGTTTTCGAGATATCGCCATTTTAAATTTAAAAAAAAATATCTCAAAAGTTCGCAAACAGAACACTAAAAGAACTTTATTTTGTTTCTAACCTAGTTCGGTACGTTATCGTAAAGTTTCTGTTATTCAACTCACAGGCATAACGTTCGGAATTCTGTTTGCGAACACCTTCGCAACCACTTAAAAAACTTTTTAGTGAATGTGTTCTTGGAACGGAACGTTAAATAACGTACTGTTTTTTTTCGAACACTGGTTTGAAACCAGTATGGGAATACCAGAAATGTCTATAATTTTTAGAAATTCAATTTTCCCTTCTGCATTTTTTCAACTTGAACACTGATAACAAATATAACACTGTGCTAGTCGCAAAAATTAACAAGCTGGGCACCCCGCTGGTAAAGCTAATTCGGGTACGCTGAATTCAATGGTGCTAGCCGTTTTTGGAAGTTAGCGCTCGTATTCGCGATATTTGCGATTTAAAATTGTAAATCCTTAGTACTACAAAAATTTAATTTGTATGCTTTTGGGATAGTTTTTAAATATAAATTTATAAAATGCATTGTTTTTTTTTCGTGAAAAAAAAATCCGCGAAAAAAAAAATCGGCGAAAAAAAAAATTTCGAAAAATTTTGTGTCTGTAATTTATCGCATTCTACTCATTTTCATAAAAGATAAGGGAAATAAAAAGACAGTTGGAAAAAAGTTTCGCGAAAAAAAATTTACCCGAATAATTTTTTTTTTTTTTTTCAATAGAGTTTAGATGATAAAAATTCAGAAATTGTCTAAATAATATGAACAAAAATTGTTTTTTTTTACTTCAAAATAAAAAAAAAAATATACTCGCGAATATCGCTAATATCGCTAAGACATATACGCTATCTTTTAAAAAAACTGATATTACAATGGCATTTAGTGCACACGAACTAGCTTTACTATATGGCTGCCGTAAATTCAAATCAAACTAAAAATATTTATATTGAACCAATTTTTTCACGAAAATAAAGATTTTTCGCGAACGAAATTCACGGTATTATGGTTTGTTGTCTTAGTTTAACAGACTTAAACGGTTTTATATTTAAAAATTATCGCAAAAGTTAAAAAATATCGTTTTTATTGTAGTTAAGCATCAACATATTAAATCGCGAATATCGCGAATACGAGCGCTAACTTCGAAAAACGGCTAGCACCATTGAATTTAGCGTACCCGAATTAATTTTACCAGTAGGGTGCCCCTCTTGTTAAAAAAAAAGTGACAAATTTCGAGCACAATGTAATTAGAGCCAGCGCTCGATCTGTAGTTACAGAAAAAATCAAACAAGTCATTGATGCTTACAAAAAAAGTTTTCCAAAGGAAACTACACAGAAAGAATTGAAAACGAAAGTCAATCAACAAAAACGCGAATTCAATTAAGTTTTTAATTGAAACTCCTCCGATAAAGAAAATTGTTATATCAATCATCAAATTGTAGGTGATTAATTGATTTTTATTTCAATTAATCATTTTTTCGATTTTGATCAAAAATTTGATTGATTTTTTATTTAAAGTCAATTAAAATAATTATTGATTTAACAAATGAATTTCACGTTTATGGAAAAATTATGAACAAATTCATATTTTTTGCTTTCCAATATGTTGCCGACAATAAAAAAAGTGAAACCGTAGTAAAAATTATATTTTTGAATTAATGTATTCAAATAAATTGAAGCGAAAAAAATCTGGTATGTTGAAAATTTGTAATTTAATAGTGAAAGAAAATAACAAAAATGTTGATCAAAACAATAATTGACTCATTTAAATTTTGTTGATCAATAGATTTAATTGAAATTTTTTAGCCAATAATTTTTTGTGTGTAGTTAATTATGCCTCGATAACAAAGTTTTCTTAGGAAAGCAAGTTCCTGCTGTATCGATAACACAATTTTCTAAAGAGCGTTGGTTATCGATGTATTGATAAAGGCGCGTTTACACGGGAGAGAAAACTGCTAGACAAAGATCAAAAATCGGCTCTGTGAACCTGTGAATTTGACTTTTTCTATAATTGTTTCAAATCAAATTCCTCTAAAACTTATTATTTCTTACCTTTTTTTGATAATGTTACAGATTTTTGGAAGATATTGATATTATTTTTGATTTGAAGTCTGTATTTTGTTTAATAAAAAAATTATAACGTAAACAAAATTTATTTTTTTAGAGATGATATTTAAAAATGCTAGAGTTCATAAATTTTCGATTTTTCTATTGAGAGTTCTTTCTCGTGTGAACGCACCTTAAAGAAAACTAGTAAAAGATATATCGATAACAAAGTTTTCTTAGGATAACTAACTACCGATGTATCGATGACAGTTTTCTTATGAAAACTAGTTATCAATGTAACGATAGCAAAATTTTTTTTTTATTATAAACAAGTTATCAGTGAAAAAGTTTTGAAAGGAAAACTTGTTATCGATAGCAAAGTTTTCTTAATTAAACTAGTTATCTAATTTTTTCTGTAAGTACAGATCGAGCACGGGCTCTAATTATATTTGTTATAAGGGTTCAAGTTGAAAAAATGCAGAAGAAAAATTGAATTTCTAAAAATTATAGACATTTCTGGTATTTCCTATACCGGTTTCAAACACCCCAGTTAGTGTCATCTTCAGTAGGATTTTAAATGTCGGTTAATGAAAACTGTTTTTTATATATGTGAATATCCATAGTTTCTACAGAATAAATTTTGACAGTTTCCAACACTACAATTCTATTTCTAGCAATCTCAACCTCACTTCATACTTTCTTTCAACTTTTTTGTCTCTTACATTATTTTGCAAGGGTTACCAACATGATCTGGAATTGCAGACACAAATGAAGGAATTTGCTTTTTCTGTTTCGGAGACGTGCCTAATGGCGACATATTTTGTCAGTAATTTTATTTGATTTTTTCTGTAAGTACAGATCGAGCACGGGCTCTAATTATATTTGTTAGAAGGGTTCAAGTTGAAAAAATGCAGAAGAAAAATTGAATTTCTAAAAATTATAGACATTTCTGGTATTTCCTATACCGGTTTCAAACACCCCAGTTAGTGTCATCTTCAGTAGGATTTTAAATGTCGGTTTGTCTTGTTAATGAAAACTGTCTTTAACAAAATATTTTTAAGAAAACTAATAATCGATTACAAGGTTTTCTGAAAAAAAAAGAATAAGGAGATCGGATCTATCGAAAATAGAGTAAAAAATCGGTTATCGATTGAAATTCAGAAAATCACAGTTAAAACCTAGAAAACTCGATTGAAATTCAGATGATTTCAATTATTTATATTGATTTTACGTTTGAGTTTCTGCAAGAATAACTTCCCGTTTCTTGAAGACCAGAAACCCCTAAATTTTTTTTGAACTCAAGTAGTCTTACATTCTTTTTTGCGTGTCTTACCAACAAATAAAAATTGTTGCTAATGTGTGTTAAAGTTATTTTATATTCATGTTTGTATGTATGAGTTTGGTTTAAGTCTTCAGACTTTTTTTTTTTCTTCGTAAAAAAGAGTAATTAAACACCTATTGACGTGTTTACTTAACCATTTAACATTTTTGACTTTGTTTGACTTCATTTGTATGTTTTTCATTGGTAACAACTAAGGCCAATGTTTATTATTGCTATTAAGCGTTTTTTCAGCTCTAAATTGAGCTGTTACCAATTTTTAGTTAAAGTTTAACTTTAACGTCTGTTTCTAGAGTTGATTTTTCGGTATTAAGATTTTTATCTACACTCAAAAGCAATTCAATTGTTTTTTAATTGTTTTGTAATTGAAATTTTAATTGTTATAATATTATTTAGATAATTTAAACTATTTTTTGGGTGATTATTAAAATTTTATGATTCATTAAAAAAAATATATTTAATTGAAAAACACATACGAATGTGGTTTTTCGTAAAAAAATACTACTAAATAAGTAGTAGTAACAAATTTAATGTAGACTTTTTATAAGGGGTATTCCAATTGAAGTTATCATAGATTTAAATAACAGATTTTTCTGTCAGCGGGTAAAAAATGAAACTGGATAATTTAGAATAAATTTTTTGTACAAAGAAACAAAACCCTTTTTAAAAGAAAAAATAAATTGTGTAAGTAAATTTTTTAATTGACTCAATTATCTTTTTATTTTTTCAACTATTTTTTAATTGGCTTAATTAATTTTTAAATCGATTCAATTAATTTTTTAATTGACTCAATATTTTTTTCACTTTATTCAATTACTTTTTTAATTTATTCGCTTGATTTTTAAAATGCTTCAATTAGTTCATATTGGAAAATATCGGAAACTAAATTCTTAAAAAGCAGTAGTTTAATAAATTTGTTGAGTGCTATTTTAAAACTATTTTTTCAATTATCTTTTTAATTGAATCAATTAAATTTTTTTTTATACCCTCCACTCTAGTGATAGAGGGTATACATATATAAGTTTGTCATTCCGTTTGTAACACCTCGAAATATTGGTCTAAGACTCCATAAAGTATATATATTCATGATCCTCGAATATATATACTTTACCTGGTCAGGTTGGTATTGCAATCCAGCGAAATCGGTCCAGTGGTTCAAAAGTTATGAGCAAAAGACTGAATTTCGGCAAGGGTTTTTCGTGAATTTACGAGATAAAACACACGCTAACTTTCGAAAGGCATTTCTGAAGATGCTGAAGCTTGGCATACATATTTTTCGTTCCCCGGGCCTGGTTGGATTTGAATTTCAGTAAAAATAGTCCAGTGGTTCAAATTTCAGATTAGTTTCACCTTAAATTCATGAGTTGAAAAACCGTTAAAAATGTTTTAAAAACATTGGTAAGTCAAAAAAATATTTTATAACGTATTTTTGTCACTCAAAAATATTTTTACACTAAAAAAAATACACTCAAAAAAAAATTTTACACTCAAAAAAATTTTACACTCTAAAAAAATTTAGTAATTATTTTTTTTTTTCAAAAATTTCTTAAAAAAAAAGTTTTTTTACACAAAATAAAAACTAATCAAAAATGTTATTTTTTCACGTTGCAAAATTTACTATCACTTAGGGCGGATTACTAAATGAAAAGTTAGCTGCTAACTGCCGATTTAACGGAGCCTTATGTCAAAATTTGTATGAAAAAGTTAAATTTAACGGAGAGTTATTGTATTGTGGAGGGTATTCATAGATTTGGCCAAGTCGAATTTAACTTTTCTACTTGTTTTTAATTGTTATCCCTATTTTCTTCTCTGTGCATAAATAAATAAAACAACTGACTGAATAACAATTTTTATTATCAACTCAAAAATACAATAAGCAAAAATAAAAAAATATATAAAAAAATTTCCTACCGTAATCTTTTGAATAACAGTGATCTTTGTTCAAGTACATCTTAATTTATACGCTGAACAAAGTTTAAATGCAAATGTCTATTCAAATCATAAAAAAAATATTATTACAAACTTAATATTAAAAAAAAAGTTTAAACAAATTACAAAACATTTATCATATCAATAATGATAATAATAAAAAAAAATACATATAAAAATAAAAATAAACAGGAAAACACAAATCTACACTATAATTAACAAAGTCTTATTGTGTTTATTTTATACTTTAAATGCAAAACGATTGATACATAAAAGAAATCCATAAAAACAAGTGTTACGGATTCAAACGCAATGTGAAATGTTTTTTATTTTTATATAAATTGCACCACTCCGTGTTAGAGAGCATAATAAGTTTGGGCTGATGTTTGTAACTACCTGAAACATTTGTCCTAACGTCACCTGCAAGTATACCGATCGACTCAGTTTTACATTTTTCGCCGATTTAGCGATGTTCGTCTATGTGTCTGTCCATAGAAACGATGTAAACACGATTTAAGATTCTTCTGATTCCTAGATAAGGACAAACTTTGATTTGTAAATTTATGTTTTATTCTTTAATTTTCAGTCCAAATTTAAAAATTGTTAAAAAAAAACAGGTAAACAAATTTGGTTATTAGTACACAATTTTTCGACTCATTGTCAGTCACCATAAAAAAATTCCGACCGATTTCTACTCAAATTTGAGAAATGTCTTACCATATATTTATCCAAATCCATATTTGGAATGGAGATCCATTTTTCCGGCTAGCACTATTGTTGAGTGTTTTATGATCGGTCTTGTCCACACATAATTTTCCCTCTGTTTTCTTATTGCAAAATAAAACATATTTATAATAATATTTATTGTATTATAAAATGTAATTAATGACAAATTAAATATTTTTTTATATGCAGCTGTCATGTTGCAATTAGAAAATATAAAAAAATAAAAATGAATAACCGAGAAAATTTCAAGTGATTAAGGTCGACTTGAAAATTCCGTATTTTGGGAAAAAAATATTCGATAAAAAGTAAATTTTTCTTTTAAAAATTTACACTCAAAAATTATGTAAGTAAATTCCAGTGAATATTTACTTAAAACAAATGAAATTTTATTTAAAAACCATTCCACTTTTTTTTTATTTAAAATAAAAACACATTACAGTCAATTTTAAATGTTAATTTAATGACTAACCAAAACATTAAAAAACTAGTGAATATTCACTTATTTTGTATTGAAAACAGTAAAACTATAGAAGAAATTTTTACTGCCCAAATTGAATGTAACAGAAAATTAATTTTTAAGACAGTAAATTATTTTTTTAAACTACAGAAATAGTAGAAAACAATAAATCCTTCATAAAGTTAATAATTTTTCTTTTAAAATAACTTTACTGATTACATTTTAAAATAACCTACAAACAGTTAATGACAAAATTTTATTAGTGTACTAACATCGATAAAAATATCATTTTAAAAATTTACCAATATCGATAACAGAAAATTTTCTATAGAAAAATTACTTATATCGACATCAGAAAATTTTCTATAGAAAATTCGCTAATATCGATAACAGAATATTTTCTATAGAAAACTAGCTGAAGCGCCCGGCGTTACCCGGGTTGACATAGACATGAATATCTAAGTAGCTTCTCCCCGGCGCCATATATAGGGTCCATTCATACACACTAATTTTCTCATTACGAAACATTCATACATTCTGAACTGCTGTTAAATTTCACTGAAATGAAGAATTTTGTTAATAACTTTACCCCAGCGCCATCTACCGAGCCCCAATTTTTTCAGGAAACTTATTTTTGTTTAAAAAATACATTTTGTGAATTTAAGTCAAATCGTACCATAAATAAAAAAAATTAAATATTACGACAACAGCGCCACCTATCGTTATTAAACTTAAGAGAAACCTGGCTCCTGACTAAACTTATATATTGTCCAAGTTTGGTGTCAATCGGTCCAGCGGTTCTTGAGTTTTTGTAACACGTACCCGGGACAAACGTTTTTATATATTAAGATTTACTAATATCGATACCAGAAAAATTTCTATAGAAATTTTACTAAAAACAATAACAGAAAATTTTCTATATAAAATTTACTAACATCCATAACACAAAATTATCTTTAGAAAATTTACTAATATACACTGAAAAAAAAGACATAACTAAAATTTAGGAAAAAATGTCTTTGAAAATTTATCATGAATTTTCCTAAAATTAAGTGAAATTTAACTAAAAAATGAGACATTTTCTTAACTATGAGGAAAAAAGTTTAGTTCATTTACTTATAAGTAGTTCATAGTTTTCTTTAAATGGAATTTTTAAATATTACGAAAAAAATTCTTACTGCCAAAGAAATTTTCCACAAATCTAAGAAACGTATCTTTATTTTTAAGACACATTTCTTAAAAAACAATTTAGTTCAAGTTTAGTTAAAATTTACTAAAAAAAACATCATCGTATTTCTCTTCTTTGAATTGAGGAAGTGTATTTCTTAGAATTTAGTTAATAACTTCTGAGAATTTAGTTAAAAATTCAAAATGGCGATATCTCGAAAACTAAGCGAGATAGAGCGAAACGGACGAAATTTTCAAAAGAAAGACTACAAAATATGGAATAGCCTAGCTCTGCATATCTGTCGGGGTCTCAAGACCCTAAATTTAGATCTAAAATTTGAAATTCCCGAGATTTTATATATGCACATATCTCGGTAAATACTGCCAACACGAGAAAAAGTCCAACTGCATTTTTGTAGCTCTTGACTCTTAGAACACTTCCGAAAATACCCGAAAGCCCTCCGATTAATAGTTTTTGAGATATCCAGTTTTTAAGATTCTCAAGACCCTATCAGACCCCTTATTGCCGTATCTCAAAATCTAAGCAAGTTAGAGCGAAACGGACACAAATTTTGGGTCAAAATCTATGGAGACCCTTAAATGACCGGGGTCTTGAGTTAACAAGGGGTTGGACCCATGGGGTCCGAACCCATTGGTCAAGGGTCTAGAACAGTTTTAAAATGTGAATGAACTAAAGTTTAATATAAATTTTCCCATTTTCTAGTTTAAATGGGCTTAAAATTAATTAACTTTGTTTTCCTTATTTTTGGGAAAATTATGAACTAAAACCAAGAAAAAAAATCTTTGGAGCCAAATCATACCCTCTTTTTCTTAAAATTAAGTTAATTTTCCCAGATTTTAGTTCACTTTTTTTTGAGTGTAGCACGATATTTTACTAATATACGAAAATTTACTAGTATACCGCGATAGCACGAAATTTTTATCCAAAATTTTTTAATATCTATATTCTATGGAAAATTTACTAATATCGATAACAGAAAATTTACTAATGTCGATAACAGAAAATTTTCTGTAGTACATTTACTAATATCGATAGCAAAAATTTTCTATAGAATTTTTTTTTTTAAATCGATAACATTAAATTTTTTTTAGAAAATTTACTTACATCAAAAACAGCAAATTTTCTGCAGAAAATTTATTAATATGGACAACACTAAATATTATACGGATAACAAGTTAACAACAGTTATCGATATTTTGATAACAAAGTTTTTCAATGAATACAAGTCATCGATGCATTGATAACAAAGTTTCCTAAAGAAATCTAGTTATCGATGTATCGATAACAAAGTTCTCTAAAAAACCAGTTATCGATATATCGCAACAAATTTTTTTTAAGAAAACCAGTTGTCGATATATCTATATCGCTTTTCTATCTTTCTATTGAAAATTTTTAAATATCGATAACACAAAATGTGCTATAGAAAATTTTTATCGACCAATTATCTTTCCGAATCAAGAAATTTGCTTTAAAATGGCATAGATTTGTTTTTGCATATTATGGTGAAAATGCATATTTTTGCATATTTTGGTTTTATGTGCATATATTGGGCATTTTTCCAACTTTTAAGTACATATTTTTGCATATTTTGGCATAAATTAGCAAAAACACAAATTGAAATTTATTTGTTTCAAAAACTATTGTAAATTTTAAAAAGTTATTTTGGAAATAAGGAAAATTATTTTTTTTTTCTTTAAATTTTTTTTTATAGATTGTCTTAATTTCTAAAAAACCCGGCGTTACTTTTTGCTTTTTAAGAAGTTTTTCCTATGAAAACAAGATTTTTATTTCAACACGTTTTATTTTTAAGTGCATATTTTTAGGTTTTTTAGTGCATATTTTGAATTTTTTAGCGCATATTTTAAGCACATATTTTCGATTTTTTAGTGTATGAAAATCTCATCCCTAGTAATAATAAATGTTTATGGAAAATTTTGTACTATCGATAACAGTAAAGTATAACAATTTTTTTGCTATCGATAACAGCAAATTTATTATAATCGGTAACAGTAAATTTTCTATAGCAAATTTACTGTTTTCGATAACTCAAAATTTTTTGATAGAAAATTTACTGTTATCGATAACAAAAAATTTGCTAAAGAAAATTTACTGTTATCGATAACAAAAAATTTGCTACAGAAAATTTACAGTTATCGATCACTCAAAATTTTCTATTACAAATTCTTTGTTATCCATAATACAACATTTTCGATAGACATTTACTATTATCGATTACACAAAATTTTCTATAGAAAATTTTCTGTTATTATTTTTTTTATAGAAAATTTAATATTATCAAAAACAAAAAAATTTCTATAGAAAATTTACTGCTATCGATAACACAAAATTTTCTACAGAAAACTTGCTGTTATCGATAACAATAAATTTAGAAAATTCTCGGTCATCGATAACACAAAACTTTCTTTTGAAAGTTGCTGTTATCGATATCACATTTTTTTGATAGAAAACTCACTTATTTTGTAGTCGTTTCCAACAAATCATACCTAACCATTTAATTGTAGTGTATCATTAAATTTATTTAATTGCTATTAAACTGATTTAGTTATTGAAGTAAACAAAACCATCAGAGAAAAAAACTATTTATTGAACTCTGTCTAAAGATTTGAAATTAGCAAAACAAAAGCTTATTGCCTTAAACTACATTTAGAGAAGATGAAAAACAAGTCTGGCGCCAAAATAAAATAGTGCCATTCTATATGTTAGAATGGCTGTGCAATCTTATACAGCTTCAAACGGAAATATTGAATAAAAAAAAAATAAAAAAAACAGCATCATGTTAATTTGTAAACACAATAATTATGTGATAAGGTTTATAGAAAAAAAAAAATAAATAACAAGCAAAAAATATAATAACGAGATGTTTACAGACGACGCTGTTATCAGTTTCACAAGAAATATTAAGCGCACTTGCACTTTTAACTCGAACGAGCATCAGCTGCTTATTGGGGCGTATGAGTAATAAGAATGGAAATATAAATATTAGGGACATTACTTTTAGAATTTTTTGCAAGATTGCAAAACCAATTAAATAATTTTACAGTATTTTTTTTTTAAAGCATACCCATAGAAAGACGCTTACGAAAACAATAAAAAAAAATTGTGGTGATCATCTCCAGGGCGCAACCAGCGCTTAAAATTTGCATTTGTAATGCATTTTGTCAAATAAAAAAAAAATTGTTTAATTATTAAAATTTATAAAAAACTAATTTTTTCTCTTAAAATATATTAGAACTAGCTGTTTCGCACCCGGCGTTGCCCGGGTTGAAAAAAATATTATATAATGAATAACAGTTTGTAATGCCCTATGGTTGCATTCTCGGTTAGCACTCCATCTGGTGAAAATTTAAATTTCGCATTACTTTACACCACCTCTGTCCGATCGCGCGCTGATATGACCCTTTATTCCCGCCTTGTTTAGTACTCGACGTTTAAGCGTGATAAACGAATAGGCAGAAATATATTTCAATATATTATAAATGGGTGTGGAAATTTACGTCCCTTTGTTCGATCGCACACTGATATGGGCCCGCATCTGTTAGTCATTTATTAAAAATTGGCTCAGCCGTTTTTGCGTGATTGCGGAACTGGCAAAAATACACGCCTTTGCCCAATCACGCGCTAATATGGCATATTGTTCCCGCCTCGGTTAGTAAGTACTATATGTGTTGAAATTTTGTTAAAATCAGTTAAGGCGATTAAGCGTAATTACGGAACAGACAGAAAATAACTTTCAGTGTGGTGCAAAGGGGCGTGACAACTTACGCCCCGTGGTCTAAACACGCTCTATTATGGTTTATTATTCCCGTTTCGAAAGTACTATATGTGGTGAAAAATCCATTAAAATTGGTTAAGCCGTTTAAGCTTGATTGTGGGACAGGCAGAAATAACTTTCAATATAATACAAAATAGCGTGGGTCCCCTTTGTCAAACCACACTCTTTTGTGGCCTATAGTTCCTGCCTCGGTTATTACAATCTGCTGTGGAAATTTCTTCAAAATCAGTTAAGCCAAATAAGCGTGATTGCGAAAAAGGCAGAAAGGAGGTGCAATAAATTTAACAGGGCGTGTTATTTTATGCCCCTTTGTCCGATCGCTCATTTTATGTTCTATAGTTCCCGCCTCGTTTAGTACTATCTGTGACGAAAATTTCATCTTAATTAATTCAGCCGTTGATGCGTAATTGCGGAACTAACAGAAACAACTTTTAGTATAGTACAAAAGAGCGATGCAACTAATGCCTCTTTGTCCAAACGCGCTTTATTATGGCAGTCAAAAATAATTTGAAATTAATACAAAGAGCGCCATTTTAAAACGCGTTTGCCCAATAACGTGCTGATATGGCATATTGTTCCCGCTTCGGTTAGTACTATCTGTGTTGAAAATTGCAATAAAATCTGTTCAGACGTTTAAGAGTAATTACGGAACTGGCAGAAATAACTTTCAATTTAATACAAAGGGGCGTGGACTTTTACGCCCATCCGTCAGAGCGCCCTCCTATTATAACCTATAGTGCCCGTCTGGGTTAGTACTATGTGTGGTGAAATTTTCATTAAAATCGGTTCAGACGTTTAAGCGTGATTACGGAACAGATAGAAATACCTTTCAATGAAGTACAAAGGGGCGTGGCATTTTCGCCTCTTTGTGTGATCGCCGCCCTATTATGAACTATATTTCCCGCTTGGATTAGTAGTATGTGGTGAAAATTTTTTTAAAATCGGTTCAGCCGTTTAAGTGTAATTGCTGAAAAGGCAGAAATAATGTTCAATATAATACAAAGGGGCGTGGCATTTTACGCCCACTTGGCAGATCGGTCTCTCTTATGGCCTATAGTTCCCGTCTCGGTTAGTACTATCTGTGGTGAAGATTTAATGTAAATCGGTACAGACAGACAGAAAAACCAAAGAATGCCACGCCCCTTTGTAAGGATCATATATTTACAAAAAGTGGGTGTAAAAAGAGGCGTGGCTTCCAATCAAGATGCGGGATGGCATATATTTCCTTGCAAAAACGCCCTATTAGTATGCCAAATTGCATGTTTATCGGTAACAAACATCCAAATATAGTACAACAACCAAATATATTGAAAAATCGGAAATTCACAAAAAGTGGGCGTAAAAGGAGGCGGGGCATCCAATCGAGATGCCATTGGTGCCAGTTTTCATTCCAGGAAACGTACTATCTACATGCCAAATTTCATTTGAATCGGTTCAGTAGTTTTTTTCTGAAAGCGACACAAACAAACAAACAAACTAACATGTCATTTTTATATATATATAATATAAGGATAAGGATAATTCAAGAAAGATATTTTAAATATATAAAGTGGAATGTTAAAGAAAACAAACAACCAATATATTGTAAAATGTCGAATTTATTTACAAAAGTGGGCGTAAAAGAGGCGTGGCTTCCAATCAAGATGCGGGATTGCAAATTTCATGGTAATCGGTAAGAAACATTCAAATATAGTAACAAACATCCAAATACAGTAACAAACATCCAAATATATTAAAAAATCTGAAATTCACAAAAAGTGGGCGTAAAAGGGGGCGGGGCATCCAATCGAGATGCCATTGGTCGCATTTTTCATTCCAGAAAATTCTCTATCTACATGCCAAATTTCATTTGAATCGGTTCAGTAGTTTTTTTCTGAAAGCGACACAAACTAACAAACATACAAACAAACAAACAAACTAACATGTCATTTTTATATATATATAAGGATGTAAATTTTTTAAATTATGGTGCATTCCGTTACAATTTTATAAATATTTAATCAAGGGAACTCGACACAAATCTGACCATTTTTCCAATATCTAACCACACTTCCTTTGTCCAGTTTTTCAAAAATTGAAACAACCAAAAAGACAATTTTCTTAGTTCCATAAAGGGCTATCCATACCACCTATTAAGCAGAGCTTCGAAGGATTTCATTCCTTAATTCGATTTGGCATTCTGAATGAAAACTTAGTGATTGCATTCCCCAATCACATTTTAGCGAATTGAATGAATTCACTTTAGACTCATTCGATTTATAAATATCGAATTCATTCGATTTTTTTTCATTCGACTTTCAAAAATTGAATGGATTCGTTTTTTTTTCATACGAATTTTAAAAATCGAATGCATTCACTTGCGAATGCAATCGATTTTCTTTTCATTCAATTTGAAAAATCGAATGACTTATTCATTCATTGCATAAAAAACTTAAAAAAAACTATCCAAGATAGAGCAAAACGGAGCCAATTTTTTGTCTATAGTATCGCTAAAACTCTTCACACTTTTTGTCGCTTAGGCTGTTAATATGTGCATTTTTTAAATTTTCGGGAACACCAACTTTTTTGGATTCAAAATTAGAGCCCATTTGGGTCATCGTACGTTAAAAGAGACGGCGATACTAATCGATTGCATTCGCAATGGAATGATAAAAAATCGAATGCATTCGATTTTTCTAAATCGAATGAACAAGAAATCGAATGCATTCATTTTTTTCCATTCAATCGAATGAATTCCAAGGACTGCATTTAATGCTGATTTATGAAATCGAATGCACAAAACGGCGATTTTTTTGAACTTTGACCTCAATTTTCACAAAAACCTGATGCGATGGAAAAGTTTGGAGACCGGATTCTTGACCAGCAGAAATACTGTAATCAAGTGTATAAGGTCGCGTTCCAGTCGCATTTTTGATGTTTAGTAGAGTTATTGCAATATGTATTTTTAAAATTTTATTACACAAAATTTGGTCAACTGAAATTGCCACTCAATTTTATAAGGCTTTTTTAAAGCACAAAATCGGCTGCAGTTGTACAGCGAAAACTACTGTACCGATTTTGATAATTTTTTTCCTTGATTTGTAGATTTTTAAATTCTCTAGTACTAACCGTGGCTTTTTTGGAAATTTTAACCTAGTTATTTTTTTAATGAAAGAAGAAAAATAATTTTTTTAATTTTTAAAGTTTAAAGTTAACATTAGCATAACTTCAACAAAAATCAATATTTTTCAAAAAATTGACACGGCAAGTACTAGAGAACTTAATAATCAACAAGCCGAAAAAAAAATTCGTCAAAATCGGTTCAGTAGTTTTTGCTGTACAACTGCACACGGTGAGCCTCAGCGATGTTCAGGTTGAACTTTTGTGTCGACGAAAAGTGTAAGCGCAGTTCGATTTCTACTTGATTAAATGTCACAAAATTTTTTATAACAAAATCGTAGCTGCTCGCATTCGCGAGATATCGCGAAATTTTCTATTGTATTTTCTAAAATTTTGACAATGAAGTTTTTTAAATGTCTTCAAAAAAAATGCAGTTTTAATTGTATTTATTTACAGGTCACAAAACAGTTAACATCGAAATCATACCTTATAAATTTCGCGAGAAATCGCAAAAAAAAAAATATATTTTTCGCGTAAATTGGCAGTCAAGATATTGATTTGAGCAGTTTTTCCACCTTTAGCCACATAAAATTTAAACTGCATACAATATATTTGTCGTTTCTTGATTTTTTCCCTTTTTTTAGACACTAAAGAAAAAATAAATTAATTAATATAAAAGCTTGAACAGTAATTTTGCAATTTCTCGGGAAATTGATCATCTATAATTTTTATGCTTGCAGTTTTGTCAACTTTAATAACCTCGAATTCAAACTGCATACCACATTTTTGTCATTAATTGAAGTAAATGTTTATACAGACCAAAAATAACACAAAGTAATGAATAAATACTAGTTTAGCGAGTTTTTTAGCGATATCTCGAAGAATTGAGCAGCTAGAATTTAAATGTTAACAGCCTTATCACCTTTAATCAATAGCAAATCAAACTGCATTTCGTGTTTTTCAACAATGTTAAAGAAACTTCTTTTATTAATCAAAACAAAAAATACCCCCAAAAAGCTGTGTTCGCTATTTCTCGCGAAAGTGAGCAGCTAAAATTTTTTTGTGGACAGTTTTAATTTCTTCCAACATGCTCAAATCAAATTGCATACCACTTATTTCTTATTATTTCTAAAGAACCAGTTTTAAAAAATAAATAAATTATAAAAAAAAAATATATAATTACGCGATATCTTGCGAAATTTAACACATACAATTTCGATGCCAACAGCTGTGTGACCTTTGATCAAACACAAGTAAAACTGCATACCATGTTTTTACGAAATTTTAAAGAAACATCTAAAGATAAAAAACGAAAACAAAAACAACAAGAAATTAATTTCGCGATTTTTCGCGAACTAAAGAAGATAGGATTTTGATGTTTACTGTTTTGTGACCTTTAAATAATTACAATTAAAACTGTATACTCAGTTTTTGAAAATATTTAAAAAACTTTAATGTCAATATTTTAAAAAATACAAAAACACTAATTTCGCGTTATCTCGCGAATGCGAGCAGCTACGATTTCGCTGTTAACAGTTTTGTGACATTTAATCTTGTAGAAATCGAACTGCGCTAACACTTTTCGTCGACACTAAAGTTCAACCTGAACATCGCTGAAGGCCCAGGCACTTGAGCGCTACTGTAGCGGTGCTGTAGCGTGACGGGCTGTTGTATCGTTTTAAAGTTCGGCCGATACACCACCGTCACGTATTCGTTTAAGTACCTATTTCCATTTATTTTAATACAAGCTAACGTATCAGCTGACACGTCTCCGAACCGTATTCGCTCAAGTAATTACGCCTTGAGGCTCACCGTGTGCAGCTGATTTTGTACTTAAAAAAAAAACATTCTGCGATTAAGTGACAACCCTGGAAATTCTAGTTGACAAAATTTTCTGTTATAAAATTTTAATAATATTAAGATATAGATATAAAATATATATATGTTTATAGCTGTTTAAAAATTGCTCACATGAACGCCGTTTTTTTTTTCTTAAATCCCCCTTAATACAGTACCCCTAACATATTTCCGAAGTAACGCCTTTACAAAAAATTTTCATAATTTTACTTAAAATAAATATGTACTTCTAGCTGTTCCTTAAGTAAATCTGTAAATATTTTTGTTATTTCGATTTTTATTCCATAACTGTTGACTCAGCTGCTTAGTGATCTGTAGTGGCGTCATCATTTCAGTTGTTATTGCTGGTGTTGTATGACTTTTTCTTACGAGCATTTGCGGTCAATTAGTAAATATATATTGCAAAAAAAAAAAAAAAACATATTAAGAAAGAAAGAAACTTGTTGATTAAATTTTTTTTTTTTTTTAATATTTTATTTTTAAACACAAAAGTGTATTTGAGTATTTTACCGATATTTGACTTACATTTTTTTAAACTTGTTGTTGCATACAATCTTAAAATACCAGAATTTATGGTTTTAAGGTTTGCAATATGGGCTTGTGGGTTTCTGGTGAATTTAATTCAAAATCTTTTATATACAACGAGTATTTAAAAATATTATACAGATTATGTGGTCAGATAAGTTAGTAAATAAAAAGGTTTTTAATGTATTATTTAAACTTCACTTCACTTTGCTTTTTAAAAAAATAACGACAAAGTGTTAAATTTAACAATTACAAATAATATGGCGTGAATAAGTTGAGTTTTATGTATGTTTATGAAACGTCACACTCACACCTGTTTAAACTAAAGTGAGATTTTTTTGTTTAAAAAACAAACTCAATAAATTAAAAAGTAAATATTAAATTTAATATTTGAATATTTTTAAAATTGCACAAAGTAATTATTCATGATTTGTTAAATAAAAAGGCGTACTGGCAAGGGTTTGTTTTAGCACAGTTGGAAATGACCAATGCACAGTGGATTAACATCAAAATTAAAAAAAAAGAAGTCAGCTAGATAGTCATGAAAATTGTTAAAGATATTTTTAAGCACAAATTTTCGTGATAACGACCACGTGGACATTCCAGGAGCTGTGACAAATGGCAAGGGTTTTTTTTAGATTTTTTTTAATTTTTTATCATGATCATGTTTTTAGGCTGGTGTCTAATTTCAAAAGAGACCTCAGTTTGACTGTATACGCTGAAAAAAAAGACATAACTAAAATTAAGGAAAATATGTCTTTGAAAATTTTTCATGAATTTTTTCCATGAAATTTAGTAAAATTTAACTAAAAAATGAGAATTTTCTTAACTATAAGGAAAAAAGTTTAGTTCATTTACTTATAAGTAGTTCATAGTTTTCTTTAAATGGAATTTTTAAATATTAGGAAAAAAATTCTTACTGCCAAAGAAATTTTTCACAAATCTAAGAAACGTATCTTTATTTTTAATACATATTTCTTAAAAAACCATTTAGTTCAAGTTAAGTTAAAATTTACTAAAAAAAAACATCATCGTATTTCTCTTCTTTGAATTGATAAAGTGTACTTCTTAGAATTTAGTTAATAAGTTCTGAGAATTTAGTAAATATCTTTTTAGAATTTAGTTAAAAATTCAAAATGGCGATATCTTGAAAACTAAGCGAGATAGAGCGAAACGGATGAAATTTTCAAAAGAAATACTACAAAGAAAAATATGGAATAGCCTAGCTCTGCATATCTGTCGAGGTCTTAAGACCCTAATTTTAGATCTAAAATTTGAAATTCCCGAAATTTTATATATGCACATCCAGTTTTTAAGATTCTCAAGACCCTATCAGAACCCTTATTACCGTATCTCAAAAGCTAAGCAAGGTAGAGCGAAACGGATACAAATTTTGGGTCAAAATCTATGGGTACCCTTAAAGAACCCAACGTGGTATTGAGTTAACAAGGGGCTGGACCCATGGGGTCCGAACCCATGGGTCCAGGGTCTAAACCCAATCCAGTTTTAAAATGTGAATGAACTTTATTGGAGTGTCTTCTTTACACATCATCATTAAACGGGAAACTTCTTTCGAAATTTGGATAGTTATAAGGATAAAAAGAAAAAAGGACATTTTGAACTTATTTATAATGTCCTGATGGTATCCTTGATCGTTTCGAGTATGGATTTCCTGCAAAAGTTAAGTAATGCCGTTGGGAATTTGAATAAAAAAATGTAAATGACTTTAGCATACACTTTTCCAATATTGAAAAATTTGTCTGTTTTGAGGGCTTTGTTCACAAAAAATGAAAATGCCTATATCTCGAGAAGGATATTTGATACAACTTTTTGATGACAGATTCTTGTATTGTAGGTAAAAATACTCTAGAAAAGGTATTCAAAATGTCAGTGCAAAAACCGTGTTGAGTAGTGTAATTATTAAAAAAATGGATAATTTAAAATTTTTTGGATACTCTTTGGATAATTGAATTTTTGAATATTTTATGGATAATTATATCATATAGAAGTTTTACTTGGACAAAATATATATATATTTTTTTTGTATTTTAATTTGGCTTTTTTAGTTACATCTTATTTGACAGTACTTTTTTTGTTTTTAGTTTTGGCCACAGTACACGAGTAGTAGGTTCACAGAGTTGCATTTTATGTGTGTAAGTAGTATCATTTAGGGCCCAAAGCTGTGTAGGGTTAAAGAATTTCTTAAAATCCAACATTTCTATATTTAGATTTATAATTTATAATAAATCTAGTGTAAAATGAAAAGTTTTTAACTAAAAATGTTGAGTTTAAAAAAAAGTGCAATTTTCCCAAAATGTCCTGGAAACAGACCGTTACACGCGCTGTTTAAGAATCTCGTATTTTTCCAAAAAAATTTTTTGTCAAACGAATTTAATTATATACCTGAAATAAATGCAATAAAAACTTTAGATTGTGCAACTTAAAATCAAAATTTTTTTTTTTTTTAAATTGGTGGTTTTGAGTTTAGGGCAAAATGTATGGGTCATTTTTGGCAACCGTTTTAGAGAGGTTAACAATGGCCTATTAAGCTGAAATTTTTTTCTAAGAAAATGTGATCAAATTGAAAGGATTGACTGAAATAAAAAAGAAGATAAAGTGATTTTTGTAATTTTGGCAATTTTTTAAAATAAATACTATTTTTTAAGAAATCGCGGATTTTCAACGTCATTTGATGACCACCTTTCTGCATGAAAATTTAACCACATTGTTTTTAGGTCAATTCCAACACATCTGTCGGTGAGCCGGAACGAAATTCGCCAAAAAATCACATTCGATCCACCCTAACGTACAGTCACACATACACAAAAACTTAAATATATAAAGACTATGCAAGAGTCAATTCTTTTTGACGTTTAAAGGTGGTGTTAGTTTTACAAATGGTATCTGGGAAAGCTGGAAATTTTGTTTACCTTTTATTGTTCGTTTAATTTTTCTGGTTGTTTTGATTTAATTATATTCATTTCTTTTTTTTATTATGTATTTTTTATTTTCAAGTGACACAACAATAATTTTCATTCATAATTTGAAAATTTTTTAATGTTTATTTTTCGTTATTCCCAAAGATTGGCATCTGTAGATAACGACTTCGTTATTACTGACACTTATTCATGAGTTACCAGGATAAAACAAAATTTTCTTCGTTGGGGTTTTTTTTTAATAATATAAACTTATGTCACTGAAAACGTGTCATAAGTTACTTACAAGAGTGTGAAACAATATTACATAAGGAAAGGCTATTTTGGTTTTTTATTTCATTAAAAATTTTCAGAGTTTTTAAAAAAACTTCAAAAAGACTCAGTCAAAAAAATAGCAAAAAAATGAAAAAAGAATGGATTATGAATTCAGTATTGTTTTGATATCTTTAAATATTAAAAAAAAAATTGTCGAGTGCTCATTGTAGACAATTACCTCTGTACAACGTTTTTGTACCGAATTCGCTAGATTTTTGGATCTTTAGTTCGAAATTGAGTTCCAGATTTTGAACAGCCACCCAAAGAGCTTCATTACAAGTTGGTTGTATTCGAGACACTCCCTTCTCTATAGCTGTCCATTAACTATCGATTTGGTCTAGATCTGGGGACTGACCAGGCCATTCCATCACGTTTACTTTATTGTCCAGACCAATTTTTCGCCAATTTCCCGACATGCTTTGAATAATTGACGTGCTAAAAGACCTAAATTAGTGGCATGTGCTCAGAAACTTATGGTAATATTACTTTCTGGAGGATATAAACGGTAAGTGTATATCCACGGTTGATCTAGTCCAATATGTGAGCCATGGTCCAATATATGAACCCTACTCCGCAGTAGGAAAATAACCCCCACACCATAAGCACCATTTTAAGTTATTTTTATTTCGAATTTTGGATTGAATTCCGCGTTATAGGGTCTTCTGACATAAGTATGTGATCCCATGTCTACAAATAAAACAACAATGGATTCATTTGTCCATAGAACATTGATCCACTTTTAAGCTGGTCATTCTGAGTTACTGTTAGTAAACTCCAAACGACTTGCAGCATGCTTAAGTGAGAGTAGGGGCACTTTTCCGAATCTACAAGCGTTAATGTTGTTGTTTTGTAATCTTCGACGAATATTTTCGGCATTTGCTGTCCTTTTTTAGCTCTAGAGCTGTCTTAAATGGGGCCTTCTTCCATTGTCTTTACAAACACCTAACCACTTATGGTGACAAACGTCGCTTGTGACTAAGTTTTTCAAGCTCTAAAGTGAATTTCGTTGAATTTTCAAAAATTTTATAAGCGCATCTAACCAATTTTTCTGTTTCAGAATATGGTTTATGTTCAGAAATTATATTTTTTACAAAAGCACGTTTTTGAGGAGTGTAATGCTTTCCACGTCCTATATTTATGAAAATAAACATCAAATTTTGTAAAGAATTAATTTTTTTTATAAATAAAAACTATATTACTTTAGTATTTAACACTTTTGTTTTAATAATTTAAGCAATATTAATTTTTTTAATGAAATTTTGTCATTCGGTGCTATTTATTGACTGCACTTATTCAGAGTTTTTTTAAAATATCGATCATTAAAAAAGAACCGTCCACAGTTTTTGGAAAAAGTAAAAACATTTAAGGGGTATATACGTAGTAAAGGATTATTGCATATTTACTTTAAACTAATACCCACATAATATTTTGTTTTATTTGGATGAATAGAGATTTTGTCATTGGTGCTATTTTTTTGACCGGCACTGTACAATAGGCAGCGATGATAATTCTGTACTAAAAACCATACCACCATATTGGAAAGTACGCAATTAGCACCATTGTTTGCATACTAGTCTTTACTGTGGTTTTGGCAATACCTTTTAAAATTGGAGCTTTTCAAATTATATGAATCCTTATTGTGCCACAAAAAATATGGTCTGTTTGATTAAATTGATAAAATTACAAATTGTGCTGGTGAAAATCTTTTTCTAAATTTAGAAGTTGTTTTAAAATTTCTTATGATTCTTCCATTTTCTAATTCATCAGTAGAAAGAGAAAAATAAAAATTATATTTAACAAAAGTTTTATTTTAAATTTCATATTTACGCCTTCATTGGTGTTTAATTTTTGGCCCTACTTTCAGAATTTATCGGTCTGGTTCATGTTTACAAAAATGTGTCGGGCCGCGTATAAATAAAATAACTATATCCGTGTCTCCACTACCATATTGAGGATATTTAAAAATTCGGCACTGTCAAATAAAAAACTCCTTCTTGTTTCAGAATAGTTTAGAACTTTTATAACGCTTGCAGCAATCTACAGTCTTCTGAATCATTGATTTAATATTCATCATCAGTCATCAGTACCATATCAACAAACTTTATATATTCAAATATGACTCAAAATTTTATACTACATTTAATCTAAAGCGAATATTTAACAACTTTATTTTTCACATCACTTTAGATATTTGCAACAATCAATCATCGGGCGGGCACACAACAACCATTCATTCAATCATGCAGAAAAATGAAACTTTAGAAAAGATAAATTAATGTTGCCCAAGCATAAATAAATCTCAAATTAAAAGGCCAATTTTAAAGAAAAAACGGCAAAAAGAAATCATTAAACCTTTAAACTTGTTGCTGCTGTTGTTGTTGTTGTTGGTAACATAAACTAACATGGAATGTACAAACAAAAAGCCCACATTTAAAGACAATTGAAACGTATGAACACTTATGCATCAATGGTTGATTGTTTCTAGTCTGTCTGTCCGTCCGTCAGTCCGTCTGTCTATATGTTCGAATGGTCTTACACACCCAGTTTTCACTGTTTGATGTAAAATGAAGTTGACCTAAACTTTTTTCTTAAATCCAAATGTTCGGATATTACTGCAAATGGCAACGGTGTGGACGACGACCGCGTCGTCGTTGACAATGACGACAACGCACCTTTAAACGCCCACGTGCCAAAATAAATAGGAAAAACAAATCTTATTAGTTTAGAAAACAAACAACAACAAAGAAAAATCAAACAATTGTCCCCAAAATAATTGAATAAATTGTCGTATATGCAGCATTTGTGCAATGATACATTCAATTATGCTGCAAACATATGTTGGCATTAGGGTAATTATTATTGAAGTGGGTTTATTTATTGTAGTATTCACTAGGTTATACTTAGCAAGGCTGAGGTTTTTCACAGGGGTGCACTTGTGCGGAAAACTATCTGTCTGTCATCCTCTTAGGGATGACAAGAAGCTATTCCTTGTTGGAAATTCACACGTAAGCTCACTACTTTCGGTTTTATACACTCAAAAAAAAATAAACTGCAATGTTAGCAAAAAAAGCTTGTAAACCTACAAGAAAATTTGCTGATTTTGAACCTACAATGGTATAGTTAGCAAAAATATTTTGCCAAAAATTAGTTAACTGAATTTTTTTTATTTCAACTTAGTTTGAGGACTCCATTGGGTTCGGACCCGATATATCCAGACCTAGTTGGGTTCCTTAAAAATCGTCATAGTTTTTGATCCAAAATTTGTGTCCGTTTCGCGCTACATTGCTTAGTTTTTGAGATACGTGATTTTAGGGGACCACCGAGGTTTTGAGAATTACAAAACTCGATAACTTTAAAAATATTACTCGGAGAGCTTTTGATCTTGCCCTAAGTGTTGAGATCTACATAAATACTTTTGGGCTTTTTGTTGTGTAGGCAATATTTACCGAGATACACTAAAAAAAAAAACTGTAATGTTAGCAAAAAAAGCTTGCAAACCTACAAGAAAATTTGCTGATTTTGAACCCACAATTTTTTTGCTAAAGTTAGCAAAAATGTTTTGCCAATAATTAGTTAACTAAATATTTTTTTTTGAACTTAGTTTATACACATCTGAGGACCCCATTGGGTTCGGACCCGATAGGTCCAGACCCCGATGGGCCTAGACCTAGTTGGGTTCCTTAAAAATCGTCATAGTTTTTGATCCAAAATTTGTGTCCGTTTCGCTCTACTTTGCTTAGTTTCTGAGATACGTGATTATAGGGGACCACTGGGGTCTCGAGAATTAAAAAACTCGATAACTTCAAAAATATTACTCGGAGAGCTTTTGACTATTTTGCGGTCTTGTTCTACGTGTTGAGAGCTACAAAAACGCTTTTGGAGTTTTTGTTGTGTCGGCAACATTTACCGAGATATGAGCATTTTAAAATTTTCGGGAATGCTAACTTTTTTGGATCCAAAGTTAGGGCACATTAGGGTCCACACATGTGAAGAGGACCGGCGATACTATGGAGATTCTAAGAACCAAAAATGGCCTCCATTTTGCTCTATCTGGCTTAGTTTCCGAGATAGCGCCATTTTAAGTTTTCTGAAAATAAAAAAAAAATACCATTTATTTTGCTAATATTAGCAAAAAATCTTGTGAAAATGTAGTCAACTCAATTTCAAATTTAGCAAAAGAAATTAGTTCAAAGTTTGTTTAAAATTGCTAGTGTGCTAAATGAAGTTTACAAGAATTTTTTGCTTACATGCTAATCTCAACTAAAAATTTGCTAAAAGTTAGCTAACTAGCGTTAGCAAAAAAAAATTAGTAAATCTACTAACGTATTTTTTTGAGTGTATGAGCATTTTAAAATATTCGGGAATGCTAACATTTTTGGATCCAAAGTTAGGACCCATTAGGGTCCACACATGTAAAGAGGACCGGCGATACTATGGAGAACCCGAGAACCAAAAATGGCCTCCATTTTGCTCTATCTGGCATAGTTTCCGAGATAGCGCCATTTAAAGTTTTCTGAAAATAAAAAAAAAATTACCACTTATTTTTGCTAATATTAGCAAAAAAGCTTGTAAAACTTTGGTCAACTCGATTTTAAATTTAGCAAAAAAAATTAGTTCAAATTTTGTTTTAAATTGCTAATGCGCTAAATGAAGTTTACAAGATATTTTTGCAAACATGCTAATCTCAACTAAAAATTTGCTAAAAGTTAGCTAACCAGCATTAGCAAAAAAAAAAATTGTAAATCTACTAATGTATTATTTTGAGTGTACCAAGTATCCCCTGGTAATTCAGCTCCAGACCTACCAGTCGGCAACCAGACTAAGATTGCGTTGATATCGTTGATTTACCTGAATGGCATGTCACAATCAATGCATCTCTGTTAAGTAGGTGTGACTCACTGAAACACAACTATTTTCAGCCTGCCTAAAGGATGTTGGTATCCCAACACTAGGAACGGAAATAGTGACTGGGACGCGACCTTACACAGTTATTTGGAATTGTTCTACACTCAAAAAACAAAACTGTAATGTTAGCAAAAAAAGCTTGTAAACCTACAAGAAAATTTGCTGATTTTGAACCCACAATTTTTTTGCTAAAGTTAGCAAAAATGTTTTGCCAATAATTAGTTAACTAATTTTTTTTTTTTTTAACTTATTGTTAGTTCATAGTATGAACTTCATACACATCTGAGAACCCCATTGGGTTCGGACCCGATTGGTCCAGACCCCGATGGGCCTAGACCTAGTTGGGTTCCTTTAAAATCGTCATAGTTTTTGATCCAAAATTTGTGTCCGTTTCGCTCTACCTTGCTTAGTTTTTGAGATACGTGATTATAGGGGACCACTGGGGTCTTGGGAATTAAAAAACTCGATAACTTCAAAAATATTACTCGGAGAGCTTTTGACTATTTTGCGGTCTTGTTCAACGTGTTGAGAGGTACAAAAATGCTTTTGGACTTTTTGTTGTGTCGGCAATATTTACCGAGATATGAGCATTTTAAAATTTTCGGGAATGCTAACTTTTTTGGATCCAAAGTTAGGGCCAATTAGGGTCCTCACATGTGAAGAGGACCGGCGATACTATGGAGAGCCCGAGAACCAAAAATGGCCTCCATTTTGCTCTATCTGGCTTAGTTTCCGAGATAGCGCCATTTTAAGTTTTCTGAAAATAAAAAAAAAATTACCATTTATTTTGCTAATATTAGCAAAAATCTTGTAAAAATGTTGTCAACTCAATTTCAAATTTAGCAAAAGAAATTAGTTCAAAGTTTGTTTAAAATTGCTTATGTGCTAAATGAAGTTTACAAGAATTTTTTGCTAATATGCTAATCTCAACTAAAAATTTGCTAAAAGTTAGCTAACTAGCGTTAGCAAAAAAAAATTAGTAAATCTACTAACGTATTTTTTTGAGTGTAGTGATCAAAAATCTGGTCTCCATAATTTTCCATAACATTAGGATTTTAAGAAAATTGAGGTTAAATTTCAAAAAATCCCTGTTTTGGGTATTATTGACAACTCATAGATAACTCAAGGTAACACCAAAAAAAAATAACTAAATAATGGGAAAATTAACTTAATTCAATGAAATTTTATAATAATTTAGCTCCATTGGAAATTTTTTCTACTTTTAAGTTAATATTTTTCTTAGACATAAGCAAAGAACTTATTACACTGGGCAACAAATTTGGGGTCATCTAGTGTATCTTGAATGGGACAAAAAAAAAATGAAAGTATACCAATAGTAGACCAAAACCCCCAAAGGGTATTGAAAACTAAGCTCGAGTTCTTGTTTTATGGCTCACTGAAGTTTTCAAATTTTTTTTAAAGGCGTTTTGAATACGTCAAAAAAAAGTATTAAATCTAATTCAGAGGTAAATAATGTCAAAACATATTTTTAGTAAAATTTGATTGCGATTCTTTTCTTAGAACATGTTAACCCTCTATCTGGCATTTTTTGGGTCATTTGGTCCATTTTTAAAATATCCTCATAGAACACCACTTAAATGTGAATTCAAAGGGTTAAAATGTTCTACAAAAATGTTTTGACCTTTGGTCAAATATTGAAAATTTTAGCAATTTTTGCCTAAGTATCGTTATTTAATTTTTTAAATTTAATCTTAAACTTTATCAAAAAACATGCCACAATTTTATTTTTTTTTCGTGTTTAAAAAATAGTTAAGGTATTCATATATCTATGAGGCATTCCACACCAAATGTCCAGCGAAAAAAAAACATGTGTACCGTAAACTTCTGAATAGGTTGTATATAGCCCTATATGAAATTTTCAGAGATGTTTTTTGTCTTGTTTTCGTGAAAAAAAGTTGAACATTGCACTACCCAGCAAAACTTTGGTAATGGGTAGTGATTATATAACACATTACCAGGTAATGTATATACCTTATTTGTAGCATTATTTTAGGATGTCTTACCAAACATTTGTTCCACAACGTATTATTTTAAAGTGAAAAATAATGCATTACTAATAATTTGCTACGTAATGCATGATTATTGGAAAAAATGTATTTCATATTTATTATTTCTAAACAATAAATCATGGATGACTTATATTTGATTACATTATGTATTATTTGAAAGTTTGAAATAATGCATTATTTATAATTGGATGCATAATGCATTACAATAACATAAAAAATAATTATTTTATAAAAAAATGCATAAGTTTAAACTAGAGATGGGCTCACGACAGGAAGTTTCTAACGACACACACGAGCATATTTTATCTACTTACACTCACTTACAATCACGTGAGTAAATTTAATACAAAATTACTTTTTCACTACTCGTAACACCTTATATATTATCTTCTGGTATGCTATATTATTTCATTTCTCGTAACCTATAAAATATCATATCGTCGAACTATATTCAATAAATGCCAACTCGAAAAAGCTTACTGTTCAGGAGAGCTAAAAAACTAGTTATTTCGCGTATTATTGCAAAAATAAACAATGTACCTTCCCCAAGATGGTTTAAATATTCTAAACAATTTTTACCTATGCAAAAATTTTCATATTTTGCACTTGTTTGCATATTTTTCAGAGATGGCATTTATTACTATATCAAAAAACAAATATTTTTTTAGAGTTGGCATATTTTGTCGGAAAATAAAAATACATTTTTTTTGGAAAAATTTTTAAAATTTTTTTTTTTTGGTTTTTGTTATCCTTAGTACGGTAATTGCAAAAACTGAACAAAAAATTAAAAATCTTTGCATATTTTTAAAAGTTACTAGCTCCGAAAGCCTTTTAATCTCAGAGTGGTCAACTTTGGCACTCTGTAACTCACGCTGTATTGCAATAGGGTCACTCCAAACCAGCTATTTTGAAAGCTTAAAATGTTATATTGACTTTATTTGCCACGTTCATAATGTTTCAATCTGATAAATAGTTTGAAAGTTACATAAATATAAGCAATTTTTTTTTTTTGCAAACACTATTTACCGATATTTTTAAAATGGCAATATCTCGAGAACCAGTCATTAGATATCAAAATCTTTACAAGATTCGTGTTTAGCATGGCAAATGCAATAAGATATGTGTTCTAATTTTTTTTTAAAAAATTTTTGAAAAATTTTTGGAAATTTACAATGGGAGTTGGCATTTATTTCCACCAAAAAAATATGTACTTTGAGTTAGCAGAATAACAAAAATGGATGTAAAACGACAACAAATTATTTTTTTGCTCTGAAATTTTTATGGCAGATAGGTATTACATAGGGGAGCTATTTGCCATCGGAAACTCATTTCCGTCAAATTTGAGTTGGCATATTTTGAATATAGGTTTACGATATATTTTACACCTTACTCGTATTCTTCGTTATAAATTTATGACTTATTTTATACCTTACTGGCATTCTTTGCGATAATGTGGATGCATTACTTTGAGTCTCATCGCCTGTTAAAATCATCAATGCTGCAATGTATAAAATAAGAGATCCTATACCTTATTTTATACCTTATTTGGTAATCTAAGTTTTGCTGGGTATCCTTCTGTTTTATAATAATGTGGTATATAATGTATGCGTATGAGTAATATTAACTCTTAAGAAACATTTACAATAAAGATGTGATCGTGGGTGAGTATTTTTTTTTTTGGAAACATTTTAATCACGCACGATGTTTTATTTTGCGCACTCTCAGTCACGCTCACGTGAGTATCGTGTCTGTGACTAAATTTTTTCCAACTCACGTGAGCGTGCATGAGTGTGAGGATTATAAAAATCGTGCGTGATTAAAATTTTTCCTTCGTGAGTGTGCGTGATCGTCAAAAAACTCACTCACGATCCAATATCTAGTTTAAATGTTTCTTAATAGTTAATATTACTCATACGCATACATACCCCATTATTGTAAAATATAAGCATAGTGCAATGTTCAACATTTTTTTCTCGAAAACAAGGCAAAAAACGTCTCTGAAAATTTTAGAACAGATAGATGCGCCTAATTTTTTTTTAAACATGTAAAAAAATAAAATTGTATCATGTTTTTTGATAAATAAAGTTTAAGTTTAAATTTAAAAGTTTAAAACTTCTTCGCAAAATATTTCAGTTTTTATTTTTGTAATCGATTGAATTAAAGGTACTAAGGCAAAAAAATCGCATATTTTCAATATTTGACCATGCTAAAAAACCCACTCTTAGGGCGAATACACTGCAATTAATTTGATATTGACACGACATCACTTTGTGGCTTTTCGGGAAAATTCAGATAACTCCAAAACTAACAGAAATATCGTCTAGATCAAAAATACGTGTCGACTTAAATTTAATAAAGACTTTTTCGCATTCATGTGGATATCGTGGGTTTATGTCTTCACAAAAATATCCCTCAAAATTTATACATTTTTATGACAAAAATATTTAACTAATTGTAAGCCGAATTTGTTTAAGATTATGCCACCATAGGAGAGATATTAAAAAAAAACCTTTCTTCTGATATGGATACATACATAAAAACTTTAAGCTCTCCAAGCGCTGCATAATCTAAGCTTGATGGATTTTAATATATTACACCCAATCGTAAATGTTATTGATTGTTTTTTTTCTGACCAGGGCGGTTTACACTTTTCCTTTCAATTTAAATTAGTAATTACCACCCTAATGTACATGCATATTTGATTTAACGATACATGACCAAGAAAATAATACAAACACCATATGACAATTGCCAATTGATGGCCATTCTGTCTCTTTTTTCTTTGTTGTTCTTGTTAGTATTGTTATGAATTTGATTTAAACATTCAATGCCATATAAGGCGTATAATATACAATGTGTATTTTTAAAAAGGAACCTATTGGAAATGTTTCGTTTTATTGATGTAATTGGATAAAATTAGGGAACTTAGGATTTCTCAATTAATTCCGCCAGGATGGATGAGATTTTTCATAAAGATGGATCATGGTTTTCTATACATAAGTTATAAGACTGTGCTCGAATTGGACACTTTTTTTTAACAAGCTGGGCACTAGGATGGAGCAAATATAGCTTTTTCGTGGGGGTCGGAAAAATTGTCTTTGGGGTCGATATTAACCCACAAAAATATTGGACCTGTAGGGCAATGGCTTTGGGTTCCTTTTTTGACTTGAAAATCGGAAAGTCCCGAACAAAGTGAAAAAAAAAAATTCTAACTTTTTTTTTTGTTTAAGATATTAGTTTATATTTGGACATTACTGAAAAAGTGTTTTTATGTGAAAAAATTTTTTTTTTGTCTATTTTTTTTTTTTTTTAATTTCTTTAAAAATAATTAAAATTTTTTTATTAATTTCAAATTGTGGTAAAAAGGTCAAAAACATAATTCAATAATTAAAAATATTCATCTTTTTAATAGTGAGTTAATATTACGTTATATTTTCAGTTAAAAACTAATGAAAAATATGTTTTTTCTTGCAAAACAAGAAAAAATAATAAATAAAATTCACAGACCAAAACAAAATTTTTTTACAATAAAAACACTTTTTCAATAATGTCCAAATATAAACTAATATTTTAAACAAAAAAAAAAAAGTTCGAAAAAATTTTTTTTTTCACTTTGTTCGGGACTTTCCGATTTTCAAGTCAAAAAAGGAACCCAAACCCATTGCCCTACAGGTCCAATATTTTTGAGGGTAAATATAGACCACAAAAGGCAACTTTCCCGAACCCGACGTTTTCGAAATTCAAAAAAAATCTATATTTGCTCCACCCTACTGGGCACCCTTCTAGTAAAGTTTATTCGAGTAAGCTGAATTCAATGGTGTTAGCCGTTTTCGAAGTTAGCGCTTGTATTCGCGATATTCGCGATTTCAAATTTTGATACTCAAGTACAATAAAAACGATAATTTTTAAACTTATGTGACAATTTTTAAATTTCAAACCATTCAACTCTGTTATATTAACACAACAAACCATAATACAGTGAATTTTTCGCGTAAAAATTATTTGTTTGTAAAAAATCTTGTGTTTTCGTGCAAAAATTGTTTCAATACAATTATTTTTAGTTTGATTTAAATTTACGGCACCCATCTGTTTCGTGTACACTAAATCCCATTGTAACATCAGTTTTTTTTATACCCTCCACTCTAGTGATAGAGGGTATATATAAGTTTGTCATTCCGTTTGTAACACATCGAAATATTGGTCTAGGACCCCATAAAGTATATATATTCATGATCCTCGATCGATTTTAAGTCGATCTAGCGATGTCCGTCCGTCCGTCCGTCTGTCTGTCTGTCCGTAGAAAACACGCTAACTTTTGAAAGACTTCACAGAGGCTACTGAAGTTTGGCATATATGTTGGTCATTTACCTGGTCAGGTTGGTATTGTAATCCAGCCAAATCGGTCCAGTGTTTCAAAAGTTATGAGCAAACGAGTAAATTTCGGCAAGGGGTTTTCGCAAATTTACGAGATAACAAACACGATAACTTTCGAAAAACAACAATGAGACTGCTTAAAAGTGGCATGTATCTTTGCCGTTCCTCAGGTCTGTTTGGTATTGAATTTCAGCTCAATCGGTCAAGTGGTTCAAAAGTTATAAGCAAAAACCAGAATTTCAGATTTTCTTCATCTTAAATGCCACGTGGTAAACAAGTTTTAAAAGCATTGGTGGTAACTAAGCAATGCTTATCAAACTTGTTTAGGTTTAAAGCAATGCTTTTTAAACTTGTTTAGTTTTAAAAGCATTGGTAACTTAAAAATTACACTCGAAAAAAATTTTACACTCGAAGAAAATTTTACACTCGAAAAAAAATTTTACACTCAAAAAAAAAATTAGTAATTTTTCTTTTTTTACAAAATTTTTTTATTTTTTTACAAAAATGACAATATTTTGTGTACATTCGTACTTGCATTCACTCAGAAATATTTTTACCGTAAAAAAACATTACACTCGAAAAAAGTTTTACACTAAAAAAAAATTAGTAATTTTTCTTTTAAATGACAAAAAAAGAGTTTTTACTCAAAATAAAATATTTCTAATCAAAATTGTTAATTTTTTCACGTTAAAATGTACTATCCTTTAAAAAAATGCATTGTGGAGGGTATTCATATATTCGGCAAAGTCGAATTTAACTTTTCTACTTGTTTTAAGTTAGCGTATGTATTAGCGATATTCGCGATTATTTTTTTTTTTTATTTTTAATTAAAAAAAAAAATTGTATTATTTAGACAATCGCTGAATTTCTATCATCTAAACTCTATTGCATATAAAAAAAATTAGCACTGTGAATTTTATTTTTTTAAGTTTTTTTTTTTACTTTGATATTAATTTATGAAAATGTGTAGAATACGATACATTACAGACACAAATATTTTGTTGCGAAAATTTTTTTTTTCGCAAAAAAATAATGCGTTTCCCAAATTTATATTTTAAAACTATCCCAAAAGCATAAAAATTTATTTTTGTTGAACTTTAGCTTTACAATTTTAAATCGCGAATATCGCGAATACGAGCGCTGACTTCGAAAAACAGCTAGCACCATTGAATTCAGCGTACCCGAAATAGCTTTACCAGCAAGATGCCCATCTTGTTAATTTTTGAGAATAGCAGAGTGTAACTAAAAACCAGAGAGTCACTTCATGGAAGCACTAGTGCAATAAGCTTTTATTTCTAATCCCCGGCACTTTCTGGAAAAAAATGTATCACTTGTTTTGCTGTGATGTGATCTTTCTGATCTTGCAAATATCCAAAAAATCAGATAAAAACAGTTTAGTAAATAAAGAAAGCAAATACTGACTGGTAAATAAAGAAAGCAAATACTGACTGGGAGAATTATGCAAGTTTTGGTGTCTGAGTCGTTTAAATCGGTTCAGTTTTATCGCCAATAACGGAATTTTAACAGACACACGGACGGACAAACAGATATATGAGCATTGATAGATCGACATAAAATCGATCAATGATCAGGAATATAGTATATTTTATGGGGTCCTAGATCAGTATTCCGATGTGTTACATATGACAAGTCAAACTTATATCCATTCCACGATTCATTTTGAAAAATCTGACCGAGGGTATTCTGATTTTCTTTATATTGTTTATGCATATTCTCTATGGAGACAGTTATAGATTTCACTAATCAAATCGATAATATTGGAAAAACTCGCGATTTTATTCACGATTTCCATTTAAAAAAATAGTAAAAAAAATGCAAAATCTGTAACTTCGAGCAGCTGCATTTTCCAAACTACTTATCGCATTTGAACAATCTAAAGCGCATACGAATCGTATTTAAGTCTACGTTGATATCTGGTAAACTGCAAAATATTGGTGTTTAAAGAGTGCATTTTATATTCAAATGCAGTTTTAAACTGCATTTTGAGAAACTTTTACCCCATTTGATTTTTCTTAATTAGCATATTTGGAAAATTTTGGATTTTTCCTACAAAAAAATGTCCTCCTTACAATGAACCCAGATCGTGTGCTATATTTAATGTTTAAAAAAATACTTGCATAAGTTTCCCTTATAATTTTTATTTTTATACCCTCCACTTACAAGGAAGGTCTTTCACAGGGCACCCACCGATTGTCCTGAAATTTGCATATAGGAAAGAGGGGAGGAAAATAAGAGTTACCTGTTTTTTATAGCTGCCCAGTCTCACATTAAGCGGGTCAAAGGGGAGGGGGACAACGAAATTTTTTTTGTTTTTTGAGGATTTTTCCCATTTCTTCCAAAGAAACTATATGCTCATTTTAAACAGGTCGAAAGGTTTTTTGTAGACCTATCCAATGGTGTATCGGTCGTGCCAAAATTCGACTTCGTTAAGTTCGTTATTATCAAAAACGTAATAATCTCTATCAAAATTAAGCTGACCCGTATTTTTTCGTTTGGCAAAATTCCTGCTAGTTCGGCTTTTATAGGGATTTTCCCGAAAGCCCTTATTTTTTAAGGTGGCAACTCTTTTTTAAATTTGAGATTAGGTAGCTAAAAAATAACAGGTAACTCTTACTTTTCCCCCTCATTCCCATATTCAAATTTCAGGACAATCGCTGGGTGCCCTGTGAATACCTTTCTTGTTAGTGATAGAAGGTATATATATAAGTTTGTTATTCCGTTTGTAACACATCGAAATATCGGTCTAGGACTCCATAATGTATAGATATTGTTGATTAGATTTTAAGACATTCTAGCGATGTCCGCCTGTCTGTCTGTAGAAATGGTGATCACGGACAAAGTATTAAACAGATATGACTTAGACTTAACATAATTACTTGTTGTTGCCCTAAGTAGTTTGGTATTGCATTTGAGCAAAATCGGTTCAGCGGTTCAAAAGTTATGAACGAAAATAAAAGGACACCTCGAAAATTTTAGTACATTCAACATAACCTAAAAATACAAAATGTTTTAATTCGGCTGCTGGTTGACACATGTGAACAGAATTGTTCACCAAATGGTATTTAAACAAGTACAAACATATTTTTTTTTTTCAAAAACAAAATTTTCGCCGAATTTTTTTTTTTCTCCAAAAAATGTTTTTTCGCGGATTTTTCTTTTAATTTGTTTTTGCAAATAAACTTTTTTTCATTGTGGGTATCAATACATTTGGCAAGGTCGAATTTAAATTTGTATCTTATTTTTTTTTTTTTGTTCAATATGCCAAAATCTTAAGATACTTTAGAAAATATAGCGGTTTAAAAACATACATATCTTTTTATTGAAAAACTGGAAACTTAAGTAAGTATTTTTTTTTTTTAAATATCAAATATGGCACACGCTCTTGGTCCATTATAAGAATCCATATCAAATGGAGTAAAGTTTCGAAAAATGCACTTTGAAACTACACTTTTACAACACCAATATTTTTGCAGTTTACCAGATATCAAAGTAGACTTAAATTCCTATGCGCTTTAGATTGTTCAAATTCGATAAGTAGTTTAAAAATACAGCTGCCAAAAGTTACATAGATTTTTCAAATATTTTCGATCTGATGAATGAAATCTGTTAATGGCTCCATAGAGAATCTGTATGAAAGATATAACAAAAATCGGAAAACCTTCTGTAAAAAAAATGCATTAAATCACCAAATGTCTTGTGGAATGTCCGATGTATATTATCTATCACTTGAGTAGAGGGTATAATAAATTCCTTCTCTATATTTTCTACTGGGTGTCAAAGTTTCCAGTCGAATATGTAACAGTTTCTTGTATAACTGCTGCTCCCTTCTTTTTTTTATGTCAACGCCCTTTGTATATCGGTGTTTTTTTTTTTTTTTGTTATAGTTTCAGTTTTGAGTTTAATTTCAATTCTTTATTTCTTAAAGTCATTGACTTGATTGCTTGAAGTTGACAATTAGCGCTGTGACAAACTCTTACTTTACCATTATAATAAATAGTGGTTTTTGTTTCTGATTTTATTTTCGGTCAGACCAAAACTAAAAACAGCAAAATTACAATGTATTTTTTTCATAATAACTGACCATTTTTTTTTGTTGTTTCTTCTGGTTGGTGACATACTTTTACTTCTCTTGAAGGCATTTGCATTCATTAAATACAGTCAATCAAATTATATAGAAGGGAAGTATACTATAAATCGAATGTGAAGGTTTTAAAATATTATTTGAATAATAAAAAGCTTAGCAGTTAGTGGTCTGGACCTATAAGGTCCGGACCTAATGGGGTCTGAACCCCACTTACCATTAATCCTCAAATGTGTAGAAACTTAATTGGATTGAAATTTTTTAAATTTTCTATTTAAAATTAAAAAAAAAATAAATTATTTTGTTATCATTATTAAAAAAACATGAACTAAACGAAAAAAAAATACTTTTACGCCAAATCGTTACAATTTTTTCTACAATTAAGTTAATTTTCAACTGTTTATTTCATTTTATTTTTGTAAGTAAGTCGCTCAAGCTAATTATGTTTCAGCCTTAAACAAGAGCTGGGACAAGCCATACTTCCCTCATTACTTGTCGATTTTTTTGTTTTTTTAAGTTTATGACATGCTTTTTTAGATAAATTTACAGTTGCTTATAATTTCGTAATTTTTTTTAATTTTTTTTTTTTTTTAACGTTTAAAGTTTTAATAAAAAAAGGTAAATATGTTCATTTTTTGTTCATTCATATTATATATTATTTAGTTATTGAGACATTTATATGTGATTTGGTCCCCTCATTAAGTTGTAGCAGTGTTTTTAGTAAGAGTGACGTTAATTTAGCGGGTTGAAATCTAAAAAAAAAAATAAAAAAATTTTAGCAGAATTTTTCAGATTTTAATATCGCTAACTACAGTATGGGATGTATACTAAGATGGACCTCCAATGTATGGAACAATTTAAATCTTATCTGTTTCAAAATCGGAGGCCAATGTTGTAAGAGGTTAAGATAATAAAAAATGTCTTGCGATACTTCATATTTACTCATTTTGATGAGCTGAACGCGAATATGCAATTTTTATAATCGGATCGTATTTTTTTTGTAAATTTTAACGATATCTCGAAAACCGTTCGACCGATTTTAAAAGCTTTTTGATATTCGTGATCAGCGAATAAAAATTAATACAGTGAAATCCCGGTTTGACGAATCTCGATTTAACGAATATTCGATATAACGAACGACGAAAATTTTAACATTGACTACCTTATTTAACGAACGTTTCAAAAATTTTAAGCTCGATACAACCATAGATGGGAATTTTTCATTACCATTGAAATTTAATTACCATTGGTTGATATCAATGGTAATGAAAAATTTTTCATTACCATTTAATGGTAATTAAATTTTTTTAATTGGAAAAATAATTACTAATGGTAATGAAATGCACCAATTGTTGAAAAACACCAATTATAATTGGTTTCAAAACCATTGGTTTGCACATTTTTGTTTTTTTGAAAGGTTAAAAATTTAAACATCAAAGTATGTTTTTACAAAAAAAATATGAAAATGTTAAAGACAAAAAACAAAACGCAAATAAAAATTTCAAATATTGTGTTATACAAAGGCAATCAACGTGTGTTTGGTTTATAAAATGTCAAAAACTAAAACACCATATAACAAAAAACAACAGATTTTTCCAAATATTAACGAGTTTGACAATTTTAATAATGGTAATTATTTTTTTTAAGTGATGCCATACCAATGGTAATTATTTTTTTTTTTAATTTTCATTAGTAATTAAATTGATAAGTAATTTAATTGGTACAATTGATACAACCAATGGTAATGAAAAAAATTTGATTACCATTGACATCAATTAAATGGTAATTAAACCATCAATTAATTGGTCCCTTTAATTAATTAGTCCCTTCTATGGATACAACGAACATACAATATTTAAACATTATTTACCTTATAAAACAAACTTTCAAAACATGTCCCGCTCATTATAACGAACGCTTGCTATAAAAAAGAGCAAAAGTCAAAGTTGAAAAGGTCAAAAAGGTTGTAAGGTCTAAACTCGCTACAGTGAATTTTTTTGAAATCAGTAGTTTCCAGAAACCAAAAATATCGTGCTTTTGGTTTCAGTTAACTTATTTTGATTACTTTTTGATTAAAAACATTTGTTTTTGTTTAAAGTGTTAAGAATTCCATTAGTTATTTTAACAAAAAATACTTTAAAAATCCTTCTGGATATAACGAATATCCCCATGTAACGAATGGGTCAAACATTATATCATTCGTTATATAGAGCTTTACCTGTAAATTTGATGACAAGACAAATAATTTTTCTTTTCATTTTGCCCCAATTTTGTTCTCACAAATAAACTTCACAGTGCGTGCGGCAGAGCAATTTTTAACCGATCCAGCTCATATTTATTTTAACATTTTTTTTCCTAATCTCACACAAAATTAGGCTCCGATTTTGAAATATCGAAAATAAAACAGGTAGAAGATTATATTCGGTGAAGACCGACTATATAATACCCTACGGCAGTGTTTCACGGAAAATAGGTCTCAAGTTCAAACATGGACCGATTGGATCTATCCTTTGTGAAATCTTTATTAAGTGTAGAAAACACTCGCAAACAAACTTTGAGTGAAATAGGCTTCAAATTGAAATTGCCAATAAACCTCTTTAACTGAATATCGGGCGAAATTTTCATATGGAACCTAAATTCAAAAATGGTCCAATTATAATTAGATTTGATAAAGTTATTAAAGTACACGTTAAACACACACAAAGAAAATTTGAGTTAAATATTTTCTATTTTCATTAAATTTTAGAGATTTTTGTGAATATCGGGAAGGTGGTTTGTATGGGGCTACAAGAAGAACTGGTCCGATTCCTTTAAAATTCGGAATAGTGTTTTGTAAATGTGTTTTTCCAAACTTCGAAATGATATCTATTATAACACGGTTATTAGAATCCTTTGAGCCAAAATTAAACAGGACCTTTGTATGGGGGCTAGGTCTAAATATGGATCGATTTTTTCCAATTAAGACATCGGACGGACGGACATACATAGTACCAATTTTCGGGTAGTTACAAACATCAGCACAAACTCATTATACCCTGTACCACAGAGTCGTTTTAGTGATAGAGCTTCGTAAATGAAAAAAAAACCCTTTTTTTTTTTTATCAATTTGGAAGATATGGAGGTTTAAGAAAACGCTTTTTTTGACTATATTAACTTTTAGACAGTTATTTAACATGTTTGTGCTCGAAAACCGTGGGTCGTCCGAAAAAACTTATAAAAACAATATTGTTTATAAAATTATGAAGATTGAAAATTTATAAATGGATTTCCAAAAACAAAATTTTGTATTAAAGTTTAGAATGTTCTTTTAATGTTATAATTAATTTTAACTAAAATTCTGAATAATTTTTATAAAGGGTCGAATAAAAACTGTTTTATTCGACCTTTAAAATATAACATTTTGAGGATGTTTATTCTGGCTCGAGGTCATTATTTTCTTTACTAGTTAAAACCATGATATTCTCATAGCATAATTTTCAAGAAAATTATTTTTTTGTTTTAAATTTATTTATGTTGGTCATTTTTGCAAAACTTAATTGACACGTGTTTTGGAATTTGTCAGATTCCCTTGTCAAGATTGCACAAACGATTTGTCATTATACTCGTTTGCTACTTTGTAGTAAATCGTTTCTATTTTTGCTCAATAATCTTGACAATGGAATCTGACAAATTCCGAAACACGTGTCGATTAAGTCTTGTAAAAATGACCTACATAAATAAATTTAAAACAAAAAAATAATTTTCTTGAAAATTATGCTATGAGAATATCATGGTTTTAACTAGTAAAGAAACTTTGAAAATTTATTGCTCAGAAATACAAAAAAAAACACCTCTCTAAAATTTTTATAGCGTTAAAAGGACATTCTAAACTTTAATACAAAATTTTGTTTTTCGAAATCCATGGTGTCCTTCCCAAGAAAAAAGAACATTTAAATATAGCTTCCAAAATTTTTTGTTGAAATTAAAAAAAAAAAATAATTTTAAATCTTCATAATTTTATAAACAATATTGTTTTTATAAGTTTATTCGTACGACTCACGGTTTCCGACACAAAAATGTTAAAAAACTGTCAAAAAGACAATATTGTCAAAAAAGCGCTTTTTTAAACGCCTATATCTTCCAAGGTATTGATCCAAAAAAAAATGGTTTTTAATCATTTACGAAGCTCTATCAAATAACCAAAAATGAACAAAATCGGTCATCCGTCAGTTTAATTTCCCACGGATTTGCTCATATGCAATTGTTTGAGTCAATGTTAACAATACACATTTTCTTTTATTAAACGAGTATAATTTTAAAAAATGTTATGTAGGTAATTTATAAAGCTTTAATTTAAGCATGATAGCGTCGAGATTGAGGGAATACTAAATGTATTACGAGGGTCGTTCTGAAAAATGAAATCATTTATAGACACTTTTCTGAAAAATTTTTAAAAATATTTCCAAGTCGATTTTTTCTAAGTTCAAACATAAAAAAATTAAAAATAGTTTTTCGTTTGACTACCAATTTTTTGTAAAAAAAAAAATATGTTATTGTTTATTAATATTTATTTATTTATTTATTTATTTATTTATTTATTTATTTATTTATTTATTTATTTATTTATTTATTTATTTATTTATTTATTTATTTATTTATTTATTTATTTATTTATTTATTTATTTATTTATTTATTTATTTATTTATTTATTTATTTATTTATTTATTTATTTATTTATTTATTTATTTATTTATTTATTTATTTATTTATTTATTTATTTATTTATTTATTTATTTATTTATTTATTTATTTATTTATTTATTTATTTATTTATTTATTTATTTATTTATTTATTTATTTATTTATTTATTTATTTATTTATTTATTTATTTATTTATTTATTTATTTATTTATTTATTTATTTATTTATTTATTTATTTATTTATTTATTTATTTATTTATTTATTTATTTATTTATTTATTTATTTATTTATTTATTTATTTATTTATTTATTTATTTATTTATTTATTTATTTATTTATTTATTTATTTATTTATTTATTTATTTATTTATTTATTTATTTATTTATTTATTTATTTATTTATTTATTTATTTATTTATTTATTTATTTATTTATTTATTTATTTATTTATTTATTTATTTATTTATTTATTTATTTATTTATTTATTTATTTATTTATTTATTTATTTATTTATTTATTTATTTATTTATTTATTTATTTATTTATTTATTTATTTATTTATTTATTTATTTATTTATTTATTTATTTATTTATTTATTTATTTATTTATTTATTTATTTATTTATTTATTTATTTATTTATTTATTTATTTATTTATTTATTTATTTATTTATTTATTTATTTATTTATTTATTTATTTATTTATTTATTTATTTATTTATTTATTTATTTATTTATTTATTTATTTATTTATTTATTTATTTATTTATTTATTTATTTATTTATTTATTTATTTATTTATTTATTTATTTATTTATTTATTTATTTATTTATTTATTTATTTATTTATTTATTTATTTATTTATTTATTTATTTATTTATTTATTTATTTATTTATTTATTTATTTATTTATTTATTTATTTATTTATTTATTTATTTATTTATTTATTTATTTATTTATTTATTTATTTATTTATTTATTTATTTATTTATTTATTTATTTATTTATTTATTTATTTATTTATTTATTTATTTATTTATTTATTTATTTATTTATTTATTTATTTATTTATTTATTTATTTATTTATTTATTTATTTATTTATTTATTTATTTATTTATTTATTTATTTATTTATTTATTTATTTATTTATTTATTTATTTATTTATTTATTTATTTATTTATTTATTTATTTATTTATTTATTTATTTATTTATTTATTTATTTATTTATTTATTTATTTATTTATTTATTTATTTATTTATTTATTTATTTATTTATTTATTTATTTATTTATTTATTTATTTATTTATTTATTTATTTATTTATTTATTTATTTATTTATTTATTTATTTATTTATTTATTTATTTATTTATTTATTTATTTATTTATTTATTTATTTATTTATTTATTTATTTATTTATTTATTTATTTATTTATTTATTTATTTATTTATTTATTTATTTATTTATTTATTTATTTATTTATTTATTTATTTATTTATTTATTTATTTATTTATTTATTTATTTATTTATTTATTTATTTATTTATTTATTTATTTATTTATTTATTTATTTATTTATTTATTTATTTATTTATTTATTTATTTATTTATTTATTTATTTATTTATTTATTTATTTATTTATTTATTTATTTATTTATTTATTTATTTATTTATTTATTTATTTATTTATTTATTTATTTATTTATTTATTTATTTATTTATTTATTTATTTATTTATTTATTTATTTATTTATTTATTTATTTATTTATTTATTTATTTATTTATTTATTTATTTATTTATTTATTTATTTATTTATTTATTTATTTATTTATTTATTTATTTATTTATTTATTTATTTATTTATTTATTTATTTATTTATTTATTTATTTATTTATTTATTTATTTATTTATTTATTTATTTATTTATTTATTTATTTATTTATTTATTTATTTATTTATTTATTTATTTATTTATTTATTTATTTATTTATTTATTTATTTATTTATTTATTTATTTATTTATTTATTTATTTATTTATTTATTTATTTATTTATTTATTTATTTATTTATTTATTTATTTATTTATTTATTTATTTATTTATTTATTTATTTATTTATTTATTTATTTATTTATTTATTTATTTATTTATTTATTTATTTATTTATTTATTTATTTATTTATTTATTTATTTATTTATTTATTTATTTATTTATTTATTTATTTATTTATTTATTTATTTATTTATTTATTTATTTATTTATTTATTTATTTATTTATTTATTTATTTATTTATTTATTTATTTATTTATTTATTTATTTATTTATTTATTTATTTATTTATTTATTTATTTATTTATTTATTTATTTATTTATTTATTTATTTATTTATTTATTTATTTATTTATTTATTTATTTATTTATTTATTTATTTATTTATTTATTTATTTATTTATTTATTTATTTATTTATTTATTTATTTATTTATTTATTTATTTATTTATTTATTTATTTATTTATTTATTTATTTATTTATTTATTTATTTATTTATTTATTTATTTATTTATTTATTTATTTATTTATTTATTTATTTATTTATTTATTTATTTATTTATTTATTTATTTATTTATTTATTTATTTATTTATTTATTTATTTATTTATTTATTTATTTATTTATTTATTTATTTATTTATTTATTTATTTATTTATTTATTTATTTATTTATTTATTTATTTATTTATTTATTTATTTATTTATTTATTTATTTATTTATTTATTTATTTATTTATTTATTTATTTATTTATTTATTTATTTATTTATTTATTTATTTATTTATTTATTTATTTATTTATTTATTTATTTATTTATTTATTTATTTATTTATTTATTTATTTATTTATTTATTTATTTATTTATTTATTTATTTATTTATTTATTTATTTATTTATTTATTTATTTATTTATTTATTTATTTATTTATTTATTTATTTATTTATTTATTTATTTATTTATTTATTTATTTATTTATTTATTTATTTATTTATTTATTTATTTATTTATTTATTTATTTATTTATTTATTTATTTATTTATTTATTTATTTATTTATTTATTTATTTATTTATTTATTTATTTATTTATTTATTTATTTATTTATTTATTTATTTATTTATTTATTTATTTATTTATTTATTTATTTATTTATTTATTTATTTATTTATTTATTTATTTATTTATTTATTTATTTATTTATTTATTTATTTATTTATTTATTTATTTATTTATTTATTTATTTATTTATTTATTTATTTATTTATTTATTTATTTATTTATTTATTTATTTATTTATTTATTTATTTATTTATTTATTTATTTATTTATTTATTTATTTATTTATTTATTTATTTATTTATTTATTTATTTATTTATTTATTTATTTATTTATTTATTTATTTATTTATTTATTTATTTATTTATTTATTTATTTATTTATTTATTTATTTATTTATTTATTTATTTATTTATTTATTTATTTATTTATTTATTTATTTATTTATTTATTTATTTATTTATTTATTTATTTATTTATTTATTTATTTATTTATTTATTTATTTATTTATTTATTTATTTATTTATTTATTTATTTATTTATTTATTTATTTATTTATTTATTTATTTATTTATTTATTTATTTATTTATTTATTTATTTATTTATTTATTTATTTATTTATTTATTTATTTATTTATTTATTTATTTATTTATTTATTTATTTATTTATTTATTTATTTATTTATTTATTTATTTATTTATTTATTTATTTATTTATTTATTTATTTATTTATTTATTTATTTATTTATTTATTTATTTATTTATTTATTTATTTATTTATTTATTTATTTATTTATTTATTTATTTATTTATTTATTTATTTATTTATTTATTTATTTATTTATTTATTTATTTATTTATTTATTTATTTATTTATTTATTTATTTATTTATTTATTTATTTATTTATTTATTTATTTATTTATTTATTTATTTATTTATTTATTTATTTATTTATTTATTTATTTATTTATTTATTTATTTATTTATTTATTTATTTATTTATTTATTTATTTATTTATTTATTTATTTATTTATTTATTTATTTATTTATTTATTTATTTATTTATTTATTTATTTATTTATTTATTTATTTATTTATTTATTTATTTATTTATTTATTTATTTATTTATTTATTTATTTATTTATTTATTTATTTATTTATTTATTTATTTATTTATTTATTTATTTATTTATTTATTTATTTATTTATTTATTTATTTATTTATTTATTTATTTATTTATTTATTTATTTATTTATTTATTTATTTATTTATTTATTTATTTATTTATTTATTTATTTATTTATTTATTTATTTATTTATTTATTTATTTATTTATTTATTTATTTATTTATTTATTTATTTATTTATTTATTTATTTATTTATTTATTTATTTATTTATTTATTTATTTATTTATTTATTTATTTATTTATTTATTTATTTATTTATTTATTTATTTATTTATTTATTTATTTATTTATTTATTTATTTATTTATTTATTTATTTATTTATTTATTTATTTATTTATTTATTTATTTATTTATTTATTTATTTATTTATTTATTTATTTATTTATTTATTTATTTATTTATTTATTTATTTATTTATTTATTTATTTATTTATTTATTTATTTATTTATTTATTTATTTATTTATTTATTTATTTATTTATTTATTTATTTATTTATTTATTTATTTATTTATTTATTTATTTATTTATTTATTTATTTATTTATTTATTTATTTATTTATTTATTTATTTATTTATTTATTTATTTATTTATTTATTTATTTATTTATTTATTTATTTATTTATTTATTTATTTATTTATTTATTTATTTATTTATTTATTTATTTATTTATTTATTTATTTATTTATTTATTTATTTATTTATTTATTTATTTATTTATTTATTTATTTATTTATTTATTTATTTATTTATTTATTTATTTATTTATTTATTTATTTATTTATTTATTTATTTATTTATTTATTTATTTATTTATTTATTTATTTATTTATTTATTTATTTATTTATTTATTTATTTATTTATTTATTTATTTATTTATTTATTTATTTATTTATTTATTTATTTATTTATTTATTTATTTATTTATTTATTTATTTATTTATTTATTTATTTATTTATTTATTTATTTATTTATTTATTTATTTATTTATTTATTTATTTATTTATTTATTTATTTATTTATTTATTTATTTATTTATTTATTTATTTATTTATTTATTTATTTATTTATTTATTTATTTATTTATTTATTTATTTATTTATTTATTTATTTATTTATTTATTTATTTATTTATTTATTTATTTATTTATTTATTTATTAAGTCTTGGGATATACATCCTTACAGACTAGAACACAAATTTTTTCTTAAATCTATCTTATAAACTAAATATTTTTTAAACTTAACAATAAAGTTTTAAATTCATTTGTATTTAAACTAAAATCTAAAAGGCATTTTTTACATTTTTTACAATTTGAACATTGTTTTGATAGAGAATTGTACAAATCCAAAGCCCTGTCAATGGGTTCATTCTGTCCATAAATTGTACGATGTGTTTTTAGATAAAAGTATACATGTTCACGAAGATCTCGAACGGGTACATGAAAATTTATAAAAGATAAAATAATTGAACAATCAATAGAACCATATAGAATGCCATGAATAAACATAAGCGATGAAATTTTTCTACGATCTTCTAATGTTTGAAGATGTATAAGATTGCAGCGATCTTCATAAGGTGGCAACGGATCAAATTTAATGTCATGCAGTGCGAATTTCAAAAACTTTTTTTGAACTCTTTCCAAACGCTTTGTATGAGCTTCAACATAAGGGCTCCATATAATAGAAGCATACTCCAATTTCGGACGGACAAACGATGTATATAATAGTTTTCTAGTATATTCATCTTTAAAACGTGCAGAATTTCTACGGACAAACGCTAAGACAGAAAATGCCTTAGGAATTATAAAATTTATGTGATGTATAAAACACAGTTCTGGATCAAAAATGATACCTAAATCGTTTATTTCATTAACAGTCTTTAGCTTAAAATCAAATATTTTATAAAGCAAAAAATGTAGAATATGATCTTTGATAAATCATATGATAGCATTTATCTATATTAAATGATAAACCATTTTGGGAAATCCAAAAAACTACACGATTAAGGTCTTGTTGTAAACTTATTAAATCATTAATACAAGAAATTCTCCTATAAATTTTCAAATCATCTGCATAAAGTAAATGTTCACTCTGCAAAAAACACGACTCAATATCATTGATAAATAAATTAAATAGCAGCGGCCCTAACACGCTTCCTTGAGGAACGCCGGAGACAGCAATATATGAATAAGAAGTAGAATTTTCAATTTTCACAAAACATACTCTATTTCTTAAGTAAGATTCAAGCCACTTTAAAAAATTCGAGTGAAATCCCAATAATGAGAGTTTAAAAACAAGCACCTCATGGGACACTCGGTCAAAAGCTTTTTTTAAATCTGTGTATAATACATCAACTTGAAAACCAGCTTCAATATTTGAATTAACATACCTAGTAAAAACAGCTAAATTTGTCGTTGTAGATCTCCCAGAGACAAAACCATGCTGAGAAGTATTTATGTGACGTTTAACAACAAAAGTTAATTTATCACAAATAATATGCTCAAATATTTTAGAAATTGTTGATAATTTACATATAGGTCTATAATTCTCAACTTTACTTTTATTAGTATACCTAAGTGTATGGTAATGAGATATTAAAATAATTTAATTTTTCTTTTGCTTACAAAAAAATGGTAATCAAAAGAATTGTTCATTTTGTATGGTTACTGGAAAAATTAGTTGATTACTGAATAAAAACTTGTTTTTAAATTTTTAATGATTGATCTTAGAAAAAATCAACTAGGAAATATTTTTAAAAAATGTTCGGAAAAATGTCTATCTAGATCGACCCTCGTAGCATATTTATTATTTACTCAATCTGGACGCTATCAAGCTTAAATAAAAACTTTATAAATTACTTACATAACATTTTCTTATGTTAAACTCGTTTGATTATAATAACGTTATGTATTGTTAGCTTTTTCTTTAACAAATAGCATATACTATAGAAAAGTTTCTAATATGTTGTCAATCACTGATATATTATTGATAAGTGATCTATTCAAATACATTCTGTGTAAGTCCGTGTGTCCGTCCCTTCGTCTGTCTTTGGTGGACATGATGGAATCCAAATTAAGAAAGCTAAAAGTCTAAAGTGTTGCAAAAAATCGGATCAGGAGGAAAAAAGTTTCGCTTTGAAGAACTAAACCAACCTCTGACAAACTGAATTTTCAATGTTTTTGTATATATTTATATATTTATGTTAGGAAAAATTTAAAGTCCACCATTTGGACTTAGGGGAAATAGCGTATTGACAGTGATTTTTTTGTTACAGTCCTTTCGGAACGCCTTTTTTACAACCCTCATCAATTTCTGTTTGAGTAATCACACCGAGGACTACCGAAGCCTCCTTTCCTCCCCCCGAATTCCTTGTCCATTTCTATTTTTATTTTTTCTAGAGATTGTTTTTTATTTAAATAGTAATATCGGTTACTTTTAAATAGTTTAAACGCTAATTCACCTGTTTTTTTAGTTGGCATCACTGTTTTCATGATTAGTTTGGCAACGTTATATTTTGCTCTGCTTAATTTTAATTTAATTTTAGTAGTTTTTTTCTGTTATGTATCATTTAAACAAGGTAGGAACCAAGATTATTTAGTTGTTGTCGGTTACATATTGACGGCTTATTTAAGCACATATAAGCATATTTTGCTCTTTTGTTTTAGTTTTTTTGCATAATGTCTTTCTTTTTTTGCTGTGTTTTTTGCTGTTTAACAAGTGCTTGTTACGAGAGTATATGAGTTGTTTTGGTGTGTAGAAATGTTTTTATTTTTTTTTTTTGCTTTTCATGGCGTTTAGTTTGTCCGCAGTTTGTCGCCTTTATGTCGCCCAATTAAGTTGTGATTGTCTCATTCGATGCTTTTTTTGTTTGCTGTTCATTTTTATTTGTTGTATAGATATTTGCTTCTTTTCGGTCTTTGCAAATAGTTGACAATTAAGTTCAAACACCTGCAATGCACTTACTTAATTCATATTTTTCTACTTAAATTTTTATTGTGCTTAATTTTCAGTTTCTATAGTCGTTTAAATATATTTTTTGTTGACAAAGGAAAATTATCTTAAAAGAGTGTTTTTAGCATTCAGCGATTTAGACATGTTTGACTAATTATTATACGGTACTCTCTATGAAGCGTATGAACGATTTCGTACAAGATAAAAATGAAAGACAAAATTTTTCTTTACAAAGATGTCTCAATATCTGAAAATTTTTAAACAATTATTTTTCTTTAAAAAAAAATGTCTAATAAACATACACAAAAATTGTGACAGAATCTGAATGGAGTGTCTACTTTACTTATCTGCTCTGTACAGGAAATTTCTTGCAAAATTCGGATGCCCTTTTTTAACTTCCTTTTAGTTCCCTGATGGTATTTTTGATCGTATCGAGCCCGGATTTCTGGCAGAAGTTATGTAATTTTAAAATATCAGAAAAACCTTAACAGACACTTTTCCAATATTAAAAAAATTTTCGGTTTTGAGGGCTTGGTCCACAAAAAATGAAAATGTCTACATCACGAGAAGGCGAATTGATACAACTTTTCTGATGACATGCTCTTGTTTGGGAGGCCCAAATACTTAAGAAAAATGTAATCTTGAAGTCTGTGCAATAAAAAAATTATTTTTGTAGAGAAGTGTTATTTTGAGGAACTTTACGAAAATTATTGTAATCAAGGTATTGAATTGCTAGAAAAACATTAAGGCTCCCATACATTTCAGACAAACTGGCTGACTTGTTGGATGCCTAACGTATTTTTTCTCGTGTATAGGGCTGTAGGATGGTCGGATGGCGGTGGGGTGAAATAAAGCCATAGGCAATAAGGCCATATGGCCTTATTTCCCAAAGAGTTGAGAAATAAGGCCAAATGGCGTTATTACCAACCACTGTTGGAAATAAAGCCATATATGGCTTTGTTACTCATTTGAATATTTTTTTAAAAATGTTCATCATTATTTTGCGGAGAGTGTGGAAATATATTTCCGCGTAAATCCTGCTACCCAAAAAAAAAATTATTTAGCGAAGCCGCTAAATTAATTTATGGAGTTTGAAATGGCGTACGGACATAGCGCCCAAGGTCTTATCGCCAAAAACCGTAAATGTCATATCGCTCAAGCTGCGACATATAGCCCAAAATTATAGGTCTAAAAATGCCATTTCTCCCAAATCCAAATTGTCAAAAAATCCAAAAGATATTTTAGGACGAAATTACGACTTCTATGATTTGTTTTTTTTTTTTTTTTGAATGAAGGTTTTCTGCGTAACCGGCCTTTTGCCGGGCTTAGGGATTACATACTCCATGCATTAAACCCACCCTTTCTGCAATCCAAAGCTATTTTGGTTATCAGGCCTTTTTGAGGCATAACAAATTTGACAGCGCAAAGGCCTGCTACCCTAGAAAACTTTACTTTGCGGAGAGGGTGGGTTTAATGCATGGATTTTGTAATCCCTAAACCCGGCCGAAGGCCGGCAACTCAGAAAAACTTTCTTTTGATAAAAAATCTTTAAATTAAAAACCCTGCCAATAAAAAATTGGTGCCCTAGGCCCCTCTAAGTTCCGAGGTTCCTGGTATATGCGGTTTTTTAATTTAAAGATAGTCAAAAAATTTTTCGGCGTAGCCGGCCTTGGGCCGGGCTTGGGGATTACAAACTCCATAAATTAATTTAGCGGCTTCGCTAAAAAATTTTTTTTTTTGGGTAGCAGGATTTTCGGTGAAATATATTTCCACATTTTCAACTGATATGGCTTTATTTCCACTTTGGTTGCAAAATCAATATGACTTTATTGCTCAATCGTGTTGGTAATAAAGCCATATGGCCTTATTTCCCATTGAATTGAGAAATAGGGCCATATGACCCCTCGGATGGCTGGTCGGATGAAAAATCAAAAAGTTTTGATTTTTCGATGGTCGGATAAAAAGTTGGATGACATGTCGGATGGTGTATTAACTTGTCATCCGACCGTCGTACGAACAGAGACGTTTTTATTCATTATTTGTTATTGTTTTTCACATAGTGACGTTTTTTGTACAAAGAAATGATAATAAAAAGTGAATTTTAACCTAAAAATATTAAAAAACATAAAAAGGGTGGAAAAATAAAAAAAATATTCATGTTACTGCTTTAAGAATTTTAAAAAAATGGGCTGTCATCCAACATGTGTATAAATTTGACGGATAAGTGTATTTTGAAAATATTTTTTGGTCGACTAACAAGTCATCTAACATGTGAGGCATTCCACACCAAATGTCCCGCTACAGAAAAACATGTGTCCCGTAAATTTCTGAATAGGTTGTTTGGATAGCCCTATATTAAACATAGAAAATTGCGTTTTTAGTTTTTCAATTTTTTAAAAACTGGGCTTAGGAGGCGTGGTCAAATATTGGAAAAATGCTCAAATTTGTGGCGAGTTGCCTTGGTTAAATATTTATCACATTAAAACTGAATGCACCACAATCTCAAAAATTTACATTCTTATATAGTTTTGTATGGGCTATCGATTAATTTTTTTTTTTTGAAAATATTCAGAACCCGTTCTGAAATTTTCCATTTTTTAAAAAAGTCAATTTATCAAAAATCCGGCCACTTTTTTTTTTTTTTTTTTAAATTTTTTTTTTAAGTTTATATGTTTGTCCATCCACACAAAAAAATTCAGAAACACATTTTTCGTTTTTTTCGAGAAAATCGCATTTGAATTTTAAATTTCATAACAATTTAGTAATTTGCTTGTGTTTTCTTGTTCCAACAGAGCATATGAGGAATATTTATGCAATTAATAATACTCATTCGCAACGATAAAATAAAGAAATACAAGCAAATTACAAAATTGTTTTTTTTTAAATTTAAAGTTCGAATGCGATTTTCTCGAAAAAAACGAAGAACGTGTTTCTGAATTTTTTTGTGTGGATGGACAAACATCTAAACTTAAAAAAAAAGTAGCCGGATTTTTGATAAATTGACTTTTTTAAAAAATGGAAAATTTCAGAACGGGTTCTGAAAATTTTCCAAAAAAAAAAATTTAATCGCTAGCCCATACAAAATTGTATAAGAATGTAAATTTTTGACATTGTGGTGCATTCCGTTTTAATGTGATAAATATTTAATTAAGGCAACTTGCCACAAATTTTACCATTTTTCCAATATTTGACCACGCCTCCTAAGCCCAGTTTTTGAAAATTTGAAAAACCAAAAACTCAATTTTCTTAGTTTCGTATAGGGCTATCCAAACAACCTATTCAGAAATTTACGGGACACATGTTTTTCTGTAGCGGGACATTTGGTGTGGAATGCCTCATATGCAAGTACATCAGAATTTGAAAATTTTTTATAAATTTTAACAGTTTTCTGTCAGCTTTTCAGAACCTCAGAATTTTTCTATTGGGATAATGTCTCAGAATCATAAACTTTCTCGTTAAGCAAATGACTCAGAAAAATGCTTTAGAACCTGCACTCATAAAAGTTTTACAGTTACTGTTTCACAGTCAAACAAATAGTTTTCGTTTCAGTTAATATTAAAAGAAAATGCGTTTGTTTCACATACAAATATTCTAAACAACTTTTTGAACGTTTATTCAAATACATAACTGTTTTTTAAATAAAATTTTCCGTAACGTTTGTTTTTTTCAGTTATTTAAAAAACAAACCACATTATTTTCTTTGTCGTTTGTTATTTGTCAGTTATTTAAAAATTTCTAAAATTAGATTTTTTTTTTTTAATTTGAAAATGAAATTTAGTTGCTGAACATATAAGTAGCTTGTGGCACAGAGGGTAGCGTGCTGGGCTATCAGCCAGAAATTATGAGTTCGATTCTGCTCAGGTTCGAAGTTTTTTAAAATTATTTCTAAAAAAATAAATAAAAATGAATGTAAATTTCCGTTATTTTCCGTTTTTTCCGTAAAATTTTGTCAGTCATTTTTTAAGGATTTTTTAAGGATTTCAACAGTTATTAATTAACATTTAAAAATAACTGAGAAATGTTTTTGTTTTAAATGAAATGTAAGTAGTCCGTTTTTTAAATAAAGTTTCATTTGTTTCAAACGTATTTTTTGTTGAATTTACTTACATAATATTTTAAGTGTGAAAATCTCTTAAGGAAACATTTTTCAAAATATCAAACATTTTTTAAGTTTTCTTTATAGCAATAAATTTTTCAAATTTGAAAATGTTTCTATAGAAAAAATCATAGTAAACAATAGTTTAACACTAAAAACCTTCACCAATGATTCAAATGTGTGAAAAAAAATTCCCCCCCCCCCAAACCCAAGAACTGGATCCGCGCCTTGTTAGATCTGTATTGATCGATTTATTCATAACTTTTTTCATTTTCCAGATTTTTTTATTATTTTTTCTGATTATAATTGCTAATTTATCGTAGACTACGGAAAAAAATATCCCAAATTTGTTTTGTCATTTTAAAATATTTATTTTAAACTTTGTAAGATTAATCCGAAAATAAATCCACTTATTGTAAAACACAGCAAATATCTTTTAAACTCACCATTTGAGAAGAGAACACGCAATTGTAACATTTTCTATGTACGGGCCTCTTGCAATGCAAACCAAGTTTCAATTGTAAACTTTAAACAGGTTTTCTGTAAAATCAAACATTTTGCGTTATGACACTAAACAAGTAAATGAGCGATATCGTCCCACTCAAAATTCTACAAATGGTCTATTCGCCTTTCTTCGCTTGATCAGTTGAATTGTTTGAATTTATCAAATTTTAAAATTTTATTGAATTTTCTTGAATTTTTCAATTTTTTTTTAGTTTTTCTGAGTTTTTTGTATTTAAGTTTAAAAAAAATTTGCTGAATTTTCAGAATGTTATGTATTTTTGATTTTTTTATACACTCCACTCTTGTGATAGAGGGTATATATAAGTTTGTCATTCCGTTTGTAACACATCGAAATATTGGTCTAGGACCCCATAAAGTATACATTCATGATCCTCGATCGATTTTAAGTCGATCTAGCGATATCCGTCCGTCCGTCTGTCTGTCCGTAGAAATCACGCTGACTTTTGAATGACTTTACAGAGGCTACTGAAGTTTGGCACATATGTTGGTCATTTACCTGGTCAGGTTGATATTGCAATCCAGCCAAATCGGTCGAGTGGTTGAAAAGTTATGAGCAAAAGAGTAAATTTCGGCAAGGGTTTTTCGCGAATTTACATGATAAAAAACACGATAGCTTTCGAAAGACAATAATGAGGCTGTTGAAATATTGCATGTATCTATGCCGTTCTCCAGGCCTAATTGGTATTGAATTTCAGCTCAATCGGTCCAGTGGTTCAAAAGTTATAAGCAAAACCCCGAATTTCAGAGTGGGTTCATCTTAAATGCCGCTTGGTAAACAAGTTTAAAAAGCATTGGTGGTAACTTAGCAATGCTTTTCAAACTTGTTTAGTTTAAAGCAATGGTTTTTAAACTTGTTTAGTTTTAAAAGCATTGGTAACTTCAAAATTACACTCGAAAATAATTTTACACTCAAAAAAAATTTTACACTCAAAAAAATTTTACACTCAAAAAAAATTTAGTTTTTTTTTACAAAAATTTCAATTTTTTGTGTACATATATTTTTACAGTAAAAAAACTTACACTCGAAAAAAGTTTTACACTAAAAAAAATTATTTTTTTTTTTTAATGACAAAAAAAGAATTTTTTACTCAAAATAAAATATTTCTTATCAAAATTGTTAATTTGTTTCACGTTAAAAATTTACTATCCTCTAAAAAAGGCATTGTAGAGGGTATTCATAGATTCGGCAAAGTCGAATTTAACTTTTCTACTTGTTTTCCTTATTTTCCAGAATATTCTTTTTTTTTTTTTTTGATTTTTATTAATATAGTGTGTCTCATAATTATAAGGTCACTTTAGTTTTTCAATTTTTGCTTTAACTAATGAACCGATCCCTTTGGTGTCTTTGGATGATTAATTCATATTTCTATAAGCTATAATTGGGTGTGCATTGGAAAGTTGTTGTTGTAGTTTGTTGTTGTATTTTTTGTAACAATTAGTTCTGCAGTTTTTCATAAATATAAGGTCACTTTGAGAAAAATGTACGAAAACCATTTTAAATGACAAACATGGCCTGTAGACCGATATGAATGTTGCTTCTGGGAATATATAGATTCATATAACGTGAAATAGCGATATCGAGTGTAGCGAAAAGTAATAGTTTTTAGCGATAATAAGCGAAAAAGTGAATTTTAAAACTAATTCTCAAAAATTTTACAAAAATAATGTATATGCCCAATTTTTTTTAATATTTAGAATAATTACGAGAAAATAAAACAAAATCGACTGAAATAACTTGTCTCACGGCGATAAATGTGGCATTTTAACTGGCTGTTTAGCAGTTTTACTGCAATCGAATTGTCTTTTTTGCTTAATATTTTTAATATGGTTTCACAAACATCGAGAAAAGCCATAAAATGAGAAGTTTTATTTTTAGTTTTCTTCGAAATAAAAGAAAAAATTGAGCCCTTACAGTTTTATTCGAAGCCTGGGCATAAATTGACCAAAGCGATATTTCTCCAAGCTGGAAGCAATCATGACCCATACTGAATTTAATATACGCGTGTACACAAGGCCGAACAGCACTTGAATTTATCTTTTTAGATAAAAATTAACAAAATTTGGGCAAATACGTACAGAATTAAGGTTTATAGAAAGATCTGAAGGAGTAATAACTGCTTAAAAATTGTTGTACGCCCGTACGATAATTTCTATGAATATAACGACAAACCGATGGACTTTTCTCAGCTTTAACCTAACTAATTAAGTAGTTTTAGATAACAACTGATGTAAACAATCTAAAATAACTCGCCTTTCTTGGCTGATTCAAATCAACCAAAAAAAATGTGGATATAATGACCATGAGGAACGAAGCGAAAGTGCTCACAAATCTAGTAGTAGGCGATATTTATCGCCAAGAGACAACTTTTTTAAGTCGATTTTGTTTTATTTTCTCGTAATTATTATAAATATTAAAAAAAATTTGGGCCTATACATTATTTTTGTAAAATTTTTGAGAATTAGTTTTAAAATTCACTTTTTCGCTTATTATCGCTAAAAACTAACATTTTTCGCTACACTCGATATCGCTATTTCAAGTTATATGAATCTATATATTCCCAGAAGTAACATTCATATCGGTCTACAGGCCATGTTTGTCATTTTAAATGGTTTTCGTACATTTTTCTCAAAGTGACCTTATATTTATGAAACACTGCAGAACTAATTATTACAAAAAATACAACAACAAACTACAACAACAACTTTCCAATGCACACCAAATTATAGCTTATAGAAATATGAATTAATCATCCAAAGACACCAAAGGGATCGGTTCATTAGTTAAAGAAAAAATTCAAAAACTTAAGTGACCTTATAATTATGAAACGCACTATATTTTTATTACCTTGAGTTTGTCCGATTTTTTTTTAATTTTACAATTAAAAAACGTATTATGTGGCGTATGCGTGATATTGAATTTTATTACTTGAACTTATATTAATCATACGCAAAAGTATTTCTTAATACTTTGCTAATGAAAACTATTTGGATGATATTAGAGACATTTCAAAATATATACAAGTAGTTTCTTAAAGAAAATGTAAGGCATTCCACACAAATTATCTAAAATGTTTTTTAATTTTTAAGCAGAATTCTAAACATTCGCTGATGATAATTACAAAATATATGATATAATTTTATCAAAATTGAATACTTGTAATGATCACCTCCACCTTAAGTGACAACCCAAAAAAAATATTTATGAAAAATTTACAAATAAAATGCATTACTGCCTATTTTATAGCACTGACCATAAAGTTGTTGAAAACTTATTACATTAATATTTTTTGCATTTAATATTTTTTTGGTTTAATATTTTTTGTTAGTAATATGCCAGTTTTTGGCATCACCCAAATATTATATACCAAACATGAATCGCGCATTGCTAGTCGTCGCTAATGTTTATATGTAAATTTGTTTGCAATAAATATTTAAATATTACGATTTTAATAGTTAAAACGATATTTTGTTTTTTTGTTGGTATTTCTTTCTTTAGCTCTCGCATATAGCAAAATAATAATTTCGTATGTTTTTCGCTGTGGATAATTTGGAATTTATTACCAGACAAGCTTGGCTGGCAGCATGCAGTAGTCCATGCAAGTAGCAGCCGGTGTAAAATTTATATAGCCAGTCTCTGGCTGTGTCTGCCTTTTAGTTGGCAGTGCTCCGACTGCATATAGTTTTTTGCGGCTGCTTTAACTTGCTATTGGCTGCATTTGCAATAGTTGACTCGTGCTGGGTAATAAATATTTTATTTGTAAAATTTTATATTAATTTTTTTGTTTTTTTTTCCTGTGATCTTGCTGTTTTTGTTGTTTATTTTTATAAATTTTATTTAGAATTTTAAAGATTTGTTTTTGCATAAAAAAAATAAATAAATAGATTTTTAATCTTTCAACGCAAGATTATATTTATTATACTAAGAATTTTGGACAAAATATGCATAGAATAAAAAAGAGGTGGCGCTAAATACATTACAGTAGATGCTCCAGGGGGTGTTGTTTTGGCAAACAACAAAAAAAAAATATAGGCGTTAACAGTTAAGAATTTTAAATCAATTCTTAAAAGATTTTTTTGTATTAGATAATGTGTTATTTACATAAATAGAAATACGATTAATATTAATTATAAATTATTTATTGCATTTATTTGGTACAAAAACTATTTATATAGGTTTTCTAAATTACACTGTGGTACACCAACATAAAAATGCAGGAGTTCTTATATAAAACTTCGAGTTGGTTGGAGGACTGTAGGCAAAATCGCTCAAAAAAATATGAAAAATCACCCAAAAATAAAAACACGAAACTTCGCCTAAATTAACGAAAAATAGCCCAAGAAAAAAATTAAAAATTACCCAAAATAATATAAAGAAGTAAAAAAGTTAAATTCGAATGTATTGATAACCTCCACAATGTAAAAAAAGTTTATTTGAAAAAAAAAAAAAAAACAAAAAAAAATGAAAAAAAAAAAATCCGCGAAAAAAATTTTTTGGTGAAAAAAAAATTCGGCGAAAATTTTGTTTTTATAAGAAAATATGTTTGTACCTGTTTAAATACCATTTGGTGATCAATTCTGTTCACATGTGTCAACCAGCAGCCGAATTAAAGCATTTTGTATTTTTAGGTTATGTTAAATGTACCAACATTTTCGAGGTGTCCTTACATTTTCTTTCATAACTTTTGAACCGCTGCACAGTGGGTTCGATGGTACCCAAAATGGCGATTAATTCAGATAAGCAGTAATTTAAGAATATTATATTTTTTTTATTGATGAACTAATATGTATAAACACGTAAAAATACACATTTTGGAAAAAAATTTGAATTTTTTTTTTTAACCTGTTAGGCGTTTTTTTGTTTTTTGGAAAAAAGGGTTATAGTTCACAATTTTTGCTATAACTTTGGAATGAAAAGCGATAAATTAATATAAAAAAAAAAATGGGAATTAAAGTATATATAATGTGCTATCAAAATAATTAAAGAAAAAAGCATGATATGTATTTATATTATTATAAATTTTATTTGAAATCCAATTTTGGGTTTTCACAAAATCTCATAAATGTACTAATTTATCTGAAAAAAGTGATTTAAGGAAATGTTATAGTTTTTTATTACCGAATTATCATAAATACATAAAAACACAGCATTTTAGAAAAAAAAAATTAAAGCAAAATGTTTTTTTAATCTTTTAGTCGTTTTTTTTTTTTGTTTTTCGAAACAAAAACATGAAACCCTTGAACAAGTAATAAAGCTACAAAAAACAAATGGAGGGGACGTTTTTTTGGCGTAGGGGGGAGGGTTTCCCGGGAGACTATGGGGGACACTTTCCCCTCGTCATAAACGTTGCCAAATAAATAAATGTTAGTTTTTGCACCTTATTAATAAAAATGTATCATTATTTAAATTATTTTTTTCTACACACGCCCCCAAAAAGGGGCGGACCGAAAAAATTGACTTTCCTGATCAAATTGGTTCAAATTCAGGTCGATGAACCTCATATGGCAATAAAATGTTTTATTTATTCAACAAATATAGAAATAAAACATGTAAATTCTTCAAGGGGAAACTTTTTCCCCCCTGGTCCGATTTTGCTCGTTCAAGAACTTAACCAGCCTATGACCATTATACATACACACAGAAAACAGATTCAGTTGTTGCAACTGAATTGTTTGCCAACTGAATTTTTGCGGTTGCACCAACAATCACAATATTCAGTTGCCACTACTGCAAATTCAGTTGTCTCTACCGGTAAATATCTATTATAAGAACCGAATATTTTTATGTTAAAATTGACATTGGTTAAAATGATCGAATTTTAAAAAGCGTTATATAGTTGTACCAATCAACATTTTTTTTTAACTGTTCAGCAATTTTACTAATTTATTTGATAGTAAAATTTTTATAATTTAAAAAGTGAAATAAATACATACAATAGAAAAAATAAATTACAGTTGATAATTCTGATAGAAAAAATTTAAAATCTAATTGTAAGAATTGTTCTAAAAAAAAATTGTCTTAGAATCTGTGAGACTTTCTAGAGCAAAAATAACTGGAAGTCAAAATATATCTCTTAAGAAAAGATGTCAATGAAAAAATCAAAAAAAATATATCTGATCTCCAGACTTTTTTTATAGAAACATATCTCAGAATCCGAGGATTTTTTTACAGAAAAAATGTCTCAGAATCTGTAAAAGAATATCTTAGAAAATATAATAGAATATCTTCTAAAGAATTTTTCCTATTAAAAAGGTCTAAGATAATGAGGAAAAGTCTCAAATTCTGAAACTTTTCCTATAGAAAAAGTCTCAAATTCGAGAAAAAGTCTTAGGTTCTAAGAAATATTGAATCTGAGGTCACAATGGACCTCAGAGTCTACGTGTGTTGACGTAAAACGTCAACAGCCACTTACAACCTAACCTAAGAAATATTTCCTACAGAAAAAGTCTCAGATTTTGAGTAATTTTTCCTATAGAAAATGTCTCAGATTCTGACAATAGTTATGGATGAACCTTTGTTAATTTCAATATTCTGGCATTTATAAACCTTAAATTTCTTACCAGTCCCAGTACATTTTGGACTCTATGGATTTCTTGGAAACTGTTCCATAGGTTTTTATAGTTGGCTCAAAATTAAAGTTGTGTGTGCAAATATCTAAAATAAGATTTATTGATTTAAATTGTTTGTACTTCGGCAGTAGTATCAACTTACCGTCAAAATTTTAAACTTTTTTCAAGGAACTTTTTATGAGTTTTATTTAAAAATTTTAAAACACGTTTGAACACAATAACATTTTTCTTTTAACTAATTACTATTTTAATTTTTTTGACGTTTTAGTTTTGTAATCGAAATGAAATCCTAAAGACCAATTATTTGTTAAAAATACCAATACAAATTTATAATTTAGTAAAATTTTTCAAAAATGAAAAATTATTGAAAATTTGGTTAAGTTAACCAACATTTTCAGTTGCAGATACTATTACCTAATGTTCTTGGAATTTATTATTTCAAACAAATGATTATTGGTCGAGAGGGAAAATAAAGACTAAAAGAAACGGTTGTACTTACTAAATATTTTTAAAAAATTTTATTAGTTTTTAGTTTGGTTATATTTACCAAATTATTAGTTGTTAATACATCCCTTCGGTTACGACTGATTATTAATTATTACTGCTGTTATTTATTTGGTAAGGTGATAAAAAATTTACAATAACTACTAAAAATTTATAAGATTTATCAAAATTTCGTTTTCATAATGGAATTCCAACTAAACATTTCTCTGTGTGTATCTGTGTCAAACTTCAGGATTCTAGCTCTAGTTTTTTGTACTTTATGGTGTGCTCCACAAAAGACGGAAGAACGGACACACGATCAGTCACAAAATGTCTTAGAATCGGTCAGTGATCAATAATATACACTTTATGGGGTCCTAGACCCATATTTCGATGCGTTACATACGGAATGACAAAGATAGTATACGCCCATTCTGTAGTTAGAGGGTAAAAACACACATATAATGGTCTTGTTTAATAAATGATACCCAGACTTTTTACACAAAAATGGAAATAAAAAAAAAAAGGGCCGGGCATTGTCTGGACTTTTTTCTTTTAAATAAAAGCTGATATCCTATACTTTTTTAAAATCCACAAAACTAAATCCAACTATTACCAACTTAATATTTGTGGCCCAATAAATGGGGAAAATATCCCAATTTCGGGTCCTTTTTAAAAAAATTATTAAAAATGTTAGGACTCATTTTTTATAAACAAAAAAATTTTTGCAATTTAGTTTAATACCTGTTGTTTAAGGTTCCATTTTAAAAGATTTTCTTTTAAAAGATTTAATACTACTAATAATCGCTTGAATTGTAAAAAATTTTAATTTTTTAAGACTGCAATAATTTGCTAACTTTGACAGCTCACCGAAAAAAAAGTAAACAACTTAGTTTATTGATTTTGATAACTACACTCAAAAAAGTACGTTAGTAGATTTACTAATTTTTTTTTGCTAATGCTAGTTAGCTAACTTTTAGCAAATTTTTAGTTGAGATTAGCATGTTAGCAAAAAATTCTTGTAAACTTCATTTAGCACATTAGCAATTTTAAACAAACTTTGAACTAATTTCTTTTGCTAAATTTGAAATTGAGTTGACAACATTTTTACAAGATTTTTTGCTAACATTAGCAAAAATAAATTGTAAATTTTTTTTTATTTTCAGAAAACTTAAAATGGCGCTATCTCGGAAACTAAGCCAGATAGAGCAAAATGGAGGGAATTTTTGGTTCTTAGAATCTCCATACTTTCGCGGGTCCTCTTCACATGTGTGGACCCTAATGGGACCTAACTTTGGATCCAAAAAAGTTAGCATTTCCGAAAATTTTAAAATGCTCATATCTCGGTAAATATTGCCGACACAACAATGAGTCCAAAAGAATTTTTGTAGCTCTCAACACGTAGAACAAGACCGCAAAATAACCAAAAGCTCTCCGAGTAATATTTTTGAAGTTATCGAGTTTTTTAATTCTCAAGACCCCAGTGATCCCCTAAAATCACGTATCTCAAAAACTAAGCAAGGTAGAGCGAAACGGACACAAATTTTGGATCAAAAACTATGACGATTTTTAAGGAACCCAACTAGGTCTAGGCCCATTGGGGTCTGGACCTATTGGGTCCGAACCAACAATACAAAACTACTAAGGGCAACAGCAAGTAAATATGCTAAGTCTTAGTAATATCTGTTTCATACTTTGGCCGATATCACCATTTCCACAGACGGACAGAAGGACAGACAGACGGACATCGCTAGAATGTCTAAAAATCAAGATTGGCAATCGATACCCATCTATAATAACGGTATTTGGCTATTGCACCGCAATCAATAAAGATATGGGCATTTTTAAAAGCGATTATGAAAGTCGATGAAATTTCTAGTATTTTTGATGTGTCACTTCGTTTTTGTACCGGTTCAATTTCGTTATATAGAGCAATGCCGTTAAAATACCGTTTTAAACGGTATTACAAAAGTATTAGCCTATATTTCGAAAATCCAAAAAAAAAAAATCGCGAAATTTTTTTCACGAAAAAATATTTTCCGCGAAATATTTTTTCGATTTTTTTTTTCAGAACATCCAGCAAGGCCAAATTTAACTTTTTTACTTATTATTTTTTTCTTATTTTTATACCCTCCAACCACAGTATGGGGGCCTTTGTCATTCCTCACTTTGTCATTCCGTTTGTAACGCATAAAAATATCGGTCGGGGATAGTCATTCTATGAATGTCCGTCCGTCCGTCTGTATAAAACACGATTCAGTCCAAAATAAGAGAGCTAGACTCCTGAAAATTGGCACGCATGTGTTAAGTTCGGAAATGGGTAAAATCGGATCAGGGGGAAAAAGAACTTAAAAAAAGACTCAGAAAACGAAATTTTTTACAGTTTTTTTTTTGCATTTTTGTTAAACAAATGAAATCTTTTTATGTCAGAAGGTATTCAAAGTCCTGCACTTAGACCCCGGGGCTACAAAATTAAGTTTTTTTTGTTCCGCCCCCTTTTGTGGGCGTGAATTTAAAAAAATCATAAAAATTATGAGTAAATATTATTACTAAAGTTAAAAAAACATAACAAATAAATTAGTTAACATTTATCGTGATGGGAAGGTATCCCCAACCACCCCCACATAGCCACCACCCAAAAAAAAAAAACGCCTCTGAATTTTTTTTAAATATATTTTAGCATGTTGGAGGGTATCAAAGATTCGGCACAGCCGAATTTAACCCTCTCACTTGTTTTTTGTAAATTTTCAGAATTTTACTAAATTTTCCTGTTAATATCTTAATTTTCTTGAATTCCTTGAAGAAATTTATACATTATGACAAACAAATCAATTTAGTAATTTCTGAATAGAGCGTTTTTCCTTAAAAAATGTTTTCTTTAATTATACGATATTAACAAATTTTCTAATTTTATTATTTGTTTATCATAAACTTTTCAAAATTTGCCAAAAAAATTTTAATTTGAATTTACTTACTCAAATGTATGTCTAATCTAAAATCTTTTTATGTGTCATATAAACAATTAAATCTCTCGCATTATGTACATAATGAGACAGTAATAAAAATGTACAATTTTTTTTTTTTTTTCTGTTATTTTCCTTTTAACATAAAATTGTATATTTAATATTTTCAACGAAAAACTTATGACAAAGTGTCTAATAAAATAGTGTTTAGTTGAAAAATTTGCTTTAAAGAAAAAAATTGTCGTAAAAAATCTTAAAACGTGTGTGTCCGCCTACTAGAGATTTAAAAGAATAAAAACTCTAAACATAAAATTTTTTGAATGGTACTATGGGTGATTAAAATTAATGTTGATTTGCTACAGGTCAACGTACCTTAAGAAATTAAAGATGGCACCGTAGCAATTACTTTGCGCCAAATGCTAACCAATGAGGTACTAACTTATCATTAGGGCAAGTACTTTCATGAAAATGCATATTTTTACTCAGCATTGTAAACATATCATAAATTATATATCTATCCGAATCAAAGAATTTGCAATAAAATGCCATTGATTTGTAGTTGCATATTTTTGCATATTTTGGTATAAATGCATATTTTTGCATATTTTGATATAAATTAGACTTTTTTTAAATTTCATCAATATTTTTTCAAAACTTTCTTAGGAAAATTCAAACCCTGTCCTCTATTTCTTATAGAAAAATGTATTTATTTATGGAAATCATATTCTAATGCATTTTTTAAAGAAAATAGATTCTGGAAGTATAATTTTTAGATTCTGAAAAATGTTTCCTGTTTAAAATGTTCCTATTCTGAGATATTTATGAATATTTAAGATTTTTACAGGAAAATTGCATTTTTATTTTGATTAGAGTTAGGGTGGGTTCTTTTGCCTTTAAGTTAATTTTTTGACTTGAAAATCGGAAAATTCCGAAAAAAAAAGTTTAAAAAAGTATTTTAAAAATAAATATGTTTTTTTTAGAATAAAGAACACAAAGTTTAGAAAAATAACTTGTTTTAGAAAAATATTGTATTTTAATATATTTTTTTCTTTTAGAAACTTTTTTACTTCAGAAATAGTTAGTGACTCAAAGAAAAAACTTATTTTACTAACTAAAAATTGTTTCCACTCAATAAAACATTTTTAAGAATTGTCGAGGGACTTAAAATATTTGACAAAGCCTAATTTATGTTGACAAGTTTTTTTTTAGTAAAAACAATAGTTTTTAGATGCATATTTTTAAAGTTTTTAGTGCATATTTTGGAATTTTAGACGCATATTATAGGCACATATTTTCGTTTTTTAGATGCATGAAAGTACTTGCCCTACTTATCATATGTGTTTGCAACCTCCGAAAAATTCTTAAATTTTTTGGGATGGAATGATAACTAAAGCACATTAGAGCGACATTTGTTTTTTGTATAGCAAAAAAGATTTTCTTCCGATTTTGAATATCCGGGTAATTTTTTATTCTTAAAGGCATAAAATTAATGTGGTACAAATTTGAGGCTTACCGGATTAAATTAACCCTTAGCGCCCGGTAATCAAAAATTTGGATTTTTAAAATTTACAAAAAAAATCAAAAAATGTGACGTCCGACACATCATGTTTAGTAGTTGTTACGCTGAATACGAATGCATATCAAAAAAATTAAAATCGGTCAAATAATTTTCGAGATATCGTTATTTGAAATTTCCAAAAATTGGAGGTTTTTTCCTGCGTTCAAGACATAATAAAAAAAAACAGAAAACTTTCTATATCTTGTTCATTTCATAGAGCTTGAGACAGTCTTCCATTAAAACTTACTTTATGCCAAATCCGACCATTTTAAGTCCGCGTCGCCCTTCGATAGAATTTTTGAATTTTTGGAAAACTTCCACCAAAATTTTGTATTTTTGAAAAATGAGAAAATATCTTTCGATACATTATTTTTATTAATCTTCACACGCCGAATATCAAAACATTTCTGAAATCGATCCATCGATTTTCACCACGTCGTTATTTGAAATTTGTTGAACATTTAAAAAAAAATCAGTTTTTTTCCTATGTTCAAGAAATTTGGAAAAATTATCAAAAATGTTTTTCCATTGACAATTTCATAGAGCTTGAGATAAAATTTCATTTAAAATTAAAGTGGTCAAATCCGACCATTTTAACCCATGGCGACCTTCGATTAAAGTTTGGTGACATGACATAATCCCCACGGACATAACCCCCATTTCAGTTATGGGGATTATGACCAAAACATGGTCATGGTCCCCACAACGGAAGTGGCGACTATGACCGAAAAAAATTTGGACATAACCCCAATAAAAAATGGACATAATTCCCAGTTTTATGGGGACAATGACCACGTAAAAAGTGGACATAATCCCCATTACAGGAATTATGTCTACTATACTAATAGGTCATAATCCCAATAATTATTGGAAATTTTTTTTGTCTTAAAAGTTTTTCTTTTCCGGTCTTCGGCCGGACGTAGGTATTACAAACTCCATGCATTAAACCCACCCTCTCCGCAAAATAAAGGGATTAAGACCGAAATTGTTTTGGACTTACTCCCCATAATATGAATGGGGCTTCTGACAGAAAAACTTTCGGTCGTAATCCTAACAGGGAAGGGACATAATCCCCATTGGGATTATGACCGTTTTTGAAATGGACATAGTCCCCACAACTAATATGGGGATTATGTCCGTAATGTATTGGGTCATAATCCCCACTTCCGTTATGGGGATAATGTCCGTGGGGATTATGTCCTGTCACCTTAAAGGTTATTGTTTTTTGTGAAGATTTTCTAAAAAAAAAAACAAAATCTTTGAACCTTATTTAATCCGATTGGCCTTAAATTTGTAACACATAACTTTTAGGTCTAGTAGAATTTAACCGGACACTTGGGAAAAATCAAAGCTGTAGAAAAAATATCACTCTACAGTAGAGATGCGCGCGTGACACGATTTTTTTGTGATTTACCCGTGAATCACGCCATTCTAAAATTTCCTGAGAGGTCCGTTCTGAAATTTCCCTCTTTTATAAAAGTCAATTTTTCAAAAATTTGGCCAATTTTTTTTGTTTTATTTTTTTTTTATACCCTCCACTTAGTGATAGAGGGTATATATAAGTTTGTCATTCTGTTTGTAACTCATCGAAATTTCGATCTGGGACCCCATAAAGTATATATTCATGATGCCCGATAGATTTTAAGACATTCTAGCGATGTCCGTCTGTCTGTTTGTGGAAAATGCTGTCACGGACAAAATATTGCACAGAGATGACTGAAACTTAAAATATTTATTGAAAGTTCTCCCGAGAAGTTTGGTATTGCATTTGAGCGATATCGGTTCAGCGGTTCAAAAGTTATGAACGAAAATGTTAGCACACCTCAAAAATTTCAGTACATTCAACATAACCTAAAAATACAAAATGCTTCAATTCGGCTTCTGTTTGACGTATGTGAACATAATTGAACACCAAATGGTATTTAAACAAGTACGAACAAATTTTTTGAAAAAAAAAAGAAAAAATCGCGGATTTTTTTTACCAAATTTTTTTTCGCGGAATTTTTTTTGCAAAAGTAATTTCCTTTTAAATAAAGTTTTTTGCAATAATCTTTTTGAAATTGTGGAGGGTATCACTTTTTTACTTGTTTTGTTTTAAGCTTAGATGTTCCACACAAAAAATCAGACACGTGTTTTTCGTTTTTTTTTTGAGAAACTAGCATTAGTATGTTAAATTAATTAAAAATTTTGTAATTTGTTTGTATTTTCTTGTTTCAACATAGCGGATAGTATTAAATGTTTGCATAAATTTTACTCATACGCTATGTTGAAACAAGAAAATACAATAAAATTACAAAATTGTTATGAAATTTTATATTCAAATGCGATTTTCTCGAAAAGAAAAACGAAAAACATGTGTCTGAATTTTTTGTGTTGATAGACAAACATCTAACAAGGAAAGTCTCCCTGGTGTCACCCTCCGATCTTCATGAAATTTGGATATGTTGTTAAGAACGAAAATTAATTCAACAAGTATTTTTTTAGCGGCCCTAACGCATTTTTAGGGGTAGTCAATTTGTATGGGGGGTGATTGACCTTTTTCAGTTTTTTGTGATTTACGCCTATTTAAAAAAAAATAATATGGGCATTTGTGGTAACAGATTAAAGGTATTAAACATACCTATCTCGTGGGGCTAACAACGGACCAAAGAAACTAATATTTTTCGACTAATTAACAAAAATGTCCGAAAATTTTGGTATTTTACTCAATATGACGAAAAGTTGTGCATGTATGGACACGTTCTTAGCACACGTAGATAGGTTTTCCAAAGACATTTCATTTGGTATGTAACATGACTAGGTTTCTTTGCATAGTATAGGAGATAAACGAAAAATGGCCTTGCCTTGGGCCGCTAAAAAAAAATACGTGTCCCTTTATTTTTTCTGCTCTACAAAATAAAACTAATTCCATAAAGATCCGCGGGTGACACTAGGGAGACTTCCCTTGTAAGTCTTTTAAAGTTGTTATTTGATAACAACGTCCGCTGGTCTAGAGGGTAGAGATTGCGATTACAAAACGGAAGACTTGTGGTTCTAATCCCCGTCCGTTCGAAGTTTTTTTTTTTTTTTTTATTTATTTTCAGTTTGACATCATTATATCTAAAAACAAATCTAAAAACAGAAACATTTTTTGGATAAAAATGTATCCAATAATTTTTTTATAAAATCAAGATATCAGATATTAAAAGATAACTTTGGCGCGGCCAAATTTCGGATGAAATTACATTATATAATATCCAATTTAATATAAAATCATGATTTTGGATATTTTAAGATAACTTTGGCGCGGCCAATTTCCGGATGAAATTACATCTTATCATGTTATATTTAATACAAAATCATGATAATAGATAATTTGGGATAACTTTGGCGCGGCCAATTTCCGGACGAAATAACATACAATCAAATATTAAACTGTAACTTCATATATTATAAGATGTTATGAGATAACTTTGGCGCGGCCAATTTTCGGATGAAATTTAGCAAAATCAGATCCAATAAATTATATATAATTTTATAAGATAACATGTTTTACCATACAACTTTTTTTTACTCGGGACCCAAAACTTAATATGGTGCCATATAAAAGGATATCGAATCATTTATTGCTCCACATACAATATATAAAGCTTTATTAAATTAGATGTTGCATATAATATTTTATATGACTCCATGAATGACCTCATACAATATTAGATAAATAAATATATGATATACAACTCCATGTCTGACCTCATACAAGATGAGATACACATATATATATGGTTCCGAATCGGGGGAAAAAAGTCCCAAGAAATTTTTTTTAAAATTTCCAGACACAAATAATTTTTGCGTTTTGGAGTTAAGAATTTCATAAAAATGATTTAAACAAAAAAAAAAATTTTGCCAAATTTTGAAAAATTTTACAAGTCCTGAAAAAAATATTTTTGGTACATTTTTTTGCGTTTTGAAGTAAAAATTTATTAACAAAGTTTTAGGAAATTTTTTTTTTAAATTTTGTTTTTTTTTTTTAATTTCTAAGTCCCGGACACAATTTTTTTTTTGCAATTTTTTTTTTTTGTATTTTCCGAAAAAACTTGGCATAAATTTGAAAATTATGAGATAAAAAAAATATTTTATGCAAAATTCTACATATTTTATCTTATGATATAAAATTATATACAATTATATCAAATTAGATAAACCCAAAATTCGGATCAAAAACGATCATATTTAATCTAATATAACAAATTTTGAGCTATTTTGATCCACCAATTTCATCATCTTATTTTATCCAAATACATGTTGGGCCATATTAAATTATATATGGCTCAATTTCAAATTATATATGGTCCTGTATATTTATTTTTAGTCGGGGGGCATTGATTTTTTTTTTTTAAATGGATAATTTCAGAACGGGTTTTGAAAAATTTTCAAAATTAAAAATTAATCGATAGCCCATAAAAAAGTGGTGGGCAAAATATCTCATTCCACCTGTTAACCACGCCTGAATATAACATAGTCACTTTTGTACTAGAGCTGCAAAACTATCGATAGTCGTCCCATTCGATATTTTCGATAGTTTATTTTTAAACAATCGATACTATCGATAGTATCGGATAATTTAATGAATTGTAAGATTTTGCGTAAAATTACCGTTTTTTTCATTACAACTTGGTACTTCTGAACACTAGTGTTTGGGGTCCGGGAATTCCCGGGTCGGAATTCCCGGGAAAACACTGACGGGAATTCCCGGGAATTTTTTTAATTTTTCCCGGGAAATCCGGGAATTTTGTAAAATAAACCGTTTTACATAAAAACGTTTATTTTACTTTAATTTTTTTAATTTTTTTTACATACAGGTATTATTAAATTGATTTTTTTTGTATTTTTTCTATTTGGAAGAACAGTGCAAATATATATTCATAGGAAAACTGACCAAGTGTAAAAAGTATGTTAATAACATGAAAAAACTTAAAAGTCAAAAAATATACGTCGGTTAATGATAATTTTGCTAAGACTGTCAAAAAAATATAAAAATTTTGAACCTAGAATTAACATTTCCAGAATAAATATTAAAAGTGCTGCCAACTATATTAGTTTTTTCTCGAATAACGCAGTTTTATTTTTTGCGATTTTTAGATATTTTTTGCGATTTTTTGTGAAGGAAAAAGTTGCAATATTTTTTTTTGGTTTGTTTAATTGTATTTCAGGATTTTTAACTTTTATGTTTTGATTTTTTATGTTTTAATTAATTGTTTATCTCTAATAAAACTGTTTTTAATAAAAAGCTAATCAAATTTTAATGTTTTTTATGATTTACAATAATAATGTAAATTTCCCGGGATTCCCGGGAATCCCGGGAAATAAATTATTTTTTTCCCGTTTCCCGGGAAATTGAAAAGTCCGGGAATTCCCAAACACTACTGAACACACATATGACAGTTTTTGGCGTTCACTGCCATTCTAGTCTATTTTAAGTCACTACGGCGATCTTCCACCATGCCGTGCTTGTTCTGTTCGGACCTTAAATTTTGCAATAACATTAACACGAGATTACTATCATTGCATTAATACTTCAAAAAGTAGAATTATTCCAAAATGATATAAAGATTTTTATAACGGTTCACTTTTTGATTAAGTTATCAGTAAGTGACAATCTTTTTGAAGCTAATATTTTTTCGGCGATAGTATCGCTATCGGGTAAAAACTATCGATAGTCCTTTTAAAATAAAACTATCGATACCATCGATAGTACCATCGATAGTTTTGCAGCTCTATTTTGTACAAATATGGAAATTAAACAACTTCCTTGAAATATTTTGTTCCTTTAGACATCTGTTCTATAAATATTGTTGTTTTTTACGATCAATTTTAGGTATTTTCTGTTTAACCACTAAATGTGATGTGTTTTCCAAAGGTGTGAAATTTTAAGTGTATTTTATAGGAGTGTGCTTTTGAACAAAAATATGCTTTTGTACATTAAAATTTAGTACGTTAAAGCGTTTGTATGTTCAAAATAAAATAAATGGTAAGCCTCTTAACTTAAAAAAAATACTTACGAAAATATTGTGGCAAAAATATGCAATTTTGACAACACAGAAACCTTTTGAACTTTTTGTTTTATAAGCAAAAATGCAATAAAAAATAATATTTGATGGAAAAGAAGTAAAAAAATGCTTATAAAACATATTTTTTTATGCGAAATATTTAAAAGTTCAATAAACTTTAAAGGGAATAAATAAAATTAAATTTATTAATAATTTTATTTTGATTAAAAAAAAATCCGCAACTTTGCAGATTTTTCTAGACAATTTTCAACAAGTTGAAAATAAATTGTTTATAATTATTTTAACTGCAATTGTAATGGACTTTTTAAATGTCAATGTAATAAATTTTATTATTGTTTATAAATCTTAAATAAAATTATTTAATTTAAATTCATTAAATTATACATATATTTTATTTTTTGTCTAGTTCATTTATGTTGTATGAAAACAAAAAATAAAAAAAAAACTCTGCTAAAAATTGCTTACATCATTCAAAACGAAGAAAAAAAAAAGACAAAAAATCATAGGAACTTACTTTGTATACTCGTATTGTTGCAAATAAAATGTCATTGACTTGTAAGCGCCACCTAAAGTCATTACAAACAGCAACAAAAAAACTGAAATAACAGAAGAAACATAAATATTAACATGGCTCCATCAAAACTCCGTCATGACTGTGCAAAATCATCACAATTGTTATATGAACATTGAAGTTTAATATAAACAAATCATTTAAATTTGAAACCTTTTTTTCTTACTTCATCGTCGTCGTGAAGGAGGCGTTCATACATATAAAGTTATAAAAACTATTCTTTGAAGGCAGGAATGTAAAACCAATGGCACGTGGCCATTGCAATACACAAGCCAATTTTAATATGCACTTTTTGAATTAGACCTAACTAAATTTTGGAACACAATTTCCTTAAAAATAGTTTATAAATTTTCCCACAATTTAGTAAAATTTAACTTAAAGTTTGGAAATTTTCTAAACCATAATGAAATTCAGTACTGACAAGGAGAGTCTCAGTGGTGTCACCCTCCGAATTTTATGACATTTGGATATGTTCAGAACGAAAATTAATTTGACACGTATTTTTTTTTAGCGGCCCAAACTCATTTTTAGGGGAGGGGTCGATTTGTATGGAGGGAAGTTGGCCCTTTCTCAGTTTTTTACAATTTACGCTTTTTACTTAAAATTACTGATTGTGAGTGTATATTAATTTTTAGAGAAAGAAAAACTGTCAAAAAATCTTATAAAACTACTTTCAATTTGAATTAGCAATCTTTAAGCAGATTACTCTGCTGAAAAGGATATTTTTACTAAAATCTCTGGCATTCAATTTTAGAAAATAACAGACATTTTACTGCGTTTTAACTGATTCTGTTTGCTGAATTTTAAAATATTTTTGAACATAATTTAAGCAGATTATTTTCTAATTTTACAGAAATAATTTGCTGTCATTCTTTTTTCAAGAAAATTTGCAGTTTTTTTTTTAAGTGCAAATTTTTTTCGTTTTTTTATATAATTAAAATGATATTTCTGAACATATTTTTAGCAGATTATTTTGAAATTTTACAGAAATAAATTGCTATCATTTTTATTTTAAGAAAGTTTTTTTTTTCAAGTGCAAATTTTTTTTCGATTATTTATACAATTAAAAAGATATTTCTGAACATATTTTTAGCAGATTATTTTAGAATTTTACAGAAATAGTTTGCTGTCATTATTTTTTCAAGAAAATTTTCCAAGTCTTTTTTAAAGTGTTTCGTTTTTTATGCAATTAAAAATATATTTTTGAACATATTTTTAACAGATTATTTTGAATTTAACTTTCAAACAGATTTTTCTGACAAAATGGAAATTTTTACTAAAAAATTGGCCATTAAGTTTTAGGAAAAAAAAAAATGAAATATTACTGGGTTTACTAATTCTGTTAGCTGAATTTCAAAACATTTTTGAACATATTTTTAGCAGATTATTTTTTAATTATACAAAATTAATTTACTGTCGTTCTTTTTTCAAGAAAATTTTTTAAGTTTTTTTTTTCAATGTGTTAATTCAATTAACTTAATTGTTTTTTGTGCAATCAAAACGATATTTTTAAACATATTATTGAACATATTTTTAGCAGATTATTTTGTAATTTTACAGAAATAGTTTTCTTTTTATTTTTTAAGTTTTAATTTAAAAAAAACAAGTAGAAAAGTTAAATTCGACTTGGCCGAATCTATGAATACCCTCCATTTTATGTGATAGTAAATTTTCTAACGTAAAAAAATAACAGTTTTGATTAGAAATATTTTATTTTGTGCAAAAAAAAATTTTTTTAGTAATTTTTGAAAAAAAAAAAAATAATTTACTAATTTTTTTTTGAGTGTAAAATTTTATTTGAGCGTAAAATTTTTTTCGAGTGTATTTTTTTTTGTTTTGGTATAAAAATATTTTTGAGTGACAAAAATACGCTGTAAAATATTTTTGTGACTTACCAATGTCTTTAAAACAGGTTTAACGGGTTTTCAACACGTGAATTTAAGGTGAAGCTAATCTGAAATTCACGATTTTGCTAATAACTTTTGAACCAATGGACCGATTTGGGTGAAATTCAATACGAACTAGGCTGGAGGAACAGAAAATATATATGCCAAGCTTCAACATCCTCAGAATTGCTTTTCGAAAGTTATAGTGCTTTTTATCTCATAAATTCACGAAAAACCCTTGCCGAAATTCAGTCATTTGCTCATAACTTTTGAACCACTGGACCGATTTCGCTGGATTGCAATACCAACCTGACCAGGTAAATGCCCAACATATATGCCAAACTTCAGGAGCCTCCATAGAGTCTTTCAAAAGTTATCGTGTTTTCAACAGACAGACAGACGGACAGACGGACGGACGGACGGACGGACGGACGGACATCGCTAGATCGTCTTAAAATCGATCGAGGATCATGAATATATATACTTTATGGGGTCCTAGACCAATATTTCGAGGTGTTACAAACGGAATGACAAACTTATATATACCCTCTATCACTAGAGTGGAGGGTATAAAAACAAATTTACTAAAATTAAAAATTTTCTAGAAAATGTCGTAGCAAATTTCTCTGCTGTTTTGACAGATTTCTCTGCTGATTTCACCTAGATAATCATGACAAATTTTACGCAAGCCGTATCTGTTTAAGTCAGCAGTTTTCTCATATCGGTGTATTTTCAGCAGATTTGTTTGCTGATTGGACAGATAATTTATTTTGAGTTTAGTAGTTTTGAAAATTTTAAACCTATTTGAGTTTTTACTTTAACGATGATGCGTAAAGTGAGCTACTTTTTTTTGGATTTAAACGTTTTGTCTAACTTGCGGTTTTGGAATTCGGAACGAATCATTTTCTATGAAAATCTATTTTTTATGCGGATTTGCTTTATGCGGTTTTATTTGGAACGCATCTACCGCATAAAAAAGACATAATTATACGTGTAATTGTACATAGCGTATTCTAACTACGCGGCGGCTGTATGGGTTAAAGCGCCTGCCAGTCTGTATTGTAAATGGTATGAATATGACAGAAATATCCAAGGTTCGATTTTTTTTTTGGGTGTACAATGTACATTTGACCTGTTCTTAAAAAAAGTAGTTGAACTCGAACTGGATAATATACGTTTGAAACTAGAAACTAAATGTATTAAAACTATATTTACAGGTTTTCATTTCGTCATCCTGTTTCCTTTTAACAGGACTTCAAAATTTTAAAGAATTAAATTTTAGAAAATATTTTTTTAATATTTGTACTTGTCCTAACATGCCGCTATTGATAGCAAATGAAAGAGGAGGATTCCCCCTAATTTTCCTTTTTTATTATTTTTACATATCAGGAAAAAAGAGGTAAGTTACGACTATTCAAAAATGTGTTCTTCAATATCATCAAAATGTTCAACAAAATATTTTGATAAAGTTTTCAAGTGACTTTATTCGCATCCTTTAATCCTGATATGGCAAAATATAAAAATGGAAAAATAACGAGAGATACTCCTCTTTTATCTGCCGTCACCAAAAATATTTTACAAAATATATCCTTTAAAACTTTGAAGTCGTTTTAAATGGAAACAGGATCACGAAATGAAAAACTGTAAATACAGTTTAACTCCATTTGATCTCTACTTTCAGACGTATATCATACGGTTCATGTTTAATATTGGCTGTCGGACGGTGAAATCAATGTTCGTTGTATTTGCCCAGATTTGCTCACTAGCATCTAAAAATAATAAATTCAAAATTTGACGGCAAGCAGATAAGGCCCAGCAAAAAATAATCGAGATTGTGGAAGCAGTTCATAATTTTTCTGGCATACACAAGCGCTTCGTCTTCAGCACATAGATATTTCTGCCTTACAGTAGTGCATACTAGATGCACTACTGTAAGGCAGAGATAGAAATATGAATTTTTCGGTAAATTACGAATGTAAACAGACATTTTTAAATACATTCGCTTACAGTAGTGCATCTAGTATGCACTACCGTAAGGCAGAGAGAAAAAAATTGTGAATTATACGACGACTTACGAGCATCAAACAGCAAAACGAAAATTTGGATGACGCAATAAAAAAATACAATTTTAATTCAGTTGATATTTTGTGTTTTTGTGAACGGACTTGTACGCATGTGCAAAAGTGGAAACAAAAGTTTCGACTACACACTATTCAGACATTAAAACTGAAGTGTTATTTGTCTGCCTACGAGGAGCACTTCCTTCATACAAACTTTTCAGGCATGAAGACTTTAGTGATGGTAATACATTATTTTTGTGCTATATTGGAGCAATGATTTCTGAGCATCCAATATGCTTACAAAAATGCACCTAGTAAGCTTCTAAGAAGGTATGATTTCATTACATTTTTATTGCGCTGAAATAAGCGCTCGAATGAAATGCTCTAAAGTGGGACATTGCGACCAAATATCATGCCATACGTAAGCAGGTTTGTAAGGGAATGGCAACTCAACATTCCCTTACAAACCTGCTTACGGCGAAGCAGTAGTTTTTGGTGGGGGGGAACACGTGCCGAAAATCGGTTGAAAATTGTAAAAAGTGATTTTAAAAGAAAAAATAATTTTTGTTTTGTTTTTTTTAAAAAAAGTGTGTTTACTTTTTCAAATAAGTCAAAAAAATTTTTTTTTTATAAAAATTATCTTTCTAACGAGCAAAAAAACACTGAAATCGGAGAAAAATTGGCCAACCCACCAAAAACTACTGCTTCGCCGTAAGCAGGTCTTCATGCCTGAAAAGTTTGTATGAAGGAAGTGCTCCTCGTAGGCACACAAATAACACTACAGTTTTAATGTCTGAATAGTGTGTAGTCAAAACTTTTGTTTTCACTTTTGCACATGCGTACACGTCTGTTCACAAAAACACAAAATATCAACTGAATTAAAATTGTATTTTTTTATTGCGTCATCCAAATTTTCGTTTTGCTGTTTGATGCTCGTAAGTCGTCGTATAATTCATAATTTTTTCTCTCTGCCTTACGGTAGTGCATACTAGATGCACTACTGTAAGCGAATGTATTTAAAAATGTCTGTTTACATTCGTTATTTACCGAAAAATTTATATTTCTATCTCTGCCTTACAGTAGTGCATCTAGTATGCACTACTGTAAGGCAGAAATATCTATGTGCTGAAGACGAAGCGCTTGTGTATGCCAGAAAAATTATGAACTGCTTCCACAATCTCGATTATTTTTTGCTGGGAAGTTATACGTAATTTTTTTATATGAGAAAAAATTTTTTTTTTCTGATTTTCAATTGTTGGGCAAATTTTCATTCAAGTAGGTCTTAAACTGATGTAAAACAAATTTGAGGTCAATTGGGTTATATAATTGGAAAGAATTTTTTTGCCATCCAAAAAAATGTACGGTGTTATGGTCTTGGGAAGTATATATTACTTTGTCATTTTTGATCCGATTTTGGTGTCTTTTGGCTGTTAAGAAAGATAATTGCAAATAAAAAATGAATTAATTAATTTCGTTTTTGACTTTTTTGAAAAAGTAAGTTTAAAGTACATTTTCTTTGTAAAATCCAAAAAAAAAAAAACATAGGCCGCTGTTCCAAAAAAAGTAATTCACATAAAAAATGTGAAAATGAAAATTTCCGAATTTTTTTGGTGTTCTAGATTTCACATCCGAATTTCTTTTTCGTTTTGTTTCACATAAATAAAATTTGAGGAAAGTAAAACGAATGCACTTTTTTCCTTATAATTTTTTTTAGTTTTAATTATGATTCATGTGATTCGGAAATTTTCATGTGAATTGAAAAGTTGTGAAAGACAGAACAGAGGTCATAGTTCTTTTCCCTTACACAGTTTTAACCGATTTAATCTAAAAATTTATTTTAAAAGTTGAAAAAAAAAATCCACGAAAAAAGTTTTTTATGACAAAAAAAAAACGCGAAAATTTTTTTGGGATAATCAACTATGTTTTTAATAATTGAACACATACCTTTCGTTATACAATTCTGTTCACATTCGTAAACCAGCAGTCGAATAAAATCATTTTTTATATGAAGGTTATGTGGAATGTACCAAAATTGTTTATGTGTCGTTAATAACTTTTGAACTGCTTAACCGATATTTCTCAAATGCAATACGAAACTTCTTGAAGCAACAATACGAAAATATGTCAAGCTACAATCATATCAGCGTAACTATTAGCCGTGATCGCCATTTCAACAGACAGAATGAAATCGTTAGAATGTCTTAGAATCGATCACTAATAAAGAATTTGTTTTTATACTCGTTGGTTCAAGGACATAGTATTACAATCAGTATCTTTTGTTTGTCCCCCACAAATTCACATTATTGTCCAATCCTGTTTACCACAAAAACAATATCTCTGCAAAATAAAGAAAACGCAACATGCACAGTACTTTAAAGACCAAACTTAAGCTTCTACAGTTGCTAAAAACTCTATTGTCCAATAATGACGTTTTGATCGAAGTCATTTATTCAACTGTATTGTATAAATAAAAAAAATATATAAAATAATTTCGAGGCTCATGCTGTCTTAACTTCACATATTGTGTTTAGTTTTCATCAGAAGTTGAAATTGTTTGAGCACAAACAAAAAAAATAATTTCAACATGTGTTTGCAGAATTTTGATTGAAAGCTTAAATTTGAAATATACTTTTTTTTATAACTTAAATAAAAATAAATTATTATTATTAGTGTGGGTTTTTTTGTGTTGCACATTTTAACTTATTTGTCATTGTCTCTGGCTTTTTGTAAAAGATATGCGAGTTCCTTTTATTGTTTTTATCTTTTTGTCAGAGTATCAAATTTGAAAATATATATTTTTGATGCTAATTTGAAAATTTTGGAGACAATTGGTTAACGATAATTTTATAATTTTAATAAGATTGTGGGTTAAAAAACTTATCACTAATACACGTGTGAAACTTATACACGTGTGAAATAACAATTGGAGAATTTTTTCGGGATATGCAATCAAAAAAATTTGTTTATATTAAGGAAACGGTAGCATTACTTGTTGTCATTAATTTTGATGCCAAACTTCATCATATTAGAGAAGAATTTCATCAATATGATGAAATATATCATAAAAATTTATTGAACAAGTGATGAGACTTTTCATAATGTAATCAAAATATGTCTGCAATTCTCCTTACATTTTTTTAAACTGAACCACAAAAAGTTAGATGATACAGTCCACACCAAATGTCTCGCTACAAGTAAAGAATTGTCATTTCTTTTTTTTCCCCTTTCCATTTTTTCATGTGTCCCTTTTTTCATATTTATTTTTAAAAGGAAGTTTCCTATTTACACAGAAAATAAAATCGTCAAACTTAAATCAACAAACATTAATTGTAAATCAACCAAACATGAATCAACCAAAAATTTAGTAAAAACGGCCGCATATTAGTTCATAATACAAAACTTCGATTTTGTTTTCAACAAACTCAGTCAAGTAATTTATGTAATTTCAAAATTCTTTTATCATGTCAATAAATAGTGCTTGAATTTCTTTGGTGAAAAAAAACATTTCATTTGTCAGATCAACAAATTATGTTTGTTTTTGTTAAATTTCTTTGTTGAAAAAAATAAATTAAGATTTTTTACTTTTGTCAGATCAACAAATTGTGTTTGTGTTTGTTGAATTTCTTTGTTGAAAAAAACCAAATTATTTTTTTCAACAATCAAAATTTACAAACGTTCGTATTACAAATTTCCGTATAGGAGCACTGTCAGTGAAAAAATTAATTGTATTCAAAAATATGGGGCTCAATATAACAATTCGTTTTTTTCTGTGTTGGCAGTAAAAAAGCCTATTTCCCTCAATTTTTGCTTCTGTATGTTTCCTACACTAATTAAAGATCTAAAAAACTAGGAATCTTATGAGTCCATGTTTGGACTTGAGATCCATATTCGGAAAAACCAGGTGTAGAGTATAATATGGTAGGTCTTGACCGACTTTAATTTTCTCATTTGTTTTTTTATATGGAGGGGTAGCGAAAAATTTTAAATATTGAAAAGGGGTCGCGAAGCAAAAGTTAGTAAAAAGCTCTGATATAAATGCTAGAAAGTTAGTTAAATAACACAGCTCAACAAGAAAATGCATATTGGATTCTGTTTAGTGATTTGGATAGTGTCTGTTACGCTGATTCCAAATCCGGAGCCCAAATTTGTCTATCACGTCAGGATTTTGAGTAATTCGCGGTTAAAGTGTCGAAAAAGGGCATTTTTGAAAATGCGTATTGGATTCTGTTTAGTGATTTGGATAGTGTCTGTTGCGCTGATTCCAAATCCGGAGCCCAAATTTGTCTATCACGTCAGGATTTTGAGTAATTCGCGGTTAAAGTGCCGAAAAAGGGCATTTTTGACCCTTTTTAAAAGCTTATAAAATAAAATCCTGACATGAAAATGACTTGGTATTAAGCTCATTCGAAAGTCTGTAATTTTCTCTAAAAGATAAGATAAAATGTTCTAAAAATTTAATTTTCTAAAATGGTAAAAAAATCATTAGCAAAAAAACTTCCATTTTCTCAATATGAGGCCTTCCACACCAAATGTCCAGCGAAAAAAAACATGTGTACCGTAAACTTCTGAATAGGTGATATGGATAGCCCTATATGGAACTTAGAAAATTGCGTTTTTGGTTTTTCAATTTTTCAAAAACTGGGCTTAGGAGACGTGGTCAAATATTGGAAAAATGGTCGAATTTGTGGCGAGTTGCCTTGATTAAATATTTATCACATTAAAACGGAATGCACCACAATGTCAAAAATTTACGTTCTTATATAGTTTTGTATGGGCTATCGATTAAATTTTTTTTTTTTTTTATTTTCAGAACCCGTTCTGAAATTTTCCATTTTTTAAAAAAGTCAATTTATCAAAAATCCGGCCACTTTTTTTTTTCTTTTTTATTTATTTTTTTAAAAGTTTAGATGTTTGTCCATCCACACAAAAAAAATCAGAAACACGTTCTTTTTTTTTTTCGAGAAAATCGCATTTGAACTTTAAATTTCATAACAAATTTTTAATCGATAGCCCATACAAAACTATATAAGAACGTAAATTTTTGACATTGTGGTACATTCCGTTTTAATGTGATAAATATTTAATCAAGGCAACTCGCCACAAATTTTACCATTTTTCCAATATTTGACCACGCCTCCTAAGCCCAGTTTTCGAAAATTTGAAAAACCAAAAACGCAATTTTCTTAGTTACATATAGGGATATCCAAACAACCTATTTAGAAATTTACGGGACACATATTTTTCTGTAGCGGGACATTTGGTGTGGAATGCCTCATATTTAGATTATTTACACAGTGTTTTTTAACAAAATTCATACGTAAATTTAAAATTTAAAGCACTTGTGGCTACTGATTTTTTTACCATTTTAGAAAATTAAATTCCAAGAAGATTTGATCTTGTCTGAAAGAGAAATTCCCCACTTTCGAATGAGCTTGATACCAAGTCATTTGCATGTCAGGATCTTATTTTATAGGCATTCAAAAATAGTCAAAATGGGCATTTTTTGACACTTTAACCGCGATTTTCTCAAAATTGTGACGTGATTGAAAAATTTGAGTGACCGTTTTGGAATCGGGGCACCAAACCCTATCAACTTTTTTTGGTTTCATCCAAAACGCAGCGACAAACCTAAGATTTGTAGAGCGGTGTAATCCTCTATCTCTTTCCCTCCATTAAGGTCTAAAACAAATGTCATAGTCTTAGATACCATTTTCCGCTTTTAGCAATAAATTTTTTCTTCTTGTCATCCTAGCACTTGCATTGCACACAGGGCCAGCATGATCCAATTCCGGCCAAAAGTCTTTATCGTTGTTGGATCCGTCTGAAAATGTGCTTCTTGATGAATTTGAGGTCGCTGATTTCAAAATTTAGCTAAAAGCCAAAAAAATCAAAATGGCGGATCAAGTATGGCGGACAATTTTTTTTTTTAAATTGTCCGATTGAACTCAAATTTTGTTTTATGCGGTCCTTGGAGTTACTGAATAAGAATTGTTACTCCGAATTTTGAAAAACACAATGGCGGACTGAATATGCTTCTTAAAGCTTAAAGAATGATCCAACTCCGGCCAAAAGTCTTTATCGTTGTTAGATCCGGCAGAAAATGTGCTTCTAGATTATTTCGGGGTCGCTGATTTTCAAATTTTTTTAATAATTGTCCGATTTAACTCAAATTTTGTTTTAAGGGGGTCTTGGAGTTACTGAATCTAAATTACTGGCGTGAATTTTTAAAAACAAAATGGCGGACTAAATATGCTTGGTAAAGTTTGTTACAAGTAATTAAAAAAACTGTTATATTCCTTTTCTTTGTTGAAGCTAGCTGAAAGTGTGGCATAGTAAATTTCCGGGTCTGTTATCTTAAAATCGAACTGATAAAATTCAATATGGGGAAAACAATATGTCGGCTAGATTTTTAACTTTGTCTGATCTAATTAAAAATTAGTTTTTAGAGTATTAAGAGTGTCTGAAGTTAAATCTACGCACATAATTTTTATATTTTTTTTTTTTTTTTATATAAATATGGAAATGGTGTAAATGACTTACTTAGTTTCAGAAAAGCTTTAGGAAATGGTGACGACAAATTATTCACTTTTTTCTTTATTTTGGAAATTCAATTAAAAATCTTTGAATTTAATAGGAAATGGTGTAACTGATATTTTCCATAATTCTACAAAAAAAATAGATATATAGATATTTTTTTTTCCTACACTTAAGGCATTCTCTGTCGATAAAAAACTTTTCAAGCCGTAAAACATTATTTTGGGTTAAATTATTTTTTTGAAAAACAAATCTCGGACCACTGCATATGTAGCTGTAATTTCGCCATTTATCATTTCCAGCAAGTTTGTGCAACTTTTTTCGAAAGATATGGATCCATTCTATATCAAAAAAAATATAGACCGATTGTATCGAACTGAGGATCACTGAGGATTTTTTCGGCGCGAGGTAAATTGCTAAAAAATTATAACTTTTTTCACAAAAAATGCGAATTGCTGCCAGGCAGATGAGTTATATTTGTCCATGTTATTTTCGTTACAAAGGCTTATATATAAGGTTGAACCACTCAAACAAAAAGTTGAACATTATCAATAGAAATTTGGAAAAAAAATTAAAAAAGTATCTCAACTTTTAAAAATTTTTTACCAACTTTTTTAACTTTGAAGACCTGTCAAAGGAAAGGGTGTAATTGGATCATAAAGATAAGTTCAGAAAACCTAATTCTATATATGCCCAACAAACTGGTAAACATTTTTTTTGAGAATTTACAAATAAGGACTTTTGGCCGGAAATCGATCTGTCTGGCCCTCTGTGCATTGGTAAGATCTAATTTTCTGCGGAATAAATATCTTTGTCCAAAAATCCTAATTCCAAACCTTTGTTTTTATTTCTTTCTTTTCGGTTTTTTGGTTATTTTGGATATTTTATTCTCATATTGAATGAGCCGTAAAATCTATTCGAGATTCTATTTGTGTTCAGAGTTCCAGCATCCAACACTCCAGAGATTCACCCCAACATGTGAGATTTGTTTGTTATCAGTCTCAAAAATTTTAGGAAAAAGTTTTAAATTTTTAAGAAAACGTTGTAAATTATTGCAAGTAATTCATCAAAAACTTATTTTTTTCAATACACTCTAATGCACTTCAATTTCAAATCTAAATAATTATTTATAACATATGCTCATAAATGCAACATTGTTTAAAGTTCTACATAAATAATACATAAATGCATATTTAATGATTAGCATTATCATGCAAAATAATTAGTAGCATTTTTTCATATCTAATCCAAATATCGTCCATTGTTCTGTCTGAATTTAGATTAACAAGACTAAAAAGTATTCGAAACAATAGTTGTTTGCTTTAGATCTTTCAAGATTTTGTTGGGTGTTTTTTTTTTCTATTTGTTTTACAAAACTGATTTAAATAAATTTGTCAGACAATAAGTGTCAAAAAATCGAATTAAAACTATGGCAGCCACTGCTTTCGTATAAATTTACAATCACTTTATGTCCGTAAAATGTAACTAGTACTTATGTGAACTATGTATGTGGCATTGTAAAACCACATATAAGATAATAAAATTGTATATCTTGGCTTGGTTGGAATATTAAAGATTTGCGTCACTTTATGGATACAATATAATCAACAATTAGTTTTTTTTTTTTATTTTTGGTTGCAATTAACTATAGGACGGGAGTTTTAAATTTGTAATAAAGAAATGTCTTAGACTACATTAATAAAAAAAACTTTGTGTAAAAAAATTTCTTAATTTCTGAGACTTTTTCTATAAATAAAATTGTCTCAGATTCTGAGACTTTTTCTATAAAAAAATGTCTCAGATTCTGAGAATTTTTCTATAGAAAAAATGACACAGATTCTGAGACTTTTGCTATTGAAAAAATGTTTCTGTTTTTGAGAATTTTTCTATAGAAAAAATGCCAAAGATTTCTCTTTCATGTTTCTCATATTCTGAAACATGTTCTTTAGAAAAAATGTCTCGGATTCTGAAACTTTTTCTATAGAAAAATTTTTCCTTTATTCAGAGACTTTTCTATAAAAAAAAATGTCTCAGAAAACGCTCCCCGGTAGGCTAGTTGATAGCATTCTAGCCTATGAGTCTGGTGGTCGCGGGTTCGATTCGCACCAGAGGCCTTGGTCTGTTTCGCTACAACGAGACAACGGTCATTGTCGCCCGTCTCGATTAGGTTAATTTTGTATATGATTTGAAATTATATGTTAAAAAATCAATAAATAAATGTCTCAGAGTCTTAAATATTTCCCTATGAAAAACGAACGGTTTTGAAATTTTTAAAATATTTTTTCACTAAAGTACACAAAATTTCTGAATTTTTTAGCCGGATTTGGTTAAAAAATTCGGACATAAATTTTGGTCGAAATACGTAATTTTTGCCAACTTTGACCACTGGTTGCCGACTGAAGATGACCTTGCAAAACGATTTCATAATTTTTCCCGTATTCATCTCTAACGTGCATAAGCGTAGCTAGACCATTATTCTGGGGTGGGCAAAAGCCCCCCCCTTCCCAAAAACAAAACTTAAAAAAAAAAATATTAAAACTAAAGAACATATAACAAGAAATCACAAAAAAAAAAAAGTATTAGTATTTAAAAAAATTAAAGTTAACTACTATTTTCGTTAAAAATATATAAACAATAACACTGCTCTACGCGGTTTTTGCACAGACACATTAAATACATTTTCTAAAGTAATTTGGCCTCCTGAACACGAATCTATCATCAGAAAAGTTGGATAAAATCGCCTTCTCGAGATTTAGGCATTTTCATTTTTTTAGACCAATTCTTCAAACCCGAAATTTTTTTAAAATTATTTTTTTTTTTATTTGAACATGGTCCACAAAAATTGAAAATGGCTATATCTCGAGAAGGCGATTTGGTACAATTTTTCTGATGACAGATTAGTGAGTAGGAGGCAAACATTTTTGGGAAATGTGTTTTAATCTTTTTTTTTTTTAATTTTACCAAAAAAAAATCATAAAAATTGGTACGAAAAACTTTATGAAAAAATATGCAAATTTGGTTCAAAACTTTGATTTCTTTTGCAAATATTTCTGATTATACTTAATGGATTGTGGATTTTAACCCCAGTTTCTTTTTATTGGAGTTTTTACTTTACATATCTGCTTTGAACAGGATATTTATTGCAAAATTCGGATACTTATAAGGATGTAACCATAAAAAGGACATCTTAAACTTCCTTAGAATGTCCTGATGATATCCTTGATCGCACCGAGTCCGGATTTCTTGCAAAAGTTAGGTAATTTTATTGGGAATTTGAATAAAAAAAATTATGAATATCTTTTACATAAAATTTTCAAATATTAAAAAATTTGTCGGTTTTGAGGGCTTTGTCCATAAAAAATTAAAATGCCTATATCTCGAGAAGGCGTGTTTAGGAGGCCGAAATAATTTAGAAAATGTACCCTAAAACTCTGTGCAAAAACATTTGATTTATGTAGAGTAGTGTAATTTGTATATTAAAACCAATTTATAATGGAAAGGGTTAAAAAAAAATTATATTTCTCTTTTTTCATCTTTTAATTTTTAATATTTAAAACATCTAAATTGGAAAATCGTTCCTGAAGCATTGCACTTCGTAGCCATGTTTTTATTCAACGCATAGCTTAGAAACTTCGTTCACAACTAGCAGAACTAATAGCTTATTGCTACTTGTAAAAGTTTGAATAAATATTCCTGACAATTTTCGATATAAGCATATCAAAGTTTAAATAATTATAATTAAAAAAATGGAAAATTGTCGTGGTTGGGCTAAATGCAAAAATGTCTGGGGTGGGCTAAATCGAGTCTAGGGTGGGCTTTGCCCACCCCAGCCCCCCCGTTTCTACGCCTATGCTAACGTGGTTTGGTAGGTATAACGACACAAAATTCGAAAGTTTACATTTGACGGAACGCACTATATCGACCAATTATCTTTTCGCAGTAAGTTTGTCATTCCGTTTGTAACTCATCGAAATATCGGTCTGGGACCCCATAAAGTATATATGGGGCATTCCATGTGAAATCGGACAATCTGAAAAACTTTTTTTTTCGATTTCCCAATTTGCTTACACTTAAAGATAGAGGGTAGGTATGTTCAGAGAAAATGTTTGGATTAAAAAAATATTATGGGTCGGTCATACATTTTGTTGCTCTAATGGCACTATTAGGGCAGTTAGAGCGGTTGGAACAAATTTTAAAAAATGTCGTTTTGTGAAGAAGCCCCCTTAGAAATTGGAGATAGGGTATTAGTTTGTTCCAAAGAAATGATACACACAGAAAAATAAATTTCCAATCGAATTTTTTAGTTGTACCAACTCAATATTCTGTTGCATCTTTTATAATATGGCTAGGACATCCGAATTTTGTGGTTGTAACAATTAAAAGTCAGTAATATCAAACGAATGTTTGATATTACCATGTTGGTGGAAGCACATGTTGGTGGAAGCACAGCTGAGTGCTATCGGGCGCGTCCACAGGTTGCGGATAGTGGAAAGTTCCGTAGATATACGGAACAGCTGCTTTTGCAGTCGCGGACAATCAGCGGTTCCGGGAGGAGAGTCTCAGAGGGTTTCCGGGTGGCGCCGGTCTCCTAACAAGTTCTGAGTGCCTACGATACTCGGAACGTCAAGGCGAGGAATTGGCGCCTTTAAATAACCAATTGCTACCAACAGCCTTCCTGGAGGCCATGCTGGCAGCCCCAGTTCCAGGATCGGATGCAGAAGCCCAATCAGCTACTCATCTTAAATCAACTGATTACCGAAACCTCAAGCAATGTAAATAAAATACAATCGCCCCCTCTGATGACGACCTTTAGCTTTAAACAACGGACACGATTTGGAACTTGGAACGTAAGGACGCTTTTAGACCCTTCGAAGCTTGCGCAGGTCTGCAGGGAAGCAAAAATCTACAGCCTCGCCTTCCTAGGACTTTGTGAAACCAGATGGCCGGATTCAGGAGAGTTTTTAACATCTGATGGTTTTACCATGATATACTCTGGTAAACCTGCCGATCAAAAGCGGTCTAGTGGAGTAGGAATACTACTAAGCAGGGAAGCGAGAAACGCGCTGATAGACTGGAAACCATATTCTGACAGAATAATTACAGCACGACTCCGAACCCGAGCTCGTAACATCACATGTGTGCAATGCTATGCACCTACAGAAACTTCTGATACACAGACAAAAGAAGAATTCTATAGCCATCTAACCAGCGTAATTTCAGCTGTTCACAAGGGTGATATTTTATTAGTGATGGGTGATTTCAACGCACAAGTTGGCAACGATAATTCGAATCGCGAACAAGCTATGGGCGTCCACGGCATTGGAAGAATGAGCGAAAATGGAGAGCTGTTCACAGAAATGTGCTTGGGCAACAAACTGGTGATAGGTGGCACAATATTTCCTCACAAAACAGTCCACAAAGCCACATGGGTATCACCTGACCATCGAACAGAAAATCAGATTGACCACATTGCAATCAGCAAAATATGGCGCGGCTCCCTCTTAGACGTGCGAAATAAACGAGGCGCTGATTGCTCTAGCGACCACCATCTTCTCGTGGGTACCATAAGATTAAGAGTTGCGGCGGTGAAGAAGGGAACTCAAAGTCACAAAAAATTTGATGTCCATAAATTAAATGATCCCAATGTAAAAACTACCTACACACAAGCCTTAAAAAACTCGGTAGAAGCCAGCCAAACTCTTCTAGATGATTTTGAAAATGTAAGGGACCTCATATGTGATGTTGCAGCAAATCATATTGGATACAAAACCCCCGAACGAAAGCAGTGGATATCCGATGCAACGTGGAATCTTATAACCACCAGAAAAGAAACAAAGCACCAAATGAATAATGCCAGAACCAGCTTGGAAAAATCCAGACTCCAGGCCAACTACAGTTCTATAGACAAAGAAGTTAAGCGTAGCGCGCGTGCAGACAAGAGAAAATGGGCGGAAAATCTTGCCACAGAAGCACAAACTGCAGCAGAGTCAGGTAGAACACGCGACTTGTATAAAACAATCAAAAAACTTGCTAATAAAAACTTCGCCTCATCAAAACCGTTACGCAACTCTAACGGCGACCTCATCACCTCTAAAAATACGCAGCTTCAAATTTGGACACAGCATTATGCCAGTATGCTGTCAATGGACGCGCACATACCCCATCCAATATGCAATTGTAGTACCCATACCGAAAGGACCGACATACCTGTTACTACACCTACCACAGCAGAAATAGTTGACGCTATTTGCGCCCTTAAACACCACAAGGCTCCGGGACCTGACAACATCAATCCAGAGCTGCTGAAAGCAGACCCCCAAATAAGCGCCCTCCTGCTCCAGAATGTGATAAAAAGGCTGTGGGACAATAATGAGCTCTCCGACGAATTGAAAGAGGGATTGATCATTAACATACCGAAGAAAGGTGATCTAACGGAGTGCAAAAACTGGAGAGGAATTACACTTTTAAGCATGGTTAACAAAATAATCGCAAACATTATTAATAGAAGACTTTCTGACTCCCTCGACAAAGAATTTCGCTGTGAACAGGCTGGTTTTAGAGCCCAAAAGTCTTGCTTAGACCATGTGAATAGCCTCCGCATTATAATTGAGCAATCAGTCGAATGGAGATCGCCCCTCTACCTGGTCTTCATCGATTTTGAAAAAGCTTTCGACACACTTTCACACGACGCCATTTGGAAAGCCCTGACCTGTAAAGGCGTACCTAGGAAAATAATAAATATTATACAGGAGCTGTACAGAAACGCAAACTGTCGTATACTTCACCAAAACTCTATAAGCGACAAGGTTTCTGTTAAAGCGGGTGTTCGACAAGGGTGCGTATTATCACCGTTACTTTTCAACGTTGTGCTGGACATCGTTATGAAAAATGCAACTGCAAACAACAGAGGCATAACGTGGGGACTAGGTGAACGTTTAGCCGATCTTGATTATGCCGACGACATATGCCTTCTTACACATAGTCATTCTGATATGTTAGAAAGCCTCAAGATGGTAGAGGCAGAAGCTGCAAAGGCAGGCCTTAGAATCAATATCCCTAAGACGAAGGTTATGAGAATAAACGCCACATGCAACAGGCCATTCTTCATCCAAAACATCCAACTAAAGGATATAAACCACTTTTGTTACCTGGGTAGCATCATAACGACGACTGGAGGTTCTTCTGACGATGTCTTGAACCGCACTATGAGAGCCCGACAAGCATTCGGCCAACTCAGCACAGTGTGGAAATCACCAATCATCTCCACCCACACAAAAATCAATATTTTTAATTCATGTGTGAAATCTGTCCTTCTCTATGGGTGCGAAACGTGGAACATGGCTACCAAAGATGTGAACGCTCTACAAGTTTTTGTCAACAAATGCCTAAGAAGAATATTAAAAATTTTCTGGCCCAACAGAATATCTAATTCACAACTTTGGGAACGCACTCATCAGAACCAAATACAAATCGAAGTGTTGAGGAGGAAATGGCGCTGGATTGGCCATGCATTACGAAGACCACCAGACGATGTCACCCGTAATGCTATAGACTGGAACCCGCAAGGTAGTAGAAGAAGAGGACGACCAGCACACACTTGGCGAAGGCAACTAGATCTAGAAGCTTCGAGAGCAGGCAAAACCTGGAACGAAATAAAGAACCTTGCACCAAACAGAAACGATTGGAGAAACTTTGTTGAGGCCCTATGCTCCTTATAGGAACTAAAGGAACTAATATATATAATATCAAACGAATTCAGTTGTGACTACCGATATTCAATTGAGACAGCCTATATTTAAATGCATCAACCGAATTTTAGTTGCATCAACTGAATTTCAGTTAGATATAAGCAAATTTGTTTTCTGTGTGTAAGACGTAAAAATTAATGGTAGTCGGTCTTATAAAAGACCCCTCTATGACGCATCATTGGAGCAGTAGAAATGATTTTATGATTGGAAAATTACAATAAAAATTTTTCAAAAAATTTTAAAAAATAGCATGGTTGGTTACCGTTACCCTTATTATACCGTTACCGATTCAAAACCCTTTCAAATCGAATACCGTTACCGTTACCGATACCGCTAAAAATATTTTTAAAATACCGTTACCCTTACCGTTACCGTTATAATTATTAGAAGTTACCGGTATTGTACCGGTATTCAAAATTTTACCTGTTTTAAGAGATTTTAACGATCAAAAAAATAAAATCAAATTGCTAACATAATTTTAAATTTATAATTTGCAAATAATCATAAAATAAATGACAAAAATAATAATCATATCAAATCTATACTGGTTTTTGGGTGTATAAAATATTTTTAGCTTTCAGTTCTATCTTTTTCAAATTTTAAACTAAATTAATAATACCGGTACGTACCGGTTGGGTTGGTCCGGTACATACCGTTACCGAAACGATTTGAAAACACTTACCGTTACCTTTACCGAAATAAATAAAAATTCGATACCGTTACCGTTACCCTTACCGTTATTCGTTTCGGTAACCAACCTTGAAAAATAGTAATAATCGTTATTCCACGATCCTCTTGGGCAAAAAATTTGTAGAATTTATAGGAGTTTTACACAAAAAAACTTCAAAAAAATCGAAGAGTAAAAACATTTTCAAAAATGAGATTTAAATTTTAAAACTTAAAAATCGCATACTAGAGCGCTTTTAAGAATTTTTTGGGATTTTTTTTTTTTAAAGTACGTAAAAAAACAAAAATTTTGAAAAAAAAAATTGAAATTTGGACCATTTTTGAAGAAGTTATGAGTAAAAGAAGTTTGAGTAAATAAACAAACTACCAATTTTTAAAAATTAGATATCTTTTGAACGGGTCATCAAAAAATCTGAAAATTTACCACACTCAAAAAAATAAAACTGTAAGGTTAACAAAATTTTTTTTGTTAACTCGAGTTTACTGGCCTTTTAGCAAATTTTTAGTTAAAATCATCGTTTTAACTACTTTTTTTAGCTAAGTTCAATTTACGAAAATACTAGTTTTGAACAAATTTTGAATTAATTTTTTTTGTTGACTTTAAAACTGTGTTTACGAATTTTTAAAAATTAATTTGCTGATTTCTCGTAACATATTTGTCAAGTGAAACAATGTTAGAAATTTCTTGTGTAGCCTCCTATGCAAATCTGATAAGTTCTACTTAAGCTGAACTTAATGCTGTAAAAAAAAAGAAAAAATAAGTGAAGTGTTTGTGTATAAAATAAATATTTAACAAAATTACAATTTTTTTACAAAAAGTTTAGCTAAATTTAGCTAATTTTTTTGTTAATACATACATAAAAATATTACCAAATTTTCATCTGAATTCTTAGTTAAAGTTACGTTTTTTTTGCTACATTCATTCTACGAAAAGTTAACTAAATATTTTTAGTTAAATTAACTAGAAATTTAGTATGTTCAAAATCAGGTGTTTTTTTTAGTTAAATTTAACAAAATTTTTTGCTAACTTTACAGTTTTATTTTTTTGAGTGCACGAATGAGTTTTCGAAGGGTACTAAAAACTGTAAGCAAATTGGGAAAATCAAAAAAAAAAAAGTACATTCAACATAACCTAAAAATACAAAATGCTTTAATATGGCTGCTGGTTGACTTATGTGAACATAATTAAACACAAAATGGTATTTAAACAAGTACAAACATATTTTTTGTTAAAAAAATGCGAATTTTGTTTTACCAATTTTTTTTTTTCGCGGAAATTTTTTTTCAAATTTTTTTTTAAAGTAATTTCCTTTTAAATAAAATTTTTGCTATAAACTTTAGAAAATTGTGGAGGGTATCACTTAGAGTTGTCAATTATTCGCCTTTCAACTTTGTTCGAATAAATCAAATAATTGTTTTTGTTCGTTCGATCAAACGAATAAATCTAAAAAATTATTCGATTAATCGATGAGAATAATGAATAAAAAAGTGGTATTAACAAATATTTTTATTAACAAAAATAAACAATTCATACAAAAAACTTAAAAATAAAATAATTAATGTTTTATAAAAAAAATAAGTAAAAAAACTTATAAATTGAATAACTGAATTTACCTAAATACGTTCAAAAATCAAAATTAGGCACGTCTCCGAAACTGAAAATGCAAATTCCTTCATTTGTGTCTGCAATTCCAGATCATGTTGGTAACCCTTGCGAAATAATGTAAGAGACAAAAAAGTTGAAAAAAAGTATGAAGTGAGGTTGAGATTGCTAGAAATAGAATTGTAGTGTTGGAAACTGTCAAAATTTATTCTGTAGAAATTATAAATATTCACATATATAAAAAACTGTTTTCATTAACAAGACAAACCGACATTTAAAATCCTACTGATGATACCATAAACGGGGTCGTTGAAACCGGTATGGGAAATACCAGAAATGTCTATAATTTAGAAATTCTTCTGGATTTTTTCAACTTGAACCCTTATAAAAACTTTTTGTTAGAATATAAAAATATTTTTTGTGGGCCCCCTCCAAAAAAAAAATCCCTTGATCAGAGTAATAATAGGTCTATCAAACTCCATTTGTCTTTGTTATTCCCAATTTTATTTTAATTTAATAATTTTTCTTACCCATAGTGCAATAACATAAAATATGAAATATATTTTGTGACTAATCATATAACAATGATTATAAAAACAGTGTTTGATCATATAAATTGATGGTTGACTTGTCGGACAGACGGACAGACAAGATATGATTGATTTTAATTTTAAATTGATTTTTATTTTTTTGTTTGTTAACTTGACTTAATTTTTTTTTTATTCTATTCTCAACGATTGTAGTTTATGTTGACTTGTAATTATTTTATGTTTTTGCCGTCTCAAATTTTTAACGGAAAAGTCTTTAAATCTTTTAAGACATTGATAAATACCATCCCACACCTTGATCGTGGTCAAACAAACCAACGAAACATACTGTATTTCGTACATTCAAAACAATTCATGTGCTTAGAATTATTAGAGACTTAATAAAATATTGCACATATTTTTAATGGTGTCTAAACATTGGTACGTTGGACCCAACATAGAGTTGGTACCTCGCTGTTGCATACGACACTCGTGTAAGTATGAATTAAACAACAAGAGACCGCCACAAAGGCGGTCTCTTGTTCATTTCGTTAATTGATTCATTGATCTTGAAGGAGATATCAATTGGGCAGTTCGTGGTGGCTGCTGCTGGCTAGCTGGCTGGTTCGATGGCTGACTGGATCACTGGTTGACTGGTCTAACTGTTAATGCGGCATTCGGCTGCTGTTTATTATTATTATTTAATTCCGTTTGTTATTTGGTTGACTGTTACTGTATTTGTTTACGCTGTTGTTTACACGGACAGCTGGCGTATGGTGGCGGTATTTTTACGCGATTGTTGCAACTCAAGTGTTGCCACTCAAAAAGACATTTTTTTTGTTCTGCTGTTGAAAATTTGTTGCTGCTGATTCAAAAATTGGAAAATTGTATTGTTGTTTATAACTGCACGCCCATGTTTTGTATTGAAGTTGTTTCTTTTATTTGTTTGTAAAAAAAAAAACTCAAACGACTTCTCTAGTCATTTGTATCTCTACAGCATTCTGTACAATTTAGTTTTATCAAAATTGAAAATATTTTGTTGTAATTTTCTAAATTGACATGTATTTTTACTACTACCCAGAGATTTGTGGTAAAAAATAAAATATGTTTTAATTAAATACAAGTGTTTAATAATAGGTTAGTTTTGTATTTTTAAAAAATAGGTAATGAAATTAAATGGGCGGAAGTAATGAATATAATCAATTCTCAATATTCTGGTAATTTAAGGTTGAGTATATGACATTTAGAACTTTTAAAGTATTTGAAAAACAATAAGTTCTTTAAGATACAGAGAGGTCAAAGGTGCCGTGACAAAGACAGCACGGACATTATTCCTATTTATGTTACGACTAAATCCGAAAAGAATTCAGATAATGGTGGTGGGGTCAATTACCTACAAAAATATGGACATAATCAAAGAAAAAAAAATTTACCAAAAATTAAATTAGGCTTAAAGTATATCAAATTCCAAATCATTATCTGTCACAACTATTATTCTAAGTTGTTTACTTTTCTTACAATCCGCCGTGAAATTCAAATAATTTTTAGTGTTTTTGAGTGTCCCAGCAAAATCTTCGCTTACTAAGTTATTAACTTAAGGGATTATAAAAAATATGAGCAACTAGTTACCTCCAAATGTCAATGTTAATTACTTTAACACGGTGATGTCATTGGAGGTAACCACTTTTTTCCTTTTTTGGTGTAAAGTAATGCTAATGGTAATTTGTAGTTTTCAAAGCCATTACCAGGTACGCGAGGCGGTAAGGAGTATCCAATAGGGTGGCTCGTTTTTGGGCTTTTCTCTCTGATCAAATTCTAATACCCGCCAAAAGTGTCGGTCCCCTAAGGGTAACTCACATGCAAAATATTACTCCGATCGGAGTTTATCTTCTGTCTCCACTTTGAGCCTCAAAATTGGGTTTTTGCAAAAAAGGACTTTAAAAAAAAAATAAGTTTTTGTATTAAAATTATTAAAAAAAATATGTTTGTATCATATTTGATCGTAAATACTTAAATATGAAATTTAAAGATTTTACGATATCATTAACACGTTCAAACTTGATACCAAAAAAATGGCATGATTTTGGGGGCGTTCTCAAAACACCTTTTTTCAAAATTTGAAAATTTTATTAAAAAAAAAAAATTAAAATATAAAATTTTTTCTTTCTGAATTCATTAAGAACACCTTGAAGAAGAAAAATGTGAAATATGGCAGATATCCGTCGGACCACTTTTCGGGAATTGCGGAGGAAGTTAGTGGATTTCAAGGAAATGTTGGTTTTATCAATAATTTGGATTAATAAAATCTTATAAAATAAATGTTTGGCCAAATTAACAGTTTTTTGATGTCGTGGCATTCTATTAAATAACTTTAAGTCTGTCATGAAATCTTCTATTAAATATTCTATTAAATAACTTTAAGTCTGTCATGAAATCTTACCGATCTAGGACGTCTATAAACAAGTATAAAACGGCTTTTGTGTTTTGTAACCCAGCTATTATTTCGTATTAATATATTATCTTTAAAAAAATCGTTAACCCTTCTTGGCAGGGGGTCAAAAATGACCCATTTATTAAATAATATATATTTTGTTGATATCAAAAAATTCAAGCACTATGCCAAAAAGTTTTTGGCGGGGTCATTTTTGACCCCGGGCAATTGTGGTTTAAAGTTATCTTAAATTGGTAAGATTTTTGGGCTGATTAAAAGTTATCTAATAGATTGCCACAAATTAATTTTCTATAAAAAAATAAAAAGTTTTTATTGAATGGGTCATTTTTGGTTGGGTTATAAAACACAAAAGCCGTCTTATACTTGTTTATAGCACAAAATTTAAGCTCTAAACTTCAAATTTTCTGCTGGGGTCATTTTTGACCCCCAGCCAATGTAGGTTAAAGACGTCCTAGATCGGTAATATTTCATGACAGACTTAAAGTTATTTAATAGAATTCCACGACATCAAAAAACTGTTAATTTGGCTAAAAATTTATTTTATAAGATTTTATTAATCCAAATTATTGATAAAACCAACATTTCCTTCAAATCCACTAACTTCCCCCCGCAATTCCCGAAAAGTGGTCCGACAGATATCTGCCATATTTCACATTTTTCTTCTTCAAGGTGTTCTTAATGAATTCAGAAAGAAAAATTTTATATTTTAATTTTTTTAATAAAATTTTCAAATTTTAAGAAAAGGTGTTTTGAGAACGCCCCCAAAATCATGCCATTTTTTTGGAATCAAGTTTGAACGGGTTAATGATATCGTAAAATCTTTAAATTTCATATTTAAGTATTTACGATCAAATATACAAAAATAATTTTTTAATTATTTTAATAAAAAAAACTTATTTTTTTTTAAAGTCCTTTTTTGCAAAAACCCCAATTTTGAGGCTCAAAGTGGAGACAGAAGATAAACTCCAATCGGAGTGATATTTTGCATTTGAGTTACCCTTAGGGGACCGACACTTTTGACGGGTATTAGAATTTGATCAGAGAGAAAAGCCAAAAAACGAGCCACCCTAGTATCCAATACCAATTGTTTGCTGGTGTGGTGCTAAAATTTGAAAATCACTTTATTTCTAGTACTTTTTATACCCTCCACTCTAGTGATAGAGGGTATATAGTATAAGTTTGTCATTCCGTTTGTAACACCTCAAAATATTGGTCTAAGACCCCATAAAGTTTATATATTCATTATCCTCGATTGATTTTAAGACGATCTAGCGATGTCCGTCCGTCTTTCCGTCTGTCTGTCTGTTGAAAACACGCTAACTTTTGAAAGACATTACGGAGGCTCCTGAAGTTTGGCGTATACATTTACCTGGTCAGGTTGGTATTGCATTCCAGCAAAATCGGTATAGTGGTTCAAAAGTTATGAGCAGAAGACTGAATTTCGGCAAGGGTTTTTCGTGAATTTACGAGATAAAACACACGCTACCTTTTGAAAGGCATTTCTGAGGATGCTGAAGCTTGGTGCATATATTTGTCGTTCCCGGGCCTGGTTCGATTTGAATTTCAGCCAAATCGGTCCAGTGGTTCAAAAGTTATTAGCAAAACCGTGAATTTCAGATTAGTTTCACCTTAAATTCATGAGTTGAAAACCCGTTAAACATGTTTTAAAAACATTGGTACGTCAAAAAAATATTTTACAACAGCGGTTACCAACCGTTTTAGCTCGCTTACCACTAATTTTAAATTTTGTCAGCCGCGTACCCCCTAACGAGTTTTTTGTTTTCGTTAAAAAAAACTTCTCATATAAATATTAGAGGTAATTTTGAAATTTTTGATCTGCGGGTATTATCATTTTTTTGAAGGCTTTAGGGGATATCAAAACAATGGTGGTATTTTTCGGGAATAATTTTCGCTCCTTGGGGTGGTTCAATGCATCTGAAAACGCTGATTTTGAGCTGATTTTTCTGCAGAGCAAAAACAGCTGAAAATATTGCAAATCAGATTTCAACGATTCTACACCAAAATTTAAAACACGGACGTTTTTTGAACTCTTAAAAAAAGTTCCAAAAACAAATCATAGTTTTTGGATTTTTTTTAAATGTTTTTTTTTAATTCAAGGGCAGATCAACAATTCCGTGACTTTTGGAATGAAACACACCCGTATATATGTACAATGAAATGACATTTTGAGCTTAACAAAATGGTGCCAAAATTTCCACTCTATCAGAAACCGTCTCAAAAATGCCCAAATACACGTTTTTTGAGAACTTTGACATACATTTTCTCAAAAACCTGAGATCATAGAAAAATTTGGAAACCCTATTTGGAATCAGCATCGAAAGGTTAATCGAAAGCAAGTGGTCAGATCTCAAAATATCGCAAAAAATTCTCTCTAAATTGCACAAAAATACGTTTTTTGTAAACTTTGAATTCAACTTTCTTAAAAACCTGACGTTATGGAAAACTTTGGAAGCCAGATGTGGAACCAGCATTGAAAGGTTAATTTAAAAAAATGTCCAAATTACTAAAATTTTGCGTACCCCCGCTGACAGTTTCGCGTACCCCCAGTGGTACGCGTCCCATAGGTTGGTAACCGCTGTTTTACAACGTATTTTTGTCACTCAAAAATATTTTTACACTAAAAAAAAAATACACTCAAAATAAATTTTAGTAAATTTTTTTTTCAAAAATTACTTAAAAAAAAAATTTTTTTTACACAAAATAAAAACTAATCAAAAATGTTATTTTTTCACAAATTTACTATCACTTAGGGCGGATTACTCAATGAAAAGTTAGCTGCTAACTACCGATTTAACGGAGCTTTATGTAAAAATTTTGTATGGAAAAGTGAAATTTAACGGAGGGTTATTTTATAATGGTGCTTTGAGTAATCCAGCCTTAAAAGGGCATTGTGGAGGGTATTCATAGATTCGGCCAAGTCGAATTTAACTTTTCTACTTGTTTTGTATTTACTTCATTCAAAGGTAATTTTTTATCATGGAACATTTCTTGTAAAATTACAATAAAAGTTTGTAACTTTTTTTTGCTACCTCCTATTTGACAAGAATTCCTTGTTATTTTAAAAGCTTTTAACCAATATTTTTGTAATTTTACAAACCTTTTACCAAAAAAAATGTAAATTTACAATTTTTTTGACGCGATTAAACTTATAAGGAGGTTTCGTGATTTTACCAGATTTTTTGCTACCTCCAATTTTACGAGAATTCCTAGTAAAAATTACGAGCTTTTTTGTAATTTTACAAGTTTTTAACAATAAAATTGTAAATTTACAACTTTTTTGGGGAAATAAAATTTAAAAGATATTATCGTATTTTTACTAGATTTTTTTTGTAAAAAACCTTGGGAATTTGTAAAATTACAAAAAAAAAATGTAAAATTACAAAAAAAAATTAAATTTCGATCGAACGTTTTTTGTTGAAAAACAAGGAAAACTGTCAAATATTGGTAAAATGGGATGCGAGACTTTTTCTAGTAATTTGAAAGTTTTTTTTTTGTATGATTTGTCAGAACTTCAAGGAATCACTGTGTAAATTTCCTAAGTGACACATTATTCAAGTGGGATATTGATGGGGATCATGACCGATCCTATTTAAGTCATAATCTCCAAAGAAATCCGAGATGTTCCCATGGGTATAATGACCGTTTCCACATAACAAATATGAGGGTAATGACCACCATCTGTTCGGTCACAATTCCAATTACCGTTATATGGGTAATGTCCGGTCACCAAGATCAAGAATTATTACAATGATCGGCTCGAACAATTTTATAATGGTAAAATTGGGTTTATCTTGATGGCAAGTGGCTTAGCATTAGAATGGATTTAATTTAGCGAATTTTATTCCAGCCAGATGTGTTGGAAAAGATTTAAAAAGAAAAAAAATATTTTTCTATGAAAATGTTTCAAAATGGCTCAGAAAATAATAATTTTTCTGTACGAGAAATTTATCAGAATCTAAGAATTTTTGCTTGCTAAAAACATCTCAGAATCTATAAATATCCGAGAACTCTTATGAAAGAATTTTTCTGAATTGTAAACCTTTTCGGTTAAAAAATGTCAAAGAAATTAAAAATATAACCTCAAACTTAAGGAGGGTTTCTTTCTAAATTTGCCTTAAAATCTTAAATTTTTTCACAGATTTTTTGAATTTGTTAAAATAATATGATGTTTGTTAAAATGATAGGAAATGGAGGCTTAAAAAAATTGGAGTGAAAAACTCGAAATTAAAAAAACAAAAAAATACAGCTTATTTATTTTTATTTACACTAATCTATTTTTTTATTTAAACTATTACATCAAAAAATCTATCTCAAATTTTGTTATTGTTTATATAAATTTCAGACTATCGAGCAGATGAAAGATGACTTATATTTCAATACGAAAAATATCCAAATTTCATTAAAAGCGGAGAGGACATCTTGTTATAAAAACGTAAGTTCTTATCACTGAGAGACGAGATATGATTGAAGCAACCATAACTAAGGAGCGACACATTATAATGGAAAGTTGTATCATAATATGTCTATAGCAATCATAAAATTGTTTTCCAATCATATTATGGTCCTAAATTATATTTTTTCGAATATTTAGGATCATAACATGATTGCTGCAAATTACACTGCGTGACAAAACTAACCACTATTTTAGAAAACAAGAGGTACGACCATCATTTCAATATATTTCGGATATGCTGAATCGAATGGCGTACTCCGTTTTTCGATGTATGGTACAGTTTTCTTGTAAAATGTCATTAAAGTTTGGCTGATTTTCAGTTGCTTTTTTAACAAAAAAATCCAAAGCTAATGATTTTTAAATTTTATGGCATGGAAGCAAAGATATAACTTGTAGCAATATTTCTAATATAAATTTGGTTTAAAGCTTTTCACCTTAAGCCCTTAAATTCGCGGATTTCTTCATTTTTTCAAGTTTTCGCGAAATTAACCGCTAAATTGGTCTCTGATAAAAAACTTGCATTTTGTGGATCATAAAGGCGTCCATGACACTACGAATAGTGGACAAAACACATCTATGTTATATGGACCATCATGATGAAAATCGCGAAAAACCGTTTTTTTGTATATGGCAGCATCACTTTAGGAGATGATTTGAGGTTTCATCTTTTAGTATATAATGTGGGAACCTTAAACAATGAACTGACCCAAAATTTGTGCAAAAAAGTTTTCATTTGCAAAAGTTATCTTAACAAAAACTATAATCAGTCAGTTAGTTGTTTAAGGTTCCCACTAGGGCTGTCAAACGGGATCGTTTTTTTTAAATCCCGGGATTCGGGATTTGAAAATCGAAATCCCGGGATCCCGTGATTTTTCGGGATCACCGGATTTTTCGGGATCCCGGGATTTTTCGGGATTCCGGGATTTTTCAGGATTAAATTTCTTTGATTATAAGCGTAAAAACATAATAGACTCTTTATGTTTTAATTTTATTGTGCATATGGGTCTATTTCGCTACAACGAAATTATTAAAAAAATATTTCTAATTATTCTGATTGTTATTTAAAGGCAATTAAAAAATTAAGTATACGCCACTTATGCAGTTTTCAAGTAATTATTATTATTAAATATTTAGCAATGAACTAAAAAAACCTTGAGGGGTTTGTTATGGAAAATAACAACTTTTATTTGCTTTTGGTTTCATCCCATTCCAATTTTGGTTGTTGCACTGTATAATTTTAACACTAATTAAAAGAAAATTTTAAATAATAAAAACATTTAAAGGAGAAAAGTAATAATATATAACATTAGACTTTAATTTTTTTTGTATAAAAAAATAGTTTCTTCCAATTTTGAACGTCCGGAAAAATTTTTATTCTCCTACTCCTAAAACTTATGTGGTACAAATTTGAGGCCAATCGGATTAAATTTACCCGTGGCGCACTTCGATCAAAGTTTCGGTTTTTTAAAAAATTTTCGCCAAAACCTGCAAACTTTGGTCAAAGGGCTCCGTGACTGTGTTAGGGCGTTAGACTTTTATTCAGCTAGCCTGGGTAGAATTCTCAGCTCAGCCAAATTCGTGGCCAGCTACGTTGAAAATTAAAAAAGGTTTTAGTTTTAATTTGTTTATGTAAATGTAACAATAATTGAACAAAGTTGTATTTTTAAAAATAAATAATCATACATTTTTAATTCAAAAATCCCGGGATTTGAGCTTAAAAATCCCAGAATTCAGGATTCATTTTATGACAAAAATCCCGGGATTTCGGGATTTCGGGATTGACAGCCCTAGTTCCCACATTATATACTAAAAGATGGAACCTTAAATCATCTCGTAAAGTGATGCTGGCATATACAAAAAAATGGGTTTTCGCGATTTTCATCATGATGGTTCATATAACATAGCTGTTTTTTGTCCACTATTCGTATTGTTAGGGATGCATTTTTGATTCATTAAAAGCAAGTTTTTATCAAAGACAAATTTGGCTGTTAATTTCGCGAAAACCTTAAAAAATGAAAAAATTCGCGAATTTAAGTGCTTAAATTGAAAAGCTTTAAACCAAATTTGCATAAGAAATGTTGCTACAAGTCATATCTTTGTTTTCCATGTCATAAAATTTATAAACCATTTACTTTGCAAATTTTTTTGTTAAAAAACTGGCTCGAAATCAGCAAATCTTTAACGACATTTTGCAAGAAAACTGTACCATACATCGAAAAACGGAGTACGCCATTCGAATCAGCATGTCCGAAATATATAGAAATGATGGTCGTAACTCTTGTTTATTTTTTAGTGTTCCGCAGTGTTATATGATAAAATTTTCAATCATAACATGACTCTCTTAAATTATGGTTGCCACAATCATATCTCTTCTATGCGTAATTTAAAGCATTTAAGATTTTTATTTTATATATTTAATACAGAATATCTTGCTATAATCGCTATATAAAATTAACTTTTTATTCTTAAAACCATTTAAGCTTTAAACCAAATTTCTTTTGTTTTTTTAAATGTGTTACCAATTGTGTTAAATAACAAAACAAAAATCTCATTAAAATTTATAATAAAGCATGTATAATTAGCAAATCAGCGTGAAATTGAATATTTTGGTAAAAATACAAATCCATCAAATAAAATAAATTACAATAAAAAAAAATCACAAATTTTATAAACAAATTTTAAGACACCAAAAGAAAAAAAAGATAACTAAGGTTTTGAAAAAAAAAAAAATATTATAACTTTAACTTTTTGGGGAAAAAAATTCATAAAATATATTCTTTATTAACTAACAAATGATGTTGTTGATACAGATGATGATCTCCAAAAAAAAAATTCACTTCAACCTTAAAAATCCAAGAAATTGTAAAATATTTAAAGTTGAACAAAAACGACTTAAAAGGTCTTTACCACAAAATATTTTTTACATTCAAAATAATTCTACAGTAAAAGGTTTAGTAAGTGATTTTGTACTTAAATCTACTAATTAGTTACTGATTACCAGTAGTACGGTAGTTTTTTAGTATCTTCAATCTACGAAAATTAGTAATTTTTACTGGTTTTGAATAATAGTGCAATTCCTGCACTAGGTCCTTTTGGACTTTTTTTGAGAAACAGGATTTCAAAGTCGTAAAAATTTATTTTTCTTAAAACGTTTGTAGATTCAATAAAACAATTAATTAAATTCCGACCAATAAAGAAAATGTGATTTTTCAATAAAATCAAGTGAGTGTTAAAGTCGGCTGTGCCGAATCTTTTATACCCTTTAAAATGTAAAAAAGTAAAAAAAAAAATTGACAGCGACTTTTTAAGGCGGGGGGTCGGTAGGGATATTTTCTTGTTAACATTTCCATAAAAATTCCTGTAAATATATTTTCATCTTTAGAACACTCGTCTTCCGCCATGTGGCAAACCATTATATTAAGTGTAGGGTATACGTTACGAAAACAATGAAATGCAGGTGTGGCCTTTTAAGGCTCAATCTGAAATTCAAATCACAAAACCAAAAATCCGCCAAAAAGAAACATAAAAATTACCTTTTCAAACCCAAAAAAAAAATGTTATATTTAGCTTAAAGTCTTCTTTTTTATGGAAGAATACAACAATACATAAAATGGTACTTTTTAAAGCTTAAAAAGAACACACACACTTTGTGTTGAATATCACAGTAGAGAAACCGAAAAATTGGAGTTTAAAAACAAGAATGTAGTACAATATAACTAAATAAATATGCTTAAGAATATCATATTAATACCCTACACAATAAAAGGGTGTTAACTTTGTATATTGAATCTTAAGAGACCATAAACTTAAGCTTAAGCCAAATTTTGCTATTTTCGTCCTAGCACTTCCTAATAAGCCAAAACATGCCACGGCTAGTCTGAACCAGCTTTAACCTAAAAGTGCGGCAACCACAATTTTTTTGAATATGTATTTCGGATATCTACACACAGAAAAATAAATTACCAACTGAATTTTTCATTTGCAGCAACTTCAAATTCGGTTGTTGCTACTTAAATATGCTGTGACTAACATATTTTATGATTGCTTCAACTAAAAGTCAGTTCCCGAGTAAAAATAATTTAATATGATCTTATATACTTTTATATATTCATATTATTTCATATATGATCATGTGTGACACTATGTCTTGCGAGATAAATTTATATAATAAATTTTGATGTGCGATTTTTTTAAGATATCGCCATACATAATTATATGTTGCAACATCTGGTCCCATGCATCATTCCAAATTTCTAAGTGTTTTATATAAAATTTTATATGACTCCATTTTTTAAATTTTTTCTAAGTTTTTTTCAAGGAACATTTTTTTTTATCGCAAATATTTTCTAATTGTAAGTGTTTTATATAAAATTTTATATGACTCAATTTTTTAAAATTTTTCTAAGTTTTTCCAAACACAATTTTTTTTGAAAATATTTTCTAAGTGTTTTATATAAAATTTAACATGACTCCATTTTTGAAATTTTTCTAAGTTTTTTTCAAGAACAACTTATTTTTATTATTTTAATTTTTCAACTTTTTATTAAAAACTAAAAAAAAAACATCCGGTTTATAAAATTGTATAAATTTTAATATAATTGGATATAATTTTATATCATTGGGTTAGACCAAAACTCGTATCAAAGTCGATATAAAGTTATATAAACTGATATTATTAGATATTATTCGATCAAATCTTATGAAACCATTTTTCGTATAAGATTATATCAAAATAGACACGAACCCATATTAAATTATATATTGAGTCATATCAATTTTTTTACTCGGGTTATATCAACGTTATTCAGTTGTGACTACCGATATTCAATTGCGACAACCTATTTGTAAGTGCTTCAACCTAATTTTAGTTACATCAACTGACTTTCAGTTGGAAATTGGCAAATTTGTTTTCTGTGTGTAAGAAATTAATTTTAACTGCAAAAAAATTCCATTTGGGAAGAACAAACCTGCCTATCTTAGTCCTTTCTGTGTTGACTCCATCGTATTTTACCTTATTCAGTCTTATGAGCTTTGGTGAATTACAGCTCTGTATTAAAGCACCTCCGAATTATTAAGAAATTCAGAGAAGTGTTCCTTGAATCGCTGCACTTGGTCTTCAATAGATTGTAAGAGGTTTAAATCTTTGTACGGTATAGGTCGTGATTGCAGTGACTTTTTCCCACATATTTCTTTAGTGATGTCGTATAACAGTTTCATGTCTTGATTTTCCACTGCTGCTTTCACCCTCTCCACGAGTTTGTCCAACCAATTGGACTACATGAAATTTTCACTTTTTTAACAATGTCATTATATCTTTGGAAGTCTGCTTCTTTTCTTGGTTAAATTTTAAATATTTTTTGACTTTATGCGCTGTTTGATGAGATTCCACGTTTTGTCATTCATTCATACTCTATCAGCTTTGTCTCGTCCTAGAGCTTTATCGCTGTTATTTATGAACGCGGATTTGAAATTTGACCACAAGGCTTCAACGCCTTCTCTACCTGCTTCTCGAGGGTCTTGTACTGCTGGACTTACATAGTTCGCTTATAAATAACCGCTATTTTTGTGGCGATGAACGATTTCTGAGGTTGTATTTTTTATACCCTTGACCACTTTGCGGTACAGGGTATAATGAGTTTGTGCTGATGTTTGTAACTACCAGAAATATTGGTCTTAGACCCACTTTTAAGTATACCGATTGACTCAGAAACACTTTTTGAGTCGATTTAGCGATGTCCGTCCGTATGTCCGTCCGTCCATCTAAACTTTGTAAACACGATTCAGGTCGCAATTTTTAATCAATTGACTTGAAATCAAAAACCTAAACTTCTCTTGGCCCAAGGACGAAGCCTATTAAAACTGGAAGAATTTGGTCCATGTTCAGCCCCCATACAAAGGTCCTCTTTAATTTTGACTGAAATGACTCTAATAACCGTATTATAGTAGATATCCATTTGAAATTTGGCAGGTAAACGTGCTTTGTAATCACAAATCACCACTCCGAATTTAAAAGGAATCGGACTAGATCTCCCCCATACAAACCACCTTCCCGATATTAAAATAAATCTCTCAAATTTCATGAACAATTTTTTTTTTTTATTTTATTAATAATTACCATTTTATTTTATTATTTTATTAATAATAACCGAGAACTGGTAACAATGACCTTCGCCTCGTTGTAGCGAAACAGACCAAGGCCTCAGGTGGAAATCGAACCTACCCCCAGACTCATAGGCTACCACGCTACCAATTAGCCTATTGGGGCGCCTGAAAATAGAAAATATTTATTGTGTATGTTTAACGCGTACTCAAATAACCCAATCAAATCAGATTATGATCGGACCATTTCTGGACCCATGTTAATTTCGGCCGATATTCGGCCGGTTTATTGGCAACAAATAGAAGCCTATTTCACTCAAATTTGGTTCGTAAGTGTTTTCTACACGTATTAAAAATTTGTCAAAAGATAGATCAAATCGGTCCATGTTTGGACTTGGTACCCATATTCCGCGTAACACTGGTGTAGGGTATTATATGGTAGTGGTTGACCTACTATAATTTCTTTCTTGTTCTGCGTTCTCCTTTTTGGTTTGAACTTTGTATGGATGCAATTTTAAGGCGCAAAGATGCCACGAAACGGTGGTAATAGGATCCAATGTCAGACTCCTTTTAACTCGAACATCTAGTAGGCACTTCTTCCAGAGTCGGGTTACGCAGAAGTTGTCTATCTGGTTTTCGGTAATTTCATCTGATTTTACCCAGGTTGCTTTATGGCATGATTTGTGTGAAAATAACGAGGTCGCCGATAGCTAGGTTGTCTTCGTTAGAAAAGCTTCTCAGAAGTCTAACGTGAGTGTTTGTTGTGCCTAATCTATGCTTTCCCATTAACTTTTCTAGAATTCTATTTGAATCTGCATCATATGAATCTTTCGTTAATAGGTTTCCTGTCGATTAGTGATTGTGCAGCCTTCCAACTCTGTCGCGGTTAGTCTCTATAATTGAAAGTCGAATTCATGATAAAGCCGGACTTTGACACATGATGTGGCCAATTGTCTTCTCAACGCCTTGTGTCTCACACCTTTTACAGCTTAAGTCCTTTAAAAGATTCATGTTTAGGGTATATTTCCCGACAGGACAGTGTTCCGTTATTAAACCTGTCAACAAACGACATTCTGTTCTCGTGAGTGAAAGTAAGAATTTTATCCTTCCTTGTCCCAAACTCCCTCCTTTCGATTTTCCTTGGATACAGTAAGGGAATTTCGTTTAAGTTTGCAATGCTGGAGTGGAGGTGAAAGCATTATGGTGGTACCTATAATTACTTGTAGATTAAGTGTTTCCATTTATTGTGGCTTCTTTGAGTTTGCTAAAATCTGTGAGAGAACGGATGTTTAATGCACCAATGTGTGCCTTCAATTTTATCCGAACATACCTCTATCCACCACCCGAGGAGGCGCCCTATGTGGAAAAAATAGCGAAACTCCGCAAGGGATTATTACTGAATTTTTACCAATTAAATGGTTCAGTTGCACGAACAACATTGTTGTGATTGTGATTACCGATATTTAGTTGAAACTATAGCAATTATGTTGCAACAAAATTATGCAATTGATTCATTTCATTAAAATCAAATTCTGTTTCCATTAAATTCCATAAGAAATCATTTGGCTACAATTAACACTGTAGGGCGCCCTTAAAATTCGACCCATGTGAGAAAAATAATTCTTGTTCGTTTGTTGTTGTTCAATCCCACCAAATAAAGCGATTGAGTTTTTGTATTTTTATTGTTTCCTAAAGGCTCGGGTATTTATGACCATCAATATCATACCAAAACGATCTTGCCAGGAGTTCTTTAATGTTTTTTTATTTTTATTTTTATTATTTCTTTTTTGTTGTTTTATAAAGAATGACTAACACAAAAATCCCCCACAAACAGATCCTGTGAGAGAATTATGTTGTGTGTTGTTGGTTGGGTTGCTTTACTAAAAAAATATTCTTCATGTTTCTTTGTCGTCGTTGCACGTGCATCTTTGGACAAGTTTAAAAAAAAAGAAAAAAAACGTACATTTTTGGGTAGATATATATTTGTTAAGAAATATTTAACATTGGGTTCTTGATAATCGTATTTGCGTCTTGTACTTATGTTGGTTGTATGCCTACCTCATTCATAATGATGATCATGATCATGCCGTTGCTGATGATGGTGTTGAACACTTGTGTGAGTTGTTGCTTGTTTTGCATTTGTTAAGTTATTTTTGGGTTTTTTTTCTGTTTGTTGTTTCTTTTTTTTTAGACTGCCGGTGGTGTCTTATTTGAAGAATCAATTCTAAGAATTGTTTTCTTTTGATGAGAACCACAAATCTTTAACTAAATGTTTTTTTTTTTTAAGATTTATAAAAATGTGCGTTAAGAAATATGATAGAGTTAAAATTTTTGGATGTTTTTTTAGGTTAGAGTATGATACAAGTAATTTTGTTTGAATGAAATCATCGTCTAAGCTGGGAGACGATGAAAACAGTAACTTAAAAAGAAATTCGAAATCTTGATCCATCTTAAATTCGGCATAGCTTTGTTTCTGGAAATTGGAACGTTTTTTTTAGTACGCTAATATAGATTTGGGTGATTAAAAGCTAAAAGACCTTATCCCGGTTGATGTCTTTCCGGCTTTAAGTTTCAGGATTTAAATAGCTATTAACATTATCTTGGCTTTTATTTCCCTTGGGTGCAGGCATACCAAAGTGGAGGTAGCACCAAAAGCTGGAAAAAGCTTACACATGGTCCCGATAACTTTGAGCTAATTAGTCTAATATAATTACACAACTGAATATTAAAAAGAAAATAAATTATGCGGCTAGGACGTGACCTTTCGCCATTGATTGCATTGTTCTAGTGATCGCAGATCTGTTCTTCAAACTTTTCCATCACACAAATTTTTTGTGAAATTTGAGGTCATAGTTAAGAAAACTCACTTTTGGACATATTTCACAACTCATAGTGGATGAACCGGATGTGCTAACGACTTCAATATAAGTCAATCGTAAAGCTTAAACATTGCTTTTTAAGATGCAGAACTGATTTTATCAGTTGATTTAACTGGAGGAGCACCAGTTGTTTTTTAATGAGGTGGTTCTCCACAAAAACTATTCCGCTACGTTCCATAAAACTTGATGCTTTTGGAACGCCACCTTGTACACTTGATTTTAATTATAATTCTGGTCTCAAAACTTTTCCATTACATCGGGTTTTTAAGAAATTTGGGGTTAAAGTTCAAACAAATCGGTTTTATGGGCATATTTGGCACTCAAAACGGTTAATCCGCTATAATTTGTCAAAAATGTCAACCGCGATTTTGCCTCAACTTCAAAAACCTGATGTAATGGAAACTTTTGGAGACCAGATTTTTGACCAGGAAAACATTTGAAATCAAGTGCACAAGGTCGCGTACCATTCTAATCAACTTTTTTACATGATCATTGCTGCTTCAACGGTTAAAGCTACTGATGTAATATGTTTTGTATCTTCAAGAGCAATGTTTTTCCTTAATGCTCGAATAAGTATTAAGTCTCCATCACATAGGTTCATCCACTGTGAGTTGTCAAAAATATTTTTTTTAACTTTGTATTTTATAACTTTGACCTAAATTTTCTCAAAACCCTGATATTATCGAAAAGTTTGGAAAACGGATTTTTGATCAACAGAAGAATTGTAATCAAGTGTATGAGGTCGCGTCTCAGTTACATTTTCTATGTTTAGTAGTGTTACTGGTCTGGTTTTAAAAACCAATGTTAACCCACAGACGAGCTGTGGAATTAACATTGTCATCTGTAGCTATGGATGGTATAGAGGAATCGAATACTCTTGATGTTCTGGGCATGAGAATACAGTGTGATATCCGTTGGAATAAGCACGTATTTCAAGTGTCGAAAGAGGCATTCAAGTGTCTTGGTTTTCTAAAACGGTGCAAAACTTACTTCACTCCATCCGATCTCCTTACTATTTATACCAGCTATATCCGGCCGAAAATGGAATACAACTCTCATGTATGGGCAGGGGCTTCAGTGTCTATTCTGAAGCTTCTGGACCGTGTTCAGGGGAGGTCGGTGAAGCTTACCAATTACAGTAGTGTATCCAACTCTATTGATTCAATGGAGCATCGTCGGAATGTGGGTTGTGTGCCTTGGTGAGCAGTTTTAAAATTCGATAAGAACGGCAAAACGACAGTTCTGGAGAGACTCTTTTTGCGGCATGAAAAACTTTTCAAAAATCAGTGGCGAGCGCAAGATATTTTTGAAAGATCCATCTGCCCCTAGCGACATCTAAAAGCAAGGCGGGAGTTGCACAACCAACGCTAAAGAGTCACTTGACAAACCTATGTATGTGCACTTTCCTGGTTGTCTTTCCGTCCCTGACAAGAAGGACATACCTCTTACGCCTGAGCCCTGCGTTTTTAATCTGCCCATTGGGGAGGATAGACGTTGGGACATCAGGAGTTTCGCACCCTATAAATCACCGGGTCCTGACGGTATCACTCCAGCTAACCTTCAATGGAACGCCGATCACTTTTATCATGGCTTGCCGAGTAAATCGTTTTGTGGGAATAAAACATCATTAAGAGGCAATTGGTGCCCTAACGGTTAGGGCGAATGAGTTCAGCATCTTTAAGAGCAATCATTTTTTTGAACTTTGACCTTCATTTTCTCAAAAAACTGATGTGATGAAAAAGTGTTGAGACTAGATTTGTGATCACTAGAACAATTGCATTTAACTGTGTAAGGTCGCATCCCAATCGCATTAAGTTTTTTTTATTGTTCAGTAGTGTTATTTATAGATGAATATCGCGACATTAGGAAAACAAGGTTCTGTTTGCTCCATATTTACAAACAGAACCTTGTTGTATTAGCCATTGTACATATTATAATTGGACCTCCCAAGTAAAGCTAATTCAAAAAAAATCACCTTTTCTTATAATTTGATCTTAACAAAGTTAAAATTAAAAACATACAAGCAAACCTTTCAAACCATAATTATTTACCTTTTATAGAGACTTAAGACGGAAGCTTACTTACACAGTCAAACGTACCTTAATACAAGACAATACAAAGACTTATAATAAAGAGCTTCCGTTAAACAAAATTTAATCATTTGTATAAGAGATACAAAAGAAGAAAACTAAAAAATAAAAAAAGTTATTTCATGTTAAAATATTAGGAAAAATTACCTTTTTACATATTAAAATAAACAAATCAAAAATTTAAAGGCGCGTTTCAATTTACACAATGTATCCAAGTAAAAAAAAATACCATTTTGTCACAAAGTCATCATCATTATTAATAACTATGACAAAACATAAAGAAGTAGTAGGGCATTGGTGTCAAAACTCAGGCACGTGAGACTTTAATAGATCAAATTGTAGTCAAATAAATTTGAAATGGTGGACTCAAGCTCTTTTGATTTAAACTGCATCTTGTCTCCTACAGACGAACTCTTTTTAACGTTTTGTGTATAAGTGAAGCAATAACAGAAAATCTGTAATCTATTCTTTTAATGGCGCGTTATATTAGTTAACTCTTTCTTTTAACACAAATCGTGAAACAAAACTAAATATTAAACAACTGGTTATTTGTTTGACATCTGTCATAAGTGTCGGGTCTTTTTAGTCTGTGACAAAACTAAGAAGTGTATTTGCTGCAACTTTTTTGCCCAGTTATCAAAAAGGTTGTTCATATCTGTCAAGTAACACTTGCATCCAGTTACGTACACTTTGTTAAACTTTTTATATTATTTTTTTTTTAAATACTCATATTTTACAATATCTACTGTCGTTATACATGTCGTCTTTTGTATAAAAAGAAGATGAAATGTTAGGTTAATCTGCTCAGCTGCACCTACTTTAACATGCATATTTATACCCTACATCACTCTGTGTAGCAAGCTTTAATGAGTTTGTCCTGATATTTGTAACTACTTGAACTATTTGTTCAATCGGTATAGAATCAGAATAATTTTTTGAGTCCATTTGGCCATGTCCGTCCATTTCTTCTTCTCACATCAAAGTTCGCAATTTTTAAGCGATTTGTCTAAAAATTCAAATTTAAGCTTCTTTTGACTTAAGAACAAACGCTATTGAAATTGAAAAAACTCGGCAAATATTTAGGTTAAGAGGTTGACGTAATGTCCACAAGATCAGTTCCTGATACATTCTCCTGCAAAAATTCTCTTCTGACTTCCTGTCCAATAGCATGACGATTTATGTCGTCACATACACTGAAAAAAAAGACATTACTAAAATTTAAGAAAAAATGTCTTTAAAAATTGTTCATGAAATATCCTTAATAATAGTTAAATTTAACTAAAAAATGGGAAATTTTCCTAAATATGAGGAAAACAATTTAGTTCATGTACTTATAAATAGTTCATAGATTTCCTAAAATGGACTTCTTATATAAGGCATTCCACACCAAATGTCCCGCAACAGAAAAACATGTGTCCCGTAAATTTATGAATAGGTTGTTTGGATAGCCCCATATGGAACTAAGATAATTTGGTTTTTGGTTTTTCTAATTTTCAAAAACTGGGCTTAGAAGGCGTGGTCAAATATTGGAAAAATGGTCAAATTTGTGGCGAGTTGCCTTGATTAAATATTTATCACATTAAAACGGAATGCACCACAATCTTAAAAATTTACAGTCTTATATAGTTTTGTATAGGCTATCGATTAAAAAAATTTTTTTTTTTGAAAGTTTTCAGAACCTGTTCTGAAATTTTAAATTTTTAAAAAAAAAGTCAATTTATCAAAAATCCGGCCACTTTTTTTTAATTTTTTTTTTAAGTTTAGATGCTTGTCCATCCACACAAAAAAATTCAGACACGCGTTTGTCGTTTTTTTCGAGAAAATCGCATTTGAAAATTTCATAACAATTTTGTAATTTCCCAGCAAAACTTTGGTAATGGGTAGTGATTATATAACACATTACCAGGTAATGCATATAACTTATTTGTAGCATTATTTTACATTTCATAACAATTTTGTAATTTGCTTATATTTTCTTGTTTTAATGTTGCGAATGAGTAATATTAATTGCATAAATATTTCTCATACGCTCTGTTGTTATGAAATTTAAAATTCAAATGCGATTTTCTCGAAAAAAACGAAAAATGTTTTTCGGAATTTTTTTGTGTGGATGGACAACATTAAAAAAAAAATTAAAAAAAAGGAAAAAAAAGTGGCCGGATTTTTAATAAATTGACTTTTTAAAAAATTAAAAATTTCACAACGGGTTCTGAAAATTTTCCAAAAAAAAAAATTTAATCGATAGCCCGTACAAAACTGTGTAAGAATGTAAATTTTTAAGATTGTGGTGAATTCCGTTTTAATGTGATAAATATTTAATCAAGGCAACTCGCCACAAATTTTACCATTTTTCCAATATTTGACCACGCCTCCTAAGCCCAGTTTCTGAAAAATTGAAAAACCAAAAACGCAATTTTCTAACAATAAGTTCCATATAGGGCTATCCATACAAGCTATTCAGAAGTTTACGGTACACGTGTTTTTTTTCGCTGGACATTTGGTGTGGAATGCCTCATATTTAATCGGTCCATGTTTGGACTTGGGACCCCTTTTCCGATAATCACTGGTGTAGGGTATTATATGGTCAGTCTTAACCGATAATAATTTTCTTAGTTGTCTCTTTTTGTTGTTGTTTTATTTATATGAAAAGAAATTTTTTGTAATATTGGAGAAGTAGAAGAAGGCAAAAAAAATTATAAGAAGAACCGCATCAACACCACCAACAATCATCATTATCATCATAAACGATGAAAACGACGAAAATGTCGGTTGGTGATGTGCTGCTGCTGGTGATGATGATAATAATGATGATGTTGTTGTATCGACACAACCACACCAATAAACGAACACCTGAAAGGAAATGCTTTTTTGTGTTGTTGTGTTTTTTTTTGTTACAAAAAAATTCACTATAGTATGTTTAATATGATGGAATGTTAAGCCATTGACATTGTTTGTTAACATGAATTTTAAACAAAACAAAAAATTTTTAATAAAAAAAATCATACAGTATTTTTTAAAATCACAACATAGGGAGTACTAAAATAAAAGAGAAATTTGCTGGAATTAAAAAATGAAACAATTCCCAGAAATTTAATACAACAACACCAAATATAGCGGTTACTAAAAAGAAAGATATAGCAAATATCCTCAAACATTTTTTTATTTCCTTTTTAATCATAATTTTTCATTAATAACTAAATAAATTTTTGAAAGAGATGTGTATGACAGTGATAAAATATCTCACATTTGAGATAAGACATTTGTAATTCATAAAAGTACAAAAGTAATACAAAAATTATGAAAATTACACTGTGCTACACCAAAAATATGCAGGGGTTCTCATATGAAAATTCGGGTTGGTTGGTGTCCATAGAGTACTGATATACTCATAGATTTTCTGGATCACTTCGTTAAGTACGTTTTTTATTGGCAAATGTGTTGAAAAACGGCAATTCTTAAATTACAATTTTAAAAAATTATTACTTTGTTAATGTGCAACCGATTTTCGATTTTATGGATTTTTTTGAAAGGTATAAGTCATACCTTTTAAACAAAATAAAAATATTAAAAATCGATCAAGAATTGGCTGAGCTACAATCGTTTAAGTTAAAAAAAACCCAATTTTTTGAAAAATTTGTCATATTCTTTATACTCTAAGTTGAAAGTGCATCATTAAACAATTTTTCTTTTATTTTTGTAAAAAAGTATAGTAAAGTAGCTTTCCAAAACACCAAAAAACATTACAATCGGTTAAAAAATGAATGAGTTATGCTAAGTTTTGTGATAGGACATTTTTAACTTTTTTCAGAAATGCTTGAAATTCAGGTATTATTCATAAATCTTATTGCTAGTAGTAATTTTATGTGCCTATGCATATAAACAAGAGATGGTAATATAATTAGATTTGTGCGTGATTGACACATGATCACAAGTAGAGATGGGCACGTGAGTGACTTTTGACTCACACTCACTCACTCACGTTCACGACAGGAATTTTTGAATCACGCACACTCCCTCACGAGAATATTTTTTCTACTCACACTCACTCACAATCACGTGAGTAAATTTAACACAACTCACACTCACGTGCCCTCGCGCAAGCTTCACTCACACCCAGCCAGAAAAATACGGTGGGGCCTACATTGGCAAAGCGTTGTAACCGGTACAACAAACGTTGGCAAAACATCCGTTCTACAACGACTACCGTATTGGCCCAATATCTAAATGATAACGCCAGTTGTACGTGTGCCCACGGTTCTAGCCAATGTTGGCAAACCGTATTAAAAACAAAAAATACTGTACTGACATATCTAAATGATAACGCCAGTTGTACGTGTGCCCACGGTTCTAGCAATTTAGATGAAATTTGTACTGCAATTAATATAAGCATGGTTGAATTTAAATGTATTCTTACAACATCTCATAACGAAAAAATTGCAATGACTCTTTTACATGCGTAATTTAAATAATATTTATCAGTTCTATTATTAATTTCTTAAATGTTAAGTTTACACCGCTCTACAAATCTGAGGTTTGTCGATGCGTTTTGGATGAAACCAAAAAAAGTTGATAGGGTTTGGTGCCCCGATTCCAAAACGTTCACTCAAATTTTTCTATCACGTGACAATTTTGAGAAAATCGCGGTTAAAGTGTCAAAAAATGCCCATTTTGACCATTTTTGAACGCCTATAAAATAAGATCCTGACATGCCAATGACTTGGTATATCAAGCTTATTTGAAAGTGTGTAATTTTCTTTTTCAGACAAGATCAAATCTTCTTGGAATTTAATTTTCTAAAATGGTAAAAAAATCATTAGCTACAAGTGCTTTAAATCTAAAATTTACGTATGAATTTGTATGGAAATTTGTTAAAAAAACACTGTGTAAATAAACTAAATATTGAAAAAATTTATGGTTTTTTGCTAATGATTTTTTTACCATTTTAGAAAATTAAATTTTTAGAACATTTTATCTTATCTTTAAGAGAAAATTACAGGCTTTCGAATGATCTTGATACCAAGTCATTTGCATGTTAGGATATTATTTTATAAGCTTTTAAAAAGGGTAAAAATTACCTTTTCGGCACTTTAAACGTGAATTACTCAAAACCCTGACGTGATAGACAAATTTGGGCTCCGGATTTGGAATCAGCGGAACAGACACTATCTAAATCACTAACCAGAATCCAATACGCATTTTCTTGTTGAGCTTTGTAATCATTAAAACATTATTTAATAATAAGTTTTTAAAAAAAATTTAATTAAAAAAAAAATATTTTATTTTGTTCTATATATAATGAGAAAATTTCGACAAAGTGTAATATTTTGTGTAAAAACTGCGCTTTGCCAGTACATTTTTTTAAAACTATTCGATATTTCTGCAAAGCGCAGTATTTTTTGTGTAGCCAATGTTTTGCCAGGACATTTTGTTTTGTTCTGTATATGTAATGAGAAATTTTGACAGAGCGTAGTATTTTTTGTGTAGCCAATGTTTTGCCAGTACAGGTTTTTTTGTACTGTATATGTAATGAGAAATTTTGACAGAGCGTAGTATTTTTTGTGTAGCCAATGTTTTGCCAGTACAGGTTTTTTTGTACTTTTCGATATTTCTGCAAAGCGTAGTATTTTTTGTGTAGCCAATGTTCTACCAGTACATTTTTTTTTGTACCGTTGGCAATTTCTGGCTGGGCACTCACGAAACTCTTATTTATACAAAAAAAATTTAAAAAACTAAAATTTCTAAAATCTGTCAATATTTTCGCAAAATTTAAAGTTCAGCGAAATTTTACATCTTTGTTTTGCTTTTATCGGACAAAATCTTAAATTAAGTCGAATTTTACAATTTTTTTGTTGCTTTTTTTGGTACGAAAGGAAATATGAAAAGCAAATAAATCACGCAAAAAAATCGACTCACGCACACTCACTCACGCAAAAATCTTACTCACGCACACTCACTCACGCAATTTTTTTCTTCACTCACACTCACTCAAAATCACGTGAGTAAAATGGAATTCAATCACACTCACGCGTGATCACGCGTGAATCACGTGAATTACGCTCTAATCTGCTCATGTGCCCATCTCTACTATCCACACAAAAGAATTCAGTAATGCGTTTTTTGTTTTTTTTTTTCGAGAAAATCCCATTTGAATTTTGAATTTCATAACAATTTAGTAATTTGCTTGTTTCAACGTAGCATATGAGTAACATTTATGCAAATATTTAATACTCATTCGCTACGTTGAAACAAGAAAATACAAGCAAATTACAAAATTGTTATGAAAATTAATATTCAAATGCGATTTTCTCAAAAAAACATATCGTCAGCATATTATTGTTTTGCTCCATACGCCAACAACTCGGTTTCGAGAAAAACGATAAAATAGGTTTACCACAAATTTTCTCGAAAAGTAATCGATGGATTTTGTTTTAATGTTTACCATTTATTGCTACATATATTGTTAACAAAGCTTCTAGTTTTCAGACTTTTACATACAATAGATAAAAAGATTTTAAGATTTTATGGTATTATGCTCCATATCCAATTTTGCTTACACATTTGGGACTTTTGTGTGATATGGAGCAAATGAGTTCTCAACGCCAAACAAAATAACAATATAACAAAAAGAGCTAGATCGACAAAACTGGGTATTTAGAACACTTATATAGTCAGGTTGCATGGTATTAAAAATGGGGATGATCGGTCAATGGACACGCCTACCTCCCACACAACCTAAATGGCAAATATTCTTAGAAAATGCTGGATATCTCAAATTTGAAAAGATGTTTTAAAAAAAGGACTTCGGAATAAGAAAGAGGATATTTATATTATATATATTCCATTCCTAACTAATTTTTTTCAAAAATGGCGTATGGAGCAAAACAATAATAAGGTGACGATATGTCTGAATTTATTTGTGTGGATATACAAACATCTAAACTAAAAAAAAAGTGGCCGGATTTTTGATTAATTGACTTTTTTAAAAAATGGAAAATTTCAGAACGGGTTCTGAAAATTTTCCAAAAAAAAAAAAAAATTAATCGATGTTTGAGATTGTGGTGCATTCCGTTTTAATTTAATAAATATTTAAACAAGGTAACTCAACACAAATTTGACCATTTTTCCAATATTTGACCACGCCTCTAAAGCCAAGTTTTTGAAAAATTTAAAAACCAAAAACGCAATTTTCTTAGCTCTTATATAGGGCTATTCATACAACCTGTTCAGAAATTTACGGTACACATGTTTTTTTTGTTGGATATTTGGTGTGGAATGCCTCATACGTTTATTTACAAATAGGTAAAATTTCCAACAAATGCTCCCACAACTTTACCAATTTCGTTTCAAAAATGTTTGCAAGCGGACAACTTTTTCTCTCATACAAATGTTGCAGGTATAACTTTTCAAAAAAGGTTTTTTTACTTAAACGAGCCTATTTTCAACCTATTCTCAATATTTTTTCTGTTGAAGAAGCAACACTCTTATTTTTCAAACAAAACCAAAAAATTATGAATGGGATTTACAAGCAACTGACACGCCCATTTGTTTTATTCAACTCACACTGACACTCACTCACAACCACGTGAGTAAAATTGATTTTCAATCACGCTCACTTGTGATCATGTGTCAATCACGCACAAATCTAATTATGTTACCATCTTTTGTTTATATGCATAGGCACATAAAATTACTACTAGCAATAAGATTTATGAATAATACCTGAATTTCAAGCATTTCTGAAAAAAGTTAAAAATGTCCTATCACAAAACTTAGTATAACTCATTCATTTTTTAACCGATTGTAATGTTTTTTGGTGTTTTGGAAAGCTACTTTACTATACTTTTTTACAAAAATAAAAGAAAAATTGTTTAATGATGCACTTTCAACTTAGAGTATAAAGAATATGACAAATTTTTCGAAAAATTGGGTTTTTTTTAACTTAAACGATCGTAGCTCAGCCAATTCTTGATCGATTTTTAATATTTTTGTTTTGTTTAAAAGGTATGACTTTTACCTTTCAAAAAAATCCATAAAATCGAAAATCGGTTGCACATTAACAAAGTAATAATTTTTTAAAATTGTAATTTAAGAATTGCCGTTTTTCAACACATTTGCCAATAAAAAACGTACTTAACGAAGTGATCCAAAAAAACTATGAGTATATCAGTACTCTATGGACTCCAACCAACCCGAATTTTCATATGAGAACCCCTGCATATTTTATTTTTGGTCTTTTGTAGCACAGTGTTATAGACGGTCAGAACCGACTATCAATATCCTACTCCAATGATTATCGTAAAATGGGGTCCAAGTCCAAAGGATTATTTCGTATTCATGTGGATATCGTAGCTCTGTTTTACTTGGATTAAATCCCATTGCAGGCCTTACTAAATTCGCCATTAACGGTGCCTATTTTAGGTGCTCCTAAATCTTAATGTTTTGGTTAACTGAAATAAAGACTCCTATTCCTAAAATATTAAGGCCGCAGCACAATTTTAATAATTTGTTGGTTAAATTAGTACGTTTTTTTTATATCATAAAATATTATATTAAGTACAAAAATTAATAATCGCATTTATCATCTCTGATGCTTTAAATATGTGCATCGGGGATTGTTTCTAAAAATTAACAAAATTTTCATTCTCATGACTTATTGGGAGGTCATAATAACTCTCAATGAATTTAGATTTTTTCTTATTAAGAAAAAAAAAAATTTATACTTTTTCACAATATTTGGTAATATGTTTTTAAGGTTTGGTAGTTTGCACTTCATTGTATTTCAATTTTGTATTTTCAGAAATTTTCAATTGTTTTCTTACAAGCCAAACAAAAAATAATAAATATAAGAATGAATTTATGTACTGGATATACCCTAAGTACAATTCCATTTCCTATGTTCTATGTGCGGGTTCTTTCATGCCTTTACCTTTTTCTTGAGCCATGGTGGTGGCTCTGCTACTAGCACTTTTGTTATTTATGGCAATTGTAATCTTCAAGTGGAATTCCTTGAATTTTCAAGAGGTTATTTGTTTTCGGTACTCTTTTTTTTTTGGATATTGTTATATTTTTGGTATTGTTTTGCCAAATTGTGATTAATGTGGGAATAAAGGTGGCAACAAAAACTAATGGTAGGGTATGAGAAAAAGTTATAAAACTGTGGTAATACACAAACATTAATCAATAAATGCGATTGTTATTTGAGGAAAAGATTAATACCATTTGAAAATAAGATCATGATAAAATTTTTTAATAAAAGTGAGAAGATTGTGTTCAGCGACGTATCCAGAAATTTGAAAAGGGGGGGGGCACAACTTCCAAACTTTTTTTTTATCGCATTTTTATATGTGTATATATTTTTAACTAGGCCTACTCCCCCCTCCCCTCCCCTCAATCACGATTTTATCTTTATTAATGTAAAAAAAATGTCTTAGAATACAGATTTTTTTTTTAATGTCTAGAAATCTCAAAATCTTTGTACGGGCAAAATGTTTGAATCTACAAATTTTTATTTGAAAAACTAAATACTTGATGAAAATAAGGATTTTTTTAAGAAACGGTTCTCTTGGAAACAATATGGTACCCAAAAGTGTCAACATTAGAAATTTTACATTGGAATTGGTATTTGCGATAAATATCAAAATCATCGATTAACCACTTTTAGAAAAAATCCGTTGAATTGCAAAAAATAAGAAAAATGTTCCCATAATGAAAATATATGAACTAAATAGAGTTTCACTTCTTATTCCAAATCATCTTACCAAACTTTTCAAGCGTATAGCATTTTTTCCGATATTCGATATATCTAACGCGCATTTTTTTGGATCTACTGCTATGTATTCGTAAGTTTGCGCGTTCCATTTTTGAAACATTCAAGTTTGAAGATTTAACAAAATGTTTCACGTAAGAGTTATAAGTGAGATCCATATGAAAAAATGTAGAATCTAAAAATGTTTCTATAGAAAAAACTTTTCAGAATCTAAGAATTACGTATAAAAATAATATCTCAGATTTTAATATAGAAAAAGTGTCTTAAATCTTGCAGTTTCAAAATTATTTATTGAAATTAGTTTTCATGATCCTGATACATAATATTTATTAGAGAAAACCATTAGTGTGTGTTTTTAAACATATTTTACTGATATTTCGATTAAAATTACTTTTTTTTATTTTTTAAATTTTTTTTTAATTTTTTATTAAATTTTAAACTTTTTCAAATCGAAAAGGGGGGGGCACGTGCCCCGTGTGCCCACCCCCTGTATACGTCCATGATTGTGTTAGAAACTCTTTAAAATTTATTAAACAAAAAAAAAACGTTGTATCAATTTATAATTAGTATGGTATTATTAATTAAGAAATAATTTGAAAGTGTTAAAACAAATTCTCAGCAAATAAAACGTCTTTAATTTCCCGCTAATTCATAAGCACTAGATGCAAATTAAAACCGCTAACCTTAGTCGGAAAAACGCTAAATTGCTACATTTTTATTATGTTTCGTATCGAACTTACGGGATTTTTTGGGTTTGACAATCGTCTTGTTTGATGGCGGACTTAGCAAAGGAAATTTAAGAGCGAACTGTTCCATAGTTTCTATGTTGTCTTTCTTTTGAAAATTTTCTCCGTTTTGCTCTATCTTGCTTAGTTTTTGAGATATCGGCATTTTTAATTTTTAATGAAAAAAAAACAAATTGTTCTTAAGTTTTGTAAAAAATTCACTTTCTCTACATAATATTTCAGTTTGACACTTTAGTTGTTCTTAAAAATGGTGGAAGTGGGAAATTTATGAAAAAAAAAATATTAATATAAAGACCGGTATACCCGGGTAGACCGAAAGACCGGTTTTTGTTCTGTAAGTAAAAATAAGTGATTCTTCTTTAATTTTTAATGATTTGTGATAATGAATGACTAATGACTTCTCTTTAAAAATGCCAAAAATTAAAAAAAAATAACGGGTAGACCGAAAACCGGTCTACCCGGGTAACCGGTCCTGACCGTAGGCTCTAGTAAAAACTAATGACTTCTCTTTAAAAATGCCAAAAATTTAAAACAAATAACGTTCCCAAATCATTAAACATTAAAAAAGAATCACTTATTTTTATTTACAGAACAAAAATAAATGTCTTTAAAATTGTAATGCTAATGAAAGTCCTTATTTTTTATGTTGTTATTTTTGAAACAAAGAACAGAAATAGTCATTTAAAAAAACTGAACATTGAACAAATGTTTTTTTCTTTTAAAAACGACAAAACGTAATACTTTTTAAATAAACTACAAAGCAGAAACTCTTTAACCAAAATATGTCGACTTATGTGATATAATTTATTCGAATTAAAGTAAGATAATGGCATTTGCTTTGGATTAATGGGCTCATCGGATATTTTGAGTAGCGATATTTTATTGTCAGTGCAGTGCTCTATACAGAAGAGCTGCTTTGTAAGGCTATACTTTCTTCCTTATCTTGTTGCCCTTAAATTTAGATGGAAATTTTTAAGTTAAATATATTTCTTATATTAATATTTTTTATCAACTGCTTACCCAATTTCTTTTCAACACTCTTGCGTCTTCTGCGATATAGCAAACAATATATAATTGACACAATTAAAACCACAGTTTCTATTATAATGATTGGTATAAAGACTGTATACATATAATCTCTAGTTTTATCGATTTGTGCTGGAAAAATAAATTGGAATTAGTTGTTGTACACAGAAACTATAAAATTTTTAATAGTATTAAGTAAAAAAATATTTTTTTTTCACAACTAATTTAATTACCACAATTAAAAAATTACTCAAAAATACAAAATATGAATTTAATAATTATGTACTCATTTTTGTAAGCCCTAATTTTCTAAAACGCAACTTGCCGCGTTGTTAAAGTTTCAATAGAGTTTATTGTTGTTACAAAAACAATTTACACAGAAATTTTTACAACGCGGCGCGTTGCGTTTTAACAAATTATGGGGTTACTATTTTCCCCTCTATAAAAAATGAAAACAAAACATGTTTTCCAAATGGCAGGTTTTTTTCTAAAAAAAACCTATGACTTTTTAAATTTTATAAAAATACTTACCATGACATGAGTCCAAAATAACAACTGTTACATTTGTAATTTTAAATTCAGAATCCAATGATTTCTTAACATTTTCAAGATTATAAGTACTTCGTAATGCTTCCATTTCTTTTTCGGGACAACGATTTGGGGATCTAAACAAGGTGGTATTGTAAAAACCTACAATAGTACCATGTGAATCATTCAAGGCATTTACCGAACGTATTTGAATATTTTTAGGCAAAGCATCACCAAAAAATTTTGCAATACGTTCAATAAATTTTCGTTGTAAACCACCAGTAAATTGTTCATAACTTATGTCCAAATAAGCCTTAAAAAATGCTATATATTCTTTTATGGGAGCTGGATTAACTTGCACCAATATATCATGAGTAGCTGATAGACCGCCAGCTTCTTTAGCTACTAGCATATATTCGTTAGAACCACTATCACCAATCTTGGGAACCCCATATATTTCCTCATTCTTCGAATCAAATTGTAACCAATGTTTGGGACTTAATTCTTTGTTGTCTTTAGTCTTTAAGCTTAGGCTGAGTTTCAATTTATTAGGATTATGGAAAGTATCTTTGGGTATTTTTAAGCTAAAGAGATGACCCTCAAACGCTATTTGGCGATCTATTTTATTGCTTACAACAGGAAGTGCAGATGTCTGAAAAAATAAAAAAATAAAGTCATTCAAAACAATTAGTTAAAGCTAGCTAGGTAATTGACCAAGAATATCCGCTAGTATATTTACAAGAAGTTTGTTGTGCCGATCTTGTTATGTGTGAATTTCGATAAAAGAGGTATAATATTTGTGTTTTAGTTTTACTGAAATGATATGTAGCTCTTTCGCTTTAGCTTTTCAGCTAGTTCGTTTCCCATAACCCCTCTGTGATCTGGAACGCATTCAAGTCCGATTCAAAAGTTTATAGTTGTTAACAGAAATCTGCATGTTAAATTCTTTTGAAGTCGGCTAACATTTTTCAGCAAAAAACTATTAGCAACTACCCCGCTGTAGCGTATTATCGGTCGAATCAGCGAAAATATACAAGAATGTTAACCGTAGCAAATATGGGATCATTCATGTCATTGCAAAATTTTAAGTTCATTATTTTAACCACTTATCGTTACTTACACTATTCCAAAATAATGATGTTACAATTAAAATAAAATAGACTTTCATTTTATATGGACTTAATAATCTTAATACTGACGCAAAGCAAATAGTACTAAATTGCCGTTTAAAAAAAATCTTTGCTTATTAACTTACAGCGGATACAATATGTGAAAACGCTTTCAGCTGTGGCGAATCAAAAGTACCCTTTACAATTTCAATTTATTATTTTTCTTTTTTAATTTTAACTTTCCTGAATTTTTTATATTTTATTGTTTTTCTATTAAAAATTCCTGAATTTTTCTATTAAAAATTCCTGAATTTTTCTATCTTTTCAATTAACCTTTTTCTCTTAATTGTTTGAATTTTACTTTCCTGAGTTTTCTTAATTTTTTTTTTCAGTTTTCCTTGTTTAACTTTTCCAGAATTATTTGTATTTTTTCTAAATTCTTCTGACTTTTTCTTAATTTTATAAAAAATCAATTATAGAAATCTAATCATTACACACAATGCACTGCATAGATAGGGGGCATCCCCTGAGTGTTGTTTAGAAAATAAACTTGAAGATATGAAACAGCAAAAACTGCAACAACTACGATTGTTGTAGTTTCTGGCGCAGACCACCATATCGAACGACGATGACTGGGACTCCTGGGGATCGCCGTTCGATCTGGACAGTTTGAGATTGAGACTTTAAATATCTACATTCTTCCAACAGATACCTATGGTCCAGGATATCGCCCTTCCATTGATTCTTAATGGAGTGCAACAACAGAGTCATATTCGGTGACCTAAATGCTCAACATGATGGCTGGCACTCTGAGCTAGCAAATGATACGACAGATAACATTTTCGCGATCAAATTAACAACACAAACTACTGTATTATCAAACTGTCATAGCTCACCAGATCTTTCAGTAGTCATCACTGACCTTGTAGCATTCACCACCTGGCATGCCGACGTCGCCCTCAACTCTGATCACATCCCGATCACCGTTAAAGCTATGTTTACACCATACCACTGAGTCGTATGATTTTCATGAAAAAGCAAGATTTTTTATAGCATAATTTTAGGCATGTAATATATATAGGATTGTTATTTAAAAGCGACACAAAACTTTACATATTGCTTAATTTATAAACTTAAGATTAAATTAATTGTTATATTTGTTTATAAATTTAGCAAAATGTAGAGTTTTTTGTCGCTTTTTAAAAACAATCTTATAATTACTACATGCCTAAAATTATGCTATAAAAAAACATTGCTTTTCCATAAAAATCATACGACTCAGTGGTATGGTGTAAACATAGCTTAAGATCGCAAAAAGTCCGGACTTCATATTTGCTGAAGATATGAGGAGATGGCGGAACTACAATTTGGTCAACTAACCTTTCACTCGACAACTTCAGAGGGAGAGAAGAACATCCGAAAGAACTTGCTCGTAGCGAAAAACCGCTGCATTCCTGCTGGACGCTAAGATGCGACCCAACTTCCCGCCCGTGACATGTCGTTAAGCAGATAGTTGAGATGCTATCCGAATGGAAAATGCAGCGGACCCAGGATTAAGGCAACTGAGCGCTGATATTAAGTCTCTAGTCTCTGCTTACTACAAAGATCTGTGGTTACGGTACTTAGACGAGTCATGTTTTTTTTTTTTTGCCTCCTACTAATGCAGTGCATTGTTGGTATTAGGAAAATAGGTTATGAGGAGGAGGAAAGAGGGAGTAGTGTTTGTGGACGTTTAGTTTAAACTTTTCCAAATCGTAGTTGACTGGGAAGATTTCTGCGGGGAGTGAATTCCACATACGACTAGTTCGACTGAGAAACGAATTCTCTCTGTAATGCGTTGTGCGATTCATTGGACTATCGACAACAAACGGATGTGATCTACTGGATTGAGGAGTATTGCGAACGTACACCCGAGTCTCGGGGATAAGTTCACTTATCTCAGCAGAGCACTTACCATGGTAATATCGGTAGAACAATGACGCACAACCCACGTTCCGACGATGCTCCAATGAATCAATAGAGTTGGATACACTACTGTCATTGATGAGTTTCAACGCACTCCTTTGCACTCGCTCCAAGAACTTCAAAACAGACTTTGAAGCCCCTGCCCAGATATGGGAGTTGTAGATGTCTCTAAAGCTATCAGGAAAGCAAAAGCCTCCACAGCAATCGTAACGATGGTCTTGCAATAATTATATTCAAACACGTGGGTGAGAAACGATTTAGCCTGTGTCTTCGACGCGGTCTTCCACACGAAGCTTTTGCAAGACCTTTATGACTATACACTCCCAAGGGCCCACGAATGAGGGTTGGCAAAGTACATGACTGGGGGCAGTCATGCCACAAGGTGGGGTCCTTTTCCCATCCTGGTTAATACCTACATCTCCAAAATCCCGACCACATCCCCAGGGTTGAAACTTATATCCCTCGCCGAAGACTGCACAATTATGCGCATCGGCAGGAATATCGAAGCCCTGGAGGAACAGCTTAATAGTTATTTTCCAGCACGCGTAACTATTTAGTAGACAGGAACCTCGAGCTCTCAACACCCAAGTCGACGGCCACATTCTTCACCACGTGGACTAAAGAGGCTACCAGGGAACTCAATATCCACATAAATAAACTGCAAGATTCTTTGGGTCCACTTTGATAGCATCTTTATGCTCGCTAGGCACGCTTAAGGGGTAACCATGAGAGTGAAAAAATTGTTTAATTATATGATAATCAAATATATGTTATTTTGTTGATGTGTAACTCTTAAACTAAAGCTAAACCGATCTAGCAAATCGCATTTTTGAAATCTTCGTGCCTTTTTAAGATTTAATGCTCTCCTCAAACTCCAGCAAAGTGATCCTGAGTGTAAAATTTAAAAAAGAACCTAAATGGCAGTTTTAAATTAAATTTTTTTTATAGAATCTTGAAAACAGGAGATGACTCAAACCTCAATTACCCAAAATTAGCCATTAGAACCCGGACAAAAAAAGGTGTTGTGTTATTGATTAACCCATGTTTAGGGATGTGCTAAGTAAATCCATTTTTGAATTTACCATAACTTTTGATCTACTCTGACTATTTCCAAAAAAAAAAATAACTTCATTTGACGGGGAAAGTAACGAAAGTTTTGGTCTTTAAAGCGGTCCAGTATTGGTGAAGAAAACATGATTTTAGCAAAAAGAGATCGCTAGATCGACCTAAAATCGATCAAGGAACACGAATATACGGGATCTTAGATCAAAATTTTAATGTGTATCATACGGAGTGATAAACTTGCATATACCCTCAATTACTAAGTGGAGGGCAAAAAGTACAAAGTAATGTGGTTAACTATAAATACTGGACAATCATATTGATATTTATAAATCAATCAATATCGATGTATACTCATTGAGTATTGCTCAATCGCAGTACATAATATAGTTAAAATAAGAAAAAACATTCTTTAAAAATATAAGATACTCGCAATTCTTTAAAAAGGTCCATTGAAAGTTATAAGCAAAAGAGTGTATTTCGGCAAGGGATTTTCGCGAATTTGCGAGATAAAAAACACGCTAAGTTTTAAAACTCAATTCTGAAGCTGCTGCAGCTTGGCATATATCTGTCGTTCCCCTGGTATGATAAGTATCGAATTTCAGCAACATCGGTCCAGTGGTTCAAAAGTTAAGTATTAGCAAAACCTTGAATTTCAGATAAGTTTCACCGTAAATGTAACGTGTTGAAAAACCGTTAAACATGTTTTTAAAACATTTTACAACGTATTTTTGTCACTCAAAAATATTTTTACACAAAAAAAAAAACATTACAAAAAAAGTAAAATTAGATGGTGGTTCTTATCTTAGAATATATTAACCCTCTATCTCGCAATTTTAGGGGTCATTTTGGCCCTTTTTTCAAATATCCTCATAGAACACAAATAAAACGTGCGTTTAGAGGGTTAAAATGTTCTACAAACATTTTCTGCATCAAACTTAACTAGTCGTAGTCGAAGATCAAAAGATCGTGCGAAAAGTGCAAAATGCCTAAAAAAGTAAACATGTAAAATATCCCATACTAATAGAACACCACCAAATACCCTCATAGAACACCACTAAAACGTGCCTTTATGGGGTTAAAATGTTCTACAAACATTTTCTGCATCAAATTTCACTAAGGGTTGTCAAAGGCCAAAAGTTCGTGGGAAAAGTGCAGAATGCTTTAAATTTTTAAACATTTTCTTTAACGCGCACGAACTTTTGACAACCCCTAGTAAAATTTGATGTAGAAAATGTTTGTAGTTTTTTAGAAAAATGTTCAGATTTTTAAATATTTTACTTACAGGAAAAACTTTTATGATTATGTTACACTCAGAGAAAAAGCTTCTTCATATTGATCAATATGATGAATTGTTACATATGATAAAGCGGTGTCATCAATAAAACTTTTTTATTTGAAAATGGACAAATAAGAAAAAAACATCCGTTTTTTTTGTTATTTTGATTTGATTTAATTTATTTTTATTTATTTACAATTGTTTGTTATTTTCTATTTTTAAAAACTTACATCTTTTTTTCTTATCCACCATGATTTGAACGGCGCACATTGGGTTCAAATGGTACCAAGTGGCGATTAGTTGAAATTTATAAATGAAGTTTTTGCTATAAAATTTGGTATGGGGTAAAAGTAGATAAAATTCTGCAACATTAGTTATCAAAATCAATCAACTAACAAGGGAAGTATCTCAACCCTTATGAACCGATTTGCCTGAAACTTAAAATATATATAAATGAGACCATTTTAAGGTTGGGGTGTCTCGGCTTTTCGGCCATATTAGTGTTTCAAAATTTCGTTGTCCCCTTATGAAACCATATGGACGTCCGGGAAAATTTCGATAACTCACGAAGTAACAGGAATATCCTCTAGAGCAAAAATACGTGTCGACTTAAATTTAATAAAGATTATTTCGTATTCATATGGACATCGTAGCTCTATGTCATCATATAAATACCCCCCAAAATTTTCACATTTTCATAAAAAAAGTATTTAACGAAGCCAAACTTTTACAAGGTTATGCCACCGTTGGATAGGCATTAAAAAAACCTTTCTTCTCATGTGTAAACATCATATAGTTTCTTAGAAAGAAATGGCTGAAAAATCCAAAAAACGATTTTTCGCCATTATTTGACCCATGTTTTGAACCCCTAAATCCCCGATATGGCCGATAAGCCGAGACACCCCAACCTTAGAATTGTCTCTTTTATATATATTTTACGTTTCATGCAAGTCGGTTCATAAGGGTTGAGATACTTCCCTTGTAAGTTGTTTACTTTTTTTTCGGTGAGCTGTCAAAGTTAGCAAATTTTTGCAGTCTTTGAAAAAAGTAAAAAAAATTGAAATTATTTACAATTCAAGCGATTATTAGTAGTATTAAGTCTTTTAAAAGAAAATATTTTATTATGGAACCTTAAACACCAGGTATAGTGTATTCAAAAAACCGGCCATTTTCAAAAACCGGTTTTCGGTTTATTCGAAAAAGCTTATTTTTGAAAAACCGGTTTCCGGTTTCGGTTTTAGCAAAAAAACCGGTTAAACCGGTTTTTTCGGTTTTTATTCTTCAGGTTAAAAATTAATAAAACTTAATTATATTTTTACAAAACAGGCATAACCTAATAAACACAAAATCGATAAGTCATAGCGAAAATAGTATCATCTGTATGACACCGTTTACGTCGCACAATTTCGCTGGAAACTTCGACAGAAAGTAACAACTAAATTTTAGTTCTTTGCAATTGCGAGCGGAAATCCGTTTATTGAATTGTTTAAAGAGCACAATTAATAATAAATTCAGACATCGGAATTTGAAATTCAGATTTCAACAATTTCAAAAGGATAATTTAAAAAAATGGTTTGCCATAGAACTCCAAGGTGCCAAATATAAAAAATATATATTGATTTCAATATTAAACGAAGAGACGGACTTCCGGAACTCGTTGATATATTGATATTTACATACCAACATATCCACAAGCTGATTATGGAAGCACCGCTTAGTTTTGTGAGTGTTTCTAAAAACTGTGTAATGTCAATTCATATTTTAAATCATTATATTATAACTTTTTATAAAAACCGGTTAACCGACACAAAAAAAACGGTTTCTCGAATATTCGAAATTCAAAACTATTCGAAACCGGTCGAGTTTCTAAAAATGAAAAAACCGGTTAACCGGTTTTCGGTTTCGGTTTTGAATACTCTAACCAGGTATTAAACTAAATTGTAAATTTTTTTTTGTTTATAAAAATAGTGTCTTAACGTTATATAATTTTTTTTAAAAGGGTCCGAAATTGGGATATTTTCCATACTTAATGGACCACACATATTAAGTTAGTAATAGTTGGATTTAGTTTTGTGGATTTTAAAAAAGTATAGGATATCAGCTTTTATTTAAAAAAAAAAAAAAAAAAGTACAGACAATGCCCGGCCCTTTTTATTTATTCCCATTTTTGTGTAAAAAGTCTGGGTATCATTTATTAAACAAGACCATTACCCTTCAACTACAGTATGGGCTTACACTCACTTTGTCATTCCATATGAATCGCATCGAAATATGGGTCTAGGACCCCTTAAAGTGTATATTATTGATCACTGATCGATTCTAAGACATTCTTTGACTAACCGTGTGTCCGTCCGTCCGTCTGTTGTTGAACACACCATAAAGTACATAAGACAAGAGCTAGAATCCTGAAGTTTGTCACAAATATGTACAATAGGGATATAACCATTTGCGTTTTTTTGCAAATATCAAAAAGGACCTATCATATTTAGAAAGTACATGAAAAATCAAGAAGAAATGTGTGTTCTTTTTTTCGCGAATGTTAAAAAAGGTTCGGCACCGATCGCGATGAAGTTTTCGCTAATATTTTTTTTTTATTATTCGGAAAACTCGTATTTCTGGTGTCGAAAACCATTTTATAAATTTGTTGTTGTTTTATTTTTGTTGTAAAACGAAAAAAAGACAAAAAACGATGGATGGGAAGGAATCCCACCATAAAACATAAAAAAATGTAAATTTATGGTGTTTTAGGAATTGCAATCGGTGCCGAAGGTTTTTGGACCAAAATGTCCCCGGATAACGTTTTTTGTTATCAGTATAAAATTGCCCATACGATTATGATAGGTTCCTATTTTGGTTATATCCCTAATGTACAATGATCATAGGCTGGTTAAGTTCTTGAACGAGCAAAATCGGACCAGGGGGGAAAAAGTTCCCCCTTGAAGAACTAAAACTACCCCAGAAAAATATTTTTTTTACAAGTTTTATTTACCCGAGTAAAAATTTTTATATGATGCAATACATAATGATATATAACACAATATATATTTATACGCAATTTAATCCGAATAATGGTGGATGTTTTTGCATTAAAAAAGATCAACTTGTATAAAATATGATTCGATTTCATCCGAGTTTTGACCAGACATTGCCATATTTCATTGGATCCAATTAGATCTAATTGCATAAAAACATAAAAAATCTTGGTGTGTTTTGGTTTGGGTGAGTTACACCACAGGTCAACGATACATTCACCAAACATATAATTTTCTAAAACAAAAAAAATGTTTGGGCACGCTTCGAACCAGATAGGTGATATACATAACCCTAACAAGGAAATGTTTAGGAACATTTTAAAAGTTTCTTATACTTTGCTTAAAAAACTTAGAACATTTTTGGGTAATTGGAAACATTTAATTGGAAACATTTATCTATGGAACAGAATAAGCTATATATAATTTTATATTAAATTATACAGAAAAACAAATTTTGTATTGGCCCTTATATTATTTCATATATTTATATCAACCGTATACCTCTTAATCCGAATCATGATTAAATTATATATTACAACATATGACTGCATTTAAAAAAATTTGAAACTACCTCACGGGATGTATAATCATATATGATTTAATATGTTTGTATCAAGTTATATATTGTTATATATGTTTATTTTTACTCGGGTATATATTTGTTCAATAAATGAAACATTTTAATGCCATATGAAGTTCATCGACCTGAATTTGATCCAAGGGGGATCAAGAATGTCAATTTTTTCGGTCCGCCCCTTTTTGGGGGCGTGTATAGAAAAAATAATTTAAATAATGATAAATTTTTATTAATTAGGTGCAAAAACTTACATATATTTTTTTGACAACGTTTATCGCGAGGGGAAGGTGTTCCCCATAGTCTCCCGGTAAACCCTCACCCTCTAAGCCAATAAAACGTCCCCTCCAGTTGATTTTTGTAGCTTTATTACATGTTCAAGGGTTTCGTGTTTTTTTCCAAAAACATAAAAAACGACTAAAAGATTAAAAAAAAAATTTTTTGATAAGTTTTTTTTTTCTAAAATGCTGTGTTTTTATGTATTGATGATAATTTGTTAATAAAAAACTATAATCTTCCCATAAATCACTTTTTTCAGATAAATTTGTACATTTATTAGATTTTGTGAAAAACAAAAATTGGATTTAAAAAAAAAATTATAATAATATAAATACATATTATGCGTTATTTCTTTAATTACTGTGATAGCACATTATGTACACTTTAATTTCCATCTTTTTTTATTAATTTATCGCTTTTCATTCTAAAGTTAGAGCAAAAATTGTGAACTATAACCCTTTTTTCCGAAAAACAAAAAAAACGCCTAACAGCCCGGGTGAAAATCACCATGTATGTTCATATATGACGCATATATGGATGTCCATACATGTGCATATCCGTAATTTGAGGGTGCATGTACATTAATGATCATACATTGTCATACATGAATTTGTATGTAATTTTTTTTTTTTTTGTATTTTTTTCCATAAAACGTCTATTAATTGAAATTTTTTCAAATAAAAATAATTTGTACTAATTTATGACACTGATTTTTTAATAAAAACTAACGAATATTTAAAAAATATACTTTGGACTTTATGATACTTTAGGATAATCAAAGCTTAAGAATTAACCACCCAGTGAAAAATGTTCAAATGTGAATCATATATATTTCACATATGATTACATATATGAACATATATATTTAATATATGAGCATATACGAAAATTGGCGGCATGTGGACAGACATATATGAAACATATATGAACACATATGCACATATATGAACCCATGCCATATATGTACACTAGAGTGTCCCTTATTTTGGAAATGTTGGAAATCTTGAGACGGTACCCGCTCATTTTTTTCCTTTTGACTTAAAAATAACTCAGGAAAAATTTTACGCCCCTAGGACCACGCCTTCCCTACGCGACGGGCCCTTAAAGAGCGGGGCCTAAAAAATCATTTTTCCATACAAACCAAAAATTTTTTTTTTTGATTTTTAATTTTTTTGTTATTATTTATTATATTACTTGGTTTGCTTATTCACAACAAAAAATTTGATTTTGGTGGGATAAGTCTTTCAGCGCTAAAAAATTTTTCGCAAAAAAAAATTTTGAGCCGCCGGGGTCCTACAGTAAAAAATTTTTAAAAAATATTTTTTTTTAGTTTTGACCAGCAACGGTTTTAGCTGCTATGTTGCTTTAAATGATATATATTCATAAAAAAATATTTTTTGTATCTGTGACATCTTAATCGTGTTCTAAAAAAGGGTAAAAAATGCATTGATGATTTTTTTCGATACACGATAAAAATGTCACAAATATGAATAATATTTTTTTTGGAATATATATCATTAAAAACAACATAAAAACTAAAACCATTGCTTTTCAAAACTAAAAAAAAATATTTTTTAAAAATTTTTTACCGTAGGATTCCTACGGCTCAAAATTTTTTTTTTCGAAAAAGATAAAGATGTCACAGATATGAATAATTTTTTTTTTGGAATATATATCATTTAAAGCAACATAGCAACTAAAACCGTTGCTGGTCAAAACTAAAAAAAAATATTTTTTAAAAATTTTTTACTGTAGGACCCCGGCCGCCCAAATTTTTTTTTTGCGAAAAATTTTTTAGCGCTGAAAGACTTATCCCTCCAAAATCAAATTTTTTGTCGTGAATAAGCAAACCAAGTAATATAATAATTAATAACAAAAAAATTAAAAATAAAAAAAAAATTTTTTTGGTTTGTATGGAAAAATGATTTTTTAGGCCCCGCTCTTTAAGGCCCCGTCGCGTAGGGAAGGCGTGGTCCTAGGGGCGTAAAATTTTTCCTGAGTTATTTTTAAGTCAAAAGGAAAAAAATGAGCGGGTACCGTCTCAAGATTTCCAACATTTCCAAAATAAGGGACACTCTAATGTACACATGCCGCCAATTTTCGCATGTGTAACATATATTTACATATATGAACATACATGTCCATATTTGGACCACATATGATTCATATATGAACATTTTTCACCGGGCACTTTTCGAATGAATTCACAAATAAAATACATTCGATTTTTATAGTCACTGAATACAATTGAATAGTTCATGCGAATAAGGACGAATAGACCACTTTTTCGCAAACACGTTTTTTTGCATAAATGCATATTATTAGCAGAGCCCTAAAATCCTATGCAGAAATTTTGGGGAAATTTTGACTTTTATGGCTAAAAAAATGACTTTGAATGTGCAATAATTCGTATATTTTTATAGTTTTGTTTAAATTGGGAGTGAACTAACGCACAATTTTGATTTAATACAACACAAAATCATACAAAAATTTTACTTTCAGTAACAATGTGTTAAAAGAACATTACGAAGAACAAACCACACTTATTATATTGGCAAACAATTTTACCGTTCTTGAGTTATAAGACTTTAAAGTGTGGAAAGAAAAAAGGGCGAATATCCATCCTTAACAAAATATTATATAAAAATTATTTAGCTGCGAGTTTAAAATTGATATTAGCTAAAATTTGAAATTGTACACAAAAAAAAAAAAACAATCTTAGCACATACAAACATTTAGTGTTAATACTGCATCCAATGTCAGGAATAAAAAAAAAAAAAATCATGTCATTTTATTATACGTCGTAGTATGCAGTCAAGGGTTAATATTATAATTCCTAAAAATGTATTTAGTGTCATAAAGAATTACTACTGCATCAAATAGCAGGAATATTAAAAAAAAATTAACAAAAAAAATTTTTTTTCCATGTCCTGACAATCCTTAAAAAGTGTATCCTTGAAGTCCTTAAAGTGTTACAAACAAATACCAACCATAGTTCGTCAAGTTTTGCAAGTCTCATGAAAATGTAGTCAAAATCTGCTGCAAAATAACACATTTTTATTCAAATTTCAATACATTTTTTTGGATATTCGCCCTTTTTCCATTTAAGCAAAAATTTAAGTCCAGTTTTTTGGCAAGTTCTCTTTCGAATACCATACTAAAATTTTGTATATAGGTAGATGTGACCTAAATCTTTAAGCTAATACCAAAAAGTTGACAAAAATATTATTTTTTAACCGTTTCCTGCGTTTTTATTGTCCCCTGTAAAATTCTACAAATGGTCTATTCGTCTTTATTCGCATGAACTATTCAATTATCTTTAAATATCAATATTTCTTGGAATGAATTCGATTTTTGACATTAAATAGAATTATTGTGTATGAGAATTTTAAAAACTAAATGCATTCTTTATTTCATTTATTTATTATTCATGAGACTTTTAAAAATCGAATTTTTAAAAACTTACGCATTCAATTTCAAAGTCAAATGAAAAAGAAACCGAATTCATTCTATATTTTAAAATCAAATGTACACACTAATTAAAATGATTTCAGTTTCCTACTATAAGTTGGGTAAATTTGGGAAATTTACTCAATTTATAGCAGTATATTTTTAGAATTTGTTGAAATTTACCCAATTTATAGTAGAAAGCCGGACTCATTTTTTTAGGGTGTAAATTCATTCGATAAATTGTGATTGGGAAATGCAATCATTAAAGTTTAATTCAGAACACAAAATCTTATTAAGGGATGAAATCCTTCGCAGCTCTGACAGTAATACCGTCAGAGTGTTCGAATTTTCTTCTAAATTTGGTTGTTTACGTTAGTGCCGTTCATATTCGCCTATAGAATACAAAAATTATAACCAATCTTGATGATGTATGATCATAATTGTCCAACCGAACGACTTTTTTAGACTGAACCCATACATGAACTTCGTCCAATTTTGCAAAGTTCTGCCGAACCAAACCTTAAAAAAAAATTTTTTAAGACATGTATGCTTCTCAGATGCATAGCATATATGAAGGAGTATGAATTATACCTTTCCACACATAGTTGCATACATTTACATATATGGAATATTACATTACTTGTGTATGTTCATATATGTTCCCATATATGACATACATTTCCATACATTGTTCATATACTATCATACATGGAATCATGTATGAGCATGTATGAACATGTATGAACATACATGGTCATTTTCACCCGGGAGGTTAAAAAAATTTTTTTTTCCAATTTTTTTTTTCCAAAATGTGTATTTTTACGTGTTTATATTAGGTCATCAATAAAAAAGTATAATATTCTAAAACTACTGCTTATCTGAATTAATCGCCATTTTGGGTATCATCGAACTCACTGTGCGCCGGACCTCTTGTTCGTTGGGCTTAGCCTCTTGCCGCTAGCCTACAGAGTATCAACAAATAATAGCATTATAAAGCCGTTATGTTTGTTGTGTGCTAAAAATAACGCTCAAATTTGTGTGTAACTTTACTAAACTGTCTCAAAAAACTTATTCCCCGATTTTTAAATTTTTACCAAGACCTAAACAAAATGTTTCAGATATCATGAAATCTTTTTTAAATTTCAACTCAGTGAAACTGAAATAAAAGTTTAAAAAACCGGCAGTTTTTGGAATTTAGAAAAACTGTAAATGCAGTTGTGTAAACAAGACCTTGAACCATTACTGAGCAATGTTTAAGGATTACCCCACTTTATCCGTAAAAGTTACAGAGGGTTAAAGTTGAAAAATCTATAAAAATGGCTTGAAATAATCCATAGTTTTTACCTGCTTTCGCTTTCTTTTTTAAGTTCTCCTTATATTTCAATCTTTTCCGGCATAACACAAAGTCAGTACATAAAAGAGACTATTTAAATGTTGGCTTGATAGATGCTTCATCGCTTGGTAAGAAGTTATAAGACGGTTAAGTTTTGAAACCAAAAATTAAGTGTTTTTAAATTTTCGAGGTTTTTTGATCAGGGATTTCGACCCCCTCTATAAAATGAAAAAAGTTGAACTAGAGTTCGTAGCTGTTTTAAATCTTAACATTTTGGAATTAATCCCGTTAATGTGCCACGAATGGTTAAGGAGTTTCAGCAGATCAAAGTTCGAAAAAAAAACGTAATTTTTTTAAAATACCAGTTTTTCGCGAGGCACATTCGCGGTTTCATTTGAAATTTGGTGGACTCTTGCGTAAACCGAGTTTTTTAGGAGTTTCCAAAAAAAAAATCACTGGCGAGTTTATAAAAAATAAATTGCAAAAATTTTATGGCATTTTTGAAAATTGTGCGAAATTTGCAAATCTGTTTCCAATTTTTTTTTTAGTAGCTAAGTATTAATGCATCATGTTCATTTTAATCAGGGTTTACAATTAGCATACACAAAAAATTTTTTAAACAATATAATACTACAAATATTTCACTCCTTCAATATTTTTCTTTATTGCTAATTTCAAAATTAGAATACGAAAGCAATTTTTTTAAATTGCTAATTTATAAATTCAAACTTGAACATATTTTCAAAATGAATATATTCAAATTTTAAAATTTCTGAAGAAAATATTTTAGCAAATTTAAAAATTTGAAAATGAAAAAAAAAACTGGTGACAGCAAATTTAAAAATTTTTAAATTAAAAAAAAAAACTGGCCACAGCAAATTTTAAAATTGCAATTTTAGCAAATTTCAAAACATTTAAAATGCTAAAATTGTAAATTTCAAATTCCGAAAATTGCAATTTGGTAAATTTGAAAATATTTAACATGCTTGTTTAGAAAACTTAAAAACTGAATATATTACAATTTGAAAACAATACAAATTGAATACACATACATACGTATGTGTGGATGGAAAAAAAATGATGAACGATATTTATTAAACGAATACATAAATATTAAAAGATAAAAATGTTACACGGTTTTTGTGCAGACTTCTAGAATACATTTTCTAAAGTATTTTTGCCTCCTAAACATAAATCTGTCATCAGAAAAAGTTGTATCGCCTTCTCGAGATATAGGCATTTTAGTTTTTTGTGGACCAATACCTCAAAACCAACAATTCGTTTAGTATTGGAAAAATGTATGTTAAATTTTTATATGATGGTTTCTGCGTCAACCGAGCCACCCCTCTCTCCAAAATTGGCATGAATTTAAAATTTTTAAAAAATTTTAAAATTACTTAAAAATATTTATGTACTTTTAAATGCCGAGTGACGCCTTTTGAATTTCTATACCCCTCTCCAAAATTGGCATGAATTTAAAATTTTTAAAAAATTTTAAAATTACTTAAAAATATTTATGTACTTTTAAATGCCGAGTGACGCCTTTTGAATTTCTATATGGCTGATCCAATATGGAGCCCAATTTTTTAAAAATATTACAGATTCGCTTAAAACGTTTTATATATGGGGGTTTTCGTGTCAACTGACACAACTTTTGAAACCGATGTCTTCCGATATGGATGAAATTTGCACCAAGATTAGTCCAATTGGATAGTAGTTCAGACACAATTTTTTATGTTTGCTTTTAGGTTCTAAAAAGAAAGCACGAGCCAAAAAATGGGGGCGGTGGGGAAGGGCCATATGGCCCCTCATTGGGATCAAATTTGGGCGTTAAGAGGTAGAAATCCTCAAAAAGCCCCAAAACTCCCCTAGAAACGCCCCTGGAGGGGTGCAATGTGAGACCGACCTCCAATAATTTTCTGCCCCCAACATTTTTCTTGAACATACCTTACCCCTATTTCCACTTCCTAAGGGGGCTCCCATACAAAACATTTTTAAAAAATTTGATCCTACCATTCTAACTTACCCTAAAGTGCCCCTAGTGGGGCCAAATGTATGACCGACCTCTATTATTTTATTAATTCCAACATTTTTTGCAAACATACCTACAATGTATCTTTAACCCTTAAGGTGGTCCCCATACATTTCTTTTAATTTTTATAAGTTTGTTTTATAAATTTGTTTTAAACCAGCTCCTACCGCCCCTACCGTGCCTCCTAGAGAGGCAAAAATTACGACCAACCCCCATTATTTTTTAGTTACCAACATTTTGTCCGAACATCATAACACCCTATCTCCACTCCTTAAGGGGCTCCCATACATTATAAAAACATGTATTTTTAAAAACTAATAAAAAAATAAAAAAAAAATGTATGGGGACCCCCTTAAGAGTTGAAAATAAAGGGTAGGTATATTCTAAGAAAATGTTGGAGTTGAAAAAATATTGGGGGTCGGTCATACATTTTACATCTCTAGGGGCACCCTATGGACAGTTAGAGCGGTAGGAGCAAATTTTATAAAAATGTCATTTTGTATGAGAGCCCCCTTAGGAAGTGGAAATAGGGGTAAGGTATGTTCAAGAAAAATGTTGGGGGCAGAAAATTATTGGAGGTCGGTCTCACATTGCACCCCTCCAGGGGCGTTTCTAGGGGAGTTTTGGGGCTTTTTGAGGATTTCTACCTCTTAACGCCCAAATTTGACCCCAATGAGGGGCCATATGGCCCTTCCCCACCGCCCCCATTTTTTGGCTCGTGCTTTCTTTTTGGAACCTAAAAAAATTAGAGGGTATCGCGGATCGAAATCGAAAACTGGTTAGCTATCCCACGCCTAATAGTGCAAATTGAAGAACCGTTTTTTGTGTTCCAAAGTTAAAAAAAAAATTTTTCATAGATATCCCACTCGCATCCCACTAAGCGACCCCACAGCTCTTAAAAGAAATCACCTAAGCTTTCTTTTGAATCAAAAAAAAAAAAAAAGGGCCCAATTTGGGGAAAAAGTCAAAAAAGTTTTGGATTTGTAAGAAAAAAAATCAAAAATTTTTTTTTATATATGTTTTTTTTTTTTATTTTTTTTATATTTTTTTTTCGAAAGACTGAAGAAATAGCTATCTAAACTCTTTGGGACACATTTTGCTAAAAGCAATAGGTAAGAAGTTACATGGATGAGAATCAACACCTCTTTGGCCAAAATGTCAAATTTCGACCCCCTCTAACTCAGTGAGTTCTTGACCGATCTCGTTGAAAAATTGTGTCTGAACTACTATCCAATAGGACTAATCTTGGTGCAAATTTCATCCATATCGGAAACATCGGTTTCAAAAGTTGTGTCAGTTGACACGAAAACCCCCATATATAAAACGTTTTAAGCGAATCTGTAATATTTTTAAAAAATTGGGCTCCATATTGGATCAGCCATATAGAAATTCAAAAGGCGTCACTCGGCATTTAAAAGTACATAAATATTTTTAAGTAATTTTAAAATTTTTTAAAAATTTTAAATTCATGCCAATTTTGGAGAGAGGGGTGGCTCGGTTGACGCAGAAACCATCATTTAAAAATTTAACATACATTTTTCCAATACTAAACGAATTGTTGGTTTTGAGGTATTGGTCCACAAAAAACTAAAATGCCTATATCTCGAGAAGGCGATACAACTTTTTCTGATGACAGATTTATGTTTAGGAGGCAAAAATACTTTAGAAAATGTATTCTAGAAGTCTGCACAAAAACCGTGTAACATTTTTATCTTTTAATATTTATGTATTCGTTTAATAAATATCGTTCATCATTTTTTTTCCATACACACATACGTATGTATGTGTATTCAATTTGTATTGTTTTCAAATTGTAATATATTCAGTTTTTAAGTTTTCTAAACAAGCATGTTAAATATTTTCAAATTTACCAAATTGCAATTTTCGGAATTTGAAATTTACAATTTTAGCATTTTAAATGTTTTGAAATTTGCTAAAATTGCAATTTTAAAATTTTCTGTGGCCAGTTTTTTTTTTTAATTTAAAAATTTTTAAATTTGCTGTCACCAGTTTTTTTTTTCATTTTCAAATTTTTAAATTTGCTAAAATATTTTCTTCAGAAATTTTAAAATTTGAATATATTCATTTTGAAAATATGTTCAAGTTTGAATTTATAAATTAGCAATTTAAAAAAATTGCTTTCGTATTCTAATTTTGAAATTAGCAATAAAGAAAAATATTGAAGGAGTGAAATATTTGTAGTATTATATTGTTTAAAAAATTTTTTGTGTATGCTAATTGTAAACCCTGCCCAAATTTGACCCCAATGAGGGGCCATATGGCCCTTCCCCACCGCCCCCATTTTTTGGCTCGTGCTTTCTTTTTAGAACCTAAAAGCAAACATAAAAAATTGTGTCTGAACTACTATCCAATTGGACTAATCTTGGTGCAAATTTCATCCATATCGGAAGACATCGGTTTCAAAAGTTGTGTCAGTTGACACGAAAACCCCCATATATAAAACGTTTTAAGCGAATCTGTAATATTTTTAAAAAATTGGGCTCCATATTGGATCAGCCATATAGAAATTCAAAAGGCGTCACTCGGCATTTAAAAGTACATAAATATTTTTAAGTAATTTTAAAATTTTTTAAAAATTTTAAATTCATGCCAATTTTGGAGAGGGGTATAGAAATTCAAAAGGCGTCACTCGGCATTTAAAAGTACATAAATATTTTTAAGTAATTTTAAAATTTTTTAAAAATTTTAAATTCATGCCAATTTTGGAGAGAGGGGTGGCTCGGTTGACGCAGAAACCATCATATAAAAATTTAACATACATTTTTCCAATACTAAACGAATTGTTGGTTTTGAGGTATTGGTCCACAAAAAACTAAAATGCCTATATCTCGAGAAGGCGATACAACTTTTTCTGATGACAGATTTATGTTTAGGAGGCAAAAATACTTTAGAAAATGTATTCTAGAAGTCTGCACAAAAACCGTGTAACATTTTTATCTTTTAATATTTATGTATTCGTTTAATAAATATCGTTCATCATTTTTTTTCCATACACACATACGTATGTATGTGTATTCAATTTGTATTGTTTTCAAATTGTAATATATTCAGTTTTTAAGTTTTCTAAACAAGCATGTTAAATATTTTCAAATTTACCAAATTGCAATTTTCGGAATTTGAAATTTACAATTTTAGCATTTTAAATGTTTTGAAATTTGCTAAAATTGCAATTTTAAAATTTTAAAATTTGCTGTGGCCAGTTTTTTTTTTTAATTTTAAAATTTTTAAATTTGTTGTCACCAGTTTTTTTTTCATTTTCAAATTTTTAAATTTGCTAAAATATTTTCTTTAGAAATTTTAAAATTTGAATATATTCATTTTGAAAATATGTTCAAGTTTGAATTTATAAATTAGCAATTTAAAAAAATTGCTTTCGTATTCTAATATTTTCTGTAGTAATACTAGAAAATTATTATATTCTATGCAATTTTTGACTACTGCCAGTAGCAAAACAAACCCTGATTTTAATACACCAAAATACGTGCCTTAACGAGTAGAACTGATTTGCTTTTTGACTTTTTACTTTAAGCCATTCTGAGCGGAAAGCGCGATGATTTTATTTAAACCTGTTTTGATCTGGCACATCCAAGGCTTTACACGAAATCGAATGAAATTTTTTTTTAAATGAAAGCCCACTTGATGTGTCATCATAAAATCAGAGGCGGGTTAAAAAATTTTGATGATTATAGATTTTTTCACCGATTTTTTTAAACACTGGTTTAATAATACGATTTTCCGTGAGTTTTTTTTTCAGTAATACCAACGCCCATTGCCTAAATATGTTATAAAAAATTGTGAAACTTTTCTTTTACCGCGAATTAATCGCGATTTTAGGTACTTAGATATTTTTTTTTTAAATCGCTTGGTCATTAAAGGGTTAAATTTATATCATATATTTCAGAAGAAATGATATATCCTGGCATGTTTTAAAAACGCATGCAACAAATGTGTAGAAAAAAAATATTTAAAATAATTTTAAGATTTTTTAAAACCGCTAAATCTTAAAACTGCCATAACTTTTGACCCCCTTGCGCGATTTAATTGACCCGAACGAATTTCTTATTCTTAAATAGCTTCTAATATTTATGCCAACTTTCATTGATGTGCCATCAAAACAAAAATCACATATTTTTTACTTCAAAATTTAAGTCTTAGCCGGAACTCCTCATATATTTTTTAATCAAAAATAATAAAAAAAAAATTTGTTCATGAAGGGCAGTTTACACGTTAACTACCCTTGAACACCCTTATCTACTATTTCCCAGTATTGGTGATACGGTTTGCCGGGTTTAAATAATTTTGTATGAAAAATTATTTGAATTTGACAATTGAATGTGGGTGTGGAACAAGGTGCTAAAATCCAAAAACCAAATTGTATAGGAGAAGCAAAAAACTGAATAAGTCGCGAAAAAAATTTAATTTCCTAATTTTCTTTTTGCAGATCTACAGAGATTGACCATTTGCATCTATGTACCAAATTTTATAAAAATAGAATGAGCGGAAGTAGCAAAAAATTGCATGTGAAATTTTGTTCTAGTGGAATAAGGTGCTATGTTACAATTTCTACTAGGAATTTCAATACATTTGCCAAGTAGTTTTCTGTTTTTTGTGTTATTTTTTAAAAATTAAAATTTTGCATGATAAATTCTTCAAAATTTAGACGGGGTCCAGCAATACTCATTTTTATATAAGAATAATAAAATGTAGTTAATTTAACAAAAAACAAGTGGTTTATGGTTTATTTTGTACAGATTTTCGCGTAATGGGTTAAAAAAAATTTGCGAAATTTATAATATAAATTACTAGCCATTCAATTTTATAGTTTTAACTCAAAAATTGGATAGATTATCTAAATCCGCCCTCAGTATTTCGTAAAACAATATTGTGTTTTTGTATGGATATAGCACCTTTTTCCATATTCACACTTTAACTATAGATAGATTTGATATGAAAGCGTTTTTTGCCAAACCAATGGGTACATGTTAAAGCCTTGGATGTTTTATACACGTTAACCATTTCACATGCAAGAATTTTGATATTCCACCTTTAGTTTAACTGCAAAATACATGTTAGTATTCGGGGGAAAATATAAAATATTTCCAAAAATCGTTAAAATTGAACTTTTAAGGTCAATTTTATGACTGAAAACGATCAAGTTTTTAACAAATTTGTTTGCAAATAGATAGAACTATTGAAGGGAGATACGATTTTGCAAAAAAACGCGATTTCCAAAAATTGGATTTTAGCACCTTCTTCCACACACACATTCAATTGCTATCCTCCAATACTGGGAAATAGTAGATAAGGGTAGTGTAAATCAAGCTTTAATTTTAAAAAATTTTCTAAGTTTTGAAAATTTTGAAAATTATTGATTCTTACACTAAAAAAAAATAGCGAAAATTAAGGAAAAAAATGTCTTTGAAAATTTATCATGAATTTTCCTAAAATTTAGTTAAATTTAACTAAAAATTGAGAAATTTTTTTAACTATGAGGAAAAAAGTTTAGTTCATTTACTTATAATTAGTTCATAGTTTTCTTTAAATGGAATTTTTTAATATTAGGAAAAAAATTCTTACTGCCAAAGAAATTTTCCACAAATCTAAGAGACGTATCTTTATTTTTAAGACATATTTCTTAAAAAACAATTTAGTTCAAGTTTAGTTAAAATTTAATAAAAAAACATTATTCTATACCTGGGGATTCGTGGGTTCAAGTCTCAGCCAGGGCAGGATTTTTTAATTTTTTTTTTTATTGTGTTTTTTTTTTTTTTTTATTTATTTATATATTTTTAATATATTTATTCAATAGTTTTATTTATTTTAATATTATTTTATTTATTTAAAAAAAATTGAAAGGCATATTGATGACACTTTTTGGTGACATGATGAAATGTGTCATCACTTGTTTTTTCAATTTCGATGACATGTTTCATCATATTGGAAAAAGCTTCATCAATATGAAGAAATTTGTCATCAAAATTGATGACAGCAAGTGATGAAACCGTACCATCAATATGATGAAGCATTTTTCTGTGAGTGTACATTGGACAAAAATGCTTAACATTTTATTGTTTGCTTAAAGAAATAATGAATCCTTATTCAGTTCTTATTGAGCTTTCTTCATTAAATATAGTTACCACATAATTTATTTAAAAAAAACTTCAAGCTTAGTTTGAACTTATTTTTTATCTTTGAATTAAATACAAATTGTTTTTTGCCGGAATCAAAAACAATTTGACGTAATAATTGTCAAGCTGACATTTTCAACAACACAAATGACAGCTTAAAGTTTAAATTTTACACAAAGTTGTATTTCATATGAATTTTGTAAAAAAATAAAACAATTATGTATTTGTAAATTTAGAGGTGTGGTCAAGTTTGATCATAAAACTAAAGTTTAGCATTAAATAACTGCAAATGATCTATTGTTTCTATTTCTAGCTGTAAAAAAAAACGGAAATTGTATTGCTAGTAAAAATTTAAGAGGTTTATTTTTCATGAAAAATATTACTTAAACACTTAATTATAATTTTCACACCATTAAAAATATACAGACAATTACAAAAATATTTTCAGTATTTTTTTTTTTTTCTTCTTAACAACTATTCCAACAATAACAATGCATAATAACAATAAACAACAATGCAATAACAGGGATTTAAAAGAATGAAATCTTCTTGTCATCTTATTTAATATTAACTTACTGAAAATTTTCATTGTGTTTACGTTTTGCACAAGGGGTATTTATTCCATTTCCAATGCATTTAAAATAAGACGTTAGTAGTCAATTTACTATTTTTTTTGCTATTGCTAGTTAGCTCATTTTTAGGAAATTTTTGGTTGAAATCAGCAAGAAAGCAAAAGCATCTTATTAACTTTTTTTTAGCGCATTAGCAATTTTAACAAACATTGAAATTTTTTTTTTCTTAATATAAAAATAAAAATGTTTAATTAACAATTTCAGCAGAAAAATCTGCTTTAAATTTGCTGATTTAAACTGAAAGTTGTTTTACAGATTTTTCGATAGAGTTTTTCTTTTAGTTGTATCAATTCTTTTATAACTCTGTTCAAATACATATTTCATCTATTAACAGTTTGGTAATTTGTGTAACACTATTTGAAGTCAGTCTCCTGTTGTAATGGTTAAAATAACTGTCGTCATTGTAACTATGCAAACAGCAATATGCATGTGGTTTTGTAGTTAATATGCTGCTGCTGTTGCTGCTATTCACTTTGTTCGTAGTTGTATGCAGCAGTCAGTAGTTAAGTCTGTTAGTTAAGCCGTCATCCATTCAGCGAGCCAGTTGTTTCACTACTCTATGCATGGCTGCTTAGTTTGTTGGAGTAATTTTGCTATTTAATGCTGATGTTTGCAATGGGGAAACACCTGCAAACGCACCTGTAAAACGCCGACGCTTTTGAAAAAAAAAAACTAAATAAACGTCTACCAATTCATATTATCTATTTATTTGCTGTATATTTGTTTGTAATATAATCGTTTGTTTTATGAATAGTTCACATACATTTCTTTTTAAATAATTCATTTTATTTAAATAATTATTATAATGGAAAACAAATGTTTTCTTTAGCCATATCAGGGTATTTTGTATAAATTGTAAATTACTGATTTATACCGGATGTGTGTAAAATTTATTTATTGGATGTATGAAAGAGGAAGCACAAACGAAAGCTTCAACAAGAATGGTCTTCGTTTAGGCCCATTTCGATTTTCTGAAAAAAAATTATTTTCTAGAAAAAAATCAATAATTTTGAGCTTATAGGAAAATGACTCCTAAAAAAGTCAGAAAAACGTGATCAGAATCATTAAAATTTGCTGATTTCAGCTGAAAAATTTGCTTTTTTAAGCCAGATCCCTTAATCGGTATAAAAAATATTAAAAACGCTACAAAGAGAATAAGAAGAAAAAATCTTTTCATTCGGGAAAGCTTTTCGAATTGCTATCGAAAATGTACTACATAATTTTAGTCCACAATTGTCATCTTATTTCAATTACACAGACCAACAAATTTTTAACCCATAAATCAGAAGTTTCTTTTCATAATCCGAATCTGGTCTCAGAATTTGCCTATCACATCAGCTTTTAAGATACTCAAGCAGAAATTAACGACGGTTCTAAAAAAAAGCGTTCTGAAAGCACTGTTACAAAACGCTATTTTCAAACGCTTTGCGACCGTTTTTGAAAAGTGTTCTGAAAGCACTATAACAAAAGAAAACGCAATCGCAAAACGTTTTTTTGGAATGCTATGCGAGCGTATTCGAAAAGCGTTTCAAGACTTCTTTAGAAAAAAAATTTCTAAGTTCCAAAACTATTTTTGAATACCAATTTTTTGTAAATTTTTTTAGTTTTTAAGTAAAAAAAATCATCAAAAATGTTTTTAATTTTTTTTTTTTTTTTAAATTTTCGAAAATTTTTTTTGAAAATTTTTTAAGTTTCTTGGAGTACGAATTTTTTTTTTTCGGATTTCACTTTGTATAAAACAAATTATTATAACCGAACTAATATAGAAATTCTTGACTTTGGGTTTTTACAGCGCTTTGATGACTTTAAAAAACGTTCTCAAAACACTTTTTTACATCGCTTTTAAAACGCTTTAAACCTAGCGTAGATCGATGTTATCATTCGGATCATCTGAAGGCGCTTTGAAGTTGGTATACAGAACGCTCGTACAACCGTCCACAAAGCTTTCCCAACGCTTTTGCGATTGTATTTTTCTGACTGGGTATCTTAGCTTGAAGTTGAAAAAAAAAAAACGTTTTTCGCCATATTCGAGACGTTATAACTGCGAAAATTCACCTCTGTTTATAAAATCTGATATGTAGTCTGAAAGTCCTACCAATTACCTTTAAAATGAATATTTAATCTTTATAATATCTTGTTTCATCTCTGAGATATCTTAACCAGAAGTTTGTTCTCGTTTCGTGACTCTGGATGCTGCTGAGAGTGGTATATATTCATTAAACACATCATATCAATTTCAACGGGCGATATCTCAGCAAATCGACAAGATATCTAAACAATTCAAAACGCATTTTTTTGTTTTTTTATTTGTGAATTTAACAATTTTATAAGTTCTTCGTGAAATAAAGGTGAAATGAAGCAAATTTGCATTCATAGGAAAAATACCATGAATACAGCGAAAACCTAAAATTGTTTAAACTTCGTGTTAAGATATCTCAGAGAAGAAACAAGATATAACAGAGGTTAAATATTTATTTTAAAGGTATGAAGTAGGACTTTCAGACATATCTGGATTTATAAATAAAGGTGAACTTGCGCAGTTATGACGTCTCGAATATGGCGAAAAACAGTGTTTTTTCAAACTATAAGCTAAGATATCTTGAAATCTTAATGTGACGGAGAAATTCTGAGTACAAATTCGGACTCAGCGCTGCACAAACCCTTAGAAAAGTATATTCTAGCCCCGAGATTTCGACCTGATTCAAATTTTGTTTGCCTGTGTTATCTACTTTTGAACACTTTTTACAACCGACTCCCTTATTTAGGAAAGTGTCAATTTTAATTTCCTTTAAATAAATTATATTTTTCTCACAAAGAAATTTAACCAATTATTTAAAACATGTAATAAAACTAATTGAGTGTCATTATTACAAGACAATAAACAAAATGTATAAAAATTTATATATTATGACAACCACCAAAATATTTGTAAACCAAAAGAAAACTTAAAGCCAAAAGAAAAAGACTATTGATCCGCACCTTAAACCAAAAAAATCGCAAAAAAACCTACAATAAATTGACATTTGAATGGAATCAAATAAAGTAAAAAAAACATTTAAAACAAATCCAATATCAGGATATACAAAAAAAAAAAATATTTTGCAAAGAATTCCAACTTGGACACATAACAAAACTTTATTACAAATATGTTTTGGGAAAATATGATCATTAGTGAGAAAATATGTTTCGAATGGAAAATTTAAACAATAGTAGCTAAAGATCTTGATCTGAATGAATGACACCATTTTCAGTGGTATTTTATAAGGAAAAAAACATTCAGAAATTTTGAATTGAAATTTTTATGTGAATTTTGATAAACATGTATGGCAAATTTTCTGGAACAGATGGGGAATCTGGGCAACAGGTTCTAAAAAATATTTATTTATAAAAATTCTCAAATAAATCTGTTCCTCATTATTCGGTTTGCAAACGATTATGTGTAACAGAAATTAAGTTCGGATTTTATTTGTAAACAAAATATGTGATTGATTCAATGAAATATTTACCTCAAATAATCAAGAGTTTAATCAATACTACAAATTTTGTTTAAATTTTAATTAAAGACTGTCTTGAAATCTAACGGATTTCTTCCCAAAGGTTTTTTTGTCTTTCAAAAAATCATTGTAGTCTTGTTGAAAATCCAAAAAATGTGAAATTTTTTCCCTTCCACTTAAAAATCTTTAAACTAAAATTGGTAACGGTGTTGCTATGAGAGGATTTTTATATATATATATTTTTTTTAATTTTACATTTGTGTGAAATGTGAAACAATACAATTTATGAAAAATGTTGATATCAAGATGTAAATGAAACAATATGCATAAAATCATGAATGAATTGTAAATTAAATTAACAATTATTTGCATTCAAACTTTGCAAATTAACAAATGCGTTTTTGTTTTAAATGAATATTTAAAAGAATCTGTTCGTACCAGTCAGTTTCTAGTATGTGATTGCATGTAGTTTAAATGACAGTTAAATATACAGGGTGATAGGAAGAGAAGTATGACAACAATTTTTCGGTTGGCAACAAAATTTTTTTTCTTAACAATCAAAAGCCATTTTCAACCAGATGCAATAAATACATAATGATAAATAGTTATGCATTTTGCATGTTATTACCAATTAATAACACCAAAATCAAATTTTTTGTCCGTTGTTTAATAACACTGTGCAACGAATTTGGGGTTACCAAGTGTAAATTAAATGAGGGGAAAAATGAAAGTACACAATTTTTAGACTGAATTGATTCGTGATTTCTTGATTAAGTACATTTATTTTAACTTAACCCAAAAGTCTTTGAAAAAAATTAAAAACTTTGGAGGGCCATAAAAACTAGAGCTAAGTTTTCAAACCCCTTCATGGGTTTTGTCCTAGTTATGTATACTTTATTTTTTTTGTCCAATCTAAGACACAAAATTGTGGTGCACAGTGTAATTTAAAAAATTTACAAATTTCAATAATCCCGCAAAAATTGTTTAAGTCGTGTTTTTTTTTTTTGTTAAATTAAAAAAAAAAACTTCCTCCAATTGAATCACCCTGTATAAATTATACACAATTATTTTAAATGAGAGTTAAGTGATCATGCTATATTTTCATATGGAGGAAAACGAATGATATTGCATAGTAGACAGTGATGCGTTTTATAACACTCAAAATATTATCTCAGCAAAAAATTGCTAAATGCCCAGCAAAAATAAATCGTGATGTTGGCAGCACAGCTTCTTTTTATAGCATACTATAGTGCATCTAAATAGCGCTCTTTAGGATGCAGAAAGAGCAAGGGAGAGAATTTTAATTTTTTTTTAGGATTATTTTTATAAAACTTATAATTTATAATAAAATATTGGCACGAAAGAATGCTTTAATCAAGCGTCTACGGCGCACAGTGCCACATTTGGCCAATCTAGGACGACAAAAATCCAATTTTATTTAAATTGACTTAAAATTCGGTATAAATGTTCGTTTTGACTTCAAAAACAACATTATGAAAAATATAGAAGGCCAGTTAACGGCCACGCCAACTTTTTAAAAAATTTTTAATTTTGGTTGTAATTTCTTTAAACTTGATATATATACCCTGAAGGACTGTAGAAATAATATCACAAAAAAAGGGGGCGGTCAGACAACTGCCACGCCCACTTTTTAAAAATATGTTTAAAAAATATGTAAAAACAGGGTTTACATATCGCCCCACTGTAGTCGGCGTCGCAGACGGTCGCAAAAGTTAGCCATTGAAATAAGTACTATAGATATTGGTCAATATTTCTGAAAAAGACCGGCGACCAATAGAGACCAAACACAAAAGTTCTATTTCATCAAAGAAAATAAATATATAATTTTCATTTCAAAAATTTTTATTATGTTAAAAATTTAATAAAAAATAGAAAAAAAATTAAAAAAAAAGAAGAAAAGATACCCAGCAAAAAAAGTGCGGAGTACTTCTATTTGGAGTGCATTAAAACTACAACAAACGTAATGAAATACAACAAAAATAACAAAAAACACAAGAAAAAAACACACAAACAGTTTTTTCTACTCCATAAAAAGTTGTTATTCAGCACTTAACTCATTACCTTCCGCGACACTCCCATACAAAAGTAAGTAGATATTCAGTAGATAAGAAGTACTCCGAGCTTTCAAACAACTTCCAACTACTTCCACGGAGTAGTTCTTTTCTACTGAATATCTACTTACATTTGTATGGAGGTGTCGCGGCAGGTAATGAGTTAAGTGCTGAATATCTATGTATTCTGGAGTAGAAAAAACTGTTTGTGTGTTTTTGTCTTGTGTTTTTTGTTATTTTTGTTGTATTTCATTACATTTGTTATAGTTTTAAAGCACTCCTCTGAGAAGTGGTAATGACTTTTTTTGCAGGGTATGATTTAAAGCCTTAAAATATCCTTTAAAATTACCAAAAAAAAGTGTATAAATATATTTTTTTGTTAAAAAGTTACAACAGCATAATTAATGCGAAATAATGAACACTACTTTCAGGATTTTACAAGATGCAACTTTATGCACCTACATCTTAATAACGAATAGAATTATAGTTCTTATATGAGTATTTCCGTGTTATTAGGAATGTTTTATAATACATACAAACAAATCATAAAAATCGGGGAACTTTTTTTTTTGATTTTTGTCGTGCTAGATTGGGCAAATGTGGCACTGTGCGGCGTAAGCATGAATTCCATAGACAGGTCTACGAAAGTATGATTATACCCGGCATGGAGAAAAGGTCAAAGGTACAAAGGACGATCAGTATGTGCGCCATAGCAACTCTTAAGCTGTGGGTAGTACCAAGATTAGCAGGGGGCTAACTACAAAATCTATAAATGGAGACAGTATACCGAAGGAGCAAGACGTACACACCTCGAATAAAGGTTGTACTTTAGGCTCCAAGGTCAGCGCCTCCAAATCTAGTGGAAAACGGCTAAGACCCGGTAAAACGCGGGTGTTTGGGGACAAGCGGTTGAAACAAGCAAACAGCTTAACATCAGCTGAGCTGCAGGTAGCCATAATTGACCGAAGTGGCTGCTTATTAGGGAACCACAATACCGTAAAGAATTATAGATCTATCAGCATGTCATCGTTTTTATTGAAACCACTGCAAAGACTAGTAGATGCCTATGTGAGAGGTACCCTTGTACTAGACAACTTTAGCGAGGCCTAACACGCATATCTTAATGATAAGTCTGATGAATCGGCTTTAAGTGATGTTGTCGGATTGTTTGAGGATACTTTTTACAAAAAATATTTGCTGTGTTTTTCAATAGTGGATTTATTTTCGGATTAATCTTATTTAGTTTAAAATAAATATTTTAACATTATCATAGATTACGGAAAAAAATATTCCAAATTTGTTTTGGCAAGTTAAAATATTTATTTTAAACAAAATAAGATTAATCTGAAAATAAATCCACTTTTTGAAAAACACAGCAATAATGTTTTAGCATCATTCTTGGATGGTGAAGGTGCGTTCAGCACCTTCACCATCCCTTAATGGCCTACATAATACGGACATACAGATTTCTGTATGGACGAGCAATATGCTGAAAAGCAGGGCAATTAATTCGAAGATATGTGCTAGCAAAGCGATGAAAGCCGTTAAAATAGGGAACTCCACAAGGGGGATTGATCTTTCCTCTTTTGTGGAATCTTATAAAAAATAAGATCCACCAGTCACTGAACGGAATGGGTATCAAGGTGGTTTTCTACGCTGATGACGTTATGATCCCAATCAAAGGTAAGTTTTTACCGACGATTAGCGAACTCTAGCAATCAGCGCTTCAGATACTCTCGACGTGGGCAAAGGACAACGGTCTGGGAGTTAATCCCTCCAAAACCGAACTCGTCTTGTTCACAAAAAGAACTACACTCAAAAAATTATGTCATTAACTGTTTGTAGTTTATTTAAAAAGTTTTCCGTTTAGTCGTTTTTAAAAGAAAAATCATTTGTTTGATGTTCAGTTTTTATTAATGACTACTTCAGTCCTTTGTTTCAAAAATAACACACTAAAAAATAAAGACTTTCATTACCATTTAATTTTTAAAGTCATTTATTTTTGTTCTGTAAGTAAAAACTACTGATTATTCTTTTGATTTTTAATGATTTGTGTAAGTAATTTTTTTTTAAATTGTTGGTATTTTTTAATGAAATATCATTAGTTTTTACCTACACAAATCAGTTATTTTTTTGTAGGAAAAAAAATTAAAAAATTATTTATAGAAATATAAAAACATGTTTGTATCAAGTGACTTTGGCACGATGGGTAGAGTGTCTGGCCAGAATGTAGTTGATTGCGGGATCGATTCCCCAAAAATTTTATTAAAAATTTTTAAAAAAATATTTCAATAAAAAATTGTAAAAAATTACCTACGAAATCATTAATTTTTATTGTTTTCGTAGGTTATTTTTTTGAAATTTGTTGGTAAAAATAACAGAACTATCATTAATTTATAATGTTTTCGTTGGTTATTTTTTTTTGAATTTGTTGGTAAAAAAGAGTGAAAAAACGTAATTTTTTAATGTTTAATGTTATTTATTTTAGAAAATTTTGTCAACAGTAAAAAATAAATGTTGATGTTTTTAAAACAAATGAATAATTACTGGGATGGTTTTCAATTGTTTATTCACTGGTTTTAAGTGTGTTTTTCATTTGTTTTTGCCTACAAAATATTTTGAGTGTATGATAGGCAGGGTTTTCTTCCCAAATTAGATGAAATAACCATGGAACTGTTTTATAAGGTGAAATACCGGGATATGAATCTTGACTCAAAGCTTTCTTGGGAAAGGAATGCAGAGGAATGGATGAAAAAGTCGCCTCAGGCCGACCTGGGAGTGATACTAAACATTCATTCCGTGAATCTCTACTTCAAGAGCACAGTAGAAAAATTGGTTCTCAGGCTAAGAGAGTCGCAAATGAGCAACGCTCTGTTCTCTCTGGAACAGAGAACCGACTTTATCTCATCACAGACTAACTTTAACAGAACCTTCCAAGTCCAAATAGTCCAAGTAGGGAAGACTGGGCATAAAAATCTGTTATAACAGATAATGCGATCTCAATCTTTAGGGACGGATCGAAGATGGGTACGGGTTCGGGAGTAAACTCTGAATTCCTCGAAATTGGGGCCTCGTTAAGACTTCAGGATGAGTGTAGTGTTTTCCAGGCTTAGGTATTTGCAATTGCTAAAGCTGGGCTGATGATTATGTCAGGGGACCTTCGTCCTTGCGCCATTAAAATTTTTGTGGATAGTCTTGCTCTAAAGGCCTTAAACACACACTGTTAAATCGGGAAGCGTCTGGACTTGTATAATATAAATGTAATAATTTGATCCAATGATCAGTTTTTATTTATTTTGCCAATTTAATTACAAATCATATTTGTTTTTTTCTGCAAGTACAGATCGAGCTCGGGATCGAACTATATTTGTTATAAGGGTTCAAGTTGAAAAAATGCAGAAGAAAAATTTTATTTTAAAATTATAGACATTCCAAAATTGGTGCAATTCAAACCTAATGGACCTTAACCTAAAAAAATGTAAATCTATGTGCTTTTCCATAAAAAAGCCTATAAAAATTAGCTACTTCTTTGATGAACACCAACTGGAACTAGTTGATATTTTTCTGGATTTGGGAATACTATTTGATCCGAAACTTAATTTTATCTCTCATATTCATATGACAGTAAATAAGTCCAGAGGCGTACTTGCTTTCATAAAGTGGTGGGCCAAGGAGTTTAGTGATCCGTACGTTACAAAAATGCTATATACTTCTCTTGTACGACCGATTTTTGAATATGGCTCATTAATTTGGGACCCTCAATATAACAATCACAGTAATCACATTGAATCTGTCCAAAAACAGTTTCTGATTTTTTGTTTGAGAGGTTTATCATGGATTCCGGGAGTTAATCTTCCTTCATATCTGAGTAGACTTGCTATTATAAAACTAACTACGCTCAAAAGCCGTCGAATAATGTTAAGCGTATCTTTTCTACTTAATTTAATTAATGGTGAAGTCAATTCGGAATTTTTGATTAATAACATAACATTCAATGTTCCTCAACGTCCAACTCGTTACTTTCGTCCTTTATCACTGCAGTTTCACCATAGTAACTACGCTAATGCTGACCCATTACGAAGAATATGTAAAGACTTTAATGATTTATATAATTGCATTGATTTTTCTTTAAATGTTGATGTTGTAAAACGTAAAATAATACTATATTTAAATATTTAATTATGTTTTTTTGTTGTTATATAATTTTGTAAATAATTTTTGGTTAAAATTTTTTAAGTCTGTAAGGATTTAATTCATAGATAAATAAATAAAAAAAAAATTCTTGTATTCCCATACCGGTTTGAAACACTCCAGTTAGTGTTATCATCAGTAGGATTTTAACTTACGGTTTGTCTTGTTAATATAAATTGTTTTATATATGTGAATATTTATAGTTTCTACAGAATATATTTTGACAGTTTCCAACACTACAATTCTATTTCTAGCAATCTCAACCTCACCTCATACTTTCTTTCAAATTTTCTGTCTCTTACATTATTTCGCAAGGATTACCAGCATGATCTGGAATTGCAGACACAAATGAACAAATCATTTTTAATTATTTAAACCTAACTTAGAACTGGTAACTATGACCGTCGCACAGTGGTCAATTTCGCGAGATAGCGGTCAAAACTCTATAACTTTTGACCGGATTGGTATTTTTTTACGCAATTTGTTTTGTTCAATAGGAGGGACTTTAAGCTTCAATTTGCGTGTTCAAACGTAAAAATCGACTGATAGGAACGTAAGTAATGTGGAGTTAAAAATGCATTTTAATTTTTTGTTGAGTTTCCATGTAAAAGTTGAATATTTTGACATTTTAAATAGGTGTTTTTTTATAATTTCTTATTTTCTTCAATCGTATTTTACAACCAATACTTATTTATTATTCCTAAACTTAATTTTAATCAGAAAATGCCAACATTTGGCCCCTGACATTTATTTAGTCTCAATATTCACAGGGGCCAAAGGTTGGTTTTTTTGGAAGAAAGCTAATTCTTGTGAGGATTAAACTGAAAAATAACACTGAAATTCCCAACAATATCAATACCATTTGGATATATTATATACAGAACACAACATCGATAAAATTTTAAGTAAACTTTTACTATTGATTTAAAGTGCACATATATTTTATTTAAATGTATTAATAAAAATTTATACTAAAATTAGAAACAAATTATAATCTTTAAACTAGTATTAATTAAACAATATTAGTAAAAATTTCTTCCAAATAGCTTTGATTTTCATTTTGCAGTAGTTGTTAAGCTTCTTCATCTAACTCTAATGAGGTTGATTTCCATTTTTGTCGAATACTGGACATATATGGGTCTGATGTGCACAACAAAATATTAATAAGATCTTCATTAGTACAATATCTGGAAATTTTTCTTGTAAGAAAGAATCTGTAGTCTTTGTTCCTTTTTTCTTGCGCTTCTTCTGAGAGATCTCCAATTGGAAGCATATTGTGCTGAATTACACCGCTCTACAAATCTGAGGTTTGTCGCTGCGTTTTGGATGAAACCAAAAAAATTTGATAGGGTTTGGTGCCCCGATTCCAAAACGGTCACTCAAATTTTTCTATCACGTCACAATTTTGAGAAAATCGCGGTTAAAGTGTCAAAAAAGGCCCATTTTGACCATTTTTGAACCCCCATAAAATAAAATCCTGACATGCAAATGGCTTGGTATCAAGCTCATTTGAAAGTGTGTAATTTTCTCTTTCAGACAAGATCAAATCTTCTTGAAATTAAATTTTCTAAAATGGTAAAAAAATTATTATTAACAAGTGCTTTAAATCAAAAAATTACATATGAATTTGTATGGAAATTTGCTAAAAAACACTGTGTTAATAAACTAAATATTGAAAAAATGGAAGGTTTTTTGCTAATGATTTTTTTGCCATTTTAGAAAATTAAATTTTTAGAACATTTTATCTTATCTTTAAGAGAAAATTACAGGCTTTCGAATGAGCTTGATACCAAGTCATTTGCATGTCAGGATCTTATTTTATAAACTTTTAAAAAGGGTCAAAAATGCCCTTTTTCGGCACTTTAACCGCGAATTACTCAAAATCCTGATGTGATAGACAAATTTGGGCTCCGGATTTGGAATCTGCGCAACAGACACTATCCTAATCACTAACCAGAATCCAATACGCATTTTCTTGTTGAGCTGTGTTATTTGTTCCCCATGGAACAAAATTTTGTGAACTGTGGTTGGCATATGTCTCCAAGAATATTTTTGGTTATAAAGGGTTGCTGTCTCATTAGCATACTGACCAAATTTTTTTGCATCTATCTTTTTGCTACATGCTATAACTTCTAATATGATTTGGAATCGTCGTATTAAATCATAATCTACTCCAGTTATAGAAGCTGCAGTTTCTGGATCGGAAAAAAATCTCCTTGCTGTGTTTCCATCATTAGAATTTCCTTCTCCTTGCTTTGGCTGGTCAATTATAAGGCCTATCTCACGGTATTTTTCTTGAATATCTTTTTTTTTTTGCTTTCTTTTTTCCAAATTTTCTTTGTTGTTTCTCACTGTTTCGCCTAACGGGCCAAATTCCAAATCGTATCCCAATTTAGGAATATGCTCCATAAAACGAATTCTAGCATGAAGAGGTGACATTCCAAATTCATAATTTGAGAGTTCTATTGTCATTTTTGTCAAAATTTTGATACACCCTTCTATGTGGACTAGGTCCAAATATGGGCCAACTTCTCCTAATTTCAACAGAATTATTTTTTGGGTCAATAAGAACTCTTGTACAAAATTTCATCAAAATATATGCATAATAGCCACTTTCACATACAAATAACTTCTCAAAAAATATGACGTGCATTTGTACCGAATATTTTACCTTGGGTCAGAAAAATTGCTGTAGCTCAAAAAGTGCAGTCCCGATGCATGGACTTGTATATATAGGAATGTAGGGGAGAGTTAGGACTACAAAATAGTAAATTTGTGTTTTGACTCAGCTTGACTCACAGGAGTTGTGCTCTATGAAGTAAGAAATTTCCGAGAAATTTTACCTTTTTTAAAAAAAATATTTAAATTGTTCTGAAAACAATAGAGCTTCAATTTTTTTACCAGTAATAGGAAATAAGTCATGTTACAACACAAAATTTATTTCGTCTAAAAATCTTGAAAAACAAAAAAGTTATGATCATTTAAACTTTAAAAATTAACTAAAAATATCATAAATTTACTAAATTCTGAAAAAGCCCATTTTGGACCACCCTGTTCTCAGTGAAATAGTTGAAATAGAGTTCTAATTTTTTGGCTCCCGAGGTTTACTACTGTCTACTTTCATATGAGTCTAATAACTTTAAAATCAGAGAACAAAAACCAAAAGGAGTTTTGGCCGCTATCTCAAAATATTGACCACAGTGCGTCGTCTCGTTGAAGCGAAATCGAGCAAGGGTTTTGGTGGGAATCGAACCCACGACCACCTGTTTCATAGGCTAGCACGCTACCAACTAACCTAGAAGGACCCTTGTATACAATCCTTCCGTCGAATCAGTCAGCACACAATCAAGCTGGGAACGAATTGGCTGATGAATGTGCGAGAAATGGCTCTGAGTCGGTGCGGGAACGTGTCGAACCTGATATTTCAGTACCTACAGTGGAATTGATGAACGAAATTAATAGGAGATCTGAAAATATAATGAAGGATAAGTGGGTATCACTGTTTGGGTTGGCCAAATGGCCGTGCGTATGGGAACTTCTGATAGGGACTATTGTAGAAGTTGTGGGGTAGTGGTGGAGAAGGATTCAGTGAAGCACTTGATATGTGAATGTCCGGGTCATGGGGCAAAGATTTTTCGATGACCTAGATTGCCTAAACGGTATCTCATTTACGTCTTTAGCAGAATACCTTAGAGAATCGGGGTGGTTCAGGAAGTAAGTATAATTTTGTAACAGATGGGAGTAGAGAAATAACAATTAAAAGAATCGCAGTGGGCCTTATGGCCTTTGAGTGGGTTCACCAAATGCTTTTTTTTTTATAAAAAGAAGCAACCCTCAGGCAATACTGCCTATCAATTACTAATGTAACCAAGATGCTTCTTTCAGAAAGGGGATAGAAGAGTGATGAAAGTTTTGAAAGATAGAAGGGCTTCAGTATGGCAACACTGTAATTGCACGTGTTGTTAATATTGAGTCTGTTATTGATCTGGCGAATTATTTGGAAGCTGTGAAAATACGCTTGATTTTTCTGCATCTTTATAGCGCTCTATCAGTTCTATCAAATGGTGCTCTAAACTGTGATGAACTCAGGTGTTTTGGATGCGCTCTTTGACTCGTGATTTCTTTCCACAAGCTGCTTCCAGATCAGCAAAATTTCGGCTAAATGTGTGTACGAATCTCAAACTCCTCCTTGTGTGGAATTTCTCGAAGTACTTATCGAAACTAACAAACTCCTAGTTGGGTTTTGCTAGTTTAGCTGTTGTTAGAATTTAATGAACTCATGTATATTGGGTAAAACTTGATTTTTCGAAAAACAAGCAATTTTGCTTACGACTATATCTGGGAAACAAATTGGAAATTTGTTTTCCTGTGCTCGCCAAAACTGTAGGGAAAAAAGTTTAAAACAAACCCGAAAAAACTGTATCAAATGCCTCAAAATTGTTAACATGTAGAAAAAATTTTAATTTTTATCTTATTTTTCATCTTATTTTTGAGAACAGTTGTTGCAGCGCCATCTGATATTGATCTGGCTAACTACTTTTTGAAGTGTGTTTAATAAACATTATTTTACTTCGTTGGCGTTTAAGTTCTATATATCAGAGGCTGCTGCGATAAATATTCGTTATAAATAAATTGTGCCTGAGCTAAGAATCGAACCCAAGCTTGCTAGTCAATAGCCCAACGTTCTAATCATTAAGACACAGCACCCACAAAAGGATTATCGTCGCAACATTAGTTAATTTTAGACATATAGTGTTAAATCAATCACTCATTCCGTCGAATCTGACATTGAAAACCACTGTTAATCAGCTGATTTAAATCTGAAAAAAAAAATCTGCTGACGAAAAATAATATAAAAAAACAAAGTTTACATAGTATAAGCTTTAATGTCAGTCTGACTTTAAACACTTGTTTTTGAATGTGATTTTCGAAGTAGATAGATAGACAGACAGATCTACTATATATTGAAGTTGCTGTTTTTTTTTTTTGTTGTTGTTTGATACGAAGTATTATGACTTTTTACAGGTGTCCAAAAACAATTAGTATTAATATGGGTACATATATTTGTTGTTTTGATATTAAGTGATTTTTATTATATTTTTTTTGCAAATTATAAAAACAACACAACAATAATAATAGAGTTATTCATAAAAAGCCATATGTTCGTTTTATTGAATATATTAGTGTTGGTGTCGTTATTTAAAATATTCATAAGTGTGTGTGATGATAACACTGTACAGAAAAAGTATTCGGAACGAAATAAGGTAAACTTTATATACAAAAAGCAAGTAAAAAGTTAAACTGTACTTGACCGAATTCTTGAAGACACTCAACAATGCCCAAAAAATTTTCAAATAGAAGACATTTATCCTATAAAAAAAGTCACAGATTCTGAGACACATTTCCTTAAGAGAAGGTCTCAGAATCTGGAAAAATCTTTTTTTAGAAAAAGTTTTGATTCTAAGACATTTTTTCTCTAGAAAAAGTCTCAGATTCTAAAATTTTTCCTATAGTCTCGGTTTCTGAGAAATTTTTCCTATAGCAAAAGTTTCAGACTCTGAGACATTCTTCCTATAGAAAAGTCTCAGATTTCAGATTCGAAACATTTTAATTTCGAAAAATTTTCAGATTTAAAATAGTTTTCTATAGAAAAATTTTTAAATTCTAAAATGTTTTTCGATTTTTTTTTTTACATTGTACTTGTTAGTTTATACCAAATCCTGAAATTTGTGAAATCATTTTTTTAAATAGTTCTGATTAATTTTTATTAAAAAGTTTTATTCGATCTTTAAAATACTCTGGGTTTTCACAGTGACGATTAAATTTGCCTTTTTTAGTTTGGTATTTGGCAAATGTGCCAAACGTCAAAAAAAAAATGCCAATTTGAATGTGGCATATTTTTCTTAAAATGCTCAACTCAAACCTTGTCTAAAAACAAAATGCTAGTGTGCAAATAAAAAAAAACATAAAAATGAAAACAGCTGTGATTGTTTATGCTGAAATTTCGAACGCGGCAACAAAAACATTTATACAAAAAGAAACATACATATTTTTTGTGTTTATTTTAAAATTGTGAATGTAAAAAGTTAATTAAAGTTATTTTGTGCAAATTATTAACGAAAAGTGCGCTCACGATATGTAAAGAAAAAAGTGTGGCAAATACTTGACGTTTAGTAAAATGGCAAATTTGCCAAATACCCAACTAAAAAAGGCAAATTTAATCGTCACTGTAATCAGGAGGAAAAAGTTCCCCCTTTGAGAACTAAAGCACCCTCTATAAAAAAACGCAATTTTTATAGGTTTTTTCTGCTTTTGCTTAGCAAAGGAAGCATTTTTATATCAGAAGAAGTTCAAAGTTCTGCAGTTGGATCCAGGAAGGTTTTCTCTCACCGCTAAAAACCACTTTTTTTTTTTTGTTAACGTGTTGGAGGGTGTAAATGATTCGACACAGCCGAATTTAATTTAAAATTTAAAAATTGCAATATTATTTAAATATTTATAAAAAAAATGTGTTTAAATGCACCGCGAAAGGTCAAAATAAAGCTGATTTACAAGCCTCTTCAAAAAAATTTTAAAAACACATAGCGGTTCTGGTTGGCGCACCGACGCACAGTGGCCGAAACATCCAATCCGGCGCTTAATTCGGAAATGTAAAATAATAAAGCCCAATGCATATTTGCGATTAGAAAACTTATAAAGAATTTAATTTTTAACCATATTTATTTATTTCAGTGTTTTTATGTATTTTGGGAAATTTATGTGAATATCGGGAGGGTGGCCTGTATGAAGACTAGAAGTTAAAATGTTACGATTCCGTTAAAATTTAGAATGATTATTTATGACTACAAAAAACATTTACCAGTCGAATGTCAAGAGGATATTTGTTAAAATACCATTGTTAGGGCTTTTTAGTAAAACTGGAAGGGGAAATTAACATGGGACTATGGGATAACATGGAACGATTGTGTCAAAAATCTAATAGGTTTTGTTTTTTCGATAAAAAATCTTAAATTTCAAATTTTAGCCAAATCGATTGAAAATTGTGGTCTGTATCGCGTTTATACTGTTTATTTGGACAGGTAGATGGACCCTAAAAAACCAAACAACTTGCGCAAACTAGCACGCCATACTGAAACCTCACAACAGAAATAACCCAAAATAATAAACAAAACAGGAATTGGACCGAATACGATCGAATTTCAAAAGTTGCAGTCCATGAAACTATAGTTTATATCACAAATGTAAACTTCTATAATGCACTAATAATAAACTAGATACACACAGACCACAAACATTTATTTTTTAGTTAAAACATACCTTTTACTTTCAATTAAAACTTTTTGGCTCAAAATGTATAAACAATTGACTTAAAAGTGTCAAGAAAAACTCACTAAGTAATTAGGCCCCAAATTCCTTTAATACACTTGCTGCAGAAAATGTATGTTTGACAGCTTACAGCTGTGCGACTATTGAAAGCAAAACAAAAGTAAAAACGTAAATTTTTTCTGTAAAGTATAGGTAAACGATGCAGAGCAAAAACATTTATCGATCTTAATTTTTTAATTTTGACTTAAGCGCCGCTAGATCAGTGGTTTCGGCCACAGTGCGACGATATGGTTTTTATATTTGTTAAGTAATCTTGACAATGGAATCTGACAAATTCAGATATAGAAAAGCTTTTAGCATTTGCAAAATTCTTAGATTCCGATACACTTTCATCAATAAAAACTCTCAGATACTGAGTAATTTTTCCTACCGAGAAATTCTAATATTTAAAAAAATTCATCGTTTAGAAAAATTTCCAAAAAAAGTTTCAGATTTCGAAACATTTTTAAGTAAAAAGCTTCGATTTTTAATAAAGTAAAAATCTTAGATTATGAGATTTTTTCTTTAGCAAAAGTCTGAGATTCTGAGACATTTTTTAAAAAATAACAGTATAGAATAAGTATCTTATGCTAAGACATTTTTTATATAGAATTATTCACAAATTCTGAGTACTTTTTTATGTAGAAAAAATCTGAGATTCTGATAAATTTTTTTTCTATAAAAAAAATTCTTAAATTTTCCTAAAGAAAACTTTCAAATTCTTCCTTAAAAAATTACACTTTTCCTATGGTGTTGAAGGATCAAGTTTTGATAGGTTGTAAAAAAAAAGAAGGAAATTAGGAGAGATCCTCCTCTCTCATTTGATATCACTAGTGGCATCCTAGGACAAGTATAAATATTAAATAAATATTTTATAAAGTGTTATCCTCTAAAACTTTGAAATCCTTTTAAAAGGAAACAGGATCACGAAATGAAAAACTCTAAAAGCAGTTTTAATACATTTAGTCTCTAGTTTCAAACGTATATTATCCAGTTCTTTTTTAACTACTTTTTTTCATTTTTGTCGGACGGAGTATTCGTTGAAAGAACATTCCATATATTTGCAGAAGCTTTTTTTCAAAATTACGAATACTCTTGGTGCATAGTATATTTTACAAAATATTTTTTCTATATCTGAAGACATTTACTTAATTATTTTGTTTATTTCCTCTAGAAATATTTCGACTTTTTCAAATACTTTTCCATTGTGTCATTGAAGAGTTGAGATGGAAAAGTAAGTAGTGTATTCCGACTTAAAGTAGATTTTTATTATTTTTTGCACACGTGCAACATAAATAAAGAGGTAGTAGTAGTAGTCAGAAGTAGTAGCGAGTAAAAGAAACCTTATGTACGTTTCCATAACAATAGCAACAACTACAACAGGTAATTCATATACTAGATATGAACTAGCAAGTAAGTATGGGCTGACGACGTAGACGACTACCTGTGTCAAGATCTTCGTGAGAATTAATTTTTAGTTTTCTTTCTAAACAGAAACACAGATATTTACAAACAACCTAAAAATGTCCACATTTATCTATTGAAGTTGTTGTTATGATTACGATCAGTGTTGCCAGAAAAATAATAACTATTTTGGAAATTCAAATTCCCCAAAAATTCCCAAGTCGCCAAGGGAGATCTTTAGGGTATTTGGTGGTCATGTTCTACGTTTATCGAGTTGTGGGCATTTTTAAATATTCGTAAAGGAAAACTTTTTTAGATTCATGTGATGATGACCAGCGAAACTAAAGCGATTCAAAGAAGCAAAAATTGCGTAATTTGACTCTATCTGTCTTATTTTTCGAGATATCACCACTGTAAGTTTTCTGTTTCGTTGGACTTTTTGTTGTGGTGGCAGAATTTATCGAGATATCAGCTTTTTTTAATTTTCGGGATTGCCTACTTTGTTAGATTCAAAGTAAGGACTCATTGGGGCCTACATAAATGAAGAGAATCGGCGATACTTTGGTGAAATAGTAAACCAAAAATGGCCTCCATTTTGCTGTATCTGGCTTTAGATTAAGTAGGTTGGGTTGTAAGCGGCACACGTAGACTCTGAGATCCGTTGCGATACCACGGCATCAATACTAGTCTCTGCCGTTAAACCAATTTGAAACTCATAATATATTAAATTTTGACATCCGAGATGGTGCTGCTTCCTTGATCCCAGACTCCTTTTCATCTATGCAACTCTGGCAAAAGTCATTCGACGGCACATTTAACCACTCTGCGTGCTTCCCTATAAGACAGTGTCCGGTAAGCATGGTAACCACCGTCAAAATCTCTACTCTTGGACGCGATATCAGCTCACTTGTGCGCTTCTGATTAAGAGAAGGCCAAATCTGTCGTGTTGTCTCACACGTCCATCCATTGGCCCATCCAAAGCCGTCGATTTTGCTTGCAAGTTTCTAGAGGAATACCAACACATTCCAATTCTGTTGGAACCTCTAACATAGTTCACAGTCCTGCAAGCTCATCGGCTTTGCAATTACCTGGAATATCTCTTTGCCCTGGGACCATATGAGTCGTTTGTTTAACTGCTTTTCCATCTCATTTAAAAACGTGTGACAGCTAGGGGCATATCTTTTTTGCAGAAACATTGACTCCATAGACTTGACCGCGGCTTGACTGTCGGAATAAATTTTCACTGCAGTTGTAGTCAATACATTGCAGATGAACCAGTCAGCCACTTTCTTTATTGAAAGCATCTTTGCCTGGTAAAAACTGCAAGTATCCGGCAATCTTCGAGCCAGGCACGACCCAAGCTTTTCCGAATAGATTGCAAAGCCCACTTGTTCGTGCAGCCTCGTTCCATCCGTGTAAAAATTTATGGAGGCTCCACAACCCGGAGGACTCCCTGGATGGTATCATAGTGGTAAAGTGGCGCTCAAAAAGGCTCATAGAGGGCACACAGTCCACATTTTGTGGTATTGTTATCTTCTTCAAGATTGCGCTATGGCCACAATCGCTGCTCCTCCATTGCAGATTGCTATTAAGTCGAATTACCAACGTAGCCGCATACTGCCTACCTAATATGTCAAATGGTATCAAGCGACGGAGGATTTGTAAGGTAGTCGTACGTGTAGTACGAAGAGCACCAGTGATACACATCGACGTCATTCTATGTACCTTCGTAATAAAGACACAATTCCCTTTTGTCTCTAAAGCAGGCCACCAGACAATGATTCCATGCAGCAGAATTGTACGCACCGCTGTATAAATCCAATGAACGACTTTAGGGATAAAGCCCATCGTTTTTCAATGGCTCTTTTATGGGAATATAATATAGGGCTTGAAGCTTTAATCGCCCAGATTAATGTTGCCATATCTATTGTTTCCGAGGCAATTTCAGATGCTTGGACGTCAGAACGTTCCAAAGCCTGAATAGGCGATGAAATTGCCCGGAAAGTGGATGTTTAGAAGGATATTCAGCAACTACCAACTAGAAGTAGACCACACCCCATTTGGATCTTTCAGGTATACCACGGTACAAGGAGAAGAAGCCAGAACTTTACGCAGCCGGGATGCCTCAGAAACGTCTTCTATGTTTCCACAGAAGTTTTTCCAAGAATCACATTTGGCAGTTCTGATCATCTGGTCATCCAGACAATCAATTTCCGCTAAACTATGCTGTTCAACCATCAACTTAAACCCAAGGGTCTTTAATTCGCAAACCCTACCACTCCGTACCCCGCGCTCTTGGATAAAAAACAAGTTAACTGCTCCTGTCGTCAGATGCAGCAAGAGTGCAACTGAGGCTGCCTTACAGTGATGGAGCCATTTTAAAAAATATGGCAAATATACCCAACATTTTGTGAAATCCCCAACTCCCTTCCCACGAGTATTTCCCAAACCGAAGTATAAATCCCCATTTTGAGGACAAATCCCCACATCTGGCAACACTGCTTGTAATACGTTTCGTTTAGTCGGTTGTTTGTTTGTTGAACACTTGTGTTGGGTTGTTCGTTCTAAAAAAACAAAAACTTTCTTCATCGTCATCATCATCATCTACTTTTTATTTTTGCTCTCTATTAGACACGTTTTGAAGAAAAAGGTAATGTTCATTAACACCGTTAGTTTTCTACATGCCTATGTAGTATGTGTGTATAAAATGCTGAGTAGGTAGTACGAGTACATATTACAGTTGTTAGTGCTGTTATTCTTATTGTTGTTGCTGTTCTATTGTAAGGTCAGGTGTAAATTACTTTCCGTATGTGGGTTGGTCATCACTTGGTTGGTTTCGTTGTTTGTTGGTGTTTTGTAGTTTTCACATGGATTTCAGTTGTATTAAATTTTTTTCCTCTACATTTTTCTTTATCTAGGTTGAATATTAATTACCACTAATTAATATTCTCTTACACAAATTCTATGAAATTGTTTTGTTATTTTTAGATAATGTTTAAGAAATAATAAAAGGTGGTCTTCACAATAAGTTAAAAACAAACGATGTAAGTTTTTTTTATGGGAAAGTTACCTTGATTTGTTTCCATTTTGATAAGAAAGGATTTAGAGGTGATAACGAACGGATGTAATCTGCGAGTACTACGAGCAGGTACCCGCGTCACAGAGATGAGTTCGCCTATCTCAGCTTAATACTTACCTTAGTAGTATCGATAAAAACAATGACTCACGACCCACATTCTGGCGAAGCTTCAATGAGTCAATAGAGCTGAATACCTTACTATCAATGATGACCTTTAACGCACTCCTTTGCACCCGATCCAGAAGCTTCGATATGGACCTTAAATTACCTGCCCAGATAAGGGAGTTGTCTTCCATTTTCGGTCGGATATCTTGAGGAGATCAGACGGAGTGAAGTAATTCTTGCACCGTTTTAAGAAACAAAGACACTTGAATCATTCTTTCGACACTTGAAAAACATGTTGGTTCCAACGAACATAGCATTGGATTTTCATGCCTAGCATATCAACAGTGTCTGATCTCTCAATAGCCATACCTCCCATCGATACACCCAGCAAAAACTTCGCTTACCAAGTAAATAACCTAAGAGGTTTGCAAAAATTTGAAAACCTCTTAGGTTCAGTTTCAGTGATAATTTATTTAACACGGCGATGTCATTGGAGGTAACCACATTTTGCCTTTTTTAGCACAATGTAATGCTAATGGTAATTAGTAGTATTCAAAGCCATTACCACGTAAGCGAGGCAGGAAGGGGTACCCTTTACCAAGTTTTTGCTGGGCAGATGACGCTAATTCCAGAAGCCGTTTGTGGGTCAACATACAACATTGGGTCTTACGAGTATTTAAATTGACCCTTAGTCTATGGTTAAAGAAAAATTAATAATAACAAATGTTGCTGTCATCTGCGAAATAATATATAGGATTAGAAGTTAGACCCAGAAGGTCATTAAGAAAAAGAAAAAAGTGTAGGAGAAAGAAAAGAACCTTGCGATATTCCTGAATTCAACTGAAACTCATCCGATGAGAACCCATCTATCACAACATGTATAGAGCGACCACTGAGAAATATCGACATAAATCGAAAGAAATCAAAGCTTTGAAACGGGTGCACCGTGCCACACATGCATTCCTAGCAAACATGGCAGAAAAAAGGTTGGCTTTATCAACCGGGTCTGTGAATGTTTGGTCATTTATTATAAGGGTTGGAATGAAAAAACAATCTTAACAAATGATAAAAAATCGGGCTACCCCGCGGAGCAGCACAGACCTTGGGATGCAGACGCCGCACTGTGGCGCCTTTTCCCTAAAAGCGTTGCAAAAATCCAAAAATTGACAGAAGAATTTGATAAAATGAATGATTACATCTGATTGAAAACTCCTCACTGATTAAGAATCGAAAAACATTTTTGAAATCGGATGAAAATTATGAATTATAGAGCCACCCAAAGTTGGCAATTTTTCAGTCTGCCGAAAAAAGTTAAAACTTAAAAAAAATATATCATCTTTTAAATTGAATTTCAGGCAAACTATGCAACCGATCATTATTTTTTTGGTGTCGTTTGAAAGGTATATTAATTCAAATGAAACGATATAAAAAACGGGTAATTTGGTCGAATACTTTGTTTTTAGGCGCAGTTTTGCAAACACACCATATTTCGGACTTTTTTTATATTTGATAGAATAAAACTAAAAAAGTGACGGTTTGTGACGGGAACTATTAAACAGAGGATGTTTAGTATTTAATACTCTAACTTATTCAATAAAAATTGGGTGCCCATACTTGCCCGTGTACATAAAAAAAACAAAGAAACTGTAACAACTTTTACTACGAAAAGGAATCCTAACAGATTTTGGGCAATTTTGAGATCCGCTGGAATTTTTTACCAAGCTTAGTAGATGTAATGGTCTTTAATTTATTATTTTGTTTTTTTTTTGGCTTTTTTATTTGCTTATAACGCCCTCTAGCGGAAATTTTTTTCAATAAGTAACCACTTTGACAGTCAAAAGGCGCCACTGTGCGCCGTTCGTAAAGAAGCTTTATATATCTGAGTATTCTATCACCAACACGTGAATTCAAAGTTATAACCACTAGACCAATTTTGCCGAAATTCAATACCAAACTGACTAGGGAAACGACAAATACATACGCTAAGCTTCATTACCCTCAGGATTATGTTTCAGAGGTAAGCGTGTTTTTTTTATCTCGTAAATTCGCGAAAAACCCTTGCGAAATTCACTGTTTTCGTATAACTTTTGAACCACTGGACCAATTTCGCTGAAATGCAATACCAGCCTGCCGCGGTTAGTTTAAAATATATGTGCCAATAGACTGGCATTTTTCTGTATAGCAAAATTTTTTCTTCTTCGATTTTCAAAGTCCGGGCATTTTTTTATTCTACTAGGCCTAAACCTCATGTGGTACCAATTTGAGGTCAAAAAATAAAAAAAAATAAATATATCTTTCGACACATCATATTTGTTAATTTTGATGTGCTGAGCACGAATATAAAAAAAATTAAGCTTGAGACAATCTTTCATTTAAAACTAATTTGAGCAAAATTCGATCATTTTAACCCGTGGCGCCCTTCGATCAAAGTTTTGGACTTTTGGAAAATTTCCACCAAAATTTTGGATTTTTGAAAATGAAAAAATAAAAAAATGCGATACATTATTTTTATTAATTTTAGCATGCTGAATACGAATATCAAAAAATTTATAAAATATGTCGAATTGTTTTCGAAATATCGCCATTTAAAATTTGTAAAAAAATTGCAAAATGGGGGGGTATTTCCTACGTTTAAGATTTAAAAAAAAAAAAACTCTAAAAATTTCTTTATTTTAACCCTTTTATAGAGCTTTATGCAATCTTTCATTTAAGCTTAATTGGAGCCAAATCCGATCATTTTAACCCGTGACACCCTTTGATCAAGGTTTAGGGTTTTTGGTAAAAAGTTTCTAAAAAGCCAAAACTTTGATCGATGGGCGCCACGACTTAAAATGATCCGATTTGGCTCAAATTTGTTTTAAATGAAAGATTGTCTCAAGCTCTACAAAAGGGTCGGCGGAATGAAATTTTGAGAAAAAATAAAAACTTTCTTGAACGTAGGAAAAAACCACCACCCGAGTAAAAATAAACATATATTACAATATATAACTTGATACAAACATAATAAATTATATATGATTATACGTCCGTGAGATATTTTCTAAATTTTTTTAATGCAGTCATATGTAGTAATATATAATTGAATCATGATTCGGATTAAAAGGTGTACGGTTGATATAATTATATAAAATTACATGAGGGTCAATACAAAATTTGTTTTTCTGTATAATTTAATATAAAATTATATATATCCTATTCTGTTCCATATATAACACTATATGTTTCCATTTAACCAACAATTTTCTAAGTTTTTAAGGCAAAGTATAAGAAACTTTTTAAAATGTTCCTAAACATTTCCTTGTTAGGGTTATGTATATCACCTATCTGGTTCGAAGCGTACCCGAACATTTTTTTGTTTAAGAAAATTATATGTTTGGTGAATGTATCGTTGACCTGTGGTGTAACTCAACCCAAACCAAAAAACACCAGGATTTTACATGTTTTTATGCAATTAGATCTAATTAGATCCACTAATATATGGCAATGTCTGGTCAAAACTCGGATGAAATCAAATCATATTTTATACAAATTGATCTTTTTTAATGCAAAAACATCCACCATTTTTCGGATCAAATTGCGTTTAATTATATATTGTATTACATATCAATATATATTGCATCATATAAAAATTTTTACTCGGGCATTTTTTACAAATTTGAAATGGCGATATCTCGAAAACCGATCATGCGATTTTAATTTTTATTTGATATTCGTGCTCAGCGCATCGAAATTAACAAATATGACGTGTCGAAAGATAAAATTTTTTTTAATTTTATTTTTAAAAATTTTTTAAAAATCCAAAACTTTGACCGCCGGGCGCCACGGGTTAATTTAATCCGATTGGCCTCAAATTTGTACCACATGAGTTTTGGACCTAGGACAATCAAAATTTGCCCGGACACTTGGGAAAATCGAAAGATGACAAAAAAAATGCCAGTCTAATGTGCCAAGCGACTGTAGCCTAGGATTAGTCTTTCGAATGTTGAGAGTGTTTTCAACAGACAGACGGACGGACATCACTAGATCGACTTAAAATCGATCGACGATCATGAATATATTTACTTTATAGGGTCCTAAAACGATATTTCGAGGTGTTACAAACGGAATGACAAACTTATATATACCCTCTATCACTAGAGTGGATGGTATAAAAACGCTAACTTTCGAAAGGCAACTCTAAAGATGCTGAAGCTTTGCGCATATATTTGTCGTTCCCCTGGTCTCGTTCATATTGAATTTCAGCCATATCGGTCAAGTGGTTCAAAATTAGCCAAGCCGTCAATTTCAGATCATTTTCATCTTAAATTTACGTTTTGAAACAAACGAGCTTTAAAAAAACAAGCTTTAAAAACATTGATAACGGCTTAGGTGTGTTTGGAAAAAGTGTTTGAGAGGAAAAACTATTGGGGGTCGGTGTAACATTTGACCCCTCCAGGGGCTAGTCCAGGGGAGTTGGTGGGCTTTTTGTCGATTTTTTGCCCTTTACGCTTAACTTTGACCCCGATGAGTGATCCCTAGATCCTATCCGACCTGCCCAATTTTTTGGCTCATAAATTTTTTTACAAACCTCACAAAATTAGCGGATCTAGCGTGTCGAAATCGAAAACTCGTGCACTATCCCACCCCTAATGATCATGTAGAGCGAATTTTGAGGAGTCTAAATTTTTTCTACCAAAGTTGCCAGTCCGTTTAATTGCCAGAGCTATCAGATCTGATATATCCCAGTAACTACCGAAGCAACGTGTACATTTTGTTGTAAAATATAATCTATAAGTCTCTCGCTTTCATTTAAGACCAACAGAAGCTAGTTCTAAGCTATTGTTACTGAGATATAACATTTTTAATGTTTTAAAATTCTTAAAATCTCAAAATGTTTTAAAATTCTTAAAATCTCAAGTTAAAATTGCTAGAGTTGCTAGATTTTTTAATAGTGCTGTCGGATCTTTACTAAATGGCGTTTTTCAGAGGTTGGTTTAGTTCTTTAATAAAGTTTCCCCTTGGGCTCATTTTTCCCATTTACGAACCCAGTTGACAATGTCCTCGAGCCATCCTCAGTGACGGCGCGGCGACATGTCAGAGTCCCTGCTGACATACACAAGACATCTCCATGCACTGGGTTGAGGACAGTTACATATAAGTTTTCAAAATGTACTCACTCAAAGTCAGCAGTAGTCAGGGCATGCTGACCGTCTGGGGACATGTCACCTAATCTTTCCGGAAACGTCTGACGAAGGTCAAACGAAAATACAAAAAATTTTCGTATTTCCTTTTGTTTTTACTTTTATCCATTTTCCTTTATAAATTACACAGCTCAACAAGAAAATGCGTATTGGATTCTGGTTAGTGATTTGGATAGAGTTTGTTGCGCTGAATCCAAATCCGGAGCCCAATTTGAGTATCACGTCAGGATTTTGAGTAATTCGCGGTTAAAGTGCCGAAAAAGGACATTTTTGACCCATTTTAAAAGATTATAAAATAATATCCTGACATGCAAATGATTTCGTATCAAGCTCATTCAAAAGTTTGTAATTTTCTCTTAAAGATAAGATGATATGTTCTTACAATTTAATTCTTTAAAATGGTAAAAAAATCATTAACAAAATACTCTCAATTTTTTAAATATTTAGTTTATTTACACAGTGTTTTTTAACAAATTTCCATACAAATTCATACGTAAATTATAGATTTAACGCACTTGTTGCTAATGATTTTTATACCCTCCAACCACAGTATGGGGGTATACTCACTTTGTCATTCCGTTTGTAACGCATAAAAATATCGGTCGGGGACCCCATAAAGTATATATATTATTGATCTATGATCGATTCTAAGTCGTTCTATGAATGTCCGTCCGTCCGTCCGTCCGTCTGTATAAAACACGATTCAGTCCAAAATAAAAGAGCTAGACCCCTGAAAATTGGTCAGAATATGTATAATGTTAATAGGCCGGTTAAGTTCGGAAATGGGCAAAATCGGGCCAGGGGGAAAAAAGTTCCCCCTTAACAAACTAAAAAAACCTCTTAAAAAACGCCATTTTTACATGTTTTTTTGCCATTATTGTTAAACAAATGAAATCTTTTTATGTCAGAAGGGGTTTAAACTCCTGAACTTAGACCCAGGGGGCTGGAAAATTTATTTTTTTTCTACCCGCCTCTTAAAAAACCTCTTAAAAATCGCCATTTTTACATGTTTTTTTGCCATTATTGTTAAACAAATGAAATCTTTTTATGTCAGAAGGGGTTTAAACTCCTGAACTTAGACCCAGGGGGCTGGAAAAATTAGTTTTTTTCTACCCGCCCCCTTTTGTGGGCGTGGATTTAAAAAAAACATTAATATAATGAGAAAATGGTATTACTAAATTGCAAAAAGCATAATAAATAAATTAGTAAACATTTATCGCGATGGGGAAAGTATCCCTCACCACCCCTACCGAGCCCCCCCCCCAAAAAAAAAAACGACCCTGGATTTTTTATATGTTTTAACATGTTGGAGGGTATCATAGATTCGGCATAGCCGAATTTAACACTCTCACTTGTTTTTACTATTTTAGAAAATTAAATTCCAAGAAAATTTGATCTTGTCTGAAAGAGAAAATTACAGACTTTCGAATGAGCTTGATACCAAGTCATTTGCATGTCAGGATCTAATTTTATAAGTCTTCAAAAATTGTCAAAATTGGCCTTTTTTGACACTTTAACCGCGATTTTCTCAAAATTGTGACGTGATAGAAAAATTTTATTGACGGTTTTGGAATCGGTGCACCAAAATTTATCAACTTTTTTTTGTTTCATCCAAAACGCAGCGACAAACCTTAGATTTGTAGAGTGGTGTTATCTTTCTCATATTTAGAAAAAACTTTTCGCCTTTTTTAGTCTCAAATGGATTTGAACCTGGAACCTCCAGCTTATTAGTCCTACACCTAACTACTTGTTCCAAACCTTATTTTGAAAATTATTTGCCTATTTACTACTTTTATACTACTTGTTAGATTTTGATTTTAAATAAATCGAAAATATTGCCATCTATTTTTTGAAAATTGAAGAGTTGCCCAGATTTAAAATTCTAATTTAATATACTGTTTTTCTGAAGACATTTCCTTTTCGACGTCTTAGAGGAATTGTCCAGACTCTTAAAGCAAACATTAAGTGCTGACAATGTTAGGACATGTCATCAAGGATTAGCTATGATTTGTCAGAACCTGAAGACATTTCCCCAAGAAATCACTGTGTAAATTTCCTCAGTGACACATTTTCCAACTGGAAACTTACCCACTCAATAATATCATAAATGTTCTTTGTTAATACAATTAAAACAAAAGTTATTTAATGTTTTCAATAATATTTTATGTATTTATATTTATTATGTTTTTTTTTTTTTAATTTACGATTTTTTTAATTTTTCTTTTTTTTTTCAATACTAATTTACAAAGAATTACAAATAATTTTTATTTATTAATGGAGAACAGTATATTTTTTTTTTGTGTTACCAATAATTAAGGAGACAAATTATAAATCATTTTTAGTAATTAAATTAATATACACTTTGTACACACAAAAAAAATTAAATTAAAAAGTTTATGTATGCTACAGATCACAGAACATATAAAAAAATATTAATTAATTAGAAAAAAACAATAGTTTTAGTTATTTTGTTAACATTAAAGAGGAGAAAGCGAGTGAAAAAAAAACAAATAAAAATTATTAAATTAAAACAATTAAATTAAATGATAATAGGAAACACTTACATGAGACACAAAATATATTAATTAAAAAAAAATTGCATTTTTTATATAATAAAAATATTTAAAATTAATAGGACAAAAAAAAATAATAATTATTTAAAATGATCATATTGCTTTGCATTATTTAAAGTTATAAAAAAAAAGTATAAAACTTAAAAATTATGTAAAAACTTAAAAAATGAAATTAAAAAAAAATTAAACTTAAAAATATAATTTTTTAAATGTTAAAGCTATTTCAAGTTAAAAAAGAGTTTAATGTTTTAGTAGCAAAAACTATTTAAAGTTGTTTTTTTTATATTTTTAAATATGCAATTAATTATATTTTTTAATGTTTGTTTGCATTTTATTTTTGTGTAATTTCAAATTATTATAATTAAGCATTAAATTAGTTTTTTATTTTTTTTTTGTTTTTTAAAAAGGTTTTTTTTATATATTTTGTGGTTTTACTGTGTTATTTTGTTTTTATACTAAAACTAAAATTAAAGTTATAATTAAAATTTATATTTTTTAAAAACTAAATAAAATGATTTGTATTCTTCTTTTTTAGGCTGCATTTTGAAAATTTTTAATAAATAAAAATTTTGGATTTTTGTAAGAAGCATTTTTAGCAGCTCTTAACTTCAAGGATTTTTTTGTTTTGTTTTTAAAATGAGGAATTCATGGTTTTTTCTTTAAATTAAATTATTAAAACTACAAAAACATCTAACATGACTGCCTGCTATTTATGTCTTTTTCATCAGTAAACTGTAAAGAGATAAAAAGAAAAAAATATTTATTAATAAAAATTTTATAAAAAAAAAAATATATATATTTATAAGAAAGTAAAGTCAAAAGCTTAAAATATATAATTATATTTTTTGTGTAATTTTTCTATATATTTTTAAATAATAATTCTTAGTAATTTTTTGCACGTGTTCATTTCATATCTAAATAACCTCATGTTATTTTATTATTTTTAATTTCTGAACTGTCGTTATTTGTTGTTTTCGAATGTTTCGCTATTTTATTTTTTCTTTTGTAAATTCTATTGATGCTCTTAATGAGTTGTTGTTTTTTATTATTTTAAATACGAAAAAAGGTTTTGTGTTGTTTATTTTTTTTTTTATTATTTAAAAGCAATTTGTTTTTAAATGCTAAATAAAAAAAAAACAACGGTACAAAGTTCTTTTTTTGGAAAATGGCGCTTAGCTAAATAAAACACGAATGGCGTTTAAACATTTTTAAATTGTTAAAAACGTATAAAAATAATTAATTTTTTAATGGAAAAAAATTCAATAATTTTTAGAAAATATTTTTTTAAATTATTAATCAAATTTGTATTTTTCTTTATAATTTAGTAAACAAACTATTAATCATTATTTAACAAAAATGTTGGTGATTTTTTTAACACGTTTAAAAAATTAAGACTTTAAAATTTTTTAAATATTTTTACAACAAGAATGTATTCAGAATTTAAACAATTTGAGGTTTTACTTTTTCATAAATGGTATTTTGGGTATTTGTTGATGTTGTTTTAGGAGTAAAATATTTTGGATATTATATACACTCAAAATAATACATTAGTAGATTTACTAATTTTATTTTGCTAATGCTGGTTAGCTAACTTTTAGAAAATTTTTAGTTGAGATTAGCATGTTAGCAAAAATATCTTGTAAACTTCATTTAGCGCATTAGCAATATTAACTATTTTTTTTTTTGCTAAATTTAAAATTGAGTTGACCAAATTTTTACAAAGTTAGCATTCCCGAAAATTTTAAAATTCTCATATCTCGGTAAATATTGCCGACACAACAAAAAGTCCAAAAGCATTTTTGTAGCTCTCAACACGTAGAACAAGACAAAATAATCAAAAGCTCTGCGAGTAATAGTTTTGAAGTTATCGAGTTTTGTAATTCTCAAAACTCCGGTGTACCCCAAAAATCACGTATCTCAAAAACTAAGCAAGGTAGAGCAAAACGGACACAAATTTTTAATCAAAAACTATGACGATTTTTATGGAACCCAACTAGGTCTAGGCCCATCGGGGTCTTGACCTACCTCAAATGTTTATGAACTAAAGGGTTCTTTCCACTGTCACGCTTTTCCATTATACATATCAAAATTTACCAACTTCCTAAAGATTTTTGGATTCTTTTTTGATTGAAACCTAGTCATATCTAATAAGTGAACAATTTCTGGCAAAATTTAAAAAAAATATATTTCGCTAACATGGTAAAATTACGCTTGTATAATGGAAATGTGTGATAGTGAAAAGTACCCTTAAGTTGAAATAAAAACAAGTAGAAAAGTTAAATTCGACTTTGCTGAAGCTATGAATACCCTCCACAATGTCTTTTTTTTTTAAGGATAGTACATTTTTTAACGCGAAAAAATTAACAATTGTGATTAGAAATATTTTATTTTGAGTAAAAAACCCTTTTTTTTATTTATTAAAAAAAAAAGAAATTTTACATTTTTTTTGTGTACGTATGTACACAAAATATTGTAATTTTTGTAAAAAATAACTAATTTTTTTTTGAGTGTAAAATTTTTTTTGAGTTTAAATTTTTTTTGAGTGTAAAATTTTTTTCGAATGTAATTTTTAAGTTACCAATGCTTTTAAAACTAAACAAGTTTAAAAAGCATTGCTTTAAAATTAAACAAGTTTGAAAAGCATCGTTAAGTTACCACCAATGCTTTTAAAACTTGTTTAACACGTGGCATTTAAGATGAAACCAATCTGAAATTCAGGGTTTTGCTTATAACTTTTGAACCAGTAGACCGATTGAGCTGAAATTCAATTCCAAACAAAATTGGGGAACGGCAAAGATACTTGCCAAGCATCAGCAGTCTCATTATTGTTTTTCGAAAATTATCGTGTTTTTTATTTCGTAAATTCGCGAAAAACACTTGCCGAAATTTACTCTTTTGCTCATAACTTTTGAACCACTGGACCGATTTGGCTGGATTGCAATACCAACCTGACCAGGTAAATGACCAACATGTTTGCCAAACTTCAACATCCTCTGTAAAGTCTTTCAAAAGTTAGCGTGTTTTCTACGGACAGACAGACGGACGGACGGACATCACTCGATCAACTTAAAATCGATCGGGGATCATGAATATATATACTTTATGGGGTCCTAGACCAATATTTCGATGTGTTACAAACGGAATGACAAACTTATATATACCCTCTATCACTAGAGTGGAGGGTATAAAAAATTTCAGTTAACTAATTTTTGGCAAAACATTTTTGCTAAATTTACCAAAAAAATTGTGGGTTCAAAATCAGCAAATTTTCTTGTAGGTTTACAAGCATTTTTTGCTAACATTACAGTTTTATTTTTTTGAGTGTAATTAAGCCATATTTTTGTACACATGGACCAGAACGACAAATTCTGAAAGTTGGGCCGAAAATAAAACACCCGTGTCGCCCGCTTTTTCTAGATCAATTCGCGTTTTCGCTAAAAACGCCAAACAAAAAAAATGTGTTTCACTACAGAAAATATTAAATATACTTCTGAGCTTAAAAATGATACATGTCTTCAGTAAAATAAGATGGTTCTTTAGTTTGAACATATGGGCTAGCAATGCGGACCGGGACCAGCTAGTAAAATATATTTTTTTATATAATCTTACTTTTCTGGCTTTTTAAATCCTTCAAAGGACCAAAATTGATCAGCTAATTTTTTTTCCTAATGAGCTTTATTTTAAAAGATATTTGAAATATTTTTTTTTTTAAAAAAATAATTTTTTTTCTCAAAAACCGCAAACTAAGACTGCTTGAAAGGGACATAAAGTACCCTCCTAAAATGTTTTTATAATTTTTTCCGTTATCAGCTTGAAAATGCTCACCGACTTTATGCTATTAGTTAACAAGATTCGCAAATATGCATATCATCGACCCACCCTAATATACATTCTTGGTATATTTTTGTTAACAATAAAATTTATTTATACAATTCATTTTGTAATCATTATTTTGCAGAGCATTTACTGCAAGAACCTGTTGGCTCGAGACCCAATTGGGTCCTTTAAGGGTCGCCATTGTTTTCGATCCAAAACTGTTTTCCGTTTTGAGCTAACCGTGCTTATTTTTTTTAAATACGGGAATTTACGGCACCTAATAGGGTCTTGAGAATATTAAAAACTAGATAACTCAAAAATTTTTACTCGTAGGGCTTTTGGGTATTTGCGGTAGTGTTTAAAAAACCAAAAACATTTGTTTAATGTTCAGTTTTTTAAATGACTAATTCTGCTCTTTGTTTCAAAAATAACAACTTAAAAAATAAAGACTTTCATTAGCATTACATTTTTAGAGTCATTTATTTTTGTTCTGTTAGTAAAAATAGGTGATTCTTCTTTAATTTTTAATAATTTGTGTACGTTATTTTTTTTTAATTGTTTGCATTTTTTAAAGAAAAATCATTAAATTTTAACTACTTGTGGGGGTTATTTTTTTGAAGAAAAAAAATCAAAAAATTATTTATAGAAATTTAATAATTCAAAGGCCGTAATCGGGATCGATTCTTCAAAATTTTATTACAAATTTTTTAAAATATAATTCAATAGAAGAATTGTAAAAATAACCTACGAAATCATTAATTTTTCATGTTTTCGTAGGTAATTTTTTTTGAATTCGTTGGTAAAAATAACACACTAATCACTAATTTTTAATATTTTCGTACACTCAAAAAAAAAAAACCTTGTCAAATTACTAGCAAAAGTTTCGTAATACCATTTTACCAATATTTGACAGTTTTCCTTCTTAAAAAAAATTATTGAAATTTACATTTTTTTTTTTGTAATTTTAAATTTTTTTTTGTAATTTTACAAATTTCAATGGTTTTTTACAAAAAATATAGTAAATTTTTGGTAAAAAACTTGTAAAATTACAAGGAATTCTTGTAAAATAGGAGGTAGAAAAAATAAAAGTTACAAGTTTTTCTTGTTATTTTACAAGGTTTTTTTTTTAGTGTAGAACTGAAAAGAAGAAATATTTCTGTTGAAAGTAAAGTTTTTTTTATCATATATTTAGGAAACATCTCTTTCGCGGTAAGAATTTAAGGAAAACTATGAACTTTTTATAAGAACATGAACTTACAAGGGAAGTCTCCCTGGTGTCACCCTCCGATCTTCATGAAATTTGGATATGTTGTTAAGAACGAAAATTAATTCGACACGTATTTTTTTTTAGCGGCCCAAACTCATTTTTAGGGGGGTCGATTTGTATGGGGGGAAATTGACCTTTTTCAGTTTTTTACGATTTACACCTATTTAAACAACATTAATATAGGCATGTGTGGTATCAGATTAAAGATATTAAAAATACCTATCTCGTGGTGCTAACAACGGGCCAAAGAAGTTAATATTTTTCGACTTATTAACAAAAATGTCCTACAATTTTGGTATTTTACTCAATATGACGAAAAGTTGTGCATGTTTGGACACGTTCTTAGCACACATAGATAGGTTTTCCAAAGACCTTTTATTTGGTATGTAATAGGTTTCTTTGCATAATATAGGAGATAAACAAAAAAACTTAAAAATTAATTTGGGCCGCTAAAAAAAATACGTGTCGCTTTATTTTTTCTGATCTACAAAATAAAACCAACTCCAAAATCCGCGGGTGACACTAGGGAGACTTCCCTTGTTAGTTAAATTTTAATATTACCTCAGTACATGGGAACCCTGTCACTTACATACACAAGGTGCAACAGAATTTTATGCAAAGTTAGTAAAATTTAATGAATTTTCCATTTTCTTTTACAAACTCATTAAGATTTATTAATGCTGTAATTATTTAAAATATAGTCCTTTGTCCAATTTTTTGAAAATTGATTGAAATTGACTCATTTGTCTATTTTAAACTTAAGTAAATTTATTTTCATTTGTAAAACGTAATTTTTTATTTTGTTGTTTTCTTTTTTGGTATTAAAAAAAAATATTTTTTTTTTATTCAAAATTTGTCATTGATTATTCTGCACCTGTTTATTTTATATACAGCATATTTAAAAAAAATATATATAAAAACTCATCTACAAAAATCCCCCACCATTAATAATTAACACACAAAACCAGATTTCACCTAAAAAATTTACAAAAAAAAAAAAAAAATGTGTTAAACTTGATTTTTATTTTCTCAAAATTTAAAAAATCAAAGTCTTAAACATAAAGCGGCACATAATATAAAGATAACCTCTAAAGGGGGGAGAATGTACAGAAAGAAAAAAATTAAAGAAACAAAAATGATGAATATTTCAAACAACCAAAAAAAATAAAACAATAAAATATAATTAAACCAACAACCATACTAAGGGTAATCAAAGGCCGTAACAAAATGGAAATAGTAAATTAAATAAAAAAAATAAATATTTTATAAGGCATATTTTATTACACTGTGCAACAAATTTGGGGTCAGCGAGATTCTAAGGTAAATAATGTTAGTAGATGTCTGCAGTAAAATTAAATGGCGGTTCCTTTTTAGGACATATTAACCCCTTATCTCCTACACTCAAAAAAAAACTGTAAAGTTAGCAAAAAAACTTGTAAAACTACAAGAAAATTTGCTGATTTTGAACCCACAATTTTTTTGGTAAAGTTAGCAAAAATGTTTTGCCAAAAATTAGTTAACTGAATTTTTTTTTATTTCAACTTAGTTCATACACATTTGAGGACCCCATTGGGTTCGGACCCGATAGGTCCATACCCCGAAGTGCCTAGACCTAGTTGGGTTCCTTGAAAATCGTCATAGTTTTTGATCCAAAATTTGTGTCCGTTTCACTCTACCTTGCTTAGTTTTTGAGATACGTGATTTTAAGGGACCACTGGGGTTTTGAGAATTAAAAAACTTGATAACTTCAAAAATATTATTCGGAGAGCTTTTGGTTAATTTGGTCTTGTTCTACGTGTTGAGAGCTACAAAAATGCTTTTGAACTTTTTGTTGTGTCGGCAATATTTACCGATATATGAGCATTTTAAAATTTTCGGGAATGCTAACCTTTTTGGATCCATAGTTAGGACGCATTAGGGTCCACACATGTAAAGAGGACCGGCGATACTATGTAGAGCCCGAGAACCAAAAATGGCCTTCATTTTGCTCTATCTGGCTTAGTTTCCGAGATAATGCTATTTTAAGTTTTCTTAAAAAAAAATTTACAATTTATTTTGCTAATATTAGCAAAAAAGCTTGTAAAAATTTGGTCAACTCAATTTTAAATTTAGCAAAAAAAAATTTGTTCAAAATTGCTAATGCGCTAAATGAAGTTTACAAGATATTTTTGCTAACATGCTTATCTCAACTAAAAATTTGCTAAAAGTTAGCTTGCTAGCATTAGCAAAAAAAAATAGTAAATCTAATAATGTCTTAAGGGTATTTTAGTCTTTTTTTCAATATCCTCATAGACAAAATTTAGTCAACTAGAATTGCCAAGGTTGCCACTCAACTGTGAAAGGCTTTTTTTAATGGACAAAATCGGCTGATTCGACTTTGATTAAATTTTCTTTTAATTTGTTGAGTATTAAATTCTCTAGTCTTCCAGTGTCCATTTTTTTAAATTTTAACCTTAGCATGTTTTAAATGAAAGCAAGAAAAGTAAATATTTCTGTTTTTAAAGTTTACATAAGTTTGCATAATTTCAACAAAAAAAAATATTTTTAAAAAAAGTGCTAGAAAATAAAACAATCCAAAAAAAAATCATCAAAATCGGTTCAGTAGTTTGGCGGTTTTTTTGTGTTTAAACACCTTTTACAAAATCTGTAATACAACTTTCAGTTTAAATTATCAAATTTTTGAATTATAAAATTTTTAGCAGATTCGTCTGCTAAAATGGATATTTTTACCAAATTCTCTCTTATTTAGTTTTAGAAATCAGCAGATTATTTTGCTAATTGTACAGAAATATTTATTTATCCTGTTTTCAAGAAAGTTTCATACTTTTTTTTCTAAGAATAAATTAAAAAAAAAACTTTATAATTAAAAAAAAAAACGCTCAAACTTTTTTTAAGTCTTTTTTACATACAAAATACTTTGTAAATGTTAAAATTGTTTATCTGAAATCAGCAGATTTTCTGCTAAAATCAGCAGATTTTTCAGCTTTAATCAGCGTATTGTTCTAAAGTTGCCTTGACAGATTTTCTCAGATGGCTCAAAATGATATTTTTAGCAGATTTTTCTGCTGATTAGACAGAGGTTTTAATTTGACCTCACATTTTGATCGACCCAAATACAAGATTATTTGTTAAAACAAAAATGAAAACTGTTGAATAAATGGGATTACTACACTCAAAAAATTATGTCATTAACTGTTTGTAGTTTATTTAAAAAGTTTTACGTTTTGTCGTTTTTAAAAGAAAACACATTTGTTCAATGTTCAGTTTTTTTTAAATGACTATTTCTGTTCTTTGTTTCAAAAATAACAACATAAAAAATAAAGACTTTCATTAGCATTAAATTTTTAATGTCATTCATTTTTGTTCTGTAAGTAAAAATAAGTGAGTCTTCTTTAATTTTTAATGATTTGTGTACGTTATTTCTTTTTTAAATTGTTGGCATTTTTTAAAGAGAAGTCATTAGTTTTTACCTACTTGTGTGGGCTATTTTTTTGTAGACAAAAAATTCAAAAAAATATTTATAGAAATATAAAAACATGTTTGTATCAAGTGAATGTGGCACGATGGGTAGAGTGTCTGGCCAGAATATAGTTGATTGTGGAATCGATTCCCCAAAAATTTTATTAAAAATTTTTAAAAATAAAATTCAATAGAAAAATTGTATAAATAACCTATGAATCATTAATTTTTAATGTTTTCGTAGGTAATTTTTTTTAACTTGTTGGTAAAAATAACAAAATAATCATTAATTTTTAATGTTAAGGTAGGTTATTTTTTCGAATTTGTTGGTAAAAAAATTAAACGGACGTTATTTTTTAATGTTCAATGTTATTTATTTAGAAAATTTTATTAACAGTAAAAAATAAATGTTGATGTTTTTTAAAACAAATGAATAACACAGCTCAACAAGAAAATGCGTATTGGATTCTGGAGCCCAAATTTGTCTATCACATCAGGATTTTGAGTAATTCGCGGTTAAAGTGCCGAAAAAGGGCAGTTTTGACCCTTTTTAAAAGCTTATAAAATAATACCCTGAAATGCAAATGACTTGGTATCAAGCTCATTCGAAAGCCTGTAATTTTCTCTTAAAGATAAGATAAAATGTTCTAAAAATTTAATTTTCTAAAATGGTAAAAAAATCATTAGCAAAAAACCTTCCATTTTTTCAATATTTAGTTTATTTACACAGTGTTTTTTAACAAATTTCCATACACTCAAAAAAATAAAACTGTAAAGTTAACAAATTTTTTTTGTTAACTCGAGTTTACTGGCTTTTTAGCAAATTTTTAGTTAAAATCAGCGTTTTAACTACTTTTTTTAGTTAAGTTCAATTTACGAAAATACTAGTTTTGAACAAATTTTGAATTAATTTTTTTTGTTGACTTCAAAACTGAGTTTACGAATTTTTACTAATTAATTTGCTGATTTTTCGTAACAAATTTGTTAAGTGAAATTTCTTATGTAGCCTCCTATGCAAATCTCATAAGTTCTACTTAAGCTGATGAAAAAACAGAAAAAATAAACTTTAAATTTTTACAAAATATTTTGTAAATTTTAGTTTACGAAAAGTAACAAAAAGTTTAGCTGAATTCAACTAATTTTTTTGTTAATATATGTACATAAAAACGTTACGAAATTTCAGCTAAATTTTTAGTTAAAGTTACGGTTTTTTTTGCTACATTCATTCTACGAAAAGTTAGCTAAATATTTTTAGTTAAATTAACTAAAAATTTAGTAGGCCCAAAATCAGGTGCTTTTTTAGTTAAATTTAACTAAATTTTTTGCTAACTTTACAGTTTTTTTTTTTTTAGTGTACAAATTCACACGTAAATTTTAGATTTAAAGCACTTGTGGCTAATGATTTTTTACCATTTTAGAGAATTAAATTCCAAGAAGATTTGATCTTGTCTGAAAGAGAAAACTACACACTTTCGAATGAGCTAGATACTAAGTCATTTGCATGTCAGGATCTTATTTTATAGGCGTTCAAAAATGGTCATAATGGGCATTTTTTGACACTTTAACCGCGATTTTCTCAAAATTGTGACGTGATAGAAAAATTTAAGTGACCGTTTTGGAATCGGGGCACCAAACCCTATCAACTTTTTTTGGTTTCGTCCAAAACGCAGCAACAAACCTCAGATTTGTAGAGCGGTGTAATTAATGGGATGGGTTTCAAAAATTTTATCACTTGTTTTAACTATGGTTTTCATTTGTTTTTGTCTACAAAATATTTTGAGTGTACACTCAAAAAAATAAAACTGTAAAGTTAACTAATTTTTTTTTGTTAACTCGAGTTTACTGGCTTTTTAGCAAATTTTTAGTTAAAATCAGCGTTTTAACTACTTTTTTTAGTTAAGTTCAATTTACGAAAATACTAGTTTTGAACAAATTTTGACCTAATTTTTTTTGTTGACTTCAAAACTGAGTTTACGAATTTTTACTAATTAATTTGCTAATTTTTCGTAACAAATTTGTTAAGTGAAATTTCTTGTGTAGCCTCCTATGCAAATCTCATAAGTTCTACTTAAGCTGATGAAAAAATAGAAAAAATAAACTTTTAATTTATACAAAATATTTTCTAAATTTTAGTTTACGAAAAGTAACAAAAAGTTTAGCTGAATTCAACTAATTTTTTTGTTAATATATGTACATAAAAACGTTACGAAATTTCAGCTAAATTTTTAGTTAAAGTTACGGTTTTTTTTGCTACATTCGTTCTACGAAAAGTTAACTAAATATTTTTAGTTAAATTAACTAAAAATTTAGTAGGCCCAAAATCAGGTGCTTTTTTAGTTAAATTTAACTAAATTTTTTGTTAACTTTACAGGTTTTTTTTTTTGAGTGTAGACCTTTTTCTAGTAATTTGGCAAGATTTTTGTTTAAAAGTATGGATCTGATTTTTTTTTTTTTTTTTTTTTTTGAAATTTCGATATTTTTATTATAATTGTTAAAAGGTTTTCATGTTCTTTATATTTCTCTGAAATTATCCTATGAATACCCCTAATGTAGTGAGTAAGTAGTGAGTGACCATTAAATGAATAGTTCACTTTATTTTATACTAAATCGTGTGAATGTCGACAATGAAGATGATGATTATTTTTCATAAAAATGATGGTCGTGTTGTGGTGTTTTCAAAATGATGATGATAAAAAAAATGTTGTTTTAAATTTTTAGTCTCGTTTTATTTAAAAAAAGAAACAACAAAACATTTTATTATTGTTGGTTTTTTTGTGTTTTGTATAAGTTGCGTGATGCTTTTTTAGTACAATAAACTACAATACAAAAAAATTAAAAAAAGCGAAAATGAAATAAATTTAAGTATTTGCAGGTGTTCAAAAACATAGAAGAAATAAATATATAAAAAATATACAAAATACGAAATTATTATACAAAATAAAATAACAAAACAAAATTATAATTTATTATGAAATTTTAAAAAACAAAAAAATTAAATTAAAAAATTAAAAAACACGACATTTTGGTTAAACAAAAAAATTTAACAAACAAAAATTTACAAAAAAAAAAATTAACAAAAATTTAAATTTTACAATTTTTGTGTGTTAATTTTAGAAATAAATTAAATTTTTTTTGTTATAAATAAATTTATCACCTTTCTGTCCGTCTAACATAAAACAAAAAAAAAAAAATTATAAAATACAATATAACATGACCTCATTTCATGCTTTGTTTAATATGTATTTACTCGTAGCGGACATGTAAATTTAAATAATTTTAAAAACAAAAATTATTGTATTTTTAATTTTTTTTTGTATTTTAATTTTATTATTTTATTCTTATTACATTGCTGATCTTCTGTTAACACCTCATGCGTTTACTGTCCTACTCAAAAAAAAAAAAAAAACATCAACAACAATAAAAATTTTTCATTGTCTGACACTGCGTCAATGCAAATTTTTTTAATTTTTTTTTACATTTTTGAAAAATTTTAATTCTTTACAACCAGACTCATTAGCATTGCAAAGTATTTAGGGCAATATACATAAGTTGAAAGAATAAAAAAAAACATACTGTTTTTTAAAATAATTTATGATCTTGACTCTGTACTTAAAGAAAAAAAAGAAATAAATGTAAATATATTTTTTAAGCAAAATCAATAGAATGTAGTGTACTTTTTAAGGTACAGTGGCGAGCACCTTAAAAAAATATGTATTTTTTTTTAATATGATTTTTTGCTACAATACCAGGGCAAGAGAATGCCTCAAATGTTTACCTAAAACTTAGGTTATTTTATAACGAAGTTCGGAAATTTGCTCAATCTATTAAAATTTAAATTAAACAACATTAAAAATACTAAAAAACACTAAATAATCATAACAATGATCTCTTGACCTAGAACGAAACACATGTTGCCATAGCCTTGCAAATAATATGGCTCTACTTTTTTAAACAAACAACAACTTTCTTGAACAATTTTGCTTTGACAAAACCATCAGTAAAGAAAAATTACCTCGATCTTAAATAATGTTTCTCCAGATTTTTAATTTTAAGTTTAGGTTTGAAAATGTAAAAAACTTAATTTTTCTAAAAATTAAAGATATCTTGGTGTGTTTTTACATGTTTCATATATTCCAATTAATATTATTGTGAATTATAATTTTTTTTTATTTATTTTAAAATAAAAATAGAATATTAAAAGAAATCAACATTAGACAAGGAATATATTCGAATTTTATATAAAATTCATCAAATATTTGAAATAAAATTTTTGATTAAATAAAATTTTTAAAAAAAATTTAATTTAATAATTTCAAGAAATCCCAGGCAGAAACGGCTAGTCGTACAAACAAAAATTTTGTTATGAGTATATATTTTTTGAGTATATAGTATGGTCGTATCCGGTAAGAACGGACTCCGAGGGAGGGATCAGTAAAAATAGTTCGCGAAGTTCGCTATAAGCGGGGTATATTTTATATCAACCTAGTTTTATTTCCAAAAAAAGTTCCAATTTTTTTATTTGACATTAACTACTTATTGAGAAGAAAAAATATAAATAAATTTGATAAAAATTGTAATACTAACCAAAAATTTTTTAACTTTTTGTGAGTTCTGTAAACATAACAAAAGAGAGCTTAGGGTTAATTCCGCATTTATTAAGAACATCGAGTAAAGCTTACGTTTAAAGTATATAGTATGTTCAGTATATTTATGTAAAGTATTTAAAAATTAAAAAATATGTAAACATTTGCCGTGAAAGGGAAAATTTCAACCCCTTAAATCCCTGTTTTAATGTTGTTTTTTTTGTTCTTTTTTAAAAGAAGGACAAAAAATACCCTTATCTTGAGGAGTTAGAAGGTTTATATATTCCACAAAAATGTTCTCCGTAACATTTTACATAAATTTGCTGAACACACCATATACTTTAAACGTAAGCAGGGTTGGCAACCGAAACGAATAACGGTATCGGTAACGGTATTGGTATTAAATATTTTTTATATCGGTAACGGTAAAGGTAACGGTATTTTCGATTATTTCGGTAACGGTGAACCGTTACCGAAACATCAATACCGGTATGTACCGGTATTATGAATAAAATGTTAACAAGTCAGAAATTTGCAAAAAAAACACGTGGGTGACGTTAGGGGACACCTCCCCTCGAAATTTTGAACTTCTTCTGAGATAAGAAAGTTGTATTTGCTTAGCAAAAGAACAAAAAAACCCTGCAAATAATGTGGTTTTTCTTGGGTTGGTTTAGTTCTCCAAGGGGAATTTTTTCCCCTTGGTCCGATTTTGGCCATTTCCGAACTTAACCTGCCTAGGAATATAAGACATATTCCTGCCAAACTACGGAAGTCTAGCTCATTTATTTTGGACTGTATCGTGTCCTCAACAGACGGACGGACATCGCTAGAATGTCTTAAAATCGATCAATGATCAATAAAATATATACTTTGTGGGGTCCTATACCGATATTTCGATGCGTTACACACGGAATGACAAAGTGAGTATACCCCTATACTGTGGTTGGAGGGTATACAAATTAAAAAACTGTTAAATTCAGTATATTTTCTATATAGTACATAATTATATTTGTACTGGTATAAAATACTATGAATTAACTCAGAATTTAACTAAAACATTCACTAAATATTGTATTCAACAAGGGCGAGCAGACTCGCAGGGAAACATTTCCCCTTACGCCATAAATGTTATGAAATTAATTTTATTTATATTTACGCTTAAATATGTAATGCAATTTTATTATTATTTAATTTTATTTTCTATGGCAAAGCCCCCAAAAGGGGCGGACCGAAAAAATCGCATTTTCTAATCTTTGTCAATAAACTTCACACGGCATAAAACTGTTTGATTTTCTAAACAAATAGACAAAAAAATTAAATAAAATATGGAACATTTTTTCATCTGGTCCGATTTTGCCCATTTCTGAACTATGAGCATAAGGCGTATTCGTACCTGCAGAATAGCCCGTTTATTTTGGATTTTATCGTGTCTTTACAGACGGACGTTGGATTGGCAATGAATAAACATATTTTTTTTTACGTATATTAAAAATATTTTACTACGTTTTTAATCCACAAAAAAAATAAAATAAGTCATATTAATACAACCGAAACAAAACCGATATAATACCGGTAAAAATCCGAATAAAGGTAACGGTTTTTTATCGGTAACGGTATTTAAACATTTTTATTTCGGTATTGGTAACGGTAACGGTAGTCAATATTAAAGGGTTTTTAATCGGTAACGGTATTGAAAGGGTAACGGTAGCCAACACTGAACGTAAGCTTTACTCGATTTTCTTGATAAATGTGAAATTAACCCTAAGCTCCCAGTCCCTTAAGGATCGTCATAGTTTTTGATCCATAATTTTTCCCCGTTTTGCTCAACCTTGCTTAGTTTTTGAAATATGTGAATTTATCAGAATTTAAAAACTCGTTAACTTAAGTACAATAACTCGGAGAGCTTTTGTGTATTTGACCTGCTTAGAGCAACAAAAATGCTCTTGTGCTGCCAATATTTACCGAGATATGAGTATTTTCAAGATTGACAACTTTTTACGATCCAAAGTTAGAATCATAACGGTTCACACATGTGAAGACCAATAACAGCCTCCGTTGTGCTCTATCTGGTTTAGTTTTCGAAATATCGCCATTTTAAGTTTTTTGAAAAAAGTCATGAAAATAATGGAAAAAAGCTTTCTCAAATTAAAGAAAATAAATATGATGAACTAATTGATTGTAAATTATGTACTAAAACTAAAGAAGAGTAATATGGCTTAAAAATAAAGCTTTTTTTATATAATTGCAATTTTTTGAGACTTTGAAAATTTTTCAAAATTTGTAAAATTATTTTTTTACTAAAGTCATTTTTAATGAAGTTTCAAAAAAAAGTTTTGTCGAGGAAAAAAAATTGGAAAATCAATTTTAAAAACTTTTTTTACTCCAAAACGCAAATTTTGTGTCCGAGGCTTCAAAAAGTTTTAAAGAATTTTCCGGAACATGGAAAATTTTTTTTTTTCCTAAAAACATTTTTAGGCAACTTTTTACTAAAAACGCAACAAAAATTATCCAAAAAATTGTCTCAGTATTTAATGGGGTCAAAAACTGAGATTTTTTAAACACAAAACACAACATCATGTTTATAAAAATTTTTAAGTATTTTTTTTTAGAGTTTTCTGACACAATTTTGTTTGTGAAAATTTCACTTAAACTTTAAACGCCTCAAATTGCAATGAAATATTTAAAAATCAACAACTTTTGACAATTATAAGAAAGAAACGATCATAAGAAAACTGAAATTGTCACTTTTCACGGCAATTTAAATTGTCTTGTATAATAAAAATGTGTGAAAACTTGTTTAACAATTTCCCTATAATTCCTCGCGTTGCCAAAATTAATTAATTTTTTTATGTACACTCAAAAAAAAAAGTTTGTAAAATGACATAAAATCCCCGTGATTTTACGGGGCAGGTTTTGTAAAATATGTACTAGCAAGAATCCCCGTAAAGTTACGGGGATAATTTGTAAATTGATTTAACAAAAGAAAATGTAAATTTACAATTTTTTTTGTAAAATATCATCTTCGAGGTGAACATTTTTTTTGTAAATTTGCAAAAAATTTGGTAAATTTACAAAACAAAATTGTGAACTTATAGAAAAAGGTTTTTATTTTACAAGGAAAAATAGAAAATGAAAAAAATAAATTGTAGATTAACAAATTATTTGGTTAAACTACTGTTTTTTATGCAAAAAACTTGTATATTTACAATAAAAAGTGGTAAATTTACAATTTTTATTGTATATGTACCATTTTTCCTTATTTTTTTGCCGTAAAAACAGTAGTTTAACCATAAAATTTGTAAATTTACAATATTGTTTTTGTATTTTCTATTTCATTTTTGTAAAATTACAACTTTTTTCGTAAGTATACAATTTTGTTTTTTAAATTTTCATATTTGTTTTGTAAATTTACAAAAAAAGTGGTTTATTTACATATTGGTTTTGTAAATTTAAAGGTTTTTTCCATTGGTGCATCTTATTTTTCCTTCTTCGGCAGCTGGAGTAGCACTTCAACAACCTGAAAAGATTTTTTTTCACTTGAGCACTTTTAACAAACTTTTTAATGTATAACACTGCACTTTTTTATTTTTTTTCGACATTTCGTTTTTCTTAAGTAGAACATATGAGAATTGCGAAGGAGGCTACACAAGAAATTTCTTATATTTTCAGGAAAAATTAGTCAAAAAATAACAATTTTTTTTTTTGAATTTTTAATTATTTTCACAAGTATTTTTAAAAAATCGGAAAAATTTTTTTTGGATATTGTAGATTGGATGTTTAAGTACCAGTTAAAATAAGAAAAATTTGATTTTTCATAATTGGCCGCTTTCTATTGACATTTTAGATACCAAATTTAAAAAAAAAAAAATACCAAAAAAATATGGTAAAATCACCAAAAAAATTTGTAAAAATACAAAAAAAAACTAAAACAATTATATTGTAGAAACACATAAAAATTGTGGTATTTTACTTAACGCAAATTACCAAAAAAATGGTGTAAAAATTATTTTTAACTAAATTTTTTACTCCAAAACGCAAAAAAAAAATCTGAACTTAGAAAATTTTTGCGTGCCCTATTGTTGAATAATTATTTTTTTTTTTTGTAAAACAACATTAATTCTAGTAATAAAATAAGTTTTGTAAAATTATATTGGAATTTTGTACTTTTCAATACATACATTTCAAACTGAAAACCTTGTAAACGATCTTAAAAAAAAATGTTTGTAATAAAACATTTTTTTGGTAAAAAGACTAAATAACATCAAGTAAAATTATGTTGTACAATTACAGTTTTCTTGTGTAAAAAAACTAAACACCTTGTAATATTTTTTTAATTTGTAAAATAATTCACTTTTTTGTAAATTTACCTAAAAAATTTGTAAAATAAATTTACCAACATATAATAGTAAAATTACAAAGCAAAGTGTAGTTTTCGTTTTATTAAATATACAACAATTTTTGTAAAAAGACAAAAATATTAGTAAAGTAGAATTACAAGACCTTTTACTTGTAAATTTACAAACTTTTTTTTTTGAGTGTAGAGTTTTATAGATTGTTTCCCCGTGAAATCGAACAGAGTACTATGCCTTAGCCAAGAAGAAAGCTGAGAATTTTTAGAGTTTCACGATAACATATAAAATATTTTTTGTTAGGTTTCATATTTAAACTTGAAAACATTTTCAAAAACATTAGTTTTCCACAAAATAAAAACAACCTAAATAATATTTTGAGTATTATTTTTATTTTCATAAAAATATTAATCAGAATTTACAACCTGAAAAACTTTGTGTAAAAATACTGTATTGAATCAAATAGAAAGTTAAAACTTAATTCCTTAGTAAATTTTGTTTCAAATTTATCACAATTTTAAAAGACTTATAAAATCAAAATACCTACGGTAAAAAAATTGTTAGACTCATGTTAAAAATGTATTTGGACAAAAAACAAATTTTTAGTTTTACAATTTATTTTTTGAAGTTTATTTTAAAAAAACTGTCTCAAAAAAACGTATTCCCTGATCGAAGACAATAGGACAAAACCAAATTTTTAAATTTTTACCAAGTCTCAAACAAAATTTTCTAAGTCCCAGACACAAAAACAATTTCATAAATGTTGTATGGGTTTGTTTGGCTTAAGGTCATAAAAAATTATAAATAAAAAATCTGCACAATTTTTATATTTTTAATTTTGTTTCTTTATTTTTCCTTCCGATATTTCGACCGATCATCGATGGTCATCATCAGGGTCTACAAAATACACATATATTTAACATTTAAATTTTATAACATAAAACACAAAATAACAATTTCATAAATTTGAAAAATTTTACAAGTCCAATTTTTTTGGAAAAAAATGTCCCGAACAAAAAATTGTTTGAACATTTTGTTTGCGTTTTGGAATAACAAGTATTTTAAAGAAGAAAACAATTTTCAAAAATTTCCTGTTCACAAAAATCTTAGGCAATATTTTTTGCGTTTTGGAGTAAAAAATTAATTTAAAACGCTTTTATGCATTTTTTTAAGTTTCGAAAATGGTGGGTACAGCTGTGATGTGATCTGTGATGTGTTTCTAAGGGACATGTCAGTAGTGATATACCCGGGGCTGAGTCATTCCCTAACAAAAGTGATAGGTATTTCATTCAGCCTAACCAAAAAAAAATACAAAATATATTTAAAATCATTTTAAAATTCTATTCCCAAACAATATGTTTATGGTTTTAAAAACGACTTTTAAAAAAATTAATAGGAAAAGTTAAAATATAAATTTTTTTGAAATAGACTTTTTTCTTTGGTTAAGTATTAAAATCATCTAAAAATGTCATTTTTTTACCTAATAAATTTTGTTTTTTTTTCTATTAAAAAAAAAATGTTCTTCTTGAAAAAAAAAAAAAAAAAATTACCTAATTAAATTTTGTTATTTTGAGTAAATTCAAAAATTAAAAAAGCCAATGTATTTTTTGTTTTAAAAAATTTTTTGTTTTTAATATTTCAGATTTTTTTTCTAAGTCTAGGTCAAATAATAACAATGTTTGTTTTAATTATAACTTATAGCTAATTTCAAATAAATGATTTAAAATTCAAATATACCAAAATTTACTAAGGTATTTTTGATAACTAAGTTAACTTGCATAAAATTTACACAAAAAAAAATAAAAATATCACAATTAATAGGAAAATTAAAAAAAAGAAAATATTTATAAATGATACAAAATCTTAGAGAAAAATATTTAGCCACTGGCTAAAAAATTTTATATAAATCTTAATATAAAATTTACAAAATTACAAAATTACAAAATTTTCTTAAAGTTTTCTTGAGTGTGTTTAATTTACTTTAGATATTTTCATTTTGTCGATGACGGGTGAATTTACAGATTTTTTATGGTTTTTAAGGAAGATTTAAGTTTTATTTTTTGTTTTTTTACTTAGGTGAATTTACAAAGTTTTTTAAAATGATGAATTTTGATATTTTAATTATTTCATGAGTTATATACGACTTTTACATTTTTTATTAAGTTTTAAAAAATTTTCAATTCTTTTTTTCTGTTTAAAAACTTTATTTTCATTAATTATTTAAGTCCCTTTGACAAAATAAATTTTCATAATTTTTTTTGTAATATTAAGGATACTTAGGTAAATTTACCTTGTTTTCTTTTGTAAAACATTTTTTATAAAATATCCTAAATTTCAAAAGTTTTTAAACTCTTTACTTTTTTCAATACATATAATTTCAATTCCTTTGCGGATGTAAAATTTTTCATATTTTTTTTTTCTATTTTTTATTTAAAATACCTACCGTATGTGTTAAATTTGTTGCAGCTGTTGTTGATGATGCTGATGTTGAAACAGCCGCTGAGGAGGAGGTGGAGATTGTAGAATTATTACTTAAAGATGAGGGATTTGTGGCCATCATTTGATGACTGCCAAATTGTTGCTGTTGTTGTGTGGCGGGTAAAATTGTATTTGGCGTTTGACGATCAACTAAAGGTTGACGCTGTTGTTGTTGTTGAGCAGGACTAGATAGCAGTTGCTGATGTAAAGATCCATTTAAACGTTCTTGTACACCCTCAAACATATCCTCATCATCATCTTCCTCATCACTATCGGCATTGGCCAAATTGGCGGTGAAATTTAAAGCAGCCGCTGCATCAAAATTATTAATTTCTGGATGTGTCTCTAATTCTGACTGCAGATCGCAAATGTAATCAATGACATGTTGTATGATTTCCAATTTGGATAATTTACGATTTTTGGGCATAAATGGTACTAAATCCTTTAATTTGGATAAATACATTTTCATTTCGGCATTTTCGCCATCACCGCGATGGGGAGGATGACGGCTAATGCGGCCGTTAGGATTGATGGCGGGCATGGAGGCACCGGTTTGACATACGGCCGTTAAGGATTTCATTTTAGAAATAATCGCTTTACGTTCTTTGAGTAGAATTTTGAAGGCTGTTTTTTTACAACTTTTTCAAAATATATAAGGAAACCGTTTTAACAAATTTTCTTTTAATTATAAAGAATTTTGCGAGTTTTTTTTTTAATTTGTAATAATTTTTCTTTAAATTGTTTAATATTTTTTTTATTTAATTTTAGTATTTCTTTATTCCAAAAGAAAAATACTTAAAAATTTTTAAAACACTGTTTTTTTTTTTGGTTTTTCACTTTTATTTGTGATATTTCCAAATTTTTCTTTATTTAATTTTTTTTTATATATGTATTTCTCAACACTTTTTTATAATCCACTGTGGTGTTTGTTGGCTGAGGTTTAAAACCGTAATCCGTATTTAGCGTTTATTTAATATTTTTTCTTTTTAAAAAATCTTGTAAATTTTTTCTTGATTTTTTTTTTATAAATTTTTACACGTAGTTTTTCTGCTTTTTTTAGCTTCTTTACGCTTTGAGTGACAAACTCGTTATGAGCTCTCGCTACTCAGAGCATTGCCTTTTATATTTGCGCTACCTAACTCCGCCTATTGTAAATTACTCTCAAAATACCCTCTCTTCGGTGATAATTTTGTACCTAAAGAGCTTAAAAGAGCCGAGAATGTACTTGGATTTAGGTTTTCTTTTATATTTCGTTGGGAAAAATCAATGCAAATAATTCCGTGGGAAATTTTAGTTAATTTTTGTTCAGTTTTCAGATGTTTATTTTCTCACCAAGTGTTCGTTTGCTTAAAAATCAACAAAATATGGTAGTATTTTCTTATGTGAGTTTACAATTTAATGAGAATTAAGTTTCGATTTAGAGCAGAGCATTTTTAGTGGAGAATTTACAGAGAGTGTTTTAAAACATGTTCATGCAAGTTTTATTTTGTTCAATATTTGCTGGTTTATTTTTTTCATGTGGGGCTTTTGTGTGTTTATGGGGATAGTTAATCAAACTGTGTAGAATGAAGATGATTGTTGGGATGTTATTTGCCGAATTTTTAAGGAGTTCTTGACGTACATATGAACTAATTAATTAAGCAAACAATTTTTGTTTAATCCTCTAAACGTCCAATTTTTTGTCAATATAGCAAAAACGATATCACATTTTCATATCGAAACGATATCGTTATCGCTTGGAATTTCGATAGTTTTTCGAAAAATTCTGGAAAATGGCGATTTCTATCTATCGTTTTCGTACAATTTGTGATAATATCGTTCACATCGTTTTCGTATGAAATGTGATAATTAGGTGATACCGCCTCGATATCATAACGGTATCGTTTGGTTGATTGGGGATATACAAAAAGCTTAACGGGATTCCTTTCAGATGAAATTGACGATCCTCCTCTTGCCAAGTAACAGATAAAAAACAAGTGAGAGTGTAAAATTCAGCTGTGCCTAATCTTTGATATCATCCAGACTCTGGATGATATCAAAGATTAGGCACAGCTGAATTTTACTCTGGATTCCAGAGTAATGTTGGATACGAATTTGGATTCGCATTTGGACGGCACTATTAGACAGGCTATTGCGGCATTATGACTGGCGAATAGAGCTGTTGGTACGACCTAGGGTTAAAGCTCCGATATTGTTATATGGGTCTACAAAATGGTTTTTAGACAAAATGGTTTTTAGAGGGATATACAAAAAGCTTAACGGTTTTCCTTTCAGATAAAATTGATGGACCTCTAATTGCCAAGTAACGGATAAAAAAACAAGTGAGATATCATCCAGAGAAATCTTGGATACGAAAATTTTTTGGAAGTCGCATTTGGACGGCACTATTAAAAAAGAATATTGTCGCATTATGGACAGCGAATAGATTTGTTGGTAGGACCTAGAGTTACAGTTCCGAAATGGTCATGTAGATCTACAAAATGATTGTTAGACCCATTATGACTTACGACCCCATTTTAAGGGGTCAGTTTAGCCCCTTTTTCAATTCTTATTTAAAACTAATAAAACCTGCATTTTAAGGGTTAAAATATTCTACAAATATTTTTGGGACTAGGGCTTTTTAAAAGCCATCAGTTTGGGACTACAACTCTATGGAAATTCAATGCTAAAAATTATTTTGGAACATTTTAACCCTTTAAACGCACTTTTTATTGGTGTTCAATAATGATATTTAAGAAAAAGAACTAAAATGACCCCTTTAAAAAGGATATAGCGGGTTAATATATTCTAAGAAAAGAACCGCCATCAAATTTCACTGCAGACATGTGTGAATATTATTGGGCTTACAAGGGAAGTCTCCCTGGTGCCACCCTCCGATCTTCATGAAATTTGGATATGTTGTTAAAAACGAAAAAAAATTACGGGGGGAATTGACCTTTTTTAGTTTTTTACGATTTACGCCTATTTTAACATAATGAATATAAGCATATGTGGTATCAGATTAAAGGTATTAAAAATACCTATCTCGTGGTGCTAACAACGGGCCAAAGAAATCAATATTTTTTGACTTATTAACAAAAATGTCCTAAAATTTTGTTATTTTACTCAATATGACAAAGAGTTGTGCATGTTTGGACACGTTCTTACCACACGTAGGTTTTCCAAAGACCTTTCATTTGGTATGTAACATGACTAGGTTTCTTTGCAAAATATAGGATATAAACGAAAAAACTGAAAAAGGCATTTTCTTCCTCCCTACTTTTCACCCCCTAAGTATGAATTTGGGCCTAAAAAAAAAATACGTGTCACTTTATTTTTTCTGCTCTACAAAATAAAACCAATTCCGTAAAGATCCGCGGGTGACACTAGGGAGACTTCAATTGTTAGAAGTTTATTTAATTCATTGTGTTTTACTTACTCCAACACCATTGAAAAAAATTTAAAACTACAGTGAGCCATACCTTTTTTTAATGTGAGAGAAAAAGAATCGCACGAAAAAAATTAATCAATTTTTTTTTTTTTGATAAAAGTGTCCCAAATAAACTGCACTTTTGTTAAAAATAGCTATTATAGCCATAAGTTAAAATGTTTTTTTATCATCACAGGAAAGAACAATACGCACCGTTTCTTTTAATTATCAGAAAGATATAGCTTTGAACTACACAAGAAAAAATGTTTAGGGAAAATTTAAGATGACGGATTTTATAAAATACATGTACAATTTGTAAAGTGACGCAGGACACCACCTCAGTTTGATAAGCGCTAACGAATAAAACATATAACAATTACTGTTTTTATTTTCTTTAAACCAAAAAGGTTTGTAACTTGGATTTGTAACTTGGTTCACCTGCTAGTAACATAATTATTTTTTTTTTTTTTTTTTTTTTTTTTTTTTTTTTGTTCAACTGTTGACGAGTGTGGACGTGTTTTATTTTAACTCCGTGCTATAAATTGAATTACTAAAATTGTTCGTAATAGGTTTGTTCGTAATAGGTATTTTTGTGATATTTTCATTACCACATCAAGGAAAATGAAAATATGGACACAAATGATACCGATTTAGTTAGAGGCTCTGCCTCACCGACTGGTGCTGGTCCTAGCACTGGTCTTAGGGTTGCGACCTTGAAGTCCGGCCTTGATTCTGGTAGGGGTGCTCAGCCTAATATTGGTGGTAAAAAGAAAAAGAAACTTAAGCCATCAAAGGTCAGGCACAACCAGAGAAGGCTTTGTTTGAAAATAATTAACAGACTAAGCCAACTCGATGGAACGAAGCTCTCCGAACGTGAGAGGGCGTCGCTATCATGGGCGAAAGGAGTCATTGAAGAACAGGACAAACTTTCGGCAATGCACGCATCTGACAAACAGAGCGCTGTTTCGGCCTCGTCATCGAAGTCTGGTAAAAGGTTGCGCTCGCCCGACGAGAAACCTTTACCTAAAAGATCTAAGGTGACCGGCAACGTCTGGACTCAGTCTTTTAGTGAAGTGGTGAAAGGTAACTTCGTTAGGGCTGTGATAAACAGGCAAAATGGGGATTGTAGTATTCCAAGGGACAAGTGGAGTTTAGTTGAAACTAAACTAAATGAAATCTACTATAGGCTTCTTGAGAGTATGCCTGATTTTCTCCCTACTACTGTCAACGCAGGTTGGTATCAGGGGCGAGTAAAACTCGTTGCTTTTGGAAACGAAAGATCCGCAGCCGTGTTTAAGGTTGCCATTAGCCAAGTGGGAGAGTTATGGCCTGGAGCCAGACTGGACGTTGTGGAAAAACATGATATCCCCTCGCAACCCAGAGCTCATGCATGGATCCCAATGGCTACAAGTGACACTGCGGTGATTCTAAAGATGATAAAAGTCTGCAATCCTGACCTTCCAACTCAGAATTGGCAAATTGCCAGATTGGGTGAGATGGAGGGCGCTCGTCGTCAAGCAGTGGTCTTGGTTAATGAGGAATCGCTTCCGCTTTTAGCCAGGACTGACGGCATTATTAGATTTGGCTTTTTTCATATAAGAGTCAATGTCTACAAGGGCGACCAGAAGCCTATTTTGGAAGCAGACAAGCCAGTGGCAGAGTCGGCTGGGGAGGAGAATCTGGAAAAGGTTGATATTCAGCTGACCGATTCTAGGCTGATGGGAGATGCATCTGGCATTTTCGAAACCGAATCTGGTAACGAATGCGACCTCTGTGATGGCACGGAGGATAAAGCTGATGCCACTATGGGTGACATTCAGGACGAGGCCCATGCAGTGAGGAATTCGGAGAGTTCTGTTGCCTCCGATTCAGAACAGATGGGACACATATCTGGCTTATTCGACACCGAATCTGGGGACGAATGCGACCTCTATGATAACACGGAGGATGAAGCCAATAACACGGTGGTGGAAAGGATGGTGGAAAAAAAGCAAGATGTTGCGGTTCCTACAAATAAACCTCCATCACTGTAAGGCAGCCTCAGCTGCACTATTGCTGCGCCTGACGACAGGAGCAGTTGACTTGGTTTTTATCCAAGAGCCCTGGGTGCGGGGTGGCAGGGTTTGCGGATTGAAGACCCCTGGGTTTAAGTTGATGGTTGCCAAAGGTGAGGGCTCACCAAGAGCCTGCATATTGGCGAAAAATGGCTTAAATATATTCTTTTTATCAACTTTCAGTGATATGGATGTTACAGCGGCTAGCTTAGAGCTTCATGGGAAATCTATTTGGCTCGCCTCTGCGTATTTTCCTAATCCGGGGCCAATACCCCCGGAGAAGGTTGGCGGTCTGATTCGGGAGTCTGAATCTAGGGGACACCAGTTACTAGTGTGCTGTGATGCTAATGCACATCATTCGATATGGGGTAGTACAGACACAAATGATAGAGGCGAATCACTTTTGGAGTTTTTGTTAAGCACTAACCTGTATATTTGTAACAAGGGTAGTGAACCAACTTTCGTTACAAGTACGCGGCAAGAGGTTCTTGACGTAACACTTGTATCAGATACATTGTCTGACAGAATTGATGACTGGAGAGTTTTGGAAGAGCATTCTTTCTCAGATCATCGCTACATTGAGTTTTTACTCAGGGAGCGTGCCCCGGTTGAGACAGTCTCTAGAAATCTGAGAAGAACAAACTGGGTGAAATATAGGGAGATTTTTTCTTTGCTTTTGGATGAAGTACCCCTATCTGAACCGCATAGTTTAGCGGAAATTGACTGTCTGGTTGACCATATAAGAAATGTTTGTAATAGGTGCCTGGATGCATCTTGCCCTTCTGCAAAGCCTAGAGGGAAAAAAAAGCCACCTTGGTGGTCAAATAAGTTGCAGACGAGCAGAGATTCCTGCAGAAAGCTCTTTAATAAGGCTAAATTTTCAAGAGCGGACGAGGACTGGTCTGCATACAGGCTGCAACTTAAGAGTTATAAAAAGATGATCAGAAATGCAAAATGTGATTCTTGGAAAAACTTCTGTGGAAACATAGAAGACGTTTCTGAGGCATCCAGGCTGCGCAAGGTTCTGGCTTCTTCTCCTTGCACCCTAGGATACCTGAAAGATCCTAATGGGGTGTGGTCTTCCTCCAGTGGAGAGTCGCTGGATCTCCTTTTAAACACGCATTTTCCGGGCAATTCCATGACGCCGTTTCAAGCTTTGGAACGTTCTGACGCCCAAGCATCTGAAATTGCTTCGGAAATAATAAATATGCCAACATTAATCTGGGCGATTAAAAGCTTCAGGCCCTATAAATCCCCGGGACCTGATGGTATAATTCCGGCTGAGTTGCAGCAAGTGTTGGACTATATAGCCCCGTTGCTGTATAATCTATACACAGCATGCATCAACTGGTCGTATATTCCTCTAAAATGGAGGGATACCAGAGTCGTATTTATCCCGAAGGCTGGGAAAAGTTCCCACACAGCTCCGAAGGATTTCAGACCAATTAGTCTGTCTTCTTTTTTGTTAAAGACAATGGAACGAATGATAGACTCATATTTGTGTAGAGTGATTGACCCGAGGTTGCTTTCGACAAAGCAACATGCATACAGCAAGGGACGATCAACGGAAACAGCTCTTCATGAGCTCGTTGGTACCATCGAGAGATCGCTTTCGGTAAAGGAGTACACTATGGTGGCCTTTCTTGATATTGAGGGGGCTTTTAATAATGTCATTCCAGAATCGATAATATTGGCATTGTCTGGTCTGGGAGTAAAGCGTGAAATCGTTTTAATGGTGGAAAACCTACTTGCCAATAGACGTATAACGTCTGAATTGGGAGCGTCCGTCATATCTCGATTTGTCAATAGGGGCACACCACAAGGAGGTGTTCTTTCGCCGCTTCTTTGGAACCTGGCACTGAATTCAATGCTACTATCTCTAGAAGCACGTGGTTGTCATGTTATCGCATATGCTGACGATGTCGCGATAGCGGTAAAGGGGAAGCATCTGCCAACATTGCGGGACATTCTTCAGGGTTCTCTGAAAGATCTGTCTAAATGGGCAAGAGACTGTGGTCTAGGAGTTAATCCCAGTAAAACAGAGCTTGTTTTGTTTACAAGGAAAAATAAGATTCCTGCTTTTGATCCTATTTCTCTGGACGGTACTGAAATCACCTTCTCAGATGGAGCCAAGTATCTTGGAGTATTTCTAGATAGGAAGCTGAATTTCAGGCGTAATATTGAGGAACGGGTGAGAAAAGCAACGATTGCTTTGTATTCCTGTAAAAGGGCCATTGGAAAACGATGGGGTTTTAGCCCTCAAGTCGTTCATTGGATCTATACAGCAGTGGTGCGTCCAATTTTGCTGTATGGAATCATTGTCTGGTGGCCTGCTTTGGAAACAAAAGCGAACTTTGTCTTTATCACGAAGGTACAGAGAATGGCGTCAATGTGCATCACTGGTGCTCTTCGTACTACACCTACGGCTGCATTAGAAATCCTCCTTCACCTGATACCCTTGGACATATTGGGTAGGCAGTATGCGGCTGCGTCGGCAATTCGACTTAATAGCACGCTGCAATGGAGGAGTAGTGATTGTGGCCATAGCGCGATCTTGAAAAAGATAACAATACCACAAAATGTGGACTGTGCTCCCTCTTTGAGCCTCTTTGAGCGCCACTTTACCACTATGATACCATCCAGGGAGTCTTGGATGGGGGATACTCCGGGTAGTGGAGCTACCATAAATTTTTACACAGATGGATCGAGGCTGCACGAACAAGTGGGCTTTGGGGTCTATTCGGAAGAGCTTGGATTGAGCCTGGCTCGTAGATTGCCAGATCATTGCAGTGTTTACCAGGCAGAGATGCTGGCAATAAAGGAAGTGGCTGACTGGTTGAGCTGCAATGTCTTGTCTACAACCGCAGTCAACATCTATACTGACAGTCAAGCCGCGGTCAAGTCCCTGGATTCAATGTTTCTGAAAACAAGATCTGCCCTTAACTGCCGCACGTCTTTAAATGAGATGGCCAAGCAGTTTAACATACGACTCATATGGGTCCCAGGGCACAGAGACATTCCAGGGAATTGCAAAGCCGATGAGCTTGCAAGACTAGGAACTACCTTACAGGTTCCAACAGAATTGGAATGTGTTGGTATGCCTCTAGAAACTTGCAAGCAAAACCTACGGCTTTGTTCTGCGACGGAGACTAATCAAAGATGGGCAAATGGATGGACGTGTGAGACAACACGACTGATTTGGCCTTCTCTTAATCAGGGGCGCACAAGTGAGCTGATATCGCTTCCAAGAGGAGAGATTTCGACGGTGGTTTCTATAATTACCGGACACTGTCTTATAGGGAAGCACGCAGAGCGGTTAAATGTGCCGTCGAATGACTTTTGCCGAAGTTGCATGGATGAAGAGGAGTTGGAAACTATCGAACACTTTATTTGCCATTGCCCGGCACTTTCTGGTCAACGACTTGCTTCACTGGGATCTAGGGAGCTGTACGATCTTTCTGATTTGTCGGATGTCAAAATACAACATCTTAGGAGTTTCATAAGAAGCTCAAACTGGTTTAACGACAGGGACTAGTAGGGAAACCTATTACGATCCCGTGGTATCACAATGGACCTCAGAGTCTACGTGTGTTGACGTAAAACGTCAGCAGCCACTTACAACCTAACCTAACCTAACATAATTATTTTTCATCAGCATTTCTTTTTTTTTCATCAATATTTTTTTTTTATCGAATTTTTTTTATTAGTATTTTTTTTATCAAAATGTTGTTTTTTAAAATTTTTTTTTCATCAATTTTTTTGTCATAAATTTTTTTTTTCAAAAATTTTTTTACATCCAAATTTTTTTTATCAAAATTGTTTTTTCCATCAAAAGCTTTATGTTCATCAAAAAAATTTTTTTTTTGTCAAAAACTTTTTGTTCATCAAAATTTTTTTTTTTTCAAAGCTTTTTGTTCATTTAAAAAAAAAAGTTTTGTCATCAAAAATTTTTTAATGAAAACTACATATTTACCAAGTCTGAAGTTCATCTGACATAAAAATGTTCTATTTGTGTAAAAAAAAGTACAAAACACGAAATAATTTTAGCGATCACCACTAAAACAAAAAATGTTTGTTCAGAAAATTTCGATGATTTTTCATGACGTCAATTGATTTGGTCGGCGTGATTAAAAGACGCAATTAGGCAGATCATTTACCCCCAAATTATATTTCAGAAACTAAGAAAAAAATACCGTGTCTTAGACTTTGGAAATTTTTAAAACTTATTTTAAAATAAACAAACCCAACAAAATTACGCATATCCAACGTTTGTATACCGATTTCTAAATTTACGTCCTGATATGCACAAAAATCTCTCAAAATTCATAAAAATAAAAAATATTTACTAATAATTTTATTTCAAGGTATTTACATGCATTTTGGATACCTAATAATATCTAACTATAATAACTATATAACTTTTTTGGACCTAGTCTCCATACAAAAATTTCGCCTTATATTCAGTCAAATCGGTCTATTGGCAACAAAAAGCAGCCTAATTCACTCATATTTAGTTTGTGTGTGTTTTTAAACTAATTAAAGATCTGAAAGGAGATAGATCCAATCGGATCCATAGTTTTTAATGAAAAAAAAATTTATGAAAAAAAACTTTGGTGAAAAAAAAATGGATAAATTTTTTTTTTTTGAGCAGCAGGTAAATTATTTTATCCAAGTTACAAACCTTTTTTATTTAAAGGAAATAAAAACAGTAATTCTTTGTTTCTATACCCTCCACTTAGTGATAAAGGGTCAGGGGCGGATCCAGCTCTTGAGTTTGGGGGGGGGGGGGGGGGGGGGTAAGTTTTTTTTTTTTAATTCAATATCCATTTTTTTAGAACACTTCTGTAGATCAGGTTACAGTTACGTTTCATAAATAAAATTTGAGATTTTAATAAATTATTGTGTAAATTATTTAATTTAAAGTTTTTAAAGCCTGTAAAATCGCGAATTTCGTTCTAAATAAGAATCATTGTATTTTTTTTTGCATATATAAATTCTTAAAGTCGAAGGATTTTTCCACGAGAAATTTTTTTTTGTTTTTAGACAAATATCAGAAAAGTTTTTGGATTCTTATTCAGTTGCTTTCTTTTCCATTTTCCCTCTTCCTCTTTTCTTTTCCTTTCTTCTTTTTTTTTTTTTTTTTTCTTTCTTTCTTCTTTCTTTCTTTTTTTTTTTTTTTTTTTTCGAAATCGGTTTGGTGGGGAAATTTCCCCCATTTCCCCCCTTTGATCAGCACCTGTAGAGGGTATATATAAGTCTGTCATTCCGTTTGTAACTCATCAAAATATCGGTCTGGGACCCCAGTATATCGACCAAAATTACGATACAAAACCACAAATCTGGACGTGGGTCTTCAGATTTTTTTTATATTATGAGCACAGATGCTCTATGGAGCCATTTAGACACTCCCATTTACAGTTTAATTAAATTCCAAAAACTCTCGATTTTATTCGCGATTTTAATTTTTTTTAAATCACAAAAAATTTAAAAAGTGGTGCAGTTTGAAGAGCTATGACTTCTTAAGTAAATATCGGATTTTTATAATCGAAATTGAAATTAAAAGCTAAAGTCCTCTACTTTAAACATAAAAGTTAAAAAAATTGTGTCATTAAAAAAATGTATTCTAAATGCAAATGCATTTTTGGGATGCATTTTTATTAATATATATACACTCATGATCATAATAATAGGTACACCACCTTAATTATTTTTGAAATGTCAATAACTGTCAAATTAAGATTTTTTAATGAGCAAATGTGGTTTTCTTTTTAGTATTCGATGCGGCAAAGATTTTATATATCAAATCATGGCAAGTCCATCTTTATTTATTGTTTGCCAGCTAACGGTTTATAAAAAGTCCTTCCAGCAGGTGATCATAATAATAGGTACACTCAAAGTTCTTCCTATTTTTTTCAATTTAAAGGTCATATTTTGCAATAATTTATATTGATTCAAATAATTTGGTAAAAAAAATTGAAAAATGCAATTAATTATCCAATAATAAGTGCCCATTTTGTTAGAAAATGACTAGAAAAAAGCACTGTTCTTCTGATGAACGGACCATAGCTAAAAACCTAAAAAAATTTGGAAAATCTATATCAAAAAGCTTGGGCCGGTCCGTGAACTTCGTTCAAAATACCTTAAAAATGGAAAAAAAATTAGGAACACGTGTTAGATTATATAAAACTTCCCAAACGACTGTTCGCCATATCGTTTGGTTTTGAAAAAAGGACCCATCCAAGTTAAACAAGGCTATTTCAGCCGAAATTTCAAGCGTAATAAGCGCGCCAACGGTTTACCGACGTCTACAGCAGGCTTATTTACTCAGCCAAATAGCGACAAGAGTCGTACTGATGCTCCCATTGGAGCATAGGGCGCCAATAACAGCTGATCGCCAGCGGACCCGATTTTTATTAAAGTACAACATTTTTACAAAAAGAGTCAGTCATCATTTTCGTGGGACACAAAGATCTCCCATTTTTAATATATTTTTTTAAACATTTTGCTCATTTTTTTCCATACAAAAATTAAAAAAAGATAGATTTTTTTTGTTTTTCAAAATTTTGTAAGTAAATGTTTTCTAAATTGTTTTGAATGAATTTTTGAAGAGCCATAACTCCTTAAGTAAATATCGGATTTCTATAATCAAAATTTAAACAGAAAGCTAGAATCCTCTACTTTAAACGTACAAGTTTACAAAAAAAATCTCAACATAAAAATGCATTTTAAATGCAAATTTGTAATTCATTAAAAATGCATTTTTTTATTTACACAATTTTTTTGAACTTTTTCGTTGAAAGTAGAGGACTCTAGCTTTCCATTTCAATTTTGATTATAGAAATCTGATATTTACTTAAGGAGTTAGACCGATAACTAACAATATACATTGAAAATCAATTTAGAAAACATTTACTTACAAAATTTTTAAAAACAAAAAAAAATCCACTATTATCTTTTTTTAATTTTTGTAGGGAAAAAAATGAGCAAAATTTTTAAAAAAATATATTAAAAATAGAAGACCTTTGTGTTCCATGAAAATGATGACTTACTTTTTTTGTAAAATTTTGTACTTTAATAATATGTTAACTAAAAAAATCAAAAGTTGACAAAAATTAATCCCCAAAAATGCATTTGCATTTAGAATACATTTTTTTAATAACACATTTTTTTTTATACCCTCCACTCTGGTGATAGAGGGTATATATAAGTTTGTCATTCCGTATGTAACACATTGAAATATTGGTTTAGGACCCCATAAAGTATATATATTCATGATCCTTGATCGATTTTAAGTCGATCTAGCGATGTCCGTCTGTCTGTCTGTCTGTCTGTCTGTCTGTCTGTCTGTCTGTCTGTCTGTCTGTCTGTCTGTCTGTCTGTCTGTCCGTCCGTCTGTCTGTCTGTTGAAATCACGTTTTTGGCAATAATCCGGAACCGATTTAAACGCTTGGGGTACCAAAAGTTGCGGAATTTATCCAGGCAGAAGCTAATGTATTTTTTTTTTGAAATCGGTTAAGTATTTTAAAAGTTATGAGTGAAAATGTAAAGGTACCTCTAAAAATATGGTGAATTTTACACAAAAAAAATGCTATAACTTGACACCTGTTAAAAAAATGTGAACGAAACTTGGACTTTATTACAATTTTATCAATTCAAATACTCACAAAAAATTTGGGCGGAATCGGTTAAGTATTTTAAAAGTTATGAGTGAATTTCTGAAAAAAGTCTTAGTGGTTTTCAACATAACCCTAAATTAACTCATACTTTGTGTAGATACATACATAACAAAGAATACGGAAATAAAAAAAAAACGGAGAAAAAGAAAAAAATGTTTTTAAAAAACTTTAAAATTTTTAAAACAAAATCTAAATTTAATTAAAAAAAAGTTCGTTAAGTAATAAAAAAAATTATAGTTATTTTTATATACATGTGTGTGTGTGTGTCCGTTTTTTTGCTTCGTCATATTAACGGGGTTGCCAGACTTTTTTTTGGCTTTGTCGCAAACTCGGATGTAAAATATCGCCAAAATTCAATTTTGTTCAGATTTCTTAAAAAAAAAAAATAGTTTTTATTTAAAAAAAATAAATTTTGTTAAATAATAAAAGACAGAAATAATCTTTATGGCAAAAATCGCCCAAATCCGGAAAATCTATATATATAAAAGAGAAATGTGACTGACTGACATACACATTCATCATCGCCCAGCCCAAACCGCTGAAGTTAGAGACTTGAAATTTGGACTATAGGTTGACCTCCCGGAATAAAAATCCACAAAGGCTGGATTTTTGCCAATGTTGATTCTAATTGGGTAAAAAGGGTAAAAAACTGTACTTTTGGTACTTTTTAAATCTCCTGATATAATGATCATAGAGACTTGAAATTTGAACTGTATGTTCACCTCCCGGAATATAGATCCACTATGGCTGGAGTTTTGCCAATGTTGATTCTAAGAGGGTAAAAAGGGTAAAAAACTGTACTTTTGGTACTTTTTAAATCTCCTGATATAATGATCATAGAGACTTGAAATTTGGACTGTATGTTCACCTCCTGGAAAATAGATCCATTAAGGCTGGATTTTTGCCAGTGTTGATTCTAAGGGGGTCAAAAGGGTAAAAAACTGTACTTTTGGTGCTTTTTATATCTCCTGAAATAATGGTCATAGAAACTTAAAATTTGGACAGTATGTTCACATCCTGGAATATAGATCCAGTACGGCTGGATTATTGCCAATGTTGATTCTAAGGGGGTAAAAAGGGTAAAAATCTGTACTTTTGGTACCTTTTAAATTTCCTTAAAAAATTGTCACATTGACTTGAAATTTGGACTGTATGTTCACCTCCCGGAATATAGATCCCCTAAGGCTGGGTTTTTGCCAATGATGATTCTAATAAAGTAAAAAGGGTAAAAATATGTACTTTTGTTACATTTTATATTTCCTTAAATAATGGTACTAGAAAATTCAAATTTGCAATGTTGGTTCACCTCCCGGAAAAAAGATTCACTAAGGCTCGGGTTTTGCCAATGTTGATTATACGGGGGTAAAATGGGTAAAAAAGTACTTTTGGTACTTTTTTTATATTTACTGAAATAATGGTTATTCAAACTTGAAATTAAGAATGCAGGATCCTTTAAAGAAATAAAACATTCTGGAACAAGTACTTTCCGAAAATTCTTTTCCGTTTTCAAAAAGTACCTTTTATAAAAAGTACCTTTTATAAAAAGTACCTTTTATAAAAAGTACCTTTTAAAAAAAGTACATTTATAAATAGTAATTTTTATAAAAAGTAACTTTTATAAAAAGTACCTTTTATAAAAATAACCTTTTATAAAAAGTACCTTTTAAAAAAAGTACCTTTCATAAAAAAATACCTTTTATAAAAAGTACCTTTTATAAAAAGTACCTTTTATAAAAAGTATCTTTTATAAAAAGTACCTTTTATTAAAAGTACCGGAAGATCACTTTTTGGTACTATTTTTTTTTTTCCTAAGGTATAAATAAAACAAACTTTTTTTTTTAAATCATTACATTGGTGGAGGGTATTTAAAGATTCGGCACAGCCGAATATAACTTTCTTACTTGTTAACTTTTATGTTTAAAGTAGAGGACTTTAGCTTTTGATTTCAATTTCGATTATAAAAATCCGATATTTACTTAAGAAGTTATAGCTCTTCAAACTTCACCACTTTTTAAATTTTTTGTAATTTTTAAAAAATTAAAATCGCGAAAAAAAAAATCGAGAGGGGTAAAAGTTGACGCAAATGCACCCCAAAAATGCATTTGCATTTAGAATGCATTTTTTTTACTGACACAATTTTTTTAACTTTTATGTTTAAAGTAGAGAACTTAAGCTTTTAATTTCAATTTCGATTATAGAAAACCGATATTTACTTAAGAAGTTTTAGCTCTTCAAACTGCACCACATTTTCAATTTTTTGTGATTTTTAAAAAATTAAAATCGCGAATAAAATTGCCAGTTTTTGGAATTTAATTAAACTGTAAATGGGAATGTCTAAATGGGTCCATAGGGTATCTTTATACACAATATGAAAAAAATTTGAAGACACCAGGTCAAAAAATACCCTTTTTCTACTGCTGTTTGATGGAGAAGGTGATATATATTCATAATCCCGATCGATTTTAAGACATTCTAGCGATGTCCGTCTGTCTGCCTGTCTGTCTGTGGATATGGTGATAACGGCCAAAATATTGATGACTGAAACTTAACATATTTATTGGAAGTTCTCCCGAGAAGTTTGGTATTGCATTTGAGCGATATCGGTTCAGCGGTTCAAAAGTTATGAACGAAAATGTAAGGACACCTTAAAAATTTTAGTACATTCAACATAACTTAAAAATACGAAATGCTTTAATACGGCTGCTGGTTGATATATGAGGCATTCCACACCAAATGTCCAGCGAAAAAAACATGTGTACCGTAAGCTTCTGAATAGGTTGTATGGATAGCCCTATATGGAACTTAGAAAATTGCGTTTTTGGTTTTTAAATTTTTCAAAAACTGGGCTTAGAAGGCGTGATCAAATATTGGAAAAATGGGCAAATTTGTGGCGAGTTGCCTTAATTAAATATTTATCAAATTAAAACGGAATGCACCACAAACTCAAAAATTTACATTCATATATAGTTTTGTATGGGCTATCGATTAATTTTTTTTTTTTTTGGAAAATTTTCAGAACCCGTTCTAAAATTTTCCATTTTTTAAAAAAGTCAATTTATCAAAAATCCGGCCACTTTTTTTTCTTTTTTAATTTTTTTTTTTTTAAGTTTAGATGTTTGTCTATTTCTTCGTCTTTGTAATTCACATTGTGGATAGAGTGGAATATGTTCTTATACTTTAGTTTGTGCACAAACGATTTGTCATTAGACTCGTTTGCTACTTTGTAGTAAATCGTTTCTATTTTTGCTAAATAATCTTGACAATGGAATCTTGACAAATTCCGAAACACGTGTCGATTAAGTCTTGCAAAAATGACCAACATAAATAAATTTAAAACAAAAAATAATTTTCTTGAAAATAATGCTATGAGAATATCATGGTTTTAATTATTAAAGAAAATAATGACCTCGAGCCAGAATAAACATCCTCAAAATATAATATTTTAAAGGTCGAATAAAACAATTTTTATTTTTTAATAAAAATTAATCAGAATTTGATCTTAAAAAAAAATTTTAAAAAAAGTGGCCGGATTTTTGATAAATTGACTTTTTTAAAAAATGGAAAATTTTAGAACGGGTTCTGAAAATTTTCAAAAAAAAAAAAATTTAATCGATAGCCCATACAAAACTATATAAGAATGTAAATTTTTGAGATTGTGGTGCATTCCGTTTTAATGTGATAAATATTTAATCAAGGCAACTCGCCACAAATTTGACCATTTTTCCAATATTTGACCACGCCTCCAAGCCCAGTTTTTGAAAATTTTAAAAACCAAAAACGCAATTTTCTTAGTTTCATATAGGGCTATACAAACAACCGATTCAGAAATTTACGGGACACATGTTTTTCTGTAGCGGGACATTTGGTGTGGAATGCCTTACATGTGAACATAATTAAACGCCAAATGTTATTTAAACAAGTATGAACATATTTTTTGACAAAAAAATAAAAAAAAAAATCGTGGACTTTTCACCAAAAAAAATTTTTTTGCGGACTTTGTTTTCCAAAAAAAAAAAAAATTTCACAAGTAATTTGCTTTTAAATAAAGTTTTTTGAAATTTTGGAGGGTAGCAATACATTCCAATCCGCAAGACCGAATTTAACTTTTTTACTTGTTTTTTATCAAATTTTTTCTTTTATTATTTTTTTCACAATTTTTTTATAAATTTTTTTTTTCGTATTTTTTTATCAAACTTTTTTTCCATGAATTTTTTTTTTAGATTTTTTTTTTTCATGCAATTTTTTTTTCATAATTTTTTTTTTCGTGAAATTTTTTTAATGAATTTTTTTGGCTCACGTTGAGTTTACTGGCATTGGTCGGATCGCTCCCACATTTTTACCAGAGATAGATCTTTTGATTACAAATCGAAAATATTCGGGTGATTTTTTGTCGGCGAGATCTGGTTCGCGAGTCATGTCGACTTGAAATTCGAATATTATAACCGGACAAATGGCTTGATACACAAAAAACACTTTATTTAGCGAAGCCACTAAATTAATTTATGGAGTTTGTTATCTCTAAGCCCGGCCGAAGGCCGCTACGTAGAAAAGCTTTTTTTACGAAAATTCTCAAAAAAAAACAAAAAATTTTTTTTTTCTAAAAAAATTTTTTTGTTTCCCTTTTATGGGTTAATATTTTTTTTACCAAAATGGAAGATATTTCAATTACCTTTAAAATTACACCAATATTTTTGAAATCGAACATTAAATAATTTTTTTTCATAACATTTTTATTTCTTAACATTTTTTTATCAATTTTTTTTCATATTTTTTTTTTAATTTTTTACTATGTACTTTTTCATTACGTCTAAACTTTTGACATAAAAATGTTCCATTTACTTAACAATTGTACAAAAAACATTTGAGAGTGTTAATTTATTCGGTGCCGATTATTTAATGTTTTAAGCACCAGAGAAAATGCAAATTTCTTCATTTGTGTCTGCAATTCCAGATCATGTTGGTAACCCTTGCGAAATAATGTAAGAAAAGTTGAAAGAAAGTATGAAGTGACTGGGGTGTTTGAAACCGGTATGGGAAATACCAGAAATGTCTATAATTTTTGGAAATTAAATTTTTTTTTGAATTTTTTCAACTTGGACCCTTATAACACATATAATTAGAGCCCGTGCTCGATCTGTACTTACAGAAAAAATCAAATAAAAGAGGCAGTTTTGGTTCTTTGAAAAAAACTCAAAAAAAAATTCCAGAGGCAAAAAAGTCTCGAAATCCATTTTTTTTATGTCAGTTTACAGAAAGGGAACGATACACACGAACAAAACACATGCAAAATTCTGTAAACTTGCACTTAAAAAAATTATGAAAATATGTAAAGGGAAAATCTAAAAATGTTTAAAGGAGAAATGTAACTAAATCTAAAAATATTCTTTGAAATAATATCTGTCAATCTTAAAGTTTATTTAAGAACACAAAAAAAAAAAAAATCTAAAAATAAAATCCAGAAAAAATTCTCGAAATCAGAAAATTTTGAAAAAGAAAATCTGAAAACTTTTAAAGAAAAATTTGACTAAATTGAAAAAATGTCTGCCAATCTGTAGTTTTTATTAAGAAGAAAATTTTTTTTAGGAATAGTTGTGTTGAAATTCATTTTTACCTAAAAGAAAATCCCATCATATAAAACAAACAATATTTAAATGCATCTTCCTTAACTCACAGCTGTTCATTAAAATTGCACTTAAAACGCTGGTCTTCCTCGTAATAAAATAAATCCCACCACCCAAATAACAACAAAACTTCCCATTGAACAAATGTACAAAAATTGGTAATTTCCCTTACTCACAATATACATAAATGAAATTACCTGAAAAAACACAGCTGGTTAAAGTATAAAAAAAATTGTCGGGTCCCCTTTTAAAAAATCCCACATCAAATATACCCCTTCAGGTACACAAAATTTCCCATAACATATGTATCAGCTTAAAAAGATTTAAAAGTTTGGCATCTCCTTTTAAAAATGTTCCACCACATCAAATATTTCCATTTAGGTGACTGTTAACGGAAATCGGGTTTGAGATACTTCGCGATTCCCCTTTAAAAAAATCTCATGACATCAGTTTTTTAGTTACAGAAAACTTCCTATGCATTATATATCTGCTTGAAAATATTAAAAACGTTGGCCTCTCCTGCTGAAAATGTCCCACCAAAATAAGCAAAAAATCCTTTGTAAAGTTTTGTATCCAGCGCTGCTTAAAAAAGATACAATAGTTTTAGTTTCTGTTAACAAATATTCCCACAACACCAATTATTTCCCATTAGGCATAAATGGCATAAACAATTTCCCATTTTATATAGTTTGCCACCCCTTCTAAAAATTTCCCATACAAGATATCATACCCCTTTAGGCACAAAACAAGTCATTCAACATAAAAATACAATGTGCATAAGTTTGATATCCCTTTTAATAAAGTTCTACCCAATTTTTCTTCCTTAAATACAAAAAACTTCCCAGGCATTTATTTCCGGTACAAAAAACTTCCCATTCAATAAAAGTCGACTTAAAAAGGTACAAAAGCTTGCCATCCCCTTTTTAAATGTCCCACAAAGAAAAATTAGTTCCATGACAACAATTATTCCCCTAAAGTCACAAAAATCCCTTACAATAGAAATCTGCTGAAAAATGCCAGGAAATTATTGACAATTCAAAGAGGCACAAAAGTTTGCCTACCCCTTTTTAAAATGTCAGATCCAAGAAATATAAATCCTATGACAACAATTATTCCCCTGAATTTAAAAAAAGTTCCATATGTCTGCTGAAAAATGTGCTTAAGTTTAGCACCCTCTTCTTGAAAAAAAACAAACAAGGAATTATTTACCCTGAGACACAAAAAAAAATCCCATGCATCAAATTCATACATATGCTTAAAAACGAGTTCCTTCAATTATTCCCCTTTAACAACAAAAGATGGATTCTCCATCTCAAATAATACAACGATTTTTCCCCTTTAAAAAAATCCTATTTAACATAAAATCTGAAAACTAACAAAAATTAAAAAATATTCCCCTTTATTTAAAAAAAGACCCATCACATCAATTATTTCTCCTTAGCTACAGACTAAAACTACCCATTCAACATATGGCTGAATATTTAGGAAATTCCCCATTGCATAAAAAAATCCCATTAAAAACACAGCTGTATCAAGACAATTTATAATAAGCCATAAAATCTCCCGCATTAGGTAAACGGCATGGGCAAAATAAACACCTTTCGTAAATTTACTATTCGTTGATTAAGTCAAAGCTGATTGGTCGGTTTTCTACCTAAAAAATTCTACACACACTAAAACACAAGGGGATTTCTAAATTCTCCTCATTGTAATACAAAAAATGGAGACTAAATAAAATTTCCCTATTACAGTCAGCCGTTAATATTTCTGCATCGAAGGGATATTTACAAAAATCTATATAAAGGGGAAATACAAACAAATATCCCAAAATGCTGTAACTACAAAATATACAAATTTCCCTTTTTTACCAATAAGGGGAAATACAAGCGAGAAAAATTCCCCAAAAAAAGAGTTTAATTGATTTAATAACAAGTGGAGAGATTTTTGTAAGAAAAAACTCTTAAATTTCGTTAAGGGGAGCTAATCTCCACCATACTCTCCTTAATTCATTGATAAATTATATTAAAAATTGGAGAATTATATCTCACAGATCTTTCTGCTCATTAAATTGTAGCTTTTGGGTTTTGTTGAGGTTTTTCATTTATTTGAGTACGGGGGTTTTTTCGTTTTAATTTTAATATTTTCTGAATGAATAAAAAAAAATGTGAAAATATGTTACTAATATGTTTGTTTGTTCGTTCAGATATATTCACATGTGTGTTTCATATTTATGCGTTTGCTTTCATATCAATTTTTTAAATTATTGTATTGTTAGATTGTTTTTATCTTAATTTTTTATATCTTTTTTATCTACTGTGATGTTTTAATGCAGCATAAATATTTTGTCTGCCTGGAGCAGATATGATCTATTTAGTTCATATTGTACTGGTTTTGGTACAATTTTAATACTTAAAAGTACCGTGGTACTTTTTTTTATCAATGGATAGATTTAAGCGTAATTCGGAAAAAAATGGAAATTACAAAACGTTATCTAAATGTGTCACCATATGTATATTGACATGCCTATGTGCATGTCATTCTGTGTGAATGAATCTCTACAAGAGATCAATCATAACATTTCGACGATCTCCGATTGGGGTCTTGGGAATAGGGTAAATTTTAATGATCGTTAGACCCAATGTTGTATGTTGACGCATAGACGGTCTGTGGAATCAAAGTCTTCTCTATAAATGGGAGGTATGTCTATAGAGGAATCAAACACTCTTGATGTTCTAGTCATAAAAATTCAATGTTATGTTCGTCAGCATTCTTTTTAAGTGTCGAAAGAAGCATACAAGTGTCTTGCCTTTTTAAAACGGTGCAAGAATTACTTCACTACGTATGGTCTCCTTTCTATTTGTACCTCCTATATCCGACTAAAAATAGTTAACAACTTCCATGTCTGGGCAGGAGCCTCTAGGTCCATCTTCGAGATTCTTGGAGCAAAGAAGTACGTTAAAGCTCATCAATGACTGTGGGTATCCAGCTCTATTGGCGCATTGCAGCATCGTCGGAATGTGGGCTGTTGCCATTTTTTATTGATACCACGGTAGGTGTTTAGCTGAGGTAGTTGGACTTTTCCCTGAGCAAAACACATCCATTCGTGGTCGACTGTCTAATGTATCGCACAATGCATTACAGAGAAAATTCGTTTCTCAGTCTAACTTTGCTGTATGGAATCATTGTCTGGTGGCCTGCTTTAGAAACAAAAGCGAACTGTGTCTTTATCACGAAGGCACAGAGAATGGCGTCGATGTGCATCACTGGTGCTCTTCCTACTACACCTACGGCTGAATTAGAAATCCTCCTTCACCTGATACCATTGGACATATTGGGTAGGCAGTATGCGGCTGCGGCGGCAATTCGACTTAATAGCACGCTGCAATGGAGAAGCAGCGATTGTGGCCATAGCGCGATCTTGAAGAAGATAACAATACCACAAAATGTGGACTGTGCTCCCTCTGTGAGCCTCTTTGAGCGCCAATTTACCACTATGATACCATCCAGGGAGTCTTGAATGGGGGATACTCCGGGTAGTGGAGCTACCATAAATTTTTACACAGATGGATCGAGGCTGCACGAACAAGTGGGCTTTGGAGTCTATTCGGAGGTGCTTGGGTTGAGCCTGGCTCGTAGATTGCCAGATCATTGCAGTGTTTACCAGGCAGAGATGCTGGCAATAAAAGAAGTGGCTGACTAGTTGAGCTGCAATGTCTTGTCTACAACCGCAGTCAACATCTATACTGACAGTCAAGCCGCGGTCAAGTCCCTGGATTCAATGTTTCTGAAAACAAGATCTGCCCTTAACTGCCGCACGTCTTTAAATGAGATGGCCAAGCAGTTTAACATACGACTCATATGGGTCCCAGGGCACAGAGACATTCCAGGGAATTGCAAAGCCGATGAGCTTGCAAGACTAGGAACTACCTTACAGGTTCCAACAGAATTGGAATGTGTTGGTATGCCTCTAGAAACTTGCATGCAAAACCTACGGCTTTGTTCTGCGACGGAGACTAGTCAAAGATGGGCAAATGGATGGACGTGTGAGACAACACGATTGATTTGGCCTTCTCTTAATCAGGGGCGCACAAGTGAGCTGATGGGGTAATGACCCATATAGGTCTAAGGCTATCTGCCTGTTTTTCTGAAGGAAATTCACAGGCAAAGATAATAATAGAAGTATGCCGCACTAGAATCCATTCAGATGAAAGTTTACTTATACATCAAAATATCCCACCGCAAGAAATTCATAAGAATTTTAGACTGGTGCTTCATTAAGGACTTTGAGAAATACACATTGCACCCGTGGTATGACAACGTCTTCGGCTAATGAGCTTTAAAGAAGTTGCATTGACGTTAAGACGGCGGACATATAATTCGCCGGAATCCATGCATAATCTCTCCAATGTTTTAGATAGGAAACATCAGAAACTAAACCTGTACAGTTTCACAGGAAAAAAAGGTTGGTTCTACAATGGTGACTACGGAGTTCAGTTTCAACAAGCACATTCAGTCAGTACGTCCCAATAAGCACAAACAAGTGGTGTTTTGAAGCAGAAGTCCTTACAAAAATTATATCTGTTAAATAGTTAAAACTCAATGTTTTGGCTAACATCTTCAATATGAAGTCTGCCAATGAAGCATCAGTCAGGACCCAGTAATTTATGTTCCGGAAAATTCCAAAGAGATATTCCTACAAGTTGTATGGTCTATAAGCTTTCATTGGAAATTCCTAACTGATTCTTACAGAACCGGAATACCTTGGTACACCGCTGGAAACTTGCAAGGTTGGACTACTACTATGAAAACCTAATAATGGAAGGTATGCAATATCTCGAAACTTTCCTAGCCTTATTGGAACCGACTGCGCCCAGATTTGTGCGGTACGCTTAAGGTTACTTATTTATGATTTCTGACGTAAAGAAGGTGAACAAAAGCGAATACTTTCTTTGCTCTTTCCAGGCAAAGATACATTGCAGTTGCATGATGTCTCCGACCTAGCGGATGTCGAAGCTAGTTAGTACTATATTTGAAATACCATTAATCATCACTGTTAAACGCTGTTTTTCTTTATTGTCATAAATAGTATTATAAGTTTTTATGGTTTATTAGTTGTAAATTCATAGTTAAGATATTTTTGTGTTGAGTCTTAAAGATTAATATCTTGTATTATTGTATTTGTAGCTTGTTTTCAAGTAGATCTCCTTTGTTTACACGATATAAAGGAATTGAAATTTATGAATTAGAATCCTTGTTTTCTTCTTTTCATAAATGATTATGTGTTATTTAGGGGTTATTTTTTGGGCTGTTTATCTTCATTGTGGGACAATTTAAAAATGGGGTTGGTTTTTTAAAGGTTTTGACTTTTTCACGCTTCTTGACATGTGTGAATAGGATTTTAATTTTTTTTTTTTTTTTTTTTTTGGAAAGACGAAATAGAATGATGATGTTTAGTAAACAAAGATTTAACAAATATTATTTGTATACACTCAAATTAGAAAAACGGAATTAAAATAAATACAATTTGTAAATAACACTGGCTGACATTTGAAAAGTTTCTGAATCCGTCTGAGATCTGGAAGCTTTTCCATGTTGATTCCGAATATGTGTCCAAATATTTTTATCACTACAGATTTTAGAGAAAATTGAGATGACGAATTATAGCACTTTTTGAGATATATCGTGGAAATCTTTAAAGTACACTCCAAAGAAGTTAATGTGGCCACTTCCTCTTAAATTTTGTGTAAATAAATCTGTTAACCACCATGTTCTCACATTCTCTTTCTTACATAATACAATTTCCTGGTTATTTTCATTAATAAATAACTTCTTAACTAATGAATAAACAAAACTTTAGCCATTAATTGATATAAAATTACAAAAGTACACAAATACTTAAGATATGTGGAAATAAACATCCGCAAAATAAAATAAAAATAAAAACAGAAATGAAACTAGAGTTGATAACAATAGCAACTCATGAAAAATGTCTGCGATGGTGGGAAAGAAAAAAAAAATCACAAGAAACAACAATTAATTAATAAAACTCACGTTTCATTCATGATTTTGAAAATGAGACGAAGTTAAAATTATTTTAACAAGTTTGGAAATTACGTGTAGTTTGGATCGACTTCAAGGATACCTTACTTTACGCGCCTCGTCTGAACCAACGTTAACCTCAAGTTGTGAATACTGTAAATGTATTTATTGATTATGAATAGCGGTCAAACGTCAAAAAATTTACATTTGAAGCTTATCTCGAAAACGATGAGAGATCCCGAGTAAAAATTTGAAGGATCAGTACTGATCCGACAAATGGATTGCTAAGATTAGATCAATTTTAAATGGGATGGATACAATTTCATTTGAAAAATGGGTTAATCTAATTGTATAAACCAATTTTTCAGACGAAATTGTATCCGTCCGATTAAAACTGATCTAATTTTAGCAATCCATTTTTCGAATCAGTACTGATCCTTCAAGTTTCTGATCAGTATGATCTTACTCGGATCAGTAATGATCTTTAAATTTCTCGAAACAGATGTGATATATACATATTAATATATATAAACATTTTTACTCGGGATATGAAAAAATTACAAAACACAAAAATTATTCTCCGGAAAGTGCAATGCAACTGAAAGTTCACATTTTGCAATTGCAACGTTTTTGTTGCAAAAATTGCACTTTTAAAGTCCGAGCTAAAAGCTTCGCGTTTTTGTAAAAAATAACGACTTGTAAATACCGCGATTTAAAAATCTTTATTTACTAACCATTTTAAGTGTGGGGTATCTCGTCCTATCGGCCATATCGGCCATATCGGCGATTTAAGGGTTCAAAAATTGGCGCAAAAATTAAATTTTTTTGGATTTTATCGGAATTTTCCCGAACGCCCATATTATTTCGTAAGGTGGCGACAAAATTTTTAAACCAATAAGCTGAGACACCCCAATATTAACCTTAAGTTTATCGGTGTGTAACGGTTGGGAGACTTCACTTGTTAGATTCTGAAAATATTTTTCATATAGAAACCAAACACATTTCTAAGACAAATGTTCAGATTCAAAAACCCTTTTGATATCAAAAAAAGTTCTTTAATTCGCAGATCGTATATTCTGTAGAGAAATTCTCAGGTTCTATATTTTTTTCACAGGAAAAACGATTGCCTAACATCGAGAGTCTATCTTTTTTATATCAAGATATCTACTAAATAAAGCTTTTCAATCGATGTTATTGTCCTTTGATCTTCATTATAATGATAAAAAAAATTGATTTCCAGCGAGAGCCTTACTTTCGATGTTAGGCATTCGTTTTTCATTTTGAATACGGGCGTAAGATTGTAAAACTTTTTTTTATATACTAAATAATTTGACATCCTAAGACAATCTTCCTACATATAAAAAAATTTCCAAATTCTAAGTCACTTTTCGTAAAAGAAAATTCCAAAATCATTCTCATATTTTAAAGTTATTTTCAGATTCTACGAACTTTTCCGTTTACAAAAATTCTCAGATCCTAAAAGTTTTCTGTAAAAGAAGATTCTCAGATTCCAAAAAATTATCACTTTCTAAAAAAATTTTCCTAAAAAAAATATTTAATTTTATAACATTTTTCGATAAAAATATTTGAAAATAGAAACATTGTATAGTGCTTAGATTGTGAAACATTTTATATAACACCGTTCGACAAATTTAAAATTTTGGTTGTACACGAAAAATTCTGAGAGTGGGACCGAAAATAAAATACCAGTGTCCCCAGTTTTGCTAGACGAATTAGCCTTATCGCAAAAACTGCAACAAAAAAAAAAATTGTTTTCACTATAGAAAAAGTTCACTCTAGTCAGAAAGTGGGGATAAAAATAACATTCACGTGTCTCTCAGGTTTTTAGACTCAATTCACATTTTTTCGCGAAAAAAACCGCCTTCAAATTTTACTAAAGAAATGTATAAAAGCTATTTAGCTCAGAAGTTTATTTAATACATTTTTCGACTTGTCTCACACTACTTTGGTGAAATGTAATCGAAAAAGCTTTTCATGCAATTCGCCCACACTGAAAAAAAGACATTACTAAAATTAAGGAAAAAATGTCTTTGAAAATTTATCATGAATTTTCCTAAAATTTAGTTAAATTTAACTTAAAAATGAGAAATTTTCTTAACTATGAGGAAAAAATTTTAGTTCATTTACTTATAATTAGTTCATAGTTTTCTTTAAACGGATTTTTTTAATATTACACTGAAAAAAAATTACCATTTTTAAAGCATGTTGAACTTAATTTAAAACAATTAAAAAAGTTAAATTCGGCCTTGCCGAATGTAGTGATACCCTCCACAATTTCAAAAAGATTATTGCAAACAACTTTATTTAAAAGGAAATTACTTTTGAAAAAAAAATAAAAAATTGAAAAAAAATTTCCGCGAAAAAAATTTTGGTAAAAAAAAAAATCCGCGATTTTTTCTTTTTTTGTCAAAAAAAATGTTCGTACTTGTTTAAATACCATTTGGTGTTCAATTATGTTCACATATGTCAAGCAGAAGCCAAATTAAAGCATTTTGTATTTTTAGGTTATGTTGAATGTACTGAAATTTTTGAGGTGTGCTTACATTTTCGTTCATAACTTTTGAACCGCTGAACCGATATCGCTCAAATACAATACCAAACTTCTCGGGAGAACTTCCAATATATATGTTAAGTTTCAGTCATCTCTGTGCAATATTTTGTCCGCGAGAGCATTTTCCACAGACAGACAGACAGACAGACGGACAGACGGACAGACGGACAGACGGACATCGCTAGAATGTCTTAAAATCGATCGAACATCATGAATATATATACTTTATGGGGTCCCAGACCGATATTTCGATGAGTTACAAACAGAATGACAAACTTATATATACCCTCTATCACTAAGTGGAGGGTATAAAAAGAAGGGTATGCGAGGGCTCCAAAGATATTAATTCTTCTTCAAAGTATATTTTTTCCTAAAACATAGTAATGCATTTACTTAAATATGTCTTAAAAGTAAGTAAAATTGTACTTAATATAAGTTTAATTGTTTTTATCCAGAGGAAAAATATTTTTTTTTAAATAAGTAAAAATTTCCTTAAACTTACGGATTCTGTGGACCCTTTGTAGTCCCAATGTGAGGACCCTACGGCCCCCAATATATCGGGTCCGCCCATGAGTATGTTAGTACACTATTATAAGGTCACTATTGATCCAAAATTTTGGTCAGAATCGCTCTATCTTGCTTAGTTTTCGAGATATGGGAATGGGGTCTTGAGAAATTTGATCATGAAATAACTCGAAAACTATAACTCGGAGGGCTTTTGGGTCTTCGGCGGTCATATTCTACAAGTTAAGGACTACAAAAATGTCCTTAGAATTTTTTTCGTATCTGCAGTATTTGCAGAGTTATAGGCATTTGAAAATTCCGCGAAAATCTAAATTTGGATTTAAAGTTAGGGTCTCATGGTGGACCCCAGATGGGGTCCCCAAAATACCTTAAGTAGTTTTTCCTTACGTTAAGTAAATTCTTTCTTAAACTGATGAAGATATGGACTCAAATAAAGTCAATGAAATAAATAAAATAAAGATTACTTTTTTCTTAAATTAAAACAAAAATTGATTAAATTAAAGAAAATGCGTTTTGGAATTAAAGATTAGTACTTATTTGATTTAAGGTCTTGAAAATGTCTATACTATTTTTAAGTACGTTACGCACTTATTTATATTTTTTTTTCACACAATTTTTTTTTTTCTTTTAAGTACAACAAAATTTTTTAATAAACCCTTTTTTTCTTAAATGCAATCAATTCGCCATAAATATAAAGAATATTTAACTTAATTTGAAAAAACAAATTAGGGAAAACTTTTGTGCTTTTTTAAATATTTGCATGTACTATCTTCAAGTTAACTTTCTTTGTTTTAAGTAAAACCACCTTATATTAAGATAAGTTGAAGTAAATTCAAAAAAATTTGTTTACTTAAATTAATAACAGTGTTTATTTAATTTCAGTATAGTTATTTTTTTCAGTGTAGGAAAAAAATTCTTACTGCCAAAGAAATTTCCCACAAATCTAAGAATCGTATCTTTATTTTTAAGATATATTTCTTAAAAAACAATTTAGTTCAAGTTTAGTTAATATTTACTAAAAAAAACATCATCGTATTTCTCTTCTTTGAATTGAGGAAGTGTACTTCTTAGAATTTAGTTAATGACTTCTGAGAATTTAGTAAATAACTTTTTAGAATTTAGTTAAAAATTCAAAATGGCGATATCTCGAAAACTAAGCGAGATTAAGCGAAACGGATGAAATTTTCAATAGAAAGACTACAATAGATGGAATAGCCTAGCTCTGCCGGGGTCTCAAGACCCTAATTTTAGATCTAAAATTTGAAATTCCCGAGATTTTATATATGCACATATCTCGAAAAATACTGCCAACACGAGAAAAGTTCCAACGTTATTTTTGTAGCTCTTGACTCGTAGAACACTTCCGCAAAATACCCGAAAGCCCTCCGACTAATAGTTTTTGAGTTATCCGGTTTTTAAGATTCTCAAGACTCTATCAGGCCCCTTATTACCGTATCTCAAAAAATAAGCAAGTTAGAGCGAAACGGGCACAAGTTTTGGTTCAAAATCTATGGGGACCCTTAAAGGACCCAACGGGGTCTCGAGTTAAATGGGGTCCGAACCCATGGGTCCAGGGTCTAGACCCAATCTTTTTCTAAAATGTGAAGTATAATTTTTCCCATTTTCTAGTTAAAATTGAATAACTTTGTTTTCCTTATTTTTGGGAAAATTATGAACTAAAACCAAAAAAAAAAATCTTTGGAGCCAAATCATTCCCTCTTTTTCTCAAAATTGAGTTAGTTTTCCCAGATTTTAGTTCACTTTTTTTTGAGTGCAGCTTGTTAAAATTTGGAACTAGCGTAGTGTTATTTATGTCTAAATACTTGTTTCGATAATATTTAAAAGTTCATTAAAAAATTTATTTATTTATACCTTTTATACATGACAACTTGACAGGTTTTTAATTACAACTAAAATTCTAAAGATTCACATTGAAAAAAAAACTGTCGAAACATGCAAATTGTTTTGGAATCCAATAACGTAAACTCGTACATATTTATACGTGAAAAAAAAACTTAAAATTCAATTCAACACCTTCCCAAACAATATAAAAAGTATTCGAGTAAAAAAAAACAAAGAAAAACATAAACCAATTCATAAAAAAAAATAAATAAGAATCTTAAGTAAAAAATATAAAACGCTATACACAAAAATCCATTGAAATAATGAAAGACACCCAGGTTCATGTTACAAGACAAGAATCATATGGAAACACCGGAACCTGGATGAACGTAGTGATTTTTTTCAATTTTCTGATATTTGAAATGAGGCATTTAATGAAATTTACGTCTTGCGCGACGCAATTTGATTCTGGGTCGACCCTGAAGAAAAAATTGTTTTAAAAAAAATAAAAATAAATTAGGACACCACCTCAATTTGACTATATAAATAGGGTAACCATTTTTTCCCGAACTCAAATCAGTACGCCCAACTTTTTATTTTTTTTCAATTTTTTCCGAACTCAAATCAGTACGCCCAACTTTTTATTTTTTTTTTCTAAAAATAACTGTCTGAAAATTGAAGAAATTTTTCAACATTAAAAAAATATCGGTTAAAATAACTAACTTGGGGTCAGGTCAATTAGTATCTTAATAAACAACTGTTAAAAAAACAACATCCATAAACTGTTTTCTTCATTTTGCAGAAAATTTAGTTGACTTCAAACAACTTCATTTAAATTTTTTACCGACAAAATCGTTTCAGAGTAGAAAAAATATCAAAACCCCGCAGGTTTACAGAATTAAACATTTTCTTATATTCTGAGACTTTCTCCCTTAAAATCTGATATCTCTTCCTTTTAGAAAACTTCCCAGATATTTAACACGTTATTTTTTTTAAAATAGCCCTTATTAGGTTAGTGATAGGTATTCTAAATTACAAATATAAAATTTGTTGATGAAATATTGGCAGAGTTACAGGGTTGGGAAGTTTTGATGTTTTTGAAAAGAACATATTTTGGTTAATTTTAATTAACATTTTGATGAAACAAAAATTGCAATTTAAAAACGAATTTTAAAGTATTTTCGACGGCCTTTAAAATGACATTTGTGTTTTTTTTGAAAAAAATAAATCGAAAATATAGCATTTTTTACACAAAATTGCGTACCGCTTTTTTTTGTGACGGAGTTTCGTAAAATATTTGTAATTTTTTTAAAAATACCTTATTGGTTTTTCCATACAAATTTTTTTTATATTATTAACAAGGAGAGGACTTTCATGCAAATGCATGTTTTTTTCCCTTTGGTCATAGATCAGCATAAACAAAATATCTTTGCGAATCAAAGAATTTGCTTTAAAATGGCATCGATTCGTTAGTGCATATTTTTGCATATTTTGCTTAAAATGCATATTTTTGCATATTTTGCTATTATTTTGCTATAAATGCATATTTTTAGGTCATATTTTGTAAAAATTTGAGTTTTTTAGTATATCTAGCAATTTTTAAAAATTTTTTATGATACTTTTTTTTGGTATTAAATTTTAAAATCATAAATTTTTTAAAATAATTTTTATTTTTTTAAAAACATTTTATACACACTGAATATATGTACATCGAAGCTTAAAATACCAGACATAATACAAATATTATGTTTTTTTTTTTAATAAAAGTAAAAAAACAAGTGGAATTTTATGATTTTAAGTGCATATTTTAAGATTTTTAGTGCATATTTCATGACTTTTTAGTGCATATTTTAGGCGCCTAAAACATAGTTTTTTAGTGCATGAAGGTCCTGTCCCTGATTATCAAAAAAGTATGTAACTTTGAAAATCCAAATCACCGAAATTTAAAAAAATCACAAACATTTTGTGAAACGCCGTCACAAAAAAAAACTGCACCCAATTTTATGAAAAAAATGCTATATTTTCGATTTATGCAGGTTTCAAACAAATTGAAGGAGGAGAAAGTTTTAAAAAATGCATCCAAAAATTGCATTTGCATCAAAAATTCATTTTTTTTGTTAGTGCATTGGTATAAAAACGGATAATCAGTTGAATCGAATGCTTTTTGAGTCGTAGAAATCCGATAGATACTTTCAAAGAAATGGCTTTTCAAAGTTACATACTTTTTTGATAAAATTGCAAAATAATCATAAAATAAATTTTTTGTATGGAAAAAATCAAATAAGTAGTTTTTAAAAAATCACGAAAATTTTTTAAAACAACGTCACAAAAAAACGATACTCAATTTTGTGTAAAAAATGTCATATTTTCGAATTATGTAGGTTTCAAAAAAATTGAAGGGGGAGAAAGTTTTGAAAAATGCATCCAAAAATTGCATTTGCATCAAAAATGCACTTTTTTTGAAAAAACTTTTTTTTATTGCATTGGTATAAAAAAGGACGAACGTTTGAATCAAATGCTTTTTGAATCGTAGAAATCCGATAGATACTTTAGAAGATATGGCTTTTCAATTTAACATACTTTTTTGATTTTTTACATTTTTGAAGAAAACTAAATTCGCGAAAAAATCGCGATTTTTTAAAATTAAAAAAACTGAAAATGGATATGTTTTATTGGCTTTATTGAGAATGCAAACCGTATAAAGAAAATCGAAAGACCAAAGGTCAGAAAATAGCATTTTTTATTTGTTTTCTGGTGGATTTTGTGATATATAAACATTAGACTACCCAGAAAAAAAGCCAAGTTTTTATTTTCTTGGGGGATACCTCCTCATTTTGTTCCTTTTTGTGCAAAAAAATTTCGGTTTATTTTTTTATTTTTAAAATAATATCTAGAGGTCGCGAACTCGTGTTTTATAACGATTTTTTTATGATTTTTATTATTTTAAATTGTTAAATATGTTTTATATGTTAAAATAATAATAATTTCAGATAAAAAAAATAAATTAAAAAATTAAATATCGCTCATTCCATGAGATGTCTTTTTGTATTTTTATTGCAAAATTTTTTGTTCTAAGTTTATTTGTCGCTCGAGTCTTAGGTGTACTTACATATAAACATTAAACACGTTGATTAAGGTGGAACACATAATGAAATTTTTACACAACAAAAAAAAATTAAAAAAAGAGTATTTTTTTATGGAAAAATATTTTTTTTCTTAGGAATTTTTTTACTTAAAATTTTATGACTTGTACTTTGAAGGAATGACAAATGAGCCGTAAGACGTTTTTTTATAGGAATTAAGTATAAAAAAAATGTGGAAAGAAAAAACATAAAAATACAGCAACAGGTTACAAAAAGCATACATTGTATTTTATACAAAAAAAAAGTTGTAAAAATAATGTACATTACTTCACGAGGATCATATATCATTCGAGAGAGCTTTAAAATTCACAATAAATCTATTAAAGTTAATATCCTTTAAAAGAAAAAAAAAAGAACCCAGCAAAATTTTGCAAAACAAAATCAGGTTTTGTAAAGTGCTGGGTTATTGGATTTAAAATTCCGTTTTCTTTAAAAATTAAGTCTTCTGTTGGGGAAACAAACATCCCAGTCAATCTTCGGTAAACATATTGTCGATTTTTTTAATTTAACTATATGTAAATGTAAGTTAAGATGTTTGCCTGCATTTTTGTTAAATAACACTAATGTAAGAGACAAAAAAGTTGATGTAAGAGACAAAAAAGTTGAAAGAAAGTATGAAGTGAGGTTGAGATTGCTAGAAATAGAATTGTAGTGTTGGAAACTGTCAAATTTTATTCTGTAGAAACTATAAATATTCACATATATAAAAAACAGTTTTCATTAACAAGACAAACCGACATTTAAAATCCTACTGATGATGACACTAACTGGGGTGTTTGAAACCGGTATGGGAAATACCAGAAATGTCTATAATTTTTAGAAATTCAATTTTTCTTCTGCATTTTTTCAACTTGAACCCTTGTAACACTACGTGACAGTTTTTTGACCAAATGTATCTGACACCTAATCTTTATGTACAATTGTCCGCTGAATCCGAATATGAAGTCAGAATGGTCAAAAGTAGAACAGTTTTCGAGATATTCGAAAATAAGCGTTATTTGTGTTTTTAAAAAAGATGATGTCACTTAAATGCAAATATCTTCCAAACTATTCGCCGATTTATTTATTTCTTATAGTTACAGTGGACAAAATTTCAAACTTCATATAAAATTTGATGATTTTTTTGCAATTTTTCTCTTTTCAAGTTATTTTTTTCAAACCAAACAATTAAAAATTATAATGTTTTATTACATAGGACATTATTTTATGTCAATACGAACATTTAGCGCCCAACAAGACCCAGATTGGTGCAAAAATGACAAAGCTACAGAAGATTTAGTGAATTAACCCACTTTTCATTACTAACATTTAGCTTTGTATATTTACTTGTGTTTTTAAAAAAAAATCAAAAAGTGGAATAATTTAATTAATCTACTGTAACTTTGTCATTTTTGCACCGATCTGGATCCTTTTGGGCACAAAATGTTTGTATTGAAATAAGCTAACGTTCTAAGTGATAAAATTTTAAAAAAATTAATTGTTTGGTTTTAAAAAAATAAGTTGAAAAGAGCAAATAACGGTAATTTTCTCGATTTTTTCGTAAATATCTCGAAAACTGTTCTACTTTTGACCATTCTGACTGCATATTCGGATTCAGCGTTCGGATTTACATAAATATTAGGTGTCAGATTCATTTGGTCACGACTTTGTTGAAAATTTGTGACACAGTGTAATTGACCATATTTTTGTACAATTTTTTTCTAATTCAAAAATACATCATTCAAATAATGAAATACATCTGGTCTAATTTAACGCCTGCATATGCCAGCCACACTACTGGCCACATGCAATGTAACTACTACACAATGTTGGAGGCCGGTTAATTTGAAAAACCCTAAATACTTGAGTGTAGAGCAAACATTTTAAAACAATGATGATTAAATATGTTACAAAATCACTTGAAAAAAAAATTAAAATCTTTAATGAAAGCCGCCCTCATACAAGTGACATTAAACACATCAAATTATGTGAAGTTGGGATCATGAATGAAAAGTATTGAATATGAAACATTTGTTCAACAGATTCTAGAATTCCATACGGGAAAAAGTAATTGAAAATATGCAAAATATTAAAATACTAGCATTGAAAACATAACTAAATACTCATATTTCTCTGGTGTAAAAAAAATTGTACTGAGAAAAATACATAGGGAAAACTATGGAACAAAAAATTTTGGTGCACGAAATATTTCTCAGAATCTGAGAATTTTTCTATACGAAAAATTTCTTAGAATCTAAGAATTTGTCTGTACGAAAATCTGAATCTGAGAATTGTTCTGTACACAAAAAAAAAACTTGTTCAATTACTAGAAAAAGTCTCGTAATCCCATTTTACTAATGTTTGACAGTTTTCCTTGTTTTTTAACAAAATATTTTTCGATCAAAATTTACATATTTTTTTTTTGTAATTTTACAAAGTTTTTTGTAATTTTACAAATTTTCTACTCTTTTTTACAAAAAAAAAAAAACTAGTAAATTAACGGGAATTCCTTGTAAGTTTTATTAAGCCAAAAAAGTTGTAAATTTAAAATTTTATGGGTAAAAAGTTTGTAAATTACAAAAAAGCTCGTAATTTTTACTAGGAATTCTCGTAAAATAGGATGTAGCAAAAAATCTAGTAAAATCACGAGACCTCCTTGTAAGTTTTATCGGTCAAAAAAATTATAAATTTACAATTTTCTTGGTAAAAAGCTTGTAAAATTACAAAATAATTGGTTAAAATGAGGTAGTTAAGGTTGTAGGTCTCGTCGAAAAGATCACAAAAATGCCCATTAAACTTGTCAGACACCCTCAAATTTTAAAGTTATTGTCAAAAAGCGTTTTTTTGGGACTTTTCTCACTAACGCGTGTAACTTAAACAATTCTCAGCCGATTTTAAATTTGTCAACTGTTTTGGATGGAAGAAGGATAGGGCTTTTCATGTGTGTGATTTAGTCTATACATATAAGAAAGATATGTATTGATTTTTTCAACAATATCTAATGTTTTGTTATTTTTTGAAAATTTTTTGAGTTTATCGATTTTTTCTGCTATAGTTTGTTCAACATCATCTATATAAGTAAACGAATTTTCTAAAGAAAATTTAATTGTGAATACGATGAGCTTTATGCCAAAAAAATCGTTTAACAATTGACAGAGTTGTGATAATTTTTCTAAAAAAGAAAATTAACATTTTGTATGAAATTGCCGTGCGGATAACCCAGGCAAAAAAATAAAAAAAATAAACGAACATACTGAGAGGTCGCGTAACATTATTTTGAAGGTTTTGACCTCCTGAATTCGAATTTGACCTTGAAATTGCGCTATCTTATTAAATTTTTGATATATCAATTTATGTTTACTATCTCAAACACCTGACGAGATAGAGAAATTTAAAGACCAGATTCGGATTCAGGACGCCAAAAACCTTTAAAAATATTGTATATGACCATTTATGATAAATTTTTTTTTTTGCCTGGGTTATCTGAACGGCGATTTCCTGCAAAATCTTAATTTTCTTTTTTAGAAAAATTATCACAACTCTGCCAATTATTATCCGATTTTTTCAGGATAAAGCTTATCGTATTTAGAATTAAATTATCTTTAAAAAAACGCTGATAAATATAAAGGTTGTTAAACGAACTATAGCAGAAAAAAATCGATAAACTCGAAAAATTTTCAAAAAATAACAAAAAAAATTGATTTTATAGAAAAAGTCAATAGATATCTTTCTTTTACGTATTGACCAATTCACACACATGGAAAGCCCTATCCTTTTTCTATCCAAAAATCGGTTGAAAATTTTCGGAATTACACAAGGTTTAGTGAGAAAAGTCCCAAAAAAAAACGTTTTTTTGACAATAACTCTAAGATTTGAGGGTGTCTGACAAGTTTAATGGGCATTTTTGTGATCTACTCGACAAGACCAACAACCTATACTATGTCACATCAGAAGTATTTTTTCACTGTAGCACAGTGTTATTATATAACTTGGTTAGCTTATTCACGACAAAAAAATTGAATTTGGTGGGATAAGGCTTTACGCTTTAAAAAATTTTTCGAAGAAAAAAATTTTTTGTCGTGAATAAGCTAACCACACAGAAAAAAATAAAAAAAAATTTTGAGTAAATTTTTAATACTATTGAGTAAAAAATTACTCAATTTTCCACCAGTAAACGATTTAATAGTATTGAGTAAACTTTTAATAAAAAATTATTAAATGCCTAATAAAAAATTTGAGTAAATTATTAATTCACACAATTAAATCTTTACTTAAAATTTTTTAATATTTTTAAGTAACTTTTTAATTGTGTCAAGTAAAAATTTACTCAAAATGTATCAAATTATTTTTTTAAAAAGTTTAAAAAGTTTCTAATTTTTTTTCCAAAAATATTGCTTTTACAAACTTTACCAAATATACTTATGTCTTCAAGACAAAGTAAAATTTTATAAAGATGATTTCAAACTTTCATATACATATACAAAAAACAATAAACTAAATGAGAATTTAAAACACCAAGAGAAAAAAAAATAAATAAAAAAAAATATTAAATTTGTATTAAATTATTTACTCAAATTTTATTTTCAATTTTTGAGTAAATTTTTAATTGCGTCAATAAAAAAATTACTCAAATTTTTTTTAAAAAATTAAACAAGTGATTACTCAAATTTGTTTCCTCCATATTTTTTTCTGTGCACGTAATATAATAATTAATAACAAAAAAATTAAAAATCAAAAAAAAAATGTTTGGTTTGTATGGAAAAATTATTTTTAAGGCCCCGCTCTTTAAGGGGATGCTCTTTAAGGCCCCGTCGCGTAGGGAAGGCGTTATCGTAGGGGCGTAAAATGTTTCCTGAGTTATTTTTAAGTCAAATGAAAAAAATGATCGGGTACCGTCTCAACATTTCCAACATTTCCAAATAAGGGACACTCTAATGATCATATATGAATATATATTAAAATTGGCGCTTATTTAATTTATGACATTATTTGCTAGAACATATGATAACACAGTCCGACAGCCAATACTAAACATGAACCAGACGATATACGTCTTACAGTAGAGATCAAACGGAGTAAAACTGCATTTGCAGTTTTTCATTTCGTGGTCCTGTTTCCTTTTACAAGAAATTCAAAGTTTTAAAGAATATATTTTGTAAAATATTTCTGGAATAATTGTACTTGTCCTAGGATGCCACTGGTGATGGCAAATGAAAGAGGAGAATCTCCCCTAATTTTTACATTTTGTTATTTTGCCACATTAGGATAAAAGGATGCGGATAAAGTTCTTTAAAAATTTTATCGAAATAGTTTGTAGAAAATTTTGAATGATATTGAAGGATAAAGTTTTGAAAGGTTGTAACTTACCTCATGTAAAAAAATAAAATAGGAAAATTAGGGGAGATTCTCCCCTTTCATTTGCTATCACTAATGACATCTTAGTTCAAGTATAAATATTAAAAAATATTTAATAATATTTAATCCTCTAAAACTTTGAAGTCCTTTTAAAAGGAAACAGGATCACGAAATGAAAAACTGTAAATGCAGTTTTACTACATTTACTCTCTGGTTTCAAACGTATATTATCCAGGTCGTGTTTAAAGATTTTTTTTATTTCTGTTGAACAGTGTAATATATGATCATATATTTGCCCATCCTTAACATAAATTATCATATATGATCGTTCATGCGTTTGTTTACTTTATTTTTAACTGGGCTGTATTTTTTTTTTTGTTTTTTTATTGTTTTAGCATTTTGGAGGGTACAAAAGATTTAGTACAGCCGTATTTAGCACTCGGACTAGAGTATCCAAAACCGAAACCGATAACCGGTGGACCGGTTTTTTCATTTTCAAAAGCCCGGCCGGTTTCGGTTTTTATTCAAATTCGGTTTTTCGAAAAACCGGTGTTTTTAGGTCGGTTGAGCCGGTTTATTTTTTTATAAATAACCAATAACATTGGTGTCACTTTGTTATTCTGTGGCAAAAAGGAAAAACTTCATAAGTGTTTTTTTTTTTTCATAATTTTTTTCGAGAGCATTTTCAAGATAGATATTTTAATACACATCACTGTTAATAGACATTTTCAATAAAACATATGCTGTAGATTATTTCTACAATCATGATAGGGGTTAATATGTAAAGCGTAATCAAGCAACAATAACTAAACAGGATTAACTTAACTCGACTTATGCACTTATTTCTTTTTGCAACAGAATTTATAGAAAAAACTAGCTATACCCGGTCCGCGTTGCTGGCCCTAAGAAAAAAAAAATTTTATAATGCATCTTAATTTAAATACAGTGTCGGACAAAATTAAAGCACGGGTCCGGGTCCAGCTAGTAACCTTTGGTTTCACCCTCAGTTAGCACAATCTATAGAGAAATCTCAACAAAATCGGTTCAGCCGCTTTTGCGTGATTTCGAAACAGACAGACATAACGTTAAGTATAGTGCAAAGGGGCGTGTCATTTAACGCATTTTTATTGAATCGTGATAGTCTAAAGTTCCATGCTGCATCCTCGATTAGTACTATCTGTGCTGCAAATTTAGTTGACATCAGTTTTGTCGTTTTTGTGTGATTGCGAAAGAGGAGGAATAACTTCTTATTTATGAAAAACGGGAGTGATATTTTAAACCCTTTTGCCGAATCGCGCTATACATATGACCTGCAGTTCCCGCTCGGTTAGTTCTATCAGTAGTGACAGATTCGGCTTATCCGTTTTTGCGTGATTTCAAAACAGGCAGATATAACGTTCAGTATAAAACAAAGGGGCGTGTCAATTTACACCTCTTTGTTCAATCGTGGTCAGTATAGTACTAAGGGCGTTGCAATTTTGATCCCTTTTTCCAATAACGATCTTATATGGCCTACATATGCACTTGGTTAGCACTGTATGTAGTGAAAATGTAGAGAATCGGTTCAGCTGTTTTTGTGTGATTGCGAAACAGACAGAAAATGTCCAGTATAGTACAAAGGCGCGTGGCATTTTACGCCCCGGTTAACACTATTAGTGCTGAAAATTTAATTAAAATAAAATCAACAGTTTGTGCGTTATTGCGGAGCATGCAGAAATAAAATTCATTCATTCCATTTGTCCGATCACGCTCTAATTTGGCACACAGTTAGTACCTGGTTAGTACTATCGTTGGTTAAAATTTCATCAAAATCGGTCGAACCGTTTTTTATATATAGATGTCATTAGTTGTAGCAATGTAAAAATTCGATTTTGCCCACCCCTCCGCCCACTGGCAAAAAAGCATGGCATTTTACGCCCATTTGACCGATCACGCTCTAATTTGGCATATAGTTAGTACTTGGTTAGTACTATCTTTGGTTTAAATTTCATCAAAATCGGTCCATCCGTTTTTTATATATAGATGTTATTAGTGGTGGAATGTAAAAATTTGATTTTGCCACGCCCCTCCGCCCACCGACAGAAAATCAAAAATCTGACTTGCCAGTGTTACTCGCCAGGATATTCTGAATATTCCCTGAAAATTTCATCAAGATCGGTCCAGCCGTTTTCGAGTCCATACGGAACATACATACATACATACCCACATACATACACACATCCATTTTTATATATATAGATTTGCAGCGATTTTGGTCCAAAATTTTGAGCGATATTTTGCAAAACAAAAATCGAACGTGAATTTTCAACAAAATTTTTTTTGAAAATAATCAAAAACTTGTAACACAACCAGAACTCAAAAATTGCTTTTAATTTCTAAAACATTATTTTAGAACAGCGGTTACCAACCTTTTTGCCTCGCGTACCCCTAATTTTAAATTTTATCCGCCGCGTACCCCCTAACGAATTTTTGTTTTCGTTAAAAAAATTTACAAATATTAGAGTTAATTTTGAAATTTTTGATCTGCGGGTTTTTTTAAGGATTTAGGGGAGACCAAAACAATGGTATTTTTTTGGAAAAAGGTTCGCTCCTTGGGGTGGTTCAATGCATCTGAAAATGCGGATTTTGAGGTGATTTTTCTGCAGAGCAAAAATGGCTGAAATATTGCAAATCTGATTTCAACAGTCGATTCTACACCAAAAACTAGAACTACGGACGTATTTTGAACTCTAAAAAAAAAATTCTAAAAAAATATCACAGGGAGCGGAAATATATTTTGCTCGATTCTCGAATACGACTTCACCATTCACCAAATTTTTAAAAAAATCTTAAAACTCGAAAAAATATCAAATTTTTAAAAATTTGGTGAATGGTGAAGTCGTATTCGAGAATCGAGCACATTTTTTATTTTTTTGTTTTTAAAAATATTTTTTTTTGTTTTTTTTTTTTTAAATAATTTTTTTTAAATGTTTTTTTTTTTAATACCAGGGCAGATCAATAATTCCGTGACTTTTCCAAAGAAACACCCTCGTATTTACAATGAAAGGGCATTTTGAGCTTAACAAAATGGTACCAAAATTCCCACTCTATCAAAACCCGTCGCAAAAATGCCCAAAAACACATATTTTGAAAACTTTGACATATTTTTTCTAAAAAACCTGACATCATAGACAAATTTGGGAACCATATTCGGAATCAGCATCGAAAGGTTAATCGAAGACAAGTAGTCGGATCTCAAAGAATCATCCAAAAATATCAAACAAATGATCTCTAAATTGCACAAAAAAACGTTTCTTGTGAATTTTTACCTCAACTTTCTTAAAACCCTGACGTTATGGAAACTTCGGAAGCCAGATGCGCATTGGAAGGTTAATCTTAATCTTAATGTCCAAATTATTAAAATGTTGCGTACCCCCGCGGACATTTCGCGTACCCCCTAGTGGTACGCGTACCATAGGTTGGTAACCGCTGTTTTAGAATATAAAACCAAACGTTTTTTTTATATTTTAAGTTAAGTGAAGTTAATAAAATAATTTTGTATCTTATTTTCTTCTATTTAGTTAACAAATTTCGTTTCTTTAAATAAAAATCTAAAATTATCAAAAAACCCGAAAAAACCGGTTGACCGGTTTTTTATATAAAAACCGAAACCGAAACCGGTTTTTTAAATTTTGGATTTTTTGAATAAACCGAAAACCGGTTTTTGAAAATCAGCGGTTTTTTGGATACTCTAACTCGGACTTATTTGTTTTTCTAATATATTAAACTTTGATCGCTGGGTGCCACCAGACCAAATTATTACAATTTACTGACATTGAACAATGTATAATTTGCCAAATATACCAAACAGTTTTGACATCCCTCATTCAAAACTTTGTGATTTCTATCCTTTTTTCAAATGGATTATATTACCACAGACATTTCTGTTGATTCCCTAGAATTTTTTTTCTTGTGTATAAAAAATTATGGTTATGTTTTAAGACTATGGCGCCACAAAGTTTATGCAATTGTTCAGTTACATTGTTGTCTTCCATTCATAGAACATTTTTGATGGATTTTTGACTAGACATACAGCTGCGGTCAAAAAAATAGCACCAGTATAAAACAGAATTTTCTTCGTTGGTTTCTTTTTAACAATTTCAACTTATGTCACTGATAACGTGTCATAAGATACCTTCAAGAGTGTGAAACAATAGTACATAAGAAAAGGCTAATATGGTTTTTTATTTTATTAAAAATTTTCAGAGTTTTTAAAAAAACTTAAAAAAGACTCAGTCAAAAAAATAGCACCACAGTACTTTTTGTATTAAAATTAAATTCTTAAATTTAAAAAACGAATGGATTATGAATTCAGCAATGTTGTAATATCTTTAAATATTAAAAAAAAATATTGTCGAGTGCTTATTGTTGACAATTACCTCTGTACAACGTTTTTGTACCGAATTCGCGAGATTTTTGGATCTTTAATTCGAAATTCAGTTCCAGAGTTGCTGAACAGCCACCCAAAGAGCTTAATTACAAGTTGGTTATATTCGAGACACTCCCTTCTCTATATCTGTCCATCAACTATCGATTTGGTCTAGATCTGGGGACTGACCAGGCCATTCCATCAAGTTTACTTTATTGTCCAGACCCAATTTTTTGCCAATTTCCCGTCATGCTTTGGGAAATTGACGTGCTAAAAGATCTAAATTAGTGGCATTTGCTTAGAAACTTATTGCAACATTACTTTCTGGAGGATATAAACGTTAAGTGTATATCCACGGTTGTCCTAGTCCAATATGTGAGCCATGGTCCAATATATGAACCCCACTCCACAGTAGGAAAATATCCCCCACACCATAAACATCATTTAAAGTTATTTTTATTTCGAATTTTGGATTGAATTCCGCGTTTAAGGGCCTTCTGACATAGGTATGTGATCCCATGTCTCCAAATAAAACAACATTGGATTCATTTGCCCATAGATCATTGATCCACTTTTAAGCTGGTCATTCTGAGTAACTGTAAGCAAACTTCAAAGGACTTGCAGCATGCTTAAGTGAGAGTAGGCGCACTTTTCCGAATCTACAAGCGTTAATATTGTTGTTTTGTAATCTTTGACGAACATTTTCGCCATTTGCTGTCCTTTTTTAGCTCTGGAGTTGCCGTAAATGGGTCTTTCTTCCAATGTCTTTACAAACACCTAACCACTAATGGTGACAAACGTCGCTTGTGACTAAGTTTTTCAAGCTCTAAAGTTAATTTCGTTGAATTTTCAATCATTTTATAAGCGCATCCAACCAATTTTCCTTTTTCAAAATATGGTTTATGTTCAGAAATCATATTTTTTACAAAAGAACGTTTTTGAGGAGTGTAATTCTTTCCACGTTATATTTTTATGAAAATAAATATGAAATTTTGTAATGAATTAAATTTTTTTATAAATAAAAACTATCTTCCTTTAGTATTTAACACTTTTATTTTAATAATTAAAATATTATTAATTTTTTTAAAGAAATTTTGTAATTCGGTGCTATTTTATTGACTGCACTGATTCGGAGTTTTTTTTAAAATATCGATCATTAAAAAAGAACCGTCCACAATTTTTGGAAAAAGTAAAAACATTTAAGGGGTTTAGACTTAGTATAAGAGTATTGCATATTTACTTTAAACGAATACGCACATAATATTTTGTTTTAATTGAATGAATAGAGATTTTGTCATTGGTGCTATTTTTTTGACCGGCACTGTATATATTATTTTTATTTTTATTAGCCTTAAATAGCCTTATTTCTGGAAATCATTATCCACTTCAAAATATTTTGGTAAATATTTCTTGACCTTGTTTTTGCAAACATAAACATGTCTATATTAAGATCTAAAAACTGCAGAAATAAACATGTCTAAAGGATTTTCTATTGTAAATTTTAATCTCTTGCATTTTTTTTTCTTAACAATATGTTTATTATAGTATTTTTACTTTAAGAGGTCCTTTACTGTTAACAGGTAATACAAATTTAGATTTAGTTTTTACTTATTACACCCTTGAGACATTTCTTAAAATTGAGACTGATATTTTAGAAACAATGCAGGTGGTCGTTCGGTCAGTCGATCAGTTGTCAATGGTAAATTTTCCTGTTACCACAGAAAATGTGTGGCTTTTTCGTTTTGACTGTATGTATTTATTTGAAATTTTAGAGGCGTTTTCCCAAAACAACCAACATTTGTCGCCATAACTTAAGCATTTGTTAATGTAATTTTAATTACATTTGTTATTTATTACCTTTACTAAAATAATCGTTTAACAAAGTGCTAATAAATAGCTTAAAACTAAGAAGAAGGAGTTGGTAAACTATCAATTTATTAAGCCATAAAATTTATTTAAAACTGGTAATATTTTTTTTTGAAAAATATTGAAAATTCAAAAATAAAACAATTAATATTTTTTTAAACACCATAAGGCGGGGGATTAAAGGAAACCCTTCCAGCTGAATTCGAAAACTTAAGAATTTACTTTGAAAATAGTTAATAGTAAATTCTAAAAAATTTTAATAAGAAAACTATTTGGAAAAAAATTTTCTATAGAAAAATATTCCAAATCTGTGAACATGGACGTAAAAATCTGTGACCACGAATGTATAAATGCATTATACACAAAAAACACAAGTTTTTAAATATTTTGGTCTTTAAAGAAAATATAATAGTTTTTTTTTTTATAAAAACTCTAGAGCTTGAGCTAATTTCCTCTCTAAAATTCATTTATATCGAAATATCTGTAAAATATGTTAAATATACACATAATATTGTTTTTATCTAATAACAATTATGCACCAGGATCATAAAAATAAATTTCTATAAAAAATGTTCAAACCATAAGATTCTAAGACACTCTTTCTATATAAAAATCTAAGATTCGGAGATTTCATTTCTATAGAAATTCTCAAAATCTGAAAAGTTTTTTCTACACTCAAAATATTTTGTAGGCAAAAACAAATGAAAAACACACTTAAAATCAGTGAATAACACCGCTCAACAAATCGAAGGTTTTTGGCTCCGGTTTGAAGTTTGATATAAAATTTTTAATGATTTTGACTCGCTGATTCCAAATTCGTGCTCCAAATTTTTCCATCACGTCTAGAATTTTGATTATTCGCGGTTGAAAATGCGAAAAAACGCGATTTTTGCCTTTTTTGAAAGCCTGCACAGCAGCCGCTGGGTGGAATAAAAATCAGGTATAAAGCGTGAGAGTAGAATTGAACTATGATCTCAAAAATATGATCAAAAAAATTTCAAGTTGTTGAACTATTATTGGCCAAACATGCATTTTAAAAAAACACTGTCAAAAAAATTAGAAAAAGCACCATTTTTAAAAGGCTCTAATACAATAACCAGATGATCAATCTTTGCAGTGATGAGCTCAAAATTTAGGCAAAAGTTCATTCTTTCTTATAGACTTTTAAACCCATTAAATATATCTTCCGGTGTATGCGAAAAATAACACAGAAATCTTAAATTTGTAAAATATTTTTTTTTTTTAGTTTTTCTTTGAAAAATATCAAAAAAAACTAAGGTATCTACCTTACCTTTTTTACAAAAATGGTAATTTTAACAGTATCATTTTAAAACGCAAGTAAAGCCCAACCAAACGTAATAATTTGAAAAAAATTGTGTTCTATGTTGGAGACCATAGACAAATTATACTTTTGCGCTTTATACCAAATTTGTATTCCACTGAATGGCTGCTGTGGAGGCTTTCAAATAATGCAAAAATCGTCATTTTTCGCATTTTCAACCGTGAATAACTAAAAATCTGGACGTGATGGGAAAATTTGGAGAACAGATTTGGAATCAGGAGATCAAAGTCTACTAAAATTGATCATCAGAATTCAAACCGGAAAATGAGTGTTGAGCGGTGTAATCAATTGAAAACCATCCCAGTAATTATTCATTTGTTTTAACAAACATCAACATTTATTTTTTACTGTTGACAAAATTTTCTAAAATAAATAACATTAAACATTAAAAAATTACGTTTTTTTCACTTTTTTTTACCAACAAATTCGAAAAAAATAACCAACGAAAACATTAAAAATTAATGATACACTCCGCATCATAACTATAGCCGCATTGCATTTTTCGGTTTGTTTAATGTTCAAGAAGTATTTTTATGAAACCTATTATGGTATATTACAGTGTTATAACAGTTCTCTTGTTTTTGTAAATTTGAGCCATCAGCTGTTTGAATTGAGAAAACGGCGACCAATAACTGTATTTGTCAGTGTTTCATAACTATAGCCGCATTTCAATAAAATCAGTTAAAATGAGTTCAAGTCAAAGTTTCGTGGCCAAATTAATTTTTTTTTGGTAAAATTCATTTCTCTATTAATTTTTAAACAAAATGCCACGTGGAAAATTTTTAAATGAAGTCGAACAAGTGAGAGTGCTACATTCGGCTGTGCCGAATCTTTTATACCCTCCGAAATGTAAAAAAAAATCCAGGGGCGTTTTTTTTTTTGGGGGTTCGTGGGAGACGTTAGGGGGCACCTTCCCCTTGCGATTTTGAACTTCTTCTGAGATAAGAATGTTGCATTTGCTTACCAAAAGTACAAAAAACTCTGCAAAAAAATTGTTTTTTTCTTTCGTTGGTTTACTTCTCCAAGGGGGAACTTTTTTCCCCTTGGTCCGATTTTGCCCATTTCCGAACTTAACCTGCCTAGGAATATAAGACATATTCGTGCCAAACTTCGGAAGTCTAGCTCTTTTATTTTGGACTGTATCGTGTCCTCTACACACGGACAGACGGAAAGACGGACAGACGGACGGACGGACGTCGCTAGAATGTCTTAGAATCGATCACTGATCAATAAAATATATACTTTATGGGGCCTAGACCGATATTTCGATGTGTTACACACGGAATGACAAAGTGAGTGTACCCCCATACTGTGATTGGAGGGTATAAAAAGTCAAAATTTTAGCCTTTTTAGAAAGTGGTTTAAGTTATCGCGAAATTGGACGAAAAATTAAGCGATCTGACAAAGTTATCCGAAATTTTGTAAAAAATAAAAGTGGATACGGGATGAACAAAACAGGGGGTCGAAAAAAAGCTATCTGAGAGAGATCAACGCCGTATTATTAAGGCTGCTAGCAATTCTATGAAAACTCTTTCGCAGATTGGTAATGAATGCGGCTTGAATGTGTCCAATTCTACAAAAAGTAGAGTCTTAAAGGAGTCTGGAACGATAACAAGACTTTTATTTTTTACAAAATTTCAGATAACTTTGTCAGATCGCTTAATTTTTCGCCTAATTTCGCGATAAATTAAACCACTTTCTAAAAAGGCTAAAATTTTGCCTTTTTCGACTTCATTTAAAAATTTACCATGTGGCATTTTATTTAAAAATTAATAGAGGAACGAATTTTACCAAAAAAAAAATAATTTGGCCACGAAACTTTGACTTGAACTCATTTCAACTGATTTTATTGAAATGCGGCTATAGTTATGAAACACTTAGAAATACAGTTATAGGTCGCCGTTTTCTCAATTCAAACAGCTGATGGCTCAAATTTACAAAAACAAGAGAACTGTTATAACACTGTAATATACCATAATAGGTTTCATAAAAATACTTCTTGAACATTAAATAAACCGAAAAATGCAATGCGGCTATAGTTATGATGCGGAGTGTAGTTCTGTTATTTTTACCAACAAATTTCAAAAAAATAACCTACGAAAACAATAAAAATTAATGATTTCGTAGGCAATTTTTTACAATTTTTTATTGAAATATTTTTTTAAAATTTTTTAATAAAATTTTTGGGGAATCGATCCCGCAACCAACTACATTCTGGTCAGACACTCTACCCATCGTACCAAAGTCACTTGATACAAAAATAGTTTTTATATTGCTATAATTAATTTTTTGATTTTTTTTTTACAAAAAAATAACTGACTTGTGTAGGTAAAAACTAATGATATTTCATTAAAAAATACCAACAATTTAAAAAAAAATTACTTAAACAAATCATTAAAAATCAAAAGAATAATCAGTAGTTTTTACTTACAGAACACAAATAAATGACTTTAAAAATTGAATGTTAATGAAAGTCTTTATTTTTTAGTGTGTTATTTTTGATACAAAGGACTGAAGTAGTCATTAATAAAAACTAAACATCAAACAAATGTTTTTTCTTTTAAAAACGACTAAACGGAAAACTTTTTTAAATAAACTACAAACAGTTAATGACATAATTTTTTGAGTGTATAGAATCATTTTCAGATATGATTTCAGATGTCGACATTTTTCGGAAGAAGCCACCCTTCCTTCGTCAGCACTCTTCGATTCTCACTGCAGGTGTGTAAGATTAAAATCAGCTATTTAAACGTACATTAAGGTAAAAAGATGACGGGAATTATATCACATTTAGCACGAACTTAATCAATCTATTTTTAACTTTTTCTAACACAGTTGTAATTTCTTACACTGTAGTAGATTTTCTCAGAGTTGCAACCCTTAGTAGGACTTTTCAAGTCTTGAAAAATATCCGTTTGGTTTGAATTTATATTTCGTATTTCTAATTCTTAGAAATATTACTAAATTGCATTGTACCTTATGAGTTGAGTTTTAATTCTGTTTTCTATATTGTTGGACTTTATATTTTATAACTGAAGTTTTTATTTTTTTTTAATCAGTATTTCAGAAATATTTAGTTGTGTTTGTAAAATTATTTAAAAATCGTGAAACAATTTTTTTCTTAAATTTAAAAAAAAAATGGAAATGTTTTGTACTTTTTGTGGTAAAAGCAAAGAAAAAAATTTATCTGTACAAAATTTTACAAAATATACATACCGGTAGTCCATAGAATACCGGTAATACCGTCAGAACCGAAACCGGGAATACCGGTATTTCCGGGAATAATTCAAGAACCGGGAAACCGGTACCATTTTCCGGTAATAGCGAGAACCGGGAATACCGGTATTCTCGGTACTACGGTACACAGAAAAAAACGAATTGTTATATTGACCCCCATATTTGTGAATACAATAAATTTTTTCACTGAAAGTGCTCCTATACGGAAATTTGTGATATCAACAAACGTTTGTAAATTTTGATTGTTGAAAAAAGAATTTTGTTTTTTACAACAAAGAAATTCAACAAACACAATTTGTTGATCTGACAAAAGAAAAAGATCTTATTTTTTTTCAACAAAGAAATTCAACAAACACTATTTGTTGACATGATAAAAGAATTTTGAAATAAAATTACTTGACTTATTGTTAGTAATCAACAAACAGAATTTGTTGATCTGACAAATGATTTTTTTTTTCAACAAAGAAGTTTAACAAACACTATTTGCTGACATGATAAAAGAATTTTGAAATAAAATTACTTGACTTAGTTTGTTGAAAACAAAATCGAAATTTTGTATTATGGACTAACAGGCTGCCGTTTTTACCAAATGTTTGGTTGATATCATGTTTGGTTGATTTACAATTGATGTTTGTTGATTAAAATTTTACGATTTTATTTTCTATGTACTGGCCATAGGCACTAATCACACAGAAAAAAATATTTGAGTAAATTTTTAATACTATTGAGTAAAAAATTACTCAATTTTGCACCAGTAAACGATTTAATAGAATTGAGTAAATTTTTAATAAAAAATTATTAAATGTTTGAAAAAAAATTTGAGTAAATTTTTAATTGACACAATTACAAATTTACTCAAAATTTATCTTTTTAAAAATTTAAAAAAGTTTTAAATTTTTTTACAAAAAAAAAACTTAAAACTTGTTTATTCAAACTTTACCAAACATATTTATGTCCCAAAAACATAGGAACATTTTATAAAGACGATTACAAACTTTCATATACATACACAAAAAACTGTAAACTAAACGAGAATTCAAAAAACTATGAGAGTTGAAAAAAAACTATTAAATTTTTATTAAATTATTTACTTAAATTGTTTTTAAAATTTTTAAGTAAATTTTTAATTGCGTCAATTAAAAAATTACTCAATTTTTGTTTTTAAATTTAAACAAGTGATTACTCAAATTTGTTTCCTCCATATTTTTTTCTGTGCAGCTTCTAAGATATATTTCCCATAGTAAAATAGTCAGATTCCTGAATATTTTTTATAAAAAAAATATATGTATAAGATTCTGAAACAATTTTTCAAAAAAAACTTTTTAGATTTTTATATCGAAAAATCTTAAATTTTTAAACTTTTTTATAGAAAAATCCTTACATGGTACCATGGAATAAGCTTAAATCTAGAACAGACCACTAGACACCTTTTATGAATATGAATTTGGGATATCTAACATCAAGTTTGGTATAAAAAAATTTAAATTTTCAATCTACATAGGAAGAATTAAAAACTAATTTCAATCACCAAAAACGCGGTTTCAATTAATTTTTTAATTGAAGCTCATCCGATGAAGAAAATTGTTATATCAATCATCAAATTGTAGGTGATTAATTAATTTTCAGGTACTACTGGAACCACTGTCGAACCACTGGAACCACTGTTCTGGTCAGCGGCAGGCGAAAAGATTTATCATTTTATCCCCTGGGGTATCTAAACGATTTCTTACTCTCGACAAAAAGGATCTAATGATTCTAACTGGTTACCACATCGGACATTGTAATCTTCGCTATTAACTTAGGAAGAAAAATTTCTCAGACACTAAAATACACACACAAAATTAATCGCTAAAAATGTCCAATTAAATCTATCTAATCTAGCGATAAATAAGCATTAGTTTTAATTTTGTCATAAAATTACAATTCATTCGTTAAATAAATCATTATTATAATTGACTACAAATAAAAAATTAATCAAATTTGGGGTCAAAATTGAAAAATGTTTGATTGTAAAAATATTTTATTAACCACCTTTTAATTTGGTGATTGATATAACAATTTTCTTCATCGGAAGAGTTTCAACAAAAAAATTGATAGGATGCTTAGCTTTATTAAAAGCCTCAACATGTAGGACACCTCCTACGCTGCACAAATATATGTACTGTATAATCGGCCAAATAGCCGTGCGAATGGATATTTTGGACAGGGACTATTGAAAGAGTTGTGAAAAAGTGAAACACGAGGATTCATTGAAGCACTTGTTGTGTGAATGTACGGGTCTAATGAAGCGCCACCTTAGGCATTTGAGGCAAAAGTTTTTCGATGATCTGGAATTTCTAAATGTTGTCTCATTGACTTCTTTAGCAGAATATCTTAGTGAATCGGTGTGTTGACCTTTGTATCAGAGGGGGGTGGTAGGAAAATAACAATTAAGGGAATCATAATTGGCCTTATGGCCTCAAAGTGAATTCACCAAATGGTAAAGCTCATACAACCTAACCTTTCCCGTAAAAGGGACCTAATTGCGCCTCATTTAAGAGGGAAGCATTTTCAAATTCTAAAACGAAGTACAGTTATTGCCTGCTAAAATTGTCCTTAAAATCTAGCAATATCGTTTGCCTACTTTCTAGCAATCTAATGGAATAACATTTTGTAAACTATCCATTTAAAATGTATCTGCTAAATATTAACTTAACACAGCATATGTCACATCTAATATTGATGGAATACTCACAAAAAAAAAATAAAATGTTGCACACATGTCCTTTATCAACAAGCGATCAATGCAGTTGTTATCCTTTTTTCCCGGTTTCGTTTAAAAAGCGCATGTGCGTTGTTGTACTCATTTGACTAACTGTATGTGTGTTTTGTTGCTAAACAACAAATGCGTTTAATAATCGTATCCCTCTAAATGCAATAGTTTTTAAACAGCCAACAATAATAATCCCTAATCATCGTAATACACACAGCAACTGTGAACTTCCTTTTTTTCAATATGTTTAATTCATCACCTGGTTTTGCATTATGTTGAACGTGCAACACACACTCACCTTTTATTGTATCGCAGGGAGAGTGGTAAATATTTCAAAGCAGCGGCTGCTGTTGACGTTTGTTCCTATTATTCCGGGTGTGTGTGAGTTTTTTTTTTGGAAACTTTTTTTTTTGTGGCGGCTGTTTTTTCCCAATTTTCTAATAGAAATGATACTTTTTATTTTGTTACAATAAGATGAGTGAGAGTCAAAAAAAAAAAAGAGCATGTGTGTTGTTGTTTACAACAGGGTTGATAAAATAGGGACATTTGTTACGGTTTTTTTGATACAAATTTTGAACCATGCTCCTGTGCCAATTTTGTATCATGTCGCAAAAAATTATTAAAAAATTAATAATAAATATGGGGCATTCCATGTCAAATCGGACACTTTGAAAACAAAGTGATAGGTTAGGTAGGTTAGGTTAGGTTAGGTTGTAAGTGGCTGCTGACGTTTTACGTCAACACACGTAGACTCTGAGGTCCATTGTGATACCACGGGATCGTAATAGGTTTCCCTACTAGTCCCTGTCGTTAAACCAGTTTGAGCTTCTTATGAAACTCCTTAGATGTTGAATTTTGACATCCGACAAATCTGAAAGATCGTACAGCTCCCTAGATCCCAGTGAAGCAAGTCGCTGACCAGAAAGTGCCGGGCAATGGCAAATAAAGTGTTCGATAGTTTCCAACTCCTCTTCATCCATGCAACTTCGGCAAAAGTCATTCGACGGCACATTTAACCGCTCTGCGTGCTTCCCTATAAGACAGTGTCCGGTAATTATAGAAACCACCGTTGAAATCTCTCCTCTTGGAAGCGATATCAGCTCACTTGTGCGCCCCTGATTAAGAGAAGGCCAAATCAGTCGTGTTGTCTCACACGTCCATCTATTTGCCCATCTTTGATTAGTCTCCGTCGCAGAACAAAGCCGTAGGTTTTGCTTGCAAGTTTCTAGAGGCATACCAACACATTCCAATTCTGTTGGAACCTGTAAGGTAGTTCCTAGTCTTGCAAGCTCATCGGCTTTGCAATTCCCTGGAATGTCTCTGTGCCCTGGGACCCATATGAGTCGTATGTTAAACTGCTTGGCCATCTCATTTAAAGACGTGCGGCAGTTAAGGGCAGATCTTGTTTTCAGAAACATTGAATCCAGGGACTTGACCGCGGCTTGACTGTCAGTATAGATGTTGACTGCGGTTGTAGACAAGACATTGCAGCACAACCAGTCAGCCACTTCCTTTATTGCCAGCATCAAAGGAAGTGGCTGACTGGTTGAGCTGCAATGTCTTGTCTACAACCGCAGTCAACATCTATACTGACAGTCAAGCCGCGGTCAAGTCCCTGGATTCAATGGAAACAAAGTGATAGATTTTCCCAATTTGTTAACTATTTTTAGTACCCTTCGAAAACTCCTTCGTGGTAAATTTTCAGATTTTTTTTATGACCCGTTCAAAATATATCGAATTTTTAAAAATTGGTAGTTTGTTTCTTTACTCAAACTTCTTTTACTCATAACTTCTTCAATAATGGTCCAAATTTCAAATTTTTTTTTTCAAAATTTTTGTTTTTTTTACGTACTTTTTAAAAAAAATCCCAAAAAATTCTTAAAAGCGCTCTAGTAAGCGATTTTTAAGTTTTAAAATTTAAAACTCATTTTTGAAAATGTTTGTACTCTTCGATTTTTACTATTTTTTAAAATTTTTTGAAAAAATTTCATTGTAATTTTCCAATCTTAAAATCAGTTCTACTGCTCCAATGGTGCGTCATAGAGGGGTCCTTTATAAGACCGACCCCCATTAATTTCTAAGTCTTAACATTTCTTTGGAACAAACTAATACCCTATCTCCAATTTCTGAGGGGGCTCCCACACAAAACGAAATTTTTTTAAATTTGCTCCAACCGCTCTAACTGCCCTAATAGTGCCATTAGAGCAACAAAATGTATGACCCTATCTCCAATTTCTAAGGGGGCTCCCACACACAACGACATTTTTTAAAATTTGCTCCAACCGCTCTAACTGCCTTAATAGTGCCCTTAGGGCAACAAAATGTATGACCGACCCACAATATTTTTTTAGTCCAAACTTTTTCTTTGAACACACCTACCCTCTATCTGTAATTGTTAAGGCGGTCCCCATACATTTTTTTTTAATTTTTTGTATATTTGTTTTATTTAATCAGCTTCTACCGGTCCAATGGTGCGTCCGAGAGGGGTCATTAGAGAGACCGACCCCCATTTATTTTTACCCTACAACATTTTTTTAAAATATACCTACACCCTATCTCCACTCCCTAAGTAGGCTCCCATACAAAATTACATTTTTATAAAATTTGCTCCAACTGCTATTTGTATGGGAGCCTACTTAGGGAGTGGAGATAGGGGTTAAGGTATGTTTTAAAAAAATGTTGTAGGGTAAAAATAAATGGGGGTCGGTCTCACTAATGACCCCTCTCGGACGCACTATTGGACCGGTAGAAGCTGATTAAATAAAACAAATTTACAAAAAATAAAAAAAAATTGTATGGGGACCTCCTTAACAGTTAAAGATAGAGGGTAGGTGTGTTCACACAAAATGTTTGGAATAAAAAAATATTGTGGGTCGGTCATACATTTTGTTGCCCTAAGGCCACTATTAGGGCAGTTAGAGCGGTTGGAGCAAATTTTAAAAAATGTCGTTGTGTGTGGGAGCCCCCTTAGAAATTGGAGATAGGGTATTAGTTTGTTCCAAAGAAATGTTAAGACGAAAAAATTAATAGGGGTCGGTCTTATAAAGGACTCCTCTATGACGCACCATTGGAGCAGTAGAAATGATTTTAAGATTGGAAAATTACTATAAAATTTTTTAAAAAAATTTAAAAAAATAGTAATAATCGTTATCCCACGATCCTCCTGGGCAAAAAATTTGTAGAATCGATAGATGTTTTACACAAAAAAATTTCAAAAAAATCGAAGAGTACAAACATTTTCAAAAATGAGATTTAAATTTTAAAACTTAAAAATCGCATACTAGAGCGCTTTTAAGAATTTTTTTTTGATTTGTTTTTTAAAAGTACGTAAAAAATAGGGCTGTCAATCCCGAAATCCCGAATCCCGAAATCCCGGGATTTTGGTCATAAAATGAATCCCGAATCCCGGGATTTTTAAGCTCAAATCCCGGGATTTTTGAAATATTAAAAATGTATGAGAATTTATTTTTAAAACTACAGCTTTGTTCAATTATTGTTACATTTACATAAACAAATTAAAACTAAAACTTTTTTTTTTTAATTTATAAGGTAGCTGGCCACGAATTTGGCTGAGCTGAGAATTCTACCCAGGCTTGCTGAATAATAGTCCAACGCACTGACCATTACGCCATTTTGACCAAAGTTTGCAGGTTTTGGCGAAAATTTTCTAAAAAACCGAAACTTTGATCGAAGGGAGCCACGGGCAAATTTAATCAATTTGGCCTCAAATTTGTACCACATAAGTTTTAGGCGTAGGAGAAAACAATTTAAATATTTTTAAAAATTTTCCCGGACGTTCAAAATTGGAAGAAAACATTTTTTATACAAAAAAATGCAAGTCCAATGAATTATATTATTACTTTTCTCCTTCAAATGTTTTTATTATTTTAAATTTTCTTTAAATTAGTTTTAAAATTATGAAGTGCAAGAAACAAAATCGGAATGGGATGAAACCAAAAGCAAATAAAAGTTGTAATTTTCCATAACAAACCCCTCAAGGCTTTTTTAGTTCCTTACTAAATATTTAATAATAATAATTACTTTAAAACTGCACAAGTGGCGTATACTTAATTTTTGAATTGCCTTTAAATAACAATCAGAATAATTAGAAATACTTTTTTAAATAATTTCGTTGTAGCGAAATCGACCCAAGGGTTTTCGTGGGAATCAAACTCATAACTTACTGCTTATACCTATTTTACACTATCACACTTTTCCATTATACACATCGAAATTTGCCAACTTCTAAAAGATTTTTGTATTCCTTTTTGATTAAAACCTGGTCTTATCTTATAAGTGAACAATATCTGGCAAAAATTTTTTATAAAATATTTCCCTAACTTGGTGAAATTACGCTTGTATAATGGAAAAGTATAATAGTGTAAAGTGGGTATTAATAGGCTAGCTCGCTACCAACTAACCCACAGTAGCCCCCTTAATATGCACAATAAATCTGAAACATAAGGAGTCTACTATTTTTTTACTTTTATAATTAAAGAAATTTAATCCCGGAATCCCGACAATCCCGGGATCCCGAAAAATCCCGTGATCCCGAAAAATCCCGGGATCCCGGGATTTCGATTCTCAAATCCCGAATCCCGGGATTTTAAAAAACCGATCCCGTTTGACAGCCCTAGTAAAAAAACAAAAAATTTAATAAAAACAAGTGAGAGTGTTAAATTCGGCTGTGCCGAATCTTTTATACCCTCCAAAATGTAAAAAAAATTAAAAACAAAATTTTGCCAGGGGCGTTTCTTTTTTTTTGGGGGGGGGGTTGATGGGGTCTGTGGGGGACGTTGAGAGCACCTTCCCATCGCGAAAAATATACCAAATGTTTCATTTATTTAACAAAAATACAAAAAAACATGTTAAAATGTGTATTTTTTTAGATGTTGGTTTAGTTCTTCAAGGGGGAACTTTTTCCCCCCTAGTCCGATTTTGCCAGTTTCCGAACTTAACCTGCCTAGGAACATAAGACATATTTGTGCCAAACTTGAGGGGTCTAGCTCTTTTATTTTGGACTGCATCGTGTTAACTACAGACGGACGGACGGACGGACAGACAGACGGACGGACGGACGGACATCGCTAGAATATCTTAGAATCGATCACTGATCAATAATATATATACTTTATGGGGTCCCCGACCGATATTTCGTTGCGTTACGCACGGAATGACAAAGTGAGTATACCCCATACCATAGATGGGAATATTTAATTACCATTGAAATTTAATTACCATTGGTTGATATTAATGGTAATGAAAAAATTTTCATTACCATTTAATGGTAATTAAATTTTTTTAATTGAAAAAATAATTACTAATGGTAATGAAATGCACCAATTGTTGAAAAACACCAATTATAATTGGTTTCAAAACCATTGGTTTGCACATTTTTGTTTTTTTGAAAAGTTAAAAATTTAAACATCAAAGTATGTTTTTACAAAAAAATATATAAATGTTAAAGACAAAAAACAAAAGGCAAATAAAAATTTCAAATATTGTGTTATACAAAGGCAATCAACGTGTGTTTGGTTTATAAAATGTAAAAAATTGAAACACCATATAACACAAAACAACAGATATTTCCAAATATTAACGATTTTGACAATATTGTGACGACTTTTACTAATGGTAATTATTTTTTTTAAGTGATGCCATACCAATGGTAATTATTTTTTTTTTAATTTTCATTAGTAATTAAATTGATAAATAATTTAATTGGTACAATTGATACAACCAATGGTAATGAAAAAAATTTCATTACCATTGACATCAATTAAATGGTAATTAAACTATCAATTAATTGGTCCCTTTAATTAATTAGTCCCATCTATGCCCCATACTGTAGTTGGAGGGTATAAAAATTTGAAATTTGGACCATTATTGAAGAAGTTATGAGTAAAAGAAGTTTGAGTAATGGAACAAACTACCAATTTTTAAAAATTCGTTATCTTTTGAACGGGTCATCAAAAAAATCTGAAAATTTACCACGAAGGAGTTTTCGAAGGGTACTTAAAGCTGTAAACAAATTGGGAAAATCTAAAAAAAAAAATTCAAAGTGAAAATGCTTTCAAATGGCTTAAGTAAAATTTTATTGCTGATCTTAAAAATTTTAAAACTTTTTCGACTTTCAAGTCAAAAAAGGAAACCAAAGAAGAAACCCAGGAAAAATGTTGTGAATAATGTACTTTCCAAATTTTATCAAAATATTTTGTTAAAAATTTTAAACCATATTGAAGGATAAAGTTTTCAAAGGACAATACTTATCTCCTTTTTTCATGGTATGTCAAAACAATAAAATGGGAAAATTAGTGGAGATCTTCCTTTTTCATTTGCCAACACTAGTGGCAATCCTAAGCCAAAAATATTTTACAAAAATTTTGTACTCTAAAACTATGAAGTCCTTTTAAAAGAAAATAGAATCACGAAATTAAAAACTGGTAATGCAGTTTTACTATATTTACTCTCTAGTTTCAAACGTATATGACACTGTGCAACACGATTTTGTATCTTGGATGGGATCAAAAAAGAAAAATGAAAGTATACCAACAGTAGAGCAAAACTCCCGAAGGGTTTTGAAAACTTAGCTCGAGTTCTTTTTTTATGGCCCACTGAAGTTTTTTAATTTTTTAAAGGCGTTTTGAATAAGTCAAAAACAAAGTATTAAATCTAGTTCTCCCATTTCCAGGGTCATTTTGGTCCTTTTTTTAAATATCGTCATAGAACATCAATAAAATATGCGTTTAAAGGGTTAAAATGGTCTACAAGAATTTTCTGCATAAAATTTCACTGGGTGCGTGCGAAAAGTGCAAAATTCTTAAAAAAGTTAAATTGTAAATTATCACATACTATTAAATTGTTTTTCATCAAAGTCGTGTGAAATAACCCAGCAGAAATTTTGCTGAACGTTCAGCAGCTTTTGGAAGGGGAACTTGAGTAAAGGAGCGCATCCAATTGCGCTGAATTCATGCATGATTCTCTAAGGCGATGTCCCACTTTAGAGCGCTAGTTGGATACACAGAAACAGCGCTCTTTAGATGCACTGAAATCACGTGTCTTTAGAGCGCTGATTTAAGCAGAATAAAGATGCTGTAAATTCATGTATCTTTTTAGCGCTGATTTAAGCAGATTAAAGATGCAGTGAATTCATGTATCTTTGTAGAGCTGATTTAAGCAGAATAAAGATGCTGTAAATTCATGTATGAAATGGTGTAGAAATAGTGTTTACAATAGGGTGGAGAAAATATAGTTTTTTTTTGAATTTCGAAAACGTCGGGGTCGGGAAAGTTGCCGTTTAGGGTCGATATTAACCAACAAAGTGGCTTTGGGTTCCTTTTTTGACTTAAAAATCGGAAAGTCCCGAACAAAGTGGAAAAATAATGAATGTAGGATTTGTTGGAAATTTTATTGTCTTTAATTTGGTTTTTATTGCGAGAAGATCAGATAAACAGAACTTAAGATATAAGAAAAAAAGTCAAAATACCTCGAAAAACGCTAAAAAATTCATTAAACAAAAACGTATTCGCGAAATGTTCTTTTAATGAAATTTTTGAGTTTAGCGGTCCAAAATACATATAAAAAAAATATTTGCGGTTACTGCGCAGAAATTGTTTTTCATTTGTAAACAAGACAAGATTAACAAAAATCAATAAGTCGTTTTAGGAAACCACGTTTATAATTAAACCGCTTATCACCCCAATTTGCGACTTGCATATGTTGTTAAGTATATTTAGGGCTATAAGTGCAAAAAAATATAGGAAAATTAATTTTTTTTCAAAAAATTCAAGAAAGAATTTTAAATGTAATTCTTAAAAATTTTATATTAAATTCTTAGAAGAAATAAAATTCAAAAAAATTTTATTTAAAATTCTTTAACGAATTTTATTAATAAAAAAAAAAGAATTTTATTTCCATAATAACAAATATATTTTGAACAAATAAATATTCAAACCAACAGTAAAATAAAATTAAACCAAAAATAAAATTCAAAAATAAAATTCAAACCAAAAATAAAATTCTTTTTTTTTTGAGAATTTTATTTTTGGAAATAATAAAATTCAAATGTTTTTGAGAATTTTATTTAAACAAAAATTTTATTTCAAATACCTTATGAATTTTAAATAAAATTCGAATTTTTTCCTTGTCTGTTCAAAGTTGAAATCAAATAACTAAAATTTAAAAAAATATAACAAAAAAATTCATTCGTTTTACTTTACAAAACTTTATTTATGTGAAACAAAATGAAAAAAAACAAGTAAGAGTGTTAAATTCGGCTGTGCCGAATCTTTTATACCCTCCAACATGCAAATAAATAAAAAAAAAATGCAGGGGCGTCTTCTTTTTTTTTGGGGGGGGGGGGGGGTCGGTAGTGGTAATTGGGGGGCACAATTCCTCTCGAATAAGTGTTAGAAAAAAATAATTCTTATGCTTTTTGCACTAAAGAAATACAAATTTATCATTATATAAAAAAAAAAAAAAATTTATTCCACGCCCAAAAAAGGGGTCGAACCGTAAAACGATATTTTCTAATTCTGTGGGTCCAAATGCAGGACCTTAAACTTCTCGTAGCATAAAAATGTTGGATTTGTTAAACAAAAACACAAAAAATCATGTAAAAATATGATATTTTTCAGAGGTTGGTTTAGTTCTTCAAGGGGGAACTTTTTCCCCCCTGGTCCGATTTTGCCCATCTCCGAACTTAACCAGCCTATGAACATAAGACATATATGTGCCAAATTTCAGGAGTCTATCACTTTTATTTTGGACTGTATCGTGTCTTCCACAGACGGACGGACAGACGGACGGACGGACAGACAGACGGACATCGCTAGAATGTCTTAGAATCGATCACTGATCAATAATATATATACTTTATGGGGTCCTAGACCGATATTTCGATGCGTTACACACGGAATGACAAAGTGAGTATACCCCCATACTGTAGTTGGAGGGTATAAAAAATCGGAAGTGAACATCAAAAAAATATCGGAAATTTTAATTTTCACATTTTTTATGGGATTTTTTTTGGGAACAGCGGTCAAAGATGCTATGATTGAAGCGCTCTTTGCAGCGCTGATTAATGCGCAAAAATGATGCAGTCAAATCATGTGTCTTTTTCTAAAAGTCATGTTTTTTTATTCAAAAAGTGTTAAAAATATTAAAAAGGAAAGCAAGTGTGAAATTTTATCAAAAAATAATTACACATTATAAGTTTTATATAAAAAATCTTAAAAAAAAATTAAAATTTTTTCCCCTTCCTTTTACTGCATCCCTAAGAGCGCTCTTTGGATGCGCTACGGTATGCTATAAACAGATGCTGTGTCGCCAAAATCTCGATTTATTTCTGCTGGGAAGTCGAAAAAATGTTATAAGTCTGCTTCCGAGCTAAATTGACGAAAAACAATTTAATAGTAGGCGATAATTTACAATTTAAATTTTTAAAGCATTTTGCACTTTTTGCACGAACTTTTGATCTTCGACAGCCCCTAATTAAATTTGATGCAGAAAATTTTTTTAGAACATTTTAACCCTTTAAACGCACGTTTTATTGGTGTTTTAAGAGAATATCTGAAAAGGACCAAAATGACCCCTAACAATGGAAGATAAAGAGTTAATATATTCTAAGAAAAGAACCGCCATCAAATTACTGAAGACATGCCTTAACAATATTTACCTCAGAATTACATTTAACACTTTTTTTTTACTTATTCCAAACGCCTTTGAAAAAAATTGAAAAACCCTTCGAGCGTTTTGTTCCTCTATTGGCATACTTTAATTTTTTTTGTTCCCGTTCAAGATACACTCGAAGACCCCAAATTTGTTTCACAGTGTTATTTTCCCAGTCGGCAAAAAAAAAAACAAGTAAGAAAGTTATAGTCGGTCAAGACCGACCATATGATACCCTACTCCAGTGGTTTCCGGAAAATGGGTCCCAAGTCCAAACATGGACCGATTGGATCTGTCTTTTGTTAGATCTTTATTTGGTGTAGAAAACACACACAGGTCAAATTTTAGTGGAATTGGTTTATTTTTTGTCAATAGACAAAAAATCCAAACATGGACCGATTGGATCTGTCTTTTGTTAGATCTTTATTTGGTGTAGAAAACACACACAGGTCAAATTTTAGTGGAATTGGTTTATTTTTTGTCAATAGACCGATTTGACTGAATATCGGTCGAAATTTTTTAATGGGGGACTAAGTCCAAAAATGGTCCAAATATATTCATTTGATTAGGTTACTAAAGTGCACGTTTAACAATTAAGAATAAATTTTTTATCAAATATTTCCATTTTTATGAATTTTGAGTGAATTGTGTGAATATCGGGAGGGTGATTTGTTTGGGGACTACCAGAAGGACTGGCCCGATTCCTTTAAAATTTAGAATGGTGGTTCGTGCATACAAAATTTGTTTACCTGCTAAACTACAAAGCGATACCTGTTATAATACAGTTATTAGAGTCATTTAAGCTGAATCCAAAGGTGGCGTTTGTATGGGGGCTAGGTCTTAACATGGACCGATTTTCTCCAATTTCAATAGGCTTCGTCCTTGGGCCAAAAGATGCTTAAGTTTCAAATTTCAAGTCAATAGATTGAAAATTGCTAAATCGACTCAAAATGTAATTCTGAGTCGATCGGTATTCTTGAAGGTAGGTCTAGGACCAATATTTCGGGTAGTTACAAACATCAGCACAAACTCATTATACCCTGTACCACAGAGTGGTGTAGGGTATAAAAACACCCCTGACATACTGCTAACTCGCCCTTTATAAAATTGCTGACATCTTCAAACAATTTTTGAAAATATCCCCAATGACAGCGGGGACCGAATCTTTTATACCCTTCAAAATGTAAAAAAACAATATTAAAAAAATCCAGGGCCGTCGTTTTTTTTGGGGGGAGGTTGGTGGGATACGTTAGGGGGCACCTTCCCCTTGCGATTTTGAAATTCTTCTGAGATAATAATGATTAGCAAAAGTACAAAAAACCCTGCAAAAAATGCGGGTTTTTAGGTTGGTTTAGTTTTCCAAGGGGGAACTGTTTTCCCCTTGCTCCGATTTTGCCCATTTCCGAACTTAACCTACCTAGGAATATAAGACATATTCGTGCCAAAGTTGGAAGTCTAGCTCTGTTTGTTTGGACAAAGTGAGTATACCCCCATACTGTGGTTGGAGGGTATAAAAATGTTGCGGCAAAACTTTACCCCCCAAAGGCACGGGTTAATTTTGTTTGATTTGGCTAAAAATTTAAACATAAAGGTTTTAGCTCGGCGATCGACGAAATTCGAAAAAAGTTATTATTCGTGCCACCCTAATATGCATACTTTATGATGTCTCAAGCCGATATTTAGGATAGAAAAAACACTTTTTTGCAAAAATTTAGTTTGGATAATTTTATTGATTTGGAATAATTTGGGACCAGCTGCTGCATTACATTAATTTATTAAAAAAAGTACTTTTTTTAGAAACTAGCTGGCACAATATCGAAAAACCCATCCTATCATTCCCGTGTACTTTATTCGGTTACATTGGTATATCAATAAATATTTGAATTTGAAGTGCGAATTATCAGGGTTGATTCCTTTTGTTAAATTCATTTTTTTTTTTTTTTTATTTTCATGTGTTAGTTTAGCGATCCTTTTAAGCAGTCAATAGTCCATTCAATAGTTTTTTTTTTAACTATTTTGACATTTATGCACCGAAAAAACACCCCAGTTTTATGAATCGTTTAGTTTACGAGTAGTTGACATTTGTTGTTCATTATTTTCCATTTGATTTTTTGCTTGGTGTGTTGAAACATTCATTGTAGTCCGTCAAGGTTGTCGTTATTTTATCATTTGTCTTTGCGTTGTAACAAAATATGATGATGATGAGGATGATGAAAAGTTGTTGTTTTTAGATATTTTATATGGTTTGTTTAGATTTTCATGGTTATTTTACAGATTTTGTTAATTTGTTTGTAGGCATTACATACCTATATTGGTTTTTGGTATTGTGCAATCGGATAATATCATTAAATGTTTAATTTTAATTAATGATATTAAAATTTTAAATCAATTTTATTTGATTGGTTGTGGTATAAAGGAGATTTGAATAGAATTGACGGGAAGTATGTGCAATGGGGCGTCCCTTAAAATTTAAATTCTCGAATTTCATGTCGTAATACCTGTCAAACGATAGCCACGTTAGATCTGATTGTGGAAAAATTTTTGAAAAAATTTTTCAAGGTCATCTTCAGTCGGCAACCAGCGGTCAAAGTTGAAAAAAATTACGATTTTCGACCAAAATTCATGTCCGATTTTTTAACCAAATCCGGCTTCAAAATTATAAAATTTGGCGCACTTTATTGGAAAAATATTTAAATAATTCAAAAACCGTGGTTTTAGTCCACAGATGCTGATTTTTAAACATAAAATTATTTTTTTAAACATAAAATTATTTTTTTATCCAAAGTGGTCTCAAAAGTTGAAAAATGTTAAGTGTGTTATCTAAAAAATATTGAAAAAATATAAAATCACGATTTTGGTCCAAAAATGCTGATCACAATCTGTGGACCAAAATCGCAGATCAGCATTTTTGGACCAAAATCGCGTTTTTATATTTTGTAGATAAGACACTTAACATTTTCCAACTTTTGTTATCTAAAAAGTATTAAAAAAATATAAAAACACGATTTTGGTCGAAAAATGCTGATCCAAAAATGCTGAATAGCATCTGTGGACCAAAATCGCTGATATGCATTTTTGGTCCAAAATCGCGTTTTTACATTTTTTTAATGTTTTTTTTTAGCAAAGTCAATGGCCAAAAAAGTTTACTTTTTTGAATGTCCAAACACCAAAATCAATAAATCTGATAGAATAAGATTGAATCGGGCAGCAGCTTCAAATAAGTTGTGTGTAGCGTTATATAGCCGTAACAAAAAGTCGAATTTTAAAAATTTCTAAAAAGTAAACTTTTGACAATTCCTGAAAAGTCGCATTAGACTTCTGCAAAGCTAAAGTAAATCCGTAAATCCACCTATAGGACTTTCACAATAAAGTTCTATGGCCGGGTGGCCGGGGATCAATATTTGCATGTCCCACACTCGTCAGCCCCAACTACTGTCCAGGCGCCTACCTAAAGCTTTGACGGCGGACATGCTACTGAGATAGTAAAACAAAAACCGCAATCTTCGACCAGACAGGCTAATATGGCGACGCCAATGACCGACTGTTGTGCTTGGATGTCTTCGCCTTGCAGGGCTACCAGACTTGGGGATTTATCCCCAAATTTGGGGATTTCATGCGAGCAAAAAGAACAAAAAATCTCATTTGGGGATTGGGGATTTTTATGGGGATTTCAAAAATTATTTTGGGGATATTCAAAATTGTGTATTTAATACCACAAGTTAAATTTAATGTAATCAACGGTTTTTAAAAAAAGTTTATGTAAAAATCCACTTTTTAGTTCGAGATTACGAAGGATATTCAGTAAAACATGCAATTATCGGCTGTAAAAAGTACATATATTAACGTAGCCAAAAACGGGTTTTTTACGCGTTTGGGGATTTTTTAATTCCTAAATCTAAAAAAGAAAAATAATAAATTATCATCCACAGATTTTTTTTTTTTTAAATTGAAGAAATTTTTTATGTGTGATTGAAAAACAACGTTTTTTTATTGTTTGGGGATTTTTTGTTATATTTTTGGGGACAACGGAAAAAAGTAACTGACAACGCTGTTGCCTTGTTTAATACCGACGAGGAGGATAACTTGTCTCTATCCCCCAAAATGTTTTTAACTGAGTTTCGAAATAGGGGCCAAGGGTGCTGCAATTGAAGCCATCGATGCCGCAGCCCCTGAAGACCCCTCCGGTAAAGGATGACAGACAGGCTATATGCGCTCTCTAAGTTACTTGAATAAGCTGGCTCTTCGCTATCCAGCTACCCTATAGTAACTCCTATGTGCGAAAAACGGACTCCGTACTTCCTAGCGGACCCTGAACGATTACGTACGCTAAATCGCAAGTACTGCACATACGCCCCTTCACATCACGTGGCGCGGTTGTGGGCACGAAGATTTGCGGGTATCTAACCGTCAAAACCGGAAATAGTGACGGAATTCCGAAGGAGCAAGCAGTTAGCACCTTTAGTAAACGTGGTACTGAATGCTCAAAGAGCAACGTCTCCAAATCTGGTGGTAAGCGGCAAAAACTTGGTGAAATGTAGGTGTCTGGGGACAAGTGGTTGAAACGATCAACTAGCTACTTTTACATCAGCACCTGAGCTGCAGGTAACCACAATTAATCAAAGTAATCCAGAAGGCAGGATGGCTACGGACGAATGGATTCTCTGGGCGCTAATTGGCGAGCTTAAAGACAGTAAAGATAATTCTTTCACTGAATTTGATCAAGTACTCAGAGAAAAGATATGATTGTGGCAACCGTAATTTTATAGCGTCATTATGATTGAAAATCATAATATGTTTAAAGCAATCATAAGACTTTTGTTGCAATCATATTATGGCGCTAAATCAAATTTTTTCGAATATTTTGGATGATAACATGATTGCTGCAAAAATGATCAGACTGCTACAAACAAGTTATAATAAAATGTTCAATTATAATATGCCACTCTTAAATTATGGTTGTCACAATCATATTTCTTCTCTGGGTGCGCCAAATGGAACAAGGGCATCAAGATCGTTGGCATTGGCCATAACAAGGCGTTAAATTTTCTCCAAAACTACATCCAGGATTTTGATGAGCTTTTGCCTAAGGAGACCTTCCAATAGACTGATGAATGCTATTTCGAAGGGAACCATTGATATTACTCAAATAAATATCCCAGTTCCTTTGATCTCCCCTAACATAGGATCTTAACGCCTCATTAATACAACGATTCACGCGCTCGCTCGCATTAGCCTGCGGGGCATGCACAGCCGTGCAAATATGTTTCACACCAAACTTCTTCAGGAAATTTTCAAAATCATTGCACTTAAATTGGCTGCCATTGTCGGAAATTATACTTTCAGGTACCCCAAAACAATGAAAAATCTCATCTTCCAAAAACCTTTCAATGTGTTTTGAGCAAAACTTTTTAAGTGGTTTAAGGAAGGTAAATTTTGAGAAATGATCCAGAACTATACAAATACCAATATTGCCTTGCCTACTCCTGGGAAAAGGGCCAATTAAATCAATATAAAGCTTTTGAAATGGACGATCAGATTCTGACATATTGCCCATTAAAGGTCTTAATGTCTGGTTTGGCGTTTTAGACGTCGTACAACTCAGTGGGTATCAGACTACATGGGGCTGAAAAAAATGCACTCTTTTTTTACAAAGGAAAAAATGGTTCTCTTAATGCATAAAAATATCTGCAAAATTTTAAAAAAATGCTGCAAAAACAGGGGAAAAAGTAGAAAGAGTAAGCAAAATGCTCCAAAATCAGGGGAAAAAGTAGGGAAATTAGTTAAAAGAGAATTTAAATAACGGAAATAGTGGTAATCCTCTCAATAGAGATAGGAAATCCTCTCAATAATAGTGGTAAAATTTACTCATTTTCTAATTCTCTTTGATCTTTTTACAAAATTTTTAAATGTCTGCAATACATTAAGTTTACCAATTTTCATAAACTTGCAGACTTATTTTGGGTCATTTCAAAATCTCTTACTTTCCTAACTCTATGGTACAACTCTCACACTGCTGAATATACTTCTTCACATCTACTACCATTCTTGGCCAATAAAAATACCTTCGAATTCTTTCCAATGTTTTTGCTGTTCCAGTATGGGCAGATGACGGAGGATTGTGACATGAATAAATAACGTCTTTTCTGAGCTCATTAGGCACTAAAAGTTTCCATCTCGAAAACTCATCAAAATTCGATCTATAATAGATAAATTTTTCCACAACAGCGTAATCAGGCAAATCAGATTTCCTAAAATTCTCCCTCAATAATTTGTACTCTTCTGATTCAAAAGCCTCTGACTCTAAATTAATAATAGGAATCGTTTCTATACTTATTTCCGTGATTTCCTCTCCATCAAAACTTCTCGATAGAGCATCTGGTACTACCTTGTCCTTACCTTTTCTATGTTCAATCTTAAAGTCAAATCCTTGTAGTTTAAGTGACCATCTGGCCAATCTACCGCTCAAATCCTTCTGGTTCATGAGCCACTTTAAACTAGAATGATCTGTTACCACCGTAAAATTGTGTCCTTCTATGTAACTCCTACATTTCTTAATGGCCAATACTACTGCGAAACATTCCAGTTCCGTAACGGTATAATTACGTTGCGCTTTGTTTAATTTCTGCGACATAAATGCTATGGGTCTTTCTACCCCATTTTCATCTTCCTGAGCTAACACGGCACCCACTCCTACCTTGCTGGCATCACATTGTACAATAAACTTTTTATCATAATTAGGATGAATAAGAAAAGGGGCTGTTGATAAAAGATGTTTTAACTTTTCAAACGCTTCTTGAGCCGCATCATTCCACTTAAAAACTCTCTTTTTACTTAGTAATTCCGTTAGTGGATATGTTACCGTGGCATAATCCTCTACAAAACGCCTATACCAACCTGTCATTCCAAGGAATTGACGAAGTTGTTTTACTGTTTTTGGAATTGGGTATTGCTTAATCGCCTTAACCTTGTCAGGATCCACCATCAGAGTTCCGTTACCTACAATGTAACCTAAATATTGAACCTGGGTTAAACCAAAACTACTTTTCTTAACATTGATGGTCAATCCTGCTTTTTTCATTAAATCTGCGACCCGAAATAAAAGGTTAATATGTTCCTCAAATGAATTGGACACTACCAATAAATCGTCCAAATACACGAACACATGGCTCTTTAAATCATATGTTATAACTTTGTCCATCAATCTGCACATGGTCTGCGGCGCGTTGCAGAGGCCAAAAGGCATGCGACAAAATTGATATAAGGGACGATTCGGTATGGCAAAGGCAGTTTTAGGTCTGGACTCTTTTGATAAGCTTATTTGCCAGAAAGCATCTTTTAAGTCGATTTTCGATATGATATTAACAGGTGGTATACGAGCAATCAGCCCATCAATATTTGGCATCGGGTAAGCATCTTTTATTGTCACATCATTTAATCTCCGTGAGTCCAAACAAAACCGCACCTTATTAGGTTTAACTATAAGAATCCCTGGCGACGACCATGAAGAATTCTCAGATTCCTCAATGACTCCTAAACCAATCATTCTATCAATTTCTTCACAGAGAATCTTCTCTCTAGCTGGTGAAATTGGATAAAATTTCTGTTTTATTGGTTTAGCCTCTCCGGTATCAATCACATGTTCAATTAAAGTCGTTTTTCCTAATCCTTCTCTTTCCGACGATGGAAATAAGGCAATAACTGCATTCAACTGCTGACGCTCGGAAGGTGTTAAAGGATAAATATCCGTAGTTGACTCAGAAGCAGTAATTTCAGAAACTGTGGTCATAATTTTGATGTCAAAAAGATTCCAAAAATCCATCCCCAGAATCATATTCTGTTTTAAACTAGGCACAATTAACATTTCCATTGGCTTGGTTTGATTTTCAAATGTTATGTCAACTCTTATCGACCCCACGACCTGTTGATGTTGGCCATCTGCGGTTCTCACATTTCCTGAAAATTTCGATGACCTTAACGTATTTTCCGAAATAATTTTATTCGCCAACCCGTTACCAATGCAACTTATGGTTGCACCACTATCTAACAGTGATAAATAAGATTTCTCAAATAGTGAAATATTTACATACGGTCTTGTGTCGATACCTTTCGAAACAATTGAGGATATTCTATGTTTTCGAAGTTTTCTACGATTTTTCCAAAAATTATTAATGCGAAGAGCAGAACGAGTTTTACCTGTTGACAATATATTACAGGACGGATTTGGTACCTGAGTCTTATCAATGTTTTTTATTTGTTCGTGATATAAAAATGTCAAATCTATGGTTTTGAGAACGTCAGGTGTTAACAGATTTAATTGCGAGGCTTCTTGTGCGGATGTGAGCCCTTGGCTGGACGCACATCCCTCTTGAAGTTTAAAGAACTGTTACCGGCTAAACATTTAACGCAGCTAGGCTTATACGTGTCTAAAGCACCACAGCCATAACAAAAAACTCTATGAGGAGCTAAACAATCCTGATAGCGGTGACCATTAGCATCACAGTTCCAACATCTTAATTTTGATAAATCTAACGCATTCAGTTCATCTTCTAACTCCTCTTCTGAATCTTCTTCACAAGTATTATCATGAGCAATTTCTGCTATCTGTCGACGAAAATTACCACCTGTTCCTTTAGACCAGTGTTTAACCTCCTCCTCAAATTTTTCATGTCTCATAACTTCGAAACGTAGCACTTTCATATCTGGTATGTTAACATGTAACAATTCACGTCTCAAATCAGGTTTTAAATTTCTCACAATAATTTCGATCAGCTCTTGTTCGGATAATGAAGTCTTTAATTTGTCGCTCATACACATTAAGCTATCTAAGAAATCATCAAAACGTTCATTAAATTTCTGTTTCCTTCTTCGCATATCCTCCTTGATGTCACAATCACTACTCAAATCCTTAAATTCTTGCTTTAACGCTTCACATAACTCATCCCAAGTAAACGAGTCTCCTGATTTACGATGGAAACGCCAAAACCACTGCTTGGCCTTGCCCTCAAACAAATTATGAGCGTAATCACAAAGAGTGTCAAAATCTCCCTTCAAACGGGTACGAGTCAAGGTCTTAATTCTATGTATAAATTCCTCAACAGAAATATCATCCGTTGCACCCTTATAGGTTACCCGCCAATTATAAATTATATTAGCTGTTCTGTCGCTGGCTACATAATCCCTTTCCATCAGCTGACTTTCCCTAGTTTCTCGACGATTATTGTTACGAGGTGAGTGCCTTGGAACAGTATTCTGTTCACGAGTCTCTCTGTTATTCCCATTAGAGTTAATATTCAACGATGCAAAAGCATGTTGAATCTGATAACCTACCGCGTCCGAAATTTCTGCACGAAAATTATCAAGGGAATGATTAATCAAATGATTTATCCGTTGTTCTGTCATAGTCATTTGCCTTACTGGAGCTGGAAATGTCTCAGTATTTTCAGCTCCTAACTCAACTTCAGACTCAGCTCCTAAATCTTCTTCCAACTCAGATCTTAACTCCGCCCTAGATTCAGTATTTCCGTTTTCTAATTCGGCCGCTCTTTGCTGTCGAGTCTGTTGTCTAGTCTGAATTCGATCACGATTATTGTCTTCATTTTGATTCGCGACATTGCCATTATTACCTGTATTTAATACAGGAGCGCTTGGACTACGCATTACCATTATAAGTTTTATTTTCCCTTTTTAATAATAAATCTAGCCAACAAAAAAATTGATAACGAATATAAACTGAACGAATTAATATAAATAAAAAAATAGTTTTACGTCTATAAGATAATCGGATTTAAGTATTTGTTAAATATTTCAGAAATTGATGACTACTTCTTAAGGTTGGAAGGTAATCATTACTAGTTTTTCCTCTTTATTACAACCGGGTTACATGACTTGTTATTTCTTTGTAAAAATAATAAAAAAATAAAAATTAATAAAAAAAATATGATAGTAGTATTTCCGAGCAAATTCGAAAAATTAATCTCGCTATTTTATTCTCAAGAAAAGTTAATGAAAAATGGATCCTATTGTCAAGGTTTGAAGACGCTTAAGCATCCAATCAAACTCCAATTCAAATTAATGACCCACCATGAAGAGAAAATAATAACAGATAGAAAAGAGTTTATTATGTATTAAGTATGGTTAGATACAGACAACAATTCCATAATCTACGACTCCACTACCCAAAATCATAACATGCAATACTTACATAAGCATCCAGTCAGTTTCATTATTATAACTGCGATTCTAGATACCATAAAATAAAATTTAATAAAAAAAAATACCCAAGATTAAGAGAAAGAAATTAGGACTCTCATTTGGAAATCTACTGAGAAGGTAGATTAGGTAGTATTAATTAATTGTATGCAACATGAGAGCCCCACGTTGGGCGCCAAAAATTATGTAACGAAAACCCGACCTTTAAATTTGCACGACCGTGCTCAGGGCAAAATGGGAGGGATCTTGGTCTGGCCATTACCATAATTTAAAAAGAAACAAAAGATTTAGAAACCAAAAGAAACAACATTTTCATAACCCGTTTTGAATGATTACCTGTCCAACCTTAATTTTCGCCAAATAATTAACTTTTTAGTGATTCATTTTATAAAAATTAAACATTATTTATTTACGATAGGAAACGACATAAAAAAATTTAATGGAAAACAAAAAAATATTTTTTTTTTGTTACTTTAAAATTATTAAATTAATACTAATTAACGCAGGGATTCTAGTTTTATCAGTTATTATATTATAGTTAAAAATAAATAAATTGGGATAATAAAATTATGACACACTTACTCTGGAATTTTCATTGCTGTGATCACTGCATTGACGAAACCTGGAGGTGCTTTCCAATCGGGATTAACAAGAACAGATTAAATTTAATAGATAAAACTACAACCCTTTGAAATAAAATTATAATTATAATTTACATATACCAAATTAACATTAAACTAAGTTTAAACGCAGTTTAAATATTGATTAATAAACGAAAGATTAAGTCAAAGTAAAGTTATTTTAAAACACAATTACATTACGTTAAACGATTATTGAAAAACCGCCCCTTAGGACCGATGTAAATTAAAATTAATAATAAATTAGCAATTTGGATAGATTAGATAACCATAGTTAAAATTTAAAACCGCTGTTAAACCGATCCTTTTATAAAAAGTAAATTTGGTTAAGTTGGTTCCGTAAAACCGTACTTTTCAAGTTAAAACTTATGTCGTGAAACCGACCATTCAATAAATTGACGATAAAATATTCTGTGAAATCGACCCTTAGTCAATTAACGATACATACGCCGTGATACCGACCCTTTAATAATGAGATGAACTGTCGGTAAACTCCGTTTTATAGATAATTTTATCTTTCAAACCAAATCGAGATCGTTGTTAAATTGATGCTATAATAGCTTTTAAAAGTATGTTGTTTAACGGATATTTGCTTGACATATGCCCAATGATGAAATGGCCTTCTTAATTTAACACCAGTAAAGATGAATATAATTGATGAGCGATGATTTTATTTTTACATTGAAACCACATGAGTAATCTTAATGGTATCTGACCAGCAACATCCTTCTGGAGGGCTATTTTCGCACGGCTTCTGTCTGATCAGAGAAACTTTGGCTTTTCTCTCGTCTGTATGATTAGCTTTCGTCTCACTGTTTACAATCACAAGAACAAAGATCCAAATTGAATCGAAATTGTATTTTTGCCAAAATTATAAATTATTTAAAAAAAATTATGTGTTCGAATTGAATATTTGATAATGAATGAAAATTTTTGAAATATCAAATTCAATTTTCCAAAATTCAAAGCAGACTTAATATCCATATTTTTTATTTTTAAATTCGGTATATTTACACTAGACGACCAAAGTATCTCCGTTCGACCAAAATACCTTTACCATAACGACATTACCCACCAAACCAATTTCACAGATTGGAGAATTTAGTGCTCTAAGCGAGATACCGATTCTCCTATCGCTCCATCTACACTTAAAAAAGTCGAAAAAAGTATTGTATACCTAAAAAAGTCGACAACAATTTTACTGTTGGAAGCGAAAACTTCCAAAAGAACACTGTGAGTCTTATGCAACACTAACTTTATAAATCCAATCAATGCAGTTTAGAAAAAAACTCACGCCGAATCAAAAGAAGGGCCTTCTTGATCGTGAAAACTAGATCGTGTAAAACTAGATCAATATCTCTACCATTTTGGCATGCTCGGTGGAGATTATATCAAAGCATCATTCCTAACTCAAATGGCATTCTCACCAAATTTGAATATCTTATAATTACATGTATCATTAATAAAAATTCATTTAAATTTGATATATTTACGTCGGCATATAGTTACTTATAGCAACTTTTTTTTTTTAAATTATTTCCCCAAAAGTGTTTTCAACACAAAACCAGCAACAGCAACAAAAAAACATCAACTGCATATAAAATTGCATCTGAACACTGCATGGCAGCGACAAATGTAATATAATTTGAGTTAATAACCATCTTAAACCTGGAAGTCATAAAAGAGTTTATAAACACTGAAGATCATTGTACGTTAGTTCGTTCGTTCATTCGTTCAAACAAATCTCTACTCCGTTCACGGTTTTAACTAAAGCATGTGGTTAAATATGCTTGCAGCAAATACTTGCAACAGCAGAAGAAAGAAAGACAACAAAAAAAAATAATATTAGCATTTGTAACGGCAGCCGTTTAGACAGCAATAACAACATTATGCAGCTGCAATATAAATCGTTTGCTAATAACAACATTTGCTTTCTTTTCTTTCGATCATTTCATTATTTTCGTGTTGTTTTTTTTTCTCCCCATAAAACTAGATCACATTCATATAAGAAGTTGGTTGGTAAGATTGTTCGGTTGGTTGTTTGGTTGACTTAACGTGTGTGAAGTTGTTGTGTGAACAACGCACAAGTGAAAATGTGTTTTTTTTTAACGAAACGTTAAGAAAACGACAATCTGTGAACCATTTTTCCTATAACTATTTTGTTATTTTATAAATGACCAAAATGCATAAACTGTGTTGGGTGGGATAAGTGAAAAGTTTATCGAATTATGGGGAATGAAAGACATTTTTTAAGTTATAAAAAACTGTGGAAACGTGAATAATTTTAGGGATTGATTACACTATACAACAATTTCAAACTTTTTTCAAAATTACGGAGATCCGACGATCGATTCTGGTAGAGGAAACCAACAAAAATATACGTGTGTCGGCGTTTTGCAAGATCACATCGGAATTTTATTTTAGAGACGGTAAGAGTTTCCCAACTTTGCCCGATTCTTGCAACATATCGGTATATAACACTATGTTTTCTTTACATCTGAGGTATTTAGTATGTTCAGCAACTTTGTAGAAAATAGTATTGCAAATATTTTTGTGAAACATATTATCCCTGTAACTCCCTCTGAAAAATAAAAATTTCTTCATAATTTGTCCATAGGCTTGAAATTAATTTGTTAAATCAATCATTATTTTAATTGACTTTAAATAAAAAAATTGATCAAATTTTTAATCAAAATCGAAAAGTGATTAATTGAAAAAAAATCAATTAATCACCTATTAACCTTTAACCATTAGAGCACACTGGGCACTTGCCCAGGGCCCCTAACTAAGGGGCACCGAAATGCCAATAAATTCGCTTATACAAAAATGCAGCAAAAATTCTCATAATCTAACAGATTTTACGTATACATCTGAGACTTTTTCTATAGGAAAAATGTGTCCCATATCAAAAGTCTCAAATTCATAGAAATTTTTCCTACATAAAAAGTTTCAGATTGTAAAATATTTTTTGTACAGAAAAAGTTTCAGATTTCGAGATTTTAAAAGTCTAAAGTTCGTAAAAGTTTTGCCAAAATAAAAAGTCGTAGATTTTGAGACACTTATCGTATGCAAAGTCTCAGATTCTGAGACATATTTCATATAGACATATTGATTTCATATTCGAGACAATTTTCATATAGAAAAAGTCTCAGAAAGTATTAGGTTCTGAGGCATTTTTCGTATAGAAAGTCTCAGATTCTGAGGCATTTTTCGTAAAGAAAAAATCTCAGACTCTGAGACATTTTTCGTATAGATAACATTTTTCGTATAGAAAAAGTGTCAGATTCCGAGACATTTTTCGTATGGAAAAAGTATCAGATTCTAAGACGTTTTTCGCATAGAAAAAGTTTTAGATTCTGAGACACGTTTCGTATAGAAAAATTCTCAGATGCTAAAACATTTTTGTATAGAAAAAGTCTTAGATTCTGAGACATTTTTCGTATCGAAAAAGTCTCAGATTCTGAGACATTTTTCGTTTAGAAAAAGTCTTAGATTCTAAGACATTTTTCGTGTAGATAAAGTCTCAGATTCTGAGATATTTTTCGTATTGAGGAAGTCTCAGTTCTGAAACGTTTTTCGGATAAAAAAATCTCAAATACTGAAACATTTTTCGTACAAAAATTTTCTTAGATACTAAAACATTTTTCATAAAGCAATTGTCACAGACATTTACGTATAGGAAAAGTTTCAGATTCTGAAACATTTTTCGTATAGGAAAAGTTTCAGATTCCGAAATAGAAAAGGTCTGATTAAAACCAAATTGTTCTACACGAATATCATGTTTTTAATAAGCAAAGAAAAATTACCTCGTCCTAAAATATCGCATCTCAAAATATTCATACCCCACACCACAGAAATTTTGGTACAGAAATTTCGATGATACATTCAGATGTAAGTATATCCGTGGGTATATCTTCTATGTAAGTTTACTTAGGTTAGGGTGGCGGTATACGATTTACCCCTCGCATAGACCTTTTGGTCCATAGCGATACCATAACTTTTTTTTCGCTAGCGGCGCATGTTAAACACGTTCTAAGTCATTGCGAATCTTTTTAATATTCTAAGATCCATTCGCGTTATATCCTCCAAAGTATTAAAGATTACACAGTGCAACATCACAATTAGGGCCTCAACCAAACCAAGACAGTTTGAAAGTACTTATGTATATTAGTAAAAATCCCAAAGGGTTTAGCTCTGTAACGTCTCAAATTTTTTTTATAGCCCACTGAATTTTTCAGTTTTTTTTTCAAAGGCGTTGGAAAAAAGTCGAAAAAACTAATGTTAATGTTCTTTTGAACTTAAAATAGTGTTTGGATGTCTTTAATAGAATTTTATGGGGAACATTTTTCTAGATAAACCTATATCTCCCGTTTTAATGTGTCATTTACGTCATTTTTTTAAGAAATGGCTCAGAAACCTACTAAGACGTGCGTTTAAAGGGTTAAATTGTTCTACGATTTTCAGCATCAAATTTCACTAGGGGTTACTGAAGGAAGAAAGTTCGACCGGTATACGAAAAATGCATAAAAGAGATTAATTGTAAAGTATCATAACCTTTTTATATTTTTCCCTAAATTTGTTAGTTACAATTGTATACAATTTCTGGCAAAAATATAAAAAAATGAATGACACTTCACAATTTATCTTTTTTCTGCATTTTTTTTATACCAGTCGAACTTTCTGCCTCCAGTAACCCCTAGTGAAATTTGATGCAGAACATATTCGTAAAACATTTTAACCCTTTAAACGCAAGTCTTAGTAGACTTTTGAGCCATTTCTTAAGAAAAGTACTTAAATGACCAATAAATACGGCCTTAAAAAAAAATGAAAAATTCAGTGGGCTATAAAAAAAATTTGAGACGTTACAGAGCAAACCCCATTGGGGGTTTTACTACTACACACAAGTACTTTCAAACTGTCTTGGTTTGGTTGAGGCCCTAAGAAATGACCCTTCAATTGTGTCATAGTGTTATCTGACCAGTAATCGGTCGGCGACTCCTTGCCACCGCGACAAATTATGTGTTCTATGTTTCATTCACTCCTGGTGATAAGTTTACTTAATTATCAATTGACCGCCAACCTCCACCACACATTCCATCCTTCAGTTAGGATTGTTTATATGTATTTTTGTACTGTAAGTATGTGTTTAAAAAATTAAAAAAAAAAAACTTTAATTTACTTGCAGTTGGTTTTGTTTTAATTGCTTTTGGAGTCAATAGAAATCTAAAAATCTTAGTGCACGTGTGGGTTTTTTGTAATTTTTGCCAACTCTTCCACAAATAGAGGATCTCTCATTGTAAGTTGTGGTTTTAAAAGAAGGCAGTTGCAATTTTACACTTGCTCATCCGGTTGACGCCATGTTATCAATATATTAAGAGTGCCTGCCTGCCTGCCCGTTGCTGTTTTGTGCTATTATTGATGTATACAATTGAACAGCTGCATTATGCAAAAAGTCCAACAACAGCAACAAAAGTTTTTTTAGCAATGATAAAGAAAAATAAAGGAAACCTCTGCAAATACTCGTTGTAGTCGTATTTTTATTAAATTGGTTTCAATTGCAACGACGACGACGGCGGCGACAGTAGTAGTTTTTCAATAATGTTGACATATGTTTGACAATTGCGAAAGAAATGAAATGAACAGAAAAATCTCTTATTAATTTATTAAATGTTGTCTACAAATGTGATATTTTTGAAAATGTGGACAACTGTGCAAAAAAGAAAAAATGCACAAAAACAAATTGACTTACAATAAGGAAAATTTATTGAGATGTACTAAATTACAAAGAAAAAATCCAACTGGAAATACTCAGAACAACCATGTTGGAATTTATTAATCTTTGATTAAGGATTCTAATATTTTATACATGTGGTTAAAATAAATGCAAGAAATATTCCTATTTGTGTATCGTCCACCTAAACAACAATGTGTCTCACAGATTTACTCTGAGGTCCGTCTTGATACCACGATACTATTAAGGAAAACGGACCTCAAATAGAATTTGAGGTCCGTTGTGACACCATGGAACGATAATAAGCATACACAGAGAAAAATAAATTTCCAACTGAATTTTTCAGTTGCATCAAATCAAAATTCGGTTGCTGCTACTACATTTTGATGTGGCCAACGAATTTTGTAGTTGTTTCAATTAAAAGACAGTTGTATTAACAAAATTTAGTTGCAACTGCCGATATTTAGTTGTTCCAACCTTAATGCAAATGCATCCACCGATTTTTTGTTGCAACAACTGAATTTCAGTTTTAAATTAGCAAAATTGTTTTCTGTTTGTACCCTAATAGTGCCTGCTGTTAAACATATGTGAGTTCTTTATGAAACTCCTAAGATATTGAATTAGGACATCCGACAAATCAAAAAGATCTTGCAGCTTCGTAGATTCTAATGAAGTATGTCTCTGACGGGAAGTGCGGGGCAATGGCAGAAAAAGTGTCTCCCAACAAGGCACTGTCCGGTAATTACATCAAACAGCGTCGGAATTTCACCTCTAAGGTTCGATATAATCACAATTGTTCGCCTTTCTTTAAGCGAATAACAAATCCATTGTGAAACACGACCATCCATATGTCCTTCTCTTATAAGTTTTCGTCGCGAAACAAATCCGTAGATTTAGCTTGGAAGTTTCTGGAGGTATGCCAACATATTCCGTTTCTGTAAGAACCTGCAAGGTAGTTCCCAGTCACTGTCTGCAATTTCCATGTGCCCTGGAACTGATATCAATCGTATGTCAAACTACTTGGTCATCTAATTTAAAGACGTGCTGTAGTTACAGGCAGATCTTGTTTTCAGGAACATTCACTCTAGGGACTTGACCGCAGCCAGTACCGTTTTAACTGTGGTCTAGGAGTTAATCCAAGTAAAACGGAGCTTGTTTTGTTTACAAGGAAAAATAAGATTCCTGCTTTTGATCCTATTTCTCTGGACGGCACTGAAATAACCTTCACAGATGGAGCCAAGTATCTTGGAGTATTTCTAGATAGGAAGTTGAATTTCAGGCGTAACATTGAGGAACGGGTGAGAAAAGCAACGATTGCTTTATATTCCTGTAAAAGGGCCATTGGAAAACGATGGGGTTTTAGCCCTCAAGTCGTTCATTGGATCTATACTGCAGTGGTGCGTCCAATTTTGCTGTATGGAATCATTGTCTGGTGGCCTGCTTTAGAAACAAAAGCGAACTGTGTCTTTATCACGAAGGTACAGGGAATGGCGTCGATGTGCATCACTGGTGCTCTTCGTACTACACCTACGGCTGCATTAGAAATCCTCCTTCACCTGATACCAGTGGACATATTGGGTAGGCAGTATGCGGCTGCGTCGGCAATTCGACTTAATAGCACGCTGCAATGGAGGAGCAGCGACTGTGGCCATAGCGCGATCTTGAAGAAGATAACAATACCACAAAATGTGGACTGTGCTCCCTCTTTGAGCCTCTTTGAGCGCCACTTTACCACTATGATACCATCCAGGGAGTCTTGGATGGGGGATACTCCGGGCTTTGGAGTCTATTCTGAAGAGCTTGGGTTGAGCCTGGCTCGTAGAATGCCAGATCATTGCAGTGTTTACCAGGCAGAGATGCTGCAAATAAAGGAAGTGGCTGACTGGTTGAGCTGCAATGTCTTGTCTACAACCGCAGTCAACATCTATACTGACAGTCAAGCCGCGGTCAAGTCCCTGGATTCAATGTTTCTGAAAACAAGATCTGCCCTTAACTGCCGCACGTCTTTAAATTAGATGGCCAAGCAGTTTAACATACGACTCATATGGGTCCCAGGGCACAGAGACATTCCAGGGAATTGCAAAGTCGATGAGCTTGCAAGACTAGGAACTACCTTACAGGTTCCAACAGAATTGGAATGTGTTGGTATGCCTCAAGAAACTTGCAAGCAAAACCTACGGCTTTGTTCTGCGACGGAGACTAATCAAAGATGGGCAAATGGATGGACGTGTGAGACAACACGACTTATTTGTCCTTCTCTTAATCAGGGGCGCACAAGTGAGCTGATATCGCTTCCAAGAGGAGAGATTTCGACTGTAGTTTCTTTAATTACCGGACACTGTCTTATAGGGAAGCACGCAGAGCGGTTAAACGTGCCGTCGAATGACTTTTGCCGAAGTTGCATGGATGAAGAGGAGTTGGAAACTATCGAACACTTTATTTGCCATTGTCCGGCACTTTCTGGTCAGAGACTTGCTTCACTGGGATCTAGGGAGCTGTAGGATCTTTCTGATTTGTCGGATGTCAAAATTCAACATCTCATTAGCTTCATAAGAAGCTCAAACTGGTTTAACGACAGGGACCAGTAGGGAAACCTATTACGGTCCCGTGGTATCACAATGGACCTCAGAATCTACGTGTGTTGATGTAAAACGTCAACAGCCACTTACAACCTAACCTAATCTAACTATTAGTGCACAGTGGGCACGTGCCCAGGGCCCTCGGACTAAGGGGCCCCGAAATGTCAATAAATTCCCTTTTACAAAATGGAGAAACGTTTTCTCAGAATCTAACTGATTTTTCGTATACATCTGAGAATTTTTCTATAGGAGAAATTTTTCCTTCATAAAAAATTTAGATTGTGAAATATTTTTCGTAAAGAAAAAGTTTCAGATCCTTAGATTTTAAAAGTCTTAAGTTTATAGAAGTTTTTTTAAAATAAAGTCTCAGATTTTGAGACACTAATCATATGCAAAGTCTCAGATTCTGGGACATTTTTTGTTTAGAAAAATTTCACATTCTGAGACATTTTTCGTATAGAAAAAGTCTTAGATTCTGAGACATTTATCCTGCAGAGAATGTCTCAGATTCTGAGACATTTATTCTATAGAAAAAGTTTCAAATTTTGAGACTTCTTCGTGTAAAAAAATCTCAAATACTGAGAGATTTTTCGTACATAGTACATAGACATCGTATGCAAAGTCTCAGATTCGGAAACATTTTTGGTATAGAAAAAATCTCACATTCTAAGACATTTTTCGTATAGAATGTCTCAGATTCTAAAACATTTTTTGTAAAAAAGAAGTTTCAGATTTGGAGAAATTTTTTGTATAGAAAAAGTTTTATATTCTGAGGCATTTTTTGTATAGAAAAAGACATTTTTGGTATAGAAAAAGTCTCAGGCTCTAAGACATTTTTCGTATAAAAAGTCTCAGAGTCTGGTACATTTTTTCGAATAGAAAAGTAACTGATTCTGAGACGATTTTTATGTAGAAAAAGTCTTAGATTCTGGGACATGTTTTTTATAGAAAACATGATTCTGAGACATGTTTCGTATATAAAAAGTCTCAGATGCTGAGACACGTTTCTTATAGAAAAAGTCTTACCTTCTGAGACATTTTTCGTATAAAAAAGTCTTAGATTCTGAAACATTTTTCGTCTGGATAAAGTCTCCTATTCTGAACCATTTTCGCATGAAGAAGTCTCAGATATGAGACGGTTTTGATATAAAAAATAATCTCAAATTCTGAGACATTTTTCGTAAAGAAATTGTCGTAGATTCTGAGACATTTTTCGTATCGAAAAAAATTTAGACTATAAAACATTTTTCATATAGAAAATGTATCAGATTCTAAGAAATTTTTCGTATAGAAAAATTCTCAGATTCTGAGATAAAAAAGTTCTCATTAAAACAATATTATTCCACACGAATATCATGGATTTAACTAGTAAAGAAAAATGACCTCGAGCTAGAATATCCCTACTCAAAATATTTTTTTTAGTTTCTTTTCTTAAAACTGGTAATAACATGAATTCAGGTCCAAAATAATGTTTTTTTGCCATGCTCCTTTTTTACTTTCCAGCTGGGCCCCAAATTCTTGTATGCCCAGGGGCCCCACCATACCTTAAAGCGGCCCTGACCTCAGCTTGACTGGCAGAATAGTTGTTGACTGTGGTTATGCCCAAGAAATTGCATTTCAGCCAGTCATCTACTTCCTGTATTGCTAATCATGACCTTTCTGCGATCTCGGAGTGGGGTCTAGCGAATAGGTTCGCAAGACCCAATGTTGTATGTTGTCCCACAGACAATCTGCGGAATCAATGTCATCTGTATCCAAGGCCGGCTTAACTATTGAGGAATCAGACACTCTTGATGTTCTGGGTATAAAAATACAATGTGATATGGAATCAACATGTTTTTCAAGTGTCGAAAGACGCAATTGCATCGGATTCATTAAAGAATTACTTCACAAGAATTACTTCACACCGTCTGATCTTCAAACACTTAAAATAATAACTCTGTTAAATACTCTGTAAAATTACTGTAATCTCAATTCGACAGATATTTGACAAAGTTATCTGCCGAAATACAGATTTGAAGAAAATTTTGTTTACAAAATTACAGAAAAAAATCGTGTCTCATGTCGAACTATTCGTATGTGGAAATCACTCCCTGCAGAAGTCTCCGAGTTAGCTACGATCTGTAAAAGTTTAAATTAAACTTTGTTGGCTCAAAAAAAAAGTGTCCCTGTTGGTGGTGCAGATCAGATAATGCTTACATTTGTTTTGCCACATTTGGCAAAAAAAACCTCAGTAAAAACCAAATATATCACACAATTAAATAATGTATGTGCTTATCACTTGCATGTGTTATCTGTTTAATGTTCTGCTTAAAAACCCAATAACTGTTTTACTATTTCCAGCATATGTTTGTTTTAAACTGTATTACTGCAATTATTGAACCCTCTATGATTTAACAGTACAAAAACAAAGAATGAAAAAAGAACACACGTGTGTTGTTTTAGTGATATTTTATCACCGGTACGCATATGAATCTACTATGTGCGTTAAGATAAATTTGAATTTTAGCACCCAAGACACAAACCATTTTACATTACAGAGCGTTTAACAGCGTTTTAACAGTGCAATGTTATTTTTTTTAAAAAGGGAGTTTTGAAAGAGTATCGAATAAAGGGGAACGGGGGCGGTCCTATTTTTGGCGGGCAGGCCATGAGTCGGTAAGACTGTAGTCTTTGATTCTAAAATAGCTAAATATAAAAATTCCATTTTTTAGTACTTTAAATTCGTCACTTAACTGTGGTAATTTTTCGTGTAAAAAGTGGACAAATCCAGTGGTCACTACGGGAGCAATGGAACGTGTTCCGACCTGGCACATATATTGATGGTAGTATGGGTCATGTACCATCTACATCTGGTTATAAAATCTGCCTGGTCAATTTAGAAGTTGGAGTTATACTGACTTTAAAATTCCAAATTCTATGTTAAATTTTTGGATGAATCTGCTGGTCACTATGGACACATGGACTGGAATTCCGAAATGAAAGTCATGTGTTAGATTATGTTATGGACATACTCTCTAGTCATATAGGTATGAGTTTTCTAGTCAGTTTTTAAATTGGAGGTATTTTATCCTAAAAACTGAAAATTTCAGGCCAAATTTTTCCAAAAAACTTGTGGTCACTATGGCAATTTGGACAAATGTTCCCGGATGAAAGTCATGTCATAGATAGTATTAATGATGTTCTTTCTAACCATAGCTTCCAAATTTTCCTGATCAATTTAGAAATAAAAAAAAAATTGCTCTGAAGTTTTGAATTTCTATGTTAAGTTTTTGGATGAAACTAATGGTCACTATGGAAATATGGACAGGTGTTCCGGGATGAAAGTGGTACCATAAATAGCCCTAAGTATACTCTTTCCAATGATATCCAAAAAAATTTTGTGATCAATTTAGAAACTTGAGGTATTTTTATAATTCTGCAAATGTTCAGAAAAAAACAAAATTTATGAATAAAAAAAAAATTACCCTAAGTTTTAAAAAACCGATATGTTAAATTTACGAAAAAAAAAAAAAACAACCAACTTTAATAAAGTAAACTAACTGATTTTTTTTATAGAAAATAAAAACAACAAAAGAGGTTGGGGGAGGAGGGGGGGGGGGCTGGAGGGAGTATTCTGCAAATGGCGGGCAAAATATAAAATTAATTTTTTACTTTTTTTTTTATATTTAACTAAAAGGTTGGAGAAACATGGAATTAAAAATTGTCAAATTTATGTTGAATAAAACTGATGGTCACTATTGACCGGATTTCCGAAATGAAAGTTATGTGATAGATTATCCAATGGACATAAACTCTAGTCATAGCGTTGAAAGTTTTGTAATCAAATTTGAAATTGAAGACATTTGCTCCAGAAAACATAAGTTTTAGATCAAATTTTCCGATGTAACTCGTGGTCACTATGGCAATTAGAGCAATTTTTTTTAAACTGGTAGTCACTTTGGCCACAAGGAGTAGTATCCAAAAATGAGAGTCATGTGATGTATTATGCAATTTAAATACTCTCTAGAGTGTTGTCAATTTTGAAATCGGGGGTATTTGATCCCAAAAACAAGAAATTCTTAACCAAATTTTCCGAAGAAACTTGTGGTCACTATGGCAATTGGCGCAACTGTTCCGGTATAAAAGTCATGTTATATATAGTATTAATGATGTTCTTTCCAACCAAAGTTACCAAATTATCCTGATCAATTTAGAAATAAAAAAAATAATTTAAAGTTTTCAATATCTATGTCGAATTTTCGAATGAAACTGGTTACTATGGGAATAAGGACAGGTGTTCCGGGATGAGAGTGGTACTCTTAATAGCCCTTAGTGTGCTCTTCCCAAATATAACCATTAAAATTTTTTAATCAATTGAGAAATAAGAGGTATTTAAATAATTTTACAAAAAGTAAAAAAAATTTCAAGTCTATGTTAAAAATTTGGATGAACTGGTGGTCACTATGCCCACAAGGAGCAGAATTCCAAAATGACAGTCAGGTGATAGATTAAAAAATGGATATACCCTCTAATCTTTTTTTTTTGGGAGTTTTGTTGTCAATTTTGAAATTGAAGGTATTTGACCCTAAAATCAGCAAATGTTTAATCAAATTCTCCTATGAAACCTGTGATCACTATGTCAATTGACGTAACTGTTCCGAGATGAACGTCATATTGTAGATAATATTGATGATGTTCTTTCCAACTATATCCATCAAATTGTCCTGATCAATTTAGAAATAAAAAAAATAATTAATCTTGAGTTTTCAATTTATATATTAAATTTTTTAAAGAAACTCGTTACTATGGAAATATCGACAGGTGTTCCGGGACGTGAGTGGTACCATATATAGCCCTTAGTGTGCTCTTTCCAAATATAACCATTAAATTTTTCTGATCAATTTAGAAATTAGAGGTATTTAAAAAAATAAACTTAAGTTTCAACAATTTTATTAAAGAAAAATTAACATTTCAGTTAACAGCACTTAATGCTAAACTGTTAAAAATAAAAATAATGTTAGAAAATTGGCGGGAGTTTTTATTTTTATGTAATGTTATCTTTTTCTGATTTAAGTGCTTGAAATTTGTTGGTTAATTTTCCGATGAAATTTTTGGTCACTTGGTCACTTTTGGGAAAATGTTCCGGATTGAACGTCATGTTATAGATGATGTTCTTTCCAATCAAAGAAATTTTCCTGATAAATTTAGAAATAAAAAATGTTCAATGTTAAATTTTCCAATGAAAGTGGTTGCAATGTAAATATGAACAGGTGTTCTGGGATGAGAGTGGTACCATAAATAGCCCCTAGTGTGCTCTTTCCAAATATAACCATGGCATTTTTTTAATCAATTTAGAAATTAGAGGTATTTAAATAATTTTATTATAGTACAAATTTGAAATCTATGTTAAAAATTTGGATGAAACTGGTGGTCACTATGACAATTGGGGCAACTGTTCCGGGATGAATGTCATGTTATAGATAGTATTGATGATGTTCTTTCCAACTATAGTCATCAAACTTTCCTAATCAATTTAGAAATAAAAAAATAATAATCTTAAGTTTTAAATTTCTACGTTAAATTTTTTTAAAGAAACTGGTTACTATGGAAATATGGACAGGTGTTCCGAGATAAGAGTGGTACCATAAATAGCCCTTAGTGTGCTCTTTCCAAATATAACCATTAAATTTTTCTGATCAATTTAGAAATTAGAGGTATTTAAAAAAATAAACTTAAGTTTCAACAATTTTATTAAAGAAAAATTAACATTTCAGTTAACAGCACTTAATGCTAAACTGTTAAAAATAAAAATAATGTTAGAAAATTGGCGGGAGTTTTTATACCCTCCACTCTAGTGATAGAGGGTATATATAAGTTTGTCATTCCGTTTGTAACACATCGAAATATTGGTCTAGGACCCCATAAAGTATATATATTCATGATCCTTGATCGATTTTAAGTCGATCTAGCGATGTCCGTCCGTCCGTCCGTCCGTCCGTCCGTCCGTCCGTCCGTCCGTCCGTCCGTCTGTCTGTCTGTCTGTCCGTTGAAAACACGCTAACTTTTGAAAGACTTTACGGAGGCTCCTGATGTTTGACATATATGTTCTCCATTTACCGGGTCAGGTTGGTATTGCAATCCAGCGAAATCGGTCCAGTGGTTCAAAAGTTATGAGCAAAAGAGTAAATTTCGGCAAGGGTATTTTGCGAATTTACAAGATTAAAACCACTCTAACTTTCGAAAGACAATTCTGAGGGGGCTGAAGCTTAGCATATATATTTGTCGTTCCGCAAGTTTGTTTGGTTTTGAATTTCAGCAAAATCGGTTCAGTGGTTCAAAAGTTATAAGCAACGCACTGAATTTCAGATTTCTTTCACCTTAACTGTTGAAAACTAGTTAAACAAGTTTTAAAAGCATGGTGAAATACCAGTTTTTTAAAACTTGTTGTTGTTTGTTTTCTTGTCGTGGGATGCAGTTTAGTTGTTAGACAAGAAAACATTTGTTTTTGTTTTTGTAACTGTATGTAACGGTGTATAGTAAGAATTTTTGGAAAAAAAATCAAATGAAGTGGTATTTATATGATACAATGTTAGTTTATTTTTTGGTTTTTAAAGAAGAGGATGGTAAAATAAAGAGGGAAATATGTGAAATAGTTTTTTTTTTTTTGTATTGCATATAGGTATAAAACAAAACAAAAATATTTTACGAAGTAATTTTGTTACTCAAAGAAATTGTACACTAAAAAAATATTTACACTAAAAAAAATGTTACACTCAAAAAAAAATGTATACATAATTTTTTTTTTTAATGAAATGTCACACTCAAAAAAAAAACTGACAGTCAAAAAAATTTTACACTCAAAAAAATTTGATTGATTAAAAAAAAGTTTTACTCAAAATAATATATTTCTAATAAAAAATTTTAGATGCAATTTTTTGAATTTTTTTTAGAAAATTACTATCAGATGACATTGTGGAGGGTATTCATAGATTCGACCAAGTCGAACTTAATTTTTCTACTTGTTTTTATGTAATGTTATCTTTTTCTGTTTTAAATACTTGAAATTTGTTGGTAAATTTTCTGATGAAATTTTTGGTCACTTGGTCACTTTTGGGAAAATGTTCCGGGATGAAAGTCGTGTTATAGATAGTATTGATGATGTTCTTTCCAATCAAAGATACGAAATTTTCCTGATCAATTTAGAAATAAAAAATGTTCAATGTTAAATTTTCCAATGAAACTGGTTGCAATGGAAATATGAACAGGTGTTCTGGGATGAGAGTGGTACCATAAATAGCCCCTAGTGTGCTCTTTCCAAATATAACCATGGTATTGTTTTAATCAATTTAGAAATGAGAGGTATTTAAATAATTTTACTAAAGTAAAAAATTTCAATCTATGTTAAAAATTTGGATGAAACTGGTGGTCACTATGGCAATTGGGGCAACTGTTCCGGGATGAATGTCATGTTATAGATAGTATTGATGATGTTCTTTCCAACTATAGCCATCAAACTTTCCTGATCAATTTAGAAATAAAAAAAATAATAATCTTAAGTTTTCCATTTCTATGTTAAATTTTTTTAAAGAAACTGGTTACTATGGAAATATGGACAGGTGTTCCGAGATGACAGTGGTACCATAAATAGCCCTTAGTGTGCTCTTTCCAAATATAACCACGAAATTCTTCTGGTCAATTTAAAAATTAGAGGTATTTAAAAAAATAAACATAAGTTTCACAAAAAAATTTAACATTCCAGTGTACAGTATGAAATGTTAAGCAAATAAAAATAATGTTATACAATTTGCAGAATTGTTTAAATGTAATGTTTGTTTATTTTTTTGGTTTTAAATAATTTTACGAATCTGGTGGTCACTATAGATATATGGATCGGAATTCCTAAATGAAAGTCACATGATAAAATATGCAATTACCATACTTTCTAGTAGTACCAGTACGAAGTATCTAGTCAATTTTAAAATTGCATTTGTATTTGATCCTAAAAACAGATAATTTAAAACCAAAGTTTCTGATGAAACATGTGGTCACTATGGAAATTTGCTTAAATGTTCCGGGATGAAAGTCATGTTGTAGATAGTATTGGTGATGTTATTTCCAAGCAAATTTACTAAATTATACTGATAAATTTAGAAATAAAAAAATAATAGAAAGTTCTCAATTTCTATGTTACATATTCGAATGAAACTGGTTACTATGGAAATGTGGACAGGTGTTCCGGGGTGAAAGTGGTAACCTTAATAGCCCATAGTGTGCTCTTTCCAAATATGGACAGGAAATTTTGTTGATCAATTTAGAAATAAGAGGTATTTGAATAATTTTACAAAAGTTAAAAATTTTCTAATCTATGTTAAAAATTTGGATGAAACTGGTGGTCACTATGCCCACCAGGAGAAGAATTCCGAAATGAAAGCCATGTGATAGGTTAAACGATGGTCGTTGTGTTGAAAGTTTTGTAGTCAATTTTGAAATTAAAGTAATTTTATCCTAAAATCAGGAAATTTTAAATTAAATTTTCCTATAAAACTTGTGGTCACTACGGCAATTGGCGTAACTGTTCCGGGATGAGCGTCATATTATAGATAGTATTGGTGATGTTCTTTCCAACTATAGCCATCAAATTCTCCTGATCAATTTAGAAGTGAAAAAAAAAAAAATATTAATATAAAGTTTTTAATTTCTATGCTAAATATTTGAAGGAAACTGGTCACTACGGAAATATGGACAGGTGTTCCGGGACGAGAGTGGTACTATAAATAGCTCTTAGTGTGCTATATCCAAATATAACCATGACAATTTTCTGATCAATTTAGAAATTAGAGGTATTTAAAGAATTAAACATAAGTTTTAACAAAAAGTTTAACATTCTAGTTAACAGAACTTAATGCTGAAATGTTAAATAAGTTAAAATAATAATGTTAGACAATTGGCGGGAGATTACATTTTTTTTGGCGGAAAAATAACATTCTGTTAAGAATACATCTTTACACTGAAAAGTATGAAGTTTAGAAATATAAAAAAATTTCATTAGGTCGGATCGATTTTAGTTTTTTTTTTTTTTTTAACGGGAAGATCGCAAATGTTGAGAATGGATGTGAAAATAATTTACAAAAAAAATCGTCTTAAGGTAGAAACAGAACAAGCACGGCACGGGGGACGGTTGCCGTTGCCGGAGAATATAGGCCCAAAACAATGACGGGGGACGGCGACGGCAAAAAATGTCATTTGTTTGTTCAGTGGTGCCAACTTTTAAAAAAATTAGAGTAATTTTAAGGAAAAAAATCGCTTATCACCCACTGGCTCCACCTTCTATAATTATGTGGACATTTATTCCGACATACGTCAAAATTGTGTTATTTCTCGTGTGCCATAGTCAAATGTTATACATATTTGTGTTGGAAATAAATGTTAACATAGTTCTCCAAACATAAGTCTTAACAATTATGTTAACATAAGAAACGTCAAATTCATGAGTTTGTTGATGCCGACATTTTGGAAAAATACAAATACGCAAAAAACTTTCACTTTATTAATAATAAAGGTTGTTTTTTGAAAGAAAGTAACTTAATAACGTTAAATTTAAGCTTTTTAATTAAAAAAAATGTGTTATATGTATTAAAAAAATAAATAAAAAATAAAATCCAAACGACCTTCATCAACGAATTCCTGAAAAAAATGAGTTAACATAAATTACGATTACACCACCCTTTAACATAAAATGAAAATACAAAAAAATTCTGCCGACGTTATCTCTTATGTTATCTACAACTTTATGTTGGTGGAGCCGGAGCGTCACATAGTCAATGTGATTAAGTTGGCACTACTGTACGTTTGTTACACCATTGTGAATGAAAAAATTAAAAATTGTTGTGAAAATGCGGCAACCCTGGAGTGTGAGAGGGAGGGAGATTGAGAGAATCCGGAGAACAAATAAAATAAGTTTTAATTTTTTGCCGTGCCGGTCACGGTTTTTAACTGTCAAATCGTATGGAAAAAGTCGTGCCGGGCTTGTTCTGTTCCTACCTTTAGTTGGGTTTAAACTCAGTAACCGCTTTTGATATGGAAATCGGACGTTAACAATTTTGTAAGTAAATTCAACTGAAAAAACGTTTTTTTTTTCCTATTAAAAAACGGGCTACTTATATTTCATTTAAAACAACAAACATTTTCACTTATTTTTAAACGTTAATAAATGACCAGACATTCCATTAAAACAAATGATATTTCAGTTATTTTAACTGCTTACATTTTTTTATTTTGTGAAGTAAAAATAAAATTATTTGAATAACAAACTACAAAAACCGTAAATTATGTGGTATAATCAGTCACAAATAATTTAACTGATAAAAATATTTTCCGTAAATTTTGTAGTTTATTTTTTTAACAACTGTTTAAGTCAGCTTATATTTAAGTTTCATTGGAAATTAAATGATAAAACATTAAAAACAACTTTACCTTTTTAACAGTTTAGCATTAAGTGCTGTTAACTGAAATGTTAATTTTTCTTTAATAAAATTGTTGAAACTTAAGTTTATTTTTTTAAATACCTCTAATTTCTAAATTGATCAGAAAAATTTAATGGTTATATTTGGAAAGAGCACACTAAGGGCTATTTATGGTACCACTCTTATCTCGGAACACCTGTCCATATTTCCATAGTAACCAGTTTCTTTAAAAAAATTTAACGTAGAAATTTAAAACTTAAGATTATTATTTTTTTATTTCTAAATTGATTAGGAAAGTTTGATGACTATAGTTGGAAAGAACATCATCAATACTATCTATAACATGACATTCATCCCGGAACAGTTGCCCCAATTGTCATAGTGACCACCAGTTTCATCCAAATTTTTAACATAGATTTCAAATTTGTACTATAATAAAATTATTTAAATACCTCTAATTTCTAAATTGATTAAAAAAATGCCATGGTTATATTTGGAAAGAGCACACTAGGGGCTATTTATGGTACCACTCTCATCCCAGAACACCTGTTCATATTTCCATTGCAACCAGTTTCATTGGAAAATTTAACATTGAACATTTTTTATTTCTAAATTGATCAGGAAAATTTCGTATCTTTGATTGGAAAGAACATCATCAATACTATCTATAACACGACTTTCATCCCGGAACATTTTCCCAAAAGTGACCAAGTGACCAAAAATTTCATCAGAAAATTTACCAACAAATTTCAAGTATTTAAAACAGAAAAAGATAACATTACATAAAAAAAACTCCCGCCAATTTTCTAACATTATTTTTATTTTTAACAGTTTAGCATTAAGTGCTGTTAACTGAAATGTTAATTTTTCTTTAATAAAATTGTTGAAACTTAAGTTTATTTTTTTAAATACCTCTAATTTCTAAATTGATCAGAAAAATTTAATGGTTATATTTGGAAAGAGCACACTAAGGGCTATTTATGGTACCACTCTTATCTCGGAACACCTGTCCATATTTCCATAGTAACCAGTTTCTTTAAAAAAATTTAACGTAGAAATTTAAAACTTAAGATTATTATTTTTTTATTTCTAAATTGATTAGGAAAGTTTGATGACTATAGTTGGAAAGAACATCATCAATACTATCTATAACATGACATTCATCCCGGAACAGTTGCCCCAATTGTCATAGTGACCACCAGTTTCATCCAAATTTTTAACATAGATTTCAAATTTGTACTATAATAAAATTATTTAAATACCTCTAATTTCTAAATTGATTAAAAAAATGCCATGGTTATATTTGGAAAGAGCACACTAGGGGCTATTTATGGTACCACTCTCATCCCAGAACACCTGTTCATATTTACATTGCAACCACTTTCATTGGAAAATTTAACATTGAACATTTTTTATTTCTAAATTTATCAGGAAAATTTCTTTGATTGGAAAGAACATCATCTATAACATGACGTTCAATCCGGAACATTTTCCCAAAAGTGACCAAGTGACCAAAAATTTCATCGGAAAATTAACCAACAAATTTCAAGCACTTAAATCAGAAAAAGATAACATTACATAAAAATAAAAACTCCCGCCAATTTTCTAACATTATTTTTATTTTTAACAGTTTAGCATTAAGTGCTGTTAACTGAAATGTTAATTTTTCTTTAATAAAATTGTTGAAACTTAAGTTTATTTTTTTAAATACCTCTAATTTCTAAATTGATCAGAAAAATTTAATGGTTATATTTGGAAAGAGCACACTAAGGGCTATATATGGTACCACTCACGTCCCGGAACACCTGTCGATATTTCCATAGTAACGAGTTTCTTTAAAAAATTTAATATATAAATTGAAAACTCAAGATTAATTATTTTTTTTATTTCTAAATTGATCAGGACAATTTGATGGATATAGTTGGAAAGAACATCATCAATATTATCTACAATATGACGTTCATCTCGGAACAGTTACGTCAATTGACATAGTGATCACAGGTTTCATAGGAGAATTTGATTAAACATTTGCTGATTTTAGGGTCAAATACCTTCAATTTCAAAATTGACAACAAAACTCCCAAAAAAAAAAGATTAGAGGGTATATCCATTTTTTAATCTATCACCTGACTGTCATTTTGGAATTCTGCTCCTTGTGGGAATAGTGACCACCAGTTCATCCAAATTTTTAACATAGACTTGAAATTTTTTTTACTTTTTGTAAAATTATTTAAATACCTCTTATTTCTCAATTGATTAAAAAATTTTAATGGTTATATTTGGGAAGAGCACACTAAGGGCTATTAAGAGTACCACTCTCATCCCGGAACACCTGTCCTTATTCCCATAGTAACCAGTTTCATTCGAAAATTCGACATAGATATTGAAAACTTTAAATTATTTTTTTTATTTCTAAATTGATCAGGATAATTTGGTAACTTTGGTTGGAAAGAACATCATTAATACTATATATAACATGACTTTTATACCGGAACAGTTGCGCCAATTGCCATAGTGACCACAAGTTTCTTCGGAAAATTTGGTTAAGAATTTCTTGTTTTTGGGATCAAATACCCCCGATTTCAAAATTGACAACACTCTAGAGAGTATTTAAATTGCATAATACATCACATGACTCTCATTTTTGGATTCTACTCCTTGTGGCCAAAGTGACTACCAGTTTAAAAAAAATTGCTCTAATTGCCATAGTGACCACGAGTTACATCGGAAAATTTGATCTAAAACTTATGTTTTCTGGAGCAAATGTCTTCAATTTCAAATTTGATTACAAAACTTTCAACGCTATGACTAGAGTTTATGTCCATTGGATAATCTATCACATAACTTTCATTTCGGAAATCCGGTCAATAGTGACCATCAGTTTTATTCAACATAAATTTGACAATTTTTAATTCCATGTTTCTCCAACCTTTTAGTTAAATATAAAAAAAAAAGTAAAAAATTAATTTTATATTTTGCCCGCCATTTGCAGAATACTCCCTCCAGCCCCCCCCCCTCCTCCCCCAACCTCTTTTGTTGTTTTTATTTTCTATAAAAAAAATCAGTTAGTTTACTTTATTAAAGTTGGTTGTTTTTTTTTTTTTTCGTAAATTTAACATATCGGTTTTTTAAAACTTAGGGTAATTTTTTTTTTATTCATAAATTTTGTTTTTTTCTGAACATTTGCAGAATTATAAAAATACCTCAAGTTTCTAAATTGATCACAAAATTTTTTTGGATATCATTGGAAAGAGTATACTTAGGGCTATTTATGGTACCACTTTCATCCCGGAACACCTGTCCATATTTCCATAGTGACCATTAGTTTCATCCAAAAACTTAACATAGAAATTCAAAACTTCAGAGCAATTTTTTTTTTATTTCTAAATTGATCAGGAAAATTTGGAAGCTATGGTTAGAAAGAACATCATTAATACTATCTATGACATGACTTTCATCCGGGAACATTTGTCCAAATTGCCATAGTGACCACAAGTTTTTTGGAAAAATTTGGCCTGAAATTTTCAGTTTTTAGGATAAAATACCTCCAATTTAAAAACTGACTAGAAAACTCATACCTATATGACTAGAGAGTATGTCCATAACATAATCTAACACATGACTTTCATTTCGGAATTCCAGTCCATGTGTCCATAGTGACCAGCAGATTCATCCAAAAATTTAACATAGAATTTGGAATTTTAAAGTCAGTATAACTCCAACTTCTAAATTGACCAGGCAGATTTTATAACCAGATGTAGATGGTACATGACCCATACTACCATCAATATATGTGCCAGGTCGGAACACGTTCCATTGCTCCCGTAGTGACCACTGGATTTGTCCACTTTTTACACGAAAAATTACCAGAGTTAAGTGACGAATTTAAAGTACTAAAAAATGGAATTTTTATATTTAGCTATTTTAGAATCAAAGACTACAGTCTTACCGACTCATGGCCTGCCCGCCAAAAATAGGACCGCCCCCGTTCCCCTTTATTCGATACTCTTTCAAAACTCCCTTTCTAAGAAAAATAACATTGCACTGTTAAAACGCTGTTAAACGCTCTGTAATGTAAAATGGTTTGTGTCTTGGGTGCTAAAATTCAAATTTATCTTAACGCACATGAATCTACTCGTACTGTACGAGTCGAACATTCAACTGTATTATCAAATAAAACACAAGGACGTCTGGGAAACATATGAATGTTTTGTTTTTTGCGCATGTGTGCACGTATGATTTCTTTCACTTTTATTTTTGACAAAAGCTGTTCATTAAATATTCTTAAATATTCCCGCCTGTACGCATGTGTCAACTTTTTTTATAACCTCATTTGGTTTACAACCCTAAAATTGTACAAATGTCCCCTTTAATGTGCTACATTTCGTCTGTTTCTACTTTTTGTTTTTTTTTTTGGTGAATTAAAAACGGGACTTTATCCCAAAAAGAAAAAAATGTGTGTGTTTGTGGCAAATACAGTCTACATATGTTTGACACTCGTTGAACATATTTATAACATACATAGTTGATCATTGTCCTCATCAAAAAAATAAAATACATCAAGACGAGTAGCCCAGCGTTATGATCAACTTCACACATGCTTCTTTTATTAAAGTTACTGGTAGCTAGCAGACATGTGCAGGAATGAATTTTTGAAAACGTCATTCTTAGTGAAATCAGTTATGAATATTTTTGACCTCCCAATATTGATTAAATTTGTTTTAGTTCTTACACTAACAATAAGTGAAAAACTAAAAAAATGCAAATTTTCAGCCCTCTCAGTCAACAGGGGCGAAAATTCGTAGGATCACAATTTCCCCCAAATATCCCAGTTGCGACACTTTTGCACCTTAAAAACTTAATATCGTGGGTTGTTTTATTGCTCTACAAGACCAACTACAGGTAGGTCCAATAACAAGTATCTTTTTAAAACATGCAATGAAATGAACAATACTAAATAGTTTTGGAACCTTAAGGCTTTATTTGAAAGAGCAAATATTCCCATTATTTTTGGCAAACGACTTCATTCATGCGGCTGACTGGGTTAGCTCCGTAGTAGCTCATCCTCGACACCCATTTTTCTAATGTTTCTGGTTCTATCTCACGAATGGCTTGGACGATATTCGTCGAAAGGGCCTAGAACATTTCTGGATTTCCCATGTTGCATGAATCTTTAACGAGACCCCTCAAAAAAATATCTAAAGGTTTTAATCGGCAGCTCTGAAGTGATCAATTGTCACCGCGAATATGGCTAAAAACACGATTTCGGAACTAAGTGCGCAAAATATCGATTGTTTGATGGACATATTGCGACATCCTTCTGAAAATAAATGTCATCCAAGTTGATATATTCTATTACGGCCAACAAAAAGTCGGTAATCATGGCTCTGTAGCGCTCATCTTTGACGAAAATGGGGTATTTGTGAAAATATTGTGTAATGATGCTGATACTCAAATCTGTTGCTTCCTATAGATGAATTGGATTCTTTACAATACCGTGCGAGTTTTACGATCCCAAGATGTAGCAATTTGTTTGTTAACATAACCTCATTTGAGTGCCTTATTTCGGTTAAAAACTTTTTTTCGAAAAACGTGCAGTTTGGTAGCGCAGTACTGCGCTACAACGCGATACAGCGGAGCAAGCCGAGGACGCATCAATGAAGTCGTTAGCCATAAAAAACGGGAATGTTTGCTCTTTCAAATAAAGCCATAACATTCAAAAAAAAGTTGAGAATTGATCATTTTATTGCATTTTTAAAAAGATACTTGTTATTGGACCACCCCTTATAACCAAAAATTTTTCGAAAAAAATAAGGGGTGCCTCCCTTATTTTGAGGTCGTGACAAAGGGAGGAGGCAATGGGGAATAGTATTCTCCGATTTTTGTTTACTTGGTAATCTCAAAAAGCAAGTTCTGAAGTATTCTTAGTATTCCTAAAATTTTTATGTTGGGATCGCTCAAAATCAAAATTTTTAACAATTTCACAAAAATTCTCCAAATCATAATATCGTGCGTTCTATTGTAGCTATAGAGCTACAGATGTTGTACAAGCAAATAACAAAATTGTTATGAAATTTAAAGTTCAAATGCGATTTTCTCGAAAAAAAAGATGAACGTGTTTCTGATTTATTTTGTGTGGATGGACAAACATCTAAACTTTTAAAAAAATAAATAAAAAAGGAAAAAAAAAGTGGCCGGATTTTTGATAAATTGACTTTTTTAAAAAATGGAAAATTTCAGAACGGGTTCTGAAAATTTTCCAAAAAAAGAATTTTTAATCGATAGCCCATACAAAACTATATAAGAACGTAAATTTTTGACATTGTGGTGCATTCCGTTTTAATGTGATAAATATTTAATCAAGGCAACTCGCCACAAATTTTACCATTTTTTCAATATTTGACCACGCCTCCTAAGCCCAGTTTTCGAAAATTTGAAAAACCAAAAACGCAAATTTCTTAGTTATATATAGGGCTATCCAAACAACCTATTCAGAAATTTACGGGACACATGTTTTTTTTCGCTGGACATTTGGTGTGGAATGCCTCATATTCTGAAATTTTTATCTTGGGACAACAATAAGAGGCACAAGAGTGTCGCGATTTGTAGACTTCTGGGGAAATTGTGAAAAATTTCTATCTTGACCCATGGGGTCTGGACCCATGAGGTCTGGAACCATGGGGTCCGATCCCAAACTTCTTAGAATTAAGTAAAAACTCTTACATTTTATTTAAAAACTCATATTTATTTTCTTAAAATTTAGTTAAAAACTTCTTAGAATTTAGTAAAAACTTCTTAGAATTTAGTTAAAAATTCTTAAAAATTTAGTTAAAAACTCATATACATTTTCTTAGAATTTAGTTAAAAAATTTTGTAAAAACTTCTTAAAATTTTGTTAAAACTTCTCAGAGTTTTTCTAATTTTTAGTTAAAAGTGTTTTCCTTATTTTTAAGAAAAATATGAACTAAAACGATTAAAAAAATCTTTGGAGCCATTCATTCCCTCTTTTTCTCATAATTTAGTCAATTTTCCCAGTTTTTAGTTAATTTTTTTTTTTGAGTGTAGAAATTTGATTTGAAAACTACTTTAAACTGTTTTAAAATAAGAGCTGAGGAATCAGATTCTCTTGATGTTCTGGGCATGAAAATCCAGTGTGATGTCCGTTGGAATAAACATGTTTTTCAAGTGTCGAAAGAAGCATTCAAGTGTCTTGGTTTCTTAAAACGGTGCAAGAACTACTTCACTCCTACTGATCTCCGAAGATGGAATACAACTCCCATATATGGGCAGAGGCTTTAGAGTCTATTCTGAAGCTTCTGGACCGTGTTCAAAGGAGGGCGTCGAAGCTAATCAATGACAGTAGGGTATCCAACTCTATTGACTCTTTGGAGCATCGTCGGAATGTGGGTTGTGTAACACTGTTCTAACGATATTATCATGGTAAGTGTTCTGCTGAGATAAGCGAACTTATCCCCCGAGCACGGGTTTTCGTTCGGAATACTCGCTTGTCTAGAGAAAATTCATTTATAAGCCGAACTATCCGTATGTGGAATATACTTCCTGTAGAGGTCTTCCCTGTCAACTACAATTTGGAATAGTTCAAATCAAATATCCACAAACACTACTCCCTCTATCCTCCCTCCCATAACCTATTTTCCTAATTATCAACACAATGCGCTGCATTTATAGGGGACATCCCCTGAGTGTTGGTTAAGTCAAAAAAAAAATGTTACAAAAAAAGTACAATTGTACCAACTTTAACATCCCTGATTCTAATTCTTAACTCTATACCCTACACTGATGCCATTTTACCCTTTTTTCTCGTTTAAATACTTTTTCTTAAAAGGCTCTTTGGGAACAAAAATTTTTTAAGAAAAAGTATGTTAAAAAAATGCCTCTAAGAAGGTCAAAAAAGGAAAAGAGAATTCAAAAAAGTATAAAATGGCATGAGTGATACTCTACATCAAATGTTTTGGTGTCAGCGAGTAAACGAATACATTCATGCATATGTCTATTAGCTAGCTGCATTAGTTCAACATATGATTGTAAGAGCAGCAACACATTTGCAACACACACTACACGAATGAATAATATTTCGATATGTATAATTTCCACTCGACAAATTCATACTTATTCTACAATCAAATGTTTTTTTAGTCTTTAATACAATATTCTCTAGTATGCGCATTATCAACATCTGTAATATGTTTTTCATCTGTTTCTGTTCGTTTTTAACTCGAAAACCATCTTATTTTCAGTTCTGTTTTACCCCAAAAAAATGTATGTTGTACAAATGTGAGTATATTTCCTTTGATTCTAAAATCGGAAGTTATATTCCGTGTCGCCGTTCGAAGGGCTTTTCTTTGTGTTTCCCTTTTCACAAAAAAAAAAAAAAATTCAAACAAAATGTGTTAAGTATATGCTTCACATATGCGTGAAGTACTAAATAAAGTTTTGTGTGTGTTTTTTTTTTCTTTTTTTGAATAAACTTTATTACATCTGTTTTGTAGGTATTGATCCGTGATAATTATGTGTGAATGTTTAACATTATAAGGGCTCAACAAAAGATAAAACAAATTAGAGATAAAACAGATAATAATAATCCAATATGTTTAAAAATTGTATGAAGAATTTCTTTTTATAAATAAAAGGGTGTAAATGAAAAATATTTAACAATTATGTTATCTTGATCAGCACATCCAAGAGTTTTGGGCGTGTGGTGGTGTCCAAGACTCCGGAATTTAAACTAAAAATTTCAATGGATGAGGATTCAAAAAAAAATAAAATAATATAAACAAAAAAAATAAAATAAACATTAGTAGTAATATAAACAATAAGCTAAATTATTATTTTAAGTCGGTATTAAAGAAAATATATTTTCGTACACTAAAAAAAAAGTGAATTAAAATCTGGGAAAATTAACTCAATTTTGAGAAAAAGAGGGAATGATTTGGCTCCAAAGATTTTTTTCTTGGTTTTAGTTCATAATTTTCCCAAAAATAAGGAAAACAAAGTTATTTAATTTTAAGCCAATTTTAACTAGAAAATGGGAAAAATTATACTTCACATTTTAGAAATAGTTTGGGTCTAGACCTTGGACCCATGGGTTCGGACGCCATTTAACTCGAGACCCCGTTGGGCCCTTTAAGATTTTGAACCAAAACTTGTGTCCGTTTCGCTCTAACTTGCTTAGTTTTTGAGATACGGTAATAAGGGGCCTGATAGGGTCTTGAGAATCTTAAAAACCGGATAACTCAAAAACTATTAATCGGAGGGCTTTCGTGAAGTGTTTTACGAGTCAAGAGCTACAAAAATGCCGTTGGACCTTTTCACGTGTTGGCAGTATTTACCGAGATATGTGCATATATAAAATCTCGGGAATTTCAAATTTTAGATCTAAAATTAGGGTCTTGAGACCCCGACAGATATGCAGAGCTAGGCTATTCCATACTTTTCTTTGCAGTCTTTCTTTTGAAAATTTCATCCGTTTCGCTCTATCTCGCTTAGTTTTCGAGATATCGCCATTTTGAATTTTTAACTAAATTCTAAGAAGTTATTTACTAAATTCTCAGAAGTCATTAACTAAATTCTAAGAAGTACACTTCCTCAATTCAAAGAAGAGAAATACGATGATGTTTTTTTTAGTAAATTTTAACTAAACTTGAACTATATTGTTTTTTAAGAAATATGTCTTAAAAATAAAGATACGATTATTAGATTTGTGGAAAATTGCTTTGGCAGTAAGAATTTTTTCCTAATATTTAAAAAATCCATTTAAAGAAAACTATGAACTAATTTTAAGTAAATGAACTAAAATTTTTAACTATGAGGAAAAAAAAAAATTTCTAATTTTTAAGTTAAATTTTACTAAATTTTAGGAAAATTCATGATAAATTTTCAAAGACATTTTTTCCTTAAATTTAGTTATGTCTTTTTTTTTTTCAGTGTATACACAAAAAAAAAATCTCCAGATTCTGAGACATTTTCTGTATGGAAAAGGTTTCAGACTTTAAGACATTTTCAGGTGCAAAATATATCAAATACTGAGACATGTTTCTAATAGAAAAGGATTCAGATTCTGAAACATGTTTTCTATAGAAAAAGTTTTAAATTCAGAGACATTTTTCTTATAAAAGAAGTCTGAGACTCTAAAACTTTTTTTATGGAAAAAGTCTTAGGTCTCTGAGACCGTTTTCCTATATAAAAATTTTCAGATTCTGACACCTTTTGCCTTAAGAAAGTCTAACCCCCAGTTTCTGTAATACGAACGCCATTCGTTCGTGACGAATTTGTGTGTATTTTGTTATTGTGAAATCTTTTTTCAATAGAAAAAGAGTTAGAAAATAATTTAGATTCTGAGACATCTTCCTGCAGAAAAAATCTTACACTCAAAAAAACCTTGTAAAATTACAAAAAAGTTTGTTTTTTTTTGCTACCTCCTATTTGACAAGAATTACTTGTTATTTTACAAGCTTTTTACCAATAATTTTGTAATTTTACAAGCTTTTTACCAAATAAATTGTAAATTTAAAATTTTTTTGACGCTATAAGACTTACAAGGAGGTTTCGTGATTTTTGCTAGATTTCTTGCTACCTCCTATTTGACGAGAATTCCTAGTAAAAATTGCGAACTTTTTCGTAATTTTACAAGATTTTTACCAATAAATTTAAAAATTTACAACTTTTTTTTTTTGCGAAATAAAACTTAAAAAATCTTGGAAATTTGTAAAATTACAAGAAAAACTGTAAAATTTAAAAAAAAAAAAAATTAAAATTTCGATCGAAAATTATTTGTTAAAGAACAAGGAAAACTGTCAAATAATGGTAAAATGGGATTACGAGACTTTTTCTAGTAATTTGACAAGGTTTTTTTTTTTAGTGTAGATTCAGATAATTTTTCGGAAACTTTTTTTACCCTGGTCTGAATTTGCCCATCTCCGAACTTTACCAGCCTAAGACTATTTGACGTATTCGTGGCAAACTTCAGGAGGATACACACAAAAATAACCTGGTCAAATTACTAGAAAAAGTCTCGTTATCCCATTTTACCAATATTTAAAAGTTTTCCTTGTTTTTTAACAAAAAATTTTCGATCGAAATTTACATTTTTTTTTGTAATTTTTCAATTTTTTTTTGTAATTTTACAATTGTTTTTGTAATTTTACACGTTTTCAAGGTTTTTTACAAAAAGAATAAAGTAAATTCACGAGAATTCCTTGTAAGTTTTATTGTGACAAAAAAGTAGCAAATTTACAACTTTATTGGTAAAAGACTTGTAAAATTACTACAAATCTCGTAATTTTCACTAGAAATTCTCATAAAACAGGAGGTAGCAAAAAATCTAGTACGTTACAAAACCTACTTGAGCTAAAACACATCAATTCAACCGACGAGTTGACCGCACCCTCTCCAAATTTAATGAAATTAAGTACTGGGGTACCCGTGGTATCACAATGGACCTCAGAGTCTACGTGTGTTGACGTAAAACATCAGCAGCCACTTACAACCTACAACCTAAGTACTGGGGTTTACTTTAACAAAAAAGAGATTTTGCCAATTTTTCATGCTTCTGATCATTCCAGTATTCGAGATATGCGGTCCTGAAAATTAACAAAATTGTATATATTTGACAAAAGTGTTCTGACATCAATAAAGATATCTCGAAAAGTAATAATAATACAGGTCTCATTTAGGTTTCAAATAATAGGTAATGAGACAGTCTTTAAAATGGTATTCCCCAAGATTATTTTTGAAAAAAGGTCAAAGGTCATTCGTTTTAACCTTAATTTTTGGAGAGCTATATCTCAAAAAACAATATTTTTAAAATTTTTGGAAAAAATATATGTTGTTAAGAATTACCCATACTACTTAAATTTAAATTTTCAGGATGGAGACTTCATTGGAACTTTTAATATTAATAGAAACATTGTGACAGGAAAGAAAACGCGGTGTAATTTCCCTTGGAAAAAAAAATATTTTTTTTGTCTTTGAAATTTTGGTACCAAAATTCATTTTTCTGAATGTTTTTGACGTGCTGAGTCCAAATATGACCTTTGAACTGGCCTTTTTTTGAGTGTACCATTGAATTCATAGTACCCGAATGAGCTTTACCAGCAATGTGCCCAACTTGCTTATTTTTGCGACTCGTACAGTTATATTACACTGTGCAATAAGAAAAATGAGCCTCAATGGCTTCAACGCCATATGAAAGTAGACCATCAAATGGACAAAATCACCAAAGGGTTTTGCAAAGTCAGTTCGGATTTCTTTTTTGCCAACAATTCCTTTTAAATTCCCTATAGTGCACTGGTTTGATAAAAATAAATAAAAAACATTGATTATTTATACTTGACCCTTTATAAGCACTTTTCGCATGTCGCACAAAGTTTGAACATTCGACAAACCCTAGTGAAATTTTATGAGGAAAATATTTGTAGAACATTTTAACCCTCTAAATGGACGTTTTATTAGACTTCTGTGTTTAGTTTTTGAAAAAGGACTAAAATGGCCCCTTAAAATGGTTAGAGGGCTAAAATGTTCTAAGAAAAGAACCGCCATAAAATTTCACTGAAGACATCAAATCATATTTTGAAGCTCAGATGTGTTCTTATTATAGTATTTTTTGATAAAAAAATAAAAACTTCAGTGGGCTATAAAAAAGAAATCCTAACTGACTTTGCAAAACCCTTTGGTGATTTTGTCCATTTGATGGTCTACTTTCATACACAGATAAAAATATTGAGAAAAACAGTTTGAGTAATCACTTGTTTAAATTTTTAAATAAAATTTGAGTAATTTTTTAATTGACGCAATTAAAAATTTACTCAAAAACAAAAAAAAAAATTTGAGTAAATAATTTAATACAAAATTTAATAATTTCTTTTATTTTTTTTTATTCTCTTCGCGTTTTGAATTCTCGTTTAGTTTATAGTTTTTTGTGTATGTATATGAAAGTTTGAAATCATCTTTATGAAATTTTCCAATGTCTTCAAGACATAAATATATTTGTTAAAGTTTGAAAAAACATTTTTTTCGAAAAAAAATGTGAAACCTTTTTAAACTTTTTAAAAAAAATAAATTGATAAATTTTGAGTAAATTTTTACTTGACATAATTAAAAAGTTACTTAAAAAATTGAAAAATTTTTAATTAAATTTTTAATAGTATCCATTAAAATTTTTTAGTTTATTTTTTGTGTTAAATGTTGTTTTTTATTTTTAGTACCAAAAGGTACATAAAAATAAAATGTATTTATTCGGCCTTTATATATGTATATATATTCGATTAGAGTTTTATTCTAGTTCGAGGCCCAAAATATTTCTATTTATGATATTGTCATAATAGAGTATTTTTTAATTTATTGCTTTAAAAAAGTTACTATCTCATAGTATGTCTGTACTGATCAGTTTCATCCCCACTAACGATGATTCTCTAAAGCAGTGATCGGCACCCATTGCACGCTGGAGCCGAACACAATCGGCAATTCACATGTATACAACACGAATGTCAACAAAAAATCAACAAAGAGCATAAAAAAAAACAAATATTTTATTCAGTAGCAAGCTGACTTTCTTCAAAGCAGGTTGATGTCGCTTTGTTGAAGAAATACACCAACACATGCATATGTTTATTAAAACACTAATACTTTCATATGCCTCTTTGTGCCGACCACTGCTCTAAAGTCTGCTGAAGATTCCTTTAGTGGGGATGAAACTGATCAGTACAGACATACTATGAGATAGTAACTTTTTTAAAGCAATAAATTAAAAAATACTCTATTATGACAATATCATAAATAGAAATATTTTGGGCCTCGAACCAGAATAAAACTCTAATCGAATATATATACATATATAAAGGCCGAATAAATACATTTTATTTTTATGTACCTTTTGGTACTAAAAATAAAAAACAACAATTTACTCAAATATTTTTTTTATTTGTTTCTGTGTATGGCGTTGAAGGCATTGAGGCTCAATGCGATGATGACCCAAAATTTGTTGCACAGTGTTATTAGCTTTATAAAAAAGCGTAAAAAAGCACAAAGCTCTTTTTTCCCAATTTCTACTAAATATATATATAAAACTGTATTTTAAACAGATGAATTCAAATATTCATCTAAATGATTTCCGCAAAAGCTTCATGGATAAAGGAAAAGTGGATACAAAATATTAATTAAAAGCTTTACTGATTTGGTGTAATATCTAAAGCTGTATATATTCAAACACTTTTACAACCAAATCTTATTTCCCCCCATTAAAAATGATATCATGTATCATAAATATGTTCAACTTAACGAACCATTAAAAATTCAAACATCTAACATTCAATACAAAATTACAATTTTACATTAAAACTTGATAAATCACATATTTTCGTACTCTAAATTAAAAAAAACGTTATAAATATTTCAAATTCTATTTGACTTGTCGTGCGACATTTGTCACTTTAAAACGCATTTGACTATTTTGGCAAACTTAAATTGGACACATGCAACTTTTTAAAGTTCCATAGCAACTGGATTTCTTTTTAGTTGATCAAGTCCAACTAGTTTCAAAGTAGATGATATTTATTAAAAAAAATAAAAATAAAAACGGTGACATCGTTAGTCATGTAATATTGAGTTTATGAACGGTAATTGAAGTTACAGCAACGGCAGCAGAAGCAACAACATATTGCTACAAAATGTATGTACTAAATGCATTTATGGCTGCAATGACAGTAGTACGTTGAGATGAATGAAAACATGTTTTAATTTGTATAAATGAGCTAAAAAATGCATGTAATTAAATGTGGCGTTAAATTAAATTAGTGCCAATTTTCATTATACACTTGTATAAAAACACTTAGATAATTTTATTTTTGCTAGAGCTTTTAAAAGGGGTTAATTATATGAATTGATCATTCAACGAACTTATTAAAAAAAAAAAACTTTTTAAAATAACAAGAAAAATTTGTAATTTTTTTTTTTTGTAACCTCCTATTTGACAAGAATTTCTTGTTATTTTACAAGCTTTTTACCAATAATTTTGTAATCTTACAAGATTTTTACCAAAAAAAAATGTAAATTTACAATTTTTTGACGCGATAAAACTTACAAGGAGGTATCGTGATTTTACTAGATTTTTTGCTACCTCCTATTTTACGAGAATTCCTAGTAAAAAAAACGAACTTTTTTGTAATTTTACAAGATTTTTAACAATAAAACTGTAAATTTACAATTTTTTGGCGAAATAAAACTTACAAGGAGTTTTTGTGAAGTTACGTGATTTTTTTTGTAAAAATTTTTTTTGTAAAAAAAACCTCGTAAAATTTTTAAAAAAAAAATTTTGAAATTACAGAAAAAAATTGTAAAATTACAAAAAAAACTTGTAAAATTACAAAAAAATTCAAAATTTAAATTCGATCGAAAGTTTTTTGTTAAAAAACAAGAAAAATTGTCAAATATTGGTTTTTAGTGTAGATTCGTGTTTATCATGAAGCATAATCGGCAAAGCGTCCTCTCCACTACAGAGAGAAAGCAGATTTCATTTCACGCCTTGCCGAATGATTCGGTTGCATCGACCGAATTTTTCGGTTGTAACAATAGACAGTTAGCTAAACCAACAAAGTTTTGGCTATTACAACAAAATGTATATAATCTGTAACAAAATTAAGTTAGCACAAGTAACGTAACATAGCGTCCACAACTTATAGCAATAACATCAAAATTGATATGACGCCAAAACATATCGAGGGCCTATATTCAAAACCCTCTTTCTTCCATTTTCACGAAAATCACTTTTTGATGCCAAAATATTCAGTAAATCGGCCCTCATCTATGGTGTAAAATTCAGAACAAAAATATTTTTTTTTTTGTGATTTTATTTGCATTTTTGGTTATCTCTATCTCTTACACAATTAATTTTTCTGAATGCAAAACCCTCTATCTTTTCAAATAATTAATTTATAAATTTTTTTTAAATAATGTCATCATGCATTACATGTTTTCATCCCGAGTAAAAATTTTTTTATGATGCAATATATAATGATATGTAACACAATATATATTTATACGCAATTTGATCCGAATAATAGTGGATGTTTTTGCATTAAAAAATATCAACTTGTATAAAATATGATTTGATTTCATCCGAGTTTTGACCAGACATTGCCATATATTGGTGGATCTAATTAGATCTAATTGCATAAAAACATATAAAATCCTGGTGTTTTTTGGTTTAGGTTGAGATACACCACAGGTCAACGATACATTCACCAAACATATAATTTTCTAAAACAAAAAAATGTTTGGGTACGCTTCGAACCAGATAGGTGATATACATAACCCTAACAAGAAAATGTTTAGGAACATTTTTAAAAGTTTCTTATACTTTGCCTAAAAAACTTTGAAAATTTTTGGTTAATTGGAAACATATATAGTTTTATATGGAACAGAATAAGCTACCCGAGTAAAAAAAAGTTATATGACGCAATATTTAATTATATATGAACAGATATGCTTTCATGTACATCCATATTAATTTTAATCCGAAAATTGGCGGATCGAATATTATACCATTATATCAAATTCTATTATTTTTGATAAAATAGTATCAAATTTGATTAAGTTTGATCCCAAAAATGGGTCTATCCAATTGTATTAAATCATATCTTATCTGTTAAAATTAGATAAATTTTTATATTATTAGATGAAATGTGGTAACATTTTTTGGAATTTTAAACGTGAAATTAGAAATTATTTTATCAGATTGGATACATTATCAATTAAAAGTGTTTTTATTGCATTCTTCGGAATTTTTCGGGACTTGGCAAATTATTAAAAATTTTTCAATTTACATATTTCTAAAATCATTTTTAAGGAATTTAAAAATTCCAAAAATTTTTGTGTCTTAAAAAATTTAAAAACATTTTTTCGGAACTTAAAAATTTGTTAAAAACATAAAATTTCTCCTAAAAACATTTTCAATGATTTTTTTCCTAAAAAAAAAAAATTGCCAAAAAAATTTTGTGTCCGGGACTTTGGAAAATTTTCATAAAATTTTTTAGAACTTGAAAATTTTTTAATTGTAATTTTTCGGGATATAATTATAAATAAAATCATATATCGTTTTATCTGCCATATCTAAAAATTCCCGACCTTATATGTCATATCGAATTTCATATAGATCGGTACATAAATAGATATGAATATGTATGTTATCATATTAAAAAATAAGGAAAAATACAATGCTATATAAAAACTTACATGTCCATATCAAAGTTCATGCATAACCATATATAAATATAAATAATTATATAATAGCATATATGATTATATCAGATCTTTTTTACTCGGGTATATATATGTAATTTTATGTTTAATTATGCAGAAAATCAAATTTTGTATTGACCCTCATATGATTTTATATAATTATATCAACCGTACACCTTTAAATCCGAATCATGATTAAATTATATATTACTACATATGACTGCATTTAAAAAATTTAGAAAATATCTCACGCGATGTATAGTCATATATGATTTATTATGTTTGCATCAAGTTTTATATTCTTATATATGATTATTTTTACTCGGGATACTAATTTTTGCATCAACAAAATTCCACACTCAGAATAATAACTTTGTAAAATACTCTGTAAAATGACTGTAATCTCAATTCAACAGATATTTGACAGAGTTTTCTGTCAAAATACAGATTTAAAGAAAATACTTTGTATTTTGTTGTGACAAAAAAACAAAGTTTCATCTGTTACAATACTTTTAACTTTGTTATCTTAATTTTACAGATAATTAAAAGAGTTTTCTGCTAAAATACAGATTTAATGGAAATACTTTGTATTTTTTATAACCAAAAAACTAAGTTTTATCTATATTTTTACTTATTTCTATGTAATTTTAATTTCATAATTTTATCTGTATTTTTTTTTTTTAGGAAAATGTTAAAAAAGTAAAAAAAAATCTTTTAAAAAATTTTATAAAACTTTTACAAAATAACATGTATTTTACTAAACTCTGTAAATTAACAGATTTTTTTTTTCTATAAAATTTTGGTAGCATCAAATGCATTTTACAAATATATGTAAATTTACAGAGTTTTTCTTTGTTAAATGGTGTTTTAATTAACCAATATTTTACTAGAAACTCTGTAAATTAATTTTTTTTTTGTCAAAATCATTTTACAGAGTTTTATAGTAATATTACAAAAAAAAGTTGCTAGCTGGAAAAGTAAGATGTACTCTGTTAAATTAGCAGAATTTTTCTGTAAAGAGAGAGAGTGTAGAGTTATTATTTTGAGTGCAGAATCACGATTTTGGTCCACTGATGCTATTTTTCTCAAAATTCTTGATTGACTTATTTGAATAATATGGCTCAAAATTTAGATGTCTTGTGTACATTATAAAACAAAAATCTGCAGACCAAAATCGCGTTTTTAATTTTTTACTATTTTTTACATAACATTCTAAACAGTTTGTCATCGTTTAAGATGAATTCGCTAAAAAAATATTTTTTGTCTCAAAAATCAGCACCTGTGGACCAAAACCGCGATTTCGGCTTATAAAGAGCCGTTATCATTAATAAATCACGTTCAAAATTTACCGATGTCGTAAATTAAATCATAATAATTAATTTTTATTAAAATGCAAAACCCTCTATCTGATCATTTTCATGCATGTACTTAATATTTTTGAGAAACAAAACCCTCTATCTTTCATAATATCCCCAATAGTGGAAAATTTTAAAAACGAATTATATGTGAGATTCAGTAGTTGATTTAAAAACATATTGTAGAATATCGAATTTTAATTACTCTAACAATACGCGAAATAAACAGTTTTTTGGATCTTCTGAAAAGTTGTGTTTTTTAAGATAGAGGGTTTTGAATATAGGCCCTTGATATATAGAATTAATTGCTTGGCAACTTGTCTGGCAAGGAAAGTATCTCAACCCTAATGAACCGATTTTCCTGAAACTTAAAATATATATAAAAGAGACGATTTTAAGGTTGGGGTGTCGCGGCTTTTCGGCCATATCAGTGTTTCAAAATTCGTTGTCCCCTTATGAAACAATGTGGACCTCCGGGAAAATTTCGATAACTACCGAACTAACAGGAATATCCTCTAGAGCAAAAATACGTGTCGACTTAAATTTAATAAAGATTATTTCGTTTTCATGTGGACATCGTAGCTCTATATCTTCATATAAATAACCCCTAAAATTTTCACATTTTCATGAAAAAAGTACTTAACGAAGCCAAATTTTTACATTCTCATATTTAAACATTATATAGTTACTTAGAAAGAAATGGCTGAAAAATCCAAAAATCGATTTTTTTGCCATTTTTTGACCCATGTTTTGAACCCCTAAATCCCGGGTATGGCCGATAAGCCGAGACACCCCAACCTTAGAATTGTCTCTTTTATATATATTTTACGTTTCAAGCAAATCGGTTCATAAGAGTTGGGATACTTCCCTTGTGAGTAGCTATTGCTGGCAATTAAACATCAAAATCGAACGTCATCTTTGTGTGGAATTCATCGAAATATACGCAAAGTGTTTATTTTGTTCATTCTGCCGACGTTACTGATTATTGCCACCAAAAAAAAAATCAGGTGGAGACCTGGTGTAAGTTGCGGTTGTTTCAACCGAACTATTTGATTGGCAACAAATTCGGTTGTCACAATTACTCTGATTGGTTTGTGTAGTGATAACTTTCTTGTAAATTCTGAAAACCCACAGTGATCAAAAACTAGATTTATATCTGACGCTGATTTGGAAAGTTTTAATTAAAATTTGAATTATTATAATGAAATTTTTTACAGACGGCATTAAGTGCAAATAAATATCAGGTGTTCTTTTCTATATAATTATTATATAAAAAATATATATCGTCGGTGCGCCGACCAGAACACCTATGTGTTTTTTATGAATTGTTCAGGAGAGCAAAAAAACCGTTTTATTTTGCCAATTCGCAACATTTTTTTAAAGTAAATTTTTTTTATTTTTCCTAAACCCATTTAAAAATATTACGCGTTAAAAAACATACAAAATCTTTTTTTAATCTGAAGTGGTACAAGATTTTAACAAAAAACTACACATAGGTGATTTTGTTTCGGACTTTTTACATGTTTATAAAAAATATATAATACACATAGGTGTTTTTTTTCTTAAATTTATTTTAAATAAATTTTTATTTGTTGTTCAAAAGTAAAAATTTTGCAAGTTAAGTATATATCCGCATGGACTTGTAGCGAAATATTGATGGTATTCACGTTAGAATTTTTATCCTTGCAATGTGCGAAATGCAACATTTACTACAAAAAACACACGTAAAATTATTTTGGTGTTTTTTTCATCCCATGTGTTTGTTGTAAAAAGTTTTTCATTTCGTATACGAAAAAAGTATACTTTGCAAGGCTGAAAACTTCTGATGTGAATTTTGTTATCACAAAGAGACGGAAAAACTTTACCAATGCAGAAAGTGATTATCAGGAAAACCAAAATAATAATAAATAATAAGTCAAAAAAAGTATTAAATATAATTCTGATGCAAAAAATGGCAAAATGTATCTTCAGTGAAATGAAATGGCGAATCTTTTCGTAGAACATATTAACCCTCTATCTGCCATTTTTAGGGGTCATTTTTGTACTTTTTTTAAAAATCCTCATACAACACCACCTACACCACAAAAACGTACATTAACGGGTTAAAATCTTCTACAAAGATTTTCTGCATCAAATTTTACTAGGGGTTGTCAAAGTCCAAAAGTTCCTGCAAAGTGCAAAATGGTTAAAAAAGTAAAATTGTAAATTATCAAATACTGTTAAACTTTTTTTTTGCAAAAGTCGAGTGAAATAAGTCGAAAAAAAATATAAATCTGCTTTTGAACTAAATAAAGTTAAGAGATAATTCAGTGAAAATTGATGGCGGTTCTTTTCTTAGAACATGTTAACCCTTTATCCTCATTTTGGTGCTTTTTTTAAATATCATCATAGTCCACTACTAAGGCATACGTATAAAGGGTTAAACAATTTTACAAACATTTTCTGCATCAAATTTTACTAGGGGTTGTCAAAGGCCAAAAGTTCGTGCGATGTAAGCAAGAGGTTTAAAAAAGGAAAATTTTAAATTATCATAATTTGTTAAATTGTGTCTTAGCAAGATACTTTACAATTTTACTTTTTTAAGCACTTTTCGCACGAACTTTTGGCCTTTGAGAACCCCTAGTAAAATTTGCTGCAAAATTTTTTGTAGAACATTTTAACCCTTTTAACGCACGTTTAAGTGAAGTTCTATGAGGGTATTTGGCAAAAGGACCAAGATTACTCCCAAAAATGGAAGATAATGTGTTCCAAGAAAAGAACCGCCATCAAATTTCACTGAAGACATCATCATTTTGCTCAGACAAAGATTTATATTTTTTTTTTACTTATTTTACACGACTTTGGTGAAAAACAATTTAACAGTTTGTGATAATTTACAATTAAATTTATTTAAGCATTTTGCACTTTTCGCACAAAATTTTGACCTGTGACAACCCCTAGTAAAATTTGATGTAAAACTAATTTTTTTGTAGAACATTTTAATCCTTTAACCGCACGTTTTAATGGCGTTCAACGAGGATATTTAAAAAAAGTACCAAAACGACACGTAAAAATGGAACACACAGGGTTAATGTATGTAAATGTATGTTCTTAAAAAGGAACCGCCTTAAAATTTCACTAAGGACATCTTTTGATATTATTTACCTCAGAATTATACTTTATACTTTTTTTAGCTTGTTCAAAACGCATTTAAAAAAAATTTGGAAATTATTTTTTTTTAAATCGTGTTGCACAGTGTTATGCAATAAAGTTTCGGAATATTACAAAAAAAATGTTCAGAAAACTTTTAAAATATCAATTTATAAAAAAACCAAAGGCAGACGCAATGTTTTTACGTTTAAATCAAAAACAGTTATGTGTACTAATAACACATAAGTGTTTTTGCCGGAGAATTTCTATTATAGGTAACACATAGGAGTTTAAGCTAACTTTGAAACCATTTGAGATAACGGGAAACGCTCTGGGGGATAAATGCATTACCTGATAGGCTTCCTAATGGGCCAATAAAAAAAAAATAAAAAAATTACACATAGGTGTTCTGGTCGGCGCACCGACGATATATAATATTGACAGTTTTTTAATAAATATTTTAAGAACTGTTTAATATAACTGACAACCATCAAATAATTACAACATTATCTACCACACATTATCATTGTCACTACGTTGGTAGAGTTGACAGACACCTGTAGTTAATGAATTTATCTATGAATTTAACACCAGTTGTTTGTTCTCATATCTACTTACGGAATATGCACTAAAGTTGTATGTAGTTTTTTTTTTTTTTTTCTTTTTTTCTTAATGATAAATCAAAAAAACTTGCCGTTATTTAACAGCTTAAAACATGTCAGTTCTTGAAAAGTTGTAAGAAAGAAAAAAAAAATAAAATCTTGAGAAACTGAGAAAAAAAATTAAATTATGGCATCATAAAAATTTACAACAAATTACCAATCATTACCACCACAACAACTTCAACAGCAAACAATGACAGAAAAAAACAATCAACTGCAAAATAAATATTTAACAATATTGTCAACAACTATTCAGAATTTCAAAGAGATTAAATCTGTTTAACGGCCGTTTTTCCGAAATTTGAGGAAATATTAATTGATTTTATAGTTTTAGAAATTTGATTAGAATTTATAAATTTTTGTATCTCGTCCCGAGTAAAAATAAACATATATAACAATATATAACCAGATGCAAACATAATAAATCATATATGATTATACATCGCGTGAGATATTTTCAAAATTTTTTAAATGCAGTCATATGTAGTTATATATAATTTAATCGTGATTCGGATTAAAAGGTGTACGGTTGTATAATTATATAAAATTATATGAGGGTCAATACAAAATTTGTTTTTCTGTATAATTTAATATAAAATTATATATATCCTATTCTGTTCCATATATAACACTATATGTTTCCATTTAATCAACAATTTTTTAAGTTTTTAAGGCAAAGTATGAGAAACTTTTTAAAATGTTCCTAAACATTTCCTTGTTAGGGTTATGTATATCACCTATCTGGTTCGAAGCGTACCCGAACATTTTTTTGTTTAAGAAAATTATATGTTTAGTGAATGTATCGTTGACCTGTGGTGTGTCTCAACCCAAACCAAAAAACACCAGGATTTTACATGTTTTTATGCAATTAGATCTAATTAGATCCACTAATATATGGCAATGTCTGGTCAAAACTCGGATGAAATCAAATCATATTTTATACAAGTTGATCTTTTTTAATGCAAAAACATCCACCATTATTCGGATCAAATTGCGTATAAATATATATTGTGTTACATACCATTATATATTGTATCATATAAAAATTTTTACTCGGGGCCCGAGTAAAAAAAAGTTATATGACGCAATATTTAATTATATATGAACAGATATGCTTTTATGTAAATCCATATTTATTTTGATCCGAAAATTGGCGGATCGAATATTATACGATTATATCAAATTCTATTATTTTTGATCAAATAATATCAAATTTGATTAAGTTTGATCCCAAAAATGGGTCTATCTAATTGTATTACATCATATCTTCCCGAGTAAAAAAATTGATATGACACAATATATAATTTAATATGGGTTCGTGTCTATTTTGATATAATCTTATACGAAAAATGGTTTCATAAGATTTGATCGAATATTATCTAATCATATCAGTTTATATAACTTTATATCGACTTTGATACGAGTTTTGGTCTAATCCAATGATATAAAATTATATCCAATTATATTAAAATTTATACAATTTTATAAATCGGATGTTTTTTTTTTTTTGTTTTTAATAAAAAGTTGAAAAATTAAAATAATAAAAATAAGTTGTTCTTTGAAAAAAACTTAGAAAAATTTCAAAAAATGGAGTCATGTTAAATTTTATATAAAACACTTAGAAAATATTTTCAAAAAAATTTGTCCTTGGAAAAAACTTAGAAAAATTTTAAAAAATGGAGTTATATAAAATTTTATATAAAACACTTAGAAAATATTTGCGATAAAAAAAAAATGTTCCTTGAAAAAAACTTAGAAAATATTTTAAAGATGGAGTTATATAAAATTTTATATAAAACACTTAGAAAATATTCGTGATAAAAAAGTAGTGCTTGGAAAAATCTTAGAAAAATAAAAAAATATGATGTCATATGAAATTTTATATAAAACACTTTGAAAATATTTGCGATAAAAATATGTTCTTGGAAAACACTTAAAAAAATTAAAAAATAATGGAGGCATATAAAATTTTATATAAAACACTTAGAAATTTAAAATGATGCATGGGACCAGATGTTACAACATATAGTTATGTATGGCGATATCTTAAAAAATCCCACATCAAAATTTATTATATAAATTTATCTTGCAACACATAGTGTCACACATGATCATATATCAAATAATATGACTATATAAAAGTATATAAGATCATATTAAATTATTTTTACTCGGGTTATCTGTTAAAATTAGATAAATTTTTTTATAATTAGATGAAATCTGGTAACATTTTTTGGAACGTGAAATTAGAAACTATTTTATCAGATTGGATACATTATCAATTAGAAGAGTTTTTATTGCATTCTTCGGATTTTTTTTTATTAAAAATTTGTCAATTTTGTTTTCTAAAATCATTTTTAAGGGATTTAAAAATTCCAAAAAATGTTTGTGTTTTAGAAAATTTAAAAACATTTTTTCGGAACTTAAAATTTTTTTAAAAACATAAAAATTTTCCTAAAAATATTTTCAATGATTTTTTACTCCAAAAAAAAATGCCAACAAATTTTGTGTCCGGGACTTTGGAAAATTTTCATAAAATTTTTTAGGACTTGAAAATTTTTTAATTTTTTTTCGGAATATAATTAAAAATAAAATCAGATATATTTTTATCTGCCATATCTAAAAATTCCCGATCTTACATGTCATATCTAATTTCATATAAATCGGTATATAAATATATATGAATATGTATGTTATCATATTAAAAAATATGGAAAAATACAATACTATATATAAACGTATATGTCCATATCAATGTTCATGCATAACCATATATAAATTTAAATAATTATATATTAGCATATATGAATATATCATATCTTTTTTACTCGGGGGTGTAAAAATCGATTGGATATTATCTGATCTACTTTGATATAATATATGATTGCATCTGATTGTATATAATTGTATCTGATCAGATATAGTAAGATGACAAATTGGTCCCAAATCCCAGAATAAAAAGAGCTCAATTTAGTCCATTCCATTTTTAATTATATGCAGTCAGATAAGATTCAAACAGATCAGATAAGATCTAATCCATTTTTGCGCGGGTTAAGGGTCCCATTCTGTAACTTAAAGTTACATCCCGTCTAAATTGGCAATTACCATTACCATCATATTGCTAGTGTAGACGGTTTTTTGTATTTGTATTCAATGGAAGGTGCTTCGAATTAGATTGCCTACAATGAAATGCCAAAATGAAATTGCCAACTCTTTCAATCGAGTTAAATCTTTAGAAACATCAAATGTGACATTAAACTGTCATCGTGAAAGATTTTTGACTCACACTCACTCACGCTTACGAGCATATTTTTTCTACTCACACTCACTCACAATCACGTGAGTAAATTTAATACAACTCACACACACGTGCACTCACGCAAGCTTCACTCACACTCACGTTGACTCACACTCACGAAACTCTTATTTATACAAAAAAAAATCAAAAACTAAAAGTTCAAAAATTTTTCAAAATTTTCACCAAAATTTAAAGTTCAGCGAAATTTTACATTTTTCTTTGCTTGTTTCGGGACGAAATCTTAAGTTAAGCCAATTGTAACAATTTTTTTGTAGCTTTTTTTGGTACGAAAGGAAATACGAAGAGAAAAAAAATCACGCAACCTCACGCAAAAAAATTGACTCACGCATACTCACTCAAAAATTTTTTTCTCCACTCACACTCACTCACAATCACGTGAATAAAAATGAATTCAGTCACACTCACTCGTGATCACGCGTGAATCACGTGAATCACGCTCTAATCTGCTCATGTGCCCATCTCTAATGGAAATGGTAGTTGCTAATATTGGCGTATACTTCATGAGTAAAGTGTAATTCTATAAAGAAAAGTACAATAAAGACAAAATATGAATTACTATCATTAATAAATATTGTGGACTCAGCACATAACTGGTATTAACATTTTGTTGCATACACATGGTATACACTGAAAAAATTATGTTAGTAAAATCAACTGAAAATGTCAGTTAAAATAACTACTTTGGAAGTTTTTTTTTTTTTTTGTGAGGATGTTTATTCTGGCTCGAGGTCATTATTTTCTTTACTAATTAAAACCATGATATTCTCATAGTATAATTTTCAAGAAAATTATTTTTTGTTTTAAATTTATTAATGTTGGTCATTTTTGCAAGACTTAATCGACACGTGTTTCGGAATTTGTCAAGATTCCATTGTCAAGATTATTTAGCAAAAATAGAAACGATATACTACAAAGTAGCAAACGAGTCTAATGACAAATCGTTTTTGCACAAACTAAAACATTAATACATATTCGACTCTATCCACAATGTGAATTAGAAAGACGAAGAAATTGTACTATGCTAGTAAGTAACAATTGTCAATAACCAACAAAAATATTTAAAACATTTTACATACGATAGTCCATTGGACTACAACAATATGTTTTTTGTTGCTGTGAATGAAATTATACCATTATTAGGGCTATTCATCACTATGGCGTGCCAACCATTATGTTCAAATTCTGATTAATTTTTATTAATAAATAAAAATTGTTTTATTCGACCTTTAAAATATTATATTTTGTGAGGATGTTTATTCTGGCTCGAGGTCATTATTTTCTTTACTAATTAAAACCATGATATTCTCATAGTATAATTTTCAAGAAAATTATTTTTTGTTTTAAATTTATTTATGTTGTTTTGGGATCAACTAATTTTTCAGTTAAAATAACTTACAATGTTAGTTATTTTAACGGACAAAAAACAACTGACTTATGTAGTAAAAACAACTTACATTTGTAGTCAAAACAACTAACATATGTAGTAAAAAGAAAATAATCAATATATAATTGATTAATTGAATTGAATAAGACCAATTTTTTTTTATTTTTTTTTTTTTTGTTAAAAAATTCTGTGAAAAATAAAAAAAAATTTTTTTTTTACTTACAAGGGAAGTATCCCAACCCTTATGAACCGATTTGCCTGAAACTTAAAATATATATAAAAGAGACGATTTTAAGGTTGGGGTGTCTCGGCTTATCGGCCATATCAGTGTTTCAAAATTTCGTTGTCCCCTTATGAAACATTGCGGACCTCCGGGAAAATTTCGATAACTCCCGAACTAACAGGAATATCATCTAGAGCAAAAATACGTGTCGACTTAAATTTAATAAAGATTATTTCGTATTCATATGGACATCGTAGGTCTATGTCTTCATATAAAAACCCCCCAAAATTTACACATTTTCATGAAAAAAGTACTTAACGAAGCCAAATTTTTATTATTATTATGCCACCGTTGGATAGGCATTAAAAAAACCCTTCTTCTCATATGTAAATATCGTATAGTTTCTTAGAAAGAAATGGCTTAAAAATCAAAAAAACTAAATCCGCGATATGGCCGAAAAGCCGAGACACCCCAACCTTAGAATTGTCTCTTTTATATATATTTTACGTTTCATGCAAATCGGTTCATAAGGGTTGAGATACTTCCCTTGTTAGAAAAATTTTCAGAGTTAAATAAAATTAACTACTTTAAATTAAGGTTGCTTCATTACAGTACTTTTTTGGTAGTTGTTCAGAAAAACAATTTAAAATAACTTACAAAAATAGTTCTTTGATATTTTTCATACAAAAACAACTGATTTTGTAGTTAAAAACAACTAACTACTGTTAAATTGAAAAAAAAAAACACTAACATATACCCAGCAAAAATTGGCATTACTAGTAATGGGTTTTGTAATCCGAAACAGATGTTAATAAGTAGTTACTTATTGAATGAAACACTAATTATTTTAAAAAGGGCGTGAGACAAAAATAACTAGTGAAGAGTATGGAGATAAATAAGTAGTTACTGCCTCGGATTACAAATAAGGAGTAAAAACCTATTACCAATAAGAAGTAAAATAGTTAGTTAATTAAAACTTTTAAAATTTAACTTGTTTTTACTAAAACTTAAAAATTGCGTAATTTTTATTAAGTTTTTAAGTACTTTTTAAGTTAATTGAATTGTAAAGGTTAAAAACTGCAAGTGCAAGAAGATATTATTACTTAGAGGTGCTTTTATAACATATTACTGAGAAGTAGTTACTTTTGGGCTTAAAATAATGCTAATGGTAATGGGTACTCATTATAAATAATGTACTTGGTAATGATTACTTTTCACAACTCATTACCATGTTTTTGCTGGGTAGTAACTCACATAATTTTCTGAGTGTACTATTGGCAGCAACAATTGTTGCTTCCTTATCGATTTTATTGTTGTTGCCGTTTCTTATTTTTTCAGTTGCACAGGTGTCAATAATGTGAATAGTTAATGTCAACATAGTTATAAGTTTATTGTTAATTTCCTCTCAGAAAAAACAACTTACTCTATGCTACAAATATTCGTATTAATCTAGAAGAAAATTTTAAATCAACTCTGCACATATGCACCATTAGACTGGCATTTTTTTTTTTATGGCAAAAAAGTTTTTCTGCCAATTTTGAACGTCCGGTCAAATTTTTATTCTCCCAGACCCATTGGCGTAGGAAGCCAACATTTCTGGGGGGGGCTAAAGCCCCCCTAGATTTTTTTTAATTTTTTGGTATTTTGTTTTTTAATAGAAAAACCCAGACCTATTCCTGAGGCGTTCCCTTTAACATGCGTCTAGGTGTCCTAGAAACGAATGCCCACCGAAAGCGGTTAAAAATTCAATTTTTTTTTAAATTTTGATTCTGTAGATTTTTCGGAAATTTAGAACTCCTAGATATGTTTTGAGAATGAAAGATTTTTAAAGTTTTTCCTATAGTAAAATCATTAGATTACTATGATTTTTTTCAAGAAAAAGTTCTGATGATTGCAAAAGTTGATGACTATTAGTCAAAATTCTCAGATTCTTTCTTTCAATAACTTTTGTCTATAAAAAAAACCCCTTAGAATTTAGAAACTTTTTTAAAAGAAAGAAAGAAGTTAAAATGTTTTCCTGAAGGTAAAACCCTAAGATTCGGTAAAGTTTTTACTACTGACAAAAACATCAGATTCATATAAAAACTTTTTTCAATAATTCAGACTATTTTTCAATGGGAAAAACTATTAGATCTTACATAATAATCATTACGAGTCCTTAAGACTCATTGAATAATCATAACGAGTCCTAAAGACTCATTACATATTATTATTATTTATTGTTGCAAAAATTAATGAAATCATTAAATATTAAAAAATAAATTGTGAATGATTAAAATTCTGGGGGGGGCTAAAATTATTCTGGGGGGGGCTAAGCCCCCCCAGACAGGGCTATCTACGCCTATGCCCAGACATACAACTTATGTACACTCTAAACCAGCGGTTACCAACCTATGGTACGCGTACCACTAGGGGGTACGCGAAACTGTCCGCGGGGGTACGCAAAATTTTAGTAATTTGTACATTTTTTTAGATTAACCTTTCAATGCTGGTTCCGCATCTGGCTTCCAAAGTTTTACATAACTTCAGGTTTTTAAGAAAGTTGAGTTCAAAGTATACAAAAAACGTGCAATTTAGAGAGAATTTTTTGCGATATTTTGAGATCTGACCACTTGTTTTCGATTAACCTTTCGATGCTGATTCCAAATAGGTTTCCAAATTTTTCTATGATCTCAGGTTTTTGAGAAAATGTGTGTCAAAGTTCTCAAAAAACGTGTATTTGGGCATTTTTGAGACGGTTTCTGATAGAGTGGAAATTTTGGTACCATTTTGTTAAGCTCAAAATGTCATTTTATAGTACATAAATACGGGGGTGTTTCATTCGAAAAGTCACGGAATTGTTGATCTGCACTTGTATTAAAAAAACATTAAAAAAAATCCAAAAGCCTGTGATGTGTTTTTCGAACTTTATTTAAGAGTTCAAAAAACGTCCGTTGTTTTAAATTTTGGTGTAGAATCGGTAAAATCTGATTTGCAATATTTTCAGCTGTTTTTGCTCTGCAGAAAAATCAGCTCAAAAAACGCGTTTTCAGATGCATTAAACCACCCCAAGGTGCGAAAATTTTTCCCAAAAAATACCATCATTGTTTTGATCTCCCCTAAAGCCTTCAAAAAAATGATAATACCCGCAGATCAAAAATTTCAAAATTACCTCTAATATTTATATGAGAAGTTTTTTAGCGAAAACAAAAAACTCGTTAGGGGTACGCGGCTGACAAAATTTAAAATTAGTGGTACGCGAGTTAAAAAGGTTGGTAACCGCTGCTCTAAACAATTTCCTATTATAAATTGGGTAAATTTCAACAAATTCAAATAATATACTACTATAAATGTGTAAATTTCCAATAATTTTTTTGTAAAACTACACATTTTGTGTAAATTTACCCAATTTGTAGTAGGAAACTGAAACAATTTATAGTTTTAATTAGAGTGTAGTACAAATTTGTGGCCTATCGGATTAAATTAACTAGTGGTGACCGGCGATCAAAGTTTTGGATTTTTGAAATATCGCTATTTGAAATTTTCTAAAAAATGGCGGGTTTTTCTTATGTTCAAAAATTAAAAAAATAAAACTCTACATTTCTTTCCCTTAAACTTTCATAGATCTTGAGACAATCGTTCATTAAAACTTAATTGTAGCTAAATCTGATCATTTTAACCCGTGACGCCTTTCGATCAAAGTTTCGAATTTTTAGAAAATTTCTACAAAAATTTTGGATTTTTGAAACACTGAAAAAATAAAATCTTGCGATATAATTTTTTTTTAAATTTTGGAATGCTGAATACGACCCAGCAAAAACATGGTAATGAGATGTGAAAAGTAATCATTATCAAGTACATTATTTATAATGAGTACCCATTACTATAAACATTATATTAAGCCCAAAAGTAACTACTTTTGAATAATATGTTGTTGAAATGCTTTAAAGTAATATAAAAATAAATTGTTTTCAGAAATATCTTATAAAAGTACTTCCAAGTAATAATATCCCCTTGTCCTTGCATTTTCAACCTTTACAAGTCAATATACTCAAAAATTACTTAAAAACTTAATAAAAATTAAGCAATTTTGAATTTTGAATAAAATCAAGTTAAATTTTAAATGTTTAATTACTCCCATTTGATAGCTAATTATTTTACTTCTTATTGGTAATGGGTTTTTACTCCTTATTTGCAATCCGAGGCAGTAACTACTTATTTATCTCCATACTCTTCACTACTTATTTTTGTCTCACGCCCTTGTTAAAATAATTAGTGTTTCATTCAATAAGTAACTACTTATTAATAGTTGTTTCGGATTACAAAACCCATTACTGGTAATGCCAAATTTTGATGGGCCCAGCAAAAACATGGTAATGAGTAGTGAAAAGTAATCATTACCAAGTACATTATTTATAATTATTTTAAGCCCAAAATACTTACTTTTAAATAATAAGTTGGTAAAATACTTTTAAGTAATATAAAAATAAATAGTTTTCAGTAATATGTCACATAAGCACTTCTAAGTAATAATATCTCCTTGCCCTTGCATTTGTTAACCTTTACAACTTTTTAGCTCGAAAATTATAAAAAAAACTTAATAAAAATTAGGAAATTTTTAATTTTTATTAAAAACAAGTTAAATTTGAAATGTTTAATTAATCCGAGGGAGTAACTACTTATTACTACTGATCTTCACTAGTTATTTTTGTCTCACGCCCTTGTTAAAATAATTAGTGTTTCATTCCATAAGTAACTAGTTATTAACATCAATTTTGGGATTACAAACCCCATTACTTGTAATGCCAAATTTTGCTGGGAAAAAACTTTATTTTAAAGATTTCACTGTGTTTCATTAAATTTGCATAAATATTGAGGTACTACACACAAAAAAAAACATGTCAAATTACTAGGAAAAGTCTCGTTATCCCATTTTACTAATATTTGACAGTTTTCCTTGTTTTTTAACAAACAAATTTGGATCAAAATTTAGATTTTTTTTTTTAATTTTACATTTTTTTTGTAATTTTACAAATTTCCAAGATTATTTTACAAAAAAAAATCTAGTAAATTCACGAGAATTCCTTGTAATTTATATTCCGCCAAAAAAATGTAAATTTACAATTTTATTGGTAAAAAGCTTGTAAAATTACAAAATTATTGGTAATTGGAATTCTCGTAAAATAGGAGGTAACAAAAAATTTAGTAAAGTTACGAAACCTCCTTGTAAATTTTATCGTGTCAAAAAATTTGTAAATTTACAGTTTTATTGATAAAAACCTTGTAAAATTAAAAAATTATTGGTAAAAAGCTTGTAAAATTACTAGGAATTTTTGTCAAATAGGATTTAGCAAAAAAAAAGTTACAAATTTTTCCCGTAATTTTACAAGGTTTTTTTGAGTGTAAGGAAAAAAATGCCTATATATTCAATATTTGACCATGCCTACAAAGTCCACTTTTTGAAAAAACACAAATTTTATTTCTGTTATTTAATAGTGCCCTAAGGTCAAATACTCTGCAAATGATTTCATATTGACCCGACATCATTTTTTTTTTGCTGAACATTTGTTGAGGAATGCCGCATATGTATAAAAGGGACAATTCTAAGGTTGGGGTGTCTCGTCTTATCGGCCATATCGGATATATAGGGGTTAAAAAAAATTATCAAGAAATGGCGAAAAAAAAAAATATTTTTTACCCATTTTTTCTTATGAACCTATATGATGTTTTCATATGGAAAGAAAGGTTTTTTTATACCTATAAAACGGTGGAGGGGCGTGGTCAAATATTGGAAAAATGGTCAAATTTGTGTCGAGTTACCTTGTTTAAATATATATCAAGCTAAAACGGAATGCACCACAATCTCAAAAATTTACATTCTTGTACAGTTTTTTTTGTATGGGCTATCGATTAGTTTTTTTTTTGGAAAATTTTCAGAATCCGTTCTGAAATTTTCCGTTTTTTAAAAGAGTTAATTTATCAAAAATCCGGCCACTTTTGTTTTTTTTTTAATTTTTTAAAGGATTAGATGTTTGTCTATCCCACAAAAAAATTCAGACTTTTTTCAAAAATGGAAAATTTCAGGACACGTTCTGAAAATTTCCCCAAAACAAAACTTAGTTGATAGTATATCGTCGAACTATATTCAATAAATGCCAACTCGAAAAAGCTTACTGTTCAGGAGAGCTAAAAAACTATTTTTTTTTTTTTTATTTTATTAAGAATTACCATATAATTACAAATCATATACTAATTATACCTAACCGAGAACTGGTAACAATGACCTTCGTCTCGTTGTAGCGAAACAGACCAAGGCCTCTGGTGGGAATCGAACCCACGACCCCCAGACTCATAGGCTAGCACGCTACCAACTAGCCTACTGGGGCGCCTATAGCTAAAAAACTAGTTATTTCGCATATTATTGTAAAAATTAACAATGTACCTTCCATAACATGGTTTAAATATTCTAAATAATTTTTACCTATGCCAAAAATTTTATATTTTGCACTTGTTTGCGTGTTTTTGAGAGATGGCATTTATTACTATATCAAAAAACAAATATTTTTTTAGAGTTGGCATATTTCGTCGGAAAATAAAAAAACATTTTTTTTTTTGGAAAAATTTGTATAACTTTTTTTTTTTGGTTTTTGTTATCCTTAGTACGATAATTGCAAAAACTGAAAAAAAAAATTAAAAATCTTTGCATATTTTTAAAAGTTACTAGCTCCGAAATCCTTTTAATCTCAGGGTGGTCAACTTTGGCACTCTGTAACTCACGCTGTATTGTAAAAGGGTCACTTTAAACTAGCTACTTTGAAAGCTTATATCATTGACTTTATTTGCCCCACTCATAATGTTTCAATCTGATCAATAGTTTGAAAGTTACATCTATATAAGCATTTTTTTTTTTTTGCAAACACTATTTACCGATATTTTCAAAATGGCAATATCTCGAAAACTAGCCATTGGGTATCAAAATCTATAAAAAATATGTACTTTGAGATAGTAGAATAACAAAAATGAATGTAAAACGACAACCAATTATTTTTTTGCTCTAAAATTTTTATCACAGATGGGTATTGCATAGGGGAGCTATTTGCCATCGGAAACTCATTTCGGTCAAATTTGAGTTGGCATATTTTGAATATAGGTTCACGATATACAAAACTAGTTTTTGAAATATTTAAAAACCAAAAACGCAATTTCTTAGTTCCATATAGGGCTATTCATACAACCTATTCATATATTCACGGGACACATGTTTTTCTGTACACTCAAAATAAATTCTCTGTCCAATCAGCAGAAAAATCTGCTGAAAATACACCCATTTTGAGCCATATGAGAAATCTGCTGATTTTAGCAGACACGGTTTGCTAAATATCTGTCATAAGAGTTGAATAAATATAACAAGAAAAAAAAAAAAAAATACACCGCCAGCCAGCATCGAACTCGCCACCTTTCGATTTGAAAGTACACTTCTTAACCACTACGCTACGGAAGCTTATACTTTTATCTGGCGTTTAAGTTATTAAACATGTGTGTTGTTCGACAGCAGAGAAATCTGATTTTAGCAGAAATATCTGCTGATTTTAGCAGAAAAATCTGCTGATTTTAGCAGAACAATCTGCTGATTTGAGCAGAATAATCTGTTCTGCTTTTTTTTTATATAAAAAAATTTCTTGAAAAAATAATGAAATTCAGCAAACAAAATCAGTATAAACAAAGTAAAATGTCTGTTATTTTCTTAAACTGAATGACAGAGATTTTAGTAAAAATATCCTTCTCAGCAGAACAATCTGCTAAAAGATTGCTAATTCAAATTGAAAGTCGTTTTACAGATTTTTTGACAGAGTTTTTCTTTTGAGTGTAGCGGGACATTTGGTGTAGAATGCTTCATATGTATATTTAGCAAACTGCGTCTGCTATAATTAGCAGATTTCTTATAAGGCTCAACATAATTTTATTTTCAGAAGATTTTTTTGCTGTTGACAGAGGTTTTGATTTTGAATATAGATTCGTGTTAAGCCATCGAGTTATGATCGCAACAAATAATTACAAAATATCCCCAAGTGTTTCTATTAAGAGCCTTAAAATCTATTGAATTCATTTTTAATGACCATAAAATTATTAATTAAGACGTTAACACACATATGGAAAATTCTACAAATCCCCGTGAGGTGTGTAATCATTTCTAGACATCGTGAGAAGGAGTTTATATTACGTTGAGTAATAACCATAACAGTTATTGGCAATAGTCTTTGCCTTTTTCTTTTTTAGGATTGATACAATTTAAAACGCCACCACCTTTTCATCTATTGGGGCGTTAGGCAACAAAATACCAGCAACACTTTGAAAGTTGTTGTTGACTTTGTTGCTGAACATTTTTGTTTTTTTTTTTGTGTTGCTGTTTTGTCAATACTATCTATCACATGCAATATGTATGAATTAAGTTTAGATTAGAGCTACTTTTTTTTTTAGTTAACCACAATGACGACGACAACAACATCCAAACCAACAACAACTAAAAAAATAGCATTACAAAACATGTGGCGATGCATGACGGCGCTGCAGGTGCATGCATGCATTTATTTAGTGTTTTTTATTTTTTAATTTTATTTATAAAGAATTAAAAAGAAGTAAAAAAAATTAGAAAAAAAAAATCTAGCAGCTTTTTTTTATTTATTTTTCTATCAGCGGAAAAAAATCTTGCAATCACAACAACACAACATGTTTAGATGTTAAAAGAGGGCGCCACATTTGCAAAAATATTAACAGCTGCTTTATTTGTTGTTGCTAGTGCTGCAGTTAAGGCGACTGACTGCTGCTGCTGCTGGCTGCTTCTGTAGATGCAATTGAAATGTTGTTGTGAACGTAATTAAAATATCAACACAAAAATTTTGAGCGTCAGCCAATAACAATAGAATTCCGGCTGCTGCTTTGCTTTGGCTGGGAGTGTGGTGGTTTCAGATTCATGATTTTTAATTTGTTCTGTATTTTTTTTTTTTTTTTGATTTTTTCGTTGTTTTCGTCATGCCAAACGCCAAATGATGAGATTTTTTTGTTTCATTATATACAATATTTAATTGCAGCTGTGCAATATTTCTTTTTTTTCAGCTATTTTATTTGTTTTCATTTTACTGAAAGTGCAAAGAACTTTTTGCATAGAATTTCATTACACCGAGCAATTGATTTGCAGATAATAAACCAGCGGATGGTCATTATTACAGTTAAAAGATAATCGAAGAATTATTAAAAGAAATTGAAATATTAGTAAATTTTTGACAGATTTTTCTGTCAAACGACTTTCTGAGGTATTTTTCCAATAGAAAAAGTCGTAGATTCTGACACATTTTTCCTATAGAAGAAGTCATAGATTCTGACACATTTTTCCTATAGAAAAAGTCTCAGACTGTGAGACTGTGAGACATTTTTCCTACAGATTCTGAGACAGTTTTCCAGTTACAAATTCTGAAATTTTTTTCCTATAGAAATAGTCTCAGATTCTGAGACAATTTTCCAATACAAAAATTATTAGATTCTGAGACATTTTTCCTAAAGAAAAGGTTTCAGATTCTGAGCCATTTTTCCTGTAGAAAAAGTTTCAGATTCTGAGACATTTTTTCTATAGAAAAAGTCTTATCTTCTGAGATATTTTGCCCATAGAAAAAGTCTCAGATTCTGAGACATTTTTTCTATAGAAAAACAGTCTCAGATTCTTAGATATTTTTGCTATAGATAATTATTTATTTATTAAAGTCTCAGATTCCAATACATTTTTTCTATAGAAAAAGTCTGAGATTTTGATACATTTTTCCTATAGTAATTTTTTCTAAGTATTTTTTTTTATACCGAAATTTAGACGTATACAAAAATTTTCCCGAAGAAAATTTCTTTTCATAATAAGAACTTCCAGATTGACAGATATTTTTTCACAAAAAAATTTCAGATTTGGTCAAATTTTTCCTATAAAAAATTAGATTTCCGTTGTAGGGGTTTGTTTGGCTTAAGGTCATAAAAAATTATAAATAAAAAATCTGCACAATTTTTATATTTTTAATTTTGTTTCTTTATTTTTCCTTCCGATATTTCGACCGATCATCGATGGTCATCATCAGGGTATTTAAAACACTGTAATATTATAAATTACAAAAAAAGTCGAAACGTCCTCACTGCTTAACATATTTTCATCAACTGATGAAAATATGTTAAGCAGTGAGGACGTTTCGACTTTTTTTGTAATTTATAATATTACAGTGTTTTAAATACCCTGATGATGACCATCGATGATCGGTCGAAATATCGGAAGGAAAAATAAAGAAACAAAATTAAAAATATAAAAATTGTGCAGATTTTTTATTTATAATTTTTTATGACCTTAAGCCAAACAAACCCCTACAACATAAATATTCAACACAGGTCAACAATAAATACAGAACAAATTAGATTTCCTTTAAAAATGTTCAGTTTTTTTTTTGGAAAATTTTCGGATTTCAAATTTTTTTCTTGGAAAATTTTTTTTGAAAATTTCATTCTTTCGTCTTATTTTTTATACCCTCCACTCTAGTGATAGAGGGTATATATAAGTTTGTCATTCCGTTTGTAACACCTCGAAATATTGGTCAAAGACCCCATAAAGTATATATATTAGAGTTGTCAACCGATTAAGAATAATTCGATTAATCGATCAAACAAAACCAAACTCCTGTTCGATTAATTTAAAAATGACGATTTTCGAATAACGAATAAATCGATTATATAATACAGTATCGAAATATCGGTCTAGAACCCCATAAAGTAAATATATTTTTGAATAGTGATCGATTACACTGTGCAACACGATTTTGTATTTTGGATGGGACCAAAAAAAATTAAAGTATACCAACAGTAGAGCAAAACCCCCGAAGGGTTTTGAAAACTTAGTTCGAGTTATTTTTTTTATGGCCCACTGAAGTTTTTAAATTTTTTTCAAAGGCGTTTTAAATAACTCAAAAAAGAGTATTAAATCTAGTTCTGAGGCAAATAATGTTGAGAAATGTCTTCACTGAAAATTGATGCCGATTCTTTTCTCAGAATATATTAGCCTTTTATCTCCCATTTAAAAGGGTCATTTCGGTCCTTTTTTTAAATATCCTAATAGAACACCAATTAAACGTACGTTTATAGGGTTAAACTGTTCTACAAAAATTTTCTGTATAAAATTTTACTAGGGGTTGTCAGAGATCACAAGTTCGTGCGAAAAGTGCAAAATGCTTAAAAAAGTAAAATTGTAAATTATCACATACTTTTAAATTGTTTTTTATCAAAGTCTTAAGATTATTTACCTCAGAATTAGATTTAACTTTTTTTTTACTTATTCAAAATGCCTTTGGACACAATTGAAAACTTCAGTGGGCCATAAAAAAAGAACTCGAGCTAAGTTTTCAAAACCATTCGAGGTTTTGGTCTTCTAATGGTATACTTTTATTTTGTTGGTCCCATCCAAGAAACACTCGAAGACCCAAAATTTGTTGCACAGTGTTATAAGACATTCTAGCGATGTCCGTTTGTCCGTCCGTCTGTAAAGGGCAAGATACAGTCCAAAATAAAAGAGCTATACTCCTGAAGTTAAGCACGTTTATATCTTCTGGTTATAGGCTGGTGAAGTACCGAGACAAAATCGGACAAGGGGAAAACTGTTCCCCCTTAAAGAACTAAAACACCACCAGAAATACAATATTTTTTTACATTTTTTTTCTACTTATATTTGTTCAGCAAATGAAATATTTTTACACCGTATGAAGTTCATTGACCTACATTTGGACCAAGAAGATTAGGAAATGATATTTTTCGGCCCGCCCACTTTTAAAGGCGTGACTATAGAAAATAATACAAAATAATGACAAAAGTGTGTTTTTATTTTGTATTTGTAATCAGTTATGTGAAGAGAGAAAATGTGCCCTCCAACGTCCCCCGCAGAATTCCCCTTAGGTTAGGTTAGGGTGGCGGTGCCAAATGGGCACTCCGCATAGACCAATTGGTCCATAGCGATACCACAAAACTTTTTCCGCTTATCGATGTAAACTAAATACATTGACCTTCATTGCGAATTGTTTCAAGCTCTTCAGGTCTATCCTCGTAATTTCCTCCAAAGTCTCGAACTGTGAACTTCCTATAATTGATAGCCGAGTTCGTGCCAAAGCCGGGCAGTGACACAGGATGTGTTCAATGGTCTCTTCGACGTCTGGTGTCTCGCACCTTTTACAGTTTGCGTCCGTAATAAGATTCATGTTCTTGGCATGTTTTCCGACAAGACAGTGTCCCGTTATCAAACCTGTCAACATACGACATTCTATTCTCGTAAGTAAGAATTTAGTTCTTCCTAAATCATAGCGTGGCCATAAAATTCTGCTTATACGACTTGTCCCAAGTTCCTTCCATCTTCGATTTGCTTTGGCGACAGTAAGGGTATTTCGTTTTAGTTTGAAATGCTGGAGTGGCGGTGAAAGCATTATGGTGGTACCTATGCCATCTGCTCCAAGTTTCGCGAGAATTTCCCTTAACTTAAAAAACTTTAAACTCAATAAAAATATTTTTTTATAGCCACTTTTTTTATTCGTTATTCTCATCGATTAATCGAATAATTTTTTAGATTTAATCGTTTGATCGAACGAACAAAAACAATTATTTGAATTATTCAAACAAAGTTAAAAGTCGAATAATTGACAACTCTAATATATATTCATGATCCTCGATCGATTTTAAGACGATCTAGCGATGCCCGTCCGTCCGTCCGTCTGTCTGTCTGTTGAAAACACGTTAATTTTTGAAAGACATGGAGGCTCCTGAGGTTTGGCATATATGTTGGGCATTTACCTGGTCAGGTTGGTATTGCAATCCAGCGAAATCGGTCCAGTGGTTCAAAAGTTATGAGCAAAGGACGGAATTTCGGCAAAGGTTTTTCGTGAATTTACGAGATAAAACACACGCTAACTTTCGAAAGGCAATTCTGAGGATGCTGAAGCTTGGCGTATATATTTGTCGTTACCCGGGTCTGGTTCGGTTTGAATTTCAGGCAAAGCGGTCCAGTGGTTCAAAAGTTTTTAGCAAAACCGTGAATTTCAGATTAGCTTCATCTTAAATTCACGTGTTGAAAACCCGTTAAACATGTTTAAAAACATTGGTAATTCACAAAAATATTTTACAACGTATTTTTGTCACTTAAAAATATTTTTACACTAAAAAAGAAAAAAAAATACACTCGAAAATAATTTTGCACTCAAAAAAAAAATTTTTTGTAAATTATTTTTTTTTCAAAAATTAGTTTAAACAAAAGTTTTTTTACACAAGATAATGTATTTCTAATCAAAAATTTAATTTTTTTCACGTTAGAATATTTTCTATCACTAAAAAGGGCATTGTGGAGGGTATTCATAGATTCGGCCAAGTCGAATTTAACTTTTCTACTTGTTCTTTTCTTAATTTGGTCCGGGAGGAAATTTCTCCATTCCCCCACCAGCTCATGGTCTGATTAAAATCAGCTTTTTATTTTTATTTAAACGTACACTCAAAATAAATTCTCTGTCCAATCAGCTGAAAAATCTGCTGAAAATACACCCATTTTGATCCATATGAGAAATCTGCTGATTTTAGCAGACGCGGTTTGCTTAATATCTGTCATGATTATCTCGGTGAAAAACCTGATGATTTCAGCAGAACAATCTGCTGATTTCAGCAGTACAATCTGCTGAGTTTAGCAGATTAATCTGCTGATTTCAGCAGAAAAATCTTCTGAAATTAAATCGAGTTTGAGCCATATGATAAATCTGCTGATTTTAGCAGACCCAGTTCGCTAAAGCCTTGTATTGTGCAATAAAACATTTAGAATTGTAAGAAAAACCGACATTTTCTAATCCCCATCCCCTGAGTCCAAGTACATGCCTTTGAACTAGAGGTGGTGAAAGAGATTTACTCACGCTCACCCAAACATTAATCGAGTCACTCACTATTCACTTATGCAAATTTTTTTACCAATTAGAAATTTGAAAAAAAAGCTTAAATAATTTCTTAAAAAAATAATGACAGAAATTATTTCTGTAAAATTTCAAAATAATCTCCTAGTAAAAATTGCGAACTTTCTTGTAATTTCACAAGATTTTTACCAATAAAATTGTAAATTTACAACTTTTTTGGAGAATAAAACTTAGAAGAAATTCTTGTAAATTTACTACATTTTTTTGTAAAAGGTCTTGTAAATTTTTAAAATTACAAGAAAAACTGTAAAATTAGAAAAAAAAAATTAAATTTCGATCAAAAGTTATTTGCTAAAAAATAAGGAAGACTGTCAAATATTGGTAAAATGGAATTACGAGACTTTTTCTAGTAATTTGACAAGGGTTTTTTTTGAGTGTACAAAAGATCGATCCATTTTGTCCAGGTTTGTACTTGGGACAGAGTAGTCCTAAATTCGGCTGTGACGTAAATTATACTGTACATCGAGAGTCAATTGTAATTTGCTTCTTATTATTTATTTTAATTTGTAAATATTTCATTATTGCTGCTGCTTATTATTGCTGGTGTTGTTATTGTTGTTGCAGAGCTAATTGTCAGTCAATGTGCCATTTAAAACACTTGCATTCAAATGCATCTGAAAGCACCCACGGTTTATTTTCAGCTTTTTTTATTTTATTTATATTTTATTTACATTTTTATTTATTTAATTATTTGTTTGCTTTTTATTTTTATTTAAACGTACACTCAAAATAAATTCTCTGTCCAATCAGCTGAAAAATCTGCTGAAAATACACCCATTTTGATCCATATGAGAAATCTGCTGATTTTAGCAGACGCGGTTTGCTTAATATCTGTCATGATTATCTCGGTGAAAAACCTGATGATTTCAGCAGAACAATCTGCTGATTTCAGCAGTACAATCTGCTGAGTTTAGCAGATTAATCTGCTGATTTCAGCAGAAAAATCTTCTGAAATTAAATCGAGTTTGAGCCATATGATAAATCTGCTGATTTTAGCAGACCCAGTTCGCTAAAGCCTTGTATTGTGCAATAAAACATTTAGAATTGTAAGAAAAACCGACATTTTCTAATCCCCATCCCCTGAGTCCAAGTACATGCCTTTGAACTAGAGGTGGTGAAAGAGATTTACTCACGCTCACCCAAACATTAATCGAGTCACTCACTATTCACTTATGCAAATTTTTTTACCAATTAGAAATTTGAAAAAAAAGCTTAAATAATTTCTTAAAAAAATAATGACAGAAATTATTTCTGTAAAATTTCAAAATAATCTGCTAAAAAATTTTTTCAAAAATATACTTTTTTAAGTGTATAAAAAAATCAAAAAAAAAAACTAGAAAAAAAAACTTAGAAAATTTTTTTTAAAAAATTATTACAGCAAACAATTTCTGTAAACTTTTACAATAATCTGCTAAAAATATCTTCATAAATATGTTTTTAATTGTACACAAAAACGAAAAAAAATAACACTTTAAAAAAAAAAAATTCTTGAAAAAATAATGACAGCAAACTATTTCTGTAAAATTTCAAAATAATCTGCTAATACTATGTTCAAAAATATTGTTTAATTGTATAAAAAAAAAGTTAGAAAATTTTCTTGAAAAAGTAATGACTGCAAACTATTTTTGTAAAATTTCAAATTAGTCTGCTAAAGAAGTGTTTAAAAATATTTTAAAATTCAGCAAACAGAATCAGTAAAAACTCAGTAAAATGTCAGTTATTTTATAAAACTGAATGACAGAGATTTTAGTGAAAATGTCCTTTTCATCAAAACAATCTGCTGAAAGATTGCTAATTTAAAATGAAAGCTGTTTTACAGATTTTTTGACAGAGTTTTTCTTTTGAGTGTATACTCAAAAAAAAAAAACCTTGTAAAATTACAAGAAAAGTTTGTAACTTTTTTTTGCTACCTCCTATTTGACAAGAATTTTTTGTTATTTTATAAGCTTTTTACCAATAATTTTGTAATTTTACAAGCTTTTTACAAAAAAAAAATTGTAAATTTACGTTTTTTTTTGACGCGATAAAACTTACAAGAAGGTTTTGTGACTTTACCAGATTTTTTGATACCGCCTATTTTACAAGAACTCCTAGTAAAAATTGCGAACTTTCTTGTAATTTCACAAGATTTTTACCAATAAAATTGTAAATTTACAACTTTTTTGGAGAATAAAACTTAGAAGAAATTCTTGTAAATTTACTACATTTTTTTGTAAAAGGTCTTGTAAATTTTTAAAATTACAAGAAAAACTGTAAAATTAGAAAAAAAAAAATTAAATTTCGATCAAAAGTTATTTGCTAAAAAATAAGGAAGACTGTCAAATATTGGTAAAATGGAATTACGAGACTTTTTCTAGTAATTTGACAAGGGTTTTTTTTGAGTGTACAAAAGATCGATCCATTTTGTCCAGGTTTGTACTTGGGACAGAGTAGTCCTAAATTCGGCTGTGACGTAAATTATACTGTACATCGAGAGTCACTTGTAATTTGCTTCTTATTATTTATTTTAATTTGTAAATATTTCATTATTGCTGCTGCTTATTATTGCTGGTGTTGTTATTGTTGTTGCAGAGCTAATTGTCAGTCAATGTGCCATTTAAAACACTTGCATTCAAATGCATCTGAAAGCACCCACGGTTTATTTTCAGCTTTTTTTTATTTTATTTATATTTTATTTACATTTTTATTTATTTAATTATTTGTTTGTTTTTATTTTAATCAGTTATGCAAGTCATTCATTAAATACAATACAAATTCATTCATTCATCAGTTACTCATCATCATCATGCACTTAATGCATTTTAGACTTATTAAACTATGTAAAGCTTATTCATATTTAATGCTTATCAAATTATCGAAATATTTATTTTCAGAAAATTTTTTAATTTTAAATATGAGTCAGTTCTAGTGTTTGGGAATTCCCGGACTTTTCAATTTCCCGGGAAACGGGAACAAAATAATTTATTTATAAATCGCAAACAATAGCTAAAAATCGCAAAAAAATTAAAAATTGCGTTATTCGTGCAAGAACTAATATAGTTGGCAGCACTTTTAATATTTGTTTAGGAAATGTAAATTCTAGGTTCAAAATTTTTATTTTTTTTTTGACAGTCTTAGCAAAATTATCATTAACCGACGTATATTTTTTGACTTTTTAAGTTTTTTCATTATATTGTTATACTTTTTACACTTGGTCAGTTTTCCTATGAATATATATTTGCACTGTTCTTCCAAATAGAAAAAATACAAAAAATAGCAAATGTAGTTATACCTGTATGTAAAAAAAATATTAAAAATTTAATTAAAATAAACATTTTTCATGTAAAATGGTTTATTATATAAAATTCCCGGATTTCCCGGGAAAAATCAAAAAAATTCCCGGAAATTCCCGTCAGTCTTTTCCCGGGAATTTTCGGGAAATCCGACCCGGGAATTCCCGGACCCCAAACACTAGTCAGTTCACATATTTTTTCACTTGTCGGCAAACGCTTTGAGAGGAAGTGCCAAAATCAACTAAATGAGCGGTTATTTAAATACGAATATCTTGAAAACTTAACGTTCTTGAATAACTGAATATCAGCCATCATGGCTAGTTATCGGTTGTCCTAATCAGAGTCGTCTTAAGGTATGGCGGTTTCTTGTGTCATAAGAATTTGGGGGCCCGATAAAAACTACAAAGGCACATGGCAAGCAAAAACATTTTTCTGTTATGATTTCATATTTATCTTGTTTTTTAACAAAAAATTTTCGATTGAAATTTAAATTTTTTTTGTAATTTTACAATTTTTCTTTTGTAATTTTTCAAATTTCCACAGCAAATTTACAAAAAAAATCTAGTAATTAAAAAAAAAAAAAAAAATTCCTTGCACATTTTATTTTGCCAAAAAAGTTGTAAATTTACAATTTTATTGGTAAAAAGCTTGTAAAATTACAAAAAAGCTCGTAATTGAATTCCCCTTAAATAGGAGGTGGCAAAAATTCTAGTAAAGTCACGAGAATTCCATGTAAATTTTATCGCGTCAAAAAATTTGTAAATTTACAAATTTATTGGTAAAAAGCTTGTAAAATTACAAAATTATTTGTAAAAAGCTTGTAAAGCTGCCAGGAATTCTCGTCAAAGAGGAGGTAGCAAAAACTAAAAATTACAAACTTTTCTTGTCATTTTAAAAGTTTTTTTTTATTTGAGTGCAAGAATGTGAAACTTTTTCTTATAGGAAAATCACTTAGAATTTGAGAAATTTTTCGTCTAAAACTGAAACTTTATCTATGCAAAAAATGTCTCAGAATATGAAAGTTTTTTATATGAAAAATGTCTTAGAATCTGAAACTTTTTCCATACGTTAGATGTCTCAGAATCTGAAACTTTTCTATACAAAATATGTCTCAGAATTTTAAACTTTTTTTATACGAAAAATGCGTCAGTATCTGAAACTTGTTCTATACGAAAATGTTTCACAAAAAAACCTTGTCAAATTACTAGAAAAATTCTCGTAATCACATTTTAGCAATATTTGACTGTTTTCCTTGTTTTAAAAAAAATCTTGGATCAAAATTTAAATTATTTATTTTTCTTGAAATTAATTTTTTTTTTTATTTTACAAAATTTCCAGGGCAATTGTACAAAAAAAATCTAGTAAATAATAATAATAATTCCTTGTAAATTTTATTTTGCCAAAAAGTTGTAAGTTTACAATTTTATTGGCAAAAATATTACAAAATAGCTCGTCATTTTTACTAAAAATTTTTCTATAAGAAAAATGTCTCAGAATCTGAAATTTTTTCTATACGAAAAATGCCTCAGAATCTAAAACTTTTTCTTTACGAAAAATCTCTCAGAATTTGAAACTTTTTCTTTCCGAAAAATGTCTCAGAATCTAACTCTTTTTTATACGAAAAATGCGTCAGAATCTGAAACTTGTTCTATACGAAAATGTCTCAGAAAAAGGAACCTTTTCTATACGAAAAGTGCTTAGAATCTGAAACTTTTTTTATACGACAAATGCGTCAGAATCTGAAACTTTTTCTATACAAAAAATGTTCAGAATCTGAAACATTTTCTATACGAAAAATTTCTCAAAATCTTAAACTTTTTCTGTACGAAAAATGTTTCAGAAAATGAAACCTTTTCTTAACGAAAAATTTCCCAGTATCTGAAACTTTTTTATACGTAAAATTTCTTAGAAAATTTAACTTTTTCTATGCGAAGTGTCTCAGAATCTGAAAAATTTTTTATACAAAAAAATGTCTCAGAATCTGAAATTTTTCTATTCGAAAAATATCTCAGAAACTAAAAGCTTTTTCTATACGAAAAATGTCTCAGAATCTGAACATTATTTCTATATGAAAATGCGTCAGAACCTGAAACTTTTTTAATACGAAAAATGTCTAAGAATCTAAACCTTTTTCTTTACATAAAATGTTTCAAAATCTGAAACTTTTTCTATACAAAAAACGTCTCAGAATCTGAAACTTTTTCTATTCGAAAATATCTCAGAAAATTTAACTTTTCTATAGGAAAAATGTCTCAGAATCTGAAATTTATCAAAATATGAACTTTTTCTATACGAAAAATATCTTGGAATCTGAAACTTTTTCTATACGAAAAATGTCTCAGCAAATGAAACTTTTTTATATGGAAAATGCTCGGAATCTGAAACTTTTTCTATACGAAAAATGTCTCAGAATATTAAACTTTTCCTACACTTAAAAAAAAGACATAACTAAAATTAAGGAAAAAATGTCTTTGAAAATTTATCATGAATTTTCCTTAAATTTAGTAAAATTTAACTAAAAAATTTGAAATTTTCTTAACTATGAGGAAAAAAGTTTAGTTCATTTACTTATAAGTAGTTCATAGTTAGAGCGAAACGGAGACAAATTTTGGGTCAAAATCTATGCGGACCCTTAAAGGACCGGGGTCTTGAGTTAACAAGGGGCTGGACCCATGGGTCCATATAATTTTTCCCATTTTCTAGTTAAAACTGGCTTAAAATTAATTAACTTTGTTTTCCTTATTTTTGGGAAAATTATGAACTAAAATCAAGAAAAAAAAATCTTTGGAGCCAAATCATTCCCTCTTTTTCTTAAAATTAAGTTAATTTTCCCAGATTTTAGTTCACTTTTTTTTTGAGTGTATATGTAAAATGTCTCAGAATCTGAAATTTATCAAAATCTGAACTTTTTCTATATGAAAAATGTCTCACAAGGGAAGTATCTCAGCCCTTATGAACCGATTTGCCTGAAACTTAAAATATATATAAAAGAGACGATTTTTAGGTTGGGGTGTCTCGGCTTATCGGCCATATCAGTGTTTAAAAATTTCGTTGTCCCCTTATGAAACAATGTGGACCTTCGGGAAAATTTCGATAACTCCCGAACTAACAGGACTATCGTCTAGAGCAAAAATTCGTGTCGACTTAAATTTAATAGAGATTATTTTGTATTCATATAGATATCGTAGGTCTATGTCTTCATATAAATACCCTCCAAAATTTATACATTTTCATGAAAAAAATATGTAACGAAGCCGAATTCTTACAAGGTTATGCACCCGTTTGATGGGCATTAAAAAAACCTTTCTTTTCATATGTAAACATAATATAGTTTCTTTTAGTGAAATGGCTGAAAAATCCAAAAAACTATTTTTTCGCCATTTTTTTACCCATGTTTTGAACCCCTAAAGCCCTGATATGGCCGAAATGCCGACACACCCCAACCTTAGAATTGACTTCTTTATATATATTTCTAGTTTCATGCAAATCGGTTCATAAGGGTTAAGATTCTTCAGAGTCTGAAACATTTTTAAACGAAAAATATCTTAGAATCTAAGGCTCTTATTCATAATACTTATAACAGACTTATTGTAGGTTTATTTGACAATTATTCCTGCAATATCTGTCAAATAAACCTACTTTAAATATATTTCAGGTTTTATGAATAACCACCTAAAACTTTTGCTATAAGGGTAATTCCAAAAATTTTCGCCCCACTGTTCGGAAACATGCCTTTGGACGCCACTGAGAATTTGGCTCATAGATATCCACGTTTATATGAGATATGTTGCATTTTTGGATTTTCAAAATTTGCTGTAGTTTTCAAATTATCGCGGGTCAAAGTTCGACTTTTTTAGCAAAAGTCAGAAAAATAAATGACGTTTAACGTGCTCTAAGTTTTTAACTAGTAAGCCGATTGTCACAAGTAATGGCTCATATGAAAGCTTAATACTTCTTCTTTTAGGAAATATTTTCAAAAGCATACGGTTTTTTTCAGAAGTGTTGCAAAAATTCAAAAACATTTTTTTTTTGCGAATATTTAAAAAAACACATCTTCGATTTTTTTAAAAAAAAGCTTGGTGATAAACAATACTGTTTTGTACAACATATCCAAAATTCAGAGTGGGATCCCAATGGGATCAAAAAATATTCTGGTAAAATTTAAGAACTTCGTACTAAAGTTTTTAAATTTTACCTTAGAAAATTAAAATTTTATATTTCTTCAATATAAAAATTTAAATTTTCAAAGAAAATTATACTATTAAAATTTTGAAAAACATTCAAAACATTAAGGCTCTTATTCATAATACTTATAACAGACTTATTGTAGGTTTATTTGACAATTATTCCTGCAATATCTGTCAAATAAACCTACTTTAAATATATTTCAGGTTTTATGAATAACCACCTAGAAATTTAAATTTTCTAAGGGAAAAATATGAGAACCTCGTACTTAAAACAGAATATTTTTTGATCCCATGGAGATCCCATTCTGAATTTTGAGTATGTTATACAAAACATTGTTATTTTTCACCAGAATTTTTTTAAAAAAAATCGAAGATGTGTTTTTTTAAATATTCGAAAAGAAAAAATGTTTTTGCATTTTTGCATCATTTCTGTAAAAAAACTGTGTTATTTTAAAAATATTTTCTAAAAGAAGAACCCCAGCTTTCACATGAGCCCAAATTTGTGAAAATCGGGTCATTGGTTAAGAAGTTACAGCTCTTTAAACGTGATGTATTTTTCTTACTTTTGCTTAAAAAGTCAATCTTTGACCCGCCATAATTCGTTAAATACACCAAATGTAAAAAAACGATATATGGTACATATATCATATTTATGAGGGCTATCTATGTGTCAAGGCTCAAATTAATCTGAGACACCATTTCCAAAAATGACTAAAATTTTGGAATGGCCCATAAGCAAAATTTCTCGGAATCTGAAACTTTTTCTATACGAAAAATATCTTAGAATCTAATACTATTCTATACGAAAAATGTATCAGAATACGAAACTTTTTATATACGAATGATCATGGTGATCAAATTCGTGTAGGCGAATGATCAAATTCGTGTAGGCGAATTTGTTGCACTTTCGGGACCCCGCACAGTGCCACATTTGGCCAATCTAGGACGACAAAAATCCAATTTTATTTATATTGACTAGAAATTCGGTATAAATGTTTGTTTTGACTTCAAAAACAACATTATGAAAAATATGGGAGGCCAGTGAACGGCCACGCCCACTTTTTATAAAATTTTTAATTTTGGTTGCAATTTCTTTAAACTTAGTACATATACTCTCAAGGACTGTAGAAATAATATCACAAAAAAAGAGGGCGGTCAGACAACTGCCACGCCCACTTTTTAAAAATATGTTTAAAAAATATGTAAAAACAAGGTTTACATATCGTCCCACTGTAGTCGGCGTCGCAGACGGTCGCAAAAGTTAGCCGTTGAAATAAGTACTATGGATATTGGTCAATATGTCTGAAAAAGTCCGGCGACCAATAGAGACCAAACACAAAAGTTCTATTCCATCAAAAAAAAATAAATATATAATTTTCTTTAAAATTTTTTTTATTATGTTAAACATTTAATAAAAAATTGAAAAAATTGTTTAAAAAAAGAAGAAAAGATATGACTTAAAGCCTTTAAATATCCTTTAAAATTACCAAAAAAGAGTGTATAAATATCTTTTTTTGTTAAAAAGTTACAACAGTTTAAAATCGACTTAATTAATGCGAAATAATGAACACTACTTTCAGGATTTTACAAGATGCAACTTTATGCACCCACATCTTAATAACGAATAGAATTGTAGTTCTTATATGAGTATTTCCGTGTTATTAGGAATGTTTTATAATACATACAAACAAATCATAAAAATCGGGGAACTTTTTTTTTTTTGATTTTTGTCGTGCTAGATTGGCCAAATGTGGCACTGTGCCCCGCAAGGACACGTGCCCCGTGTGACCTAGTGGTTCAGAGTGGTACTGGTTCCAACTGAATATCGTTTAGCCATAACTGAATATTAAAATTTATCCAGAACCAGTTATCCCCTTTAATATTCTGAGAATATTGTAAACTATGAACGACAGTATTTTGGTGCTAAATCAAGACTCTATTAAAAAGTTTTGTTAGTTTGAACACGGTGCCCTGGAGGGGAGTTAAATAAAATTTTGGTGTTACTCCAATTTTTAAGCGGATTATGTTTTTTGACTATAAAAGAAAGAAAATGAGCCAAAAAAGAAAAAAAGTACTAGGCGCTTTTTTTTTGGCGGGCAAAAAAAGAATTTCAAAAAAAGAAAAAAGAATTTATTCTTTCAAATGCATCAACATTTTTTTATACAGATAAAAATTCATCGCAAATTCACTTATCAGTGAGATTTAAATATATTTGTGACATATTTTTTCAGACATGAGACTTAAAAGAATAGTTTCACTATCTAGTGAGACTAAATCAAATTTCTTCTTTAATTTAATGAAAATTTTAACTTTAGCAATTACTTCACATTTAATATTGATCCTGTTTCTAGATTTTGAAGGGGAGAAGTTACCCCAACAATACAAACAAATTTTACGAAGGAGTTTTGGTGAAATAAACAAAATTAAAAAAATATATTTAGTGCATCCATAAGATTGACAACAAAGAAATAGTCCCAACTACTTTCTGCATCTCTTTTCAATCTATTTATATTGTTTTAATCTTCCTTAGGCACTGCAAACGCATTTTGCAATGGTTTTTACTATCGTTTTCTGTTTTTTTTTTTTTAGTTTTGAAAAAACATATTTAACAAAAAGTATAAATTCTTTTAAAATGATATGACTCACTAGTGTCTAAAGTGAGGCAATTTTGTGTTTGCTGTCCGTCTGAGTAGTACACTGAAAACATTTAAGATTTTACATTTTTAAATATTTTACAAGGACATATTTCATTTTGTTTCAATTAATAGTGAAATTATTCTTTTAAGTCTCATATCTGGAAAAATAAGTTATATATACATTTAAATCTCACTGATAAGTAAATATCCGATGAATTTTTATGCGTATAAACAAATTTTAACGCATTTAAAAGAATAAATTCTTTTTTGTTTTTTTGAAATTCTTCTTTTTTCCCGCCAAAAAAAAGCGCCTAGTACTTTTTTTTCTTTTTTGGCTCATTTTCTTTCTTTTATCGTCTAAAAACATAATCCGCTTAAAAATTGGAGTAACACCAAAATTTTATTTAAATCCTATCCAGGGCACCGTGTGAAATTTAATAATGAAATTCAAACAACAATGTTACAATTTAAATCATGTTTTAACTTTAATTAATAGTCATTGGCGTAGGAAGCCAACATTTCTGGGGGGGGCTAAAGCCCCCCAGATTTTTTTGAATTTTTTGTTTTTTTTTTTTTTAATAGAAAACCCCAGACCTATTTCTGAAGCGTTCCCTATATCATGTGTCTAGGTGTCCTAGAAACGAATGCCCTCCAAAAGCGGTTAAAAATTCATATTTTTTTTAAACAAATTTTGATTCTGAAGATTTTTCGGAAATTTAGAACTCCCAGATATGTTATGAAAATGAAAGATTTTTAATGTTTTTCCTATAGTAAAATCATTAGATTACTATGATTTTTTTCAAGAAAAAGTTCTGATGATTGCAAAACTTGATGATTATTAGTCAAAATTCTCAGATTCTTTCTTCCAATAACTTTTGTCTATAAAAAAACCACTTAGAATTTATAAACTTTTTTAAATCAAAGAACTTAAAATGTTTTCCTGAAGTTAAAATCCTAAGATTCGGTAAAGTTTTTATTACTGACAAAAACATCAGATTCATATAAAAACTTTTTGCAATAATTCAGACTATTTTTCAATAGGAAAAACTATTAGATCTAATATAATAATCATTACGAGTCCTTAAGACTCGTAGAATAATCATAACGAGTCCTAAAGACTCATTATTATTATTTATTGTTGCAAAAATTAATGAAATCATTAAATTATTAAAAAAAAATTGTGAATGATTAAAATTCTGGGGGGGGCTAAGCCCCCCCAGACAGGGCTATCTACGCCAATGTTAATAGTATGATTTCAACATTTAATTTTTTTTTTCAATAAAAAAATTATCACAATTACCCATGTTGACATGTGCATAAATAACATGTGTAAAAAGAAACCAAATATTGTAACAAAAGTTACTGTATTTTGTTACAATTTAGCAATAAAATAATGCAAAACCAAAAAAAAAAAAAAAATTACAACTCCTTTAACATTAATTTTGCAACAAATAAACAAATAAAAAATGTATAATACAAGATAATCTAAAGATACCCTACACTGGACAACTCTTTTATATTTACCAACACTGATCCAACATACAAAAATATGTTAGTTGATTATGGTGTGTCTGATTTTCAGTTTATGAGATATCGCGAATTGAAAAATTGTTATTCAGACTAATTCAAAAGAAAATTTATTTTAGATATTTCAGTTGTAATGAAAATTTTAACGAAATTCTCAGACATTCATATTAATAAAACAACTCAAATTTTGGTGTAGTTTTACTTAATTTTTATGCAGATTTCATTAGGTTTTTTTTTATAACACTGTGCAACACGATTTTTGCATCTTCAATGGGACCAACAATAAATGAGAGTATACTAATAGTGCACCAAAACCCCCGAAGGGTTTTGAAAACTTAGCTCGGGTTCTTTTTTTTTATGGCCCACTGAAGTTTTCCAATTTTTTTAAAGGCGTTTTTTTTATGGCCCACTGAAGTTTTCCAATTTTTTTCAAAGGCGTTTTGAAAAAGTCAAAAAAAGTATTAAATCTAATTCAGAGGTAAATAATGTCAAAAGAAGTCTTCAGTGAAATTTGATGATGGTTCTTTCCTTAAAACATATTAACCCTCTATCTCCTAGTTGTAGGGGTCATTTTGGTCCTTTTCTCAAATTTTCTCATATAATACCATTAAAACGTGCATTAAAATGTTCTACAAAAATGTTCTGCATCAAATTTCAATACGGGGTTTTAAATACCAAAAGGCCGTAAGAGAAGTGAAAAATGATTATAAATGTAAAATTGTAAATAAAAAAAATACTGTTTTGTTTTTCCTTAAAATCGTGTGAACTAAACGGGGAAGTCTCCCGCGGATCTTTATGGAATTGATTTTATTTTGTAGAGCAGAAAAAATAAAGGGGCACATATTTTTTTTTAGCGGCCCAAATTCAAAAAGGAGGGGGAACCCAAGGCTATTTTTCAGTTTTTTTTGTTGTTTGTAACTACCCGAAATATTGGTCCTAGACCTACCTTCAAGTATACCGATCGACTCAGAATTACTTTTTGAGTCGATTTAGCGATGTCCGTCCGTCCGTCTGTCCATCTATCGGTTTAAGCACGATACAGGTCGCAATTTTCAATCCATTGACTTGAAATTTGAAACTTAGGCATCCTTTGGCCCAAGGACGAAGCCTATTGAAATTGGAGAAAATCGGTCCATGTTAAGACCTAGCCCACATACAAACGCCCCCTTTGCATTCGGCTTAAATGACTCTAATAACTTTATTTTAATTGATATCGCTTTGAAATTCAGCAGGTAATCAAATTTTGTATGCACAATAGACCACCCAAAATATGTATGGGATTTGCAAAAGTATTTTTTTGTTCGCTCCACCGGCAGTTTCTGATAGATTGGCCATAAAAAATAATATCTGTGCAAGAACTGGATCTCTCGGTTGCATACAGGCCAGTCGATTTGAACTTTTGACCCCAAAAGTGACCTAAAAGCACTACAAAGCTTTTAAGAGCCATAACTCTTAAAATATACGTTTTTCCAAAAAATACTATATAAGTTTTATTTTGCAGAATAAGAAAGCAAACATTTCCTTCATACAAATTTTTGGCCTAAGTCTAAGACATTGTGGTGTTTTTGGCGGTTAAAATAAAAATTTATTTGAAGACTTCATTTAAAACTACCCTCGTTAAATTTGGACGGAGACTCAAATAGTCGGTATCCATTATTTTGTAGAGTAAGATATGTAGTTTTCATAAACCAATTACATTTGGAATTTATATGGGTAATTTCATTACAGAAGAGCCCAAAGCTGACTTTGAAGTTTTGATTATCCAAATGCAGTATACAAATTTGTAAAATTACTTTATTTTAAACGACCCTCGTTAAAATTTTAATGGATTACAATCGGTTTCCATGATTTTGAAGAGTTAAAAATGCAGATTTCAAACAAGTGTTGAAAAGTACAGGCATTTTTAGCATTAATTGAAAACATGTTAGCAAAATACTATATGAAAAATACTTGGCATCTTATTACTTTTGAACTTGAAGAATAAAAAAATGTTATTACAGTAGAAAATTTCAATGAATTTCACACGTTAGATGCCTGGGGAAGTTTTAACAACTTGGCTGATTTTCAATCGATTTTAGTTTTTAGTACCTTATTAGAGAGGCATTTTACTCCAAATCAAAATTCTTTAACCACCTGAATTCAAATTTAACTTAAAATACAAAAAATGAGAAAACAGAAAAAAATCATATTTTTCCTTGTAATCCGTTTTTTAAAATTCAATGCCGATGCGGGACGCCTTACTACCCATGTCCAAAAAACCTAAATTTTTATGAGATATATTTTTACCAACAAATGAATGTATCTAGGGTAAGTTATGGTTAATGTCTTCCAATTTAATTATTTTGGAGCACCATATAAAATACACCAGTCTAAAAAAAAAACTGAAATTTTCAAAATTTGAAAAAAAAAATAGAACTAATTGTGCTCACATCTCGAATTATGGATTAAAAATTGTGTAATTTAAAGTAGAATTTTTAGACTTAAAAAAAAATCGATGGTTTCGGACTTTTTCAAAAATTCGATTTTAATTTTATACGTTAAAAAATAAGTGATAATTAATTCGAATCATTTTTAAATATTTTTTTTCTAAAACTACATTTAAATACCAACAAAACGTCGTCCAACTTATTGTAAGATATCTATATTTTTTACTGGTCAAAATTAATGGAAAATTTAAATTTTTTATTTTTTTTGAAAAAAAACGCCATTTTAAAAAATTGATTACTCAACACCTACTTGGTATAAAAGTGTGAAAATTTGAGTGAAAGTTGCATTTAATACGTACTACTATATATCCAAAAAAATTTATCGAAGGGGGTCGGGTCTAAAAGTGAGTGATTTGGCCTGGAATTCCCCAAATATTTTCCAAAAGTACACATCTAACTCTTCAAAATCATGGAAACCGATTGTATCCACTAAAATTTTAACGAGGGTCGTTTAAAATAAAGTAATTTCACAAATTTGTATACAGCATTTGAAAATTCTGAACTTCAAAGTCAGCTTTGGCCTCTTCTGTAATGAAATTACCCATATAAATTCCAAATGTAATTGGTTTATGAAAACTACATATCTTACTCTACAAAATAATGGATACCGACTATTTGAGTCTCCGTCCAAATTTTAACGAGGGTCGTTTTAAATGAAGTCTTCACATAAATTTTTATTTTAACCGCCAAAAACACCACGATGTCTTAGACTTAGGCCAAAAATTTGTATGAAGGAAATGTTTGCTTTCTTATTCTGCAAAATAAAACTTATATAGTATTTTTTGGAAAAACGTATATTTTAAGAGTTATGGCTCTTAAAAGCTTTGTAGTGCTTTTAGGTCACTTTTGGGGTCAAAAGTTCAAATCGACTGGCCTGTATGCAACCGAGAGATCCAGTTCTTGCACAGATATTATTTTTTATGGCCAATCTATCAGAAACTGCCGGTGGAGCGAACAAAAAAATACTTTTGCAAATTTGGGTGGTCTAATGCACAAATCACCATTCCAAATTTCAATGGAATCTGGTCAGTCCTTCTGGTAGTCCCCATACAAACCACCTTCCCGATATTCACATAATTCCCTCAAAATTCATAAAAATGGAAATATTTGATAAAAATTTTATTTTTAGGTGTTAATCGTGTAATTTAGTAACCTAATCAAATCGGAATATAATTGCACCATTTTTGGACTTATTGTTAGTCCCCCATATAAAAATTTCGACCGATATTCAGTTAAATTGGTCTATTGACAAAAAAATAAACCAATTCCACTAAAATTTGATCTGTGTATATTTTCCACACTAAATAAAGGTCTAACAAAGACAGATACAAGTGGTCTATGTTTGGACTTGGGACCCATTTTCCGGAAAACATTGGTGTAGGGTATCAAATGGCCGGTCTTGACCATTTGTCATTAAGCTAAGTTTTCAAAATCCGTGGGTGTTGGTCTACTACTATTATCTTTAATTTTTTTGTACCAATTAAAATACACTCGATGACCCCAAATTTGTGGTAACCCTTTAAACGCACGTTTTAGTGTGTTCTATGGGGATATTCGAAAAAGTACCAAATGAACCCCTAAAATGGGAGATAGAGGATTAAGAAAAGAACCGCAATTAAATTTCATTGAAGACATCTTTTAACAAAATTTACCTAAAAATTAGATTTATTATTTTTTTTACTCATTTTAAATGCCATTAAAAAAATTAAAAATTTCAGTAGGCCATAAAAAAAGAACTCGAGCTTAGTTTTCAAAATCCTGGGTGTTGGTATACTTTCTTTTTTTTACCATTTAAAATACACTCGATGGCCCCAAATTTGTTGCACAGTGTAGTTTAAAATTTTTTAAAGTAAAATTCCCAAGTTTCTATACCCGACACCATACTGTGGTACAGGCTGGCGCTGATCCAAGGGGGGATAGGAAATCGACCCCCCCCCTCTCAAACCAAATTCCAAACCAAAAAAAAGGAAAAGAGAGGAGAGAGGCAAAAATATAGAGAAAAAGAAAACAAATAAGCTATACCATTTACAGATGTAATTCGTAAAAGATCAATTGTAATTCGAAGACTATACTTGTAATTCAAAGATTCTATTTGTAATTTGAAGATTTCATTTGTAATTCGAAGATTCTACTTGTAATTCAAAAATTCTATTTGTAATTCATAGATTCCAATTGTGATTCGAAGACTCCAATTGTAATTGGAAGATTCAAATTGTAATTCGAAAAATAACAACTGAATTTCCATTGATCTTTTCCGAATTATAATTGGAATCTTCGAATTACATATGGAATCTTCGTATTTCAAATAGAATCTTCAAATTACAAGTAAGGAGTGAGATCATAAAAATGTTAACACACATAAAGTTAAATAAAAAACAGACTACTGAATTTTAAGACTTCAAACCAAATTTTTATTAAATAAAATTTAATACAAAATCATAACAAAAAAACCGCATGGAACTCTAACCACTACGAACAAAGTTATCCACTTTTTCCGGAAACCCTCCCATTAAGGCTTTTATGGAGCAGGCCTTTTTAGAGCAGGTGGTCCATCTACGTTTGAAATCTTGCATGTCCTGGGAGACCTTTTTTGTGCCCTTTAATTCTTTTTTAACAAGAGCCCAATATCTCTCCACTGGCCTGAGCTCCGGGCAGTTTGGTGGATTTGCCTCTCTTGGTACAAAAACCACATTATTATCATTATACCACTCCAGCGCTTTCTTGCTGTAGTGACAAGATGCTAAATCGGGCCAAAAGTAAGTGGATACATTGTGCTGACTCAAGAACGGAAGAAGTCTCTTCTGCAAACACTCCTTGATATAAATTTCGCTGTTTATAGAGCCAGATGTCACAAATGACTGGCTTCTTTGGCCGCAGCTACATATGGCTTGCCATACTAGGAATTTTTTGGGGAATTTCGTTTGCTTTTTTGACCGAAATTTTTCCGCAACATTTCCTCGAACATCGGAAACATAAAATTCTTGACCAGGGAGCTGCGCAAAATCAGCCAGGACATAAGTTTCGTCGTCCATTACACAACAGTTGTATTTTTTTATAAAATTTGATTTCAATTTTCTAGCTCTGGTTTTGGCCTCCAAATTTTTAAAAGCGTTTCTATCGGGAACTTTTTGAACTTTGTAGGACTTTAGTCCCGCCTTACGTTTCACTTTACGTACAAAAAAGTCTGAGCATTGGGCTAACCGAGCTGTTTTTCTGCCAGATGTGTTAGGAGCTCTCTTAAGGATGCTTTTAACTTTATATGCCTTACCAATGTTACGATAACCAGTCGTTGTTCCTGTTCCCGGCTTCCTTTCAATTGTTAGGTGTTCCAGATACCTTTTTACCACTTTTGAAACTGTTTGGCGGCATACATTAGTTTATTTGGCAATTTTTTTGTATGTCCATGTTTGGTTTTGTTGAAAATATTTAATTATTTTTGAACGCACTTTTCTTTCATCGTCCATTGTGTAAAAAATTGCAAATTAAAACTCATGATGTAAATTAATTTATTAACTGACATATTTTTAAAATGTAAACTGCCGAAAAAAAAAAAATTTGGAAGCTTTACACCAAAGTTGTAGGCAAAAATGTGTGTTAACATTTTTATGATCTCACTCCTTAGAATCTTCGAATAACAAGTAGAAACTTCGAATTGCAAATGGAATTTTCGAATTACAAATGAAATCTTCGAATTACAAGAAAAATCTTCGAATTACAAAAAAAAAATGTTTCAGATTCTGATAATTTTTATAATTATTTTTTTTTTTAATTTATTTTGTTATTAAATTTTTAGATTTTTTTAAAATATAATGACACTGAACACACGGTATAATTATTTTATCATTACTCACGAATGACATATATGAGGCATTCCACACCAAATGTCCCGCTACAGAAAAACATGTGTCCCGTAAATTTCTGAATAGGTTGTTTGGATAGCCCTATAAGTAACTAAGAAAATTGCGTTTTTGGTTTTTCAAATTTTCGAAAACTGGGCTTAGGAGGCGTGGTCAAATATTGGAAAAATGGTAAAATTTGTGGCGAGTTGCCTTGATTAAATATTTATCACATTAAAACGGAATGCACCACAATGTCAAAAATTTACGTTCTTATATAGTTTTGTATATAGAAGATGTGTCTGAATTCAGTTATCTAGGCAGCATAATTAGTACAGACGGGGGAGCTGACGCTGACGTAGGAAGCAGAATAAACAATGCCCGTCACGCATACGCTTCTCTTGCAAGAGTGTGGCGATCGTCTCAAATTTCAAAGAAAAATAAGATTAGGATATTTAACACTAGCGTTAAAGCGGTTCTCCTATATGGAAGTGAAACGTGGAAAGTAACTAACACGATCTCCAGGAAATTGCAAGTGTTTTTAAATAAATGTTTAAGGCGCATACTTAAAATATTTTGGCCATTACGTATAAATAATCAAGATTTGTTACAAACTTGTGGAATGGAACCTATTGACACTGAAATCCGGCGTAGAAAATGGAAATGGATAGGGCACACATTGAGAAAAGATAATAATGACATCGCTAAAGTTTCTTTTCAATGGAATCCACAGGGCTTTCGGAGCAGGGGGCGCCCTCGACTAACTTGGCGAAGATCCGTTGAACAGGAGTTTACGAGAAAAGACCTTTCATGGGCACAACTAAGATGCTTGGCGCAGGACAGAATTAGATTTAGAAATTTTGTTCAAACTATATAAAAAAAAAAAAAAAATCTGTTTAAATTAAGTTATTATAGACTAAAATTATATGTACATTAGAGTGTCCCTTATTTTGGAAATGTTGGAAATCTTGAGACGGTACCCGCTCATTTTTTTCCTTTTGACTTAAAAATAACTCAGGAAAAATTTTACGCCCCTAGGACCACGCCTTCCCTACGCGACGGGCCCTTAAAGAGCGGGGCCTAAAAAATCATTTTTCCATACAAACCAAAAAATTTTTTTTTTGATTTTTAATTTTTTTGTTATTATTTATTATATTACTTGGTTTGCTTATTCACAACAAAAAAATTGATTTTGGTGGGATAAGTCTTTCAGCGCTAAAAAATTTTTCGCAAAAAAAAATTTTGAGCCGCCGGGGTCCTACAGTAAAAAATTTTTAAAAAATATTTTTTTTTAGTTTTGACCAGCAACGGTTTTAGCTGCTATGTTGCTTTAAATGATATATATTCATAAAAAAATATTTTTTGTATCTGTGACATCTTAATCGTGTTCTAAAAAAGGGTAAAAAATGCATTGATGATTTTTTTCGATACACGATAAAAATGTCACAAATATGAATAATATTTTTTTTGGAATATATATCATTAAAAACAACATAAAAACTAAAACCATTGCTTTTCAAAACTAAAAAAAAATATTTTTTAAAAATTTTTTACCGTAGGATTCCTACGGCTCAAAATTTTTTTTTTCGAAAAAGATAAAGATGTCACAGATATGAATAATTTTTTTTTTGGAATATATATCATTTAAAGCAACATAGCAGCTAAAACCGTTGCTGGTCAAAACTAAAAAAAAATATTTTTTAAAAATTTTTTACTGTAGGACCCCGGCCGCCCAAATTTTTTTTTTGCGAAAAATTTTTTAGCGCTGAAAGACTTATCCCTCCAAAATCAAATTTTTTGTCGTGAATAAGCAAACCAAGTAATATAATAATTAATAACAAAAAAATTAAAAATCAAAAAAAAATTTTTTTGGTTTGTATGGAAAAATGATTTTTTAGGCCCCGCTCTTTAAGGCCCCGTCGCGTAGGGAAAGCGTGGTCCTAGGGGCGTAAAATTTTTCCTGAGTTATTTTTAAGTCAAAAGGAAAAAAATGAGCGGGTACCGTCTCAAGATTTCCAACATTTCCAAAATAAGGGACACTCTAATGTACATATATTATAATATATATTATTTGTTGTTGCTAGAAGCTCCATTTGGAGTAGCGTTCTTATAAATTTTTTTGTAAGAAACGTTAACTAAAATAAAAAAAAAAAAAATAAAAAAAAAAAAAATAGTTTTGTATGGGCTATCGATTAAAAATTTTTTTTTGGAAAATTTTCAGAACCCGTTCTGAAATTTTCCATTTTTTAAAAAAGTCAATTTATTAAAAATCCGCCCACTTTTTTTTCTTTTTTATTTATTTTTTTAAAAGTTTAGATGTTTGTCCATCCACAAAAAAAAAATCACAAACACGTTCATCTTTTTTTCGAGAAAATCGCATTTGAACTTTAAATTTCATAACAATTTTGTTATTTGCTTGTATTTCTTTGTTTTAAAGTTGCGAATGAGTAATATTAATTGCATAAATATTCGTCATACGCTCTGTTGACACAAGAAAATACAAGCAAATTACTAAATTGTTATGAAATTTAAAGTTCAAATGCGATTTTCTCGAAAAAAAAGATGAACGTGTTTCTGATTTTTTTTGTGTGTGGATGGACAAACATCTAAACTTTTAAAAAAATAAATAAAAAAGAAAAAAAAAGTGGCCGGATTTTTGATAAATTGACTTTTTTCAAAAATGGAAAATTTCAGAACGGGTTCTGAAAATTTTCCAAAAAAAAAATTTTAATCGATAGCCCATACAAAACTAAATAAGAACGTAAATTTTTGACATTGTGGTGCATTCCGTTTTAATGTGATAAATATTTAATCAAGGCAATTCGCCACAAATTTGACCATTTTTCCAATATTTGAACACGCCTCCTAAGCCCAGTTTTTGAAAAATTGAAAAACCAAAAACGCAATTTTCTAAGTTCCATATAGGGCTATCCATATCACCTATTCAGAAGTTTACGGTACACATGTTTTTTTTCGCTGGACATTTGGTGTGGAATGCCTCATATAAAGGATGAAGAAGAACGACAGAAATCGGTGTGTAGTATAAAAATTAATTGTCGAAACAAAAAGGAATTGTGAAAATTGTCAATATAATTTTTTTTTGTAATTTGTTTAAAATACAAGAAAATTGTGTGATTTTTTATATTTTTTTGAAAATTATTAATTTTTGATAACACAGGGCAACACTTTTTTTTTTGCCCAGGTTCTGATAGCTAATTCCGGGTATTTGGGGTACGCTGATTTTAAATCTGGCTACCGTTTTTTTGGGTCAGCTCTAGTTTTCGAGACATAGCCTAAGGAAACTTTAAAAATAGGCTGTTTTTGGCATGTTTGTGAGTCTATATTTACCAACACTAGTCTTACATCCAAAAAGTGAATGACGATTTTAGGTATGTTGGATATGCTGATTTCAAAATGCTCTTACTTTTGTTGACTCATCTTTAGTTTTTGAGATATCGCTTAAATAAAATTTTTAAATTTATGACCTCAATAATTTTGTCTGAATATTTATGCCCTTTTTAATAACTCGAAAACTAAAGCTGTCAGAAAAAAGCTAATACCAGTTTTGGATTCCTGGCATCCAATATAGTTAAGTTCGTGTTTAAAACTGAGGCACTAAAATTTTTTTTTGAAATTATAGCCAAGCAAAATTGGTAAAAAACGCACTTTTTCGCACTTATTACAAACTTTTTAATTAATTTCATTGTTAATGCAACAATGAATTTAATTGAGCAAATTAAGTTGATTTTTTTTTTAAGTTACAAAAGTGATTGTTGTACATATTGACAAAATCCAATACAGTTTCAATTAAATGTTTAATTGTATTAAATTGATTGTATTGAATTTTTTTTATGTAGGTAGGGCATTTACTACAGTCATCCAAAGTTATTTTATTCATATTAACAGCAGTGAAAAAATATATAATAATGTTTGGTTTTTGCCTAATCTTTAAATACAAAAAAAAAAACGTACATATGTTAAACTACAACATCGATATCCATACATGAACATGTGATACAAGGACCAATGACTTTTTTTTATTTTCCGTGCGCTTTCTTGCTCCTTGGTATTTTTACGACACTAGAGACCCCTACAACTGAATCATTTGAGTTTTATAACCCACAAAGAGTGTTTTAATATCAGCATTTGCTATTTGTTGGTTTATCACTCGCAATCGTATTTGAATTCCAAATTTAGTGTCCAATGGAACGCAGAAAAACAAAATCAAAATATATTTTTTCTTGGATTTAAATTGTTAATTTTGTTTTGTTACATACAAAAAAAAAATAAAAAAATATATTTAAGTTTTGTATATTTGTCTTTCCAACCAGGAACCTGCTGCATTTGGTTTTAAATTACAAATATTGTATGTGGCAAGTATGTGCATAATGTTACAAAAACAAACAGTCATGTAGAGTCGATATATTTAGATTTTATGCTAAAATGCTTAAATTTACGCATTTTTTGCACGCATTACAAAACATTTGTACTCGTACGCTGGTTGCTGGCTGTTGTAAATAAACATGTTGCATTTGTTGGTTTGTTTTTATCTCCTCCATAGACCCAAAGTTGCAATATATACGAGTAGTACGCATGCGCCACAGCTATTAGCAATAAATAAAGACGCAGATTTTCTGTTGTGGTTAGTTTTTTTTTTAGGTGCTTTATGCACTACATAAATACAAAGTTGCACAATGGACTGGAAGTCTAAGAATATTGGGGAAAGCTTGGTAATAATTTTGACTTGAAATATTTCGCGCAGCAGAACATTTACTGTACCACACAGAAAAAAAAAAACATTTGAGTAAATTTTTAATACTATTGACTAAAAAATTGCTCAATTTGGCACCAGTAAACGATTTAATAGTATTGAGTAAACTTTTAATAAAAATTTGGATAATGTTTGCCAAAAATTTTAGTAAATTTTTATTTGATATAATTAAAACTTTACTCAAATTTTTTTAAGAACCTGTTTATTTGTGTCAAGTTGCTCAAAATTTATCAATTTATTTTTTTAAAAAGTTTAAAAATGTTTAAAATTTTTTTACACCAAAAAAAAAACAAAAAACTTTTTTTTTCAAAATTTACCAAACATTGGTATGTCTCGAAGACATAGGAACATTTTATAAAGACGATTACAAACTTTCATATTCATATCGATCAAATTTACGATTTTTTTATATTTTTAACAGAGATGCTCTATTGAGACAATTAGACATTCCCACACATTTTATTTATTTATTTTAATTAAAATCTTAACTGTTTTTTAATTTAATATTAATTAAATGTTTAATTAATATAATTAATTGTTTAATTAAATTTGTAACTTTATTTTTATTAACATTTTAATTGTTTTTAAATTTAAAATTAATTAAATATTTAATTAATATAATTAATTGTTTAATTAAATTTTTAGCTTCACTTATTTTTGTTTTTTGTTTTTTGTTTTGTTTTCCGTGTGTGTTTCTTTCTTGCATTGTATTACATACAAAAAAAATACGTAAGTATAAACAGTTTGCTGAAAGTTTTTTTATACCCTCCACTTAGTGATAGAGGGTATATATAAGTTTGTCATTCTGTTTGTAACTCATCGAAATATCGGTCTGGGACCCCATAAAGTATATATATTCATGATGCCCGATCGATTTTAAGACATTCTAGCGATGTCCGTCTGTCCGTCTGTCCGTCTGTCTGTCTGTCTGTCTGTCTGTCTGTGGAAAATGCTCTCGCGGGCAAAATATTGCACAGAGATGACTGAAACATATATATTGGAAGTACTCCCGAGAAGTTTGGTATTGCATTTGAGCGATATCGGTTCAGCGGTTCAAAAGTTATGAACGCAAATGTAAGCACACCTCAAAAATTTCAGTACATTCAACATAACCTAAAAATACAAAATGCTTTAATTCGGCTTCTGGTTGACATATGTGAACATAATTGAACAACAAATGGTATTTAAACAAGTACGAACATATTTTTTGACAAAAAAAGAAAAAAATCGCGGATTTTTTTTTTTTAACAAATTTTTTTTTCGCGGAAATTTTTTTTTTTTCAAAAGTAATTTCCTTTTAAATAAAGTTGTTTGCAACAATCTTTTTGAAATTGTGGAGGGTATTACTACATTCGGCTAGGCCGAATTTAACTTTTTTACTTGTTTTATTTCTCATATAGTTTTTTGAATTCTCGTTTTGTTTATAGTTTTATCTGTATGTATATAAAAGGTTTATAATCAACTTTATAGAATTGTCTTAGTGAATTTCCTTCAAATTCATAAAAGTAAAAGATGGCTAATAAGAGGTTTATAAAACAAATTTTGTATGGAAATTCGATTAATAAACCTCCCAGTCAGAAAAATACAATCGCAAAAGCGTTGTGAAAGCGTTGTGGACGGTTGTACGAGCGTTCTGTATACCAACTTCAAAGTGCCTTCAGATGATCCGAATGATAACATCGATATACGCGTGGTTTAAAGCGTTTTAAAAGCGATGTAAAAAAGTGCTTTGAGAACGTTTTTTTTTAGTTCGGTTATAATAATTTGTTTGATATGCAGTGAAATCCGAAAAAAGTTTTTGTACTCCAAGAAACTTAGAAAATTTTTCAAAAAAATTTTCAAAACTTAGAAAATTAAAAAAAAAAAAAAAATTAAAAACATTTTTTATGATTTTTTTTACTTAAGCAACAAAAAAAAAATATTGACAAAAAATTGTTTTTCAAAAATGTATTTTAACTATAGTTTCGGAACTTAGAAATTTTTTTTCAAAAAAAAAACAAAAAAAATCTAAAGAACTCTTAAAACGCTTTTTGACTACGCTCGCAAAGCGTTCCAAAAAAACGTTTTGAGATTGCCTGTTTTTTGTTATAGAGCTTTTAGAACACTTTTCAAAAACGTTCGCAAAGCGTTTGAAAATAGCGTTTTGAGAATGCTTTTTTGTTTGTTACAGTGCTTTCAGAACGCTTTTTTTTAGAACCGTCGTCAATTTCTGCTTGGGCTGTTATTAAACGCTATTATTTTTTATGAATATGGACGTTTGTATTTACGGCATAAATATATCCATATAATATATCCACTGGAACTTCAGTAGCCTCTGTAAAGTCTTTCAAAAGTTATCGGGTTTTCAACGGACAGACAGACGTACGGACGGACGGACATCGCTAGATCGACTTAAAATCGATCGAGGATCATTAATATATATAATTTATGGGGTCCTAGACCAATATTTCGATGTGTTACAAACGGAATGACAAACTTATATATACCCTCTATTACTAGAGTGGAGGGTATAAAAATTGTAATTTTACGACAAAGTTTTTTATTTTTATTCTAGTTAATTTACAAAAAAAAACTGTTATTTTACAAAAATTATGTTATACGAGGATTTATGTTTTTTTACAAAAAAAAACAAGTTTTTTTTTAAATTTTCCAAGTCCCGTTCTAAATTTTAAAGTAAAACTGTCAACTCAAAAAGTTAAGTCATTCTTTTAAAAATCAATTGATGTCTTAAATTTTATTTTTTGTGCAAAAGTTGTTTTTTGTGCAAAAGTCTAACATAGTTGCTTCACCCATAGTGCAAATAATTTTCAAGTTATAAACATATTAATTTATCCATATTTGTTTGTTTTCCTGCAACATAAACGATGGCGTCTATTAAATGGTTTGAAAAATGATATCAAAAACTTATAGACATGTTTTATGGAATCATGTAAAGTAATGTAAAATTAAAATTATTTTTAAATAATCACGGGAATGAAATCAAATTAAGATTTATAATAGAAAATAGGTGAAGTGAAGGTTAAAGTGAATTAATGCCAAAACTAATCTCCGATTCACATATCAGTTGAAATATCGTTCGAAAGAGATTTCGTGGATTGAAATTTCGCTTGATAACACAAGCTTAAAATATATGCTATACGATATCGCAGCACCCTGTTTCACGTTTCTAGGTCTTTACTGAAAACTACATGATATTGAAAAAGATTTTAAGCCTAGAATAAAGAAAATATTTTGTTTATAATAAAGATAAATCCCCTTGTTAGAAGTTCCATTGTTCTGAAAAAAAATACCCCCTCAACTAAATCTCGTATTTCATTTTATGAAGTACATCCGTGTTAATAAACCATATATTTAATGAAATTCTTAATCATAATAATTACTAATTCCCTCTTGTAATTCCCATTAAATGATATACAGTGAAAAAATCCGAACTACGATTTATGACAAATCAATTTCTAAATCATTTCATTAAACACTTGTCTGTCATAATTGATTAAATTTGATCGTAACATTGCAATTTTTATAGATTCTAAACGTAAAATCAAACCGTTAAAATAACGATTTGTACATGATTACCTTACATAAATTATAACAAATCAAAATAAGAAATTGTTAAGGTAATCACAGATAGCGTCATTTACAAGATATCTAAAATCTTTTCTTCATTGTGGCCAAATTTATGATTTTTTATTATTACTGATTTAATTTAAAATTATTTTTATACCCTCCAATTACAGTATGGGGGTATACTCACGTTGTCATTCCGTGTGTAACGGTGCAGTCCAAAATAAAAGAGCTAGACTCCCGACATTTGGCACGAATATGTCTTATGTTCCTAGGCAGGTTAAGTTCGTAAATGAGCAAAATCGGATCAGGGGGAAAAAAGTTTCCCCTTGAAGAACTAAACCAACCTCTGAAAAATAAAATTTTTATACCCTCCAACCACAGTATGGAGATATACTCGCTTTGTCATTCCGTGTGTAACGCATCAAAATATTGGTCCAGGACCCTTTAAAGTATATATATCATCAGTGATCGGTTCTGAGACATTCTAGCGATGTCCGTCCGTCCGTCCGTCTGTCCGTCTGTAGTTAACACGATGCAGTCCAACATAAGAGAGCTAGACTCCCGACATTTGGCTCGAATATGTATTATTAACCTAGGCAGGTTAAGTAAATGAGCAAAATCGGACCAGGGGGAAAAAAGTTGCCCTTGAAGAACTAAACCAACCACTGAAAAATACCATAATTTTACATGATATTTTGTGTTTTTGTTTAACAAATATAACATTTTTATGCTACAAGAAGTTCAAAGCCCAGCATTTGGACCTACAGAATTAGAAAACATCGTTTTTCGGTCCGCCCCCCCTTTTATGGGCGTGGAATATTTTTATTTTTTTTAAATAATAATAAATTTGTGTTTCTTTAGTGCAAAAAGCATAAGAATTAATTTTTTTTAACACTTATTCGAGAGGAAATGTGCCCCCCAATTGCCACTACCGACCCCTCCCCCAAAAAAAAGAAGACGCCCCTGCAATTTTTTTTTATTTATTTGCATGTTGGAGGGTATAAAAGATTCGGCACAGCCGAATTTACTTGTTTTACATGATTTTTTGTGTTTTTTTAACAACTGCAACATTTTTATGCTACAAGAAGTTCAAAGTCCTGAATTTGGACACAAAGAATTAGAAAATATCGTTATTTTCGGTCTGCCCCCCCTTTTATGGGCGTGGAATAAAAAAATTTTAAATAGTGATAAACTTGTATTTTTTATTGCAAAAAGCATAAGAATGAATTTTTAAACACATATTCGATAGGAAATTTGCCCCCTCCCCTATCACCACTACCGACCCCTCCCACAAAAAAAAAAGAAAACGCCCGTACATCTTTTTGTGCCGAATTTAACAAGTAAGAGTGTTAAATTCTTACTTGTTTGCAGTCGTTTTAAAAAATAAATACAAAAAAAATACTATATTGTAGTAACAGTTGTTTTATGTAGTTGTTTTTAGTCTATAAAAAAACCTAGAAAAACAGATGTGTTGATCGAGTTGGAAATATCAGGAATTATTATTTTAACCATGTTTACGTCTTGAATTTTGAGTTACGTTAAAAACAACTGTGATTAGAAGTTGTTTTTACTGCCTTTTGTATTTTTTCTTGTTATTTTACAATGTTTTTGTTTAGTGTATAAAATCAAAAAATATTTTTGTCGGATTGGCATGGTTCATAAATGCATTTTTTTTTTTACATATTTTAAAAATGCATTCATGGACCATACCGACCCATCTGCGTGTTTTAAAATTGCCCGCTAGTTTGGTGATATTTGACCCATACTGTACACGCAAAAAAATATAAAAAAATTGTGTACGTTTTGGGGATAATACAACTTATAAAGTGGTTTTGGATAATTATCCTAAGTTTTTCAGAGCAAAAACGTTGGTAATTTATCCAAAAACACTTTATAGGTTGTAATTAAACCAAAAACTGGCACAGTTTTTTTTAATTTTTTTTTGTGTGTAGGAAGTTACGTTGCTCTAAGGTTCGTCAGTAACCTAAGCGTTTTATCACTCTAGTTTAGTTAATTTTAAAAACCCTCCGCTGCTGACTTATGATGTCACAAGCTTTACTGTGAATACCCTTAATAAATTGATACATTTATAAAAATATGCATAATTAAATTGTCTACATTTGTAATTTGTAATTATGAATTGTTAAAATGCAAACGTTAAGATTAAACTCAATATGCTAATATGCCGTTTGAATAGAGGAAGTTTAAAAAATACCTATAAAAATGACAATTAAAGCAACTATGTAAGTGCAGATAATATATACGATTATTCAGATCATTTCAGATTTACTGAGGTGACGGTGTAACCAGACTCACACGGAGATACTGTTTCAAGTAGAAGCAATCATGCTCGGAAATAGATTCTGGTAAAATAAAAACTAGGTAAACTTAAACAATTCCAACTTGGAATTAAAATGATTAGCCGGCATTACTAAATAAGTTCTTCCGGTATTGGGTCGGATAACACTTATCTATTGATTTTATTAGATAACCTTCAAGTTAGATTAAAATTTGCAAGCCCACCACCATCCCATATAATCTACATATCGAGGGGCTTATATTAAAAACTGCTATCTGCAATATTAAAAAACTGCAGATAGCAAGTTTTGAATATAACTTGCTAATTTTATTGTGTCTTAAAATTTTTACATTACTTTAAGAATACTTTGTTGTTTCTGTTTTATTCGAAATGCTTACATATATGGAAATTTTATTATGTTGTTGTTATTGTCTCAGCGACAATTGTAAGAAATGTCAACAACGCATAAATGATTTTATTATCTTCTGCTACAAGTTTCTAAGTGCATACTAAATTCATGTGAAAATATGAAATGTTAAATCTTACAAAAAAAAATTTTGTGCGATTTTGTTGTTTTTCATCAACAATTTAAATTTATTTTATTGCTTCATCATCTGCAACAATCAGCATCGCCATTAATGCCGTTTGTCGTCATTGTCTGTCTGTCTGTTTGCCTGCCTGCCGGCATCAGTAAATAGTCAGTCTGCGATTATTGCCAGTAAAATTCAAATATAAAACACTACTTATACCAAGGCAGACAATTGCAATGAGTCACTGACACTGGTGGAAGCTGCACTCTGCTAGCCAGCCAATCATCCAGCTAGAAATAGCAGCCACATTTTCCAGTATACTAGGCAATGCTACAGTCAATAGCAGCAGCAGCAGCAGTAAGTATTATTGTAAGCAGATAAAGATAATTTTATATATCATTAAAAAAACACCAAGTGTTAAATGTGACATCATAATGTCTCTATGATTGTAAGTAACAGCGTATTAATATTTAAATCTTTTAAAAAAAAGCAAACAATGTCGTCGCGGAACACAGTTAGTAGGAGTTGAGAATAGTTTTTTAGTAATTCCAAAAACTGTCAGACAGAGATTCTCAAATGTGATGAAGTCAATTGAAACTAGAGGGTGGTCCAATTACAAGTATATTTTTAAAAATTAAATGAAATGAGCAAAACTTAGCTTTTTTGTATATTATGACTTTATAAGAATGAGCAAACATTGCTATTATTTATGAAAAACTACCTTATATATGTAGCTACCCTACTGGCTTCGCATTTTGCATCACCTCGACCCAATTTTCCACGACCTTTTAAAAGGTTTGTGTTTCTATTTGTCGCTTTCTTTAAGTCGCTGCTCCGATGTGTACTATCGACACCACCAACACGGCTAATAAAACGATAAATCGATTGTTTGACCCTACTGAAATTAACTAGGGAGTTCCGTACGTCTGGTAGAGATATGGTTGCCTGACGGCCGGGAATGGCCTGGATCATGGACGTATACAGGGGGTGGGCACAGGGGGCACGTGCCCCCCTTTTCGATTTGAAAAATTTTTAAATTTAATAAAAAATTTAAAAAAAATTAAAAAAAGTCATTTCTATCGAAATATCAGTGAAATATGTTTAAAGACACTTAATGTTGGTTTTATCTGATAAAAATTATGTGTCAGGTCATGAAAATAAATTTCTATAAAAAAATTTTAAAACTACACCAATACCCCGGTTTGCGTCGTTAATTAGGACCGAAGAAACGCGACGCAAACCGAAACGACGCAAACCGAAGCACGATTTTCCATACATTTGTATTGATTTTCATTTAATTGGTTCCGAGATTCATAATTTTAGCAGAAAAATTAGATTTTTCAATAAAAAATGAAAATTTTTTGTATATTTTTTTTGAAAACAGTTTTAATTAAAATAAAAATATAACAATTCATTAGAAAAACGTAAAAAACATAACAAAAACATAAAAATAAATTATTCATAGTATAAAAGCAAGTATAAAAGCAAGCATTCCCGGTGAAAAATGGTACAAATATGATCATATATGCGTTCATACAGCGTCATGTATGTCCATATATGTAGCATATATGAATATATATGGCACTGTATGAAGGCATATATGATCATGTTTGCAACATATATGTGCATATACAGTGCCGGTCAAAAAAATAGCACCAATGACAAAATCTCTATTCATTCAATTAAAACAAAATATTATGTGCGTATTCGTTTAAAGTAAATATGCAATACTCTTATAATAAGTCTTAACCCCTTAAATGTTTTTACTTTTTCCAAAAATTGTGGACGGTTCTTTTTTAATGATCGATACTTTTAAAAAACTCCGAATCAGTGCAGTCAATAAAATAGCACCGAATTACAAAATTTCTTTAAAAAAATTAATAATATTTTAATTATTAAAATTAAAGTGTTAAATACTAAAGGAAGATAGTTTTTTTTTATAAAAAAATTTAATTCATTACAAAATTTCATATTTATTTTCATAAAAATATGACGTGGAGAGAATTACACTCCTCAAAAACGTTCTTTTGTAAAAAATATGATTTCTGAACATAAACCATATTCTGAAAAAGGAAAATTGGTTGGATGCGCTTATAAAATGATTGGAAATTCAACAAAATTAACTTAAGAGCTTGAAAAACTTAGTCACAAGCGAAGTTTGTCACTATCAGTGGTTAGGTGTTTGTAAAGACAATGGAACAAAGACCCATTTACGGCAGCTCCAGAGCTAAAAAAGGACAGCAAATGGCGAAAATGTTCGTCAAAGATTACAAAACAACAACATTAACGCTTGTGGATTCGGAAAAGTGCGCCTACTCTCACTTAAGCATGCTGCAAGTCCTTTGAAGTTTGCTAACAGTAACTCAGAATGACCGGCTTAAAAGTGGATCAATGATCTATGGGCAAATGAATCCAATGTTGTTTTATTTGGAAACATGGGATCACATACCTATATCAGAAGACCCTAAAACGCGGAATTCAATCCAAAATTCGAAATAAAAATAACTTTAAATGGTGCTTATGGTGTGGGGGATATTTTCCTACTGTGGAGTGGGGTTCATATATTGGACAATGGCTCACATATTGGACTAGGACAACCGTGGATATACACTTAACGTTTATATCCTCCAGAAAGTAATGTTGCAATAAGTTTCTAAGCAAATGCCACTAATTTAGGTCTTTTAGAACGTCAATTATCCAAAGCATGACGGGAAATTGACAAAAAATTGGGTCTGGACAATAAAGTAAACGTGATGGAATGGCCTGGTCAGTCCCCAGATCTATACCAAATCGATAGTTGATGGACAGATATAGAGAAGGGAGTGTCTCGAATACAACCAACTTGTAATGAAGCTCTTTGGGTGGCTGTTCAGCAACTCTGGAACTGAATTTCGAATTAAAGATCCAAAAATCTCGCGAATTCGGTACAAAAACGTTGTACAGAGGTAATTGTCAACAATGAGCACTCGACAATTTTTTTTTTAATATTCAAAGATATTACAACAATGCTGAATTCATAATCCATTCGTTTTTTGAAATTTAAGAATTTAATTTTAATACAAAAAGTACTGTGGTGCTATTTTTTTGACTGAGTCTTTTTTAAGTTTTTTTAAAAATTCTGAAAATTTTTAATAAAATAAAAAACCAAATTAGCCTTTTCTTATGTAATATTGTTTCACACTCTTGTAAGTATCTTATGACACGTTATCAGTGACATAAGTTGAAATTGTTAAAAAGAAACCAACGAAGAAAATTCTGTTTTATCCTGGTGCTATTTTTTTGACCGCAGCTGTACGTAAAATGAGGGCATATGAACATATATGACATATATGCTCCATATATGTCCATTAGGGTTATGACTTTTTTTTTGCGACATCCTCCATTGACGGAATCGTGTAGGGCATGGAAAAATACTAAGAAATATGCTTATGATTTTTCCCGATCGTGAAAAAAGTTCACGCACCAAACGCATTGAAGTTTTATGTAAACATTTTTTTTTTAATTAATAAAAGTGATAACTAACTAAAATTTTTGTTGTTTTTTATTATAATCCTACATACAAATGTGTTTCACACCATTTTGTTACGAAAGTTTCGATAATTCGCGATATAAGTGATTTTTTTAGAGAAAAGTGAAACTTTAATAAAAAACAAGTAAAAAAGTGAAATTCGGCCTTGCCGAATGTAGTGATACCCTCCACAATTTTAAAAAGATTATTGCAAACAACTTTATTTAAAATAAAAGGAAATTACTTTTGAAAAAAAAAAAAAATTGAAAAAAGATTTCCGCGAAAAAAAATTTTGGTAAAAAAAAAAATCCGCGATTTTTTTCTTTTTTTGTCAAAAAATATGTTCGTTCTTGTTTAAATACCATTTGGTGCTCATTTATGTTCACATATGTCAACCAGAAGCCGAATTAAAGCATTTTGTATTTTTAGGTTATGTTGAATGTACTGAAATTTTTGAGGTGTGCTTACATTTTCGTTTATAACTTTTGAACCGCTGAACCGATATCGCTCAAATGCAATACCAAACTTCTCGGGAGAACTTCCAATATATATGTTAAGTTTCAGTTATCTCTGTGCAATATTTTGTCCGCGAGAGCATTTTCCACAGACAGACAGACAGACAGACGGACAGACGGACATCGCTAGAATGTCTTAAAATCGATCGGGCATCATGAATTTATATACTTTATGGGGTCCCAGACCGATATTTCGATGAGTTACAAACGGAATGACAAACTTATATATACCCTCTATCACTAAGTGGAGGGTATAAAAATAAAAAAATCGTATATACAAAACTTCAATGCATTTGGTGCGTGAAGTTTTATCACGATCGCGAAAAACTAAACTAACAGTTTTTAGTTATTTTCCATGCCCTACACGATTCCGAGGATGGAGGTTGCATATTTGCAAAAAATGCAAAAAGTACTAACCCTAATGTCCATATATGTCATATATGGGCATATGCCCTCATTTTACGTATATGGACATATATGTTGCAAATATGATCATATATGACTGCATACAATTTCATATATGACCATATATGCTCATATATTTACATATATGCATCCATATATTTACATATATGTATCCATATATGCTCATTTTTCACCGGGTTGTATAAACATTTTCATATCAACGACGCAAATCGATGCACTAACGACGCAACTTCGAAGTCATGCTACGCAAACTGAAATATAAACGGGAAATCCCCTTTTTTTGTTTTTAGCATTTTTATATCAATGACGCAAATCGAAGCACTGGCGACGCAACTTCGAAGCCATGCGACGCAAACTTAAACCAAAACGACGCAACTTCGAAATCACAGAAATTTGAAAACGACGCAACTTCGAAACGACGCAAACCGAAGCGACGCAAACCGGAGTATTGGTGTATAATATTCTAATACACTTTTTCTATAATAAAATCTGAGATATTATTTCTAAAGACAATTCTCAGATTCTGAAAAGTTTTTTCTATAGAAACATTTTTAGATTCTAATAATTTTTTTTATATGGCACAATAACAAGATTTTTTTTAAATCTTCAAACTTGAATGTTTAGAAGATGGAACGCGCTAACTTACGAATACGTAGCAGTAGGTCCACAAAAAGGAGCGTTCGATATATCGAACGCGAATATCGTGAAAAAATCAATACGCTTAAAAAGTTTGGTAAGATGATTTGGAATAAGGAGGTTAAACTCTATTTAGTTCGTATATTTTGATTTTGGAAAAAAATTTTCTCAGTTTTTGCAATTCAATGGATTTTTGCAGAAAGTTCTTAATTTTGATATTTATCGCAAATACCAATTCCAATGTAACATTTCTGATGGTGACACATATTGTTTCCAAGAACCGTTTCTTAAAAAAACTCTGAATCTGAGAATTTGTCAGACATTATTTTCATCAAAAATTTAGTTTTTGAAATGAAAATTCGTAGCAGCGCTGCCAGGTACTTTTTCCGTTGTCCCCAAAAATATAACAAAATATCCCCAAAAATCCCCAAACAATAAAAAAATCGTTTTTTTAATTAAACAAAAAAAATTTCCTTAATTTTTAAAAAAAAAATTATTAGTGGTACTTTTATAATTTTATTTCGTATATTTAGCAATTAAAAAATCCCCAAAAATCCCCAAACGCGTAAATAAACGGTGTTTGGCAATTTTAATATACATTTTACAGCCGAAAAATGCAAGTTTTGCTGAATGAGCTTCGTAATCTCGTAGTACACACAAAAAAATATTTTACCAATAACTTGGGAGGATATGCGTTTTTAAAGTTTTTTACATTAATTATGAAAAATTTTGTAACATTTTACCAAGTTTTTGAATAACTTTGGTTAAGGTTTGTAAAATTACGCAAGGTTAAATACTCTTATGAATATTTTCTAAATTTTTATCAGAAACAAGCAAAAACTTGGTAAAATTATGATATTTTTTGCATAATATGTATATGCAAAAAACTTTAAAAACGCATGTCCTCCCAAGTACTTGGTAAACATTTTTTTGTGTGTAAATAGTGGTTATCACTAAAACTATTTTTAAAAATCGTTGATTTTATTTAATTTAGCTTGTTGTATTATATAGATTTAATTTCGAATATCCCCAAAAAAATCCCCAAAATAATTTTGGAAATCCCCATAAAAATCCCCAATCCCCAAATGAGATTTGTTGTCCTTTTTTCTAGCATGAAATCCCCAAGTCTGGCAGCCCTGATTCGTAGATTCAAATCTTTTTTCTGCGTGAGGGGGGGGGGGGGTGCTAGTTAAAAATAAATAGGCGATGACAAAAAAAATTCTGGGAGTTGTGCCCCCTGTTTTCAAAATCCTGGATACGTCGCTGGCCTGGATTTTCCAGTTATTTTGAGTCTTGTCCAGTGACTCATTTTGAACATTTTGCTTTTCAAATAAACCCAAAAAAATAAGTCCGCAGCGGTCAAATCTGCAGATGAGGGCCTGTTATTGTCGACTTTTGCCAACATCGCACGTCCAGGGAATTTAAACTGGCCACCTAGATTTCAGGATTTGACCACTTCGACTTATTTTTGTGGGGTTTTTGAAAAGAAAAATCTACGCTGACAATCCTTAGACCATTGACAAGATAACATCAATATTTCGAGATGATTGAATATGTAGTGGAAATGCCTAAAAAGGGGCACATTTTGCGGTGGCCAAAAAAGGCAGACATTTGATTGATGTTATATTCGAAAAGAAGTCAAAAATATCTTACTTTTAAAAATTGGTCGATTTGTTTTAAGTTATTCAAAAAAAAATTCAGTTATTTTTTTCAAAATCCAGCTTGAGTTTTTTCCATTGTCCAGTTAATTGACTTCTAGTATCTGGCAACCCTAGGTGGAGATAACACGTTTCCCCTAGATGTCGAAGCCTTCTACCAGTCAGTCTTAGGCATGTACAAAGAATACGTTCTGCTGTCTCCTCCTCTATCTTGCAGAATCTACACGTATCCGTGTCAGATAGATTTCTTTTTCTAAGGTAGCAGCGTAAGTTGCAATGTCCAGTTAGGTAGGACGTAAGAATCCGTGGATCCGTTTTGTACAAGGATAGTAGCAGCTTTGCTGCCGAGCTGGATGGAGTTATAAACCTCATCGCCTGCCTTTGGCCAGCACAAAAGTTTCAGTGTTCCATGAACTTAAATTCACTCCATATTTTGAGTTTTTCCCTAACATGTCCCAGTGGAAGACTAAAGAATAGTTTCGAACCGATGAATGGTTTACGGGCACCGTGGTTTGCTGGACACTCGGCACGTTCGTTCTCCGTCTGACCCTCTTGACCCGAAATCCATGCCAGGGTGAGGTCGTTATTCTGTCCTAGTTTTGTAAGGGATTCAACACAGTTCATGACCAGTCCGGATGACACATCATAAGCCATGAGAGCTTTCAGTGCAGCCTGGCTGTCAGATATTATATATATGCGTGAGCCTTTGGCTCTTGTACGACGACATTCGGTCACGCATATCTGATTAGCCTACAGTTCTGCCTGAAATATTGATGGAGATTTGCCCATGGGCAAAGCGCATTAAAAGTTGGGTCCGAAGACACCTGCGCCTGTATCCTTGTTGGTTTGCTTGAACCCGTCCGTTTACTACTTCATGGAATTAGGTTTAGAGTCCCAGGTCATGTTTGACCACGAGCTTCGTTCAAGAATTTTAATTTCAAAGTTCCTGATGAATACTTGTGTTGGTAATATTTTGTCATTGACCTTTAGAACAGGGTCATTAATAAAAAGTTCATTTTCATACTCAGATGAGGCAGTTTGTTTTTAAACATAGCCTTCAGTGGGATGATGTCTGTCTCCACAGACGATCTGTGGAGACATTGTATTGAGGAATGGGAAAATGTTCATGTCTGGGCATGAGAATACAGTGTTTTTAAAGTGTCGAAAGAAGTATTTAAGTGTTTGGGTTTCTTAAAATGGTGTAAGTCATACTTCACTCCATCCGATCTCCTTACTTTTTATACCAGCTACATCTGACTGAAAATAGAATACAAGCTTCAGGGTCTATTCTATATTTTGAAGCTTTGGGACCGTGTAAAGGGGACTTAAAGCTTATCAATGACAGTTGGGTATCCAACTCTGTTGATAAATTGGATCATCGTCGGAATGTGAGTTGTCTATCGCTTTTCTATCAATTTTACCATGGAAGGTGTTCTTCTGAGATAAGCAGGCTATATTCGTTCATCTACCACAAACGTTCATTTGTGGTCGAATTTTCTGTGTTTTGCACAACGCACTACAGAGAAAACTCGTTTTTCAGTTGAACAATCTGTATGTTCAACAAGCGTCCTGCAGATGTTTTTTCTGTCATTTATAACTGCCCGGTTAAAAATGAAATATATATGATCATATATGAAGATATATGGATCATATATGGATTTATATAACCATATATTATCATATATGCCTCCATATATGTTCATATATGATCTGATCCGAAAATTGGCCCGATATGAGGTCATATCGGGCCAATTTTCGGATCAGATCATATATGAACATATATGGAGGCATATATGATAATATATGTTTATATAAATCCATATATGATCCATATATCTTCATATATGATCATATATATTTCATTTTTACCCGGGTGAGGAAAACTCAAGTCAATTGTTCACAAACACTACTGCCTCTTTTCTTCTTTCCATTCCCTATTGTCCTGACCATTAAAATAAACTACATCAGTTGGGGGCATCACCTAAATATTAGGTTAGGTTGGCGGAGCTCAAAATGTTGAACTCCTCGCATAGACCACATGATCCTCCAGCGACGAGGATAAAACGCGTTAGTCCATGTTGCAACCAATTTAACGGACATAAGAACCATAAATGCGATTTCTTTCACATTCTCGAGTTCTGCTTTGCCAAAACATTTGCTCGCAATGCCTGACCAATGCAGGGCATTTGAACAAGATATGTTTAGCTGTTTCATGAGTAATCGGTTTACACATCTTTTACAAATGGAATCAGAAATGAGTCCCATTGTTCTTGCGTGGAAAGCAATGAGGCAGTGTTCTCTGACCACTCCCGTGAGTAAACGACATGCCCATCTGTTGAGAGAAAGTAGGTAGCGAGTTCTTCTTTGGTCGTATCGCGGCCAGATTATTCTGGTAAAAAGTGTTGGCTCAACGTTAAAAAAAACTACACGACAAAGTAGGTTTTATAGCTTATTAAGAGGAACTTGGTTAACCCAAAACTGAAAGTCAGCAAACCACTGCTGTGGAAACCAGGCACAGATGTTGACAATAATCCACAGTTAACATCTTAACTAACTAGATGCGATCAAGTAAATGTTCCTAAAAACAAGATCGGCCCATAACTGCCACACCTCCATACCAAGAACATTAATACTCATCTTCTTTGTCGTGAAGCTTGGTTTTGTTAGAAGTTGAATAATGTTTGGTAACGAATTCCGTTGTAAGTAAAGCAAACTGTTGTTGATAGCATTTGAGATACTCTGCTTTCGTCTATCAAACCAGTACTTCAAAGCAAATCTTACAGCATACAAATCAAAATTATTACCTTAGATAAGCTTAGTAATTATGCCTATTAGTAATAATGTAACTATGGAAAATTCAAATGTCTATAAACATAGTTCTCTATTCATTTTTAAACTTCAATTAGACATTTGCTTAATAATGTCGACAAAATATAATTGTTTAATATTGTTCACATTTGCATTAACAACTGGCACAGATTCATTATGGTAATGGCATGTTGTTTAAAACCAAGTAGCATTTTTGTATAAATGTTAAATAAAAATAATTTTACAAATTTATTCTAATACATTTATACGAGATAAATAATAACTTCTTACCACATGCGGTGCCAAAGTGATTAACAACTTTTGACTATAAATATCTAGACACATCATTTGAGGTTGAAGAATTTTTAGTATTGATATTAAAATAAATACGACTGGTGAAATCAGATTTGCAATATTTTTAGAAGTTTTTTCTCTGCAGAAAAATCAGCTCAAAATCCGCGTTTTCAGATGCATTGAACCAACCACCCTAAGAAGCGAACATTTTTTGAAAAAAATACCACCATTGTTTTTATCTCCCCAAAATCTTTCAAAAAAATTATAATACCCGCAGATCTAAAATTTCAAAATTAACTCTTATATTTATATGTGAAGTTTTTTTTTTTAACGAAAACAAAAAACCGTTAGGGGGTACGCGGCTGATAAAATTTAAAATAAGGGGTACGCGAGCCAAAAAGGTTGGTAACCGCTGCATTAAAAGAATATCAGACGCATACATCGGCTAGTCCATAGCTACACCACATGTTCCTTCAGCGACGAGAATTAAACGCGTTAGTCCAAGTTGCTCCTTAACTGGCATAAGGTCCATAACTGCTATTGCCTTGCGATGCATTTTCACAGGATACTCTTTCATTCCTATTCGATTCAACACATCTTCTACAATTGGAATCAGAGATTAGACAGTGTCCTGTGACTACACGCGTGAGTAAACTACATTCCCTTCTGTTAAGAGAGCGAGTTCTGTTAGGTAGCAAGTTCTTCTGAGGAAATTGTGCTTGTACTTAACTCTCTCCATTTCCTGTTCACTATGCAAATACACTGACAATCACTTCTCGATCTTATCAGAACCCATTATCCGACCCACAAGGGGTCTGATAACATCCCCACTCTCGTCATATAACGAGCACAGGCATTGTGTCCAGTAGTTCGAAAAGTACTACTCAGACTACTTAGAAGTTAGCCACTTTCTTGTCTGACCTAATCACAAAGCATGTCGACTCATTACACCATCTATCCATGAAAATTTACCTGATCTGAGAGTTGATCAAACGCATCATCCATGTCAAGCCCATACCAATCTGATGTTCCGGCCTATAAGGAATTTCCCAAAGAATCGGCAATCTCGTTTCCCTGTATAACCCGTAACCCACAGAAGGCAGGCACTATTTACTTTGAGCCAATACTTAGGGAATTCCCTCTACTAGTGCAATGCATTGTGTTGGTACTAGGAAAAAAGGTTATGAGATGAAGGAAAAAGGGAATTAGTGTTTGTGGACATTTAATGTAAATTTTTCTAAATTAAATCAGTCTGGGAAGATCTCTGTGGAGAGTTTATTCCACATACGACGAATTTTCTCTGTAATGCGTTGTGCGATACATTGGATAGCCGACAACGAACGGGTGTGACCTGCCAGCAGAGCATGTTCGGGCATGCACTTGTGTCTCAGGTATGAGTGCGCATATCTCAGCTGAACACTTACCGTGGTAATATAGAGTACGTCGTGAAAAGTTTTGTTTACTAACAACGTTTCGTGCTAAAGTTCTTTCGGCTGCTCGGGGCAGTAAGAGGTTTCGGTATTTTGTGAAAAGAGTCAAGGAAAATGCTAGTTCTTCTATACCGACTCTTTTAAAAGACGAGCAAGTGTTCACAAGAATTTTGCAAGAAATTATTTCTTGCTGGAAATCAATCAACCACTGCCCGAAATCGAGTATCTCATACTATGCCCAAGATATTTTTCTGAGCAGTTAAAAGGGTTCTTGCAGATCTTAACGTAAATAAGTCACCAGGACCGAATGGTATACCAGCACCGTTGCTGAAACAGTGTGCTTCGACGTTAGCACGTCCACAGGCTAAACTTTTTATCTTATCCTTTCGTGCTGGAATCTTTCTATCATGTTGAAAGGTTACCAATGCGCAGCAATTACTCAGCGCTTTCGAAAGTAATGGAGAGCATGGTAAATTGCCATCTTGTTAGGAATCTGGGGGCTAACTCACTTTTAAACGATCGACAGTATGGTTTTATGAAACTTATTCTACTGGGGATCTGTTGGCGTACGTTTCGGAACGTTGGAGTCGTTCGATCCACCATTTTGGTGAGAGTAAGGTGATTGCTCTGGATAATTCCAAGGCATTTGATTGTGTGTGTCATGGAGTTTCCACATGGATCGTTCCATACGTGTTGTTATAGATGGGTTCTCATCGGATGAGTTTCATCTTCAAACAGGGGTACCGCAAGGTTCTGTTCTTTCTCCTACCTTTTTTCTTATTTTTCTTAGCGACCTCCTAATTCAAACTTTAAAAGCTATCTACTCTTTTGCAGATGACAGCAACATTTGTTATTCATTTTCCTTTGATCGTACGCCAAGCCTTGTTGAGGTTGAGGGCATAAGGTACTTAATCAAGACCTGCTGACAATCTCTGAGTGGGGTTTTGCGAATAGGATCAAGTTTAATGCACACAAGACTCAATGTTGTATGTTGACCCACAGGAATGAGGAATCAACAGCGTCATCTGTACATATGGTTGATATAAGAGGAATCTGACACTCTTGATGTTCTAAGCATACAAATTCAGTGTGATGTCCGTTGAAATAAGTTCGTTTTTCAAGTGTCGAAGCATTCAAGTGTCTTGGTTTTTTCAAACCGGTGTAAGAAGTACTTCACCTCATCAGATCTCCTTACTATTTATACCACCTACATCCGACCGAAGATGAAATACAACTCCCATATATGGGCAGGGGCTTCAAAGTCTATTTCGGAGCTCTTGAACCGTGTGCAAAGGAGGGCGTTGATGTTTATCAATGACAATAGGGTGTCCAACTGTATTGACTCATTGGAGCATCGTCCGAATGTGGGTTGTGTGACTCTGTTCGATCGATTTCTATCGATATTCGCAACACTCGGTTGTCTAGTAGATCACATCCGTTTGTTGTCGATTGTCCAGTTGATCGCACAGCGCATTACAGAGACAGTTCGCTTATCATTCGAACTAGCCGTATGTGGAATAATCTTCCCGCAGAGGTTCTCCCAGTATTTTTTAATGTAGATAAATTCAAATATCCACGAATACTACTCCATCTTTCCTCCTCCTCATAACCTATTTTCCTGATATCAACACAATACACTGCATTAATAGGGACATCCCCTGAGTGTTGGTTCAATGTAAAAAAAAATGCTCTATATGACTTTTCGGACGTTTTCAGTCTCACCTTTTTTAGGATTAGATGGACATCCTCAACTTAACTAGGTCTCTAGGTCCAAAATAGCGTTTTCTATAGCGGTATAACATTTTCAGACGGGGTGCTGCTCACAGCACAGTTCCCTTAGAAAAATTTCCAAAAAAAATCAAGTGCTTTATCTTTAGAACCCCATAGTCTATGTAGTCGTATAAAACGATTAACATACATAAAAATATATCCAACATTTATTTTTTATCATTTCAATTTATAAAATTTATTAACCATTCAATTGATATCATTCAAAAAACAACTGATAACATTTCCATCAAAATATTTACTTGAACAATCATTGCATACATAGTGAAACGGAGACAAGGAAGATAAAAAAGCCACCAGCATTAAGCACTTTAAAACAACAACAACAACAACGATATAGTAACACAAGCAAATGAATGCATTAATGCTACAGGCAGCCAACAGCGATGCACATGCTCTGCATTGCAATGCCATACACTTGTGTACAAGTTTAACCACTGCAACAAGTGGCAAGCGACCACTTGTTGCCGTTGTTGGTTGCTGTGCTTGCTTAGCAAGCGGCAACTATACATAATTTATAATCAATAGACAGATACAAAACAAAATCTAACAGGGTTTTAATAGTCCAAAAAAAAACCGAGCAACTAACCAGCCAGCAATCGCCAACAACAAACAGCAACAACTTTATGAAAAACGCATGAAATAATTTAAATTTTAGTTGGTTCATGCAAAAAAAAAAAAAACAAGAAAGAAAATTATAGTCGGTCAAGACTGACCATATGATACTCTACTCCAGTTTTTTCCGGAAAATGGATCCTAAATCCAAACATGGATTTCGGATCCATCTAACATTTCGTTAGATTTTGAGTGAAGAAAGCATAAACAAACCAAATTTTAATGAAATTTCCCTACTTTTGTTGCCAATAGACTTTAATTGATTTAATTGAATATCGGACGAAATTTTTATATGGGTTCTAAGTCCAAAAATTATACAATTACATTTAGGTTTGATAAGGGTATCAAAGAACACGTTTAACATCTACTTAAAAACAAAATTTTTATAAAATATTTCCTATTTTCATGAATTTTAAGAGATTTATGTAAATATCGGGAGAGTGGTTTGCATGGTGACTACAAGAAGTACAAGAGTGATGATTTGTGAATATAAAATATATCAAAATTTACAATTTTTTTGGTAAAAAGGTTGTAAAATTACAAAATTATTGGTAAAAAGCTTATAAAATAACAAGGAATTCTTGTCAAATAGGAAGTAGCAACAAGAAAAAGTTACAAATTTCTACAAGGTTTTTTTTTGAGTGTAGGACCAATATTTCAGATAGTTACAAACATCAGCACAAACTCATTAAACCCTGTACCACAGAGTGGTGTAGGGTATAAAAATAGTTGAACGAGAAAAAATTCAAATTGAATTATTACCTTTTTAAGGCATATGTCGCAGTAGTATCCGGTTGTTGCAAAAGACAGACGGACAAAGAGACAGACATTCAAATGTCTACATAGGAATTAATGCAAAAGATTTGGTATGAAACTTACTACCAATAAGCGAAAAAATCTCTACGCACATTTAAATTTTTTTTTTTTTTTTTTCAAATTTTGTATAATTTTAAATATGGACATCATTCATTTCAGAGCAATGTTTTGATGTATGTAAATGTAACATTACAGGGTATAAACACCAAACAGTGGGGTTCATATAACACTTACAATCAGTGTTGGCTACCGTTACCCTTTTAATACCGTTATCGATTAAAAACCCTTAAATATTGACTACCGTTACCGTTACCAATACCGAAATAAAAAATTTTAAATATCGTTACCGATAAAAAACCGTTACCTTTATTCGGAGTTTTACCGATATTATATCGGTTGTACTAATATTACTTATTTTAATTTTTTTGTGTATTAAAAACATAGTAAAATATTTTTAATATACGTAAAATAAAAAAAAATGTTCATTGCCAATCCAATGTCCGTCTGTAGAAGACACGATACAGTCCAAAGTAAACTGGCTATGGGCAAAATCGGACCAGATGAAAAAATGTTCCATATTTTATTTAATTTTTTTTTGTCTATTTGTTTAGAAAATGAAACAGTTTTATGTCGTGTGAAGTTTATTGACCAAGATTAGAAAATGCGATTTTTCGGTCCGCTCTTTTGGGGGCTTGGCCATAGAAAATAAAATTAAATAATAATAAAATTGTATTACATATTTAAGCGTAAATATAAATAAAATGAATTTCATAATATATATGGCGTGGGGATAGGTCTCCCTCCGATACTGCTCGCCCTCCCTCTAAGAAAATATCCCCGAAAACATCTTTGGCAAGTTTTTTTTACCCTGCCGATTTTTTTTTAACATCTGGACAAATTATTTTGTTAATTGAAATCAGCAGATTTGTCTGTTAAAATCAGCAGACTTTTCTGCTGTCTTAAAGGTTTTTTCTGCAGATTCTACCTGAATTATATAGACAGAAATTTAGCAAACCCCGTTAGCTATGATCAGCAGATTTCTCAAATGGCTTAAAATGCAGATTTCTTATATGGCTCAAAATGCATATTTTTTTGTTTATTGGACAAAGCAAAGCAAGAGTTCGTATTTGTTGAATAAAATATTGAGTGAATGTTTTAGTTAAATTCTGAGTTAATTCATAATATTTTATACCAGTACAAATATAATTATGTATAGAAAATGTACTCAATTTAACAGTTTTTTAATTTTTTAAAATAATTTTTCTATTTTTTGCGTGTTTTTTTTGCAAATTTGTGACTTGTTAACATTTTATTCATAAAACCGGTACGTACCGGTAACCGGTACCGGTTCACCGTTACCGAAATAATCGAAAATACCGTTACCTTTACCGTTACCGTTATAAAAAATATGTAATACCCCTACAAGTAGCAAAGGGAATTTAAATGGCAAAGCGCTACTGTATAAACAAAAACCTTGCGGTACTCCTGATTGGAGCTGAAACTCGTTTGACGAAAACCCATCATTCACACGTATAGAAAGTACTCTGAGGAAGCTCAAAATAAATCGAGAGCAGATTTATAAAATATTTTTCGACTTATTTCACACGACTTTGAAAAACAGTTTAATAGTATGTGATAATTTACAATTTTACTTTTTTTAAGCGTTTTGCACTTTTCGCACGAACTTTCGATCTTCGACAACCCCTAGTAAAATTTGATGCAGCAAATTTTTGTAAAACATTTAACCTTTTAAACGAACGTTTTATTAGTACACCAATAAGCATATTTGTAAAAAAGGACCAAAATGACCCCTTAAAAGGTTAGATAGAGGGTTAATATCTTCTAAGAAAAGAACCGCCATAAAATTGTAATGCAGACATGTCTAATCATTATTTACCTCAGAATTAGATTTAATATTTTTTTTTTAATTTATGCAGAACGCCTTTGAAAATAATTAAAAAACTTCAGTGGGCCATAAAAAAAACTCGAGCTAAGTTTTCAAAACCCTTCGGGGCTTTTGGTCTTCTATTGGTATACTTTATTTATTTTTTATCCCATCCAAGATACACTCGAAGACCCAAATTTGTTGCACAGTGTAATTTACAACAAATAAGTTCTTCATATTTCTATTTCTCTTTTTACAATTGAGGAAGTTTTTTCCTCAGGTCAAGTAAATTTTTTCTAATTTAAAAAAAAATTCTTTCAAAAACTAAAACTGGCGATATCTCGAAAACTGAGCCTGACAGTGCAAAATTAAGTGCATTTTTGGTTCTGTGTATCACCATAGTATCGCCGGTACTCTTCACATGAGTTGACCTAATGGATCTAAATTTTGAATCTTAAAAAGTTGGCATTCCCGAAAATTTAAAAAAGCTCATATCTCGGTAAATACCTAGCACGTAGGACGCAATAGAAGACCGCTAAATAACCGAAAGCTCTAGTCCAGTTTTTAAGATTCTGAAGATCCTTAAATTTACGTATCTCAAAAATTAATACAGGTAGAGCGAAACGGAAAAAAAATTAGGTGTAAAAACTGTGAAAATCCTTAAGGAACCAACTGAGTCTGGGTCAATCGGGCTCTGCACCAATGGTGTCTGCAGATATAATGCCAATGGTGCAAATTTTGCAAGCTTTGGAGACGCTGCAAGATATTACAGCTCAGTTGAAACCTATAGGCTTCAACTGAGCTGTACTATCGTATACGAGTAGTTCACAGTCTTAGAAACTTATTTAGTGACAGCTGTTGAGGACTAGTCTAGTTTTCAGGAAAATTTATGTCATATTTTACGTCCACTTGTAATTGTTCAGCTCCTTTAATTTTTAATATTTATTTTTGCATATCATACAATTACATTTAACTGTCTGTTTTTTCAAACATACAATTTATGCATACACACAAAAAAACCTTGTCAAATTACTAGAAAAAGTCTCGTAATCCCATTATACCAATATTTGACAGATTTTCTTGTTCTTTAACAAAAAATTTCTTATCGAAATTTATTTTTTTTTTAATTTTACAATTGTTTTTGTTATTTTACAAATTTTAATGGGTTTTTACAAAAAAATTTTCTAAATTAAATAGAATTCCTTGTAAGTTTTATCACGCAAAAAAAGGTGTAAATTAACAATTTTATTGGTAAAAAGCTTGTATATTACAAAAAACCTAATAAATTTTACTATAAAATTCCTTGTAAGTTTTATTTCACCAAAAAATTGTAAATTTACAATTTTATTGGTAAAAACTTGTAAATATACAAAAATGCTCGTAATTTTTACAAGGAATCCTCGTAAAATAGGAGGTATCAAAAAATCTAGTAAAGTTACGAAACCTCTTTGTAAGATTTATCGCGTTAAAAAAATTGTAAATTTACAATTTTATTTGTAAAAATCTTGTAAATTTACAAAATTATTTGTTTAAAGCTTGTAAAATAACAAGGAATTTTTGTCAAATAGGAGGTAGCAAAAAAAAACTTTTTTTTTCTTGTCATTTTACAAGGTTTTTTTTTGTTAGTGTAGACAATAGTAAGTACATGTAACAAACTTGCCACATGATATGATTTTTTGCCTTTAGACGAGTTGTGCTTTAGTTTTTTTTTAAGCTGTGTTTCAGTTTTTCTTCTTTCTGGTTTCATGTGTCATTGCATTAAATGCAAATATGGTTTGATTGGCGAGAGACATGACATCTAAGTGACGTCTAAATTTAAGTTTAAAAAAAGCTCTGTCTCGTTATTAATATGGTTTTTATACGCATATTTGAAAAAATATGTACTAAAATCCTGTTGCTTTAAATTGACAGTTAAATGACATTTGATTGAATATCAACAAAAATAAAAATAATTTAAGTTATGGTTGACAGAGTTATTTGTTTTATATTTTTATTCTTTTGCATACAATCATTTATGGAAATCATAAAGAATTCTGCGAATTCTCTAAATTATAGTCTATTGAAAAGATATTTTGATAAAAACTGGCCTGTCCATTAAACAAAATTGATATTGCTGTCAAAAATGACAGTAAATATTTATTAGTAACAGTTAAATACACCATTTTTAATACTCAAATTCAGAAAAAAATCTGTTTTAAATTTTAAATTAATAAAAATTATTGATTATTCAACCTTTAAAATTCTATTTTGAGTAAGATTATTCTAGCTCAAGGTCATATTTTTTTTTAGTAATCATTACTATAATATTGTCAAAGTAACAACTTTCAGAAACTATTTATACAATTTTCTGTTATAAAGTTGTCTATTCCCACTAACGATTGTCAATTTGCTAAATACTCTTGACAATGGAATTTGAAAAATTTCGAAACATGTGTCGAGTAAGTCTTGAAAAATGACCAAACCAATCAATTTAAAACCGACAACTTTATAAATAGTTCCTTGAAAATTGTTACTTTGACAATATCATCGTAATAAGTTAAAGAAATATGGCGATAGCTCAGATGGTACACTCAAAAAAAAAGTTTGTAAAATGACATAAAATCCCCGTGATTTTACGGGGCAGGTTTTGTAAAATATGTACTAGCAAGAATCCCCGTAATGTTACGGGGATAATTTGTAAATTGATTTAACAAAAGAAAATGTAAATTTACATTTTTTTAGTAAAATATTAACTTCGAGGTGAACATTTTTTTTTGTAAATTTACAAAAAATTTGGTAAATTTACAAAACAAAATTGTAAACTTACAGAAAAAGGTTGTTATTTTACAAAAAAAAAAATATAAAATGAAAAAATAAATTGTAGATTAACAAATTATTTGGTTAAACTACAGTTTTTATCGCAAAAAAATATTGAAAAACACGTATATTTACAATAAAAATTGTAAATTTGCAAAAAAAAAAAAAATAAATTTACAAAACAAATTGTAAACTTACAAAAAAAAGTTGTAAATTTACAAAATAAAAGTAGAAAATCAAAAAACAAAATTGTAAATTTACCAATTGTTTGGTTAAACTACTGTTTTTTATGGCAAAAAACTTGTATATTTCCAATAAAAAGTGGTAAATTTACAATTTTTATTGTAAATATACAATTTTTTCTTATTTTTTTGCCGTAAAAACCGTAGTTTAACCAAATAATTTGTAAATATACAATATTATTTTCGTATTTTCCACTTAATTTTTGTAAAATTACAACTTTTTTCTGTAAGTATACAATCTTGTTTTTAAATTTTCATATTTGTTTTGTAAATTTACAAAAAAATTGGTTTATTTACATATTTGTTTTGTGAATTTAAAGGTTTTTTTTCCATTGGTGCATCTGATTGTTCCTTCTTCGGCAGCTGGAGTAGCACTTCAACAGCCTGAAATGATTTTTTTTTTTCACTTGAACACTTTTAACAAACTTTTTAAAATATAACACTGCACTTTTTTATTTTTTTTTTGACATTTCGTTTTTCTTAAGTAGAACATATGAGAATTGCGAAGGAGGCTACACAAGAAATTTCTTATATTTTCAGGAAAAATTAGTCAAAAAATAAGAATTTTTTTTTGAATTTTGAATTATTTTCACAAGTATTTTTAAAAAATTGGAAAAAAAAATTTCGGATATTGTAGATTGGATGTTTAAGTACCTGTTAAAATAAGAAAAACTTGATTTTTCATAATTGACAGCTTTTTATTGACATTTTTGGTGCCAAATTAAAAAAAAAAAAATACCAAAAAAATATGGTAAAATTACCAAAAAATTGGTAAAAATACAAAAAAAAAACTAGAACAATTATATAGTAGAAATACATAAAAATTGTGGTATTTTACTTAACGCAAATTACCAAAAAATGGTGAAAAATTAATTTTTTTTCTAAAGTTTACAATTAGTTGAAAAATTTTTGTGTACGGAACTTAAAAAATTTACAAAATTTTTTTTCATGAAATTTTTTATTTATAAAAAATGATTTTTAACTAAATTTTTTACTCCAAAACTCAAAAAAATTCTGAACAACAACATTAATTCTAGTAATAAAATAAGTTTTGTAAAATTACATTGGAATTTTGTACTTGTTAATACATACATTTCAAACTGAAAACGTTGTAAACGATCTTAAAAAAATGCTTGTAATAAAACATTTTTTTGGTAGAAAGGCTAAATAACATCAAGTAAAATTTTGTTGTACAATTACAGTTTTCTTGTGTAAAAAAACTAAACACCTTGTAATATTTTTTTAATTTGTAAAATAATTCACTTTTTTGTAAATTTACCTAAAAAATTTGTAAAATAAATTTACCAATATATAATAGTAAAATTACAAAGCAAACTGTTGTTTTCGTTTTATTAAATATACAACAATTTTTGTAAAAAGACAAAAATATTGGTAAAATAGTATTACAAGACCTTTTACTTGTAATTTTACAAAACTTTTTTTTTTGAGTGTAGAGTACTTGCTTTGCAAACTGATGGAAAATTTGAAGAACGTGGGCTCTATTCCAATCAGAGTTAAGTCTGTTGATGAACAAACATATAGAAAAAACAGTCTTACAAAAAATCAAACAATTTAAATCTAATGTAATTTTCTCCACTGATGACTTAGAGGTGGCTACAGAAACCATGGTCTGGAATAAACCAACATTAAAAATAATCTTTAGAAATACAATGTTTTCTTCTTCAATCACAAACCCTTAATGAAAATACTTTATACATATTAGAAAAGTTTACGACTTAGGCTGGATTACTCAATGCTCCGTTATAAAATAACTCTCCGTTAAATTTAACTTTTTCATAAAAATTTTGACATAAGAGAATAATCACAATTGGTGCGGGAAGCGGAAAAACGCAATTCTCCTCATAAAAATAGAATTGAATCTAGTTTGGCGGAAAAACGCGGCGGAATTTTGTTGTCATATAAAACGTATGTGAACAGTTGCGGAAAAACGCTTCCCGCTCCAATTGTGATTATTCTCTAAGGCTCCGTTAAATCGGCCGTTAGCAGCTAATTTTTCATTGAGTTATCCGCCCTTAAACGATTTTGATATTTTTTGGACCAATTTCCTTGCTCCTGAGAAATTTTTTCTTTAAAAAAGTTGAGATATTTTTTAGAGATGGGCGCTTGAGTGATTTTTGACCCACACTCACTTACGCTCACGACAGAAATTTTTGAACACACGAACATATTTTTTGCTACTCACACTCACTCACAATCACGTGTGTAAATTTAATACAACTCACACTCACGTGCACTCACGCAAGCTTGACTCACACTCACGTTAAACCACACTTACGAAACTGTTATTTATACAAAAAAAAAATTCAAAAACAAAAATTTAAAAAATCTTTCAAAATATTTGCCAAAATTTAAAGTTCAGCGAAAGTTTACACTTTTTTTTGCGTTTTTCGTTACGAAATCTTAAGTTAAGCCAAATTTTAAAATTTTTTTTGTTGCTTTTTTTGGTACGAAAAGAAATATGAAGAGAAAATAAATCAAGCAAACTCACGCAAAAATATCAACTCACGCACACTCACTACGCAAAAATCTTAATCAATCACACTCATTCACGCAATTTTTTTTCTACACTCACTCACAATCACGTGAGTAAAATTGAATTCAGTCACACTCACGCGTGGATCACGCTTTAATCTGCTTATGTGCCCATCTCTAATATTTTTGCTATATATTTCGGTACACAGAAAAAGTCTCTAAATCTGACATTTTTCCTAGAGTTTCATATTCTGAGACATTTTTGTAAAAGAAAAATTCTCCGGTTCTGAGATTCTGAGTCTCAGATTCAGAGACATTTGCAAAAAGAAAAAAACTCAGATTCAGAGACATTTTCTAAGATTCTGAAACATTTTTCCAGTAAAAAAAAATTTATGCTCTGAATCATTTTTCCTATGGAAAAAGTTTAAGGTTGAAATAATTTTTTTTTGTATAGAAAAATTCTCAAATTGTTTCTGAAGAAATTTCTGATTTTTCCTATATAAAAATTTTCTGATTTTTCTTATAGAAAAATTTTCTGATTTTTCATAAAAAAATTTTTAAATTTTTTCTATACAAAAATTCTGAAATTTTTTCGATACAAAAATTCTGAAATTTTTTCGATACAAAAATTCTGAAATTTTTTCGATACAAAAATTCTGAAATTTTTTTCTAAAGAAAACGTGTTATTTTGGATCACCATATAAAATAAATCAGAGTCAAAAAAGTACAATTTTTAAAATTCGAGAAAATAAAACGAAGTGTGAACCATGGTCGCGTAATTTAGATAAAAAAAATTTTAGATTAAAAAAAATGAACGTTTCAGACTTTTTACAAAAGTTGATTTTAATTTTAATGTTAAAAACTAAGTAACAATAACTTTGTTTAATTTTTTGATATTGTTTTTCTGAAACAACATTTAAATGCCACCATAATGTTGTCCGACTTTTTATACCCTCCACTCTAGTGATAGAGGGTATATATAAGTTTGTCATTCCGTTTGTAACACCTCGAAATATTGGTCTAGGACCCCATAAAGTATATATATTCATGATCCTCGATCGATTTTAAGACGATCTAGCGATGTCCGTCCGTCCGTCCGTCCGTCCGTCCGTCCGTCCGTCTGTCCGTCTGTCTGTCTGTCTGTCTGTCTGTTGAAAACACGCTAACTTTTGAAAGACTTTACGGAGGCTCCTGAAGTTCGGCATATATGTTGGGCATTTACCTGGTCAGGTTGGTATTGCAATCCAGCGAAATCGGTCCAGTGGTTCAAAAGTTATGAGCAACAGACTGAATTTCGGCAAGGGTTTTTCGTGAATTTATGAGATAAAAAGCACTATAACTTTCGAAAATCAATTCTGAGGATGCTGAAGCTTAACATATATGTTTTTCGTTCCTCCAGCCTAGTTCGTATTGAATTTCACCCAAATCGGTCCAGTGGTTCAAAAGTTATTAGCAAAACCGTGAATATCAGATTAGCTTCACCTTAAATTCACGTGGTGAAAACCCGTTAAACCTGTTTTAAAACCATTGGTAAGTCACAAAAATATTTTAAAACGTATTTTTGTCACTCAAAAATATTTTTATACCAAAACAAAAAAAAAATACACTCGAAAAAAATTTTACAGTCAAAAAAAATTTTACACTCAAAAAAAAAATTAGTAAATTTTTTTTTGAATGTAAAATTCGAAAAAATTTTACACTCAAAAAAAAAATTTTTTTAATTTTTTTTTGAATGTAAAATTCGAAAAAATTTTACACTCAAAAAAAATTTTACACTCAAAAAAAAAATAGTATTTTTTTTTTCAAAAATCACTGAAAAAAAATTTTTTTTACACAAAATAAAATATTTCTAATCATAACTGTTATTTTTTCACGTTAGAAAATTTACTATCACTTAAAATGGGCATTGTGGAGGGTATTCATAGATTCGGCCAAGTCGAATTTAATTTTTCTACTTGTTTTAAGATGTCGATATTTTTACTGGTCAAAATTAATTGAAAATTTTTATTTCTTAATTATACCCTCCACTTAGTGATAGAGGGTATATATAAGCTTGTCATTCCGTTTGCAACTCATCGAAATATCGATCTGGGACCCCATAAAGTATATATATTCATGATGCCCGATTGATTTTAAGACATTCTAGCGATGTCCGTCTGTCTGTCTGTGGAAAATGCTGTCGCGGACAAAATATTGCACAGAGATGACTGAAACTTAACACATTCATTGGAAGTTCTCCTGAGAAGTTTGGTATTGCATTTGAGCGATATCGGTTCAGCGGTTCAAAAGTTATGAACGAAAATGTAAGCACACCTCAAAAATTTCAGTACATTCAACATAACCTAAAAATATAAAATGCTTTAATTCGGCTTCTGGTTGACATATGTGAACATAATTGAACAACAAATGGCATTTAAACAAGTACGAACATATTTTTTGACAAAAAAAGAAAAAAATCGCGGATTTTTTTTTACCAACATTTTTTTTCGCGGAATTTTTTTTTTCAAAAAATTTTTTTTTTCAAAAGTAATTTCCTTTTAAATAAAGTTTTTTGCAATAATCTTTTTGAAATTGTGGAGGGTATCACTACATTCGGCAAGGCCGAATTTAACTTTTTTACTTGTTTTTTTTATACCCTCCACTCTAGTGATAGAGGGTATATATAAGTTTGTCAGTCCGTTTGTAACACATCGAAATATTGGTCTAGGACCCCATAAAGTATATATATTCATTATCCTTGGTCGATTTTAAGTCGATCTAGCGATGTCCGTCCGTCCGTCTGTCTGTCTGTCCGTTGAAAACACGCTAACTTTTGAAAGACTTTACGGAGGCTCCTGAAGTTTGACATATATGTTGGTCATTTACCGGGTCAGGTTGGTATTGCAATCCAGCGAAATCGGTCCAGTGGTTCAAAAGTTATGAGCAAAAGAGTAAATTTCGGCAAGGGTATTTTGCGATTTTACGAGATTAAAACCACTCTAACTTTCGAAAGACTATTCTGAGGGTGCTGAAGCTTAGCATATATATTTGTCGTTCCCCAAGTCTATTTGGATTTGAATTTCAGCAAAATCGGTTCAGTGGTTCAAAAGTTATTAAGAAAACCGTGAATTTCAGATTGGATCCACCGTAAACCACGTGGTGAAAAAAACGGTAAACAAGCTAAAAAACATTGGTAAGTCAGAAAAATATTTTCAAAAGTATTTTTGTCACTCAAAAACATTTTTACACAAAAAAAAAAAATACACTCGAAAAAATTTTACACTCAAAAAAAAAAATTTGGTAATTTTTTTTTAAAAATGACTCAAAAAAGGTTTTTATTCAAAATAAAATATTTCTAATTAAAAGTGATACTTTTTTTCACTTACTATTACTAAACGGGCATTGTATGCCTACATAAATTCGGCCAAGTCGAATTTAACTTTTCTACTTGTTTCTTAGGTAATTGCATTTATATTATCGTTGTTATTGTAGTGTAGAAAAAAAAACCGTTAGTTTTTTGTCTTGTTTGTCAATATATTGAGGTGAGTTTAAGTATAAACAACGGCATTTTGCTTGCATTTTATTGTTGTTGTTTTCTTGTATCAATTCTTTTATTCTGTAGTTGGTGTTATTTAACTGGTAACTAAAAAGGCATTGCCATTTTTTGTTTGTTGTTGTTGTTTATATTATTGGGAGTAAAAAATATGTACATTAGGGCGGGTCGATTTGTATGGATCGAAAAAAACTGAAAAATCGTATAGCAAAAACAAAATCTACAAGAAATTCTAAGAAACTTTTCCAAAGAAACCATTGGTCTAAAATCAAACCCTATACCGCGCCTAACGACATGAAAATCCGTCCGTCCGTCTGTCTTTCTGTCTGTGTGAAACACGCTAACTTTCAAATGTTAGCGGAAGAATGAAAAATATATACGGCAAGCTGCTGAAGCGTGGTGTATATATTTGTTATACTTCCGGTCAGATTAATACTAAATTTCAGCGAAATCTGTCTAGTGGTTCATAAGTTATTAGCAAAATGTGGAATTTCAGATGGGTTTTAACCCGAACTCCGTGTTGAAAAAAACGCTAAACACGCTTTAAAAAGCAATGGTAAGCCAAAAAAAATATTTTAGAAACTATTTTTGTCACTCAAAAAAACTAAAAAAAATTTTTACACTCAAAAAAAAAAAAAAATTACACTCAAAAAAATTTACACTCGAAATTTTTTTTTTTTACTAAAATTAAAAAAAAAAAAAAAAATTTACTCAAATTAATCAAATACTGATGTAAAAAAAATATTCAGTTATCAAAAATTTTTATCGAACACAATGATATGCATTATATCCAGCGGCAATTAGTAAAACATTGCCGCTGGATATGTTCTTGCAGCATATCGGTATATAAAACTATGTTTTCTTTACATCTGAGGTGTAGGGTATGTTCAGCAACTTTGTAGAAAATATTATGGCAAATATTTTTGTGAAACATATTAACCCTCTAACTCCCTCTCATAACGGTATTTTTTGGCTATATTCTAAAAAATCGCAAAAAACACCCCGAAAGAGGGGGAGGGTGGGGATGAAATGTTCTACAAAAATGTTGCCAATAAAATTTTACTATATACTTCAGAGCACACCAAAGCCCAAAAATGAACAGAAACACCAAAAAAGATTCAAGTTCTATGTTTTGCTTATGAAAAAAAGGACGGACGGACAAATCTTCATGTCGTTAGGCGCGGTATAGGGTTTGATTTTAGAAACATGGTTTCTTTGGGAAATGTTCTTAGAATTTCTTGTAGATTATGTTTTTGCTATACGATTTTTGACAAAAAAAATCGACCCGCCCTAATGTACATAAAGACTTAAAATTACGCATTATTATCTGTTCGAAATACAAATATGCAAATACATACATTAAGTTTAATCTCAACCTCGGTTAATATTGTGGAGGGTATTCATAGATTCGGCCAAGTCGAATTTAACTTTTCTACTTGTTTTTTTTTAAATAGCCATTTTGAACAATTGATTACTCAAAACTAACATAGAATAAAAGACTGAAAATTAGGGTGCAAGTTGCATTTAATATGTACTACAACATATAAACAAATGAGCGAAATCGAAGGAGGTCGTGTTCGAAATTGTGCGATTTGACATTTGTATAGAAAGAACTTTAAAGAAAACGAACGAGAAATTTAGACAAAAACAAAATCACAAGTTTTGATATAAAAGCCAACGTCAAAAACATAATTAGGGAGTTCACATGGGTATCGTATTTGTTGTATATGTTGTATGTACTATCCAAAAACAGGTTTGGTAAAAATTATTTCTCGCTCATTTGATAATTTTCTCTTAGATTCTCTTCTTGTTAGCATACTTGAAAATAGCACACAAAACATAGGTATAAATGTTGTATTGTCATATCGTGTAAGTGTCGTATTATTAATTTAAAGTTTAACCAACCCTGTTTTCAGATAGGACATACAACATACAACACCAAATACGATACCCATGTGAATTCCCTAAATGTGTAAAATTAGCTTCAACAAATTTGAAAGTGAATTTACACGCAGAATTTTTTCATGAGTAAAAACACAACACACGGAAAAGACACAACACGCGTCAAAAACATAATTGTAATCTTTTCTACCCCGTTTGCTTTTCATCACCGTTTTTTCACAAAAAACAGCATGACTTTAACTCAAGTAAAAAAAAAAGCCTGTGTGTAAATTCCCACATATTTGCTTTTTTTCGTGAACACAATTTTAATCAGAGATGCCAACTAATTGAGAGCAAAACGCGCACAAAAATATTATAAACGGGTAAAAACGTGCACTGGACTATTTTTTTTTGTAAATAGATGAAAAAAGTAAAAAAAATAGAATTTTTACTCAAAAATTTTTTTTGATAAGTTTGATGGTTAAACCTTTGATCAACCGATATAAATCGTTGTACAATTTTACATGGTCTGCATTTTCCGCTTAAAAAGCCAAATTTAGTCTTTGAACTTCACCCAGATCAGAATTCAAATATTAAACCAAAATACAAAAAAAAAACTACAAAGAATGGCGTTTTTATAGAGGTTGGTTTAGTTCTTCAAGGGAAACATTTTCCCCTCAGTCCGATTTTGCCCTTTTTTTCTGAACTTAATATAACCAATGGTCATTGACCAAAATACAATATATTCGTGCCATATTTCAGGCGTCTAGCTCTTAGTTTGAACTGCAAACTGCTTTCTACAAACAGACAGACGGACATTCAAAAAATGTCTTTGAATCGATCATAAATCAATAAAATATATACTTTGTGGGGTCTCCCACTAATATTTCGATACGTTACTCTCGAAATAACAAAGTAAGTATACCACCATACTTTGTTTGGAGGCTATAAAAATTAATTTTAAAAAGCACTAAAAGCACCAAGTGAAAATTTAAAAAGCACCAAGTTGGTGCGTTTTTCTAATTTGGCACTAGTTCAAAAAATTTTCGCGTTTTGACTAGTGTTTGGGAATTCCCGGACTTTTCAATTTCCCGGGAAACGGGAAAAAAATAATTTATTTCCCGGGATTCCCGGGAATCCCGGGAAATTTTCTTTATTAATATAAATCATAAAAAACATTAAAATTTGACCAACTTCTTATTAAAAACGGTTTTATTACAGATATACAAGTAATTAAAACATAAAAAATCAAAAAATAAAAGTTAAAAATCCTGAAATACAATAAAACAAAACAAAAAAAGTATTGCAACTTTTTCCCCCTACAAAAAATCGCAAAAAATAGCCAAAAATCGCAAAAAACTTTAAAAATGCGTTATTCGAGCAAAAACTAATACTTTTAATATTTGTTCTGGAAATGTAACTTCTAGGTTCAAGTTTTTATATTTTTTTGACAGTCTTAGCAAAACTATCATTAACCGACGTGTATTTCTTGACTTTTTTAGGGTTTTCATGATACATATTGCCATACTTTTTACACTTGGTCAGTTTTCCTATGAATATATATTTGCAATGTTCTTCCAAACAGAAAAACTAAAAAAAAAATAGAAAATTAAAAATTAAATTAAAATAAAAGTTTTTTATGTAAAATGGTTTATTTTATAAAATTCCCGGATTTCCCGGGAAAAATTAAAAAAAATCCCGGGAATTCCCGTCAGTCTTTTCCCGGGAATTCCCGGGAAATCCGACCCGGGAATTCCCGTACCCCAAACACTAGTTTTGACACATCAAAAAGCACTAGATCTAGAGCGAAAAGCACTAAGTTGGCATCCCTGATTTTAATATTCCACTATCTAGCTACAAGAGAATTTAAACAATCGGTTTTCATTAAATCTCTCCACATTCATATCGTTTCGTTAAATTTAAATTAATAAAAACTCGTTACTTTGCAAATAAAGAGAGAAAATAAAGCGGCATTATATTGGGTTTTTTTTTAATCATCAATGTATTTTGTTTAAACAATTAAAAAAAAAAACACAAACCAAGCGAAACAGAGATGGGATTAATTAACATGAATTCTAGGGTGGAGCAAATTTTCCTCTTTTTTTAATTTCAAAATAGTGGGGATCATTAAATTGCCTTTTAGGGTCAATATTTTCACGAAAAAATATTGGACTTGTAGGGCAATGTCTTTGGGTTCTTTTTTGACTTGAAAATCCCAAAGATCCGAACAAAGTGAAAAATATTATAATTATATTAGTAAATACTCGGACATTACTGGAAGTCTTTTTACGGTAAAAAAAATGTTTTTGGTCTGTCAAATTTTGCGCTGATTCTAAATCCGGAGCCCAAATTTGTCTATCACGTCAGGATTTTAAGTAATTCGCGGTTAAAGTGCCAAAAAAGGGCATTTTTGACCCATTTTAAAAGCTTATAAAATAATAACCTGACATGCGAATGACTTGGTCTCAAGCTCATTCGAAAGTCTATAATTTTCTCTTAAAGATAAGGTAAAATGTTCTAAAAATTTAATTTTCTTAAATAGTAAAAAATCATTAGTAAAAAACTTTCTCTTTTTAAATATTTTGTTATTTACACAGTGTTTTTTTTCACAAATTTCCATACAAATTTATACGTTAATTTTATATTTAAAGCACTTGTGGCCAATGATTTTTTTTATCCATTTTTGAAAATTAAATTCCAAAAAAAAATTAAAAAAGAGAAAATTACACGTTTTCGAATGAGTTTGATACCAAGTCATTTGCAAGTCATACCAAGTCATTTGCGTTCAAAAATAGTCAAAATGGGCCTTTTTTGACACTTTAACGGCGGTTTCATAAAAATTGTGAAGTGATTGATAAATTTAAGTGACCGTTTTGGAATCGGGCACCAACACCTATCAACTTTTTTTCGTTTCATCCGAATCGCAGCGACAAACCTCAGATTTGTAGAGCGCACAGTGGAAGATGGACGCGCATCGTAACAAAATCAAAATTTTCAGCGATTTGATCGGTTGAACATGGGTTTGATAAAAGACATCCTAGGGGATAGAAAACCATTCATAAAATATTTATATGTCATTTACTTTGACCAGGGCGTCTCTCCAAAGTCCAAACATTTTCAGGTTTTTTTAAAAAATGAAAATTTTTTGGAAACCTTTTTTAAATGATTGAGTAAAACTATTTCTAAGTAAGCTAACATCCTGAAAATTTAACACAGCTTTGACAATGTATGTAACTAATAAAAACTGCCCTTATAAGCTAAAATTTAAAACCGCGTTATTCGTTAATTGACTGCCAAATGTTGTCATTTTTTAAGAAATGTGTAAAAAATACTTTTAATTATAGATTGCATCTTTTGTGGAACCTTGTGGATACAGACAAATTCAATATGGGGTGAAACTAGAGGTATTTATCTAAACGAGGAACTTTATTTCGTCTGCAGTAACTTGCAGTTAAATTCAGGATAAGGCTCCAAAGTAGGGTCCATAAAAAAAAAAAAAAAAAAAAATTACATGTATTTATTTTTTTAAATTTTTATTTTTCGAACTTATTAAATATCAGCTTCAACCAATTTAGATATTTACAAAAAAATTGGTGATGCTGCATTGGCTTGAGAAACTAACTAATTACCCAGCAAAATTTGGCATTACAAGTAATGGGATTTGTAATCCGGAACAAGTGTTAATATGTAGTTACTTGTTAAACTGATTATTTTAACAAGGGCGTGAGACAAAAATAAATAGTGATGAGAATTAAGATAAATAAGTACTTATTGTTAGTTACTCTCGCTTTACTAAAAAGGAGTAAAAAACCATTACCAATAAAAAGTAAAATAGCTATTTACCAAATGGGAGTAATAAACACATTTAAGTGTTAAAAATAAAAAAAAGTTAAAATTGTCAAATTTTTATTGAGTAAAGTAATTCGACACAGCAAAACTTATAATCTCAATGTATGGATGGTGGACAATGAGTCCTACTGTACATAAGGTCCTGATACACGGAAGTTAGATTATTCAAAATTCGGTGTTACCAGTTGGTAATAAAAATATTTTGAACTATATAAGCAATTCATTAACTAACTTATACAATTTAAATATTAGGTCAGTTATCAGAATCAAGAATCGTTAGAAAGGTCGCATAAATATTTTAAGATTTACAAAAGCAATTTTAGCAGAAAAAGTTCAAGAACAAACAATCTAAAAGATATTTTTCAAAAATTTATGGTAGAATCAGATCCAAAAAATTCCATTTTACGTAAAGAAACACCGAACTTCGTAAAAAAGTTTCCTTATCCAAAGGAACTATTGCAACTAATACAAAAGAACTTATTTTTTTTTTTATTTTATTTATTAAGATATTGCATTATCGTGTCCATGTTAATTTGTTTTTTAATGTTTTAATCCTGTTATTATTCATTTTTGGTTTATTACTACTATTTATTTATTATAAATCAATAAAATAAAATTGATAAAAAAGTCATACGTGCCGGATATTTTAGTGTAGGGTGAAAGGTAATGTTTGCAAATATTAAATTTATCTTTTTGTGCAATTTTAAATAGGTTTGATACAAGCGATTCCACTTATATATTTATATTGTCAGATTTGTTAACTAAAAAAGTCGATACATTTGGTCATAATTTAACTCAATTTTTTATATGTATTTTAACTAATAATGTTTAATGATGTATATTTACTCTATCCGAACGACATTCAGTAATAATATATCAAAAATGTCAATGATCTTAACATTTTTTTAGCATTTGTTCATATAAATAAATCAACCAACTTTGCATTCAATTTATACGTAGGGTGCAAGGAGGACAACAAACTTTGATCACAGCTTTAATTGCTTAAGGTCCCTAGTTTTTGGAATGCCTAATTTTGTTTTACAACTTCTAACCGTTTAGAAGATATAGTCAAAAAACTTCGATGCGCGCGTTTTCCATACAAACCGTCCACTGTGGAGCGGTGTTATTTGTTTAAGTTAAAAAAATATTAATTGTAATTATTTTTATGATTATATGTAGCGTTTTATTAGTATAGTATTGAAAATATGAATATTTTGCAATTGCTGTTTTTTTTGTGCCTGTAATGCAATTTGAAATTAATGAATAAAAAAAAAAATTTGCCAAAATTTTTAAGGACCAAGAAATATTTTTTTTTTTACAAAACACTTTTTTAGTAAAGTCCAAATAATAAATAAAAGACATTGCTCTACAAGTCCAATATTTGTTTGTGTTGATATTGACCCCAAACGGTAACTTTTCCGACATCCCCAAAGATTTTTAAATTAAGAAAATAGTAAAATTAGCTATTTTCTCCTTTTAAGTGTTTTTTTAGTAATTTAAAAAAAAAAAAATTATTAAATTTTTTTCAAGTGTTAAGTTTATTTTTTGTGTGTTAACATTTCTGAGTGACAAAAATACTTTGTTATATATTTATGTGGCTTACCACGTTTTTAAATCGCGTTTAGCGTTTTTTTTTTTTAACACGTAAATTTTTTTTTTCTGAATTTGGAATTTCAGTTGAGACTTTTTGTTTGCGTTTTCTGAATTTCAATTTGGATTTACAGATTTTCAATTAGATTTTTTGAATTTTGATTGGGATAAATTAGTCGCAAACCATGCACCCATGTACTATACAATGCAAATATAGTAAATTTGGACACCATGGCGTATGATTATTACTTTATTTTAACCTCTGGATACGCGTCTAAATTTAAATTTACTAAATTTAATATTTTGTTTTGAAAATTTTTGAATACTTAGTTTCTAAAAATAGCGTGTAAAGTTATATTGACCAACCACCTGTTACTTGAGTCCCTCGATTAATATACTTTGAATTAAACCGTTTTGTATTATATTACAGAGTCGCAGACGAATTTTGTTCTCTATTTCCCATTGTAGAAAAGTCGGCAAAGGCTTTGGTGGGAACCAAACCCCCAAACCCCGGCACTCACTTTCAGATTACACAGTGCAGCACCACATTTAGGGCCTCAACCAAACCAAGACAGTTTGAAAGTACTTATGTGTAGTAGTAAAAACACCAAAGGGTTTAGCTCTGTAACGTCTCAAATTTTTTTTATAGCCCACTGAATTTTTCAGTTTTTCTTTCAAAGGCGTTGGAAAAAAGTCGAAAAAACTAATGTTAATGTTTTTTTGAACTTAAAATAGTGTTTAGATGTCTTCAATAGAATTCTATGGGGAACATTTTTCTAGAGTACGCTAAACCTCTATCTCCCGTTTTAATGGGTCATTTACGTAATTTTTTTAAGAAATGGCTCAGAAACCTACTAAGACGTAAAAATGTTCTACGAATATTTTCAGCATCAAATTTCACTGGCGGTTACTGAAGGCAGAAAGTTCGACCGGTATACGAAAAGTGCACAAAAAAGGTTAATTGTAAATTATCATTAACTTTTTATATTTATTCCTATATTTGTTAGTTACAATTGTATACAATTTCTGGCAAAAATATAAAAAAATGAATGACACTTTACGATTTATCTTTTTTCTGCATTTTCCTTATATCAGTCGAACTTTCTGCCTTCAGTAACCCCTAGTGAAATTTGATGCAGAGTATATTCTTAGAACATTTTAACCCTTTAAACGCAAGTTTTAGTAGACTTTTGAGCCATTTTTTAAGAAAATTACTTAAATGACCAATAAATACGGCAGATAAAGTGTTAATATATTCTAGAAAAAAATTCCTCATCAAATTCTATTGAAGACATCCAAACACTATTTTAAGCTCAAAAGAATAGTTACATTATTTTTTCGACTTTTTTCAAACGCCTTTAAAAAAAAAAATGAAAAATTTAGTGGGCTATAAAAAAAATTTGAGAAGTTACAGAGCAAAACCCTTTGGGGGTTTAACTACTACACACAAGTACTTTCAAACTGTCTTGGTTTGGTTGAGGCCCTAAGAAATGCCCCTTCAATTGTGTCACAGTGTTATTACACGCAAAAAAAAAATCTGTGTAAGATTGAGCAATCCTACTTGGTAAAACTTTTTTCATACCAAAAAAAAATTTTAACTAAATTTTTGCTAAAATTATGCTTGTCGATGTTAAAGTAACATAATTAGTTTTTTATGCAAAATAACCAAGTAGCTTGCACAATAACGCAAATTACTTGCACAAAAATTTATCGAAAGAAAACAACAACAAAAAACAAAACAAATACAGACCGCCATATTCATTTTGTATTTTTGTGTGCGTGCTTCGTTTATTTTTTGTGTTATAAAAACGCAAAAAGGAAATTGATAAATAAAATTAAAATAAATTAATAAATAAAAATAAATTATTAGTTTTTTTAAAAGATAAATAAATGTAAGATAAAAAAATGCTAAAGTTAAGTTTGCTGTCATAACTTAAAACACCATTCATTTAGCAAAACCAATAGAGTCCCAGACGTTTGTTTTAATGAATTACAAATGGAATGATAAAGTGAGTATACCCCAATTCCGAAGACACCAATAAGGTTTAAAAGATTTTTAGTTAAAAAATAGTGTTTGGTAATAATTTTCTATTTTTACAGGGTACTGCTAAATAAATTTTTGAAGCTATGGCGAATCCTTTACTACAATAAAGAGCGTGGGCACCAGTCCTCCCTTTAGCTATAAAATTAAAACCTAAAAACTCATTTATATAGCAAAGCCAATGGAGTCCAGACCTATTTTGATGAGTTACAAATGGAATGACAAAGTAAGTGTTCGTTCCTCCTAACCAAAAGACCAATGGGGTTTACTAGTTTTCTAAATTAAAAATTTATGTTTTGTAATAATTTTCTATTTTTACAGGATGCTTTTAAATAAATTCGTGAAGCTATAGCGGATCCTTCACAGTCACTGGAGAAAATTGTACATAAAGGGTCAGTTGGTCGGTGGTAAATAAAATCCTACACAACAATTATTATATTAATATGGATTTATTCTGTGAAAATTTTAAATTCTACAAATATACAAATTTTTACAAAAATGTTATAGAAAAATTATTTTAGCATAAATGTGGTAATTTTTAGCATTATTTTAGTCACCTTTTCTAATAATTTTGGTATATTTCACCATATTTATTTTGGTATATTTTACCAAGTTTTTGCCTAAATAGCATTAGCATTTTCTTCAAAATTTTTTACATAAGTGTTTTGGCTAAATTACGAAAACTACTTCGTCGGTTGTAGTTTTAGCATATTTTTGGTAAAATTATGCCAGATTTTTGCTCACTCCGACACAAGTTTTTTTTTGCGTGTACGCTAAAAATTTCATGCCTTGAATAAAGCTGTTTTGGGAAAAATGTGTTTTGGAAAAATCTGTTTAAATTCATTTTGGGGCATATTTACTTTATTTCTTGGCTAGGCAAAAAAATGGCCTACCCCACTGGATACTCTTAAGTTCAAAAATGCCTGCGAATTTTGTACTTTTACTCAAAACATTAAATCATAATGTTTTTTTTTTTTTTTAGAAATATTTATTTGTCATTCCATGCAAAACGAATTGAAATACAGGTCGAAGACCTCATTAAGTTTATATATTATTGAATCATTTCTAAGATACTCTATTTATATACATCCGTCCATCTGTCTGTGGAAAATCAAATGCAGTCCAAACCAAAAAGCGTATTTTTTCATATTGGAGAGTATAAACGATTCGGCACAGAAGAATTTTACACTCTCACTTGTTTTTCTTACATTTTTTAAACAAATGGAACATTTTTGTGTCAGAAATTTAGACTTGGTGAAAATTGGTGAAAGTAATTTAGCTGAAAAAAATTTTGATGAAAAAAATGTTTGATATAAAAAAAAAATATTTAAAGTTGTTTAAAGTTGTTATTATTAAATAAAATAAATAAAAGTTCTTTGAGCTCATGGCCAGTTTTTTCTTGTAAATAAATATTTTTTATTCCATGCCAATATTTCGATTCTCTCTAGGGATCATCCCTGATGATGATCTTCAAAAAGCAACGAAATATTACAATATTAAAAAAAAATATATTTATTTACAAGAAAAACTAGGCTCGAGCTCAAAGAATTTTTATTTATTTAAAAAAAAAATTACGAAAAAAAATTGTTTATGAAAAATTAAAATGATGAAATAAAAAAATACTGATAAAAAAAATGTTTGTTTAAAAAAAAAATTATGAAAAATATGTTAATAAAAATGTTAATAAAAAAATTGATCGAAAAAATGTTGCTGAATTTTTTTTTGGCTGTAAGAAAAAATTGTATTAAAAAAAGTTTTTATTAAAAAAAAAATATGAAAAAAAAATACATATATGAAAATTTTTTTTTTTTTTTGTTGAAAACAAATTATGTTACGTTTTATTCACCAGCTGGTGAAAAACGTGTTTATTCGCTTACAGGTGAATTGTTCTCCAAGTTATAAACCTTTTTGGTTTTAAGAAATGAACAGCAATTCTTATTTTTTTTAGGTTATTTAGCCAAACTTAGGTGGTGTCCTGCATCATTTTTAAAATTAAACATCAGCCTAAAAACATTATTATGCTTAAAAACTTTGTAAACAAAATTATTTATTATCAACATGTGAAAATAATTTCAATTAGTAACTTCCAACTCTGACTCTAATTGTTGCAATGAACCACACAATGGTAATTTAGCTATTTTAACTTAAATTCAACGTTTTTTTTTTAATTTGGTTGATTAAAAAGAAACACGCTATTATATGGCATATCGAGGGCCTATATTCAATAAATGACAACTTAAAAGAGATAACTTATCATTTGAAAATGCCTATATCTCGAGAAGCCGATTTGATAAAAATTTTTTGATGTCAGATTCGTGTTTAGAAGGCAAAAATTCTTTAGGAAATGTGTTTTAATTTTCCTCCCATCCTACTAATTTTTTGTAAATTAGATTCTTGTTTTTAAGGAAATTAAAACATTTCTAATTTATGTTGCGGACAAACCACTATTTTCCGTTGAAAAATACTGTTATTGGTGGCCATAATGTTTTATTTTTCAAAAAAAAATATACATTTTTCGAAAGACACAGTCGATATTTTCGGAATAGGTACCTACACTCAAAAAAAAAAACCTTATAAAATGACAAGAAAAACTTGTAACTTTTATTTTTTTTCTACCTCCTATTTGACAAGAATTTCTTGTAATTTTACAAATTTTTTAACAATAATTTTGTAATTTTACAAGCTTTTTACCAGTAAAATTGTAAATTTACAATTTTTTTGACGCCATAAAACTTACAAGGAGTTCTCGTGACTTTACTAGATTTTTTGCTACCTCCTTTTTTACGAGAATTCCTAGTAAAAATTACGAGCTTTTTTGTAACTTTACATGCTTTTTACTACTAAAATTGTAAGTTTACAACTTTTTTGGAGCAATGAAACTTACAAGGAATTCTCGTGAATTTACTTGATTTTTTTTTAGTTGGAAATTTGTAAAATTATATTTTTTTTTTAACAAGGAAAACTGGTAAATATTGGTAAAATGGGATTACGAGACTTTTCCTAGTAATTTGACAAGGTTTGTTTTTTTGAGTATTCGAACTCTTAACTCAAAAAAAAAACTTGTAAAATTACAAGAAAAATTTGTAACTTTTTTTTTCTACCTCCTATTTGACAAAAATTCCTAGTAATTTTACAAGCTTTTTACCAATAATTTTGTAATTTTACAAGGTTTTCATCAATAAAATTGAAAATTTACAAATTTTTTGATACGATAAAATTTACAAGGAGGTTTCGTAACTTTACTAGAATTTTTGCTACCTCTTATTTTACGAGAATTCCTAGTAATTTTCGATCTTTTTACCAATAAATTGTAATTTTACAATATTTTTGCCAATAAAATAGTTAATTTACAACTTTTTTGTCGCAATAAAACTTACAGGGAATTCTCGTGAATTTACTAGTTTTTTTTTTGTAAAAAGAGGTTGGAAATTTGTAAAATTAGAAAACAAAATTGTAAAATTACAAAAAAAAAATTGTAAATTTCGATCGATTTTTTTTTTTTTAAACAAGGAAAACTGTCAAATATTGGTAAAATGGGATTACGAGACTTTTTATAGTAATTTGACAAAGTTTGTTTTTTGTGTATTCAAACTCTACACTAAAAAAAACCTTGTAAAATTACAAGAAAAATTTGTAACTTTTTTTTTTTGCTATAAAATTATAAATTTACAAATTTTTTGACACGATAAAATTTATAAGTAGATTTTTTTACTAGATTTTTTGGTACTTCTTATTTGACGAGAATTCCTAGTAAAAATTACGAGATTTTTTGTAATTTTACAAGCTTTTTACCAATAAAATTGTAAGTTTTTTGGCGCAATAAAACTTACAAGGAATTCTCGTGAATTTACTAAACTTTTTTTTTTAAGTTGGAAATTTGTAAAATTAAAAAAAAAAATGTAAATTTCAATCGAAAATTTTTTGTTTAAAAAACAAGGAAAACTTTCAAATATTGGTAAAATGGGATTACGACACTTTTCCTAGTAATTTGAAAAGGTTTTTTTTTGTGTATTCGAACTCTACACTCAAAAAAACCTTGTAAAATTACAAGAAAAATTTGTTACTTTTTTTTTGTCACCTCCTATTTGACAAAAATTCCTAGTAATTTTACAAGCTTTTACCAAATTTTGTAATTTTACAAGCTTTTTACCAATAATTTTGTAATTTTACAAGGTTTTCATCAATAAAATTGAAAATTTACAAATTTTTTGACACCCCGGTGAAAAATGGTACAAATATGATCATATATGCGTTCATACAGCGTCATGTATGTCCATATATGTAGCATATATGAATATACATATATGACACTGTATGCATGCATATATGATCATATTTGCAACATATATGTCCATATACGTAAAATGAGGGCATATGAACATATATGACATATATGCTCCATATATGTCCACATATGTCTTATATTGGCATATGCCCTCATTTTACGTATATGGACATATATGTTGCAAATATTATCATATATGACTGCATACAGTTTCATATATGACCATATATGCTCATATATTTACTTACATGCATCCATATATTTACAGATATGTATCCATATATGCACATTTTTCACCGGGACGATAAAATTTACAAGGAGGTTTCGTAACTTTACTAGAATTTTTTTTTTTTGCTACCTCTTATTTTACGAGAATTCCTAGTATTTTTACAATCTTTTTACCAATAAAATTGTAAATTTTCAGGTTTTTTGGCGCAACTAAAATTACAAGGAATTCTTGTGAAATTACTAGATTTTTTTTTTTTGTAAAATTATATTGGAAATTTGTAAAATTACAAAAAAAAATTGTAAAATTACAAAAAAAAAATAAATTTCGATCCAAATTTGTTTGTTAAAAAACAAGGAAAACTTTCAAATATTGGTAAAATGGGATTACGAGACTTTTCCTAGTAATTTGACAAAGTTTTTGTTTTTTGGTTGCTCCCTATTGCTGTATCTTTCTTATCTTTAAGAAAATGTAATTATGGAGTGTTGTCTTCTCAATCGGTGAGTTTATAAGATATTAATACGAATTATCAACGCAAAATAAAGCATGATATAATGAATAATTCTGTATAATTAACTCAAAAATCATGTTTTTTGAGTTATGACACTGTGACACAAGTTAATGAGCGATATGTAAATAAATTAATTACGCAGTTATAAAAATTAATATATTTTTTTAAACAAAACTAACAAGACAAATATTAGCGCTTATTTTTATACTTAAAAGTTGGCATTATTGCCAATCATAGCGAGTAAGTAAATTAAACACAGAGAGAGCTAGAGAGACAGAGAAAATAGCGTGAGTATAATTGTGTGCTCTTATGTACAGTTTATTTTTCATGTTTTCGCTTTTGTTTTTGATATTCTTTATATTTTGTATCTTCGTTGTGTATGTATCTGACACACTTTAACGAAATGTGTTTAGTTAAGCGAGAAATAGCAAACGTAATGGATCGGCATGTATTAATCGCTGAAATTCGTAAAAGACCTGCATTGTGGGATTTTCAAAATGGAAGCAAAAAGTCTCGTCTAAATGTACCTGATATGTGGAAAGATATTGCCCAAATAGTAGGATCTGATGGTAATTGAAATTTTAAAAATATTTTTATAAAGAAACATTTAAAAACCCCGTTTTAATTATTTTTTGTTTGTTTTTTTTTTACTTGCAGTCGAAAAATGTAAACGAAAATGGAAAAATTTACGTGATGCTTATCGTGCCGAAGTCAGACGTATTGAACATCGTATTGAAAGCGATATAATACAAGGTTGCTACAATTCTAAAACCGACTACAGTAGCCGATGGTGCTTTTTTGAACCCATGAGTTTTATAAATAATTTTAACAAAAGACCTCGTCGCAGTATCGAAAATGAAAACTCAAGTAATAATAATTCAAATGATTGTCAAGATGATGATGAATCTATGTACGATCAATATCATAGTATTTGTGATATTAAATTGGAACCAGAACACACAACAAAAGATGATGATATTATTTCATTAGAAGATGATTATTATAATGACAGCAGCAACAACGGCTACGACGACCACCACAACAATGAAGTTGACAATAATAGAATTGATAATAATGAATCTCCAAATTTTGTGTTACCAACACAACAGCCGGAAAATTATCCTCCACCCAAAATTTATATAAAAAATTTTGCCGACCACCAGCAGAAACAACAGGAAAGGTCCGTCAAAGAAAATGAAATCAATAAACTATCAACATCAAAGTCTGACAATTGTAAGAAATGTTCTCAACGTAGTGACGTTCAGGTGCATTTTCTGGAAAAACTCGAAAAAGAAGAACAAAGACTAATAACATCCACTCGTCAAGATTTAACACATTCCAATAGAATGGATCATATTGGAGATTCGGATTATAATTTTTTAGTTAGCTTTTTGCCACAAATGAAGAAGATGTCAGAGTTGCAAAATTTACAATTTCGTGCCAAAATGTCTGCAATGATTTTGGATGTTTTATCGCCTTCAATAACTGCAAATAATAATTTATTAGTGCCACGGTGTTCGAATACAAATACCTGATTATAATTTAAGTAAACAAATGTTTTTTTATGTTTTTTTTTTAATAATATTTAGCTAAAAATGTATTTATAGAATAATAAATATTTATTTATGTTTGTACGTCCGTACTTCTATGGATTAAAATCAAATTTATATGTGATTTTTATTTTTATTTTCTTTGTTGCAACTTAAATGTTGTTAGTAAAAAGCTTATGGTCAGGTAAATGGAGAGAATATAAACATTGATGGGAGTTTTTCATTGTTAGCAGGGTTATCAGATTTATTTTAGGTCTATCGCAGTGTTGCCACCTCATGTGTAATTACACATATCATGTGTAAGTTTCTTTTTCATGTGTAGCCCATGTGTAATTGTCTGCATGTGTAATTCATGTGTAATTTGAAATTTTTACTTTTTGAAGCATTTTTTTTCATAATTTGTTTTAACAAGACTTTTAGCAGATTTTTCTGCAGAAATGTATATTTTAACGATATTCTCTGTCATTCACTTTTAAAAAATAACAGAGTTTACAAAAATATTTTTGTGAACTTCAGGTGATTATTTTAAAATTTTACAGAAATTGTTTTTTTTTATTTTGTGAATTTTTAACGATTAAAAATTGCCAAAATTAAAAAATACACTCAACCAAAATTCATTGTATTCCCAAAGAAAATCGCTGTAAATTCAACAGAAATCATTGTTGATTTTGACCCTACAAATATTTATGTTGATTTCAATAAAAATTGTTGTCAGTTTTTGTAAAAGTTGATCAACTCGTGTTTTTGTAAATCAACTCGTATTTTTTGTAAACTCAACTCATATTTTTGTTGATATAAGAAATTTTATTAAAAAAAAAAGCTTGTTGTTATTTGTAAATATTCTTTTATTAAGTATAAATCACAATATTTTTTAGAATTATCACCGGCTTTTTAAGCTGCAATATTTAAACAAGATTTTCACACACACTTCGTTTGTTTTTTGTTATGCACTCGTAAGCCATTCTTCAGTTTTCTAATGACACCAAATCAAAAACCTTAAAAAAAAAAAACAAAAAAAAAATATTATATAGTATGAATACATAAAGTAACCAATGTATTTTATTACTTACCAAATATTTACAGATCAGAATCTGATCATCAGATTCTATTTTTATTTATTTTTATAATATTAAATATTTTATTAAGAAACAAACACATAAAATAATTTTATTAGAGACAAACAAATTTCACATTGCAATGCATTGCTACCAACTTGATAATACAAAATTGAACGAACAGGGTTGTTTTTTCTTTTTTGGTTTTATCTATTGAATTCTGTATAAGCGTTGTAAATAGTTTATTCAAATTAACTGATTATTCAACGGTATCAACATTAATTTTTGTTGAATACGGCAATATTCTGTAAAACTTGATCTACAATGGGTTTACTAATTTTTCTACTAAGATATTTATATGAGTGTAGCAGACTATTTTGCTAATTTTACAAAAATACTTAGTTATCATTAGTATTTTTAAAAATTTATTAAAAAATTGATGATTTGAAAAAAAAAGAAAAATACAACAATATGTTTCTGTTTTTTCACCAAGTCTGCAGATTTTTTGTATAATCAGCAGGGTTTTCGGTTAAAATGAACAGATTTTCAGCTGAAATCAATATATTTTTTTTGCTGTTTTTCAGATTTTCTTTTGATTTGACTTAGATTATCCAGACAGAAATTTCGCAAAAAAATAAAAATCGTAGGTTTTTTGAGCAGTAAAAACCAGGCTTAGGGCGGATTACACAATGTCCATCCAGTTAGCTGTTAACTGTTCATTTAATGGAGTCTTATGTCAAAATCGACTTAATTGACAGACTTAACTGTTATATTTTTAAAATTTACAAAAAAAAACGTTATTAAAAAAAGTATGTGTAATTCATGTGTAATCTTGGCATAATCCATGTGTAATTCGTGATTTCATGTGTAATTTTGGCATGATCCATGTGTAATTTACGATTTTGTTGGTGGCAACACTGGTCTATCGACGAGTCGCATGAAAAAAGTCATTAGACATCGCTACACTCAAAAGAAAAACTCTGTCAAAAAATCTGCAATACGACTTTCAATTTGAATTAGCAATCTTTTAGCAGATTGTTCTGTTGAAAAGGATATTTTTATTAAAATCTCTGTCATTCAGTTTAAGAAAATAACAGACATTTTACTTTAAGCAGATTATTTTATAATTTTACAGAAATAATTTGCTATCATTTTTTTTTCAAGAACATTTTCTAAGTTTTTTATTTAAGTGTTAATTTTTTTTTCTCGTTTTTTATACAATTTAAAATATATTTCTGAACATATTTTTAGCAGATTATTTTGAAATTTTACAGAAATAGTTTGCTGTCAATATTTTTTCCAAAAAAATTTTTTTTTCAAAGTGTTAATATTTGTCTCGTTTTTTGTACAATTAAAAAGATTTTTCTGACCATATTTTTGATCATATTTTCAACGACGGTAGTCGGCGTTGCCTTTATAAGGATACCAAAAAGTTGGATTTGAAATCCAAATTAGCAAATCCAAATCCACGTGGTGGCGCAAATCCAACGTTTACAACACAAAATGTTGGGCAGAAAGGTACAAAACAACGCTACAACTAAAAAAAGGTCGGAAAAAATTCAAGAAAATTAGGAATAAATCAAAAAATAAAAATAATAATTTTTAACTAAATTTTTGTTAATTATATTTTCGTTCAGTTTTCACATTTTTCTCATAAAAGCAGCTAATTAAAAAAAAATAAAATTAAAATAATTAACAATAAACAAGAAAATATCGATTTTATTGTTTTATTTTTATTTTGTGTCCCCCAATAATGCCATTTTTTGTATTAAAAACAAAAAATGTACTAAATATAAAATAAATGTACTAAATGCTCAAAATGTAGAGGCCAACATTTTGTGTTGTAAACGTTGGATTTGCGCCACCACGTGGATTTGGATTTGCTAATTTGGATTTCAAATCCAACTTTTTGGTATCCTTATAAAGGCAACGCCGACTACCGTCGTTGATATTTTTAGCAGATTATTTTGAAATTTTTGCTGTAATAGTTTGCTGTAATTATTTTTTCAAAAAAATTTTCTAAATTTTTTTGTCAAAGTGTTATTTTTTTTTTTCGTTTTTTATACATTTAAAAAGATTTTAATGAACATATTTTTAGCAGATTATTTTGAAATTTTACAGAAATAGTTTGCTGTCATTATTTTTTCAAAAAAATTTTCTAAGTTTTTTTCAAAGTGTTTTTTTTTTGGTTTTTTTTTTTACAATTGAAACGATTTACATTGGTTCCAAATCAAAATCTAGCTGGACAAAAGTCCAAAAATTAGTGTCCTTAAAATTGGGAATTAATATTGCTAGGGGCAAGCTAAGGGTGTGTTCTGATCAAACTTATAACCATTTTTTTGAAATTAGGTCTTTAACTTTGTTAAATATGCGAATGAAATAACATTTTTGGTATCCAATATTTAAAAAAAAATATATGGGGCATTCCAAGCCAAATCACTCACTTTTAGACCCGACCCCTTTCGATTTATTTTATTTTTGGATATGTTTTAGTACTTATTAAATGCAACTTGGACGCCAATTTTCAGCCTTTTGATCGTTCTAAATTTTTGTGAGACGTATTTTTACCTCGAAATGAATATATCTAGGGTAAGGTAGGGTCAATATCTACCAATTTATTTTTTTTTTTTTTGGAGCACCATATAAAATAAATCAGAGCCAAAAAATAAAAGGTGCAATTTTTAAAATTAAAAAAAAATAGAAAGAATTGTGATCACATCTCGAATTATGGCTTCAAAGTTGCGTAATTTAGAGTAGAATTTTTTTAGTTTTTTACAAAAAAATCGAAGGTTTCGGACTTTTCCAAAAACTCGATTTTAATTTTTAAACATCAAAAAATATGTGATAATTACTTCGAATAATTTTTTCCTATTTTTTTTCTAAAACTACATTTAAATACCAACAAAACGTTGTCCAACTTTTTTTAAAATGTCTATATTTTTTAATAGTCAAAATTAATTAAAAATTTCAACTTTTGAATTTTTTTAAGAAAATCGTAATTTTGAAAAATTGATTACTCAACACCATCTTGAAATAAAAGGCTGAAAATTGGTGTCCAAGTTGCATTTAATAAGTACTAAAACATATCCAAAAATAAAATAAATCGAAAGGGGTCGGGTCTAAAAGTGAGTGATTTGGCTTGGAATGCCCCATATATATATGAGTGATCAACTAATAACATCATATTATCCATGTTACATCAATGATTTCAAAACGGTTTATGTACAAGAAAGCTACAGATTTATACTTATTCTGGACATTAATTAGAAATTTATTATCGATTTTCTTCTTACATTTTTTGTACTTTGAAGTATGGTCAATAATAACAATATTTTTGAGGACTTATGAAACTTCCGCAGCTTGCCAAAACCGAATCCAGGCATATCATGTCGAATTACTACATACAACTTATAGGTAATTTATTACTGAACGTTGTCATGCAGACATTTCTTGCAGGTTTTTACAGGTTTAAAACTAATCACAGTTTTTATGAAAATAGATTTTCGCCTAAAATTTTTTTTCTAAATAAAGTATCGAGTTTTTGATAACTTTTAAGTATTATATGATGCTTAGCTTAAATAAAGCATTAAATGTGATGTTTCCTATTAAACCGCGGCCAATTACAAACTTCGACTAAATTCAAAAATGTCCGTCCGTCTGTTCGTCTGTAGAGTAGGGCGTCCCAAAATAAAACCTTTATTCGATTTTCTTAGGTGCTCAAGCATAATTTGAAAGCTTATAGGGTAAAGTATTTTTGAGATTTTTTTCAGATTTTTCGGAAAAGTTTTTAAGGTCGCGCAAATCGATTTTTTGCTGAAAATCGGCTTTGCCGACCGTTTTATTAACTTTCTTTATAAAATCGTCAATAGCCACGAGTTTCTGCACTACTGAGGTAATATTTTTAAAGAAAAATGTCCAAACTTTATTTTTGTGTGCATAAACTATAAGTTTTGGCAACTCTTTTGCTCATTTGGGTACCCTACATTAGATTTTTTCGTAAATTTTTCATAAATTTTGAAAATAACGCTTTGTAACTTTTAAAATTTCTATGAAAGTCAAAAAAAGTAATAATGCAGTTTGAAAGATAAATTAATTCTCTATAATTTAGCAACAATAATTTTAGAATTTGCTCTTACCGTTCCAGAGTAATACCATTTTAAAGATTTCTATCCATTGTACAAAACTAATAGTAAAATAATAAACTTCTTAAAAAGACCTGAAGAATTCGAGTTATGGTCAGTAACAGAAATGTGAGAAGGTGGATCCTTAAGATTTTTTTATGCTGAACACAAAACTGCTTTTAGCAACTCCTTAACAAGTCACGTTTGGTGGTAATTTAGGGCAGTAGGTCAAAATGTCCGTCCGTCCGGCTGTATAAGACACGATGGAGTCAAAAATAAAAGAGATAGACTACTGATGTTAGGCACGAATATGGCTTATGGTCATAGGAAGGTTATCTTAACAAATGAGAAAAATCGTTCAAGGGGGAAAAAAGTTGCCCCTTGAAGAATCAACAAATAACGTATTTTTTTAACATTATAATTTGTATTTTTGTTAAAAAAAATAAGACTTTTTTGTAAAAGAAGATGAATAAAGTCATGTATCTGCGCCTAGGAAATAATAAAATGCTTATTTTCGGCTCGCCCCATTTTGTGGGCTCGGATTTATTCAAATAATGATCAAAATTTGATTACTTCAGTGGAAAAAGCACAATGAATGTATTGGTAATATTTATCGCGAGGGGAAAGGTCTCCCCTTAAGGCCGCCGCTTGGGACCACCACGACGGCCTTGTCAAAAAACATTTTTATATATATTTTTTTATTTTTTTTACATTCTGCAGGGCATAAAATATTCTGCACAACCGAATTTAACACTTTTGTTTGTTATTTCTGAAAGCTGCATCTCATAGTCCCGGTATTCAGCTTTTAGACCCATCATATATAGCCTATTTACAAGTTTTTACCCAAAGATATTAAATAGTGGAAGACAATATCTTTTTTAAATTCAATATTTTATTTTATTATTAGTTTTATACAATGGGTTGAAAGCTTTAAAATGGTATTACTTTGGAACGGTAAGAGCGAATTCAAAAATTATTGTTGCTAAATTATAGAGAATTAATTTATCTTTCAAACTGCATTATTACTTTTTTTGACTTTCATAGAAATTTTAAAAGTTACAAAGCGTTATTTTTAAAATTTATGAAAAATTTACGAAAAAATCTAATGTAGGGTACCCAAATGAGCAAAAGAGTTGCCAAAACTTATAGTTTATGCAAACAAAAATAAAGTTTGGACATTTTTCTTTAAAAATATTACCTCAGTAGTGAAGAAACTCGTGGCTATTGACGATTTTATAAAGAAAGTTAATAAAACGGTCGGCAAAGCCTATTTTCAGCAAAAAATCGATTTGCGCGACCTTATAACCTTTTCCGAAAAATCTGAAAAAAATCTCAGAAATACTTTACCCTATAAGCTTTCAAATTAGAGATGAGCGATATTTTCATACCGGTGATTTAATCACCGTGATTCAAAAATCACTGGTAACTGCAGTTATCAAATATCTTAAATCACTGCTACTTGCAATATCGTTCTTTTCTGTTATACACACATAAACTAACATTTTAACAGTTGCTGTGTGTTCGTTCAATCATATTTTTTCTTCTCTTGTTATGGAATGTAAAAAAACAAACACACAAAGCAAACGCAATGTTTTTAATACGCACACAAGCAACAAAACTGCCAAAAATATTATTTTGCTTTAATATGAAAACTGTTATTGAAAGAACTGTGATTTAAAAGAACTGTGATTTAAAAGAACTGTGATTTAAAAGAACTGTGATTTAAAATCACGTTTATATCTACATTTAAAAACGGTGATCACAGTAACTGTTTAAAATATTGGTTATTTGAAAAGAAAGACGTTCCTCAAAAATAACTAAATTGCTCATTTCTACTGTGGTTTTATACATTTTTCCAGATTTTCTCTTAATTTTAAATAAATAATTTCTCAGAAATAACTTGAATGTACTTAAATTGAACTTAATACAAATTGAAATATTAAATATGAAGTCCGGCAATACAAATAATATTTAATACATTGTTGAGGGTGGGTTGTATTTAATACATACTAATCTAAAGTAAAAGGAAAACATTGTATTGTTTTTTTTTTTTGCATCTCATTGAAAAACGGTGATCACGGTAACTGTTTAAAAGAACGGTGATTTGTAAATCACTGTAACTGAGAACGGCGTGATTCAAAAATCACTACATTGCTCATCTCTATTTCAAATTATGCTTGAGCCCGGACAACTTTTTTTTTTGGGACACCCTACTGTAGAGGACACGATACAGTCCAAAATAAAAGAGCTAGAATTCCGAAGTTTGGCACGAAAATGTCGTATATTCCTAGGCAGTTTAAGTTCGGAAATGGATAAAATCGGACCAAGGGGAAAAAAGTTCCCCCTTGGAGAACTAAACCAACCTAAGAAAAATCGCATTTTTTGCAGGGTTTTGTACTTTTGCTAAGCAAATGCAACATTCTTCTCTCAGATGAAGTTCGAAATCGCAAGGGGAAGGTGCTCCCTAACGTCTCCCACCAACCCCCCCCCCCCCCCAACAAAAAAAACGCCCCTGGATTTTTTTTATATTGCTTTTTTTACATTTTGGAGGGTATAAAAGATTCGGCATAGCCGAATTTAACACTCTCACTTGTTTTTTTTTTAATTACACTTCTCGACAAAAATGTTTTTTTAGAGATTACAAAACTTTCAAAAAATAAGTTTTTGCATTTCATATTTCTGTTCTGCATATAACCATTTTTGACATTAATGAATTACTAAAATTATAAAAAAAAAGTTGTCGATTAGTGTAATCGACTAAGAAAAATTTAAACATGTTTTTTGAACTCAGCGACCCCAAAAACATATAAAACGGTGATAAAATAATTTTGTCCAGCTAGATTTGGACTTGAAACCACTGTGCGATTGGTACTAATAGTTGACAATAAACCGCTTTAACTGAATATCGGGCGAACTTTTCACATGGGGCCTAAGTCCAAAAATGGTCCGATGAATATTTTCATGAAATTTTAGAGATTTATGTGAAAATCGGGAAGGTGGTTTGTATCGGGGCTACCAGAAGAACTGGTCCGATTTACATATTTGAAATTCGGAATGGTGATTTGTGTAGATGAAACAACCTGCTAAATTTCGAAAAGATACCTACTATAATGCGGTTATTAGAGTCATTTGACGTGTTTCTGATTTTTTTTTTGTGTGGATGGACAAACATCTAAACTTTTTAAAAAAATTTAAAAAAGAAAAAAAAAAGTGGCATGTTTTTATTGACATTTTTAAAAAATGGAAAATTTCAGAACAGGTTCTGAAAATTTTCCAAAAAAAAAAAAAAAACAAGTAAGAGTGTTAAATTCGGCTGTGCCGAATCTTTTATACCCTCCAACACGTTTAAAATTAAAAAAAAAAAAAATCGCGGGGGCGTCTTTTTTTTTGTGGTGGGGGAGGGGGTCGGCGGACTTGGTGGGAGACACCTGTACCCCCGCTATATATGTTTACAAATTTTTGTTTATGATATTTACGCTTAAATAATACATTTTTATCGTTATTTTTAATTAATTTCTATAACCACGCCCCCAAAGGGGGTCGGCCTGAAAAAAATCGAATTTTCTATATGGCATATGGCATACAAATGTTACATTTGTTGAGCAAAATTTAAAAAAAACTAGTAAAAATAACGTATTTTTCTGGGGTCGTTTTAGTTCTCTAAGGGGAACTTTTTTCCCCCTGGTCCGATTTGGCCCATCTTCGAACTTAACCTTACCAGTAACATAAGAGATATTCTTGCCCAATTTCAGGGGCCTAGCTCTTTTGGTTTAGACTGCATCGTTATTTCTACAGACGGACGGACGGACATCGCTAGAATGTCTTAGATTCTATCATGGATCAATATTATATACACTTTGTGGGGTCCCCGACCGATATTTCGATATGTTACACACGGAATGACAAAGTGCGTATACCCCCATACTGTGGTTGGAGGGTATAAAAATTAATCGATAGCCCATACAAAACTATATAAGAATGTAAATTTTTGAGATTGTGCACAATTATTTTTTTGTCCACTTGATGGTCTACTTTCGTATGGCGTTGAAACCATTGAGGCTCATTTTTCTTGTTGCACAATGTAATCGTTATCCCACGATCCTCCTGGGCAAAAAATTTGTAAAACCGATATAAGTTTTACACAAAAAAATCGAAGAGTACAAACATTTTCAAAAATGAGATTTAAATTTTACAACTTAAAAATCGCACTAGATCGCTTTTAAGATTTTTTTTTTTTTAAAGTAAGTAAAAAAACAAAAATTTAAAAAAAAAAAATTGGGACCATTATTGAAGAAGTTTTGAGTAAAGAAACAAACTACCAATTTTTAAAAATTCGATATGTTTTGAACGGGTCATCAAAAAAAATATGAAAATTTACCACGAAGGAGTTTTCGAAGCTTTTTTAGTACGTGTCAAGAATCAAGCCAAAATGTCATTTGTCAAGCTAGGTCAATCGAGTCAAGCGAGGGTGCTGTGGCTTAGTGGTTAGCGCGTTGGACTACTAGCCAGCAAGCCTGGGTTCGATTCCCGGCTCAGGCAGAACAACATTTTTTTTAGATATTTATTAGTTTCTATTTATAACTACCCAACAAAAAAAGTGCGGAGTACTTCTATTTGGAGTGCTTTAAAACTACAACAAACGTAATGAAATACAACAAAAATAACAAAAAACACAAGAAAAAAACACACATACAGTTTTTTCTACTCCATAAAAAGTTGTTATTCAGCACTTAACTCATTACCTTCCGCGACACTCCCATACAAAAGTAAGTAGATATTCAGTAGATAAGAAGTACTCCGATCTTTCAAACAACTTCCAACTACTTCCACGGAGTAGTTCTTTTCTACTGAATATCTACTTACATTTGTATGGAGGTGTCGCGATAGGTAATGAGTTAAGTGCTGAATATCTATGTTTTCTGGAGTAGAAAAAACTGTTTGTGTGTTTTTGTCTTGTGTTTTTTGTTATTTTTGTTGTATTTCATTACATTTGTTATAGTTTTAAAGCACTCCGCTGAGAAGTGGTAATGACTTTTTTTGCAGGGTAATATCTATCGCAGCACCCTCCTTCGTTGATAAATAGCACTAAAAAACGTCAACGAAGTAAAATAATAAAATAATGGCTATTAAACACAGCTTCAAAAATAATTCGCCAGATCAATAACAGATGGCGATGCAACAACTGTACTCAAAATTATCAACACGCGAAATTACAGTGTTGCCATACTGAAGCCCTTCTATCTTTCAAATCTTTCATCTCTCTTCTATCCCCTTTCCGAAAGAAACATCACGGTTACATTAGTAATTGATAGGCAGCAGTGCCTGAGTGTTGTTTCTTTTTATAAAAAAAAAAAAAAAATCAAATTTTACACAATTTCACACTAAATTGTCAAGAAAAATCAAGAAGAATTTATTATAAAAATCTTTAAATGTAAATTTATAAAAATTAAAGATTATTTTCATAAATAAACATGTTTTTACCACTAGGTGTTCTATTATCAGTTTTAATTTATAAATACATAACAAGCGATAAACGTTATTTATGGAACTGATATCGCAGTTCCGCGAAAAAAATTGGATGTACCACTTTTTCCAAATGACTGATTCTTTTTAAACATTTTGTAGAATGTATGTTTCTGAAACGCCACAAAAAAATTTGCATTGATATTAAAGAAATCTTAAAACTAGAGATGCGCGCGTGACACGAATTTTTCGTGATTCACGCGTGAATCACGCGTGATCGTGAGTGAAATTTATTTTTACTCACGTGATCGTGAGTGCGCGTGATTATGAAAAATAGTTTCGTGCGTGAGCGTGCGTGAGTAATTTTTGTTTCGTGAGTTTGCGTGATTTTTTTGTGCTGTTTGAAACAGAAAACGAGTAAAAAAATCGATATTTTATTGAATTTAGAGGGAAATTAATCCAAAATTGTGATTTTTATTATTGTTTTAAGAAAATTCAATACTTTTTGTTCAAGAAATCGAAAGAAGTAAAATAAAAATTCGCTAATTTTAATTTCGTGAGTCTTCGTGAGCGTGATTTTTTCGTGAGCGTGAGAAAAATTTTAGTTACTCACGTGAGCGTGCGTGAACGTGATCAGAAAAAATAATTTCGTGCGTGATCGTGCGTGATTAAAATTTTTATTTCGTGAGCGTGAGCGTGCGTGAGTCAAAATTCACTCACGCGCCCATCTCTACTTAAAACGTACTCGAAAAAAGCTAACTCCAAATTTTTGTTATTATGTATTAACAAAAAATTTGCCAAAAGTTAGTTAACTGAAATTCAAGTCTTCAAAAAAACTTTTGTAGATCGCACTTAAATTTTGCTGAAATTAACAATCGTTTTTTCTAATTCTTCGTAGAACAGTGATTTGTTTTATTTTAAGTCCCGATTTTTTCTAAATTTCTAAGTCGCACAATTCGTTTTGTATCCTTTTTAATTGCGTTTTGGATTACAAAAAGTTCATTAAACACGACCACAACATTTTCTTAGTAAATTTTAAGACTTTTTTTTTAAATAACCGATTTTGATTCCTCGATTTTTTCGTTGTACAGATCAAAAATACTTAAAAAAAATAAATTTTTCCAAGTCCTGACACTTTATTTAAATAAAATTGGTTTAAAAAGCACTTTTTTTTTTAAATACTAAAATTTCATATGTCAAGAAAAATCAAGCTTTTTTTCTAGATGTCAAGAAAAATCAAGATTTTTTTTCTAAATGTCAAGCTTTTTACTATTTTCGATCTGGCAAGCCTACCCCAAACTGTAGTTGGAGGGTTAAAAATTTTTGGAACCCCCCACCAAAAATAACTTCCAGGTAAAGCTCTGAACAGAACAAGCCCGGCACGACTTTTTCCATACGATTTGACAGTTAAAAACCGTGACCGGCACGACAAAAAATTAAAACTTATTTTATTTTATCTCCGGGTTCTCTCTATCTCCCTCCCTCTCACACTCCAGGGTTGCCGCATTTTCACAACAATTTTTTATTTTTTCATTCACAGTGGTATAACAAACGTACAGTAGTGCCAACTTAATCACATTGACTATGTGATAAGCGATTTTTTTCCGTAAAATTACTCTATTTTTATTAAAAGTTAGCACCACTGAACAAACAAATGACATTTTTTGCCGTCGCCGTCCCCCGTCATTGTTTTGGGCCTATATTCTCCGGCAACGGCAACCGTCCCCCGTGCCGTGCTTGTTCTGTTTCTACCTTAACGTGTCTACCTGATCGTGATTGAAAAGTCACTCACGATCTAATCTCTACTTTATAGTTAAATTCCCAACTCCCATTCCTGACCTTGTTATATCAAAGAACTACCTTTTGTGAAAACAACAAACAAATAACTACCACCAAATCAAAGAGCGAACACAAAAGAGTTTCGTTAAATTTTGTTATTGTGGTTGTTGCAAGTGTTTTTGTTGTTGTTATTGTTTTCGTATTCGCATTTATTTCATATTTTTCGTTTTGTTACGTATTTCGTTGTCATCATATAGTAGATATGTATACGATAGACTCTAACGAAACGAGTTTAGTTGAGCGAGAAATACCAAGTGTAATGGATGTAAAAAGTTTAATTGCTGAAGTACACAAAAGGCCGGCCTTGTGGGATGTTAGATGCGGGGACCACAAAGCCCGCTACTGTGTTCCAAATTTATGGAAAGAGGTCGCCAGAATTGTAGGGATTGATGGTACGTTTTTGCTTTTTCTGTAGAACCACTAAAAAATTGTTTTGTTAAAAAATCTTTTAAATTAATTTGTGTGTATTTTGTTGTTCTCACTTTTTGTTTCGTTGTTGTTTTCATTTCGTTTACGTCTCTGGGTGTGTGTGTGTGAAACTATATATGATGGTGTTGTTGTTTGTGTTTGCCCATTCAAGTTACTGCCGAAGAGTGCAAACGTAAATGGAAAAATTTACGTGATGCCTATCGGGCCGAAGTAAGACGTGCAGAGCGTCGCATGGAAAGGGACAAACTATTGGGCCAATATGATCCAAACACCAACTACACTAGTAAATGGGTATATTTTGCTCCCATGAGCTTTATAAACGATAGTAAAAGGCCCCGTTATACCATAGAGTATGAAAATTCAAATGATAACGGTCATGAAAATGATAACGAACATGATGAAGGTATTTATGAATCACATTTTCATAAAGTCTATGACATAAAAGAAGAGAATGAGCATCATGCTTCGAACGATGGTTCAAAATTTGTAATTCACACTTTAGAGGATGAAGATGATGACGAGGCAGCCAATGATATGCTATTTGAAGAATTACAAAATTTGGCTACACCTCAAGCTGTTCGCCGGCTATCGGAAACAATTCATATGACCAATGCCCAGGATCATAATGCACAAAACATTTTACAACATCAGTTTCAAGAAAATATACAACATACACTTCAAGATGATCCACCCGATGCCAGAGCAAAACCATCAAAACCAGAAGATTGTCATTGTTCGAAAAGTGCTGATGATCAGGTGCATTTCTTAGAAGATCTCGAAAAAGAGGAACAAAAATTGATAATGTCTACACGTAAAGATATAACACGTACCAGTAAATTAGACCATGTTGGCGATTCGGATTATAATTTCTTGGTCAGTTTTTTGCCACAAATGAAAAAAATGACCGAGTTGGAAAACTTACAGTTTCGTGCTAAAATGTGTGATATGGTTTTGAATATCTTAGCACCTTCAATGTCCACAAATGCATCGTTAAATACATCTTTGAATCCATCATTGAATCCCTCTCCAGTACCAACATCATCGATCACTTGGGATTGTCGTAATAATACACCTTCTATAACTTACCAGCCACCTGAATCAACAGGTGATGATATTGATAAAGAGACTGAAATTGCAAATAATACTGCTACATCTACTACATTCAATGATTATTAATTAACCTGTTAACCGCTTTATGATTTATATTAAGAAAAACGTAAGAATTTTACTCACAAAACGTTTCATAATTTATAAATCAAAAGACTGAAATTAACAAAAAAAAAAGTATTAAACCCACAAAAAAGTACTTATTTAAATGTTAAAAGTACCGAAAAAGAATTGTTCATTTTTTATATTTTAGTCCAAATTTTTATTAAAAATCAGCGATTGTTGTGTTTGATACAGTTAACAGGTTAAAAAATAATTATGTTTTTTTTTTTTGTAGAATTTAAGAAGTTTTTTATTTTATTATTAATAATTAAAATAATAATTATTCTTATATATCTAATATTTATAAATGTGTTTTGTACTTAGCTTTAAGCTTTTATATTTATTCATAATAAAATGCATGACTTAAAAAAAATTTGCAAAATCTTTTATTTCAAGAAAATATAGCAATTTTGAGTTTGCCGATTTTTTTTAAAGTAAAGTTAAGATGATTGCTCGGTTTTAAGGTGAAATTTTACAAACTTCATATAAAAACAAGTAAGAAAGTTAAAGTCGGTCAAGACCGACCATATAATACCCTACAACAGTGTTTCCTTAGAAATGGGTCCCAAGTTCAAACATGGACCGATTCAATCTATCTTTTGCCAAATCTTTAAAAAGTGTTAAAAGCACTCGCACTCAAAAAACAAGTGAACTAAAATAAGGGAAAATTAACTAAATTTTGAGAAAAAGAGGGAATGATTTGGCTCCATAGATTTTTTTCTTGGTTTTAGTTCATAATTTTCCCAAAAATAAGGAAAAGAAAGTTATTTAATTTTAAGCCAATTTTAACTAGAAAATGAAAAAAATTATATTACACTTTAGTTCATTCACATTTTTTAACTTGATTGGGTCTAGATTCTGGACCCATGGGTCCAGCCCCTTCTAACTCGAGACCCCGTTGGGTCCTTTAAGGGTCCCCATAGATTTTGACCCAAAACTTGTGTCCGTTTCGCTCTATCTTGCTTAGTTTTTGAGATAAGGGGTCTGATAGGGTCTTGAGAGTCTTAAAAACTCGATAACTCAAAAACTCGGAGGGCTTTCGGGTATTTTGCGAAAGTGTTCAACGAGTCAAGAGCTACAAAAATGCCGTTGGACTTTTTCTCGTGTTGGCAGTATTTACTGAGATATGTGCATATATAAAATCTCGGGAATTTCAAATCTAAAATTAGGGTCTTGAGATCCCGACAGATATGCAGAGCTAGGCTATTTTTCTTTTGAAAATTTCATCAGTTTCGCTCTATCTAGCTTAGTTTTCGAGGTATCGCCATTTTGAATTTTTAACTAAATTCTAAGTAGTTATTTACTAAATTCTTAGAAGTTATTAACTAAATTCTAAGATGTACACTTCCTCAATTCAAAGAAGAGAAATACGATGATGTTTTTTTTTAGTAAATTTTAACTAAACTTGAACTAAATTGTTTTTTAAGAAATATGTCTTTAAAATAAAGAAACGTTTCTTAGATTTGTGGAAAATTTCTTTGGCAGTAAGAATTTTTTTCCTTATATTAAAGAACTCCATTTAAAGTAAACTATTAACTAATTATAAGTAAATGAACTTAACTTTTTTCCTTATAGTTAAGAAAATTTCTAATTTTTTAGTTAAATTTAACTAAATTTTAGGAAAATTCATGATAAATTTTCAAAGACATTTTTTCCTCAATTTTAGTTATGTCTTTTTTTTTCAGAGCACAAACCAAATGTGAAAATAGGCTTCTATTTGTTGCCAATAAACCGGTTTAAGTAAATGTCTGGCTAAATTTTCATATGGGGCCTAATATTAAAAATGGTCCGATTTGATTACACTAAAAAAAAGTGAACTAAAAACTGGGAAAATTAATTAAATTTTGAGAAGAAGAGTGAATGATATGGGTCCAAAAGTTTTTTCATTCATTTCAGTTCATATTTTTCTTAAAAATAGGGGAAACAATTTTAACTAAAAAATAGAACAATTCTGAGTAGTTTTAACTCAATTTTATGAAGTTTTTACAAAATTTTTTAACTAAATTCTAAGAAAATGTATATGAGTATTTAACTAAATTCTAAAAAGTTTTAACTAAATTTTAAGAAGTTTTTACTAAAGTCTAAGAAGTTTTTAACTAAATTCTAACCTTCAAATTCATAAAAGTTACAAGAGGTTTATAAAAGGTTTAGAAAGAATATTTTGTATGGAAATTCGACTAATAAACCTGTTATTAAACGCTTTGTTTTTTATGAATTTGGACTTCTTACGTCCATGAGTTTTTAAATATGAGTTTTTAAATAAATTGTAAGAGTTTGTAACTTAATCCTAAGAAGTTTTGGGATCGGTCTCCAGGGGTTCTGGCCTGATTGGTCCAGATCCCATTGGGTTCGGACCCGATGGATCGATAATCGCCATAGATTTTGATCCAATATTTTTGCTCTACCTTGCTTACTTTTTGAGATACAGGAATTTGGGGTCTAATAGGGTCTTGAGATTTCGCCATTTTGAAATTTTTAACTAAATTCTAAAAAATTTAAACAAAATTTTAAGAAGTTTTAACTAAATTCTATAAAAAACAAGTGAGAGTGTTACATTCGGCTGTGCCGAATCTTTTATACCCCCCAAAATGTAAAAAAACTATATAAAAAATTCAGGGGCGTCTTTGTTTTTTGCGGGGGGGGGGGGAGGTTAAGTTGGGGGAGACGTTAGGGGCACCTGGGACTTTTAACTTCTTCTGAGATAAGAATATTGCTTAGAAAAAGTACAAAAAACCCTGCAAAAAATGCGGTTTTTCTTGGGTTGGTTTAGTTCTCCAAGGGGGAACTTTTTTCCCCTTGGTCCGATTTTGCCCATTTCCAAGCTTAACCTGGCTAGGCATATAAGACATATTCGTGCCAAACTTCGGAAGTCTAGCTCGTTTAGCTTGGACTGTATCGTGTCTTCTACAGACGGACGGACATCGCTAGAATGTCTTACACTCAAAAAAATACTTTAGTAGATTTACTAATTTTTTTTTGCTAACGCTAGTTAGCTAACTTTTAGCAAATTTTTAGTTGAGATTAGCTGTTAGCAAAAAATTCTTGTAAACTTCATTTAGCACATTAGCAATTTTAAACAAACTTTGAACTAATTTCTTCTGCTAAATTTGAAATTGAGTTGACAACATTTTTACAAGATTTTTTGCTAATATTAGCAAAATAAATGGTAAATTTTTTTTTATTTTCAGAAAACTTAAAATGGCGCTATCTCGGAAACTAAGCCAGATAGAGCAAAATGGAGGCCATTTTTGGTTCTTAGAATCTCCATAGTATCGCCGGTCCTCTTCACATGTGTGGACCCTAATGGGCCCTAACTTTGGATCCAAAAAAGTAAGCATTCCCGAAAATTTTAAAATGCTCATATCTCGGTAAATATTGCCGACACAACAAAAAGTCTCAACACGAAGAACAAGACCGCAAAATAGTCAAAAGCTCTCCGAGTAATATTTTTGAAGTTATCGAGTTTTGTAATTCTCAAGACCCCAGTGGTCCCCTATAATCACGTATCTCAAAAACTAAGCAAGGTAGAGCGAAACGGACACAAATTTTGGATCAAAAATTATAACGATTTTAAAGGAACCCAACTAGGTCTAGGCCCATCGGGGTCTGGACCTATCGGGTCCGAACCCAATGGGGTTCTCAGATGTGTATGAACTAGGTTCAAAAAAAAAAAATTTAGTTAACTAATTATTGGCAAAACATTTTTGCTAACTTTAGCAAAAAAATTGTGGGTTCAAAATCAGCAAATTTTCTTGTAGGTTTACAAGCTTTTTTTGCTAACATTACAGTTTTTTTTTTTTTGAGTGTAGAATCGATCACAGATCAATAATATATTACTTTATGGGGTCCTAGACCGATATTTCGATGCGTTACACACGGAATGACAAAGTGAGTATACCCCCATACTGTGTTTGGAGGGTATAAAAAGGTAAATTCGGCCTTGCAGAATGTATTCATACCCATACAATTTCAAAAAGATTTTTGCAAAAAACTTTATTTAAAAGGAAATTACTATTGAAAAAAAAAACAAAAAATTTTGAAAAAAAAAAATTCCGCGGAAAAAAAAAATTTCCAAAAAAAATCCTCTTTTTTTGTCAAAAAATATGTTCGTACTTGTTTAAGTACCATTCGGTGTTCAATTATGTTCACATATGTCAATCAGCAGCCGAATTGAAGCATTTTGTATTATTAGGTTATGTTGAATGTACCAAAATTTTTGAGGTGTCTTTACATTTTCGTTCATTACTTATGAACCTCTGAACCGACATCGCGCAAATGCAAACTGTTCGGGAGAACTTCCAATAAATACGTTAAGTTTTATTAATCTCCGTGTAATATTTTGGCCGTGATCACCATTTCCACAGACAGATGGACAGACGGACATCGCTAGAATGTCTTAAAATCGATCTCCCCGATCATGAATATACATATATACTTTATGGGGTCCCAGACAGATATTTCGATGAGTTACAAACGGAATGCCAAACTTATATATACCCTCTATCACTAGAGTGGAGGGTATAAAAATTATCAATCGTTTGATCAAAATCGAAAAAATGTTTGATTTTACAAAATTTTCTATTGATGATTGGTATAACAATTTTTTAAATTGGAGGAATTTTAATAAAAAAATTTATTGAATCCGCGTTTTTGTTGATTGAAATTCGTTTCAAATTTTTTCTGTGTAAATATACTTTATGGGATCCTAGACCGATATTTCGATGAGATACAAACGGAATGACAAACTTATATATACCCTCTATCACTAACAAGGGAAGCCTCCCTGGTGTCACCCTCCGATCTTCATGAAATTTTGATATGTTGTTAAGAACGAAAATTAATTTGACACGTATTTTTTTTAGCTGCCAAACTCATTTTTAGGGGGGTCGATTTGTTTGGGGGGAAATTGACCTTTTTTAGTTTTTTACGATTTACGCCTATTTAAACAAAATTAATATAGGCATGTGTGGTATCAGATTAAAGGTATTTAAAATACCTATTCTAACAACGGGCCAAAGAAGTTAATATTTTTCGACTTATTAACAAAAATGTCCAAAAATTTTGGTATTTTACACAATATGACGAAAAGTTGTGCATGTTTTGACTCGTTCTTAGCACACGTAGATAGGTTTTCCAAAGACCTTTCATTTGGTATGTAACATGACTAGGTTTCTTTGCATAATATAGGAGATAAACGAAAAAAAATGAAAAATGACCTTGTCTTCCCCCCTTCCTTTTAACCCCTAAATATGAATTTGGGACGCTAAAAAAAATAAGTGTCCCTTTATTTTTTCTGTTCTACAAAATAAAATCAATTCCATAAAGATGCGCGGGTGATACTAGGGAGACTTCCCTTGTAAGTGGAGGGTATAAAAATACGAGTTTTTTAATAAATTCTAAGATTTTTTTAACCAAATTCTAAGAAATTTTAACTTAATTCTAAAAAATTTTTACAAAATTCTAAGAAGTTTTTCACTAAATTCTAAGAAAACAAATATGAGTTGTTAAATAAATTCTAAGAAATTTTTAACTTAATTCTAAAAAGTTGAAACTAAATTCTAAGAAGTTTTAACTCAATCCTAAGAAATTTTTTACTAAATTCTAAGAAGATAAATTTGAGTTTTTAACTAAATTCTATAAAGTTTTAACTAAATCCTTAGAAGTTTTTAACTAAATTCTAAGAAGTCCGCCTCCTTAACTCTAAGGGCGGATTTTACAGTCAGCACTAAGTAGTGACTTAAGGTAAGAAATTACTTAAATCCAAAAAACTATTTTATAAAAACTACTTAAGTAAAACTTAAGTCATCTATTACCATAACTTAAGTTTTACTTAAGTAATTTATTTTTATTTGACAATTCAAAAAAAAAAAAATACAAAATAAAATTCAATTAATAATACAAAAATACAAAAAAAAAAAACAAAAATTCAAACAATTGCTCTTCTTTTCCTTTAAAATCTCCATCCGCCACTCTCAAGTTCAAGGTATTTCCATCAAATTGCGCGATATTTCCATCATATCGAAAAAAATAATTAAATAAATAAAAATCTGTAAGGAATTTGAGATTGGCGGAGATGACCCATCAAATGGATAACATTCAATCTTTTCCTCAAGATTTTGTTGAAAATAATAAAAACGTTTGTTGAAAATAATAAAATCCGAAGTCAAATGACCTTTGCGGCTTAATCGTTTTGGTTCTAACAAGACCCAAGGCAGATGATTGTATTGGAAAAGAAGAGCAATTGAGTGATTATAACCTACACCACTCTGTGGTACATGGTATAATGAGTATGTGATGACTATTGTAATACCCCGAATTATTTGTCCCAGACCCACATTTAAGAATACTGATATACTGTCCGTCCGTCTGATTGTCCATGTATCCTTGTAAACGTCTCTGTGAAAAGGTTGCTGTTATTTCCAACAAGAATTAAGATTACCGGTTATGTTACCCACTTGATGGGCCATATTCAATACTTTAACATTTCTTTAACATTATTTTTTTTTGTTTTGATGATAATATTCAATTTTATGGAAATACCTTTAATTTAAGAGTGGCGGAGATGGCCTATCAAATAGGTACCATAATCGGCAATCGTATCCGAAAAAAGTTTTGGTGGAAATAACAGCAACCTTTTTATAGAGACGTTTGTTGGTGTGCAAATCCGAAGTAAAGCGGGTGGAGTATTTTTTAATGATGCGTTCTTAATTGTTATGGTTCTAAAAATACCCACGGTGGAAGATTTTAACGGAAAATAACATAATTTGTGTTATGTTTCGTTATTTTACATAATTTATGTTTTGTTTATTTTTATTATTTTATTTTTTGTATTCTTTTTAATTTGTCAAATCAAAATAAATACCTTGTGTTACCATATTTTTAGCATATTTTCTTTTTAACTTAAGTACAAACCGAAAAATCGAATTTAACTTAAGTAATAAAAAATACTTGAATAAATCTTAACTAAGATTTCACTTAAGTTAGAACTTAGTTTAGACTGTAAAATCCGCCCTAAGAAGTGAAATTCTGTAAAGTTATTTGTAGTAAATTTTAACTAAACTTGAACTAAATTTTGTTTGAACATTTATTTAAGAAATGTGTCTTAAAAATAAATATATGTTTCTTAGATTTGGGGAAAATTTCTTTGCACTCAGAAAATTATGTAAGGTACTATATGTTAGTAGTACTTTAAAAAAAAAACTTGGAAAAAATTTGGTCTTAAATTTTTTTTTTGAAAATTTTTTTTTTTTAAATTATATATTGATTATTTTATTTTTACTACATGTTAGTTGTTTGACTATAAATGTAAATGTTTTTACTGCATAAGCCTGTTGTTTTTTGTCAGTTAAAATAACTAACATTGTTAGTTGATTTAACTGAAAAAGTAGATGACCCCAAAACAACTTACAAAGTAGTTATTTTAACTGATATTTTCAGTTGATTTTACTAACATAATTTTTTGAGTGTGGCAGTAAGAATTTTTTTCCTTATATTTAAGAGGTCCATTTTAGGAAAGCTATGAACTATTTAGGCACCCTGAAAAATGGCCCCAATGCAAAATGGCCATAAAGCCAAGTTTGGGGTCTTTTTAAAAATTAAATATCACCCCACTATGAATTATGAATTTTTCAATTCTTTGTGAAAAATTGCCCTAAAAAATTTAAACTATTTTAATAAAAATGAAAAAAGGCCCCAGTTGTTGATAATCCGAAAAAGTTTTTCTACGTAGGTGGCCTTCGGCCGGGATTAGGAATTACTAACTCCATGCATTCAACCCACCCTCTTCGCAAAATAAAGGTATTATGACCGAAGTTGTTTTGAACTTACAAGGGAAGTCTCCCTAGTGTCACTCGCGGATCTTTATGGAATTGGTTTTATTTTGTAGATCAGAAAAAATAAAGGGACACGTATTTTTTTTTAGCGGCCCAAATTCATATTTAGGAGGTAAAAAGGAGGGGGGAAGACAAGGCCATTTTTCAGTTTTTTTCGTTTATCTCCTATATTATGGAAAGAAACCTAGTCATGTTACATACTAAATGAAAGGTCTTTGGAAAACCTATCTACGTGTGCTAAGAACGTGACCAAACATGCACAGCTTTTCGTCATATTGAGTAAAATACCAAAATTTTAGGACATTTTTGTTAATAAGTCGAAAAATATTAACTTCTATGGCCAGTTGTTAGCACCACGAGATAGGTATTTTTAATACCTTTAATCTGATACCACGCATGCCTATATTAATTTTGCTTAAATAGGCGTAAATCGTAAAAAACTAATAAAGGTCAATTTCCCCCCATACAAATCGACCACCCCTAAAAATGAGTTTGGGCCTCTAAAAAAAAATACGTGTCGAATTAATTTTCGTTCTTAACAACATATCCAAATTTTATGATGATCGGAGGGTGACACCAGGGAGACTTCCCTTGTTAGTTCTCATGAATGGAGGTTATGAAATTTAAAAAAAAATACAAAAAATTTCAAAAAATCAAATTTAAGATCATTTTTCATTATGCAAAATGGCCCCAAATGACAAAATGGGCCAAAATTTTTGGGGTGATTTTTAATGAAAAATGGCCATAATTAAAAAAAAGAAAAAAAGTCGCCAAAAAATCTTGAAAAATTACCCCAAATTTTCGTGTTGTTGTACTCAATATAAAAATTTGGGGCCATTTTTCATTTTTGTTTTGAAGCTATTTTGCATTGGGGCCATTTTTCATGGTGCCAACTATTTATAAGTACATGAACTAAAATTTTTTCCTCATAGTAAGCAAAATTTCACATTTTTTAGTTAAATTATACAAAATTTTTGGAAATTTCATCAACAATTTTCAAAGAAATTTTTTCCTAAATTTTAGTTATGTCTTTTTTTCAGTGTAGCCGCACCCATTTTAGGAATTGGCAGGACATTGGCCACCTTCCAGGCTGGGGAGAAAACTCCCGCACCGTTCTAAGAGCTGAAAAGGCTTACCAACGGATTATTCAAAATTTGCCATTAGTCGGTTTCGGAAAAAATTTTAGACAAAGGCCGAATAATCGTCGATAATACTTTTTTACCGAACCAAATATTCCTTAAGACACTAGTTTAGTCTTCAGTGAAAATAAATATCTGTCTGAAGAAGAAGTCGTGTAGCATTCTGTACCACACACATAGATAACGTGTAGATGAGAAACTGAGTTGTATACAAAAATCTAAAATTGTTCTCATGAATTAAAGTTTGTTATGAATAAGTCCCTGAAGTTTGTTATGAATATGTCTTTTGACTACATATATAGGGAAAAATCACTGCCCCCGTCCCTTTCCAATTTTTTTTTTAGTTTTTTAACAGCCGCATTAAAATCTCTCTTACTTGTTTTCATTTGAACAATGAATTTTTTCATAACATTAATGAAAATTTGTATTGTGTTTATGACATTTTAATAAATGTTTTAAGAAAATTATTGTTATACTACAACATTTCACTTGTAATGACAGTCATTGCTGCTTATTTTAAACTTTTGCCACCATATTGCAAGTACTAATATAATCATGGCAGTTGCGGCTCTCATCATTCTCTTATTCTATAAACACACCCCATTGCTGTGCATGGCATAATTCCAACTCGCATTACTGACCTTGGTCTATGAAAGAAGTATTGATAGAACAACAAAAAAAGTAAAAGTTAGTTTCGTTCAATTTTGTTGTTGTGCAAGTGATGCCAACCATTTTAATACAAAAAGCTGTGCGATGCATTATCAAAATGGAGATTATACTAATGTGTACTGTACAATTTGCAGTGCTGCACAATTAAGTTGATCTAGGTACACACAAAAAAATTTTTTACCAAGTACTTGGGAGGATATGCGTTTTTAAAGTTTTTTGCATATATTATCCAAAAAATAGCATCAATTTACCAAGTTTTTGTTTATTTCTGATAAAAATTTAGAAAATATTCATAAGAGTATTTAACCTTGTGTAATTTTACAAACCTTAACAAAAATTATGCAAAAACTTGGTAAAATGTTGCAAAATTTTTCATAATTTATGTAAAAAACTTTAAAAACGCATATCCTCCCAAGTTATTGGTAAAATATTTTTTTGTGTGTACACAGTAACGTTTTAATCATTAGGGCACACTGGGCATGTGACCAATGCCCTGACCCAGCGTAGACTCGAAAGTCCATCTTTTTAAGCTCATAAAACGTTTTAGGAGCAAACATTTTTTTTGTTAATATATTTTGGTATTCATATGCTGTGTTTTTCAATAAGTGGATTTATTTTCTGATTTATCTTATTTAATATAAAAACAAGTAGAAAAGTTAAATTCGACTTGGCCGAATCTATGAATACCCTCCACAATGCCCTTTTTAAGTGATAGTAAATTTTCTAACGTAAAAAAAATAACATTTTATTTTGTGTAAAAAAACTTTTTTTTATAAATTTAAAAAAAAAAAAAAAATATATAATTTACAAATTTTTTTTTTTTGAGTGTAAAATTTTTTTTGAGTGTATTATTTTTTTGTTTTAGTGTAAAAATATTTTTGTGTGATGAAAATACCTTGTAAAATATTTTTTTCACTTACAAATGTTTTTAAAACATGTTTAACGGGTTTTCAACACGTGAATTTAAGGTGAAACTAATCTGAAATTTACGGTTATGCTAATAACTTTTGATTTACTATACCGATTTGGCTGAAATTTAAAACGAACCGGCCCAGAGGAACGGCAAATATATATGCCACACTTCAGCATCCTCAGAATTGCCATTCAAAAGTTACCGTGTGTTTTATCTCGAAAAATCTAAAAAAACCCTTGCCGAAATTTACTCATTTGCTCATAGCTTTTGAACCACTGGACCGATTTCGCTGGATTGCAATACCAACCTGACCAGGTAAATGCCCAACATATATGCCAAACTTCAGGAGCCTCCGTAAAGTCTTTCAAAAGTTAGCGTGTTTTCAACAGACAGACAGACGGACGGACCGACATCGCTAGATCGTCTTAAAATCGATCGAGGATCATGAATATATATACTTTATGGGGTCCTAGACCAATATTTCGAGGTGTTACAAACGGAATGACAAACTTATATTACTTGTTTTTTTTATTTCGGCCCAAAAAAAATATAAAAAAAAAAATTTGAATACTATAAAATTTTTAAGCATTTTCTATATGCTGGAACAACTATCTGTCTTAGACGGTGCCCTAGTAAAATTTGATGCAGAAAATATTTGTAAAACTTTTTAACCCTTTAACTGCCTTTTTTTATAGACTTTTTTGTATTTCTTTTAAAAAAGGACAAAAATTACCCTTTAAAACGGGAGCTGGAGGGTTAATTTGGTCAAAGAAAAGAATCATCATAAAATTTTATAAAACACATCATTTTTAGCTCAAAAATATATTTGCACTGTTTTTTGTCGATATTTTTTAACACTGCTTTGGTCAAAATAAATAACAAACATTGATTATTTATACTTGACCCTTTTTAAGCACTTTGCGCATGTCGCACAAACTTTAAACATTCGACAACCCCTAGTGAAATTTTATGAGGAAAATATTTGTAGAACATTTTAACCCTCTAAATGGACGTTTTATTGGACTTCTATGTTTAGTTTTTGAAAAAGGACTAAAATGACCCATTAAAATGGCAGTTAGAGGGTTAAAATGTTCTATGAAAAGAACAGCAATAAAATTTCACTGAATACATCAAATCGTATTTTGAAGCTCAGATGTGTTATTATTATAGTATTTTGACGTTTTCCAAACGCCTTTGATAAAAATATGAAAACTTCAGTGGGCTATAAAAAAGAAATCCGAACTGACTTTGCAAAACCCTTTGGTGATTTTGTCCATTTGATGGTCTACTTTCATATGGCGTTGAAGCCACTGAGGCTCATTTTTCTTGTTGCACAGTGTTATTTAAGTAGAACAGTTTTCGAGATATTGCCAACTTTTCAAATTTTCATCTTTTTAAAAAAAGTGGTTTTACTCGAACTAAAATATATTCGAAACACATAAATCGATTTCATTGTTTAGAAGCTATTAATCGATATATTAACAATTTTGTGCAAAAAAAAAATGCATTGTAATTTCCTAAAATTTATTTAAATTTAACTAAAAAGTGGGAAATTTTTCTAACTCATAAATAGTTCATAGTTTTCCTAAAGTTAACTTCTTAAATCTGAGGAAAAAAATTCTTACTGCCAAAGAAATTTTCCCCAAATCTAAGAAACACTTATTTATTTTTAAAACACATTTCTTAAAATATGTTCACACAAAATTTAATTTAAGTTTAGTTAAAATTAACTACAAATAACTTCACCGAATTTCACTTCTTAGAATTGAGGAAGCGGACTTCGTCGAATTTAGCTAAAAACTTCTAAGGCTTTAGTTAAAACTTCTTAGAATTTAGTTAAAAACTTTAATTTATCTTCCTTTAATTTAAGTAAAACCTTCTTAGGGTTGGGTTTAAACTTCTTAGAATTTAGTTTATTTACTCATGTTTAGTTCGGTTTGAGTCCATCCCAGCAAAACTTTGGTAATGGGTAGTGATTACATAACACATTACCACGTAATGCATATAACTTATTTGTAGCATTTTTTTATGATGTCTTACCAAACATTTGTTCCACAACGTATTATTTTCAAGTGAAAAATAATGCATTTCTAATAATTTGCATGCATGGTTATATGCATGGTTATTGGAAATAATACATGGTTATTGGAAATATGTATTTCATATTTGTTATTTCTAAACATTAAATCATGGATGACTTATATTTGGTTACATTATGTATTATTTGAAAGTTTGAAATAATGTATTATTTATATTTGGATGCATAATGCATTACAATGACATAAGAAATAATTATTTTATAAAAAAATGCATAAATATAAACTAGAGATGGGCTCACGACAAGAAATTTCTAACGACACACACTCACGAACATATTTTATCTACTTACACTCACTTACAATCACGTGAGTAAATTTAATACAAAATTACTTTTTCACTACTCGTAACACCTTATATATTATCTTCTGGTATGCTATATTATTTCATTTCTCGTAACCTATAAAATATCATATATTTTACACCTTACTCTCGTATTCTTCGTTATAAATTTATGACTTATTTTATACCTTACTGGTATTCTTTGTGATAATGTGGATGCATTACTTTGAGTCTCATTGCTTTTCAAAATCATCAATGCTGCAATGTATACAAAAAGAGATCCTATACCTTATTTGGTAATCTAAGTTTTGCTGGGATATTAATTATTTCTGAGAAATAATTATTTTTGTTGTACAATGAGAAAATCGGAAAAAATAATTGACAACACAGGCTAAGTGGAGAAAATATGAACTAAAACGAATGAAAAAAATTTTTGGAGCCATATCATTCCCCCTTTTTCTCAAAATTTAGTTAATTTTCCCAGTTTTTAGTTCACTTTATTTTTGAGTGAAATATGAAGAAATTAAGACCGTTTTTAAAAAAATGAGTTGAAAATTGTAAAAGTTATATGCATTTGTGTAAAAATGCAGAAATTAGTATGTACACTAAAAAACTACGTTAGTAGATTTACTAATTTTTTTTGCTTAGGCACAAAAAAAAAAAACCTTGTCAAATTACTAGGAAAAATCTCGTAAACCAATTTTACCAATATTTGACAGTTTTCCTTTTTTTTAACAAACAAATTTGGATAAAAATTATTTTTTTTTGTAATTTTAGAATTTTTTTTTTTCTAATTTTCGAATTTCCAAGATAATTTTACAAAAAAAAAAATATAGTAAATTCACGAGAATTCCTTGTAATATTTATTGCGCTAAAATTTCAAAATAATCGGTAAAAAGCTTGTAAAATTACTAGGAATTCTCATAAAAAAAGGAGGTAGCAAAAAAAATCACTCACGAGCATATCGCTCATTTACTTGTATAGTGTCATAACTCAAAATATGTCGTTTTTGGGTAAACAATACAGAATAATTTGTTACAGCTTGCTTTATATTGTGTCAAAAATACGTATTAATATCTTTTAAACTTACCGATTGTGAAGATAACACGCCATTATAACATTTTCTATCCACGGGCCTTTTGCAATGTAAACCAAGTTTCAATTGTAAACTTTAAACAGGTTTTCTGTAAAATCAAACATTTTGCGTTATGACACTATACAAGTAAATGAACGATATTTTTTCTACTCACTTACATTCACGTTACGTACTCGTAACGCCTTATATATAACGTTCTCGTATGCTATATTTTATACCTTACTCGTATGCATTACTTTGAGGTCTCGTCCCATGTTAAAATCATCAATGCAGCATGGTATAAAATAAGCTATTCTCTACCTTATTTTATACCTTATTTGGTAATCAAAGTTTTGCTGGCAAACTAGTGTAATCGGACCATTTTTGAACTTAGGCCCCATACGATAATTTAGCCCCATATTCAGGTAAAGCTGTTAAAGAGATGATTTAAACAGGCAAAAGCACTACGCGGCGTTTTTGCTCTCACACCTACATGCTCTCACACATTAAACAAAAACAAAAAAAAAAAACACAATTTTCTCCCCTTTTTTTTTTAATATACTTAGAGAAATAATCAATTAAGAATTTTAATGACAAATTCGTGTTTATGGGACATTTTTTGGTAAACCAGAATGCTTAGGTTGTCACTATTCACTAAATATTACATTGCTAGATATTTTAACCAATGTCATTTTTATCTTTTTTATTTTTTAAATGGATAAATGTATTATGATTTTTACTATAATTTTCTTTTAGTGCATTGAGTATGAGAGTGCTACATGTTACACACACATAGACAAAATATGATAGTATGTGTTTGCCTATCGCTGATTTAAAGGTTTCGGTGACCCCTTATGCAACAATGTGGACCTTCGGGAAAATAACTCCCGAACTTACAGGAACATCGTCTAGAGCCAAAATATGTGTCGACTTAAATTTAATAAAGATTATTTATGTACACGCAGAGAAGGATTATGATTGCGACAACCATAATGGAGGGGCAACATAGTATGATTGATAAAATTATCATAACATGTTTGTAGCGACCATAGTATGATCTACGCTGATCATAGTATGATAAAAAGTTGTATTTTTTTAAATGTTAATGATCATAGTATGATTGTCACAATCATATATATGCTCAAATGGATCAACCATACTATGTTGCCCCTCCATTCTGGGTGATTTGGTGTGCTGCAATCATGTTCCAAACATGTTTTTTCTCTGTGTGTATGTATATGGATCGTAGGTCTTTATTTTTTTAACCCTTTGTAGGATATTGTTTGGGCAACAAAAGTTTACAGTTTCTAATTTAATCCACTTACTCACTGTAACCACTCAAAGTTTGTAAAATAATGTTCTCTATTTTAGGGGCAAAAGGATCTTTGTAGAGCAAAATCGTGGACAAAAAGGGGTTTAGAGGTCTAAATTCTTATAGAGTAGGTTCGGTTGGATGGGTGTCCGCAAATTTGGCGAATTCACTTGGAGGCCATAAGGCCCTCATCAAAAAATCGTGTCCCCAAATACTTAAGACCACGTTTCTTCACACCCGGACATTCACACAACAAGTACTTCACTGACTCCTCCTCCTCCTCCCCGCAACTTCTACAAAAGTCCCTAATCCGCCAAGGGCCATTTTTCCCCCAAGAAAAATAAGGGGGAAGGAGAGGAGTTGTGGGTCCAATTTTTTGTTTCATAACTATTATTAGGTCACAGATAACGACCATGAACCGAAACTCAAAATCGCTTCAGCAGAAAATGTATCGTCGTCAAAGGGTTAATCCCTTAATCCCCGATAAGCCGATATACCCTAACCTTAGAATTTCCTCTTTTATATATATTTTAAGTTTCATGCAATACTTCTTTTTAAATACATTCCTTTAAAGTTCCAAACGTTACACTTGGTGCTCAGTTCCAAAAGCACTGACTTGACATTACAGGTATCATGTGTTTTGTTGCTACTTTCGTTTTCGCAATTATTATACGATTTTCGTCTTATTTTCTTGATTCGTTGTTTTGCTTGTATGTATCACACAGACTTTAACGAAAAAAGTTTAGTTGAGAGAGAAATGCCAAGCGCAATGGATATAAAACGTTTAATTGCTGAAGTACATAAAAGGCCGGGTTTGTGGGACGTAAGATGTGGGGAGCATAAAGCCCGCTATTACATTCCAAATTTGTGGAAAGAGGTTGCCACATGTGTGGGGAGTAATGGTAGGCTTTTAGAGCATCAGACAAACAAATGTTTTATAAAATTATTAAATTAATTTCTTTTTATTAAAATTTTATTTTTTCTCTTCAAATGCCTTGTTGTTGTTTTCGTGTTTTGCACACATGTATGTAAATATAAATGTCTCCGTGCGTGTTTGCATGTTTACGTTTATTATTGTTTTGCTCAATTTCCAGTTACAGTCGAAAAGTGCAAACGTAAATGGAAAAATTTACGTGACGCTTATCGTGCTGAAGTTAGACGTACAGAGCGTCGTATGGAGAGGGTCAAAATAATGGGTCAATATGATCGAAGCACCAACTACACTAGTAAATGGATATATTTTGCTGACATGAGTTATATTAGCGATAGTAAAAGACCCCGTTATACTATAGAATATGAAAATATAAATTCAAATGATAATATTGCTCAGGAACAAAATAATGACAATCATTCCAAAATGTATGACATTAAATTAGAAACAGAGCATCATGATGGTTTGCAGGATGATGTTAAGTATGTTGTTCATACTCCGGACGATGGTGATGATGAGGAAGCTAATGATGTTTTATTTAAAGAATTTCAAAATTTGGTTACTCCTCAGGCGGTAGGAAAACTTTCAGAAACAATTCATTTGGCCAATTCTTTGGCTCATAATTCAGAATACAATTCAAAACATAACTTTCAAGAAAATATACAACATACACTTCAAGATAATACACCCGATACAACGACAACACCATTGAAATCTGAAAATTGTTCCAATTGTGCCGATGATCAGGTGCATTTCTTAGAAGATCTTGAAAAAGAAGAAAACATATTGATAACGTCAACACGTAAAGATATAACACGTAACAGTAAATTGGATCATGTTGGTGATTCGGACTATAATTTCTTAGTTAGTTTTTTGCCTCAAATGAAAAAGATGATAGAACTGGAAAATTTACAATTTCGTGCACAAATGTGTGAAGAGGTTTTAAATATTTTGGTGCCATCGATTTCCAAAATTCCATCGCCAGTACCAACATTATTGATTCCATGGAATTGTGGAAATAATATGCCATATATAACATATCAGCCAGCTGACTCTACTGGCAATGGTATTATTGATAAAGAAACTGACAGAACAAATAATACTGCAACATCTACTATATTCAATGATTTCGATTAACCTGCTAACTGCTTAATGATTTTTAAAAATTTTACTCACACAACAATAACTGGCAGATAAAACTATCTAATGGCCTATTCACACCTGAGGTGAAATCTCGTTAGAACGAGACTTCGATCATATGGTCTGTATCATTTTATACACAACCATTAGAGTGTCCCTTATTTTGGAATTGTTGAGACGGTACCCGCTCATTTTTTTCCATTTGACTTAAAAATAACTCAGGAACATTTTTACGCCCCTACGACCACGCCTTCCCTACGTGAGGGGGCCTTAAAGAGCATGACCTTAAAAATCATTTTTCCATACAAACCAAAAATTGTTTTTTGATTTTTAATTTTTTTGTTATTAATTATTATTTAACTTGGTTAGCTTATTCACGACAAAAAATTTGATTTTGGTGGGATAAGGCTTTCAGCTCTATAAAATTGTTCGAAAAAAAAAAATTAGAGCCGTTGGGGTCCTACGGTAAAAAATTTTGAAAAAATATTTTTTTTATTTTACCAAGCAACGGATTTAGTTGGTATGCTGCTTTTAATGATATATATTAAAAAAAAATAAATATTATTCATATCTGTGGCATCTTTATCGTGTATCGAAAAACATCAAAATTGCATTTTTTACCCTTTTTTTAGAACACAATACAGATGTCACATATATAAATAATATTTTTTTATGAATATATATCATTTAAAGCAACATAGCAACTGAAACCGTTGCTTGTCAAAACTAAAAAAAAAAATATTTTTTAAAAATTTTTTACCCTAGGACCCCTGCGGCTCTTAAATTTTTTTTAGAGCTGAAAGCCTTATCCCACTAAAATCAATTTTTTTGTCGTGAATAAGCTAACCAAGTTATATAATACAGTCGAACCCGGTTATAACGAGCTCCGAGGGACCAGTAAAATTAATTCGTTATAACCGAAGTTCGCTATAAGCGGGGTATATTTTTTATCAACCTAGATTTGTTTCCAAAAAATAGATCCCATTTTATTTTATTTGATGTTTTTTTTTCGTAAATAAACTACTTATTGAGAAGAAATCATTAAAAATATAAATAAATTTCATCAAAATTATAATATAAACCAAAAAATTCCAACCTTTTGTTAGTTTGATAAACATGATTGCCACACATTTAAAAATATTTATGAGAGTTCGTTATAAAAAGGTAAATATACATGAAATTGTGTTCGTGGGACCATAATAAGCAGTTCGTTTTAACCGAGTTCGTTATAAAAGAAGTATTTTGTGTGAAAATTGATGCTACAACGTCGGGACTTTAGAATTAGTTCGTTATAACCGAGAATTCGTTAATAACCTAGTTCGTTATAACCGAGTTTGACTGTATAACAAAAAAATTAAAAATCAAAAAAAAAAAATTGGCTTGTATGGAAAAATTATTTTTTAGGCCCCGTCGCGTAGGGAAGGCGTGGTCGCAGGGGCGTAAAATTTTTCCTCAGTTATATTTAAGTCAAAAGGAAAAAAATGAGCGGGTGCCGTCTCAACATTTCCAAAATAAGGGACACTCTAACAACCATATGATCAAAATTTGGTTCGAACGAGATTTCACCTCAGGTGTGAATTGGGTATAAAAAAAAAAAGTTTTGCATTTTTATAGTTTCTTTAAATTCCATAGAAGTTTAGCAATGGTTGTGTTTTATACAGTTAACAGGTTAATTATAATTAATAAGTTATTATTAACACTGTGGTAGTCGCAAATTTTAACAATCTGGGCACGCTCAATTAAAAATTTTTCCAAGTTAGAGCTTTTATCCGCGATTTGAAATTAAGACTCTTAACTACCATAAAAATTTAGTTTTTAACTTTTGGGATAATTTTTACATTTAAATTTCGTTTTTTTTTTTAAATAGTTTTTAGTGAAAAATATATTTTTTTTGACAACATATTTGCTGTGTTTTTCAATAAATGGATTTACTTACGGATTAATTTTGTTTAGTCTGAAATAAATATTTTAACATGCCTAAACAAATTTGGAATATTTTTTTTTTCCGTTATCTACAATAATCATACAATTAGCATATATAATCCGAAAAAATAATAAAAAAAGTTGGAAAATGAAAAAAGTTATAAATAAATCAAAATTAATCCAACAAAATTTTATGATTTAATAAGTCCGTTTTGGATTAATTTTAGTTTATTTATAACCTTTTAATTTTTTAATTTTTTTTAAATATTTTTTCGGATTATATATGCTAATTTATCGAAGATTGCGAAAAAAAATATTAATCGGAAAATAAATCCACTTATTGAAAAACACAGCAATTGATTTTGTTACGTCTCGTTTTCTACAAATATTCATAAAATAATATCAAAATAAAAAAAGAATGGTAAAAAAAATAGTTTCTCTTAAAATGCAGTTGTTAGAGGCATTTTAGCCAAATTTAAAGGAAAGGTTTCAATAGGCTTCGTCCTTGAGTCCTTGTACTTTTTTATGTTCTTAACGTTGTTATTAAAAACAAGTAAAAAAGTTAAATTCGGCATTGCCGAATGTGGTGATACCCTTCACAATTTCAAAAAGATTATTGCAAAAAAAAATTTATTTAAAAGGAAATTACTTTTGAAAAAAAAAATCCGAGATTTTTTTCTTTGTAAAAAAATATGTTTTTAGGTTATGTTGAATGTGCCGAAATTTTCGAGGTTTCCTTACATTTTCGTTCATAACTTTTGAACCGCTGAACCGATATCGCTCAAATCCAATACCAAACTGCTCGGGAGAACTTCCAATAAATATGTTAAGTTTCAGTCATCTCCGGGAAATATAGCCGTGATCACAGACAGACAGACGGACATCACTAGAATGTCTTAAAATCGATCACTGATCAATTATATATACATACCTTGTGGAATCCTAGACCGATATTTCGATGAGTTACTCTGTAAAATACTCTGTAAAATGACTGTAATCTTAATTCAACAGATATTTGACAGAGTTTTCTGTCAAAATATAGATTTATAGAAAATGCTTTGTATTTTGTTGTGACAAAAAACTAATTTTCCTCTGTTATTATATTACTTTTTACTTTGTAATCTTAATTTTACAGATAATTAACAGAGTTTTCTGCTAAAATACAGATTTAAGCAAAATACTTCGTATTTTTTTATAACCAAAAAAGTTTTCTGTTTTGAGTAGTTTTTGTTACCAAACATCAAAATTTTATCTGTATATTTTTCTTTTGAGAAAAAGTTGAAAAAGTAGCAAAAAAGTTATCAACAAAAATCTTTTCAGAAATCTTATAAAAATTTTACAAAATAACATGCATTTAACTAAACTCTGTAAATTTACAGAGGTTTTTCTGTTTATTTTTTTGCATCAAATGCATTTTACAAATATATGTAAATTTACATAGTTTTCTTTGCTAAATGGTGGTTTATTTAACCAATATTTTACTAGAAATTCTGTAAATTAACATTTTTTTTTGTCCAAATCATTTTACAGAATTTTAAGGTAAAATTACAGAGTTTTCTCTGTCAAAAAGTTTTCATATTTAACCAATATTTTACTATGAACTCTGTAAATCAACAGTTTTTTTTGTTAAAATCATTTCACAGAGTTTTTTAGTAAAATTAACAAGAGGTGACATGACATAATCCCCATTTCCGGTATGGATTATGGGGATTCATTTCGGTCATTATCCCCATAATGGTACTATGACCAAAAATTATTTGGACATAATCCCAATAAGAAATGGACATAATGCCCAGATTTATGGGGATAATGACCACGTAACAATTGTCCATAATCCCCATTATGGGGATTATGTCTTCTATACTAGTTGGATATAATCCCCAAAATTAAAAGAAATTTTTTTACTTAAAAGTTTTTCTGCGTAGCCGGCCTTTGGCCGGGCTTAGGGATTACAAACTCCATGCATTAAACCCACCCTCTCTGCAGAAAACGGGAATTATGACCAAAATTGCATTGGACTTACTCCCAAATAACGTGAATGGGGGTTATGACCGAAAAAAGTTCGGTCGTAATCCCAACAAGGAACGGACATAATCCCCATTGGGATTGTGATCTTTTTGGAAACGGTCATAGTCCCCACAACTATTATGGGGATTATGACCGTAAATAATTCGGTCATAATCCCCATTTCCGTTATGGGGGTAATGTCCGTGGGGATTATGTCCTGTCACCTACCAAGAAATGTTGTTAGCTGGAAAAGTATGGTGTACTCTGTTAAATTAGCAGAGTTTTTCTTTTTCAGATTTAATGAATTCAAAAATGTCCTAAAATTTTAGTATTTTGATTAATATGACGAAAAGTTGTCCATATTTGGACACGTTCTGTACATCATTTTCAATCCCTAGTTACGAATTTGGCCTGCTTAAAAAAAAGTGATTTTTCACTAATCTTTAAAATAACACTAAATCCATAAAGATCGGAGGGAGATACTAGGGAGACTTCCTTGTTAGTTTTCTTACACAAAACAGAGGATTTTAGTAAATATAAAATTAATGATTTACTCTCCATTTAAAATTTTGTATAATAAGTCTAAAAAAATCACAAAAAACAAGCTAGAAAAATACACTTTCACATTAATTTTTTATTTAAAGATTTCACTAACAAGGAAGGTCTTTCACAGGGCACACACCGATCGTCCTGAAACTTGCAAATAGGACAGAGGGGAGCAAAATAAGAGCGTGTCAAAGAGGAGGGGGAAAAGGGATTTTTTTAGTTTTTGGGGATTTTTTCCATTTCTTCACAAGAAATTATATGAACATTTTATACAGGTCGAAAGGTTTTGTGAATGCCTATCCAATGGTGTCCAACTTCGTCTTCGTCAAAAATGAATAATCGTTGGGGTAGTTTATATGAAGATGTATGTATATACGCACGACGCACATTGGGTTGAGCACTATCAAAACTGAGGATTAATTCAAAATTTGAAGTTGGTATATTGTAATGTATTTTTTTATGGGTTTAAAGAGGATAAAATTCTCCATCAATAACTGTCAAAATTAGTGTTCTAAGTTGTTTACTTTTTTTGGTATGCTCTCTCAAAGTTTAATAATTTTAATTAATTTTGTGTACAGTGGTAAAAAGTCAAAAACGAGATATTTCAAGTGATTTTTTTTTTTGTTTTCAACTAAAAATAAAAATTTTTGTAAAATGGATTCACAAACTAAAGGTATTTAACTATATTATTGACAAGCGGTTGTTAAGATAAGTATTGAAAAAATTAGTTTAATAATTTTTTAAAAAATATCCTAAAAATAGGGTATTTTTTACATATATGTTGAGTTTTGGTTGCTACTCTGATGAGCTCGGGCGTATCTGAGAACATAGTGATAAAATACAGGATTTTTGCTTTAAAATCCATGAAAGAACCAATGCCAAGACTTGCCAATACGAAAAATACAAGAGATTCTTTTTAAACATCTCCAGTGTAAAAAAATTATATGCTCGAAATCTTAATAGCTAATACTTGTTTTCCTATTGTCTTTATGTTGTTTACCGTTTTTGTTTATTGCTATTTATTGTAAATGTGTAATTTAATTATATTAACAAATAATTTTAATGATCATATATATTAGAGTGGGGTGTAAAGTTACTTTTTAACGAAATTGGTAATGTTTAAATGTTTAAATTACATTTGGTATCAAATTTTGTTCATATTTCTCAGCCAGAAACCAAATTAAAGCATTTAGTATTTTTAGGTTATGTGGAATGTACCAAAATCGCTCAAATGCATACCAAACTGCTTAGGATAACTAGAAGTAAATATGTTTTTCTTAAAGAATATAATGTAAAGCGTTTCTAAATTATTTACTAGGTATAATTAATGCATACGAAAAAATATGTTAGAAAACAATTCGAGTACTGAATTGTTAAAACTTAAAACAAAAATTATAATTTTTTAATTGAGTAATTATGAATTTACTCAAAAATGAGTAAATAATTAATAAAAATTTAGTAGTTTTTTATTGATTTGCTCAAATTTTTCGATAAATTTTATTAACTATTTACTCAACACTTTTAAATTGTTTACTGGTGAAAAATTAAGTTATTATCAATTAATACTCTTAAAAATTTACTCAACATTTTTTTCAGTGGTTACAGTATAATTAAATTTTAATTTTAATTTATTAAGTTATCGATTTTAATTTTAAAGTTACAACAAAATTTATGAATCAATATTTTTTATCGACAATTTTGATTTTTTTGCATTAGTTTTGATTTTTAAATAAAAAAATATAGTATTTAAAATATGTGAATCAAGTTTTGTTTTGAAAATGTTTATTTTTTTTATTTATACGATTTTTAAATAAAAAAAAAATTGTGATTCCTTCCAAAAATAAAATTTTATAAAAAATTTATTCTAATAAAAATACGTATTTTTTTTTTTTTTTTTTTTAATTTAATAAAAACTCATTAAATATTCTTTAATTTGAAATTTGATTCATTAATTTATCGCTTTTGCTTCCAAAGTTACAGCAAAAATTGTGACTCAAGATAAGTTTTTCCAAAAATCGAAAAAGTGCCTAGCAGGTAAAATGTTTTTTTTTCCATATTTTTATTTTTCAAAATAGTATTTTTTTGTTAATTAATAAGTATTCATCAATAAAAAATTATAATATTTCAAAATTACGGCATCCCTGAATTAATCCCCATTTTGCCTATCGTTCAACCCACTGTGCGACGGCCAACATCATATATAATAATCTCTATCAAAATTAAGCAGACCCGTATTTATACCCCACACCACACTGTGGTACATGCTATAATGAGTTTGTGCTGATGTTTGTAACTACCCGAAATATTTGTCCTAGACCCACATTCAAGTATACCGATCGACTCAGAATCACTTTTTGAGTCGATTTAGCGATGTCCGTCCGTCCGTCTGTCCATGTAAACGGTGTAAACACGATACAGGTCGTAATTTTTAACCAATTGACTTGAAATTTAAAACTTAAGCCTCTTTTGCACCAAGAACGAAGCCTATTGAAATTGGAAAAAATCGGTCCATATTTAGACCTAGCCCCCAAACAAAGGTCCTCTTTAGTTTTGGATCAAATGACTCTAAGAACCGTACTATAATATGTTTCGTTTCGAAATTTGACACATAAACGTGTTTTTTCCTCACAAATCACCATTCCGAATTTTGAAGGAATCGGATCCGTTCTTCTTGTAGCCCCCATACAAACCACCTTCCCGATTTTCACATAAATCTCTCAAGTTACATGAAAATAGAAAATATTTTATTAAAATTTTGTTTGTGTATGTTTAACGCGTACTTTAACAACCTTATCAAATCTGATTACAATCGGACCATTTTTGGACTTAGGCCCCATGTGAAAATTTCGCCCAATATTCACTTAAAGCTGTTTATTGGCAACAAATCGAAACCTATTTCACTCAAATTTGATTTGTGAGTGTTTTTAAACTTATTAAATATTTGACAAAATATAGATCTAATTGGCCCATTTTTGAACTTAGAACCCATTGTTTGGGAAACTCTGGTGTAGGGTATTATATGGCGGTCTTGTCCCACTATAATTTTCTTACTTGTTTTTCGTTTGGCGAAATTCCTGTTAGTTCGGCTTTTTTACGGATTTTCCCGAAAGCGCTTATTTTTTCATATGGTGGCACCCCCTTTTTAAACTTGAGATTGGGCAGCTAAAAAAATCAGGTAGCTCTTATTTTTGCCCCCCCCCCCCATTCACATATTCAAGTTTCAGGACAATCGGTGGGTGCCCTGTCAAAGACCTTCCCTGTAAGTTTTCACACACAAAATTTATACAACATAAGTTAAACCCAAAATAATATAAAACAACTTGAATTTTAGTAAATATATACTAAATCAATTACATTAAAATAAATTCGTGCCGCTCTGATCAGTTGTTTTATTTGTCTGCATTTAAAAAGACGCGACTCGACAGGTGTCAAAAAACAACATGTTTTATAAACAAAATTTAATAAAATATTTTAATATGACTATAAAATCTAATGAAGAGAATTTATGAAATGTGTTCCCAATATGCATGAAAATAATGAATCCGTTGCATTTATATCAAAAAGTTTTTATTTTCAGTGTACATTAACAGTGACGTGTCATGCTTTTTCTGTTCCTATTCTGACTTGTTTTTCTTTTTTGTTTATGTGCCATAAACAATGATGCATGTGTCTAAATCAATGGTGCCCAAACACTTGTTAAAGATCGACAAAAATACACGTACACAGTCCGAACAACAACAAAACTAACTACAGAGAGGGTAAAAAACAAAAAAAAATATTATCGTTTCTCTTTTTGGGCATCGCTGGTCTAAATAACAACTTCCATTCCTGACTTTGTTATATCAAAGAAGAGTATTACAAAACAAACGAGTAGGAAGCTACGACCGCAAAAAGAGCGAGAGCAAAACAAAAAAAAAACGAATAGTTTCGTTAAATTTTGTTGTTATTTTGCAAATGTTTTGTTTATTACGTTTTCGCTTTTATTTATTTTGTTTATACGTATTTTTCGTTTCATAACGTATTTCGTTGTTGTCATAACAATGATGTGTATGTATACTATAGACTTTTAACGATATGAATTTAGTTGAGCGAGAAATATCAAGCGTAATGGATGTAAAACGTTTAATCGCTGAAATACACATAAGACCCGCATTGTGGGAGGTAAGATGTGGGGAGCACAAGACCCGGTATTGTCTACCAAATTTGTGGAAAGAAGTCGCCAGAAATGTGGGAATTGATGGTAGGTTTTAAGAACATCAGACAACTCTTAAAAGAATCATAAAAAAATTGTGCGTAATTTGTTTTTCTTCCATTTTGTTTTTTTATTGTTTATATTAACGTATGTCAAACTGGGTGTGTGTGTTACGTTTTTTTTTTGTTTATGTTGCAAAAATTCAAGTAACGGTCGAAGAGTGTAAACGTAAATGGAAAAATTTACGTGATGCGTATCGTGCCGAAGTTAGACGTGCCGACCGTCGTATGGAACGGGACAAACTAATTGGCCAATATAATCCAAAAAACAATTACACCAGCAAATGGGTATATTTTATTCCCATGAGTTTTATATATAACAGTAAAAGATCCCGTTACACTATAGATTATACAAATACTACTGTAAATGATAATAATTATGATGAAGGTCAAGACAAAGAGCATGATAATGATGAATCACATCATTATCATGAAATGTTTGACATAAAAGTAGAATCTGAGCATCACACTTCTCAAGATGATTTAGAATATGACATCGCTCATCATGCTCCGAAAGATAATAATGATGACGATGATGAGACAGCTAATGATATGTTATATCATGAATTTCAAAATTTGGCTACACCTCAAAATGCTCGAAGAGTTTCAGAAACAATACATTTGGATCATAATGTTACAGAACAGATTCAACAAATTATAAAACATACAATTCAACATGATCCACCCGATACTAAGGCAACACCATCAAAATGCGACAATTGTAATCTTTCTAAAAGTACCGATGATGATCCGGTACATTTCTTAGAAGATCTCGAAAAAGAAGAACAAAAATTAATAATATCTACTCGTAATGATATAAGACGTATCAGTAAATTGGATCATGTTGGCGATTCAGACTATAATTTCTTAGTTAGTTTTTTGCCTCAAATGAAAAAAATGACCGAGCTGGAAAATTTACAATTTCGTTCTAAAATGTGTGACATTGTTTTGACTATTTTAGCACCTTCAATGTCTACAAATGCATCTTTGAATCCATCGCCAGTGCCATCATCATTGATTCCATGGGACTCTCATAACAATACTGCATCTTTAACATATAATCCACCAACATCTACAGGTGATGATATCAATAAAAATGCTGAAAATGCAAATAATACTGCTACTTCTACAACATTCAATGACTAAAATTAAACCTGTTAACTGTACAAATTTTAAATATAAGATTTTTTTGAAATTAAAAATTAAAGCAATGTTTTTTTTGACTTTATTACACTCAAAAAAAAAAAAACTGTAAAGTTAGCAAAAAATTTAGTTAAATTTAACTAAAAAAGTACCTGATTTGGGCCTACTAAATTTTTAGTTAATTTAACTAAAAATATTTTGCTAACTTTTCGTAGAATGAATGTAGCAAAAAAAACCGTAACTTTAACTAAAAATTTTGCTGAAATTTCGTAACGTTTTTATGTACATATATTAACAAAAAAATTAGTTGAATTCAGCTAAACTTTTTGTTACTTTTCGTAAACAAAAATTTCAAAAATATTTTGTAAAAAATTGTAAGTTTATTTTTTCTGTTTTTTCATCAGCTTAATTAGAACTTATGAGATTTGCATAGGAGGCTACACATGAAATTTCACTTAACAAATTTGTTACGAAAAATCAGCAAATTAATTAGTAAAAATTCGTAAACAAAAAAAATTAATTCAAAATTTGTTCAAAACTAGTATTTTCGTAAATTGAACTTAACTAAAAAAAGTAGTTAAAACGCTGATTTTAACTAAAAATTTGCTAAAAAGCCAGTAAACTTGAGTTAACAAAAAAAAATTGTTAACTTTACAGTTTTATTTTTTTGAGTGTACAAATATGTCAATAAAGGTCTTATGATACTTGCTAGTTTTTGTATTTTTTATATTTTGGGGAACAGTGCAAATATATTTTCATAGGAAAACTGACCAAGTGTAAAGAGTATGACAATATCATGAAAAAACTTCAAACGTCAAAAAATATACGTGTGTTATCGATAATTTTGCAGTGACTGTCAAAAAAAATAAAAAAATTTTCAACTTGAAATTGACATTTCCAGAATAAAATGTTAACAGTGTTGCCAATTTTATTAGTTTTTGCTCGAATGAAGCGATTTTACATTTGTTTTGAGCGTTTTTTTAGCTATTTTGGGCGAGTTATTTTGAATATAAAAGTTTGCAATATTGTTTTTTTTGTTTTGTTTTTATTTTATTGTATTTCTTGTTCTTTCTCGCATTTGTTGTTTCATTCGATCAATCCTAAAAAAATCCAATACAGAAACTAGCAAGTATCATACCACCTTAAGGATAGCGCGAATAATGACATTTTTTGAATTTTGTCGTTTGACATTTTCTATAGAAACAAGTAAGAAATTTATAGTCGGTCAAAATAAATATAGGCATGTGTGGTATCAGATTAAAGGTATTAAAAATACCTATCTCGTGGAGTTAACGGGCCAAAGAAGTTAATATTTTTCTTATTAACAAAAATGTGCTAAAATGTTGGTATTTTACTCACTATGACGTAAAGTTGTGCATGTTTGGACACGTTCTTTGCATACGTAGATAGGTTTTCCAAATACCTTTCATTTGGTATGTAACATGACTAGGTTTCTTTGCATAATATAGGATAAATAGGATAATATAAACGAAAAAAACTGAAAAATGGCCTTGTCTTCCCCCCTCCTTTTTTCCACATAAATATGAATTTGGGCTGCTAAAAAAAAAATACGTGTCCCTTCATATTTTTTGCTTTACAAAATAAAACAAACTTCATAAAGATCCGCAGGTGACACTAGAGAGACTTCCCTTGTAAGTCCAAAAATGGTCCAACTATATTTCGATTTGATTAGGTTATTAAAATACACGTTTAACACTTAAAAATACAATTTTTAGCAAATATTTCCATTTTTATGAATTTTGAGGGAATTATGTGAATATCGGGAGGGTGGTTTGTACAGGGACTACCTAAAGGACTTATCCGATTCCTTTGAAATTTGGATTGATGATTTATGCATACGAAATTTAATTCTGTTAAATTTCAAAGCGATATATTTTATAATACGGTTATAAGAATCATTTAAGCCTAATCCAAAGGAGCCGTTTGTATGGGGGCTAGGTCTTAACATAGACCCATTTTTTCAATTTTAATAGGCTTCGTCCTTGGGCCACAAGAAGCTTAAGTTTCCAATTTCAAGTCAATTGATGGAAAATTGCGACCTGTATCGTGAATAAACCGATAGATGGCCAGAGGGACGGACGGACAACGCTAAATCGACTCAAAATGTAATTCTGAGTCGATCGGTATACTTGAAGGTAGGTCTAAGACCAATATTTCGGGTAGTTACAAACATCAGCACAAACTCATTATACCCTGTACAACAGAGTGGAGTAGGGTATAAAAATGTCTCAGAATCTGAGACTTTTCTATAGAAAAAATGTTTCAGAATCTGAGACTTTTTCTAAAGAAAAATGTCTCAAAATCAAAAACTTTTTCTATAAAAAAAATTTCTCAGAACCTAAAACTTTTCTTTAGAAATATTTTTCAGAAACTGAAAAAATGTCGCAAAATGTGAAATATTTTCTATAAAAAAGTGTCTCAGAGAATCAAAACTTTTTTCTATAGAAAAAATTTTTCAGAATCTGACACTTTTCCTATAGAAAAAATATCTCAGATTATCAGACTTTTTCTATAGAACAAATAATTCAGAATCTGAGACTTTTTCTATAAAAACAATTTTTCAGATTCTGAGACACTATTTCTATTGAAAAAATGTCTCAATTTCTGAATCCGTTTCTGCTTATAGAGAAAATGTCTCTGAATCTGAGAATTATTCTACCGAAAAAGTGTCTGAGAATCTTAGATTTTTTCTATAAAAAAAAAAATTCTTAGAATCTCAGACTTTTTCTAGAAAAAAGACTTTTTCTCAAAATCTTAGACTTTTTCTATAGAAAAAATGTCTCAGAATCTGAGACTTTTGCTATAGAAAAAATGTCTCAGAATCTGAGACTTTTTCTATAGAAAAAATGTCTCAGAATCTGAGACTTTTTCTATAGAAAAAATGTCTCAGAATCTGAGACTTTTTCTATAGAAAAAATGTCTCAGAATCTGAGACTTTTTCTATAGAAAAAATGTCTCAGAATCTGAGACTTTTTCTATAGAAAAAATGTCTCAGAATCTGAGACTTTTTCTATAGAAAAAATGTCTCAGAATCTGAGACTTTTTCTATAGAAAAAATGTCTCAGAATCTGAGACTTTTTCTATAGAAAAAATGTCTCAGAATCTGAGACTTTTTCTGTAGAAAAAATGTCTCAGAATCTGAGACTTTTTCTATAGAAAAAATGTCTCAGAATCTGAGACTTTTTCTATAGAAAAAATGTTTCAGAATCTGAGAGTTTTTCTATAGAAAAAATGTTTCAGAATCTGAGAGTTTTTCTATAGAAAAAATGTCTCAGAATCTGAGACTTTTTCTATAGAAAAAATGTCTCAGAATCTGAGACTTTTTCTATAGAAAAATGTCTCAGAATCTGGGACTTTTTCTATAGAAAAATGTCTCAGAATCTGGGACTTTTTCTATAGAAAAAATATCTCAGAATCTGAGACTTTTTCTATAGAAAATGTCTCAGAATCTGAGACTTTTTCTATAGAAAAAATGTCTCAGAATCTGAGACTTTTTCTATAGAAAAAATGTCTCAGAATCTGAGACTTTTTCTATAGAAAAAATGTCTCAGAATCTGAGACTTTTTCTATAGAAAAAATGTCTCAGAATCTGAGACTTTTTCTATAGAAAAAATGTCTCAGAATCTGAGACTTTTTCTATAGAAAAAATGTCTCAGAATCTGAGACTTTTTCTATAGAAAAAATGTCTCAGAATCTGAGACTTTTTCTATAGAAAAAATGTCTCAGAATCTGAGACTTTTTCTATATAAAAAAATTTCTCAGAATCTGAGACTTTAGAAAAAATGTTTTAGAATCTGAGACTTTTTCTATAGAAAAAATGTCTCAGAATCTGAGACTTTTTCTATAGAAAAAATGTCTCAGAATCTGAGACTTTTTCTATAGAAAAAATGTCTCAGAATCTGAGACTTTTTCTATAGAAAAAATATCTCAGAATCTGAGACTTTTTCTATAGAAAAAATATCTCAGAATCTGAGATTTTTTCTATAGAAAAAATGTCTCAGAATCTGAGACTTTTTCTATAGAAAAAATGTCTCAGAATCTGAGACTTTTTCTATAGAAAAAATGTCTCAGAATCTGAGACTTTTTCTATAGAAAAAATGTCTCAGAATCTGAGACTTTTTCTATAGAAAAAATGTCTCAGAATCTGAGACTTTTTCTATAGAAAAAATGTCTCAGAATCTGAGACTTTTTCTATAGAAAAAATGTCTCAGAATCTGAGACTTTTTCTATAGAAAAAATGGCTCAGAATCTGAGACTTTTTCTATAGAAAAAATGTCTCAGAATCTGAGACTTTTTCTATAGAAAAAATGTCTCAGAATCTGAGACTTCCTATAGAAAAAATGTCTCAGAATCTGAGACTTTTTCTATACAAAAAATGTCTCAGAATATGAGACTTTTTCTACAGAAAAATGTCTCAGAATCTGAGACTTTTTCTATAGAAAAAATGTCTCAGAATCTGAGACTTTTTCTATACAAAAAATGTCTCAGAATATGAGACTTTTTCTATACAAAAAATGTCTCAGAATATGAGACTTTTTGTACAGAAAAAATTTCTCAGAATCTGAGACTTTTCTATAGAAAAAATGTCTCAGAATCTGAGACCTTTTGTATAGAAATAATTTCTCAGAATCTGAAAGATTTTCTGTAGAAAAAAATGTGTCATAATCTGACACCTTTTCTGTAGAAAAAATATTTCAGGAAATGTGACTTTTTTCTATAAACCAAATGGCGCAGAATCTGAGACTTTTTCTATAGAAAAATTTCTCAGAATCTGAGACTTTTTCTTTAAGAAAATTTCTCAGAATCTGATTTTAATAGAAAAAAATGTCTCAGAATCTCAGACTTTTTCTGTAGAAAAAATTTCTCAGAAACAGAAACTTTCTGTAGAAATGATGTCTCAAAATCTGAAACTTTTTCTATAGAAAAATGTCTCTGAATCTTAGACATTTTCTATAGATCTCATAATTTGAGACTTTTTCTATAGAAAAAATATCTCAGAATCTGAAGCTTTTTCTATAGAAAAAATGTTTCAGGATCTGAAACTTTTTCTATAGGAAAAATGTCAAAAATGCAAAAAGTTTAAACCCCAATGCCCATATCTCGGAAACTTAGCTTGTAAGATTAAAATGAATGAATTTTTAAATGCTCGAAAGTCTCTACCGAATAGGCAGAGAAATTAACGGTATGATATTCTGTAGAAAAGAATTATGTATACAAATAAATTTTCAATTGATCTGTAAATGTGTTATAAATATTTTGACAACTTAATCCACAAAAGTTGTCGGCTTTTGGGATTAATTTTCAAAATATGTTTTCTACGGCATGTGTTAATTGGGAACAATGAAATATGCAAACAAGACAATGAAAACCCAAATACAAATTCTAATCTCAATGAATTGGAAATTTTTTTTGAAAGGGAAAACCCTTTCAAAACACATGCATGACAGGAAGATGCACATGGATGAATGTGCATGAAAATTTATGCAAATAAAATAAAACAAGTGTTTGCATGAACAAACAAAATAATAAATAAATCCCGGAATATTCAGAGGAAAAATTCCATTTTATTAGTCAGTCAGTTTGTTACATTCTTCAAAACAGCCTTTTCTAAACAAAGCGACACAATGTGCATTAACAAAATTATGTGAATTTTAACACCTGAATGTTAAAGAATGCACACAACAATGAAAATTCATGATGCACTTGTGCAAACACCAAATGCAGTCAGGTGGGTTACAGAAACTGTATAGAAGATGTATTTTAAAGGTGATTATTGTATTGATGAAAAAGATGCAACAAAAAAAAAAATTTGCATTTTAAACTAAAATGGCATAGAACAACCGGCAACAACAAATACTAATAACAAATGTTATAAAGTGATTGTGACTTAGGTAGATGATAAGCAGCGATGCACAGTATCGCGATTATATACAACAGCTGAACATATATAAGCGGGGCCAAATTGTAGACTAGGGAAACTCACTAGGGCGTCCCATCAAATTAAAATTTTCAAATTTCATGTCGTAATACCTGCCAAACGATAGCCACGTTAGAGCTGATCGTGGGAATTTTTTTTTAATAAATTGTGACCAAATCCGCCTCAAAAATTCGGAAATTTTGTGTACTTTATTGGAAATATATTAAAAAAAAAAATATAAAACGGCGGTTTTGGTCCACAGATGCTGATTTGTAAACATAAAAATTATTTTTTATGTTTACACTCAATATAATTCTACAGCAAAATTATTAGTAAGAGATTTGGTAAACTAAACTACTAATAAGTTACTAATTACCAGTAGTACAGAAGTTTTTTAGTACCTTCAAAGTTCTAAAATTATTAATTTTTACTGGTTTTTAATAATATTAGTAACAAATTTTAGCACTAATTCCTGCACTAGATCCAGACCTTTGAAGAATCAATTCAATTTGTGAATTAACTCACATTATTTTAAATTATTTTTTTAATTAATGAATTAATTCATGTTTGAATTATTTAAAAAAGAATTAATTCATTTTGTGAATAATTCAAAGAATTAATTCATGCATGAATTAATTTCATGCATGAATTAATTCAAATTTCCGAATTTTTGTGCCGGATTTGATAAAAAATTCGGACATAAATTTTGGTCGTAATACGTAATTTTTTCCATGAATTAATTCAAATTTCCGAATTTTTGAGCCGGATTTGGTCAAAAAATTCGGACAAAAATTTTGGTCATAATACGTAATTTTTTCCAACTATGACCGCTAGATGCCGACTGAAGATGACAAGTATTACGACGTGAAATTCGAAAATTTAAATTTGACGGGACGCTCTAATGACCATGCGCCCATGCATGGACGCATATGCTGTAAGTGAAAAGGGTCAATTAATCAGAAAGAACGATCCCGAGACATGTCTATTAGTACTAGTTTGGTGACATGTTCCTTAAGGTGAAATCTGTGACATGTTTTTTGTGACTAGTTCGGTGACATGTCACTAGGTATCACTTAACCTCGTCCTAGGACTTAGCTATATCCGGTCTGGGACCGACCGGTCCTTGTCACTTTACACCAGTGACCGGTTACAGGACCGGTTCTCTTTTTTACAGGGTTATACGTACGATCGCTAAATTCATATATAATAATCTATATTAAAATTAGGGGTACGAATGTTTTTGCTTTTGGCGAAATTACTTCTACTTCAGCTTTTATTGGGATTTCCCCTAAGGACCATTATTTTTCATAAAGGTTGAACGTAGATTTCGGTACTGTTTAACATCAAAATTATAGAACAATCGAACCGCAAGTCATAGGATACATTCCTTGTAAGTGAAGGACCGGTGTTCCGGTGAAACAAGTACCTGTGTTCCCTGCAAAAGTCCCGGGCTTAAAAACATAAGTAACATTTGTACAACATTGCAACTATTTTTGTCCGATGGTTACAGCACTGTGCGACGTTACGCTGGTATTACCAGACTGGTAGTCAAACCGGCAGCGTACATACTTACAAAAAAAAAAAAACTGTATGGGTTGGGAATTTATAGGAATTTAACGTGGCATTAAAATTTCAGTTATGGTTGACTAAAGGTATGCCAAACATTATTAACACTTTTATGGTTATTTAATGATTTTTGTTTTGTTTTATTTTCTTCGTTATTAGAGACTACCACAAGTGTTGCACTATGGGTCAGCAAGAAAATACTTTTAGTTCTTTAAGGCTTTGTTGTTATTTACTTACATATTTGAATTTGAAATATATGTCCTGTTGAGTCAAGAATCTGCTTCTCAAAAAAAAAATGCCTGTGAATTTTTTACTCTTGCCCAAAACATTAAATTATGTTAACACTGTGCAACAGTGAAAAAAACATAAGCACTTGACCATGTAGGTTTGATTCTACTACCAAACAAGTGAGAGTGTTAAATTCGGCTGTGCCGAATCTTTAATACCCTCCAAAATGTAAAAAAAAAAAATTGTCAGGGGCGTCAGTGGGTGACGTTGAGAGAACCTTCTCATCGCGATAAGTATACCAAATGTTTCATTTATTTCACAAAAATACAAAAAAGCATTTAAAAAAAAAATATTTTTTCAGAGGTTGGTTCAGTTCTTCAAGGGGAAACTTTTTTCCCCCTGGGCCGAATTTGCCCATTCACGAACTTAACCTGCCTATGAACATGAGACATATTTGTGCCAAACTGCAGGAGTCTAGCTGTTTTATTTTGGACTGCATTGTGTTATCTACAGACAGACGGACGGACAGACGGACATTCATAGAATGTCTTAGAATCGATCATGGATCAATAACATATATGGAGGTTTTCGTGTCAACTGACACAACTTTTGAAATCGATGTCTTCCGATCGGGATGAAGGTTAGTCCTATTGACCCCAATGAGGGGCCAAATGGCCCCTCCCCACCGCCCCCATTTTTTGGCTCGTGCTTTCTTTTTCGAACCTAAAAAAATTAGAGGGTATCGCGGATCCAAATCGAAAACTGGTTAGCTATCCCACGCCTAATAATGCAAATTGAAGAACCGTTTTTTGTGTTCCAAAGTTAAAAAAAAAAATTTTTCATAGATATCCCACTCGCATCCCACTAAGCGACCCCACAGCTCGTAAAGGAAATCGCCTAAGCTTTCTTTTGAATCAAAAAAAAAAAAAAGGGCCCAATAAGAGGAAAAAGTCAAAAATGTTTTGGATTTTTAGGAAAAAAACTCAAAAAATTTTTTTTTATTTTTTTTATATTTTTTTTTCGAAAGATTGAAGAAATAGCTATCTAAACTCTTTGGGACACATTTTGCTAAAAACAATTGGTAAGAAGTTACATGAATGAGAATCAACACCTCTTTGGCCAAAATGTAAAATTTCGACCCCCTCTAACTCAGAGAGTTCTTAACCGATCTCGTTGAAAAATTGTGTCTGAACTACTATCCAATAGGACTAACCTTGGTGCAAATTTCATCCCGATCGGAAGACATCGGTTTCAAAAGTTGTGTCAGTTGACACGAAAACCCCCATATACTTTATCGGGTCCCCGACCTATATTTCGATGCGTTACAAACGGAATGACAAAGTGAGTTTACCCCCATACTGTGGTTGGAGGGTATAAAAATAGTAAAACCCTATATTCGGATTGTTTGGTGAACAATTCCTTTTTATGGGCCTCCAAAGATTCTGAAAAGAAGCGGTACCCACCAAATATGGATTTATCAGTTTTTGCCTAATAGCTTAATTAGACTCGGTGCTACCGCTTGATTATATTCAGCAAAACTGTGGCTATTAGTCTAAGACCGATCCCACTTAAGTTTTGCCCTAACATTTTTTTCAAACACACCTAAGCACTGGGTCCACTCCCTAAGGGTGCTCCCATACATAGATAACATTTTTAAAAAACTGCTCCTACCGCTCTTACTGTTCCAATGGTGCCCCCAAAAGAGTCAAATGTATGACCAACCCACAATATTTTTTCCACCTCAACATTTTCCCAGAACATACTTTCCATATATTTTTATACCCTCCAACCGCAGTATGGGGGTATACTCACTTTGTCATTCCGTGTGTAACACATCGAAATATCGGCCGGGGACCCCACAAAGTATATATATTATTGACCCATGATACAATCTAAGACATTCTAGAGATGTCCGTCTGTAGAAACCATGATGCAGTCCAAACCAAAAGAGCTAGACCCATTAAGTCTGGCAAGAATATCTCTTATCTTACTGGTAAGGTTAAGTTCGAAGATGGGCAAAATCGGACCAGGGGAAAAAAGTTCCCCCTTAAGAACTAAAACAACCCATAAAAAATACGATTTTTTTTGATTTTTTTTTTAATTTTTGGTCAACAAATGTAACATTTTTATGCCATGTTATATTCATAGACCGGCACTTGGAACAAGGGGATTAGGAAACTCAATTTTTTTCAGTCCGCCCCCTTTTGGGGGCGTGGTTGTAGAAAATAAATAAAAATAACAATAAAATTTATTTTTTAAGTGTAAATGTCAAAAACATATAATGTGTAAACATTACTAGCGAGGAAAAGGGGTCCCCCACGACTCCGCCACTCCCCCCCCCTCCCAAAAAAAAAACAAAGACGCCCCTGCCATTTTATTTTTATTTTTTAACGTGTTGGAGGGTATTCAAGATTCGGCACAGCCGAATTTAACACTCTTACTTGTTAACACTTTATTTGGCCCCCACACTAATTAGCTATTGAAGACTACTCCATACCTTAAAAATGGTCGACTTTGACTAAAAAAAAATAATTTGTTTTTTGCAAATATACCTGAGCACTGTCTCCACTTTTTAAGTGGGCTCCCATGGTTAGGTTGGATGGCCGTCCGCCAATTTGACGAATTCACTCGGAGGCCATAAGGCACATTGTGAATTCCCTAAAGCTGTCTCCCTACTCCCCTCTGATATACAAAATTCTATCTGTCAAACCATCCCGATTCTCTAAGGTATTCTGCTAGAGATGTCAATGGGACACTGTTTAGGCAATCTAGGTCATCAAAAAATTGTTGCCCCGAATACTTAAGACGACATTTCATCAGACCCGGACATTCATACGACAAGTGCTTCACTGACTCCTCCTCCTCCTCCACTTCTCCACAACTTCTACAAAATTCCCTATCAGAAATTCCCATACGAACGGCCATTTGGCCGATTACACAGTGTCCTGTCAGTACTCCTACTAATAGGCTAACCGTCCGTTTGCCAAAGTTAAGAAGACTTTTTGTTCTCTTAGGATTTGGCAGTGGTCACATGGTTCGCGATTTCCTGCACGTGGTCAGCGATATCCACCTGTCCTTCATCCTATTCTCTGATATCCTATCAATTTCGTTCATCAACTCCACTATAGGAACCGAGATATCAGGTTCGACACGTTCTCCCGCCGACTCGCAGCCATTTCTTGCACATTCATCAGCTAATTCGTTACCATCGACCCCACTATGTCCAGGGACCCAAATTAGATTGACTGTGTGCTGACTAATTTGATGAAGGGGGCTCCCATACAAAGATTACATTTTTATAAAACTGCTTCTACAGCTCTAACTGCCTCAAAAGTGCTTTGTCCATCCCAACATCTCAGAATGTACCCACTAGGGCTATAACCAAATTTTTGGCATAGCACCACGTGATGGACAATATTATTTTATTAAACAAAATCGCTTTCTACGATCATTTTGCAAAAAAAACCACACGCACCAAATGCATTTTCTAAAAGTCCTCAAGATTTTTTTTTATTAATACAATATTTACTTATTTTTTATTTAACAACAAGTAACAAGTAAAAATATTAAAAAAAAATACTAATGTCTCTTTATTGAAGGAAATAAACTTTAGATTTAAAGTTTGTGCTGATTTACATAAAGGATAAATATCCTGGACCACCTTAATGGCACGTTCCGCGCAAATATTACTTGGAATTATTGAATATTCTTTTTCCCAATGTCTTAAGAAGCATTTCTGAGCATTTTTAAATCTGGTTATGGACTGCTCCAGAGATTTAAAGTCATCTTCCTTTCCCATCGGTGGTCTGAGAACCATATGTCAAACCATTTTCCACAAATAAAGGTACATATTGGGTAAAGCTTATGGTGTTTTCTTTTCTGAACAAAAAATTGTGCATTGTTAAAATGTTTACTTTTAAAATGTTGACATGGCCCTGAAACGATGTTGCATTTTTTTCACTCAGAAAAGAACACAAAAAATGCTGTTTTGTACGCAAATTGCCCTGATTTGCTGGTTCGATGGATGTGTGTTTCGCTTATATTGCTGGCAGCTCAGGTTCGAATCCCGGCGATGGCCATCACATATTTTTTTATTTTTTTTTTTTGCTTTAAATTATTTTTTTTTAATTATTTAAACTTTAAAAAAAAAACCCCCAAAAAATTAACAAATTTAGTCGATTTTATATGAAAATTTACTTTTTTTTTTAAAAATGATTAAATTATTAAAAAAAAAAACATTATTAAATAAAAAATAATACGTAATGGAATAAAAAAAAAATACCAGAATAAAAAAAAAAAAAAAAAAATTGTCCCTACCGGGATTTGAACCCCGGACCTCCGGTGTCACATGCCACGACACATCCTCTGCACCACAACAGCACCAGTTAACTTGTTCGCTTAATTTGAGTTTTGCTACATGAGAGAATATCAGGGCAATTTTTCACCCCGTCATTTGATTTCGGGGTGGAAAATATGCATTTTTTACCTTAAATGCAGGCAATATTTTGAGAAAAGAACATAATATTTTTTTATAAGTGTGCATTTTTTTTAGAAAAGAACACAAAAAATTCGTAGAATAAAAAAAATGTTACAAAATGCTACATTTTTTGCCAGAAAAGAAAACGCCATTAGTTTGGTAATTTGGTATTAAAATGAATGTTACAATGTTGTTGGGGATGTGGGAAGTACCCACTAGGTACCTTCCCCACCTACCTTAGTTTTAGTTTCGGAGTCGACAAAAGCGGAATCGTAATTAAAATACCAACATTTTGCGATAAAAAAAAAAAATACAAAAATATTAATTTAAAACTTCATCGCGTTTGGTGCGTGTACTTTTTTAACATCCGCGAAAAAGTGAAAACATATTTCTTCATAGTTTTTCATGGCCTGTATGACTGTGCTATGCCAATTTTGATATTTGCAAAAAATGTAAAAAACGTATACCCCTAGTACCCACGCTCTATATCTTACCCTTTAGGCGGTCCCCATACAATATTTTTAATTTGTTTTATGAAATTAGCTCCACGGATCCCATGTCGCCTCCTATAGAGCTCAAAAGTTAGACCCACCCCCATTAATTTTTACCCCTAAATTTTTTTTTTCGAATATATCCTAAAAACACCCTATTTTCACACACAAAAAAAAAATTTTTTTCCATGAACGATTTTCATAGTATTTATGAACAAATTCATACAATTTATTAACTTTTTCATAATATTTATAAACTTTTTCATAGTATTTATGAAAAATGTAAAAAATTCTTAAATTTCACATATTATGATTTATTCATAAATACTATGAAAAAGTTTATAAATATTATGAAAAAGTTAATAAATTGTATGAATTTGTTCATAAATACTATGAAAATCGTTCATGGAAAATTTTTTTTTGTGTGCACTCCCTGAGGGGGCTCCCATACAAAATGATATTTTTATAAAAGTTTCTCCAACCGCTCTAACTGTCACAAGGTTGCCCCTGGGGAAGTCAAATGTATGACAGACCCCCAATATTTTTTGAAACCCACAGCTTTTTCAGAAATCTTTAAATTTAACCCTTAAAGTGGTTCCCTTTTTAATAATTATTTTTACAAATTTTTTTTTACGAAATTGTATGGGGACACCTTTAAGGGTTACTGCTATAAAGTCCCATAGTGCGATGCTAGATTTTTTTTTTTACAAAAAAGGTATTTAAAACAAAATGCCGACATTATTTTAATGCACACACATGTGTGTGTTTCCTAGCTTTGTTTATGTGCTTAGCATATTAGATTTGATAGTACTAAATCTGGGATTAGCATAAAAGTGCGAAATTACACACGTTAGTTTGTGTTAAGTTCCGCTTAAAGATCATAAAATACTGCAAAATACACTAACAATATACGTACAACGCCAGTAAATGCGCATGTGCATGCATTTTTGTACCATTTGCTGCTCTCATAGGCAACACATGCTGTGCCTTTGAAGCTGGTGCTTACTGACTTGCACTTGTGCTTCTCTCTGTACACTTACAATATGGTAAGTGCGCTTTATAAAAACAGGATGTCATAAAACTGCATTCGGTAAAAACCATAAAAACAATGAGATCTTGTAAAGAAAATCAGTTGTTTGGAAAAGTAAAACGTCTTTTACAAAATATTATGCACGTGCGTAACTAAATTAATTAAAATGCATCTCAAGATTAATTTTACATACTACAATGTGGGTACGGAAAATTGTGCACTACTAGTATGCTGGAACAGACAAACAGTATTATACAGTGTCGACTAAAATGTTTTAAACAAAAAAAAAAAAAACAAGATTGAAAAAGCAATATTTTATTTCCAAAGCGCGTTTCAATATTTTGTTTAAGTCGTTAATACATAGAAATTTAAAGAGATATATTCAGATTAAAATACTCCTATTCGATTTTGTATGCCGTCAAATTTTTTTAGGTGGGACTGCTTTAAATCAAATCACTCAGAAAAAAAAAAAAAACTGTAATGTTAGCAAAAAAAGCTTGTAAACCTACAAGAAAATTTGCTGATTTTGAACCCACAATTTTTTTGCTAAAGTTAGCAAAAATGTTTTGCCAATAATTAGTTAACTAAATTTTTTTTTTTGAACTTAGTTCATACACATCTGAGGACCCCATTGGGTTCGGACCCGATAGGTCCAGACCCCTATGGGCCTAGACCTAGTTGGGTTCCTTAAAAATCGTTACAGTTTTTGATCCAAAATTTGTGTCCGTTTCGCTTTACCTTGCTTAGTTTTTGAGTGATTTATAGGGGACCATTGGGGTCTTGAGAATTAAAAAACTCGATAACTTCAAAAATATTACTCGGAGAGCTTTTGACTATTTTGCGGTCTTGTTCTACCTGTTGAGAGCTACAAAAATGCTTTTGAACTTTTTGTTGTGTCGGCAATATTTACCGAGATATGAGCATTTTAAAATGTTCAGGAATGCTAATTTGTTCTACCTGTTGAGAGCTACAAAAATGCTTTTGGACTTTTTGTTGTGTCGGCAATATTTACCGAAATATGAGCATTTTAAAATGTTCGGGAATGCTAATTTTTTTGGATCCAAAGTTAGGGCCCATTAGGGTCCACACATGTGAGGAGGACCGGCGATACTATGGAGAGCCCGAAAACCAAAAATGGCCTCCATTTTGCTCTATCTGGCTTAGTTTCCGAGATAGCGCCATTTTAAGTTTTCTGAAAATAAAAAAAAATTCACCATTTATTTTGCTAATATTAGCAAAAAAGCTTGTAAAAATTTGGTCAACTCAATTTTAAATCTAGCAAAAAAAATTAGTTTAAATTTTGTTTAAAATTGCTAATGCGCTAAATGAAGTTTACAAGATATTTTTGCTAACATGCTAATCTCAACTAAAAATTTGCTAAAAGTTAGCTAAACAGCATTAGCAAAAAAAAAATTTGGAAAATATACTAATGTATTATTTTGAGTGTAATAACATCCCAAGCAGAAATTGACAACGGTTCTAAAAAAAAGCGTTCTGAAAGCACTGTAACAAAAAAAAAGCATTTTCAAAACGCTATTTTCAAACGCTTTACAAGCGTTTTTGCAAAGTGTTCTGAAAGCACTATAACAAAAAAAAGCAATCTCAAAAGGTTTTTTTTGGTACGCTTTGCGAGCGTATTCAAAAAGCGTTTTAAGAGTTCTTTAGATTTTTTTTTATACCCTCCAACCACAGTATGGGGGTTGCGTTACACATTCCGTGTGTAACTCATCGAAATATTGGTCGGGGACCCCATAATGTATATATATTATTGATCAGTAATCGACTCTAAGACATTATAGCGATGTCCGTCCGTCTGTCTGTCCGTCCGTCTGTGGAGGACACGATACAGTCCAAAATAAAAGAGCTAGAATCCTGAAATTTGGCACGAATATGTCTAATGGTCATAGGCTGCTTAAGTTCGGAGATGGGCGAAATCGGACCTCGGGGGAAAAAGTTCCCCTTTTAAGAACTAAACCAACCTCTGAAAAAACGCCATTTTTTATACCCTCCAACCACAGTATGGGGGTATACTCACTTTGTCATTCCGTTTGTAACGCATCGAAATATCGGTCGGGGACCCCATAAAGTATATATATTATTGATCTATGATCGGTTCTAAGACGTTCTGTGAATGTCCGTCTGTCCGTCCGTCCGTCTGTCTGTCTGTATATAACACAATGCAGTCCAAAATAAAACAGCTAGACTCCTGAAGTTTGGCAGGTTAAGTTCGCGAATGGGCAAAATCGGCCTAGGGGGAAAAAAGTTCCCCCTTTAAGAACTGAACCAACCTCTGAAAAAATACACTTTTTTACATGTTTTTTTGTATTTTTGTTAAATAAATGAAACATTTGATATATTTATCGCAATTTTTTTTTTAAATTTCTACAGTTTCGAAATTTTTTTTTTTAAAAAATTTTTTTTTTTAAATTTAAAAAAGTTTCTTGGAGTACAAATTTTTTTTTTCGGATTTCACTTTATATCAAACAAATTATTATAACCGAACTAAAACAGAAATTCTTTACTTTGGGGTTTTAAAGCGCTTTTATGACTTTAAAAAAACGTTATCAAAGCGCTTTTTTACATCGCTTTTAAAACGCTTTAAACCTAGCGTAGATCGATGTTATCATTCGGAGCATCTGAAGGCGCTTTGAAGTTGGTATACAGAATGCTCGTACAACCGTCCACAACGCTTTCAAAATAAATAAATAAAATAAATGCTTTTGCGATTGTATTTTTCTGACTGGGATGCGTCTTTGGACACTTAGCGAACATATCAAGTGTTTTTGCTTCTAAAATGATTCCTCTTTCTGAAAATTTTTTTAAGACTCATAAATGACTCAGAAATTTTCTTCGTGTTTATGAGTCTCTTTCGTGTCATAAAAGACGCATTTTATGGGGATTGGTTGGGCAATTCCTGACTCTTTTCGGAGTATTACTTGAATAATTTTTTTCTGATTTTTTTTTCAGAGTATTATTTGAGTAACTTCACTGTTCGACATCAAAAACCTCCCAGTCAAATGTCTAACTGGTCCTTATAGAGTTTAGTCTCCTGATTCCAAATCTGCCATCCAAATTTTTCTAGCACGTACCGTTTTCGAGATATTCGCGGTTAAAAAAATTCAAAAATCAATATTTTAGCACTTTTGGGGGTCCACTGTTACGTATTCTGAAGTGGCTTCCAGAAAATAGGACTTAATTTTTAATAAAATGGACCTCCTGATTCAAAACTGCATTCCAAATTATTCTAGGATGTTACGTTTTTTAGATATTCGCGTTTGAAAATTTTAGTGTGATTTATAAACAATATAAGTGTGTGACAGTGGAGTTTGAGTTTTTCAAACGCAAATTGTTCAAAAACGGCACGCATTAGGAAAATTTGGATGGCAGATTTGGAATCAAGAGTTTATATTCATACTAAATCTAGTCGCATTTTGTGTGAGCAACTTAAGAATACGTTACAGGGGGGCACTGTTGCCACTTATTTATCACCAAAAACCTCCAAATTTCACTAAAAAAGCGCTAGAAACCGCCGAAAAAAAATTTAGCGCGAAAAATTTAAAATTATCCCGCTAAATTACGAAAAAAGCGCTGAAAACCGATAAACTTGGCGTTTTTGATTGAAAAAAATAAAAAAAATTTTTTTTCCCACCCAATTTTTTTTTTTTTCACTCAAATTGACTTTTCATTAAAATAGCGCTAGAAACCGCCAAAAAAAACTTTAGCGGGAAAAATTTAAGATTCTCCCGCTAGATTACGAAAAAGCGCTAAAAATTGACAAACTTGGCATTTTTAATTAAAACAAGTAAAAAAGTTAAATTCGGCCTTGCCGAATGTAGTGATACCCTCCACAATTTCAAAAAGATTATTGCAAAAAACTTTATTTACAAGGAAATTACTTTTGAAAAAAAAAAAAAATTTAAAAAAAAAATACCGCGAAAAAAAATTTGGTAAAAAAAATCCGCGATTTTTTTCTTTTTTTGTCAAAAAATATGTTCGTACTTGTTTAAATACCATTTGGTGTTCATTTATGCTCATATATGCCAACCAGAAGCCGAATTAAAGCATTTTGTATTTTTAGGTTATGTTGAATGTACTGAAATTTTTGAGGTGTGCTTACATTTTCGTTCATAACTTTTGAACCGCTGAACCGATATCGCTCAAATGCAATACCAAACTTCTCGGGAGAACTTCCAATATATATGTTAAGTTTCAGTCATCTCTGTGCAATATTTTGTCCGCGACAGCATTTTCCACAGACAGACAGACAGACAGACAGACGGACAGACGGACAGACGGACATCGCTAGAATGTCTTAAAATCGATCAGGCATCATGAATATATATACTTTATGGGGTCCCAGATCGATATTTCGATGAGTTACAAACAGAATGACAAACTTATATATACCCTCTATCACTAAGTGGAGGGTATAAAAAAAAGAAAAATTAGAAAAAACCCCCCAAAATATATTTTCCACGCAAATTTACTGTTTGTGGAATTCACACTTAGCGACTTTGAGTATTTTAGGAATACGTGTTCCCCCACTAAATCCAAACAAAAAGCGCTAGATTTTCCCGCTAGAACACCGTTCCCTGTAAAAATAATTTTTCCCCGCTATATTCAAACAAAAAGCGCTAGATTTAGCGGGAAAACCACCACGTTGGCAACAGTGCAGGGGGACCCAAAAGGTACTAAATTAGCGTATTTTTCAATATTAAAACGTAAATATCTTAAAAACCTTACGTGATAGAAAATTAGGGAGGCAGATTTGGAATCAGTAGGTCAAAATCTATTTAATTCATGTATTCTGATTCATGGGAGTGTGAGTTTTGTTCAACAGTGCTAAATTTGTTCAACAGTGCTTTTTTCCGATTTTTGAAACTTTTCTGAACCACATTTTTGTACATTTAGAAAACAATCAAAGAAAAGTACAACTTTTAAGCCTGATTAAATTCGGTTCTTTTTAGACTCTTTTAAGAATGTTCAAAAAAGTGTCAGAAAAAAGATATTTTCGGAGCTATCATTTTGATACTCAAAGCACTTATATTTTGAAGTTTTCAAGAGTCATATTTTATTCGACTGTTCCGAATCTTTTATACATCGAAAAACTCCATGCAACATTTTACGTCAAATACGCAACATTTTCGCAAAATACGCGAAAGATTCCTTTATTTTACGAAAATAAAATTTTGAATATATTTTTAAACGTTTTCAAACTTAAGAAACATTCTTCGTAATATTTTATTTCGTTGAATACACGAAAGTTTCGTAAATTTCACAAATATTCTTTCATGACTCGACCGAACCAACTTTAACCTCAATTTGCGGACACTGTAAATGTCATTTTTGATTATAAGTCTGTGATGTCTAACCATTATATTTCGACAAAAATCGCGGTCCAATGTAAAAAAATTTACATTTTAAGCTTATCTCGAAAAGAATCAGAGATATGAAAAAATGACGTAAGACAAAAATTATTCCACGGGAAAAATTCAATAAAACTGCAAACTCACATTTAGCAATTGCAATGTTTTTGTTGTCAAGAATCGGAGTTTTGAACTCAGAGCTAAAAACTTTGCGTTTTCTGTACAAAATAACGAAAAATAACGAGTAAAACTTTATTATTTACTTACTTTCTTTAAATTTGATCGGTTTTGTTGCAAAAAATAATATTTTTGCAAAATATTTTTTTTTGATAAATGTTCAACTTTCCCAATGGAAGTAGAGTCGAATATGTATTAATATTTTAGTTTGATCATTAACGATTTGTCATTTAAATCCCTTTGCTTTTTGTAGTATAGGGTTTTTATATTTGCTAAATAATCTTGACATGGAATCTAACAAATTACGAAATCCGTGTCGATTAGTCTTGCAAAAATTACCAACATAAATAAATTTAAACAGAAAAATAATTTTCTTGAAAATTATTCTATGAGAATTTTTTTTTAGTTTTAGTAAAGTAAATAATGACTTCGAGCTAGAATAAACCTACTCAAAATATTTTTATAAAATATTTTATACTTTCGTCTATTAAATAAAACATTTTCCTAACCTATTATTGAGAATGTTATCCTCGAGTGCAGCCAAATTTTTAATTAATTTTTGTTCAAAACATTTTAATCGACACTGTAAATCGTATGATTGTAGATCAAGTTCAGTTTTAGCAAATGTTTTATGCATTTCTTTTGTGTGTTGTTCAAAAATTAAATAAAATGTAAAGAAAAAAAATTGTGCTAAAAATTGGTCACGTCCAATATGTTTGTGCTATATTTTTCATTTGTTTAACTTTTTGTGCCACAAATATTGCAGTGCAGTTGCAATTTTATGTGACAATTTTTACTACTCTTTCTTTAATTGCTTGAATAGCTAGCAAAACATTGTCAATTAATTTAACGGTGAAACACTTGGTCTTAAAAAAAAAAACTGTGGGTCCAAAACATTGAAAAACAGTTAAAATTAATTCAACAAATCTGTAAATATAAACTTTCGAATTTCGTGTCGTAATACCTGCCGAACGATGACCACGGAATAGCTGGTTGTTAACAATTTTTTTTTTTGATTTCAACTAAATTCAAATCTGCCGTTACATTTTTTCTATCACGTACCGTTTTTGAGATATTTGCTGTTCAAAAGTAAAAAAAAAAAAACAATAATTTCGCACTTTTGGTGGTCCACTGTTACAGATTCTTTTAAAGATATCACTTGATTTCAAATCAAATGGATTTCCTGATTCCAAAACTGCAATCCAAATTTTTCTAGCATGTTTCGTTTTTGAGATATTCGCGTTTGAAAATGTTTCCCCGCGAAAATCTCGAACGCGAATATCTCCATACCACACTGTGGTACACACAAAAAAAAACTTTGTCAAATTACTAGGAAAAGTCTCGTAATCCCATTTTACCAAAATTTAACAGTTTTCCTTGTTTTTTAACAAATCGACATTTACATTTTTTTGTAATTTTAAATTTTTTTTGTAATTTTACAAATTTCCAAGATAATTTTACAAAAAAATCTGTAAACTCACGAGAATTCCTTGTAATTTTAATTGCGGCAAAAAACTGTAAATTTACAATTTTATTGGTAAAAAGCTTGTAAAATTACAAAATTATTGGTGAAAAGCTTGTAAAATTACTAAGAATTCTCGTAAAATAGGAGGTAGCAAAAAATCTAGCAAGATTACGAAACCTCTTTGTAAATTTTATCGTGTCAAAAAATTTGTAAATTTACAATTTTATTGGTAAAAACCTTTTAAAATTATAAAATTATTGGTAAAAATCTTGTAAAATTACTAGGAAATTTTGTCAAATAGGAGGTAGCAGACAAAAAAAAGTTACAAGTTTTTCTTGTAATTTTACAAGGTTTTTTTTAGTGTACAGGGTATAATGAGTTTGTGCTGATGTTTGTAACTTCCCGAAATATTGGTCCTAGACCCACTTTAAATTATACCGATCGACTCAGAATCACTTTTAGAGTCGATTTAGCGTTGTCCGTCCGTCCGTCCATCTGTCTATCTGCCCATATAAACGGTGTAAACACGAAAAATCTCGCAATTTATAATCAATTTACTTGAACCTTCACCCTCTCTTGGCCCAAGAACGAAGCCTATTGAAATTGAAAAAAGCGGTACATGTTTAGATCTAGCCCCCATACAAAGGTCCTCCTTAATTTTGGCTTAAATGACGGCAAAGATACATGCCAAGCTTCAGAAGTCTCATTATTGTCTTTCGAAAGTTATCGTGTTTTTTATCTCGTAAATTCGCGAAACACCCTTGCCGAAATTTACTCTTTTGCTCATAACTTTTGAAACACTGGACCGATTTGGCTGGATTGCAATACCAACCGAACCAGGTAAATGACCAACATATATGCCAAACTTCAGTAGCCTCTGTAATGTTTTTCAAAAGTTAGCGTGTTTTCTACGGACAGACAGACAGACGGACGGACGGACATCGCTAGATCGACTTAAAATCGATCGAGGATCATAAATATAAGTATATACTTTATGGGGTCCTAGACCAATATTTCGAGGTGTTACAAACGGAATGACGAACTTATATATACCCTCTATCACTAGAGTGGAGGGTATAAAAAAAAATTGTATAAATATCTGCATAAAAATAGCCATATATTTGTTAAATTTTACAAGAAAAACATTTTATAACTCAAAATATTTGATTTTGCAGAAAATGCGTTTAAAGTTTACATATGAAACTGGTTTTCCATTGAAAAAGTCTTAATTTCTGTTCCTCTTTGTATTCTTTTTTAAATTACTTCCTATTTCATTCCGATATTCAACTAGACCACCGACCACAAGACGAATTTTTTTATCAACAATCCATGTTGTCTTAAAACTGTAAAAACCACTAGGCCAGGGAAAATTTAGATCATTTTGTTTTACATTTACTTTGTTGAAATAGATATCATGCTAAAAGAGGGAGAAATAAATTGAAAAAAATTATTAAATATAAAATTAGAAAAAAAAAATATTTACATAAAGATTAGAACTTACATTATAGGGACAACTATGATTTAAATTTGTATATTGACCAAGTAACAAATAAAACATATTAAGCATTCTAAACTTTTTACGATTTTCGATAAAGGCGCATGCATCCCAATCGGTATTAAATTGAATTGGCAAATTTATTGCATGAAATTCCAATTGAAATATACAATTAGTTACAGGAACTTGTAAAAGTCGCAGTATTAAAGAAAATTCAGAAATATCTTTGACTTTTTTTATTTCGCATAATTCGAAACGTGAAAAATTTTTATCCAAAGTGTTGCACTGTATTTCTTTCAATTCAGCTAAACAATTGCACTAATAATAAGAAATTTTTGAAAGAAAATTAAAAGAGCCTAGTAAAAACTAAACTAATCCAATTATATCCCAGAATTGGTGGATACAATTATGTAAAATATTATCCAATTGTATCTTATTAGATCCAATCAGGCGGAATTAGATGAGAAATTATCCGAAAATTGTCTACATCAAACAGTACACAGAAAATAACGAATTGTTATATTGACCCCCATATTTGTGAATACAATTAACTTTTTCACTGAAAGTGCTCCTATACGGAAATTTGTGATATTAACTAACGTTTGTAAATATTGATTGTTGAAAAAAAATGTAAAAAAAATTGATAAACAAGTTTGTAATAGTTCTCTAAAATTGTTATTTGTACAAACGTACAAAATCTTAAATTTTTTTTCAACAAAGAAATTCAACAAACACAAACATAATTTATTGATCTGACAAACGTAAAAAATCTTATTTTTTTTTTCAACAAAGAAATTCAACAAACACAAAAACTATTTGTTGACATGAAAAAATAATTTTGAAATAAAATTACTTGACTAAGTTTGTTGAAAACAAAATCGAAATTTTGTATTATGGACTAACTGGCGGCCGTTTTTACTAAATGTTTGGTTGATTTACAATTGATGTTTGTTGATTTAAATTTGACGATTTTATTTTCTGTGTATTATTTGGAATAAAATTTATATATAATTTGATACTTTTATATATGATCGCATATGGTTGTATATGGCTCCACATAACACCATATATAATGAAAATATTGTATTAAGCAATACATATAATAATATATCATGCGCGGGTACAAGGGGGTAAAAAGGGGAAATTCCACCCCCCCCCAGACCAAATTTTAAAAAGAAAATAAGAAAGGAAGAAGGAAATTTTCGGAAGGAAAAAATCTCAAAATCCGAAAATTTTTCATAGAAAAAAATCGGAAAATTTTTATAAAAAAAATTTTATAATTTTCAAAGGAAAAATGTGACTTAATCTGAGAATTTTCTGTGAAAAAATATCTGTCAATATTGTGATGAATTTTTGTATAAAAAACTACTTAGAATATGTTTTTTTTTTTCAAAAAATCTGAGACTTTTTCTAAAGAAAAAGGTACAAACGAACTCTTAAATTTTTCAAATCCTTAAACATTTTTTTTCGAAATTTTGGAGAAGAATTCCCAAATTGTAAAAGTCTCAGAATATAAGAAAAAATGTCACAGAATCTGTAATTTTTTCGATAGGAAAAATGTCTAAGAATCTGAGACTTTTTCTATATGAAAAAGGTCTCAGAATCTCTGAATTTAAGACTTATTTTAAGGAAAAAGGTATCAAAATCTTAATCGTTTAAAAAAAAGGTCAAATAGTCTGAATAGTTTTATTGTTGAAAAAAGTCTCAGTCTTGTTATTGTTGAAAAGAAGGTCGGAGAATCTGAGACTTTTTTTATGGGAATAAGGTCTTAAAATCTTTAAATTATAGACTTTTTCTATAGGAAAAATGTCTCAGAATCTGAGCCTTTTTTTTTGAAAAACAGGTCTCTGAATCTATGACTTTTTCTATAGGAAAAAGGTTTCAAAACCTGAGACGTTTTCTTTAGAAAAAAAGACTAAGATTCTTAGTGTTTTTATATAAGAAAAAAGTTTCAGAATCTAAGACTTTTTCTATTGGAAAAACGTGTCAGAATCTGGGACTTTTTTTTTGAAAGGGTTTCAGAATCTTAGAATTTTTCTATAGGAAAATGGTCTTTGAGTCAGAATCTTATAGTTTTTCTGAAGGAAAAAGTTCTCACAATCTGATATTTTTTATAATGTAAAAATCTATCAGAATCTGTCACTTTTTCTTTAGGGGAAAAAGTGCCAGAATTTTAGACTTTTTTATATAAGAAAAAGCTCTTTTATAGGGGAAAAATGTCTGAGAGTCTGAGACTACTTCCTTAGATATAAGTGTCAGATACTGAAACCCTTTCTACAGGAAAAAGGTCTGAGAATCTGAGACTTTTCTTAACAAAAAGGTTTCAGAATCTAAGACTTTTTCTATTAAAAAAGGTCTCAGAATCTAAAATTTTTTCATTACGAACAAATCTAATAATCTGAAACCTGTTCTACAGGAAAAATATCTCAAAAATGCTTTAAATTGGGAGACTTCTATGGCAAAATTTCTCAGAATCTGAGACTTTTCTGTGAAAAAAATTCTTAGAATCCAAAAATTATTCTATACGAAAAAAGTCTCAGATTCTGAGACATTTTTCGTAAAGAAGAAGTCTTAGATTCTGAGACATTTGTTCTATAAAAAATCATTTTTTCACCATCTGATATTTTCTATGTAGGAAGAATTTCTTCTATTGAAAAATTCTCAGATTTAGAAAAAGCAAAAAAAAAAAATTATCTAAACGATCATGAAAAACACACCTCCTTCGGAAAAAACTAATAAATTTTATGATTTTATAGCTTTCGCATAATTTTTTTTTTGTTGCAAATGAAACGTTTCACTGTTTTTGCTCGTTCGACAAAGCATTACGATTTTTTTTTTCTTTGAAGTAAAAAAAAATTTCCCCCCCAAAAGCTGTACCCGCTACCGACATGGCACCATATATAATGAAAATTTTTTATCAAGCATTACTTATTACACCGTACGAGGCCAATATTGAACCTGAACCGGATGATATACGTCTGAAAGTAGAGATAAAATGGAGTAAATCTGCATTTATAGTTTTTCATTTCGTGATCCTGTTTCCTTTTAAAAGGACTTCAAAGTTTTAAAGGATAAATATTTTTGAAATATTTGTACTTGTCCTAGGATGACACTGTTGATGGAATTTTTTTATTTTGCCATATCAGGATAAAAGGATGTGAAAAAAGTAATTTGAAAACTTTATCAAAATATTTTGTTGAAAATTTTGAATGATATTGAGGAAACATTTTTGAATGGACGTAACTTACCTCCTTTTTCCTGATATGTAAAATAATAAAATGGGAAAATTAGGGGAGATCCTCCTCTTTCATTTAATATCACTAGTGGCATCTTAGGACAAGTAGAAAAGTTAAATTCGACTTGGCCGAATCTATGAATACCCTCCACAATGCCCTTTTTAAGATATAGTAAATTTTCTAGAGTGAAAAAATAACATTTTTGACTAGAAATATTTTATTTTGTGTAAAAAAACTTTTTTAAACAAATTTTTGAAAAAAAAAATAATTTACTTAATTTTTTTTTTGAGTGTAAAATTTTTTTTTGGAGTGTAAAATTTTTTTCGAGTGTATTTTTTTCTGCTAGTGTAAAAATATTTTTGAGTGACAAAAATGCGTTGTAAAATATTTTTGTGACTTACCAATGTTTTTAAAACATGTTTAATGGGTTTTAAACACGTGAATTTAAGGTGAGGCGAATCTGAAATTTACGATTTTGCTAACTTTTGAACCACTGGACCGATTTGACTGAAATTCAACACAAAACAGTCAAAAAGAACGACAAATATATATGCCAAGCTTCAGCATCCTCAAAATTGCATTAAGAAAGATATCGTGTTTTTTATCTCGTAAATTCGTGAAAAACCCTTGCCGAAATTCACTCTTTTGCTCATAACTTTTGAACCACTGGACCGATTTCGCTGGACTGCAATACCAACCTGACCAGGTAAATGCCCAACATGCCAAACTTCAGGAGCCGCCGTAAAATCTTTCAAAAGTTAGCGTGTTTTCAACAGACAGACAGACGGACAGTCGGACGGGCATCGCTAGATCGTCTTAGAATCGAACGAGGATCAAGAATATATATACTTTATGGGGTCTTAGACCGATATTTCGAGGCGTTACACACGGAATGACAAACTTATATATACCCTCTATCACTAAAGTGGAGGGTATAAAAAATATTTTATAAAATGTAATTCTCTAAAACTTTAAAGTCCTTTTAAAAGGAAACAGGATCACAACAAGAAAAACTTTAAATGCAGTTTTACTACATTTAGTCTCTTGTTTCAAACGTTTAGTATCCAGTTCGTGTTTAACGACTTTTTTCATTTTTGTCGGACGGTGTAATAATATATACATTACAATTAAATATGTATAATAAAATATAATATTTTACATAATTTTATCCACCATTTTTCGGATATAATTGGATAAGTTTCATTTTTACTGGGAGAAAAAAGTTTAGATTTTAAAATTCAAGTTACCATTTTGAAACACAATACACCAATTGATAGAAATAATAATTTCTGGGTGATCATTTCTATGATGAGTCTTTTTTCGAGGAATTTAAGTTAAATATTTATACCATACTAAACAATTTTTTATTTAGTTTTTATATTTATACATTGTTTAGACTTTGATTTAAAGATTTTTATTTATTAAAAGCACTTAATTTTATACATTTTGTTTAATAAGGCAACAAATTGTTTTGATTAAATACATTGAAAAATAAAAAAAAAATAATTACCCCATTTAGGTATACTAAAAAAAGTGTAATTTTCCACGCTTCGTCGGAAACGATTTGAAGTTGCGAACACTGTAAATGTCTTGCTTGATTGATTATCAAAAAAAAAACCTTGTAAAATTACAAGAAAAATTTGTAACTTTTTTTTTTGCTACCTCCTATTTGACAAAAATTCCAAGTAAATTTACAATTTTACAAGGTTTTTACCAATAAAATTGTAAATTTACAAATTTTTTGACACGATAAAATTTACAAGGATGTTTCGTAACTTTACTAAATTTTTTGCTTCCTCTTATTTTACGATAATTCCTAGTAATTTTTTACAAGCTTTTTACTAATAATTTTGTAATTTTACAAGCTTTTTACCAATAAAATTGTAAATTTTGAGTTTTTTTGGCGCAATTAAAATTACAAGGAATTCTCGTGAATTTACTAGATTTTTTTGTAAAATTATCATGGAAATTTGTAAAATTACAAAAAAATAATGTAAATTTCGATCCAAATTTTTTTGTTAAAAAACAAGGAAAACTGTAAAATATTGGTAAAATAGGATTTTGAGACTTTTCCTAGTAATTTGACAAAGTTTTTTTGTGTAGGGTTAAAAAGCCATTTTTTTATAGCAAAAAAATTTTTCTTTCAATTTTGAACATCCTGTCAAATTATTATTGTACTACACTGAAAAAAAAACACATAACTAAAATTTAGGAAAAAATTAGTTTAAAAATTTTTCATACATTTTCCTAAAATTTAGTAAAATTTTACTACTACTTACAATTAGTTAATACAAAAAAATGGGAATTTTTCCTAACTATGAGGAAAAAAATTTTAGCTCATGTACTTATAAATAGTTAGGTTAGGTTAGGTTAGAGGTGGCGGAGTCAAAGACTCCTCACATAGACCGGATGGTCCATAGCGAAACCACAATAATTCCTCAGCGACGCTGATAGAACGCGTTTGTCCTCATCGCGAATTGTACTATTTGCCTTAGGTCGACATTCGAAACGGTTTCCAAGCTCTCGAAGTCATGTCTGCCTAAAATGTGCAGTCGGGTTCTGGCCAAAGCAGGACATTGGCAAAGAATATGTTCGACCGTTTCCTCAGTGTTAGGTTCATCGCACCTTCTACAGCTTGCATCAGAAATAAGTCCCATCTTCTTTCTATGATAACCTATTAGGCAGTGCCCGGTGATCACTCCAGTAAGTACACGGCAGTTCCATCTAGTGAGTGAGAGTAAGTATTCAGTTTTTCTTAGATTGTAGCATGCCCACAATCTTTTACTGATCGCACTCGTCGTTAGCTCTCTCCACTTTCTATTAGCCATTGCAGTGTTTTGAATGTCGCGTAGCGATCTAAAGTGCTGGATTGGTGGATCAATATGCACAGAAATACCAATACCATCAGCACCTTGTTTCGCGAGCTCGTCCGCTCTCTCGTTTCCTTGAATACCTATGTGACCTGGTACCCATATTAGTTTCACCTTGTTCATACTCCCTAAACTTTGTAAGTTCTCGAAGCATTCGAAAACTACTTTCGACTTGATGTAAAAGCTTTTGAGAGCTTTTAGAGCAGCTTGGCTGTCAACGTAAATGTTAAATTCTCTGTTTGTCTCATCACCGAACTGTAAAGCCGCCCTGCTAATGGCAACTATTTCGGCCTGGAAAATGCTAGAGTCCAATGGAAGGATGAAAGTCTTCTCTAAATCTCGCAAACTCGTTGAAAAACCTGCACCGACTCCCATGGATTGTTTGGAGCCGTCTGTGAATATGTTAATAGCGTTCATTGGGGGGTTTTGCCAGTTTGACCAAAATTCTCGAGTCGGAAATTCTACGTCGTATTTCCGGTCGAAAATAAGTTTGGGCACTCTGTAATCGGTGGCAATATCATTTAAATTGTCCATGTTACTGTGTCCAAAATTGCGTTGCCTGAATAAATTTGACTCTTTGAGACGAAGGCAGGACTTATAAGCCTCCCCCTTAGCAAAGATGTCAATTGGTATCAGGTGCAGTAGCGTGTCAATAGATTCAGCTGATGTTGTTCTCAGAGCGCCTGTGATGCATAAACCCATGAGACGTTGAATTCTCTGAAATTTTAAGTGCGTCGCATTACGCTCCAGTGCGTTATGCCAGACCATAACTCCATACAGTAAGATTGGTCTTACTACAGAAGTATAAATCCAGTAAGTGATCCTTGGTTCCAGTCCCCAAGTTGCGCCAAACATTTTCTTGCATGCGTAAAAGGCGTTGTATGCCTTCTTGACCCTTTCCTCGGTGTTTTGTTTCCATGACAGTTTACTGTCTAAAATGATTCCTAAAAATTTCGCTTGGTTTGATAACGGAATTCTAACTCCATTTATCTCGACCTTAAACGTCTCTATTTTGTACCTGTTCGTAAAAAGTACCATTTCCGTTTTTTCCGGGTTAACGTTTAGGCCATTATTATTAGCCCATTTCCACATTTGCCTCAGTGACACTTCTAAAAGTTCCGATACTGTGCCCAAAAACTTTCCACACGACATAATGACAACGTCGTCTGCATAAGCTACCACTGTTGTTCCTTGCGATTTCAACTTCTTTAAAATGGGGTCCACTACTAAAAGCCAGAGTAGTGGTGACAATACACCACCCTGTGGCGTTCCTTTTGACGCGTATCTTGTAACCTTTGCTGGTCCCCATTCTGCTGTCACCTCACGACATAATAGCAGTCGACCAATCCATTTTGTGATACATGGGTTGATCAATGCCGTCTCCATTGCGTTAATTATTGCCTCCATACTGACATTGTTGAAGGCACCTTCAATGTCCAGAAAAGCGGCCAGTGTAAATTCTTTATCATGCAAAGATTTTTCTATAGTGCTAACTACAGAGTGAAGCGCAGTTTCTATAGATTTTCCCTGTTGATAGGCGTGTTGCGAATCAGAGAGGAAGTGAAAACCTAGATTTTCCCTTATGAAAAGGTCTAGAATCCTTTCCAGAGTTTTCAAAATAAAAGATGATAAACTAATCGGTCTGTAGTCTTTTGCCATTACGTGATTCAATTTTCCACTTTTTGGTATGAAAACCGCCTTAGATTTTCTCCATGATTGCGGAACGTACGTTAGTTGAAGACAAGCAATAAAAATGTCCATTAAGTGAGGGATGATCTCATTTGCAGTATGTTGCAACATTGCTGGTAAGATTCCATCCGGTCCAGGCGATTTGTAGGGTTTGAAGGAACCTATAGCCCATGCCAGACGTTCTCTCGAGAACAAGTTTAAAGGACAAGTTAACGGTCCTATATGTTGATTTTCTGAAATCGATGTTTCCCTGCAACCTGGAAAGTGCGTCCTTAAGAGTACGTCAACAGTTTCCTCTGCACTTTCGGTCCATGTTCCATCACCTCTTTTTAGCAAAAGTGGGGGGATGGATTTCTTCGTTAAAATTTTTCTCAGTCTGGCAGCATCTGTAGTGTGTTCGATTTTACTACAGAGTTCATTCCAGCTGCTCTTTTTCGATTTCCTAATTAGCTTTTTAAAACTTTTAAGTTCTCTCCTGTAAACTGCCCAGTTATCATCATTGTTGTCTTTCCTTGCGTTTTTAAAAAGTGTCTGGATGTTTTTTCTGTGTTGCGAAAGCTCCTTTGACCACCATGGTGGTTGAATCCTTTTCTGTCGATACCTTACTGGACAGGCCTTCTCAAATGACTTGATTAGGATTGAAGTAAGGTTGTCATTTTTCCTATCGATATCAAGTTGATTAGTTAGTCGATTACGTTTCAGTTTTCCTAAATCCGTAATCGCATTCTCCCGAAACATTTCCCAGTTAGCCCTTTCGGGATTTCTGAAAGGTTTATTTATACTTGCTTCCCTAGTTAATATTCTGAAGCTAATGTACTTATGGTCGGAGAAGGAGGCCCTATTGAGAATTTCCCATTTAAGTACTTCCAGACCACATTTATTTGAGAAAAGTGTTAAATCTAGAACGTTTCGACTATTAGGCCCTATATATGTTGGTTCAGAACCACTATTCGCTATGTTCAAGTTTCTCGAGTTGATATAGAGTAAAAGATCTTCCCCCCTATCATTTATATCAGTTGAGCCCCATACAGTATTGTGTGCATTAGCATCACAACCTATCACTAAGTACTCACCCGTTTTCTCTCTAATAAATGTTTGAAGATCGGGAGGCGGTGCTTCCCTGTTATGTGCCATGTACGACGATATCAGATGTAGTGTCCTATTCCCCATCTTGTATATTGCGATTGCTAGATCATTTGTACTATATTTTTGTAGAAGAAAAAAGTTTAAAGTTTTTTTAGCCATTATAGCAGCACGTTTTATACCTTTTGTTTGCGAGAAAATTAAATCGTACTCCTGCGTCGAAAGCCCTTGAATTTCGCCAGTGGCATTCACCCAGGGCTCTTGGATGAGTGCCACATCATATGACTCTTCTACAAGAGTCATGAGTAGAGCAGCTGAAGCCGCACTACTGTGATGCATGTTTATTTGCAGCACACGCATCATCTTTGGCATTATTAATGAAATTACCCGTGATGTCTGGCCCATCATGTGGACTCTCCCCATCGAGATTAATATTCGTGGTGGCAATGGTAAGTAAATCAAGGTCCCTTTCTACCTCGCCATTTTCTAAAACATTTGCGTTTTCGTCTGATGGATTTCTCTTTTTTAGGCGTAAGTATACCACTGACATACCCCAGGCCATCTTTCCAAACCTCGGATAGAGTATATCTTCCGCTTCCTTATTGATTTGAAGGATATACGTGAAACCCTTTACCTTTTCGGTTTGCTTCAAGACCTTGAGTACACGCCAATCACTTGTTGGTATATCCGGATTTTGACGTTGGAGAAGCTTCAAAGTAGAAGATTGTGAGAATAACTCAGGAAATACCACCTTTGCTTTTGGCAGAGTTGGTATGCTGGCCCTTGCCACAATCTTCAGATCAGCACCCTCCCAGAGAGCTTTTAGAGACTCTACAGTCCCTTTTACCCATTCAAGAGAGTACTGATCTGCACACTTTATGAGCTTTACATTTTGCGTCCAGCCAGCACCATCAAAACTGGGCATCGGCTTTTCGGGGTTCGTTTCCATGTGTTCTATTAACTTCTGGATTAGCTCTTTTTGAACTTTTTTCCAGTCTTCCAATATTATTTGACCTAAGGGGTGTTTTCCGTCTACGAGTGCAACTAGCAAATCATTTTTGACCTCATCAGCCATTGTGCTCATCTTCGGTTGTGGTTCCGTGCACCGTCCCTTTTTAGACGCTTGATCCTCCGCATAATATAAATAGTTCATACACTCAAAAAATTATGTCAATACCTGTTTGTAGTCTATTTAAAAAGTTTTACATTTTGTCGTTTTTTAAAAAAAAAAACATTTGTTTAACGCTCAGTTTTTTTTAAATGACTATTCCTTTTTTTTTTGTTTCAAAAATAACAACATAAAAAATAAAGACTTTCATTAGCACTCAATTTTTAATTTTAAAGTCATTTATTTTTGTTCTGTAAGTAAAAATAAGTGATTCTTCTTTAATTTTTAATGAATTGTAGACGTTATTTTTTTTTTAATTGTTGGCAATTGTTAAAGAAAAATCATTAGTTTTTACCTATTTGTGTTGGTTATTTTTTTGTAGATAAAAAATTCAAAAAATTATTTATAGAAATATAAAAACGTGTTTGTATTAAGTGACTTTGGCACAATGGGTAGAGTGTGTGGCCAGAATGTAATTGATTGCGGGATCGATTCCCTAAAAATTTGATTAAAAAATTTTTAAATTAAAATTCAATAGAAAAATTGTAAAAATAACCTAGGAAATCATTAATTTTTAAAGTTTTCGTAGGTAATTTTTTTCTAATTTGTTGGTAAGAAAAAATGAAAGTGGCGGTTTTTTTTAATGTTCAATGTTATTTATTTTTAGTGTCCGACCGAATACACCTTTTTTGGCCGAAGCCGAAGCCGAATATTCGGCCAAATTTTCACTATTCGGCCAAACCGAAGCCGAAGCCGTATATTAAAAAAAAATATATTTATGTAGTAAAAACAAGAAAAAAATAAAAGTCGACTCGGCGGGATACTCAAATGCATGAGAATGCTGTCTAGAATGATTTTATTTTAAGCAAAAAAATTTTTTGGACATTTTTGTAAAAAAATATATTTTAGAGTGTAAATTTTTTTCGGTCGAAAATTTTTTTTGAATGTAAAAAATGTTTTTAGTTGCAAAAACACTTATTAAAATGTTTTTGTGGCTTACTAATGTGATTCAAAGTTAGTTTAGTATGTTTTTCAACACGTGAGCACAAATATTATACAATTATTCGGTATTCGGCCAAAATTGTGGCCGAAGCCGAATAGTGGCCGAATAGTGCTTTTTGGCCGAAGCCGAATATTCGGTCGGACACTATTTATTTTAGAAAATTTTATTAACAGCCCTAGTAAAAATGAAACTAATCCAATTATATCCTAGAAATGGTGGATAAAATTATGTATAATATTATCCAATTGTATCTTTTTAGACGGAATTTGATATGAAATTATCCGAAAATTGTCTCTAGTTTTCAAATGTTTTATCACTTGTTTTAAATATCATTTTCATTTGTTTTTGCCTACAAAATATTTTGAGTGTAGAGTTCAATTGACTACACTCAAAAAAAAAAACTGTAAAGTTAGCAAAAATTCTGAATTCTGTAGAAATAATAAATATTCCCATATATAAAACCCCATTTCCATTAACAAGACAAATCGACATTTAAAATCCTGCTGATGATAACACTTACTGAAGTGTTTGAAACCGGTATGGTAATAACTAGGGATGAGATTTTCATGCACTAAAAAATCGAAAATATGCGCTTAAAATATGCGCTTAAGAATTCAAAATATGCACTAAAAAACATAGAAATATGCACTAAAAAAAATTTTTGTGCAATAAAAATCTTGTTTTCATTGGAAAAACTTCTTAAAAAGCAAAAAGTAACGCCGGGTTTAAATAGTAACATTAAAAACTTAATATAAGCAAAAGATCTTATCTCAATCTCTAAAAAAAAATTTAAAGAAAAAAAATACTTTTCTTATTTCCAAAATAAATTTTTAAAATTTAAAAAAAATGTTTAAACAAATAAATTTCAATTTGTGTTGTTGCTTGTTCATGCCAAAATATGCAAAAATATGCACTTAAAACTTAGAAATATGCACAAAATATGCATTTAAAACCAAAATATGCAAAAATATGAATTTTAACCAAAATATGAAAAAATATGCAAAAACAAATCGATGCCATTTTAACAAAAATTTCTTGATTCGGAAAGATAATTGGTCGATATCGCTTTTTGATTATCGACAAAAAACATGCATTTGCATGGAAATCTCATCCCTAGTAATAACAGAAATGTCTATAATTTTGAGAAATTCAATTTTTCTTCTGCATTTTTTCAACTTAAACCTTTATTTTGTTTTCAATTAAATTTTTAACTAGTGGATATTTAAAATAATTTTAATTAACGATTTAATTTTTATTTTTTTTATTAATATGCTCATTTTCATTGGTTCGAAGTTAGTTAATTTTTTAATTTGTTCTACGAACATTTTAATTGATAGTATTTTTTATTTTTATGTGTGCACTACACTGAAAAAAAAGACATAACTAAAATTAAGGAAAAAATGTCTTTAAAAATTTATCATGAAATTTCCTAAAATTTAGTTAAATTTAACTCAAAAATGAGAAATTTTCTTAACTATGAGGAAAAAAGTTTAGTTCATTTACTTATAATTAGCTCATAGTTTTCTTTAAATGGATTTTTTTTAGTATTAGGAAAAAAATTCTTACTGCCAAAGAAATTTTCCACAAATCTAAGAAACGTATCTTTATTTTTAAGACATATTTCTTAAAAAACAATTTAGTTCAAGTTTAGTTAAAATTTACTAAAAAAAAACATCATCGTATTTCTCTTCTTTGAATTGAGGAAGTGTACTTCTTAGAATTTAGTTAATGACTTCTGAGAATTTAGTAAATAACTTCTTAGAATTTAGTTAAAAGTTCAAAATGGCGATATCTCGAAAACTAAGCGAAATAGAGCGAAACGGATGAAATTTTCAAAAGAAAGACTACTAATATGGAATAGCCTAGCTCTGCTCGGGGTCTCAAGACCCTAATTTTAGATCTAAAATTTGAAATTCCCGAGATTTTATATATGCACATATCTCGGTAAATACTGCCAACATGAGAATAGGTCCAACGGAATTTTTGTAGCTCTTGACTCGTAGAACACTTCCGCAAAATACCCGAAAGTCCTCCGATTAATAGTTTTTGAGTTATACAATTTGTAAGATTCTCAAGACCCTATCAGACCCCTTATTACCGTATCTCAAAAACTAAGCAAGGTAGAGCGAAACGGACACAAGTTTTGGGTCAAAATCTATGGGGACCCTTAAAGAACCCAACGGGGTCTCGAGTTAACAGGGGCTAATCAAGCTAATAAATGACAGTAGGGTATCCAACTCTATTGACTCTTTGGAGCATCGTCGGAATGTGGGTTGTGTAACACTGTTCTATCGATATTATCATGGTAAGTGTTCTGCTGAGATAAGCGAACTTATCCCCCGAGCACGGGTTTTTGTTCGGAATACTCGCTTGTCTAGTAGGGCTCATCCATTTGTTGTCGATTGCCCAGTGTACCGCACAACGCATTACAGAGAAAATTCATTTATAAGCCGAACTATCCGTATGTGGAATATACTTCCTGTAGAGGTCTTCCCTGTCAACTACAATTTGGAAAAGTTCAAATCAAATATCCACAAACACTACTCCCTCTATCCTCCCTCCCATAACCTATTTTCCTAATTATCAACACAATGCACTGCATTTATAGGGGACATCCCCTGAGTGTTGGTTAAGTCAAAAAAAAAAAAAAAATATAAACTAAAACCAAGAAAAAAAAATCTTTGGAGCCAAATCATTCGCTCTTTTTCTCAAAATTTTGTTAATTTTTCCAGATTTTAGTTCACTTTTTTTTTGAGTGTAGTGAAGAGTATTATATGAATGTGGATTTCTAAATTCAAACCGTGCAAACCCTCTCAAATTGTTTACCCAAATATTAAATAGAAAAAAGTTTACTTGATAGAATTTTTCACCACTTTTACGACACTGTCACCTTAACTAAACCCAAATCTTTTAAAAATTCCATTTCGTTTTAGTTTTCATTAATACACCTTGAAATTTGTAAAGTTCATTAGGTCTACAGATACGTGTAAATGCACTTTGTATAGTGAAACCTCTGTCATGTAGTTTTTGTTGCTATTGTAGTTCATATTTTATTTCTCTTCTATAACGATTATTGGTGTAGCTGTTAATTTACAATTTTTCCACATTTGTGGATCCAGGTGTTTAAATGACATGACTCCTACTCCAAATGCCAGTAAGCAAACCTAACAACACAACCAACAGCAACTGCAACAACAATAATAATAAAACAAGAACAATTACAACAGCGACAACAAATAAACATTGCAAACAATTGGAGGCTGCTTTACTGCAGCAACTGCTGCAACATTCATTCTGAAATTGGCAAACAGCAACTTACCACATATAACAAATGAGCTCTAAAGAATTCTTGTTGCATTGCGTTAACTGATTTTTTTTATAAATTTTTTTCTTCTTTCTGGTAAGTTTTTTTTGTGCTTTTTTTTAGCCTACAATAAATATTTATTCCAATGCCTAGATTTTCATTTGTAATCTAGTCATAGAGAGACACAACCAGAGTCAAGCTCAAGAACACACCTTAACTTATTTTTTTTTATGTTGCTGTATGTGGAATGAACAAAACCAGCAACACGTTAAACTTCAATAAGTTCACATATGTTTAAGAGACATTCTATACTAACTGTTTGTCCGTCCGACCGTCGGTCCGTCTATATGTCTTTTTATGTAAGCATCCATTTATTGTGTTAAAACTAATTGAAAAGAATGAAATCTTTTGAAAATTTATAAAGAGTGTTTTTAGGAATCTGAGATTTTTTTTTTATACGAAAAATTTTTTAGAATTTTGGACTATTTTATAGAAAAAATGTATTGGAATCTGAGATATTTTTCTATATAGAAAAAACGGGCCAAAGAAGTTAATATTTTTCGACTTATTAACAAAAATGTCCTAAAATGTTGGTATTTTACTCAATATGACGAAAAGTTGTGCATGTTTGGACACGTTCTTATCACATGTAGATAGATTTTCCAAAGACTTTTCATTTGATATGCAACATGACTAGGTTTCTTTGCATAATATAGGAGATAAACGAAAAAAACTGAGAAATTGCCTTGTCTTCCCCCCTCCCCTAAATATGAATTTGGGCCCCTAAAAAAAAATACGTGTCCCTTTATTTTTTCTGATCTACAAAATAAAACTAATTCCATAAAGATACGCGGGTGACACAAGGGAGACTTCCCTTGTGAGATTTTTTCTATAGAGAAGAAATGTCTCAGAGTCTGAGATTTTGTCTCAGAACCTGAGATTTTTGTCTATATAGAAAAAATGTTTTAGAATCTGAGATTTTTTCTATATAGAAAAAATGTCTCAGAATCTGAAATTTTTTTCTATATAAAAAAAATGTCTCAGAAATTTTTTTCTATATAGAAAAAATGTCTTAGATCCTGGGACATTTTTTCTATATAGAAAAAAATCTCAAATGTCTCAGAATCTGAGATTTTTTTCTTTATAGAAATAATGTCTCAGAATCAAAGATTTTTTTCTATATAGAAAAAATGTCTAAGAATCTGAGATTTTTTTCTATATAGAAAAAATGTCTGAGACTTTTTTCTATATAGAAAAAATGTCTCAGAATCTGAGACTTTTTTCTATATAGAAAAATGTCTCAGAATCTGAGAATTTTTCTATATAGAAAAAATGTCTCAGAATCTGAGATTTTTTCTATATAAGTAGAAAAAATGTCTCAGAATCTGAGATTTTTTTCTATATAGAAAAAATGTCTCAGAATCTGAGATTTTTTTCTATATAGAAAAATTGTTTCAGAATCTCTATAGAAAAAATGTCTATATAGAAAAAATGTTTCTATATAGAAAAAATGTCCCAGAATCTGAGATTTTTTTCTATATAGAAAAAATGTCTCAGAATCTGAGATTGTTTTCTATATAGAAAAAATGTCTCAGAATCTGAGATTTTTTTCTATATAGAAATTGAGATTGTTTTCTATATAGAAAAAATGTCTCAGAATCTGAGATTTTTTTCTATATAGAAAAAATGTCTCAGAATCTGAGATTTTTTTCTATATAGAAAAATGTCTCAGAATCTGAGATTTTTTTCTATATAGAAAAAATGTCTCAGAATCTGAGATTTTTTTCTATATAGAAAAAATGTCTCAGAATCTGAGATTTTTTTCTATATAGAAAAAATGTCTCAGAATCTGAGATTTTTTTCTATATAGAAAAAATGTCTCAGAATCTGAGATTTTTTTCTATATAGAAAAAATGTCTCAGAATCTGAGATTTTTTTCTATATAGAAAAAATATCTCAGAATCTGAGATTTTTTTCTATATAGAAAAATTGTTTCAGAATCTGAGATTTTTTTCTATATAGAAAAAATGTCCCAGAATCTGAGATTTTTTTCTATATAGAAAAAATGTCTCAGAATCTGAGATTGTTTTCTATATAGAAAAAATGTCTCAGAATCTGAGATTTTTTTCTATATAGAAAAAATGTCTCAGAATCTGAGATTTTTTTCTATATAGAAAAATGTCTCAGAATCTGAGATTTTTTTCTATATAGAAAAAATGTCTCAGAATCTGAGATTTTTTTCTATATAGAAAAAATGTCTCAGAATCTGAGATTTTTTTCTATATAGAAAAAATGTCTCAGAATCTGAGATTTTTTTCCATACAGAAAAAATGTCTCGGAATCTGAGATTGTTTTTCTATATAGGAAAAATTTCTCAGAATCTACGATTTTTTCTGTATAGAATAAATGTCTCAGAATCTGAGATTTTTTTCTATATAGAAAAAATGTCTCAGAATCTGAGATTTTTTTCTATATAGAAAAAATGTCTTAGAATCTGACATTTTTTTCTATATAGAAAAAATGTCTCAGGATCTGAGATTTTTTTCTATATAGAAAAAATGTCTCAGAATCTGAGATTTTTTTCTATATAGAAAAAAATGTCTCAGAATCTGAGATTTTTTTCTATATAGAAAAAATGTCTCAGTATCTGAGATTTTTTTCTATATAGAAAAAAATATCTCAGAATCTGAGATTTTTTCCTTTATAGAAAAAATGTCTCAGAATCAAAGATTTTTTTCTATATAGAATCAGAGATTTTATATAGAAAAAAATATCTCAGAATCTAAGACTTTTTCGGAATAGAAAAAATATCTCAGAATCTAAGATTTTTTTCGAAATAGAGAAATATCTCAGAATCTGAGATGTCTTTCTAAATATATAAAAAAAAAGTTTTAGAATCTGAGGTTTTTTTCTATATAGAAAAAATTTCTAAGAATCTGAGATTTGTTTTCTACACTCAAAAAAAAAAGTTTGTAAAATTACAAGTAAAAGGTCCTGTAATTCTATTTTACTAATATTTTTGTCTTCTTACAAAAATTGTTGTATATTTAATAAAACGAAAACTACAGTTTGCTTTGTAATTTTACTATTATATATTGGTAAATTTATTTTACAAATTTTTTAGGTAAATTTACAAAAAAGTGAATTATTTTACAAATTAAAAAAATATTACAAGGTGTTTAGTTTTTTTACACAAGAAAACTGTAATTGTACAACATAATTTTACTTGATGTTATTTAGTCTTTTTACCAAAAAATTGTTTTATTACAAACATTTTTTTTTTTTAAGATCGTTTACAAGGTTTTCAGTTTGAAATGTATGTATTGAAAAGTACAAAATTCCAATATAATTTTACAAAACTTATTTTATTACTAGAATTAATGTGTTTTACAAAAAAAATTAATTATTCAACAATAGGACACGCAAAAATTTTCTAAGTTCAGATTTTTTTTGCGTTTTGGAGTAAAAAATTTAGTTAAAAATAATTTTTTATAAATAATTTTTACACCATTTTTTTGGTAATTTGCGTTAAGTAAAATACCACATAGTTTATGTGTTTCTACTATATAATTGTTCTAGTTTTTTTTTGTATTTTTACCATTTTTTTTGGTGATTTTACCATATTTTTTTGGTATTTTTTTTTTAAATTTGGTACCTAAAATGTCAATAGAAAGCTGCCAATTATGAAAAATCAATTTTTTCTTATTTTAACTGGTAATTAAACATCCAATCTACAATATCCAATTTTTTTTTTCCGATTTTTTAAAAATACTTGTGAAAATAATTAAAAATTCAAAAAAAAATTGTTATTTTTCGACTAATTTTTCCTGAAAATCTAAGAAATTTCTTGTGTAGCCTCCTTCGCAATTCTCATATGTTCTACTTAAGAAAAACGAAATGTCGAAAAAAAATAAAAAAGTGCAGTGTTATACATTAAAAAGTTTGTTAAAAGTGCTCAAGTGAAAAAAAATCTTTTCAGGTTGTTGAAGTGCTACTCCAGCTGCCGAAGAAGGAAAAATAAGATGCACCAATGGAAAAAACCTTTTAATTTACAAAACCAATATGTAAATAAACCAATTTTTTTGTAAATTTACAAAACAAATATGAAAATTTAAAAAACAAAATTGTATACTTACGAAAAAAGTTGTAATTTTACAAAAATGAAATAGAAAATACAAAAACAATATTGTAAATTTACAAATTTTATGGTTAAACTACTGTTTTTACGGCAAAAAAATAAGGAAAAATGGTACATATACAATAAAAATTGTAAATTTACCACTTTTTATTGTAAATATACAAGTTTTTTGCATAAAAAACAGTAGTTTAACCAAATAATTTGTTAATCTACAATTTATTTTTTTCATTTTCTATTTTTCCATGTAAAATAACAACCTTTTTCTGTAAGTTTACAATTTTGTTTTGTAAATTTACCAAATTTTTTGCAAATTTACAAAAAAAATGTTCACCTCGAAGATGATATTTTACAAAAACAATTGTAAATTTACATTTTCTTTTGTTAAATCAATTTACAAATTATCCCCGTAACTTTACGGGGATTCTTGCTAGTACATATTTTACAAAACCTGCACCGTAAAATCACGGGGATTTTATGTCATTTTACAAACTTTTTTTTTTGAGTGTATATAGAATTTGAGACATTTTTCTACAAAATTATTTCAGGATCTGATACTTTTTTCTATACTAAAAAATGTCTCAGAATCTAAGAATTTTCTGCACTAAAAAAAAACTCGTAAAATTACAAGAAAAATTTGTAACTGTTTTTTTTTACTACCTCCTATTTGACAAAAAATCCTAGTAATTTTACAAGCTTTTTACCAATAATTTTGTAATTTTACAAAGTTTTTACCAATAAAAAGTAAATTTACAAATTTTTTTGACACGATAAAATTTACAAGGAGGTTTCGTAACTTTACTAGATTTTTTGCTACCTCTTATTTTACGAGAATTCCTAGTAATTTTACAAGCTTTTTACTAATAATTTTGTAATTTTACAATCTATTTACCAATAAAATTGTAAATTTACAGTTTTTTTGGCGCAATTAAAATTACAAGGAATTTTCGTGAATTTACCAAATTTTTTTTGTAAAATTATCTAGGAAATTTGTAAAATTACAAAAAAAAAATTGTAAAATTACAAAGAAAAATGTAAATTTCTATATAAATTTGTTTGTTAAAAAACACGGAAAACTGCCAAATATTGGTAAAATGGGATTACGAGATTTTTCCTAGTAATTTGATAAAGTTTTTTTTTTGTGTATATGGAAAAATGTCTCAGAATCTTTCTTTAGGAAATATGTCTCAGGATCAGAACTTAAGTTGTAATTCCTTTAAAGCTCGGTCTTGCTGGTTGATTGGATTTTAAAGTGTTCACATATTGTCTCCTTTGTTAAACAAAAAAAAAAACAAAAAAAAAAAGTTGAATGAGTGTTAAAGCCATGAATTGTATCAGTTCAATGTCAATTCCGATTCGTCATGCCTTTTGCAGCTGTAAGACACATTGGCTGGCTGACTATTTGGATTTCGTTGAACATTAAAAAAAAAAACAAAAAAAAAAGCTCCACGAATTTGTTTATATTTCGTTTCTTTTCAATAAGAAACCGATTTTTTTAAGCTGACAAAAAAATGCTGTTTACAAAATGAGAAGGACCACCCATAATCATAAAGCAGAAATAAAAGAATAAACTTTAAACTGTTTATTTTTAAAAGTGTTTTATGTAAATATACTTTCAATATACAATATTTTACACATGCACTTTTAAAGTCGTGGCTTCTTAATGTAAATGCCACTACAGCTATACCTCGATTTATTGTAACTACTCAAGTAAAAATGTGAAGGATCATTACTGATCCGAAAAATGGATCGCTAAGATAAGATCAGTTTTAATCTGACGGATACAATTAATCTGACGGATACAACTGATCTAATCTTAGCGATCCATTTTTCGGATCAGTACTGATCTTTCAAATCTTAGATTAGTACTGATCTTACTCGGATCAGCACTGATCTTTTAAATCTCTTATAAGATATGATATATAATGATATATCTGAACATTTTTACTCGGGTACCTTTTTTTTAGGGCATATGGGTTGAATCCTGTCTTAGACAAGCAAAATATGGTGAAGCAATTTTCCATTTTTTCGAATTTCAAAATCGTTGGGGTCGAAAAAGTTGTACTTTAGGGTTAATATTGACACAAAAAATATTGTACTTCCAGGGCAATGTCTTTAGATTTCTTATTGACTGTGAAAAATTTGATAATTATCACTAATTCCTTTATTTAGTTTGGTTTGAGTCTATATTAGTTATTGCTGTACATTGAGAAATCTGAAAAATAAATAAGTGATAATGCAGGCTTAGTGGAAATATCGACAGCTTTCGGAAGAAGCCACCATTCCTTCGAATTTAACACATTTTGAGAGTGACAAACCAAAGAGTGCTGAAGAAGGAAGGGCTAGTTGTACAATAAACAATATTATTTCTCAGAAATAATTAATATGGACTCAAACCGAACTAAATAAAGAATTCAATAAAAAAATATAAAATCCAACAATTTAAACACAGTTAAATTTGATATTTACTTTAACAGACCCTCCTTTATAAAATAATGGATCGTCCCGGTAGGCTAGATAAATGGTTCTCAAATGGGGGGTCGCGAACAATTTTGTTAAAACTTAAATTTTGGTAAATTTAAAACACATTTGTTGTGTTATAAAAATATACAAATACTTTTATTAAAGAAATAAATTATTTCCATCACTTAAGGTCCCTCCGTAATCACTGTGCAGTAGACCGACTCACCTTATATGGGCAAAAAAAAAGTTAAAGTTGTACCCCCCTCAAAATTAACTTTGACATGTTTTATGAAGATTCCCAAAATATTTGGGCTCTAGCGATAATCTCCCGTGAGCTAAACCGCGTCAAAAAAGGGTCCAAAAATGGTATTTTTCATGAATAAAAAAATCAGTAAATTTTTTTTGCTCCAATGAATGACCAAATATAATATATATTTAGGAATTCTTTGATTCTGCATTAAAACATTTTAAAAATCTAACCACAGACTCGGGATAACGAGATGTTTACGTCAGTTTTTTGATACTTTTCAATTCGATTTTAATGAAAACTTAAATAACTTTGGTATTTTTTGTCCGATTTTCACTTCTAATACATCGTTAGAAAGGTGTTGACCACCGCTTGGAATTTTAGTCAAAAATTAACCCTTAACTGCACTGTCTAACTTTTTTATAACATTTACATCGACATCATTTAAAACCGTTTTATAACCACAAAAAGCATATCTTTGTGCAGGAAACACGTTTAATTAATATATTTGGCCGCAATTAATTTAACCCATGCATGATCAAAATATTTTGGCAAACATTTTTAAAAAAGTTTTTGCGGAAATTATTGAAAGCTAGTTGTAATACTTTAAAAAAAATATAATTAAATAAGGTTTTGTTTATTTTAGTCAAAAATTAACCCTTAACTGCACTGTCTTACTTTTTTTATAACATTTACTTCGACATCATTTAAAACCCATTATATAACTACAAAAAGCATCTTTTTGTGCATGAAACACGTTTAATTATTATATTTGGCCACAATTAATTTAACCCATGCATGATCAAAATATTTTGGCAAACATTTTTAAAAAAGTTTTTGCGGAAATTATTGAAAGCTAGTTGTAATACTTTAAAAAAGTATAATTAAATAAGGTTTTTGTTTATCTAGACGTGCTTATTAATATCAAATAATTATTACGTGTACCACATTCCTGGTCAAATTTTTTTTCGAAATTTGTATGTGCAAATTAATTTTAAAAATAAAATATAAACAAATTTTGGTCTTGATCGCATATATTCGTGCAAAAAACGCAAAAACCTGTTTTATTTTATTTTTTTAAACTATTTCTACTAGCTTTCAATAATTTCCGCAAAAATTTTTTCAAAATTTTTGCAAAAATATTTTGGTCATGCATGGGTTAAATTAATTGTGGCCAAATATATTAATAAAACGTTTTTTTTTGCACAAAGAGATGCTTTTTGTGGTTATAAAATATTTTTTTAATGATGTAGAAGTAAATGTTATAAAAAAGTAAGACAGGACAGTTAAGGGTTAATTTTTGACTAAAATCCCAAGCGGTGGTCAACACCTTTCTAACGATGCATTAGAAGTGAAAATCGGACAAAAAATAACAAAGTTATTTAAGTTTTCATTAAAATCGAATTGAAAAGCATCAAAAAACTGACATAAACATCTCGTTATCTCGAGTCTGTGGTTAGATTTTTAAAATGTTTTAATGCAGAATCAAAGAATTCCTACATATCTATTATATTTGGTCATTCATTGGACAAAAAAAAATTTACTGGATTTTATATTCATGAAAAATACCATTTTTGGACCCTTTTTTGACGCGGTTTAGCTCACGGGAGATTATCGCTAGAGCCCAAATATCTTGGGAATCTTCATAAAACATGTCAAAGTTAATTTTGAGGGGGGTACATCATTAACTTTTTTTTTTGAGTCACTCTACTGTGCAGTTGTTAATTTCGCGGAATGCCCAACACTGATTTGTGAAGTTTTCTATTAATTTTTCGAAGCTGATTCCGAATCTGGGTTTCAAATTTTTCTAGTACGTTAAGTTATTGAGAAAATTAAAGGCAAAGTTCACAAAAACGAATTCTTGTGCATTTTTAAGAGCTTTGTTTGTGATATTTTTGGATGCGCCTGGGATCTGACCAATTTTTTCGATTAACTTTTTAATGCTGATTCCAAATCTGGATCCGAATAACAGATCTATTTTCGTGATCGAATAAAATTTCGATCAATACCAAACATTGGTACATAATTTTGAAAAAAGAACAATCATTACTCAAAATTGAACTTTAAATGCTTTCTTGGTTTCTGATCAGGTTAAACTGGTGTTTTTCTTTTATTTTCCCGAAATAAAAAATGGATGACAATAGTAAGTTTCGATATAAAAAGCCGTAGTTCGGGACATGGTTTCCAAATTTTTGAGGAAATTGAGGTCATAATTCACAAAAATTGTGTTTTTTTTATTTATTAGAAGTTTTTTTCGTGAAGTTTTTGGTATGCGTCTGGGATCTGACCACGCGGTTTAGATTAATCTTTCAATGCTGCTTCTAAATTTGGTTTCCAAATTTTTCCATTACTTCAGGTTTTTAAAAAAACTGAGGGCAAAGTTCACGTTAATAATTTTTTTTTATGTGGGGGGGTCGCGAAAAATTTGAAATATTGAGAAGGGGTCGCAAAGAAAAAGTTAATGAGAAGATCTGGGCTAGAGGGTGCAAAGCTAAATAGTGTCAAGCTAGATAGTGTCAAACTAGATAGTGCCAAGCTTTATATTAGTGTGAGGGTCGCGGGTTTGATTCTCGCCAAAGGATCTGATCAGTTTAGCTTCAACTAGGGGATGGGCATAATTTCAAGTGTTAATGTTAAATTTGGTTGTGGTTTTTATGGCAATTAAAATACAACAAATCCCAGCAGAAATAAATCGAGATTTTGGCGACACAGCATCTGTTTATAGCATACCGTAGCGCATCCAAAGAGCGCTCTTAGGGATGCAGTAAAAGGAAGGGGAAAAAATTTTATTTTTTTTTTAAGATTTTTTATATAAAACTTATAATGTGTAATTATTTTTTGATAAAATTTCACACTTGCTTTCCTTTTTAATATTTTTAACACTTTTTGAATAAAAAAACATGAGTTTTAGACAAAGACACATGATTTGACTGCATCATTATTGCGCATTAATCAGCGCTGCAAAGAGCGCTTCAATCATAGCATCTTTGACCGCTGTTCCCAAAAAAAAACCCCTAAAAAATGTGAAAATGAAAATTTCCGATATTTTTTTGATGTTCACTTCCGATTTTTTTTTTCATTTTGTTTCACATAAATAAAGTTTTGTAAAGTAAAACGAATGAATTTTTTTGTTATATTTTTTTAAATTTTAGTTATTTGATTTCAACTTTGAATTTACAGCATCTTTATTCTGCTTAAATCAGCTCTACAAAGATACATGAATTCACTGCATTTTTAATCTGCTTAAATCAGCGCTAAAAAGATACATGAATTTACAGCATCTTTATTCTGCTTAAATCAGCGCTCTAAAGACACGTGATTTCAGTGCATCTAAAGAGCGCTGTTTCTGTGTATCCAACTAGCGCTCTAAAGTGGGACATCGCCTTAGGGAATCATGCATGAATTCAGCGCAATTGGATGCGCTCCTTTACTCAAGTTCCCCTTCCAAAAGCTGCTAAACGTTCAGCAAAATTTCTGCTGGGATAAATAAGGCACAGGTGTATTTAAATATTAATATCATCATAAATTTAATAAATCTACATGAAACCTTTGTTTGTCTTTAGAAAAATTTTTATGGTTGGCAAATTTTAATATTTATGAATTTGTTTTTGTTGTTGTCGTCACATAAATTACAAAATTTTATTATCAAGGAGTGTAAATTGAAGTTAAGAGGATTAAGATCACTTTTATGTTGTGGCCTTGAATTTAAAAAAAAAAAAACAAAATTAACTTGTTCAGTTAATAAACAAAATTATTTTATAGAAAAGTCTGATATTCTGAGTATTTTTTTTTTTCTATAAAAAAAGGTTTCAAATTCTGAGAAATTTTTCCTATAGAAAAAATCTCAGATTCTAATACATTTTTCCTATAGAAAAAGTTATAGATACTGACAAAGGAGGACTTTGACAGGGCATCACCGAATAAAAACAGGTAACTTTTATTTTTCTCCACTCATTCCCACATTCAAGTTTCATGACAATCGTTGGTTTCTCTCTGGAAGACCTCCTTTGTGACACATTTTATCTTCAGAAAAAGTCTCATAGTCTGAGACACTTTTTCAAAAAAAAAACCCCTCCCATTTAAAGAAATTTTTTCAGATTTTGAAACATTTTTGCTATTAAAAAGTCTCAGATTCCGAGTCAATTTTCCAATTCTCAGATTCTAAAATATTTTCATATAGAAAATGTCTCAGATTCTGAGAAATTTTTCTTGTAGAAAATGTGTCAGATTCTGAGACATTTTTCCCATAGAAACATTTTCAGATTCTGAAGCATTTTTACTATAGAAAGAGTCTCAGATTCTAAAACATTTTTCTAATTGAAAAAGTCTCAAATTCTGAGAAATTTTTTTCAATAAAAAAAGTCTCAGAATCTGACCCATTTTTCCTTCAGAAAAAGTCTTAGATTCTGAGAAATTTTTCCTTTAGAAAAAGTCACAGATTCTGAGACATTTTTCCTTCAGAATAAGTATCAGATTCTGAGAAGTTTTTTCTATAGAAAAGGTCTCACACTCTAAGATGTTTTTCCTATAAAAAAAAAATATTAGATTCTGAGACATTTTTCCTAAAGAAAAAGTGTCAGATTCTGAAACATTTTTCCCTAAAAAAACTATCAGATTCGGAGACGTGTCTCAGATTCCAAAACATTTAACCCACAGAAAAAGTTTCAAATTCTGATACATTTTTCCTATAGGAAAAATCTCAGGTTCTGAGCCATACTTCCTATAGAAGTCTTAGGTTCTAAAACATTTTTGCTATAGAAAGTCTCAGATTCTGAGACATTTTTCTTATAGAAAAAGTCTTAGACTCCTATAGAAAAAATCTCTGATTCTAAGACAGTTTTCCTCATGAAAAAGTTTTAGATTCTGAGGCATTTTACCTAAAAAAGTCTAAAATTCTAATACATTTTTCCTATAGAAAAAGTCTCAGATTCTGAGACATTTTTTCTATAAAAAAAGTCTCAGATTCTGAGACATTTTTTCTATAAAAAAAGTCTCAGATTCTGAGACATTTTTTCTATAAAAAAAGTCTCAGATTCTGAGACATTTTTTCTATAAAAAAAGTCTCAGATTCTGAGACATTTTTTCTATAAAAAAAGTCTCAGATTCTGAGACATTTTTTCTATAAAAAAAGTCTTAGATTCTGAGACATTTTTTCTATAAAAAAAAGTCTCAGATTCTGAGACATTTTTTCTATAAAAAAAGTCTCAGATTCTGAGACATTTTTTCTATAGAAAAAGTCTCAGATTCTGAGACATTTTTTCTATTGAAAAAGTCTCAGATTCTGAGACATTTTTTCTATTGAAAAAGTCTCAGATTCTGAGACATTTTTTCTATAGAAAAAGTCTCAGATTCTGAGACATTTTTTCTATAGAAAAAGTCTCAGATTCTGAGACATTTTTTCTAAAGAAAAAGTCTCATGAGACATTTTTTCTAAAGAAAAAGTCTCATGAGGCATTTTTTCTATAGAAAAAGTCTCATGAGACATTTTTTCTATAGAAAAAATGTCTCAGAATCTGAGAATTTTTCTATAGAAAAAATGTCTCAGAATCTGAGACATTTTTTCTATAGAAAAAGTCTCAGATTCTGAGACATTTTTTCTATAGAAAAAGTCTCAGATTCTGAGACATTTTTTCTATAGAAAAAGTCTCAGATCCTGAGACATTTTTTCTATAGAAAAAGTCTCATATTCTGAGACATTTTTTCTATAGAAAAAGTCTCAGATTCTGAGACATTTTTTCTATAGAAAAAGTCTCAGATTCTGAGACATTTTTTCTATAGAAAAAGTCTCAGATTCTGAGACATTTTTTCTATAGAAAAAGTCTCAGATTCTGAGACATTTTTTCTATAGAAAAAGTCTCAGATTCTGAGACATTTTTTCTATAGAAAAAGTCTCAGATTCTGAGACATTTTTTCTATAGAAAAAGTCTCAGATTCTGAGACATTTTTTCTATAGAAAAAGTCTCAGATTCTGAGACATTTTTTCTATAGAAAAAGTCTCAGATTCTGAGACATTTTTTCTATAGAAAAAGTCTCAGATTCTGAGACATTTTTTCTATAGAAAAAGTCTCAGATTCTGAGACATTTTTTCTATAGAAAAAGTCTCAGATTCTGAGACATTTTTTCTATAGAAAAAGTCTCAGATTCTGAGACATTTTTTCTATAGAAAAAGTCTCAGATTCTGAGACATTTTTTCTATAGAAAAAGTCTCAGATTCTGAGACATTTTTTCTATAGAAAAAGTCTCAGATTCTGAGATATTTTTTCTATAGAAAAAGTCTCAGATTCTGAGACATTTTTTCTATAGAAAAAGTCTCAGATTCTGAGACATTTTTTCTATAGAAAAAGTCTCAGATTCTGAGACATTTTTTCTATAGAAAAAGTCTCAGATTCTGAGACATTTTTTCTATAGAAAAAGTCTCAGATTCTGAGACATTTTTCTATACTGAAAAATTTTTCCCATGAAAAATATCTCAGATTCTGATACAAAAATAGAGATATCCCCTGATTCTTAGATATTCTTAAACTTGATAAATTCTTAAATATTCTACACACAAAAAAAAACTTTGTCCAATTACTAGGAAAAGTCTCGTAATCCCATTTTTCCAATATTTAACAGTTTTCTTTGTTTTTTAACAAACAAATTTAGATCAAAATTTAATTTTTTTTTGTAATTTTTCAAATTTCCAAGATAATTTTACCAAAAAAAATCTAGTTAATTCACGATAATTTTAATTGCGCCATAAAACCTGTAAATTTACAATTTTCTTGGTAAAAAGCTTGTAAAATTACAAAACTATTTGTAAAAAGCTTGTAAAATTACTAGGAATTCTCGTAAAATAGGAGGTGGCAAAAAATCTAGTAAAGTTACGAAACATCCTAGTAAATTTTGTCGTGTCAAAAAATTTGTAAATTTACAATTTTATTGGTAAAAAGCTTGTAAAATTACAAAATTATTGATCAAAAGCTTTTAAAATTACAAGGAATTGTTGTCAAAATGTTTCAGAATCTTAGACTTTTTCAGTAGGAAAAATGTCACAGATTCTGAGACATTTTTCTATAGAAAAAGTCTAAGATTCTATAGAAAAATGTCTCAGAATCTGTGACATTTTTCCTATAGAAAAATCTCAGATTCTGTGACTTTTTTCCTACTGAAAAAGTCTCAGATTCTGAAACATTTTTTCTATAGAAAAAGTCTCAGATTCTGAGAGAGACATTTTTCCCATTGGATGAGTTTCAGATTCTGAGATATTTTTCCTATTAAAAAAGTCTCAGATTCTGAAACATTTTTCCTACAGAAAAAGCTTCAGATTAGGACACATTTTTCTTAAAGAAAAGTATCTGATTCTAAGACATGTTTTTCTATAGAAAAATTGTTAAATTCTGAGAAATTTTTCCTATTAAAAAAAGAGACATCCCCTGATTCTTAAATATTCTTAAACTTGATAAATTCTTAAATATTCTAGGAAATCTAAAATTTCTTTTATCCATTAATATTCACCATGTGTTTTTAATTGCTTTTAACTTTAAGTGGGTGTTTAATAAAAAATAAAAAAAACTATTTCTTTTTATAAATTTAATATAAATAGTCATAAGTTATAATTCTAACTAGAGTATTTATTATGATGATTATCTAAATAATTAATATTGTAAGTATGTAGAAAAAAAATATAAAAAAATTAATAAGTTAATCCAATTTGTAAACAAGACTGTTTATGTTTATAATAAAATAATTTAATACAAAGCCAACAAAAACAAGTAGAAAAATTAAATTCGACTCGGTCGAATCTATGAATACCCTCCACAATGTTATCTGTTAGTAATTTTCTAAAAAAAATTTCAAAAATTGCATTACAAATTTTTTATTAGACATATATATATTATTTTGAGTCAAACTTTCTTTTAATCAATCAAATTTTTTGAGTGTAAAATTTTTTTGACTGTCAACATTTTTTTGAGTCTGCGATTTCATTAAACAAAAAAAAAATAATAATGTGTACATTTTTTTTTTTGAGTGTAACATTTTTTTTTTGAGTGTAAATACTTTTTTAGTGTACAATTTCTTTGAGTAACAAATTACTTTGTAAAATATTTTTGTTGTTTTATACCTATAATGTAATACAAAAAAAAAAACTATTTCACATATTTTCTTCTTTTTATATTACCATCTTCTTCTTTAAAAACCAAAAACAAATTAACATTCAATCATACACATACTTTATTTGATTTTTTCCCGTTACATACAGTAACACTCACAATAACAAAACAATAACAAATATTTACTTGTCTAACAACTAAACTGCACCCCACGACAAGAAAACAAACAACAAGTTTTACAAAACTGGTATTTCACCAAGCGTATAAAACTTGTTTAACGAGTTTTCAACAGTTTAAGGTGAAACAAATCTGAAATTTACTGCTTTGCTTATAACTTTTGAACCACTGAACCGATTTTGCTGAAATTCAAAACCAAACAGCCTCGAGAAACGACAAATATATATGCTAAGCTTCAGCCCCTCAGAATCTTTCGAAAGTTATAGTGGTTTTAATCTTGTAAATTCGAAAAATACCCTTGCCGAAATTTACTATTTTGCTCATAACTTTTGAACCACTGAACCGATTTCGCTGGATTGCAATACCAACCTGACCCGGTAAATGGAGAACATATATGTTAAACTTCAGGAGCCTCCGTAAAGTCTTTCAAAAGTTAGCGTGTTTTCAACGGACAGACAGACGGACGGACGGACGGACGGACGGACGGACATCGCTAGATCGACTTAAAATCGATCAAGGATCATGAATATATATACTTTATGGGGTCCTAGACCAATATTTCGATGTGTTACAAACGGAATGACAAACTTATATATACCCTCTATCACTAGAGTGGAGGGTATAAAAATGTATTTAATAATCTAATAAACAGAAAAACTATCAACATTTTAACGCCTCCAGTTGTAGACAGATAGTCGATTATTGTTGTAAATACTTTTGCTATAAAAATATGAATTTAATTAATATTTTACAGCAAAACCATTTAAATAAATAAAAATAAATCATTAAATTATTAAGAAAAGAAAATATGAGGCAATAAACTGTGAGTATGGTAGATGTAATAAAATATATTTTTTTAAAGAAAATTTATTGAAATAAAATAAAAGTAATTAAACAATTTAAAACAATAATAAAGAGGAAGACACTCATTAAATATATATATATTTTTAAGAAAACGTGATAAGAATTTTTAAAAAGGACTACAGTCTGTCAAGTATTACCTTGTAGAGACGGCACTTTAAGCAACAGGTACCCAGCAACCAACCAAATCAGTACCTAAATTACTCAGCTACTTGTATATAAATAACACTAATTTAATTGCGTGCAATGGAAACGTATTATTATCAGGCTCATAATAAAAACATAAATAAACATAGGTGGGTAAATTAAGAATGATCTCTTAGAAAAATTTTAGAACTTGAAAGTTTCTTTTTTAAGAAAAACGAGCCTGAATCTAATAACACTGTTCAACACAAAAATGTATTTGGCTTTAGATCAAAACGAAATTAAAGTTCCCTAATACAGGCGCGGATCTAGTTCTTGAGGGGGGGAGGGGGGAAATGTTTTTTTACTCAAAAAATTTTTTTTTTTTTTTACTCAAAAAAATATATTTTTTTCTCGGATCCTCTGGTTGGTTTTGACTCATTAAGTTTATTTAGAATATATAAAAACATTTCCAAATTTTAAAAACTAATTCCTAAAGAAAAGGTTTAAGAACTTAAGAAAATGTTTGATATTTTGTAAAATGTCCTTTCAAGATATTATCAGGTCCTAAATCATTTTTCTGACAGGGATATTATCAGGTCCTAAATCATTTTTCTGACAGCAAAAGATTCAGATTCTGAAATACTTTTCCAATATAAAATATATCAGATTTCAGACATGTTTATTCAAAACAAGTTTCCTGATTTTGAAATTATTCTGAGAATCTGACACATTACACAGGTTGACAAAAGTTGACTTTTTTAATTTGCATGACCTTTGTCAACTGATTTATATGGAGTTTAGTGTGCTGATTCCGAATCTGTTATCCAATTTTCTCGATCAGCTCGCGTTCGTAAGCAAATCGCTGTTAAAGAGTCGAAAAAGTGCGTTTTTTACCAACTTTGCTTGACTATAATTTCCAAAACTAATTTAAGAGCCTCTGTTTTAAACACGAACTTTACTATATTGGATGCGAGGATTCCAAAACTGGTATTAGCTATTTTCTAACAGCTTTAATTTTAGAGTTAGTAAAAAGGGCATAAATATTAGATAAAATTAAAGAGGGCGCAAATTTTAAAATTTTATTTTAGCAATATCTCAAAAACTAAAGATGACTCAACAAAAGTAAGAGCATTTTTGGAATCAGCATATCCAACATACCTAAAATCATCATGCACTTTTTGGATGTTATACTAGTGTTGGTAAATATGGACTCTCAAACATGTCAAAAGAACCCTATTTTCAAAGTTTCCTTAGGCTATATTTCGAAAACTAGAGCTGACCCAAAAAAACGGTAGCCAGATTTGAAATCAGCGTACCCCAACTACCCAAAATTTGGTATCAGAACCCGGGCAAAAAAAAACTGTTGCCCTGTGTTATCCTAATAAAAAAAATTCTGAGGTTCTGATGCATTTCGCGCCAAAAAAAGTTTTAGAATTCATAAAATTCTTGGTATAGACAAATTTCAAGATTCTGATACATTTTCATATAGAAAATTTTCAGATACTTGCTAATTTTCCCACCAAAAAATTCCTATATTTAGAAAAATTCTCAGATCTACTGACTTTTTCCATAGAAAACTTCTTACGCTCTGAATTTTTTTTCTATTCTATTTTTCTTCAGAAAAAGTGTAAATTACCGAAACGATCTTTCTACACTAAAATTTTCAGGGTTTGAACCAGTATTCTATAGAAAGTAAATGGGATTAGAAAAAGTAAAGATTTAAAAAAAACAAGTGAGAGTGTTAAATTCGGCTGTGCCGAATCTTTTATACCCTCCAACACGTTAAAAAAAAAAAAAAAAAAAAAAAAGACAGGGGCGTCTTTTTTTTTTTTTTTGGGGGGGGGGTAACGTCGGTGGGAGACAATCTTCCTGGAACCAACTGCAAAACTTTGAACTTCTTTAGACATAAAAATGTTTCGTTTGCTAAGCAAAAGTTCAAAAAACCTATAAAAAATGGCTTTTTTTAGAGGTTTGTTTAGTTCTTAAGAGGGGAACTTTTTTCCCCCTGATCCGATTTTGCTCATGTTCGAACTTAACCAGCCCAATACCATAAGACATATTCGTGCCAAATTTCAGGAGTCTAGCTCTTTTATTTTGGACTGTATCGTGTCTTCCACAGACGGACGGACGGACGGACGGACGGACGGACAGACGGACATCGCTAGAATGTCTTAGAATGGATCACTGATCAATAATATATATACTTTATGGGGTCCTAGACCGATATTTCGATGCGTTACACACGGAATGACAAAGTGAGTATACCCCCATACTGTGGTTGGAGGGTATAAAAATTTTGAGGCTATTTCCTGGATTTTGAGAAAAATTTTCTATAGAAAAAAGTATTTTTTTTAGAAAAAGTCAAAGATTCTTCAAAATTTTTTGAGATATATTTTCAAATAAAAAGTCTGAGATCTAAGAAATTTTTCCCACAAAATATCCAGGATTCTCAGACATTTTTCCCATAGAAAATATCTCTGAAGACATTTATCCTTTACAAAAAGTCTTATATTCTTACAGAAAAAGAGACCTTTTTTTTAGAAAAAAATCTCAGAATCTGAGACATTTTCTCAGGTTTTGGAATAGTTTTCCTTAAAGTCTCCGAAGTCTAAGGCATTTTTTCTATAGAAAAAATCTCAGATTTCTTGTTATTTTTTATATAGAAAATGGCTCAGACTATAAAACATTTTTTTTGTAAATAAAAACTCACAAATTCTGAGACATCTTTCTTGTCGAAAAAATCTGAGATTTTTTTTATTTAAGAAATTATCTCAAAATCTAAGACATTTTTGCTTAATAAAAAGTCTTAGATTCTAACACATTGTTTTAAATAGAAAAATCTCAGAATCTAGGACATTTTTCCTGAAAAAAAGTCGCATATTCTGTGTAATTTTTCCTTAAGAAAGTGTCAGATTCTAATACATTTTTTTTATAGAAAAATTCTCAAATTGTCCCAAAAGAAAATTTTCTAATTTTTCCTAAGAAAAATTTAAAGATTCCGAGAATTTTTTCCTATAAAAAATTCAAAGATTCAATAACATTGTTCCTATTGAAATATTTTGATATTCTTGGACATTTTTTTAGAGAAAAATTGTTATATAATTTCCTTTTCTTTTTCTCTTTCTCTTTCCTTTTTACCCATCTTCTTCTCAGATTTTTTCCAAAGAAGAATTATCAGATTTTTGTTATTAAAAAATTTTCAGATTTATCCTATAGAAAAATTGTTAGATTTTCCTATAAACAAATTTCAGATTATTCCTTTAGAAAAATTCTCAGATTTTTCCTAAAAAATTCTAAGAAAAATTCACAAATTATTTTTATAGAAAAATTCTCAAGTTTTTCGTCTTAAAACACAACCTTAATTTTTCGTCTAGAAAAGTTTCCAAATTTTTTGTTTAGAGAAATTCCGAAAAAAATTGTTGTATTTTTTTTTAAAGAAAAATTTTAATATTCCGAGACTTTAAAGAAATATTTTAACATTTCGAGACATTTTTCTTAAGAAAAATTTTAAGATTTTCAGAAATTTATCATTTATCATTTCCATAAAAAAAAAATCAACTATCGAAAAATTGTTTTCTTAGGGTTTTCCTACAGAAAAATTCCTAAATTATTCCTGTGGATTTTTTTTTTTTAATTTTTCCTCTAGAAAAATTCTCAAAAACTCTAACATTCCAAGACATCTTTCCTTTAGAAAAATTTTAACATTCTTAGACATTTCTCATAGAAAAAAATTCTCCGATTATTTCATTTTCTTTTTCACTTTATTTTTTTCCTCTCATTTCGTCCTATTCCTTTTCTTTTCTTTCCTTTTTTAATTTTGTTTGCCCTTTTTCCTTTTTTTTTCTATCGAATTCGGTTTGGGAGGAAAATTTTCCTGTTAAAATATTCTGGGAATATTTTCTGCGTAGGTTTTACTACACTTAGAGAACAACGCTTCATATCAGTAATGAATGGCAATGAAATGTAAGAAATGTCTCAGAATCTAAAATTTTTTTTTATACAAAGAATCTAAAATGTTTTTATTGAAAAAATTGTTCAAAAAATTAAGGAGAGTTTACAATCTAGTAACTTATCACTTAACCCACTCATACACACATAATTATAAAAAGAACACGTCATAGGATAACAATGTGGTTGGCCTTAACAGAAGAATCACTTAATATACCTTATTTTTGTTTCAATAAAAAAAAGCCTTCCAACAATGGAAATTAGTAATAATCGCATATTACATGAATATAACTTCTCAAGGAAAAAAACAAAAACAAAAAGTAAAGGAAGTAGGGAACCTGTTGAACGAAAACGAAACAAGAATTTTGAAATACTATACAAAAATGTAAAAAGGAAGATCGTACAGTAGTTTGGTGAAGGATAAAATAGAAAAATGTTAAGTTAAATTCTTAAAAACGTTAAAATTTTTTACACAAAAAAAAAAAAATAAAAAAAATATTAAGTTAAAAATTACTCAATTTAGCACCAATAAACAAACTAATAGTATTTCATTTTCACAAAGTATGCTAAAATAAATTAATAATTTATTTGCCACAATTAAAAATGTACTCAAATGTAAAAAAATATGTATATCAAAAAACAACTTTTAATTTTTTTTATGCTGGCGATAATGTTTTTATGCTGGTGTCTTATTCTAAAAGTGATGCAGGACGTCACCTCAGTTTGACGTCCTGCAAGAATTAAGAAATACTATTTTTATTTTCTTAAAATCAAAAGTTTTTCAACTTAGATTTGTAACTTGGCTACACCCAGAAAAGTTTTCCAGTAACTATTTACGGTTGTTCAAAAAGTTTTTAGTTATAGTTGTTTTTAACGTTTTATCGTTTGTTTTTCAAAGAAAACTAAAATATTGACTGATTTATACAGTTGTTAAAAAAATTAACTACAAAATTTACTAAAAAATATTTGTATCAGTTAAATGGTTTGTGACTGATTATACCATATAATATTTACAGAAGTACGGTTTTTGTAGTTTGTTATTCAAATATGCCTGCGAATTTTGTACTCTTGCCAAAAACATTAAATCATGATAATGTTTTGCGGAAGATTTGGGTGTACTTGCCAAATCAAAGTTTTTTTAGAAAAAATAATGTTACACTCTAATCAAAATTTGTTGAAATTTACCCAATTTATAGTAGGAAACTGGGCTCCTACTATAAATTGGGTAATTTTACTCTGAACGTGTAAATTGAATAAATTGACCACTAGTGGTCAATTTAAATAAAAAAGAGGTGAATAAATATAACAAAAAAACAAAAACAAAAAAAAACATTCGGCGCCAGCCAGCATCAAATTCGCCACCTTCCGATTTGAAAGTACACTTCTTAACCACTACGCTACGGAAGCTTATACTTTTATCTGGCGTGTTAGTTATTTAACATGTGTGTATGTATGTTGGTTGACAATTTTATTTACACATTTGTGTGTAAAATATTTGAATTAACGGATAATATTTATAATTTGCTGCGTTTAATTGGTTTAAAAGTACTTTACGCATTTTGTGCTTATATTAACACAAAATGCGTGCTATTCAACAAAAATTTACCCAATTTATAATAGTATAAGTTTTCATGCGTTTTTTAGAGTGTATATTACTTTGCTATTCCATGCAAATCGAATTGAAATATAAGGCGAGGACCCCATTCAAAACCAAAAGAGCTGTACATTTCGTAAGTGAGTGCAAAAATAAGTGCAAAAAATTGTTTTTACATTTTGGAGAGTATAAAAAATTCGGCACCAAAGAAAATACCACTCTCACTTGTTTTATGTACATTTGATAAACAAATGGAAAATTTTTATGCGAAAAGTTTTGACTTGGTTAAAAAGTAGTTTTGGTAAAAAAATGATTTTTTGATGTAAAAAAAAATTGATGAAAAAAAAATATGAAACAAAAATTTTTTTGGTGAGAAAAAAATTGATGAAAAAAAAATAATGAAACAAAAAAAATTTGATGAAAAAAAAAAAATATGAAAAAAAATTTGATGAAAAAAAAAACTTTTTGAAATAAAAAATTTGATGAAAAAAAAAATTGATGAAAAATATTAATGAAAAAAAAAAATTGATGACAAAAAAAATTTCATGCAAAAAAAATTTGATGAAAAAAAAATTGATGAAGAAAAAAAAAAGTTGATGAAACAAAAAAAAATTGATGAAAAAAAATTTTTTTTTTGTCGAAAAATAATTATGTTACTTTTTATTCACCAGCTGGTGAAAAACGGTTTTATTCACCACGAGGTGAATTATTATCCAAGTTACAAACCCAAGTTATTAAAATTTTTGGTTTTAAGAAAATGAAAATAGTCTTATTGTTAGTCAAACTGAGGTGGCGTCCTGCAACTTTTTTAAAATTAGACACCAGTCTAAAAACATTATCATGTTAAAAACACTTACTAAAACTTTTACTGTAGAATTATTTTGAGTGTACTTACCCGCTGGAGAATAAAAAAGTTGTTTACAAGCTGGTGAAAAAACGTAACATAATTATTTTTTCAATAAAATTTTTTTATAAACATTTTTTCCTTATTTTTATACCCTACAACTACAGTATGGGGGTATACTCACTTTGTCATTCCGTGTGTAAAGCATCGAAATATCGGTCGGAGACCCCATAAAGTATATATTTTATTGATCAGTGATCGATTCTAAGACATTTTAGCGATGTCCGCCCGTATATGTTTTATATGTTTTATGTTCCTAGGCAGGTCAAGTTCGGAAATTGGCCAAATCGGACCGGGGGGAAAAAAAAGTTCCCCTTTGAAGAACTAAACCAACCAAAATACTCTTTTTTTACATATTTTTTGTATTTTTGTTAAGTAATTGAAACATTTGGTATATTTATCGCGAAGGGAATGTGCTTTCAACGTCCCCACTTTTTAATTCGTTTTACATAGAATGTTAAATGAATATAACGTTACTTTTTCAGGAGAATATTTTCATAAAAAATGTTTTCGGCAAGAGTACAAAGCTCAAAGCTTTTTTTCTAAGACGACATGTAAGTGATTTAAGGTTAAGTGATTTAAGGTTAAGTGATTTAAGGTTTATGAAAATTCAAAGCCCGATCTCAAAAATCCGTATAAATTTCAAAACTTTCTAAAAGTCCAAAATTTTTTTAGAAAATTAAATAATAATTACCCCGGTTTGAATTCTGGTAATTAATTTTAGTAGACTTTGATCTCCTGATTCCAAATCTGTACTCCAAATTTTTCCATCATGTCCAGATTTTTAGTTATTCTCGGTTAAAAATGAGAAAAATTACGATTTTTGCATTATTTGAAAGCCTGCACAGCAGCCATTGAGTGGAATACAAATCTGGTACAAAGCGCAAAAGTATAACACAGCTCAACAGGAAAATGCGTATTGGGTTCTGGTTAGTGATTTGGATAATATCTGTTGCGCTGATTCCAAATCCGGATCCCAAATTTGTCTATCACGTCAGGATTTTGAGTAATTCGCGGTTAAAGTGCCGAAAAAGGTAATTTTTTACCCTTTTTAAAAGCTTATAAAATAAGATCCTGACATGCAAATGACTTGGTATCAAGCTCATTCGAAAGCCTGTAATTTTCTCTTAAAGATAAGATAAAATGTTCTCAAAATTTAATTTTCTAAAATGATAAAAAAGTCATTAGCAAAAAACCTTCCATTTTTTTAATATTTAGTTTATTTACACAGTGTTTTTTAACAAATTTCCATACAAATTCATACGTAAATTTTAGATTTAAAGCACTTGTGGCTAATGATTTTTTACCATTTTAGAAAATTAAATTCCAATAAGATTTGATCTTGTCTGAAAGAGAAAATTTCACACTTTCGAATGAGCTTGATACCAAGTCATTTGCATGTCAGGATCTCATTTTATAGGCGTTCAAAAATGGTCAAAATGGGCATTTTTTGACACTTTAACCGCGATTTTCTCAAAATTGTGACGTGATAGAAAAATTTGAGTGACCGTTTTGGAATCGGGGCACCAAACCCTATCAACTTGTTTTGGTTTCATCCAAAACGCAGCGACAAACCTCAGATTTGTAGAGCGGTGTAATTTGTCTTTGGAAAACAATTAATTTGTCTTTGAAAACAATTTTTTTCTAATTATTGCGTTTGATTGGGTTACAATTGCATTTTAAAATGACTTTGTTAAGATTATCATTTTTGTAAAAAAGATAAGGTAGATAGATACCTTAGTTTTTTTTTGATATTTTTCGAAGAAAAACTAAAAAAATAATTATATTACAAATTTAAGTTTTCTGTGTTATTTTTCGTTCAAACCGGAAGATATCTTTAATGGGTTTAAAAGTCTATAAGAAAGAATGAACTTTTGCCTAAATTTTGAGCTCATCACAGCAAAGATTGATCATCTGGTTTTTGTTTTAGAGCCTTTTTTTTAAATACATGTTTGGCCAATAATAGTGCAACAACTTCAAATTTTTTTGATCATATATTTGAGATCATAGTTCAATTCTACTCTAACGCTTTATACCAGATTTTTATTTCACCCAGTGGCTGCTGTGCAGGCTTTCAAAAAATGCAAATATCGCGTTTTTTTGCATTTTCAACCGCGAATAATTAAAATTATGGACGTGATGGAAAAATTTGGAGCACAGATTTGGAATCAGCGAGTCAAAATCTTTAAAAATTTTGTATCAAACTTCAAACCGGAGTCAAAAGCCTTCGATTTGTTGAGCGGTGTTATTTTTTGCATAATATTTATTGTAGATATTCTAATAGTTTATTACATAATTTTCTTCTTATAAACCACTGTGTCTTAAGGAATTAATAAAACACCAATGTTGAAAAAAAATTATATGATGATGACTCACAAACAACTTGTATGTTTATAAAACATGCATAAGACAACATTTTATTCCCATAAAAACTGTGATTTAAAATCAAAGAAAAGAAAATACAAAGAAAGACAACGAAAAAAAACAAGAAATGCAGGTGTCAACAATCAAAAGAATCTGTATAAATGTTTTGGTTGTAGAAAAGAAGTCTACAAAACATAAATAAACCTTTAAAAAAATCAGTCAATAAATAAATTCCCATCATGATTGTTTCCCTACACACTTTGATGCTTTAGTAAAACAAAAACAAAACACAACTTTGAAAGAAAATTTAAACAATTCACACCCAAAAAAAAAAAAAGAAAAAAAAAACATAATCATCATTATAACCTTGGAATATTTGAGAGGTTTGACTGTGTAATTTCTATAATTTCATATGATTTTCATATGAAGGTTTGGTTAGAAATGAGATTTTTTTTTTTTGTTTTTGTTTAAAGACCGCCACCATACACAAAACTTAAAATTTTTCTTAAAAAACAAAACATATTAATCAAAAAAGTGTTATTTTTTTTTTTTTTTTTTTTTTTTGAAAAATGAATCTGTATTTAAAAAATTCCACAAAAAAAAATTTGTTTATTCATCACGGCCATAACAAGACAAATGATGAATGTTTGTCGGTTGAACTGTAACAAAAAAAAAACCTGATAAAATGTTACAAAAATATCTGATGCAGCCGTCATTAAACGCGATACAGAATTTTTTTTTCTAATAAAACAGAAATATTAAATTAATTAATAATATTTTATGTAATTTATAGTTCTTAGCAGAATTAGACCAGAAAAACAAAAGACTTAAGACACAAACTTGCCATAACATCTAGGGAATCAATACTTAAAAATATTGTTCCTTTATTTAAAATCAGTACCAATTTTTTAAAATCAGTACCAATTTTTTATCGTGTCGAACTTAAATCTAAAATTTATTATTATACCCTCCACTTAGTGATAGAGGGTATATATAAGTTTGTCATTCCGTTTGTAACTCATCGAAATATCGATCTGGGACCCCATAAAGTATATGGGGCATTCCATGTGAAATCGGACACTTTGAAAAACTTTTTTTTTAGATTTTCCCAATTTGTTTACAGTTTTGAGTACCCTTCGAAAACTCCTTCGTGGTAAATTTTCAGATTTTTTTGATGACCCGTTCAAAAGATATCGAATTTTGAAAATTAGGTAGTTTGTTCCTTTACTCAAACTTCTTTTAATCATAACTTCTTCAATAATGGTCCAAATTTCAAAAATTTTTTTTTTTTCAAAATTTTTGTTTTTTTACGTACTTTAAAAAAAAAAATCCCAAAAAATTCTTAAAAGCGCTCTAGTATGCGATTTTTAAGTTTTCAAATTTAAATCTCATTTTTGAAAATGTTTGTACTCTTCGATTTTTTTGAAATTTTTTTGTGTAAAACTTCTATCAATTCTACAAATTTTTTGCCCAGGAAGTTCGTGGGATAACGATTATTATTATTTTTTAAAATTTTTTGAAAAAATTTTATTGTAATTTTCCAATCTTAAAATCATTTCTACTGCTCGAATGGTGCGTCATAGAGGGGTCCTTTATAAGACCGACCCCCATTAATTTTTACGTTTTAACATTTCTTTGGAACAAACAAATACCCTATCTCCAACTTCTAAGAGGGCTCCCACACAAAACGACATTTTTTTAAATTTGTTCCAACTGCTCTAACTGCCCTAATAGTGCCCTTAGAGCAACAAAATATATGATCGACCCACAATATTTTTTTAGTCCAAATATTTTCTCTGAACATACCTACCCTCTATCTTTAACTGTTAAGGCGGTCCCCATACAATTTTTTTTATTTTTTGTAAATTTGTTTTATTTAATCAGCTTCTACCGGTCCAATGGTGCGTCCAAGAGGGGTCATTACAGAGACCTACCCCCATTTATTTTTACCCTACAACATTTTTTCAAAACATACCTACGCCCTATCTCAACTCCCTAAGTAGGCTCCCATACAAAATTACATTTTTATAAAATTTGCTCCAACTGTTATTTGTATGGGAGCCTACTTAGGCAGTGGAGATAGGGCGTAGGTATGTTTTGAAAAAATGTTGTAGGGTAAAAATAAATGGGGGTCGGTCTCACTAATGACCCCTCTCGGACGTACCGTTGGACCGGTAGAAGCTGATTAAATAAAACAAATTTACAAAAAATAAAAAAAATTGTATGGGGACCGCCTTAACAGTTAAAGATAGAGGGTAGGTGTGTTCAGAGAAAATATTTGGACTAAAAAAATATTGTAGGTCGGTCATATATTTTGTTGCTCTAAGGGCACTATTAGGGCAGTTAGAGCAGTTGGAACAAATTTTAAAAAATGTCGTTTTGTGTGGGAGCCCCCTTAGAAATTGGAGATAGGGTATTAGTTTGTTCCAAAGAAATATTAAGACGTAAAAATTAATGGGGGTCGGTCTTATAAATGACCCCTCTATGACGCACCATTGGAGCAGTAGAAATGATTTTAAGATTGGAAAATTACAATAAATTTTTTTCAAAAAATTTTAAAAAATAGTAATAATCGTTATCCCACGATCTTCCTGGGCAAAAAATTTGTAGAATTGATAGAGGTTTTACACAAAAAAAATTTTGTAGCAGCCTGAATTTATATTATTTTTATATATTTTAATAATTATTATTTGCATCAAATTACTATTTGTTTGTATAACGTAATAATTGTATTTGTCATTTTGAATTTGTTTCAATGTTTTACTTAGTAAGGGACACCCTAACCTTTTTTTAAAAGAATAACTGATAACCACATTTTTATATTTTCATTATCACTAAAAGAGATCTTTATTTGGATAACTCTCACTCTCTTTCGAGTTATCATAGTTTTGTTATTGTTTTTTTCGTCTTCTTTATTTACTAGACTATTTTATTGATTCCACTAAAGGTTAGCTAGTTACAATCATTTATAATTTTTGTCATTCTGATGCAACATTTAACAAATAAAGACATATTAAAATTAAAAGCGCATCGTCTCATCATTTTTTATAAATAAATAACTGCTAAGAAGCAAGAAGACCATTTGTGGACTATTGCGACTAGCACTTTATGAGGACAAATACTGGCGTTAATTCTGCCTTATTTGACCCATAAAAATAATTAAATATAAAAATAATTAATAAAGGAAACCCCTTTATTACAATTTCAAAAAAATCGAAGAGTACAAACATTTTCAAAAATGAGATTTAAATTTGAAAACTTAAAAATCGCATACTAGAGCGCTTTTAAAAAATTTTTTGCGATTTTTTTTAGAAAGTACGTAAAAAAACAAAAATTTTGAAAAAAAAAATTGAAATTTGGACCATTATTGAAGAAGTTATGATTAAAAGAAGTTTGAGTAAAGGAACAAACTACCAATTTTTAAAAATTCGATATCTTTTGAACGGGTCATCAAAAAAATCTGAAAATTTACCACGAAGGAGTTTTCAAAGGGTACTAAAAACTGTAAACAAATTGGGAAAATCTAAAAAAAAAAGTTTTTCAAAGTGTCCGATTTCACATGGAATGCCCCATATATATTCATGATGCCCGATCGATTTTAAGACATTCTAGCGATGTCCGTCTGTCCGTCTGTCTGTCTGTGGAAAATGCTGTCGCGGACAAAATATTGCACATAGATGACTGAAACTTAACATATTTGTTGGAAGTTCTCCCGAGAAGTTTGGTATTGCATTTGAGCGATATCGGTTCAGCGGTTCAAAAGTTATGAACGAAAATGTAAGCACACCTAAAAATTTCAGTACATTCAACATAACCTAAAAATGCTTTAAATCGGCTTCTGGTTGACATATGTGAACATAATTGAACACCAAATGGTATTTAAACAAGTACGAACATATTTTTTGACAAAAAAAGAAAAAAAATCGCGGATTTTTTTTTACCAACATTTTTTTTCGCGGAAATTTTTTTTTCAAAAAAATTTTTTTTTTTTCAAAAGTAATTTCCTTTTAATTAAATTTTTTTGCAATAATCTTTTTGAAATTGTGGAGGGTATCACTACATTCGGCAAGGCCGAATTTAACTCTTTTACTTGTTTTTTTTTTTGATATGGTTAGTTCAGGTTTGTGTCTTAAGTCTTTTGTTTTTAATTAAATAAATATGAGGTTTTTAGCGATGAGAGCTAAATTTGATATTCAAATGACATTTTAGAACATAAAAGACTCAAGACACAAACTTGCCATAATATAATAGGGAACCAATACTTAAAAATATTGGAAATTTTATTTAAAATGAGTACCAATTTTTTTATCGTGTCGAACTTTAATCTGAAATTTTATAGTTTTTTGTGCTACGGTTAGTTCAAGTTTGTGTCTTAAGTCTTTTGTTTTTAATTAAATAAAAATAAGGTTTTTTTGCGATGAGAGCTAAATTTGATATTCAAATGAAATTTTAGTAGTGCAGATTGGATGTTTGACAATTTATGTTCGCCACAAATGCAATTAAAATTTTTTTTTTAGAAAAAATTCATATTTAAATGGATTTTTGAAAATTTGATCACCAAAATTAACTTATTTTTGCTTAAGCACCTCTTATCTAACAATCTAATGTGAATTGTAGTAATTTTTTGCGATATGCTCATTTCAAGTTTGTGCCTAAAGTCTTTTGTTTAATTTTTTGTGAAATGCTCAGTTTCAAATTTGAGTACTAATTTTTGTTGTTGATTTATTGCATAAAAGAATGCTTGTTTATGATAAAACCAGAACTTAAATAAAAAGACGAGCGAAATTTCTTAGAATCTAAGAATTTTTAATAGGAAAATTGTTTCAGAGTCTAAAAACATTTCATTAAAAAAAATTCTTAGAATTTGAGACTTCTTTTCTAAACAAAAATATCTTAGAATCTTGGACATTTTCTATAAGAAAAATCTCTCAGAATCTGAAACTTTTTCTATAAGAAAAATCTTTCAAACATTATTCTTACAGAGAAAGTCTCAGAGTAGATAAGAAAATTTTTGTGAAAATCTGGGACTTTGGTATGGGAAAAATATTTTGGAATTTGTAAGACAAATCCCAGCAAAAAAAGTGCGGAGTACTTCTATTTGGAGTGCTTTAGAACTACAACAAATGTAATGAAATACAACAAAAATAACAAAAAACACAAGAAAAAAACACACAAACAGTTTTTTCTACTCCATAAAAAGTTGTTATTCAGCACTTAACTCATTACCTTCCGCGACACTCCCATACAAAAGTAAGTAAATATTCAGTAGATAAGAAGTACTTCGAGCTTTCAAACAACTTCCAACTACTTCCACGGAGTAGTTCTTATCTACTGAATATCTACTTACATTTGTATGGAGGTGTCGCGATAGGTAATGAGTTAAGTGCTGAATATCTATGTATTTTGGAGTAGAAAAAACTGTTTGAGTGTTTTTGTCTTGTGTTTTTTGTTATTTTTGTTGTATTTCATTACATTGGTTTTAGTTTTAAAGCACTCCACTGAGAAGTGGTAATGACTTTTTTTGCAGGGATGTCTCAGAATCTAAAACTATAAGAAAAATTTCTTAGAATCTGAGAGTTTTTCTATAAGAAAAATGTTTTTGAATCTAAGATTTATTCAATAAGAAAAATGTCTCAGAATCTGAGACTTTTTCTATAAGAAAAATGTCTCAGAATCTGAGACTTTTTCTATAAGAAAAATGTCTCAGAATCTGAGACTTTTTCTATAAGAAAAATGTCTCAGAATCTGAGACTTTTTCTATAAGAAAAATGTCTCAGAATCTGAGACTTTTTCTATAAGAAAAATGTCTCAGAATCTGAGACTTTTTCTATAAGAAAAATGTCTCAGAATCTGAGACTTTTTCTATAAGAAAAATGTCTCAGAATCTGAGACTTTTTCTATAAGAAAAATGTCTCAGAATCTGAGACTTTTTCTATAAGAAAAATGTCTCAGAATCTGAGACTTTTTCTATAAGAAAAATGTCTCAGAATCTGAGACTTTTTCTATAAGAAAAATGTCTCAGAATCTGAGACTTTTTCTATAAGAAAAATGTCTCAGAATCTGAGACTTTTTCTATAAGAAAAATGTCTCAGAATCTGAGACTTTTTCTATAAGAAAAATGTCTCAGAATCTGAGACTTTTTCTATAAGAAAAATGTCTCAGAATCTGAGACTTTTTCTATAAGAAAAATGTCTCAGAATCTGAGACTTTTTCTATAAGAAAAATGTCTCAGAATCTGAGACTTTTTCTATAAGAAAAATGTCTCAGAATCTGAGACTTTTTCTATAAGAAAAATGTCTCAGAATCTGAGACTTTTTCTATAAGAAAAATGTCTCAGAATCTGAGACTTTTTCTATAAGAAAAATGTCTCAGAATCTGAGACTTTTTCTATCAGAAAAATGTCTCATAATCTGAGACTTTTTCTATAAGAAAAATGTCTCAGAATCTGAGACTTTTTCTATAAGAAAAATGTCTCAGAATCTGAGACTTTTTCTATAAGAAAAATGTCTCAGAATCTGAGACTTTTTCTATAAGAAAAATGTCTCAGAATCTGAGACTTTTTCTATAAGAAAAATGTCTCAGAATCTGAGACTTTTTCTATAAGAAAAATGTCTCAGAATCTGAGACTTTTTCTATAAGAAAAATGTCTCAGAATCTGAGACTTTTTCTATAAGAAAAATGTCTCAGAATCTGAGACTTTTTCTATAAGAAAAATGTCTCAGAATCTGAGACTTTTTCTATAAGAAAAATGTCTCAGAATCTGAGACTTTTTCTATAAGAAAAATGTCTCAGAATCTGAGACTTTTTCTATAAGAAAAATGTCTCAGAATCTGAGACTTTTTCTATAAGAAAAATGTCTCAGAATCTGAGACTTTTTCTATAAGAAAAATGTCTCAGAATCTGAGACTTTTTCTATAAGAAAAATGTCTCAGAATCTGAGACTTTTTCTATAAGAAAAATGTCTCAGAATCTGAGACTTTTTCTATAAGAAAAATGTCTCAGAATCTGAGACTTTTTCTATAAGAAAAATGTCTCAGAATCTGAGACTTTTTCTATAAGAAAAATGTCTCAGAATCTGAGACTTTTTCTATAAGAAAAATGTCTCAAAATCTGAGACTTTTTCTATAAGAAAAATGTCTCAGAATCTGAGACTTTTTCTATAAGAAAAATGTCTCAGAATCTGAGACTTTTTCTATAAGAAAAATGTCTCAGAATCTGAGACTTTTTCTATAAGAAAAATGTCTCAGAATCTGAGACTTTTTCTATAAGAAAAATGTCTCAGAATCTGAGACTTTTTCTATAAGAAAAATGTCTCAGAATCTGAGACTTTTTCTATAAGAAAAATGTCTCAGAATCTGAAACTTTTTCTGTAAGAAAAATGTCTCAGAATCTGAGACTTTTTCTATAAGAAAAATGTCTCAGAATCTGAGACTTTTTCTATAAGAAAAATATTTTAGAATCTGAAACTTTTTCTATAAGAAAAATGTCGCAGAATCTAAGACTTTTGCTATAAGAAAAATGTCTCAGAATCTGAGAGTTTTTCTATAAGAAAAATGTTTCAGAATCTGAGACTTTTTCTATAAGAAAAATATCTCAGATTCTGAGACTTTTTCTATAAGAAAAATGTCTCAGATTCTGAGACTTTTTTTTATAAGAAAATGTCTCAAAATCTAAAATTTTTTCTATAAGAAAAATGTCGTAGAATTTGACACTTTTTATGTAAGAAAAATATCCTAGTATATGATTATTTTTCTATGTGAAAAATATATCATCAGCATCATATACTTTTTTATACGAAAAACTGTCTCAGAATGGACTTTGATTAATTTCTAATAAATGTAAATGCTACAACATTAATTTATCAAGTGCAACAATGTTTCTTCTTAGAATATTTAAAATTTTTCTTTCTTTCAATCACTTTATTTTTAATGGTTTTCCTTTTTACAGGTGTTTTTCTTTACTAACAATAAGTGTAAAAAGATTGATTTTCACATAAAATTTTAACTCTTGTATAAATTAAAAAGAATCATTAAACATTTTTTTTTTTATGAGTGGCACTTTGTAACACTTGCGAGTGCTTTTAGATGTAGATGTGTGACAATGAAAAACTATTATAAAAAAAAATCAATTCAAAATTTAATTAAGTAAAAGGCAACAATGTTGCTTTGAAACGATCTTCATATCCTGTAAAATTTTTAATTACAAACTAAGAAAAGGTGTTCAAATGGAGAATTACGACATTTAGAATGGGTTCATAAAATTTAATGGAATTGTTTGTGAGAAAATAAATTCTAAAATAAGTGTTTAATAGGGGTGTTCGGAAATATATTAACGAATTTGTTATAAATTGAAAAGAAAATAAGGAAAACAAGGCGGAATCAATAATATGTTCCAAATTAAATGTTTTTTTTTTTATTTTTTTACCAAAATGTACAAAAAAATCAAAGTGTATTTATTCGCCCTTTATATGAATTTGTTTAGAGTATTATTCTAGTTCGAGGCCTAGAAAATTCTATTTATGATATCCTCATATCATAAATAGTTTATCATAAAAACAAATTTTTATAGCATTATTCTAGCCTCGAGCTAGAATAATGCTATAATCAAATATTTTCCAAATTCTTACAAAAAATTCTAAGAACTTTTTATTAGTTTTTTTTTTTTGAGAATTGCCCGTATTGTTTTAAATTTTCCTAAATTTTTCTGGATTTTTTAAACTTTTTCTGATTTTTCTTAACTTTCCTGATACTTTTAAAACTTTTCAGATGTTGATGGTGAATTTCCTTTTTGTTTTAAAATTCTTAATTCTCGCTAGTTATAAAAATCAAATTTCAAAATTACTTTGATGTTATTTTTGTTCTCCTTCAACTACACATTTGATTGATTTACTTTCATTTCTCAGATATCAAAGTTCAAAAGATTTTTTTTCTATATTGAAGTTTAAAAAATCTTCAAAAGGTCGGTCAATCATTCAATGTGTGTTCTGTATATCAACCGGTCAACTAACAAGTTTAACCATTTTAAATCTTTAATGTTTTTTTTATATATTTTATTTTTATGAAGTTTTTTTTTTGTATCATATTGTTTGTCTGATGATTTCCTTTTTGTATAGCACTTTTTAACAAGCCAGTAATGCGCGAGAATTCTTGGAAATAAGCGTCAATTGATTTACTCAGGTGTTTGACTGGTTGTGTTGGTTAAACTGGCTGGATGGATGGATAGAGTGTTGGATGGATGGTAGACTACATTCATAGATGTATAGATGGTGTAGGTAAAAATGTTTAAACTAATGGTTTTGACTGAATAGTTAACTTGAGATTACATTTAAATTTATATATATGTATAAGGTAATAATAGTTGAAGTAACAATAACGCCAAGTCATTGTTAAACAGGGACGTGGAATAGATTTTAGATTTTCGGGTTTTATTTTGTAGTTTTATTTACACAAGAAAAAAAAAAACAAATTGTCAATACAATTAATTTCATTGTTAATACAATTAAAAATTTAATTGAAACTAAGCCTACATTGGATTTTGTCAATACAACAATGACTTTTGTAACTTTCGACAAAAATATCAACTTATTTTTGTCAATTAAATTCAATGTTGTTGTATTAACGATGAAATTAACTGAACAGTTTGTAATAAAAAATATTAACGAAATTAAAGATGATTTAATGTCACTTTATTTAATAAAATCTAAAAATAGAATAAAAATAATCTAAAAATTAAAAAAAATAAAACATTAACCGGCAGCTGGAATTGAACGCGCAACGAACATGATACGAGTCTATACCACTGTGCTATTCCTTATCATGGGAAATTTAACATTATCCATGGGAAATTTAACTGAATGCTCACCGATTTTTTTTATTTTTGGTTATTTGATAGACTTTCGTAAATGAGTAAAAACTAAATTCTTTTTATTTTTTTGGATCAATACTTTGGAAGATATGGGCGTTTAAAAAAGCGCTTTTTTGACAATATTGACTTTTAGACAGTTTTTTAATATTTTTATGTTCGGAAACTGTAAGTCGTACAAAAAAACTTATAAAAACAATATTGTTTATAAAATTATGAAGATTTAAAATTTAGAAACAACATTTTTTTTTTTTTAAATTTCAACAAAAAATTTTGAAAACCATATTTGAATGTCCGTTTTTCCTGAGAAGGACACCATGGATTTCCAAAGACAAAATTGTGTATTAAAGTCTAGAATGTCCCTTTAACGCTATTGAAATTTCAGAGAGGTGTTTTTTCATATTGTTGAGCAATAAATTTTCAAAGTTTGTTAGATAGCCAAATATTTGATTTTTTTTTTCAAAATTTTGGCAAAATACATCAATTAAAATCATTGTTAAAAATTTTTTTTCGCATGTTCTGAAATCCTTAAAAACTGTATCCTTGAAGTCCTTAAAGTGTTACAAACAAATACCAACAATAGTTCTTTCTTTCTAAATAGAAAAAATCTCAGATTCCAAGGCATTTTTTTCTATATAGAAACAATATACATTGTTGATACAATTAAAAACGTTGTTGAACTAGAAATTAGTTGCAAACAATTTGTTTAGTTACTTTAAATTTTACTATATTTTTTTCTGTGTAAGTAAACTTTATTCATGTTAAGCTTAATGTGTCAGTAATGTTACTCATATTCAAAAAATATTTTAGTTTGGTTAAATTAAATTTCAAGCTTAAAACTTTTTAAAAACTTACCCTATAATGTTGAAAATTTAACCTGGTGCTGCAAAAAAAGAAGACAATTTGTTAGTCAAAAAAAAAAAAAATTGAAAATTTACTAAAAAATCCAGTAATTTTACGGGACAGGTTTTGTAAAATTATTTCCCGACTAAAAATAAATATACAGGTCCATATATAATTTGAAATTGAGCCATATATAATTTGATATGGCCCAACACGTATTTGGATAAAATAAGATGATGAAATTGGTGGATCAAAATAGCTCAAAATTTGTTATACCAGATTAAATATGATCGTTTTTGATCCGAATATTGGGTTTATCTAATTTGATATAATTGTATATAATTTTATATCATAAGATAAAATATGTAGAATTTTGCATAAAATATTTTTTTTTATCTCATAATTTTCAAATTTATCCCAAGTTTTTTCGGGAATTGCAAAAAAAATTCTGTCTGGGACTTAGAAATTTAAAAAAAAATTCGAAATTAAAAAAAAAATTTCTTAAAACTTTGTTAATAAATTTTTACTTCAAAACGCAAAAAATTTACCAAAAATATTTTTTATCCAGGACTTGGAAAATTCTACAAAACTTTTTCAGGACTAGTAAAATTTTTCGTAATTTGGCTAATTTTTTTTGTTTAAATCATTTTTAATGAAATTCTTAACTCCAAAACGCAAAAATTATTTGTGTCTGGAAATTTTAAAAAATTTTCTCGGGACTTAGAAAACTTTTTTCCCCCGATTTGGCACCACATATATATGTATATCTCATCTTGTATGAGGTCGGACATGGAGTTGTATATCATATATTTATTTATCTAATCTTGTATGAGGTCATTCATGGAGTCATATAAAATATTATATGCAATATCTAATTTAATACAGCTTTATATATTGTATGTGGAGCAACACATGATTTGATATCCTTCTATATGGCACCATATTAAATTTTGGGTGCCCGAGTAAAAAAAGTTATATGACGCAATATTTAATTATATATGAACAGATATGCTTTTATGTAAATCCATATTAATTTTGATCCGAAAATTGGCGGATCGAATATTATACGATTATATCAAATTCTATTATTTTTGATAAAATAATATCAAATTTGATTAAGTTTGATCCCAAAAATGGGTCTATCTAATTGTATTAAATCATATCTTATCTGTTAAAATTAGATAAATTTTAATATAATTGGATGAAATCTGGTAAAATTTTTTGGAATTTTAAACGTGAAATTAGAAATTATTTTATCAGATTGGATACATTATCAATTAGAAGAGTTTTTATTGCATTCTTCGGAATTTTTTCGGGACTTAGCAAATTATTAAAAATTTGTAATTTTTTTCTAAAATTATTTATAAGGGATTTAAATTTTCCAAAAAATGTTTGTGTCTTAGAAAATTTAAAAACATTTTTTCGGAACTCAAAAACTTTTCAAAAAAATTAAATTTCTCATAAAAACATTTTCAATGATGTTTTTACTTCAAAAAAATTGCCAAAAAAAATTTTGTGTCCGGGACTTTGGAAAATTTTCATAAAATTTTATAGGACTTGAATTTTTTTTTTTTATTGTCCGGGACTTAAAATTTTTTTCGGGATATAATTATAAATAAAATCATATATCTTTTTATCTGCCATATCTAAAAATTCCCGAGTAAAAAAGATTTGATATAACCATATATGCTAGTATATAATTATTTATATTTATATATGGTTATGCATGAACTTTGATATGGACATATAAGTTTATATATAGCATTGTATTTTTCCTTATTTTTTAATATGATAACATACATATTTATATCTATTTATATACCGATCTATATGAAATTAGATATGACATATAAGTTCGGAAATTTTTAGATATGGCAGATAAAAAGATATATGATTTTATTTATAATTATGTATATCCCGAAAAAAAAATTAAACATTTTCTAAGTCCCGTACAATTAAAAAAAAAATTAAAAATGTTCAAGTCTTAAAAATTTTCTAAAGTCCCGGACATAAAATTTTTTTGGCAATTTTTTTTTTGGACTAAAAAAATCATTGAAAATGTTTTTAGGAGAAATTTTATTCATTTGAAAAATTTTTAAGTTTCGAAAAAATGTTTTTAAATTTTCTAAGACACAAACATTTTTTGGAATTTTTAAATCCCTTAAAAATTGGTTTAGAAAAAAATTTTACAAATTTTTAATAAATTGCTAAGTCGCGAAAAAAATTCCGAAGAATGTAATAAAAAATCTTCTAATTGATAACACAGTACAACACATGATTTGCCAACTCAATTCTGTGAACTGTATGTGAAATTAGACCCAAAAAGAAGAATTTCTGCATCATTCGTTTTGTCTGCTTACCTGCGAAAATATTTTTAATATCGATTTGAAGTTAGTACTATCGTATAGGGGAATTTATCACGTTTTAGGCCCTGTTGTTTGACATAGCTCGACAACCACTAGCCCGATTTAGTTGAAATAAATTTTAAAAAATTAAGAATTACAATTCCCTTAATCTGTTCATATATTGTTTTCCTATACAAGTAACACTTTCGAAGTTAAAAACGAATGTATGAAGGGAAAAAAGTATTTTTTGCCTAAAAATTTAATTTTTTTTTTTTTAAATACATAAAAAATCCAAAATGGAAAAAAGTGTCTAATCTTATAACTTTCGCGTAAAGTCACATGACCTATGAGCAAAATAAGGCATAGATCATGAAAATCGATGCACGCGTTTGTCATTTATTCACAATTAAGTAAATGTATGAATTTCAAAAATTTGCTCGAGATATGCACAACATTATTTGGAGAAAACATTGACACCTTTTTCATGATTCTGAGAATTAAAAAAAAGGAATAAACAAAAGGTTATTTGATTTTTATGATTGCGGTAGCAAAGTAATAAACGCCAATAAATGTACGTGGACAATTAAAAAGAAAAAATGAATGTGGACTACTACCTGGCTACCTGTATGATTTTTTTACAGAAATTGCACCCACATTTATGAGTGCTCATGTTTTGCAATGTTTCGAAAAATTTAAAACGCACACGTGCTGAAACGCTAATAAATGTACGTGGACAATTAAACGGAAAGTGGACCTTTTTATTATTTGGGTTTTTCCGGTGGCTACCTATATGATTTTTTTTACAGAAATTGCACCCACATTTAAGGGTGGTCATTATTTGGAAAGTTTTGCACAGTTTGAAACGTACAAGTGCTGAATCAGGTATATAGCCAGCCGCCCTTAAAATATGCGCCCATTTATAAGTACCTGGCAGTAAAATATTCAATATATTATTGTAATTATTTCGATGAAGCAGATTTAAGTGGTGCAAATTTTACGCCGAACACAGTGTGCAACAGTTGTTATACTACCCTTCTAAAATGGATTCACGGAAAAAGTAGAAAGTTCTCTTTTATGAAGCCAGTAATTTGGGTGGAAGACACAACTGGACATGATGAATCCAGGTGCTATGCATGCATAAATTTTCGTCCTGGATTAAACAGACAACAATTGAAAACAAAAGTATACACTGCTGCATTTACTGCCACACTTCCAGTGCAACGCCCTGCTGATACCGATGCACCTAAACCTCCGAGTGCGGATACTGTGTCCCTGCTATCCGAAACCGTTTTCACCAATCCGACCGATTTGGATGATGCTGATTGGATACCCGATATTGAAAATAGTTCACCTGCTGATACCGATGCACCTAAACCTCCGAGTGCGGATACTGTGTCCCTGCTAGCCGAAACCGTTTTCACCAATCCGACCGATTTGGATGATGCTGATTGGATACCCGATATTGAAAATAGTGCACCACAACCGCTACCACAAATCGAAATGGATTACATTGTGGCCAAGCTGGGACTATCACAACACGACTCCGAATGGCTGACATCATTTTTGAAGAGAAGAAAACTCACACAGCAAAATGTCAGCGCAACATCATACCGACAACGCCAAGCTGATTTTCAGAAATTTTATTCCGTTGACGAAGCAAATACGTTCACGTACTGCCATGATATCCCAGGTTTAGTGAAAAAATTGGGAATGGATTATATCGCTGGCGACTGGCGTTTATTCATCGATGGTTCAGTTACTAGTTTGAAGGCTGTGCTGCTGCACAAAAAAAAAAAAAAAACATGCATTCCATTGGGATTCAGCACAACTATGAAGGAAACGTATGAAGCATTGGGCGAAATTTTGAAGAAAATCAAATACGATGAACACAAATGGAACATTTGTTGCGATCTGAAGGTGGTCAACATACTACAAGGGATTATAGAAAAGGGCGGATATCCAAAATACTTCTGCTTCCTTTGTAATTGGGATTCACGATACAAAGGAAATCAATATCAATGTAAAGATTGGAAAGGAAGAACTCCCGAGCTCAACAAACAATTAAAATTACGCAATGAACCTATGATAAAGGACCTGGATGATATTTTGTTGCCACCGCTCCACATGAAACTGGGAATAGCTGGGAAATTCGTTGAAGTGGTGGTCAAAAAAGTTAACGGCGCCTTTGACTGTTTGAAATCCATCTTTCCGAAACTCAGTGATGAGAAAATTAAAAACGGTACGTATCGTACTCTGTATTTCAATCTATATATATAAAAGAGTAATGTGACTGACTGACTGACTGACTGACTGACTGACTGACTTATTGACTGATTCATCATCGCCCAGCCCAAACCGCTAAAGCTAGAGACCTGAAATTTGGACTGTATGTTCAGCTCCCGGAATATAGATCCACTAAGGCTGCATTTTTGTCAATGTTGATTCTAAGGGGGTAAAAAGGGTAAAAAACTGTACTTTTGGTACTTTTTATATCTCCTGAAATAATGGTCACAGAGACTTGAAATTTGGACTGTATGTTCACATCCTGGAATATAGATCCAGTAAGGCTGGATTTTTGTCAGTGTTGATTCTAAGAGGGTAAAAAGGGTAAAAAACTGTACTTTTGGTACTTTTTATATCTCTTGAAATAATGGTCATAGAGACTTGAAATTTGGACTGTATGTTAACATCCTGGAGTATAGATCCAGTAGGGCTGGATTTTTGCCAATGTTGATTCTAAGGGGGTAAAAAGGGTAAAAATCTGTACTTTTGGTACCTTTTATATTTCCTTAAAAAATTGTCACAGAGACTTGAAATTTGGACTGTATGTTTACCTCCCGGAATATAGAGCCCCTAAGGCTGGATTTTTGCCAGTGATGATTCTAAGGGGGTAAAAAGGGTAAAAATCTGTACTTCTGGTACATTTTATATTTCCTTTAATAATGGTACTAGAAACTTGAAATTTGCAATGTCGGTTCACCTCTCGGAAAAAATATTCACTATGTCTGGGTTTTTGTCAATGTTGATTCTACGGGGGTAAAATGTGTAAAAAAGTGTACTTTTGGTACTTTTTTTATTTACTGAAATAATGGTCATTCAAACTTGAAATTTGGAGTGTAGGATCCTTTAGTAAAATTAAAATTTCTGGAACAAATACTTTCCGAAAATTCTGTACAGTTTATAAAAAGTACCTTTTGTAAAAAGTACCTTTTATAAAAAGTACCTTTTATAAAAAGTACATTTTATTAAAAGTACCGGAAGTACACATTTTGGTACTTTTTTATTTCCTGAAATTATATTTATAGAAATTTTTTATATTTCCTAGAATCTAAAAATTTGTAGTGTATGAGAATTCGGTAAAAAAAACATTCTGGGAAAAATACGTTCTTAAAATTCCGCTTCTTAGTGTGGTAAAATGGCTAAAAAGTGTATTTTCTGTACCTTTGATATTTTTTGACGTAATGGTTCTAGAAACTTAAAAATAGGAATGTAAAATCCTTTTTGTACTTTTAATATTTGCTAAAACAATGATACTAGAAAATTGAAATATGCAAAAGGGTATCCCTCGGCGAAGAAGAAAACATTCTGGAAGTAGATCTTTTTGGAAATTCCGTTTCTAACGGGGGTAAGAAAGTGTGCTTTTGGTCCTTTTTTTTGTTCCTATAATAATGAAAAAGTGAAAGTTTTAGTTATTCTTGTATTTCTTGAAATAATGGTTCAGAAATTTGATATTTTAAATAAAGGATCACCTAGAACAAAAAACTGTTTTTGGAAAATTTAATTTTAAAGGGAAAAGGGGGCAAATAGTTATTTTTACCTATCTAACTATTGAACTAAAAGCCCCAAAAATAACACCCAAGAGAAGGATATATTTTAAAATTTAAAATTTTAGTACGGGGAACGAAGTGGAATTGAGCAGGGAACAATATGGAATGATACCTTTTACTCAAATTTTTCGTATTTAACTTTTTTACTCCATATTTTTTCTCTGTATATGTTTTTTCACTCAAACTAATTATTATTCCAATTTGTTTATTGACTGAAATATTTATTCACTCAAAATCCAAAGTCTCGAAAATTATTCAAATTTTATTGTTGAAATTATTCATTGAAATATTATTTTATGAAAGACTTAAACGTGCACAAGTAAATAAAACAAAGACTACGTAGGGGAATTTTCTTGAAATCGGTAGAGTAGTTCTTATCCTTCTATTATCCGGTATTCAATACAACCGGTAACGAAGTACCGGGATGGTATGCTAGTATTGTCATATCTAAATTTGTTAATTTCTATACATTCGCATTACCAATAATTTTTTCGTTTTTCTTATGTATTTAAAACAGGTATTCTCAATGGACCTGATATTCGGAAATTGATCAAAAGCAATGATGGGTACCAATACCTTTTCGATACCAATACCCGTTAATACCAATTCAAATTGAAAACCAATACCAATTAAAAACCAATACCTTTATTTGTGCGATACCAATACCGATAAAAAACCAATACCGATTCCCCACTACCAATACCAATTAAAAACCAATACTTTTATTCTTCAAAACCAATACCAATAAAAAACCAATACCAATTCATTTTTTCTACTTTCGTATCGGTTTTGTTTCGGTTTTTTGTATTCTTATTTTCGTTTGTTTTAATTGTGACGTCAAACATTATTAGATTTTACCTGACTAACAAATTGCAAAAGATGTTACATCGATCAGTAATCGTTTGCATGTAATGTCACATAACAAAAAGGAGTTAGCTACTTGAAATTTAAAAGCCATAAAAACATAAAAGAAATATTTTCTGTCACGGTTTTTATGACCCCTAATAAAAGTAGATCTTAAAAAATTTAGACCTTTTCTGTGATGAAATTTTTTCTTTTGCAAACATTGTTAATATTTGATATATGTACATTGAATGTCACTGCACTCTTCTTTGCGTTGTAAAAAAAATACTAATGTCCTTTTTTGGAAATTCCAAAATTTTAATCAAGCAGACGTTACAAAATTTTATGTCACAACACCAGAATCCAGAAAAAAAATTTTATTGTTTTATTAGAGGCACAGTCATATTATATAAGAATTTAAGAACGCATAATGTGCAGTTCATACTTGCTATTTTTGAGAGTTTCACGTAGCCCGTGTTTAAAAAATTATTTTTTCTGTATCCATTACGTTTTTATTCTGTTACTGGTGTTTTGTTAAACAACTTGTTTAAGGTCGTAAGTGTGAACCCCATAAGATCTAAAATCGAAAAAGGGGCCCCCTGCATGATAACCCATTTCGATCACCTTTTTCAAAAAAAATTTTATGTATAAAAAGCAATGATGGGTACCAATACCTTTTCGATACCAATACCCGTTAATACCAATTCAAATTGAAAACCAATACCAATTAAAAACCAATACCTTTATTTGTGCGATACCAATACCGATAAAAAACCAATACCGATTCCCCACTACCAATACCAATTAAAAACCAATACTTTTATTCTTCAAAACCAATACCAATAAAAAACCAATACCAATTCATTTTTTTCTACTTTCGTATCGGTTTTGTTTCGGTTTTTTGTATTCTTATTTTCGTTTGTTTTAATTGTGACGTCAAACATTTTTTTCCATCACATTATTAGATTTTACCTGACTAACGAATTGGAAAAGATGTTACATCGATCAGTAATCGTTTGCATGCAATGTCACATAACCAAAAGGATTTAGCTACTTGAATTTTAAAAGCCATAAAAACAAAAGAAATATTTTTTTGTCACGGTTTTTATGACCCCTAATAAAAGTAGATCTTAAAAAATTTAAACCTTTTCTGTGATGAAATTTTTTTTTTTTGCAAACATTGCTAATATTTGATATATGTACATTGAATGTCACTGCACTCTTCTTTGCGTTGTAAAAAAAAAATACTAATGTCCTTTTTTGGAAATTCCAAAATTTTAATCAAGCAGACGTTACAAAATTTTATGTCACAACACCAGAATTCAGAAAAAAAATGTATTGTTTTATTAGAGGCACAGTCATGTTATATAAGAATTTAAGAACGCATAATGTGCAGTTCACACTTGCTATTTTTGAGAGTTTAAGGGCTACGTGTTTAAAAAATTATTTTTTCTGTATCCATTACGTTTTTATTCTGTTACTGGTGTTTTATTAAACAACTTGTTTATAGTGTGAACCCCATATAAGAAAAAAATTTACCCGTGTAATCGCAATTGGCAAAAGATCTACTATCGAAAAAGGGGCCCCCTGCATGATAACCAATTTCGATCACCTTTTTCAAAAAAATATGAAGAGGATGAAGTTCAGGTATATTTTGTTACAAATGTTATGTCTCATCTTTCTGCAATTAAAAAATATCTCCCCTTGACCACCGGAAATTATATGTGCGTTAAATGCAATGTGCATCAGCACAGAAATTGTTTCAAGCAAAAACGAAAAATTTACATTTTTTTAGTTTAGGCTTTTTATTTTTTTATTAATTAATATTAATTTTTTTTTAGATTTAATTTATTATCAAATTCCACTAATTGAAACATTTTGAAACTATTTATTTTGAAATAACGAAATAAATTAATAAAGTAGCAAATAAATCCAAATATTAAAATTGCATAAAAAGTTGAAATACAGGCTTTTCTGGAATAACGGAACATTACAATTTTTTTTTACAAGAGTTTTGAGATCAGCTGGGGCTAATTTTACTAAATAGGTACCTTTTTCCAAAAAAAAAAAAATGAATCTTTGTCCACAATGGGTTAAGCATGTACTATTTAGTTTAAAGTTTGACTTAATTCTGAATGCAAATACTGCTAAAAAATATTTTATTTTTAAAAGGGGTTTTTAAAAAAAAACATCCCTCACGCAAAAATTCGACTCACTCTCTAGACACTCACTCAGAATTTTTCAACTCACAATCACGTGATTTAAATGAAAATCACTTTTTTGAGTCACGCAAATCACGGGACCAGCGACCATCTCCAATTCAAATACATAAACAAGAGACAAGTGTCTTTTCGTTTGTTTAATCTATAACATCTGTAAATGTTATTTAAAATGAAGTGCCCACCCTTGAAAAAGTTTCCTTGTAGGTCTGAATCCAAAAAGTTTCAAGTCACTTATTTATTACCCTTATATAGTCACTTGACTTAAACCAAATGATTTAAATGAAAATCACTCACGCTCACGCGTGAATCACGGGACCAGAGACCATCTCCAATTCAAATACTTAAACAAAAGGCAAGTGTCTCTTCATTTGATTCATCTATAACATCTGTAAATTTTGTTAAAAATGAAGTGTCCACCCTGAAATAGTTTCCTTGTAGGTCCGATTTCAAAAAGTTTCAATTCACTTATTTATTACCCTAATATAGTACTTAATTTAAATTAAAATCACTCTATAATCACGTGATTTAAATAAAAATCGCTCACGCCTGAATCACGTGGTTTTTTGAGTCACGCAAATTACGGGACCACAGACCATCTCTAATTCAAATACATAAACAAGAGATAAGTTTCTCTTCATTTGTTTCATCTATAACATCTGTAAATTTTATTAAAAATGAAGTGTCCACCCTGAAATAGTTTCGTTGTAGGTCCGATTTCAAATACTTTCAAGGCACTTATTTATTACCTTAATATAGGATTATATTCTGAATTTAAAAAAAAATCGGTTAACATTTACGACCTGTGGAGACTTTTGGCCAAAAAACCTACCATCTCGCCCCAGTGTGCACTGTGGGGCGGACAGAAGGACGACTTACGTTAAATTAATTAATATTAACGACAAAACCTTTTGCATACAAATACCAAAACCGATATAAGATAAATACCAATACTTATTAAAAACCGATACCGATTCGAGGCTAAAACCAATACCAATACCCAATACCTAAATAACTCAAAACCAATACCGAAACCTATACCAATTCAACAAAAAATGAAAACCAATACCTATACCAATACTAATATAATTTTAAAAACCAATACCAATACCAATACTTTTATCGAATTGGTACCCATCCTTGATAAAAAGGATGAAGTTCAGGTATAATTTGTTACAAATGTTAAGTCTCATTTTTCTGCAATTAAAAAATATCTCCCCCTGACCACCGGAATTTATATGTGCATTAAATGCAATGTGCATCAGCACAGAAATTGTTTCAAGCAAAAATGAAAAATTTGCATTTTTTTAGTTTAGGCTTTTAATTTTTTTATTAATTAATATTAATTTATTATCAAATTCCACTAATTGAAACATTTTGAAACTATTTATTTTGAAAATAACGAAATAAATAACTAAAATAGCAAATAAATCGAAATATTAATATTGCATATAAAGTTGAAATACAGGCTTTTCTGGAATAACGGAACATTAAAATTTTTTTTACAAGAGTTTTTAGATCAGCCGGTTCTAATTTTACTAAATAGGTACCTTTTTCCAAAAAAAAAATGAATCTTTGTCCAAAATGGGTTAAGCATGTACTATTTAGTTTAAAGTTTAACTAAATTCTAAATGCAAATACTGCTAAAAAATATTTTTTTTTTTAAAAGGGGTTTTTCAAAAAAAAAAACATCCCTTACGCAAAAATTCGACTCACTCTCTAGACACTCACTCAAAATTTTTCAACTCTGTAATAGACCTCTTGAAGTTGGCAAGCAATAGTGCATGCTAGCTGGTTACCTGGTCATAGCTCGTCGCTTTGTAGGGTGGGATCTTGCCGGCCAAAATTAACAATCAAGAGTGTACAACAAAATTAATAATTTCATGCACTTATAAAAAAAATAATTTATTTTAAGGGACAAAAAGGGTTAAATTCTCTGACTATAGCTAGATCAACGTCATAATGACTACTAATTTAATATTGAATATTTATTTTTGATGTTACCGAAATAATAAAAAAAATTACACAGAAAAAATATTAAGTGAGAAGAAAAGAAGTTTGGGGGGTGAGACGCGTTGTTATTGTCTCGTATACTCTCCCATACCCAACCATGCAGGAATACACTTTAATGAATCTCCTTGCCCTCCATAAAGAAATTTTAGCCCATCAACTTCTTATTCCATGTTATTTATTTATTTTAGTTATCCATATTTTCTTAAAAAAAATTACTGTTCAAAAATAATTCATAACAAACTTAACTAAATAGGAACAACTGAAATTGAACCAATTGTTTTGGTATATATACATACCCTACACTATTAAGTTGGTATTATTACTACAATATAGTGATTTATGTTGGTTAGAAAGAATAGAAGATAATGTAAATAATAAAAGAAGATAATTTTACATAAAATTTCTTTAACCAATCAAAAATAGCATATTTATGTTTATGTAAATATGTTTATGTAAAAATGATCATCTGATCACACCAACAACAAAAATTTGGCAAAATAATAAAAAAAATGGAGTTTTGCTTAAATATAATTAGCATTAGATAAGGACATGTAAAATTTTAATATAAATTTAGAAATTTGATTCACTTATAGTGGGAAAAATGTATTTTAAATACTGTTGTAATTAAGTTACAGTGCCGAATGCAGGGATTTATATTTTATGATTTTTTCTTTTGTTTACGTGGAATGAGCGACAAAAAAAATGTTTTTTTTTTTTTTTTCTAATGTAATAATTGTTTTAGTTTCATTCGTTACTTACAAAATGAGTATCCCTCGATGCTAGCGCTAACATTGATGATCCTAACGACGTAATGCTGTAATAATTAAAATGTAATTTTTGTTGTTGCTCCTTCAAGTAAATGAATTTGTTGCTTATGCTTTAATTCTTTTTATCTCCCACATAAAGCCCTATAGTACAAAATAGGTATTATTAGTTGGTGAACCAAAATGTACCATGTGCCACTTTACAAACGGATTTAAACCAACTTCCTAATAATATTTAAATTTAATTGATTGATGATGTCGTATAAAATATAATGATGAGAATTCGATATCTGACCACGATAGACAATAGTAAAGGTGGTCGGTGTAACTTTCATTGATATGACACCGCCATTAAATAGAATTCACTAATTGGAATTTTAATTTACTCGAGCCGCTTAAACTTTTGTTTGATAAAAAAAAATCCGGACACTTTAAGTTGTTGCGGGGGGAACCCTTTATCGCACATGTATGTTACAGAACGTATGTATGTCACGGAATTCCACTGGAGCGTTCCTCTCGGAATTTCACCAACTGCTGCCACCAGTTGGTATTGATATTCCGCTTTTACCAAGAGGGTAATGATGTAGTTACTCGAATGGATCCTCTACTTTGCAAATTTATCACAACACGTGAAATGCAACAACTGCGATAATTTTATTTCAAAAACCTATTTTTGTCAAAAATTAAACTGGAATCAATTACTACACTATGATTATTTTCACCCATGCTATAATTACCTCTGCTATTTTGAAAAATAGACACGGATTTAATCGGCTAAAGTTTACGCTGATTTAACTAATGTTTAGTAAACCACGTTGTAAATTTTTATAATTTCTTTAATTTTATTACACACTTAGATTAGCATCAACTTTACTGATCAAGATTAATAACGGAAATGAGGGAGTTGACAATTGAGTATAAGTACATAAGTAAAAAGAGGTGTGGTGAAAATTAGCCATCGTAGTTTATTATGTACATGGTTGTATATAGAAAAATGTAGTATGTAAATTTTTGAATCAAGGCCGTTATTTTTTTAAATATCCAATCAAATTTGTAAATAACTGGAAGGAAACCATTACAAAAATTTTTATAATTTTCCTGCGAGGATAAGAAAAAATAGGAGCCTTCACAACTCACAATCTCGTGATTTAAATGAAAATCACTTTTTGAGTCACGCAAATTCAAATACATAAATCTCCAATTCAAATACATAAACAAGAGACAAGTGTCTTTTCATTTGTTTAATCTATAACATCTGTAAATTTTATTTAAAACGAAGTGTCCACCCTTGAAAAAGTTTCCTTGTGGGTCTGAATCCAAAAAGTTTCAAGGCACTTATTTATTACCTTAATATAGCCACTTGACTTAAATGAAAATCACTCTATAACCAAATGATTTAAATGAAAATCACTCACGCGTGAATCGCGGGACCAGAGACCATCTCCAATTTTAATACGTAACAAAAGGCAAGTGTCTCTTCATTTGATTCATCTATAACATCTGTAAATTTTGTTAAAAATGAAGTGTCCACCCTGAAATAGTTTCCTTGTAGGTCCGATTTCAAAAAGTTTCAAGTCGCTTATTTATTACCCTAATAAAGTACTTAATTTAAATGAAAAATCACTCTATAATCACGTGATTTAAATAAAAATCGCTCACGCCTGAATCACGTGGTTTTTTGAGTCACGAAAATTACGGGACCACAGACCATTTCTAATTCAAATACATAAACAAAAGACAAGTTTCTCTTCATTTGTTTCATCTATAACATCTGTAAATTTTATTAAAAATGAAGTGTCCACCCTGAAATAGTTTCCTTGTAGGTCCGATTTCAAAAACTTTCAATGCACTTATTTATTACCTTAATATAGGCTTATATTCTGAATTTCAAAAAAATCGGTTAACATTTACGACCTGTAGAGACTTTTGGCCAAAAAACCTACCATCTTGCCCCAGTGTGCACTGTGGGGCGGACAGAAGGACGACTTACGTTAATATTAACGACAAAACCTTTTGCATACAAATACCAAAACCGATATAAGATAAATACCAATACTTATTAAAAACCGATACCGATTCGAGGCTAAAACCAATACCAATACCCAATACCTAAATAATTCAAAACCAATACCGAAACCTATACCAATTCAACAAAAAATGAAAACCAATACCTATACCAATACTAATATAATTTTAAAAACCAATACCAATACCAATACTTTTATCGAATTGGTACCCATCCTTGATCAAAAGTGATTCTTTCACACATTTGCTTTCAGAGCATCACGACCACCAACATGCATGGAACGCATTGAAAGAAGTAATAGAAGGCGTTCTAGGAAAGAACCGTGTCCAGCGAGAAGAGATACAGCAACGAGTGGACAATTTGCTGTTTTATTTCGAAAAAATCGGTGCATCCATGACGCTGAAATTGCATTTCTTGCACCACCACCTCGATACTTTTTTGGCACAATCACCTCAGGAATCAGACGAACAAGGAGAGAGGTTCCACCAGGTGACCATGCCATTTGAAAAGCGGTTCAAAAGCAAAAAATTGGATGCATTGCTTGCGGAGGTTTGTTGGTGGAGTTCCACAATTATGCAGTTTGAAGAAAGCACCGAAGATGAAGACATTGAAATTGGTGGACACAGTGAAAGAAACACGCCCTTGAATAGTATGTGTATCTCGGATGACGATACAGACTCAGACCATGAATATGAACAACCTACGAAGAAAACAAGATCATCAGAACCACAAGCATCAACTTCTACAAGGATGGATATTGCCAATAATTGAAAAAATGTTCTAAATTTTGTTTTTATGCATATTATAATTGCGTATTAATTGCATATTTTATTTTCATTAAGTTTTTATAAATAAAGTTTTTTTTTGCGTGATAATTTTTTAATTTTTATTTTTATTTTAAGGGTGGTGGCTATAACTGATTTTTGAAATTCATACCTTTACTCAATTGCGAATAAAAGCGAAACGCGTGCATCGATTTTTATGATATTTGTCTCATTTTGCTCATAGGTTATATGACTTTGCGAAAAAATAACTAGACTTGAAACTTATTTCCGTTTTGTATTTTTTATGAGTTTAATAAAAAAAAATATTTTTCTTCATGCGCTTATTTTTAACTTGGAAACTGTTGCTTGTATAGGAAAACAATATATGAACAGATTAAGGGAATTGTAATTCTTAATTTTTTAAAATTTATTTCAACTAAATTGGGCTAGTGGTTGTCGATTCCCCTATACGATAGTACTAACTTCAAATCGATATTAAAAATATTTTCGCAGGTAAGAAGACAAAACGAATGATGCAGAAATTCTTCTTTTTGGGTCTTATTTCACATACAGTTCACAGAATTGAGTTGGCAATCAATTAACTGAAAAATGTTGTACTGTGTAATGTATCCAATCTGATAAAATAATTTCTAATTTCACGTTTAAAATTTCAAAAAATTTTACCAGATTTCATCTAATTATATAAAAATTTATCTAATTTTAACATATAAGATATGATTTAATAAAATTAGATAGACCCATTTTTGGGATCAAACTTAATCAAATTTGATATTATTTTATCAAAAATAATAGAATTTGATATAATCGTATAATATTCGATCCGCCAATTTTCGGATCAAAATTAATATGGATTTACATAAAAGCATATCTGTTCATATATAATTAAATATTGCGTCATATAACTTTTTTTTACTCGGGTTCCCGACCTTATATGTCATATCAAATTTCATATAGATCAGTATATAAATAGATATGAATATGTATGCTATCATATTAAAAAACCAGGAAAAATACAATGCTATATATAAACTTGTATGTCCATATCAAAGTTCATGCATAACCATATATAAATATAAATAACTATATAATAGCATATATGATTATATCAGATCTTTTTTACTCGGGTGTAAAACTTAATACAAGATACATTTACATATAATTATGTAAAGTACTGTGTATGGCCATATATAAATATATTAAATAATATGTTGCTATATCTAAACTTTTTTAGTCGGGTACTTATAAAAATTCTTGAAAAATTATAAGGCATGTCTTACAAAGTTAAAAAGTTACGAAGAATATATAAAAACATAAAAAACGAATTGTTTTAGAACGTTCGAAATTTTCAAAATTCTAGAACCATTAATTTAGAATATAGAAAATATACTAAAGTACACTTTTTTACACCAAAAACTCCTTTTTTAACGGTTTTTATATCAAAATCTAAGAGAAATTTTTTTTTTAAAAATATCACAGAATTTAAAAGTTTTTCGATGTAAAAAAAATCTTGAAATCTAAGAGTTTTTCTATTTTAGAAAATATCTCAGATTCTCAGAATTTTTCTAAATAATCTAAGAAAATATCCATAGAATCTAAGAACTTTTCTATCGGAAAAATATTTTAGAATCTGAAAAAAAGTTTTTTTTTATGAAAATTAGGGCTTTTTTGAATTTTAGTTGCTATTTTCTAAATTAAAATTTCTGAATTTGAATTAATATAAATTTTCTGAATTTATATTGAGATGATCAGATTTTCTGCAAGTAGTGAATAGGAAATGATTATTTCGCATTCTCTTTTTCATTTAAAGTTTGTATAACTGATTTTAATTTGACTCACTTTGAGTGTGACAATTAAAGAGTGCTGATGAGGAAAGAGTGGCTTCTTCCGAAATCTGAAGTAGGGCGGAGTAAATTTTCCTTTTTTCCGAATTTAAAAATCGTCGGGATCAAAATAGTTGCCCACACTCATAGGCTAGCATGCTACTAACTAGCCAACTGGGGCACCTCCTCGTTTACAATAAATTCTCAACTACGATTCTGCTTAACCAAAGCATCATATACAACAACATAATCACCAACAATATCCAAAGATCTTTTAAAAATCAGTTTTTTTTTTATTGTAATATTATTTGAACTCAACTATAATAGCAAAGTCATCATCAGCATCACCCTGGGAACATATTTAAAAAAACTCACATGAAATAGATAACAAGTCCTCCTCATTGCTTTAACAATTCCTCAGGTGTTTAAATAGTTTCACCAACAAACAACAAAAAAAAAGGTTAAATAAAAAAAAAAACAAGCTCACATTTATGGGGTTTGAATGAGTTTTGGTTTAAATGTGTTACCATAAAAATTCAATGGTATTTATAATCAAAAGAAAGAAAAAATCAAATATTTTTTTTACCAAATTTCATAACTCCACCACATCACACATCAAATAATTTCCTCAACTTCTTAGATCAAAAAGTGTAAGAAAGACCAAAAAATCTCATAAACTTACAAAACAAATAATAAAATGTTCATTGTAGAAATAAAATTAAATTGGTGAAGAAACTTTAAACCAAACAATAACAATCAAATCAACTTTTATTTCTTTCAAAAATATATTTATTTTTTTTGATCATACACAGAAAATAAAATCGTCAAATTTAAATCAACAAACATTACATGTAAATCAAAAAAACTAAATATTAACCAATCATTTAGTAAAAACGGCAGCCTGTTAGTCCATAATACAAAACTTCGATTATTTTTTCAACAAACTTAGTCAAGTAATTTTATTTCAAAATTCTTTTATCATGTCAACAAATAGTGTTTGTTAAGTTTCTTTGTTGCAAAAAAAAGTTTCATTTGTCAGATCCACAAATTGTTTTTGTGTTTGTTGAATTTCTTTGTTAAAAATAAATTTTTTTACTTTTGTCAGATCAACAAATTGTGTTTGTGTTTGTTGAATTTCTTTGTTGAAAAAAAAAACAAAATTCTTTGTTCAACAATCAAAATCTACAAACATTTGTTGATATTACAAATTTCCGTATAGGAGCACTTTCAGTGAAAAAATTAATTGTATTCACAAATATGGGAGTCAATATAACAATTCGTTTTTTTCTGTGCATTATTTTTTTTTTATTGTTAAACTCCCGCCACTATCTGCTTTTTCTTTTATTATATGTGTTTTAGCCATGATCATGAACATGATATTGGACATCATGTTAACAAACAGCAACAATAGCAGTATTTATCAACAGAGTATGTTTAAAGCCATAAATGAATGGTATGGACTTTAATTTTAAGACATTTTTAAGATGTAAAAAAAAAATTGTATTTGTACATAGAAAAATAAAATGACACCTGAGGGCAAAAGTAAAATATTTTATATAGAAATTAACTTAATATAGAATTGTTCAGATTACATTACACCCAAAAAAAAACTTTGTCAAATTACTAGGAAAAGTCTCGTAAACCCATTTTACCAATATTTGACAGTTTTCCTTGTTTTTTAACAAATCGAAATTTACGTTTTTATACCCTCCAACTACAGTATGGGTGTATACTCACTTTGTCATTCCATGTGTAACGCATCAAAATATTGGTCTAGGACCCCATAAAGTATATATGGGGGTTTTCGTGTCAACTGACACAACTTTTGAAACCGATGTCTTCCGATCGGGATGAAATTTGCACCTATTGGATAGTAGTTCAGACACAATTTTTCAGCGAGATCGGTCAAGGACTCTCTGAGTTAGAGGGGGTCGAAATTTGACATTTTGGCCAAAGAGGTGTTTATTCTCATCTATGTAACTTCTTACCTATTGTTTTTAGCAAAATGTGTCCCAAAGAGTTTAGATAGCTATTTCTTCAGTCTTTCGAAAAAAAATTATAAAAAAAATAAAAAAAAATTTTTTGATTTTTTTTCTTAAAAATCTAAAACTTTTTTGACTTTTTCCTCAAATTGGGCCCTTTTTTTTTTTTTTTTTTTTGATTCAAAAGAAAGCTTAGGGGTTTTCCTTTAAGAGCTATGGGGTCGCTTAGTGGGATGCGAGTGGGATATCTATGAAAAACTTATTTTTTTAACTTTGGAACACAAAAAACGGTTCTTCAATTTGCACTATTAGGCGTGGGAAAGCTAACCAGTTTTCGATTTCGATCCGCGATACCCTCTAATTTTTATAGGTTCGAAAAAGAAAGCACGAGCCAAAAAATAAGGGCGGTGGGGTGGGGCCATATGGCCCCTCATCGGGGTCAAAGTTGGGCGTAAAGAAGTAAAATCCTCAAAAAGCCCCAATACTGCCCTAGAAACGCCCCTGGAGGGGTGCAATGTGAGACGAACCTCCAATAATTTTCTGCCCCCAACATTTTTCTTGAAAATACCTTACCCCTATTTCCACTTCCTATGGGGGCTCCCATACAAAACATTTTTAAAAAATTTGATCCTACCATTCTAACTTACCCTAAAGTGCCCCAAGTGGAGCCAAATGTATGACCGACCCCCATTATTTTATTAATTCCAACATTTTTTGCGAACACACCTACAATGTATCTTTAACCCTTAAGGTGGTCCCCATACATTTCTTTTATTTTTTATAAATTTGTTTTATTAAACCAGCTCCTACCGCCCCTTCCGTGCCTCCTAGAGAGGCAAAATTTATGACCAACCCCCATTATTTTTTAGTTACCAACATTTTGTCCGAACATAATAACACCCTATCTCCACTCCTTAAGGGGCTCCCATACGTTATAAAAACATGTATTTTTAAAAACTAATAAAAAAATAAAAATAAATGTATGGGGACCCCCTTAAGAGTTGAAAATAAAGGGTAGGTATATTCTGAGAAAATGTTGGAGATGAAAAAATATTGGGGGTCGGTCATATATTTTACTTCTCTAGGGGCACCCTATGGACAGTTAGAGCGGTAGGAGCAAATTATATAAAAATGTCATTTTGTATGGGGAAGTGGAAATAGAGGTTAGGTATATTCAAGAAAAATGTTGGGGGCAGAAAATTAATCGAGGTCAGTCTCACATTGCACCCCTCCGTGGGCAGTTCTAGGGCAGTTGTGGGGCTTTTTGAGGATTGTAACCTCTTTACGCCCAATTTTGACCCCGATGAGGAGCCATGTGGCCCAACCCCACCGCCCTCATTTTTTGGCTCGTGCTTTCTTTTTTGAACCTATAAAAATTAGAGGGTATCGCGGATCGAAATCGAAAACTGGTTAGCTATCCCACGCCTAATAGTGCAAATTGAAGAACCGTATTTTGTATTCCAAAGTTAAAAAAATTATTTTTTCATAGATATCCCACTCGCATCCCACTAAGCGACCCCATAGCTCTTAAAGGAAAACCCCTAAGCTTTCTTTTGAATCAAAAAAAAAAAAAAAAAGGGCCCAATTTGAGGAAAAAGTCAAAAAAGTTTTAGATTTTTAAGAAAAAAAATCAAAAATTTTTTTTTTATTTTTTTTATGATTTTTTTTCGAAAGACTGAAGAAATAGCTATCTAAACTCTTTGGGACACATTTTGCTAAAAACAATAGGTAAGAAGTTACATGGATCAGAATAAACACCTCTTTGGCCAAAATGTCAAATTTCGACCCCCTCTAACTCAGAGAGTCCTTGACCGATCTCGCTGAAAAATTGTGTCTGAACTACTATCCAATAGGACTAACCTTGGTGCAAATTTCATCCCGATCGAAAGACATCGGTTTCAAAAGTTGTGTCAGTTGACACGAAAACCCCCATATATTTATTATCAGTGATCGATTCTAAGACATTCTAGCGATGTCCGTCCGTCCGTCTGTCCGTCCGTCTGTCTGTCCGTCTGTAGTTAACAGGATGCAGTCCAAAATAAAAGAGCTAGACTCCCGAGATTTGGCACGAATATGTCTTATGTTCCTAGGCAGGTTAACCCATTTTGATCCTCTGTTCGATATTAAGAACAGTAGAGAACACCTTTTTCAAAAAAATATTTATGTATGAAAGAGCTGGAATTTCGGGTAAATGTGGTTATGAATGTTAAGTCTCATCTTTCTGCAATTAAAAAAAAAATATACCCGCTTAACCACCGCAATTTATATGTCCATTAAATACAATGCAAATCAGCACAGAAATTGTTTCAAGCAAAAACGAAAATTTATCATTTTTTGATTTTTGGCTTTTAATTTTGTTGACTAATTTAAAATTTTTCTAGATTTAATTTATTATCAAATTCCCATAATTTGAGTTATTTTGAAACTATTTACTTTGAAAATAATGAAATAAATTAATAAAATAGCAAATAAATCCAAATATTAAAATTTCATAAAAAGTTGGAATACAGGCTTTTCTGGGAAAACGGCACATTGAAAATTTTTTTGGCAGAATTTTTGAGATCAGCGGGTGCTAATTACCTTAAAAAAGTACCTTTTTCCAAAAAAGAAAAATAAAATTGAATCTTGGTTGCCCCTTGAAGAACTAAACCAACCTCTGAAAAATACCATTTTTTTACAAGATTTTTTTGTGTTTTTGTTTAACAAATGCAACATTTTCATACTACAAGAAGTTCAAAGCCCTGCGTTTGGACCCAAAGAATTGGAAAATGTCGTGTTTTTCGGACCGCCCCCTTTATGGGCGTTGAATAATTTTTTTTTAAATATTAATAAACTTATATTTCTTTAGCGCAAAAATCATACACACCAAATAATACTATAGTAGAATTACTATTTTTTTTTTGCTAATGCTGGTTAGCTAACTTTTAGCAAATTTTTAGTTGAGATTAGCATGTTAGCAAAAATATCTTGTAAACTTCATTTAGCGCATTAGCGATTTTAAACAAAATTTGAACTAATTTTTTTGCTAAATTTAAAATTGAGTTGATAAATTTTTACAAGCTTTTTTGCTAATATTAGCAAAAATAAATGGTAATTTGTTTTTATTTTTAGAAAACTTAAAATGGCGCTATCTCGGAAACTAAGCCAGATAGAGCAAAATGGAGGCTATTTTTGGTTCTCGGGCTCTCCATAGTATCGCCGGTACTCTTCACATGTGTGGACCCTAATGGGCCCTAACTTTGGATCCAAAAAAGTTAGCATTCCCGAAAATTTTAAAATGCTCATATCTCGGTAAATATTGCCGACACAACAAAAAGTCCGAAAGCATTTTTGTAGCTCACAACACGTAGAACAAGAACGCAAAATAATCAAAAGCTCTCCGAGTAATATTTTTGAAGTTATCGAGTTTTTTAATTCTCAAAACCCCAGTGGTCACGTATCTCAAAAACTAAGCAAGATAGAGCGAAACGGACAAAAATTTTGGATCAAAAACTATGACGATTTTTAAGAAACCCAACTAGGTCTAGGCCCATCGGGGTCTGGACCTATCTGGTCCGAACCCAATTGGGTCCTCAAATGTATATAAACTAAGTTGAAATAAAACATATTTCAGGTAACTAATTTTTAGCAAAACGTTTTTGCTAACTTTACAAAAAAAAATTGTGGGTTCAAAATCAGCCAATTTTCTTGTAGATTTACAAGCTTTTTTTGCTAACTTTACAGTTTTTTTTTTTTGAATGTACACTCAAAAAATTATGTAGGTAAATTACAGTGAATATTCACTTAAAACAAATAAAGTGAATATTAAATGAATAAAATTTCATTTAAAAACCATTCCACTGTTTTTTTAATTAAAAAAAAATCATATTACAGTCAATTTTTAATGTTAATTTAATGACTTACCAAAACCTTAAAAAACTAATGAATATTCACTTATATTGTATTGAAAAACATTAAAACTGTATTTTTTACTGCCAAAATTGAATGTAACGATAAATTCATTTTTAAGATAGTAAATTATTTTTTTTTAACTACAGAAATACATAGTAGAAAACAAGAAATCCTTAATAAAATAAGTGATTTTCCTTTAAAATAACATTGCTGATTACATTTTAAAATAACCCACAAACAGTTAATGTTATAATTTTCTTAGTGTAAGAATGAATTTTTAAACACATATTCAAGAGGAAATATTACCCCCAAATTACTACCGCCCCCCCCGCCCCCCCAAAAACAAAACGCCCCTGCATTTATTTTATTTGTTTGCATGTTGGAGGGTATAAAAGATTCGGCACAGCCGAATTAAACACTCTTACTTGTTTTCTGTAATTTTACATTTTTTTTTGTAATTTTACAAATTTCCAACCTCTTTGTAAATTTTATCGTGTCAAAAAATTTGAAAATTTACAATTTTGTTGGTAAAAACCTTGTAAATTTACAAAATTATTGGTAAATATCTTGTAAAATTACTAGGAATTTTTGTCAAATAGGAGGTAGCAAACAAAATAAAGTTTCAAGTTTTTCTTATAATTTTACAAGGTTTTTTTTAATGAACAAATTTTAAAACAGTGCTGGATTATTTTTTAATTTTTGGATAATAAAATTGTAATTAGAAAATTTTACATAAAATTCGAAGATTCCATTTGTAGTTCGAAGATTAAATTTTTTGTTCGAAGATCACAAGTGTAATTTGAAGATTCCATTTGTAATTCGAAAACTCCAATTGTAATTTTAAGATTGTTATTCGAAACAGAACAATTGAAATTCGTAAAAGATCACTTGTAATTCGAAGAAGATCGATGGAAATTCGTAAAAAATCAGTTGTTATTCCAAAAATATCAATTGTAATTCTAGATTCCAATTGTTATTCGTAAAATATCCATTACACTGTGCGCCAGCCCAAATCGGCGGTGGTTCTGTTATTGTTAAAAAATTTCTAGAAATTTTATTTCTTGGCGATTGATTTCTTATTTTACGAACTACAATTCATCGTTTCGAATTACAATTTTACAATTTTACAGTTTTAATTTTTTGTTGAGTTTAAAATATTGTTTGAGTGGATTTTTTTTGAGCCTAAGCATTTTTTGAGTGAAAAACAACACGTTTTGTGGCTTACGTCTATTAAAAACCTAAGACACTTACTTAGTGTCACCCTCGGATCTTTATGGAATTGGTTTTATTTTGTAGAGTAAAAAAAATAAAGAGACACGTATTTTTTTAGCGGCCCAAATTCATATTTAGGGGATAAAAAGGAGGGGGAAGACAAGGCCATTTTTCATATTTTTTCGTTTATCTCCTATATTATGCTAAGAAACCTAGTCATGTTACATACCAAATGAAAGGTCTTTGGAAAAACTATCTACCTATGCTAAGAACGTGTCCAAACATGCACAACTTTTCGTCATATTGAGTAAAATACCCAAATTTTAGGACATTTTTGTTAATAAGTCGAAAAATATTAACTTCTTTGGCCTGTTGTTAGCACCACGAGATAGGTATTTTTAATACCTTTAATCTGATACCACATATGCCTATATTAATTTTGTTTAAATAGGCGTAAATCGTTAAAAACTGAAAAAGGTCAATTTCCCCCCATACAAATCACCCCCTTAAAAATGAGTTTGGGCCGCTAAAAAAATATACGTGTCGAACTACTTTTCGTTCTTAACAACATATCCAAATTTCATGAAGATCGGAGGGTGACACCAGGGAGACTTCCCTTGTTAGAAACAACATTTTCTGATAAGAAGTACTTAATTAAACCTCAATCCAGTGAACATTATCATCAGCCTTCATGAGAAATATTTTCATTGATAAACAGTTTGGTAATATGATTCGGCGTAAATAACATATGTACCGACTCAATAGCTGTCGCTACAAGATATCACTTCTTGCAAGACTTCAGAGACCACCTTAGATATACAAAAAAATATGTATTTTAAAATATAATGAAGCTCATTACAAACGCCATTAATATTTTCTTTAAAACTAAATGCGGACAAGTATTTCTTATCTCAAATTACAAACATTGTAAAGACTCTTATCTGTAATTCAATGAAAACTAAGAAAAAAAAAACATATATAACAAGAATTTCTTTCAGTATTTAAAACAAGTGTCCACCATTCAAGAATGTTTAACTAGATAATTGTTAAAAAATAAAAAATAAATATATTGAAAGGAATTTAAACAAGTGTTCAAAAGAACTATTAAAGTAACAAGAGATAAGGGATTTGTTTAGGTTTCTTAAATATTTATATGTGTAGTTGAATATTTATGATTTATAGATAAATAAAAAAATAATATCAATATAAAAATTATATTAAAATATGATAAAACAAAAAAATAGAGTAGGCTACCAGCAGTGGCGGGTACAGCTTTTGGGTTTGGGGGGGGAAATTTTTTTATTTCGAAAAAAAAATCATAAATTTACCTTTGTTGACGAGCAAAAAAAGGGATACGTTTTTTTTGCAAAAAAGTGATGGGAAATCTATAAAATCATTAAATTTTTTAGTTTTTGCCGAAGGAGGTTTTGTTTTACACGATCATTTTTCGTTTAGATCAATTTTTTTTAATTTGTTTAAAAGAAAATTGGATATTTTTCGTATACATAAGAAGAGCATTTTTTAATAGAAGAAATTCTTCCTACATAGAAAATATCAGAAAAATGTCTCAGACATTTTTTTTCTTTTCTTTACGAAAAATGTCTCAGAATCTGAGACTATTTTCGTTTAGAAAAATTTTCAGTTTTTTAAAAGAAATTTAAAAGAAAATTGTATATTTTTCGTATAAATAAAAAATGTCTCAGAATATAAGACTTCTTCTTTTTATATAAGACATCTTTTTTTTTTTCTTTTTATACTTCTTTTTTGTGTACAGAAAAATTTTCAGATTCTAAGAATTTTTTTTCGACAGAAAAAGTCTCAGATTCTGAGACATTTTACTATAGAAAAAGTCTCATATTTTAAAGCATTATTGAGACATTTTTCCTACAGAGAGATCTCTGATTATTAGATTTGTTTTGTATTGAAAAAATTTTAGATTCTGAGACCTTTGTTCTATAGAAAAGTCTTAGATTCTTCGACAATTTCCAATAGAAAAAGTCTCAGATTCTAAGACATTTTTCCTAAAGAAAAAGTTTCAAATTCTAAGATCTTATTCCCAAAGAAAAAGGCTCAGATTCTCAGACCTTTTTCCTAAAGAAAAAGTGTCAGATTCTGAGAGCTTTTTCTTATATAGAAAAAGTTTAAAATTCTGACACTTTTTCTTTAAAGAAGAAGTGACAGATTCTGAGACCTTTTTATGATTCTGAGATCTTTTCCTATTCTAAGAAACTTTTCCTATAGAAAAAGCCGGAGATTCTGTGATCCTTTCCTAAAGAAAAAGTCCCAGATTCGGAAATGTTTTTCCTATAGAAAACGTCTCAGACTTTAAGACCTTTTTCCTATAGAAATGTCATCGATTCTGAGACCTGTTTCCTATAGAAAAATTCTCAGATTCTGAGAAATCTTTCTGAGATTCTGAGACCTTATATAAGTCCTTTTTCCCATAGAAAAAATTTCAGATTCTGCTACCATCTACCAATTCAGTAAGTTTCAACTTCTGAGACTATTTTTCAACAATAAAAAGTCTCAGACTTTGAGACCTTTTTCTTTTTGAAAAAGACTCAGATTTTGAGATCTTTTTCCTTAAAATAAGTCTCAAATTCAGAAATTCTGAGACTTTTTTCCCATAGAAAAATTTTTCTGCTACCTTTTTCCTATAAATAAGTTTTGAGACCTTTTTCACATAAAAAAAGTCTCAGATTCTGAGAAGTTTTTCTTTAGAAAAAGTTTATTCTTTAGAAAAAAAATGTTTAAAATAGTTTTATTTATATACGTTCGATTTTCAACATTTTTAAGATTCTAAGATATTTTTCCTATTGCTATGTCGAAGACAAACGTTTTTTATATAAACCAAATTAAGATCCTGTAACATTTTTCTATACAAAAAAAGCATATTGTAAGTAATTTGTTTATGCCAAAATTCATAATAAGATTGACAGATACTTTTCACAGAAATTTCACTTTTTCCTTAAAAAATTTTAAAATTTTCCCTATTAAAATTTTCAGATTTTTTTCTATGAAAAATTTTTGGACTTCGAGAATTTTTTCCTTTGAAAATTTTTTAGAAAATTTCCTTTTTTCTTTTCTTTTTTTTTTCTTTTCTTTCTTTTTTTTTTTCTTCTTTTTTTTCCTTTTTTTTCTTTTCGAAATTTGGCCTGGGGGGGGAAATTTCCCCTTTTTCCCCCCCCTTGTACCCGCGCATGGCTACCAGAGACCAAAATCCCCAAAGGGTTTTGAAAACTTATTGTTAGTTTGATTTCTATAACTATCTTCTTCTATATAATAAAATCAAATGTCGTTTGATGGTTATTGCATCAGTTGAGAACGGCTGCACCGATTTGGTTATTTTTTGTTTTCAATGTTCGTAGCAATTCAATTTAAGTTGTTACTAAAAGAAAAATTGGCCACGCCCATTTAAAAAAAAATTCCACGCCCACTTTTTTCGATTTATTTAAAATCGGAAAACAGCTGCACCGATTTGGTTATTTTTTTGTTTTAAATGTTAGTAGCAATTCAATTTAAGTTTTTACTGAAAGAAAAATTGACCACACCCACTTTAACGCCCACTTTTTTCTATATATCTAAAGTCTCAAAACGCCCAGACCGATTTGGCTAATCTAACTACACCATTTACAGATGTAATTCGTAAAAGATCAATTGTAATTAGAAGATTCTATTTGTAATTCAAAGATTCCATTTGTAATTCGAAGATTCCATTTGTAATTCGAAGATTCCATTTGTAATTCGAAGATTCCAATTGTTATTCGTAAAAGATCAATTGTAATTCGTAAAAGATCAATCATAATTCGTAAAAGATCAATTGTTATTCGAAAAAGATCAATTGTAACTCGTAAAAGATCAATTGTAATTCGAAAAAGATCAATTGTAATTCGTAAAAGATCAATTGTAATTCGTAAAAGATCAACTGTAATTCTTTAAAGATCACAATTGTAATTCGTAAAAGACCAATTGTAATTCGTAAAAGATCGAAGATTCCAATTGTGATTCGAAAAATTCATAAAAGATCAATCAATTCCTAAAAGATCAATCGTAATTCGTAAAAGATCAATTGTAATTCGAAAAAGATCAATTGTAATTCGTAAAAGATCAATTGTAATTCGTAAAAGATCACAATTGTAATTCATAAAAGATCAATTGTAATTCGTAAAAGATCGAAGATTCCAATTGTGATTCGAAAAATTCATAAAATATCAATCAATTCGTAAAAGATCAATCGTAATTCGTAAAAGATCAATTGTAATTCGAAAAAAATCAATTGTATTTCGTAAAAGATCAGTTGTAATTCGTAAAAGATCAATTGTAATTCGTAAAAGATCAATTGTAATTCATAAAAGATCATTTGTAATTCGTAAAAGATTAATTGTAATTCGTAAAATATCAATTGTAATTCGAAGATTACAATTGTAATTCAAAAAATATCAACTGAATTTCCATTGATCTTTTACGAATTACAATTGGAATCTTCGAATTACAATTGATATTTTACGAATTACAATTGATATTTTACGAATTACAATTGATCTTTTACGAATTACAATTGATCTTTTACAAATTAAAATTCATCTTTTACGAATTACAATTGGAATATTCGAATTACAAATGGAATCTTGGAATTACAAATAGAATCTTCGAAATACAATTACACTCAAATAAAAAAACTGGTAAAACGCCTGGTAAAATGCCTTGTAATCCCGTTCTTGTTTCTGTAATAATTGGTTTTTACAGAGTTATTAGCACACAGCAAACCTGCTTTCCACGGTGAGGGTACCGTATAAGGGAGGGGGTTTCAGAGGGGTTTTGTCAGGACATATATATGGGGCATTCCATGTCAAATCGGGCACTTTGAAAAACTTTTTTTTTAGATTTTCCCAATTTGTTTAGTACCCTTCGAAAACTCCTTCGTGGTAAATTTTCAGATTTTTTTGATGACCCGTTCAAAAGATATCGAATTTTTAAAAATTGGTAGTTTGTTCTTTTTCTCAAACTTCTTTTAATCATAACTTCATCAATAATGGTCCAAATTTGAAATTTTTTTTTTCAAAATTTTTGTTTTTTTACGTACTTTTTAAAAAAAATCTCAAAAAATTCTTAAAAGCGCTCTAGTATGCGATTTTTAAGTTTTAAAATTTAAATCTCATTTTTGAAAATGTTTGTACTCTTCGATTTTTTTGAAATTTTTTTGTGTAAAACTTCTATTGATTCTACAAATTTTTTGCCCAGGAGGATCGTGGATAACGATTATTACTATTTTTTTAAATTTTTTGAAAAAAATTTATTGTAATTTTCCAATCTTAAAAGCATTTCTACTGCTCCAATGGTGCGTCTTAGAGGGGTCATTTATAAGACCGACCACCATTAACTGTTACGTCTTAACATTTCTTTGGAACAAACTAATACTCTATCTCCAATTTCTAAGGGGGCTCCCACACAAAACGAAATTTTTTAAAATCTGTTCCAACCGCTCTAACTGCCCCAATAGTGCCCTTAGAGCAACAAAATGTATGGCCGACCCACAATATTTTTTTACTCCAAACATTTTCTCTGAACACACCTGCCCTCTAGCTCTAATTTTTAAGGCGGTCCGCATACAATTTTTTTAATTTTTTGTAAATTTGTTTTTATTTAATCAGCTTCTACCGGTCCAATGGTGCGTCCGAGAGGGGTCATTAGTGAGACCGACCCCCATTAATTTTTACCCTACAACATTTTTTCAAAATATACCTATGCCCTATCTCAACTCCCTAAGTAGGCTCCCCTTAGAAATTGGAGGTAGGGTATTAGTTTGTTCCAAAGAAATGTTAAGACGTAAAAATTAATGGGGGTCGGTCTTATAAATGACCCCTCTAAGACGCACCATTGGAGCAGTAGAAATGATTTTAAGATTGGAAAATTACAATAAATTTTTTCCAAAAAATTTAAAAAAGTAGTAATAATCGTTATCCCACGATCCTCCTGGGCAAAAAATTTGTAGAATCGATAGATGTTTTACACAAAAAAATTTCAAAAAAATCGAAGAGTACAAACATTTTCAAAAATGAGATTTAAATTTTAAAACTTAAAAATCGCATACTAGAGCGCTTTTAAGAATTTTTTGGGATTTTTTTTTTTAAAAAGTACGTAAAAAAACAAAAATTAAAATAAAAAAAATTTAAATTTGGAGCATTATTGAAGAAGTTATGATTAAAAGAAGTTTGAGTAAAGGAACAAACTACCAATTTTTAAAATTTCGATATCTTTTGAACGGCTCATCAAAAAAATCTGAAAATTTACCACGAAGGAGTTTTCGAAGGGTACTAAAAACTGTTAACAAATTGGGAAAACTTAAAAAAAAAAATATTAAAAGTGTCCGATTTGACATGGAATGCCCAATATATATATATATATATATAATCTCGTTCTACCAATATTTAACAATTTTCCTTGTTTTTTAACAAAAAATCTTGTACTTTGCTCAAACGAGAACTACAGTTTTATTGGTAATTTTACAAATTTATTTTCATAATTGTATTCTACCATTTTGAAAGGTTATTTTACAAAAAAAACTGTTATTTTACAAAAATTATGTTATACGAGGATTTATGTTATTTAACAAAAAAAAAAAAAAAACAATTTTTTTTGTAAATTTTCTATTTTTTATTTAAAATTTTCCAAGTCCCGGACAAATTTTTTTTTTTTTTAATATTTAAAAAAAAAAGTTGACAAAATTTTTAAAAATTTTTACCAGGATTCTAGTTAATTTACAAAAAAAAAAAACAGTTATTTTACAAAATAGATTTTATTACGAGGATTTATGTTGTTTAACAAACATTTTTTTTTTTGTAAATTTACCATTTTGGTTTGTAAATTTACCATTTTTTTAAACATATTTACCATTTTTTCTTGTAAGTTTACCATTTTTCTTTTTATTTCTCCGGTTTTAAAACAATATTTTTTTTACCAATAAAATTTGTTATTTTACCAATTTTTGGCGCATTCAAAATTACGAGGAAATCCTCGTAATTTTACGAGAATTTTACCTACACTCAAAATAATAACTCTGTAAAATGACTGTAATCTTAATTCAACAGATATTTTACAGAGTTTTCTGTCAAAATACAGATTTAAAGAAAATACTTTGTATTTTGTTGTAACAAAAAAACAAAGTTTCGTCTGTTATATTATTTTTTACTTTGTAATCTTAATTTTACAGATAATTAACAGAGTTTTCTGCTAAAATACAGATCTAAGCAAAATACTTCGTATTTTTTTATAACCAAAAAAGTTTTCTGTTTTGAGTAGTTTTTGTTACCAAACATCAAAACTTTATCTCTATATTTTTTTTTTTTTTTTTGAGAAAAAGTAGAAAGAGGTGCAAAAAGAGTTACCAAAAATTTTTTTTTTCAGAAATCTTATAAAAATTTTACAAAATAACATGCATTTAACTAAACTCTGTAAATTTACAGAGTTTTTTCTGTAATTTTTTTTTTTGCATCAAATGTATTTTACAAATATATGTAAATTTACATAGTTTTTTTGCTAAATGGTGGTTTATTCAACCAATATTTTACTAGAAACTCTGTAAATGAACAGTTTTTTTGTCCAAATCATTTTACAGAGTTTTATAGTAAAATTACAGAGTTTTCTCTATAAAAAAGCTTTCATATTTAACCAATATTTTACTATAAACTCTCTAAATTAAAATTTTTTTCCTGTCAAAATCATTTTACAGAGTTTCTTAGTAAAATTACCAAGAAATGTTGTTAGCTGGAAAAGTATGGTGTACTCTGTTAAATTAGCAGAGTTTTTCTGTAATTTAACAGAGTTATTATTTTGAGTGTACCTCCTATTTTACGAGAATAGTCTCGTAAAATCACTAGATTTTTTGGTAACTTTTTTTTTTTATTTATTTTTTTTTTATTTTATTTATTTATTTAGTCTATGGATTAAATCCTTACAGACTTAAAAAATTTTAACCAAAAATTATTTACAAAATTATATAACAACAAAAAAAACATAATTAAATATTTAAATATAGTATTATTTTACGTTTTACAACATCAGCATTTAAAGAAAAATCAATGCAATTATATAAATCATTAAAGTCTTTACATATTCTTCGTAATGGGTCAGCATTAGCGTAGTTACTTCGGTGAAACTGCAGTGATAAAGGACGAAAGTAACGAGTTGGACGTTGAGGAACATTGAATGTTATATTATTAATCAAAAATTCCGAATTGACTTCACCATTAATTAAATTAAGTAGAAAAGATACGTTTAACATTATTCGACGGCTTTTGAGCGTAGGTAGTTTTATAATAGCAAGTCTTCTTTGATATGAAGGAAGATTAACTCCCGGAATCCATGATAAACCTCGCAAACAAAAAATCAGAAACTGTTTTTGGACAGATTCAATGTGATTACTGTGATTGTTATATTGAGGGTCCCAAATTAATGAGCCATATTCCAAAATCGGTCGTACAAGAGAAGTATATAGCATTTTTGTAACGTACGGATCACTAAACTCCTTGGCCCACCGCTTTATGAAAGCAAGTACGCCTCTGGCTTTATTTACTGTCATATGAATATGAGAGATAAAATTAAGTTTCGGATCAAATAGTATTCCCAAATCCAGAAAAATATCAACTAGTTCCAGTTGGTGTTCATCAAAGAAGTAGCTAATTTGTATAGGCTTTTTTCTAGAAAAGCACATAGATTTACATTTTTTCAGGTTTAGGTCTTTTAGGTTTAAATTGCACCAATTTTGGAAATTATCTAAGTTCATTTGTAGAAAAATATGATCAGACGGATTTTTATAGCTCGAAAATATCTTGACATCATCGGCATACAACAATATTTTTGAATATTTTATCACATTTGGAAGATCGTTTATAAATAAAGAAAAAAGAACTGGCCCTAAGTGGCTTCCTTGAGGGACCCCGGATTTAACAGCTATGTTTTTGGAAGTAAAGTTTTTATATCGTACACTTTGCTTTCTATTAAAAAGGTATGATGAAATCCAGTTCAGACTATTAGGGGAAAACCCTAATAATTTCAATTTAATCAGGAGCAGATTATGATTAACCTTATCGAATGCCTTACTAAAGTCAGTGTAAACGACATCTGTTTGTTTTCCATTTACAAATCCACGATTAATTATAGTTGTTAAATTTAAAAGATTAGTGACAGTTGAACAGCCCTTCCGAAAACCATGTTGATAAGGGGACAAAATATGCGAGACATGATGACATATGAAATCAGTAATGAATTTTTCAAACATCTTTGGAATTGTGCTAAGCTTCGCGATTCCTCTGTAGTTTGATATATCAGATTTTCTACCGGATTTGAATAATGGAATAATATAAGATTCTCTCCAGAACTTAGGAAAGTATCCATTGCTAACAGAAATGTTAAACAACACAGATAAAGGGGAAGAAAGACTCTCAGCACAGTTGATTAATATACAGCTAGGCACACCATCCGGTCCATGGCTATAAGACGATTTTAAACTTTTTAAACAACGTAACACTTCAGAACAATCGATAGATGGTAAAATAATAGATTGATTTGAGACCAAAGGATATGGGTATTCATTTGAGTTGTTATATTTGGCATCAGAGTAAGTAGTAGCAAAAAAGTCAGCAAACATGTTTGATATAATAGTATCATCCCCAGATTCACAACTACCAAACTTCATTACGGGAGGAAATTCTTGAGAACGTCTTTTTGAATTTACGAAATCGTAAAATGCCTTAGGATTTTCTTTAAAATTGGATTTCATTTTTTCTATATAATTGTTATAAAGTGACATATTTAATATAATATATTCAGCACGACATGTAGAATATTTTCCATAGATAATTAAGGAAGCAGATTCTTTGTATTTTTTATACAGTTTATTTTTTTTATTTTTAAGTTTTGATAGCTGCTTTGTACTCCATGGAGGTCCAGACTGCTTACGGTATGTGTATTTCGGAACACAGATATCCAAAAAGGCATAAATTTTTTTATAAAATAAATCAATAGTCGCATCAATTGAAACAGTGCTTAAGTTTTGAGGAGTTAACAACATTTCCCAGTTCGTAGTGTTTATAAGATTATTTAACATTTGATAGTTAGACTTCTTAAAACAAAAAACAGTTTCATTATTAAGTTTTTCAGTAGAACAAATTTCAACAGAGCAAGTAATTTCAATGGTTGGGTGGTAACTATCTTCCGGGATACTAATAGGAAATGATCTACTTATCGAGCATTCGTTTGGATCGTTTACAAATATTAAATCCAGCAATTTACCATATTCGTTTCGTACGCCATTCATTTGAAATAGAATGGCGTACCTTTACAAGGTTTTTTTTTTTTGATTACTAGAAAAAGTCTCGTTATCCCATTTTACCAATATTTAACAGTTTTCCTTGTTTTTAAACAAACAAATTTTGATCGAAATTTACATTTTTTTTGTAAATTTACAATTTTTTTTTGTAATTATACAAATTTCCAATATAATTTTACAAAAAATAAGTCTAAATTCACGAGAATTCCTTGTAATATTGATTGCTCAAAAAAAACTGTTAATTTATAATATTATTGGTAAAAAGCTTGTAAAATTACAAATTTATTAGTAAAAATCTTGTAAAATTACTAAGAATTCTCGTAAAATAGGAGGTAGCAAAAAATATAGTAAAGTTACGAAACCTCCTTGTGAATTTTATCGTGACAAAAAATTTGTAAATTTACAATTTTATTGGTAAAAAGTTTGTAAAATTACTTGGAATTTTTGTCAAATAGGAGGTAGCAAAAAAAAAGGTACAATTTTTTTTTGTTATTTTACAAGGTTTTTTTTTTGAGTGATTGAGATATTTTCTAAAATTGATCTTTAAACCAGAATGTTTTATTAAACTTGGTTTTAATTAAACAAAGTTTAACTTAACTAACATTCAAACTAAGTTAAATCGACATGTTAAAAACTCGCTCTTAGAAAAATAAATACGATTAAAAAATTAAAAAAAAAAAAAAAACAGTTTTTAAAAAGTTTTTGAAACCTTTTGTGCGTTAACATAAGAAAACGATTCTAAGAATTTTTCATAGCAGGAAATAAGAGATTTTATTAAATTAATCATAAACTTCATTCAAGTTTAAACTCTTGCCCCCTCTGCCCATTAGATGTTTAACCCTTTTCTTTCAACAAATCAATTGTTTACCAAAATAGAACACATACAGCAATCCATCGAATCGTCCATACCATCCACTGCTTCGGTGGTCGTTTCTTTTTTTTATATATTTGATCAGTCAGTACAAAAATATGAATGTATTTATGTACACTCAAAAAAACCATTGTAAAATGACAAGAAAAACTTGTTATTTTTATTTTTTGCTACCTCCAATTTGACAAAAATTCCTAGTAATTTTACAATCTTTTTACCAATAATTTTGTAATTTTACAAGGTTTTTGACAATAAAATTGTTAATTTACAATTTTTGTCGAGATAAAATTTAAAAGGATTTCCCGTGACCTTACTAGTTTTTTGCTACCTCGTATTTTACGAGAATTTCTAGTAAAAATTACGAATTTTTTTGTAACTTTACAAGATTTTTACCAATAATATTGTAAATTTACAAGTTTTTTTGGCGCAATAAAACTTACAAGGAATTCTCGTAAATTTACTAGATTTTTTTTTATAAAATTACCTTGGAAATTTGTAAAATTAAAAAAAAAATGTAAAATTACAAAAAAAATTGTAAAATTACAAAAAAATTTTAAAATTCAGCTGAAAATTTTTTTGCTAAAAAACAAAAAATACTGTAAAATATTGGTAAAATGGGATTACGAGAGTTTTTCTAGCAAATTGACAATTTTTTTTTGTGTGTGTACGAGGTTTTTTTTCTCATAAGCTGAATCAGTGAATTCATTTAGTTTTTGAAAAAAACAGAAAAAAATGACAAGAAAGAACCTTTTTTTATCGTTCTTTCTTCTACTTCTTTTACCACTTCTACATCACTACTTTATGGATTTGTATGAGAATGTTTGTTTGTTGTTGGTTTCGTTCTTTCGTTGTTGGGTCGATATGAAATTGAAGAAAATGCACGTGTTCAACGATTGTCCGTCAGTCAGTCCAGAGTACACATGTGTTGTAAATTCAATGTTGACATTCTTGGAATGAAGGTCTTTGTATTGAACCGACCAGTGAACGTCCAATCGACTACAACCTTAAAATGATAGTGGACAGAGCACAAAATAAGTACTTAACACAGCATAAATACAACAAACAACAACAACGAATAAAACAAATAACTTACCCAACCAACAACAAACTAAACAAAACTGATGAATTCCCCAAACAAATGTTTATGATATTGATAATGAACGATATTGGTGATCAATGAATAGTCTGTCTTTCAATACTTTACTCGAAAAAAAAAAAAAAAAAAAATTTTCCCAGATTAGATCTTTCTTTGTGTAGAAAATTTTTTAGGTCTTGAGACATTTTTCATAAAGAGCCTAGGAAAATAAGGAGAAAAAATGGCAATCTACGGAAAATCAGATACACAGATCTAAGTTTTAAAAACAACTCACTGGAATTTTTACATCAATAAAAGGGCATTCTATAACTTTATAAAAAAAATTGTTAAAATTTTTTGGAATTTTTTTTGTTTCCTAATTTAAAATTTCCATAATTTTTTCGTAAAACTTACGGTTTCCGAGTAAAGAAACACCCCAGTTGGCAAAATAAAATCACACCTGACATAGTGCTGACTCTCCCTTTATGAAATCGCTGACATCTTCACCCGGGTAAAAATGAAATATATATGATCATATATGAAGATGTATGGATCATATATGGATTTATATAACCATATATTATCATATATGCCTCCATATATGTTCATATATGATCTGATCCGAAAATTGGCCCGATATGAGGTCATATCGGGCCAATTTTCGGATCAGATCATATATGAACATGTATGGAGGCATATATGATAATATATGGTTATATAAATCCATATATGATCCATATATCTTCATATATGATCATATATATTTCATTTTTACCCGGGCATACAATTTTTCAAAATGACATCAATGACATGTCAGCAGTTGGTCAGCAGTGTCCACCAGTATCGGTGGCCACTAACAATTCGTTTAAACAACAGCTGACCAACTGCTGACATGTCATTGATGACATTTTGAAAAATTGTATGAAGATGTCAGCAATTTTATAAAGTGAGAGTCAGCAGTATGTCAGGTGTGATCATTTTTGCCGACTGGGACTGTCTAGAATTTTTTGCCAAAATTTTGAAAAAAAATCAAATATTTGACTCTCTAACAAACTTTGAAAATTTATTGTTCAACAATACGAAAAATCACCTCTCTAAAATTTTAACAGCGTTAAAATTTAATTCTAAACTTTTATACAAAATTTTGCTTTTAGAAATCCATAATATCCTGCTGAGGAAAAAAGGACATTTAAATATTGTGTTAAAAATTGTTGGTTGAAATTTTTGAAAAAAAATTTTTTTTTCTTAATTTAAAATCTTTATAGTTTTATGTACAATATTATTTTTGTAAGTTACTAGCTATACCCGGTCCGCGATGCTGGCCCTAAGAAAAAAACTGGTTTATATTGCATCATAATTTAAATATAGTGTCGGACAAAAATAGAGAAATCTCAACGAAATCGGTTCAGCCGTTTTTGCGTGATTTCGAAACAGACGGACATGACGTTAAATATAGTACAAAGGGGTGTGTCATTTAACGCTTTTTTATCGAATCGTGATAGTCTAAAGTCCATGCTGCATCCTCGATTAGTACTATCTGTGCTGCAAATTTCATTGACATCAGTTTTGCCGTTTTTGTGTGATTGCGAAAGATGAGGAAATAACTTTTTATTTATGAAAACCGGGAGTGACATTTTATACCCTTTTGCCGAATCGCGCTCTACATATGACCTACAGTTCCTGCTCGGTAAGTTCTATCAGTAGTGACAGATTCGGCTTATCCGGTTTTGCGTGATTTCAAAACAGGCAGATATAACGTTCAGTATAAAACAAAGGGGCGTGGCAATTTACACCTCTTTGTTCAAACGTGGTCAGTATAGTAGAAAGGGCATTGCAATTTTGATCCGTTTTTCCAATAACGATCTTATATGGCCTTAATATGCACTTGGTTAGCACTGTATGTAGTGAAAATGTCAAGAGAATCGGTTCAGCTGTTTTTGCGTGATTGCGAAACAGGCAGACAACGTCCAGTACAAAATTTGATTTTGTCACGCCCCTCCGCCTACACGCAAAAAATTAAAAATCTGACCGCACAGTGTTACTCCCTAGGCTATTCTGAATATTCCCTGAAAATTTCATCAAGATCGGTCCAGCCGTTTTCGAGTCCATACGGAACATACTTACATCCATTTTTATATATATGGGGCATTCCATGTCAAATCGGACACTTTGAAATTTTTTTTTTAGATTTTCCCAATTTGTTTACAGTTTTTAGTACCCTTCGAAAACTCCTTCGTAGTAAATTTTCAGATTTTTTTGATCACCCGTTCAAAAGATATCGAATTTTTAAAAATTGGTAGTTTGCTTCTTTACTCAAACTTCTTTTACTCGTAACTTCTTCAATAATGGTCCAAATTTCAAATTTTTTTTAAAAATTTTTGTTTTTTTACGTACTATTTTAAAAAAATCCCAAAAAAATCTTAAAAGCGCTATAGTATGCGATTTTTAAGTTTTAAAATTTAAATCTCATTTTTAAAAATCTTATTTTTGAAAATGTTTGTACTCTTCGATTTTTTTTGAATTTTTTTTTGTGTAAAACTTCTATCGATTCTACAAATGTTTTGCCCAAGAGGATTTTATTTTTTAAAATTTTTTGAAAAAAATTTATTGTAATTTTCCAATCTTAAAATCATTTTTACTGCTCCAATGATGCGTCATAGAGGGGTCATTTACAAGACAGACCCCCATTAATTTTTATGTCTTAACATTTCTTTGGAACAAACTAATACCCTATCTCCAATTTCTATGGGGGCTCCCACACAAAACGACATTTTTTAAAATTTGCTCCAACCGCTCTAACTGCCCTAATAGTGCACTTAGAGCAACAAAATGTATGACCAACACACAATATTTTTATAGTCCAAACATTTTCTCTGTATACACCTTCCCTCTATGGGGACCGCCTTAAAAAGGCGGTCCCCATACAATTTTTTTTATTTTTTGTAAATTTGTTTTATTTAATCAGCTTCTACCGGTCCAATGGTGCTTCCGAGAGGGGTCGTTAGTGAGACCGACCCCCATTTATTTTTACCCTCCAACATTTTTATAAAACATACCTACGCCCTATCTCCACTCCCTAAGTAGGCTCCCATACAAATAACAGTTGGAGCTAATTTTATAAAAATGTAATTTTGAATGGAAGCCTACTTAAGGAGTGGAGATAGGGCGTAGGTATATTTAAAAAAATGTTGTAGGGTAAAAATAAATGGGGGTCGGTCTTACTAATGACCCCTCTCGGACGCACCATTGGACCGGTAGAAGCTGATTAAATAAAACAAATTTGCAAAATATAAAAGAAGTGTATCCCCATAACAAGTAGAGATAGAGGGAAGGTGTATACAGAGAAAATGTTTGGTCTATAAAAATATTGTGGGTCGGTCATATATTTTGTTGCTCTAATTGTAAGTGCACTATTAGGGCAGTTAGAGCGGTTGGAGCAAATTTTAAAAAATGTCGTTTTGTGTGGGAGCAACCATAGAAATTGGAGATAGGGTATTAGTTTGTTCCAAAGAAATGTTAAGACGTAAAAATTAATGGGGTCGGTCTTATACAGGACCCCTCTATGACGCACCATTGGAGCAGTAGAAATGATTTTAAGTTTGAAAAATAACAATAAAATTTTTTAAAAAAATTTTAAAAAATAGTAATAATCGTTATCCCACGATCTTGCTGGGCAAAAAATTTGAAGAATTGATAGAAGTTTTACACAAAAAAATTTCAAAAAAATCGAAGAGTACAAACATTTTCAAAAATGAAATTTTAATTTTAAAACTTAAAAATTGCATACTAGAGCACTTTTAAGAATTTTTTGGGATTCTTTTTTAGAAAGTACGTAAAAATACAAAAAATTTTGAAAAAAAAAAAATTGAAATTCGGACCATTATTGAAGAAGTTATGTTTAAAAGAAGTTTGAGTAAAGGAACAAACTACCAATTTTTAAAAATTTGATATCTTTTGAACGGTTCATCAAAAAAATCTGAAAATTTACCACGAAGGAGTTTTCGAAGAGTACTAAAAACTGTAAGCAAATTGAGAAAATCTAAAAAAAAATGTTTCAAAGTGTCCGATTTGACATGGAATGCCCCATATAGATTCCTACTACTTACAGCTTCCAAGTACAAAAATGTTAAAAAACTGTCTAAAAGTCAATATTGGGCCATTTCATGTCAAACCGCACAGAAAACTGTAATTTTCGGATTGATCATCTCAGATTTTAATGAAATTCGCCATAAATATTGTAAATGGATAGTGTGCATAAAATGATTAACCTTCCGATCCCAAAACATTTCGGTTTTCGAAATATGACGTCTTGAAAATTGTCAAAAATGCCAAAATTTCCAAAAAGTGAACATACAAAGTCGCTCATAACTTTAAAAACTCCAAACGTCAAATATTTTTTGTTACTTTCGGTATCTCGGTTTCTACCCACCTAACGCCCACTTTTTTTATTCAAACGACAAACGGTTGTGGTCATTGTGGGCTCTTAGATCGACATTTTAATACATTACAAACCGATTGACAATGCGAGTGTACCCACATGTTGTGATCATTGTGTCAAAACAAATTTACACAGTTTTCTACTGTAATTGTTTTTAAGTTAGTACACATTTGTTTAAAAATAAATCATTTTTTTCTGAATTTTTAACCCAATTGACCTGTTACACTCCTTTATTATTGGTTTTATTTTTTGTTTCATTTTTATTTCTAAGCAAATCATTAAATATTTCAAATATTGAACTATTCAATTGACCCTTTACTTTACAAATTAGTGCTTGTTGTTTTGATTAAACTTAACAAAAAGACAAAAAATAAAAAAAATCTGTAAATATTTTCAATACAAAAAAGCCTATTTACTAGTAATGTTGTAACCAGGTACTCCGCACACCAGTAACTATGCAGCAAAATTCCTTTTCTAACGTTAATGTAAAAAAAAACAACATAAATATTTTAAGCACAGCTGCCAAAACTATAAGTCACGATTTGCTTTTGTTAATTCATCAACATAACAAACAATTTGCATTTACATACTTACAAGTACACCTAGACCTATTTCAAAAAAAAAAAAATTTAAATTTTGCAAGGAAATTTCTGTATATAAATTAGAGATGGGCGCGTGAGTGGATATTGACTCACACTCACACTCACTCACGCTCACGCAAAAAATAATCGAATCACTCACTAATCACTCACGCAAGTTTTTTTTTTACTCACGCTCACTCACATTCACGTGAGTAATAAAAAACTTACTCACACTCACGCGTGACTCACGCCAGATTCAATCACGCTCACGAGTGAGTCACGCAAAATCTACTCACGCAATAAAATTTTCTTACAAAAAAGAAAAAAAACTCAAAAAAAAAATGTTTTTACAAAAAATGAAAAAAAAAAATTGGCGAATCAAAAAATCGCAAAAAATAAATAAATCACTAATCACTCACTCAGATTTTTTTTATACTCACACTCACTCACAATCACGTGATTGAAAAGAAAATCACTCACGCGTGATTCACGCGTGATTCACGTGAATCACGCAAATCACGTGACCAGCGCTCATCTCTAATATAAATTGTGTTAAGTGTTTTCAAAATCTAAAAAATTGAAAATGTCTGCCATTTTTCAAACTTATTCCCCTAAACTCTTGTAAATCGCGGGATAGATGTACAAACAGTCAGTGACTCTTTTTCTCAGAGTCTGTTACTGTATTGCAACTTTTTTTTTATTATTATTTTATTCAACAAAAGACCATTTCAAATGTGGTAGTTATATAGTGTCACTTTTTAAAGCCCTAACAAAGTATTTGTGGGTACGTTATGGAGAGGACGACGTTGACGGCGCCCAAGTTCTGTTTTTATCAGTGTTGCCACCTCATGTGTAATTACACATATCATGTGTAATTTTTTTTTTCATGTGTAGCCCATGTGTAATTGTCTGCATGTGTAATTCATGTGTAATTTGACATTTTTACTATTATACTAAGTTTTACAGTTTTAAACCGTTTTTAGCAATTATTTTTAGCATTTTCTATCAATATACTGTAATCGAATAAAGAAAGTGCTAAAAATATTACTGCTAAAAACGATTTAAAACTGTACGTGTGAATTGGGTATTAGGAGCATTTTTTTCATAATTTGGTTTAACTAAACTTTTAGCTGATTTTTCTGCAGAAATGGATATTTTAACGAAATTCTCTGTAATTCAGTTTTAAAAAAATAACAGAAGTTTTTAATTATCTTGCTGATTCTGTTTGGTGAGTTTACAAACATATTTTTGTGAACATTTCAGCTAATTATTTTAAAATTTTACAGATTTTTTTATTTCGTGAAATTTTAACGATTAAAAATTGTCAAAATTAAAAAATAGCAGACTATTTTGCTAATTTTACAAAAATACTTACAAGTGAAGTATCTCAACCCTTATGAACCGATTTGCCTGAGACTTAAAATAAATACAAAAGATACAATTCTTGAGTTGGGGTGTCTCGGCTTATCGGCCATATCAGGCATTTAGGCGTTCAAAAAATGGGTAAAAAAATTGTGAAAAAATCTTTTTTTTTAATTTTTATTGCCATTTATTTTTAAGAAACTATGGCATAACCTTGTTTTTTTTTTTTTAGTGAAAATATGTAATTTTTGGGGGATATTTGTGTAAAGACATAGACCTACGATATCCATATGAATAAGAAAAAATCTTTATTAAATTTAAGCCGACACGTATTTTTGCTCTAGACGATATTCCTCTTAGTTCGGGAGTTATCGAAATTTTCCCGAAGGTCTTCGTTGTTTCATAAGGGGACAACGAAATTTTCAAACACTGATACTTATGGCCGAAAAGCCGAGACACCCCACCCTTAAAATCGTCTCTTTTATATATAATTTAAGTTTCAGGCAAATCGGTTCATAAGGGTTGAGATACTTCCCTTGTTAGTTATCATTAGTATTTTTCTAAATTTTATTAAAAAAAAAAATTTCGATTTGAAAAAAAAAAGAAAAAATACAACAAACTGTTTCTGTGAAATAAGCAACCTTTTCTGCCGTTTTTTGTCCTTAAAATTTAGCAATATTTTCGTTTATGTTTCTGCTTAAAATTTTTTACTTAAGCAATACGTTTAAGATGTTCAGATTTTTCATCAAGTCTGCAGATTTTTCTGCTTTAATCAGCAGGGTTTTCGGTTAAAATGAGCAGATTTTCAGATGAAATCAATATATTTTTTTTTTGCTGTTTTCAGATTTTCTTCTGATTTGACTTATTGTTAGATTATCCAGACAGAAATTTCGAAAAAAAAATAAATCGTAGGTTTATTGAGCAGTAAAAACTAGACTTTGGTTAACCGTTATATTTTTAAAATTTACAAAAAAAAACCTTATTAAAAAAAAGCATGTGTAATTTGTGATTTCATGTGTAATTTGTGATTTTATGTGTAATTTTGGCATGACCCATGTGTAATTTACGATTTTGTTGGTGGCAACACTGGTTTTTATTCTATTTTTTTTTGCTGTTGTTGCTGTTTGTCAGTCGCTGTTGCAGTAATTTTGTTAAGCCCACGCTTTTAATCATGTTTAACAAAATTCACAAACCAACTTTAATTAGCATTTGTTGTTAAGCCCTGCTAACTTCATGTTTAGGTTAAAAGTTGAACAGTTACATTGTTGTATGTAACTGACAATTAAAGCAATATTATTATTAGGAGTAGTGAAGATATAGTGAGATGTGAATAGATGATTAAATTCACTGGTGTTTAAGAAAACTATTGAAAAAGAGGATGTTCATAAACCAGGAATCTTTTAAGAAGCGAATTAGTTTTAAGGCTTTTTTCATCAATTTTTTTTTTGGAAGATAATAGTAAAAAAAATAAATTAATTAAAAAGTACAGCTTTATTTCGTTAAACTGATGTTAAACATTAAATTTCACTTTAAATAAAGTCTCCACGACAAAATTTTTTATTTGTTTGAAGGATTCAGTAATTAAAAACAAAAGACTTAAGAAACGAACTTGATGAAATTGATTAAGTTATATATGGGGAAAAAACACACACTTTCGAAACCAATGTCATCCGATCGGGATAAAACAAATTTTGACGTTTTAGTTAACAGCAGTGGCGTATAAAGGGGGCTCGCCACCAAAATGATTTCAGAAATTTCATAATTTAGTATCAAATAACAAGTACAATGTTTAAAAACTTCTTAAACAAAATCAGAAAACACTTAAGAATCTAAAAATTTTTCTGAAGAAAAATGTTTCGATTCCGAAAATTTGTCTGCCAAAAAATTACTTAAAATCTGAAAACTTTTTTCATAAAATTTGTAACTTTTCAACTTAAGATTCAAATGAAAAAATGTTTTAGAACGCCCAAAAAAAAAATCGCCCAAAAAATATGAAAAATTACCCAAAAAGAAAAATACGAAATTTCGCCCAAAATTAACGAAAGAAAGCCCAAGAAAGAAATGAAAAATGACCCAAAAATAAAAAACAAACGAAAACACATTTTCCCCAAAACACATATGAGGCATTCCACACCAACTGTTCCACTACAGAAAAACCATAGTGGTTTCAATGGGATATCATTTGCAAAGTATTCGCTCTTAGGGTACTATTAAATAACAAAAATAAAATTTAAGTTTTTTCAAAAAGTGGGCCTTGTAGGCGTGGTCAAATATTGAAAATATCAAACTTTTTTGCCTGAGTATCTTTACTTCAATATTTATGCAAATTAAATGAAACACAGTAAAGTCTTTAAGACAAAAGTTTTTTATAGATTTTTGTATGGGCTATCGATTAAAAAAATAAAAATTGGAAAATTTTCAGAAGGAGTTCTGAATTTTTCAAATTTAAACTTAAACTTTATTTATCAAAAAACATGCCGCAATTTTATTTTTTTTTTAATTTTTTAAAAAAAGTTAAAGTGCTTTTCTATCTGTTCTGAAATTTTCAGAGATGTGTTTTGCCTTGTTTTCGAGAAATCAAATGTCAAAGATTGCAATACGCTAATTTTATACAATAATGGTGTATAAAACGTGTGCGTATGAGTAATATCAATACTTAAAAAATATTTTAAGAGGCGATGGGAGCGTGAGTGAGTTTTTATTTACGATCACGCACGCTAATGAAAGAAAAAAATATTCAAGCACGATGTTTTATTTTACTCACTCACGTGACTTATTTTTTTTCTACTCACGTGTGCGTGAATGAGCGTGAGTAAAATAAAATATCGTGCGTGAATACTTTTTTTTTTCTTTCATTAGCGTACGTGATCGTAAATAAAAACTCACTCATGCTCCCATCGCCTCTTAAAATATTTTTTAAGTATTGATATTACTCATACGCACACGTTTTATACACCATTATTGTATAAAATTAGCGTATTAAAATCTTTGACATTTGATTTCTCGAAAACAAGGCAAAACACATCTCTAAAAATTTCAGAACAGATAGAAAAGCACTTTAACTTTTTTTAAAATATTAAAAAAAAAAAAAAACAATGCGGCATGTTTTTTGATAAATAAAGTTTAAGTTTAAATTTCAAAAATTCAGAGGTTCTTCTAAAAATTTTCCAATTTTTATTTTTTTAATCGATAGCCCATACAAAAATCTATAAAAAACTTTTATCTTAATGACTTAACTGTGTTTAATTTAATTTGCCTCAATATTAATGTAAAGATACTCAGACAAAAAAGTTTGAAATTTTCAATATTTGACCACGCCTATAAGGCCCACTTTTTGAAAAATCTTAAATTTTATTTCTGTTATATAATAGTACCCTAAGAGCGAATACTTTGCCAATAATATCTCATTGAAACCACTATGGTTTTTCTGTAGTGGAACAGTTGGTGTGGAATGCCTCAAATAACTGTTATATTTGGTCTCTGCCTAAAATGGAACTTGAAAATTTTTTTGATATTTATTTTTTCTATTGATTTTCAATAAAAATTTCCAACTTTGACAACATTGGCGTTATAGCTGGAGATGGGCACGTGAGTGAATTTTGACTCACGTTAACTCAGGCTCACGCAAAAAAAAACATAATTTAATCAATCGTTTTTTTCCTCACGCTTACTCACTATTTATGTAAGTAAATAAAACACCCCACTTAAGTGTGACTTACGCTCACCCATGACTCACGCTAAACATTTTAAACACGAAAAAAGTTGTAAAAATATTAAATAAAACTTAAGCAATACAATTAAATAATTTCGACTCACGCAAAAAAAAATGTCACTCTTTACGAATCACTCACGCAAAAAACGTCTCACTAACTTATCACTCATGAACATAAAATTTGAATCACGCATACTTTCGATCACGCGTAATTCACTTGAACAGCGTCCATCTCTAATGCTAAACATTAAAGCTGGAAACGCTTTTAAGCGGGCACATTTTAGCGATAGCATTTAAAATATTTTTTATGAAATTGTTAGCTTTCGGATGGCAAATATTTATTAGAAATAAAAAAGCCTCTCTTTAATGCGCCACTTATTATATGAAATTTTTGACGCATTTAAAAGGGATGCATTTAATTAAAATCTTCTGATTGAAGCAAAAAGATGAATTTATAAAAAACTTAGGAATGTAAATATTATACAAATCCGCTATTTTGATTTAAAAAACTTTTAGTTCGTATTCTTGAATAACGTTGCGCGATTATTTCCTACACAGAAAAAAAAACTTTCCCGAGTAAAAAAAAATGTTTTTAAGATCTAATTTGATCTCAAAATTAGCTGTATCAAGTTGGATCAGATATTGATCTAATTGTATTATTTTAGATACACAAATATTAAAAGTGATACAATTAGATCCGAATTTTGGTCACATCCAATTAAATCCAGTTGATCTTATTTCAAATAAATTAATATAGATTTATATAATTACATAAAGTCAGATATATTTATGTATAACCTCAGATAAGAAAATGGAGCCGCAATATATCTTAGATAAAATTAGATCTGAATATATAAAAAGTTATATATAATTTAATATGATTGTATCAAATTATATATCATTATATCAAAACTTTTTTACTAGGGTTGTCAAATTACAAGGAAAAGTCTCGTAATCCCAATTTACCAATATATGACAGTTTTCCTTGTTTTTAACAAATCGAAATTTATGTTTTTTTTTTGTAATTTTACAATTTTTTTTTGTAATTTTACAATTTTTGTTTGTAATTTTACAAATTTTCAAGATAATTTAAAAAAAAATAGTAAATTCACGAGAATTCCTTGTAATTTTAATTTCGCCAAAAAACTGTAAATTTACAATTTTATTGGTAAAAATAGAAATTCTCGTGAAATAGGAGGTAGCAAAAAATCTAGTAAAATTACGAAACCTCTTTGTAAATTTTATCGTGTCAAAAAAATTTGTAAATTAAAATTTTTTTGGTAAAAACCTTATTAAATTACAAAATTATTGGTAAAAATCTTGTAAAATTACTAGGAATTTTTGTCAAATAGGAGGTAGCAAACAAAAAAAAGTTTTTTCTTGTAATTTTACAAGTTTTTTTTTGAGTGTAGTGATATTTTGGAACATTAATCAATAATTTAAATATCTTGTCCGCTATATTAGATCAGCTATTTTGAATTTCGAATATCTGATTCTCGTGAATTTACTAGATTTTTTTTGTAAAAAAAAGTTGAATATTTGTAAAACAACAAAAAAAATTGCAAAATTACAAAAAAAATGTAAACTTCGATCGAAAGTTTTTTTTATCAAAGATTGATAAAATGGGATTACGAGACTTTTTTTAGTAATTTGAAAAGGTTTATTTTTTGTGTGTAAAGTCGAAATATTGTAAAAAAAACTAGGACTTAATTTGTAAAACTTTAAATTATAAATTAATAACAAGGTTGGCAATCGAAACGAATAACGGTATCGATATCGGTATTGGTATCGTTTTTTTATTTATTCCGGTATCGGTTACGGTATTTGAGTTGAATCGGTTACGGTATTACCGATACCGAAACGTCGATACCGGTACGTACCGGTATTATCAAAAAAATGCTAAAAATATAAAAAAAGTATAAAAACTTAAAAAAATATTTTTTTTTTGCAATTTTAATACTAAACACGTATTTACGTATTTATTTTTAGCACTTTTGCTAAAATGCCCTTAAAAATGTGAAAAAAATTAAAATAGAGTTTTTAGGGGGTCGGCGGGGGACGTTGCCGGACCACACCTGCAAAAGGGACGGGCTGAGAGAACTGTAATTTTCTTATCGCCTTGATCCAAGTGCAGGATATTAAAGTTATTCTGACATAAAAATGTTTCATTTGTTTAAGAAAAGTAAAAAAAATATGTAAAAAAGTAGAAAAGTTAAATTGGATTTGGGCGAATCCATGAATACCCTGCACAGTAGAGCACCCATAAATGCAAATGTGTTATTTTTTCCGCTCCCCGCGCAATTCCCGGTAGATTGGGTGTAAAAAATAATATCCGTGCCAAAACTGGACCTATCGGATGAAAACAGGCCAGTCACTTTCGACTTTTGTCCCTAAAAATGGACTAAAATTATTACAAAGATTTTAAACGTTATAACTTTTAATATAAGGGTTTTACGAAAAAAATCCATATAATGATTTTGATGCAGAATCAGATGGCAAACATTTTTCTTATATGTCATTTTGAGATATATATGGCTCATCATATTGTTTTTAGCGATCAAAATCAAAAAGTGTGCCATAATAATTTTTCAAACGGCCCTCGTTATTTTATGGATGACTGTATTTCAGTTTGGTCATCGCAAGATCGTAGGGTGTTGTAAGTAGTTTAAACTAGGAAAACAGTTCCAAGAAATCTCATATCTGTTAGTCAGAATGTAAGGGTCAAAGTTCACGACTTTCTTTATAATGATGTCATAGAAAGTAAATTGTAATCAAAGTTTATTTTGAGTAAATACTAAATAAAAATATACTACTAATTTAATTAATTTCGTAAAAAAAAATATTTTTGTTTTGAATTATGGTCTTTTGGTCCAATACTCTAGAATTTTACCTTAAAGAATCACGGGTTATTGTTCTTCAAGTTTCCTGAAATTTTTACCATATCATTTTTATACCTAGTTACACAATATTCCGACCCGAATACATTAATATCTAAAGTTTAGTTTTAAGTGCCACTCTAATATTCAGTTTTTGTAAAATTTTGATATTTTGCTCTATTTTTCAAAAACAGTCAATCAGATAAATACATTTTTACCCTAATATTTTTCGGAAATGTTCTGCTCTTCAAGTTGTGCGAACACATATATTGAGTGCGACGTATATTAAGGCAAATATTTTCAAAAAAAAAAAATAAATATGAAAAAATCGTGAACTTCGACCTTAATATTTTGACTAGCAGAAATGAAATTCTTGCAACTGTTTTCCCAGGTTAAACTACTAATAACACCCTTCGATCTTGCGATGACCAAACCGAAATAGACTCATGCATAAATAAACGAGGGCCGTTTCAAAAATTATTGTGTCACAATTTTTTATTTTGATCGCTTCAAACACCATGATGGACCATAGATATCTCGAAATGGCGTATGACAAAAATGTGTGTCAACTGGTTCTGCATCAAAATGATTAAATGATTTTTTTTCGTTAAGACCTTAGATTAAAAGTTATAGCGCTTAAAATCTTTGTACTAATTAAAGTCCATTTTTAGGGATAAAAGTCAAAAGTGACTGGCCTGTTTTTATCCGATAGAGCCAGTTTTGACATGGATATTATTTTTAACACCCAAGCTACCGGAAATTGCGCGGGGAGCGGAAAAAATAACACGTTTGACATTCTAGTCTATTTCATGGGTGCTCTACTGCACAGTGACCTTTTAAAGTGATAGTTTTCTAACGTGAAAAAAATAACAATTTTGATTAGAAATGTTTTATTTTGAGTTAAAAACTTCTTTTTAGTCATTTTTGAAAAAAAAAAAATTACAACATTTTTTTAAGTGCAAATTTTTTTTTCGATTGTAAGTTTTTTTTGTTTAATTGTAAAAATCTGTGCCAAAAATACTTTGTAAAATATTTTTCTGACTTTTCATGTTTTTAATGCTGGTTTAACTGGTTTTTCAATACGTAAACTAAAGGTGAATCCAATCTGAAATTCACGAATTTATACCAACACGCAGAGAAGAGATATGATTGTTGCAACCGCAAATTAAGAGCGTTATATTATGATTGAACATTTTATCATAACTTGTTTGTAGCAACCATTACATTTTTGCAGCAGTCATGTCATTATCCTACATATTTGAAAAATTATAATTTATGACCATAATATGATTGCAACAACCATTTTATGAATGCTATAAATATATTATGATAAAATTTCAATCATAATTTGTCGCTCTTAAATTGTGGTTGCCACAATCATATCTCTTCTGTGAGTGAAGCTTCAGTAGCATCAGGGTATCCTTTCGAAAGTTAGCGTGTTTTTAAACACGTAAAACTCAGTTTTTTGGATTGCACGCGGGATAATCCACATCAATTACCTTCAAAAGGGGAAAAAAATAAACGGCGTATATAATAGGGTGCCCTCGGGAATTTGGGTGTCCAGTCGATTAATTCTTGTTCGATCACAGAAAAAATTTTGAGAAAAACAATTTGGGTAATCACTTGGTTAAATTTAGAAAAAAAATGTAAGTTATTTTTTAATTGACGCAAATTAAAATTTACTCAAAAATAAAAGAAAAATTTGAGTAAATAATAATGTATCATAAAGACATAATAATATATCTTAACCACTTTTTTGTTGGTGTTATCTTTTTAGAAAAAAGGTATTCCCTGTCTAAACAAGATCATATTCAAAAATAATGCATAGCATTTTTTTCGCGAATTATAGGACTTTTATGTAATAAAAAATCGCGAAATCGTTACTTCATTAGCGATTTCTACGAGTTAAGCCACTTCAAAAAATTATACTATGGTGGAAAACTTCCTGCTAGTATTCCAAACTCCTCCCCCGAAGTCCAATAAATATCAAAAAAAATCCTTGGGCACCTAAATCGCGGATTAAATAAAATCCCTAAAAAACTTAACTTTACTATAAGGGGTTAGAAAGTTTCTATTGAGAGTCAAAATGACTCCAAAAAATTTAGTGAAAATCAATAATTTTCATTTGCTCCCTCATAGCGGTTGAAGTATGGCTTTTTCTTGGAAATTTTTACTTAATCCACGATGTGGGTGCCCAAAGATTTTTTAATTTTTATGAGACTTCGGGCGGCATTTGGAGTATGATTTTTCATTTATAAAAACAAAAAAATTATAAACTTTCTATTCATTTTTTTTTTTTGTAAAAAAGACATTTTTAGGAAAAACCGTTTCAATACCGGTACGTACCGGTACCGAAGGAAAAGGTTTTTGGATACCGGTATCAGATACCAAAACTGAGTTTCGGTATTGGTATTGGTACCGGTATTCAATTTTAAGGGTTTTGAAACGGATAACGGTATTGAAAAGGTATCGATTGCCAACATTGATTAATAATGATTTTTAATGGGTTTCATATCAATAATGAAAACTTTTCAATTATGATAACAAAAGTAAAGTTACTAAAATGATGTCATTTATATTGAACTTGAGATCAAGAGTTTTTTTTGCTTTCCAAAAATAAAAGATAATTTTTGGCTAAAAATATAAAAACATCTTTTGACCTTTATTGTGGTTTATTTGATCAAAGAAAAAAAGGAAACATGATTTTGTAAAGGCATATTAAAGTGGAACAATGGCTTTAAGAAATGTTTTAAAATTTTAACATACTAAAAGCTGTTTATAACACAAACGCCCCTACCTTTTTTTTTTGTTTTGAAGAGATTTTTATTTTTATTATTTTTTTTTGGTTACAGTTCAGTTCATGTGATTCATATGAAAACCTTAAGAAAGAATTTAATTTGTATTAACCAGGAATTTTGTAAGAAAAAAAAAACGCAAGCTTTAAGGTGGAGGAGACTAAATTGAATACAAAACAAAAAACATTTTGAACACCTGCAAAAAAAAAAGCACAAAATTATTTTATTATTGTTCTTCAGTTGGAAGATAAATGTGGCCCTCATAATAAACAAAAGAGTTTAAAGATGAAGTTAAGGAAATCATACGTATAAAAACGTTTTGACTTGTTTCTTTAAGTTTTTTTGTGTAAAAGATGCTTAACAATTTTAGAGTTTTTTTAAACCCATTTTGTGTGGCATTCACTGACAATCTACGAAATGTTTTAAACATTATTGTTATTGAAGTTATGCGTTGCATGTTAAGATTTTTGTAATGATTGTAAATTTAATGCTTTTTAAAAAAAATGTGTTTTGTATGGTTAAGTTTTGTTTGATCTTGAATTAAAACAAGGTTAAGGTGTGAATGATTAAAGACAATTTTTTCTCAAATTTTGATTTTCACGGAAACAAAAATTGACAAGGCCCACTTTTTCGATTTATCTAAAAAAGGAGAACTGCTGAAACAATTTGGTTACCCAGGAAGAAAAATACAATCGCAACAGCGCACAGTGCACTACAAATAAATTTTCTGTCCAATTAGCAGAAAAATCTGGTGAAAATACCCCCATTTTGAGCCAATTGAGAAATTTGCTGATTTTAGAGGATGCGGTTTGCTAAATATCTGTCTTGGTTATCTAGGTGACTTAGCAGAGAAATCTGTCGAGACAGAAGAAATACCTACTGATCACAGCAGAAAAATCTGCTACTTTTATAGTGCGTTTGCATTAGAATTCTAATCTATTAAAGTGTGATTTTAATCTACTTTGTAATCTGTACCGTTTACATTGGCATTTTTTACATTTGAGAAGATTAGGATTGGCATTTAAAATAACATGTTGGTAATAAATGTGTGTGACTGCGTTAAAAGACAGCGACGGTAATTAGTCGCCATACAATTAACAAGAACAGTGACGGCGTTGACAATTAACAATGTCAACGGCATAAACATACTTTTTGGCGTCATCGAAATGGCAGGCTTTGGTCGGTTTTTTCCAGTGTTGGAAAATGAAAATAATAGAAATACAGAGTTGTACCGATCTTTGCCGATTTGTGTTTGCTGATTAGAGCCTAAACTACTAGATTGAAAAAAAAAAATTGTATGGGAAATCTAATAGATTGAAAATAGATTGGAGCCACTTTATGCTAGATTAGAGGACCTGTGTAAATGCAAAAATTAGCAAAAAATCTGCTGATTTCAGGTGAGCAATTTGCTAATCGAGTTTGAGCCATATGATAAATCTGCTGCTTTAAGCAGATTCAGTTTGCTAAAACTCTGTATTGTAAAATACAAAAATACAAGAAACTATTCTACAAAAAAAAAAAAAAATAACTGTAGTCCTAACAAAAAAAGCTTGTAAATTTACTAGAAAATTTTCTGATTTTGACACTGCAAATTTTTTTGATAAAATTAGCAAAAATTATTTGCTAATAATTTGTTAACTGAAGTTAGCAAACAAACTGAAGCTTTTACCACAAAATATAGTAAAATTTTAGTTAAACTTTTCATTTTTAAACAAGTGAGAGTGTTAAATTCGGCTGTGCCGAATCTTTGATACCCTCCAACATGTTAAAATACATATAAAAAAAAATTCAGAGGCGTTTTTGGGGAGAGGGCTCTGTGGGGGTGCTGGGGGATACCTTCCCCAACGCGATAAATGTTTACTAAATTATTTATTATGCTTTTTGAACTTTAGTCATATCATTTTCTCATAATTTTTATGTTTTTTTTTTAATCCACGCCCACAAAAGGGGGCGGGGCAAAAAAAAACAATATTTTGTAGCCGCCCGGGGTCTAAGTGTATGACCTTTAACGCTTTCTGACATAAAAAGGTTTCATTTATTTAACAAAAATGCAAAAAAAGCTGTAAAAAATGGCACTTTTGTAGAGGTTTTTTTTAGTTCTTTAAGGGAAAACTTTTTTGCCCCCAATCCGATTTTACCCGTTTCCGAACTTAACCGGCCTATGACTATGAGACACATTCGTGCCAATTTTCAGGAGTCTAGCTCTATTATTTTGGACTGAATCGTGCTTTATACAGACGGACAGGCATTCATAGAATGACTTATAATCGATCATAGATCAATAATATATATGGGGCATTCCATGTGAAATCGGACACTTTGAAAAACTTTTTTTTTAGATTTTCCCAATTTGCTTACAGTTTTTAGTACCCTTCGAAAACTCCTTCGTGGTAAATTTTCAGATTTTTTTGATGACCCGTTCAAAAGATATCGAATTTTTAAAAATTGGTAGTTTGTTCCTTTACTCAAACTTCTTTTAATCATAACTTCTTCAATAATGGTCCAAATTTTAATTTTTTTTTTTTCAAAATTTTTGTTTTTCTAAGTACTTTCTAAAAAAAAATCCCAAAAAATTCTTAAAAGCGCTCTAGTATGCGATTTTTAAGTTTTAAAATTTAAATCTCATTTTTGAAACTGTTTGTACTCTTCGATTTTTTTGTAATTTTTTTGTGTAAAACTTCTATCAATTCTACAAATTTTTTGCCCAGGTCGATCGTGGGATAACGATTATTACTATTTTTTAAAATTTTTTGAAAAAATTTTATTGTAATTTTCCAATCTTAAAATCATTTCTACTGCTCCAATGGTGCGTCATATAGGGGTCCTTTATAAGACTGACCCCCATTAATTTTTACGTCTTAACATTTCTTTGGAACAAACTAATACCCTATCTCCAATTTCTAAGGGGGCTCCCACACAAAACGACATTTTTTAAAATTTGTTCCAACCGCTCTAACTGCCCTAATAGTGCCCTTAGAGCAACAAAATGTATGATCGACCCACAATATTTTTTTAGTCCAAACATTTTCTCTGAACACACCTACCCTCTATCTTTAACTGTTAAGGCGGTCCCCATACAATTTTTTTTATTTTTTGTAAATTTGTTTTATTTAATCAGCTTCTACCGGTCCAATGGTGCGTCCGAGAGGGGTCATTAGTGAGACCGACCCCCATTTATTTTTACCCTACAACATTTTTTCAAAACATACCTACGCCCTATCTCCACTCCCTAAGTAGGCTCCCATACAAAATTACATTTTTATAAAATTTGCTCCAACTGTTATTTGTATGGGAGCCTACTTAGGGAGTGGAGATAGGGCGTAGGTATCTAATTTTTACATTTTTTTCTCTTTCTTACAACTTTTTTCTTGTAATTTATCTAGATTATTATTTTTTTTTTAAATCAAAAAAATGTTGCTAAAATTTTTACAAATACATATGTATTTCAAAAAAATATTTTTCAGTATTTTTAAAAACAATTTTTGACTACACAATTTCCACTTTAATTTCAAATAATACAAATTATATTACAAAAAACTTACAATCATATTTTAGAAACTTAAATTATATTTATACAATTTCCAATTATATTTCAAAAATTTCCAATTATTTTTCAGAAATTTTCATTTATAACTCAAAAATTTACAATTATATTTCAAAAATTTTCCAATTATATTTCTATTTCAGAAACTTCCACTTATATTTCAGAAATTTCCATTTATATTACAAAAATTTCCAATTGTATTTAAGAAATTTACATTTGTATTTCCAAAATTTTCTAAATACTTTTCAGAAAATTCCATTTGTATTTTAAAAATTTCCATTTTGATTTCAAAATTTTCAATTTTTTTTTATTCTGCTTAAATCAGCTCTGAAAAGATACATGAATTCACTGCATCTTTATAGCGCTTAATCAGCGCTATAAAAGTATGCTTTAATCAGCGCTCTAAAGGCACGTGATTTCAGTGCATCTTAAGAGCGCTTTTTCTGTGTATCCTACTAGCGCTCTTAAGTGGGACATCGCCTTAGAGAATCATGCATGAATTCAGCACGTTTGGAAGCTCTACTTGACTCGGGATTCCTTTCCAAAAGCTGCTGCTAGTTCAGCAAAATTTCTGCTGGGAATGACAAAGTGAGTATACCCCCATACTGTTGTTGGAGGGGATAAAAAGGGTTTGCCAGCTTATGAAAAATGATGGCCTTTCGGAAAAATTTGAATAAAAGCTGAACTAAGAAGAATTTCGCCAAAAGCAAAAACACGTGTCGGCTTAAACTTAATAGAGATTATTATATATGAATTTTGGGGTCGCACGTATATACTTCTCCATATAAAGTAGCTCAACATTTACAAATTTTTCACAAAAACCAACTTAACAAAACCTAATTATGCCGATTAGACAAACCATCGGATAGGCCCTAAAAAAACATTTCCATTCATATAAAATGTTCATATAGTTCCATTGAAAGAAGCACGAAAAAATTCGAAAAAAACAAAAAAAAATCGTGTACCATTTCCCCCCTTTAACCCTCACGATAGCCGATAAAAACCCGCTAAATCTTAGATTTTGGTCCTCTATAACATAACAAAAGTGCAGGACAATAGGAGTGTAAGCTATGGGATACCGTCCTTGTAAGAGGCACCATGAAAGCAATAGGAGCTGATTTCATAAAACAAATTTATAAATAATATAAAAAATTCTGATAATTTTTTTTTTATTCGATCTTTAAAATATTATATTTTGAGTAGGTTTGTTTTAGTTCGAGGTCATTATTTGCTTTACTAATTAAAACTATGATATTCTAAAAGATTAATTTTCAAGAATTTTATTTTTCTGTTTTAAATTTAGCCCAAATCGTACAGTCTAAAGAAAAATCTGTAAAACAACTTTCAGTTTAAATTAGAAACCGTTTGCCATATTTTTTTGCTAAAATGAATACTTCAACTTTAATTGTCTTTCTTTAAATTAAAAAAAAAAAATTCTGTCTAAAAAAAAATATTTTTGTTCAAATTTTAGCAGATTATTTTGTAATTTTACCAAAAAATTTTGTTGGCTTTTTTTAATTTTTGTCTAAAAATTGTTCAAATGTGAAAAAAATCAGCTTACTATTTTAATAATTTTACAAAAATTGTTCTATTTGTAAGAAAATTTTCTTGAAAAAAAAAATTTATTAAAAAAAAAATTTCAATGTTTATTGAAAAACTTTTTTGTATTTTTTACTTAAATAAAATACAATTTCAATGTTCAGACTTTTTATCTGAAATCAGAGGATTTTTCAATTTAAATCAGCAGATTTATCTGACAGCTTTTTCTGCAAACTCCACACTCAAAAAAAGCCTTGTAAAGTTACCAAAAAATCTCGTGATTTTACGAAGCTATTCTCGTAAAATAGTAGGTAAGTAAAATTCTCGTAAAATTACGAGGATTTCGTCGTAGTTTTGAATGCGCCAAAAATTGGTAAAACAACTAATTTTATTGGTAAAAATATTGTTTTAAAACCGGAAAAATAAAAATGGTAAACTTACAAAAAAAATGGCAAATATGTTTAAAAAAATATTAAATTTACAAACCAAAATGGTAAATTTACAAAAAATTTACAAAAAAATTTTTTGTTAAACAACATAAATCCTCGTAATAAAATCATTTTTGTAAAATAACTGTTTTTTGTAAATTAACTAGAATCCTCGTAATAAATTTTTCAAAATTTTGTCAACTTATATATTTTTTAATAAAAAAAAAATACAAAAAATTTTTTTTTTGTTAAACAACATAAAGCCTCGTATGACAAAATTTTTGTAAAATAACATTTTTTTTGTAAATCAACTAGAATCCTCGTAATAAAAACTTTGTTGTAAAATTACAGTTTTTTTTGTAAAATAACCTTTAAAAATGGTAGAATACAATTACGAAAATAAATTTGTAAAATTACCAATAAAACTGTAGTTCTCGTTTGAGCAAAGTACAAGATTTTTTGTTAAAAAGCAAGGAAAATTGTTAAATATTGGTAGAACGGGATTACAAGGCATTTTACCAGACGTTTTACCAGTTTATTTTTTTGAGTGTAAAAAACTACTGTTCTACTGGTAGTCAGTAACTTATTAATAGATTTGGGTACAAAATCACTTCCTAAAACTTTAACTGTAGAATTATTTTGAGTGTATGTATTTGAATTTTTCAAAATTTAAAACAATTTATACTGAGTATCGGTTGCTTAAACCGATTTTTAATATATCAAATAAAAAATGTCTCGGAATCTAAAACTTTTTCTGTACAGAAAATTATCTCAGAGTCTGAAACCTTTTCTTAACAGAAAAATAACACAAAATATGAGACTTTTTCTATACAGAAAAATATCTCAGAATCTGAGACTTTTCTTAACAGAAAAATGTCCCAGGATATGACACTTTTTCTTTACAGAAAAATGTCTTAGAATCTGAGACTTTTTTTTACAGAAAAATGTCCCAAAATCTGAGACTTTTTCTATACAGAAAATTGTCTCAGGCTCTGAGACTTTTTCTATACAGAAAAATATCTCAGAATCTATGAAATTCTTCTTTTCTACACAGAAAAATATCTCAGAATCTAAGACTTTTCTTAACAGAAAAATGTCCCAGAATATGACACTTTTTCTTTACAGAAAAATGTCTTGGAATCTGAGACTACAGAAAAATGTCTCAGAATCTAAGACTTTTTCTATACAGAAAGTCTCAGAATCTGAGACTTTTTCTATAGAGGCAAATGTCTTAGAATCTGAAACTTTTTCTAAACAGAAATAGAATCTGAGACTTTTTCTATACACAAAAATATCTCAGAATCTGAGACTTATTCTATACAGAAAAATGTTTCAGAATCTGAGACATTCTCTATACCGAAAAATGTCTCAGAATCTGAGATCAATAAGTGTTCAAAGTGTAGCCAATAATGGCGAAGATGCGTTTAAAAGGAATTTTATATTGATATATTTATGTCTTTTTTTAATGATATTAATTTTAACTAAATTTTAAATTTTTTCGAACCCTACCTGAATATTTTTTGGCATTAATTGCCAACAAGTGTGAAATTTTAACAGAAACCTTTTTTTTGCATCTTACTTTTTATGACCCTTCAGTAATTTTTTTCCAACAAAACATTTTAAAGTTCGATAAAATTGCTTTAAAGTTAAAAGAAAAATGTAAAGAAACTCTGAAAAAAAATCATTTAAGAAAACGATTAAAGTTCAACGGTAACAGTAGTCATAAAAATAAAGAAAATGTACAAAACAGTGAAAGAGGTCGTGTTCATAATTGCTTTTCATTTCATGTAATTTTTTTTTTTTTTGAAGGAGATGTAACAAAAGAACCGTGATGTTATTTTGTTTAACAAAATAAAGTTAAATATTTAACACGTGCATTTGGGGTTTACTTACACAACTGACTTTAGAATGTATTAGTTTTTTTGTTTTTGAAGCGGCTGAAATCACAACTTAAATAATAAGGCAGGGTACGGAATTCGCCGTTCGGCTGAAAGACGTTTAGCGCTAAGAAAACTATAAAACTATCTGAGTATTGTAGTATGACCTTAACAATGTGTCAGTACGTTGTCAAATAAATCGAAGTCCTAAGAAAATATATTGTTTATTTTCATGACATTTCTTAAAAAAAGTACTTAAATGACCAATAAATACGGAAGATAGAGTGTTAATATATACGCAAAAAAAAAATGTGTTTTGGAATTAAAAAAAAAAAAAACATTCTTTAAACTATAAATAGTACATACATGTTTACGAAATATTTTCGAAAAATACGAAAAACGTTCGTTAATGGGTCATTCTTAGTGAAATCAATCAAAAATAGCTAAAAGTTTTCTTGAACCCCTCCGATTTTGATGAAATTTAGTTTAGTTGTAACACTAAGAGATAAACTGACGCACGCTTATTTTCAGCCCTCTAAGTCAACAGGGGCCGAAAAAACGGAGGGTCAAAATTTCCCCCAAAATCTCCCAGTCGCGACACTTTGCACCTTAAAAACTTAATATCGTTGGTTCTATTATAGCTAAAAAGTCCATTTTTGGTTTGTTTTAAAGCTCATAATATGCTCTACAACCCCTACCATAAACAAAAAAGTTTCGAAAAAAAATAAGGGTTACCTCCTTTATTTTAAGGTCGTGATTTAGGGAGGAGGAAATGGGGAGGATGGTATCCCCCGATTTTTTCTTACTTGATAATCTTATAGAGAAAGTCCTAAAGAATATATTCTAAAATTTTTATGTTGAGACAACCATTAGATCGCTCAAAATCAATTTTTCACAATTTACTTTAAATTTTTAAAGTTCAAGAGTGTTGCGATTTGGAGATATTGGGGGAAATTGTGAAAAATTTTGATTTTGACCGATCCCATTGTTGTCCCAACATAAAAATTTTAGAATATATTCTTTAGGACTTTCTCTATAAGATTAGCAAGTAAAAAAAAAATGGTGGGATACCATCCTCCCCATTTTCTCCTCCCTTTATCAGGACCTTAAAATAAGGGAGGTAACCCTTATTTTTTTCCAAAATTTTTTGGTTATAGTAGGTCTTGTAGATCATATTATGAACTTCAAAACAAACCAAAAATGGGCTTTCTAGCTATAATAGAACCAACGATATTAAGTTTTTACGGTGTTAAGTGTCGCAACTGCGGGAAATTTTGACCCTCCATATTTTCGGCTCCTGTTGACTTAGAGGCTGAAAATTTGCATTTGTTAGTTTTTTACGTATTGTAAGAACTAAACTAAATTTCATCAATATCGGAGGGGGTCAAAAATATTCATGATTGATTTCACTAAGAATGACCCTAATAAAATTTTTTTATCGTTTATTTTACAAAAGATTTTCGTAGGAAAAAAATGTTTCTTTTGGAATGGTTTTCGTAAAACAAAAAATATTTCGTTTTTTTACGAAACAATTTCATAAATCAAAAGAAATATTTGGTTTATTTTACGAAAACCATTTCAAAAGAAACATTTTTTTCCTACGGAAATCTTTTGCGAAAAATTTTGAGGAAATTTCTATAGGAAAAATGTCTATGAATCTGAGACTTTTTATATAAGAAAAATGTAGGGGAATCTGAGACTTTTTCTGCAGGGAAAATGTCTCAGAATCTGAGAAAAATGTCGTAGGATCTAAGACTTTTTCTATAGGAAAAATGTCTTAGAATCTAAAACTTTATCTATGGGGGAAATGTCTCAGAATGTGAGATTTTTTCTATAGGAAAAATGTCTCAGAATCTGAGACTTTAGGAAAAATATCTCAGAATATAAAATTTATGTAGGAAAAATATCTTCAATTGTAAAATTCTGAGATTTAGACTTTTTTATACAGTAAATGTGTTAGAATCTGAGACTTTTTCTATGTATAAAAAATTTAATATAATTATAATTATATAATAATTATTAACAACAAAGCTCCTTTTAAGGAGGGTTCTGATTAAAACTTTTTTTATGTTCACATTTTTCGATAGTACAAGCATTTCTCTGGAATTGTTTAAAGAAGCCCAGTTTTAGCAAAAAGGAGTATACATCTGTTATCTGTAGACTAGGGCTTCCAATCAGATTGGTTTTTCTGAATTCTGGGATTCGGGATTGAAGAAAAATTTTCGGTATCCCGGAATTCACGTGATTTTTTTAAAACTTTCAGGGTTTTACGGGATTCTTAAAAATTTTTAGTATTTTTTGTCACTTTGGCAAATCCACGTGTTCGTAAAGATTGGCGAAGTTCTGTTGAAGTTGTGAAATTCAAAAAAGGTAGAGATTCGTCCTGTGAAGGACATCCGTATTCGGTTATATTTCTTTCTTTTCGTCGTGGCTCATTTTATCAACTTTTAGGTGCTTTAGCTCTTGAACTAGAGATGGGCGCTAGTCACGTGATTTGCGTGATTCACTCGTGAGTAAATCACTCGTGAGTTTAAGTGATATTCACTAGTGAGTGTAAGTGATATTCACGTCAATCACATAATTTTTAGTGAGCGTGAGTTGAAAAGATTTAAGTGAGTGATTAGTAGGAAGAGTTAAATTTTTGCGTGATTGGATAATTTTTTTTTGAGGGAGCTTGCGTGATTTGATTTTTTTATTAAAAATTATTTTTTGTTTTCACTCTTGCAATTTTTGAAAAATAAATTTTATAGCGTAAGTAAAGTTTGTGTGACTCACGCGTGATTAAATCCGGCGTGAGTCATGCGTGCGTGCGAGCAATTTGTTGTAATTTTTTGCTTTTTCTTGTACGCGAATAGTGAGTGAGCGTTAGGAAAAAAATAGGCGTAAGAGAGCGCGAGTCAAAAATTCATTCACGTGTTTAAATAAAAGTTGCTTTTGAAAAACTCATAATAAAAACTATTTCCAACTTAAGGAGTAAAGATTTGTCAAAGGCTTTCTAAACCACTATAGAGGAGTAAATTTAAAGTCCTCCATATTTAAAGTTTAGATAACGAATGAAAATTTTATTGAAATTTTGAAACTTAAAAATAAATAAAAATCAAATGAAACTTGATTGTTTTGAAATTGAAATTTAGTTGAGTGGGATGTCCCCACACCACCATTAATTTTTAAAATTATTTAAAAGCTTACATTTCGCCAACGGTTCATAATTTGCTATCACAAAAATATGGTACGAGATGGAACTTTTGTCGATTTTTTTATTTTGTATCACAAAATTCGTATTTGATACAAATTATTGAAAAAATATTAAAATATTACAAAAAAAAAAAAAAAAAACGGGATCCCGAAAATCCCGGGATTAAAAATCAGAAATCCCAAATTCGGATTTGTCTAATCCCGAAAATTCCGGGATTTCCGGGATCGGGATTTCCCGATTGGAAGCCCTACTTAAGACTTTAAAGGCATTTTCTTCCAGCTCCTGTTGAAAAATCGGCTGCAGTTGTTTGATAAAATGTACTAAATTTTATGATTTTATAGCTTTTTATACCCTCCAACCACAGTATGGGGGTATACTCACTTTGTCATTCCGTATGTAACTCATCAAAATATCGGTCGGGGACCCCATAAAGTATATATATTATTGATCCATGATCGATTCCAAGACATTCTGTGAATGTCCGTCCGTCCGTCTGTCTGTAGATGGCACGATGCAGTTCAAAATAAAAGACCTAGCCTCCTGCAATTTGTCATGAATTTGTCTTATGGTCCTAGGCAGGTTAAGTTCGTAAATGGGCAAAATCGGCCAAGGGGGAAAAAAGTTCCCCCTTGAAGAACTAAACCAACCTCTGAAAAAATACACTTTTTTACATGTATTTTTGTAGTTTTGTTAAATAAATGAAACATTTGTTATTTTTATCGGGATGGGAAGGTGCTCTTAACATCCCCCACTGACCCCATTACCCCCCTCCCCCTCCCCAGAAAAAACAAACGCCCCTGACAATTTTTTTTTATTTTTTTTTACATTTTGGAGGGTATAAAAGATTCGGCACGACCAAATTTAACGCTCTCACTTGCTCACTTTTTTTTTCAAAAAAAAAAAGATAAAACAGTATCCTTCTTTTTGGTTGTCCGACAACGGTGAATTGATTTTTTTATCTATACTAATATTATAAAGAGGTAATGTTTGTTTTTTTGTTTGTTTGTAGAAAGTAATCTCCGGAATTACTCATCCGATTTCAAAAAAGTTTTCAGCAATATTTAGAGTGTTCCTCCAGGACGGACATAGGCTAGGTTTCATAGACGACGCCCACTTCTACGCCCACTTTTTTCCAAAAAACGTAAAATTTAAAAATCTCCAAAACTACTAAACCGATTTCAAATTTTTTTTCACCAATATATACTTAGAATGGTCCTTCATGATGGAAATATCCTTGGTTTCATCGACCACGCCCACTTCGACGCCCACTTTTGGCAAAAAAAACTTAAAATTTAAATATCTATGGAACTGCTCATCCGATTTTAAAAATGTTTTCACCAATATATAGAGTGTTTCTCCAGGGTGGATATAGGCTAGGATTAATTGACCACGCCCACTTCTAACAATAAGCCCACTTTTAGCCAAAAATCGTAAAATTTAAAAATCTCCGAAACTACTAAACCGATTTCAAAAATTGTTTCACCAATATATACTTGAGATGTTCCTTCATGATGGAAATATACTTGGTTTCATCGACCACGCCCAATTCTACGCCCACTTTTGGCATAAAAGCTTAAAATCTAAATATCTATGAGACTACTCATCCGATTTCAAAAATGTTTTCACCAATATTTAGAGTGTTCATCCAGGGTGTATATAGGCTAGGATTTATCGACCACGCTCACTTCTACGCCCACTTTTTGGCCAAAAAAAACCTAAAATTTAAAAATCTCCAAAATTTTTCCATCAATGCTTGGAATGGTTATTCAGAGTGTAAATATGCTGGGTTTCATTGACCACGCCCATTTCTACGCCCACTTTTGGTAGGGAAAACGTAAAATTTTAATATGATGAAACTACTTATCCGATTTCAAAAATTTCATCAAAAATATACGAAATGGTCATTCAGGGTGGACATGGGCTAGCTTTCATCGATCACACCCCTTCTACTCCCAGTTATGGCCAGAAAAACGTAAAATTTTAAAATCTCCGAAACTGCTCATTCGATTTTAAAAATGGTTTTTTCCAATATTAAGAATGGTACTTCAGGTTCGACATAAGCTACGGTTTATAGACGTAACATTTTAAAATAAACGAAACTTTTTATGAGGTTTCAAAAATGATTTCGCCAATATTTAGAATTCTCCGGGTGAGTTAGGGTAAGTTTCATTGACCAAAAGACGTACTATTTAAAAACCTCCGAAACTACTCATCCAATTTCAAAACATTTTGAAAAATGCCCTTTTTGGAAATTCCGATTTTAATGGAGCAAATAGGTGCAAAGTAGTGAACTTTGTAACCTTATCTATCTCCTGAAATATGGGTCATAGAATCTTGAAACTTCAAATGTGGGATCTTTCAGCCCAAAAAATCATTCTAAAAAAGTACCTTCAGGAAATTTAGATTTTAATGGTAAATTATTGTACTGTGGTACATTTACTATCTCATGAAATCCTCCAGCATAATGAACAATAAAGAGAAGAACATATTTTGAAATTTAAGTTTTAAAGAGATAAAAGGAGTAAACATTGGTTAAGGTATGGTAATATGTAACTATTTATATCAATTGAGATAACGACCCTAATATATTTTTATTTCTTTAACACATGTTATACAGAAAGGAATGAAGCCTACATGGAACGAAATGAATTGAAATTCAATAAATTGAAATGAATAAAAATGGAATAGAACGTGGAACGAAATGGAATGAAACGGGGAATGAAATGATTTCAATAATTACGATATAAAGGCTCGAAAATATTCAAGATAGTTTTTTTTACCGAAACGAAAATGATTCCGGGCTAAACGGGGCTGTTTTAATTTTATAATAAAAATTTAATAATGTAGGGGAGAATTTAAGAAATGGGGTTTCAAATTCTGATCTTTCTTTAATACGGTATTTAATATTACCGGTAACAAAGTTCCGGGCGGGCCTGCTAGTCTCAAATAAAAAAAAATGCCGCCCTGTTCCGTATCTGTACCCGCCATTGATTGGTGGTGTCAAACATCAAAATTTTTCGCACATATAAGGCAGGATTTTTTTCAGTGTAGACGTGACACCAAACAACTGATTCCAGTAAAGATCCCTTTCTAGCGTTTCAAAATTGATGATGGTTTTTTTTAAGGAAACTTCTTTAATCACCTTAAAATTATATTCAAACCCTGCTACTTAGCTACTTACTGCAAATGCTTAGCAAAAAAAAAAAAAAAAACGCGCAGCGAAATGCTTGTCAAGTAAAATGTATGTCAGTCAGTGAACATGATAATTGCGTGCCGAAGAGCATCTAAATAAATGGGCATTAAAGTAGTTAACATCAACAGTAACATCTTTTCACAACAGCAGGAACAATAAACCGAAAGAAGCCAACAAAACCAAAAAAAAAAATCACAGAATTAATGCAATTTGGATAAAAACAAAAGGGTAACAAGAACTACCGCGATCAATGCCAAAATGAATGCAACATAAAGTGGCAGCTGCAATTTTAAGAAATTGACAGCCTTTCAAACTACAAAAAAAATTTTGTTAAAAAAGTGCTACAGAACCTTACAAATGTTCCAAAAAATAAATGCATGTAATGAACCAGGGGATAAATGAAATTTTAACCAGAAGCAGCATCAGTAGCAACCAAATAAAAATGACTAAAACTAAAGTAGTTTGAAATTTAAGCCACTGTTTTTTTTTTTGGCCCCCAAACCAAAAAATTTAAACTTAAAGAATGTAATTTTTTTTTTGGGGAGCGAAACAATAAAACTTTTTTCACGTTCTTAAGAACGTGCATCTTTTTTTAAAACACCAGCAACATCCATTGTGAAGAAAAACGAAAAAAAAAAGATTCCTTGATTTAAAATTTACTACGTTTTACCTGTCACTTTGTAACAACATTGAGATGAGAATTCAAATAATTTGCGTTTAATTTATAGGGACACACCGCATTGCAGATAACGTAAAAAATTTTAAAGCCAAAGAACAGAAAAACAGAAGAAAATGCAACCACGATCGTTATCCTGACAAGCACAAGAAGAATGGACATTCATTTATTAAAAGATGCAACACTGATTGTCCATCAACAAGGAGTCAGTAAGTATGTGTTCAAGAGTTTTTCGTGGCAAATTTTGTATTTTAACCAAAATAATATATAAAAAAAATTTTTAAGTGAAATTAGTTGGGTGATCAATTGGTGGCTTCTTGTATGCGTAATTTATTAGTTGTTTTTTTTTTTTGCTCATATGGAACAAGCAACTGCAAAATTGAATGCACCTCATCATTAACTTCATGCATGCATGTAGACTTGCTCATGTAGTAGTCATGCCTAAAAGGTTTCATTATACAAAATTATTATGATAAATTACATGCAATGGCAAGATTACAATTTACGTTTTTTAAAGAATTTTATTTTCTTTAATTTTTAACTAACGCAAATCATTATTTGCAATCGTAAAAAGATTAAACAACTAAGCTAATCGGTTTCCGGGAGATGGCATCCTTGCAATTAACAGCTCTAACATATTTCTGTCATATATTACACTGAAAGTTACCATAATTAGACTAAAACTTCCAAAGGGTTTCCAAAGCTTAGTTTGAGTTTTTTTTTGGAAACTGTAGTTTTTAATATTTTCAGACGCCCGCCTAGTTCACTGAAGAAAGAAATAACTAAAATTTAGGAAACAGTTTTTTTTTTTTGAAAATAGTTTATCATATATTTTCATAAAACGCGGATCCACGGGGGGGGGGGGGGGTGGAAATTTCCCTCCCCCACTAAACCAAATTCAAAAGAAAAACAAGTAGAAATGTTAAATTCGACTTGGCCGAATATTCATTGAATATTTTTTAAATTACAGTAAATTTTCTAACGTGAAAAAATAACATTTTTTTAAGAAATTTTTGAAAAAAAAAAAAAAATTTACTAAATTTTTTTCGAGTGTAAAATTTTTTTTGAGTGTAAAATTGTTTTCGTGTGTATTTTTTTTTTTTGAGTGCAAAAATATTTTTGAGTGGCAAAATGCGTTGTAAAATATTTTTGTGACTTACCAATGTTTTTTAAACATGTTTAACGGGTTTTCAACACGTGAATTTAAGGTGAAGCGAATCTGATATTTACGGTTTTGTTAATAACTTTTCAACCACTAGACCAATTTGGCTGAAATTCAATATGAACCAGTCGAGGGGAACGAGAAACATATATGCTTTTTTTATCGTGTTTTTTATCTCGTAAATTCACGAAAAACCCTTGCCGAAATTTACTCTTTTTCTCATAACTTTTGAACCACTAGACCGATTTCGCTGGATTGCAATACCAACCTGACAAGGTAAATGCCCAACATATATGCCAAACTTCAGGAGCCTCCGTAGTTTTTCAAAAGTTTGCGTGTTTTCAACAGACAGACAGACGGACGGACATCGCTAGATCGTCTTAGAATCCAACGAAGATCATGAATGTACATATATTAGGGTGGCAGCTATTTTGCAAAACTTCGAATTTGAAGGAGTGCACCCCTAATTTTTTATTACATTTGGTCTAAAAATGCTATGCTAAAAATTTCAGCCAAATCGGACAACGTTAACACGAGGCGCATCGAGGTCAAAGGTAAAAAAATAGCCATATTTTGATGAAAAACAATTAATAAATGGTAAAAAAATACCTGACCTCAAACAAAGGTTATACCAACTTTTATCGAAATCGAAAAAAAAATCATTAAGCATTTTAAACGTGCCCCCATGTTCATTTATGGGTTAATTAAAAAAATCAAATAATTAGTTTTCTGACCTTGCACAATGTTTATACCAAGTTTTATAGAAATAAAAAAAATATATATTAAGAATTTTAACGTGCTGGGTCATTTTGACCCCTTGTTCGTTTATGGGTTAATTTAAGAAAATTAAATAATCATTTTTTCAGACGTCGCATAAAAATAATAACAAGTTTTATAGAAATAGAAAAAAAAATAAAAAAAACTATATTAAGAATTTATAACGTGCTGGACCATTTTGAACCCATGTTCATTTATGGGTTAATTAAAAAAATCAAATAATTAGTTTTCTGGCCTCGCACATAATCATAACAAGTTTTATACAAATCGAAAGAAAATATAAAAATCTATGTAAAGAAATTTTAATGTGCTGGGCCATTTTGACCCCATGTTCATTTATGGGTTAATTTTAAAAAAATTAAATAATTATTTTTCTGAGCTCGTACAATAATTATACCAAGTTTTATAAAAAATCGCAACAAACATTTCATATTTAGATGCCTTTTTCCAAAAAAAAACCAAATATCCCTAAATTTGACCTTAGACCCGAATAAAAACCGGGTTAATATTATTCTATTTTCCTAAAACGTTTGGGGTCAATGTCTAACATAGTTTTTAATAATTTATGGCCCTGACTTTGTCAAATTTTAAAATATTTACCAAATTTTTTCCATATTGAATAAATTGTGGGCAAAAAAGGCATTTTCCTCGAAATCCGCTGAGTTTAAATCGATGCCCCCGCCAAACTATCCGAGAGATATCCTCCAAAAAATTTTTTTTTATATGTTAACATATATTTTAAAAGATTCTGTAGTTTTTCAGCATTTTTCCCAATTTTGTATAAGAAAATTTTGAAAAAAACCAAAATATCAGTTTTGAAAACCACGCCAAATAAAATGCATATTTTTGGCCTTACCGTGAAACGGGTGAATGACTTCCTAGAAAGACAGTATTTCATATCTGAGTATTTATGATAGAATAGAATATAAATATGGGTTTACATTGGTTTATTTCTATAAATTTAGAAAATGTTATTTAGAAAAAATGATTTTCGTGTTTAAGGGGTAATTATGTGAAAATTGGGTAATTTTGGCCCCGAAAGACTTACAAGGGTTAATTTTTGAAGACCCAAAAATTTTTAATTTATCTTCTTATACTAAAAACAACTCGTGTACCACTTTTTAACAATATACCTAAGACAAATAATTATATGTGCACTGTATTGTATTGAGTTATAAGAAAGAAAACAAAATATTTTTTCAAGTTTGGTTAATATTTTGTTATGTTTTTAAGTAAGCTATAAAATCATAAAAACATTCATTTCAAACTTTATTTTTTAGTACAGAAAATAAGGCATAAAAATATACTTCATAGAAAATAATTATATGTGCAAAAAAGAAAATTCACATATTTTCTTTTTGATTTACAATATAATTAGGCTATTCATAAAAAAATGGTTTGCAATTAAATATTTATACTTGTTTTAGTCTACGAGGTATAAAACCAATCAAGTTTTTTAATGTGCCAATGCCATTTTTTCCTCGTTTCGTCAATATCGCAAATTTAAGTCCTTAGCGCGTTGTGTACCTCTTTGACTTTGAAACGACCTTGGCAGAAAGGGTCCTAAGGAGGAATTTAGTTCGGTTTAGGTCGGAACTAATGGCTGGCCATTTCAAAACTGGTATGCTGGGCGTTTTAAACAAGTTTTTTGTCAAACCAGTGACATGGATTGGGGCGTTGTCTTGGTGGAATGTCCAATTATCTCCACACAGTTCGCTAGCAAAGTCTATTAAATGTTCCCGAACAAGTAAAATTATATTTTTGCATTATTTTTAGTATGGGCAAATCATATTCGGAACCATCCTCCTGATCCAAATGCATCCCATAACATAACGGATTCGGAACTGTGGTTTTGCAAAAAGCACGTTTGACGCGTATGTCCTAAATCTCTCTAATATTGATGTTGACCATCAGTGCCATCCAAACTAAACTTTTTTTGTCACTAAATATGACAAAAAAAGTTAAATTAGGACGGCGCTGATGGTCACCACTTCTCTTGTAGAGATTTAAGACATCTCCGCAAAACGAGCTATTTGTGAAGCCCCAGTTGCGAATCCGTCATGGTATGGGATGCATTTGGATCATGAGGAAGGGTTTGAATATGATTTGGTTCCAATAAAAATAATGCAAAAATATATTTTTACTTATTGGAGACCATTTAATAGACTCTGCTACCGAACTGTATGGAGATAATTGGGCATTCTCACATGATAACGCTCTAATCCATTTCACTCGTTTGACAAAAAACTTGTTAAATGCGCACAACATACCAGTATTGAAATGGCCAGCCATTAGTCCCGACCTACAAACAATTAAATTCCTCTTAGGACCCTTTCTGCCAAGGTCATTTCAAAGTCAAGGCCGTACACGGCCATTAAAGGACTTTAAATTTAAATTCTGACAAAATGGTGGACAAGGGGTATTGGCACATTAAAAACCTTGGTGGGTTTTATGCCTCCTAGGCTTAAAAAAGTTTAAATATGCAAGGCGAACACAAATTTTCACAAAATACGTAATTATATTGCAAATCAAAAAGAATATATAGGAATTTTCTTTTATGCACATATAATTATTTTCCATTGAAAATATGTGCAGTATTTCCTTTTTCGTTATTTTCAGTTTTAAAAAATAAGGTATAAAATTAAAATTTTCATGATTTTAATGCTTATATATAAACATAATAAAATATTAACCAAACATGAAAAAATATTTTTTTTTCTTTCCTACAACTCAATATAAAAAAATGCACATATAATTATTTGTCTTAGGTATTAAAAAAACAACACCATTTATTTATTGTTTTTCATAAAAATATGGCTATTTTTTACCTTTGACCTTTGACCTCCATGCGCCTCGTGTTAACGTTGTCCGATTTGGCTGAAATTTTTAGCATAGCATTTTTAGACCAAATGTAATAAAAATTAGGGGTGCACTCCTTCAAATTCGAAGTTTTGCAAAATAGCTGCCACCCTAATGTATATACTTTATGGGGCATTTAGACCAATATTTCGAGGTGTTACAAACGGAATGACAAACTTATATATACCCTCTATCACTACACTCAAAATAATGCATTAGTAGATTTACTAACTTTTTTTTGCTAATGCTAGTAAGCTAAACTTTAGCAAATTTTTAGTTGAGATTAGCATGTTAGCAAAACTATCTTGTAAACTTCATTTAGCGCATTAGCAATTTTAAACAAAATTTGAAATAATTTTTTTTGCTAAATTTAAAATTGAGTTGACCAAATTTTTACAAGCTTTTTTGCTAATATTAGCAAAAATAAATTGTAAATTTAATTTTTTAAGAAAACTTAAAGTGGCGATATCTCGAAAACTAACAATAAGCCAGATGGAGCAAAATGGAGGCCAATTTTGGTTCTCGGGCTCTCCATAGTATCGGCGCACAGTGCTTCGTTCCCATGTAACGAAGGGACAAAATTAGAAGGAGTTGTCATATATTTTTGAGATTTGGTACACTAACATAAAATATATTAGTTAAGAAAAATATGAATTTTTGGAAAAATCGGTGCAAGGACACGCCTACCTCCCATGTGTCCTGAAACTGAAAAATGCAATTTTAGCTTCAATAATGCACAAAAAATTACAAAAAGTGGTCATGCTGATACACATTCAACTTGCAATGTGTGTATAAATTTTCACTTAAATCGAAGCAAGGACTCAAGGTCCTGCCATATATCCTTTTTCTTTAAAACGCTATAACACCTACGAAAATTGTTCGATCGTAAAAAAGCTTTGTAAGCAAATTAATATTCCTTAGATATATATTAGTGCCAAATTTGGGCAAAATCGGATAAGTAGTATGGGAAATATAAAAACATCCTTTTTTGAAAAATAAGTTATTTTTATTTTTAAAGTCGTCTAAAAAAGGTCAAAGAGATGTATTAAATCAACTTCTGAGCTACAAAATGTTTATACATGTCTATAGTAAAATTTGATGGCGGTTATTTTTTTAGAATACATTAACCCCCTAGCTCCCACTTTTAGGGGTCATTTTTGTCCTTTTTTAACATATCCTCATAGAACAACACTAAAATGTGCGTTTTAATAGTTAAAATGTTCTACAAAAATGTTAATGATCAAATTTCACTAGGGGTTTTCAAATACCAAAACATCGTGCGATATAATCAAAATGCTTTAAAAAGTAAAATTGTAAAATATCATATATTATTAAAGCCCTGTTTTCGCATAACCGTATACATGTTAACATTAAACGATTAACCGAAAACGCATCCACGTTAAACAAAATTTACTTGGCATCACTTCTGTGAAAAAAGGTTTGTGTATTTGCTATTAACAAAGAAAAAGGTTTGTGTCTTTGTCATTTCAATAAAAATGTGAACTTGGCATCACTTTTTATCGACGCTTCATTTTAACGCCGATAATTATACAAGCTAAAAATAAGCGTGGATAATTCAAAATTTGTATGGGTAAGCGTATATACGGTTATGCGAAAACAGGGCTTAAATAGCTTTTACCAAAGTAGACTGAAATAGGTCGAAAAAATGTACTAAAAATACTACTGAGATAAAAAATGTCTTAACATGTCTTCAGTGCAATTTAATGGCGGTTCTTTTGTTAGAACATATTAACCCTCCATCTCCCATTTTAAGGGGTCATTTTAGTCCTTATTTCAAATATTTTTATAAAATTTAATAAAACGAGCTTTTAAAGGTTAAAGCGAAATACTAAATTACTTTTTTAATGCTTCTTGAATATAATTTAAGAATTATTTAACATAACTTAAAGCTTCAATAGAGTGTATCTTAAATAGGTCAAAACAAAAATGAAGGTATACCATTTGTAAACCAAAAACGAATTGTTTCGAAAATTTAGCTCGAGTTCTTTTTATGGTCCCATGAAGTCTTTACTTTTTTTTAAATGGGTTTGGAATGATTAAAATTATCTATTAAATGTTTTTAGAACGTTTTAACACTTTAAACGCACGTTTAAGAGTTTTTTTATAAGAATATTTTAAAAAGGGACTGAAATGACCCTTTACAATGGGAGATAGAGGGTTAATATGTTTTAAGAAAAAAGAAACATTAAATTTTACCGAAGACATATATTAACAGTATTAAGCTCAGAAGTAAATTTGTTATATTTTGTCGAATTATTTCACACGGCTTTGGTGAATCACAATTTAACAATACATGATAATTACAAATTTTACTTTTTTAAGCATTTTGCCTATATCTCACGAATTTTTGGTCTTTTACAACTAACAATGAAATTCTATGCAGAAAAAATTTGTAGAACATGTTAACCCTTTAAATATATTAGTTAAGAAGTGTAAGTGGTGTTCTACTACGATATTTGTAGAAGGCACTAAAGTGACCCCTAAAAATGGGAGATAGAGGGTTAATAAGTTCTAAGAAAAGAACCGTCATCAAATTTTGTTGCACAACTAGTAAACTCATTAAGCTCAAAATTAAATTTAATATATTTTTTTTTGACTTATTCTGAACTCCTTTGAAAAAAATTAAAAACTTCAGTGGGCCATAAAAAAAACTCGAGCTAAATTTTCAAAATTCTGCGGGGGCTTCGATCTACTATTAATATACATTTATTTTTCTTTTTACCCTTTCAAAACATAAAATCGTGTTGCACAATGATATTAAACACTTCTAAATGACTGATATTTGAGTAAAAACCATGAATTTAGGCATTTAAAAAAACGCATTTTTTTCTAATTTGTGGTAAAAAATAGGCGCTAATTTTTGAATACGCTGTTAGATAAGAGTTTAGACTTACAAAAAAAAGAAAAAAAAAATATCTATTTTTTTATATTTTTTTTTTTAACTCCATCAAACTTTAGTTATTTTTGAATTTTCAACAAAAAAAACTTGTTTTTCAGCGCAATAAAAAATATTTTTTTTGTAAATATATACAAAATTCTATATTTTAACTTCACTACAAATATATCAAAGTACTTTAAAACAAAATTTCGAACCATTTTATTAAAAAATGGATTTTTGAGAATTATTTTTGTGAAACAGCTAAAAAATATTTTCCTGTTAAGTCATTTTTGCATAAAATTCTCTGAGTTTAGCGCCCTCTCGTGGTGGCGAAAGCAATCAGAAAAAATATTTTTGTTAATATTTATTTGAGATACCTTATTATCTTTCAAAAAATCTGTATTTAAACACAATTTGAGACCAAAAATTTTTTTTGACTTTTGTCCATTGGTCGAAGCATAGTGCGGCGGTCCTTTCAAATGTGTGGACCCTAATGGGTCCTAACTTTGGATCCAAAAAAGTTAGCATTCCCGAAAATTTTAATTTAATGCTCATATCTCGGTAAATATTGCCGACACAACAAAAAGTCCAAAAGAATTTTTGAAGCTCGCAACACGTAGAACAAGATAGCCAAAAGCTCTCCGAGGTATACCTAAGAAAATTCTTGGGAAAATTTTAATAAGTTTTTTAAACTTTACTCAAATTGATGCACTTTTTTGCAAGTAAATCATCATTACTGATTACAGCCGTATACAAGTAATGTTTTAAGGCTGAGTTAGGCACCCGTAACCTTAAACTAGCGTAGCGTACACTCAAAAAATTATGTCATTAACTGTTTGTAGTTTATTTAAAAAGTTTTCCGTTTAGTCGTTTTTAAAAGAAAAAACATTTGTTTGATGTTCAGTTTTTATTAATGACTACAACAGTCCTTTGTTTCAAAAATAACACACTAAAAAATAAAGACTTTCACTAACATTTAATTTATAAAGTCATTTATTTTTGTTCTGTAAGTAAAAACTACTGATTATTCTTTAAATTTTTAATGATTTGTGTAAGTAATTTTTTTTTTAATTGTTGGTATTTTTTAATGATATATCATTAGTTTTTACCAACACAAGTCAGTTATTTGTTTGTAGAAAAAAAATTCAAAAAATTATTTATAGAAATATAAAAACATATTTGTATCAAGTGGCTTTGGCACGATGGGTAGAGTGTCTGGCCAGAATGTAGTTGATTGCGGGATCGATTCCCCAAAATTTTAAAAAAATATTTCAATAGAAAATTGTATAAAATAACCTACGAAATCATTAATGTTTAATGTTTTGGTAGGTTATTTTTTTGGAATTTGTTGGTAAAAATAACAGAACTATCATTAATTTTTAATGTTTTCGTAGGTTATTTTTTTCGAATTTGTTGGTAAAAAAGAATGAAAAAACCGTAATTTTTTAATGTTTAGTGTTATTTATTTTAGAAAATTTTGCCAACAGTAAAAAATAAATGTTGATGTTTTTAAAACAATTGAATAATTACTGGGATGGTTTTCAATTGTTTATTCACTGGTTTTAAGTGTGTTTTTCTTTTGGTTTTGCCTACAAAATATTTTGAGTGTAGAGAGTTTTTCGTTATATGAGAACAAATGAGAGCAGTTATTCTTCTTTGCAGACGTCTACGTGATTTTCTATTTGATTTTGATCGCTACGCTACGCTAGTTTACGGTTACGGCTGCCTAACTCAGACGGTATTTACACACAGCGTTTTTTCATGCACGCCTTTTTTATCTGATTTTTTTTTGAAGGCAATCGGGGGTGAGAAGCATAGAAGAGGGAAAACAGAATTCGTGATTTTTTTTCTACCCTGATTTCTTTTCACCCCCGTTTGCCTACAAAAAAAAAGGTGCAAGACTTTATTGCAAGCAAAAAAAGGCTGTGTATAAATACCCTCTCAGCCTTTAGTTTGACTTTAAAAGTTTACAAATGTCACAAAAATAAGCATATTAAAACATGTTTTTGATCTATACAGGAGGAATGATACATATAACCGCCATCGGTCAAAGAAGACGTGTATTAAATTTATAATGAGGTGGTATGAATCGCCTGAATGAATTCTAATTTGCAAACATTGTAACATTTTTCATACTTTCAAAAAATTGTTGGGGGTAATTTTCAAAAGTCATCTGTCATTTTTTTTTCTTTTTGATAATGAGCTAAAATTTGCATTATACTGGTACTTAGGAACAGTTTTGCTTTCTTTATTAAAATACAAGACCATACTCATCACTATTAACACCTTATTTCCCATGGGCTACAATGAGGCCTAAAATTACAAAAAAAAACGTCTTACATTGTTGCTAAGTATACTAAATTAAAATTTATTATGATGAGAAAAAGGCATATAAATAATGCAACCGGCAATAAATTGATTTTTTTATTTAAAATGCATAGTAGCAACATTTTGCGTTATTTATGTGATTGTTAAAAATTTTTGCAGACGTTTTTTTGGTAAATTATGGAGTAACAAAAAAAAGAAATACACTGGAAGACTTAAAATAAAATTTTGAGAAAAAAAACTCCCACAAAATTACATATTCAAAAACTGTAATCTCTTTCAGGCTAGTAGTTGGCAAATACCAGATCGATAACATAAATATTCAATAGAAAATTTGTCATCAATCAATAACAAAAAATTTTCTATAGAAAATTTGTCATCGATCGATAACAAAAAATTTTCTATAGAAAATTTGTCATCGATCGATAACAAAAAATTTTCTATAGAAAATTTGTCATCGATCGATAACAAAACATTTTGTATAGAAAATTTGTCATCGATCGATAACAAAAAATTTTCTATAGAAAATTTGTCATCGATCGATAACAAAAAATTTTCTATAGAAAATTTGTCATTGATCGATAACAAAAAATTTTCTATAGAAAATTTGTCATCGATCGATAACAAAAAATTTTCTATAGAAAATTTGTCATCGATCGATAACAAAAAATTTTCTATAGAAAATTTGTCATCGATCGATAACAAAAAATTTTCTATAGAAAATTTGTCATCGATCGATAACAAAAAATTTTCTATAGAAAATTTGTCATCGATCGATAACAAAAAATTTTCTATAGAAAATTTGTCATCGATCGATAACAAAAAATTTTCTATAGAAAATTTGTCATCGATCGATAACAAAAAAAATTCTATAGAAAATTTGTCATCGATCGATAACAAAAAATTTTCTATAGAAAATTTGTCATCGATCGATAACAAAAAATTTTCTATAGAAAATTTGTCATCGATCGATAACAAAAAATGTTCTATAGAAAATTTTTCAAGAATCTATACTCTCGTCTTAAAAACACTTGTTCTTGAATCTACCTGTTTTCAAATCATAATGAATCATAAAAATCTATTTATGTCGTTAGTTCGCTCCTCCTCTACCAATTAAAAAGGATCGAAATTTGACAGTGACAAACACTTTTTTAAAAATATTCGAAACAAAAACACAAATATTCTATTAAGCTGCTTAATAAACAACTCATTTGTTTTCAAAATATATCAAATTGAAGGAATAAAAAATACGAATGCCAAACAGATACTAGGCTGCACATGCGCTCCACACACAATTGATACTGGTGATCATAAAATGCCTACAAAAATCCCTTAATTTAAATAAAGAAAGAAATATTTCTTCACTATTGAACAAAGAGACAAACGGACAGACAGACAGACAAAAAATTCATGGAAAGGTCGTAATCGTCGATGTTGGTGTTTTTGTTGTTGCTGCTGCTATTGTTGTTGTTGTCATTATCAGTAACAGCATTTTAACAATCATTAATAATGATGATCATCCTGTTTTAGTGTGATTTGTAATGCCTGTCCGGGAATTGGTTGTTAGTGTGGTTGTTGTTGGTGCATTCATTGCATGTGCTAGTGTGTGAAACAAATGATGGTTAATGTGGTGGAGACCTTGTGCGTGAGTCAGTCAGTAAATGAATGAATGACTGACTGAAAGACTATTTTGAAAACACATTAACAAGTGTATGGATAACTTGGTTTTGGAATGGGTACAGTACCGAGGTGAAAAAATATGATTGTTGAGTTGAAGATGGGTTGTAAACCCTAAAAGCAAATAGAGAGATACCAGAGTCGTTCTTGTCTCGAAGGCTGGGAAAAATTCGCACACTTTTCCGAAGGATTTAAGACCAGTTAGTCTGTCTTTTTTTTTTTTTTTGTTAAAGACAATGGAACGAAGGTTACATTCGACTAGGTAACATACATACAGCAAACTCCTCTTCATGACCTCGTTTGTACCATCGAGAGAAGTCGGCCTTTCTTGATATAGAGGGGGCATTTAATAATGTCATCTCATAATGTCATTGTCTGGTCTGGAAACGAAGCATGGGGTCGTCGTTTAAATGGTGGAAAACCTACTTGCCAATAGACGTATAACGTCTGAATTGAGAGCGTCCGTCATATCTCGATTTGTCAATAGGGGCACACCACAGGAAGGTGTTCTTTCACCGCTTCTTTGGCACCTGGCCCTGAATTCAATACTGCTCTCTCTAGAAGCACGTGGTTGTCATGTTGTCGCATTTTCTGACGATGTCGCCATGGCGGTAGAGGGAAAGCACCTGCGTTAAGAGACATTCTTCAGGGTTCTCTGAAAAATCTGTCTAAATGGGCACACAGAGAAAACAGTTTAGTTGTGCCAGCCGAATTTAGATTCAACTGCATGGTTTTGTAACAACAACCGATATTTTCGTTTGCGATAACCGTAAGATATTTATAACAACTTAACTTCTGTTAGTTGAAATATATTTCGTTGATCGCAACCGAATATTTCGGTTGTTGTAATTAAACAACACAGTTGGTTCTAAATTCGGCTGACGCAATTAAAGTGTTTTCTCTGTGCAAGAGACTGTGGTCTGTGAGTTAATCCTAGTAAACCAGATCTTGTCTTGTTTACAAGATTCCTGATTTTAGTCCTATTTTTCTGGACGGCACTGAAATCGAATTCTTAGATGAAGCCAAGTAACTTGACGTATTTCTAGATAGGAATATGATTTTTAGGAGTAATATTGAAAATTTCGGTTGTTGTAATTAAACCACGCACTTGGCTCTAAATTGGACTGGCACAATTAAACCGCTTACTCTGTGCAAGAGACTGTGGTCTGTGAGTTAATCCAAGCAAACCAGATCTTGTTTACAAGATTCCTGATTTTGGTCCTATTTTTCTGGACGGCACTGAAATCGAATTCTGAGATGAAGTCAAGTAACTTGAAGTATTTCTAGATAGGAATATGAATTTCAGGCGTAATATTGAGGATCGGGTGAGAAAAGCAACGATTGCTTTATATTCCTGTAAAAGGGCCATTGGAAAACGATGGGGTTTTAGCCCTAAAGTCGCTCATTCGATTTAAACAGCAATGGGTCGTCGAATTATGCTATTTGGAATCATTGTCTGGTGGCCGGACAGAGAATGGCGTCGATGTGCATCACTGGTGCTCTTCGTACTTCCCCTACGGCTGCAATAGAAATCCTCGTTCATATTCACTTGCGGCTACGTCGGCAATTTGACTTAATAGCACACTGCAATGGAGGAGCAGCGATTGTGGCCATAGCGCGATCTTGAAGAAGATAACAATACCCCAAAATGTAGACTGTGCTCCATTTATGAGCCTTTTTAAGTGCCAATATACAACTATGATACCATCCAGGGAGTCTTGGATAAGGGAAATTCCGGGTAATGGAGCCTGCATAAATTTTTATATTGATGATCGGGGCTTCACGAACAAGTGGGCTTTAGAGTCTATTCGGAGAAGCTTGGGTTGAGCCTTGCTCGAAGATTACCAGATCATTGCAGTGTTAACCAGGCAGTGATGCTGGCAAGTATCATTGTCAATGTTTCTGAGTCAATGTTTCTGAAAATAAGATCTGTCCGTAACTGCCGCACGTCTTTAAATGAGATGACCAAGCAGTTTGACATACGACCCATCAAAAACATGGTAATGAGTTGTGAAAAGTAATCATTACCAAGTACATTATTTATAATGAGTACCCATTACCATTTACATTATTTTAAGCCCAAAAGTAACTACTTCTCAGTAATATGTTATAAAAGCACTCTAAGTAATAATATATCCTTGAACTTGCAGTTTTTAACCCTTACAATTTAATTAACTTAAAAAGTACTTAAAAACTTAATAAAAATTACACAATTTTTAAGTTTTAGTAAAAAGAAGTTAAATTTAAAATGTTTTAATTAACTAATTATTTTACTTCTTATTGGTGGTTTTACTCCTTATTAGTAATCCGAGTCAGTAACTACTTATTTATCTCCATACTCTTCACTAGTTATTTTTGTCTCACGCCCATGTTAAAATAATTAGTGTTTCATTCAATAAGTAACATCTGTTCAATAAGTAACATCTGTTATTAACATCTGTTTCGGATTACAAAACCCATTACTAGTAATGCCAATTTTTGCTGGGGACTCATATGGGTCCTAGGGCACAGAGAAATTCCAGGGAATTGCAAAGCCGATGAGCTTGCAATACCTGGAACTAACTTACAGGTTCCAACAGAATTGGAATGTTTTACTATGCTTCTAGAAACTTGCAAGTAAAATTTACCGCTTTGTTTGGGCACCTGGATGGACATGTAAGACGACACGACAGATTTGGCCTTCTCTTAATTAGAAGCGCACAACTGAGTTTATGTCGCTTCCAAGGGGAAAGATTTTGACGGTGGTTGCTGTAATTACCGAAAACTGTCTTATATGAAAGCACGCAGAGCGGTTAAATGTGCCGTCACATGACTTTTGCCGGAGTTGTATGGATGAGGAATAGTTGGAAACTATCGAACACTTTATCTGCCATTGCCCGGCACTTTCTGGTCAAAGACTTGTTTTATTGGGATCGAGGGAGCTGGTTACACGATCTTTCTGATTTGTGGGATGTCAACGGTTCAACGACAGGGGAACCTATTACCGTCTGTTGGTATCACAACGGACCTCAGAGTCTATGCCATTGCCCTGCACTTTCTGCTCAGAGACTTGCTTGAGTAAGATCTAGAATGCTCACGATCTTTCTGATTTGTGGGATGTCAACGGTTCAACGGCAGGGACTAATAGGGGAACTTACCATCCTGTGGTATCACAACGGACCTCAGAGTCTATTTGTGCTGACGTGAAACGTCAGCAGCCACTAACTACCCGAAATATTGTTGCTAGACCTATATTTAAGTGTACCTATCGAATCAGAAGCCCATTTTGAGTGTATTTAGCAATGTCGTCTGTCTATGTTAACGGTGTAAACACGATGAATTGCCATGATTTTAAATTTTAACATCAGTTCATATTTAGACCTAGCCCCCATACAAACGTCTCCTTTAAAATTGGCTCAAATTTTGAAATTGTGTTCTACTTACTTCTAATCTAAATACAAATCACCCTTCCTATATTCACATAAATCTCTTATATTTTAAAAACCTACTCAAACTTGGTTTTAATTGGATAACTTTTGGACTTCGGCCCCAAACAAAAATTTCGCCCGATATTCAGTTTAATCGGTCTATTGGCAACAAATAGGATACGATTTCACTCAAATTTGGTTTGTTTGAATGATTTCTACACTTATTAAATTTCAAAGGAACGATAGATCCAATCGGTCCATTTTTGGACTTTAGACCTATTTTCCGGAAAACACTGGTTTAGGGTATTACATGGTCGGTCTTACCCGTCTAAATTTTTTTACAAGAGATTTTCGCTGTAAAACCATTTCCTATTTCTATGGTTAACTACTATATCTGATAGAATCTTGAGTTTTGGGTTCTGGTTATTTTGTGTTTTTTTTTTTGTTTCTGTGCTTGTGCCTGACAATGTGCCCTCTGCATGCCTGCATGTGGAGATTAAATTAATTTAAATTTTTTATAGTTTTTGTATTTTTTTTGTTTAAGCGTTTAGTTGTTGTAGGTTTCCTTTTTTTCTGATTATTATTAATATTCATTTGTTAACGATTTGTGTTGTTGGTTGGGTTTTTTTTTTTATTTTAATCATTCCAATTTAAATGCAAACACTTGTTGATTTGAAACGAAGAATTCTTGTAATTTTTTTTTTTATTTTTTTAATGAAAGATTTTCTCTAACAATTTTTTATGGTTTCATATTTATATGTATGTTTAAATTGTTAAAGAACAAGTATGAATGTGCATTTAAATGCATGTGGGCGCATATTTTATGCTTCATTAAGATAATTCCAAGAAATTCTACTTTTCAGATTTTATTCAAGTAGAAAGATTTAATTTTTTTTTAAATTTTTGAGTTTTTTTTTTTTTGGAAAATGTCATTGAACTTGAATTGTGATGGGAATTATTAAATGAGAAATGATTTGAATGAAATGTTTTTTGAAGGCATGATTGTACAAAAGACATGTTTGCTACTTGATATTTTGTCCAAAGAAGTGATGTTTAAAATTGTCAAGAAGCAGTTTATACGAAATTAATTTTAATAGATGAGATAAAGACAAAAGAAGTTTTGTGGCATAAAATTTAAATTTTTTTAGGTCTGAATAATTTTTTTTAATAGGTTTTTTCTAGCTCGAGGTCATTATTTCCTTAATTAATTAAAACTATGATCATTATTTTTAATTAGTAAAGAAAATAATGACCTCGATCTAAAACAAACCTACTCAAAATAGCTTAAAGTTTTTTTATAAAAAACTTAAAGTTGTCGATGCATCGACTACCTTAAATTTTATATAGATTTTTTTTCCAAATGGACATGCTGGAAAGTTTTGTTCTGAATAATTTTCTACTAGGGTGTTCAATTAATCGGGTTTTTTTTAATGTTCGATTTAATGATTAATCGACATTTTTCATTTTTGGCTTATTCGATTAATCGAATAAAATTTTAAAATTGATCGATTAATCGAATAATTCCAAATTCAGAAATATCCGAAATTACAAGATTTTCTTTTCGACAATTTATAATAGAAATTGGTACTTGAGTAAATAAACAATATTTTTATTGTGCGATTAAACGATTAATCGACATTTGGCATTTTTGACTTATTCGATTTAATGAATAAAATTTTAAAATTGATCGATTAATCGAAAAATTTCAAATTCAGAAACTTTTGAGTAAATACACAATATTAATTCCAAGTACTAAACGTTAAAAAGCATTACAAAATGTATCAACATTTAAGGGTCGAACCAGAATTAATTGTATAAACGAAAAATTATTGGGCGTTACGCCTTACGCGACGTAATTTGATTCAGGTTCGTCGCAAAGTTTTCTACAATTTTTTTTTGAGAAAATTTTAAAAACATAATTTTAGAGATTTAAAAATGGTGTAGAATTTGAAAATTAATTTTGTTATGCTATCGATACATTGATAACTTTAAAATTTTCTTTAAAAAAATTATGATATCGATAAACTTTAATATTTTTCTACTTGATAACTTTTAATTTTTTTTTTAAAAAATTTAATGTTATCGATATATCAATAACTTTTAAAATTTTCTTTTGAAAATAAATGTATTCTATAACTTTTATATTTTCTGTAGAAATTTCATGTTATCGATACATCGATAACTTTAATATTTTCTTAAAAAATTTAATTTTATCGATACATCGATAACTTTAACATTTTCTTTAAAAAAATTAATGTTACCGATACATCGAAAACTTTAATATTTTCTTAAAAAAAAAATAATTTTATCGATAAGTTTAATACTTTCTTAAAAAATATTATGTTATCCATACATCGATCACTTTTATATTTTCTTAAAAAAAATTATCTTATCGATTCATCGATAACTGTAATATTTTTTTAGGTTAGGTTAGGTTGTGAAGGATGACGTCGGTTTATACAAAACTAACGTCCATAGAGGCCTTGATGTGGCCCATTATGATTCCTTTAATGGTCGAAACCTTCTCTCTTCAATTTTATCACTCGCATTGTTTCCAGTTATGCATCCCATTTTGAAGCTTTTATAAATGCCAGTAGAGTCCAAGGATTCTCGCTTCGAATTTCCAATAAGCTCTGAAAGAAATAAGAGCCAAATAGTTTAAATCTTCTAAAAGACAGCGCAGGGCATTCACATAAGAAGTGATAGCTGTCTTCGACAGCTTCCCCACACCATCTACAAGTATCATCATTCAATCTACAAGAGAGAAAAAAAATGTCACGTTATCGATACATCCATAACTTTAAAATTTTCTTTAGAAACGTTTTAATGTTCTCTTTAGAATCACTTTTATATTTTCTTAAAAAAAATCATGTTATCGATAACTGTAATATTTTAAAAAAAAAAATGTCATGTTATCGATACATCGATAACTTTAAAATTTTCTTTAGAAACTTTTTAATGTGCTCTTTAGAATCACTTTCCTATTTTCTCAAAAAAAAAAAATTATGTTATCGATACATCGATAACTGTAATATTTTTTTAAAAAAATTTCATGTTATCGATACATCGATAACTTTAAAATTTTCTTTAGAATCTTTTTAATGTTCTTTTTAGAAAATTTAATGTTATCGATACATCGAGAACTTTTAAAATTTTGTCTTTAGAAAATTTGATGTTATCGATGCATTGAGAATTTTTAAGATAATCTCTTTAGAAAATTTAAGGTTATCAATAACTTTTAATATATGCTTTAGAAAATTTTATGTTATCGATACACTGCTAACTTTAAAATTTTTTTTTTAGAACATTTTATGTTATCGATACATCGATTACTTCCAAAATTTTTTCAGAAAATTTGATATTGTCGATACATCGATAACTGATAAAATTTTCTTAAAAAAAAATTTTGTTATCAATACATCGATAACTTTTAAAACTTTCTTTAAAAAACTTGTAGTAATCGATAACTTTAAACAATTTTCTTTAGAAAATTTTATGTTAACAATAAGTTTTTTAAATTTTCTTTAAAAAATTTGATGATATCGATAACTTTTAAATTTTTCGCTGGAAAATTTAATGTTATCTTTACATTGATCATTTTTAAAATGTTCTTTAGAAGATTTGATGTTATCGATTACTTTTAAAATTATCTTTAAAAAATTTGATGTCATCGATATATCGATAACTTTTAAAATTTATTGTTATCGATAACTTTCATATTTTCTTTTGAAAATGTGATATTATCGATACATCGAGAACTTTTAAAAATTTTCTCTTCAGAAAATTTTATGTTATTGATACATATGAGGCATTCCACACCAAATGTCCAGCGAAAAAAAGCATGTGTACTGTAAACTTCTGAATAGGTGATATGGATAGCCCTATATGGAACTTAGAAAATTGCGTTTTTGGTTTTTCAATTTTTCAAAAACTGGGCTTAGGAGGCGTTGTCAAATATTGGAAAAATGGTCAAATTTGTGGCGAGTTGCCTTGATTAAATATTTATCACATTAAAACGGAATGCACCACAATGTCAAAAATTTACGTTCTTATATAGTTTTGTATGGGCTATCGATTAAATTTTTTTTTTTTGGAAAATTTTCAGAACCCGTTCTGAAATTTTCCATTTTTTAAAAAAGTCAATTTATCAAAAATCCGGCCACTTTTTTTTTTCTTTTTTATTTATTTTTTTAAAAGTTTAGATGTTTGTCCATCCACACAAAAAAAATCAGAAACACGTTCATCTTTTTTTTTGAGAAAATCGCATTTGAACTTTAAATTTCATAACAATTTAGTAATTTGCTTGTATTTTCTTGTGTCAACAGAGCGTATGACGAATATTTATACAATTAATATTACTCATTCGCAACTTTAAAACAAAGAAAATTTTCTTTTTAGAAAATTTTATGTTATCGATGCATCGAGAATTTTTAAAATTATCTCTTTAGAAAATTTCTTCTTCTTCTGTCATCCTTCTCTCCCGTTGGAGCATAGGGCCTCAACAACTTCTCTGTATCTATCTCTATCATTAGCTTCACGGCATATGTCATTCCAACTGTAATTTGCAGTACCCAACTCTTCATCAATAGTTCTTCTCCAGGTTTTTGATGGTGCACCAGGGCGTCGGCTACCTTGAGGGTTCCAAGTTAGTGCTTGTCGAGCTATGTTTTCTGTAGGCCTTCGAAGTATATGGAATTTTTATTAGAAAATTTAATGTTATCGATATATCGAGAACTTTTAAAATTGAATCTTTACTAAATTTGATGTTATCCATACAGTGATCACTTTTACATTTTCTTTATCAATTTATCGATACACCGAAAACTTAATAATTATCTGTAGAAAATTTATAAGAAGTTATCAATAAATCGGTAACTTTAAATTTTTTTTTAGAAAATTCTATTTTATCGATAAATCGACAACTTTTGAATTTTCTGTAGATAAATTTTATATAATCGTTACATATGTAGATAAAGAAAATTGTTTGATATCAATTTAAAAAATTTTAATAAAAAAAATTGCGTCATAATTTCCATTTTGCAGCAAAATAAGAAAACTGTTATTGGGACAAAGACTCATATAGAAGACGTCCTATGAGTGGTAAGTGCGGAGGTGTAAAAAAGTATATTCCCGTGGATGAAGATTTTTTTTTTTTATAAATTCGTTAATTTCACTAATACACACTCATATTTACAGCAGAATCACTAATAGTATCAATTTTTTCGTATTTAGAATTGCGTAGAATGAAATAAAATTGAATAATGTTTTACCACGGGAACTTGCCCACTAAAATTAATTTTTGCTTTTTCTGACTTCTTTGCAATGGAACCCCTTTGATTGGGGGGTTAACATTACTAACCTCCATTTCATGTCAATCATTTTATGTATGTATTTGACTTAAAGACACTATGATTACAATTGCATTTCAAAGCCAAACCATGCACAGAAAGAAATAAAAAAAAAAATTGAGTAAATTTTTAATACTATTGAGTAAAAAATTACTCAATTTTCCACCAGTAAACGATTTAATAGTATTGAGTAAATTTTTAATAAAAATTTATTAAATGTTTGCCAAAAAAATTTGAGTAAATTTTTAATTGACACTATTAAGTGCAGGAACAGAACAAGAAGCACCACCTTTTAAAAACAGAACAAGTTTTATTTCACATCGGCGCCGGCCACCGGTTTAATCTGCCAAACCGTATGGAAAAAGTCGTGCCGGGCTTATTCTGTTTCTACTCTAAAAAAAACAAAGTTTAAAAAAATTTCATATTTTTTTACAAAGAAAAAAAAACATGTTTTTTCAAACTTTACCAAATATATTTTTGTCTTAAAGACATAAAAAAATTTTATAAATATGATTACAAACTTTCATGTATATATACAAAAAACTATAAACTAAACGAGAATTAAAAAAACTAAGAAAATTCCAAAAAAAAAATAAAAAAGCTATTAAATTCTTATTAAATTATTTACTCAATTTGTTTTTAAATTTTTGAGTAAATTTTTAATTGCGTCAATTAAAAAATTACTCAAAACTTTTTTTAAATTTAAACAAGTGATTACTCAAATTGTTTTTCCCCATATTTTTTTCTGTGTGATTACCCTTCTTAATAAATACTTAAGAGTAGCAATAATAATAGCTAAGCAAACGTAGTAATTGAAATTTGAAACAGAATTAAGCGTCCTTACCAAGAAAGAAAAATCTTTAAATATTATTTTGTTAATATTTATTTTGTATTTGTACAAATCTTTACACCGACTCAATATTGTAAAACTGCATTTTCAGCTTTTCACATCGTGCTCCTGTTTTTAATTTTTTTTTGAAGGTTCTCTCCTTTTATTTGCCATCAATAGTGACATTATAAGACAAGCACAAATATTTAAAAAATATTTAACAAAATTTAATCCTTAAAAACGTTGAAGTCCTTTTAAAAGAAAACAGGATCACGAAATGAAAAACTGTAAATGCAGTTTTGCTCCATTTGATCTCTACATTCAGATGTATGTATATCATCCGGTTCATGTTTAATATTGGCTGCCAGGCGGTGTTGTCAGTAATAAATATTTTTTTTAGATTCTATTCCATATTTTTTAAGTCTTTCTTGGTTAGGTCAAATGCGTTCGCCTTTGGAATAAACACAATTCAAAACAAATTTCAAACTCCTTTAAAAAAAAAAAAAAAAAACTAATAATGCCCTCAAGTTGATTTTTTTTTTTTGTAAATTACTCAGACAATTTTCTTAATATGATGGTTGCGTGTGAATAAAGTATCAGTCTTTTTTCGATTATTTAGGTTAATTGAAACTAAATTGATTTTTATGAAATTGAAAGAACAAAAAGAATTCAATAATTTTTGTAGTTAGAAAAAATTACCCCTTGTTTTGTAAAGACTGAAACCTAAGTAAGCAAATGATTGATTATAAGACATTTAAAGGAAATAGAAATAAATATTTAATACGGTAAATGTAAGTAGTTATGGAATAAAGCTAGGCGTTTATAGAGTAAAAGAAATTTCAATACTTACACGAAAATTTATTTGATTAAGAACCCCTATGTGAGCACGTGCAAGATATTTAAAATCATTTTTAATGTAATATGATGGGATGCTGAAAATAAAAGAATTGAAACCCGTATATTAATTAATTAAAAGCAATTAAAAACTAAAATCTGAAACGTTTCCACAATAACGATATGACAGAATTTAAAATTTATGAAATATTATTGAAAATTTGAATAAATCGAGATTTTGGCAGCACACTTTCTTTTTATAGCATACACAGAAAAAAATTGAAACGAATTTCAATCATTATAAACGCGGATTCAATCAATTTTTTGATTGAAATTCCTCCAATTAAGAAAATTGTTACACCAATCATCAAATTGTAGGTGATTGATTGAAAATTTTTTCAATCAAACATTTTTTCGATTTTGATCAAAAATTTGATCAATTTTTTATTTAAAGTCAATCAAAATAATGATTTATTTAACAAACGAATTGTAAGGTTATGACAAAATTATCAAAATATTCATCTTTTTTGCTTTCCTATATGTTCCAAACAATAAAAAAAAAGTAAACCCCGATTATTTTGTATGTTTTTGAATTATTCTATTCAAATAAATTAAACCGAAAAAAAATTTTGTATGTTGAAAAAAATTTCAATCAAAACATTGATTGACTTATTTAAATTTTGTTGATCAATAGATTTAATTGAAAATTTTTAGCCAATAATTTTTTGTGTGTACCATAATAGCGCATTCAAAAGCGGTCTTAAGGATGCAGTATAAACAGTGGCGGGTACAGCTTTGGGGGGGCGGGAGAATTTTTTTTTACTTAAGGTTTTATGATACTTGCTAGTTTTCGTATTTTTTTATATTTTGGAGCAAATATATTTTCATAGGAAAACTGACCAAGTGTAAAGAGTATGACAATATCACGAAAAAAACTTAAAACGTCAAAAAATATACGTGTGTTATCGATAATTTTGCAGGGACTGTCAAAAAAAAATATAAAAATTTTTAACTTAAATTGACATTTCCAGAATAAAATGTAACAGTGTTGCCAATTTTATTAGTTTGTGCTCGAATGAAGCGGTCTTACATATGTTTTGGGCGTTTTTTAGCTATTTTAGGCGAGTTATTTTGAAAATAAAAGTAGGCAATATTGTTTTTTTGTTTTGTTTTTATTTTATTGTATTTCTTGTTCTTTCTCGCATTTGTTGTTTCATTCGATCAATCCTAAGAATAAAAAAAAATCATAAATTCGCCTTTGTCGGTTAAGCGAAAACAGGGTTAAGTTTTTTTTTGCAAAAAAAAGTAATGGAAAAGATATAAAATCTACAAATTTATTAGTTTTTGCCGAAGGAGGCTTGTTTTTCGTGATCTTATTTCGTTTAGACCAATTTTCTTTTTTGTTGTATTTGTTTTAAAAATTGTACATTTTCGTATAAATAGAAAAATCTCAGACTTTAACAGATTTGATGTATAGAAAAGTCTAAATCTGAGAATTTTTCAATAAAAGAAATTCTTCCTACATAGAAAATATCAGATGTTGAGACATTTTTCGTGAAGAAATGATTTTTTATAGGGAAAATGTCTCAGAATCTACACTCAAAATAATACATTAGTAGATTTACTAATTTTTTTTTGCTAATGCTGGTTAGCTAACTTTTAGCAAATATTTAGTTGAGATTAGCATGTTAGCAAAAATATCTTGTAAACTTCATTTAGCGCAAAATAAATGATAAATTTTTTTTTATTTTCAGAAAACTTAAAATGGCGCTATCTCGGAAACTAAGCCAGATAGAGAAAAATGGAGGCCATTTTTGGTTCTCGAGCTCTAGTATCGCCGGTCCTCTTCACATGTGTGAACCCTAATGGGCCCTAACTTTGGATCCAAAAAAATAGCATTCCCGAAAATTTTAAAATGCTCATATCTCGGTAAATATTGCCGACACAACAAAAAGTCCAATAGCATTTTTGTAGCCCTCAACACGTAGAACAAGACCGCAAAATAGTCAAAAGCTCTCCGAGTAATATTTTTGAAGTTATCGAGGTTTTTAATTCTCAAGACCCCAGTGGTCCCATATAATCACGTATCTCAAAAACTAAGCAAGGTAGAGCGAAACGGACACAAATTTTGGATCAAAAACTATGACGATTTTTAAGGAACCCAACTAGGTCTAGGCCCATCGGGGTCTGGACCTATCGGGTCCGAACCCAATGGGGTCCTCAGATGTGTATGAACTAAGTTCAAAAAAAAAAAAAAATGTTTGTTAACTAATTATTGGCAAAACATTTTTGCTAACTTTAGCAAAAAAATTGTGGGTTCAAAATCAGCAAATTTTCTTGTAGGTTTACAAGCTTTTTTTGCTAACATTACAGTTTTTTTTTTTGAGTGTAAGACTTCTTTTTTACCAAAAATGTCTCAGAATCTGAGACTTTTTCTTATAGAAAAATTTTCAGATTCTAAGAACTTTTTTTCCACAGAAAAAGTCTCAGATTCTGAGACCTTTAACTATAGAAAAAGTCTCATATTTAGAGCACTTTTGAGATATTTTTCCTATAGAAAAGGTTTCAGAGATTTAGATTTGTTTCGTACAAAAAAATTTTAGATTCTGAGAACTTTTTTCTATAGAAAAAGTCTCAGATTCTTAGATTTTTTTTTATAGAAAAAGTCTCAGATTCTGAGAACTTTTTCGTAAAGAAAAAGTTTTAAATTCTCAGACCTTTTTCCTATAAAAAAAGTCTCAGATTCTTAGAAAATTTTGTTTTGTAGAAAAAGTCTCAGATTCTTTGACCTTTTTCCTGTAGAAAAAGTCTCAGATTCTTAGACATTTTTTCCTATGAAAAGAGTCTCAGATTCTGAGACTTTATTCCTAAAGAAAAAGTCTTAGCTTCTCAGATCTTTTTCTTATAGAAAAAGTCTCAGATTCTGAGAGCTTTTTCTTATATAGAAGAAGCCTAAAATTCTGGCACTTTTTTCCTAAAGAAAAAGTGACAGATTCTGAAACCTTTTCCTATAGAAAACGTCTGAGATTCTGAAACCCTTTCCTAAAGAAAAAGTCCCAGATTAAAAGACGTTTTTCCTATAGAAAAACTTTCAGATTCTGCGAAAAAGTCTTAGATTTTGAGAAACTTTTCCGTAATAAAAAGTCTTAGATTGTAAGACCTTTTGTCTTCAGAAAAAGTATCAGATTCTGAAACCTTTTCCTATAGAAAAAGTCTGAGATTCTGAGACCCTTTCCTAAAGAAAAAGTCCCAGATTAAAAGACGTTTTTCCTATAGAAAAAGTCTCAGATTCTGAGACCTTTTTATACCCTTCAACTACAGTATGGGGGTATACTCACTTTGTCATTGTGTGTGTAACGCATCGAAATATCGGTCGGGGACCCCATAAAGTACATATATTTATGATCAGTGATCAATTCTAAGACGTTTTAGCGATGTCCGTCTGTCCGTCCGTCTTTCCGTCTATAGTTAACACGATGCAGTCCAAAATAAAAGCGCTAGACTCCCGACATTTGGCACGAATTAGTCATATGTTCCTAGGCAGGTTAAGTTCAAAAAGGAGCAAAATCGGACCAGGGGAAAAAAGTTCCCCCTTTAAGAACTAAACCAACCTCTGAAAAATACCATATTTTTACGTGATTTTTTGTGTTTTTATACCCTCCACTCTAGTGATATACGGTATATATAAGTTTGTCATTCCTTTTGTAACACCTAGAAATATTGGTCTAGGACCCCATAAATTTTATATATTCATGATCCTTGATCGATTTTAAGACGATCTAGCGATGTCAGTCCGTCTGTCCGTCTGTCTGTCTGTTAAAAACACGCTAACTTTTGAAAGACTTTACGAAGGCTCCTGAAGTTTGGCACATATGTTGGGCATTGACGTGGTCAGGTTGGTATTGCAATCCAGCGAAATCGGTCCAGTGGTTCAAAAGTTATAAGAAAATGAGTGAATTTCGGCAAGGGTTTTTTTGAAATTTTCGAGATAAAACACACGGTAACTTTCGAACGGCATTTCTGAGGGTGCTAAAGTATGGCATATATATTTGCCATTCCTCTGGTCTGGTTCATTTTAAATTTCAGCCAAATCGGTCCTGTGGTCCAAAAGTTATTAGCAAAACCGTAAATTTCAGATTAGTTTCACCTTAAATTTACGTGTTGAAAACCCGTTAAAAATGTTTTAAAAACATTTATAAGTCACAAAAATATTTTACAAGGTATTTTTGTCACTCAAAAATATTTTTACACTAAAACAAAAAAAAAATACAAAAAAAAAAACAAATTTTACACTCAAAAAAAAATTAGTAAATTATTTTTTTTTTTTCAAAAATTACTAAAAAAAGGTTATTTTACACTAAATAAAATATTTCAAACCAAAAATGTTATTATTTTCACGTTAGAAAATTTACTATCACTTAAAAAGGGTATTGTGGAGAGTATTCATAGATTCGGCCAAATCGAATTTAACTTTCCTACTTGTTGTTTAACAAATACAACATTTTTATGCCAAAAGAAATTCAAAGTCCTTCATTTGAACCCACAGAATTGAAAAATGTCGTTTTTTCGGTCCGCCCCCTTTTATGGGAGTGGAATAATTTTTTTAAATAATGATAAACTTGTAGTTCTTTAGTGCAAAAAGCATAAGAATAAATTTTTAAACACATGTTCAAGAAAATGTGGCCCCCCCCAAAAAAAAACGCCGCTGCATTTTTTTTCTATTTATTTGCATGTTGGAGGGTAGAAAAGATTCGGCACAGCCGAATTTAACACTCTTACTTGTTCTTATATAAAAAAAGTCTTAGATTCTGACACTTAAAAAAAACGTTTCAGATTTTGAGACCTTTCTCTTATATAAAAAATTCATAGATTCTGACACATTTTTCCTATAGAAAAAGTCTAAAATTCTAAGGCCTTATATTCTAAGACATTTTTCATATAGAAAGTCTCAGATTCTGCGACAGTCGTGTTAAAAACCCGAAATTCTTTAACTTAAACTTCAAAATAATATAACTTTGTTGTTTTTTTAAAAAAAAATTTTTGATTTTATTAGACAAAACAAAAAGGATTAAGAATCGGCTTAAAATTGGCTGAATTACGACCATTTCAGCTAAATACAAATAGACAAGTTAAATTCGACTTGGCCGAATTTATTAATACCCTACACAATATTCTAAATTGAAAAAATTTAACAAATTTTGATTAGAAATGTTTTATTTTGAATAAAAAACTTTTTTAGTCGTTTTTGTAAAAAAAAAAAATAAAATTTTTTTTTAGTGTACATTTTTTTTTCGAGTGTAATATTTTTTTTTTGTGTAAAAATATTTTTGAGTGACAAAAATACGGTGTAAAATATTTTTGTGTCTCACCAATATTTTTAAAACTTGTTTAACGGTTTCTTAGAAAGTGAACTTATAGTACATTCAGACTAGCCTCGAAACCTTGTTGAAAATACGTATTTTCATTTTGAAAACTTAACCGTTCACACCCGAAATTTTTGTCACTTATCACGTTTTCAAAATTAACCGAAGAAAATTTGCAATCAAACCCCATTTTCAAATGGGGTTTGGCACGAAACTTCGTTATACGGGGTTTCGATGCCAATGTGAATGCACTATTAAGTTGAAACCAATCTAAAATTTAATATCAATAAAAATTTCCACATAAAATTTCCGTATAAGAGTTAAAGATTACACTTGATCTTTTACAGATTTTAGTTGATCTTTGCAAATAAAACTTTTCTTTTTAAATTGATTTTTTATTTTTCAATTTCCAGCCACTTCAAAACCTTACCTAACCTAACAATTCATTAAACAGTTAATTTATTTTCAAATTATTCAAATTTCTAATCTCATAAATATTCAACTAACATTTTAAGTTAACTATTTTCCTACAACAACAACAAAAAGACACATACAATTAATTAATGACACCGTAATCAATTGATATTTGCAAATGGAAAGGTTAAATTCAAAATAAATTTAAATTGTCAAATAAATTCTAACTGGCAAGCAAACTTAATACTACCAGCTGAAGACTAATGACAATATTGTGGATCATGTAAAACACATGTTTGAACCTTAACTTAACAACATCAAATAAATTAATAATGTTTTTAAACATACGAGACACACGACGACGCGTCGCACCACATAAACACTATGATGAAAAAGTATACACAGAATATGGAATTGTTTATTTTTAGGTGAAATTCATTTGATCGGTTGTAACAGCCAAATTTCTGTTATCTGAAATGAATTTCTGTTTGTTATAAACGTTTATATTGATTGTTATAACCGAATTATTCGATTGCAAACAAATACTAATCACGCATTCAGTTCTCTGTGTGAACTTAATTGAATTAAAGTTTTGCAACGATCAGTTTGCAATAGAGTTGTTTCAACCAAATTTTCTGGTAAGGATAACAAAAATTTTGTTTAGAGGCAACAAAAATTCATTTTTTTTTACCCAATTTTGTTTTGTCTCAAAAAAATTTCATTCCATACACTCAAAAAAATACGTTAGTAGATTTACTAATTTTTTTTTGCTAATGCTAGTTAGCTAACTTTTAGCAAATTTTTAGTTGAGATTAGCATGTTAGCAAAAAATTCCTGTAAACTTCATTTAGCACATTAGCAATTTTAAACAAGCTTTGAACTAATTTCTTTTGCTAAATTTGAAATTGAGTTGACAACATTTTTACAAGATTTTTTGCAAAAATTAGCAAAAATAAATGGTAAATTTTTTTTTATTTTCAGAAAACTTAAAATGGCATTTTTGGTTCTTAGAATCTCCATACTTTCGCGGGTCCTCTTCACACGTGTGGACCCTAACGGGACCTAACTTTGGATCCAAAAAAGTTAGCATTCCCGAAAATTTTAAAATGCTCATATCTCGGTAAATATTGCCGACACAACAAAAAGTCCAAAAGAATTTTTGTAGCTCTCAACACGTAGAACAAGACCGCAAAATAACCAAAAGCTCTCCGAGTAATATTTTTGAAGTTATCGAGTTTTTTAATTCTCAAGACCCCAGTGATCCCCTAAAATCACGTATCTCAAAAACTAAGCAAGGTACAGCGAAACGGACACAAATTTTGGATCAAAAACTATGACGATTTTTAAGGAACCCAACTAGGTCTAGGCCCATCGGGGTCTGGACCTATTGGGTCCGAACCCAATGGGGTCCTCAAATGTGTATGAACTAATTTGAAATAAAAAACATTTCAGTTAACTAATTTTTAGCAAAACGTTTTTGCTAACTTTACCAAAAAAATCGTGGGTTCAAAATCAGCAAATTTTCTTGTAGGTTTACAAGCTTTTTTTGCTAACTTTACAGGTTTTTTTTTTTGAGTGTAGAACAAATTTAGGGTGCTTTTGATTGAAAGTCGATAAGGTTGCCACAGCAATTCTGTTTTTAAATCTTTGAATACTGTTTCAGAAATTTATTTTAACTTAAGTCACTCACTCAACAACATGCTAGACCAAACAATACAAAGTATTTGATTAGAGATCAATAAACTTTTTTGGCTTTAAACTGCAATAAATACAAATTACTATTGACGTTCAACACACAACATGCATGCCAACTTACGACAGCAAGCTGACTAGCTAGCTAGCCAGATAGCCAACCAGCCAGTCAGCCAGCCAAAATGATCTTGTCTTAAGTTTCCAGAAGAAGGAAAAAAAAAATAAAAATACTTGTACAAGCCAAAGGTTACCATTTGGCAGAGTATGATATAGTAAATGATGCATAACTCGATGTTCGTTAAGCAGCTAGTTGCAGCAGCATATGAAAAGCAACAAAAAATTTTGCTATAAGTTCTTGAAAGATTCTATGGCAAAGACAAACCATTAATGATGGCTTTGTTAGCAATACTTATTGAGCTCCATCCTAGACTATGGGCTTAAAATGGTCATAGAGCTTTTTTTTAAGTTTGTTAAACATATTTTAAAATCTGCTTACATTATGTACAACAACATATGTATAATGTCGCCACTAGGATGCAACATACAACTGTAAGATAACAACATCATCATCGTCATCATCAACGACATCGTCATCAACATGTTCGGCAGCTGCTGAGAAAAATCCAAAGTATCCCAACATTAAAATTTTTAATATGGAAAAGTGTGTCTTTCGATTCGAAATTATCTATTCCGTGGCTGGTGAAAACGGAAGATATCACTTAAATACCTATCACGTGACAGATGATTTCCAAACGTTGCTTTTGACAACTTTTCGTTAAATTAAGATGTTAGTCTTAAAACCGAAGAACACATTCATAAATTTAATGACAAAACTTCATAACTTTCCACAACACACTCTATGAATATTTTCATTAATTCTATGAAAATTTTCATTGATTCTATGACACCAGTTTTCATTAATACTATGACACCAGTTTCATTGATCAAATGAAACCCGACTTCGGTTGAATTTTTGAGTCATTTTTCATTAAGCTAATTATACCCTGCACCACTCTGTGGTGAAGGGTATATTGAGTTTGTGCTGATGTTTGTAACTAACGAAATATTGGTCCTAAACCTACCTTGAATTATACCGATCGACTCAGAATAACTTTTTGAGTCGATTTAGAGATGTCCGTCCGTCCGTCCGTCTATCCATCTATCGGTTTAAGCACGATACAGGTCGCAATTTTCAATCAATTGACTTGAAATTAAAATTTAAGCATCTTTTGGCCCAAGGACGAATCCTATTGAAATTGGAGAAAATCGTTCCATGTTAAGACCTAGCCCCCATACAAACGCCCCCTTTGGATTCGGCTTTAATGACTCTAGTTTTGAAATTCAGTAAGTAATCAAATTATGTATGCACAAATCACCATTCCAAATTTCAAAGAAATTGGGTCAGTCCTTCTGGTAGTCCCCATACAAACCACCTTCCCGATATTCACATAATTCCCTCAAAATTCATAAAAATGGAAATATTTAATAAAAAATTTATTTTTAGGTGCTAAACGTGTACTTTGGCAACCTTATCAAATCGGTATATAATTGCACAATTTTTGGACTTAGTCCCCCATATAAAAATTTCGACCGATATTTAGTTAAATTGGTCTATTGACAAAAAAAATAAACCGATTCCACTTAAAATTGATCTGTGTGTATTTTCTACACTAAATAAAGATCTAACAAAAGACAGATACAATCGGTCCATGTTTGGACTTGGGACCCATTTTCCGGATACCCTACACTAGTGTAGGGTATCATATGGTCGGTCTTGACCGACTATAACTTTCTTACTTGTATAAATTTTCATTACCGTCACGAAGCTTTTTTCAGTATACCCACGTTAGGGCGTCCCGTCAAATTTAAACTTTTCAATTTCATGTCGTAATACCTGCCAAACGATGGCCACGTTACTGATTGTGTGAAAATTTAAGTAAAAATTTTAAACATAAAAATTATTTTTTTATTTAAATTGGTCTCGAAAGTTGAAAAATGTAAAGTGTGGTATCTAAAAAATATTAAAAAAAATATAAAATCGCGATTTTGGTTCAAAAATGCTGATCTGCGATTTTGGTCCACAGATGCTGATCAGCATTTTCGGACCAATATCGTATTTTTATATTTTTTTAATATTTTTTAAATATCACACTTAACTTAATCGACACGTGTTTCGGAATTTGTCAGATTCCATTGTCAAGATTATTTAGCAAAAATAGAAACGATTTACTACAAAGTAGCAAACGAGTCTAATGATAAATCGTTTGCTACTTTGTAGTAAATCGCTTCTATTTTTGCTAAATAATCTTGACAATGGAATCTGACAAATTCCGAAACACGTGTCGATTAAGTCTTGCCAAAATGACCAACATAAATAAATTTAAAACAAAAAAATAATTTTCTTGAAAATTATGATATGAGAAAATCATGGTTTTAATTAGTAAAGAAAATAATGACCTCGAGCCAGAATAAACATCCTCAAAATATAATATTTTCAAGGTCGAATAAAACAATTTTTATTTTTTAATAAAAATTAATCGGAATTTGAACATAATGGTTGGCACGCCATAGTGATGAATTACCCTAATATGGTATTATTTCATTCACAACAACAAATAACATATTGTTGTAGTCCAATGGACTATCATATGTAAAATGTTTTAAATATTTTTGTTGGTTATTGACATGACATATGGTCCAATTTCTTCGTCTTTTTAATTCCCATTGTGGATAGAGTCGAATATGTACTAAAATTTTAGTTTGTGCACAAACGATTTGTCATTAGACTCGTTTGCTACTTTGTAGTAAATCGTTTTTATTTTTGCTAAATTATCTTGACAATGGAATCTGACAAATTCCGAAACACGTGTCGATTAAGTCTTGCAAAAATGACCAACATAAATAAATTTAAAACAAAAAAATAATTTTCTTGAAAATTATGCTATGAGAATATCATGGTTTTAATTAGTAAAAAAAAATAATGACCTCGAGCCAGAATAAACATCCTCAATAATATTTTAATGGTCGAATAAAACAATTTTTATTTTTTAATAAAAATTAATCAGAAATCACACTTAACATTTTCCACCTTTTGAGACTAATTTTGATAAAAAATAATTTTTGTGTTTAAAAATCAGCATCTGTGGTCCAAAATAGCGGTTTTGGAATTTTTTTAAATATTTTTCTAATAAAGTACGCCAAATTTCCGAATTTTTAAGCCGGATGTGGTTAAAAATTCGGACATGAATTTTGGTCGAAATACGTAATTTTTTTCCAACTTTTACCGCTGGTTGCCGACTGAAGATGACCTTATAATCAGCTCTAACCCGTCGTTTGCAGGTTAACGACATGAAATTCGAAAATTTAAATTTTATGGGACACCTTAACCCACTTGTTCTGGGTAGACTTGTGTTAATCGTTCAATTAAGTGAGCTCTCATTTTCGTTCATTAGATAAAAGACCTAGTTCATTCTTCTAGTTTAATCGGTCAATTTTTGTTTTCGTTCAACAATTCGTGAACGAATCGTTTTGGTTTAAGTTCAGAAATACCTAAATGTCGAATAAAACTACTAATTAAAAAATCCATATAATTTTTGTAAAAAACATAAATGCTGTGAAATCGTGTTAAAAGAGGAGAGAAAACTAACACTACTGAAAAATAAAAAAGTGGAATTGAACGACCGAACAAAAGAAAACAAAATTATCTGAACAATTGTCAATTGAGATGAATAAACGAAGACCTAAAAGAGCTGAAATGAACGAACTAGATAAACTGCTCTGTTGTGAATAGTTCAATTGAGCTAGTTCGTTTATGAACGACAAAACTGCGTTCTGTAATGTGTTCCTAAAGGTGGCTTCAGACTATTACACTCAGAAAATTATGTAAGTTACTACATGTTAGTTGTTTGTATATTTTACAGTAGTTAGTTGTTTTCAACTACAAAGTCAGTTGTTTTTGTATGAAAAATATCAAACAACTATTTCTGTTAGTTATTTTAAGTAGTATTTTTGAATAACTAACAAAAAAGTACTGTGATGTAGTAACAGTTATTTAAATTAGTTAATTTTATTTTTTTTTATCTCTGAAAAATTTCAAAGTTTTTTCCGAAAAATAAAAATAAATTTTATTTTTTTTTATTTTTCACAACTTTTTTTTAAAAAAAAAAAAAACTTTGAAAAAATTTGGTCTTCAAATTTTTTTCTGAAAATTTTTGAAAAAAAAAATTATTTATTATTTTATTTTTACTACATTTTAGTTGTTTTGACTACAGATGTAAGTAATTTTTACTACATAAGTCAGTTGTTTTTTGTCAGTTAAAATAACTAACATTGTTAGTTGATTTAACTGAAAAAGTAGTTGACCCCAAAACAACTCACAAAGTAGTTATTTTAACTGACATTTTCAGTTGATTTTACTAACATAATTTTTTGAGTGTATATTTGTAATAATAACTGTCAAAATTTTTTGTAAAATCTATAAAATAGTATGGTGTAAAAACAAATCGGTATAAAGCCAAGAGAAATACGGATTGAAAAATGACAGGCGGATACGTATTCTCATTTTTGGAAATTTCTCTAAAAATGAGAAAACGTATACGCTTTTCATAAGGTCAGGGTTGTATTTGTTTTGATAATATTTAAGATGTGATGGTGTAAATACGCAAAGGATTTTTTTAAAGATTTTTTGACAAGCGGAGAAAATTTCGTATTATTTAAGATACGTATTTTCTTACGACTCAGTATTATGTTCTGAAGTGGGCTTAAGGGAGATGTCCAGTGACATGTTACTAGTGATATATAACGAAAGTGATAGGTATTTTAATATGAAAGGTGTCGACGATGTGATAGGTGTTTTGGGTCCGGGTGACAGGTCACGTGACCTATCATGGACCGATAACTTTTCATGCAGGGAATTCCTGAATTTAAAATGGCTATACTATAAACGTAAATAGAGTTAATGTTCGCTCACAACCCTCTTCAAGCAAGTTTAGGTTGTGTTGAAATGGTGACAAAATCGGGTAATGGCATTTTACTCCTTTTTTTTGAACTTTAAAAATCGTTAGCACGAAAATCGTAGCTGATCCTGTTTTCGAGCTATTGCTAAATAATTAAAACAGTTCGACAACAAAACCGTCCCAGTGAAATGTCCAACTAATTCTTATAGATTTTTCTCTCCTGAATCCAAATCTGCCAGCTAATTTTTTCTATCATTTACCATTTTTGCGATATTCGCTGCCAAAATGTCAAAAAACCAATAATTTCGCACTTTTGGTGATCAACTGTTACAGATTCTTCCAAAAATATGACTTGATTTCATATAAAATGGACATTCTTATTGCAAAACTGCAATTTAAATTTTTCTAGCATGTTTTGTATTCGAGATATTGGCGTGTGAAAATTTTTCCACGCTAAAATCTCGTACGCGAATATCTCAAAAACGGATCATGCTAGAAAAATTTGGATTTGGGTTTTGGAATCGGGAGGTCCAATTTATATGAAATCAAGTCCTATTTGCTGGAAACACAACAGTGGATCCCCAAATTGCGAAATTATTGGTTTTTTGACTTTTTAACAGCGAATATCTCAAAAATAGTATGTGCTAGAAAAAATTTGATGACAGATTTGGATTCAGGAGAGCAAAATCTATAAGAATCAGTTGGATATTTCACTGGGAGGTTTTAGTTGTCGAACAGTTTAATTATTTAGCAATAACTCGAAAAGAGGATCAGCTAGGATTTTCGTGTAAACGATTTTTAAAGTTCAAAATAAAGAGGAGAAAAATGCCATTAGCCGATTTTTGTCACCATTTTAACACAATCTACAGGGTGATGTTGGGTAGAAAAACCTTTAGCGAAAGAGTTAATGTATCCGTTATTAATTACTATTCAGAAGTTTAGTCTTAATTTAAATCCTCAAAATCCACTTAAAACATGATTAAACTAAAATTTGTCGCTGGTATACATTTTCTGCACTCTTCTCCTTTGAAGTTTAGGTATGCCTACTTTAAATCTTAAATAATTCTTTGGCGTTTGTATTTTTTTTTTATTTCGTTGCAATTGTTTGAGGTCAAAAGTTCATGTTGCTTGTTTAGTCATGTTTGGGAATCTTTAAGAAACCATCTTTTTAAGATTGCAAGTGAGTGGCTACTACTACCACTACCGCTGCTTGTCTACTTCATTAGTGTTTGACATGTATCTCTTAATCACTGTCATCAAATTGGTTTCGTTTTTTTCTTCGTCTTCTTCGTTTGTCGTTTAAAAAGGCGTGACTGTCTGTAATTAGGTAGTAATTAATTATGAGCCTATTCCTCCAAAGAAACAAAAAAGCACCTATAACTCTTGTGGCAGTGGGTGTAGGTGTTGAATGAACATGTGGCAACATGACAGCAATACCAAAAATATGAAGCTGCACACACAGAAAATTTTTTTTTTTTTGTTGAGTAAATTTTTATTACTACCCGGCTAAAAATAATGTATACAAGCTCATGTACGATCATATATGATAATTTATGCTAAGGATGGGCCAATATATAATCGCATATTATCATATGTTTTACCATATATGGTCATATATTGAATAAGCGCCAATTTTAATATATGTTCATATATGATCATATATGTTTTCGAATTAATGATGTATGGTCAGATGTGTTCATATATGCTCATATACTATTCATTTTTAGCCGGGTATTGAGTAAAAAATTACTCAGTTTTGCACCAGTAAGAGATTGAATAGTATAAAGTAAACTTTTAATAAATATTTTTCAAATGTATGCCAAAAAATTGAGTAAACTTTTAATCGACACAATTAAAACTTTACGCAAAATTTTTCGTTTTTTTAAATTAAGTTTTTAATTGTGTCAAGTAAAAATTTATTAAATGTATGCCAAAAAAAATTAGAATATTTTTAATTGACACAATTTAAACTTAACTCAAAATTTATCAATTTTTTTTAAGTCTAAAAAGTTTTACATTTTTTTTTACAAAAAAAAACATTTTTTTCAAACTTCAACCAAATATATTTGTCTGTCTTAAAGACATAGAAAAATTTCATAGATGATTTCAAACTTTTATAAATGAGAATTATAAAAACTAAGAGAATAAAAAAAACTAAAAAAACTATTAAATTTTTGTTAAATTATTTACTTAAATTTTATTAAAAACATTTGAGTAAATTTTTAATTGCTTCATTTAAAAAATTACTCAATTTTATTTTTTAAATTTAAACAAGTGATTACTCAAAATTTTTTCTCCCATATTTTTTCTGTGAAATAATACAAAAATAATTATTTGGGAATATGATCAAAAGTGATCAGAAATTTAATTAATTTTTTGGTTTTCCGAAATATTTGAACTAAATTTGAGTAATTTTAAATTTATTTTTTGATAACTAATTTTTCCTGTGTACAAAATTTGCCCGATCTGGTCAAAATGCTCATGCTTGATTTGATCTGCGCTTATTTAATTCAATGTAATTGTATCTGATCAGATTCCAAATTTGGTCACAATTTTCAAGACCCGTTATTGATCAGACTTAAACATATCCCGAAAATGGAGATCAAATTTGAGATCCGACAGATCTGATCAAATACAATTATAAAATATACATATTTATATATGAGCAGATCAGATAAGAGCATATCAGATCAGGTCTGATCCATTTTTAAATGGGACGAGTATAAAATATATAAGGGATATTTCATGCCAAATTGGTCACTTAAAAATAAAAAAAAATTACTGCTACTGTAATTTGTATGGGAGCCCTCTTAAGGGGCAAGTATGTTTTTGAAAATGTTTGGGCTAAACATTTATAAGAACCGTCTTAAGGTTTTTAGATAGAGGATAGGTATGTTCTCGGAATATGTTTGGATTAAAGAAAAACTGTGGGTCGGTTATACATATGACCCCTCTAGGGGCACCCTTTTGGTAGTTAGAGCGGTTACACCCAAAAAATTATGTCATTAACTGTTTGTAGTTTATTTAAAAAGTTTTCCGTATAGTCGTTTTTAAAAGAAAAAACATTTGTTTGGTGTTGTTTTTATTAATGACTACTGCTGTCCTTTGTTTCAAAAATAACACACTAAAAAATAAAGACTTTCATTAACATTTAATCTTTAAAGTCATTTATTTTTGTTCTGTAAGTAAAAACTACTGATTATTCTTTAAATTTTTAATGATTTGTGTAAGTCATTTTTTTTTAAATTGTTGGTATTTTTTAATGAGATATCATTAGTTTTTACCTACACAGGTTATTTTTATTTTTTTGTTATTTTTTTGTAGAAAAAAAAATCAAAAAATTATTTATAGAAATATAAAAACATCTTTGTATCAAGTGACTTTAGCACAGGGATGTTAAATGGGGTTTTCAATTTTGTACCAACTTTCCAAAAAAATTGTACTTTTTGGACCCTCACGGTACCATTTTTTTTAAGTAATAAAACCTTAACTAAAACAAATGAGAGTGTAAATTCGGTTGTACTAAACCTTGTATACCCCCCAAAAAAAAAAAAAAAATCAGGGGCGTTTATGAACAATTTCTTGAAATCATTCTGCAGAAAAATCTCTGATTGTCCGACACTTTATCTAAGGCCTATTCACACCTGAGGTGAAATCTCGTTCGAACGAGATTTCGATCATTTGGTTTGTATCATTTTATACACAACCATATGATCGAAATCTAGTTCGAACGAGATTTCACCTTAGGTGTGAATTGGGTATATAGGAAAATTTCTCAGAATTCTAGAATTTTTTGACAGGAAAAATGTATCTAAGTGTGTAATCACGAAAAATGTATCAAGATCTCAGAATTCTTCTAACGATGAAAGGTGTCAAAATCTGCAATTAATAATATCTTCATTAATTGTCTATAAATAACTGACTGATTCTTCTGTGGGAAATTACGAGACTTTTTGTTTGATAAAAGAGAGTAAGAATTTTTTCTCAAAAGTCTAAAGGCCTGAGGTCAAATCTCGTTCGAACGAGAATGTGAATTGGGTATAATTCTGATAACTTTTTTTTTTTAACAAATTTTTAGAAAAATTTTATTTGAAAACTACTTTAAACTGTTTTTTTAAACAACTAAAACAAGAAAGAAAATTATAGTCGGTCAAGACCGACCATATGATACCCCACACCAGTGTTTTCTGGAAAATGGGTCCCAAGTCCAAACATGGACCGATTGGATCTATCTTTTGTTAGATCTTTATTTATTGTATAAAACACACACAGATCAAATTTTAGTGGAATTGGTTTATTTTTTGCCAATAGACCGATTTAACTGAATATCGGTAGAAATTTTCAAATGGGGACTAAGTCTAAAAATGGTCCAAATGTATTCCGATGCGATTAGGTTACCAAAGTACACGTTTAACACCTACAAATAAAATGTTAATCAAATATTTTAATTTTTACGAATTTAGAGGAAATTACGAATTTAGAGGTGGTTTGTATGGGGACTACCAGAAGGACTGACCCGATTCCTTTGAAATTTGGTATGATGGTTTGTGCATTCAAAAGCTTTTAACCTGTTAAATTTCAAAATGATATCTATTATAATACGGTTATTAAAGGCATTTAAGCGAAATTCAAAGGGGCGTTTGTATGGGGGCTAGGTCTTAACATGGACCGATTTTTTCCAATTTCAATAGACTTCGTCCTTGGGCCACAAGAAGCTTAGGTTTCAAATTTCAAGTCAATTGATTGAAAATTTCGACCTGTATCGTGCTTAAACCGACAGATGGACAGACGGACGGACGGCATCGCTAAATCGACTCAAAAAGTAATTCTGAGTCGATCGGGTAGTTACAAACATCAGCACAAACTCATTATACCCTGTACCACAGAGTGGTGTAGGGCATAAAAAGTGTCTCATTTATGGTGTAAATCGGTCTAGCATTAGTACCATTGTGAGCATTTTTTTAAAGTAAAGAAAAATGGTGGGGTCTTTTTCCGATATTTCGATGAGTTATAAAGAAATTGGAAATTTAAAAATTGTACCAAATGAGTCGCGGTAGTACCACGGTACTTTTGAAGGTCAAAATGTACCAAAAAAAGTACAATTGTACCAACTTTAACATCCCTGCTTTAGCACGATGGGCAGAGTGTCTGGCAAGAATGTATTCCCCAAAATTTTATTAAAAATTAAAAAAAAATAATTTTCAATAGAAAATTGTAAAAAATAACCTACGAAATCATTAATTTTTAATGTTTTCGTAGGTTATTTTTTTGAAATTAGTTGGTAAAAATAACAGAACTATCATTAATTTTTAATGTTTTCGTAGGTAATTTTTTTCGAATTTGTTGGTAAAAAAGAATGAAAAACCCGTAATTTTTTAATGTTTAATGTTTTTTTTTTTTTTTTGGAAAATTTTGTCGACAGTAAAAAATAAATGTTGATGCTTGTTAAAACAAATGAATAATTACTGGGATGGTTTTCAATTGTTTATTCACTGGATTTAAGTGTGTTTTTCATTTGTTTTTGCCTACAAAATATTTTGAGTGTAGAGCAACATTTTTTTTTTGAAAATAGAGTTAATTCGAAAAAAATTTTAAAGGGTAAAAATTAATGGGGTTGGTCATGGAGCTGACCCTTCTAAAACGCAGCGTTGGATCAGTGGATCTGATAAAAAGATTGGATAATTGCACTAATTTTTTAAAAAAACTAGAAAAAAATAGTAATAATCAAAACTCCACGATCTGACAGGGCAAAAAATTTGTAGAATCGATAGAAGTTTTCCACAAAAAAATTAAAAAAAAAAAAATCAAAGAGTACAAACATTTTCAAAGATGAGATTTAAATTTTAAAACTTAAAAATCGCGTAACAGAACACTTTTAAAATTTGTTTGGTATTTTTTTTTTTAAAGTACATACACTGAAAAAAATTAACTAAAAAATTGGAAAATAAACTAAATTTAAGGAGAATTTTTAGTTCCATTGCCATGTTTTCCTTTTGTTTAATATAATGCCACTTTTTGTTTAATATAATGCCACTTTGAACTATAAAATGAGAAAAATTTTATTTCAATTTAGGTCATACACATCTGAGGACCCGATTGGGTGAAGACCCCATTAGGTTCAGACCCGATAGGTTCAGACCCCGGTGGGCCCAGACCCAGTTGGGTTCCTTAAGAATAGTCATAGTTTTTGACCCAAAATATTTGTCTGTTTCGCTTTAATTTGCTAAGTTTTTGAGATACATGAATTTAGGGGACCACGGGGGTCTTGAGAATTTTAAAACCTTGATAACTTTAAAACTATTACTCGGAGAGCTTTTTGGTATTTGGCGGTCTTGTTCTACGTGCTTAGAGCTACAAAAATGATTTTGAACTTTTTGTTGTGTTGGCAATATTTACCGAGATGGAAATGCCAACTTTTTTTTCCCCCGCAGTTAAGAAAATTTCCCAACTTTTAATTAAATTTAAATAAATGGTGGGAAAATTTATAAACTATTTTGAAGAAAATGTTTCCCAAGTTTAAGTTAAGGCATTTTCTGGAGATTAAACATTTTCGAAGAAGTTGTGAGTAAAAAAAGTTTGAGTTAACGAACAAGCTCCGTATTTTTAAAAATTCTATATCTTTTGAACGGGTCATTAAAAAAAATCGGAAAATTTACCAGGAAAAAATTTTCAAAGGGTACTTAAAACTGACACAAAGTCTGGAAAAATCTAAAAAAAAACAAATTCAAAGTATCCAATTTGGCAAGGAAGGCCGCATATATACAGTTTTTATTATTATTTCTAACACTACATTTTTTATAACATTAAAGACTTTAAAACAAATTCTTTTTCTGATAAGATTTCTTTAATTTTTTTTTTATTTCAAGTGCATAACAACACAGGGTTGAGTTTATATTTTTACATTTCTACAAATAAACCTAGCTTGAATTGTTTGACATTCCCACCAAATGTTATCGCACTTAAAGACTAAACCCCCCAATAAGAAAATAACTCATGTAAATATGAATTCAGACTTATCTTTGAAAAGTAAATTAAAAAAATTATAAATTATGATTTATAGTTACAAACTGTTTATAGACAAGAACTTCAAATGAAATTTTTAAATAAATATTTGTAATGGTCATGCGTGAAAACAGGGCATAGGGTGACTGAAAAAGAGGACACAAAAGTAGTTTTTCTTTTGTTGAACATTAAAATATAAACTGTTTACTTAAAATAATTCACTATTAGGGGCCCTGGAAGGTTAGTTGGTAGCGTGCTATTATTAATATAGGGGTTCGATTTACACCAGAGGCCTTAGTCTCCTTCGGCGCCGGTCATTTTCCCCCTGGTTTTTATACCCTCCAACCACAGTATGGGGGTATACTCACTTTGTCATTCCGTGTGTAACACATCGAAATATCGGTCGGGGACCCCACAAAGTATATATAATATTGATCCACGATAGAATCTAAGACATTCTAGCGATTTCCGTCCGTCTGTAGAAATAACGATGCAGTCCAAACCAAAAGAGCTAGACTCCTGAAATTGGGCAAGAATATCTCTAATGTTACTGGTAAGGTAAGGTAAAGAAGATGGGAAAAATCGGACCAGGGGGAAAAAAGTTCCCCCTTGATGAACTAAAACGACCCCTGAAAAATACGATATTTTTACAAGTTTTTTTTAATTTTTGATCAACAAATGTAACATTTGTATGGCATATTATGTTCATAGACCAGCGCTTGGACCAAGGGGGTTAGAAAACTCGATTTTTTTCAGGCCGCCCCTCTTTGGGGGCATGCTTATATAAATTAATTAAAAATAACGCTAAAAATGTATTATTTAAGCGTAAATATCATAAGCAAATAATTTGTAAACATATATTGCGGGGGTACAGGTGCCCCCCACCAACTCCGCCACCCCCCCCCCCCACAAAAAAAAAGACGCACCTGCGATTTTTTTTAATTTTAAACGTGTTTCCGAGCATAAAAATGTTAAAAACTGTCTCAAAGTCAATATGGCCAAAAAAGCGATTTTTTAAACCTCCTAATTTTCCAAAGTATCAAAAAAATATGGTTTTTAATTTTTTACGACGCTCTATCAAATAACTAAAAATAAACAATTTTGGTGATCCGCCAGTTTAATTTTTCGTGGATTTTCTAAAACATTATTTTTTCTTAAAAAAAACCAAAATTTTCAGCAAAACATTACCATGATTTTATGATTTGGGCAAGAGTACACAATTCGCAGACATTTTCACCCTTAAAAAGTACTTTTTACGGGTTTTCTATGAGAGTTTTTGAAAAAAAGAGTATTTTAAAAAATTTAAGCTCAAAAGTATATTTAATAAATTTGTTTGGACTTTTTTCACACTTCTTTTGTGAGACTCAATTTTTTTGTTTGGCGTTATTCGCAAAAAGGCGAATTGATTTAAAAAAAAACTGGAAGACATGGTTGTTTTATGTTCGGTCCTATGTCAAAATTTATCAGTACGGTCCATTTGACTGGCATTTTTCTGTATAGCAAAATTTTTTCTTCTCCGATTTTCAATGTTCGGGCATTTTTTTATTCTACTAGGCCTATTTCTCATGTGGCCCGGCGGTCAAAGTTTTGGATTTTTGAAAAATTAAAAAAAAAAAGATAAATAAAAAATAAATATATCTTTCGATACAACATATTTGTTAATTTTGATGTGCTGAGCACGAATATCAAAAAAAAAATCGTGATATTCGTGCTCAGCGCATCGAAATTAACAAATATGATGTTTTCAAAAAAAAAAAAATTTTTTTTTATTTTTAAAAATTTTTCAAAAATCCAAAATTTTGACCGCCGGACGCCACGGGTTAATTTAATCCGATTGACCTCAAATTCGTACCACATAAGTTTTAGACCTAGGACAATAAAAATTTGCCCAGACACTTGGGAAAATCAAAAGATGACAAAAAAATGCCAGTCTAATGGTCCATGTTTACAAAAGTGTGTCGCAGGGTGTTATATTTTAACATCTTGGAGGGTACAAAACATTCGGCAAAGCCGAATTTTATAGTCCCAATTGTTCTATTTTGGATAGTTCCCGTGATATGTATGCGAATCTACTCTTTAAATGTTTATACTCTAAAATTAGGGGCCCCTGTAGGCTAGTTGGTAGCGTGCTAGCCTATGAAACAGGGGGTCGTGGGTTCGATTCCCACCAAAGCCCTTGGTCGATTTCGCTACAATGAGACGACGGTCATTGTTACCAGTTCTCGGTTAGGTTAAAATTATTTAAAATGAGTTGTAAATAAAAATTGGAAAAATAAATAAAAACTGATCATTGGATTACTCTAAAATTTTGCTTTATTTTGTTTTATTTGTGCTTAGATATCTTAAGTAGGCACATATTTTTAAAATTAAAAAAAAATATTATTTAAAGTTTTCATCTTAATATTATAAATTTCTTATTGAAAAATGTTTCTTGTCTTATTTTCAAAATGAGTGAAAAATCGCTAGCTGTCTATGAAAGTGCGTATTGACGCTCATTTTACTATTTTTAACTTCTTATGGCGGTTTTGGTGCTGCTTTATCAGAAACTTTATACTGTCTAGCAGGGCCAAGATTTCACAATGCCTCTTGGAAGGGGGTGGTGGTGATGACTTTAATAATTGAAATAGTATGCTACGCTCCTTTTTTAGCTTGTTTACATATCCTCCACGTCTTTTTTTCTTTGATGGTTTGATTATATAGATTTCTTTAGCAGCTTCTTTCGCTTTGTTCATGTGGTGCTGTTGATATTCCGCTATTGGCTGCAGACCCGACATTGATTCTTGGTTCATACTTTTGACCTTAAGCGTATCTACGTCGCACTGTGGTCAATATTTTGAGATAGCGGCCAAAACTCCTTTTGGTTTTTGTTCTCCGATTTTAAAGTTATTAGACTCATATGAAAGTAGACAGTAGTAAACCTCGGGAGCCAAAAAATTGGAACTCTATTTCAACTATTTCACTGAGAACAGGGTGATCCAAAATGGGCTTTTTCAGAATTTAGTAAATTTATGATATTTTTAGTTAATTTTTAAAGTTTAACTGATCATAACTTTTTTGTTTTTCAAGATTTTTGGACGAAATAAATTTTGTGTTGTAACTTAACTTATTTCCTATTACTGGTAAAAAAATTTAAGCTCTACTGTTTTCAGAACAATTTAAATATTTTTTTTAAAAAAGGTCAAATTTCTCGAAAATTTCCTACTTCATAGAGCAAAACTCCTGTGAGTCAAGCTGAGTCAAAACACAAATTTACTATTTTGTAGTCCTAACTCTCCCCTATATTCCTATATATACATGTCCATGCATCGGGACTGCACTTTTTGAGCTGCAGCAATTTTTCTGACCCAAGGTAAGATATTCGGTACAAATGCTCGTCATATTTTTTGATAAGTTATTTGTATGTGAAAGTGACTATTATGCATATATTTTGATGAAATTTTGTACAAGAGCTCTTATTAACCCAAAAAATAATTCTGTTGAAATTAGGAGAAGTTGGCCCATATTTGGACCTAGTCCACATAGAAGGGTGTATCAAAATTTTGACAAAAATGACAATAGAACTCTCAAATTATGTGGTATCTGGCAATTCATTTGGAAAAGTTAAAAAATGATTTTATTGCCATCTAATATTACATAACTTAAATACATGAAAATTGCAAATAAATTTAAAACCAATGGAAATAACTGGTAAAACTTAAATGGAAATAACTGGTAAAACTTAAACTTTTTCTTCAAAATAGTTTATAAATTTTCCCACAATTAAGTTAAAATTAACTAAAAGTTGGGAAATTTTCCTAACTTTTAGGAAAATATTTTAGTTCATGGACTGTTAAATAGGCCATAATTTTCCTTAAATAGAATTCCCTAATACGTGGAAGAAATTCTTACCGCCAAAAAAATTTTCCCTAAATAATTAAAAAAAAATCTTTATTTTTAAGACATATTTCTTAAAACAAAATTTAGTTCAAAAAATTCAGTTTTAAGACGTAATTTACTACCAGTTAGTTCATCATATTTATCTTCTTTAATTTGAGGAAGTTTTTTCCACAAGTTTAGTCAATTTTTCATAACTTGAAATTGTTTTGTTGATTTATTTTTTTTTCATGCTTGATCAAACGTTTTGTAGTACATGAATACAAAACGTTTGATCTTGTTTTTTAATTTTTGTAGTAAATTTTGTAATAAATTTAATATTTAAATTTTTTTCTACACATGTATGTGTTAGAAAAAAACATAATATTTTAATCACAACAAAGACCTTGGCTTTGTCGTGTTTTCCCATAGTCTGGGAACAAACGTCAAGTACAAAGTTGTTGTTGTAATTTAACTAAAAAAACTAATTAAGTTTATTACTTGTCTTTAAGAAACAAATCTTTCTTTATATTTCTAATAAAATATGTACCCAATGAGAATTATGTGTGTATTCACATGCTATTCTATAAATAAACCATTAAAAAAATATAAAATTAAATAATTTCAATAAATCAGAAATGTTTTTTAACCAAAAAATGGAAAATTTTTTCCCATTTTCTAGTTCAAATTTGTCCTTCTTTTAAAGAAAAATATGGACTAAAAAGTAGGAATACATGGCAATGGAGCTAAATCATTATCCATTTTCCTTGGATTTAGTTAGTTTTCCCATATTTTAGTTAGTTTTTTTTCTGAGTGTAGTTTAAAGATTATAATTTGTTTCTAATTTTAGTATAAAATTTTATTAATACATTTAAATAAAATATATGTGCACTAGGGCTATAACCAAATTTTTGGCATAGCACCACGTGATGGACAATGTTGTTTTATTAAACAAAATCGCTTTCTCCGATCATTTTGCAAAAAAAACCACACGCACCAAATGCATTTTCTAAAAGTCCTCAAGATTTTTTTATTAACACAAAATTTATGTATTTTTTATTTAACAACAAGTAAAAATGTTAAAAAAAATCTAATGTCTATTTATTGAAGGAAATAAATTTTAGATTTAAAGTTCGTGCTGATTTACATAAAGGATAAATATCCTGGACCACCATAGTGGCACAATCCGCGCAAATATTACTTCGTTGCTGGTTTGGAATTATTGATTCTTCTTTTTCCCAATATCTTAAGAAGCATCTGAGCGTTTTTAAATCTACCTAGCGACTCCTCCAGAGATTTGAAGTCATCTTCCCTAAATCAGTGATCTGAGAACTATATGTCAAACTATTTTCCCCAAATAAAGGCACATATTGGGTAAAGCTCAGTTTGGTAACTTGGTATTATCCAATTATAGGATACGGAAATAATATTTTGGTAGACCGTTATTAAATTTGCAAGTTATATTGTAGAAATAATTTATTTGAAATTCAAACGTATTGTACAAAATTTAATTCTCTAATAATAAAAATTTTCTTTTCAAAATCTGAATTATTGAAAACCAAAAAATAATTGTGAACTAAGAAAAACTTATTTTATAAAAAGTAAATTACAGTAGAATACAGTATAACGGGAAAACAGTATTATGTAGCACGCTACAGTATTAAAATGAACGTTAAAATGTTGTTGGGAAGGTGGGTACTACCCCATGGGTACCTTCCCCGCCTACCATAGTTTTAGTTTCGGACTTGATTAAAGCGGAATCATAGTTAAAATAGCTACATTTTGCGATTAAAAAAAAAATTAAAAATTAGTAATTTAAAACTTCATCGCGTTTGGTGCGTGTACTTTTTTAACATTCGCGAAAAAGTGAAAACATTTTTCTTTATAGTTTTTCACGGTCTATATGACTGTGCTATGCCAATTTTGATATTTTCAAAAAATGTAAAAAACGTATAGCCCTAATGTGCACTTTAAATCAATAGTAAAAGTTTACTTAAAATTTTATCGATGTTGTGTTCTGTATATAATATATCCAAATGGTATTGATATTGTTGGGAATTTCAGTGTTATTTTTCAGTTTAATCCTCACAAGAATTAGCTTTCTTGCAAAAAAACCAACCTTTGGCCCCTGTGAATATTGAGACTAAATAAATGTCAGGGGCCAAATGTTGGCATTTTCTGACCAAAATTAAGTTAAGGAATAATAAATAAGTATTGGTTGTAAAATACGATTGAAAAAAATAAGAAATTATAAAAAAAATACCTATTTAAAATGTCAAAATATTCAACTTTTACATGGAAATTCAACAAAAAATTAAAATGCATTTTTAACTCCACATTACTTACGTTCCTATCAGTCGATTTTTACGTTTGAACACGCAAATTGAAGCTTAAAGTCCCTCCTATTGAACAAAACAAATTGCGTAAAAAAATACCAATCCGGTCAAAAGTTATAGAGTTTTGACCGCTATCTCGCGAAATTGACCACTGTGCGTCGGAAGAAAAAAATGCCGTGCTTTTTAATTGAATTCTTACAATTAATAGCTAGCTCAGTTTTTACAGGGTGCTTTTTTTGGTTTTTAAAGCACTCCTGACAGGATCGCCTAGTAATTAAATATAAAATTTAATTTATTTTTCTTTCTTTGCATAGAGCAGATTGATGCTCCCTTGAATGTTAAGCAAAGAGTGACTTTACTCTAAAAAAATATCGACTATTTATAGTACATATAAATTTTATACATCAATAATGCTAACTCGACAATTCTAAATACAGTGGAAAGTATAAAAGAATGCCTTAACATATGTTTGCCATATTTGTCAGACCAATCGGCAGTAGTCTGTATGTTGAAAAATATGTAACAAGAATCTTAAGTGCTACAGTAAAACAACTCAAGCCTGGCAGTAGTCAGTTTTAAACAATCGTATGAAAAAATAACAATCAAACATGGTGTACATCAATGTGTTACTGTATTTTATGAGTTCAATGTGTTTCAGAATTATATTACTTCAAAATACTCCAATTATATGCTTAGATATAAGTCGGTATAAAACGAATGAGTATTCATGCTACAAATGCAAACAAAATTCCAAACTTTTGACTGGATCGGTATTCCAATGCACACTGGGCCGAGTTTTGTACCCTTGCCCAAAACATTAAATCATGATAATGCTTGTGTTATATTAATCCCGATACTTTAAAACGATTTAAAGTATCGGTCGAAGACCCCATTAAGTTTATATATTACACTATGTAACAAATTTGGGGTCATCGAGTGTATCTTGAATGGGACAAAAAAAAAAAAAGAGAGTATGCCAATAGTAGACCAAACCACCCGAAATTTTTTGAAAACTTAGCTCGAGTTGATTTTTTTTTTTTTTTGGCCCACTGAAGTTTTTTTTTATTTTTTTTCCAAAGGCGTTTTAAATAAGTCAAAAAAAAATTATTTAATCTAATTCTGAGGTAAATAACGTCAAAAGATGTCTTCAGTGAAATTTGATGGTGGTTCTTTTCTAAGAACATATAAACCCTTTAGCTTCTATTTTTAGGGGGTATTATGGTTATTTTTCAAATATCCACATAGAACACCACTAAGGCGTGCGTTTGAAGGGTTAAAATGTTATAAAAACATTTTCTGCAAAAAATTTTACTAGGGATTGTCAAAGGGCAAAGAAATTGAAAACTTCAGTGGGTCATAAAAAAAGAACTCGAGTTAAGTTTTCAAAACCCTTCGGGGGTTTTAGTCTACTATTGGTATACCTTATATATACTTTATTTTTACTTTCATTTTTTTTTGGTCCCACCCAAGATAGAAAATCGTGTTGCACAGTGTTATTGATCCATTTCTAAGACACTATTTGAAATGGACAAATGGAATGAACATATAAATATGTTCATCTGTCTGTGGAAAACACGTTGCAGTCCAAACCAAAAGAGCTGCAAATTTAGTAATGAGTGTATTAGTTAGGGTGTTCAGTCGATTAATTCTTTATCGATTAAACGAACTAATAATTGTTCGATTAGTTTAAAATTGCTACTTTCCATTAAAAGATTAATCGAAGAATTTATTCCGATTAATCGAATAATAATATATGGTTTTTCTGGAAATTTGTATACCCTCCACTCTAGTGATAGAGGGTATATATAATTTTGTCATTCCGTTTGTAAAACCTCCAAATATTGGTCTAGGACCCCATAAAGTATATATATTCATAATCCTCGATCGATTGTAAGACGATCTAGCGATGTCCGTCTCTCTGTCCGTATTTCTGTTGAAACACGCTAACTTTTGAAAGACTTTACGGAGGCTCCTGAAGTTTGGCATATATGTTAGGCATTTACGTGGTCAGGTTGGTATTGCAATCCAGCGAAATCGGTCCAGTGGTTCAAAAGTTATGAGCAAAAGAGTGAATTTTACCAAGGGTTTTTCGCGAATTTATGAGATAAAAACACGATAACTTTCCAAAAGCAATTCTGAGAATGCTGGAGCCTGGCATATATATCTGTCGTTCTCCTGGCCTGGTTCATGGTTCATAGTCCATATAAATTTGGAAACAAAAATATTTTTTAAATTCTACACATTTTAAAAATCTTTAAAATATTTTTTTTTTAATTTTCTCAAACAAAATTGCAGAGAACTTAAATTTTGATACATTTTGTAATTCTTTTACGCTTGTTTTGTTAATAAAATGTTAAATTCCTTGTAATTAATATTGTTCATTTATTTAAGTACCTTTTTCTCTAAAATTGTCGAAAAAAATCTTGTAATTTAGAAAATTTCTGAATTTGAAATTATTCGATTAATCGATCAATTGTAAAAATTTATTCGAATCAAAAATGCCAAATGTCGATTAATCGTTTAATCAAACAAAAAAACCAAATTATTTGAACACCTTAGTATTACCTAATTGCAAAAAAGTATTTTTACACTGGAGAGTACAAAAGATTCGGAAGAGAAGAATTTAACTGTTTTTTTTTGTTCATTTGTTAAACAAATGAATATTTTTATGTCAGAAGTTTAGACTTATTGTGAAAAAAATCTCTGGACCAAAGCAGTAGTATTCATTATTTTTGGTTTAAAATTATAGAAAATTAAATGCCTTATCAATTCTATATGCAACATTTTTTAATCTGATAATTGCCTTAGAAGCTATTAATCATATATTTTGAATTTTGCTTCAATTTTACCGAAATTTGGAGAAAAAAGTGAGTTCTATTGTTTATTTCAGAAAGAAAAAAAATATGAAATTATGTTCTCTGTCTTTGCAGTTTAAGTCTGATCTATTACAAAGAAAATAAGATGTTTTTTTAAGAAAATCCGTTGAAAATTGTAAAAGTTACGCGCATTTGATTAAAAATTCAAAAGTTCAGTTTTTATACATTTTTAGTTTAACAGTAACACCAGTTTGCAAATTTTGAAAAATTAAAAAATCAATTCTATATTTAAAATTTTTCAGTCTGATTACACCATCCGACAAACATGAAAAAAAGTATAATATACGTTTGAAACTAACGACTAAATGTAGTAAAACTGCATTTACAGTCTTTCATTACGTGATCCTGTTTCCTTTTAAAAGGACTTCAAAGTTTTAGAGGAATAAATTTTAAAATTTTTTTTTTACATATTTATACTTGTCCTAGGATACCACTTGTGATAGCAAATTAAATAGGAGTATCTCCCCTAATTTTCCTATTTTATTATTTTTACATATGACGAAAAAGAATGTAAGTTACAACCTTTCAAAACTTTATCCTTCAATATCATTTGAAATTTTCAACAAAATATTTTGAAAAACTTTATTCACATCCTTTTAACCTGACATGGCAAAATAAAAAAAGGAGAAATTAGGGGAGATCCTCCTCTTTCATTTGCCATCACCAGTGGCATCCTAGGACAAGTACAAATATATTCAGAAATATTTTACAAAATGTATCCTTTAAAACTTTGAAGTCGTTTTAAAAGGAAACAGGTTCATGAAATGAAAAATGTTAAATGCAGTTTTACTACATTTGATCTCTACTTTTAGACGTATATCATCCGGTTCATGTTTAGTATTGGCTGTCGGACGTTGTTTTTAATTTTTTATAACAGAATATTTTTAAATCAAAATTTGGGAATCATTGGGATCCGAAATTTAGATAGAGAAATAGAGGAAGGCTTGTTCTAGAGGAACCCTGTTCTATATGTCTCACTTTTGAGAAATATCTTCGTTTTGCTCTATCTGGCTAAGTTTTCGAGATATCGGTATTTTAAATTCTTTAGTGAAAAAAAAATCGTTTAGAGAATATTTCAATTTCGACTTTGGATTTATTTTTAAAAATGAAGGAGCGGACGGCCGAAGACAGGTTATACAGGTAGGTCTACCGGCAGGTCTACCCTGGTAGACCACAAGACCAGTTAACCGAGTAGACCGATCTGAAAAACCGGTCTACCCGGGTAACCGGTCCTGACCGTGGGATTAAATTCCAACTCCTTTGAAAAAATGTAAAACTTCAAATGGTCATAATTTTAGTCTGCCTTCATAAACTTTTGGATTTTTAAAATATTTAAAATATAATCTCCTTTTCAATCACCCTGTTTAGAACATGTTACATGCAGTTTAGATTAGGTCATCGAAAATAAATCAGTACAAGTGCTGATATTCTATTTACACTCTTACAATTAAATATTTGAAATCTTAGTCATGGAAATTTTAAACCGTATTTCTTGTTTATAAAATTTTATGACGATAAGAAATATGTCGCCTTTTTTTCGTAAGGTTAAGGTTTGAACAAGTGTTCACAGAGTATGCGATGTTTACTTAATTTTAATTTTTTATTTCCCGAAATTTATAGTCTTTAAAAATAAGGGGACAAATTCATTCTTTATGGAATGAACACTTGTGCATTAATTTTTTTATAATGACCTTAGAAATGACCAAAATGTGGTTAAGCCAGAGGTTTTAAGTTCAATATTTTCAACAAGTGTGTTTTTATTTTTCATATACATAATCAGTTTGACTACACACTCACTTGCTGAAATTCTTATATTAAATTACATTTAAAAATAAGTAAAAAAAAAAAATCTTGACGTTTGAGTCCAAAAATAAAAGCAGATATTTACAATAAAAGATTCCGACACCACTTTATGTTCATTATGTTACTTTGTATAGTAGGATGGAGCAAATTTTACTTTTTTCTTTTTTTGGGGTCGGAATAGTTGATGTCCGCACGTCTTTCTGTTCATCTAAACTTTGTATCAATATATTTGGCTGAAATTTGAAACTTAAGCATCCTTTTGCCTATTGAAACTGGAAAATATCTTTCGATGTTTAGATTATCCCCCATGCAACGCCCACTAAAAATTTGGCTTAAATTCCCCTTATAACCGCAAAAATGTAGGTAACCGGTAAATGTACTTAACATTCATTCATCATCATTTTAAATTTTAACCGGATCCGTCAATTTTTACTGACAGTTCCCATACAAACCACCTGCCGACCTACATATAAATCTCTCAAAATATTTAGAAATCGGATATAGGTATTTGATTAAAATTGTGTTTGCTGATGTTCAACGTTTACTTTGGTACCATTATTTAATCTGATTATAATCAGACGGTTCTTGGTCTTTTTTTCCTACACAAATTTCGCCCGATATTCCGATAAAAACCTGTCAATTTAAATCGAATTTGGTTTACGTGTACTTTTTACACTTACAAAAGACCTTACTAAGTATAGATTCAATCGGTTCATATTTGGACTTGGGACCAATTTCGGTATTGACCGACTATAATTTTCTTACTTGTTTATGTTAATATTGACACATGCAGAGAAGAGATATGATTGTGGCAATTATAATTTAAGAGCGTCATATTATGATTGAACATTTTGTCATAACTTGTGTGTAGCAACCATAACATTTTTGCAACAACCATATTACTTATTATCCTAATTATTCGAAAATTTTTAATTTCAGACCATAATGTGATTGCTATAAAAATGTTTTGATTGCTATAAACATATTATGACACAATTTTAAATCATAACATGACGCTCTTAAATTATGGTTGCCACAGTCATATCTCTTCTCTCAGTGCAAGTTTAGGTTGTCTTAAAATGGTGATAAAATCGGCTAATGAATGGCATTTCACTCCTCTATATTTTGAATTTTAAAAATCGTTAACACAAAAATCCTAACTGATCCTGTTTTTGGGTTATTGCTAAATAATTGCACTGTTCGACAACAAAAACCTTCCAGTGAAAAAAACAATTGATTTTTATAAGTTCTGCTCTCCTGAATCCAAATCTGACATACAATTTTTTTTAGCACGTACCGTTTTTGAGATATTCGCTGTTAAAAAGTCAAAAAACCCTAAAAGTTGAACTTTTATTGGTCCACTGTTCCAGATTCTTCAAAAAATAGGACTTGATTTCATATAAAATGGACCTCCTGATTCCAAAACTGCAATTCAAATTTTTTTTAACAATGTTCCGTTTTCGAGATATTCGCGTTTGAAAAAATCTCGAACGCAAATATCTCGACAATGGAAAAATTTGGGTTGCAGTTTTGGATTCAGGAGGTACAACTTGTATGAAAGTAAGTCCTATTTGTTGGAAGCAACATAACAGTGGAACCCAAAAGTTCGACATTTTTCAAGCTTTTTACCAAACAAATTGTAAATTTACAATTTTTTGACGCGATAAAACTTACAAGATGATTTTACTAGATTTTTTGCTACCTGCTAATTTACGAGAATTCCTAGTACAAATTACGAACTTTTTTTGTCATTTTACAAGATTTTTACCAATAAAATTGTTAATTTACAACTTTTTTACAAAAAATTTTCGTAAATTTACTAGATTTTTTTTTTTGTAAAAAATCTTGGAAATTTGTAAAATAACAAGAAAAGCTGTAAAATTACAAAAAAAAAAAAAAATTAAATTTCGATGGAAAATTATTTGTTAAAAAACAAGAAAAACTGTTAAATATTGGTAAAATGGGATTACGAGACGTTTTCTTTGGCGATAAGAATTTCTTCCATGAATTAGGAAATTCCATTTAAGGAAAACTATGAACTATTTAGTAGTACATGAACACTATTTCCCTAGCAGTTTAGAAAATTGCCAAACTTTTAGTTAAATTTTACTAAATTGTGGGAAAATTTATGAACTATTTTTAAGGAAGTTGTGTTCTAAAATTTAGTTTCGGCTTTTTTTGAGTGTAAAAGGCAACTATTTGAATTTCGAAGAAAGCTAAATTTACTCCACCCTATTATACAGCGTAGTTTATGCTTTAAAAAAGTCACGTTTTTTCACTCTAGAGTTTGTGATAAAATTTTCTGTGTGTGGATACTTATCTCGTTGAGTATGAGTATGGCTATTCATGGAGGGCACACACATTGACCCTAATTGCACCAACACGTCTTGTGGTTGAACTTGAGGTTTATATTTAAATTTTGTTCCCATAAGGATTTTATTTTATTCTCAAGTACTCTTTTAATAGTTATTTTTTCGTGCTTTAGTTTTATTTGAAATCATGTTACATTGTAAAAAGATCTTTATGTTCCATATTTTTGTAAAATTTTCCCCTGACATTTTATCGAAAACTACACTGACAAAAAATAACTATACTGAAGTAAATATTTTTATACCCTCCACTCTAGTGATAGAGGGTATATATGGGGCATTCCATGTCAAATCGGACACTTTTTTTTTTTAGATTTTCCCAATTTGTTAACAGTTTTTAGTACCCTTCGAAAACTCCTTCGTGGTAAATTTTCAGATTTTTTTGATGATCCTTTCAAAAGATATCGAATTATTAAAAATTGGTAGTTTGTTCCTTTACTCAAACTTCTTTTACTCATAATTTCTTCAATAATGGTCCAAATTTCAATTTTTTTTTTTTTTCAAAATTTTTGTTTTTTTACGTACTTTTAAAAAAAAAAACCTAAAAAATTCTTAAAAGCGCTCTAGTAAGCGATTTTTAAGTTTTAAAATTTAAATCTCATTTTTGAAAATGTTTGTACTCTTTGATTTTTTTGATTTTTTTTTGTGTAAAACATCTATCGATTCTACAAATTTTTTGCCCTGGCGGATCGTGGGATAACGATTATTACTATTTTTGAAAATTTTTTTAAAAAATTTTATTGTAATTTTCCTATCTTAAAATCATTTTTACTGCTCGAATGGTGCGTCATAGAGGGGTCCTTTGTAAGACCGACCCCCATTAATTTTTACGTCTTAACATTTCTTTGGAACAAACTAATACCCTATCTCCAATTTCTAAGGGGGATCCCACACAAAACGACATTTTTTAAAATTTGCTCCAACCGCTCTAACTGCCCTAATAGTGCCCTTAGAGCAATAAAATGTATGACCGACCCACAATAACACACCTACCCTATATCTCTAATTGTTAAGGCGGTCCCCATACATTTTTTTTTTATTTTTTGTAAATTTGTTTTATTTAATCAGCTTCTACTGGTCCAATGGTGCGTCCGAGAGGGGTCATTAGTGAGATCGACCCCCATTTATTTTTACCTTACAACATTTTTTTAAAACATACCTACGCCCTATCTCCACTCCCTAAGTAGGCTCCCATACAAATAACAGTTGGAGCAAATTTTATAAAAATGTAATTTTGTATGGGAGCCTACTTAGGGAGTGGAGATAGGGCGTAGGTATATTTTAAAAAAATGTTGTACGGTAATAATAAATGGGGGTCGGTCTCACTAATGACCCCTCTCGGACGCACCATTGGACCGGTAGAAGCTGATTAAAAATTGTATGGGGACCGCCTTAACTGTTAAAGATAAAGGGTAGGTGTGTTCAGAGAAAATGTTTGGACTAAAAAAATATTGTGGGTCGGTCATACATTTTGTTGCTCTAAGGGCACTATTAGGGCAGTTAGAGTGGTTGAAGCAAATTTTAAAAAATGTCGTTTTGTGTGGGAGCCCCCTTAGAAATTGGAGATAGGGTATTAGTTTGTTCCAAAGAAATGTTAAGACGTAAAAATTAATGGGGGTTAGTCTTATAAAGGACCCCTCTATGACGCACCATTCGAGCAGTAGAAATGATTTTAAGATTGGAAAATTACAACAAAATTTTTTCAAAAAATTTTAAAAAATAGTAATTATCGTTATCCCACGATCCGCCTGGGCAAAAAATTTGTAGAATCGATAGATGTTTTACACAAAAAAATTTCACAAAATCAAAGAGTACAAACATTTTCAAAAATGAGATTTAAATTTTAAAACTTAAAAATCGCTTACTAAAGCGCTTTTAAGAATTTTTTGGGATTTTTTTTTTAAAAGTACGTAAAAAACCAAAAATTTTGAAGAAAAAAAAATTGAAATTTGGACCATTATTGAAGAATTTTTAAAATTCGATATCTTTTGAACGGATCATCAAAAAAATTTGAAAATTTACCACGAAGGATTTTTCGAAGGGTATTAAAAACTGTCAACAAATTGGGAAAATCTAAAAAAAAATTTTTTCTAAGTGTCCGATTTGACATGGAATGCCCCATATATATAAGTTTGTCATTCCGTGTGTAACATCTCGAAATATTGGTCTAAGACCCTATAAAGTATATATATTCATGATCTTCGATCGATTTTAAGACGATCTAGCGATGTCCGTCTGTCCGTTCGTATGTCCGTCTGTCTGTTGAAAACACGCTAACTTTTGAAAGACTTAACAGAGGCTCCTGAAGTTTGGCATATATGTTGGGCGTTTACCTGGTAGCGTGTCCCGAAATTGAAAAATTTTATGGCATACCCCTAGAATGATTCTTAGTAAAGAGCTGATTACGAAAAAAAATTTAAAAAATTTTTGGAGGTTATCTTCAGGGCGCAACCAGCGCTTAAAGTTTGCATCCGGTGTGCATTTGGTCAAGTGCCAAAAGCTTCGTTAGGTAGAGTACATTCTGGATAAAATATTTGTAAAGTTTCCATGGAGGAATTTTGGTCCAGCACAACGTTTTGAAATTTTGAAAAGGTATAATTTATTAAATATTTCTTTAAGTTTATGTAAAAACCGGAGTTTGTAATAGTTTTTTTAAGATTTCGTATAAAACGGAGTTTATGTTCAAGCCTTTGTATAAAAAGCTGTTTTTTACAAAAACTTTAAAAAATATTTAATAAATTACACCTTTTCAAAATTTCAAAACGTTGTGCTGGACCAAAATTCCTCCATGGAAACTTTACAAATATTTTTTCCAGAACGTACTCTACCTAACGAAACTTTTGGCACCAATTTCAAAAATAAAAAAAAAAATATTTTTTTTGACCAAATGCACCACGGATGCAAACTTTAAGTGCTGGTTGCGCCCTGAAGATGACCTCCAAAATTTTTTTAATTATTTTTTCCGTAATCAGCTTTTCAATAAGCATTGTTCTAGGGGTATGCCCTAAAGAAATTCCAAAATTTCCTGATTTCGGGACATGCTATTACCTGGTCAGGTTGAAATTGCAATCCAGCGAAATCGGTCCAGTGGTTCAAAAGTTATGGGCAAAAGACTGAATTTCGGCAATGGTTTTTCGTGAATTTACAAGAAAAAAAAACTCGCTAACTTTCGAAAGGCAATTCTGAGGATGCTGAAGCTTGCCATATATTTTTGACGTTCCCCTGGCCTGGTTCGTATTGAATTTCAGCCAAATCGGTAAAGTGGTTCAAAAGTTATTAGGAAAACCGTGAATTTCAGATTAGGTTCAGCTTAAATTCACGTGTTGAAAAGCCGTTAAACATGTTTTACAAACATTGGTAAGTCACAAAAATATTTTACAACGTATTTTTGTCACTCAAAAATATTTTTACACAAAAAAAAAAAAAAAAATACACTCGAAAAAAATTTTACACTCAAAAAAAATTTTACACTCCAAAAAAAATTTAGTAAATAATTTTTTTTTTCAAAAATTATTTTAAAAAAATGTTTTTTTACACAAATAAAATATTTCTAATTAAAAATTTTCTTTTTTTCACTTTAGAAAATTTACTATCACTTAAAAAGGGCATTGTGGAGGGTATTCATAGATTCGGCCAAGTCGAATTTAACTTTTCTACCTGTTTTTTTTTTTTTTATTTATTTTTAAAATTTAAAATCTCCATAATTTTATCAACAATACTGTCACAGAAAGTTTTTTCGTACAATTAACGGTTTCCGAGTAAAAAGTCACAAAAAAACTGTCTAGAGCAGCGGTTACCAACCTATGGTACGCGTACCACTAGGGGGTACGCGAAACTGTCCGCGGGGGTACGCAAAATTTTAGTAATTTTTACATTTGTTTTAGATTCACCTTTCAATGCTGGTTCCGCATCTGGCTTCCAAAGTTTTCCATAACGTCAGGTTTTTAAGAAAGTTGAGGTCAAAGTTTACAAAAAAAACGTATTTTTGTGCAATTTATACCCAATTCACATCTGAGGTGAAATCTCGTTCGAATGAGATTTCGATCACATGGTTGTGTATAAAATGATACAGACCATATGATCAAAATCTCGTTCGGACGAGATTTCACCTCAGGTGTGAATAGACCTTTAGAGACCATTTTTTGCGTTATTTTGAGATCTGACCACTTGTTTTCGAATAACCTTTCGATGCTGATTCCGAATATGATTCCCAAATTTTTCTAAGATGTCAGGCTTTTGAGAAAATGTATGTCCAAGTTCTCAAAAAAACGTGTTTTTGGGCATTTTTGAGACGGTTTCTGATAGAGTGGAAGTTTTGGTACCATTTTGTTAAGCTCAAAATGTCGTTTCATTGTACATATCTACAGGGGTGTTTCATTCGAAAAGTCACGGAATTGTTGATCTGCCCTTGTATTAAAAAACATTTAAAAAAAATCAAAAACATTATATTTCCGCTCTGATGTGTTTTTGGAACTTTTTTAGGAGAACAAAAAACGTCCGTTGCTTTAAATTTTGGTGTAGAATCGACTGGTGAAACCAGGTTTGCAATATTTTTAGCTGTTTTTGCTCTGCAGAAAAATCAGCTCAAAATCCGCGTTTTTAGATGCATTGAACCACCCCAAGGAGCGAAAATTTTTCCCAAAAAATACCACCATTATTTTGATCTTCCGCAGATCAAAAATTTCAAAATTAACTCTTATATTTATATGAGAAGTTTTTTAACGAAAACAAAAACTCGTTTGGGGGTACGCGGCTGACAAAATTTAAAATTAGGGGTACGCGAGCCAAAAAGGTTGGTAACCGCTGGTCTTGAGCCTACTATTTGATTTTTAGCCAAAAATTTGAAAAAAAAATCAAATATTTAGCTCTCTAACAAACTTATAAAATGTATTGCTCAACAATACGAAAAAACACCTCTCTGAAATTTGAATAGCGTTAAAAGGGCCTTCTAAACTGTAAAACAAAATTTTGCTTTTGGAAATCCATGGTGTCCTTCCCAGGAAAAAAAGAAAATTTTTTGTTGAAATTTTTGGAAAATTTTTTTTTTTTAAAAATTGTAAATCTTCATAACTTTTTCTACAATATTGGTTTTTTTAAGTTTTTTCGTACGACTTACGGTTTCCGAGTACAAAAATGTTAAAAAACTGTCTAAAAGTCAATATTGTCAAAAAAGCGCTTTTTTAAACGCCAATATTTTCCGAAGTATTGATAAAAAAAAAAATATATATATATTGTATTTAATCATTTACAAAGCTCTATCAAATAACCAAAAATAAACAAAATCGGGGATCCGTCAGTTAAATTTCCCATGGATTTGCTCATATAAATTCATTTTCAACACCATCTGATATCTCACAATTTTTTAATAAATTTTTCATTAATTTTTAATTAATAAAACAAAAAAAAAATTTAAAAATAAACTGATACATTTTCAAAATAAATGTAAAACATTTAAATAAAAGTTGATCGATAAATAATGCCACCACACCTTGCAACATATGGTAGGAAAAAAATATTTTTTTGCAAGTAGTAGCCATTACCAGACTCTGTAGTACAATGCAGATTTACGCACATAAACTATAAACAAAAATTATAAAAAAAAATTTTAACCAACAACAAATGGTGAAACAACACTTATAATCCGCGTGTAATTCCAGCAGTGTAACTAGGACACACTTTAAACATACAGATGGCGTCACCCTACATTTTTATAAGATCCAACAGAGACGATTGAATTAGAGATGAGCGCGTGAGAGAATTTTGACTCAAACTCTCTCACGCTCACGCAAAAAGTAGTCAAATCACTCAATAATCACTCACGCAATTTTTTTTTACACACGCTCACTCACTATTAGCATGAGTAATAAAAAATTTACTCACGCGTGACTCACACCAGATTCAATCACGCTTGCGCGTGAGTCACGCAAAATATACTCACGCAACAAAATTTTCTTACCAAAAAAAAGACTCCAAAAAATTAAAAAAAAAAATGGGCAAATCAAAAAATCTAATCACGCAAACTCACGCAAAAAATAAATGACTCACTCACTAATCACTCACTCTGTCTCATTTAGATAAAGATTGGACATCCTCTATAATTTGCAGTAATCACTCACTCAGATTTTTTTCAACTCACACTCACTCACAATCACGTAATTGAAATAAAAATCACTCACGCGACCAGCGCCCATCTCTAGATTGAATACAACAACCAAAATACATATCTCCACTGGCCAGAAAGAGCACTTGTGGCAATGTGCAATAGGCTCCGGCCAACTAAATCAACAACAACCACATGTAGACACGTCACCAGCCATCAAATTGTACATAACGTTTTATAAGAAAATAATAGTGGCAGTTTAATTACCACTCCAAGCGCCGTAAAAGATTGCCAGGTGTACATGATTTTCAGAATTTAAATTTATTTTTGTAGGACGAGGAGTCTTTGTTTAGAAAGCTTTGTTATCGATAACTAAGTTTCTTTGGAAAACTTTGTTATCGATTACCAAGTTTGTTAGAAAACTTTGTTATGGATAAGTAAGTTTCTTTAGAAAACTTTGTTATACATAACTAAAATTCTTACGAAAACTTTGATATTTATAATTAAGTGTCTTTTTAAAACTTTGTTATTGATTACTAAGTTTCTTTAAAAAACTTTGTTATCGATAACTAAGATTTAAAAAAAAAAAACTTTGTAAGTAGTTGAAAATTTTTTTTATTATTATTTAGAAAACTTCGTTATCAATACCTCACTTTCTTAAGAATACTTTGTTATCGATACATCAATCACTGCATATCTTTATAAAACTTTGGTACCGATACATTTATACCTAATTTTCTTTATAAAACTTTGTTATCGATAATTGGTTTTCTTTAGAAAACTTTGTTATCGATAACTAATTTTCTTTAGAAAACGTTGTAGTCGATAAATAATTTTCTTTAGAAAATTTTGTTATCGATAACTTATTTTCTTAAGAAAACTTTGTTATCGATAATTGGTTTTCTTCAGAAAACTTTGTTATCGATACCTAATTTTCTTTAGAAAACTTTTTTATCTGTAACTAATTTTCTTTAGAAAACTTTGTTGTCGATAAATAATTTTCTTTAGAAAACTTTGTTATCGATAACTTATTTTCTTAAGAAAACTTTGTAATCGATAACATATTGTCTTTAGATATTTTTTTTCAATAATTAATTTCCTTTAGAAAACTATGTTACCGATACATCTATACCTAATTTTCTTTATAAAATTTTGTTATCGATAACTTGTTTTCTTTAGAAAACTTTGTTATCGATAACTAATTTTTTTTAGAAAACTTTGTTATCTGTAACTAACTTTATTTAAAAAACGTTGTTGTCGATAAATAATTTTCTTTAGAAAACTTTGTTGTCGATAACATATTGTCTTCAGATATTGTTTTTTCAACAACAAATTTCCTTTAGACAACTTTGTTATCGATAACGCTGTGCTACAGTGAAAAAATACTTCTGATGTGAATTGGTATAGGTTGTTGGTCTTGTCGAGTAGATCACAAAAACGCCCATTAAACTTGCCAGACACCCTCAAATTTTAGAGTTATGGTCAAAAAACGTTTTTTGGGACTTTTCTCACTAAACCTTTTTTAATTCAGAAAATTTTCAACCCATTTTAAATTTTTTAACTGTTTTTGATAAAAGAAGGATGGGGCTTTCCATGTGTGTGCATTGGTCTATACATATAAGAAAGATATTTTTTGATTTTTTCTATAAAATTTAATTTTTTTGTTATTTTTTGAAAATTTTTCGAGTTTATCGATTTTTTTCTGCTATAGTTCATTTACCAACCTTTATATTTATAGAAGTATTTTTAAAGAAAATTTGATTCTGAAAACGATAAGCTTTCTCCTAAAGAAATCGGATAACAATTAACAGAGTTGTGATAATTTTTCTAAAAATGAAAATTAAGATTTTGCCGCAAATCGCTGTTAAGATATCCCAGGCAAAAAAAAAATAAAAAATTATCATAAGAGGTAATGTACAATATCTTTAAAGGTTTTTGGCTCTCTGAATCTGGCCTTTAAATTGCTCTATCTCGTCAGGTTTTTGAGATATTTAACATAAATTGATATATCAAAAACTTAATAAGATATCGCAATTTCAAGGTCAAATTCGAATTCAGGAGGCCAAAAACCTTTAAAATAATGATACGCGACCTCTAAGTATGTTCGTTTATTTTTTTATGTTTTTTTTGCCTGGGTTATCCGAACGGCAATTTCAAGCAAAATCTTAATTTTCTTTTTTAGAAAAATTATCACAACTCTGTCAATTGTTATCTGACTTTTTCGGCATAAAGCTCATCGTATTCACAATTAAATTTTCTTAAAGAATACGTTTGTAAAAATAAATGTTGTTGAACGATCTATAACAGAAAAAAATCGATAAACTCAAAAAATTTTCAAAAAATAACAAAAAATTAGATATTGTTGAAAAAATCAATACATATCTTTCTTATATGTATAGACTAACTCACAAACATGAAAAGCCCCATCCTTCTTCTATCCAAAACAGTTGACAAATTTAAAATCGGTTGAAAAATGTTTAAGTTACACGTGGTTTAGTGAGAAAAGTCCCAAAAAACGTTTTTTGGCAATAACTTTAAAATTTGAGGGTGTCTGACAAGTTTGATGGGCATTTTTGTGATCTTTTCGACGAGACCTACAACCTTAACTACCTCATTTTAAAAGTATAATTGATTTTGTGTTTTTTGTAGCACAGTGAAATTAATCTTCTTTAGAATACTTTGTTATAATTTTCTTTGCAAACTTAATTATCGATATCTTAAAACTGTTTCCACCTTACTTGGCAACCCTATTATCTTGTCTACGTTTTTAAGTGAAGGAGTTGAGTTTATATTAGGGCTTCCAATCGGGATTGGTTTTTCTTAATCCCGGGATTCGGGATTGAAGAAAAATTTTCGGGATCCCGATTTCGGGATCCCGGGATTTTCGGGATATTTTGAATCCCGGGATTCACGGGATTATTTGGAAATTTTCGGGATTTTTCGGGATTTTCAAAAATTTTTAGTATTTTTTGTCACTTTAACAAATTCACGCGTTCGTAAAAATTAGAAAAGTTGTGTTGATGTTGTGAAAAAGGTCAGGATTCCTCCTGTGAAGAATATCCGTATTCGGTTATCTTTCTTATCTTTCGTCGTGGCTCATCGTTATCAACTTTTAGTGAGCGTGCGTTGAAAAATAAATTAATTTTAAAATTTTTGCATAAGTGATTAATTTTTTGCTAATTTTTTTATTTTTTTTTAAATTTATTTGATTTTTTTTTTAAATTTATGTTTTTTTTTTCTTGCAAAAAAAAAATATTGTTTAGCAATGTTTTTTTTGGTAAACAATGTGTTAGCGAGAGTAGAGTTTGCATGACTCACGCGTGAGCGTAAACGATAAGTGACTGATTCCATTATTGTTTGCGTAAGCGTGACTGAGTGTGAGTCAAAACCCACTTACGCCTTTAAAAATGTTTTAGTGAAACATAAAATTAAAAAAAGTTTACAACTTAAGGAGCTAAGATGTGTCATAAGCCATTTACGGCAATATTCTTCTTGTAAGAGTAAAAGGAATAAATATAAAAGCCCTTATGTCGAACCACCACTAGATTTTAGAATTTCTTTACATTTTGCAAACATTTCACCTTGTTCTATAACAAAAACATGGTGTCTGACGGAACTTTTGTCGATTTTTTTTATTTTGTTTCACAAAATTCATATCTTATTCAAATTTTTTTAAAAAAATCTAAAAATAATAAAAAATATTGAAAAAAATAAAAAAATCGGGATCCCGAAAATCCCGGGATTGAAAATCAGAAATCCCGAGATTCGGGATTAGCCTAATCCCGAAAATCCCGGGATTTCCGGGATCGGGATATCCCGATTGGAAGCCCTAGTTTATATTGAACATTATTGACGAAAATTAGTTGCCCGTTTAAGAAGTGTATGAATGACTTACATTTAAATAGTTTTTCTATGAGTAACATTATGATTTGATATTTTCTTGTTGTTGTTGTGCTATTGTTGGTGTATTGTCGTTGTTGCCACATGTTGCTAATATGTCAAAACTTGACTTTAGGATTATAAAGTCAAACACATGCATAACATTAACTTGGCCAAGAGCAAGAGGGAGTTGGAGTAAGTGTGAGCGGGGAAAAACATAAAATAAGTTATTGTTAATACCACAAAAATATAATATATGATTGACTACTATGTTGTAAATCTGTGATGTTGGTGGCGGCTTAAGTTTTAGAAAAAAATGAGTTTTTTTTTTAAATTATGAATGACTGATGTTTAGGACCTAAGTCATATACAGCAAGCTGTGAATTTGAAAAATTACAATACATAAATTACAAAAACAGAGAAAAAAAAACTAACTTAAGTAATTTAAACGATTTTTAATTTTTAAAAATAAATATTTTTAAGCTTTCTCTGTATGTGAGTTTAATTTTTTTTTTCTTAACAAAGTTAATTTTCAGATTTCTTTATGAACTTTTGTTTGGTAGGATGACACTTAATCAACACTAAAGTTAAGAGCAAAAAATTGTTCAGCATGCGTTTTCATAAAAAATAAATTATATGTTACATCCATCACCCCTTTTTTAAAATTTCACATGACACTTTGACTTGACCAACAAAATAACAAAGCACCAAAAACTAACAACAGACCCCCAAACCAACACAATACGTCAAAAATGTTTTGTTCCAACATCAGTTTTTCCTCTTAGAAGCACAAGTGCTTTTTTTAACGCAAGTGCTTTTTTATGCATTTTTGTTTGTGCTGCTGCTGCTGCTGCTCATGTCATATTTTTGCTGCTACATCATTTATTTTATATGCTTATGAAAAACCAATGATATCCATAATGATTTTGGGCGACTAAGGAAATCCCTACGGCGAACAGTGTGGCATACTTATCGCCCTGCCCAAACTCCTCAAGATAGAGATATGAAATTTGGAGATACCTCTCAATAAAACCACCCACTTTAACGAAATTTTAAAAGTTTCCAGGTTAAGGGTGTAAAATGGGTTAGAAAAGGAAAATTATGTCTTTCGATCCGAAATTAGCTATCCCGTCACTGGTGAAAAAAGGACTACACACAAAAAAAAACTTTGTCAAATTACTAGGAAAAGTCTAACAGTTTTCCTTGTTTTTTAACAAAACGAATTTTACATTTTTTTTGTAATTTTACAATTTTTTTTTGTAATTTTACAAATTTTTAAGATAATTTTCCAAAAAAAAAAAATTAGTAATTTCACGAGAATTCCTTGTAATTTTAATTGCACCAAAAAATTGTAAATTTACAATTTTATTGGTAAAAATCTTGTAAAATTACAAAATTATTGGTAAAAAGCTTGTAAAATTACTACACTAAGAAAATTATGTCATTAACTGTTTGTAGGTTATTTTAAAAATTAATCAGTAAAGTTATTTTAAAAGAAAAATCATTAATTTTATTATTGATTTCTTGTTTTCTACTGTTCCTGTAGTTTAAAAAAAATATTTTACTGTCTTAAAATTTTCTGTTACATTCAATTTCGGCAGTAAAAAATTTCTTCTATAGTTTTACTGTTTTTCAATACAAAATAACTGAATATTCACTTGTTTTTTAATATTTTGGTTAGTCACTAAATTAACATTTAAAATTAACTGTATTGTGTTTTTATTTTAAATGAAAAAACAGTGGAATGGTTTTTAAATAAAATTTCATTTGTTTTAAGTGAATATTCACTGGAATGTACCTACATAATTTTTTGAGTGTAGGAATTATCGTAAAATACACAGAAAAAAAAAAATTTGTCAATACAATTAATTTCATTGTTAATACAATTAAACATTTAATTGAAACTGAGCCTACATTGGATTTTGTCAATACAACATTGACTTTTGTAACTTTTAAAAAAAATATCAACTCATTTTTGTCAATTAAATTCATTGTTGTATCAACAATGAAATTAATTGAAAAGTTTGTAATAAATTATATTAATGGAAATAAGCATGCTTTAATGTCATTTTATAAAAAAATCTAAAAATAGAACAAAAAAAATCTAAAAAATTAAAAAAAAAAAAAAAAAAAACATTAGCCGGCAGCTGGAATCGAACCCGCAACGAACATGATACGAGTCTAGCACACTACCACCGTGCTATTCCTTGTATATATTTGTAGTTGACTATACTCGTATATTAAAGAAAATAAACCTGTTTTAATGTCATTTTATTTAAAAAAAAATATAAAAAACTAAAAAAAAAAAAAAACTAAGCGGCAGCTGGAATCGAACCGGGAACGAACATGGTACGAGTCTAGCACACTACCACCGTGCTATTTCTCATATATTTTTTACTTGACTTAACGCGTATAAAAGGTGTTGCAGAATAGCAAAACAAAAATAATTTAAAATAAAAATAAATAAAAATAAAAAAATGTTTCCGCCAGCTGGCAACGAACCCGCAATATTCATGATTTGAGTCTAGCACACTACCACCGAGCTATCGTCACATAAATTTGAGCTTCATTAAATGAATTTATAAGGTGTCTGTGTTATCAATGAGCATTTTGTGCGTTTTTTAACAATGATTTTAATTGATGCATTTAATTGGAAATTAAATTGGATTTTTGTCACATTAACTATATACATTGTTGATACAATTAAAAACGTTGTTGAACTGGAAGTTAGTTGCTAACAATTTGTTTTGTTACTTTTGATTTCCCGATATTTTTTTCTGTGTAGGAGGTAGCAAAAAATCTAGTAATATTACGTAAACCTCTTTGTAAATTTTATCGTTTCAAAAAATTTGTAAATTTACAATTTTATTGGTAAAAACCTTGTAAAATTACAAAATTATTGGTAAAAAGCTTGTCAAATTACTAGGAATTTTTGTCAAATAGGAGGTAACAAACAAAAAAAGTTAAACATTTTTCTTGTAATTTTACAAGGTTTTTTATACCCTCCACTCTAGTGATAGAGGGTATATACATATAAGTTTGCCATTCCGTGTGTAACACCTCGAAATATTGGTCTAAGACCCCATAAAGTATATGGGGCATTCCAAGCCAAATCACTCACTTTTAGACCCGACCCCTTTCGATTTATTTTATTTTTGGATATGTTTTAGTACTTATTTAATGCAACTTGGATACCAATTTTCAACCTTTTATTTCAAGGCGGTGTTGAGGAACCAATTTATCAAAATGGCGATTTTCTCAAAAAAATTCAAAAATTTTAATTTTTAATTAATTTTGACCATTAAAAAATATAGACATTTTAAAAAAACTTGGACAATGTTTTGTTGGTATTTAAATGTAGTTTTAGAAAAAAAATATGAAAAAATTATTCAATGTAAGTATCACTTATTTTTTGACGTTTAAAAAATAAAATCGACTTTTTGAAAAAGTCCGGAACATTCGATTTTTTTGTAAAAAACTATAAAAATTCTACTCTCAATTACGCAACTTTTAAGCCATAATTCGAGATGTGATCACAATTCTTTCTGTTTTTTTATACCCTCCAACTACAGTATGAGGGTATACTCACTTTGTCATTCCGTGTGTAACGCATCGAAATAACGGTCGGGGACCTCATAAAGTATATATATTATTGATCAGTGATCGATTCTAAGACATTCTAGCGATGTCCGTCCGTCCGTCCGTCTGTCCGTCCGTCCGTCCGTCCGTCCGTCTGTAGTTAACACGATGCAGTCCAAAATAAAAGAGCTAGGAACCTCAAGTTTGGCACAAATATGTCTTATGTTCCTAGGCAGGTTAAGTTCGGAAATTGGCCAAATCGGACCAGGGGGAAAAAAGTTCCCCCTTGAAGAACTAAACCAACCTCTAAAAAATACACGTTTTTACATGTTTTTTTTGTATTTTTGTTAAATAAATGAAACATTTGGTATATCTATCGCGATGGGAAGGTGCTCTTAACGTACCCCACTGACCCTTTGAACTCCCCCAAAAAAAAAAAAAAAGAAACGCCTCTCATTTTTTTTTTTTTTTTACATTTTGGAGGGTATAAAAGATTCGGCACAGCCGAATTTAACACTCTCACTTGTTTTTTTTATTTTTTAAATTGCACCTTTTATTTTTTGGCTCTGATTTATTTTATATGGTGCTCCAAAAAAAATAAATTGGTAGATATTGACCCTAACTTACCCTAGAAACATTCATTTCAAGTTAAAAATACGTCTCACAAAAATATAGGACTATCGGAAATGGGGAAGGCGTTTAGCATGGTCCTTGAAGTTTAAAAAACGGATTACAAGGAAAAAAATTTTTTTTTTCTGTTTTCGCAATTTTTTTTGGTATTTTATTTTTAATTTTAATTTAATTTTTATTATTAATTATCGAATGGGTAATTCCAAAAATTTTAGCCCCACTATTCGAAAACATGCCTTTGGACGCCACTGAGAATTTGGCTCATAGATATCCACGTTTATATGAGACTAGCTTACCATCCCGGTACTTCGTTACCGGTTGTATTGAATACCGGATAATATAAGGATCAGGATTACTCTATCGATTAAAAAAAAAATCCTCTACATAGTTTTTGTTTTATTTACTTGTGGACGATTAAGTCTTTCATAAAATAATATTTTAATGAATAATTTAAACAACAAAATTTGAATAACTTCGCTGGTACGTCATCATGCTCGTTTCGGTGAAAAAATATATTGACAATTTTCGAGCCCTTATATCGGGTTTTAAGATTTTGAGTGAATAAATATTTCAGTAAAAAATAATGGAATACAAATAAGTTTGAGTGGAAAAACATATAGAAAGAACAAATAAGGAGTCAAAAAAGTTAAATACGTAAAATTTAAGTAAAAAGTATCATTCCATATTGTTCCCAGGTCTATTCCACTTCGTTCCCTGTTCTATTCCATTTCACTTCCAAGTCCATCTCCTTTCGTTCCATGTAAGTTTCATTCCTCTCCGTATAATATGCGTTAAAAAAATAAAAAGTTCTATTCCCGAGTAAAAAAGATCATATATAATTATATATAGTTTTATATATACATATATTATTTTGTAAAACTATATGTATTTTTTGTTGCATCATATGTGATTTTATATATTTGCACTTCTAATTTGTTTCTTATATAAAATTATATAACAGAAAATATTGACTTTTATATAATAACATATGATTTAAAGTTTGTTTATATAATTACTAGGGATGAGATTTCCATGCAAATGCATGTTTTTTGTTGATAGTCTTAAAACGATATCGACCAATTATCTTTTCGAATCAAGAAATTTGCGTTAAAATGGCATCGATTTGTTTTTGCATATTTTTGCATATTTTGGTGAAAACGCATATTTTTGCATATTTTCATTTTAAATGCATATTTTGTGCATATTTCCAACTTTTAAGTGCATATTTTTGCATATTTTGGCAAAAATTTGCAAAAACAAAAATTTAAATTTATTTTTTTCAAAAATTATTTTTTTTTTTTTTTTAATAAGAAAAATTATTTTTTTCTTCTTAATTTTTTTTATAGATTTTCTTAATTTCTAAAAAATCTTGCTTATATAAAGTTTTAAATGTTACTATTTAAACTCGGCGTTATTTTTTTGCTTTTTAAGAAGTTTTTCCTATGAAAACAAGATTTTTGTTGTACACATTTTATTTTTTAGTGCATATTTTAAGGTTTTTTATTGCATATTTTGATTTTTTTAGTGCATATTTTAAGCGCATATTTTCGATTTTTTAGTGCATGAAAATCTCATCCCTAATAATTACATATGAACTTTAAAATTCTGTCTTCTTTTTTATATAATTTGATAAAACAAAATATTTGAAGAAATTTTATATAAAACTTTATGCAACTGTTTTTAAATTATATGTTATCTTATATGAGTAAAATTAAAAAAAAAATCTAAGTCCTTTACATATAATTTAATATAACTTTTGATAATTTTTCTAAGTCCAAAAAAAAATTAAAATTTTCTAAGTCCCAAAATTTTAGGACTGATGCAAAATTGAAAAAAAAAAATACAAAAAATTTTCTAAGTCCAGATGTTTTTTTTTTTTTTTGAAAATTTTCAAAGTCCTAAAAATATTTTTGAAAGTCCTGGAAACAAATTTTTTTGTCAATTTTTTGCGTTTTGGGGGAAAACATTTTTTTCTTATATATAAATATATTTAATTATATATAATTGCATCAATTTTATACAAAAAAGGGTCCAATTTTCGCATATAACTATATAAAATTATATTAAAATTATATCAAATTTGATCAGATTTGATCAAATTTGATAAGTTTTTATATCGTTTTATCGACTCATTTTTCGCATTAAACTATATATGATTATATATGATGGCTTTATATAATTTTATATGATTATATATAATCTTTTTTACTCGGGTTGCCTTTATTTTGTAGATATGAAAAGTACCATTTTACACCACTGTTACCAGGTACCCCTTTTTACCCTAAAATTTTAAAATAAGTCCTTGTCTTGGGTGTTACTTCTGCGGCTTTTAGTTCAAGAGTTAGATATCTCAAAATAACCATTTGCCCCCTTTTCCCCGTAAAATTATATTTTCAAAAAACTGTTTTTTTGTGCAAGGTGATCCTTTATTTAAAACATAAAGTTTCTGAAGAAATATAAGAATAACCAAATTTGCACTTTTTATCCCTTTTACGATCGGTCGCGACCATTAGAAACAGAATTTCCAAAAATAACATTTTAAAGCATTCAAAATTTCAGTGCCTAGGATAATTACTTCATGAAATATAAAAATTATCAAAAAACACTTTTTTACAGCTCTAGAAACAGAATTTTTTGAAAATACTTTAGCAGAATGTTTTTTTCATCGAAGTCCCCTACATTCCAAAATTCAAGCTTCAACGGTCATTATTATAGGAACAAAAAAAAAAAGTACTAAAAGTACACTTTCTTACCCCCGTTAGAAACGAAATTTCCAAAAAGTACCTCTTCCAGAAGTTTTTTTTCTTCACCGAAAAATCCTACATTCCTTTTTATAAAAGGTACCTTTTATAAAAGGTACTTTTTATAAAAGCTATTTTTCATAAACGGTACTTTTTATAAAAGGTACTTTTTATAAAAGGTACTTTTCATAAAAGGTACTTTTTATAAAAGATACTTTTTATGAAAGGTACTTTTTATAAAAGGTACTTTTTATAAAAGGTACTTTTTATAAAAGGTACTTTTTATAAAAGGTACTTTTTATAAAAGGTACTTTTTATAAAATGTACTTTTTATAAAAGGTACTTTTTATAAAAGGTACTTTTTATAAAAGGTACTTTTTATAAAAGGTACTTTTTATAAAAGGTACTTTTTATAAAAGGTACTTTTTATAAAAGGTACTTTATATAAAAGGTACTTTTTATAATAGGTACTTTTTATAAAAGGTACTTTTTATAAAAGGTACTTTTTATAAAAGGTACTTTTTATAAAAGGTACTTTTTATAAAAGGTACTTTTTATAAAAGGTACTTTTTATAAAAGGTACTTTTTATAAAAGGTACTTTTTATAAAAGGTACTTTTTATAAACGGTACTTTTTATAAAAGGTACTTTTTATAAAAGGTACTTTTTATAAAAGGTACTTTTTATAAAAGGTACTTTTTATAAAAGGTACTTTTTATAAAAGGTACTTTTTATAAAAGGTACTTCTTATAAAAGGTACTTTTTTTAAAAGGTACTTTTTATAAACGGTACTTTTTATAAAAGGTACTTTTTATAAAAGGTACTTTTTATAAAAGGTACTTTTTATAAAAGGTACTTTTTATAAAAGGTACTTTTTACAAAAGGTACTTTTTATAAAAGGTACTTTTTATAAAAGGTACTTTTTATAAAAGGTACTTTTTATAAAAGGTACTTTTTATAAAAGGTACTTTTTATAAAAGGTACTTTTTATAAAAGGTACTTTTTATAAAAGGTACTTTTTATAAAAGGTACTTTTTATAAAAGATACTTTTTATAAAAGGTACTTTTTATAAAAGGTACTTTTTATAAAAGGTACTTTTTATAAAAGGTACTTTTTATAAAAGGTACTTTTTTACCCTTTTTACCCCCGTAGAATCAACATTGGCAAAAACCCAGCCTTACTGAATCTTTTTTCCGAAAGGTGAATCTACATTACAAATTTCAAGTTTCTAGTACCATTATTTAAGTAAATGTAAAAGGTACCAAAAGTACAGTTTTTTTTACCCTCTTTACACCCTTAGAATCATCATTGGCAAAAATCCAGCCTAAATGGATCTTTATTCCGAGAGGTGAACATACAGTCCAATTTTCAAGTCTCTATGACTATTATTTCAGGAGATATAAAAAGTACCAAAAGTACACTTTTTTACCCATTTTATCCCCGTAGAATCAACATTAGCAAAAACCCAGCCTTAGTGATTTTTATTTTCGGGAGGTAAACCTACATTGCAAATTTCAAGTTTCTAATACCATTATTAAAGAAATCAAAAAGGTACCAAAAGTACAGTTTTTTACCCTTTTTACCCCATTAGAATCATCATTGGCGAAAATCCAGCCTTAGTGAATCTATATTCCGGGAGATGAACATACAGTCCAAATTTAAAGTCTCTTATTAAGAAAATGTTAAAGGTACCAAAAGTACAGTTTTTTACCCTTTTTACCCCCCTTAGAATCAACATTGGCAAAAGTCAAGCCTTACAGAATCTACATTCCGGGAGGTGAACATACAGTCCAAATTTCAAGTCTCTATGACCATTATTTCATGAGATAAAAAAAGTACCAAAAGTACAGTTTTTTACCCTTTTTACCCCCTTAGAATCAACATTGTCAAAAGTCCAGCCTTACAGGATCTGCATTCCGGGAGGTGAACATACACTCCAAATTTCAGCTCCCTATGACCATTATTTCATGAGATATAAAAAGTACCAAAAGTACAGTTTTTTACCCTTTTTACCCCCTTAGAATCAACATTGGCAAAAATCCAGCCTTAGTGGATCTATATTCCGGGAGATGAATCTACAGTCCAAATTTCAAGTCTCTAGCTTCAGCGGTTTGGGCTGGGCGATAATGAGTCAGTCAGTCAGTCAGTCAGTCAGTCACGTTACTCTTTTATATATATAGATAGATATGTAGCATGTTTGGATTTTCAAAATTTGCTGTAGTTTTCAAATTATCGCGGGTCAAAGTTCGACTTTTTAGCAAAAGTCAGAAAAATACATGACGTTTAACGTCATGTAGTAATCCGATTATCACAAGTAATGGCTCATATGAAAGCTTAATTCTTCTTCTTTTAGGAAATATTTTCAGAAGCATGCGGTTTTTTTTCAGAAGTGTTGGAAAAATTCAAAAACATTTTTTTTTTTGCGAATATTTAAAAAAACACATCTTCGATTTTTTTCAAAAAGCTTGGTGATAAACAATACTGTTTTGTACAACATATCCAAAATTCAGAGTGGTATCCCAATGGGATCAAAAAATATTCTGGTTTTAGTACGAAGTTCTTAAATTTTACCTTAGAAAATTAAAATTTTATGTTTCTTCAATATAAAAATTTAAATTTTCAAAGAAAATGATACTATTAAAATTTTGAAAAACATTCAAAACATTAGAAATTTAAATTTTCTAAGGGAAAAATATGAGAACCTCGTACTTCGAACAGAATATTTTTTGATCCCATGGAGATCCCACTCTGAATTGTGAATATGTTATACAAAACATTGTTATTTTTCACCAGAATTTTTTTTTAAAAAAATCGAAGATGTGTTTTTTTAAATATTCGAATAGAAACAAGTAGAAAAGTTAAATTCGACTTGGCCGAATCTATGAATACCCACCACAAAATTAACCAAGGTAGAGATAAAAATAATGGCCCGTACCACAGAAAAAGTATATTTTAACAAAAGTTTTATTTTAAATTTCAAATTTTCCTTGCATTTATTAAATAAAAACAATCTGTATGAAAATAGAATTAAAAGCTAATTTTAAATATATTTTATTTTCCTGTGGTAAGGCTGAGTGTATTTATTTGCATAACCACATGTACGAATACATACAAAGAGTTTTTTACTCATATTAATATAAACAGCAACAAAAACAACAACAAACAAACATAAGTATGACAATGCATTTTTAGTTATAAGTTAAACAACAACAACAATGGAATAAAAGTATAGAAACAAGAAAACAACAACAACTACAAAAACAAACTAATTGTAAGTAAAGCAATGAATTTTTAGTTATAAGTTAAACAACAACAACAATAGAATAAAAGTATTAACACAACAACAATTATTAAGTGCACGAGCGTATGTTAACAAAATGGTGTAATTTTTGTAAAAAAAAAATACAAAATTTTTTTTTCAGTGTAAATTTTTTTTCAGTATAAAATTTTTTTCGAGTTTAATTTTTAAGTTACTAATGCTTTTAAAACTGAAAAAGTTTAAAAATCATTTCTTTAAAACTAAACTAGTTTGAAAGCATTGCTAAGTTACCACCAATGCCTTTTAAACTAGTTTACCACGTGGCAATTAAGATGAACCAAATCTGAAATTAGGGGTTTTGCTTATAACTTTTGAACCACTGGACCGATTGAGCTGAAATTCAACACCAAACAGAAATGAGAAACGGCAAAGATACATGCCACGTTTCAGCAGTCTCATAATTGTCTTTCGAAGGTTATCATGTTTTTTATCTCGTAAATTCGCGAAAAACCCTTGTCGAAATTTACTCTTTTGCTCATAACTTTTGAACTACTGGACCGATTTGGCTGGATTGCAATACCAACCTGACCAGGTAAATGACCAACATATATGCCAAACTTCAGTAGCCTCTGTAAAGTCTTTCAAAAGTTAGCGTGTTTTCTACGGACGGACAGACAGACAGACGGACGGATGGACGGACGGACGGACGGACGGACATCGCTAGATCGACTTAAAATCGATCGAGGATCATGAATATATATACTTTATGGGGTCCTAGACCAATATTTCGGTGTGTTACAAACGGAATGACAAACTTGTATATACCCTCTATCACTAGAGTGGAGGGTATAAAAATGTTTTTGCATTTTTGCATCATTTCTGTAAAAAAAACAGTGTTATTTTAAAAATATTTTCTAAAAGAAGAACCCCAGCTTTCACATGAGCCTAAATTTGTGAAAATCGGGTCATTGGTTAAGAAGTTACAGCACTTTAAACGTGATGTATTTTTCTTACTTTTGCTTAAAAAGTCAATCTTTGACCCGCCATAATTCGTTAAATACGCCAAAAGTAAAAAAACGATATATGGTACATATATCATATCTATGAGGGCTATCTATGTGTCAAGGTTCAAATTAATCTGAGACACCATTTCCAAAAATGACTAAAATTTGAGCTAAAAATTTTCTGGAATGGCCCAAATATCATTTCCTGTTTCACATCCTATTTATAATAATAATAAAAAAAGTATTCATTTAGATCAGCGGTTACCAACCTATGGTACGCGTACCACTAGGGGGTACGCGAAACTGTCCGCGGGGGTACGCAAAATTTTAGTAACTTGGACATTCGATTTAGATTAACCTTTCAATGCTAGTTCCGCATCTGGCTTCCAAAGTTTTTCATAACGTTTTAAAGGCGTGATTAGACGAGAGAGAATTCCCCTAGATTTAAAGTAAAAAACAACTCTGTGGTAACTTTTAAAATTGAAATGTCAAATAAAATTTTATTATATATTTTTTATTTACTTTAATTCGGTTTCCAATCTACAAATTTTTGACTAAATGTGCGAACACAAATAATGATATAATGAAAATGGTAAGCAAAAATAAGTATTAAAGAAATGAGATTTCACACAACAACTTTTAAAGTCAAAAGTATATTCCCACAGAGTTATGTTTTACTTTAAATCTAGGGGTTTTCTTTCCCGTCTAAGCGCGCCTTAAGAAAGTTGAGGTGAAAGTTCACAAAAAACGCATTTTTGCGCAATTTAGAGAGCATTTTTTTTCGATATTTTTGAGATCTGACCACTTGTTTTCGATTAAACTTTCGATGCTGATTCCGAATATGGTTCCCAAATTTTTCTTGATGTCAGGTTTATGAGAAAATTTATGATAAAGTTTTCAAAAAACGTGTTTTTGGTAATTTTTGAGACGGGTTGTGATAGTATGGAAATTTTGGTACCATTTTATTAAGCTCCAAATACCCCTTTATTGAATATGCGAGGTGTTTCATTCGAAAAATCACGGAATTATTGATCTGCCCTCGTATTAAAAAAAATAAAAACATATTTCCGCATCCTGTGATGTTTTTTTTTACTTTTTTTAAGAGTTCAAAAAACGTCCGTTGTTTTAACTTTGGTGTAGAATCGACTGGTGAAATCTGGTGATGGAATATTCTTAGCCGTTTTTCATTTGCAGAAAAATCAGCTCAAAATCTGCGTTTTCAGATGCACCCTTAAGGAGCGAAAATTTTTCCAAAAAAAATACCACCATTGTTTTGATCTCGCTAAATCCTTCAAAAAAATTATAATATTAAAATTATAATACCCGCAGATCAAAAATTTCGAAATTAACTCTAATATTAATGAAATTTTTTAACGAAAACAAAAAACTCGTTAGGGGGTACGCGGATGATAAAACTTAAAATTAGGGGTACGCGAGCCAAAAAGGTTGGTAACCGCTGATTTAGATAATCAAAATCTATAATTTAAATCAACTTAAATGTTTAACGATTTGTTAAAGCCCCTATGACACTACATTTTTTTTGTATTGATGAAATTTATGTGAACAGTGCAAATATATCACGATAGGAAATCTGAACAAGTGTGAAGAGTAAAAGAATACTAATAAAAAATAGTAAACGTCAAATTTTATTCTTGTGTTATCGATAAATTTGGTTATCAAATGACTGAATGTCAAAAAAAATGTAAAAATTTTACATATTTTTTTGACATTTATGTATTAATGATATTAAGTGTTGCCAACTTTTCTGTTTTTCATTAAATGCAGCGATTTTTTGTTTGTTTTTGGCGGTTTTTTGAATTTATACAGCGGGTTTTTATTAAAAAGAAAGTAATCACCACTATTTGTTTGTTTATTTTATGTTTCTTTTTCATTTCTTCTTCTGCTGTTTCATTCTTTCAATTAATAAAAAATAAAATACAAAAAAAATCTAGTGTCATAGGACGTTAAGCAATTATTAAAATTGCTCAATAAACTTTAAACAGCACTAAAACTAGTAAAATGTATTTAAAAACGAGGGAATATTAGGGTGATACATTAATTTTATTATATTAATAATTCTGGTTAATTTTTAATTAAAAAAATAAAAATTGTTTTATTTGACCTTTAAACCACACAGAAAATAATATTGAGAAAATCAATTTAAGTAATCACTTGTTTAAATTTTTAAAACAAATTTAAGTATTTTTTTAATTAACGTAATTAAAAATTTACTCAAAAATTTAAAATAAAATTTGAGTAAATAATTTAATACAAATTTAATATTTTTTTTTTTTTATTCTCTTGGTGTTTTGAATTCTCATTTAGTTTATAGTTTTTTGTATATGTATATGAAAGTTTGAAATCATCTTTATAAAATTTACCTTTGTCTTGAAGACATGAGTATATTTGGTAAAGTTTGAAAATGCTATTTTTTTTTTTTAAATCGAGACTTTTTAAACTTTTTAAAAAAATAAATTGATACATTTTGAGTAAATTTTTTTTTGACACAATTAAAAAGTTACTTAAAAAAACGAAAAATTTTTTAGTAAGCATTTAATAATTTTTTATTAAAAGTTAACTCAATGCTATTAAATCGTTTACTGGTGCAAAATTGAGTAATTTTTTACTCAGTAGTATTAAAAATTTACTCAAATTTTTTTTTTATTTTTTTCTGTGCGATTTTAACCAAATTTGGCATAAATGTAAACCTGGTGCAAAATTGAGTAATTTTTTACTCAATAGTATTAAAAATTTACAAAAAAATTTTTTTTTTTTTTCTGTGCACTTTATAATTTTTTTGTATATGAACCTCCCTAGTAAAGAGATTATAAAAAATCAACCTGGATAAACCACATAAGGAAAGGCAACAGAGGAAGGAGTACTTGTTTAAATATTTATTCAGGCGCGGATCCAGGGGGGGGGAGAATGGGATTTCTCCCCCCCAAAATGATTTCGAAAGAAAAAAAGAAAGGAAAGGAAAAAAGAAAAAAGGAAAGGAAAAAAAGAAAGGGAAGGAAAAGGAAAGGAAAAAAGGAAGGAAAGATAGAAAGAAAATGCTAGAATGTTAAAAAATTCTTAGGGGATTTATATGTGTGCTGATCATTTACGCCAGCACACATAGCCTTAGGATAAAATGTTTAAGAATTAAAGAAATTGCATATAAAAAACTTAGATAACATTCCTTATTATTTTTTATAAAAAAATGTTTCAAAATTTAAGGCTTTACCTTTAAAAAATATTTTCATACTTACTTATTCGACTTTGAATGTAAGGCCTCTGTTCTGTCTTTCACAACTTTTCAATTCACATGAAAATTTTCGAATCACATGAAATCAAGTTTAGTGTTTTGTTGATCAAGTTTTCATTCGAAGTTGAAATCAAATAATTAAAATTTTAAAAATAATACGGACAAAAGTGCATTCGTTTTACTTTCACCAAATTTTATTTATGTGAAACAAAACGAAAAAGAAATTCGGATGTGAAATCTAGAACACCAAAAAAATTCGGAAATTTTCATTTTCACATTTTTTATGTGAATTACTTTTTTTAGAACAGCGGCCTAAGACTTTTTTTAATTAAAAAAAATTATCTCAAATTTTATAAAAAATTTCTTCCTTAGAATTTTTCCTTAAAAAATTGTTTCAGAATCTGCCACAAATTTTTAGGCAAAACAAATCGCAGAATCAGATAACATTTCTACTAGAAAAATGTTTCAGAATTTTAGTTTTCTATATGGAAATAAAGTTAATTTTTTTTTATAGAAAACTTCTTGAGAATGAGAATTTCTCTATTTGAGAAATATTTTAAATGTGCGAATTTTTCTATAGGAAAAGATTATCAATATCTATTATTTTTTTTTATAGAAAACATGTTTTATAACTGTTCTATAGAAAACTAGCTGACCCGGTCCGCGTTGCTGGCCCTAAGAAAACATCGATTTTTTTTATTGCATCTCGATCTTAATATACAGTGTCGGACAAAACTAAAGCACGGGACCGTGTCCATAAGTAGCCTTTAGTTCCACCTTCGGTTAGCACTATCTATAGAGAAATCTATTGAAAAACATACAGACGCAACGATAATTATAGTGTCATTTTATGCATTCTTATCAAATCGTGGCCTTTAATATAGCTAGACTTCCAAGTTGCGTCCTCGGTAAGTAATGTCTATAGTGCAAATTTCAATGAAATCGGTTTAGCCGTTTTTGAGTGATTGCGGAAGTAGAAGAAATAACTTTTATTAAATAAAAAAAGGGAGTGACATTTTTTACCCCTATGCCGAATCGCGCTCTAACATGAACTATAGTTCCAGCTCGGTTAGTACTATCAGTTGTAAAAGATAAAATAACGTTGAGTATAACATAAACTTACTCCTCTTTGTCGAATCGAGTTCTTATATGTCATGTAGTTCCACCCTGTTTTAGCACTATCTGTGCAGGAAATTTTATTAGGATCGGCTTAGTCGTCTTTGCTTGATTGCGGAAGTGGCAGGAATATATTATTTTTTTTAACAAATGCTCAGGGGATCTCCCCTATAAATGAAATTTATTGTGTTTTCGCGCCTTTTTACATTATATGGCCTACATATGCAATTGATTAGCACTATCTTGATTAAAAACGCCAAGAGAATCGATTCAAATGTTTTTGCGTAATTGCTATCGTAGTGTAACATGGCCTATAGTTCCGCACTCCGTTGGTACTGTCAGTGCTAAAAATGTAATTAAAATCGTATCAGCCGTTTTCTTTTATTATTGCAAAGCATGCAGAAATATTTTCAACTCAATACAAAGGGCCATGTTTTTTTATTTCCTTTGCCCGATAACGCTCTAATTTGGTACGTAGTAAGTACTCGATTAGTACTATCTTTGGTTTAAATTTCATCAAAATCGGGTTATTAATTTTTTATATACAGAAGTCAAAAGTGGTGGAATGTAAAAAATCGATTTTGCCACGCCCCTACGCCCACAGACTTAGGATCAAAAATCTGAACGCACAGTGCTACTCCCAAGGCAATTATTAATATTCTCTGAAGATCACATTAATATCGGTCAAGTCGTTTTCGCGTCCATTAGGAACATACATACAGCCGTTTTTGCATTATTGCAAAGCTTGCAGAAATAACTTCCAATTCAATACAAAGGGGTAAGTCATTATGCTCCTTTGTCCGATCACGCTGAAATTTGGCACATAGTTAGTACTCGGTTAGTTTTATGTTTGGTTTAAATTTCATCAAAATCGGTCCATCCGTTTTTTATATATTGATGTCATTAGTCGTGCAATGTGAAAATTCGATTTTGCCACGCCCATCCGCCCACAGGCAGAAAATCAAAAATCTGACCGCACAGTGTTACTCCCCAGGCTATTCTGAATATTCCCTGAAAATTTCATCAAGATCGGTCCAGCCGTTTTCGAGTCCATACGGAACATACATACATACATACCCACATACATACACACATCCATTTTTATATATATAGATGTAAAATATGTAAATATTTTCAAAATAATTCTATATGAAAAATGTTTCAAATTTTAAGAAATTTAAAACATTAGATGTCATTAAAACCGTAAAATTTTTCTATCGAAATATGCAAAAAAAAATCTAGGATTTAAATTTTAGAAAAGTGTATCAAAATTTCTTCATAAAATGTTTTTGAACTAATAATTTTTTAGTATCTGATAATTTTCTTTTACGAAATATGATCTAATAATATTTTTATACGAAAAAGTTCTTAAAATCTGAGAATTACTTTAAAATATGAGCATTATTTCAGAGATTTTTTATAAGAAAGATACATTAGAATTTAAAAATTTTTTATATAAATAATGCCTCAAAATCTCAGATTATAGAAAAAGTTTAAAAATCGGAGACATTTTCTGTAAGAAAATGTGGAATCTGAGAGTTTTTCTTAAGAAAATACGATCTGAGAATTTAAGAACATTTTATATCAAAGTTTAAGAATCTGAACTAGTGTTTATAAACCGGTTAACCGGTAAACCGAAAAACCGGTTTATTCCCAAAATTTCGGTTTTTTTGCAAACCGGTTAACCGGAATTGAAAATTTCCGGTGCACCGAAAACCGGTTTTTTTTTGTCGGTTAACCGGTTTTTTAATACATTCAAATCGGAATATTTTTGCAAATATTAAGGATTTTCACTTATTTTTTATGATATTTTCAAAATTTTGTTAAAAACACCTTGAAAATCCGTGAGAGAGAAAGTCTAAAATATTTTTTGTCTTCAATAAACTATTTTCCAAGTAGAAAATTTATTCAGAATCTGGTACATATTTAAATTACTCACTGTTGTAAGCGTTTTTTTGACACTTCATTGAAATTTTAATAAGTGAGTGTTAACCAGATACTAAAATTCCTGTTAATGGATAAAATGTCAATAAAAGAACACCAAAAAACCGGTACTGCAATTTACAACGAATTGGTGTATTTTTTTTTAATAAACCCAATAAAAACAAGTAAGAAAATTATAGTCAGTCAAGACCGACCATATAATACCCTACACCAGAGTTTCCCGGAAAATGGGCCCCATGGACCGATTAGATCTATATGTTGTCAAATCTTTAATAAGTGTAAAAAACACTCACAATTCAAATTTGAGTGAAATAGGCTTCAGTTTGTTGAAAATAAACCGCTTTAACTGAATATCGGGCGAAATTTTCACAAGGATCCTGAGTCCAAAACTGATCCGATGATTATCAGGTTTGATAAGGTTATTTAAGTACGCGTTTAACATACACAAACAAAATTTTAATTAAATATTTTCTATTTTCATGAAATTTGATTTATGTGAAAATCGGGAAGGTGGTTTGTATGGGGGCTACAAGAAGAAATTGTCCTATTTCTTTGAAATTCGGAATGGTGATTTGTGAAGAAAAAACATGTTTACCTTCCAAATTTCAAAAAGATACCTGTTATAATACGGTTATTAGAGTCATTTGAGCCAAAACTAAAGAGGACCTTTGTATGGGGGCTAGGTCCAAATATGGACCGATTTTTTCCAATTTCAATAGGCTTCGTCCTTGGGCCAAGAGAGGCTTAAGTTTCAAATTTCAAGTCAATTGATTAAAAATTGCGACCTGTATCGTGTTTACACCGTTTACATGGACAGACAGACAGACAGACAGACAGACGGACGGACGGACAGACGGACGGACGGACATCGCTAAATCGACTCAGAAAGTGATTCTGAGTCGATCGGTATACTTAAAGGTGGGTCTATGACCAATATTTCGGGTAGTTACAAACATCAGCACAAACTCATTATGCCCTGTACCACAGTGTGGTGTAGGGTATAATTAAATTAAAGCTTCGGTGAATATGGGTAACAGTTGCCAACTTTGCTGAAAGAAACAAATATGTTAACATAAGTTATATTTTTTTTAATAAAAATTAGCTATTTTAAAGTATTTTTTGATTTTGTAAGTTAAAGAAAAAACCCGGTTAACCGGTTTTTTTATTCCGGTTTAACCGAGAAAACCGGTTAACCGAAAAAGCTGATTTTCGGTTAACCGTGAAACCGGTTTTCCAAAATGTCGGTTTTTTATAAACACTAATCTGAACATTCTTCTAAAGGCAAAAATCTCAGCAATGGTTTATTCTTCTATATGAAAACTATTTTATATTTTATAAAAAACTAATATTATGGTTATTTTTTTTTTCGAAATATTTCAGTTTTTTATATAGAATTTTTATATAAAAGTTTACGGGTCTTTTCACATTTGTGACTAGCTATGACTGATTATAGGTCCGTTTATTTGACTATAAACGGTTTTGCTATGGAAGTTAATAGGTCTGTCAGGATTTCCTCGTGAAAATGTTTCTTGAGTTAAAAAAGGGCCCCCAAATCCAAAAGGTTGAATCCGTGCCTGATTTAAATATTATACCTTTAAGTTGATTTTTTTTGGTTATTCATTTGTTACTCAATATTAAAAATATTCACGAAAAATTATACAACACCCCCCCCCCCCCCCCGCTACCAACCAAACTTTTTTGCCATCCGATTGCATAAAATTTTTTTTTGTAAAAAATCTCCCCCCCCAAATGAAATTCCTGGATCCGCGCCTGTATTTATTGTATGTATTGTACTACAATAAAATTATATACATATCTGCATAAAATAGCCATATATTTGTTTGATATCACAAGAAAAAAATTATATAGAGATAGCTACAGACATTAGATATTAGTGTTCAGAGATGAACAACCACGTACGCTTCGAACCAACTTTAAGCTCATGAGCCATGGTCTATAAGTAAAAAATGTGTTTTTAAGAAAGACATTTACCATGTTCGAAAAAGTGAGGTTAAAGTCGATTCCGATGAAGCGTTACCCAGCAAAAACATGGTAATGAGTTGTGAAAAGTAATCATTACCAAGTACATTATTTATAATGAGTACCCATTACCATTAACATTATTTTAAGCCCAAAAGTAACTACTTCTCAGTAATATGTTATAAAAGCACCTCTAAGTAATAATATCTTCTTGCACTTGCAGTTTTTAACCTTTACAATTCAATTAACTTAAAAAGTACTTAAAAACTTAATAAAAATTTACGGAATTTTTAAGTGTTAGTAAAAACAAGTTAAATTTTAAAAATTTTAATTAACTAATTATTTTACTTCTTATTGGTAATGGGTTTTTACTCCTTATTTGTAATCCGAGGCAGTAACTACTTATTTATCTCCATACTCTTCACTAGTTATTTTTGTCTCACGCCCTTGTTAAAATAATTAGTGTTTCATTCAATAAGTAAGTAGTGATAAACATTTGTTTCGGATTACAAAACCCATTACTAGTAATGTCAGTTTTTGCTGGGTAAGAACGAGATACAATAATTTTTGTTTAGGAATCAAAAGTTACCAACACCTTATAAATAGCTCATATCCAAGGAAAGGACTTAAATCCAAATGCATGTTTTTCCCCTTTAGTCTTAGAATAGCATAAACCATATATCTTTGCAAATCAATGAAATTGCTTAAAAATGGCATCGATTCGTTAGTGCATATTTTTGCATATTTTACTGAAAATGCATATTTTTGTATATTTTTCTATAAATGCATATTTTGCTATAAATGCATATTTTTAGGGCATATTTTGCTATAAATGCATATTTTTAAGGCATATTTTCTATTAAATTTTAGTTATTTTTTTATGAACTTTTTTTAAAACTTCGTTAATGGTGCACAATTGGCCTCAAATTTTTTTCGACCGCAATAATTTATTTTTTGTAAAATAATTTAAAAATTAAAAAAAACTTATAGTTTTTAATGCATATTTTACGATTTTTAGTGCATATTTTAGGCGCCTAAAACATAGTTTTTAAGTGCATAAAGATCCTGTCCCTGCTCATATCAAATAAAATGTGCAACATATAAGAATTCTTAAATTAAAAAACATTTTTAAATTAAAAAACATTAATGTTTTCTTAGTTCCTTTTCCTTTTTGTAAAATTTTTTAAATTACTTCCCATTTCATTCTGATATTTAATTAGACCACCGATCGTAAGACGAATTTTCTTATCAACAATCCATGATGTCTTAAAACTATATAAACCACTAGGCCAGGGAAAAGTTAGACCATTTTGTTTAACATTTACATTACTAAAATAGAGATCATGCTAAAAAAGAAAAAAAAAAAATATTTGAAAATGATTGAATACAAAAATTAGATAAAAAAAATATTTACATAAAAATAGAACCTACATTATATGGACAACTATGATTTATATTTGAATATTGAGCAAGCGCCAAATAAAACATATTAAGCATTCTAAACTTTTTACGATTTTTGATAAAGGCGCATGCATCCCAATCGTTAGTAAACTGAATTGGCAAATTTTTTGCCTGAAATTCCAATTGAAATATACAATTAGTTACAGGAACTTGTAAAAGTCGTAGTATAAAAGAAAACTCAGAAATATCCTTGACTTTTTTTATTTCGCATAATTCGAAACGTGAAAAATTTTTATCCAAAGTGTTGCACTGTATTTCTTTCAATTCAGCTAAACAATTGCACTAATAATAAGAAATTTTAAAAGAAAATTTTAAGAAAAAAATTTAGATTTTTAAAATCAAGTTACCATTTGGAAACACAATACACCAATCGATAGAAATAATAATTGCTGGGTAATCATTATTATGATGAGTCTTTTTCTTTGGTCAAATTTAAGTCAACTAAGAAGTATTTATACTATACTAAACAATTTATTATATAATTTTTATATTTATATGTCGTTTAGACTTTGATTTATAGATTTTTCTTAATTAAAAGGCACTTAATTTTAATTATATTGTTTAATAAGGCAAAAAATTGTTTTGGTAAAACATATTTAAAATAAAAAAAATAATTACTCTAGTTAGGTATACTAAAAAAAGTGTATTTTTCCACGCTTCGTCGGAAACGATTTTAATCTCAAGTTACGAACACTGAAATGTCTTTCTTGATTATGTATCTGGAGTTAGACTTTTTTGCTACCTCCTATTTGACAAGAATTCCTAGTATTTTACAAGCTTTTTACCAATAATTTTGTAATTTTACCAGCTTTTTACCAATAAACTTGTAAATTTAAATTTTTTTTTTTGACGCGATAAAACTTACAAGGAGGTCTCGTGATTTTACTAGATTTTATCCTACCTCCTATTTTACGAGAATTTCTAGGAAAATTACGAGCTTTTTTTGTAATTTTACATGCTTTTTTTCCAATGAACTTGTAAATTTACAACTTTTTTGACGCCTTTTTTTGTAAAAAAAAACTTTAGAAATTTGTAAAATTACAAAAAAACAAGTAAAAAAGTTAAATTCGGCCTTGCCGAATGTAGTGATACCCTCCACAATTTCAAAAAGATTATTGCAAAAAACTTTATTTAAAAGGAAATTACTTTTGAAAAAAAAAAATTTTTTGAAAAAAAAAAATTCCGCGAAAAAAAATTTTGTTAAAAAAAAATCCGCGATTTTTTTCTTTTTTTGTCAAAAAATATGTTCGTACTTGTATAAATACCATTTGGTGTTTAATTATGTTCACATATGTCAACCAGAAGCCGAATTAAAGCATTTTGTATTTTTAGGTTATGTTGAATGTACTGAAATTTTTGAGGTGTGCTTACATTTTCGTTCATAACTTTTGAACCGCTGAACCGATATCGCTCAAATGCAATACCAAACTTCTCGGGAGAACTTCCAATAAATATGTTAAGTTTCAGACATCTCTGTGCAATATTTTGTCCGCGAGAGCATTTTCCACAGACAGACAGACAGACGGACAGACGGACATCGCTAGAATGTCTTAAAATCGATCGGGCATCATGAATATATATGGGGCATTCCATGTGAAATCGGACACTTTGAAAAACTTTTTTTTTAGATTTTCCCAATTTGTTTACAGTTTTTAGTACCCTTCGAAAACTCCTTCGTGGTAAATTTTCAGATTTTTTTGATGACCCGTTCAAAAGATATCGAATTTTTAAAAATTGGTAGTTTGTTCCTTTACTAAAAATTCTTTTAATCATAACTTCTTCAATAATGGTCCAAATTTCAAAATTTTTTTTTTCAAAATTTTTATTTTTTTACGTACTTTCTAAAAAAAAATCCCAAAAAATTCTTAAAAGCGCTCTAGTATGCGATTTTTAAGTTTTAAAACTTAAATCTCATTTTTGAAAATGTTTGTACTCTTCGATTTTTTTTAAATTTTTTTGTGTAAAACTTCTATCAATTCTACAAATTTTTTGCCCAGGAAGATCGTGGGATTACGATTATTACTATTTTTTAAAATTTTTTGAAAAAATTTTATTGTAATTTTCCAATCTTAAAATCATTTCTACTGCTCCAATGGTGCGTCATAGAGGGGTCCTTTATAAGACCGACCCCCATTAATTTTTACGTCTTAATATTTCTTTGGAACAAACTAATACCCTATCTCCAATTTCTAAGGGGGCTCCCACACAAAACGACATTTTTTAAAATTTGTTCCAACCGCTCTAACTGCCTTAATAGTGCCCTTAGAGCAACAAAATGTATGACCAACCCACAATATTTTTTTAGTCCAAACATTTTCTCTGAACACACCTACCCTCTATCTTTAACTGTTAAGGCGGTCCCCATACAATTTTTTTTATTTTTTGTAAATTTGTTTTATTTAATCACCTTCTACCGGTCCAATGGTGCGTCCGAGAGGGGTCATTAGTGAGACCGACCCCCATTTATTTTTACCCTACAACATTTTTTCAAAACATACCTACTCCCTATCTCCACTCCCTAAGTAGGCTCCCATACAAAATTACATTTTTATAAAATTTTCTCCAACTGTTATTTGTATGGGAGCCTACTTAGGGAGTGGAGACAGGGCGTAGGTATGTTTTGAAAAAATGTTGTAGGGTAAAAATAAATGGGGGTCGGTCTCACTAATGACCCCTCTCGGACGCACCATTGGACCGGTAGAAGCTTTTTAAATACAACAAATTTACAAAAAATAAAAAAAATTGTATGGGGACCGCCTTAACAGTTAAAGATAGAGGGTAGGTGTGTTCAGAAAAAATGTTTGGACTAAAAAAATATTGTGGGTCGGTGATACATTTTGTTGCTCTAAGGGCATTATTAGGGCAGTTAGAGCGGTTGGAACAAATTTAAAAAAATGTCGTTTTGTGTGGGAGCCCCCTTAGAAATTGGAGATAGGGTATTAGTTTGTTCCAAAGAAATGTTAAGACATAAAAATTAATGGGGGTCGGTCTTATAAAGGACCCCTTTATGACGCACCATTGGAGCAGTAGAAATGATTTTAAGATTGGAAAATTACAATAAAATTTTTTCAAAAAATTTTAAAAAATAGTAGTAATCGTTATCCCACGATCTTCCTGGGCAAAAAATTTGTAGAATTGATAGAAGCTTTAAACAAAAAAATTTCAAAAAAATCGAAGAGTACAAACATTTTCAAAAATGCGATTTAAATTTTAAAACTTAAAAATCGCATACTAGAGCGCTTTAAAGAAATTTTTTGGATTTTTTTTTAGAAAGTACGTAAAAAAACAAAAATTTTGAAAAAAATTTTAAATTTGGACCATTATTGAAGAAGTTATGATTAAAAGAAGTTTGAGTAAAGGAACAAACTACCAATTTTTAAAAATTCGATATCTTTTGAACGGGTCATCAAAAAAATCTAAAAATTTACCACGAAGCAGTTTTCGAAGGGTACTAAAAACTGTAAACAATTTGGGTAAATCTAAAAAAAAAGTTTTTCAAAGTGTCCGATTTCACATGGAATGCCCCATATACTTTATGGGGTCCCAGATCGAAATTTCGATGAGTTACAAACGGAATTACAAACTTATATATACCCTCTATCACTAAGTGGAGGGTATAAAAATTGTAAAATTAAAAAAAAAAAATATATTAATTTCAATAGAAAATTTTTTGTTAAAAAACAAGGAACACTGTTAAGTACACTGTGCAACAAATTTGGGATCTTCGAGTGTATCTCGAAATTATTTAAAGACATATTTTCAGTAAAATTTGATGGCGGTTCTTTTCTTAGAATATATTAACCCTCTATCTCCCATTTTGGTTCTTTTTTTCAAATACCCTTATAGAACACCAATAAAACGTGCGTTTAGAGGGTTAAAATGTTCTATAAAAATTGTCTGCATCAAATGTCATTAGGGGTTGCCAAAGATCAAAAGTTCGTGCAATATAAGCAAAATGTTTTAAAAAGGAAAATTTTAAGTTAGACGACTCAGATGAAAGATAATTTAATAGTAGGTATTAGGGTGATCAGTAGGGCAAGTACTTTCATGCATCTAAAAAACGAAAATATGTGCCTATAATATGCATCTAAAAATCCAAAATATGCACTAAAAACTTCAAAAATATGCACCTAAAAATTATTGTTTTTACTAAAAAAAATATAATTTGTCAACATAAATTAGAGTTTGCCAAATTCTTAATGGCCCTCGACAATTCTTAAAAATGTTTTATTGAGTGGAAACAATTTTTAATTAGTAAAATATTTTTTGCTTGAGAAGTTTTATCTTTGAGTCACAAAATTTTTCTAAAGAAACTAATTTTATTAAAGAAAAATAATATGAAAATACAATATTTTTCTAGAACAAGTTATTTTTCAATACTTTTTGTTCTTTATTCTAAAAAAAAAAAAATATTTATTAAAAAAAAAAAAAATTTTTTTTTTTTTTTCGGAATTTTTAAAAAAATTAACTGAAAAGCAAAGGCCCCCCTAACTCGAATAAAAACAAAAAAGCAATTTCCCTGTAAAAAAATCTTAAATTCTAAAACATTTTTTTCTTACCGATTAGCAAAATGTTTCAGAATAGGAACATTTTAAATTGAAAACATTTCTCAGAATCTAAAAATTATACTTCCGGAATCCATTTTCTTTAAAAAATGGATCAGAATATGATTTCTATAAATAAATACATTTTTCTATAAGAAATATGCGATAGGTTTTGAATTTTCCAAAGCACGTTTTAAAAAAATATTGATGAAATTTAAAAAAAAGTCCAAATTATATGAAACTATGCAAAAATATGCATTTATACCAAAATATGCAAAAATATGTAACTATAAATCAATGCCATTTTATTGCAAATTCATTGATTCGGATAGATATTTCATTTATGTTATGTTTACAATGATGAGTAAAAATATGCATTTTCATGAAAGTACTTGCCCTAGTGATCAGTTAATTGTTTTTTTAATTGACAAAAAACCGGTTGAACCGGTTTTTTCGGTTTTATGCAAAATAAGGTAAACAATGAAGGCCACGGCCATTATAAAGCAGAGATTGTCAACAAAATCGGTCTACACCATTTCAAATTCTAGTTCAAACAATACAAATTGTATTTAAGAAATTTCCAATTATATTTTAAAAATTTCTAAATATGTTTTAAAAATGTTCTAATTATATTTCAGAATTTTTCATTTATATTTCTAAATTTCCATTAATGTTTAAAAAATTTTAAATTGTATTTCAGAGGCTTCTATTTGTACAAATTGCAATGCAAATGAAAATTTCTGAAAACCATGTAGAAAATTTTGAAACATAAACGAAAAATTAAAAAAAAAAATGGAATTTTCTGAAAAGCATTTCGTCGGTGCTCTGACCCAAAACCGCTATGTGTATTTAAATTTTTGAAGAGACTTTAAAACAGATTAAGTTGGTCCTTTCGGGGTGCTTTAAAATTTTATTTCGAACATAAATATTTGAATTATATTTAAAATTTTCTATTTTCATAAATTTGACTCAAAAAAACAGCGCAAAAGTACCAAATTCAGCTGTTCTTAAAGTCTCTTCAAAAAACTTTGAAATACACATAGCGGTTTCAGTCGGAGCGATTTGGAAATCTTTGAAACACAAAAGAAAATTTTTAAATATAAATGGAATTTTGTAAAAAACTTTTAGAAACTTTTTAAATACAATGGGAAAATTTTTAAATACAATTGGAATTTTATGAAAAGTATTTAGAAATTTTTTAAATTTAAATGGAAATGTCAACTTTTTTATTTCTAAACAAAAATAAAATTTTGATCGTCAACAAAAATGTTCACTAAATTTTTTTTTACTAATTTTTTTATACGTAAAAACTTGAAACTTCCAAAAATAATTTTACTCAAATTAAAAGTTATTCCAAATGGTTGGAAATGTCAAGGGCAAAGTCGAAATTATTTTTTTGCTTTTTTGCATTCAGTTGGGATTTTTTTTGAACATCTTTTTTGTAATCAAATTACAATTAAAAGAAACATATCGAGTTTAACTGCTTTTAAAAGGTTGATTTAAAAAAAAACGGATTTCTACAGTGAAAAAACCGGTCTAACCGGTTTTCGAATAGTTAAGATTTTAAAAAACCAACCGTTGCAATCCACAAAAAACCGGTTTCTAAAAACCGGTCTAATCACCCTACTGCTTACGTATGGCATGATATTTGTTCGCAATGTCCCACTTTAGAGCATTTCTTTCGAGCGCTTATATCGGCGCAATGAATATGAATTGAAATCATGCATTTTTTTTTTTAAATTTTTAGTATTTTTTTAAGTCACTGCGACCGGTATGCAGGTTAGTAAGCCAACAAAATCTCTCCCTTACACTACTGCATACGGTATGCAGCTGTGTAAGCGAATGTTATAAAAAAACAACAACATCAAAAATCATTCGCTTACACAAGTGCATTCTTGTATGCACTGCTTCCAAAATCTCGATTATTTTTTGCTGGGATCTTAAGTACTTTCTATAGTTTTTCAACCCCTAAAATTATTGGTGTAGAAAGATCGTTTCAGTATCTTAGACCTTCTCTGTAGAAAATAAAATAGAAAAAAATATTTCAGAACCTAAGATATCTGAGAATTTTTCTTTACGAACATATTTTCAACGTACGTTTTGGTGTGAGAATTGCAAAAGTACCTGAAAATTTTTTATATGAAAGTGTATCAGAATTTGAAAATTTTCTATACCCAGGTAAAAATAATCACATATATACACATATGAACACATATGGATTCACATGTGAACATATACGAATCACATATATGAGGAGTTCCGGCTAAGACTTAAATTTTGAGGTAAAAAAGATGTGATTTTTGTTTTGATGGCACATCGATGAAAGTTGGCAAGAATATTAGAAGCTATTAAAGAATAAGAAATTCGTTCGCGTCAATTAAATCGCGCAAGGGGGTCAAAAGTTATGGCGGTTTTAAGATTTAGCGGTTTTAAAAAATCTTAAAAATATTTTAAATATTTTTTTTCTACACATTTGTTGCATGCGTTATTAAAACATGCCAGGATATATCATTTCTTCTAAAATATATGATATAAATTTAACCCTTTAATGACCAAACGATTTAAAAAAAAATATCTAAGTACATAAAATCCCGATTAATTTGCGGTAAAAGAAAAGTTTCACAATTTTTTATATCATATTTAGGCAATGCGCGTTGGTTTTACTGAAAAAAAAAAATCACGGAAAATCGTATCATTGTACCAGTGTTTAAAAAAATCGGTGATGCTTTTTTATAACAAGAAAATTTAATATGGTCCAAAAAATCTATAATCATCAAAATTTTTTAACCCGCCTCTGATTTTATGATGACACAAGTGGGCTTTCATTTAAAAAAAATTTCATCTGATTTCGTGTAAAGCCTTGGATGTGCCAGATCAAAACAGGTTTAGATAAAATCATCGCGCTTTCCGCTCAGAATGGCTTAAAGTAAAAAGTCAAAAAACAAATCAGTTCTACTCGTTAAGGCACGTCTTTTGGCGTATTAAAGTGAACATGATGCATTAATTGCTACTAAAAAAAATTGGAAACAGATTTGCAAATTTCGCTCAATTTTCAAAAATGCCATAAAATTTTTGCAATTTATTTTTTATAAACCCGCCAGTGATTTTTTTATGTAAACTCCTAAAAAACTCGGTTTACGCAAGAGTCCACCAAATTTCGAATGAAACCGCGAATGTGCCTCGAGAAAAACTGGTATTTTAAAAAAATTACGTTTTTTCTTTCGAATTTTGATCTGCTGAAACTCCTTAACTATTCGCGGCACATTAACGGGATTAATTCCAAAATGTAAAGAATTACAACAGCTACCAACTCTAGTTCAACGTTTTTCATTTTATAGAGGGGGCCGAAATCCCTGATCAAAAAACCTCGAAAATTTAAAAACTCTTAATTTTTGGTTTCAATACTTAACCGTCTTATAACTTCTTACCAAGCAATGAAGCATCTATCACGCCAACATTAAAATAATCTTTTATATGTACTGACTTTGTGTTATGCCGGAAAAGATTGAAATATAAGGTGAACTTAAAAAAAATGCAAAAGAAGGTAAAAACTATGGATTATTTCAAGCCATTTTTATCGATTTTTCAACTTTAACCCACTGTAACTTTTACGGATAAAGTGGGGTAATCCTTAAACATTGCTTAGTGATGGTTTAAGGTCTTGTTTACACAACTGCATTTACAGTTTTTCTAAATTCCAAAAACGGACGTTTTTTTTAAACATTTATTTCAGTTTCACTGAGTTGAAATTTAAAAAAGATTTCATGATATACACATATGAACACTTATGGATTCACATGTGAACATATACGAACCACATATGAGCACATATGAACATATGATACCATACATGGAATCATACATTCTTGTAGAGAGCAAATATATGGTATTGTTTGGACTCATGTATGAAGGCATGTGCTTACATCCTCCTATTTGTTATTTATAATTTAAAAAAACTCTGGTAAAGAAAAGAACGTTCACTGGTCTATGAAAGGCCCTTGGCCAGCAATATTTTTGTGTGGGTTTTATTCAAAACAACATAAAAGGACGAACAAATAAACAATTAAATCATCTACTTCACATCGGGAGTTAAAAGGTATGAGTGCTGACATGAACCGTTAAAAGCCACTCCAAACCTAACATATCTCACAGAAGCCATTGATAACACCGCTCTACAAATCTGAGGTTTGTCGCTGCGTTTTGGATGAAACCAAAAAAAGTTGATAGAGTTTGGTGCTTCGATTCCAAAACGGTCACTAAAATTTTTCTATCACGTCACAATTTTGAGAAAATCGCGGTTAAAGTGTCAAAAAATGCCCATTTTGACCATTTTTTAACGCCTATAAAATAAGATGCTGACATGCAAATGACTTGGTATCAAGCCCATTCGAAAGTGTGTAATTTTCTCTTTCAGACAAGATCAAATCTTCTTGGAATTTAATTTTCTAAAATGGTAAAAAAATCATTAGCCACAAGTGCTTTAAATCTAAAATTTACGTATGAATTTGTATGGAAATTTGGTAAAAAAACACTGTGTAAATAAACTAAATATTGAAAAAATGGAAGGTTTTTTGCTAATGATTTTCTTACCATTTTAGAAAATTAAATTTTTAGAAAATTTTATCTTATCTTTAAGAGAAAATTACAGGCTTTCCAATGAGCTTGATACTAAGTAATTTGCATGTCAGGATCTTATTTTATAAGCTTTTAAAAAGGGTCAAAAATGCCCTTTTTCGACACTTTAACCGCGAATTACTCAAAATCCTGATGTGATAGACAAATTTGAGCTACGGATTTGGAATCAGTGCAACATACACTATCCAAATCACTAACCAGAATCCAATACGCATTTTCTTGTTGAGCTGTGTAATCAAAAGAATTTTTAAGAAGTGTGTGTAAATTTAAAAAATCAGGAAATTTTTATTGTTAGAAACCTCTTAATACTTTTTCTAGAATTGCTTTTTGATAACAAACATTAATAAAATAAATGAAAGAATTTTATTTAAGTTTGTTTCCTACTGTTTGTCTTTTTTTTATTTGCATCTGTTGTCAAACTTTTATTTTTTTCCAAAATTATGAAAACTTCAAAAAAATAAAAATAAATTGTCACATGTTTAATAAATTTCAAGCAAAATAATATTGTTTTTTGTACAAAATTTGCAGAAAAACGTAATATAAACATTAATAAAATAAAAATAAATCTTCTAATAACTATCTATCTTATTTACAGATTTGCTTATTTTAATTTCTTATTGGAAGAAGACCGTAACCAGGTCAAGAATTCAACATCTGAACAAGAGAAGCGTCCCCAATGAAACTCAAAAACCTCAAAAAATTTATAGAACTGCTTAAGTTTTAACTAAGAAAATTTGCAAAGCTTGACACACAGATACAAATGAGTTGTTAGATCAAGCACGAAATACACCAGGTTGAGCATTATTTTAATTAAAAGTCATCTAATGAGGAAAATTGTTGGATCAAGCACGAAAATTGTAGGTCAGTCATTGACTGTTCCTTGATTAAACCAATGCTTGATTTGAGTAATTTGTTAATTGTTATTTTTCTGTTATTTTTGATTAAACCAATGCTTGATTTGAGTGAGCAGTTAATCAATAATTTTGTGTTATTTTTGATTAATCCAATGCTTGATCTGAGTGAATGGTTAATCATTATTATACAGTTGTAGTGTTTTTGTCAGTCTTTTCAAGTTTTTTGTTTAAATTGTTTTTTTTTGTGCTTTATATTATTTTGTTTTTTTTTGTCTTGTCTGCGTGAAAGAACTTTTCTATTTGACGACTAACTGAAACTAAAACAAAAAACGCAACAGCGTTCATTGCATTGTTACTCAAAGCCTACTATGATGAGTGTTTTTGTTTTTATGATTTTTTTTTTTAATTTTTCAGATTTGAGCAAATGGTTAATAGATTCAAGTAAAATTTAATTGAATGTCAAATTTTAAGCTGAGCAAATATTTAATTGTTTTTTTCCATTGAATATTTTTTTCTGTGCAGGATGTGTAAGATAGGCTACATTTTAATATAATATTTTACCAATTTTTTGTATGTATGAAACTTAAAATGCGTCGTGTAAATGTTAACTTGTAGTTTAGCTTTTTAAAATTAATTTTATTAAACAATAAACTATTTTTAACAAAGGATATTGTTTTTTATGCCATAACCGATGCAAACAAAATATAAAATTATATGCCCGGTGAAAAATGTTCGTATATGGAAACATATACGAGGATATATGGCTACATATATGAAGATATATGACCATATATGAACCATATATGAACACATATGTACATATATGAACTTATGTGTGGGCATACATAATTATGTATGAATCATATACGTCCATATACGTAAAGTGAACCAATATGTAAATATATGGCATATATGTAAATATATGAACACATTTGTGCGCATATATGATCATATATGCTTCATATATGTACATTAAGGGTGTTCTTATTTTTTTATTTCGGATTTTTGTGTTGCACTGGGCAGAATTTTGTTCCTTTGTACTAAAAACTTAATAATAAAAAATTTGAAGTTAATCCGATAACTTTAAGTGGACGCGGAAACGACCTGAAGTTTGAATAACGGATTACAAGGGGAAAAAATGTCTCTTTACGCATTTTCTCAATTTTTTCGATATTTTAAGTTAAGTTTGAATTCAAATGGTTACAGAATTGTGATGTGGAGTACATTACCTTTGTAATAAGGCAATAAAAACTAAAATCGGTTAAAAATCAGCCAAGTTATTACAACTGCCCCAGGCAACTAGCGTGTGGCAGACCACTTGATCAAAGATTTCGAGTTCAATTTTTGAAATTGATTGAAATTATCTACTATAGCAACATTTTTTTATTCTTTACTTCCCAATGTACTAAGGTGATAGGTATTTTTCATATTGTGTTATGCTAACTTGTTTTAAATTAATGTTAAAAAGGTCTAAATTTTTCAGCCCTGTTTTCAAATCTCCAATTTTAAATTTTAATTTTTTTAGGCAAATAAAATTTAAAAAATCGACCATTGGACCATAGGATTTTGTTAAGCACATATAAGGGAATAAAAATTACAAAAATTGTAGACATTCCTTTTTTCATTCGGCTAGTTTAGCGATTTTATTTCGGCGGATTTCGAGATAATAGTGATTTTGGTAACTTTTTTAGCTTTTAGTTAATTTTTTTATTTTTTTTAACAAACTTCATATGTTTTCTGCCGAATTACTACAGAATAATATAGAATACTTCAATTCCTTTAATCAGGGCAAAATTGAGATATGAAAAATTGACCCAGTTAAAGGTCAAAGGTCAAATTTGAGAACAATTTGAATTTTTAAAGATTAACAATTTTTTTGAGCGGATATTTATGAAACTCCTTGATGTTATTTTAATATGACTAAACATAAATGGTTTATTATTAAAATTCGAAAAATTAACCCATAAGTGCTATTGGGGTCTATATTTTTTCTATTTAATGGAGAAAATATAAGTATATTATTTCATAGGGTCATATAGACCCCAACAGCACTTAAGGGTTAATATTCTGAATTTTTATAAGTCATTAATTTTTACATCTCATTAAAATAACATTTAGGAGTTTTATTAATATCCGCTCGAAAAATCTGTAAATCTTTTAAAATTCAAATTCTTCTAAAATTTGACCTTTGACCTTGAACTGGATCAATTTTTTATATCTCAATTTTGCCCTGATTAAAGGAATTGAAGTATTCTATATTGATCTGTAGTAATTCGGTAGAAAACATACGAAGTTTGTTAAAAAAAAATAAAAAAATTAACTAAAAGCTAAAAAAGTTACCAAAATCACTATTATCTCGAAATCCGCCGAATTAAAATCGCTAAACTAGCCGAATGGAAAATGGAATGTCTACAATTTTTGTAATTTTTATTCCCTTATATGTGCTTAACAAAATCCTATGGTCCAATGGTCGATTTTTTAAATTTTATTTGCCTAAAAAAATTAAAATTTAAAATTGGAGATTTGAAAACAGGGCTGAAAAATTTGGACCTATTTAACATTAATTTAAAACAAGTTAGCATAACACAATATAAAAAATACCTATCACCTTAGCACATTGGGAAGTAAAGAATAAAAAAATGTTGCTATAGTAGATAATTTCAATCAATTTCAAAAATTGAACTCGAAATCTTTGATCAAGTGGTCTACCAAACGCTAGTTGCCTGGGGCAGTTGTAATAACTTGGCTGGTTTTTAACCGATTTTAGTTTTTATTGCCTTATTACAAAGGTAATGTACTCCACATCACAATTCTGTAACCATTTGAATTCAAACTTAACTTTAAATATCGAAAAAATTGAGAAAATGAGTAAAAAGTCATTTTTTCCCCTTGTAATCCGTTATTCAAACTTCAGGTCGTTTCCGCGTCCACTTAAAGTTATCGGATTAACTCCAAATTTTTTATTATTAAGTTTTTAGTACAAAGGAACAAAATTCTGCCCAGTGCAACACAAAAATCCGAAATAAAAAAATAAGAACACCCTTAATGAGCACATATGAACATATGATACCATACATGGAATCATACATTCTTGCAGAGAGCAAATATATGGTATTGTTTGGACTCATGTATGAAGGCATGTGCTTACATCCTCCTATTTGTTATTTATAACACTGTGCAACAAATTTTGGGTAATCGCGTTGAGCCTCAATGCCTTCAACGCCATATGAAAGTAGACAATCAAATGGACAAAATCACCAAAGGGTTTTGCAAAGTCAGTTCGGATTTCTTTTTTATAGCCCACTGAAGTTTTTATTTTTTTTATCAAAGGCGTTTGGAAAACGTCAAAAATACTATAATAAGAACACATCTGAGCTTCAAAATATTATTTGATGTCTTCAGTGAAATTTTATAGCGGTTCTTTTCTTAGAACATTTTAACCCTCTAAATGCCATTTTAATGGGTCATTTTAGTCCTTTTTCAAAATCTAAACACAGAAGTCTAATAAAACGTCCATTTAGAGGTTTAAAATGTTCTACAAATATTTTCCTCATAAAATTTCACTAGGGGTTGTCGAATGTTCAAAGTTTCTGCGACATGCGCAAAGTGCTTAAAAAGGGTCAAGTATAAATAATCAATGTTTGTTATTTATTTTTACCAAAGCAGTGTTAAAAAATATCGACAAAAAACAGTGCAAATATACTTTTGAGCTAAAAATAATGTTCTGATATGTTTTATAAAATTTTATGATGATTCTTTTCTTTGACCAAATTAACCCTCTAGCTCCCGTTTTCAAGGGTCATTTTTGTCCTTTTTTAAAAGAAATACAAAAAAGTCTATAAAAAAGGCAGTTAAAGGGTTAAAATTGTTTACAAATATTTTCTGCATTAAATTTTTTCTGTGGAAATGGTGATCACGGCCAAAGTATTAAACAGATATAACAAAGACTTAGCATATTTACTTGTTGTTGCCCTAAGCAGTTTGGTTTTGCATTTTAGCGAAATCGGTTCAGCTGTTTAAAAGTTATGATCGAAAATGTAAGAACAACTCGAAAATTGTGGTACATTTAACATTACCTAAAAACACAAAATGCTTTGATTCGGAGGCTGGTTGACACATGTGAACAGAATTGATCACCGAATGGTATTTAAAGAAGTACAAACATATTAAAAAAAAAAAAAACATTTTCGTCAATTTTTTTTTTTTTACCAAAAATTTTTTTTCGCGGATTTTTTTTTGCAAAGAAACTTTTTTACATAGTGGAGGGTATTAATACATTCGACAAAGTGTTTTTTTTTTATTTCGGCCCAAAAAAAATATAAAAAAAAAATTTTGAATACTTTAAAATTTTTAAGCATTCTATATGCTGGACGAACTTTCTGTCGTAGACGCGCCCTAGTAAAATTTGATGCAGAAAATATTTGTAAAACATTTTAACCCTTTAACTGCCTTTTTTATAGACTTTATGTATTTCTTTTAAATAAGGACAAAAATGATCCTTGAAAACGGGAGCTAGAGGGTTAATTTGGTCAAAGAAAAGAATCATCATAAAATTTTATAAAACACATCAGAACATTATTTTTAGCTCAAAAGTATATTTGCACTGTTTTTTGTCAATATTTTTTAACACTGCTTTGGTAAAAATAAATATCAAACATTGATTATTTATACTTGACCCTTTTTAAGCACTTTGCGCATGTCGCACAAACTTTGAACATTCGACAACCCCTAGTGAAATTTTATGAGGAAAATATTTGTAGAACATTTTAACCCTCTAAATGGACGTTTTATTAGACTTCTGTGTTTAGTTTTTAAAAAAGGACTAAAATGACCCCTTAAAATGGCAGTTAGAGGGTTAAAATGTTCTAAGAAAAGAACCGCCATAAAATTTCACTGAAGACATTAAATCATATTTTGAAGCTCAGATGTGTTCTTATTATAGTATTTTTGACGTTTTCCAAACGCCTTTGATAAAAAAAATAAAAACTTCAGTGGGCTATAAAAAAGAAATCCGAACTGACTTTGCAAAACCCTTTGGTGATTTTGTCCATTTGATTGTCTACTTTCATATGGCGTTGAAGCCATTGAGGCTCATTTTTCTTGTTGCACAGTGTAATTTAAAAAAACTCTGGTAAAGATAAGAACGTTCACTGGTCTATGAAAGGCCCTTGCACAGAAAATAATATCGTATATTTTATTTTAATTAAAATTTTAATTGTTTTTTAATTTAGTATTAATTAAACTTTTAATTAATATAATTAATTGTTTAATTAAATTTTTAACTTTATTTTAAATAATATTTTAATTGTTTTCAAATTTAATATTAATTAAGTATTTAATTTATATAATTAAATGATTAATTAAATTTCTAGCTTTACTTATTTTTTTTTTTGTTTTGTTTTCCTTGTGTGTGCGAGTGTGTGTTTTTCTCTTGCATTGTATTACATACAAAAAAAATACATAAGTATAAAAAGTTTGTTGAAAGTTTTTTTTATTTTTCACATAGGTTTTTGAATTCTCATTTTGTTTATAGTTTTATGTGTATGTATATGAAAGGTTTATAATCCACTTTATAAAACCATCTCACTGACTATGTCTTTACGGCAGAGATCCCCAAACAGTGTTGCCATAAGAGAATTTTGAAAAAATGCTAAATGGCAGAAAAAAAAGTGCTAAAATGCTCTACAGACCAAAAAAAAAGTGCTAGACTTTTTTCTTTTCATTTTTTAAATTAACAAATAATAATTTTTAACAATAACTCTAGTTTACAACGAAAATGCGCACTAACTGCGTCTACATATTTTTTTGACCGCTAAACTTAAAAATTTTATCGAAAAAAATACTTCTAATGAATTTTTTTGCGTTTTTTGGAGTTATTTTCACTGTTTTCCCTATATCTTGAGTAATGTACCTCCGATCTACTCGTGATAAAAACCAAATTAAAGTTAATCAAATTTTCAACAAATTTTACACACGTTACTTTCCCATCTGTTCAATAGTTTACGCGCGATAGACAAAATTATTGTAAAAATTATTTTTTTTTATCAAAATAATTCATTTGTTGATTTATAAATTTTTTTTAACGAATCGTTGCAAATTAACAAGTTTTTTTATTTACCTTAAAAGCCTAAACCTATAAAAATATGACAAAATGGGTTTCATAAAAATCTATGGGCAATCACCAAAGTTATAATGATTTTTTTGAAACTACGCATAAAAATTTCCTTAAATTTTTTTTGTATTTAAAATACAAGAATAAAACTGGGTTACATACCTTAGTTTTTTGTGTGTATTTTCATATAATACGTCATAACTTCGGTGATAACCCATAGATTTTCATCAAACCGACTTTGTTATCTTAGTTAAGGATCAGGCTTAAAAAAACCATAACAAATTTTTTTGTTGCGGTTTCACTCAAATTTTTTTCTGAATTTCGATTGCGTTTTCTTAATTTAAGCTGGGTTTTCTGAATTTCATTAAAAATCTTCTTAATTACAATATGGATTTCTGAATTTCCAATGGTTTTCTTGATTTTGATTGGGTTTTCTAAATTAAAAAAGGTTTTTCTCAATTTCATTTTTCTAAATTTCGGCTAGGTTTTCTAAATTTAAATTGGGTTTTCTGGATTTCAATTGGTATTTTTAATTTCAATAATTTCTTAATTTCTCTCTGGATTTTTAAATTTCAATTGGGTTTTCTGAATTTTAACTGGTATTTCTAAATTTTAATTTATATTTTCTTAATTTTTAAATTTCAACTTATATTTTCTAAATTTTTGAATTTTAATTTATACTTTCTAAATTTCTTAGGATTCCTGATTTTCAATAAGGCGCTATGAAATAAGTCCCAAGAAAAAACATTAAATAAATTCCATACGATTTGGGAACTATTTCATTATACAGGTGCAAAGAAAGCGCCGCAGGCTAAAAATTTTAGATTTAAAAAAACAAATTAAAATGTAAACAAATTAAAATGCTGAAAATGCTAAAAAATTTTAAAAAAGTGCTAACTTAGCACTTGGCACTTTTTCCCAAAACTTTAGTGCTAAGTCCAAAAAAAAAGTGCTAGATCTAGCACTAAAAGTGCTAAAATGGCAGCACTGTCCCCAAAACACCTCACATGTGAGGATGCTCTCTTACTAATGAAGAGAGCATGAGAAGGTAATTAGTATTTTTTTTTAATAAAAACATTTAGTCTTGTTTTGTCATTCATGCGAGGAGGTTGTGTAGTCGCTTGTTTTTTTCCAGGGTTGCCAGTTTCCTTTTATATAATACCCATGAGCAGGTTGTGTAGTATATTTTTACTAGACAACAGTGACAAAAATTATAAAATTTATAATTACCCAATTTAAAATGAATTTCACATTTTTTATTTTGTAAAAAAATAAAGTACTGAATGAAAATTCCTAAAAATCGATTCAGAGTTTTACAAAAAATATCAAAAATATAATTACCTAATTTAAAATGAATTTTATATTGTTTATTTTTAAAATAATAAAAAAAAGAACAATTTTTTACCTTCCAAGCTTTTATTAAAAGTTTTTTTTGACATTAAGTCTTTATTTGAGTACAAAATAAAATAACAAATTTAATTTTGTTTTTTACTTATTTATATCACATTTGGCGATTTGTGGTAATTTTTTTTTTTAATTTGTAGAGGCCAGCGACAAATATGTCTTGGCAACCCTAATGCAATGAGAGACAAATAAATTACGCTCAAAAACAAACAACCAACACAAACATTAATGTGAATGTATGTGTGTGGGGATCCCTGCTTTACGGCATAAATAAATTTGGTAAAGTTTGAAGAAATATTTTTTTTAAACTATTTTATTCAAAAAGAATGTTTTTACAAATTATTTTTTTTTTAATCCCAGGTAAAAATCGTCACATATGTACACATATGAACATGTATGGACCCATGTGTGAACACGTATGGATCCATGTGTGAACATGTATGAACATGTATGAAGACATATGACCACATATGAAACATGTATAAGCACCTTCAGAACATTTGAAAGCATTTATGGAAGCACACATTCATACAACGGCCAAATATATTCTAGAGTTTGTTATCATAATTGACCAGTTCCTTCAGATTTGTTTGGCTTTTGGGAAAAAACAGGGGATCATAATGGAATTGTTTGTAGCTTTTTTCTTAATTTTCTGTTTATTACCAAATGTGGTATTATTAGAAAGAAATTTTAAAGAATTCAAACCTAAAAATGTTTCCTTTTTGTTTGGCTTTTATTTTAAAAAACATAAAATTACTGACAAGTACATCATTCAATAATCTCATTATCAGAAGAAACTTTAAATCTAACCTAATTCACATAAGATAGTTTTGACAATCATTTGCGGCTACGGAACCAGAGTAAACCCCCTTTTGTTCGCAGGAAACATCGGGGTTAACAACGAAAGAGTCTATTTAAAAACAAATGGGAACGAGCATTTTCGAAGCATGTATTTTTTTAAAAAATCTGGAATTATAATAATAAAAAAACTAGCAAGATTTTTTTTGAATCCCTTTTTGATAATAAATATAAAAAATATTGATAATTTTTAATTTCAAATTTGTGCCATTTGTTTGCTTTTGTTTGTATTTTTTCTTTGTAACTGTTGTCAAAACTTTTCATATTTCTTTTAAAAGAAAAAACTTCAAAAAAAATTTGTCACATACATTTGTATTTGAAAAATTTTTAAACAATACAGGATACATATTTTGGCACAGAATTTGCGGTAAACTAAAGGTAAAATATATGTTAATAAAATCAAGATTTATCTTATTAATGTTTTTCTTATTTACAGGTTTTTTAATTCAAGATTTATTTTGTGAAGAGACCAAACACATCAAGATTTCAACATTTGAAGAGAGAAGCAGCAACACCAATGCAAAACACAAACAATTTTACAGCCTCTTAAGTGAAAAACAAGATAACCCCACGAATCTGCCATTGACAGGATATGTAAGATACGCCTAGTTTTAATATAATATTAATATTTTGTTATAAATTTTTATGAAACTACACGCGTCGCGTAAATGTAATCATATATTTAAGATTGTGAATTTTATTAAACGATAATTTTTTTACCATTAAATATATTTTTTTTAATCGACCATAACGCATTCAAAATAATAAAAAATTATATTAATAAATATATGCAAACATGTATGAACATATATGCTCATATGTCTACATATTACCTCAATTTTCGTCCATGCACATATATGGATGATCATACATGTTCATACGTGCACATATGTGATCATTTTTAACCGGGATATAATATTTTTAATTAATTTTTTTAATTTATACAATTGAAATTTTAATTATTTTTTTTTTTAATTTTAATTAAATTTTTTAATTTATAGTATTAAGTTTTTAATTAAATAAATATCCATTTATTTTTAATTAACGACATACAAATATTTTTAATTTATTTGCGCATTTTGGTGATTGGTCCGGATTTAATTAATTTTTTAATTAAATCCACGAATTTTTTAATTAAATATTTTTTTTATTTTTTTCTGTGTGGCCAGCAATATTTTTGTGTGGGTTTTATTCAAAACAACATAAAAGGACGAACAAATAAACAATTAAATCATCTACTTCACATCGGGAGTTAAAAGGTATGAGTGCTGACATGAACCGTTAAAAGCCACTCCAAACCTAACCTATCTCACAGAAGCCATTGATAATCAAAAGAATTTTTAAGAAGTGTGTGTAAATTTAAAAAATCAGGAATTTTTATTGTTAGAAACCTCTTAATACTTTTTCTAGAATTGCTTTTTGATAACAAACATTAATACACAGATAAAAATAAAAAAAATATTTAATTAAAAAATTCGTAGATTTAATTAAAAAATTAATTAAATCCGGACCAATCACTAAAATGCGCAAATAAATTAAAAATATTTGTATGTCGTTAATTAAAAATAAATAGATATTTATTTAATTAAAAACTTAATACTATAAATTAAAAAATTTAATTAAAATTTAAAAAAAAAAATAATTAAAATTTTAATTGTATAAATTAAAAAAATTTATATAAAATATTATATTAAAAAAAACAAGTGAGAGTGTTAAATTCGGCCGTGCCGAATCTGTTATACCCTCCAACATGCAAATAAATAAAAAAAAATTGCAGGGGCGTTTTATTTTTTTTTTGGGGGGGGGGGTCGGAGTGGTAATTGGGGGGGGGCATTTCTTCTCGAATATGTGTTTAAGAATTCATTCTTATACTTTTTGCTCTAAAGAAATACAAGTTTATCATTATTTAAAAAAAAAAAAATTCCACGCCTATAAAAGGGGGCGGACCAAAAAAACGACATTTTCTAATTCTGTGGGTCCAAATGCAGGACTTTGAACTTCTTGTAGCATAAAAATGTTGTATTTGTTAAACAAAAACAAAGAAAATCATGTAAAAATATGGTATTTTTCAGAGGTTGGTTTAGTTCTTCAAGGGGGAACTTTTTTCCCGATTTTGCTCCTTTACGAACTTAACCTGCCTAGGAACATAAGACATATTCGTGCCAAATTTCGGGAGTCTAGCTATTTTATTTTGGACTGCATCGTGTTAACTACAGACGGACAGACGGACGGACAGACGGACGGACGGACGGACGGACGGACGGACGGACGGACATCGCTAGAATGTCTTAGAATCGATCACTGATCATAAATATTTATGGGGTCCTAGTCCGATATTTTGATGCGTTACACACGGAATGACAAAGTGAGTATACCCTCATACTGTAGTTGGAGGGTATAAAAAAATAATTTGTAAAAACATTCTTTTTGAAGAAAATAGTTTAAAAAAATATTTGTTCAAACTGTACCAAATTTATTTATGCCGTAAAGACATAGTCAGTGAGATGATTTTATAAAGTTAATTATAAACCTTTCATATACATACACATAAAACTATAAACAAAATGAGAATTCAAAAACCTATGCGAAAAATAAAAAAAACTTTCAACAAACTTTTTATACTTATGTATTTGTTTTGTATGTAAAGCAATGCAAGAGAAAAACACACACTCGCACACACACGGAAAACAAAACAAAAAAAAAAAATAAGTAAAGCTAGAAATTTAATTAAACATTTAATTATATAAATTAAATACTTAATTAATATTAAATTTGAAAACAATTAAAATATTAATTAAAATAAAGTTAAAAATTTAATTAAACAATTAATTATATTAATTAAAAGTTTAATTAATATTAAATTAAAAAACAATTAAAATTTTAATTAAAATAAAATATACGATATTATTTTCTGTGTAAAATAAATGAAAGAATTTTATTTAAATTTGTTTCCTACTGTTTGTCTTTTTTTTATTTGCGTCTGTTGTCAAACTTTTATTTTTTTCCAAAATTATGAAAACTTCAAAAAAATAAAAATAAATTGTCACATGTTTAATAAATTTCAAGCAAAATAATATTACAAAATTTGCAGAAAAACGTAATATAAACATTAATAAAATAAAAATAAATCTTCTAATAACTATCTATCTTATTTACAGATTTGCTTATTTTAATTTCTTATTGGAAGAAGACCGTAACCAGGTCAAGAATTCAACATCTGAACAAGAGAAGCGTCCCCAATGAACCTCAAAAACCTCAAAAAATTTATAGAACTGCTTAAGTTTTGACTAAGAAAATTTGCAAAGCTTGACAGGATGTGTAAGATAGGCTACATTTTAATATAATATTTTACCAATTTTTTGTATGTATGAAACTTAAAATGCGTCGTGTTAATGTTATCTTGTAGTTTAGCTTTTTAAAATTAATTTTATTAAACAATAAACTATTTTTAACAAAGGATATTGTTTTTTATGCCATAACCGATGCAAACAAAATATAAAATTATATGCCCGGTGAAAAATGTTCGTATATGGAAACATATACGAGGATATATGGCTACATATATGAAGATATATGACCATATATGAACACATATGTACATTAGGGTGGGGCGATTAGTAAGGAAGGAAAAAAATCTTAATGGGCGCTTCGCGTTTCTGATTCTTGGGATTGTACTGAGCAAAAAAGTCAACTAGACCATACGTCTACGGTGAAAATCGAGCCTCCCGATTTTGACTTGAAGTTTTTTCTCAGACTTCATTTTTTTTGGAAAATTTGCAAATTTTCTTGGGCTCATATTTCGTACACTATTTGAAATTTTGACATATTTTCAAAAGTAAAGTTGTAGCTATTGTCTCGGGCTACAATTTCTCTGAACATATTACTTAGAAAAAACTTCGTTTTCATGGTCAAAAAGTCGAAAATGTAGAAAATTTACCACTTTTTGTAATTTTTTTTTTGATATTTTGGCCTATAACAGCCAAACCATTGAGATTTTCTATCCAATACTAAGACAAAAATTGTAGCCATGACAATAGTTAAGAACTCTCTAGTACATCGCAAAAGCATTGGAACGCTCCTTCAGGCAGTTTTGGCCTTGTGAAAGTGCAAATTTTTTGTGAAAATATTGATAAATTACCATTTTCAGTTGTTCATGGCGCAAAATCATAAAAATGTTCTATTTCATATTTTTATTCTATTTATTTATTTTATTCTACTTATTTTATTTCTTATTTTTATACCCTCCACTCTAGTGATAGAGGGTATATATAAGTTTGTCATTCCGTTTGTAACACCTCGAAATATTGGTCTAGGACCCCACAAAGTATATATATTCATGATCCTCGATCGATTTTAAGACGATCTAGCGATGTCCGTCCGTCCGTCCGTCCGTCCGTCTGTCCGTCTGTCTGTCTGTCTGTCTGTTGAAAACACGCTAACTTTTGAAAGACTTTACAGAGGCTCCTGAAGTTTGGCATATATATTGGGCATTTACCTGGTCAGGTTGGTATTGCAATCCAGCGAAATCGGTCCAGTGGTTCAAAAGTTATAAGCAAATGAGTGAATTTCGGCAAGGGTTTTTCTGGAATTTACGAGATAAAACAAACGGTAACTTTCGAGCGGCAATACTGAGGGTGCTGAAGTGTGGCATATATATTTGCCGTTCCTCTGGTCCCGTTTGTTTTAAATTTCAGCCAAATCGGTCCAGTGGTTCAAAAGTTATTAGCAAAACCGTAAATTTCAGATTCGCTCCACCTTAAATTCACGTGTTGAAACCCCGTTAAACAGGTTTTAAAAACATTGGTAAGTCACAAAAATATTTTACAACGCATTTTTGTCACTCAAAAATATTTTTACACTAAAAGAAAAAAAAAATACACTCGAAAAAAATTTTACACTCAAAAAAAATTTTACACTCAAAAAAAAATTTAGTAAATTATTTTTTTTTTTTTTTCAAAAAGTAGTTAAAAAAAAAAAGTTTTTTTAAACAAAATAAAACATTTCTAATCAAAAATGTTATTTTTTCACTCTAGAAAATTTACTATAACTTAAAAAGGGCATTGTGGAGGGTATTCATAGATTCGGCCAAGTCGAATTTAACTTTTCTACTTGTTTATTCTTGTATTGTTTTAAGTTCATTTAACGCATTTTTGTTAGTTTATTGTAAACGATCACCAGAGACTTTTATATTTTTTTTTTTAATTCCATCAGGACGGTTTTATGGACCTAGAAGGCCTCTGGAACCTAGCCCTCTTTATATTTATTTTTCTTTTTTAATTACCTTTAATTTAAGTATCCACACAAACCTGAAGGTTCTTTTGGCTCCAGGTGGGTCCGAGGCCCAGCCCTTTAAATTTTAATTTCTTGTTTCCCCAAAAAATGTTTGTGCTTCGTAAAATGCACTTTTGCAAAAAAATTTATGAAATATGAAAAAAATATTGATAAAAAAAAATGTATTATAACAAAATGTTGATGAAAAAAAATATTGATGAAAAAAAAAAATTATGAAAAAAAATATTGATGAAAAAAAATGTTATGGAAAAAAATATTGATAAAAAAATATAGATAAAAAAAATATTGATGAAAAAAACAAATATTGATGAAAAAAAATATTGATAAAAATATGATGAAAAAAAAATTGTTGATCAAAAAAAAAAAAAAAAAAATATTGATGAAAAAAAAAAATATTGATGAAAAAAATAAATATTGATGAAAAAAAATATTGATGAAAAATATGATGAAAAAAAGAAAATTGTTGATCAAAAAAAAAAATATTGATGAAAAAAAAAAAATATTGATGAAAAAAAAATATTGATGCAATAAAAATATTGATGAAAAAAAAATATTGATGAAAAAAAAAATATTAAGGAAAAAAAAATATTGATGAAAAAAAAATATTGATGAAAAAAAAAAAATATTGAGGAAAAAAAATATTGAAAAAAAAAAATATTGATGAGAAGAAAAAAAATATTGATGAAAAAAAATATTGAGGAAACAAAAATATTGATGAAAAAAAAAAAAAAAATATTGATGAAAAAAAAAATATTGAGGAAAAAAAAATATTGAGGAAAAAAAAATATTGATGAAAAAAATATTAAGGAAAAAAAATATTGATGAAAAAAAAATATTGATGAAAAAAAATATTGAAGAAAAAAAAATATTTATGAAAAAAAAAAAAAAAAATTGAGGAAAAAAAATATTGATGAAAAAAAAAATATTGAGGACAAAAAATATTGAGAAAAAAAAAAATATTGATGAAATAAAAAAAAAATATTGAGGAAAAAAATATTGATGAAAAAAAAAATATTGATGCAATATAATTATGTTACGTTTTATTCACCAGCTGGTGAATATTTGTTATATTCCCCACGAGGTGAATTATTATCCAAGTTACAAACCCAAGTTACAAAAATGTTTGGTTTTAAGAAAATGAAAACAGTAATTCCAATTTTCTTTTTTGTTAATCGTTAGCTTATATAGTCAAACTGAGGTGGCGTCCTGCAACTTTTTTAAAATTAGACACCAGCCTAAAAACATTATCATGTTAAAAACATTATATTTTTGGATAAAAAAAGTGGAAAAATTAAGAAATAGATCATTTTTATGATTTTGCGCTATGAACAACTGAAAATGGTAATTTATCAATATTTTCACAAAAAATTTGTACTTTCACAAGGCCAAAACTGCCTGAAGGAGCGTTCTAATGCTTTTGCGATGTATTAGAGAGTTCTTAATTATTGTCTTGGCTACAATTTTTGTCTTAGTATTGGATCGAAAATCTCAATGGTTTGGCTGTTATTGGCCAAAATATCCAAAAAAAATTACAAAAAGTGGTGAATTTTCTACATTTTCGACTTTTTGACCATGTAAACGAAGTTTTTTCTAAGTAATATGTTAAGAGAAATTGTAGCCCGAGACAATAGATACAACTTTACTTTTTAAAATAAGTCAAAATTTCAAATAGTTTACGAAATATGAGCCCAAGAAAAATTGCAAATTTTCCAAAAAAATAAAGTCTGAGAAAAAACTTCAAGTCAAAATCGGGAGGCTCGATTTTCACCGTAGACGTATGGTCCAGTTGACTTTTTTGCTCAGTACAATCCCAAGAATCAGAAACGCGAAGCGCCCATTAAGATGTTCAAATCGCCCCACCCTAATGTACATATATGAACTTATGTGTGGGCATACATAATTATGTATGAATCATATACGTCCATATACGTAAAGTGAACCAATATGTAAATATATGGCATATATGTAAATATATGAACACATTTGTGCGCATATATGATCATATATGCTTCATATATGTACATTAAGGGTGTTCTTATTTTTTTATTTCGGATTTTTGTGTTGCACTGGGCAGAATTTTGTTCCTTTGTACTAAAAACTTAATAATAAAAAATTTGGAGTTAATCCGATAACTTTAAGTGGACGCGGAAACGACCCGAAGTTTGAATAACGGATTACAAGGGGAAAAAATGACTTTTTACTCATTTTCTCAATTTTTTCGATATTTAAAGTTAAGTTTGAATTCAAATGGTTACAGAATTGTGATGTGGAGTACATTACCTTTGTAATAAGGCAATAAAAACTAAAATCGGTTAAAAATCAGCCAAGTTATTAAAACTGCCCCAGGCAACTAACGTGTGGCAGACCACTTGATCAAAGATTTCGAGTTAAATTTTTGAAATTGATTGAAATTATCTACTATAGCCACATTTTTTTATTCTTTACTTGCCAATGTACTAAGGTGATAAGTATTTTTCATATTGTGTTATGCTAACTTGTTTTAAATTAATGTTAAAAAGGTCTAAATTTTTCAACCCTGTTTTCAAATCTCCAATTTTAAATTTTATTTTTTTTTGGCAAATAAAATTTTAAAAATCGACCATTGGACCATAGGACTTTGTTAAGCACATATAAGGGAATAAAAATTACAAAAATTGTAGACATTCCTTTTTTCATTCGTCAAGTTTCTTTTTTATTTTTTTTTAAAGAACTTCATATGTTTTCTACCGAATTACTACAGATCAATATAGAATACTTCAATTCCTTTAATCAGGGCAAAATTGAGGTATGAAAAATTTACCCAGTTAAAGGTCAAAGGTCAAATTTTAGAAGAATTTGAATTTTTAAAGATTTACAGATTTTTCGAGCGTATATTAATGAAACTCCTAAATGTTATTTTAATAACATTTAAAAATTAATGGCTTATAAAAATTCAGAACATTAACCCTTAAGTGCTGTTGGGGTCTATATGACCCTATGAAATAATATACTTATATTTTCTCCATTAAATAAAAAAAATATAGACCCCAATAGCACTTATGGGTTAATTTTCCAAATTTTAATAATAAACCATTTATGTTTAGTCATATTAAAATAACATCAAGGAGTTTCATAAATATCCGCTCAAAAAAATTGTTAATCTTTAAAAATTCAAATTGTTCTCAAATTTGACCTTTGACCTTTAACTGGGTCAATTTTTCATATCTCAATTTTGCCCTGATTAAAGGAATTGAAGTATTCTATATTATTCTGTAGTAATTTGGTAGAAAACATATGAAGTTTGTTAAAAAAAATAAAAAAAATAACTAAAAGCTAAAAAAGTTACCAAAATCCGCCGAAATAAAATCGCTAAACTAGCCGAATGAAAAATGGAGTGTCTACAATTTTTGTAATTTTTATTCCCTTATATGTGCTTAACAAAATCCTATGGTCCAATGGTCGATTTTTAAAATTTTATTTGCCAAAAAAAAATAAAATTTAAAATTGGAGATTTGAAAACAGGGTTGAAAAATTTAGACCTTTTTTTAATTAAAAACAAGTTAGCATAACACAATATGAAAAATACCTATCACCTTAGTACATTGGCAAGTAAAGAATAAAAAAATGTTGCTATAGTAGATAATTTCAATCAATTTCAAAAATTGAACTCGAAATCTTTGATCAAGTTGTCTGCCACACGCTAGTTGCCTGGGGCAGTTGTAATAACTTGGCTGATTTTTAACCGATTTTAGTTTTTATTGCCTTATTACAAAGGTAATGTACTCCACATCACAATTCTGTAACCATTTGAATTCAAACTTAACTTTAAATATCGAAAAAATTGAGAAAATGAGTAAAAAGTAATTTTTCCCCTTGTTATCCGTTATTCAAACTTCAGGTCGTTTCCGCGTCCACTTAAAGTTATCGGATTAACTCCAAATTTTTTATTATTAAGTCTTTAGTACAAAGGAGTAAAATTCTGCCCAGTGCCAAGCAATTAGAACATTTTAAATTTTTCCCTTACTGTTAAGAACACCCTTAATGTACATGTATGCCATACATAATTATGTATGCCCACATATATGTTCATGTATGTACATATGTGTTCATATATGGTTCATATATGGTCATATATCTTCATATATGAATCCATATGTCCTCGTATATGTTTCCATATACGAACTTTTTTCACCGGGTGTATAAAAAAAATGTGTGCGAACATATATGAACATGTGTGATCATATGTCTACATATTACCTCAATTTTCGTCCATGCACATATATGGGTGATCATATGTGTTCATACGTGTTCATATGTGATGATTTCTAACCGGGTAGCAGGAATTTTATAAATTCTAAAAGCTTTTCTGTAGCAAAATGCCTCAAAACCTCTGATTTTTTTTATTGGGATAATGTCTGAGAATCATAAAGTTTGTCTTTAAACAAATGAGAAAAATTTAAAAACTAGAAAACTTTTTTTTTAATAAACATATCTCAAATCTGACTTATTTTCTATTGAAAATTTTTTCAGAAACTGGGTCTTTTGCATTTTTCAAAATAGCAAACATTTCTTAAGTTTTTTTTAGGAACAAACTTTTAAAATTTGGCAATGTCTCTATAAAAAAAAATCATAGTAGAGAAGAGTTGAACACTAAAAAACCTTAACAATTAATTCAAATATGACCTAAGGTACCATGGAAAAAACATTTTTAAGTAAAAAAAATAATTCCCCCCCCCCCCCCCCAAACCAAAGAGCTGGATCCGCGCCTGGAATAGCATAAACTAAATATCTTTGCAAATTAACGAAATTGCTTAAAAATGGCATCGATTCGTTAGACCATATTTTTGCAAATTTTGCTGAAAATTCATGTTTTTGCATATTTTTCTATAAATATTTTGCTAAAAAATTCATATTTTTAGGGTTTTAGTTTGCGATAAATGCATATTTTAAGGGCATTTTTTTTTTCTATTAAATTTAAATTTTAGTTTATTTTTTTAATTTTTTATGGACTTTTTTTAAAACTTCGATAATTTGCGCACAATTGGCCTCAAAATTTTTTTTCGACCGCAATAATTTATTTTTTGTAAAATAATTTAAGAAAAAAACTTATATTTGTAGTTTTTAGTGCATATTTTACGATTTTTAGTGCATATTTAAGGCGCCTAAAATATAGTTTTTAAGTGCATGAAGGTCCTGTCCCAGCGACGTATCCAGGAATTTGAAAACGGGGGGGCACAATTCCAAAATTTTTTTTCGTCATCGCCAATTATTATTTATTTTCAACTACAACCTTAACCTCCCCCTCCCCACGATTTCGTCTTTATTTATATAAAAAATATCTTGGAATATCAGATTTTTTTTATAATATCTCGAAATCTTTGTACAGGAAAAATTTTTAGAATCTAAAAATTTTCTTGTAAAAAATTATAAATTTTTGATGAAAATAATGTCTGTCAAATTCTCAGATATTAATGTTTCTATAGAAAAAACTTTTTAGAATCTGAGAACTTTAATAAACAAACAATATCTCGGATTTTAATACAGAAAAAATATCTTACAATGGAAGTATCTCAACCCTCATGAACCGATTTACATGGAACTTAAAATATGTATGAGGGTTTCTTCATCAACCGGGCCACCCTTCTCTCCAAAATTGGAATGGGTTTGAAATTTTTTAAAAAAATTCGAAATTACTTAAAAATATTTGGTTTTGAATACCAAGTGCGGTTTTGAATTTGGATATGGCGGATCCAATATGGCGCCCAACTTTTTAAAAATATTACAGATTTGCTTAAAATTCTTCATGTACGGGTTCTTGGAGTTGCTTAAAAAGAATTTGCAGTTGGATTTTTAAAATTAAAAATGTCGGATCCACCATGGCGATATATTTGTTTTTTTTAAATAATAGATTCACTCAAAACTCTACGCGCTGGTTTGTTGGGTTGCTAAATAACAATCTGCCATTCCAAAATCTAACTTCAGATTCTTATTTAGCCACCCTAAATACTCGGATATAAAAAATATTTGTCGCCATGTTGGATCCGACATTTTGAATTTTAAAATTCCAACTTCATTTTCTTCGTAAGCGACCACAAAAACCTGTGTTTAAAGAGTTGAAAAAGAAACCCCGATATAAAAGACACCGGCCACATCGGGGATATTGGGGGAAAAAAATGGTGATTTTTTTTGATTTTTCTGCCATTTCTTACTAAGAAACTATATGATGTTTCCATATGAGAATAAATGGTTTCTAATGTCTTTCCAACTGGGGCACAACCTTGTAAAAATTTGGCTTCGTTTAATATTTTTTTCATGAAAATGTGTAAATTTTAAATCGTCTTTTAAGTTTCAGAGAAATCGGTTCATAAGGGTTGAGATACTTCCTTTATCTTCTTGTTAGAAAATTGTTTTGTAGAAATTAATTTTCATGGTCCTGAAGCATAATTTTTTTAGATAAAACTAATATTATGTGTTTTTTATCATATTTTACTGATTTTTCGGTATAAAAGATTTTTTAAAAACGTTATTATTTTAAACTCTAGTTTTTATAAAAAAAAAATATTTAGAAACTTGTGAATTTTTTTTGTATAATGCATTTTTGTGTATAAATTTTTAAAAATTTTCAAATTGTAAAGGGGGGGGCACGTGCCCCCTGTGCCTACCCCCTGTATACGTCCATGTCCTGTCCCTGCTCATATCAAACACAATGTGCAACATTTAAGAATGAAAAAAACCTTGTCAAATTACTAGGAAAAGTCTCGTAATCCCATTTTACCAATATTTGACAGTTTTCCTTGTTTTTTTAAGAAACAAATTTGTATCGAAATTTGCATTTTTTTTTTTTTTGTAATTTTACATTTTTTTTTGTAATTTTACAAATTTCCAAGATAATTTTACAAAAAAATCACGAGAATTCCTTGTAATTTTTATTGCGCCAAAAAAACTGTAAATTTACAACTTGATTGTAAAACTACAAAATTATTGGTAAAAAGTTTGTAAAATTACTAGGAATTCTCGTAAAATAGGAGGTAGAAAAAATTCTAGTAAAGTTACCTCCTTGTAAATTTTATCGTATCAAAAAATTTGTAAATTTACAATTTTATTGGTAAAAACCTTGTAAAATTACAAAATTATTGGTAAAAGTCGGAAATTTTGTCAAATAGAGGGTAGCAAAAAAAAAGTTTCAAGTTTTTCTTGCAATTTTACAAGGTTTTTTTTTTTTGTGTATTCTTAGTTCCTTTTCCTTTTTGTAAAATTTTTTAAATTATTTCCCATCTCATTCCGAGATTCAATTAGACCACCGATCGTTAGACGAATTTCCTTATCAACAATCCATGATGTCTTAAATCTATATAAACCACTAGGCCAGGGAAAATTTAGATCATTTTGTTTAACATTTAAATTACTGAAATAGAGATCATGCTGAAAGAAAAAATTTTTTTTTGAAAATGATTGAATACAAAAATTAGATAAAAACAAGTAAGAGTGTTAAATTCGGCTGTGCCGAATCTTTTATACCCTCCAACATGCAAAAAAAAAAATCCAGGGTCGTTTTTTTGGGGAGGAGGAGGTCGGCAGTGGTCATTGGGGGGAAAATGTTCCCCTCGCAATAGATGTTTAAAAATTAATTTATATGCTTTTCGCACTAAAGAAATACAAGTTTATCATTATTTAAAAAAAAAAAAAAAAAATAATCCAAGCCCACAAAAGGGGGCGGGCCGAAAAATCGATATTTTGTAATCCCTCGGGTCCAAATACAGAACTTTGATCTTCTTGAAGCATAAAAATTTTGCATTTGTTAAACAAAAACGCAAAAAATCATGAAAAATATGGTGTTTTTCAGAGGTTGGTTTAGTTCCTCAAAGGGGAACTTTTTTCCCCCTGGTCAGATTTTGCCCATCTCCGAACATAACCAGCCTATGACCATAAGACATATTTGTGCCAAACTTTAGGAGTCTATCTCTTTTATTTTGGCCTGTATCGTGTCTTCCACAGATAGACGGACGGGCAGACGGACGGACGGACATCGCTAGAATGTCTTAGAATCAATCACTGATCAATAATATATATACTTTATGTGGTCCTAGACCGATATTTCGATGCGTTACACACGGAATGACAAAGTGAGTATACCCCCATACCAGTGACGGTCCGTGAAGTTGTCACTGGGTATTCTCTAATTTTTAAAAACAGCAAATTTAAGTATAAAACTCATGTTTTCCTGGACCTAACGCGTTCCCGAGATAGATATAGATCCGATGTTATTAGTTTTGTATATTTTTGAATAAGATGCAGCCCAAATAATATTTTATTGTCATTTTGTTGCCTCACCACATCGACAATTAACAAAAATCATTTTTTCGGAAATAAATGGCGCACAAAAATTAATTTTGGTTGCATGTCAATAAAAAATATTAAAACTGTGGCTTTGTCTATCACGGGAACGTGTTACGTCCAAAAAAAACATGTTTAATAAAAATAATTTTTATATTTTAAATAAGTAGAGAACACCCAGTGACAACTTCACGGACCGCCACTGCCCCATACTGTGGTTGGAGGGTATAAAAAATATTGATATAAAAAACCTACATTGTAAGGACAACTATGATTAAAATTTGAATATTGAGCAAACGCCAAATACAACATATTAAGCATTCTAAACTTTTTACGATTTTCGAGAAAAGCGCATGCATCCCAATCGGTATTAAATTTAATTGGTAAATTTTTTGCATGAAATTCCAAGTGAAATATACAGTTAGTTACAGGAACTTGTAAAAGTCGTAGTATAAAAGAAAATTCTGAAATATCCTTGACTTTTTTTATTTCGCATAATTCGATACGTGAAAAATTTTTATCCAAAGATTTGCATTGTATTTCTTTCAATTCAGCTAAACAATTGCACTAATAATAAGAAATTTTAAAAGAAAATTTAAAGAACAATTTAAGATTTTTAAAATCAATTTACCATTTGGAAACACAATACACCAATCGATAGAAATAATAATTGCTGGGTAATCATTTTTATGATGAGTCTTTTTCTTTGGGCAAATTTAAGTTAACTAAGAAGTATTTATACTATACTAAACAATTTATTATATAATTTTTATATTTATATGTCGTTTAGACTTTGATTTATAGATTTTTCTTAATTAAAAGGCACTTAATTTCAATCATATTGTTTAATAAGGCAATAAATTGTTTTGGTAAAACATATCGTTAAACTATATTCAATTTGAGCTATCTAAAAAAACATAACTTTTCAGGAGAGCAAAAAAACCGTCGCATTCGCGTATTTTTAAACTTTTTGTCGGCCGATCTTTTACAATATTAATTAATAATTACTACTAAATTTTACACGTGCTTTGTTTGTAAAAATTCGTATTATTCGCTGAGTTACAGCAGATAGCTCAACCTTTTTTATTTGAAATTAATCAACCTAAGCAGATAGCTCATTAAATATAGACTTTAAAGCTTTATAACTTTTTAACGGATTATGATAAAAATGTAAATTTGGTTCCATACTTCTCAGTTTTTTAAGCCCTTCCATTACAGGTGTTAAAAAAAATACTTTTTAATTTTTTTTTAAATCATCGATTTTTTCGCGCTTTATCGCCATTATTTGGAGCTTTCATGAAGCTTGCAAAAAATGTCATAACACTTGTGTTTGCTTTACAATCGAATGGGCAAATAAAATATGAAAAAAGTTTAACCGGTTTTGCTCCGCATCGAAATATCCCAGCAGAAATATATCGAGATTTTGGCGACACAGCATCTGTTTATAGCATACCGTAGCGCATCCAAAGAGCGCTCTTAGGGATGCAGTAAAAGGAAGGGGAAAAAATTTTAATTTTTTTTTAAGATTTTTTATATAAAACTTATAATGTGTAATTATTTTTTGATAAAATTTCACACTTGCTTTCCTTTTTAATATTTTAAACACTTTTTGAATAAAAAAACATGAGGGCGCCATGAAATAGCTCCCAATGAAATAAGTCCCAATGAAATAACTCCCAATGGGATTGCAGAAAAATTTTCGGGATCCCGGGATTTTCGGGAAATTTTGAATCCCGGGATTCACGGGATTTTTTGGAAATTTTCGGGATATTTCGGGATTTTCAAAAATTTTTAGTATTTTTGCCACTTTAACAAATTCACGCGTTCGCACAAATTAGAAAAGTCTTGTTGATGTTGTGAACTTCAAAAAAAGATAGGGATTCCTCCTGTGAAGAATATCCGTATTAGGTTATCTTTCGTCGTGGCTCATCGTTATCAACTTTTAGTAAGCGTGAGTTGAAAAAAAAAATAAATGAATTTTCAAATTTTTGCATAAGTAAATAATTTTTTGCTAATTTTTTTATTTTTTTTAAATTTATTTGATTTTTTTTTAATTTATTTGTTTTTTTTTTTTTTTTTCTTGCAAACAAAAATATTTGTTTTTTTTTTTTTAAATGTTTTTTTGGTAAAAAATGTGTTAGCGAGAGTGCGAAAGTAGAGTTTGCATGACTCACGCGTGAGCGTAAATGACAAGTGAGTGATTCCATTATTGTTTGCGTGAGCGTGACTGAGTGTGAGACCCACTTACGCCTTTAATAAAATGTTTTAGTAAAACATAAAATTAAAAATGTTTACAACTTAAGGAGTTAAGATGTGTCAAAAGCCATTTACGGCAATATTCTTCTTGTAAGAGTAAAATGAATAAATATAAAAGCCCTTATGTCGAACCACCACTAGTTTTTAGAATTTCTTAACATTTCGCAAACGTTTCACCTTTTTCTATAACAAAAACATGGTACCTGACGGAACTTTTGTCGATTTTTTTTATTTTGTTTCACAAAATTCATATTTTATTCAAATTATTTAAAAAAAATCTAAAAATAATAAAAAATATTGAAAAAAAATAAAAAAATCGGAATCCCGAAAATCCCGGGATTGAAAATCAGAAATCCCGAGATTCGGGATTTGCCTAATCCCGAAAATCCCGGGATTTCCGGGATCGGGATATCCCGATTGGAAGCCCTAATTCACACCTTTTCAAACATATAATCGTATTCCACCAACATATATTTCAAAATAAAGATAATAGTGAGTGGGTTGTTGAAGAGTGAAAGTCCTTTCGCCTACACTTTAAATAATCTAATGTGCCCGCGAAACCAACAGGATCCTAAAACTTCTTATTACACCAGTTGAGTATCTTCAGTTTGTCATGCAATACCTCTTCATTTTCATAAATTAAAGCCATTGTTGGAAGAACTCGAAATTTTTCACAATTTCTCGCAGCGTGCATTTCGCCTTAACGCAAACGTATTATTTTTTTTTTTTTGATTTTGATTGACATTGATGTATGTACTTCTAAGTGAATGGTATTCTGAATTTATTTAGAAGATAATTCAAAAAGCATTGAAAAAGAGTTTATTCTAGTTCGAGGTCATTTACTTTCCCCGTAATAAATTAACTTTTCCTGAAAATAACTAATAAAAATAACTAATTTTTATTATTATTAATAAAAATTGAAGAAACTTGAAAATTCAATAAGTTGAATTTTTATTTTCATAATTTTCTCTCAAACTGTTGGGAGTTATTTCATTAAAATAATTTGGGAGTTATTGCATAATGAAATAACTCCCAAACTTAAAAATGAAATAACTTCCAATAAAAATGAAATAATTCCCGCAGATTTGGGAGTTATTTCATTATGAAATAACTCCCAAATCGTATGGAAATTTTTGGGACTTATTGCATTATTTTTCTTGGGACTTATTTCATTGGGAGTTATTTCATGGCGCCAGCGCTCTAAAGTGGGACATTGCCTTAGGGAATCATGCATGAATTAAGCGCAATTGGATGCGCTCCTTTACTCAAGTTCCCCTTCCAAAAGCTGCTGAACGTTCAGCAAAATTTCTGCTGGGATGGGTCAAAAACCGCGTTTTTAACCGCGGAAAGGAGTTGAAATTAAAAAAAAAAAAAAAAAAAAACTGACATTATTTTTATTGATGGAAACACCGTATAAAAAGTGATAATATAAAAAAATTTAAATTTAATGGTTTACCCTTGTAAACTATACTGTAGATAGCTCAAATTTTTATTTATAAAAAAACATGGTTTCACATAGTTCATGCTATTTCTGCAATATAATAGTCTTAAAATATTTTTTTTTGTTCTGAAATTAATACCATAGATGCCACTTATGCCAGCGAACATTTTGCCATCAAAAACTCATTTTCGTCAACCGAGCAGATAGCTCAAATTGAATATAGTTCCACGATATTTAAAATAAAAAAAATAATTACTCTAGTTGGGTATACACACAGAGAAATGTTTAGTTGGAATTCCGTTATGAAAACGGAATTTTAATAAATATAATACATTTTTAGTTGTTATTGTAAATTTTTTATCACCATACCAAATAAATAACAGTAGTAATAATTAATTTTCAATCGTGACCGAATGGATGTATCAACCACTAATAATTTGGTTGATATACCCAAACTTAAAACTAATAAAGTTTTTGAAAAAAAATTAGTAAGTACAACCGTTTCTTTTAGTCTTTATTTTCCCTCTCGACCAATAATCATTTGTTTAAATTAATAAATTCCAAAAACATTAGGCAATAGTATCCACAACTGAAAATGTTGGTTAACTTAACCAAATTTTCAATAATTTTTTATTTTTGAAAAATTTGACTAAATTATAAATTTGTATTGGTATTCTTAACTAATAATTGGTCATTAGGATTTCATTTCAATTACAAAATGTTTTACGTCAAAAAAAATTAAAATAGTAATCATTTAAAACAAAAATGTGATTGTGTTCAGACGTTTTTTAAATTTTTAAATCAAATTCATGTAAAATTTCGAATAAAGTGTTACAAATTTTGACGGTAAGTTGATACCACTACCGAAATGCAATCAATTTAATTAAATAAATCTTATTTTAGGTATTTGCACACGCAACTTTAATGCAGATGCTAAAAATTATGTTTTACCCAGAAGTCGACAATAAAATCGTTTTTGAGCCAACTATAAAAAACTTTGGAACAGTTTCCGAGAAATCCTTAGAGTCCAAAGTGTCCAGAGAGTGGTAACAAATATAAGGTTTGTAAATGCCAGAATATTGAAATTAAGAAAGGTTCATGCAAAACTATTCTCAGAATCTGAGACATTTTCTATAGGAAAGATGACTAAAAATCTGAGACTTTTTCTGTAGGAAAAGTTTTTCAGTACCTGAGACTTTTTCTCCAAATCTGAAAAAAATTTTATATAGGAAAAATTTCAGAATTTGAGACTTTTCTTTTTTTTCTATTAAAAAATTCTAGAATTCTGAGATATGTTTCCAAAAAAAAATTATAGAAGTCTGATATATTCCCAGCAAAAACATGGTAATGAGTTGTGAAAAGTAATCATTACCAAGTACATTATTTATAATGAGTACACATTACCATTGACATTATTTTAAGCCCAAAAGTAACTACTTCTCAGTAATATGTTATAAAAGCACCTATAAGTAATAATATCTTCTTGCACTTGCAGTTTTTAACATTTACAATTCAATTAACTTTAAAAGTACTTAAAAATTTAATAAAAATTACGCAATTTTTAAGTTTTAGTAAAAACAAGTTAAATTTTAAAAGTTTTAATTAACTAATTATTTTACTTCTTATTGGTAATGGGTTTTTACTCCTTATTTGTAATCCGAGGCAGTAACTACTTATTTATCTCCATACTCTTCACTAGTTATTTTTGTCTCACGCCCTTGTTAAAATAATTAGTGTTTCATTCAATAAGTAACTACTTATTAACATCTGTTTCGGATTACAAAACCCATTACTAGTAATGCCAATTTTTGCTGGGTTTTTTTGATTTTTTCATTGGCATGTTTTCTTAAGAGATTCTAAGACAACTTTTTTTTTAGAAAAATTCTTAGATGTTAAATTTTTTCTATCAGAATTATCAGTTTTAATTTATTTTTTCTATTGTATGTATTTATTTCACTTTTTAAATTATAAAATATTTACAATCAAATAAATATGAAAAATTGCTAGAAAAAAATATTAAAAATTTTTATTTTAAAAGAAACAGTTTAAAAAAATATTGATTGGTACAACTATATAACGCTTTTTAAAATTCGATCACTATAACCAATGTCAATTTTAACATAAAAATAATCGGTTCTTATGATAGATATTTACCGGTAGAGACAACTGAATTGGCAGTAGAGGCAACTGCATATTGTGATAGTTGGTGCAACCGCAAAAATTCAGTTGGCAAACAATTCAGTTGCAACAACTGAATCTATTTTCTGTGTGTACTAAAAAAAGTGTAATTTTCCAAGCTTCGTCGAAAACAATTTTAACCTCAAGTTACGAACACTGTAAATGTCTTTCCTGATTATGTATCTGGAGTTAGACTTTTTTGCTACCTCCTATTTGACAAGAATTTCTTGTAGTTTTACATGCTTTTTACCAATAATTTTGTAGTTTTACAAGCTTTTTACTAATAACATTGTTAATTTACACTTTTTTTGGCACAATAAAACTTACAAGTAGGTTTCGTAACTTTACTAGATTTTTTGCGTATCCAGGATTTTATTTCGGTGGGGGCCCAACATTTTTTGTTAATTTTTTTTTTTTACAAAAAATTTACATAACAGCACATGTTTTAGAATTTTTCTCGATCTTTTCCTTGAACTGAATGTAACACAATTAGATTCTTCATTTTTGTGTAAGTTTATAACTGTTGGAAAAAAAATTCAAATTTTTTTTATATTTTAAAGTTTTTAGAGAGACTTGCCTTTTTATAAAGTGTGAATTGTATCAGATGCTGATACATTTTTACAAATAAGATTATCAGAATCTGAATTTTTTTCAAAGAAAAGTCTAAGATTCTATGACAATTGCCAGTAAAGACAGTTTTTGTTATAGAAAAAGTCAAAGACTCTAAATCATATTTCCAATGGAAAAAGTTTCTCGGGAAAAAGTTACTTTAGAAAATGATTCTATAAACATATTCATAAAATACTTTTCCAAAAGAAAAGACTCCGATTGTAAGACATTTTCCCAGAATCTGAGATATTTCTAGTCTAGCACATTTTCTCAGATTCTGAAACATTCTACACAAAAAGCTTTAGATTCTGAGAAAATCTTCGGTTTTTCTATTAGAAAAGTAATTCAGATTCTGAGACCTTTTTAAAAAGAAAACAGTATGAAAAAAGTCTTAGATTCTAAAACCTTTTCCTAAAGAAAAATTCTCGGATTCTGAGAAAATTTTTCCTATAGAAAAAGTCTCATGGCCGTATTCAAAATGAAATTCTAGGCACAGTCTAGATACTGTTTAAGGATTTCTTATTCAAATTACATTTTCTTAATCTCCGAACATACGCTGAACATCTCTTGCCTAACTTGTACCATATTGATTTTTGTAAAATGTCAACAAAAAATTAAATGAAAGAGTTGAAGTTATTTTAAAACTCTCGCTTTTATTAAAAACAATTTCCACAACTTGCTTTTATAATTAAAGCCATTTTTAGTAAAAAAATAAAGATATTTTGTGTGGTTTTTCATATATTTTTTTTTTGTTTTTTTCTTATGTGATTTACTAAAACAGGGATGGTCAACTTTTTGTTAAGCAGACTTAACTTATACCATATTCGCATACAATGTTTAAAACATCGTTTAACTTTTGTGTTTAAAATTAAACGAAAGTGTTCGCATTGCCAGTAGTTTAAAAAAGCATCCGCTTCTCTTCTGGTTCGTTTAGCAGCGGCTGTTTTTTTGATGACAACTTAACACAGGGTTGTTATTTCGTGTTTCCGAGATGTTTTGAAAATGTTTTGAAGATGTTTTCGAGATGTTTAAAATTAAACGATGTTTTGTTTTGAATGTATGGGGAAACACATGTTTAAATTTAAACATGCCAATGTGAATATGGTATTAAATTATTTTGAATAGACTCTTGAACAAACAGTGAACAAGCCTTAAAAACATTTTAGTTACGAACTCGATGTTCAGGGTGAACAAACCGTGTCTAAAACTTCATTTTGAATACGGCTGTCAGATTCTTAGAAATTTTTCCTTAAAAAAAGTTTCAAATTCTGAGACATTTTTCCTATAGAAAAAGTCTCAGATTCTTTGACATTTTTCCTATAGAAAATATCTCAGATTCTTAGAAATATTTTCTACAGAAAATTTCTTAGATTCTGAGGCACTATTCATATCGAAAAAGTCTCAGATGCTTAATCACCTTTCCTATAGAAAAAGTCTCAAATTCTTAGACATTTTCCTATAGCACAAGTCTCAGATTCTGAGACATTTTGCCTTTAGGAAATTGTCAGATTCTGAAACATTTTTCATATAGAAAAAGCCTCAGAGTCTGAGACATTTCTCCTAAAGAAAAATATTTTACCCATAGAAAAATACTCAGATTCTGAGACATTATTCTAATAGAAAAATATATTTTTACAATAGAAAAAGTCTCAGATTTTGAGCATTTTTCTATACAAAAAGTCTCAGCTTGTGTCTCTGAGACATTTTTCCTATACACAAAATCTTAGATTTTGAGATAATTTTCCTTAAGAAAAAATCGTTTATTCTGAGAAATTATTCCTATACACAGAAAATAATATCGAATATTTTATTTTAATTAAAATTTTAATTGTTTTTTAATTTAATATTAATTAAACTTTTAATTAATATAATTAATTGTTTAATTAAATTTTTAACTTTATTTTAATTAATATTTTAATTGTTTTCAAATTTAATATTAATTAAGTATTTAATTTATATAATTAAATGTTTAATTAAATTTCTAGCTTTACTTATTTTTTTTTTGTTTTGTTTTCCGTGTGTGTGCGAGTGTGTGTTTTTCTCTTGCATTTAGAGTTTTTCTTTTCCCGGACTTTTTCATTTCCCGGGAAAGCGGGATTAATTTTTAAATTTCCCGGGATCCCGGGAATTCCCGCAAAAACTAAAAACACAAATTTTTTGTAAAAAAAAATATATAAAAACCTTATGAATGCGGTTACACTATTTAAAATGTTTACTAACACCATAAAAATCTTCTTTATTAACTTTAAAACAAAAAAAAAATTAAGGTTCGAGAAAAAAATAACAATTTTTGTTACACAGTTTTTATAAAAAACGGCCAAATAAGTTCTTTTAACGGAATATGTTATTTCACATCGCTTTATCTGTTTTAATAACAAAAATTCATTATTTATTCTAATTAATCTCAGTTCATATATGGTTTTTGAATTTGAGAAAAGTGTGAAAGAAAAATTTAATTTTTCTAAAAATTTAAGACATCCTGGTTTGTTTCTTACTAGTTTCATATTATCCAGTTATAATAATCTTCAGAAAAACTTTTAATGTCAAATTTATTTAGTTAATAGTCAATAGAACTCTATATGTGAAAATTATTTACAGATCGCAGCCGCTGAGGATTGAACCCATCATCATCTGTAATACTTTGCTATTAACTGCTTGTAACGTACAATCACTCTAGACCGATACGCCACGAAGGCTGTTAAGCAAGTATCAACTAAATCTGATTTTTTCAATTCGAGTGGTATTGTTGCTGTAGTTTTTTCTTACAGAAGTGTTGTTATTGCTATTTTATGTAAATCAATTTTTATTTTTAGTAATCATTATTCTTCTTCCTCTCCTTCATCAATTCTGATCTAAGTACTTATTTTTGCAAACGTTACCAGACATGGTCTATATTTTAGACACAAATGTTAGGTGTTGCCGATTTTCCAAAGATACTGATATTGCCACTTAGGGCGACTTATAGTCGTTATTTTTAAATTATTGTTTCTGTAAAGACAGTCGAGCTCAGGCTCTAATTATAATTATGTATTATAATTTCGATTTGTTATATATGGTTTTTGAATTTGAGAAAAGTGTGAAAGAAAAATTTAATTTTTCTAAAAATTTAAGACATCCTGGTTTGTTTCTTACTAGTTTCATATTATCCAGTTATAATAATCTTCAGAAAAACTTTTAATGTCAAATTTATTTAGTTAATAGTCAATAGAACTCTATATGTGAAAATTATTTACAGATCGCAGCCGCTGAGGATTGAACCCATCATCATCTGTAATACTTTGCTATTAACTGCTTGTAACGTACAATCACTCTAGACCGATACGCCACGAAGGCTGTTAAGCAAGTATCAACTAAATCTGATTTTTTCAATTCGAGTGGTATTGTTGCTGTAGTTTTTTCTTACAGAAGTGTTGTTATTGCTATTTTATGTAAATCAATTTTTATTTTTAGTAATCATTATTCTTCTTCCTCTCCTTCATCAATTCTGATCTAAGTACTTATTTTTGCAAACGTTACCAGACATGGTCTATATTTTAGACACAAATGTTAGGTGTTGCCGATTTTCCAAAGATACTGATATTGCCACTTAGGGCGACTTATAGTCGTTATTTTTAAATTATTGTTTCTGTAAAGACAGTCGAGCTCAGGCTCTAATTATAATTATGTATTATAATTTCGATTTGTTATATATGGTTTTTGAATTTGAGAAAAGTGTGAAAGAAAAATTTAATTTTTCTAAAAATTTAAGACATCCTGGTTTGTTTCTTACTAGTTTCATATTATCCAGTTATAATAATCTTCAGAAAAACTTTTAATGTCAAATTTATTTAGTTAATAGTCAATAGAACTCTATATGTGAAAATTATTTACAGATCGCAGCCGCTGAGGATTGAACCCATCATCATCTGTAATACTTTGCTATTAACTGCTTGTAACGTACAATCACTCTAGACCGATACGCCACGAAGGCTGTTAAGCAAGTATCAACTAAATCTGATTTTTTCAATTCGAGTGGTATTGTTGCTGTAGTTTTTTCTTACAGAAGTGTTGTTATTGCTATTTTATGTAAATCAATTTTTATTTTTAGTAATCATTATTCTTCTTCCTCTCCTTCATCAATTCTGATCTAAGTACTTATTTTTGCAAACGTTACCAGACATGGTCTATATTTTAGACACAAATGTTAGGTGTTGCCGATTTTCCAAAGATACTGATATTGCCACTTAGGGCGACTTATAGTCGTTATTTTTAAATTATTGTTTCTGTAAAGACAGTCGAGCTCAGGCTCTAATTATAATTATGTATTATAATTTCGATTTGTTATATATGGTTTTTGAATTTGAGAAAAGTGTGAAAGAAAAATTTAATTTTTCTAAAAATTTAAGACATCCTGGTTTGTTTCTTACTAGTTTCATATTATCCAGTTATAATAATCTTCAGAAAAACTTTTAATGTCAAATTTATTTAGTTAATAGTCAATAGAACTCTATATGTGAAAATTATTTACAGATCGCAGCCGCTGAGGATTGAACCCATCATCATCTGTAATACTTTGCTATTAACTGCTTGTAACGTACAATCACTCTAGACCGATACGCCACGAAGGCTGTTAAGCAAGTATCAACTAAATCTGATTTTTTCAATTCGAGTGGTATTGTTGCTGTAGTTTTTTCTTACAGAAGTGTTGTTATTGCTATTTTATGTAAATCAATTTTTATTTTTAGTAATCATTATTCTTCTTCCTCTCCTTCATCAATTCTGATCTAAGTACTTATTTTTGCAAACGTTACCAGACATGGTCTATATTTTAGACACAAATGTTAGGTGTTGCCGATTTTCCAAAGATACTGATATTGCCACTTAGGGCGACTTATAGTCGTTATTTTTAAATTATTGTTTCTGTAAAGACAGTCGAGCTCAGGCTCTAATTATAATTATGTATTATAATTTCGATTTGTTATATATGGTTTTTGAATTTGAGAAAAGTGTGAAAGAAAAATTTAATTTTTCTAAAAATTTAAGACATCCTGGTTTGTTTCTTACTAGTTTCATATTATCCAGTTATAATAATCTTCAGAAAAACTTTTAATGTCAAATTTATTTAGTTAATAGTCAATAGAACTCTATATGTGAAAATTATTTACAGATCGCAGCCGCTGAGGATTGAACCCATCATCATCTGTAATACTTTGCTATTAACTGCTTGTAACGTACAATCACTCTAGACCGATACGCCACGAAGGCTGTTAAGCAAGTATCAACTAAATCTGATTTTTTCAATTCGAGTGGTATTGTTGCTGTAGTTTTTTCTTACAGAAGTGTTGTTATTGCTATTTTATGTAAATCAATTTTTATTTTTAGTAATCATTATTCTTCTTCCTCTCCTTCATCAATTCTGATCTAAGTACTTATTTTTGCAAACGTTACCAGACATGGTCTATATTTTAGACACAAATGTTAGGTGTTGCCGATTTTCCAAAGATACTGATATTGCCACTTAGGGCGACTTATAGTCGTTATTTTTAAATTATTGTTTCTGTTTTTACAATTGGTTCTCTAAAACACAATGAAACTGATTCAGAGGAATTTCTCAATTATGTCTCTGAAACTGAATGTAACTATTTCAGCGAAATTAAATTATCAGAAAATTTACCACAAAAAAGTTATTAAAAAAATTTCAAAATTCTGGTTTCTAAAAGAAATCCCCGTTAATTTCAGAGTCATTCTTTAAACAGATTTTATATCAATTTATCGATTTAAAAAGAATCATGTCCAGAGACATAAAATTTTTTTATAGGAACAAATAATCATACTGCAAATTTTTCTGAAAAAAAGTATCAGGTTCTGATAATTATATCCTATCGAAGATTTAGATATTGTGAGACTTTTTAATTTCGTAAGTCTCAGATTTTATAAAATTTTTTTGTTAGAAGGTCTCTACTTTTTGGCCCTCCTGGTCCCTGCGTTCGTTTCTGCCATCAATTATCAAGAATTTTAATAAAATCTCCAAAAAATCACATACAAAATAATCAATTAAAGTCGAAAAATCAACAATTTCAAAGGAACGAAAATTCCCGGGAATTCCCGCTCTATTTCCCGGGATTTCGGGATCGAAAACTTACGGGAATTCCCGGGAAATCCCGTCCCGGGAATTCCCGTGAAAAACTCTACTTGCATTGTATTACATACAAAAAAAATACATAGGTATAAAAAGTTTGTTGAAAGTTTTCTTTTATTTTCCACATAGGTTTTTGAATTCTCATTTTGTTTATAGTTTTATGTGTATGTATATGAAAGGTTTATAATCAACTTTATAAAATCATCTCACTGACTATGTCTTTACGGCATAAATAAATTTGGTAAAGTTTGAAGAAATATTTTTTTTTTTAAACTATTTTGTTCAAAAAAAATGTTTTTACAAATTATTTTTTTTTTTAATATAATATTTTTAATTAATTTTTTTAATTTATACAATTAAAATTTTAATTATTTTTTTTTAAATTTTAATTAAATTTTTTAATTTATAGTATTAAGTTTTTAATTAAATAAAAATCCATTTATTTTTAATTAACGACATACAAATATTTTTAATTTATTTGCGCATTTTAGTGATTGGTCCGGACTTAATTAATTTTTTAATTAAATCTACGAATTTTTTAATTAAATATTTTTTTTATTTTTTTCTGTGTAGAAAGTTCTCAGATTCTAGAACATTTTTCATATAGAAAAGCCTCAGATTCTAAGTATTTTTTTTTTTTAAGGAAAAATCTCAGATTTTGAGACATTTTTCAGATGCAGACACATTATTTCTATAGAAAGTTCTCAGATTCTGAAAAATTTTTCATATAGAAAAGCCTCAGATTCTGAGAATGGTTTATAGAAAAAGTCTCAGATTCTGAGACATTTTTCCTATAGAAAAGGTCTTAGAATCTGAGAAAAAGTCCAATATTTTAAGACATTATTCCTTTAGAAAAAGTCTTAGATTCTCAGACTTTTGTCATATAGAAAGATTTAGATTCTGAGACATTTTTTTAAGAAATATTCTCGTTCTGAGACATTTTTCTAAAAGACAAAGTCGCATTTTAAGATTTGACTACATTTTACTTACAATTAGGTCCATTTTTTGTGTACATAAAACTTCAGGGGGGGGCACTGCCCCCCCCCCCCCCTGTATACGTCACTGGCTACCTCCTATTTTACGAGAATTTTTAGTAAAAAATACCAGCTTTTTTGTAATTTTACAAGCTTTTTACCAATAAAATTGTAAATTTACAACTTTTTTGGCGCAATAAAACTTACAACAACTTGACGTGAATTTACTAGTTTTTTTTTTGTAAGAAACCTTGGAAATTTAATGTTGTAGTTATTCGACCGTTAATTTGTAATATAAATAAAATAACCGAGAGCGAGGTCTGCTGTTGTTGTAAATAATCTTTATTTTACTTCTCCAAATTTCCAAATTTCTAGAATTTCATCATCAGGGACAATCTATTACAATAAATATAAATACAGTCAAACTCGGTTATAACGAAATCGGTTATTACGACTTCTCGGTTATAACGAACTATATACAAAGTCCTGACGTTTTGGCAACAATTTTCACACAAAACACTTATTTTATAACGAACTCGGTTATAGCGAATCCTAGGTTAAAACGAATTACAGTCGAACTCGGTTATAACGAAATCGGTTATTACGACTTCTCGGTTATAACGAACTATATACAAAGTCCTGACGTTTTGGCAACAATTTTCACACAAAACACTTATTTTATAACGAACTCGGTTATAGCGAATCCTAGGTTAAAACGAATTACAGTCGAACTCGGTTATAACGTACTCGGTTATAACGAATTCTCGTTATAACCGATTCCAAAGTCCCCACGTTTTGGCAACAATTTTTACACAAAATACTTCTTCCCACGAACACAATTTCATGTATATTTAGTTTTTTATAACGAACTCCCATGAATATTTTGAAATGTGCAGCAATTACTCACAAAAAGTTAGAAATTTGTGGTAAATACTAGCTTACCATCCCGGTACTTCGTTACCGGTTGCATTGAATACCGGATATTAGAAGGATCAGAATTACTCTACCGATTTCAAGAAAATTCCCCTACGTAGTCTTTGTTTTATTTACTTGTAAAAATTTAAGTCTTTTAATAATATTTTAATGAATAATTTAAACAATAAAATTTGAGTAATTTTATTTATAAATTTATTTAAATGAATATTTCAGTGAATAAAGAAATTGGAATAAAAATAAGTTTGAGTGAAAAAACATATAAAGAGAAACAATATGGAGTAAAAAAAATTAGATACGAAAAATTTGAGTAAAAAGTATCATTCCATATTGTTCCCTGCTCTATTCCATTTCGTTCCCCGTTCTAAAATTTAAAATTTTAAAATATGACCTTCTCTTGTCTGTTATTTTTGGGGCTTTTAGTTCGATAGGTAAAAATAGCCATTTGCCCCCTTTTCCCCTTAAAATTAAATTTTCCAAAAACATTTTTTTTTGTGCTAGGTGATCCTTTATTTAAAATGTCAAGTTTCTGAGCCATTATTTCAAGAAATATAAGAATAACCAAAATTTACACTTTTTCATTATTATAGGAACAAAGAAAAAAGTACCAAAAGTATACTTTCTTACCCCTGTTAGAAGCGGAATTTCCAAAAAGAACCTCTTCCAGAAAGATTTTTCTTCACCGAAGGATCTTCTTTTCCAAATTTAAATTTTCTAGTATCATTGTTTTAGCAAATATTAAAAGTACAAAAAGGATTTTACAATTCTAATTTTAAGTATCTAGAATTATTACGTCAAAAAATATCAAAGGTACCGAAAATACACTTTTTTAGCTATTTTATCCCACTAAGAAGCGGAATTTTAAAAACATATTTTTCCCAGAATGTTTTTTTTTACCGTGTTCTCCTTCATTACAATTTTTAAGATTCTAGGACATATAAAAAGTTTCTATAAATAAAATTTCAGGAAATAAAAAAGTACCAAAAAGTGTATTTTATAAAAGATACTTTTAATGAAAGTTACTTTTTATAAGATGTACTTTTTATAAAAGGTACTTTTTATAAAAGGTACTTTTTATAAACAGTAATTTTTATAAAAGGTACTTTTTATAAAAGGTACTTTTTATGAAAAGTACTTTTTATAAAAGGTACTTTTTATAAAAGATACTTTTTATTAAAGGTACTTTTTATAAAAGGTACTTTTTATAAAAGGTACTTTTTATTAAAGGTACTTTTTATAAAAGGTACTTTTTTTAAAAGGTACTTTTTATAAAAGGTACTTTTTATAAAAGGTACTTTTTATAAAAGGTACTTTTTATGAAAGGTACTTTTTATAAAAGGTACTTTTTATAAAAGGCACTTTTAAAAAAAGGTACTTTTTATAAAAGGTACTTTTTATAAAATGTACTTTTTATAAAAGGTACTTTTTATAAATGGTACTTTTTATAAAAGGTACTTTTTATAAAAGGTACTTTTTATAAAAGGCACTTTTTATAAAAGGTACTTTTTTATAAAAGGTACTTTTTATAAAAGGTACTTTTTATAAAAGGTACTTTTTATAAAAGGTACTTTTTATAAAAGGTACTTTTTATAAAAGGTACTTTTTATAAACGGTACTTTTTATAAAGGGTACTTTTTATAAAAGGTACTTTTTAGAAAAGGTACTTTTTTAAAAGGTACTTTTTATAAAAGGTACATTTTATAAAAGGTACTTTTTATAAAAGGTACTTTTTATAAAAGGTACTTTTTATAAAAGGTACTTTTTATAAAAGGTACTTTTTATAAAAGGTACTTTTTATAAAAGGTACTTTTTATAAAAGGTACTTTTTATAAAAGGTACTTTTTATAAAAGGTACTTTTTATAAAAGGTACTTTTTATAAAAGGTACTTTTTATAAAAGGTACTTTTTATAAAAGGTACTTTTTATAAAAGGTACTTTTTATAGAAGGTACTTTTTATAAAAGGTACTTTTTATAAAAGGTACTTTTTATAAAAGGTACTTTTTATAAAAGGTACTTTTTATAAAAGGTACTTTTTATAAAAGGTACTTTTTATAAAAGGTACTTTTTATAAAAGGTACTTTTTATAAAAGGTACTTTTTATAAAAGGTACTTTTTATAAAAGGTACTTTTTATAAAAGGTACTTTTTATAAAAGGTACTTTTTATAAATGGTACTTTTTATAAAAGGTACTTTTTATAAAAGGTACTTTTTGTAAAAGGTACTTTTTGTAAAAGTTACTTTTTGTAAAAGGTACTTCCCGAGTAAAAATTTTTATATGATGCAATATATAATGATATATGACACAATGTATATTAATACGCAATTTGATCCGAATAATGGTGGATGTTTTTGCATTAAAAAAGATCTACTTGTATAAAATATGATTTGATTTCATCCGAGTTTTGACCAGACATTGCCTTATATTGGTGGATCTAATTAGATCTAATTGCACAAAAACATATAAAATCCTGGTGTTTTTGGTTGGGGTTGAGATACACCACAGGTCAACAATACATTCACCAAACATATAATTTTCAAAAAAAAAAAATGTTTGGGTACGCTTCGAACCAGATAGGTGATATACATAACCCTAACAAGGAAATGTTTAGGAACATTTTGAAAAGTTTCTTATATTTTGCCTAAAAACCTTACCCGAGTAAAAATAAACATACATAACAATATATAACTTGATACAAACATAATAAATCATATATGATTATACATCCCGTGAGGTATTTTCTAATTTTTTTAAATGCAGTCGTATGTTGTAATATATAATTTAATCATGATTCGGATTAAAAGGTATACGGTTGATATAAATATATGAAATAATATTAGGGCCAATACAAAATTTGTTTTTCTGTATAATTTAATATAAAATTATATATTTATAGCTTATTCTGTTCCATATATAAATGTTTCCAATTAAATGTTTCCAATTAACTAAAAATGTTCTAAGTTTTTTAAGCAAAGTATAAGAAACTTTTAAAATGTTCCTAAACATTTCTTGTTAGGGTTATGTATATCACCTATCTGGTTCGAAGCGTACCCAAACATTTTTTTTGTTTTAGAAAATTATATGTTTGGTGAATGTATCGTTGACCTGTGGTGTAACTCATCCAAAACAAAACACACCAAGATTTTTTATGTTTTTATGCAATTAGATCTAATTGGATCCAATGAAATATGGCAATGTCTGGTCAAAACTCGGATGAAATCGAATCATATTTTATACAAGTTGATCTTTTTTAATGCAAAAACATCCACCATTATTCGGATTAAATTGCGTATAAATATATATTATGTTATATATCATTATGTATTGCATCATACAAAAAATTTTTACTCGGGTAGACATTTTTTTGTTAATTGGGAATATATATAGTTTTATATGGAACAGAATAATAATGGTTTGTTAAATTACACAGAAAAACAAATTTTGTATTGACCCTCATATAATTTTATATAATTATATCAACCGTACACCTTTTAGTCCGAATCATGATTAAATTATATATTACTACATATGACTGCATTAAAAAAATGTAGAAAATATCTCAGGAATGTATAATCATATATAATTTATTATGTTTGTATCAAGTTATATATTGTAATATATGTCTATTTTTACTCGGGTTTTTATAAAAGGTACTTTTATAAAAGGTACTTTTTATAAAAGGTACTTTTTATAAAAGGTACTTTTTATAAAAGGTACTTTTTATAAAAGGTACTTTTTATAAAAGGTACTTTTTATAAAAGGTGCTTTTTATAAAAGGTACTTTTTATAAAAGGTACTTTTTATAAAAGGTACTTTTTATAAAAGGTACTTTTTATAAAAGGTACTTTTTATAAAAGGTACTTTTTATAAAAGGTACTTTTTTTAAATAAGGTACTTTTTATAAAAGGTACTTTTTTTAGATAAGGTACTTTTTATAAAAGGTAGTTTTTATAAAAGGAACTTTTTATAAGAGGTACTTTTTATAAAAGATACTTTTTATAAAAGGTACTTTTTATAAAAGGTACTTTTTATAAAAGGTACTTTTTATAAAAGATACTTTTTATAAAAGGTACTTTTTTTAGATAAGGTACTTTTTATAAAAGGTAGTTTTTATAAAAGGAACTTTTTATAAGAGGTACTTTTTATAAAAGATACTTTTTATAAAAGGTACTTTTTATAAAAGGTACTTTTTATAAAAGGTACTTTTTATAAAAGATACTTTTTATAAAAGGTACTTTTTATAAAAGGTACTTTTTAAAAATGGTACAGAATTTTCAGAAAGTACTTGTTCTAGAATGTTTTATTTCACTAAAGGATCCTACATTTCAAATTTGAAGTTTGAAAGACCATTATTTCAGTATATAAAAAAAAGTACCAAAAGTACACTTTTTTACCCATTTTACCCCCGTAGAATCAACATTGGCAAAAACCCAGACTTAGTGAATCTTTTTTTCGGAAGGTGAACCTACATTGCAAATTTCAAGTTCCTAGTACTATTATTTAAAGAAATATAAAAGGTACCAAAAGTACAGTTTTTTACCCTTTTTACCCCCTTAGAATCATCATTGGCAAAAATCAAGCCCTAGTGGATCTTCATTCGGGGAGGTGATCATACAGTCCAAATTTTAAGTTTTTGTGACCATTTTTAAGGAAATATAAAAGGTACCAAAAGTACAGTTTCTTACCCTTTTTACCCCCTTAGAATCAACATTGGCAAAAATCCAGCCTTACTGGATCTATATTCCATAATGTGAACATTAAAGGTGTCCTAACGACTAAGGTAATTTTTCAAAATCACTTTTTAATACGTGGTAGGGTCCTAAATTGTAGTTTTGTATCTAAAAATGAGTGAGCCAAAATTTGGAGACAATCGGATAAAAATAACTCGTGCCGAAAATGGATTGAAGTTTTGGGACACTCTTATCTGATGAAAAAACACGTTTTTTCTAGTTTTTTGAAAAATATTGGTATATGCTATTTTTTGTTAATTTTTTTGTTAAGTAATATGAAAATGGTAATAAATTACCTTTCCAAAAAGCTTAAAGAAATTCAAATCGGATGAAAAATATGCATTTTACGCATACATGCCCCAGACCATTGCATGGTTTTTAAAGCCAAAATTTGAAAATTTTCAAAATTTTTAGGCAAAAAAATAAAAAAAATTAAATTTTACTTTATAATTATATTAAATACATGTTATAGATAAAAACTAACAGATATGGTAGTCTAACTTTTTTTTCATTTGGCGTGGGTAGTGATATAATTTCCGCGGATTCCAAAGAAAATGAGTTTTTCTAAAATAATTTAGCAAATATGGGAAACAATTTTCTGTATTGTATTATACGAAGTGAAATACATAAATTCTGTATTTTTTTTGAGAATTCGGGCATCTTTAACCCCTTTTCGTCGAGGTGAAATGACAAATTTGAGACGTTGAACATTTCTATAATACAAAATATCTGCATATATCCGATTTCTCAAAAGTTACAGAATTTACGTTTTACACTTCGATCCGCACAATAGAGCACAAATTTTCAAAAATTTGCTTATTTATTGTAGAAAAACGCATTTTATTTGGAATCCGCAGAAATTTTATCACTACCCGCGCCAAATAAAAAAAAAGCTTGACTACCATATCTGCTATTTATAATCTTAAACATGTTTTCAATTTGATCATAAAGTAAAATTAAATTAATACTATTTTTTTGCCTAAAAATTTTGAAAATTTTGAAATTCTGGCTCTAAAAACCATACAATAGTCTGGGGCATGTATGCGTAAAATGCTTATTTTTCATCCGATTTTAATTTTATTAGTCGTTTTGAAAAGGTAATTTAGTACCATTTTCATATTATTTCACAAAAAAATTAACAAAAAATATCAAATACCAATGTTTTTCCAAAAACTAGAAAAAACGAGTTTTTCGTTCTTAAAAGAATGTCCTAAAACTTCAATCCATTTTCGGCACGAGTTATTTTTAGCCGATTGTCCCCAAATTTTGGCTCACTCATTTTTAGATACTAAAGAACAATATAGGACCCTACCAGGTATAAAAAGGTGATTTTCGTTTTTAAGGACACCTCTAGTGAACATACAAACCAAATTTCAAGTCTCTATGACCATTATTTCGGGAGATATAAAAAGTACCAAAAGTACAGTTTTTTACCCTTTTTACCCCCTTAGAATCAACACTGGAAAAAATCCGGCCTTATTGTATCTATGTTCCGGGAGGTGAACATACAGTCCAAATTTCAAGTCTCTATGACCATTATTTTAGGAGATATAAAAAGTACCAAAAGTACAGTTTTTGACCCTTTTTACCCCCTTAGAATCAACACTGGCAAAAATGCAGCCTTAGTGGATCTATATTCCGGGAGGTGCACCTACAGTCCAAATTTCAAGTCTCTAGCTTCAGCGGTTTGGGCTGGGCGATGATGAATCAGTCAATACTTAAGTCAGTCAGTCAGTCAGTCACATTACTCTTTTATATATATAGATTATAATTTTGATGAAATTTACTTTACAAAATTGGAACTTTTTTTTGGAAATGAAACTAGGTTGATATAAAATATACCCTGCTTATAGCGAACTTCGCTTATAACGAACTATTTTTACTGGTCCCTCGGAGTTCGTTATAACCGGGTTTGACTGCACTTATTATGGTCCCACGAATACAATTTCAAGTGTCCCAGCAAAACTTAGATTACCAAATAAGGTATAAAATAAGGTATAGGATCTCTTATTTTATACATTGCAGCATTGATGATTTTAACAGGCGATGAGACTCAAAGTAATGCATCCACATTATCACAAAGAATACCAGTAAGGTATAAAATAAGTCATAAAATTATAACGAAGAATACGAGTAAGGTGTAAAATATATGATATTTTATAGGTTACGAGAAATAAAATAATATAGCATACCAGAAGATAATAAGTATATAAGGTGTTACGAGTAGTGAAAAAGTAATTTTCTATTAAATTTACTCACGTGATTGTAAGTGAGTGTAAGTAGATAAAATATGCTCGTGAGTGTGTGTCGTTAGAAATTTCCTGTCGTGAGCCCATCTCTAGTTTAAACTTATGCAGTTTTTTATAAAATAATTATTTTTTATGTTATGCATCCAATTATAAATAATACATTATTTCAAACTTTCAATTAAACCAAATATACGTCATCCATGATTTAATGTTTAGAAATAACAAATATGAAATGCATTTTTTCCAATAATCATGCATTGCGTAGCAAATTATTAGTAATGCATTACTTTTCACTTGAAAATAATACGTTGTGGAACAAGTGTTTGGTAAGACATCCTAAAATAATGCTACAAATAAGGTATATACATTACCTGGTAATGTGTTATATAATCACTACCCATTACCAAAGTTTTGCTGGGGTATTTACCTTTTTATAACGAACATAAATATTTTATAATGTGCGGCAATCATGTGTATCAAAATCACAAAAGGTTGAACATTTTTGGTTTATATTGTAATTTTTTAAAAATTTATATGTATGTATTAGAGTGGCAGCTATTTTGCAAAACTTCAAGGAGTGCACCCCTAATTTTTTTTTTACATTTGGCCTAAAAATGCTATGCTAAAAATTTCAGCCAAATCGGACAACGTTAACACGAGGCGCATCGACGTCAAAGGTCAAACACACGAAAATAACAACATTTTTTTATGAAAAACATTGAATAAATGGTGTTGTTTTTTGAATATATTGAATATATTCTTAACAATATATTCAAAAAACAACACCATTTATTCAATGTTTTTCATAAAAAAATTTTGTTATTTTCGTGTGTTTGACCTTTGACCTCGATGCGCCTCGTGTTAACGTTGTCCGATTTGGCTGAAATTTTTAGCATAGCATTTTTAGGCCAAATGTAAAAAAAAATTAGGGGTGCACTCCTTGAAATTCGAAGTTTTGCAAAATAGCTGACACCCAAGTATCTATATTTAACGTTTTCTTCTCAATATGTAGTTGATTTACAAAAAAAATTATCAAATTAAATAAATTTGGATTTCTTTTTTTTTTTTAATAAAACTAGGTTGATCTATATGGGGCATTCCATGTGAAATCGGACACTTTGAAAATTTTTTTTTTTAGATTTTCCCAATTTATTTACAGTTTTTAGTACCCTTCGAAAACTGCTTCGTGGTAAATTTTCAGATTTTTTTGATAACCCGTTCAAAAGATATCGAATTTTTAAAAATTGGTAGTTTGTTCCTTTACTCAAACTTCTATTAATCATAACTTTTTCAAAAATGGTCCAAATTTCAATTTTTTTTTTTCAAAAATTTTGTTTTTTAGCGTACTTTAAAAAAAAAAATCCCAAAAAATTCTTAAAAGCACTCTAGTATGCGATTTTTAAGTTTTTAAATTTAAATCTCATTTTTGAAAATGTTTGTACTCTTCGATTTTTTTTAAATTTTTTTGTGTAAAACTTCTATCGATTCTACAAATTTTTTGCCCAGGAAGATCGTGGGATAACGATTATTACTATTTTTTAAAATTTTTTGAAAAAAATTTATTGTAATTTTTCAATCTTAAAATCATTTGTACTGCTCCAATGGTGCGTCATAGAGGGGTCATTTAAAAGACCGACCCCCATTATTTTTTACGTTTTAACATTTCTTTGGAACAAACTAATACCCTATCTCCAATTTCTAAGGGGGCTTTCACACAAAACGACATTTTTTTAAAATTTGCTCCAACCGCTCTAACTGCCCTAATACACTCAAAAAAAAAACCTTGTAAAGTTACCAAAAAATCTCGTGATTTTACGAGGCTATTCTCGTAAAATAGGACGTAGGTAAAATTCTCGTAAAATTACGAGGATTTCCTCGTAATTTTGAATGCGCCAAAAATTGGTAAAATAACCAATTTTATTGGTAAAAATATTGTTTTTAAATCGGAAAAATAAAAAAAAAAATGGTAAACTTACAAGAAAAAATGGTTAATATATTTAAAAAAATGGTAAATTTACAAACCAAAATGGTAAATTTGCAAAAAAAAAATTTTTTGTTAAACAACATTAATCCTCGTAATAAAATCATATTTGTAAAATAACTGTTTTTTTTTCTAAATTAACTAGAATCCTCGTAATAATTTTTTCAAAATTTTGTCAACTTTTTTTAAATATTTTTCAACAAAAAAAAAATGTCCGGGACATAAATCCTCGTATAACATAATTTTTGTAAAATAACTGTTTTTTTGTAATTCCACTAGAATCCTCGTAATAAAAATTTTGTTGTAAAATTAAATTTTTTTTCTTGTAAAATAACCTTTCAAAATGGTAGAATACAATTACGAAAATAAACTTGTAAAATTACCAATAAAACTGTAGTTCTCGTTTGAGCAAAGTACAAGATTTTTTGTTAAAAAACAAGAAAAATTGTTAAATATTGGTAGAACGGGATTACAAGGCATTTTACCAGGCGTTTTACCAGTTTATTTTTTTGAGTGTAGTGCCCTTAGAGTAACAAAATGTATGACCGACCCACAATATTTTTTTAGTCCAAACATTTTCTCTGAACACACCTACCCTCTATCTCTTATTGTTAAGGCGGTCCTAATAAATTTTTTTTTATTTTTTGTAAATTAGTTTTATTTATTCAGCTTCTACCGGTCCAATGGTGCATCCGAGAGGGGTCATTAGTGAGACCGACCCCCATTTATTTTTACCCTACAACATTTTTTTAAAATATACCTACGCCCTATCTCCACTCCCTAAGTAGGCTCCCATACAAGATTACATTTTTATAAAATTTGCTCCAACTTTATTTGTATGGGAGCATACTTAGGGAGTGGAGATAAGGCGTAGGTATGTTTTAAAAAAATGTTGTATGGTAAAAATAAATGGGGGTCGGTTTCACTAATGACCCCTCTCGAACGCACCATTGGACCGGTAGAAGCTGATTAAATAAAAGAAATTTACAAAAAATCAAAAAAATTGTATGGGGACCCCCTTAACAGTTAAAGATAGGGGGTAGGTGTGTTCAGAGAAAATGTTTGGACTAAAAAAATATTGTGGGTCATCATACATTTTGTTGCTCTAAGGCCACTATTTGGGCAGTTAGAGCGGTTGGAGCAAATTTAAAAAAATCTCGTTTTGTGTGGGAACCCCCTTAGAAATTGGAGATAGAGTATTAGTTTGTTCCAAAAAAATGTTAAGACGTAAAAATTAATGGGGGTCGGTCTTATAAATGACCCCTCTATGACGCACCATTGGAGCAGTAGAAATGATTTTAAGATTGGAAAATTACAATAAATTTTTTTTTAAAAAATTTTAAAAAATAGTAATAATCGTTATCCCACGATCTTCCTGGGCAAAAAATTTTTAGAATCGATAGAAGTTTTACACAAAAAAATTTAAAAAAAAATCGAAGAGTACAAACATTTTCAAAAATGAGATTTAAATTTAAAAACTTAAAAATCGCATATTAGAACGCTTTTAAGAATTTTTTGGAACTTTTTTTTAGAAAGTACGCAAAATAACAAAAATTTTGAAAAAAAAATTTGAAATTTGGACCATTATTGGAGAAGTTATGAGTAAAAGAAGTTTTAATAAAGGAGCAAACTACCAATTTTTAAAAATTCGATATCTTTTGAAAGGGTCATCAAAAAAATCTGAAAATTTACCACGAAGGAGTTTTCGAAGGGTACTAAAAACTGTTAACAAATTTGGAAAATCTAAAAAAAAAATTTTTCAAAGTGTCCGATTTGACATGGAATGCCCCATATATATAAAAGAGTAATGTGACTGATGACTGACATTCTCATTCATCATCGCCCAGCCCAAACCGCTGAAGCTAGAGACTTGAAATTTAGACTGTATGTTCACCTCCCGGAATATAGATCCAGTAAGGCCGGATTTTTTCCAATGTTGATTCTAAGGGGACAAAAAGGGTAAAAAACTGTACTTTTGGTAATTTTTATATCTCCTGAAATAATGGTCGCAGAGACTTGAAATTTGGACTGTATGTTCAACTCCTGGAATATAGATCCACTAAGGCCGGATTTTTGGCAATGTTGATTCTAAGGGGGTAAAAAGGGTAAAAAAACTGTACTTTTGGTACTTTTTATATCTCGTGAAATAATGGTCACAGATACTTGACATTTGGACTGTATGTTCACCTCCCGGAATATAGATCCAGTAAGGCTGGATTTTTGCCAATGTTGATTCTAAGGGGGTAAAAAGGGTAAAAAAATGTACCTTTGGTACCTTTTATATTTCCTTAAATAATGGTCCTAGACACTTGAAATTTTGAATGTAGGTTCAGCTCCCGGAATATAAATCTGTATTTTGCCAATGTTGATTCCAAGGGGTAATAAAAAGGGTAAAAAACTGTACTTTTGGTACCTTTTATATTTTCTTAAATAATGGTCCTACACCGAAAAAAATCCATGCAACATTTTACGAAAAAAAGTTTCGTACTTTGTCTTTTCGTAAAATACACGAAAGTTGACTACATAGCACTGTGGGTCAAATGACTGGTTTTTGAGGCAAAAAATCCAATTTTACAGTGAACTATTTCAAAAAATTGATAATGGCATTTTGTACTACACATTTTCAAATACCCAAAAATAAAAAATCAGAATCAGGCGGCAACCCATGACTTAAAGACAAGCTGTCAAAGTTGAAGTTTTTTTGGTTTGCTTTATTCTCTCATATTCCGCTTTATTGTGCCTGATATTAAAACTATTGTTTAACAAAATATATAATCTGAAACAAAATTTTCTAAAATGGAAAGTATTAATACAGGTACGTTAAAAAAAATTTTATTAATAAGTTTCATAAAAATAATGTTGTAGTTAATATTTTGTTGTGACAAAGTGTGTCGTCTTTTCTGTGTAGTTTTGGTTGTCGACCGTGTGTTTCTTGGAGTAGTACTTTGTTTATTGGGACGTATTGTTGGAACACTATACATGTGGAGAAAGGTAATGATGTGTACTTTCATGTGTTTAAATAACCAATTGCCCAAAATTGCATTAACTTATTTATATTTCACTTTTAAGATTGCGTAAAAATAAAAAATACTGATATATTCAATTTTTGGTTACGAAATAATCGAAATGCTACAACTGTTGTCAACTGGATTTTCACGAAATTTAATAGAAGTGTGGATGAAGAACGTATTGCAACAATAAAAAAGAAAATTAACAATTTTTGTGCATATGCTAACCAAAAGTGGAACAAGAATCATAGATGTTTGAAGACATTTGAAAAATACGAAAGTTTATGGTTATCGAAAGAGACTGAATTTAAATTCTCTGAAAGTGATGTCGGAAACAAAAGAGGTCGTCCTCATGTTGGATATAGCGAGGGAAGTGCGCGGCAAAAACGAAACTTGCTTCCGAGATATCGTCCGTACAGGGACACGATACCAAATTATTGGTTCATGCTGCTTCAATATCAGCTCATGCATCAAAAGCAAATGACTTAAATTTTGTTTTAAAGGAAGTAGCTTCATCACCATCTAGGGCTACTAAAATAAGACAAGTTATAACATGCCATGAAAAAAACCATTACCACTCTCCCCAGAAGAAGCATTATTATTTTTGATAGAGAATAATTTAACAAAGCAACAGTACATAAACATTAGGGAAATGAGCAAATCACGTAACTGTGATATTTATTCACATTACCAAAAAATTCAAGAGTGCAAACTGCAATGCCGACCTGAAGGATTAACGATAACGGAATCATCAGCACAAATTCCCCTGCAGAGCTTAGTTAACCATACTGCAAAAAGAATTTTGTCCTACCAAGAAGAAGTTTTAATGCAAATACCTGAGCTGAATGAAGTTACTTTGGTTTTAAGTTATGGTTTCGACGGTTCCACTGGGCAAAGTTCATTTAAACAAATATTTAGCACCAACGCCCCAGAAAGCTTAGATAACTCGCTATTTGTAACATCAGTTATACCACTGAAAATAATCACGTCTCATTATGCAACAGTTTGGATTAATCGTACACCTCAATCGGTTCGTTTTTGCCGACCACTTAAAATTGAATTTATAAAGGAAACCAAGGAGCATATATTGAAAGAAAAAAACAATTTGGATGTGCAAATAAAAAATCTTGAGCCTTTAGAATATTTTTTGGTAAATGGTAGAAAGATATCAGTATGAACTTATTATGACTTTAATTGATGGGAAAGTCCTGAACGTGCTTACGGAAACAAAGTCTTCTCAGTCGTGCCCAATTTGTGGTGGGAATCCGAAGCAGTTTTTATCAATAAATGATTTAAGTTCATTGGTGTTTCAGCCAAAACCAAATTCATTAAAGTATGGCATAAGCCCATTACACGCATGGATTCGATGCTTAGAATTTGTTCTTAATCTTTCATATAGAATTCATATTAAAAAATGGCAAATTCGAAGTGCTGAGGACAAATTACTACTGCAACAGAGAAAAAGTGAAATTCAACAAAAATTCTGGCAGAAAATGGGTCTTCATGTCCATAAGCCAAAAAGTAATGGGAGTGGCTCAACCAACGACGGCAATGCTGCACGAAGAGCATTTTCAAATCCGGAATTATTTGCATCTATAACAAATGTTAACATCGAGTTTTTAAAACACTTGCAAATCATACTAATTGCAATTTCTAGCAATTTTGAGTTAAGTGTCGAAAACTTTAGAAGTTTTTGCTATGAAACTGCCGAAATATATTTTCAAAATTACAAATGGTACCCAATGTCAGCGACCTTGCATAAAATTTTAGCACATTCTTCACAAATAATACAAGCCTCAATAGTGCCTCTTGGATGCGCTGGAGAAAATGCTTCTGAGGCGAGAAACAAATTTTATAAAAAGGATCGCATAGAGCATGCACGAAAGGATTCTAGAGAACACAATATATCTGATGTTTTTAACAGAGCCATGGATTCTTCTGACCCATTTTTATCCAGTATTTGTATAAAAAACCGCCATTCAGCAAAGAAAAGTTTGCAGCTTCCAAGAGAAGTTATTTCTCTTTTAAAGATTCCTGATATTCCCGAGTATCAATTGCCGACTACGTCACGTGCTATCGCAAATGAAGATTTATCTGATTTCGAAGAGGAGACAGATGTTCTACCCAATTTTAATATAGAGTTAGAAGTTGATGAAACATTGAATAATTTTGATGTAAGGCTTTATTATAAAATACTAATTTTTATATAATTAAATGTTCTCTTTTTAGTGGGATTAAATCATGATGGCATTGGCAGATCACATTAGTTTGTAAGTTGAGCTGTAAAGTAGCAAAAAAACTAATTTTATGTTATTAACTAAATTAACTTTATTTTTGTATGTTTATAATTTCATAAATAAATGTTATTTCTAGCATGAAAGCTGTCATTATCTAAAGGTCTTATTTACTATTAACGCACCCGCCACTAATCTTACTTTTCCTGTCACTGAAAGTGGGTGTGTAAATGGGCGACTTAGTGGGTGTATACGTGGGTGTTTAAGTAGGTGAACTAACAAAATTTTTTCCAAAAACTATAACACGCAACAAAAGAAATTTTAAAATCGTATTAATTTTCGGTGACCTTTAACATATCAAACAATAGAAATATTAGAAGTGGGCGTGGTTAGGGCGGATCGGCTTGAAATTTTTACAAACAGCTTAGGTACCCACAGTAGTCATCTGTTCCAAATTTGAAAGGTCTAGGTGCTTCCTGTGATTTATTGCCTCAAAAAACGGTCGTTTGACCCATAGTGCATAGTACGAAAAACTTTAGTACTAAATTTCGTATTTTTACGAAAGTAACGAAAATGATTAGTAAATATTTTTTTCCTAATATTTACAAATGTTGACTACATATTACCAAAAAAAATTTGTAAAAACTTTTGTAATTTTACGAAAGTAACGAAAAAAAGAATGTAAATTTTTCTTTCGTAAAATATACGAATGTTGTCTACATATTACAAAAAAAGTGTACAGACTTTCGTATTTTTTCGAAAATAATTCGTAAAAACTTCTTTCGTAAAATATACGAAAGTGGGCATTATATTACGAAAAATAATCAATAATTTTGTAATTTTATGAAACTAATGAAAAAAGAAGAAATCTTTAAATGCATGCTTAAAGGGTGTTTTTATGCACTTCAACTACAGTATTGGGGCATAATCACTTTGTCATTTCGTGTGTAACGCTTCGAAATATCGGTCGGGGACTCCATAAAGTATATATATTATTGATCCATGATAGATTTTAAGGCATTCTATTAATGTCCGTCTGCATAAAACACGGATACCATCCAAAATAAAAAAGATAGACTCCTGATGTTTAGCACGAACAAGTCTTTTGGTCATCAGCAGGTTAAGTTTGTATGTGGGCAAAATTGGTCCATGCAAAAAAAAAAAATCCCCTTAAAGAAATAAACCAACCTCTGAAAAACCCTAATTTTTTTAAAGTGTTTTTTTGCATTTTTGTTAAACAAATAAACATTTTTATGTCAAAAAAATTTTAAATACTGTGCTTCGACCCAGGGGATTAGAAAATGTCTTGTGGTCGTGGGTATAAAGAATTAATTTCAATAATGATAACTGATAATTTTTTACTTATTTGGGACATAAAAGATTCGGATCAAACGAATTTAAAGCTCTCACTTGGTTTTTATTTATTTTAAGGATCAATGAAAATTTGAGGCTAATCGGATCAAATAAAATTTGAGGCTTGATGATATACGTTTTTTTTTTACATGTGGGGAGGTGGTCCTCCAAAAAAATCATCTCAACATATCATCATAAGTTCTTGTAGTGTGAACGTAGCCTTAAACAAAATCACTGTAAATAATGAATGAAATCTTATAAGTCTCTGTTAAGAAGAAACAATTAATTGCTTGGAAATGTTGCCGTCAAAACGTCGAAAACGTTGTTCTTATTCTCAAGAAATAATTTTTACATGTAATTTCGTTTATTTAACGATTTTTTTTTACAAAAGATTTTCGTAAAAAAAAAAATATTTCGTTTATTTTACGAAAATTTTCGTAAAACACAAAAATTTATTGCGTTTATTTTACGAAATTTTTTTGTAAAATACAAAAATAATTTCGTTTATTTTACGAAAAAATTTCGTGCATTTCGTACATTGTACGCAAGAATTTCGTGGTGCGAAACAACGAAATTTTTCGTACAATGTACGAACGTTTTCGTACATATAAGGCAGGAATTTTTTTCGGTGTAGAAACTTAAAATTTGCAATGTAGGTTCACCTACCGGAAAAAATATTCACCAAGGCTGGGTTTTTGCGAATGTTGACTCTACGGGGGTAAAATGGGAAAAAGTGTACTTTTGGTACTTTTTTTAATTTACTGAAATAATGGTACCTTTTATAAAAAGTACCATTTATAAAAAATACCTTTTATAAAAAGTACCTTTTATAAAAAGTACCTTTTATAAAAAGTACCTTTTATAAAAAGTACCTTTTATAAAAAGTACCTTTTATAAAAAGTACCTTTTATAAAAAGTACCTTTTATAAAAAGTACCTTTTATAAAAAGTACCTTTTATAAAAAGTACCTTTTATAAAAAGTACCTTTTATAAAAAGTACCTTTTATAAATAGTACCTTTTATAAAAAGTATCTTTTATAAAAAGTACCTTTTATAAAAAGTACCTTTTATAAAAAGTACCTTTTATAAAAAGTACCTTTTATAAAAAGTACCTTTTATAAAAAGTATCTTTTATAAAAAGTACCTTTTATAAAAAGTACCTTTTATAAAAAGTACCTTTTATAAAAAGTACCTTTTATAAAAAGTACCATTTATAAAAAGTACCTTTTATAAAAAGTACCTTTTATAAAAAGTACCTTTTATAAATAGTACCTTTTATAAAAAGTACCTTTTATAAAAAGTACCTTTTATAAAAAGTACCTTTTATAAAAAGTACCTTTTATAAAAAGTACCTTTTATAAAAAGAAACTTTTATAAAAAGTACCTTTTATAAAAAGTATCTTTTATAAAAAGTACCTTTTATAAAAAGTACCTTTTATAAAAAGTACCTTTTATAAAAAGTACCTTTTATAAAAAGTACCTTTTATAAAAAGCACCTTTTATAAAAAGTACCTTTTATAAAAAGTACCTTTTATAAAAAGTACCTTTTATAAAAAGTACCTTTCATAAAAAGTACCTTTCATAAAAAGTACCTTTTATAAAAAGTACCTTTTATAAAAAGTACCTTTTATAGAAAGTACCTTTTATAAAAAGTACCTTTTATAAAAAGTACCTTTTATAAAAAGTACTTTTAATAAAAAGTACCTTTTATAAAAAGTACCTTTTATAAAAAGTACCTTTTATAAAAAGTACCTTTTATAAAAAGTACTTTTAATAAAAAGTACCTTTTATAAAAAGTACCTTTTATAAAAAGTACCTTTTATAAAAAGTACCTTTTATAAAAAGTACCTTTTATAAAAAGCACCTTTTATAAAAAGTACCTTTTATAAAAAGTACCTTTTGAAAAAAGTACCTTTTATAAAAAGTACCTTTTATAAGAAATACCTTTTATAAAAAGTACCTTTCATTAAAAGTACCCTTTATAAAAAGTAATTTTATATTTGTTTAACAAATGAAACATTTTTATGCTTGAAAAAGTTCAAAGTCTTTGACTTATACCCAGGGGATTTGAAAATGACTTTTTTTTTTTTGGTCCGCCCCCTTTTGTGGGCGTGGGTATTAGCATATAATTTATATAATGATGAAATTGTATATTTTTTGTACAAAAAGCATAGTAATTAAATTTGTTAACATTTTTGACCAGAGAGAATGTGTCCCCATGGACCCCCGACAAGCCCCCCCCCCCAAAAAAAACGCCCCTGCAATTTTTTTTTTTATTTATTTTTCAACGTTGGAGGGTATACAAGATTCGGCACAGCCGAATTTAACACTCTCACTTGTTTAATTATAGTAACATTATTTTAATTATTAAAAAAATTATAAGGCTTATTGATAATATTTTTTTCTATGAATTTACCAAAATCTATGAATAAAATTCTATGTAATATTTTACAATACTAATGAATATTCATTCAGCCAATGAATTGTCTCATAGATTTTATAAATTTGGTTTAATGAAACTTGTTCATAGATATTATGAACAATAATTCTTTCAGTGTAGGGCATATTTTCTAATAAATTTTAATTTATTTTTTTATGAACTTTTTTTTAAAACTTTATTAATTTGCTGCACAATTGGCCTAAAATTTTTTTCGACCGCAATAATTTATTTTTTGTAAAATAATTTAAAAATTAAAAAAAAAACCTTACATTTGTATAGTTTTTAGTGCATATTTATGATTCTTTAGTGCATATTTTAGGCTCCAAAACATAGTTTTTAAGTGCATGAAGATCCTGTCCCTGCTCATGTCAAACAAAATGTGCAACATTTAAGAATGCATTCTTAGTTTCTTTTCCTTTTTGTAAAATTTTTTAAATTACTTCCCATCTCATTCTGAAGTTTAAGTAGACCACCGATCGTAAGACGAATTTTCTTATCAACAATCCATGATGTCTTAAAACTATATAAACCACTAGGCCAGGGAAAATTTAGACCATTTTGTTTAACATTTAAATTACTGATATAGAGATCATGCTAAAAGAGGAAAAAAAAATATTTGAAAATGATTGAATACAAAAATTAGATAAAAAAAAATATTTACATAAAAATATAGAACCTACATTATATGGACAACTATGATTTAAATTTGTATATTGAGCAAGCGCCAAATAAAACATATTAAGCATTCTAAACTTTTTACGATTTTCGAGAAAAGCGCATGCATCCCAATCGTTAGTAAACTGAATTGGCAAATTTATTGCACGAAATTCCAATTGTAATATACAATTAGTTACAGGAACTTGTAAAAGTCGTAGTATAAAAGAAAATTCAGAAATATCCTTGACTTTTTTTATTTCGCATAATTCGAAACGTGAAAAATTTTTATCCAAAGTGTTGCATTGCATTTCTTTCAATTCAGCTAAACAATTGTACTAATAATAAGAAATTTTAAAAGAAAATTTTAAGAAAAAATTTTAGATTTTTAAAATCAATTTACCATTTGGAAACACAATACACCAATCGATAGAAATAATAATTGCTGGGTAATCATTTTTATGATGAGTCTTTTTCTTTGGGGAAATTTAAGTTAACTAAGTATTTATACCATACTAAACAATTTATTATATAATTTTTATATTTATATGTCGTTTAGACTTTGATTTATACTAGATTTGTTTTTATTAAAAGGCACTTAATTTTATTCATATTGTTTAATAAGGTAAAAAATTGTTTTGGTAAAACATATTTAAAATAAAAAAAATAATTACTCTAGTTATAACTATAGGTATACTAAAAAAAAAAAAGAGTAATTTTCCACGCTTCGTCGGAAACGATTTTAACCTCAAGTTGCGAACACTGTAAATGTCTTTCCTGATTATGTATCTGGAGTTCGACTTTTTTGATATCTCCTATTTGACAAGAATTTCTTGTAATTTTACAAGATTTTTACTAATAATTTTGTAATTTTATCATCTTTTTACCAATAAACTTGTAAATTTACCATTTTTTTGGCGTAATAAAACTTACAAGTAGGTTTCGTAACTTTACTAAATTTTTTCCTACCTCCTATTTTACGAAAATTTGCCAAAGAAACCATAGCTCAAAAATGAATTTCGAGCCCCCGGATTTTTCAAAATAGGTATTTTTCTAGAAATATTCGAGAATAGAGGTAAAAAAATGCTATTTCCTCTAGCCAAATGTGCATGTGGGGTTTTTTGGGTCGCGGAATCTATTTTTGGCATTCATTTTTATTTTTGAGTGCCACCAGAGGGCGCTTTCGTACATTTTTTTGGGAAAATATACGATATTGTTGTGGAAATAGACGAATTTTTGACTTTGTATTGAATATATTCAAAATACATACACTTATAAATTGTTAAATCATATTCCATACATTTTGTTCCTTTTTCAAGCTTTTCTAAACATAAAATCGATTGATTTCCAGCTAAGACCTAAATCACATTTTTACCAGCTTTTGAAAGGAAGAAAACCTCAAAATCTAGCTAGAAAATCTTATATAATTATTTATAAATTAATTAATTAATATTTAATTTTAAACATGGATCCATTGCCGTAAGTACCGAAAGTAGTTTGAAACATATGCCTTCTCACGATGTTCCTGCTTTTGGTATGTCTTCTGATTTGACTGGTCTCAATCTGCCAACTAAACAGGATATTTTAAGATGCTATTTTTTCTTGGCCGAATCCGAAAATTTCAGTTAACATACACAGAAAAAATTTGAAACAAATTTCAATCAACAAAAACGCGGATTCAATCAACCTTTTGATTGAAATTCCTCCAATTAAAAAAATTGTTATACCAATCATTAAATTGTATGTGATTGATTGAAATTTTTGATCAAAATTTGAATCAATTTTTTATTTATAGTCAATCAAAATATTGATTGATTTAACAAATGAATTGTAAGCTTATGACAAAATTATCAAAGTATTCATCTTTTTTGCTTTCCAATATGTTGCCAACAATAAAAAAAGTAAGACCCGATTATTTTATATATTTTTGAATTATTCTATTTAAATAAATTAACGCGAAAAACAATCTGGTATGTTGAAAATTTGTAATTCGACAGTTAAAAAAATAACAAAAATTTTAATCAAAACATTGATCGACTCATTTAAATTTGGTTAATCAATAGATTATTATTACATTCAAAATAATTACTCTGTAAAATGACTGTAATCTCAATTGAACAGATATTTGACAGAGTTTTCTGTCAAAATACAGATTTAAAGAAAATACTTTGTATTTTGTTGTCCCGGTGAAAAATGGTACAAATATGATCATATATGCGTTCATACAGCGTCATATATGTCCATATATGTAGCATATATGAATATATATGGCACTGTATGAAGCCATATATGATCATATTTGCAACATGTATGTCCATATACGTAAAATGAGGGCATATGAACATATATGACATATATGCTCCATATATGTCCACATATGTCCACATATGTCATATATGGGCATATGCCCTCATTTTACGTATATGGACATATATGTTGCAAATATGATCATATATGACTGCATACAATTTCATATATGACCATATATGCTCATATATTTACATATATGCATCCATATATTTACATATATGTATCCATATATGCTCATTTTTCACCGGGGTGACAAAAAAACAAAGTTTTATCTGTTATATTACTTTTAACTTTGCAATCTTATTTTTACAGATAATTAACAGAGTTTTCTGCTAAAAAACAGATTTAATTTTTAAAACAAAAAAACTAAGTTTTATCTGCATTTTTACCCCTTTCTGTGTAATCTTAATTTCCTAGTTAAAAACAGAGTTTTCTGTAAAAACACCAAAATTTTATCTGTATTTTTTCTTTTGTGAAAATGTTAAAAAAAGTACCAACATTTTTTTTTTTTTCAAAAATCTTATAAAAATTTTACAAAATATCATGTATTTCACTAAACTCTGTAAATTTACAGAGTTTTTTTCTTTAAAATTTTTGTTGCATCAAACGCAATTTACAAAACTCTGTAAATTTACAGAGTTTTTCTTTGCTAAATGGTGTTTTATTTAACCAATATATTACTAGAAACTCTGTAAATTAACAGTTTTGTTTTGTCAAAATCATTTTACAGAGTTTTATAGTAAAATTACCAAGAAATGTTGCTAGCTGAAAAAGTATGGTGTATTCTGTTAAATTAGCTGAGTTTTTCTGTAGTTTAACAGAGTTATTATTTTGAGTGTACAAAAGAGTTTTAGAACATAATCGAGAAGGAGTTATGGCGGTGACATTAGAAAGTCGTAAAAAATTCTCTAGACTTGACAGCAAGAAAGACTTTCAAATATAACTCCTTCGCGTTTATTTCCTAAAACTCTTCGTTTTTATTCTTAATTTCTAAATTTAATTGATTTGCTTTATTTATTACATTTTATATGAATTTATTATCTCTTATGTTGAATTTTTGAAGAAAAAAATAAAGTAAAATATGCTTTGTTTATTCTTTGTCTTAAATTCGATATAGGTCGTGAATGAATATGGCTTACAAATGTTACATTTGTTGAGCAAAAATGAAAAAAAGTTCGTAAAAATAACGTATTTTTCAGGGGTCATTTTAGTCCGATTTTGCTCATCTTCACCAGTAAAATAAGAGATATCCTTGCCCAATCTCAGGGGTCTAGCTCTTTTGGTTAGGACTGCATCGTTATTTCTACAGACGGACGGACGGACGGACATGGGTAGAATGTCTTAGATTCTATCATGGATCAATATTATATATACTTTGTGGGGTCCCCGACCGATATTTCTATGTGTTACACACGGAATGACAAAGTAAGTATAGCCCCATACTGTGGTTAGAGGGTATAAAAAAAATTTAAATTTCGATCGAAATTTTTTTGTTAAAAAACAAGGAAAACTGTCAAATATTGGTAAATTGCAAGGTTGGCAATCGAAACGAATAACGGTATCGATATCGGTATTGGTATCATTTTTCAATTTATTTCGGTATCGGTTACGGTATTTGAGTTGAATCGGTTACGGTATTACCGATACCGAAACGTCGATACCGGTACGTACCGGTATTATCGAAAAAAATGCTAAAAATAAAAAAACGCATAAAAACTTAAATTTTTTTTTTTTTTTAAATTTTAATAATAAAACACGTATTTACGTATTTATTTTTAGCATTTTTGCTAAAATGCCCTCAAAAATGTGAAAAAAAAATTAAATAGCGTTTTCTTAGGGAGTCGACGCACAGTGATTCGTTTCATTGGCAAAAATAAAAAAAAAAAGTATGTCTTCAATATTGATGATTTTTTGTATTTTTACAGTTTAATAGTAAACTAAAAGAAATATGTACTTTTCTTATTTTTAAGAAGTCATATGTTGCCACAAGAGGGCGCTAAAGTATGGAAATTCAACGCTATTATGTTAAAACCTAAAAATTGATTTTTATAGGTTTACTAAAATAATTATTAAAAATCGAATTTTAAAGAAATCAATGAACTTTTTTTTGCAAAAGTTACTTAAATATATTTGCTAAAAGTTGTATTTGCAATTTTTTAGAATCAATCTTAAAATACATTTTTGTAATGCTCTGAAATCTATATTTTTTCTACCGAATCCCCAAAAATTGACAAATTTTGATGGAATGCATAAAAAAAGTTCGTGAGTCAAAAAATTATTTTTTTCGCTTTTTCGATAGCTCGGACTATGGTTTATAAGGGAAAACAATAAAAATAACTAAGTTTTTGTCTGAAGTTGGAAAAAAGTTAGGTTTTTTTTGTGTCTTTATTTAATTTTTTTCGAAAGCTTTATCATTAATGGAAAAAATATTAAAAAAAAAATCCAATATTAGGTATTTTTTCTTTACACATTGATATATTATATAGTATTCTGTAAAAATATAATAAAAAATCAGAAAAAAATTATGCAGTACGTGGGCCGTTTTGCTTTAAAAGTTATCTACGACTTTTACTAAAATCCCCAAAATCACCAAATTTTAATGGCCTTCATAAAAAAAGTTCGTGAATAAAATTTTTTTGTTTTTTATTTTTTTTGTACCTTTAACTATGTTTTATAAGATCAAAGAATAAAAATAACTAAGTTTTTTTTTTTAAGTTGAAAAAAAATTTTTTTAAAAAAATCAAAAATTGGATTTTTTTTTTTTTTTATTTTATTTACTGTAAATAAATTTAAAAAATACATCAACGTTTTAGTGTTTTTTATATAAAAGGATTTATTGTATTGTATACCATAAATTTATAGTAAATAATTCGATAAAATAAGTATACAGTGGGCCATTTTGCTTTAAAACCAGTATTTGATTTTCGTTGGTATCCCAAATCAAAACCAAATTTTTTTTTGAGATGCATAAAAAAAGTTCGTACTTATAAATTATTTTCTATTGATTTTTTTAGCATCCTGGACTGTTTTCTATACGATAAAATAAAAAAAATAACTAAGTTTTTGAAAAAAACGAAAAAAAAAAAATAAAAATTTGAAGTACCTAAAAAAAATTTTTTTTTTTAAGTTTTTTGTTATTAACGGGGTATATACTTAGAAATAAAGCAAGTATTGAACGAGTTTACTTAAAACTTATTTTGAACAAATTTATTTTCGTAATGCAATAGGAAATAAGTGTTGCGAATGGTTTGTTTTTGCAGTTATTATGTATTTTTATATTTTTGACTATATTTAAAAAAGGATATATTAACAGCTTTTTGGTTACTGCAAGCAACTCAACGAAATTTGGCACACTTATTGACGCCATTTGATCTAATCTATATTAAAAATTTGATAGCAATTGAAAGATTTTTAAAATAGTTACAGCGATTTCAAGAAAAAGGATATATGGCAGCCACGCGAGTCCTTGATCAGATTAAAATACAAATGTTGTACGTCGATAGTTATCTAAATTTCTAAGACAATAACTAAGTTAAGTAATTTTATATCAAGTTTTGTGGCTAAAACTCCACTTTTAAATTTCAGGATATACGACAGGTACAAATATCCTTCCACCGATTTGCTCAAAATTTTTAATTTTTTCCATTAATTAATTTTGTGCCTGCGTACCAAATTTGGAAAATCGTTGACAACTCTTTCTATTTTATTTTTGTGATTAAACTATATTAACACTTTATTGCAGTTTTTAAAAAGGATATATAAATAACTTTTGTTTCACAAAACCGATTTCAGCGAAATTTGGCACACACATTGACATCACTTATTTAAATTTTTACAAAAAATTTCAAGGGTATCGAGTAATTTTTGAGCGATTTACAATATTTTTAAGAAAAAGGATATATGGCAGCCACACGAGTCCTTGCTTCAATATAGAAAAAAATTTACACATAAAATACTATATCAAAATTGGTAACATTGACAAAGTTTGGGAATTTTGTGACCATTTTTGTACACTCAAAAAAAAAAGTTTGTAAAATGACATAAAATCCCCGTGATTTTACGGGGCAGGTTTTGTAAAATATGTACTAGCAAGAATCCCCGTAATGTTACGGGAATAATTTGTAAATTGATTTAACAAAAGAAAATGTAAATTTACAATTTTTTTTGTAAAATATTAACTTCGAGGTGAACATTTTTTTTGGAAATTTACAAAAAATTTGGTAAATTTACAAAACAAAATTGTAAACTTACAGAAAAAGGTTGTTATTTTACAAAGAAAAAATTGAAAATAAAAAAAATAAATTGTAGATTAACAAATTATTTGGTTAAACTACTGTTTTTACCGCAAAAAAATATTGAAAAACACGTATATTTATAATAAAAATTGTAAATTTGCAAAAAAAAATAAAATTTGCAAAACAAATTGTAAACTTACAAAAAAAATTTGTAAATTTACAAAATAAAGCAGAAAATCAAACAACAAAATTGTAAATTTACAAATTGTTTGGTTAAACTACTGTTTTTTATGCAAAAAACTTGTATATTTACAATAAAAAGTGGAAAATTTACAGTTTTTATTGTAAATATAATATTTTTTCTTATTTTTTTGCCGTTAAAACGGTAGTTTAACCAAATAATTTGTAAATTTACAATATTGTTTTCGTATTTTCTACTTAATTTTTGTAAAATTACAACTTTTTCCTGTAAGTATACAATTTTGTTTTTTAAATTTTCATATTTGTTTTGTAAATTTACAAAAAAATTTTGTTTATTTACATATTTGTTTTGTAAATTTAAAGGTTTTTTTCCATTGGTGCATCTTATTTTTCCTTCTTCGGCAGCTGGAGTAGCACTTCAACAACCTGAAATGATTTTTTTTTTCACTTGAACACTTTTAACAAACTTTTTAAAGTATAACACTGCACTTTTTTATTTTTTTTTTCGACATTTCGTTTTTCTTAAGTAGAACATATGAGAATTGCGAAGGAGGCTACACAAGAAATTTCTTATATTTTCACGAAAAATAAGTCAAAAAATAACATTTTTTTTTTCAATTTTTAATTATTTTCACAAGTATTTTTAAAAAATCGGGAAAAAAACTTTTTGGATATTATTTAAAAGGAAATTACTTTTGAAAAAAAAAAATTTTTGAAAAAAAAATTTCCGCGAAAAAAAATTTGGTAAAAAAAATCCGCAATTTTTTTTTTTTGTCAAAAAATATATTCGTACTTGTTTAAATACCATTTGGTGTTTAATTATGTTCACCTATGTCAACCAGAAGCCGAATTAAAGGATTTTGTATATTTAGGTTATGTTGAATGTACTGAAATTTTTGAGGTGTGCTTACATTTTCATTCATAACTTTTGAACCGCTGAACCGATATCGCTCAAATGCAATACCAAACTTCTCGGGAGAACTTCCAATAAATATGTTAAGTTTCAGTCATCTCTGTGCAATATTTTGTTCGTGACAGCATTTTCCACAGACAGACAGACGGACATCGCTAGAATGTCTTAAAATCATGGTTGGTTACCGTTACCCTTATTATACCGTTACCGATTCAAAACCCTTTCAAATCGAATACCGTTACCGTTACCGATACCGCTAAAAATATTTTTAAAATACCGTTACCCTTACCGTTACCGTTATAATTATTAGAAGTTACCGGTATTGTACCGGTATTCAAAATTTTACCAGTTTTAAGGGATTTTAAGGAACAAAGAAATAAAATCAAATTGCTAACATAATTTTAAATTTATAATTTGCAAATTATCATAAAATAAATGACAAAAATAACAATCATATCAAATCTATACTGGTTTTTGGGTCTATAAAATATTTTTAGCTTTCAGTTCTATCTTTTTTAAAATTTTTAACTAAATTAGTAATACCGGTACGTACCGGTTTGGTTGGTTCGGTACCGGTACATACCGTTACCGAAACGATTTGAAAACACTTACCGTTACCTTTACCGAAATAAATAAAAATTAGATACCGTTACCGTTATCCTTACCGTTATTCGTTTCGGTAACCAACCTTGCTTAAAATCGATCGGGCATCATGAATATATATACTTTATGGGGTCCCAGACCGATATTTCGATGAGTTACAAACGGAATGACAAACTTATATATACCCTCTATCACTAAGTGGAGGGTATAAAAACTTAATTTTTCATAATTGGGGCAGCTTTTTATTGACATTTTAGGTGCCAAATTTATAAAAAAAAATTACCCAAAAAATATGGTAAAATTACCAAAAAAATGGTAAAAATACAAAAAAAAACTAGAACAATTATATAGTAGAAATACATAAAAATTGTGGTATTTTACTTAACGCATATTACCAAAAAATTATGTAAAAATTACATTTTTTACTAAAGTTTACAATTAGTTGAAAGATTTTTGTGTCCGGAACTTAAAAAATTTACAAAATTTTTTTTCATGAAATTTTTTATTTATAAAAAATGATTTTTAACTAAATTTTTTACTCCAAAACGCAAAAAAATTCTGAACTTAGAAAATTTTTGCGTGTTCTATTGTTGAATAATTTTTTTTTTTTTGTAAAACAACATTAGTTCTAGTAATAAAATAAGTTTTTTAAAATTACATTGGAATTTTGTACTTTTTAATACATACATTTCAAACTGAAAACCTTGTAAACGATCTTAAAAAAAATGCTTGTAATAAAACATTTTTTTGGTAGAAAGACTAAATAACATCAAGTAAAATTTTTTTGTACAATTACAGTTTCTTGTGTAAAAAAACTAAACACCTTATAATAGTTTTTTAATTTGTAAAATAAATCACTTTTTTGTAAATTTACCTTAAAAATTTGTAAAATAAATTTACCGACATATAATAGTAAAATTACAAAGCAAACTGTAGTTTTCGTTTTATTAATTATACAACAATTTTTGTAAAAAGACAAAAATATTAGTAAAATAGAATTACAAGGCCTTTTACTTGTAATTTTACAAACTTTTTTTTTTGAGTGTAGTTTTAATCACATATTTAAATTTCAGGATATATGGGGGGTAGGCGTGTCCTTGCTCCGATTTTTCCAAAAACTCGTTTTTTTCTTGATTAGACAATTTAATAATTGTGTACCAAATTTCAGAAATCTGCGACCAATATTCTTTTTTTGCCCACTCGATATATGGGAACGAATCACTGTGCAACGGGGACGTTGCCGGACCACACTTACAAAAGGGGGCGGGCCGAGATAACTTTAATTTTTGAGTTAATTTTGATGTTATTCTGACATAAAAATGTATCATTTGTTAAAGAAAAGTAAAAAAAAAATAAGTAAAAAAAGTAGAAGAGTTAAATTCGACTTACAAGGAAAGTCTCCCTGGTGTCACCCGCCGATCTTTATGGAATTGGTTTTATTTTGTAGAGCAGGAAAAATAAAGGGACACGTTTTCTATAGCGGGCCAAATTCACATTTAGGGGGTGCAAATGAGGGGGAAGAAACTGTAATTTTTCAGTTTTTTCCGTTTATCTTCTATATTTTGCAAAGAAACCTAGTCATGTTACATACCAAATGAAGGGTCTTTGGAAAAACTATTTACGTGTGTAAAGCACATGTCTCAACATGCACAACTTTTCGCCATATTGAGTAAAACACCAAAATTTTATGACATTTTTGTTCATAAGTCTAAAAATAATATATTTTTTGGCACGTTGTTAGCACCAAGAGATAGGTATTTTAAATACCTTTAATCTGATACCACATATGCCTATTTTATTTTTGTCAAAAAAGGCGTAAATCGTAAAAAACTGAAAAAGGTCAATTTCCCCCCTTACAAATCGACCCCCCAAAAATTAATTTTGGCAGCTAAAAAAAAACGTGTCGAGTTAATTTTCGTTCTGAACAACATATCCAAATTTCATGAAGATCGGAGGGTGACACCAGGCAGGCTCTCCTTGTTAGCCGAATCCATGAATATCCACGGTACCCTTTTAAAGTAATAGTTAGTTTTCTAACTCAAAAAAAAAAATAACAATTTTGATTAGAAATATTTTATTTTGAGTAAAAAACTCTTTTAGTCATTTTTGAAAAAAAAAAATTACAACATTTCTTTTTGAGTGTAAAATTTTTTTCGAGTGTAAGTTTTTTTTGCTAAATTGTAAAAATATTTGTGAGTGACAAAAATACTTTGTAAAATAATTTTTTGACGATTTTCAACACGTGAACTAAAGGTGAAACCAATTTAAATTCACTATACTAAGGGATTCAGAAAGTTTCTATTGAGAGTCTAAATGAATTCAAAAAAATTTCGTAAAAATCAATAATTTTCTTCTGCTCCCGCATAGCGGTTGAAGTATGATTTTTTTTTTGGAAATTTTTACTTAATCCACGATGCGGAAGCCCAAAGATTTTTTTGATTTTTATGAGACTTCGGGGAGGCATTTGGAGTACGATTTTTCATTTACAAAAACCAAAAAAATTAAAAATTTTCTATTAATTTTTTTTTTTTGTAAAAAAAACATGTTTTTTTAGGAAAAACCGTTTCAATAACGGTACGTACCGGTACCGAAGAAAAAGGTTTTTGGATACCGGTATCCGATACCAAAACTGAGTTTCGGTATTGGTATTGGTACCGGTATTCAATTTAAAGGGTTTTGAAACGGATAACGGTATTGAAAAGGTATCGATTGCCAACATTGGTAAATTGGGATTACTGGACTTTCTCTAGTAATTTTACAAGGCTTTTTGTGTGTTCCACAGACTGGTGTAGGGCAGCGGTTACCAACCTTTTTGACTCGCGTACCCCTAATTTTAAATTTTGTCTGCCGCGTACCCCCTAACAATTTTTTTGTTTTCGTTAGAAAAAACATTTGAAATTTTTGATCTGCGGGTATTATAATTTTTTGGCGGATTTAGGGGAGATCAAAACAATGGTGGTGTTTTGGAAAAATTGATGGCTCAATGCATCTGAAAACGCGCATTTTGAGCTGATTTTTCTGCAGAGCAAAAACAGCTGAAAATATTTCAAATATGATTTCACCAGTCGTTTATACACCAAAATTTTAAAAAACAGACGATTTTTGAACTTTTTAAAAAAGTTTCAAAAACACATCACAGAGGGCGGAAATATAATGTTTTTTTAATTTGTTTAAATGTTTTTTTTTTTAATACAAGGGCAGATCAACAATTCCGTGACTTTTCGAATGAAAAACCCTCTTATATACAATGAAAGGGCATTTTAAGCTTAACAAAATGGTACCAAAATTTCCACTCTATCACAACTAGTGTTTGGGAATTCCCGGACTTTTCAATTTCCCGGGAAACGGGAAAAAAACAATTTATTTCCCGGGAATCCCGGGAAATTTTCATTATTAATATAAATCATAAAAAACATTAAAATTTTACCAACTTTTTATTAAAAACAGTTTTATTACAAATAAACAAGTAATTAAAACATAAAAAAATAAAAGTTGAGAATCCTGAAATACAATAAAACAAAACATAAAAAATATTGCAACATTTTCCCCCACAAAAAATCAGCTAAAAATCGCAAAAAACTTTAAAACTGCGTTATTCGAGCAAAAACTAATATAGTTGGCAGCACTTTTAATATTTGTTCTGGAAATGTAAATTCTAGGTTCAAAATTTTTATATTTTTTTGACAGTCTTAGCAAAATTATCATTAACCGACATATATTTTTCGACTTTTTAAGTTTTTTCATGATATTGTCATACTTTTTACACTTGGTCCGTTTTCCTATGAATATATATTTGCACTGTTCTTCCAAATAGGGAAAACTACAAAAAATAGCAAATGTAATTGTACATGTATGTAAAAAAATATTAAAAATTAAAATATAAAACTAAAATTCCCGGATTTCCCGGGAAAAATTAAAAAAAATCCCGGGAATTCCCGTTAGTCTTTTCCCGGGAATTCCCGAGAAATCCGATCCGGGAATTCCCGGACCCCAAACACTAATCACAACCCGTCTCAAAAATGTCCAAAAAAAACGTTTTTTGAGAACTCTGACATACATTTTCTCAAAAACCTGACATCATATAAAAATTTGGGAACCATATTTGGAATTAGGATCAAAAGGTTAACCCAATGGTTCCCAACTTTCGATTCTCGCCCCACTGGGAGGCAATTTGAAGGTTCCAGGGGGGGCAACTAGCAAATTTTCAAGATTTTTTTTTAGTCAAATTAACTACAAAAACTATTTTTTTTTTAGCAAAATTAAGTATACAAATTTTGTTAATTGCTTATCATTTTTACTAAAACTTAGTTTAAATGCTTATTTTACAAAAACTTTGCTAACCCAGTAGCAATTTTTCATTAGAAACAAAAATTAGAAAAATTAACAAATTTTTCTTCAGTGTAGGGGGGACAAGGCAATTTTATTAACTTAAAAGTGGGGCGTAGTGTAAAAAAGGTTGGGAACCATTGGGTTAATCGAAAACAAGTGGTCAGATCTCAAAATATCGCAAAATAATGCTCCCTAAATTGCACAAAAATACATTTTTTGTGCACTTTGACCTCAAATTTTTTAAAAACCTGACGTTATGGAATACTTTGGAAGCCAGATGCGGAACCAGCATTGAAAGGTTAATCTAAAACGAATGTCCAAATTACTAAAATTTTGCGTGGTACGCGTACCATAGGTTGGCAACCGCTGGTGTAGGGTATAAAAATATCTCAGGTTTGTACACCCCAGTTTTAACTTTAAAGACATTTTAAATGATTATCTCTCTTTCTATTGCGGTATAAATATATGTGTGTTACACATACAGTATCATGTAATTTTTCTATAAAAACAACACTATTTTATTAATACAAAATGAATTTTAAAATATTTAATCGCAACAACTAGTACAAAACAATGCAGATCATTTGGTGGATTGTTACGATTATGGAGAAGGAAAAAAAAACTAAAACATTAATTTTCAAGATAAAAATCTCAACTAATAAATTCATGACAAACACACAAAAAAAATATACAATGCAGCAAGAAAGTTAAGAAAAAATGCTTAAGGAAATGTAGGAGTTTCACATGAAGACAGTTAAGGGAAAAATTATAGCAGGAGGAATGAAAAGTTTAGAATTTTCGAGCTAAGATAAATATCCCATTACAACACTAAAAAAAGTTACGGGGATCCGACGATTCATTCTGGTAGAGGAGACCAAAAAAAATTACACGTGTGACGGCGTTTTGAAAAATCACATCGAAATTCAATTTTAAAGACGGTTAAAGTTTCCCAGCCTTGGCCTATTCTTCCAGCATATCAGTATATAAAACAATACACAAAAAAAACCTTGTCAAATTACTTGAAAAAGTCTCGTAATCCCATTTTACCAATATTTGACAGCTTTCCTTGTTTTTAACAAAAAAATTTCAATCGAAATTTAAATTTTTTTTGTAATTTTACAATTTTTTTTTGTTATTTTACAAATTTTTAAGGTTTTTTTTACAAAAAATCTAGTAAATTCACGACAATTTTTTGCAAGTTTTATTGCGTTAAAAAAGTTGTAAATTTACAATTTTATTGGTGAAAAGCTTGTAAAATTACGAGAAAGCTCGTAATTTTTACTAGAAATTCTCTTAAAATAGAAGGTAGCAAAAAATCTAGTAGTCACGAAACCACCTTGTAAGTTTTATCGGGTCAAAAAATTTGTAAATTTACAATTTTATTAGTAAAAAGCTTGTAAAATTAAAAAATTTTTAGTGAAAAGCTTGTAAAATTACAAGGAATTATTGTCAAATAGGAGGTACCCAGCAAAACTTAGATTACCAAATAAGGTATAAAATAAGGTATAGGATCTCTTATTTTATACATTGCAGCATTGATGATTTTAACAGGCGATGAGACTCAAAGTAATGCATCCACATTATCACAAAGAATACCAGTAAGGTATAAAATAAGTCATAAATTTATAACGAAGAATACGAGAAAGGTGTAAAATATATGATATTTTATAGGTTACGAGAAATGAAATAATATAGCATACCAGATGATAATATATAAGGTGTTACGAGTAGTGAAAAAGTAATTTTGTATTAAATTTACTCACGTGATTGTAAGTAAGTGTAAGTAGATAAACTATGGTCGTGAGTGTGTGTCGTTAGAAATTTCCTGTCGTGAGCCCATCTCTAGTTTAAACTTATGAATTTTTTTAAAAATAATTATTTTTTATGTTATTGTAATGCATTATGCATCCAATTATAAATAATGCATTATTTCAAACTTTCAAATAATACATAATGTCCAAATATAAGTCATCCATGATTTAATGTTTAGAAATAATAAATATGAAATACATTTTTTCCAATAATCATGCATTACGTAGCAAATTATTAGTAATGCATTATTTTTCACTTGAAAATACTTAATACGTTGTGAAATAAATGTTTGGTAAGACATCCTAAAATAATGCTACAAATAAGGTATATACATTACCTGGTAATGTGTTATATAATCACTACCCATTACCAAAGTTTTGCTGGGTAGCAAAAGAAAATTTACAAACTTTTCATGTCATTTTACAAGTTTTTTTTTAGAGTATGTTTACTTTACATCTGAGGTGTAGGGTGAGCTTAGCAACTTTGCAGAAAATATTATGGCAAATATTTTTGTGGAATATATTAACCCTCTAACTCCCCCTCATAATGGTAATTTTTGGCCAATTCCCAGCAAAACTTTGGTAATGGGTAGTGATTATATAACACATTACCAGGTAATGTATATACCTTATTTGTAGCATTATTTTAGGATGTCTTACCAAACATTTGTTCCACAACGTATTATTTTAAAGTGAAAAATAATGCATTACTAATAATTTGCTACGAAATGCATGATTATTAGAAAAATGTATTTCATATTTATTATTTCTAAACATTATATCATGGATGATTTATATTTGGTTACATTATGTATTATTTGAAAGTTTGAAATAATGCATTATTTATAATTAAATGCATAATGCATTACAATAACATAAAAAATAATTATTTTATAAAAAAATACATAAGTCTAAACTAGAGATGGGCTCACGACAAGAAATTTCTAACGACACACACTCACTAGCATATTATATCTACTTACACTCACTTACAATCACGTGAGTAAATTTAATACAAAATTACTTTTTCACTACTCGTAACACCTTGTATATTATCTTCTGGTATGCTATATTATTTCATTTCTCGTAACCTATAAAATATCATATATTTTACACCTTACTCGTATTCTTCGTTATAAATTTATGACTTATTTTATACCTTACTGGTATTCTATGTGATAATGTGGATGCATTACTTTGAGTCTCATCGCCTGTTAAAATCATCAATGCTGCAATGTATAAAATAAGAGATCATATACCTTATTTTATACCTTATTTGGTAATCTAAGTTTTGCTGGGTTCTAACAAATCGAAAAAAACAGTGAGTGTTAAATTCGGCTGTGCCGAATCTTTATACCCTCCAAAATGTGAAAAAAAATCAGGAGCGTCTTTTTTTAGTGGGGGGGGGGGGTTAGTGGGAGACATTGTGGGACACCTTCCGCTTGCGATGGATTTATTATGATTCTTACAATTCCCAGCAAAACTTAGATTACCAAATAAGGTATAAAATAAGGTATAGGATCTCTTATTTTATACATTGCAGCATTGATGATTTTAACAGGCGATGAGACTCAAAGTAATGCATCCACATTATCACATAGAATACCAGTAAGGTATAAAATAAGTCATAAATTTATAACGAAGAATACGAGTAAGGTGTAAAATATATGATATTTTATAGGTTACGAGAAATGAAATAATATAGCATACCAGAAGGTAATATATAAGGTGTTACGAGTAGTGAAAAAGTAATTTTGTATTAAATTTACTCACGTGATTGTAAGTGAGTGTAAGTAGATAAAATTTGCTCGTGAGTGTGTGTAGTTAGAAATTTCCTGTCGTGAGCCCATCTCTAGTTTAAACTTATGCATTTTTTTATAAAATAATTATTTTTTATGTTATTGTAACGCATTATGCATCCAATTATAAATAATACATTATTTCAAACTTTCAAATAATACGTAATGTAACCAAGTATAAGTCATCCATGATTTCATGTTTAGAAATAATAAATATGAAATACATTTTTTCCAATAATCATGCATTACGTAGCAAATTATTAGTAATGCATTATTTTTCACTTGAAAATAATATGTTGTGGAACAAATGTTTGGTAAGACATCATAAAATAATGCTACAAATAAGTTATATGCATTACCTGGTAATGTGTTATATAATCACTACCCATTAACAAAGTTTTGCTGGGTTATTTAATCCAAGTAATCATTCCCAGCAAAACTTAGATTACCAAATAAGGTATAAAATAAGGTATAGGATCTCTTATTTTATACATTGCAGCATTGATGATTTTAACAGGCGATGAGACTCAAAGTAATGCATCCACATTATCACAAAGAATACCAGTAAGGTATAAAATAAGTCATAAATTTATAACGAAGAATACGAGTAAGGTGTAAAATATATGATATTTTATAGGTTACGAGTAAGGTATATAATATAGCATACCAGAACGTAATATATAAGGTGTTACGAGTAGTGAAAAAGTAATTTTGTATTAAATTTTCTCACGTGATTGAAAGTGAGTGTAAGTAGATAAAATATGCTCGTGAGTGTGTGTCGTTAGAAATTTCCTGTCGTGAGCCCATCTCTAGTTTAAACTTATGAATTTTTTTAAAAATAATTATTTTTTATGTTATTGTAATGCATTATGCATCCAATTATAAATAATGTATTATTTCAAACTTTCAAATAATACATAATGTAACCAAATATAAGTCATCCATGATTTAATGTTTAGAAATAATAAATATGAAATAATTTTTTTCCAATAATCATGCATTACGTAGCAAATTATTAGTAATGCATTATTTTTCGTTTGAAAATAATACGTTGTGGAACAAATGTTTGGTAAGACATCCTAAAATAATGCTACAAATAAGGAATATACATTGCCTGGTAATGTGTTATATAATCACTACCCATTACCAAAGTTTTGCTGGGTTATTAAAATAAATTTGTTTATATCCATGTCCACAAAAAGGGCGGGTCAATTTTTCTTTTTTTTTATTTTTTTATCCGCTGGGTCCACATGCAGGGTTTAAAGCCCTTTCTGACATAAAAATATTGCATTTGCTTAAAAAAAGTACAAAAAAACCCTGAAAAAATTACTGTTTTCAAGAGGTTGGTTTAGTTCTCCAAGGGGGAACTTTTTTCCCATGGTCCGATTTTAACCACTTCCTAACTTGCCTAGGAATATAAGACATATTCGAGCCAAACTTCGGAAGTCTAGCTCTTTTATTTTGGACTGTATCGTGTCCTCTACAGACGGACAGACAGACAGACATCGCTAGAATGTCTTAGAATCGATCACTGATCAATAAAATATATACTTTATGGGGTCCTGGACCGATATTTCGATGCGTTACACACGGAATGACAAAGTGAGTATACCCCCATAGGTTAGGTTAGGTTGTAAGTGGCTGCTGACGTATTACGTCAACACACGTAGACTCTGAGGTCCATTGTGATACCACGGGACCGTAATAGGTTTCCCTACTAGTCCCTGTCGTTAAACCAGTTTGAGCTTCTTATGAAGCTCCTTAGATGTTGAATTTTGACATCCGACAAATCGGAAAGATCGTACAGCTCCCTAGATCCCAGTGAAGCAAGTCTCTGACCAGAAAGTGCCGGGCAATGGCAAATAAAGTGTTCGATAGTTTCCAACTCCTCTTCATCCATGCAACTTCGGCAAAAGTCATTCGACGGCACATTTAACCGCTCTGCGTGCTTTCCTATAAGACAGTGCCCGGTAATTATAGAAACTACCGTCGAAATCTCTCCTCTTGGAAGCGATATCAGTTCATCTGTGCACCCCTGATTAAGAGAAGGTCAAATCAGTCGTGTTGTCTCACACGTTCATCCATTTGCCCATCTTTGATTAGTCTCCGTCGCAGAACAAGCCGTAGGTTTTGCTTGCAATTTTCTAGAGGCATACCAACACATTCCAATTCTGTTGGAACCTGTAAGGTAGTTCCTAGTCTTGCAAGCCATCGGCTTTGCAATTCCCTGGAATGTCTCTGTGCCCTGGGACCCATATGAGTCGTATGTTAAACTGCTTGGCCATCTCATTTAAAGACGTGCGGCAGTTAAGGGCAGATCTTGTTTTCAGAAACATTGAATCCAGGGCTTGACTGTCAGTATAGATGTTGACTGCGGTTGTAGACAAGACTTTACAGCTCAACCAGTCAGCCACTTCCTTTATTGCCAGCATCTCTGCCTGGTAAACACTGCAATCATCTGGCATTCTTCGAGCCAGGCTCAATCCAAGCTCTTCCGAATAGACTCCAAAGCCCACTGGTTCGTGCAGCCTCGATCCATCTGTGTAAAAAATTATGGTGGCTCCACTACCCGGAATGTCCCACATCCAAGAGTCCCTGTATGGTGTCATAGTGGTAAAGTAGAGCTCAAAGAGGGAGAACAGTCCACATTTTGTGGTATTGTTATCTTCTTCAAGATCGCGCTATGGCCACAATCGCTGCTCCTCCATTGCAGCGTGCTATTAAGTCGAAGTGCCGACGCAGCCGCATACTGCCTACCCAATATGTCCAATGGTATCAGGTGAAGGGGGATTTTTAACGCAGCCGTAGGTGTAGTACGAAGAGCACCAGTGATGCACATCGACGCCATTCTCTCTTCCTTCGTGATAAAGACACAGTTCGCTTTTGTTTCTAAAGCAGGCCACCATACAATGATTCCATACAGCAAAATTGGACGCACCACTGCTGTATAGATCCAATGAACGACTTGAGGGCTAAAACCCCATCGTTTTCCAATGGCCCTTCTACAGGAATATAAAGCAATCGTTGCTTTTCTCACCCGTTCCTCAATATTACGCCTGAAATTCAACTTCCTATCTAAAAATACTCCAAGATACTTGGCTCCATCTGAGAAGGTGATTTCCGTGCCGTCCAGAGAAATAGCATCAAAAGCAGGAATATTATTTTTCCTTGTAAACAAAACAAGCTCTGTTTTACTTGGATTAGGTTAGGATTAACTCCTAGACCACAGTCTCTTGCCCATTTAGACAGATCTTTCAGAGAACCCAGAAGAATGTCCCTCAATATTGGCAGATGCTTTCCCTTTACCGCTATCGCGACATCGTCAGCATATGCGACATGACAACCACGTGCTTCTAGAGATAGCAGCATTGAATTCAGTGCCAGGTTCCAAAGAAGCGGCGAAAGAACACCTCCTTGTGGAGGTGATATGATATGACGGACGCTCCCAATTCAGACGTTATACGTCTATTGCCAAGTAGGTTTTCCACCATTAAAACGATCCCACGCTTTACTCCCAGACCAGACAATGCCAAAATTATCGAGTCTGGGATGACATTATTAAAAGCCCCTTCTATATTAAGAAGGTGTACTCCTTTACCGAAAGCGCTCTCTCGATGGTACCAACGAGCTCATGAAGAGCTGTTTCCGTTGATCTACCCCTGCTGTATGCATGTTGCTTTGTCGAAAGCAACCTCGGGTCAATCACTCTACGCAAATATGAGTCTATCATTCGTTCCATTGTCTTTAACAAAAAAGAAGACAGACTAATTGGTCTGAAATCCTTCGGAGCTGTGTGGGAACTTTTCCCAGCCTTCGGGATAAAGACGACTCTGGTGTCCCTCCATTTTAAAGGAATATACGACCAGTTGATGCATGCTGTGTATAGATTATACAGCAACGGGGCTATATAAACCGACACTTGCTGCATCTCAGCCGGGATTATACTATCAGATCCCGGGGATTTATTGGGCCTGAAGCTTTTTATCGCCCAGATTAATGTTGGCATATTTATTATTTCCGAAGCAATTTCAGATGCTTGGGCGTCAGAACGTTCCAAAGCTTGAAACGGCGTCATGAAATTGCCCGGAAACTGCGTGTTTAAAAGGAGATCCAGCGACTGGAGGAAGACTACACACAATAAGGATCTTTCAGGTATCCCAGGGTGCAATGAGAAGAATCCAGAACCTTGCGCAGCCTGGATGCCTCAGATACGGCTTCTATTTTTCCAAAGAAGTTTTTCCAAGAATCACATTTTGCATTTCTGATCATCTTCTTATAACTCTTAAGTTGCAGCCTGTATGCAGACCAGTCCTCGTCCGCTCTTGAAAATTTAGCCTTATTAAAGAGCTTTCTGCAGGAATATCTGCTCGTCTGCAACTCATACTGTGGTTGGAGGATATAAAAACAACACGAAAGAGGGAGAGGGCAGGGATTAAATGTTCTACACAAATGCTTTTTTTGGTCTCCTCTACCAGAATCAATCGTCGGAGCACCGTAATTTTGGAAAAAGTTTGAATTTTAAATAGATTCGAAATGACTTTTAAACGTGTTTAGCTTGCGACGCTAGCGAAAAAAAGTTTTGTGGTTTCGCTATCGACCAAGAGGTCTAAGAGAAGTGTAAATCGGACACCGCCATCATAACCTTAAGCTGAATGTAAAAATTACTTTTATCAAACTGCTATTTAAACCCCTCTACTGTCTCAATTCATTTGAACACATGATCATGGACTTCTTTAAAATAAAACAGTTTATATCTCATCGAGATGAATTTGCGATAAAAAAAACGTATTTTTATTCAAGATCTAGAACAAGTTGCATAAAAAAGTAAATTAACATTCAAGATGATCTCAAGATCTGTAACAATTTACAACAAAAAAAAGAAGGAAACAAATTTCTTAAAAAAACTATTTGCATGCTTAACAAGCACGACCACCATTGTTGGCTGGTCACAGCAAAACCATTATTTGTTCATGGATAGTCAGTCAGATCCTTTGTTCGTATGTTGAACACAGTTGTGCGACAAAAAAGGCAACACTAGAAATTAATAAAAATTGAACAAACGCATTGTTGGAATTTTTTTTCTTTTTTGTTTGACTTCTTTAATATGATGACCACCTGCAGTTTTTTTATTGGCGTTAACATACGTTCAACACACAGTGTCTCCTCTTTTAAGTTGTTGCTCGTTGTTGCAACAGGTAACCAACAACTTACACCACCACCACTACCACGATTACCACCAACAACAACAATTCTAATTTCTTAAGACTTGAGGCATGATCAGTTTATAAATATTAAGGAATACACACTAAAGCTAAGCTTAAACAACGTGTTGCAGTTCAAATGGTTGGTTTTAGTAAGTAATGCAACTGTTGGTATAATAAAGACACACTATGGGGCAAGATGTTAGTAAATTTCCGCCCAACCTGCGCTTTAAAAGAACGCAAAAACCAAAATGTTTAACTGATAACAACGTTGCCATAGATCAGGCGCTCAGATTTTAAATGTTTATCTGAAAAAAATATTTTCAACAAAGCGTTAAAATTGACTCCTAGCATAGTGCTCATAATGTCACCCTTAGGTTATTTTGTATGTGACTGCTGACGTTTTACGTCGGCACACATAGACTCTAAGGTCCCTTGTGATACCACGGGGCGGTAATAGGTTTCCCCTAGCTTCCAGTGAAACAAGTCTCTGACCAGAAAGTTCCGGGAATGGCATACAAAGTTTTCGATAGTTTTCAACTACTCTTCATCCACGCGACTTTGGCAAGATTCATTCCACGACATATACGGTACGGTAATTACAGCAACCAGTGTCGAAATATCTTCTCTTGGAAGCGATATCAGCTCACTTATACGCTTCTGATTAATAGAAGGTCAAATCTGTCGTGTAGTCTCACACGTGCATCCATTTGCCCATATACCAACACATTCCAATTCTGTTGAAACCTGTAAGGTAGTTCCCAGTCTTGAGAGGGACATTTTACATCAGCACACATATACTATGAGCTCTGTTGTGACACCACTGGCCGCTAACAGATATTGACTATTGACATTAGGCAAATCGAAAAATCGTGCAGCTCCCAGGATCCCAATGAAGCAAGTCTTTGACCAGAAAGGGACTGGTAATGGCTGACAAAGTGTTCGATATTTTCTAACTGCTCCTTATCCATGCGTCTTTAGCAAAAGTCATTCTACGACACATTTAATCGTTCTGGGTTTTTTTGTATAAGACAGTGTACGGTAATTCAGCAACCAATGTCGAAATATCTCCCCTTGGAAGCGATATCAGCTCACTTGTGCACTTCTGATTAATAGAAGGCCAAAATCTGTCGTCTAGTCTCACACTTCCATCTCTGACTAGTCTCCATCGCGGAACAAAGCCGTAGATTTAGCTTGCAAGTGTCTAGAGGTATACACATTCCGATACGGTTAGAACCTGTAAGGTAGTTCCCAGTCTTGAGAAAGACTACTGACGTTTTACGTCGACACACATAGACTCTAAGGTCCATTGTGATACCACGGGACTGTAATAGGTTTTCCTACTAGTTCGTGCCGTTAAAACAATTAGAACTCCTTATGAAACTCCTAAGATATTGAATTTTGACATCAGACAAATCTGAAAGATCGTAAGGCAAGTCTCTGACCAGAAAGTGCCGGGCAATGGCAGACAAAGTGTGCAACAGTTTCCAACTCCTCCTTATCAAAAAGACTTTGGCAGAAGTCATTTCACGACACATGTAACTGCTCTACCTGCTATCCTATAAGACAGTGTTCGTTAATTACAGCATTACCGTCGAAATCTCGCCTCTTGGAAGCGATATCAGAGCTTCTGATTACTAGAAGGCCAAATCTGTCGTGCAGTCTCAAACGCCCATCCATGAGCCCATCTCTGACTAGTCTCCGTCGCGGCACAAAGCCGTAAATTTAGCTTGCAAGTTTCTAGAGACATACCAACTTATACCAATTTTGTTGGAACCCGTAAGGTAGTTTCCAGTCTATCGTACGTCAAACTGCTTGGCCATCTCATTGAAAGACGTGCGGCAGTTAAGGGCTAATCTTGTTTTCAAAAACATTGACTCTAGGAACTTGACCGCGTCTTGAATGTCAGAATAGATGTTGGTACCAGTCAGCCACTTTCTTTATAGCTAGCAATCTTCGAGCCAGGCTCAACTAACCCAAGCTCTTCCGTGTAGACTCCAAAGCTAACTTGCTCTGTGTAGCTCCGATCCATCTGTGTAAAAGTGTATTGAGTCACCCTGGCGCTCAAAAAGGCTCATAGGGGGAGCACAGTCCACATTTTGTGGTATTGCTATCTTCTTTAAGATCGTGCTGTGGTTACAATCGCTGCTCTTCCATTGCAGTATGCTATTCAGTTGAATTCGCGACGTAGCCGCATACTGCCTACCTAATATGTTCAATGGTATCAGGTGTAGGAGGATTTCTAATGCAGCCGTAGCTGTACGGCACCAGTGATGCGAGGAGCACCAGTGATGCGCGTCGACGCCATTCTCTGAACCTTCATGATAAAGACACAGTTCCCTTTTAGCGCTGTAACAGACCACAAGACAATGATTCCATACAGCTGAGTTGGACGCATCGCTGTTGTATAAATCCAATGAACGACTTAAGGGCTAAATCCCCGTCGTTTTCCAATGACCCTTTTACAGAAATATAAAGAAATCGTTGCTTTTCTCAACCGTTCCTCAATATTAAGCCTGAAATTCAACTTTCTATATAAAACAAGTAAGAAACTTATAGTAGATCAAGACCGACCATACCATACCCTACACCAGGTTTCCCGGAAAATGGGTCCCAAGTCCAAACATGGACCGATTGGGTCTTTCTTTTGTCTAATCCTTAACAAGAGTAGAAAACACTCACAAACCAAATTTAAGAGAAATATTCTTCTATTTGTTGCCAATAAACCGCTTTAAGTGAATATCGGGCCAAATTTTCATATGGGGCCTAAGTCCAAAAATGGTATAATTATAATCAGATTTGATTGGGTTATTAAATTACTGGTTTAACACACACAAACAATATTTTAAAAAAAATATTTTCTATTTTCATGAAATTTAAGATATTTATGTGAATATCGGGAGGGTGGTTTTTATGGGGGCTACAATAAGTGGTCCGATTCCTTCAAAATTTGGAATGGTGATTTGTGAGTACAAAAATAGGGTTATTAGGGTCATTTATATGGTTGTTAGGGTTATTTGACCCATATTTGAAAGGGGGCTATGTCAAAACATGGACCGATTTTTTTCCAATTTCAATAGCGTCCGTCCTTCGGTCAAAAGAGTTTAAGATTTAAATTTCAGACAAATCGGTTAAATATTGCGACCAGTATCGTGAGCACAACGTTTACATGGACGGACAAACGGACGGACAGAGATAAATCGATTCAAAAAGTGATAAATCGAACTCAAAAAGTGATTCTGAGTCTATCGGTTTACTTGAAGGTGGGTCAAGGACCATTATTTCGGGTAATTACAAACATCAGCACAAACTCATTATAACCTATACCACAGAGTGGTGTAGGGTATAAATATTGCAAGATATAACCATCTGAGAATGCGATTTCGGTGATGTCCAGAGAAAAAGGATCAAAAGCAGAAATATTATTTTAAAAAAACTCTGTTTTTCTTGGATTAACTCCCAGAACACAATAACTTCCCATTTATACAGATCTTTCAGAGAACCCTGAAGAATTTTCTTAATGTTGGCACCGCTATCGCAACAACACATGACAACTAAGAACAGCATTGAATTTAGAGCCAGGTTCCAAACAAGTGGCGAAAGAACACATTTCTGAGAAGTGCCTCTATTGACAAACCAAGATATGATAGACGTTCCCAATTCAGACGTTATACGTCTATTGGTAAGTCAATTTTTAAATATTAAAACGATAACCCGCTTCACTCCAAGACCAGACAATGCCATTATTAAAAACCCCCAATATTTCAAGAAAGACCACCATAGTGCACTCCTTTACCGAAAGCCAACTCTTGATGGTACCTACGAGCTCATGAAGACCTGCTTCCGTTGATCTACCCTTGCTGTATGCATGTTGCCTATTCAAAAGCAACTTCGGGTCAATTACTCCACGCAAATATAAGTCTATCGTTTGTTTTATTATCTTTAACAAAAAAGACGACAGACTTATTGGTCTGACATCCTTCGGAACTGTGTAGGAACTTTTCCCAGCCTTCGGGATAGAACCGACACTGGTATCCATCCATTTTAAATGAATATACGACCAGTTTATGCATGCTGTGTAGAGATTATACAGCTAAGGGGCTATATAGTCCGACACTTGCTGCATCTCATCCGGGTTTATACCATCAGGTCCAGGGGATTTATAGGACCTAAAGCTTTTTCAGAACGTTCCAAAGCTTGAAAAGACACCCTTAAACCTAAAGCATTAGTAACTTTATGTCCGTTTTTCCTATTATTGAGGGACACCAGTCCAGGTCTGATAACACAATCCTACAAAAATATAAAAAGGTTCTGACCCAGAAACCACATCCACTAATTTTATTACGAAGCAAATGTTTTTTGTTCAAATGCATGTAACTTCCACAATTTTTGACGGATATTATTAAAAAACCCCTTATTTTCTTCGAAATAAATTGAACTTTACATACAGAAATAAAATTTAGAAATTTTTTAACTTGTTCAAATTTACAAATTATGTAGGTACACTTTGTGGACTTTCCTTGTAATTTACAGGAAAACCCAACGATATAATTCAATTCTGATGGCGGAACCGAATTCAGGAGGTCAAAGTACAAAAAATTAATGGATCTGGTTTCTGGGTCAGAACCTTTTTATATTTTTGTCGGGCTGTTAAATTGATAACATCATGTTAAAAAATGGCGCCCAGCGTGGGGCTCACACTCATATTTTACTTATTATTTAAATATTGCCACACCAAAATCATGCTATATTTCCCATAGTGCCATGCTATTGGTCATCCATTGTATATAATTGTATTCAAACTCCAGCCAGCGAACTGGCCAGTAAGTAAGTAGTTTGCTATAATAAATGCGTTGACTATATTTGGTGGTTAGCTTGGCGCACTTGTGCTGTTAAAATATGTAGATCAACTTTGCTATATGTTGGCTATTTTTTTTTTTTTGTTTGGGTTGTTTAGTTGCTGGGTGCTATCCAAAGAGCTCCAGTTGAATAGGAAAATAAAAAAAAATTAAATGCTTCCCATAGTTATGCAGAAGTTTTAACATTATTTAAATTGCTATTTTTTTTTAGCTTAAGTTGGTTGTTTAGTAGCCTGCCTAGTTAATGCAAGTGTTCACTTCAGTTGGTGGGTGCATATTTGTCGATAGAAAAATATTTGAAAAAAAAAATAAAACATTGCAACTATTGCAAATGCATTCAACAGGTGTTTAGAGCCAGATTTAGTAGAATGATTTCTTTTTTATATGCTAGAAAAAAAAAATATATTCATGGTGATTAACACTCATGATAAATACCTATTGTGGTAAATAAAAAAAGGTTATTGGAAATAATATATATTACGGAAGACTTTGGTATTGGAATGTTGAGGTGGCATCCAGCTGGATATAACATTCCGTTATTTACACACATTTATTTATATTAAAAAATTGTTCAAGAAAGCCATTTTTTGTATCTAAAATGTGTCTCAAATTCTATAACACTATTTTTACGGATCTGCGTCTTAGAATCTGAGACACTTTTTCTTTATGAACAAAGTGTCTCAAAATCTTAGACTCTTTTTTCGTAGGAATCTTCGAATCTAAGACTCTATTTCAATAAAAACATTGTGCTTCTGAATCTATGTATATCACATTTCTATAGAAAGAATGTGTCTCAGAATTTGAGACACTTTTTCTATAGAAACGAAGTGTCTCAGAATCACTGACATTTTTTCTTTTGGAACAAAGTGTCTTTAATCTGAGACAACTTTTTTATAGAAACCTAGAAAAAGTGAATACGATTTTGGGACACATTCTTCCTACAGAAAAGATGTCTTAGATTCTGAGATACTACATTTATATGGAAAAGAGTCTTATATTCTGAGATTACATTTTCCAATCTGCGACAGTTTTTCTAAAGAAACAATGTGTCTCAGGAGAGAAACTGAGACACCTTTCAATAGAAACAATGTGTCTCAGAATTCGAAACATATTTTTAGGAACTGGAGCACGCAGGACGACATCTACACATGCGATGTGTAGGATTCTGGATTTACCATCTTTGGACCTATACATCCAGGAATATGCTCTTACAAGGGAAGTATCTCAACCCTTATGAACCGATTTGCCTGAAACTTAAAATATATATTAAAGAGACGATTTTAATGTTGGGGTGTCTCGGCTTATCGGCCATATCGGTGTTTAAAAATTTTGTTGTCCCCTTATGAAACCATGTGGACCTTCGGGTAAATTCTGATAACTTCCGAACTAACAGGAATATCGTCTAGGGCAAAAATACGGGTCGACTTAAATTTAATAAAGATTATTTCTTATTCATATGGATGTCGTAGGTCTATTTTTTCACATAAGTACCCCCCAAAATTTACACATTTTCCGGAAAAAAATATTTAAAGATTTCGAATTTTAACAAGGTTATGCTACCATTGGATAGACATTAAAAAAACCTTTCCTCTCATATGAAAACATTAGTTTCTTAAAAAGAAATGGCTGAAAAATCCAAAAAACTATTTTTTTGCCATTTTTTGACCCATGTTTTGAACCCCTAAATCCCTGATATGGCCGATAAGCCGAGACACCCCAACCTTAGAATTGTCTCTTTTATATATATTTTAAGTTTCATTCAAATCGGTTCATAAGGGTTGAGATACTTCCCTTGTTACGACACAGCTAAGACTGGCACAAAATCGTGTGCTAAGGGTGCTTGAATATGGCCACACAAAACTTATTCGAAATCACCGATATGAGAACTGACTATATGACTCCTCATACTGTATGGGATGAGAGCGTACAAATTGAAATACCATCTAGGGAATACTGGGAAAATCCACCTGGCGGGGAACATCAAATTGAGGTCTACACTGATGGATCAAAAATGCAACAGGGAACAGGTAGTGGAGTCTACTATAAAAAACTGGGAATTGAATATAGCTTAAGGATACAGGACGGCTTTAATATTTTTCAGGCGGAACTGTATGCAGTCTCGGAGGCTGCTAGACTCATTTCAATGAGACCGATCTACTCTAGTGAGATCATTATATACATTGATAGTCAAGCGGCTTTAAAGGCATTGGGTAGTCAGCCGTTGTCGCCAAGAGCTTCAGGCTCTTATCGAACAACACTCTTTAAGACTGTGCTGGGTTCCGGGTCATTAAAATATTCTAGGGAATGAAAAAGCGGACGAGCTAGCTCGTATGGGCGCCATTCTACCATCCAACGCAATTTGGACCGATGTGCGTCCGGGCCTGGATGCTATTTACATGGAGATCAGGCAAAACTTTGAACGCCAAGAAGATTCAAAATGGGAATGCAGACATGACTGTATCCAAACAAAGGCTCTATGGACTCGCGACGAAAAGCATGTTCAAAAAACATATGGAAAAGGCAGATCTAAGGAAGTATGTAGGTATAATAACCGGCTTGAAATGTTATTTAAAAATGTTAAAATTAATTGAGGATGACTTGTGCAGATGGTGCGGGGACGAAGAGATAGTGTAAGATTCACTCCATTATCTTTGTCAGTGCCCTGCACTATCTCGCACTCGAATTAATTGTTTTGGCTCTTATTTCTTTCAGAATGTGGAGGAACTAAGAGGGATCAGCCCGTGGTAGATGTTAAGATATATCAAGCTGAGTAAATTTGATGAGACGCATGTGTGGACTTAAATAGTCACGCTATGGGACAGGAAGACGGAAAGACGTGAATTAATGTGTAGAGAACCCACCACAATCCCCCCTCCCCGCCCCCTTCAACACCCCCTTTTCATGAGGTATCACTATGGATCAGGATCTGGTATTGTGGACATTACGTCAACCTCTCAACCTAACCTAACCTACTAGGAATTTGACGGAATTTGGAAACATAATAGACGGGCCTAACATTTATATACTATCTGAGAGTCAGTTTAAGGCTTTATCAGCCTATGATGTAACTTAGAAACTTGTCATGGATTGTATTCATTACCTGAACGAACTGGGCCGTAAGCTCATTCTCAGTTGGATCCCGTGATAGGAGGGGCATTTGGGCAACGACCGGCAGGCTGTTTGACCAATCGTGATACAAGACGTCCTTTTATGGATCCGGAACCCTTCAGTGGTTTGTCCATTGGCCACATCAGAGTAAACGATCATAGAGGGAATCTGAATTTTTCATGCACTGGAAACACTGTTTTGGACAGCAGCAGGGAAAAATATTTATCACTCCATCCTCTAGGGTAACTAACGACTACTTACTCTAGACAAAAAGGATCTAAGGATTCTGTCAGTTTCTATTCTATACCTCACCGAACATTGTAATCTTCGCTAACAACTTAGGAAGAAAAATTTATCAGACACTGAAAAATGTAAATTCTGTGAAATTCGCGGCGAAGCGGCGGAAAACCTTCTTTGTGAATGCCCGAAACTTCATGACAAACGAACTCGACATCTAGGAGGGCATTAGTTAGCTCCAAAAGACAAATGAGAATCCTTGCCAAAAAAGTATTTCTGATTCTGATACACATTTTTTCTATAGGAAAAGAAAGGAAACCTATAATCCCACCTCTATTCTTGCTATTATTCATCGACACTGCCTTTAACGTCACAATTATTTTTAAATACAATTCAATTTAACGTCTAAACTTTATAAAAAAAAAAATTAAATTGCGTGCAATTGTTTAACTATTATTGTAGTGTTCAAACTATCAATGTTGTTGCAATTTTAAACAGTTGGTTACTTGTAACATTATCTGTTTTTCAGCACCCAGATAAATGTCTAACATTTTACAAAAAAAAAAAAAAACAATTTAAATGAAATTGATTTCCTATTAAATTGTCAAACGCACCTATTTAACGCTTTAAAAAGAAACAAAATCAAAATAATAATAAAAATATTTACAAAACAAGCCCACTCGTTTACACACTTGCAAACATTTTGTTGCTAATGAAACTCGGGAATATAATGTTCAATTCCGGCGCGTGGGTTGGTCAACTGGGTATATTAAAATAGACTGCAACAAAAATGTATTAAACCCAAAATCAATGCAACAAACTACGAGTATATCTTAAGGACTACGAGTTATACATAATGTTTAACTAAAAATTAATAGATAAGAAGAAAAAAACATAACACACTGGTCAGTATACAATATAAAAAGCCCACAGTGCGTAATGTTTTTCCAAGAAGCCTAAAAATAAGAGGAGTTTTAAAATCGCACAGACTTGACCGCAGCAGCATCTCTGCCCTATTAACACCTTAATGTACTGTATAGTTGGGTCGTTCATAACAACATATTGCAAAGCAAAAAAGATGAATTTTTTGATAATTTTATTATAAGCTTACAATTCAATTGTTAAATCAATCATTATTTTGATTGACTATAAATAAAAAATTTATTAATTTTTTTAATTGGAGGAATTTCAATTAAAAAATTTATTGAATCCGCGTTTTTGTTGATTGAAATTCGTTTCAAATTTGTTCTGTGTAGATACTCTACATTCCGCCCTTGCGGATAATAAGTCAAACAATATCATCTTTATGATACTGCGTGAAATATTATCCACTTTTGGGAAGCATAGCTGAGTGCTACCGGACGCGTCACAGGTTGCGGATAGTGGTACGGCCCGTAGATATGCGGGGTAGCTGCTATTAGCAGTCAGCGGTTACAAGAGGAGAGTCTCGGTGGGACTTTCGAGTTCCCAGCAAATACCGAGTTGCCAATGATCCTTGTGATGTCATGGCGAGTAATTGGCGCCATTAAATAACCAATCCCAAAAGCATGCCTGGAGGCTCCAACCGGCAGTCCCGGTACCAGACTCGGTTGCTATCGGCTAATCACCGATACAATCTAAATTTAAACTGATTACTGAAACCACAGAAAATGAAAACCAAAATGATAACACACCGTTGACGACTTTCAGCTTTAAAACCCGGACTCGATTTGGAACTTAGTATATTAGAACGTTATTAGAAGCATCACGATTAGAACAGATTTCAAAAGTTTGCAAAGAATATAATCTCTTATTTACTGGTCTTTGTGAAACAAGATGCCCAGATTATGGTGAAGTAAAAACAGATGATGGCTACACATTTATATACTCTGGAAGACAAAGCGGATTACCAAGGGCGAGTGGTGTTGGGTTCTTACTATCCGAAGATGCGAAGAAAGCTCTATTTGAATGGCAGCCTTATTCAGATAGGATAATTTCTATTCGATTGCGCTCAAGGGCCAGAAACATAACCTGCATTCAATATTATGCACCAACAGAGATTGCCGATATATCAGATAAAGAAGCCTTTTATAGTTTGTTGGAGAAGGTTGTAGCAGCCACAAAAAGAGGTGATATAGTCATATTGATGGGAGATATGAACGCGCAGGTTGGCAGTGATAATACCAATTTGGAGAAGGTTATGGGAAAACACGGCGTTGGAACCATGAACATAAATGGCGAATTGTTTACAGAGTTGTGCTATAAAAACAACCTCGTTATTGGGGGAACACTTTTTCCACACAAAAGGGTGCATAAGATATCTTGGGTCTCGCCAGACCATCGTACAGAAAACCAAATTGACCACATTTCAATTAGTAGGAAATGGAGAGGTTCCCTTACCGATGTACGAAATAGAAGAGGAGCCGATGGCTCTACAGACCACCATCTTTTGACTGGTAAGATAAGACTCAAGGTTGCTGCCATAACAAGAGATCGAAATCGTACACCACAGAGAAAATTTGCAATTGAGAAGCTTCATTTAGAAAATGTAAGGGATGACTATACAAACTCATTACGAAGTGCTTATCAAAACCTTAATGCACACAACTCAAGAGATTGGAAGGAAATAAAGGAAGTATTTCTAAGCGCTGCTAAGCAACATGTAGGTTACAAAAACAGAGATAGAAAAGTTTGGATGTCTGATCGAACTTGGAGTATAATTGAGGAAAGAAAAGAACTAAAATCAAAATTAAACAACGCTAAAACTCGATCTGCAAAACAAAATTTGCAAAGTCAGTATAGTACTATAGATCGACAAGTAAAGAAAAGTGCTCGACAGGATAAACGAAAATGGGCGGAAAACTTAGCCACTGAAGCTCAATCTGCAGCTGAAACACATAGATCAAGGGATCTTTATAGAATAACAAAACAGCTCACTAGCCGATCATATATCGCTGGTCATCTTTTAAAAGACAATAATGGCGTACCGGTTACGTCTAAGGAAGAGCAACTGAAAATTTGGACTGATTATTATAACAATATGCTCTCAACAACACCTACAGCCTCTGAATGGAACTGCCAATGCGAAAATCATGACGAAAGCACTTATATAGATGTGAGTTGTCCCAACATTACAGAAGTTGAAAATGCAATAAAGTCCCTCAAGAACAATAAAGCAGCTGGTATTGACTATATCTCCAGAACTTCTAAAAGTCGACCCTTCCACTAGTGCACTTATCATTAAACCGATCGTTGATGACTTTTGGAACCTAAAGTGTTTGCCATCCGAGCTTAAAGAAGGTGTTATTATCAAACTTCCCAAAAAAGGGGACCTTTCAAAATGCAAAAACTGAAGAGGAATAACGCTTCTAAGTCTGATCAACAAAACCATAACACGCATCATCTACACGAGGTTGTCACCTACATTTATGAACGACCTAAGATATGAACAAGCTGGCTTTAGACCTGGCCGCTCCTGTGTGGACCAACTAAATAGTCTCCAGGTAATCGTAGAGCAATCTGTTGAATGGCGCTCACCACTATACTTAGCCTTCATAGACTTTGAAAAAGCCTTTGACACCCTTAACCATCATGCTATATGGAAAATACTTAAGTGTAGAGGTGTGCCGGAAAAGATAATTGAACTCATCAAAGAGCTTTATGATACTGCCTGTTGTCGAGTCTTGCACGAAGGTCAACTGGGTGAAAATCTTCCCATAAACGTTGGTGTACGACAAGGCTGCATTTTATCACCACTCCTATTTAATATCGTTCTAGACACAGTGATGCGACAGGTAACGACTATGAGAAGAGGTATTACGTGGGGCTTACAGGGTAGATTAGAGGATTTGGACTTTGCAGACGACATATGCTTACTCTCACATAACTTTGAGGATATGTCGACCAAACTCAACATGATTCATGAACTGGGAATGAAAGTCGGTTTAAAGATCAACTTTGCAAAAACAAAAGTAATGCGAATTAACACCAACAATACAACAAAGCTCAAAATAAATGAAAATGAATTAGAAGATGTAAGCAGCTTTTGTTACTTAGGAAGCATAATTTCTACCTCTGGAGGATCTGATGACGATATCAAAAGTCGTATAAATAAGGCTAAGCAGGCATTTGGAGCTCTACAACCCGTCTGGAGATCCTCTCAGTACTCAATAAAAACAAAATTACGGCTTTTTTCCTCAAATGTAACATCCACCCTTCTATATGGTTGTGAATCCTGGAACACTTCTCAACGCCAGATTAACAGCCTGCAGGTTTTTGTCAATAAATCCCTAAGAAGAATCCTTCACATTTTTTGGCCAGCAACAATATCAAATACTGAGCTGTGGAGAAGGACAAACCAAATACCTGTTCAAAGTGAAATCCTCAAGAGAAAATGGAATTGGTTGGGTCATATCTTAAGAAGATATTCCACGAATGGCAATTGACTGGAATCCACAAGGCAGTAGGCGACCAGGAAGGCCATCTCATACTTGGAGAAGGATGCTTGAAAGTGAAATACAATCAACTCGAAAAAGCTGGCGTGAAATCAAAAATTTGGCAGAAGACAGATCAGAATGGAAGAAGTTTGTTGTGGCCCTATGTTCCTCCATGGAACCCTAGGATTAAATATATATAGTTACTCTACATAAAGTAGAAAATGTTAACATGTCTGTAATTTTTAAAGGTTCTACTTCAGGACCTCCTTGGCGGTATCTCAGTGGCTATCAAATGGATTTGTATGGTATATGGCTTGTTGTCCGGTCTGTGGTTGAGCCCGTATGATTGCCTTACTCCTCTAATTTATATGTTTCCTAGTTTGAGTTGGTAACAACAAATATCAAAATAATTTTTTTTTTTACTGCAACTAAATACATAACAAATTCTTTGTTGTATTGTTACACTAAATAATGTTTAGGCGCTTGTTTAAAAATGCATATTTAAGAATTGCCAAGTTTTGAGATTAATACACAAAAAAAAACGTGGGTATTCAATACTAAAAATTTAACTAAATTTTAGTCCAAAAGGACCTAGTGCAGAAATTGGTAACCAATACTAAAATTTTTAACTAATATTATTCAAAACCAGTAAAAATTACTAATTTTAGTACTTGAAGATATTAAAATTAGTAACTAATTAGTATAATTGGATAATGAAAGTTCTCACGAACCGTATAATTGAGGCGGAAATTGGAGGGGCATCAGTGAGAGCGATGGCAACTAGAGGCACTCCCCAAGGTGGCGTCATCTCACCGACCCTATGGATTCTGGTTCTAAATGAGGCCTTGCTAGAACTCAGAAGGCACGGAGTTAGAGTAATAGCTTATGCTGATGACCTGGTGATTTTGGCAAGAGGGATATCACTGGACACCATATCCGACATTATGGAGCGTGCTCTCTCATCGCTCCACAAGTGGGCTACGGCCTGCGGGCTAGGTATAAATCCTCTAAAAACGGAAACAGTCCTTTTCACAAGAAGGAGGAAAATTGCTGAATTTCGACTACCGCGCATTGGGGAAACATGTCTGACACTTTCGGACAGTCCTAAGTTCCTAGGTATAATCTTTGACAGGAAATTAAACTGGCTTGAGAATCTAAAGGAGAGAGTCAAAAAGGCGTATGCAGCTATGTATGGATGCCAGAAAATGATTGGGAACACATAGGGTCTTAAACCGAAGCTCATACACTGGATTTTCACGGCAATTGTAAGACCAACGCTGGCACATGGTGCACTAGTGTGGTGGCCTATTGTAAAAACGGCCACACACGCTGCGTATCTGAACAAGGTGAATAGAGTAGCCTTGAGTATTACTGGTGCACGCAGGACGACATCTACACATGCACTGTGTAGGATTCTGGATTTACCATCTTTGGACCTATACATCCAGGAATACGCTCTTAGGCCACAGCTAAGGCTGGCACAAAATCGTGTGCTAAGGGTGCGGGAATATGGCCACACAAAACTTATTCGAAATCATCGATATGAGAACTGTGTGACTGACTATATGACTAGGCTGACCAGTTTTTTCTGAACTCAAATCAGTACGCCCAAGTACTTATGTTTTTTTTAGAAATAACTCTCTGAAAACTCTTTTCTATGCGAAAACACTGATGATTTTTTTCAACACTCCAAAAGTTTCGGTTAAACTAAAAAACTTGGGGTCTATTAGTATTTCAGTAAAACAACTGTTAAAAACAACTGCCATAAACAGTGTAGTTATATTGCGAAAATTTACTTGACTTCCAACAACTTAATTTAAATGTTTTGATCGTTTCAGTGCAGAGAATGCAACTAAAACCCACAGGTTTTGCGATTTCCGGAGACTTTTTCCCTTAAGTTTTGATAACTCTTTGTTTTAGAAATAGCATATGTTTTTTTTAATAGTCCTGATGTTTTTAGCGCTTTGTGCAATAAATTCGGATAACATTACCAACATCGAACAAAAAGTATAAAACTTTCATCATCCTGTGAACTTTTCGTTATACAAAACCTCAAAGATTCTGTGCGCCTTTTTATTTATGAAAATCAAAATAACCTCATGTTCAGATATTATTTTTACGTTAAGGAACCTCTTGATTCAAGAACTCTAAGGTCCTTGGAATTAATTCATTATAAATTGTCTTACTGTCAGAACTCAAGTTTTTGTATAGAATTTTTGAATACAATTTTTATACCCTCCAACTACAGTATGGGGGTATACTCACTTTGTCATTCCGTGTGTAACGCATCGAAATATCGGTCTAGGACCCCATAAAGTATATATATAATTGATCAGTGATCGATTCTAAGACATTCTAGCGATGTCCGTCTGTCCGTCCGTCCGTCCGTCTGTCCGTCCGTCTGTGGAAGACACGATACAGTCCAAAATAAAAGTGATAGACTCCTGAAATTTGGCACATATATGTCTAATGTTCATAGGCTGGTTAAGTTCGGAGATGGGCAAAATCGGACCAGGGGGGAAAAAGTTCCCCCTTGAAGAACTAAACCAACCTCTAAAAAATATCATATTTTTACATGATTTTTTGTGTTTTTGTTTAACAAATCCAACATTTTTATGCTACAAGAAATTCAAGGTCCTGCATTTGGACCCACAGAATTAGAAAATATCGTTTTACGGTCCGCCCCCCCCCCCCGCCTTTTATGGGCGTGGAATAAATTTTTTTTTTTTATATAATGATAAATTTGTATTTCTATAGTGCAAAAAGCATAAGAATTATTATTTTTAACACTTATTCGAGAGGAATTGTGCCCCCCAATTACCACTACCGACCCCCCCCCCCCCCCCCAAAATAGAAGACGCCCCTGCAATTTTTTTTTTTATTTATTTACATGTTGGAGGGTATAAAAGATTCGGCACAGCCGAATTTAACACTCTTACTTGTTTATGTTGAAATGGTCAAAAATCAGTACAATCAGTACATATTTCAAAAAATCAGTACAAATCAGTACAACGCTTTTTGATCAGTACACGGGATCAAAAATCAGTACATGTACTGATCAAATCAGTACGAATGGTCAGCCTATATATGACTCCCCATACTGTATGGGATGAGAGCGTACAAATTGAAATACCATCTAGGGAATACTGGGAAAATCCACCTGGCGGGGAACATCAAATTGAGGTCTAAACTGATGGATCAAAAATGCAACAGGGAACAGGTAGTGGAGTCTACTGTGAGAAACTGGGAATTGAATATAGCTTACGAATACAGGACGGCTGTAATATTTTTCAGGCGGAACTGTATGCAGTGTCGGAGGCTGCTAGACTCATTTCAATGAGACCGATCTACTCTAGTGAGATCATTATATACATTGATAGTCAAGCGGCTTTAAAGGCATTAGGAAATAGGAATATACGATCTAGGGTAGTCAGCCGTTGTCGCCAAGAGCTTCAGGCTCTTATCGAACAACACTCTTTAAGACTGTGCTGGGTTCCAGGTCATAAAAATATTCTAGGGAATGAAAAAGTGGACGAGCTAGCTCGTATGGGCGCCATTCTACCATCCAACGCAATTAGGACCGATGTACATCTGGGCCTGGATGCTATTTACATGGAGATCAGGCAGAACTTTGAACGCCAAGAGGATTCAAGATGGGAATGCAGACATGACTGTATCCAAACAAAGGCTCTATGGACTCGCGGTGAAAAGCGTTTTCAAAAAACGCTTTTACATATGGAAAAGGCAGATCTAAGGAAGTATGTAGGTATAATAGCAGGCCACACCGGCTTGAAATGTTATTTGAAAATGTTAAGATTAATTGAGGATGACTTGTGCAGATGGTGCGGGGACGAAGAGACAGTGGAAGATTCACTCCACTATCTTTGTCAGTGCCCTGCACTATCTCGCACTCGATTTAATTGGTTTGGCTCTTATTTCTTTCAGAATGTGGAGGAACTAAGAGGGATCAGCCCGTGGAAGATGTTAAAATATATCAAGCTGAGTAAATTTGATGACGCATGTGTGGACTTAAATAGTCATGCTATGGGACAGGAAGACGGAAGAACGTGAATTAATGTGTAGAGAAGCCCAACACCCCACCACAATCCCCCCGCCCCCTTCAACACCCCCCCCCCCTTTTCATGAGGTATCACTATGGATCAAGATCTGGTCTTGTGGACATTACGTCAACCTCTCAACCTAACCTAACTAATTAGTAGATTTTGGTACAATATCAGTTACTAAACCTTTCACTGTAGAATTATTTTGAGTGTATGAAATAAATGTTTTTTAAACTTCACCGCTATATGGTAGTAGTAACACATGGGATTAGCTAGCAGTTATAAAGTAGTCGTTATCAATACACGGCAATCCTTTTTTGGAAAGTATTTGGGAAAGGATTGGTTTATTTTAGCTCGAGGTCATTATTTTGTTTACTATTTAAAACTATGATATTGTGTTTTAAATTTATTTATGTTGGCCATTTTTGCAAGACTTAATCGACACGTGTTTCGGAATTTGTCAGATTCAATTGTCAAGACTATTTAGCAAATATAAAAACCCCATACTACAATTAGCAAAGGGAATTTAAATTACAAATCGCTAATGTTCAAACAAAAATATTAATACATATTTAACATTCGTTCATCATTAAAGCATTTTGTATTTTTAGGTTATGTAGAATGTGTTAAAATTTTCTTGGTATTCTCACAATTTCGCTCATAACTTTTGAACTGCAGAACCAGGCACGTACGCAGGATTTTTTTTTTGGGGGGGCCCAAATTTTTTTTTTTTTAATTTCGTTTTTTCGCCTCAATTTTTTTTGGATATACTTTTTTGCACCTAAGAAAACAAAACATGTATTTTAAATTTAACTTAAAAAAGAAGTCGAATTATTTTAAAAAAAAAAAATAATTTGAAAATTTATGCAACTTTTCTTTAAAAATTTTCAAATATACTTTACGCGTAAAAACTCAAAACTGTGGGACACATTTTTGAATTGTTCATATATTTTTTCAAAGTTTTTGGATTATAAAGCATATTTATGCAGAAAACTTCTAAGAGCATTTTCGGTATAGAAAATTCTCCGATTCTAAGATACATATTATCGTAATAAAAGCAAAGATTTTGAGACACTTTTTGAACGAAAGACTCCTTAAATTGCTGGAAATTTTTTTAGTTTAACAGTTTTTGAACAAAAAAAAAATTATAATTCAAAGATATTTTAGTCATAGAAAGGTTTTTACTATTCTTACTAGAGATGGGATCGTGAGTGACTTTTCAATCACGATCACGCACACTCACGAAAAAAAAATTTAATCACGCACGAAATTTTTTGTTTTACTCACGCTCACGCACGCTCACGTGAGTAGAAAACAATTTTAATCACGCTCACGATGTAATCACGTTCACGAAATACTCACGAATTAAAATAAAAAAAAAAATTTTATTCCATATTTTTTATTTTTTTAACATTTATTTAAATTTACAAAATGTTTTTGTAATTATAGAAGGGCAATTCTAAAATATTAAGAGCCAATTTTAGTCGTTTTTGGGAATGGTTTTTTTTAGATTTAATTGAAAATTGTCACATAGATAACCAACATACCTATGAAAATGTAACTTTCTATCGTTTTTTAAATTCGGTTTACTGATCGTTTTATGGCAGGTCAAAGCTCGACTTTTTTTTTTGCAAAATTAGAAAAACATATCATCACATAAAATATGTTCTAACTTTTTAACCAATTATCCGATTTTCACAATTCTTGGCTCATATGAGCGCTTAAGTCTTGTGCTTTTTGGAAATAATTTTAAATGCAAAAGGATTCTTTAAAGAAAAGTATCAAAAATGCAAAAATGCAAAAACTTTTTATTTTGCGAATATTTAAAACAACACATCTTCGATATAAATTTGGTGATAGTCAAAATGTTTTGTATAACATATCCAACATTCAGAGGGGGATCAAAAGCTATTCTGGTTTGAGTACGAGGTTCCCATAATTTTCCATTAGAAAATTTGTTTTTTTTATTTTTGAAATGTTTTAAAAAATTTAACAGGGATAAGATTATATTTCTTATACAGGTTGTATTTTTCTCACTTTTGCTAAATCAGTCGAACTTCGACCAGCGATAATTCGAAAACTATACTGAATTTTGAAAATCCAAATATGAAATATGCTATGGCAAATTTTAAGTCAATTCGAACAGTGGAGCGAAATTTTTTTAAAATTGCTTAAAAAACTTAGACCGTATTTACATTAGGCAATTTTAATTGCGGCAATTCTGATTTTATCGTGTATCAGAGAGAGATCTAAGATTCTTCCCTCTCTCTCTGATACACTAGAAAATCAAAATTGCCGCAATTAAAATTGCCTTATGTAAATTCGGTCTTATTAAATTTAAATTTATTAACTTATTTAAAAGAACTTAAAAAAATAAAAAAAAACGTAACCAAAAAAAAAAACGGAGAAAAAATTAAAATCACGAAAAAATCACGCAGCAATTTTACTCACGCACGATCATGCACGAACTTTTTTTTGTTACTCACGATCACGCACGCTCACGTGAGTAGAAAATAAAATTACTCACGAATCACGTGATTCACGCGTGATTCACGTGATTCACGGTAATCACGTGATTGGTGCGCATCTCTAATTCTTACGATTTAAAACACTTTTTGCATAGAAAATTCTCAAATTTTGAGACATTTTTTGAACAGAAAAACTCTAAAACTCTGAGAAATTTTCTACACGAAAAAATTATAAGACATTTTTCGTATAGAATATTTTTTAGATTCTGAGACATTTTTCGTATAGAAAAACTATCAGGTTCTAAAAAAAAGTTGTTTGATTTTGAGACATTTTGCTTATAGAAAAATGTTCAATTTCTCAAACATTTTTCTTACAGCTCCAAAAAGTGGCAATACAGCGCGGAAAAAATCGATGATTTAAAAAAAAAATATATTTTTTTACAAAAATCACATTTCTATCATAATCCGTTAACAAGTTAAGCTTGGATAACACAGTCCGACAAAATTAAAAAAGATTTTTGCTTCTTTGAATTTATCAACTGATTCTAGTTAATTTGGGTGCGCTGAATTCAAATCTGTAATCAGTTTGTCTCTATCAGCTCTAGTTTTCATGATATAGCTTTTTATACCCTCTACTTATGACCTCCAATTATGACAGTCTGGCCAGTTTTTAAAAAAAAAATTTTCATCAAAATTTCTTATTTACAGTTAAATTAACCGAATTCATAAGAAAAGCACATCTTAAGCGAACCGGTTTGATACCTATAAGTGGACTGGAAGGTAAAATATACTTTTCAAACGAAAAAAATATTTGAATTAAAAAAAATTTTGGGTAAAAATTTTTTTTCCGGAAAATTTTTTTTTTTGTAACTACCGTAACTGTAAATAAGAAATTTTGATGAAAATTTTTTTTTTTATAAACTGACAGACTGACATAATTTGAGGTCATAAGTGGAGGGTATAAAAAAGCTATAACATGAAAACTAGAGCTGATAGAGACAAACCGATTACAGATTTGAATTCAGCGCACCCAAATTAACTAACATCAGTTGATAAATTCAAAGAAGCAAATTGAGTGTTGGCCTGTGTAATAATTCGCAAAACGTTTTTCATCAGCTGGTGAATAAACATAATTATTTTTCAACAAAAACTTTTTGCATAAACATTTTTTTTGATATTTTATAAAAAAAAAATATAATTTGATAAAAAAAATGACGAAAAAAAAAATAGTAAAAAACAAGTAAAAAAGTTAAATTCGGCCTTGCCGAATGTAGTGATACCCTCCACAATTTCAAAAAGATTATTGCAAAAAACTTTATTAAAAAGGAAATTACTTTGAAAAAAAAAAAATTTCCGCGAAAAAAAATTTTGGTAAAAAAAAAACGCAATTTTTTTTTTGTCAAAAAATATGTTCGTACTTGTTTAAATACCATTTGGTGTTCAATTATGTTCACATATGTCAACCAGAAGCCGAATTAAAGCATTTTGTATTTTTAGGTTATGTTGAATGAACTGAAATTTTTGAGGTGTGCTTACATTTTCGTTCATAACTTTTGAACCGCTGAACCGATATCGCTGAAATGCAATACCAAACTTTTCGGGAGAACTTCCAATAAATATGTTAAGTTTCAGTCATCTCTGTGCAATATTTTGCCCGTGATAGCATTTTCCACAGACAGACAGACGGACATCGCTAGAATGTCTTAAAATCGATCGGGCATCATGAATATATATACTTTATGGGGTCCCAGACTGATATTTCGATGAGTTGAAACGGAATGACAAACTTATATATCGTCACCTAAAATACAAAAGGCCCTAAGTAACACAAAATCCAAAATCGTGTTTTTTATTGATTCTGATGAATTGCATCAAAATACATCTCCAAAAAAAAAAAATTAGACTCATTCGATAAAAAATCACAATTTTATTTACAAAATTATAAACGCCCTAACTACATGATCAAATATAAGTAAAACGCAAAAAGCCCCAACTAACCGCTTGCGTGTACAACATTGCATGCACAGCTGATAGCTTTATCCGTTAAGCATTTTTAATGATTTGCTTTAGAAAAATATAAAGGTTTTCTTATGGTTTTGTGTGATTATAAATAAAGAGTGAAGAAACAATTAACAATTATAATTAATCAAATATAAAGAAACAAAATTCAATATTTCTGAACTAAATTTGGATATGTCCGAACTAAATTTGGATAAGGATGCAGAAGGGAATTCAAAAAATAAAAATAAAACAAATTTGAGACATTTAAGCCAACAAAACCGTATGGAAGGTAAACAAGTAAAAAAGTTAAATTCGGCCTTGCCGAATGTAGTGATACCCTCCACAATTTCAAAAAGATTATTGCAAAAAACTTTATTCAAAAGTTAATTACTTTTGAAAAAAAAAAAAATTTTTAAAAAAAAAATTCCGCGAAAAAAAAAATGTTGGTAAAAAAAAATCCGCGATTTTTTTTCTTTTTTTGTCAAAAAATATGTTCGTACTTGTTAAAAATACCATTTGGTGTTCAATTATGTTCACATATGTCAACCAGAAGCCGAATTAAAGCATTTTGTATTTTTAGGTTATGTTGAATGTACTGAAATTTTTGAGGTGTGCTTACATTTTCGTTCATAACTTTTGAACCGCTGAACCGATATCGCTCAAATGCAACACCAAACTTCTCGGGAGAACTTCCAATATATATGTTAAGTTTCAGTCATCTCTGTGCAATATTTTGTCCGCGACAGCATTTGCCACAGACAGACAGACAGACGGACAGACGGACATCGCTAGAATGTCTTAAAATCGATGGGGCATCATGAATATATATACTTTATGGGGTCCCAGATCGATATTTCGATGAGTTACAAACGGAATGACAAACTTATATATACCCTCTATCACTAAGTGGAGGGTATAAAAATACCGAGGTTTTTCAAAAGGTAATGTAATAACTGAGCGTAAGCCTAGAAAAATGGGTGATACATGTACATCAAAGTTTTGTGAAAAAATTACAATGCGACATTGCTCACATTTCACTGAAAATATTCATAAAGAAATTTTTGACTCATTCTGGAAAATGTCTTGGAATAACAAAAAGCTTTATGTAACAAATCTCGTTGAATGTTCCAAAAGACAACGTATTACTGTGGAAAACTCCAAACGCTCCACAACAAAACATTATTTTTTAAAACACGATTCAAATCGTATTCAAGTATGTAGACAAATGTTTCTTTCAACTTTAGGGTTATCCGAAAAAACGGTTCGTTTGTGGGTATCTTCCAGAAACTTACATTGCACCCAAATTTTTCCTGCTGAAAAGAAAGAAAAACCACAAGGATTACAATACAAAAAAAGGTTAAGCTATTTACAAAAATGGTTGGAAGATTTGCCTAAGTTGGGGTCTCATTATCGTCGGGAACATACCAATAAGGTATATTTTGAAGCAGACTTTAAAAGTTATCAACAGATTTATGATCTCTATTCTGAGTCATGTGATGATAACAAAGAAAATGACATTACACGTGTATCATTTCCTAATTTTATGAATCTGGTTAAGGCATCAAATTACTCGCTATTTAAACCAAGAAATGATCAGTGTGACTTATGTTTATCTTATAAAGCAAAGAATCTGTCACAGGAGCAATTCGATAGTCATCGAAGTGAAATTGATAAAATGAGAACTGAAAAAGATAATGATATTGAAAATGCCAAATCAGGACTATGTCTACTACTTTGCATAGATATGCAAGCTGTAAAGCTCTTACCTCAGTCAAAAGCCAACTCCTCTTATTATAAAATGAAACTTCAGATTCATAATTTCACAATTTATAATGTAATAAATCATGAGTCTGATAATTACGTTTGGGATGAAACCGAGGGAAGCCTTGTCGCTTCTACATTCACCACAATTATCGTAAAGCATTTAAGAAAAGGAATTCAGCAATTTCCTGATATTCACCATATTATTATTTACTCCGATGGTTGTTTTTACCAAAACAGAAATGTTGTCCTTTCAAACGCTTTAGTTTCTTTATGTGAGGAAAAAAACATTACCATAGAACACAAATACTTGGTAGTCGGTCACACGCAAATGGAATGTGACTCCACTCACTCTCTAATTGAAAGAAAGATTCGTGATAAGCAAATAAACTTGCCATTTGAACTAGTGAATTTAATTAAAGCTGCTCGGAAAAACCCTTTTCCTTTACAAGTACACCAATTAAATCACGAATATTTCCTTAATTATGAGTCAGTTCCTAAGCGATATTCATCAATAAGATAAAATTTCTAAAATTTTTATTACTTTTTACATTTTTTTTAGGAAAAAAAACGGGGGATCCCACCGTCAATATGATACGTGCATTGGCATACGAACCAACTGGAACTATTTATTTTAAAACAAACATAAATGATAATTATGTACAGCTTCCACAACGAATTGGAAATAAAATCAAAATAGTTGCACCGCCCCAACTACATGAGCAGAGATTAAAAATTTCTAAAAAAAGTGGCAGCATCTCCAAGATTTAAAACCATTGCTGCCAGCAGATTGTCATGATTTTTATGACAACATCCCCTTCGAAAATTAGTTTCTATTTTTAATAAATATTCTAATTTATCATTCTATATCCCAAAATTAACTATTTTTATCGTGAATTAATCAAATATATTATTTGTTTTTTTTTCATGAAATATCAATAAAATGAATTAAATAATGTGATATTTATGATAATTTAAATTAAAATAAACTTTAAATAAATAAAACCAAAAAATAATAACAAAACATTAATTTTACAGTTCTCCTGTATGTATTTCAATTGATATTTGATGCAGTTAGGGCTTTTTTTGTTTCAGAAATATACGAGACAAAAGGGCGTAACTGACATAACTCTTCAAATAATAAAAATAATTAATTTTTTTTACCAGAAATCAATTTGTCCGTGTTTTTTCAATAATACTATATGAAGATTTTGTGATTAACACTTTTATATTTTTTCTTTAAACATGTTTTTTGCTTCTCCTGTAAAATTAATAAAATGTTAGTTAGGGCGTTTTGCATTTTAGGTGACGATATACCCTTTATCACCAAGTGGAGGGTATAAAAATTGATGAAAAAAATTTTTTGGTGAAAAAATTTGATGACAAATAAATTTTGATAAAGGGTCAGTCTTAGTGAAATCAATCAAAAATAGCTAAAAATTTTCGTGACCCCCTCCGATTTTGATTAAATTGGGTTTAGTTGTAACACTAAGTGATAAACTGACGCATCCCAGCAGAAATTTTGCTGAACGTTCAGCAGCTTTTGGAAGGGGAACTTGAGTAAAGGAGCGCATCCAATTGCGCTGAATTCATGCATGATTCCCTAAGGCGATGTCCCACTTTAGAGCGCTAGTTGGATACACAGAAACAGCGCTCTTTAGATGCACTGAAATCACGTGTCTTTAGAGCGCTGATTTAAGCAGAATAAAGATGCTGTAAATTCATTTATCTTTTTAGCGCTGATTTAAGCAGATTAAAGATGCAGTGAATTCATGTATCTTTGTAGAGCTGATTTAAGCAGAATAAATATGCTGTAAATTCAAAGTTGAAATCAAATAACTAAAATTTAAAAAAATATAACAAAAAAATTCATTCGTTTTACTTTAAAAACTTTATTTATGTGAAACAAAATGAAAAAAAAAAAAAAAATCGGAAGTGAACATCAAAAAAATATCGGAAATTTTCATTTTCACATTTTTTATGGGATTTTTTTTGGGAACAGCGGTCAAAGATGCTATGATTGAAGCGCTCTTTGCAGCGCTGATTAATGCGCAATAATGATGCAGTCAAATCATGTGTCTTTGTCTAAAACTCATGTTTTTTATTCAAAAAGTGTTAAAAATATTAAAAAGGAAAGCACGTGTGAAATTTTATCAAAAAATAATTACACATTATAAGTTTTATATAAAAAATCTTAAAAAAAAATTAAAATTTTTTCCCCTTCCTTTTACTGCATCCCTAAGAGCGCTCTTTGGATGCGCTACGGTATGCTATAAACAGATGCTGTGTCGCCAAAATCTCGATTTATTTCTGCTGGGATACTTATTTTCAGCCCTCTAAGTAAACAGTGGGCGAAAACACGGAGGGTCAAAATTTCCCCCAAAATCTTCCAGTCGCGACACTTTGCACCGTAAAAACTTAATATCGTTGGTTCTATTATAGCTAGAAAGCCCATTTTTGGTTTGTTTTGAAGCTCATAATATGCTCTACAAGACCTATCATAACCAATAAATTTTCGAAAAAAAAATAAGGGTTACCTCCCTTATTTTAAGGTCGTGATATACGGAGGAGAAAATTGGGAGGATGGTATCCCCCGATTTTTTTTTTTACTTGATAATCTTATAGAGAAGGTCCTAAAGAATATATTCTAAAATTTTTAAGTTGGGACAACAATGGGATCGCTTAAAATCAAAATTTTTCCAAATTTTCCCCAAAATCTCCAAATCGCAACACTCTTTAACCTTACAAATTTAATATCATAAGTGCTTTTGTAGCTACAGAGTTCATTTTTTTTTTTGTTGTTTTAAAGCTTATAATACGCTATACAAGACATACCAAAACCAAAAAAATTTCCAAAAAAAGGAATTGGTGCCCCCTTATTTGAAGGTCGTTGCAAAGGGTGGAGGAAATGGGGGGAAAGTATCCCCCGATTTTTTTTTACTTGGTATTCTCAAAGTGCAAGTCCTAATGAACATGGTCAACAATTTTTATGTTGGGACAACAATGGGATCGACCAAAATCAAAATTTTACAAAATTTTCCATCAAAATCAACAAATCGCGACATTCTTGCGCCTCCCATTGGAGTCCCAAGATAAAAATTTCAGGATATGCTCTCTAGAACTTACTCTTTAAAACAAAAAACAAGGTAAAAAAAAATTGGGGGATACTATCCCCCGATTTCCCCCACCCCTTGCCGCGATCTTTTAATACAAGAGGCACCCCTAATTTTTTTTTTTTTTTATGATAGTAATATTATAGGGCATATAAGGAGCTTTAAAACAAACCAAAAATGGGCTTTGTAGCTACAATACAGTCCACGATATTAAATTTGTAATGTGCAAGAGTGTCGCGATTTGGAGATTTTGGGGGAAATTGTGAAAAATTTTGATTTTGGTCGATCTGATTGTTTTCCCAACATAAAAATTTTAGGATATGTTCATTAGGACTTGCACTTTGAGAATACCAAGTAAAAAAAAAGTCGGGGGATACTTTCCCCCATTTCCTCCACCCTTTGCCACGACCTTTAAATAAGGGGGGCACCCTTCCTTTTTTTCTAAAATTTTTTGGTTAAGGTAGGTATTGTAGAGCGTACTATAAGCTTTAAAACAAACAAAAATGGACTCTGTAGTTACAACAGCACTTATGATATTAAATTTTTAAGGTTCAAGAGTGTTGCGATTTGGAGATTTTAGGGAAAATTGTGAAAAATTTTGATTTTGAGTGATCCCATTGGTGTCCCAACTTAAAAATTTTAGAATATATTCTTTAGGACTTTCTCTATAAGAATATCAAGTAAAAAAAATCGAGGGATACCATCCTCCCCATTTTCTCCTCCCTTTATCACGACCTTAAAATAAGGGAGGTAACCCTTATTTTTTTTCGAAAATTTTTTGGTTATGGTAGGTCTTGTAGATCATATTATGAGCTTCAAAACAAATCAATAATGGGCTTTCTAGCTATAATAGAACCAACGATATTAAGTTTTTACGGTGTAAAGTGTCGCGACTGGGAGATTTTGGGGGAAATTTTGACTCCCCGTATTTTCGGCCCCTGTTGACTTAGAGGGCTGAAAATTTACAATTGTTAGTTTTTTACGTAGTGTAAGAACTTAACCAAATTTCGTCAATATCGGAGGGGGTCAAAAATATTCATGATTGATTTCACTAATAATGACCCTAAAACAAGTGAGAGTGTTAAATTCGGCTGTGCCGAATCTTGAATACCCTCCAACGTTAAAAAAAATAAAAATTGCAGGGGCGTTATTTTTTTTTGGGGGGGGGGGATTGTCGGGAATCCTTGGGGACACCTTCTCTATGGACAAAAATGTTTACAAATTTAATTACTATGCTTTTTGTACAAAAGATACACAATTTCATCATTATATAAATTATTTGCTAATATCCACGCCCACAAAAGGGGGCGAACAAAAATACGTAATTTTCATATCCCCTGGGTCCAAGTCCAAGACTTTGAACTTTTTCAAGCATAAAAATATTTCATTTGTTTAACAAAAATACAAAAAACCTATAAAAAGTTACTTTTTTTCATGGGTTGGTTTACTTCGTCAAGGGGGAACTTTTTCCCCCCTGGTCCGATTTTGCCCATCTCCGAACTTAACCAGCCTATGAACATAGGACATATGTATATGTGCCAAATTTCAGAAGTCTAGCACTTTTATTTTGGGCTGTATCGTGTCTTCCACAGACGGACGGACGGACAGATAGACGGACATCGCTAGAATATCTTAGAATCGATCACTGATCAATAATATATATACTTTATGGGGTCCTAGACTGATATTTCGATGCGTTACACGCGGAATGACAAATACTGTAGTTGGAGGGTATAAAAAAATATAAAAAAAATTTATGGAAAAAAATATGAAAAAAATAATTATGTTACGTTTTCTTCGCCAGCTGGTAAAAAAACTTTTTTATTCACAACGAGGGAACGAAGGGAAGCTACATTGAGAATGAAAACACTATAATGTCGTGGGTTTATTGGGCGCTTTTGGTTTATTGGGTTTGGTGAATATTTAAATGATTTTGACGCGGTCATTAGGGTGGGGCGATTTGAACATCTTAATGGGCGCTTCGCGTTTCTGATTCTTGGGATTGTACTGAGCAAAAAAGTCAACTAGACCATACGTCTACGGTGAAAATCGAGCCTCCCGATTTTGACTTGAAGTTTTTTCTCAGACTTTATTTTTTTGGAAAATTTGCAAATATTCTTGGGCTCATATTTCGTAAACTATTTGAAATTTTGACTTATTTTCAAAAGGAAAGTTGTAGCTATTGTCTCGGGCTACAATTTCTCTGAACATATGAAAACTTCGTTTTCATGGTCAAAAAGTCGAAAATGTAGAAAATTTACCACTTTTTGTTATATTTTTTTTGATATTTTGGCCTATAACAGCCAAACTCTTAAGATTTTCGATCCAATACTAAGACAAAAATTGTAGCCAAGACAATAGATTTGATGATGACGCTGATGATTCTGGCTGCATCTCCATCTCCACATTCTCTGTATTATCAGAATCCACTGGATTATCCATATTTTTTATATCTTAAATTTTTTAGTAGCACTGCACAGTTTATACACGAAACAATTATTTCTAAAACTTACATTCAAAAACTATAATAAGTAAAGACTAATTATGGGACCGGTCCTTTTGACGTTTATAGGTGGGGTTAGTTGTTTATATGGTATCTGGGAGAGCTGGATGTTTTGTTTACCTTTTATTTTTCGCTATGAACAACTGAAAATGGTAATTTATCAATATTTTCACAAAAAATTTTCACAAGGCCAAAACTGCCTAAATGCTTCCAATGCTTTTGCGATGTACTAGAGAGTTCTTAACTATTGTCTTAGCTACAATTTTTGTCTTAGTATTGGATCGAAAATCTCAAGGGTTTGGCTGTTATAGGCCAAAATATCAAAAAAAAAAAAAATTACAAAAAGTGGTGAATTTTCTACATTTTCGACTTTTTGACCATGAAACCGAAGTTTTTTCTAAGTAATATGTTCAGAGAAGTTGTAGCCCGAGACAATAGCTACAACTTTACTTTTGAAAATAAGTCAAAATTTCAAATAGTTTACGAAATATGAGCCCAAGAAAATTTGCAAATTTTCCAAAAAAAAATAAAGTCTGAGAAAAACTTCAAGTCAAAATCGGGAGGCTCGGTTTTCACCGTAGACGTATGGTCTAGTTGACTTTTTTGCTCAGTACAATCCCAAGAATCAGAAACGCGATGCGCCCATTAAGATTTTTTTCCTTCCTTACTAATCGCCCCACCCTAGCGGTCATAGAGTTAACCGATTTTGCTCAAAATTTTAGCAGGTACTTATTTAAGGTAGTTTAACAAATTCAACAGCTAAAATCTAAAATTTTTTAAAATAAGGACCACTCTAGTGTGCAAAAATAGGGTAATTATTTATTTTTGATGTAAATATGTTTAACCAAAACAACTTTTTGCCTTATTAAACAATATGTATAAAATTAAGTGCTTTAAAAAAAAAAAAATCTGCAAATCAAAGTCTAAACCAGCGGTTACCAACCTTTTTGGCTCGCGTACCCCTAATTTTAAATTTTATCAGCCGCGTACCCCCTAACGAGTTTTTTTGTTTTCGTTAAAAAACTTCACATATTGATCTGCGGGTATATAATTTTTTTGAAGGATTTAGCGAGATCACAACAATGGTGGTATTTTTTTGGAAAAATGTTCGCTCCTTAAGGGTACATCTGAAAACGCGGATTTGGAGCTAATTTTTCTGCAGAGCAAAAACGGCTGAAAATATTGCAAATCTGATTTCACCAGTCGATTATACACCAAAAATTAAAACAACGGACGTTTTTGAACTCTTAAAAAAAGTTTAAAAAACCCATCACAGGGGGCGGAAATATAATGTTTTTTTCATTCATACAATGAAAGGGCATTTGGAGCTTAACAAACTTGTACCAAAATTTCTATACTATCACAACCCGTCTCAAAAATGCCCAAAAACACGTTTTTGAGAACTTTATCATAAATTTTCTCATAAACCTAACATCATAGAACAATTTGGGAACCATATTCGGGAACATTAATCGAAAACAAGTGGTAAGATCTCAAAATATCATCCAAAAAATCGCAAAAAATGCTCTCTAAATTGAACAAAATTACGTTTTTTGTGAACTTTGACCTCAACTTTCTTTAAAACCTGACGTTATGGAAAACTTTGGAAGCCAGATGCGGAGCCAGCATTGAAAGGTTAATATAAAACGAATGTCCAAATTACTAAAATTTGGCGTACCCCCGCGGACAGTTTCGCGTACCCCCTAGTGGTACGCGTACCATAGGTTGGTAACCGCTGGTCTAAACGATATATATAACGATATATAAAAACATAAATTGCTTAACAAATTGTTTAGTTTAGTATAAATAGTTAATTTAAAACCATCAAATAAAAATCATCAAAAAAATGATCACCGAGAAATTAATATTTCTAATAATTTGTGTAATGAGTTTGCAAATGGTAACTTGATTTAAAAATTTTATTGTCTTTAATTTTACTTTAAGTTTTCTTTTAAAATTAATAGTGCTATTGTTCCATGATATTTAAGGATATACAATGCAACACTTTGGATACAAATTTTTCGCATTTTGATTTATGTGAAATGAAAAAAGTAAAGGAAAATTCAGAATTTTCAATTATACTGCGACTTTTGCAAGTTCCTGTAAATAATTTAAAAATGCAATTGGAATTTCAGGCAACAGCTTTGCCAATTAAATTTAATGCTATTTGGGATGCATGTGAATTTTTGAATAATCGTAAAAAGTATAGAATGTTAAATATGTTGTATTCTTCATTCATTGGACAATATACAAATTTGAATCATACTTGTCCATATAATGTGGGTTTTATATCGTTGACTGGTATTCAAGACGGAACAATGCGCAATATTTTGTCATATTTTTATACCCCCTACTCTAGTAATAGAGGGTATATACCACAGTACAGACTAGTGCACTCAAAAAAAAAAACGTGGTGATTCAATACTAGAAATTTACCTAAAGAACTAATTTTTTAGTCCAAAATAATCTAGTGCAGGCGTTAAGCTGTGTTTATATCATACCACTGAGTATTAAGACCTGTCAAAAAATCGTGTGTAATATGATTTTGTTGACAGTCCAATAAGACTTTTGATTTTATGAAATATTTCAAAAAATGGCTGTGTGTTATTAGATTTGCATACAAACAGCTGTTTTTAAAAATGTCTTTTGATTTTGTTTATGATTTTTTGGCAGTATTAAGACTTTGGTAATATTTTACTTTCTTAAAATCCAAAGACTCGGTGGGATGATCTAAACACACCTTTAGTAACACCATCCGACAGCCAATATTACACATGAACTGGATGATATCGCTCATTTACTTGTATAGTGTCATAACTCAAAAAATGTGATTTTTGAGTTAATAATGTAGCATTTTTCGTTCCATCATGCTTTATATTGTGTCAAAAATTCGTATTTATATCTTTAAAACTCATCATTTGAGAAGAAATACGTAATTATTACATTTCTATGTACCGGCCATTTTCAATGAACAACCAGTTTCAATTGTAAACTTTGAACGCTTTTTCTGCAAAATGAAACATTTTACACTCAAAGAATTGTAAAACAATTTGTCATAAAAGTTCGTCCAATGAAACTTTTTAATGAAGTTTTCATAAATATTATGAAAATTTTCATAAATATAATTAAATGTTTCATAAATACTATGAATATTTATAAACCATTTCATAAATATAGTGAAACATTTTCATTGGACGAACTTTTATGATGAGTTTCACTGTATTAATGAAGCTTTTTCTTTGTGTGTATGACACTATACAACTAAATGAGCGATATATGTCTCAAGGAAGAGATAAAATGAAGTAAAACTGCATCTACAGTTTTTCATTTTGTGATCCTGTTTCCTTTTAAAAGGACTTTAAAGTTTTAAAGGATGCACTTTGTAAAATATTTTTGAAATATCTGTACTTATATTAGGATGAAACTGGTGATGGCAAATGATAGAAGGATCTCCCCTAATTTTTCCATTTTTTTTATTTTACCATATCAGGTTAAAAGGAAAACTTATAAGTTTTTCCAAACATGCACATCAGCCTTCTTTAAGGCCAGTCAATGATATATTTTTCTATATTAACTCATATTAAATATAATTTAAATAAATTTTTTATTCAATTTTTCAACTTTTTAGCATGATATCTTGGTAAATCGTATGAAAATAGAAGTAAATGATTTCCGCTTTCCCTGGCCAAGTGGTTTATATAGTTATAAAACATCTTGGATTGTGGATAAAAAAGTTCGCTTCACGTTCGATGGTCAAATTGAATATAAGAATAATTAAAAAAATGAAAATACTATGAAAAAGTTGTAAAATTTGCTCAATTTTTTAAATAATTAAATGATTTTGTTACCACAAAACTGAAAAAAAAATATACAAAATTTAAAGCAAGTTTTGAACTAAATTTAAATCAGAATCTGAAACTTTTTCTATAGAAAAACTGTCTTAGAATCTGAGACTTTTACTATAGAAAAACTGTCTCAGAATCTGAGACTTTTTCTATAGAAAAACTGTCTCAGAATCTGAGACTTTTTCTATAGAAAAACTGTCTCAGAATCTGAGACTTTTTCTATAGAAAAACTGTCTCAGAATCTGAGACTTTTTCTATAGAAAAACTGTCTCAGAATCTGAGACTTTTTCTATAGAAAAACTGTCTCAGAATCTGAGACTTTTTCTATAGAAAAACTGTCTCAGAATCTGAGACTTTTTCTATAGAAAAACTGTCTCAGAATCTGAGACTTTTTCTATAGAAAAACTGTCTCAGAATCTGAGACTTTTTCTATAGAAAAACTGTCTCAGAATCTGAGACTTTTTCTATAGAAAAACTGTCTCAGAATCTGAGACTTTTTCTATAAAAAAACTGTCTCAGAATCTGAAACTTTTTCTATAGAAAAACTGTATCAGAATCTGAGACTTTTTCTATAGAAAAACTGTCTCAGAATCTGAGACTTTTTCTATAGAAAAACTGTCTCAGAATCTGAGACTTTTTCTATAGAAAAACTGTCTCAGAATCTGAGACTTTTTCTATAGAAAAACTGTCTCAGAATCTGAGACTTTTTCTATAGAAAAACTGTCTCAGAATCTGAGACTTTTTCTATAGAAAAACTGTCTCAGAATCTGAGACTTTTTCTATAGAAAAACTGTCTCAGAATCTGAGACTTTTTCTATAGAAAAACTGTCTCAGAATCTGAGACTTTTTCTATAGAAAAACTGTCTCAGAATCTGAGACTTTTTCTATAGAAAAACTGTCTCAGAATCTGAGACTTTTTCTATAGAAAAACTGTCTCAGAATCTGAGACTTTTTCTATAGAAAAACTGTCTCAGAATCTGAGACTTTTTCTATAGAAAAACTGTCTCAGAATCTGAGACTTTTTCTATAGAAAAACTGTCTCAGAATCTGAGACTTTTTCTATAGAAAAACTGTCTCAGAATCTGAGACTTTTTCTATAGAAAAACTGTCTCAGAATCTGAGACTTTTTCTATAGAAAAACTGTCTCAGAATCTGAGACTTTTTCTATAGAAAAACTGTCTCAGAATCTGAGACTTTTTCTATAGAAAAACTGTCTCAGAATCTGAGACTTTTTCTATAGAAAAACTGTCTCAGAATCTGAGACTTTTTCTATAGAAAAACTGTCTCAGAATCTGAGACTTTTTCTATAGAAAAACTGTCTCAGAATCTGAGACTTTTTCTATAGAAAAACTGTCTCAGAATCTGAGACTTTTTCTATAGAAAAACTGTCTCAGAATCTGAGACTTTTTCTATAGAAAAACTGTCTCAGAATCTGAGACTTTTTCTATAGAAAAACTGTCTCAGAATCTGAGACTTTTTCTATAGAAAAACTGTCTCAGAATCTGAGACTTTTTCTATAGAAAAACTGTCTCAGAATCTGAGACTTTTTCTATAGAAAAACTGTCTCAGAATCTGAGACTTTTTCTATAGAAAAACTGTCTCAGAATCTGAGACTTTTTCTATAGAAAAACTGTCTCAGAATCTGAGACTTTTTCTATAGAAAAACTGTCTCAGAATCTGAGACTTTTTCTATAGAAAAACTGTCTCAGAATCTGAGACTTTTTCTATAGAAAAACTGTCTCAGAATCTGAGACTTTTTCTATAGAAAAACTGTCTCAGAATCTGAGACTTTTTCTATAGAAAAACTGTCTCAGAATCTGAGACTTTTTCTATAGAAAAACTGTCTCAGAATCTGAGACTTTTTCTATAGAAAAACTGTCTCAGAATCTGAGACTTTTTCTATAGAAAAACTGTCTCAGAATCTGAGACTTTTTCTATAGAAAAACTGTCTCAGAATCTGAGACTTTTTCTATAGAAAAACTGTCTCAGAATCTGAGACTTTTTCTATAGAAAAACTGTCTCAGAATCTGAGACTTTTTCTATAGAAAAACTGTCTCAGAATCTGAGACTTTTTCTATAGAAAAACTGTCTCAGAATCTGAGACTTTTTCTAAAGAAAAACTGTCTCAGAATCTGAGACTTTTTCTATAGAAAAACTGTCTCAGAATCTGAGACTTTTTCTATAGAAAAACTGTCTCAGAATCTGAGACTTTTTCTAAAGAAAAACTGTCTCAGAATCTGAGACTTTTTCTATAGAAAAACTGTCTCAGAATCTGAGACTTTTTCTATAGAAAAACTGTCTCAGAATCTGAGACTTTTTCTATAGAAAAACTGTCTCAGAATCTGAGACTTTTTCTATAGAAAAACTGTCTCAGAATCTGAGACTTTTTCTATAGAAAAACTGTCTCAGAATCTGAGACTTTTTCTATAGAAAAACTGTCTCAGAATCTGAGACTTTTTCTATAGAAAAACTGTCTCAGAATCTGAGACTTTTTCTATAGAAAAACTGTCTCAGAATCTGAGACTTTTTCTATAGAAAAACTGTCTCAGAATCTGAGACTTTTTCTATAGAAAAACTGTCTCAGAATCTGAGACTTTTTCTATAGAAAAACTTTTTCTATAGAAAAACTGTCTCAGAATCTGAGACTTTTTCTATAGAAAAACTGTCTCAGAATCTGAGACTTTTTCTATAGAAAAACTGTCTCAGAATCTGAGACTTTTTCTATAGAAAAACTGTCTCAGAATCTGAGACTTTTTCTATAGAAAAACTGTCTCAGAATCTGAGACTTTTTCTATAGAAAAACTGTCTCAGAATCTGAGACTTTTTCTATAGAAAAACTGTCTCAGAATCTGAGACTTTTTCTATAGAAAAACTGTCTCAGAATCTGAGACTTTTTCTATAGAAAAACTGTCTCAGAATCTGAGACTTTTTCTATAGAAAAACTGTCTCAGAATCTGAGACTTTTTCTATAGAAAAACTGTCTCAGAATCTGAGACTTTTTCTATAGAAACTTTTTCTATAGAAACTGTCTCAGAATCTGAGACTTTTTCTATAGAAAAACTGTCTCAGAAACTGAGACTTTTTCTATAGAAAAACTGTCTCAGAATCTGAGACTTTTTCTATAGAAAAACTGTCTCAGAATCTGAGACTTTTTCTATAGAAAAACTGTCTCAGAATCTGAGACTTTTTCTATAGAAAAACTGTCTCAGAATCTGAGACTTTTTCTATAGAAAAACTGTCTCAGAATCTGAGACTTTTTCTATAGAAAAACTGTCTCAGAATCTGAGACTTTTTCTATAGAAAAACTGTCTCAGAATCTGAGACTTTTTCTATAGAAAAACTGTCTCAGAATCTGAGACTTTTTCTATAGAAAAACTGTCTCAGAATCTGAGACTTTTTCTATAGAAAAACTGTCTCAGAATCTGAGACTTTTTCTATAGAAAAACTGTCTCAGAATCTGAGACTTTTTCTATAGAAAAACTGTCTCAGAATCTGAGACTTTTTCTATAGAAAAACTGTCTCAGAATCTGAGACTTTTTCTATAGAAAAACTGTCTCAGAATCTGAGACTTTTTCTATAGGAAAACTATCTCAGAATCTGAGACTTTTTCTATAGAAAAACTGTCTCAGAATCTGAGACTTTTTCTATAGAAAAACTGTCTCAGAATCTGAGACTTTTTCTATAGAAAAACTGTCTCAGAATCTGAGACTTTTTCTATAGAAAAACTGTCTCAGAATCTGAGACTTTTTCTATAGAAAAACTGTCTCAGAATCTGAGACTTTTTCTATAGAAAAACTGTCTCAGAATCTGAGACTTTTTCTATAGAAAAACTGTCTCAGAATCTGAGACTTTTTCTATAGAAAAACTGTCTCAGAATCTGAGACTTTTTCTATAGAAAAACTGTCTCAGAATCTGAGACTTTTTCTATAGAAAAACTGTCTCAGAATCTGAGACTTTTTCTATAGAAAAACTGTCTCAGAATCTGAGACTTTTTCTATAGAAAAACTGTCTCAGAATCTGAGACTTTTTCTATAGAAAAACTGTCTCAGAATCTGAGACTTTTTCTATAGAAAAACTGTCTCAGAATCTGAGACTTTTTCTATAGAAAAACTGTCTCAGAATCTGAAACTTTTTCTATAGAAAAACTGTCTCAGAATCTGAGACTTTTTCTATAGGAAAACTGTCTCAGAATCTGAGACTTTTTCTATAGAAAAACTGTCTCAGAATCTGAGACTTTTTCTATAGAAAAACTGTCTCAGAATCTGAGACTTTTTCTATAGAAAAACTGTCTCAGAATCTGAGACTTTTTCTATAGAAAAACTGTCTCAGAATCTGAGACTTTTTCTATAGAAAAACTGTCTCAGAATCTGAGACTTTTTCTATAGAAAAACTGTCTCAGAATCTGAGACTTTTTCTATAGAAAAACTGTCTCAGAATCTGAGACTTTTTCTATAGAAAAACTGTCTCAGAATCTGAGACTTTTTCTATAGAAAAACTGTCTCAGAATCTGAGACTTTTTCTATAGAAAAACTGTCTCAGAATCTGAGACTTTTTCTATAGAAAAACTGTCTCAGAATCTGAGACTTTTTCTATAGAAAAACTGTCTCAGAATCTGAGACTTTTTCTATAGAAAAACTGTCTCAGAATCTGAGACTTTTTCTATAGAAAAACTGTCTCAGAATCTGAGACTTTTTCTATAGAAAAACTGTCTCAGAATCTGAGACTTTTTCTATAGAAAAACTGTCTCAGAATCTGAGACTTTTTCTATAGAAAAACTGTCTCAGAATCTGAGACTTTTTCTATAGAAAAACTGTCTCAGAATCTGAGACTTTTTCTATAGAAAAACTGTCTCAGAATCTGAGACTTTTTCTATAGAAAAACTGTCTCAGAATCTGAGACTTTTTCTATAGAAAAACTGTCTCAGAATCTGAGACTTTTTCTATAGAAAAACTGTCTCAGAATCTGAGACTTTTTCTATAGAAAAACTGTCTCAGAATCTGAGACTTTTTCTATAGAAAAACTGTCTCAGAATCTGAGACTTTTTCTATAGAAAAACTGTCTCAGAATCTGAGACTTTTTCTATAGAAAAACTGTCTCAGAATCTGAGACTTTTTCTATAGAAAAACTGTCTCAGAATCTGGAACTTTTTCTATAGAAAAACTGTCTCAGAATCTAAAAATTTCTTTCACTTGACCCTTTCATAGACCGTGAGACAATCGATAATGTTAACGATATCACTTTAAATAATTTCCCAAATATTGAGTTGGCAACCCTGCCAGTAAAACTATTCATTTAACATATATTATAACATCTGCAGTTTAGCAAATATTTTTTCTATTCATTTTTTTTTTTTTTTGTTTTTTGGTTGTACGATAACAGAGTGTTTTAGCACAGCAGGAGTTTTCATACTTTAACACTAAAACGTTAAAACTTTTTAGCTTAACTACTCAAGACGAGAAAAAAAGCCGGGTGCGGCTTACGAAAATAAATACAAAAAAAAAATAGCAAGCTTATGTTTAGCATCAAACAACAACTAGGAAGCAAATCACAGTCAATTCATTGACTATAAAGGCAATCTAATGGTATCAAAAAATTCAAAACTAAATGCTAAAGAAAAACTAACTACACTCGAAAATAAAAAAAAAACTGTAGAAATTCCAACAAACAAAATCTGTTGATATAACAAAAAGATTTTGTTATTCAAAACTATAAAAATAAAACTAGCTGACATTCTGAAAATACCCTTTTAGGAAATTTCGTTTCTAAGGGATCAAAAAGGTTAAAAAAAAATATTTTGGTACTTTTTCTATTCCCTGAAAAAATGGCTCTAGCGGAAAAAACTACTTTTTGGAAATTCAAATTCTAACAGCAAAAAGGCTAAAAAAAGTGTACTTTGATACTTTTTGTATTTTCTGAAATAATGGTTCTAGAAACTTAAAATTCAAAATATAGGACCCTCTATCTGGAAAAAGTATCTTTTGAAAATTCCGATTTAATAAGCTACACTTGTGGTACTTTTTCTATTTCCTAAAATATGGGTTCTAAAACTTTTATAATCTAGAATAATCCAGCGAAAAAGGAACATTCTGGCAAACGTACTTCTTACAAAGTTTCGATTCTAAACGGTACTTTTTCGATCTCCTAAATTAAGGGTAATAAAAACTTAATTTTTGAAATATGGGCAGCTCCATTGGAACAAATTATTATGAAACAAGTGAGAGTGTTAAATTCGGCTGTGCCGAATCTTTTACCCTCCAAAATTTAAAAAAAAATATCAGGAGCGTCTTTTTTTGTACGGGGGGGCGGGGTTTGGGGGTTTAGTGGGAGACATTGGGGGACACCTTCCCCTTGCGATAGATGTTCGCAAATGGATTTATTATGATTCTTCCAATTATTTAATCCAATTATTTTATTTATTTTTTTTTTTTTAATCATTATTAAAATACATTTTTTATATCCACGCCCACAAAAGGGGCGGGTCAAACTTTTTTTAATTTTTTTTTATCCGCTGGGTCCACATGCAGGGCTTTGAGCTTCCTCTGACATAAAAATGTTGCATTTGCTTAAAAAAAGCACAAAAAACCCTGCAAAAAATAACCGTAACTTTTTTCCTCTTGGTCCGATTTTGCCCATTTCCGAACTTAACCTGCCTAGGAATATAAGACATATTCTTGCCAAACTTCGAAAGCCTAGCTCTTTTATTTTGGACTGTATCGTGTCTTCTACAGACGGACAGACGGACGGACATCGCTAGAATGTCTTAGAATCGATCACTGATCAATAATATATATGGACATTTCCATTTAACTTTTAATTTCTTTGAAATTTTGTTTTTTTTGGCAAAAACTTTTTTTATTTGCATTGAAATGGCTATCTACTGCTAGAAATGCATAAAGGACTTCTAATGCAATTAGCTAACAAACACTTATGGCCAAAAATCTTAATTTGCGGTAGTTAGCGACAATCAAACTTCAGAAATGTGGAGAAGTCGATTGAAATTTCATAAAAATTATGTACTTTTTGGTCTATTGTACTTGCGCCGTCCAACGTATTCTTTAAAGATTTAAAATATATGGTCCCTATACTTGTTCAAAAAAGATGTATTTATGAATTTGATGTGCCATCAATAATAAAAAAGTTATTTGGTGGTAACGGTTTGAAGTTAAAATTTCTTAATTTTCAATTTTTCGTCGTTTTTTTATCAGGAAATTTGCGCCGCTTCATACTTTTCAAAAGCTAATACGAAGAATGATAGCTGTCGTAATTCCCTACAGTCTAAACCGATCTCATGAATGTGCCCTCAATAGGAGTGGAGTACTAGCTAGACAAAGGTTTAGAGACAAAACGTGAAAGTCATCAAAAATCCACTTTTTTGCGAGGCACATTCGCAATATTTCTTAGAAGTGGCCAGCACATCGCGTGATCCAAATATTTTTTGACTTTTTATAATAAAATCGATATAGCGTGTTAAAATTTTGATTAGCAAAAATTTTGCAAAAATCTGACATTTCACGATTTTAAACTTTTACTTGTATTTTCACGCGAAAATAATTTAGATTTAAAATAAACCCGTCAGACGATTGCTTGTAATGCGTATTATGGATCGTGTGTAAAAATTGGGACTTAATGTAACTGTACGCTGAAAACGCGCAAATTTTGTCTCCAGATAAACCGCCAGGGCACACCCAAACCGCTAATAGAAATTCATTTCTATAAATGGCAATTGTTGGCACTTAGAAAGCTTTATCCCAGCATTAATAAATTTTAGCGGCATTAATAAATTTTGAAGTTGGTGGATTTTATGCATCTTTCAAAATTTCATTAATTAGAAATTGCATCACTTTTAAAAATTCACAATTTTGCATAATGCACAAGTTTCTTAACTAATTCGAGGGTGCTAAATCCGCATATGACCTTTAATTTGGTCCATTGTCATTAAATTTCGCGTAAATTGCATATCAATCATTAAGAGAGCAACTTTTTAAAACAAACTTTTATCGTAAAAATCTGATTGTATATGCACGTTAATGGACGTAATTTATCCGGTTTTTATTGGGGATAGTATTAAACATTAATTAACATTGATTTTGTTAAATTCTAATAATAATTGTAATTTTGAGATTTTTTGTTTTGAATTAAAATCTTTAAACCGCCATAACTTTCGCGCCGTCAGCTCAAAGTTCTTCACGCGAACGGATTTGAACTTACTAAATGCATGTTTATACGCGTACTAAACGATTTTGATGTGCCCTCAAAAAAAATTTTAATATTTTTAAACCTTAAAATCAAAAGTTAAATGGAAATGTTCATATACTTTATGGGGTCCTAGACCGATATTTTGATGCATTACACACGGAATGACAAAGTGAGTATACCATACTGTAGTTGGAGGGTATAAAAAGAGGTAAAAAAATTGTACTTTGATGCTTTATGAAGTTTTCAACATAATGAACTTAAAAACTTGAAAATTTTAATTTAGGATCCTTCAGCAAAGCTAAAAAAACAGTTGTTTTTTTTTTAATTCGGTTTGAAAGGAAGGTAAAGGGAAGTTTACGGGAAGTAAAGTATTCGTTTGGTACTTTTTTTTTATTTCTTGAAATAATGGTCACAGAAACATGAAATTCGGTTTATAGGATCCTTCGGTGAAAAAACCCATTTAGGAAAAAGGACTTTTTGCAAATTTCTAATTCTTAATATTTCTTAATATGCTTTTTGAAAATTCCGTTTCTATGGCCGCCCTCTTAAAAAAAAATTGGTACAAAAAAGAGTACTCTTACACTCAAAAAAAAAAAACTGTAAAGTTAGCAAAAAATGCTTGTAACTGGTCCTCTTCACATATGTGGACCCATTAGGGTCCACACATGTGAAGAGGACCGGCGATACTATGGAGAGCCCGAGAACCAAAAATGGTATCCATTTTGCTCTATCTGGCTTAGTTTCCGAGATAGCGCCATTTTAAATGGCGCTAAAAAAAAAAATTACCATTTATTTTTGCTAATATTAGCAAAAAATCTTGTAAAAATGTTGTCAACTCAATTTCAAATTTAGCAAAAGAAATTAGTTCAAAGTTTGTTTAAAATTGCTAATGTGCTAAATGAAGTTTACAAGAATTTTTTGCTGACATGCTAATCTCAACTAAAAATTTGCTAAAAGTTAGCTAACTAGCATTAGCAAAAAAAAAATTAGTAAATCTACTAACGTATTTTTTTGAGTGTACTTTTTTAAAATTCCGTTTTTAAGGATCGTAAAAGGATAAAAAATATAAATTTGGTACCTTTTTTTATTACCCAAAATAGTGGTCCTAGAAACTTGATATTATAAATCTAGTATCATCTAGCAAAAAAATATTTTTTTCTCAAATTTTTCATACTCATTTTTTTTTACTCAATATTTTTTCCTTAATTTAAAAATACCTTAACATAATTTTACCAACTTATTTTCTTGAGTGCATACACCCAAAAACGATAACAAACATATGGTTAGATATCACAAAAAAAAAATGTGTGGTTTGGTCATTTTTTTCCCAACCATCTAGACAAATTGGAGCAATCAGTCTTTAAAGTATGGTTTAGTAGAGATTTCGTAAAAATAAAGTAAAACTCCTTTAATAGCTGTTAAATTTGGCGGCTTCTTGTCGTTATTATTGGTGGGTTTTTAGTGATTTTTTTTTTTCTGCAAGAAAAATCCAAACCACATGGAACACACAAAAATTCCTTTTGCTTAGTTTTTCCAAAATTTAATTCCTTTAACCATAAATGGTGTGTTTTGTCTAAGACAGTTTTGAGAAAAGTCTGACTAGTCCAGACTGTTGCTAGTTAGGTGGCTTACTGGCTGGCTGGCTGCCTTGCTGACTTGGCTGTAGGTTGTTTTAAACACTTTAGTATTTTTTTTGGAAATTCATTTTTTTTGTCTTGTATAATAAATTTTTAACCAATTAATAGCAAATTACCTTTAAGCATTTTTATATCTATTCCAATATGGTCAAACATTGCGTTACATACACTCACAAAAAAAACTTTGAACAACGGCAAGAAAAGTTTGTAACTTTTTTGCTACCTCCTATTTACAACAATTCCTTGTAATTTTCCCAGCTTTTTACCAATCATTTTGTAATTTTCCCAGCTTTTTACCAATAAAATTGTAAATTTACAAAATTTTTTGAAGAGATAAAACTTACAAGGATGTTTCGTGTTTTTACTAGATTTTTTGCTACCTCCTAATTTACGAGAATTCCTAGTAAAAATTTTGAGCTTTTTCGTAATTTCACAAAATTTTTTACAATAAAATTGTTAATTTACAACTTTTTTGGTGCAATAAAACTTACAAGGAAATCTCGTAAATTTACAAAATTTTTTTTTTTGTAAAAAAATGTTAGAAATTTGTAAAATTACAAAAAAAAAAAGTTAAATTACAAAAAAAAAAATTGTAAAATTACAAAAAAAAATTGTAAAATTACAAAAAAAAATTGTAAAATTACAAAAAAAAATGTAAATTTCCAAAAAAAATGTAAATTTCGATCGAAAATTTTTTATTAAAAAACAAGGAAAACTGTCAAATATTGGTAAAATGGGATTACGAGACTTTTTCTAGTTATTGAGCAAGGTTTTTTTGTGTGTAGGTACATGTGGCTTGATTTTTGTGTATGGTTCAATTGAATTCTGTTTGTTGCTCTATTGTTGGTTTCTTTTTTTTTTTTAAGTCTTGTCTACTTTAGTTTTTAGTTGTTTTACGAAATTTTTTTCTCCTTAAATTGATATTAATGGTAATGCTTGTTAAATGAAATTTTTAAGATAATTTTGTTTAATATTTGTTTTGCTATCTCAAGATTTTGCTTTTATGGAATTTTTCTCACAGTAATGAGAATTAATTTTCTTAGATATTTAGTAATGAATTAGCTATTTAAGTATTTTGAGATTATCTAATATTTATAAATAATTGAGATAATCGAAATTTTACAAAATTTGGTCAGTTAGCTAACGATTGTTATAAGCAGTGGCGTATACAGGGGGGGCCCGGGCCCCCCCGAAATGATTTCACAAATTTCAGGATTTGGTATAAAATAACAGTACAATATTAAAAAACTTCTTAAAAAAATTGGAAAAACATTAAGAATCTAAAATTTTTTGAAGAAAAATGTTTTGAAACTGAAAATTTTTCTGTTAAACAAATCTCGAAATCTGAAATTTTTTTCTTAGAATTTGAAACTTTTCAATTTAAGATTCTAATGAAAAAATATCTTAGAACCTGAAGTTTTATGTACACAAAAAATGGACCTAATTGTAAGTAAAATGTAGTCAAATCTTAAAATGCGACTTTGTCTTTTAAAAAAATTTCTCAGAACGAGACTATTTCTTAAAAAAAAATGTCTGAGAATCTTACACTTTTCTGAAAAGAAATGTCTCAGAATCTAAATATTTCTATAAGGCAAATGTCTGAGAATCTAAGCATTTTTCTATAGGAATAATGTCTTAAATTATTAGCCTTTTTCACAGATTCTAAGACCTTTTCTATAGGAAAAATGTCTCAGAATCTGAGACTTTTTCTATAAAAAATTCTCAGAATCTGAGGCTTTTCTATATGAAAAATGTTTCAGAATCTGAGAACTTTCTATAGGAATAATGTGTCTCCATCTGAAAAATGTCTCAAAATCTGAGATTTTTTCTAAAAAAGAAAAATACTTAGAATCTGAGGCTTTTCTATATGAAAAATGTTTTAGGATCTGAAAATTTTCTATAGAAATAATTTCTCAGAATAAACGAATTTTTCTTAAGGAAAAAAAATCTAAGATTTTGTGTACTTTTTGTATAGAAAAATACTCAAAATCTGAGACTTTTTCTATTGTAAAAATATCTTTTTCTATAAGAATAATGTCTCAGAATCTGAGTATTTTTCTATGGGAAAAATATTTTTCTTTAGGAAAAATATCTCAGAATCTGAGGTTTTTTGTATATGAAAAATGTTTCAGAATCTGACAACTTCATAAGGCAAAATGTCTCAGAATCTGAGACTTGTTCTATAGGAAAATGTCTAAGAATTTGAGACTTTTTCTATAGGAAAGGTGTTTAGCATCTGAGACTTTTTCGATAGGAAAATGTCTCAGAATCTAAGAAATTTTCTGTAGAAAAATTTCTATGAATCTGAGACTTTTTCTTTAGGAAACATTTTTTTAGAATCCGAGAATTTTTCTTTAGGAAAAAGGTTTTAGAATCTAAGACTTTTTTTATATTGTTTCTTTTTAAAAAGGTCTCAGAATCTGAACTATTTTTCTTATAGAAAAAGCGAAGATTTTCTCAAAATCTAAAACTTTTTGTGTAGAATTTTTCAGAATCTGAGAAAATGTGCTAGACTAGAAATATCTCAGATTCTGGAAAAATTTCTTACAATCGGAGCCTTTTCTTTTGGAAAAGTGTTTTATAAATATGTTTATAGAATCATTTTCTAAAGTGACTTTTTCCCGAGAAACTTTTTCTATTGGAAATATGATTTAGAGTCTTTGACTTTTTCTATAACAAAAACTGTCTTAACTGGAAATTGTCATAGAATCTTAGACTTTTCTTTGAAACAAATTCACATTCTGATAATCTTATTTGTAAAAATGTATCAGCATCTGATACAATTCACACTTTAAAAAAAGGCTTAAGTCTCTCAAAAAATTTTAAAATATAAAAAAAATTTAATTTTTTCCCCCAACAGTTTTAAACTTACACAAAAATGAAGAATCTGATTGTGTTACATTCAGTTCAAGGAAAAGATCGAGAAAAATTCTAAAACATGTGCTGTTATGAAAATTTTTTGTAAAAAAAAAATTGACAAAAAATGTTGGGCCCCCACCGAAATAAAATCCTGGATACGCCCCTGGTTATAAGAATGCAAGACACTGTGGGAGGAAACATAGACTACTAGCAAAAAAAATCGGATTTTGGAATAATAAAAAAAATCTTGCGATACATTACTTTCATAATGCGAAACACGAATATAAATAAAATACATACATATATGAGGAGTTCCGGCTAAGACTTAAATTTTGAGGTAAAAAAGATGTGATTTTTGTTTTGATGGCACATTGATGAAAGTTGGCATAAATATTAGAAGCTATTTAAGAATAAGAAATTCGTTCGCGTCAATTAAATCGCGCAAGGGGGTCAAAAGTTATGGTGGTTTTAAGATATAGCGGTTTTAAAAAATCTTAAAAATATTTTAAATATTTTTTTTCTACACATTTGTTGCATGCGTTATTAAAACATGCCAGGATATATCATTTCTTCTAAAATATATGACATAAATTTAACCCTTTAATGACCAAACGATTAAAAAAAAATATCTAAGTACCTAAAATCGCGATTAATTCGCGGTAAAAGAAAAGTTTCACAATTTTTTATAACATATTTAGGCAATGCGCGTTGGTATTACTGAAAAAAAATCATGGAAAATCGTTTCATGGTACCAGTGTTTAAAAAAATCGGTGATGCTTTTTTATAACAAGAAAATTTAATATGGTCCAAAAAATCTATAATCATCAAAATTTTTTAACCCGCCTCTGATTTTATGATGACACATCAATTGGGCTTTCATTTAAAAAAAATTTCATCCGATTTCGTGTAAAGCCTTGGATGTGCCAGATCAAAACAGGTTTAGATAAAATCATCGCGCTTTCCGCTCAGAATGGCTTAAAGTAAAAAGTCAAAAAGCAAATCAGTTCTACTCGTTAGGGCACGTCTTTTAGAGTATTAAAATGAACATGATGCATTAATTGCTACTAAAACAAATTGGAAACAGATTTGCAAATTTCGCACAATTTTCAAAAATGCCATAAAATTTTTGCAATTTGTTTTTTATAAACCCGCCAGTGATTTTTTTATGTAAAATCCTAAAAAACTCGGTTTACGCAAGAGTCCACCAAATTTCGAATGAAACCGCGAATGTGCCTCGCGAAAAACTGGTATTTTAAAAAAAATTACGTTTTTTCTTTCGAACTTTGATCTGCTGAAACTCCTTAAATATTCGTGGCACATTAACGGGATTAATTCCAAAATGTTAAGAATTACAACAGCTACCAACTCTAGTTCAACTTTTTTAATTTTATAGAGGGGGCCGAAATCCCTGATCAAAAAACCTCGAAAATTTAAAAACTCTTAATTTTTGGTTTCAAAACTTAACCGTCTTATAACTTCTTACCAAGCGATGAAGCATCTATCAAGCTAACATTAAAATAATCTCTTATATGTACTGACTTTGTGTTATGCCGAAAAAGATTGAAATATAAGGAGAACTTAAAAAAAAAGCGAAAGAATGTAAAAACTATGGATTATTTCAAGCCATTGTTATAGATTTTTCAACTTTAACCCTCTGTAACTTTTACGGATAAAGTGGGGTAATCCTTAAACATTGCTCAGTGATGGTTCAAGGTCTTGTTTACACAACTGCATTTACAGTTTTTCTAAATTCCAAAAACTGCCGGTTTTTTTTAAACATTTATTTCAGTTTCACTGAGTTGAAATTTAAAAAATATTTCATGATATGTATATAAAAATTCTAAAATAGGTTGAACGGTTTTCGAGATATCGCCACGTGAAATTTGTCAAAAAAAAATTTAAAAACTGAGTTCTTTCCTCGCACCCCTCTTCAAGCAAATTTAGGTTTTTTAAAAATATTGAGACAAAATCGGATAATGCCATTTCAATACTCTTTATAAAGAACTTTAAAAATCGTCAACACGAAAGTCCTAGTTGATCCTGTTTTCGAGTTATTGCTAAAAAAACGTACACTGTTTGACAACAAAACCCTCCCAGTGAAATATCCTACTGATTCTTATAGATTTTGATCTCCTAATTTCAAATCTGGCATCCAATTTTTTCTAGCACGTACCATTTTTGAGATATTTATTCGCTGTTAAAAAGTTAAAAAAAAAAACAATAATTTTGCTCTTTTGGTGGTCCACTGTTACAGATTCTTTCAAAAATAGGACTTGATCTCATATAAAATGGACCACCTGATTCCAAAACTGCAATCCAAATTGTTCTAGCATGTTCTGTTTTCGACATATTTTTCAACTCGAAAATCTCGATGGCGAATATCTCGAAAATGGAACATGCTAGAAAAGTTTGCATTGCAGTTTTGGATTCAGGAGGTCCAATTTATAAGAAACCAAGTCCTATTTGTTGGAAGCAACATAACAGTAAACCACCAAAAGTGCGAAATTATTTGCTTTTTCCCCTTTTTAACATCAAATATCTCAAAAACGGTATTTGCTACAAAAAAAATTGGATGGCTGATTTGGATTCAGAGGAGTAAAACCTATTATAATCAGTTGGATATTTAACTGGGAGGTTTTTGTTGTCGAACAGTGTAATCATTTAGCAATAACTCGAAAACAGGATCAGCTAGGATTTTCGTGTTAGCAATATTTAAAAACTTAAAATTTTTTTTTAGTTTCAAGCAAAATACATTTTCGTGTTGAACGGTGTAATTTAAATGGGAGGATTTTGTTGTCGAATAGTGTCGTTATTTAGCAATAACTTGAAAACAGGATCAGCTAGGATTTTCGTGTTAACGATTTTTAAAGTAACACGATTTTATCACTTTTTTTACAGAGTCTAAACTTACGGCCCTTTGTTCCTGCTAGGAACCACAGGACATAATATATATATTAGAGTTAATTTTGAAAATTTGATCTGCGGATATCATCATTTTTTTGAAGGATTTAGGGGAACTAAAAAGAATGGCGGTATTTTTTTGGAAACAAATTCGCTCCTTGGGGTGGTTCAACGCATCTAAAAATTTTTTTGATTTTTCAGCAGAGCTGAAACGGCTGAATATATCGCAAATCTGATTTTATCAGTCGATTCTACAGCAAAAAATAATACAATGGTCATTTTTCAAACTCTTAAAAAAAGTTCCAAAAACTCACCACAGAGGGCGGAAATATAAGGTTTTTCCATTTTCTTTTTAAATTAATTTTTTAAATATGCACAATTAAAGGACATTTTCAGCTTGACAAAATGGTACTAAATTTTCCGTTCTATCACAACCCGTTAAAAAGTTATCAATTCTCAAAAATGGACAAAAACACGTTTTTTGAGAACTTTGACCTAAATTTTCTCGAAAACATGACGTGATAGAAAAATTTGAAATCTAAATTCAGAATCAGCATCGAAATGTTATTCAGATTCTGACATATAATAGGTAGTTCTTGAGGACATGTCCTAACATTGTCATCAATGAATGTTTGTTTTAAGAGCGTGAAAAAATTCTATAAGGAAATGTCTTCACAATAGCTGTATATCAAACTGAACTTTTACATCTGGGCAGTATCGTTTTAACCATTAGGGCACACTAGGCACGTGCACAGGGCCCTCGACCTAACGGGCCTGAAATGCCAAAAAATTATACGGTTAATTTCTTTTAAAAGAAAATTTCTTATTTTATAAAGGAAATTGGATGGAAGTAAAAACTAATGGAAATACGAAGATTTTTGGCATTTTCATATGACCTATATCTAGGCTGGCCATACGTACTGATTTGATCAGTACATGTACTGATTTTTGATCACGTGTACTGATCAAAAAACGTTGTACTGATTTGTACTGATTTTTTGAAATATGTACTGATTGTACTGATTTTTTAACATTTTAACATAAAAAATAATTTTATTCGAAAACTCGATACAAAAATATGAATTTCCATAAAATATCTTAAGTCTGACAATGAGATAATTTGAATTATTTCCAAGGAGATAAGAGTTCCTGAATCAATAGGAAAATGTATCTGAACATGAAATTATTTAGATCTTCATAAATTTATATGAAAAGGCGCACAGAATTTTTGAGGTTTTCGATAACGAAAACTTTAAGAGATGATGGATTTTTTGCACAAATCCAAATGATTCTGAGAGGTTCGGTGAGAAAATGACATCAGAAATTATTCAGGGCTAATTAAACATGTGCTTATTAGCTGGGAAGTTTTCTAAAAGAAAAATTTATCAAAACTTAAGGAAAAATGTCCTCAGAGTCAGAGGAATTTTCTTTTTCTCAAAACATGTGGGTTTTTGTTTTATTTTCTGCACTGAAGTTATTTAAAGTCAACTAAATTTTCTGCAAAATAACGAAAACAGTTTCTGGCAGTAGTTTTTTAATAGTTGCTTTTAAGTGAAATACTACTAATTGAACTCAAGTTTGTTAGTTTAACCAACATTTTTTTAGTGCTGAAGAAATCATCAGTGTTTTTCTATAAAAAAAGAGTCTTCTGAGAGTTATTTCTAAAAGAAAAAAAAAAGTTTGTACTGATTTGACTTTAGAAAAAAATGGTCACCCTACCTATATCAGACATTTCCACAATGACGACTTAGGGGAAATATCATGGGAACGTCAGCACCCCTGACAACTGCTGAATATGATTGAGGAAATTTTGAAATTTTTAATGAAACTGTTCTCAACTCGGTATATAGAGATGTCATGGGGATGTCAGGTGCGTCAGCGAGCCGTCACCACGGATGGCTCAAGGACTTTCCCAACTGGGTAATGCATAAAAAAATATGACATACATTTTTTTTACATATTTTAATTCGTGAGAATTTCGTGATCGTGATTACATCGTGAGCGTGATTACATTTTTTTCTACTCACGTGAGCGTGCGTGAGCGTAAGCAGAAAAAAATTTTCGTGCGTGATCGTGCGTGATTACAATTTTTTTTTCGTGAGCGTGCGTGATCGTGATTGAAAAGTCACTCACGATCCCATCTCTATCCCAGAATATCATCCAAAAACATCACAAAAAAAATGCTCTCAATAATGCACAAAAAATGCGTTTTTTGTGAACTTTGACCTCAATTATCTCAAAAACCTGACGTTATGCTTTTCATACCAAATTTCTTAGCAAAAACTGCCTCTTCATCGCGCATGATTAAAAAAATAATTTAAATTTTTTTTTTTTAAAAATCGATTTTTCCGCCCCCTGTTGTGGGAAATTGGAACTTTTTTTAAGAGTTCAAAAAACTGATATTATTTTAATTTTTGGTGTAGAACCGACTGGTGCAATCAGATTTGCAATATATTCAACCGTTTTTTCTCTGCAAAAAAATCAGCTCAAAATCCGCGTTTTCAGATGCTTTGAACCACCCCAAGGAGTGAAAATTTTTCCAAAAAAATACCGGCATTCTTTTTAGCTCCCCCAAATCCTTTAAAAAAATGATGATATCCGATAAACAGATGAAGTGACATAGTCACCAAACGAATTCTAATATATATATAAACTTACTTGAAGAGGAGCGCGCAGGGCCGCTTTAAGGGCACACCAGATTTTGGGGCCCCACTGGAAAGTAAAAAGTCGCATGACAAAAAAAAAAAAACAATCTTTTAGTACAAATTAAATTCATGTTATTACCTGTTTTCAGGAAAAGAAAATAAAAAATAATATTTTTTTAAGAGGGATATTCAAGCTCGAGGTCATTTTTCTATACAAATTAAATGTTATTCGTATAGAACAATTTGGTTTTTTATGAGACCTTTTCTATCTCAGAATCTGACAATCTCAGAATCTAAGACTTTTTCTATCCCGAGTAAAAATGTATATATGTATGTATTCTTATATATCACATCTGATTCGAGATTTGAAAGATCAGTACCGATCCGAAAATGGATCGCTAAGATTATACCAGTTTTAATCGGATGAAATTGTATCTGTTCGATTAAAACTGATCTAATCTTAGCGATACAATTTTCGGGTCAGTACTGATCCTTCACATTTTTATACGACAACATTTTTCATAATCTAAAACTTTTTCTATACGAAAAATGTCTCAGAATCTGAAACTTTTTTTTCTCAGAATCTGAAACTTTATGAAAAATGTCTTTATGAAAAATGTCTCGGAATCTGAAATTTTTTCTATGAGAAAAATGTCTCGGAGTCTGAGACTCTTTCTATATATTCGAGACTTTCTATGCGAAAAATACCTCAGAACCCAGTAAAAACTTGGTAATAAGTCCCCATTACCGCCTGCATTCTATGTAATGAGGGCTCGTTACCTGCTCGATTACTTCTTGTTAACAAATAATGAGTTACCGATAGCCTTATACAAAACCGGTTACATCTTGTTAATAAATAATGAGTTACCGATAACCTGATACAGAACAGGTTACTGGTAAATACGATTTAAAATATCTGATAAGTTGTCCAAATAATTTTTTTTAATGAAATTAAAAAAATGCTTAAGAAAATTTAGAAAGAACTTGCACATTTAGCTTAAAAAAGATTAACATTTATCTATTTTTTCTAATAAAACTCTGTTAACAGAAATTTAAATTCAGGAATTCTGATTAAAATTGGGACACGGCAAAAAAAAGTTTAGAAAACCAAATTGATATTCAGAAAACTGGATCTAGCTGACACTTGATCGTGATTTATGAGCCTTAATTAGTCTTTACATAACTTCTATTGAAGTTTTCTGGATTTTAATTGGCTTTGTCTAAATTGTTATTGTTTTTTCTATAAATTTTGTGTTGTTCTCCAAATTTTAATTTAACTTTTTTTTGCCTTGTTGTTTAAAGTATGTTAAAGCCGGTAAAAAGGTAAAAAACCATCACAGACAGAATTTCCCTTAAAACCTAACTCACTCTTATATAGACTTATAAGAAAGATGGTGTTTAATGCGGTTTCCATTGGCTGAGCAGCAGTGGCTTCTGTATATTTGTTATTGGTAATGTCCTAAGTAGCCAAATGTCCCTTTCTACGAGGTTCCAAGATATATTTTCGGTCCTGTAATATTTGAATTTTACAATCAAACATTTAGAATGATATCAACGTAAACATTGGTTCCGTTGGTACATTGGATCTTTTCCATTTCCACATTTGCCCGCTTGGTTGCTCTTGAAATAAACACGTTCAACATGAACTTGTTCAATTTCATATTGGCGGAAGTTGCCCCAAGTTAAAAATTTATTAAAACAATCAAAAGCTGTTATTTTGTAGCATTTTTGTAAGGAGTGGGAAACGAGTTATTTTTGAGCAACTGGTAGCTACTTATTTTTGGGACTAATGCATGCTGTTATTTGGTAGCATTTTTGTAAGTAGTGGGTAACGAGTTATTTTTGGGCTACTAGTAGCTTATTATTTGTGGTACTAATGTATGTAGTTTTTCAGTAGCATTCTCGTAAGCGAGTGGGTATGCGGTCATTACTCCAATGACATCGCCATGTTAAAATAATGAGTGTTTCACCAACATAGTAACTAGCTACCACCATCAATTTAAAGGCGAAAACCTCATTACTTGGCAATAGAAGTTTTTACTGGGAAGCTGAGACTTTTACTATATGAAAAATATCTCAGAATCTGAGACTTTTTCTATACGAAAAATGTCACAGAATATAAGATTTTTTCTATACGAAATATGTCTCCGAATCAGAGACTTTGCATACGATAAGTGTCTCAAAATCTGAGACTCTTTATTTTGGAAAACTTCTACGAACTTCTATGAACTTTTAGACTTTCACAATCTGAAACTTATTATGTAGGAAAAATTTCTATAAATTTGAGACTTTTGATATAACACAAATTTTTCCTATAGAAAAATTCTCAGATGTAAATAAAAATCTAGCAGAAAAAAAAATTACCTCGAGGGCATATTTACTTGTTGTGTGTGTCCCGTTTGGTATTGCATTTGACTGATATTGTTTTAAATTTGAATTGAAATCTTCGAATTTCAATTGATTTTTTTTTCGAATTTCGAGGAACAATTACGAGGAAAAGGAGGCGTGGCAAACTTTTTTTTTTTAACTTTGTATCGTATTTGCAAGCTTCCGTATGACTTAGGAAGCGGAAAATTTCCTACCGTATAGTCCCACCTGGCAGTGTCTGTCTTTTCAACTAATCTAATACATATTTACAAAAGAAAAAAGTATATTTCATTAACTTCTATTGTTTAAAAGTGGAAAAACTTGTTACTTTTCTTATTATTTTCTAAAGAAAATAAAACCGCCAATTTTTAAGCGTTTGTTTAAACAAACAGACAGACAGCAACCCTTTATCTAAATCTCTATTATCAGTAAAAATAACAAATATTACTTAATGCAAGCTGCGTATTAGATTTTCTTTGCATTTGTCACAATTAAACAAAAAAAATATTGTGCGCAAAAAAAATTCCCACGTTAACTTTTAAGGAAAAAATTACAAACATCTTGTGTTAATTTCAACGAAAAAAACAAGTAAGAAAATCATAGTCGGTCGAGAACGACCATATGGTACCCTTTAATAATGTTTTCTGGAAAATGGGTTTCAAGTACAAATATGGGACGATTTGATATATCTTTTGTTAGTTATTTAATTAGTAAAGAAAACTCAAACAAACCAACTTTGAGTGGACTTAGCTTATTTTTGTTGCCAACAGACCGATTTAATTGAATATCCGGCAAAATTTTGATAAAGGGACTAACTCCATGTATGGTCCAATTATATACAAATTTTATTAGATCACCAAAATCCACGTTTAAAACCTACAAACAAATTTTAATTTAATATTTCTCTTTTTCATGAACTCTGAGAGATTTCTGTGAATATCGGAAAAGTGGTTAGTATGGGGACTACAATAAGAACTGGGTCGATTCCTTAAAAATTTAGAATGATGATTTGTGAATATAAAATTACCTGGCAGTTACTTTGTGTGGCCGACAAAAAGTAATTCTAAATCGGTCAGTATAAGTCCTAGATCTAGGACCAATAGTTCGGATAGTTACAAACACCATCAAAAACTCATTATACCCAGTACGTACCCATGGATGGTGTAGGGTATAAAAAACGTTATATAAAAATTGGTTAACAAACCAGCTGCTTTATAAAACGCAATTTCTTAAACGATTTTCAAAAAGTCAACTATACAATTTTTAGTGTAAAGGCGCCATGTAGTCTTTGTATTGAAAAAAAAAACACAATATTGTTTGAAATCAAATGTTCGTTTTCTCGCTATTTTGCCTACTGCGATAATGACAATAACAGATCTTTTAATTTTGTATGTTTCGCAATGCGATAATCTTGATCTTGACGTTGTTTATATTTCTTTAATGAAAGGAAATCGTGTGTTGCGTGTTAATTTTTTTTTTTTTGTTGAAAATGAAAAAAAAAAATCTTAAGGGTTGTGTCATAAATGATTTTCTTATTAATCACCACCACTATTAAAATGTTCCACAAATCCTAAGGGTAATTTCATTTTAAAAACATTTAATTGTGTGACGATTTGAGTGTCGAACAACTATTTTGCATTTTTATTGACATCATTATGTCATTAAAGTAAATATTTGAATTTTTTATCCTGATTGTATGTTTAGGTAAGGAATTCTTAAGGAGGTTTCATAAAAGGTTTCCATAATTTTGAGGTTGAAATTTTACATGCCCCTTTTGCATAACAACAGGAAAGTTGTTATGTTGTTCCACTTGAATTTAAAATTGAAATCAATTTTGATTTAACGTTGATATGATTTCATTTTTATGGTACGAACTAACTTATGGATTATAAATCTGGAGTGCTCCACTACTATATTTCGACGAATCTTCGCCAAAGCCGTTTTTGAAAAAATCGCGTTCAAACATCAAAAAGTTGACATTTTAACACACCCCTTGTGTAGAAATGATGACAAAATCGGGTAATGGTATTCCACTCCTCTTTATTTTGAACTTTAAAAATCCTTAGCACGAAAATCCTAGCTGATCCTGTTTTCGAGTTATTGCTAAAAAATTACACTGTTCGACAACAAAAACATCCCAGTAAAACATCCAACTGATTTTTTATAGATTTTGCTCTTCTGAATCCAAATCTGCCATCCAATTTTATTCCTAAATTCAAATCTGCCATCCAATTATAATCGTGTTCAGCATTACACACTAGGGTGGCTCGTTTTTGGGCTTTTCTCTCTGATCAAATTCTAATACCCGCCAAAAGTGTCGGTCCCCTAAGGGTAACTCACATGCAAAATATCACTCCGATCGGAGTTTATCTTCTGTCTCCACTTTGAGCCTCAAAATTGGGGTTTTTGCAAAAAAGGACTTTAAAAAAAAAAATAAAAAAATTTTAAGTTTTTTTTATAAAATAATTAAAAAAAAATATTTTTGTATAATATTTGATCGTGAATACTTAATTATGAAATTTAAAGATTTTACGGTATCATTAACCCGCTCAAACTTGATACCAAAAAAATGGCATGATTTTGGGGGCCTTCTTAAAACACCTTTTTTCAAAATTTGAAAATTTTATTAAAAAAAAAATTTAAATATACCATTTTTTCGTTCTGAATTCATTAAGAACACCTTGGAGAAGAAAAATTTGAAATATGGCGGATATCCGTCGAGCCACTTTTCGGGAATCGCGGGGGGATGTTAGCGGATTTCAAGGAAATATTGGTTTTATCAATAATTTGGATTAATAAAATCTTATAAACTTCATTTTTGTGCAAATTAACGGTTTTTTGGTGTCGTGGCATTCTATTATATAACTTTACGTCTGTAATAAAATCTTACAGATCTAGGACGTCTTAAACCCACATTGGCTGGGGGTCAAAAATGACCCCCGCGGAAAATTTGAAGTTTAGAGCTTAAATTTTGTGCTATAAACAAGTATAAAACGGCTTTTATGTTTTTTACCCCAACTATTATTTCATATTAATATATTATCTTTACAAAAATCGTTAACCCAACTTGGTGTGTCAAAGGGTGTCAAAACTGACCCATTCAATAAAAAGAATATATTTTTTCGTATAAAATTAATTTGTGGCAATATATTAGATTATCAGCCCTTAAATCTCTTAAATTTAAGGTATCTTTAACCCACATTGGCCAGGAGTCAAAAATGACCCCGACAAAAACTTTTAGGCATAGTGCTTGAATTTTTTTATATCAACAAAATATATATTTTTTATTGAATGGGTCATTTTTGACCCCCTACCAAGAAGGGTTAACGATTTTTTTAAAGATAATATAATAATACGAAATAATAGTTGGGGTAAAAAACACAAAAACCGTTTTATACTTGTTTATAGCACAAAAATTTAGCTCTAAACTTCAAATTTTCCGCGGGGGTCAGTTTTGACCCCCAGCCAATGTGGGTTTAAGACGTCCTAGATCTGTAAGATTTCATGAAAGACTTAAAATTATATAATAGAATGCCACGACACCAAAAAACCGTTAATTTGCACAAAAATTTAATTTATAAGATTTTATTAATCCAAATTATTGATAAAACCAACATTTCCTTGAAATCCGCTAACTTCCCCCCGTGATTCCCGAAAAGTGGCTCGTCGGATATCCGCCATATTTCACATTTTTCTTCTCCAAGGTGTTCTTAATGAATTCAGAAAGAAAAAAATGGTATATTTAAAATTTTTTTTAAATAAAATTTTCAAATTTTGAAAAAAGATGTTTTGAGAACGCCCCCAAAATCATGTCATTTTTTTGGTATCAAGTTTGAACGGGTTAAAAAATAATTTTTTAATTATTTTAATAAAAAACCTTAAATTTTTTTTTTTTTTTTAAGTCCTTTTTTGCGAAAACCCTAATTTTGAGGCTCAAAGTGGAGACAGAAGATAAACTCCGATCGGAGTGATATTTTGCATGTGAGTTACCCTTAGGGGACCGACACTTTTGGCGGGTATTAGAATTTGATCCGAGAGAAAAGCCCAAAAACGAGCCATCCTATTACACACCCCTCTTCAAGCAAGGTTGTGTTAAAATGATGACAAAATCGGGTAATGACATTTGACTCCTCTTTATTTTGAACTTTAAAAATCGTTAGCACGAAAATCCTAGCTGATTCTATTTTCGAATTATTGCTAAAAAGTTACACTGTTCGGCAACAACAATCTCCCCGTAAAACATTTGACTGATTTTTAAAGATTTTGCTCTTCTGAATCCAAATCTGCCATCCCTTTTTTCTTGCACGTACCGCGTTTTTAAGATATTCGCTGTTAAAAAGTCAAAAACCAATAATTTCGGTCTTATGTTGCTTCCAACACATAGGACTTGATTTCATATAAATTTACAGGGCTTAAAGGAGTAAAGTCCATCACATTAAAAATCAGCATCATCATCAAATAAGCAACCACGAAAACAATGAGTGATCATGGTAATCACCACAGAATTTTTTGTCCGTCTGTCTGTTGTTTTAGAATGATGAATGATTTTCAAGCAAACAGCCAATTTGTGTATAATGTCACCTCGTACATAACACAGGAGAGTCAAGAATTATTTCGCTGTTAAAACAAACGAAAAAAAAAAACAAGGACATGTTAAAAACAAAATGATGGCAGATACTATTGTTAAATAAAGAACAAACAAGAAAAATCAAACAGAAGAACGTAAATCTTTTTAATAAGCAGAGTTATAAAAGAATTTAGACAACATATTTTAACCCTTTACCGACCATACATTTTTTGCCGAAGCGATTTTCCGTTTCTATTCATTGTCTGGATCTGTGACCTAATAATAGTTACGAAACAAAAAATTGGACCTCTAACCCCTCTCCTTCCCCTCATTTTTCTTTGTGAAAAAATTTGCCCTTTGCCTATTACGCAGTTCTGGCCAAACATGTATGAAATTTGCTGTGATTTTTAAGATCTGCAACTAGAAAATAGTTACTCTACAAGAATTTGGATCTCTAAACCCCCTTCTTGTCCCTGATTTTGCTCGACAAATAAACATCTTTTTGTGTCTAAAATAGAGATTATTATTTTACAAATTTGTAGGGCTTACAGTGAGTAAGTGGATAGAATTAGAGACTTACAGTAAACTAGAATTTTGTTGTCCGAACACTGCTCTACAATTCACCTTTTAGCACAATTACCCTATCTTTAACCTGAACAAAAATAATCGCCAAAAATACTTGCCTGTCACAATGGACCTCAGAGTCTACGTGTGTTGACGTAAAACGTCAGCAGCCACTTACAACCTATACTTGCCTGTGGTCGTTAAAGGGTTAAAGGAGTTTCAGTAGGAAATAAAGATGGGCACTCACGCTTACCCAAACAGTAACCGTATCACTCACGAAAATTTTTTGTTTAACTTCGGCTTTTCCAAATTTCGGAATTCGCGGAATTTTCAAATGCCTATAACTCTGCAAATAGTGCAACATAACCCCAAAGGCAATTTAACTCGCAGAATATGACCGCTGAAGACCCTAAAGCCCTCAAAGCTATAGTTTTTGATTTATTTCATGATTTAATTTCTCAAGTCCCCATTGTCTTCAGATCAAAACCGCTAATGACCTATTAGAATGTACGCATCTACTCATTTACGAACCACACATATTAGGGCCCCGTAGGGTCCGCACATTGGGACCCCATAGGGTCCAAATAATGCTTATGTTTAGCTAACTTTTACTTACTTTAAAAAAAATATATTTTTTCTTATAAAAAAAAATTAGACTTATAAAATTACTATTTTTTAGGAAAATATGTCCTTGTAATAATAAACAATTCTTTGATTCCCTCGCAAGCCCGACTTTTCTTAAATTAAGGTTAAGTTGCCTTAAATTTAGTATACACAGAAAATAAAATCGTCAAATTTAAATCAACAAACATCGATTGTAAATCAACCAAACATTTAGTAAAAACGGCCGCCAGTTAGTCCATAATACAAAATTTCGATTTTGTTTTCAACAAACTTAGTCAAGTAATTTTATTTCAAAATTATTTTATCATGTCAACAAATAGTTTTTGTGTTTGTTGAATTTCTTTGTTGAAAAAAAAAAATAAGATTTTTTACGTTTGTCAGATCAACAAATTGTGTTTGTTGAATTTCTTTGTTGAAAAAAAATTAAGATTTTGTACGTTTGTCAATACAAATAATAATTTTAGAGAACTAATACAAACTCGATTATTAATTTTTTTACATTTTTTTCAACACTCAATATTTACAAACGTTAGTTGATATCACAAATTTCCGTATAGGAGCACTTTCAGTGAAAAAGTTAATTGTATTCACAAATATGGGGGTCAATATAACAATTAGTTTTTTTTCTGTGTACCTTTTATCAGTGTACTCACTTGTTGCTTTTAGTTTTAAAGAATTCATTCCTTTAAATCTATTTTGCCAATACAAATTCAATTGAATTTTTCTGTGTGTTTTTTCAATACAATTTTTTAAACTTAATTGGATGGATCACATCCAAAAAGAGTGTAATATTTTACGCATAAAACGTGATTATGCTTGCATGATTTTTACGGCGGCAGAAAAAAAATATAACATAAAAAAAATATCGACATCATTTTTGACTTTAACAACAAAGTATGTCAAGATGACAGGGATAAATTTGAAAAAAAAATTAACAAAATTAAAAAATTTTAAGAATTATTACGATTTGAAGCATTTCGTGTTTTATACAAAGTTTTTTTTTTTTTGTGGAAAATTAATTTTTTTGTTCTAAAATTTTATGGGGTGTGTAAGTGAGCCGCTGGGAAAATTATATCAGCAATGCAAAAATAAAGTTTTTTTAAAAAAATATTTAAAAGTATTTTCATAAAATTAAATCACTTACAAAATTTCCTGATCGCATTTAAACAGGCAAACAGTTTGCATGTTCAAATCCATTAATTGTATAAATTCGATTTTAAAGTGTAGCAAAGTTAACGGTATTTGGCATAAAGGACAGAGACGGTATTTTGAAAATGGACCTAAACAAAGGGGATATAATTTGTAATGGAACAATCTACAGTTGCTGTCTTTAAAGTATGATTTTAAAAATCTGCAAAAAATAAAATTAAGGGATACTTCAACAGATGGCGTTTATACAATACACCCTGCAAGTTATGATATTGGTAGTGACTGCCGCCTTAAAGTATGCTACAATTTTTTTATAGTAAAATTGACAGACTCCTTTACAAAAAAAAAAGTGTGAATTGGTAAAGTTTTCCAGAGGGAACATTTTCCCCTTGTTCCGATTTTGCCCATTTCCGAACTTATCCAACCTATGACCAAACTTTGGAAGTCTACACTGAAAAAAAAAGACATAACTAAAATTAAGGAAAAAATGTCTTTGAAAATTTATCATGAATTTTCCTAAAATTTAGTAAAATTTAACTAAAAAATGAGAAATTTTCTTAACTATGAGGAAAAAATTTTAGTTCATTTACTTATAAGTAGTTCATAGTTTTCTTTAAATGGAATTTTTAAATATTAGGAAAAAAAATCATACTGCCAAAGAAATTTTGCACAAATCTAAGAAACGTATCTTTATTTTTAAGACATATTTCTTAAAAAACAATTTAGTTCAAGTTTAGTTAAAATTTACTAAAAAAAACATCATCGTATTTCTCTTCTTTGAATTGAGGAAGTGTATTTCTTAGAATTTAGATAATAACTTCTGAGAATTTAGTAAACAACTTCTTAGAATTTAGTTAAAAATTCAAAATGGCGATATCTCGAAAACTAAGCGAGATAGAGCGAAACGGACGAAATTTTCAAAAGAAAGACTACAAAGAAAAATATGGAATAGCCTAGCTCTACATATCTGTCGGGGTCTCAAGACCCTAAATTTAGATCTAAAATTTGAAATTCCCGAGATTTTATATATGCACATATCTCGGTAAATACTGCCAACACGAGAAAAAATCCAACGGCATTTTTGTAGCTCTTGACTCGTAGAACACTTCCGCAAAATACCCGAAAGCCCTCCGATTAATAGTTTTTGAGATATCCAGTTTTTAAGATTCTCAAGACCCTATCAGACCCCTTATTACCGTATCTCAAAATCTAAGCAAGTTAGAGCGAAACGGACACAAATTTTGGGTCAAAATCTATGGGGACCCTTAAATGAGCGGGGTTTTGAGTTAACAAGGGGCTGGACCCATGGGGTCTGAACCCATGGGGTCTGAACCCATGGGTCCAGGGTCTAGACCCAATCCAGTTTTAAAATGTGAATGAACTAAAGTGTAATATAATTTTTCCCCTTTTTTTAGTTAAAATTGGCTTAAAATTAATTAACTATGTTTTCCTTATTTTTGGGAAAATTATGAACTAAAGCCAAGAAAAAAAATCTTTGGAGCCAAATCATTCCCTCTTTTTCTTAAAATTAAGTTAATTTTCCCAGATTTTAGTTCACTTTTTTTTTGAGTGTAGCTCTTTTATTTTGGACTGTATCGTGTCCTCTACAGACATACAGACGGACGGACATAGCTTGAATGTCTTAGACCCGATCACTGAACAATAAAATACTTTATTGGGTCCTATACCTATATTTCGATGCGTTATACATGGAATGACAAAGTATACCCCATACTGTGCTTGGAGCACACAAAAAATTATTGGCTAAAAATTTTCAATTAAATCTATTGATCAACAAAATTTAAATAAGTCAATTATTGTTTTGATCAACATTTTTTTTATTTTCTTTAACTATCAAATTACAAATTTTCAACATACCAGATTTTTTCGCTTCAATTTATTTGAATACATTAATTCAAAAATATACTTTTTACTACGGTTTTACTTTTTTTTATTGTCGGCAACATATTGGAAAGCAAAAAATATGAATTTCTTCATAATTTTTCCATAAACGTGAAATTCATTTGTTAAATCAATAATTATTTTAATTGACTTTAAATAAAAAATCAATCAAATTTTTGATCAAAATCGAAAAAATCATTAATTGAAATAAAACTCAATTAATCACCTACAATTTGATGATTGATATAACAATTTTCTTTATCGGAGGAGTTTCAATTAAAAAATTAATTGAATCCGCGTTTTTGTTGATTGACTTTCGTTTTCAATTCTTTCTGTGAGGGTATAAGAGTTAAATAATTTCCCCCTATTTAATCTCTTCTTGCACCTACGCCTTTTCTTTAAGACACTCAATAACTCTCTATAGGATATTAACACGCAATTATATTTCTAAGTAAAATATTCAACAAAAAAACCTATTGCTGCTGCTGTTGCCATTCAATTATGATCAACACGACATCAATTGTTGCCAAAAGCTGTTAAACAAAAATCAATGGACAAATATTAAAAGGAAATTTTATACTTTAAAAAACGACAACAACTATATACGATTTTACACCATTTACAGATGTAATTCGAAAAATATCAATTATAGGTCGAAAATTTACAAGTAGAATCGAAGATTCCATTAGTAATTTATAGATTCCATTTGTAATTCGAAAATTCTACTTGTTATTTCAAAATTCCATTTGTAATTGGAAAATTCCATTTGTAATTCGAAAAAGATCAAATGTAATTCGAGAAAGATCAATTGTTATTCGATATATATCAATTGTAATTCGAAAAAGGTTAATTGTAATTCGAAGATTCCAATTGAGGGGCTCAAAGCACAAGGGGTTCAAGTGACTTTTAAAAAAAAATTGAGTTAACATATGGAATTAGTAGGTGAAGTTCACAGAAGTTCAGAGCACAAGAGGTGAATGTGAAATTCTTATCCGTTAGCGAGATATGGCGACCATTTCTAGCTCTTGTTACTAAAATACCTGTTTTGCTTGGAGCACAAGGGGTATATGAGCACTTAAACGCCTTGTGCTCCAAGCAATTATTAAAATTTAGTTTTTCACTTGGACAAGTGGTTGAATTCCGAGAAGTTCTTGTAGTAATAGTAATCAAATTTTGCAAGAGCATCTTCAGTCTGTAACCAGCGGTTAAAGTGTGAAAAATGGCGATTTCCGACCAAAATTCATGTCCGAATTTTTTTACCAAATTGGGCTTACAAATTAGGAATTTTTGCGTACATAATAGGAAAAATAAAAAAAATCCCAAAAAAAATATTGGTCCACAGATGCTGATTTTTAACATAAATATTATTTTTTTTATCCAAATTGGTCCCAAAAGTTGGAAAATGTAAAGCAAGTTATCTAAAAAATATTAAAAAAATATAAAAAACACGATTTTCGTTCAAAAATGCTGATCAAAGATTTTGATACACAGATGCTAATCAGCTTTTTTGGACCAAAATCGTGGGTTTATTTTTAAAATTTTTCACATAAAATACTCAACATTTTTCGACTTTTAAGACAAATTTGGTTAAAAATATTTTTTATGTTTATAAATCAGCATCTGTGGACCAAAATCGCAATTTTGAAATTTTTTAAATATTTTTCCCATAAAACGCGCAAAAGTTCCTTATTTTTGACCCAGATTTGGTTAAATATTTCAGATATAAATTTTGGTCCAAAAACGTAATTTATTAAACTTTGACCGCTGGTTGCAGACTAAAAATGACCTTGCAAAAATTTTTCATAAATTTTCCTACAATTAGCTACTCCATGTTCATCGTTCGGCAGGTATCACGGCACGAAATTCGAAAGTTTAGATTTCAAGGGACGCCCTAATGAAGATGAAGATGAGCCCGATGATGTCATGGAATCTGATTATGACGACTAAAAAATTAAACAAAGAACCATTAAAGACTTTTGTAATAAAATGTGGTTTTCCTTTTACAAATAACTAACATTCTTTTCATAATTTAGAAATTTATAAAAAAAGTTAGAGCACAAGGGGTATAAGTGCCACTTACATACTTCAGAGGCAATTTTTGGGTGCTTGTATTTGTGAAATATGGTATTTTTTTAACTTGTTAGATTAAAATATATCTCAGGATCTCTATTAACTAAAAAATAATATTCTAGATATTATCTAACATTTTTTACTGCAATTTAACTATAACCTTTTTTTCCTATTATTAAATTTAAGGCACTTAAACCCCTTGTGCTCCAAGCAATTATTAAATTTTAACTTTTAAGACCAATTTGGTTAAAAATAATTTTTATGTTTGAAAATCAGCATCTGTGGACCAAAAGTGGAATTTTTAAAAAAAATTTCCCATAAAGTACTCAAAAATTCCTAATTTTTGAGCCAGATTTGGTTAAATAATTTTCGGCAGGTATTATGATACGAAATTCGAAAGTTTAGATTTGACGGGATGCCCTAATGAAGATGAAGATGAGCCCAATGATGTCATGGAATCTAATTATGACGACTAAAAAATTAAACAAAGAACCATTACACATTCTCTTAATAAAATGTGGTTTTCCTTTTACGAATTTACAAATTTATAAACAAAAGTTAGAGCACAAGGGGTATAAGTGCCACTTACTTACTTCAGATGCAATTTTTGGGTGCAAAAGGGTGTAAAAGACGGTATTTTTTTAACTTGTTAGATTAAAATATATCTCAGGAGCTCTATTACCTTAAAAATAATATACTTGATACCACCTAACATTTTTTATTGCAATTTTACTTTAACCCCTTTTTTCTCATTATTAAAAATAAGGCACTTGAACCCCTTGTGCTCTAAATAGAAATTTATAAAAAAAGTTAGAGCACAAGGGGTATAAGTGCGACTTACTTACTTCAGATGCAATTTTTGGGTGCAAAAGGGTGTAAAAGACGGTATTTTTTTAACTTGTTAGATTGAAATATATCTCAGGATCTCTATTAACTAAAAAATAATGTTATAGATAGCATCTAACATTTTTTATTGCAATTTAACTTTAACCTCTTTTTTCTCATTATCAAATATAAGGCACTTGAACCCCTTGTGCTCTAACCCCCTCAATTGTAATTCAAACAAGTAGAAAATTTAAATTCGACTTGGCCGAATCTATGAATACTAGGGATGCCAAACGGGAAATCCCGAATCCCGAAATCCCGGGATTTTTCGGGATTGACAAATTTATTTTTTTCAATCCCGGGATTTTTCGGGATTTCCCGGGATTGACATATCCCGAAAAATCCCGGGATTTCGGGATTTTTTATCAAATTTTGTATTCAAAATTGACTATTTCTTCAGTGTTTGTTTTCCGGTGTTGACAATATGGATATCGTTTGAAAGCTGTTTGAAATATCTTTCATATGAAGCAAATTGGGCTTGATTTCTCTTACTCTTTTGGAGTACAATTTAATTTTTAGGATGTATTACTTAATATACAGAAGGGTGGAGCAAATTTTTGTTTTTTCGAATTTAAAAATTGTCGGAGTCAGGGTTCCTTTTTTGACTTAAAAATCGAAAAAATTAAGAACACATTTAAATTTTTTTTTATTTTGTTTGAAACTTCCCGATTTTCATGATTAAATGAAACCCTACAGGTCCAATATTTTTTTGTATAAATATTGACCCAAAAGGTGAACCCCGACGATTTTGAAATTCGAACAAAGGAAAATTTGCTTCACCCTAATATACAGTTAACTGCAGATTTATGCATATGCCAACATTTTTAAGAAACAGTTACTGAGAGTTAAATTTATAGGGAGCATTAAGTAATCCATCTGTAAAGTTTCTTTTTAACAGTTTTAGTTCGTAAATGAGTAAAAACGGATGAGGGGAAATTTCCCCCTTGAAGAACCGAAACAGCATCTGAAAACCCAAGATATTTTACCAATTAGTACTTTTGTTAAGAATATGACACATTTTTAAGTTGCACCTAGCCAGAAAAAATAATTTTTCTCGTCCCGCCAAATGTTGCGGAGGACATTGGGGGACACCTTCCAATTCCAAATATTTTATATCCACGTCTACAAACGAGACCAACCGAAAAAAAAAATAATTTAATCTTTTAAATTCGACTGCATCGCATCTTTTACAGACGGACATCGCTCGAATTTATTCAAATCATTCATAGTAGTTGCTAAATTTTCTGTTTTTCTGTGCTAAATATGAAAAACTTTACCATAATTATTTAATTGTTATGAATTAATTAAATATTTAATTATACAAAAAAAATATTAAAAATATAACGTAAAAAAGCTTAATTTTAATAAATCCCGAAATCCCGAAAAATCCCGGGATCCCGGGATTTGGATTTTAAAATCCCGAATCCCGGGATTTGTAAATGTCAATCCCGTTTGGCATCCCTAATGAATACCCTCCACAATGCCCTTTTTAAGTGATAGTAAATTTTCTAACTTAAAAAAAGAACATTTTTGATTAGAAACATTTTATTTTGTATAAAAAAACTTTTTTTGAAAAAAAAAAAATAATTTACTAAATTTTTTTTTTGAGTGTAACATATTTTTGAGTGTAAAATTTTTTGCGAGTGTATTTTTTTTTTAGTGTAAAAATATTTTTGAGTAACAAAAATACGTTGCAAAATATTTTTGTGACTTACCAATGCTTTTAAAACTTGTTTAACGGGTTTTCAACACGTGAATTAAGGGTGAAACCAATCTAAAATTCACAGTTTTGCTAATAACTTTTGGACGACTAGACCGATTTGGCTGAAATTCAATACGAACCAGGCCAGGGGAACGACATATATACATGCCAAACTTCAGCATTCTCAGAATTGCCTTTCAAAAGTATCACGAAAACCCCTTACCGAAATTCAGTCTTTTGCTCATAACTTTTGAACCACTGCACAGCCCGGGTAAAAATGAAATATATATGATCATATATGAAGATATATGGATCATATATGGATTTATATAACCATATATTATCATATATGCCTCCATATATGTTCATATATGATCTGATCTGAAAATTGGCCCGATATGACCTCATATCGGGCCAATTTTCGGATCAGATCATATATGAGCATATATGGAGGCATATATGATAATATATGGTTATATAAATCCATATATGATCCATATATCTTCATATATGATCATATATATTTCATTTTTACCCGGGAGTGGTAAATTCCAGCCAAAACCCTATAACTTCTTTAATTTTGTATGTAAACTTATAAAATGTTGTAGGTAGGTTAAGAATATAATAATAAACCAATTTCGCGAAAAAAAAAAAAATTCCGCGGAATTTTTTTTTTCCGCGAAAATTTTTTTTTTTGTTCGCGAAAAAAAAATTTTTGAATGTGTTTTAAGATGTTTTGTCTTAATCGTCCGTATTTCATCCATCTTCTTTTTTATGTGTTTTCCACAGCTCAAAAAGCTCTTTATTTTATATAAATGACCCAACTTTAAAAGGCTCTAACTGAAAGACTTGGTTAAACTTGGTACTGATGTTAATTAGTACTTACTTGGGAACCCTTATACTAATTTGTGGTATAGCGACTTAGGAGCAATTTTGAGCAAAAAGTATTTTTTTGGGCTTTCCAAAGTTTGTATTTTTTATAAATTTTTTATTTTTTTAGATTTATTTTCACCACCACTGTTTAAATTGATCCACGCACTTGGAATTACCGAAATGCATATGGCATGTAAAAATAATGCTAAGTTTTCAAAATTTATTAATTTTAGTACAAACATTTTTTTTTTAAGTTTACAGCCTACTTGGATTTCGAATTTGCAAATCACAACTTTTAAATTTAAAAAATAATAAATACAATTACTCAACTTTGCTTCGTTATAAAACCTAAACTAGTCAAGGGTTTGGCACAAAACTTTGTAATTGCATGTTTTGAAGTGTTAGCTCTCATTTGGCAACAATTTGGAAAAAAAGAAAAAAAAAATTTGTTTAGTTTTGGCCGGTTTTTACCTCTGTGCACTGGACCGATTTCGCTGGATTGAATCGAAAGGCAATTCTAAGGGTGCTGAATAGTGTGGTTCATATATGGCACTTTTTTTTTTTTTGGATTTTTGTATGGGGCACCCGGAATATATATTAAGCACCATGAAAAACTGACCCGTGATTTTTTTCAAATTTTTTCATTAACATTTAGGGGTCGCTACCGGGCCCTAAACTTTGGGTCATAAAAAAAAATTTTTCACACAATGAAAAAAAAAAAATTTCGTTTTTTTTTAATTTTTTTTTTTATTATAATTTAACTTCATTAGCTTATTAACGGCAAAAGATTTCATTTTGGTGGAACAAGTTTTTCAGTTCCAAAATTGACCATGAAAAAAAAAATTGAGGCTGGTTGGGGTCTTACTCTAAAATTTTTTTAAATTTTTTTTTTTTTTAGTTTTGATAAGCTTACGCTATAGGTCTTTAGTCCCTCTTGATACTACATTCTTCGTAAAAATTTTTGTTCTCTCCGAAACATCATTAACATGCGGCGAAAATCAAACGGATATTAAAAAAAAAAAAAACATATTTTCAATGTAAATTTTGGAAATTACATACTTTTCCGACCATATCGAATTTTTGTTTGCCGTTAATAAGCTGGATTAGCTTATCAAATTATAATTAAAAATTAAAAAAAAAAAAATCGATTTTTTTCACCGTTTTTTTTTTTTTTTTTTTTTAATATCCGTTTAATTTTTGGCGCATGTTAATGATGTTTCGGAAAGAACAAAAATTTTTACAAAGAATGTATTATCAAGAGGGACTAAAGACCTATAACGTAAGCTTATCAAAACTAAAAAAAAAAAAATTTTAAAAAAATTTTAGAGTAAGACCCCAACCAGCCTCAATTTTTTTTTCATGGTCAATTTTGGAACTGAAAAACTTGTCCCAACAAAATGAAATCTTTTGCCGTTAATAAGCTAATGAAGTTAAACTATTATAAAAAAAAAAATATAAAAAAAACGAAATTTTTTTTTTTTCATTGTGTGAAATTTTTTTTTTTTATATCCCAAAGTTCAGGGCCCGGTAGCGACCCCTAAACCTTAATATAAAAATTTGAAAAAAATCACGTGTCATTTTTCCACGGTGCTTAATATATATTCCGGGTGCCCCATTCAAAAATCCAACTTTTGTTTTTATGAACCACCCTAGTGCTGAAGCTTGGCATATATATTTGTCGTTCCCCTGGTCTGATTTGTATTGAATTTCAGCCAAATCGGTCTAGTGGTTTAAAAGTTATTAGCAAAACCGTGAATTTCAGATTAGTTTCACTTTAAACGTATTTTTGTCACTCAAAAATATTTTTACAGTAAAAAAAATTTACACTCGAAAAAAATTTTACACTCAAAAAAAATTTTAGACTTACTAAATTTTTTTTTGTTTTTTTTTTTAAATTACTTAAAAAAAAACTTTTTACACAAAATAAAAACTAATCAAAAATGTTATTTTTTTCTATCACTTAAAAGGGCATTGTGGAGGGTTTTCATAGATTCGACCAAGTCGAATTTAACTTTTCTACTTGTTTGAATTACAATTGGAATCTTAGTTCAAATTACAATAGATATATTTCGAATTACAATTAATCTTTTTCGAATTGCAATTGACCTTTTTCGAATTACAATTAATTTTTTTCGAATAAAATCTGTAAATGGTGTAGTACGGTATCTAAGTTAAAACGGGAGTATTTGGTATCTTTGTTAAAACGGGAATATTTACCAAACATAACTGTAACTTAACCATATGTTTCCATGGGGTGCAGGCATTCTCTTCCAAGCCAATTCCAACTGTGATTATTTACAATCTTAATGATTAAAGAAATTTACACTACATTTTGTCAAAATATGAACACACTGCCACTCAATATGTGTGTGATCCAATGTTGAACTTAGCACTATAGTTACACTCAGAGAAAAAGTTAGTAAAAAATTATGTTGAATTGCACTTTATGTGTGAAACCATATATAATCTAATAAGAAAATTATCAAGGCCGGCCATTGAATTTCTTACATCTGTATGCATAGCAAAAAAATTAATTAAAAAATTCGTAGATTTAATTAAAAAATTAATTAAATCGGGACCAATCACTAAAATGCGCATGTAAATTAGAACTATTTGTATGTCATTAAATAAAAATAAATGAATATTTATTTAATTAAAAATTTAATACTTTAAAAATAATTAAAATTTTTAATTCTATAAATAAAAAAATAAATTAAAACCAAAATACATTTTTTAAAAATAAATAATTAAAAAAAAAAAACATTTTTTTAAATAAAATAGTATAAAAAAAATGTGAAGCTAAAAATTTAATTAAACAATTAATTATATTAATTAAATATTTAATTAATATTAAATGTAAAAACAATTAAAATGTTAATTAAAATAAAGTTACAAATTTAATTAAGCAATTAATTATGTTAATTAAAAATTTAATTAATATTAAATTAAAAAACAATTAAAATTTTAATTAAAATAAAATATACGATATTATTTTCTGTGTGTGAGGGAATATGAGTTCCCAGTCTTAATAAGGACCGTTTAAATCTACATCAAAGGCATTAAGCTTAGATATGAGCGCACAGTGACACACACAATCAAACGCCTTGGAAATATCCAGAGCAACTACCTTACTCTCACCAAAATGGTGGATCGATCGACTCCAACGTTCCGAAAGGAACGCCAACAGATCCCCGGTAGAACGAGTTCTCCGAAAACCCTACTGTCGATCGTTTAAAAGTGAGTTGGCCTCCAGATACCTAACAAGATGGCAATTTACCATGCTCTCCATCACCTTCGAGAGCGCTGAGCATATTGCGATTGGGCGGTAGTTATCAGGGTTATTAGCAGCACCCTTTTTAGGGATTGGCTGCACATTGGCAACCTTCCAACAAGAGAGAAAAACTCCTGCACGGTAAGACGAAATGAAAAGATTAGCCAGTGGACGCGCCAACGTCGAAGAGCACTGTTTAAGTACCAGTGCTGGTACACAGAAAAAATATTTGAGTAAATTTTTAATACTATTGAGTAAAAAATTACTCAATTTTGCACCAGTAAACGATTTAATAGTATTGAGTAAATTTTTAATAAAATTTTATTAAATGTTTGAAAAAATATTTGAGTAAATTTTTAATTGACACAATTAAAAATTTACTTAAATTATCTTTTTTTTTTAATTTTAAAAAAGTTATAAAATTTTTTACAAAAAAAACAAAAAACTTGTTTTTTCAAACTTTACTAAACATATTTCTGTCTCAAAAACATAGAAAATTTTTATAAAGACGAATACAAACTTTCATATACATATACAAAAAACTATAAACTAAACGAGAATTCAAAAAACTATGAGAGTTAAAAAAAAAATTAAAAAAAATATTAAATTTTTATTAAAATTTTTACTTAAATTGTTTTTAAAATTTTTAAGTAAATTTTTAATTGCGTCAATTAAAAAATTACTCAATTTTTGTTTTTAAATTTAAACAAGTGATTACTCAAATTTTTTTCCTCCATATTTTTTTCTGTGTATACCATCCGGCCCCGGTGACTTATTTACGTTAAGATCCGCAAGAACCTTTTTAACTGCACGAGCTCGAAAAACTATCTTGGGCATAGTATGGGATACCCTCTCGATTTCGGGCAGTGATTGATTGCTTTCCGGCAAGAAAGAATTTCTTGCAAAAAGGCCAGCCGACAGGTTAGCTTTATCAACCGGTTCAGTGAACACTTGGTCATCTTTTAAAAGAGTCGGAATAGAAGAACTAGCATTTTCTCTGACTCTTTTAACGAAAGACCAAAAGTTCTTACTGCCCCTAGGAGCGGAAAGAACTTTAGCACGAAGTCGCTGTTCGTATAGAAGCTTTTCGCGACTAAGTACTCTTGCACACTCGGATCTCGCCCTTTTGAGCAGTTTTGAAATAATTGACCCCAAAAACTTTAAGATAGCAATTTTTGGCATACTACGACAAGTGGAAAGGCTTTTGGCCGGATAATACCTTCTGTGTCACAGTGTGAACTATGGACGATATAAAAACTATAAGAGATGACGTTTTGGTGAAATCTTAAAGCAATAATTCAACAAATCGGTTTTTTAAGAATTTTTTGGCAGACTTTTTTCTTTAGTGTACCCACAACTTTGTATGTCAGAGTGGGCGTCATATTCCATGTAACCCATATGTTGGAGTTTGATCACTTTAGTTCGATCGTAGTCTCGTGTCCTAAACAATAAATATTATTTATGGGATATGTTAAAAGTTTGCATTTTTTTTTTCTCTTTGTCCAACATTTAGTTAACTTTATTTGAATGACAAGGGAAGTATCCCCAACCGTTATACACCGATTTGCCTAAAATATAAAATATTTATAAAAGAGACGATTTTAAGGTTGGGGTGTCGTGGCTTATCGGCCATATAAGTGTGTAAAAATTTCGTTGTCCCCATAAGAAACAATGTGGACTTCTGGGAAAATTCCGATAATTCCCGAACTAACAGGAATATTGTGTATTTAAAATTGTGTATTTTAAAATTACAATAAAAGTTTGTAACTTTTTTTTTGCTACCTCCAATTTGACAAGAATTCCTTGTTATTTTACAAGCTTTTTTTACGAAATTTTTTTGTAAAAAACCTTGAAAATTTGTAAAATTACAAGAAAAACTGTAAAATTACAAAAAAAAATGTAAATTGAAATCGAATATTATTTGTTAAAAAACAAGGAAAACTGTCAAATATTGGTAAAATGCGATAACGAGACTTTTTCTAGTAATTTGACAAGTTTTTTTCTTAAATTTATTAAAAATTATTTCGTATTCATATCGATATTGTCAAATTACTACACCATTTACAGATGTAATTCGAAAAAGATCAATTGTAATTCGAAGATTCCATTTGTAATTCGAAGATTCCATTTGTAATTCGAATACTCCAATTGTAATTCGAAGATTCCATTTGTAAATCGAAGATTCCAATTGTAATTCGTAAAAGATCAATTGTAATTCGTAAAAGATCAATTGTAATTCGAAAAAGATCAATTGTAATTCGTAAAAGATCAATTGTAATTCGAAAAAGATCAATTGTAATTCGTAAAAGATCAATTGTAATTCGTAAAAGATCAATTGTAATTCGAAGATTCCATTTGTAATTCGTAAAAGATCAATTGTAATTCGTAAAAGATCAATTGTAATTCGAAAAAGATCAATTGAAATTCGAAAAAGATCAATTGTAATTCGTAAAAGATCAATTGTAATTCGTAAAAGATCAATTGTAATTCGTAAAAGATCAATTGTAATTCGAAAAAGATCAATTGTAATTCGTAAAAGATCAATTGTAATTCGAGAAAGATCAATTGTAATTCGTAAAAGATCAATTGTAATTCGAAAAAGATCAATTGTAATTCGTAAGAGATCAATTGTAATTCGTAAAAGATCAATTGTAATTCGAAGATTCCAATTGTAATTCGTAAATTACACCGCTCTACAAATCTGAGGTTTGTCGCTGCGTTTTGAATGAAACCAAAAAAAGTTTATAGGTTTTGGTTTCCCGATTCCAAAATGGTCACTCAAATTTTTCTATCACGTCACAATTTCGAGAAAACCGCGGTTAAAGTGTCAAAAAAGGCCCATTTTGGCCATTTTTGAGCGCCTACAAAATAAGATCCTGACATGCGAATAACTTGATATCAAGCTCATTCGAATGTTCGTAAATTTCTCTTTAATACAAAATCAAATCTTCCTGGAATTTAATTTTTTGTAATGGTGAAAAAATCATTAGACACATGTGCTTTAAATCTAATATTTACGTGTGTTTTTGTATGGAAATTTGTTAAAAAACACTGTGTAAATAAACTAAATATTTAAAAAATATAAGGTTTTTTGTTAATGATGGTTTTACTATTTTAGAAAATTAAATTCCGAGAAAATTTTATCTTGTCTTATAGAGAAAATCACATACTTTTGAATGAGCTTGATACCAAGTCAATCGCATGTCAGGATCTTATATTATATGCTTTCAAAAAGGGTCCAAAAAGGCCTTTTTGGGCACTTTAACCGCGAATAACTCAAAATCCTGACGTGATAGACATATTTGGGTTGCATATTCGGAATTAGAGCGACAAACACTACCTACATCACTTACCAGAATCCAATACGCATTTTCATGTTGAGCTGTGTTATCAATGTAAATTCAGTTGATGTTTTTCGAATTACAATTGGAATCTTCGAATTACAATTGATCTTTTACGAATTACAATTGATCTTTTACGAATTACAATTGATCTTTTTGGAATTACAATTGATCTTTTACGAATTACAATTGATCTTTTTCGAATTACAATTGATCTTTTACGAATTACAATTGATCTTTTTCGAATTACAATTGATCTTTTACGAATTACAATTGATCTTTTACGAATTACAATTGATCTTTTACGAATTACAATTGATCTTTTTCGAATTACAATTGATCTTTTTCGAATTACAATTAATCGTTTACGAATTACAATTGATCTTTTACGAATTACAAATGGAATCTTCGAATTACAATTGATCTTTTACGAATTACAATTGATCTTTTACGAATTACAATTGATCTTTTTCGAATTACAATTGATCTTTTACGAATTACAATTGATCTTTTTCGAATTACAATTGATCTTTTTCGAATTACAATTGATCTTTTACGAATTACAATTGATCTTTTACGAATTACAATTGATCTTTTACGAATTACAACTGGAGTATTCGAATTACAATTGGAATCTTCGAATTACAATTGGAGTATTCGAATTACAAATGGAATCTTCGAATTACAAATGGAATCTTCGAATTACAAATAGAATCTTCGAATTACAAATAGAATCTTCGAATTACAATTGATCTTTTTCGAATTACATCTGTAAATGGTGTAGAAAAAGTCTCGTAATCCCATTTTACCAATATTTGGCAGTTTTTCTTGTTTTTTAACAATAAATTTTCGATCGAAATTTAAATTTTTTTTTTAATTTTTAATTTTTTTTTTGTAATTTTACAATTTTTTTTGTAATTTTACAAATTTCAAAGGTTTTTTTACAAAAAAAAACTAGTAAATTCGCGAGAGTTCCGTGTAAGTTTTATTTCGCCAAAAAGTTGTAAATTTACAATTTAATTGGTAAAAAGCGTGTAAAATTACAAAAAAGCTCGTAGTTTTTACTAGGAATTCTCGTAAAATAGGAGGTAGCAAAAAATTTAGTAAAGTTACGATAATGCCTTGTAAATTTTATTGCGTCAAAAAATTTGTAAATTTACAATTTTATTGGTAAAAAGCTTGTAAAGTTACAAAATTATTGGTAAAAAGTTAGCAAAATTACAAGGAATTGTTGTCAAATAGGAGTTACAAGAAAAAAAAAAGTTACAAACTTTTCTTGTCGTTTTACAAAGTTTTTTTTTTTAATGTATGGGTTGGAATACTTCCCTTTTGAGCTTGTTTTTTTTTGTGGTATCCACAAAATATGTTTTAATATGGTCTATAATCCATAATCATGAAGTTTAACGGGAAAGTTTTATTAGCTGTTAATGTTTAACTACTACTTGAGTTGTTTTTGTTAAGGCAGGCAGGCAGGCTAAGATGGCAGGGATTGCTGACTGGGCTGGACTGGCTGCTGTTGATACGCAATTTGGAACACATTTGGTCAAATGTGTTTCTTTTTATGATTTTTATGATTTTATATAAAATTTATGACAATGTTTTTGGGAAACATGCAATTTTCTTGTTATTTAGCACTTTTAATATTATGTATAGTTAAGGAATTGGTGTTTGGCAATATGATATAATTCTCACTTCAAACTAGTTTTCAGAAAATTTAAAAAGGACAACATTTTAAGATAATTTTTTTATGAATTACGATATTAATAAATGATTTTATTTAAAAAGTGCTGTAAATTATGTAAATTATGCGACAAAAATTACAAGGACTTCTAGTGATTTTACTAGATTTTGTGCTACCTCCTATTTTACGAGAATTTCTAGTAAAAACTACGAGCTTTTTGTAATTTTACAAGTTTTTTTTCCAATTAAATGGTAAATTTACAACTTTTTTATTCGATACTACTTACAAGAAATTCTCGTGACTTAACTAAATATTTTTTGCAAAATTACTTTGGAAATTTGTACATTTACGAAAAAAATTGTAAAATTACAAAGAAAAATTTAAATTTCAAATGAAAATTTTTTGTTAAAAAACAAGGAAAACTGTTAAGGATTGATAAAATGGGAACGGGACTTTTTCTAGTAATTTGACAAGTTTTTTTTTTAATGTATAAAAACAGCTCTTTTTTACTTTTATAAAGAAAATTCTTCAGACATTTCAAATTCTTTTTTGAATTTTTGTTTTAAATATTGTTTTTACTCTAATAGCTTATTAACGAAAAATATTTTTCCCGTCGGACAAGTATTTCGGTTTCAAAGTTAATACACTCAAAAAAAAAGTTTGTAAAATTACAAGTAAAAGGTCTTGTAATTCTATTTTACTAATATTTTTGTCTTTTTACAAAATTTTTTGTATATTTAATAAAACGAAAACTACAGTTTGCTTTGTAATTTTACTATTATATGTTGGTAAATTTATTTTACAATTTTTTTTGGTAAATTTACAAAAAAGTGAATTATTTTACAAATTAAAAAAATATTACAAGGTGTTTAGTTTTTCTACACAACAAAACTGTAATTTTACAACAAAATTTTACTTGATATTATTTTGTCTTTCTACCAAAAAAATGTTTTATTACAAACATTTTTTTTTTTTTAAGATTTTTTAAATCGTTTACAAGGTTTTCAGTTTTTTAACACAAAAAAATGTAATTAAACAAAAAATATGTATTGAAAAGTACAAAACTCCAATGTAATTTTACAAAACTTATTTTATTACCAGAATTAATGTTGTTTTACAAAAAAAATTTAATTATTTACAAATAGGACTCGCAAAAATTTTCTAAGTTCAGATTTTTTTTTGCGTTAAAAATCATTTTAAAAAATGATTTAGTTAAAAATCATTATTTATATATAAAAAATTTCATGAAAAAAATTTTGGAAATTTTTTAAGTTCCGGACACAAACATTTTTCAACTAATTGTAAGCTTTAGCAAAAAAAAATAAATTTTTACACCATTTTTTGGTAATTTGCGTCAAGTAAAATACCACAATTTTTATGTATTTATATTATATTATTGTTCTAGTTTTTTTTTGTATTTTTACAATTTTTTTTGGTAATTTTACCATATTTTTTTGGTATTTTTTTTTTAATTTGGCACCTAAAATGTCAATAAAAAGCTGCCAATTATGAAAAATGAAGTTTTTCTTATTTTAACAGGTACTTAAACATCCAATCTACAATATCCAAAAAAAAATTTCTGATTTTTTAAAAATACTTGCAAAAATAATTGAAAATAAAAAAAAAAATATTATTTTTTGTCTAATTTTTCCTGAAAATATAAGAAAATTCTTGTGTAGCCTCCTTTGCAATTCTCATATGTTCTACTTAAGAAAAACGAAATGCCGAAAAAAAATAAAAAAGTGCAGTGTTATACGTTAAAAAGTTTGTTAAAAGTGTTCAAGTGAAAAAAAAATCATTTCAGGTTGTTGAAGTGCTACTCCAGCTGCCGAAGAAGGAAAAATAAGATGCACCAATGGAAAAAAACCTTTAAATTTACAAAAAAAAAAAATTTTAATAAACCAAATTTTTTGTAAATTTACAAAACAAATATCAAAATTTTAAAAACAAAATTGTATACTTACAGAAAAAAGTTGTAATTTTACAAAAATGAAGTAGAAAATACAAAAACAATATTGTAAATTTACAAATTATTTGGCTAAACTACTGTTTTTACGGCAAAAAAATAAGAATAAATGGTATATTTACAATAAAAATTGTAAATTTACCACATTTTATTGTAAATATACAAGTTTTTTGCCATAAAAACAGTAGTTTAACCAAATAATTTGTAAATTTACAATTTTGTTTTTTGATTTTCTACTTTGTTTTGTAAATTTACAATTTTTTTTGTAAGTTTACAATTTGTTTTGCAAATTTGCAATTTTTATTGTAAATAGACGTGTTTTTCAATATTTTTTTGCGGTAAAAACAGTAGTTTAACCAAATAATTTGTTAATCTACAATTTATTTTTTTCATTTTCTATTTTTTCTTTGTAAAATAACAATCTTTTTCTGTATGTTTACAATTTTGTTTTGTAAATTTACCAAATTTTTGTAAATTTCCAAAAAAAATGTTCACCTCGAAGTTAATATTTTACAAAAAAAATTGTAAATTTACACAATTTTTTTGTTAAATCAATTTACAAATTATCCCCGTAACATTACGGGGATTCTTGCTAGTACATATTTTACAAAACCTGCCCCGTAAAATCACGGGGATTTTATGTCATTTTACAAACTTTTTTTTTTGAGTGTATAAACAAGTAGAAAAGTTAAATTCGACTTTGCCGAATCTATGAATACCCTCCACAATGCATTTTTTTAAAGGGTAGTACATTTTTTAACGTGAAAAAAATAACAATTTTGATTAGAAATATTTTATTTTGAGTAAAAAACTCTTATTTTGTCATTTAAAAAAAAAAAAGGAAAAATTACTATTTTTTTTTGATTGTAAAATTTTTTCGAGTGTAATGTTTTTTTTACTGTAAAAATATTTCTGAGTGAATGCACGTACGTATGTACACAAAATATTGTAATTTTTGTGAAAAAAAAAACTAAATTTTTTTTTGTGTACATTTTTTTTTGAGTGTAAATTTTTTTTTGAGTGTAAAATTTTTTTCGAGTGTGGTTTTTAAGTTACCAATGCTTTTAAAACTAAACAAGTTTAAAAAACATTTCTTAAAATTTAAACAAGTTTGAAAAGCATTGTTTAGTTAGATGACACTAATTTGAAATTCTGCACTCAAAAAAAAAAGTTTGTAAAATTACAAGCAAAAGGTCTTGTAATTCTATTTTACTAATATTTTTGTCTATTTACAAAAATTCTTGTATTTTTAATAAAACAAAAACTACCGTGCGCTTTGTAATTTTACTATAATATGTTGGTAAATTTATTTAACAATTTTTTTAGGTAAATTAACAAAAAAAATAATTATTTTACAAATTAAAAAAAAAATTACAAGGTGTTTAGTTGTTTTACACAAGAAAATTGTAATTGTACAACAACATTTTATTTGATAGTATTTAGTCTTTCTACCAAAAACTGTTTTATTACAAACAATTTTTTTTTTCAAGATTTTTTAGTTTACAAGGTTTTCAGTATTTTGACACAAAAAATGTAATTAAACAAAAATTTGTATTGAAAAATAATTATGCAACAATAGGAGACGCAAAAATTTTCTAAGTCCATATTTTGTTAAAAATTATTTTTTATAAATAAAAAATTTCATAAAAAAATTTTGAAAATTTTTTAAGTTCCGGATACAAACATTTTTCAATTAGTTGTAAGCTTTATCAAAAAAATTTAATATCAAGACAATTTTTTGGTAACTTGCTTTAAGTAAAATACCACAATTTTATATGTTTTTGCTATATTATTGTTCTAGTTTTTTGTTTTTATTTTTACCATTTTTTGGTAATTTTGCCAAATTTTTTTGGTACTTTTTTTTAAATCTGGCACTAAAAGGTCAATCAAAAGCTGTCAATTATGAAAAATTAAGTTTTTTCTTATTTTATCAGGTACTTAAACGTCCAATCTACAATATCCAAAGTTTTTTTTATAATTTTTTAAAAATACTTGCTAAAATAATTACAAATTCGAAAAAAGGTAATTTTTTTTTGACTAGTTTTTCTTGAAAATATAAGAAATTTCTTGTGTAGCCTCCTTCGCAATTCTCATATGTTCTAATTAAGAAAAACGAAATTCCGAAAAAAAAAATAAAAAAAGTGCAGTGTTATACTCTAAAAAGTTTGGTAAAACTGTTCAAGTGAAAAAAAAAATCATTTCAGGTTGTTAAAGTGCTACTCCAGCTGCCGAAGAAGGAAAAATAAGATGCACCAATGGAAAAAACCTTTAAATTTACAAAACCAATATGTAAATATACCAAATTTTTTGTAAATTTACAAAACAAATATGAAAGTTTAGAAAACAAAATTGTATACTTACAGAAAAAGTTGTAATTTTACAAAAATGAAGTAGAAAATACAAAAACAATATTGTAAATTTACAAACTATTTGGTTAAACTACTGTTTTTACGGCAAAAAAAAAGAAAAAATGGTATATTTACAATAAAAATTGTAAATTTACCACTTTTTACTGTAAATATACAAGTTTTTTGCAATAAAAAACTGTAGTTAAACCAAACAATTTGTAAATCTACAATTTTATTTTTTGATTTTCTACTTTATTTCGTAAATTTACAACTTTTTTTGTAAGTCTACAATAATATTTTACAAAAAAAATGTAAATTTACACTTTCTCACCGTAATTTTTTTGTTAAATCAATTTACAAATTATCCCCGTAACATTACGGGGATTCTTGCTAGTACATATTTTACAAAACCTGCCCGTAAAATCACGGGAATTTTATGTCATTTTACAAACTTTTTTTTTTGAGTGTAGGTTTTGCTTATAACTTTTGAACCACTGGACCGATTAAGCTGAAATTTAAAACCAAATAGACCCGGGGAATGGCAAAGATACATGCCATGCTTTAGAAGTCTCATTATTGTCTTTCGAAAGTTATCGTGTTTTTTATCTCGTAAATTCGCGAAACACCCTTGCCGAAATTTACGCTTTTGCTCATAACTGTTGAACCACTGGACCGATTTGGCTGGATTGCAATACCAACCTGACCAGGTAAATGACAAACATATATGCCAAACTTCAGTAACCTCTGTAAAGTCTTTCAAAAGTTAGCGTGTTTTCTACGGACGGACAGACAGACGGACGGACGGACGGACGGACATCGCTAGATCGACTTAAAATCGATCGAGGATCATAAATATATATACATTATGGGGTCCTAGACCAATATTTCGAGGTGTTACAAACGGAATGACAAACTTATATATACCCTCTATCACTAGAGTGGAGGGTATAAAAAAAAATTTGATTTCAGTTGGGCAGAAAATTTAAGATGTTTAAAAAAAAGTTCACAAATATTGTAAAAAAACAAGCTAAAACTAAAATTTTATGCAAAATATGACCTAAAAATATGCATTTATAGCAAAAATATGTATTTTCAATAAAAATATGCAAAATATGCACTAACCAACCGATGCCATTTTCAAGCAAATTTTTTGATTCGCAAAGATATTTGGTTTATGCTGTTCTAAGACTAACATCAAAAAACATGCATTTGCATGAAACTCCTCTCCCTGCTCATAACCTTAATTTTTTTAAAGGCGGCATTCTTTAAATCTGTTTTTTTCTCTAGGGAAATTTTTTTAAAAGCAAAACTTTCTTAGAATCTGATTATTTTTTGTAGGAAAAATGACTCAAAATAGTGGACATTTTTAAGGGAATGTTCAGAACTATAAACAAGTAAGAAAAGTATAGTCGGTCGAGACCGACCATATGATACCCTACATCAGGGCCGCTTTAAGGAATGGAGGGGTTCTGGGCACACAAGAATTTGGGGATCCTCTGGAAAATAAAAAGTCGCATAACAAAACAAAAAATATTTTTTTGGTGCAAATTAAACTCATGTTACTACCTGCTTTAAGACAAAGAAACTACAACAAAAATATTTTGAGTAGAGATATTTTAGCTCGAGGTAATTTTTCTTTACTTATTAAAACCATGATATTTGAACAAATTGGTGTTAATGAGACCTTTTCTATCTCAGAATCTGAGACTTTTCCTATACGAAAAATATTTCAGAATCTGAAACTTTTTCTATATGAAAATGTGTCAGAATATGAGATTTTTTCCTATACGTAAAATTTCTCAGAATCTGCGACAATTTCTTTACGAAAAATGCTCTAGAAGTACGATAAGTGACTCAAAATCTGAGACTTTTGTTTTGGCAAAACTTCTAAAAACTTTAGACTCTTAAAATCTCAGAATCTGAAACTTTTTATGTACGAAAAATATTTCACATTCTGAAACTTTTTATGTAGGAAAAATGTCTATGAAAATCTCAGATGTATACGAAAAATCTATTGGATTTTGAGAATTTTTCAGTATGAAATGTGAAATTTTCTTTTAAAACAAATAAAAAAAAAATTTGCTCCATTTTCGTATAAGCGAATTTATTGGCATTTCTAGGCCCCTGCACTACACCAATATTTTCCGAAAATGGGTCCCAAGTCTTTAGATGGACCGATTTGATTTATTTGATGTTAGATCTTCAATAAGTGTAGAAAACATATAACAACTAAATTTGAGTGGAATTAGCTAATTTGTGTTGCCAACCGATTTAACGAATAACGGGCGAAATTTTGGAATGGGGACTAAGTCCGAAAATGGTCCAATTGTATTCAGATTTGATAAGGTTACCAAAGCACACGTTTACTAAAATAAAATTTTAATCAAATATTTCAAATTTTTATGAATTTTTAGTTAGTTATGTGAATATCGGGAGAGTAGTTTGTATGAGGACTACAAGAAGAACTGACCCGATCGCTTTGAAATATGCGCATACAAAATTTGATTACCTGTTAAATTTCAAAACGATATATTTTATTATATGGTTATTAGAGTCATTTAAGCCAAATTCAAAAGGGGCGTTTTTGAGGGGGCTAGGTTTTAACATGGACCGATTTTTCAAATTTCAATAGGCTGCGTCCTCGGGCAAAAATATGCTTAAGTTTCAAATTTCAAGTCAATTGATTGAAAATTGCGAAAAAAAAACTGTATCGTGCTGAAACCGTTAGATGGACAGACGGACGGACATCGGATAATCGATTCAAAAAGTAATTCTGAGTCGATCGGTATACTTGAAGGTAGGTCTAGAACCAATATTTCGGGTAGTTACAAACATCAGCACAAACTCATTATACCCTGTACCACAGAGTGGTTTAGGGTATAAAAACACAAAACAGAAACTATGAAATGTACAGTAGAGCCCTTTTATTAAAAAAGATATAGAATTGAATTGAATTTTCTTACTTGAAAAATTTATTTTTCTATACGAAAAATGTCTCTGAATCTGAGAGTTTTTCTATATGAAAAATGTCCACAGAATCTGAGACTTTTTCTATAAGAAAAATTGTCTCAGAATCTGAGACTTTTTCTATAAGAAAAATGTCTCAGAATCTGAGACTTTTTCTATATGAAAAAAAAAGACTTTTTCTATATGAAAAATGTCTCAGAATCTGAGACTTTTTCTATATGAAAAATGTCTCAGAATCTGAGACTTTTTCTATATGAGAAATGTCCACAGAATCTGAGACTTTTTCTATATGAAAAATGTCTCAGAATCTAAAACTTTTTCTATATGAAATAGGTCTCAGAATTTAAGAATTTTTTATACCCTCCACTCTAGTGATAGACGGTATATAAGTTTGTCATTCCGTTTGTAACACCTCGAAATATTGGTCTAGGACCACATAAAGTATATATTCATGATCCTCGATCGATTCATGATCCTCGATCGATTTAAGACGATCTAGCGATGTCCGTCCGTTCGTCCGTCCGTCTGTCCGTCTGTCTGTTGAAAACACGCTAACTTTTGAAAGACTTTACGGAGGCTCCTGAAGTTTGGCATATATGTTAGGCATTTACCTGGTCAGGTTGGTATTGCAATCCAGCGAAATCGGTTCAATGGTTCCAAAGTTATGAGCAAAAGACTGAACTTCGGCAAGGGTTTTTCGTGAATTTATGAGATAAAAAGCACTATAACTTTCGAAAAGCAATTCTGAGGATGCTGAAGCTTAGCATATATATTTTTCGTTCCTCCAGCCTAGTTTGTATTGAATTTCACCTAAATCGGTCCAGTGGTTCAAGAGTTATTAGCAAAACCGTGAATTTTAGATTAGCTTCCCCTTAAATTCACGTGTTGAAAACCCGTTAAACCTGTTTTAAAAACATTGGTAAGTCACAAAAATATTTTACAACGTATTTTTGTCACTCAAAAATATTTTTATACCAAAACAAAAAAAATACACTCGAAAAAAATTTTACACTCAAAAAAAAATTAGTAAATTATTTTTTCAAAAATTACTAAAAAAAAAAAAATTTTTACACAAAATAAAATATTTCTAATCAAAACTGTTATTTTTTTCACGTTAGAAAATTTACTATCACTTAAAATGGGACTTGTTCTATACATACATAAATTGTCTTAGAATCTGGGACTTTTTCTATACGAAAAATCTTTTCTATAGGAAAAATGTCTTAGAATCTGAGAATTTTTCTGTAGGAAAAATGTCTCAGAATCTGAGACTTTTTCTATAGAAAAAATTTTTCTATAGGAAAAATTTCTCAGAATCTGAGACTTTTTCTTTAAGATAAATGTCTCAGAATCTGAGACTTTTTCTATAAGAAAAATGTCTCAGAATCTGAGACTTTTTCTATAAGAAAAATGTCTCAGAATCTAAGACTTTTTCTATAAGAAAAATGTCTCAGAATCTAAGACTTTTTCTATAAGAAAAATGTCTCAGAATCTGAGACTTTTTCTTTAAGAAAAATGTCTCTGAATCTGATACTTTTTTTATAGGAAAAATGTCTCAGAATCTGAGACTTTTTCTATAGGAAAAATGTCTCAGAATCTAAGAAAAATGTCTCAGAATCTGAGACTTTTTTATATGAAAAATGTCTTAGAATCTGCGACTTTTTCTATAGGAAAAATGTTTCAGAATCTGAGACTTTTTCTATAGGAAAAATGTCTCAGAATCTAAGACTTTTTCTATAGGAAAAATGTCTCAGAATCTGAGACTTTTTCTATAGGAAAAATGTTTCAGAATCTGAGACTTTTTCTATAGGAAAAAATGTCTCAGAATCTGAGACTTTTTTTTAAGAAAAATGTATCAGTACCAGATAGCTTTAATGTAGCAAATATTTCTTAGAATCTGGATTTTCTGTATGACAAAAGATCTGAATCCGAGAATTCCCTTTCGTAAAATATTTTGCTAATGATTTCTCTAAATTAGCTACATTTAATTTTAATAGAAAGACAGTCGGGAACAAATTCCAAAATTAGTACAGATATGTAAATTTGTTCTTAAATTTTTTGAGCTCCGTCCGATATAACATCCTTGAAACGCCCGTTGTAGCGGTTACGGTAAGATTTTGTATGATTAACCCAAAACCAACCATAAAGGTTAATTAATTACTCTTGAGGGTTAATTACATTAGTGATGATCAAATGAACAGATTATTTATAAAAGCCATTCATATTCTTTACACGCGCACTTAACATGAAATGACACACCATTAGAGCCATGTCATATGAATTAAATTAGTTAAAGTAATTTAATAAGGTCATTTAGTAGACTACTTTAGCTGGTCATGATATAAACTTAAGTAAAACATAACTACACTGAAAGAAATATATGAAAAGCTTTATAAATATAATGAAACTTCACACTCAAAAAACAAAACATAAATAACCACAAGTAAAAAAGTTAAACTCGGCATTGCTGAGTGTTAAAAAATAGCACATTTCCAAAAAACTTTTTATAAAAAAAATTGTTTAAAAAAATTTTTGTGAAAAAAATTTTAAAAATACTGGTAAAAGAAATTAATATTGAAAAAAAAAAATTGAAAAAAAGTTTCCGCTAAAAAAAAATTTTTGCTGAAAAAAAATCCGCGTGAATTGCTCGGAAAGTAAGAAAATTTAGATGATGTAAACGCATTATAAATGAAAACAATGAGTGACAGATTAAATGACTCAACGACCAGATTTACACCCAGTAAATTGAAGCAGAATTAAAATTGTTATGCACACGCAAATGATTTATGGATAACTACTACCGACATTTTTATTTTTTTTTGCTACAGAAGGTTTTTTATTTTTTTTTTGTTCGAATCATGAACAAATATTGATTTAAAAAAAAAATAAACCTAACACTTTTTCCAAACGTAATTAAGAAAATGTAAACTGTAACATATGAAATTAAATTGATGAATAGTAATTAAAATTCAGAAAACAGATAAATCCACAGACATACATATTTTAAAACAATTTAAATTTGCTATCGAAATTTTTGTATTATCGATACCAGCATAAATTTTGTAAGGAAAACTTTGTGTTATTGATAAATCGATAACAGTATAAATTTTATATAGAAAATTGTGTTATCGAAAAACGATAACAACAAAAAATGTTCTATAGAAAATGTTGTTATCTTTATGCGATAACAGAATAATTTTTTTTACAAAATTTAAAAAAAAAAAATTGATAGAAAACTTAATGTGATTAATATATCGATAACGGAACAAATTTTCTAGAAAAAATTTTAATTTATCGATAACAGAATAAATTTTCTATAAAAAATTATGTGTGTGGAAAATTTATACTGTTGTCGATAACATCAAATTTCCACTGTTATCGATATATCAATAACATAAAAATTTCTATACAAAATTCAAACTGTTATCGATATATCGATAACAACAAATTTTCTGTACAAAAGTTAAACTGTTATCGATATATCGATAACATAAAATTTTGTATCGAAATGTATACTGTTATCCACATATCGAGAACATAAGACTTGTTATAGAAAATTTATCGATGTATCGAGAACAAAAAAAATTATGCTGATATCGATATCAAAAAATTTTTGTAGAAATTTTATACCGTTATCGATATATCGATAACAAAAAAATTACGATAGAAAATTTATAAAATATTCTAAAGAAAATTTATGCTGCTATCGATATGTATCCCAGCAAAAACATGGTAATGAGCTGTGAAAAGTAATCATTACCAAGTACATTATTTATAATGAGTACCCATTATCATTAACATTATTTTAAGCCCAAAAGTAACTACTTTTCAGTAATATGTTATAAAAGTACTTCTAAGTAATAATATCTCCTTGCACTTGCAGTTTTTAACTTTTACAATTCAATTAACTTAAAAAGTACTTAAAAACTTAATAAAAATTACGCAATTTTTAAGTTTTAGTAAAAACAAATTAAATTTTAATAGTTTTAATAAACTAATTATTTTACTTCTTATTGGTAATGGGTTTTTACTCCTTATTAGTAATCCGAGTCAGTAACTACTTATTTATCTCCATACTCTTCACTACTTATTTTTGTCTCACGCCCTTGTTAAAATAATTAGTGTTTCATTCAATAAGTAACTACTTATTAACATCTGCTTCGGATTACAAAACCCATTACTAGTAATGCCAATTTTTGCTGGGATATAACATAAAATTTTCTATAGATAGAAAATTTATACTGCTATCGATATATCGAAAACGTAAAATTTTCTGCAGAAAATTTATGCTGCTATCGATATATCGCTATCATAAAATTTTCTATAAAAAATTTATACAGTTATCGATATATCGATAACAAAAAAATTTCTATAGAAAATGTATACTGTTGTCGATGTATTGATAACACTACAAATGTTCTGTTGAACATTTTTTCGATAACATAAAATTTATATCGATAACACATATCAGTAACATTAAATTTTCAATAGAAAATTTTTAATGTTATAAGTAGATATTTCGAAAACATTAAGTTTTTTTAAAGAACATTTATACTGTTATCGATAACATAAAATTTTTAAAAACATCATATTTTTAAAGAAAATGTAAACTGTTATCGATAAAATACAATTTTCTATAGAAAATTTATACTGTTATTGAAAACATAAACTTTTTAATAGAAATTTTATACTCGATAAATCGATAACACAAAATTTTTTATAGAAAATTTATACTGTTATTGTTAATATAAAAATTTTATAGAAAATTTATACTGTTTTCGATAACAAAAAACGTTTTTTAAAAAGTTTTTAGTGTTATCGATAACATTATAAATTTCCTATGCTGTTATCGATAATACAAAATTTTCTTTAGAAAAATTACTGCTACACTCAAAAAAACCTTGTAAAATGACAAGAAAAGTTTGTAACTTTTTTTTGCTACCTCCTATTTGACAAGAATTTTCAGTAGTTTTAAAAGCTTTTTACCAATAATTTTGTAATTTTACAACTTTTTTTTACCAATAAAATTGTAAATTTTCAACTTTTTTGACGCGATAAAAGTTACAAAGAAGTCTCGTGACTTTAGTAGATTTTGTGCTACCTCCTATTTTACGACAATTCCTAGTAAAAATTACGAGCTTTTTTTGCAATTTTACAACTTTACAACTTTTTTGGCAAAATAAATCTTACAAGGAATTATCGTGAATTCACTAAATTTTTTTTGTAAAATTATCTTGAAAATATGTAAAATTACAAAAGATATTGTAAAATTACAAAAAAACTGTAAATTTCGATCGAAATTTATTTGTTAAAAATCAAGGAAAACTGTCAAATATTAGTAAAATGAGATTACGAAAATGGTATTTCTGGTAATTTGACAAAGTTTTATTTTTGTGTGTATTAAAGTGATTTTTCTCTTATTAATTGGAAAAGGTGTTGTTGTATCAGCATGCCAACCATGTTAACATTTTAATTTCATAAATTTTATCGCTTTAAGGAGATTGATATAACGGTTAAACTTACCTAACAAGATGGTGGTTATTTATCTGAAATTAAAAAAAAGAAAAAAACACAAATGTAGTTGGCAATCCCAAAATGAAATAATAAATCATGTTCAGTAGATGTGTTAATAACCAGCAGAAAAAAAATTAAATGAAATACAAATCTCATGAATCCAACTGCGAGACATGTTTAGTTTTTTTTTTGTATTCCAGTACATAACTAAAGTATGTATGTACTTGATTCAGTGTTGCATTTAAATGACACTTAATGAGCTCGTGCCAAATAGAATTGTTAATATTTTTTTTGAAATAACAGATCGTGTTCATTGGCTTGTTTATCAAGTTGTTAGGAATTTTGTTAAATTGTAATTTGATCACGATTGCTTAAATGTAAAAGAACAAATATACTAAATGTCCAAGTCCAATAAATAACTAAGTTAACATTCACTAAATACGTTTCTTTGAAAAAGAAAACTAGAGAAAGAAAATAATTGGCAACTCTAATAGTATTGAATTTTCCAAATAAGAAAAATTTGTGAGTTACTCGGGTTAAGAAAAAATTATTATTTCTTGTAAAGCATAGTACTCTGTTAGATTTCACGGAAAAAACTCTGTCAAACTCCTTATAAAAAAAAAAAAAAATTGGCAACACGAGTAATCATAGTAAAATTGTTAAAAAAAATTTTCACGCATTTTCATTATACAAGACAATTTTAATTGCCGTGAAAAAGTGACATTTCAGTTTTTTTATTATCGTCTCTTTCTTATAATTGTCAAAAGTAGTTGATTTTTAAATGTTTTATTGCGATTAGAGGCGTTTAAAGTTTAAGTGAAATGTTCACTGTAAAAAACAGAGTACTTAGCTTTAAGCTAAGCTGTTTTTCACTTGAAAATGTGTAAAACATAAAATCGTAATAAAAACTATTAAAAAACATATCTTTGAAATATTAAACTAAAAAAAGGGATCATAGCAAATCTTAAATGTCCATTTTATAGCAAAATTTATGCGGTTTCAATATTTCTTTTTTAATATGGAGAATCTCTATTGGAGATTGACAGATTTTTTCATGTGAACACGAACAGAATACACCTTAAAGCATAGTTCGATTTTACGGAAAAGCTGATTAACTCCATAGAGAAAGTATTTAAAAAGTTTTCGTGGAATAATTTTGGTCCACCCGTGCATGAAAAAAAAATAATTTTTAGAAAAAAAATTAGTTTTTAGACAAAAAAGTACTTTTTTCAACAAAAAAGTACTTATTTTTAGAAAAAGTACTTTTTAAAAATACTTTAGAAAAAAGTACTTTTTTTAGAAAAAAACACTTTTCTTATAAAAAAGTACTTTTCTTTGAAAAAAAGTATTTTTTTTTAGGAAAAAGACCTTTTTTTAAGAACAAAGTACTTTTTTTTTCTAAAAAAAGAGGTAAATTCTTAACTTTTTTAAAAAAGTATTATATGTATTTTCTTAAATAATACTTTGTAAGAAAAAAGAACCATTTTTCTATATACGTAAAAAGGTACTTTTTTCCTAAAAAGTATTATTTAAGAAAATATCGTACTTTTTTCAGAAAAAAACAGTATTTTTTAAAAAAAGCTGTACTTTTTTGAAAAAAATACTTTTTAGGAATAAGTACTTTTTTTAGAAAAAAGTACTTTTTAAAAGTACTTTAGACTAAAAAAACAGGTAAATAATAAACTTTTTTAAAAAAGTATAATATTTTCTTAAATAATACTTTTAAGGAAAAAAGAACCATTTTTTTATATAAGTACTTTTTCACGAAAACGTACGTTTTTGTCTTAAAGGTTCTATAGTACTTTTTTAAAAAAAGTGCTACTTTTTCTAAAAAAGTCACTTTTTTCCAAAAAAAAAAAAGACTTTTTTCTATTATTCCTAAAAAAGTACCTTTTTTCTAAAAAAAGTACTATTTGATCTAAGAAAGTACTATTTTTTTCTAAAAAAAGTAATATTTTTTCTAAAAATGTTCTAACAAAGTATTATTTTTTAAAACGTACTATTTTTTCTAAAAAATACTTATCTTTCTAAAAAAAGTACTATTCTTTCTAAAAAAGTAAAAAGGTACTTTGTTCCTAAAAAGTATTATTTAAGAAAATACCGTACTTTTCTTTAGAAAAAAAAAATATATTTAGACAAAAAAGTATTTTTTTAGGAATAACTACTTTTTTACTGAAAAAAGTACTTTTTTTAGAAAAAAATTTTCTTTTTTTAGAAAAAAGTACTTTTTTTAGAAAAAAGTATTTTTTTTTTTTAGAAAAAAAGTAATCTTTTAGAAATACCTTTTTTTAGAGTAAATAATTTGCTTTTTTAAACAAGTACTTTTTTTCTAAAAAAAAGTATTATATTTTCTTACATAACACTTTTTAGCAAAAAAGAACCATTTTTTCTATATAAGTACTTTTCCCCGAAAAAGTAGGGGTTTATCTTAAATGTTCTATAGTACTTTTCTAAAAAAGTACTACACTCAAAAAATTATGTAGGTAAATTCCAGTGAATATTCACTTAAAACAAATGAAATTTTATTTAAAAACCATTCCACAGTTTTTTCATTTAAAATAAAAACACATTACCGTCAATTTTAAATGTTAATTTAATGACAAACCAAAACATTAAAAAACTACTGAATATTCACTTATTTTGTATTGAAAAACAGTAAAACTATAGAAGAAATTTTTTACTGCCGAAAATGAATGTAACAGAAAATTCGTTTTTAAGACAGTAAATTATATTTTTTAAACTACAGAAACAGTAAAAAAATTAAATCCTTTATAAAATAAGTGATTTTTCTTTTAAAATAACTTTACTGATTACTTTTTAAAATAACCTACAAACAGTTAATGACATAATTTTCTTAGTGTAGTTAATATTTTCTTAGAATTTAGTTAATTAATGGCTTCTTAGAATTTGTTTAGAATTTCAAAACGGCGATATCTCGAAAACTAAGCGAAATAGAGCTCTATATATCTTCGGGGTCTCAAACCCTAATTTCGAATGTAAAATTTAACATTCCATTTTACTTAAAAAGTAAAATTTATTCTAAGAATGTGCTATTTTTTTAAAAAAAAAAAAAATAATATTTTTTCTAAAAAAAGAAATATTTCTTCTAAAAAAGTTCTATTTTTTCTAAAAAGTACAGTTTTTTAAAAAAGTACTATTCTTTCTAAAAAAGTAAAAAGGTACTTTGTTCCTAAAAGGTTCTATTCAAGAAATAAATAAAAAACAGTACTTTTTTGAAAAAAAAAAAATCTTTTTTGAAAAATAAATACTTTTTAGAAAAAATTTAGTTTTTAGACAAAAAAAGTACTTTTTTTTGGAATAAGTACTTTTTTTTAGAAAAAAGTACTTTTTTTAGAAAAAGTATTATTTAGGAAAATATGGTAGAAGTATATTAAAAAAAGTACTTTTCTTAGAAAATTTTTTTATTTTTTAGGAAAAAGTGATCTTTTAGTAAGACCTTTTTTTTAGAACAAATACTTTTTTCTAAAAAAGAAATAAATAATTTACTTTTTAAACAAGTACTTTTGTGTCAAAAAAGTACTTTTTTCTAAAAAAGTATTATTAATTTTCTTAAATAATACACAGATAAAAATGAGTTGTTAGATCAAGCACGAAATACACCAGGTTGAGCATTATTTTAATTAAAAGTCATCTAATGAGGAAAATTGTTGGATCAAGCACGAAAATTGTAGGTCAGTCATTGACTGTTCCTTGATTAAATCAATGCTTGATTTGAGTAATTTGTTAATTGTTATTTTTCTGTAATTTTTGATTAAACCAATGCTTGATTTGAGTGAGCTGTTAATCAATAATTTTGTGTTATTTTTGAGTAATCCAATGCTTGATCTGAGTGAATGGTTAATCATTATTTTAAAGTTGTAGTGTTTTTTGTCAGTCTTTTCAAATCTTTTGTTTACATTGTTTTTTTTTGTGCTTTATATTATTTTGTTTTTTTCGTCTTGTGTGCATGCAAGTACTTTTCTATTTGACGACTAACGAAAACTAAAACAAACAAGTAAGAAAATTATAGTCGGTCAAGACCGACCATATAATACCCTACACCAGAGTTTCCCGGAAAATGATTCCCATGGACCGATTAGATCTATATGTTTTAAAATCTTTAATAAGTGTAAAAAACACTCACAAATCAAATTTGAGTGAAATAGGATTCTCTTTGTTAACAATAAACCGCTTAAACTGAATATCGGGCGAAATTTTCACAAGGGGCCTGAGTCCAAAACTGGTCCAATGATTACAAGGTTTGATAAGGTTATTTAAGTACGCGTTTAACATACACAAACAAAATTTTAATTAAATATTTTCTATTTTCATGAAATTTGAGACATTTATGTGAAAATCGGGAAGGTGGTTTGTATGGGAGCTACAAGAAGAACTGGTCCGATTTCTTTGAAATTCGGAATGGTGATTTCTGAAGAAAAAACATGTTTACCTTCCAAATTTCAAAAAGATACCTATTATAATACGGTTATTAGAGTCATTTGAGCCAAAACTAAAGAGGACCTTTGTATGGGGGCTAGGTCTAAATATGGACCGTTTTTTTCCAATTTCAATAGGCTTCGTCCTTGGGCCAAGAGAGGCTTAAGTTTCAAATTTCAAGTCAATTGATTCAAAATTGCGACCTGTATCGTGTTTACACCGTTTACATGGACAGACAGACGGACAGACGGACGGACGGACGTACGGACGGACATCGCTAAATCGACTCAAAAAGTGATTCTGAGTCGATCGGTATACTTAAAGGTGGGTCTAGGACCAATATTTCGGGTAGTTACAAACATCAGCACAAACTCATTATACCCTGTACCACAGTGGGGTGTAGGGTATAAAAACGCAACAGCGTTCATCGCATTGTTACTCAAAGCCTTCTATGATGAGTTTTTTTGTTTTTATGAATTTTTTTGTGAATTTTACAGATTTGAGAAAATGGTTAATTGATTCAAGTAAAATTTAATTGAATGTCAAATTTTAAGCTGAGCAAATATTTAATTGTTTTTTTCCATTGAATATTTTTTTCTGTGTACTTTTTAGGAAAAAATAACCATTTTTTCTATATAAGTACTTTTTCCCGAAAAAGTACGTTTTTGTCTTAAAGGTTCTATAGTACTTTTCTAAAAAGTACTAGTTAATATACACAGAAAGAATTGAAAACGAAAGTCAATCAACAAAAACGCGGATTCAATTAATTTTTTAATTGAAACTCCTCTGATAAAGAAAATTGTTATATCAATCATCAAATTGTAGGTGATTAATTGATTTTTATTTCAATTAATCATTTTTCGATTTTGATTAAAAATTTGATTGATTTTTTATTTAAAGTCAATTAAAATAATTATTGATTTAACAAATGAATTTCACGCTTATGGAAAAATTATGAAGAAATTCATATTTTTTGCTTTCCAATATGTTGCCGACAATAAAAAAAGTAAAACCGTAGTAACACGTTTTAGGAAAAAAGAACGATTTTTTCTATAACTACTTTTTCCCGAAAATTTCGAATGTAAAATTTGACATTCCCGAGATTTTGAAATTCACATATCTCGGTAAATACTGCCGACACCACGAAAAGTCCAACGACATTTTTGTAGCTCTTGACTTGTAGAACACTTCCGAACACTACTCAAAAGCCCTTTGAGAAATAGTTTTTGAGTTACCCAGTTTATAAGATTCTCAAGACCCTAACAGGCCACTAATTCCCGTATCTCAAAAACTAAGCAAGGTAAAACGAAAAGGACAAAAGTTTTGAATCAAAATCTATAACTAATACTAATCATTGATTAATTTCTCACAAATTGGACGTTTGCAAACAATGATAAGCATTACTCAATGATAAGATTGTGATAAGTAACCAGCCTTTTAAACGATTATAATCTCAAATATATTTTTATATAAATTTTTTTTATACACATTTTTTTAAACTTTCCTAACTTAAGATTTAAAATTGTTTTACAATCAAACACCTTTTTGTAACTCTTATCTCGTGACAATCTTTAGATTAAAAAATCCATAAAAAACAACTTTACGCTTTCTCCAATACACAAAATCCTCAATTAACATAACTTTTCCTTCCTTCCAATTAATATACAAAGATTTTAATTTGTTAAACATGATAATCGATTTTTGTACATACCGAATATCATATTCCAACGGTCAATTTGTGATAAGGACCACAATCAGTGATCGCAATCTAAAATCTTATTTAAAAAAAAAAAGACCAAGAGTAGTTTTAAACATTTTAATTGCAACTTTTATAAAAAATCAAAAAAAAAAATTTATACAACCATAAAAACATTTTGCCCTTCAGCCATTTATTAACAAGCAAATGAAGTATTTAAACCATTTACACGAATTCATATCGTCCGTCGTACACTTAATTAATTTCAGGTGTTAAAGTGCCACAAATAAATGGGTCAATAAAACAAAAAAAAAAAGTAACAGACATTAACAGGACTTTCCAAAAATATAAATAAATGAAGCTAAAGAGTTAAAAAGATAAGACAACAAGCACGAAAATTATTGAAGTTGAACATTTTAAACCCTTTTTCCAGAAAAAAAAACAAGTAAAAAAGTTAAATTCGGCGTTGTCGAATGTAGTAATACACTCTACAATGTCCAAAATATTATTTGCAAAAAAAAATTACAAAAAACAAGTAAAAAAGTGAAACTCGAACTTACCGAACGTAATAATACACAGAAAAAAATATCGTAAAATCAAGAGTAACAAAACAAATTGTTACCAACGAAATACTAGTTCAACAACGTTTTTAATTGTATCAACAATGTGTATTGTTAATGTGACAAAAATCCGGTTTTATTTCCAATTAAACGCATGAATTAAAATCATTGTTAAAGATTCCACAAAATTCACATTAATAACACAAACAATTTATAAACTCATTTAATCAAGCACAAATATATGCGACGATAGCACGGTGGTAGTGTGCTAAACTCGAATCATGAAGGTTTCGGGTTCGCTGCCAGTTGGCGGAACAGTTTTTTATTTTTGTTTTTTTTTATTTGAGATTATTATTTATTTTTAAAAACGCAAAAAGTGCATATTAAAATCACAGACACCTTATGTACGCATTTAGTCAACTTTAATTATACATGAGGAATAGCACGGTGGTAGTGTGCTAGCTTCGAATCATGAAGGTTGCGGGTTCGCCGCCAGTTGGCGGAACTTTTTTTTTTTTTTAATTTCCAATTTTAGTTTTTTTTTTATCATTCTAATTGTAGACTGTTTTAAATATGACGTTTAGTCAAATACAAATATGTATAAGGATAGCACAGTGGTAGTGTGCTAGACGCGTAGCACGAAGGTTGCGGGTTCGATGCCAGATGGCGGTAGACATTTTTTTTTTTTTATTTTATTTTTTTTTTTCTATTTTTAGATTATTTTTTATTCTATTTTTAAATTTCAGATTATTTTTTATTCTATTTTTAGATTTTACAAATTTTTCAATTAATTTCATTGTTAATGTAACAATGAATGATGTTGATTTTTTTTTCAAAAGTTACAAATGCCATTGTTGTATTGACAAAATCCAATGTAGGCTCAGTTTCAATTAAATGTTTAATTGTATTAACAATGAAATTAATTGTATTGACAAATTTTTTTTTTTCTGTGTACCCTCCACAATGTAAACAAAATTATTTGAAAAAAAAATTCCTTTTGTATTTTTAGGTTATGTAAAATGTAATCAATTTTTCGAGATGTCCGTACATTTTCATTCATAACTTTTGAACCGCTAAATTGATTTCGCTAAAATGTAATACCAAACTGATCGGGATAACTAGAAGTAAATATGTTTAGTTTCAGTTATATCTGTCTAATATTTTGGCCGTGATCGCCAAATGTCTTAAATGTCTTAAAATCGATCACTGATCAATAATAATATATGCACTTTATGAGGTTCTAGACCGATATTTCGATGAGTTACAAACGGTATGCCAAACTTATATATACCCTCTACTAATAAGTGTAGGGTATTAAAAGACAAACAACTTTAAATATCGATAAATGTTCATTTTCAGGTGAAATGAGGTAGAAATTAACAGTTTAATTTTTAAATGTTGCTTTTTTCAACTTTTAAATCTGAGATGTTTAATTGCACTCTTATAAATTTTTGTTGAAATTTACCCACTTTTTTGTAGGTAACTGTTTTCCTACTATAAAGTGGGCAAAAATACACTATGTGTTTAAATTTCAACATTTGAACACAAAGTGTGTATAACTAATAAACATTTTGTGCGCACACCTACATGTTTGACGCTTGATTTTTTGAAATTTTTGATAGTGATCCCCAAAATTCATCTAAAAATGGATTTTTTGAAATTTTTGATAGTGATCCCAAAATTTCGTCTATTTTGCTCTATCTCTTATATTTAAGGAAATAATGGCAAATAAAGATTTTATGAAAATTTTCATAAAATAATAAATTTTTTTTAATTTTTGATAGTGATACCAAAATTTCGTCTATTTTGCTCTATCTCTTATATTTAAGGAAATAAAATTTTTGATAGTAATCCAAAAATTTCATCTATTTTGCTCTATCTCTTATATTTAAGGAAATAATTGCAAATAAAGCTTTTACGACAAATTTCATATAAAAATTATTTTTTTTTAATTTTTGATAGTGATCCCCAAATTTCGTCAATTTTGCTCTATCTCTTATATTTAAGGAAATAATGGCAAATAAAGATTTTATGAAAAATTTCATATAAAAATGGATTTTTTGAAATTTTTGATTGTGATCCCAAAATTTCGTCTATTTTGCTCTATCTCTTATATTTAAGGAAATAATGGCAAATAAATATTTTACGAAAAATTTCATATAAACATGGATTTTTTGAAATTTTTGATAGTGATCTCAAAATTTCGTCTATTTTGCTCTATCTCTTATATTTAAGGAAATAATGGCAAACAAAGATTTTACGAAAAATTTCATAAAAATGGATTTTTTGAAATTTTTGATAGTGAAAAAAAATTTCATCTATTTTGCTCTATCTCTTATATTTAAGGAAATAATTGCAAATAAAGATTTTATGAAAAATTTCATAAAAAAATGGATTTTTTGAAATTTTTGATAGTGATCAAAAAATTTCGTCTATTTTGCTCTATCTCTCTTGAATGTTATGACAAAATTTCGTCTCTATCTCTTATATTAACCCTTTAAAAGCCAAATTTTTTTGGCTAGGAATTTCTTGACCAAACTTTGTGAAAATGTTGGTCTATACTAAAGAAAACTTTTTTGTTGATTTCATTGGTCTACTGCGCCCTCTAGCGGAGATATATGCAATTAAACTTAAAACTTTCACATACAATATCTCCCGAACAAGTTAAATTTTTTTCAAAATTTTAATTTTGTATTTTTTGTACAGGAAAGTACTACACAACTCGCTTTCGAGAAAGCTTTTGCAACTATTATTCAATGTTTTAGCATTTTTTAACGTTTATTTTATTTTTTAAATTTTTTACGTTATTTGAAAAATTTCGATTATGCCAACAAATATTGCGTCTACCCCTTCGATTTGCAAGTTTATTTTTCGAAACACATATATCGTAAAGATAACCCTTCAATGATCATTCTTGTCCAAATAAAACATAAAAATGCTGTACGGTTAAATTTTAATGATTTTCTTAAAGACGTGTACACGGTTGTGTACAGTGGCCAGTAATGGGTTAAAGGAAATAATGGCAAATAAAGATTTTATGAAAAATTTCATATAAACATGGATTTGTTTTAATTTTTGATAGTGATCCCCAAATCCCGCCTATTTCGCTCTATCTCTTAATTTTAAGGAAATAATTGCAAAAAAATATTTTACGAAATATCATATAAAAATGGATTTTTTTAAATTTTTTATAGTGATCCCAAAATTTCATCTATTTTACTCTATCTCTTATATTTTAGGAAATAATTGCAAATAAAGATTTTATGAAAAATTTCATCCAAAAATGGATTTTTTGAAATTTTTTATAGTGATCCCAAAATTTCATCTATTTTGCTCTATCTCTTATATTTAATAAAATAATAGCAAATAAAGATTTTATAAAAAGTTTCATATAAAAATGGATTTTTTGAAATTTTTGATAGTGATCCCAAAATTTCGACTATTTTGCTCTATCTCTTATATTTAAAGAAATAATGGCAAATAAAGATTTTACGAAAAATTTCATACAAAAATGGATTTTTTGAAATTTTTGATAGTGATCAAAAAATTTTGTCTATTTTGCTCTATCTCTTATATTTAAGGAAATAATGGCAAATAAAGATTTTACGAAAAATTTCATATAAAAATGGATTAAAATTTTAGATAGTGATCCCCAAATTTCGTCTATTTTGCTCTATCTCTTATATTTAAGGAAATAATGGCAAATAAAGATTTTATAAAAAATGTTATATAAAAATGGATTTTTTGAAATTTTAATAGTGATCCCAAAATTTCGTCTATTTTGCTCTATCTCTTATATTAAAGGAAATAATGGCAAATAAAGATTTTATGAAAAATTTCATATAAAAATGGATTTTTGAAATTTTTGATAGTGATCCCCAAATTCCGTCTATTTTGCTCTATCTCTTATATTTAAGGAAATAATTGCATATAAATATTTTACGAAAAATTTCATATAAAAATGGATTTTTTGAAATTTTTGATAGTGATCCCCAAATTTCGTCTATTTTGCTCTATCTCTTATATTTAAGGAATGGCAAATAAAGATTTTATGAAAAATGTTATATAAAAATGGATTTTTTGAAATTTTAATAGTGATCCCAAAATTTCGTCTATTTTGCTCTATCTCTTATATTAAAGGAAATAATGGCAAATAAAGATTTTATGAAAAATTTCATATAAAAATGGATTTTTTGAAATTTTTGATAGTGATCCCCAAATTTCGTCTATATTGCTCAATCTCTTATATTTAAGGAAATAATGGCAAATAAAGATTTTATGGAAAATTTCATCCAAAAATGGATTTTTTGAAATTTTTGATAGTGATCCCAAAATTTCATCTATTTTGCTCTATCTCTTATATTTAAGGAAATAATTGCAAATAAAAATTTTACGAAAAATTTCATATAATTGGATTTTTTAAAATTTTTGATAGTGATCCCAAAATTTCGACTATTTTGCTCTATCTCTTATATTTAAGGAAATAATGGCAAATAAAGATTTTACGAAAAATTTCATATAAAAATGGATTTTTTGAAATTTTAGATAGTGATCCCCAAATTTCGTCTATTTTGCTCTATCTCTTATATTTAAGGAAATAATGGCAAATAAAGATTTTATGAAAAATGTTACATAAAAATGGATTTTTTTTAAATTTTAATAGTGATCCCAAAATTTCGTCTATTTGGCTCTATCTCTTATATTAAAGGAAATAATGGCAAATAAAGATTTCATATAAAAACGGATTTTTTGAAATTTTTGATAGTGATCCCCAAATTCCGTCTATTTTGCTCTATCTCTTATATTTAAGGAAATAATTGCATATAAATATTTTACGAAAAATTTCATATAAAAATGGATTTTTTGAAATTTTTGATAGTGATCCATAAATTTCGTCTATTTTGCTCTATCTCTTATATTTAAGGAATGGCAAATAAAGATTTTATGAAAAATGTTATATAAAAATGGATTTTTTGAAATTTTAATAGTGATCCCCAAATTTCGTCTATATTGCTCTATCTCTTATATTAAAGGAAATAATGGCAAATAAAGATTTTATGAAAAATTTCATATAAAAATGGATTTTTTGAAATTTTTGATAGTGATCCCCAAATTTCGTCTATATTGCTCTATCTCTTATATTTAAGGAAATAATGGCAAATAAAGATTTTATCGAAAATTTCATCCAAAAATGGATTTTTTGAAATTTTTGATAGTGATCCCAAAATTTCATCTATTTTGCTCTATCTCTTATATTTAAGGAAATAATTGCAAATAAAAATTTTACGAAAAATTTCATATAATTGGATTTTTTAAAATTTTTGATAGTGATCCCAAAATTTCGACTATTTTGCTCTATCTCTTATATTTAAGGAAATAATCTCTTATATTTAAGGAAATAATGGCAAATAAAGATTTTACGAAAAATTTCATATAAAAATGGATTTTTTGAAATTTTAGATAGTGATCCCAAAATTTCGTCTATTTGGCTCTATCTCTAATATTAAAGGAAATAATGGCAAATAAAGATTTCATATAAAAACGGATTTTTTGAAATTTTTGATAGTGATCCCCAAATTCCTTCTATTTTGCTCTATCTCTTATATTTAAGGAAATAATTGCATATAAATATTTTACGAAAAATTTCATATAAAAATGGATTTTTTGAAATTTTTGATAGTGATCCCCAAATTTCGTCTATATTGCTCTATCTCTTATATATAAGGAAATAATGGCAAATAAAGATTATATGAAAAATTTCATCCAAAAATGGATTTTTTGAAATTTTTGATAGTGATCCCAAAATTTCATCTATTTTGCGCTATCTCTTATATTTAAGGAAGTAATGGCAAATAAAGATTTTACGAAAAATTTCATATAAAAATGGAGTTTTTTAAATTTTTAATAATTTCGTCTATTTTGCTCTATCTCTTATATTAAAGGAAATAATGGCAAATAAAGATTTTATGAAAAATTTCATACAAAAATGGATTTTTTGAAATTTTTGATAGTGATCCCAAAATTTTGTCTATTTTGCTCTATCTCTTATATTTAAGGAAATAATTGCATATAAATATTTTACGAAAAATTTCATATATTTCTTATATTAAAGCAATGGTTCCCAACCTTTTTAACGTCACGTCCCACCTTTAAGTTAAACAAATTGCCTTGTCCACCCTACACTAAAGAAAAATTTAATAAATTTTCTAATTTTTGTTTCTAATGAAAAATTGCTACTGGTTTAGCAAAGTTTTCGTAAAATAAGCACTTAAACTAAGTTTTTAGTACAAATTTTTAACAATTTACAAAATTTTTGTAGTTATTTTGGTAAAAAACATAGTTTTTGTGGTGAATTTGACTAAAAAAAATCTTGAAAATTTGGTCGTTGCCCCCTTGGAACCTTCAAATTGCCCCCCAGTGGGGCGAGAATCAAAGGTTGGGAACCATTGTATTAGAGGAAATAATGGCAAATAAAGATTTTATGAAAAATTTCATATAAAAATGGATTTTTGAAATTTTTGATAGTGATCCCCAAATTTCGTCTATATTGCTCTATCTCTTATATTTAAGGAAATAATGGCAAATAAAGATTTTATGGAAAATTTCATCCAAAAATGGATTTTTTGAAATTTTTGATAGTGATCCCAAAATTTCATCTATTTTGCTCTATCTCTTATATTTAAGGAAATAATTGCAAATAAAAATTTTACGAAAAATTTCATATAATTGGATTTTTTTAAAATTAAAATTTAAATCAAAATTTAATTTTTTTTTAAATTAAAATTTAATTTAAAATTTCGACTATTTTGCTGTATCTCTTATATTTAAGGAAATAATGGCAAATAAAGATTTTACAAAAAATTTCATACAAAAATGGATTTTTTGAAATTTTTGATAGTGATCAAAAAATTTCGTCTATTTTGTTATATCTCTTATATTTAAGGAAATAATTGCATATAAATATTTTACGAAAAATTTCATATAAAAATGGATTTTTTGAAATTTCTGATAGTGATCCCCAAATTTCGTCTATATTGCTCTATCTCTTATATATAAGGAAATAATGGCAAATAAAGATTATATGAAAAATTTCATCCAAAAATGGATTTTTTGAAATTTTTGATAGTGATCCCAAAAATTCATCTATTTCGCGCTATCTCTTATATTTAAGGAAGTAATGGCAAATAAAGATTTTACGAAAAATTTCATATAAAAATAGAGTTTTTTAAATTTTTAATAGTGATCCCCAAATTTCGTCTATTTTGCTCTATCTCTTATATTAAAGGAAATAATGGCAAATAAAGATTTTTTGAAATTTTTGATAGTGATCCCAAAATTTTGTCTATTTTGCTCTATCTCTTATATTTAAGGAAATAATGGCAAATAAAGATTTTATGAAAAATTTCATACAAAAATGGATTTTTTTAAATTTTTGATAGTGATCGCAAAATTTTGTCTATTTTGCTCTATCTCTTATATTTAAGAAAATAATAGCAAATAAAGATTTTATGAAAAATTTTGATAGTGATCCCCAAATTCCGTCTATTTTGCTCTATCTCTTATATTTAAGGAAATAATTGCATATAAATATTTTACGAAAATTTCATATAAAAATGGATTTTTTGAAATTTTTGATAGCCCAGCAGAAATAAATCGAGATTTTGGCGACACAGCATCTGTTTATAGCATACCGTAGCGCATCCAAAGAGCGCTCTTAGGGATGCAGTAAAAGGAAGGGGAAAAAATTTTAATTTTTTTTTAAGATTTTTTATATAAAACTTATAATGTGTAATTATTTTTTGATAAAATTTCACACTTGCTTTCCTTTTTAATATTTTTAACACTTTTTGAATAAAAAAACATGAGTTTTAGACAAAGACACATGATTTGACTGCATCATTATTGCGCATTAATCAGCGCTGCAAAGAGCGCTTCAATCATAGCATCTTTGACCGCTGTTCCCAAAAAAAATCCCATAAAAAATGTGAAAATTAAAATTTCCGATATTTTTTGATGTTCACTTCCGATTTTTTTTTTCATTTTGTTTCACATAAATAAAGTTTTGTAAAGTAAAACGAATGAATTTTTTTGTTATATTTTTTTAAATTTTAGTTATTTGATTTTAACTTTGTTATTTCGATGAATAAACCGATTTGGATTAAACACAAACTCTAATCACGAAAAAACAGAAAAACTAAGATACATTTGTTATAACTTCTTTTGAATATTTTTTCATTTATTGGTAAATTTTTTGTTTTTTATCTCATTTTTACATTTTAATTTTAGAACTTTAATTTTAGAAAATACAAATTTTATTACAAAAAATGTCCAATCATATATTAGAAACTCCAATTATATTTAAAAAATTCTTCTTCTTTCTTTAATCTGCTTAAATCAGCGCTGAAAAGATACATGAATTTACAGCATCTTTATTCTGCTTAAATCAGCGCTCTAAAGACACGTGATTTCAGTGCATCTAAAGAGCGCTGTTTCTGTGTATCCAACTAGCGCTCTAAAGTGGGACATCGCCTTAGAGAATCATGCATGAATTCAGCGCAATTGGATGCGCTCCTTTACTCAAGTTCCCCTTCCAAAAGCTGCTGAACGTTCAGCAAAATTTCTGCTGGGAGTGATCTCCAAATTTCGTCCATATTGCTCTATCTCTTATATTTAAGGAAATAATGGCAAATTATGATTTTATGAAAAATTTCATATAAAAATGGATTTTTTGAAATTTTTGATAGTGATCCCCAAATTCCGTCTATTTTGCTCTATCTCTTATATTTAAGAAAATAATTGCATATAAATATTTTACGAAAAATTTCATATAAAAATTGATTTTTTGAAATTTTTGATAGTGATCCCAAAATTTCGTCTATTTTGCTCTATCTCTTATATTTAAGGAAATAATGGCAAATAAATATTTTACGAAAAATTTCATATAAAAATGGATTTGTTGAAATTTTTAATAGTGATCCCCAAATTTCGTCTATATCGCTCTATCTCTTATATTTAAGGAAATAATGGCAAATAAAGATTTTATGAAAAATGTTATATAAAAATGGATTTTTTGAAATTTTAAGAGTGATCCCAAAATTTCGTCTATTTTGCTCTATCTCTTATATTAAAGGAAATAATGGCAAATAAAGATTTTATGAAAAATTTCATATAAAAATGGATTTTTTGAAATTTTTGATAGTGATCCCCAAGTTTCGTCTATATCGCTCTATCTCTTGTATTTAAGGAAATAATGGCAAATAAAGATTTTACGAAAAATTTCATATAAAAATGGATTTTTTGAAATTTTTGATAGTGATCCCAAAATTTCGTCTATTTTGCTCTATCTATTATATTTAAGGAAATAATGGCAAATAAAGATTTTATGAAAAATTTCGTATAAAAATGGATTTTTTGAAATTTTTGATAGTGATCCCAAAATTTCGTCTATTTTGCTCTATCTCTTATATTTAAGGAAATAATTGCATATAAATATTTTACGAAAAATTTCATATAAAAATGGATTTTTTTGAAATTTTTGATAGTGATCCCCATATTTCGTCTATATTGCTCTATCTCTAATATTTAAGGAAATAATGGCAAATAAAGGTTTTATGAAAAATTTCATCCAAAAACGGATTTTTTAAATTTTTGATAGTGATCCCCGGAATTTGATAGTGATCCCCAAATTCCGTCTATTTTGCTCTATCTCTTATATTTAAGGAAATAATTGCATATAAATATTTTATGAAAAATTTCATATAAAAATGGATTTTTTGAAATTTTTGATAGTGATCCCCAAATTTCGTCTATTTTGCTCTATCTCTTATTTTTAAGGAATTAATGGCAAATAATGATTTTATGAAAAATTTCATATAAAAATGGATTTTTTGAAATTTTTGATAGTGATCTCCAAATTCCGTCTATTTTGCTCTATCTCTTATATTTAAGGAAATAATGATTTTATGAAAAAATTCATAAAAAAATGGATTTTTTAATAGTGATCCCAAAATTTCGTCTATTTTGCTCTATCTCTTATATTAAAGGAAATAATGGCAAATAAAGATTTTATGAAAAATTTCATATAAAAATGGATTTTTTGAAATTTTTGATAGTGATCCCCAAGTTTCGTCTATATCGCTCTATCTCTTATATTTAAGGAAATAATGGCAAATAAAGATTTTATGGAAAATTTCATCCAAAAATGATCCCAAAATTTTGTCTATTTTGCTCTATCTCTTATATTTTAGGAAATTATTGCAAATAAAGATTTTACGAAAAATTTCATATAAAAATGGATGTTTTGAAATTTTTGATAGTGATCCCCAAATATCGTCTATTTTGCTCTATCTCTTTTATTTAAGGAAATAAATGCAAATAAAGATTTTATACAAAATTTCATATAAAAAAGGATTTTTTTTTTTTAATTTTTGAATGTGATCACAAAATTTCGTCTATTTATTTAATAATGGCAAATGGATTTTTGAAATTTTTAATAGTGATCCCAAAATTTCGTCTATTTTGCTCTATCTCTTATATTAAAGGAAATAATGGCAAATAAAGATTTTATGAAAAATTTCATATAAAAATGGATTTTTTAAAATCTTTGATTGTGATCCCAAAATTTCGTCTATTTTGACCTATCTCTTATATTTAAGGAAATAATGGCAAATAAAGATTTTAAGAAAAATTTCATATAAAAATGGACTTTTTGAAAATTTTGATAGTGATCCCAAAATTTTGTCTATTTTGCTCTATCTCTTATATTAAAGGAAATAATGCCAAATAAAAATTTTACGAAAAATTTAGGATTTTTTTAAATTTTTTATAATGATCCCCAAATTTCGTCTATTTTGATCTATCTCTTATATTAAAGGAAATAATGGCAAATAAAGATTATATGAAAAATTTCATACAAAATGGATTTTTTAAAATGTTTGATAGTGATCCCAAAATTTCTTCTATTTTGCTCTATCTCTTATATTTAAGGAAATAATTGCAAATAAAGATTTTACGAAAAATTTCATATAAAAATTGATTTTTTTAAATTATATCTCTTATATTTTAGGAAATTATTGGAAATTATTTTACGAAAAATTTCATATAAAAATGGATTTTTTTAAATTTTTGATAGTGATCCCAAATTTTGTCTATTTTGCTCTATCTCTTATATTTAAGGAAATAATGGCAAATAAAGATTTTATGAAAAATTTCATATAAAAATGGATTTTTTACAATTTTTTATAGTGATCCCCAAATTTCGTCTATTTTGCTCTATCTCTTATATTTAAGGAAATAATGGCAAATAAAGATTTTATGAAAAATTTCATATAAAAATGGAGTTTTTCAAATTTCTGATAGTGATCACAAAATTTCGTCTATTTTGCTCTATTTCTCATATTTAAGGAAATAATGGCAAATAAAGATTTTACGAAAAATTTCATATAAAAATGGATTTTTTGAAATTTTTGACAGTGATCCCAAAATTTCGTCTATTTTGCTCTATCTCTTATATTTTAGGAAATTATTGCAAATAAAGATTTTACGAAAAATTTCATATAAAAATGGATTTTTTGAAATTTTTGATAGTGATCCCAAAATTTTGTCTATTTTGCTCTATCTCTTATATTTTAGGAAATTATTGCAAATAAAGATTTTACGAAAAATTTCATATAAAAATGGATGTTTTGAAATTTTTGATAGTGATCCCCAAATATCGTCTATTTTGCTCTATCTCTTATATTTAAGGAAATAAATGCAAATAAAGATTTTATACAAAATTTCATATAAAAAAGGATTTTTTTTTTTTAATTTTTGAATGTGATCACAAAATTTCGTCTATTTATTTAATAATGGCAAATGGATTTTTGAAATTTTTAATAGTGATCCCAAAATTTCGTCTATTTTGCTCTATCTCTAATATTAAAGGAAATAACGGCAAATAAAGATTTTATGAAAAATTTCATATAAAAATGGAGTTTTTTAAATTTTTAATAATGATCCCCAAATTTCGTCTATTTTGATCTATCTCTTATATTAAAGGAAATAATGGCAAATAAAGATTATATGAAAAATTTCATACAAAATGGATTTTTTAAAATGTTTGATAGTGATCCTCAAATTTAGTCTCTTTTGCTCTATCTCTTTCATTTATGGAAATAATGGCAAATAAAGATTTTATGAAAAATTTCATACAAAAATGGAGTTTTTTAAATTTTTGATAGTGATCCCCAAATTTCGTATATTTTGTTCTATCTCTTATATTTAAGGAAATAATGGCAAACAAAGATTTTATGAAAAATTTCATATAGAAATGGATTTTTTGAAATTTGTGATAGTGATCCCGAAATTTCGTCTATTTTGCTCTATCTCTTATATTAAAGGAAATAATGGCAAATAAAGATTTTAAGAAAAATTTCATATAAAAATGGATTTTTTGAAAATTTTGATAGTGATCCCAAAATTTTGTCTATTTTGCTCTATCTCTTATATTAAAGGAAATAATGGCAAATAAAGATTTATTTGAAAAATTTCATATAAAAATGTAATTTTTAATTTTTTAATAATTGAAATTTTTGATAGTGATCCCCAAATTACGTCTAGATATTATATTTAAGGAAATAATGGCAAATAAAGATTTTATTTGGAATTTGTTTTTGTGATCCCACAAAATCCCATTGGAATTTGTGATAGTGATCCCAAAATTTCGTCTATTTTGCTCTATCTCTTATATTTAAGGAAATAATGGCAAATATGAAAAATTTCATATAAAAATTTATTTTTTTTTTAATTTTTGATAGTGATCCCAAAATTTCGTCTATTTTGCTCTCTCTTATATTTAAGGAAATAATTTGATAGTGATCCCAAAATTTTGTCTATTTTGCTCTATCTCTTATATTAAAGGAAATAATGCCAAATAAAAATTTTACGAAAAATTTCATATAAAAATGGAGTTTTTTAAATTTTTAATAGTGATCCCAAAATTTTGTCTATTTTGCTCTATCTCTTATATTAAAGGAAATAATGCCAAATAAAAATTTTACAAAAAATTTCATATAAAAATGGATTTTTTGAAATTTTTGATAGTGATCCCAAATTTTCGTCTATTTTGCCTAACTCTTATATTTAAGGAAATAATGGTAAATAAAGATTTTACAAGAAATTTCATATAAAAATGGATTTTTTAAAATTTTTGATAGTGACCCAAAATTTTGTCTATTTTGCCTAACTCTTATATTTAAGGAAATAATGTTAAATAAAGATTTTAGAAAAAAAAATCATACGAAAATGGATTTTTTGAAATTTTTTATAGTGATCTCTTATATTTAAGGAAATAATGGAAAATAAAGATTTTACAAAAAATTTCATACAAAAATATGTTTTTTAAAATGTTTGATAGTGATCCCAAAATTTCGTCTATTTTGCTCTATCTCTTATATTTAAGGAAATAATGGCAAATAAAGATTTTACTAGAAATTTTATATAAAAATGGATTTTTTGAAATTTTTGATAGTGATCCCAAAATTTTGTCTATTTTGCTCTATCTCTTATATTTAAGGAAATAACGGCAAATAAAGACTTTACAAGAAATTTCACATAAAAATGGATTTTTTTTTTTTAAATTTTGAATGTGATCACAAAATTTTGTCTACTTTGCTCTATCTCTTATATTTAAGGAAATAATGCCAAATAAAGATTTTATGAAAAATTTCATACAAAAATGGATTTATTGAAATTTTTGATAGTGACCCAAAATATCGTCTATTTTGCTCTGTTTCTTATATTTAAGGAAATAATGGCAAATAAAGATTTTACAAAAAATTTCATACAAAAATATATTTTTTGAAATTTTTGATTGTGATCCCAAACTTTCGTCTATTTTGTTCTATCTCTTATATTAAAGGAAATAATGGCAAATATGAATATTATAAAAAATTTCATATTAAAATTTTTTAAATTTTTGATTGTGATCCCCAATTCCGTCTATTTTGCTCTATCTCTTATATTTAAGGAAATAATGGCAAATAAAGATTTTATGAAAAATTTCATAAAAAAATATATTTTTTTAAATTTTTGATAGTGATCCCCAAATTTCGTCTTTTTTGCTCTATCTCTTATATTTAAGGAAATAATTGCAAATAAATATTTTACGAAAAATTTCTTATAAAAATGGATTTGAAATTTTTGATAGTGATCCCAAAATTTCGTCTATTTTGCTCTATCTCTTATATTTAAGGAATTAATGGCAAATAAAGATTTTATAAAAAATTTCATCCAAAAATGGATTTTTTGAAATTTTTGATAGTGATCCCAAAATTTCGTCTATTTTGCTCTATCTCTTGTATTTAAGGAAATAATGGCAAATAAAGATTTTACGAAAAATTTCATATAAAAATGGATTTTTTGAAATTTTTGATAGTGATCCCAAAATTTCGTCTATTTTGCTCTATCTATTATATTTAAGGAAATAATGGCAAATAAAGATTTTATGAAAAATTTCGTATAAAAATGGATTTTTTGAAATTTTTGATAGTGATCCCAAAATTTCGTCTATTTTGCTCTATCTCTTATATTTAAGGAAATAATTGCATATAAATATTTTACGAAAAATTTCATATAAAAATGGATTTTTTTGAAATTTTTGATAGTGATCCCCATATTTCGTCTATATTGCTCTATCTCTAATATTTAAGGAAATAATGGCAAATAAAGGTTTTATGAAAAATTTCATCCAAAAACGGATTTTTTAAATTTTTGATAGTGATCCCCGGAATTTGATAGTGATCCCCAAATTCCGTCTATTTTGCTCTATCTCTTATATTTAAGGAAATAATTGCATATAAATATTTTATGAAAAATTTCATATAAAAATGGATTTTTTGAAATTTTTGATAGTGATCCCCAAATTTCGTCTATTTTGCTCTATCTCTTATTTTTAAGGAATTAATGGCAAATAATGATTTTATGAAAAATTTCATATAAAAATGGATTTTTTGAAATTTTTGATAGTGATCTCCAAATTCCGTCTATTTTGCTCTATCTCTTATATTTAAGGAAATAATGATTTTATGAAAAAATTCATAAAAAAATGGATTTTTTAATAGTGATCCCAAAATTTCGTCTATTTTGCTCTATCTCTTATATTTAAATAAAATAATGGCAAATAAAGATTTTATGAAAAATTTCATATAAAAATGGATTTTTTGAAATTTTTGATAGTGATTCCCAAATTTCGTCTATTTTGCTCTATCTCTTATATTTAAGGAATTAATGGCAAATAAAGATTTTACGAAAAATTTCATATTTTTAATAGTGATCCCCAAATTTCGTCTATTTTGCTCTTATATTAAAGGAAATAATGGCAAATAACGATTTTTTTTAATATTTGATAGTGATCCCCAAATTTTGTCTACTTTGCTCTATCTCTTATATTTAAGGAAATAATGGCAAATAAAGATTTTATGAAAAATTTCATATAAAAATTGATTTTTTGAAATTTTTGATAGTGATCCCAAAATTTCGTCTATTTTGCTCTATCTCTTATATTTAAGGAAATAATGGCAAATAAAGATTTTATGAAAAATTTCATACAAAAATGGATTTTTTGAAATTTTTGATAGTGATCGCAAAATTTTGTCTATTTTGCTCTATCTCTTATATTTAAGGAAATAATTGCAAATAAAGATTTTAAAATTTCATATAAACATGGATTTTTTGAAATTTTTGATAGTGATCCAAAATTTCGTCTATTTTGCTCTATCTCTTATATTAAAGGAAAAAATAAAGATTTTATGAAAATTTCATAAAAAATAAATTTTTTTGAAATTTTTGATAGTGATCCCCAAATTTCGTCTATTTGGTCTTTTCGTCTATTTTGCTCTATCTCTTATATTTAAGGAAATAATGGCAAATAAAGATTTTACGAAAAATTTCATACAAAAATGGATTTTTTGAAATTTTTGATAGTGATCCAAAAATTTCGTCTATTTTGCTTTATCTCTTATATTTAAGGAAATAATGGCAAATAAAGATTTTATGAAAAATTTCATACAAAAATGGATTTTTTGAAATTTTTGGTAGTGATCCCAAAATTTCGCCTATTTTGCTCTATCTCTTATATTTAAGGAAATAATGGCAAATAAAGATTTTACGAAAAATTTCATATAAAAATGGATTTTTTTAAATTTTTGATAGTGATCCCCAAATTCCGTCTATTTTGCTGTATCTCTTATATTTAAGGAAATAATTGCATATAAATATTTTACGAAAAATTTCATATAAAAATGGATTTTTTGAAATTTTTGATAGTGATCCCAAAATTTCGTCTATTTTGCTCTATCTCTTATATTTAAGGAAATAATGGCAAATAAATATTTTACGAAAAATTTCATATAAAAATGGATTTTTTGAAATTTTTGATAGTGATCCCCAAATTCCGTCTATTTTGCTCTATCTCTTATATTTAAGGAAATAATGGCAAATAAAGATTTTATGAAAAATTTCATATAAAAATGGATTTTTTGAAATTTTTGATAGTGATCCCCAAATTCCGTCTATTTTGCTCTATCTCTTATATTTAAGGAAATAATGGCAAATAATGATTTTATGAAAAATTTCATATAAAAATAGATTTTTTGAAATTTTTGATAGTGATCTCCAAATTCCGTCTATTTTGCTCTATCTCTTATATTTAAGGAAATAATGATTTTATGAAAAAATTCATATAAAAATGGATTTTTTAATAGTGATCCCAAAATTTCGTCTATTTTGCTCTATCTCTTATATTTAAATAAAATAATGGCAAATAAAGATTTTATGAAAAAATTCATATAAAAATGGATTTTTTGAAATTTTTGATAGTGATTCCCAAATTTCGTCTATTTTGCTCTATCTCTTATATTTAAGGAATTAATGGCAAATAAAGATTTTACGAAAAATTTCATATAAAAATGGAGTTTTTTAAATTTTTAATAGTGATCCCCAAATTTCGTCTATTTTGCTCTATCTCTTATATTAAAGGAAATAATGGCAAATAACGATTTTTTTTAATATTTGATAGTGATCCCCAAATTTTGTCTACTTTGCTCTATCTCTTATATTTAAGGAAATAATGGCAAATAAAGATTTTATGAAAAATTTCATATAAAAATTGATTTTTTGAAATTTTTGATAGTGATCCCAAAATTTCGTCTATTTTGCTCTATCTCTTATATTTAAGGAAATAATGGCAAATAAAGATTTTATGAAAAATTTCATACAAAAATGGATTTTTTGAAATTTTTGATAGTGATCGCAAAATTTTGTCTATTTTGCTCTATCTCTTATATTTAAGGAAATATATATAAAAATGGATTTTTGAAATTTTTGATAGTGATTCCCAAATTTCGTCTATTTTGCTCTATCTCTTATATTTAAGGAATTAATGGCAAATAAAGATTTTACGAAAAATTTCATATAAAAATGGATTTTTTGAAATTTTTGATAGTGATCCCCAAATTCCGTCTATTTTGCTCTATCTCTTATATTTAAGGAAATAATGGCAAATAATGATTTTATGAAAAATTTCATATAAAAATGGATTTTTTGAAATTTTTGATAGTGATCTCCAAATTCCGTCTATTTTGCTCTATCTCTTATATTTAAGGAAATAATGATTTTATGAAAAAATTCATATAAAAATGGATTTTTTAATAGTGATCCCAAAATTTCGTCTATTTTGCTCTATCTCTTATATTTAAATAAAATAATGGCAAATAAAGATTTTATGAAAAATTTCATATAAAAATGGATTTTTTGAAATTTTTGATAGTGATTCCCAAATTTCGTCTATTTTGCTCTATCTCTTATATTTAAGGAATTAATGGCAAATAAAGATTTTACGAAAAATTTCATATAAAAATGGAGTTTTTTAAATTTTTAATAGTGATCCCCAAATTTCGTCTATTTTGCTCTATCTCTTATATTAAAGGAAATAATGGCAAATAACGATTTTTTTTAATATTTGATAGTGATCCCCAAATTTTGTCTACTTTGCTCTATCTCTTATATTTAAGGAAATAATGGCAAATAAAGATTTTATGAAAAATTTCATATAAAAATTGATTTTTTTGAAATTTTTGATAGTGATCCCAAAATTTCGTCTATTTTGCTCTATCTCTTATATTTAAGGAAATAATGGCAAATAAAGATTTTATGAAAAATTTCATACAAAATGGATTTTTTGAAATTTTTGATAGTGATCGCAAAATTTTGTCTATTTTGCTCTATCTCTTATATTTAAGGAAATATATATAAAAATGGATTTTTTGAAATTTTTGATAGTGATTCCCAAATTTCGTCTATTTTGCTCTATCTCTTATATTTAAGGAATTAATGGCAAATAAAGATTTTACGAAAAATTTCATATAAAAATGGAGTTTTTTAAATTTTTAATAGTGATCCCCGGAATTTGATAGTGATCCCCAAATTCCGTCTATTTTGCTCTATCTCTTATATTTAAGGAAATAATTGCATATAAATATTTTATGAAAAATTTCATATAAAAATGGATTTTTTGAAATTTTTGATAGTGATCCCCAAATTTCGTCTATTTTGCTCTATCTCTTATATTTAAGGAATTAATGGCAAATAATGATTTTATGAAAAATTTCATATAAAAATGGATTTTTTGAAATTTTTGATAGTGATCTCCAAATTCCGTCTATTTTGCTCTATCTCTTATATTTAAGGAAATAATGATTTTATGAAAAAATTCATATAAAAATGGATTTTTTAATAGTGATCCCAAATTTCGTCTATTTTGCTCTATCTCTTATATTTAAATAAAATAATGGCAAATAAAGATTTTATGAAAAATTTCATATAAAAATGGATTTTTTGAAATTTTTGATAGTGATTCCCAAATTTCGTCTATTTTGCTCTATCTCTTATATTTAAGGAATTAATGGCAAATAAAGATTTTACGAAAAATTTCATATAAAAATGGAGTTTTTTAAATTTTTAATAGTGATCCCCAAATTTCGTCTATTTTGCTCTATCTCTTATATTAAAGGAAATAATGGCAAATAACGATTTTTTTTAATATTTGATAGTGATCCCCAAATTTTGTCTACTTTGCTCTATCTCTTATATTTAAGGAAATAATGGCAAATAAAGATTTTATGAAAAATTTCATATAAAAATTGATTTTTTGAAATTTTTGATAGTGATCCCAAAATTTCGTCTATTTTGCTCTATCTCTTATATTTAAGGAAATAATGGCAAATAAAGATTTTATGAAAAATTTCATACAAAAATGGATTTTTTGAAATTTTTGATAGTGATCGCAAAATTTTGTCTATTTTGCTCTATCTCTTATATTTAAGGAAATATATATAAAAATGGATTTTTTGAAATTTTTGATAGTGATTCCCAAATTTCGTCTATTTTGCTCTATCTCTTATATTTAAGGAATTAATGGCAAATAAAGATTTTACGAAAAATTTCATATAAAAATGGAGTTTTTTAAATTTTTAATAGTGATCCCCGGAATTTGATAGTGATCCCCAAATTCCGTCTATTTTGCTCTATCTCTTATATTTAAGGAAATAATTGCATATAAATATTTTATGAAAAATTTCATATAAAAATGGATTTTTTGAAATTTTTGATAGTGATCCCCAAATTTCGTCTATTTTGCTCTATCTCTTATTTTTAAGGAATTAATGGCAAATAATGATTTTATGAAAAATTTCATATAAAAATGGATTTTTTGAAATTTTTGATAGTGATCTCCAAATTCCGTCTATTTTGCTCTATCTCTTATATTTAAGGAAATAATGATTTTATGAAAAAATTCATATAAAAATGGATCCCAAAATTTCGTCTATTTTGCTCTATCTCTTATATTTAAATAAAATAATGGCAAATAAAGATTTTATGAAAAATTTCATATAAAAATGGATTTTTTGAAATTTTTGATAGTGATTCCCAAATTTCGTCTATTTTGCTCTATCTCTTATATTTAAGGAATTAATGGCAAATAAAGATTTTACGAAAAATTTCATATAAAAATGGAGTTTTTTAAATTTTTAATAGTGATCCCCAAATTTCGTCTATTTTGCTCTATCTCTTATATTAAAGGAAATAATGGCAAATAACGATTTTTTTTAATATTTGATAGTGATCCCCAAATTTTGTCTACTTTGCTCTATCTCTTATATTTAAGGAAATAATGGCAAATAAAGATTTTATGAAAAATTTCATATAAAAATTGATTTTTTGAAATTTTTGATAGTGATCCCAAAATTTCGTCTATTTTGCTCTATCTCTTATATTTAAGGAAATAATGGCAAATAAAGATTTTATGAAAAATTTCATACAAAAATGGATTTTTTGAAATTTTTGATAGTGATCGCAAAATTTTGTCTATTTTGCTCTATCTCTTATATTTAAGGAAATATATATAAAAATGGATTTTTTGAAATTTTTGATAGTGATTCCCAAATTTCGTCTATTTTGCTCTATCTCTTATATTTAAGGAATTAATGGCAAATAAAGATTTTACGAAAAATTTCATATAAAAATGGATTTTTTGAAATTTTTGATAGTGATCCCCAAATTCCGTCTATTTTGCTCTATCTCTTATATTTAAGGAAATAATGGCAAATAATGATTTTATGAAAAATTTCATATAAAAATGGATTTTTTGAAATTTTTGATAGTGATCTCCAAATTCCGTCTATTTTGCTCTATCTCTTATATTTAAGGAAATAATGATTTTATGAAAAAATTCATATAAAAATGGATTTTTTAATAGTGATCCCAAAATTTCGTCTATTTTGCTCTATCTCTTATATTTAAATAAAATAATGGCAAATAAAGATTTTATGAAAAATTTCATATAAAAATGGATTTTTTGAAATTTTTGATAGTGATTCCCAAATTTCGTCTATTTTGCTCTATCTCTTATATTTAAGGAATTAATGGCAAATAAAGATTTTACGAAAAATTTCATATAAAAATGGAGTTTTTTAAATTTTTAATAGTGATCCCCAAATTTCGTCTATTTTGCTCTATCTCTTATATTAAAGGAAATAATGGCAAATAACGATTTTTTTTAATATTTGATAGTGATCCCCAAATTTTGTCTACTTTGCTCTATCTCTTATATTTAAGGAAATAATGGCAAATAAAGATTTTATGAAAAATTTCATATAAAAATTGATTTTTTGAAATTTTTGATAGTGATCCCAAAATTTCGTCTATTTTGCTCTATCTCTTATATTTAAGGAAATAATGGCAAATAAAGATTTTATGAAAAATTTCATACAAAAATGGATTTTTTGAAATTTTTGATAGTGATCGCAAAATTTTGTCTATTTTGCTCTATCTCTTATATTTAAGGAAATATATATAAAAATGGATTTTTTGAAATTTTTGATAGTGATTCCCAAATTTCGTCTATTTTGCTCTATCTCTTATATTTAAGGAATTAATGGCAAATAAAGATTTTACGAAAAATTTCATATAAAAATGGAGTTTTTTAAATTTTTAATAGTGATCCCCGGAATTTGATAGTGATCCCCAAATTCCGTCTATTTTGCTCTATCTCTTATATTTAAGGAAATAATTGCATATAAATATTTTATGAAAAATTTCATATAAAAATGGATTTTTTGAAATTTTTGATAGTGATCCCCAAATTTCGTCTATTTTGCTCTATCTCTTATATTTAAGGAATTAATGGCAAATAATGATTTTATGAAAAATTTCATATAAAAATGGATTTTTTGAAATTTTTGATAGTGATCTCCAAATTCCGTCTATTTTGCCCTATCTCTTATATTTAAGGAAATAATGATTTTATGAAAAAATTCATATAAAAATGGATTTTTTAATAGTGATCCCAAAATTTCGTCTATTTTGCTCTATCTCTTATATTTAAATAAAATAATGGCAAATAAAGATTTTATGAAAAATTTCATATAAAAATGGATTTTTTGAAATTTTTGATAGTGATTCCCAAATTTCGTCTATTTTGCTCTATCTCTTATATTTAAGGAATTAATGGCAAATAAAGATTTTACGAAAAATTTCATATAAAAATGGAGTTTTTTAAATTTTTAATAGTGATCCCCAAATTTCGTCTATTTTGCTCTATCTCTTATATTAAAGGAAATAATGGCAAATAACGATTTTTTTTAATATTTGATAGTGATCCCCAAATTTTGTCTACTTTGCTCTATCTCTTATATTTAAGGAAATAATGGCAAATAAAGATTTTATGAAAAATTTCATATAAAAATTGATTTTTTGAAATTTTTGATAGTGATCCCAAAATTTCGTCTATTTTGCTCTATCTCTTATATTTAAGGAAATAATGGCAAATAAAGATTTTATGAAAAATTTCATACAAAAATGGATTTTTTGAAATTTTTGATAGTGATCGCAAAATTTTGTCTATTTTGCTCTATCTCTTATATTTAAGGAAATATATATAAAAATGGATTTTTTGAAATTTTTGATAGTGATTCCCAAATTTCGTCTATTTTGCTCTATCTCTTATATTTAAGGAATTAATGGCAAATAAAGATTTTACGAAAAATTTCATATAAAAATGGAGTTTTTTAAATTTTTAATAGTGATCCCCGGAATTTGATAGTGATCCCCAAATTCCGTCTATTTTGCTCTATCTCTTATATTTAAGGAAATAATTGCATATAAATATTTTATGAAAAATTTCTTATAAAAATGGATTTTTTGAAATTTTTGATAGTGATCCCCAAATTTCGTCTATTTTGCTCTATCTCTTATTTTTAAGGAATTAATGGCAAATAATGATTTTATGAAAAATTTCATATAAAAATGGATTTTTTGAAATTTTTGATAGTGATCTCCAAATTCCGTCTATTTTGCTCTATCTCTTATATTTAAGGAAATAATGATTTTATGAAAAAATTCATATAAAAATGGATTTTTTAATAGTGATCCCAAAATTTCGTCTATTTTGCTCTATCTATATATATAAAAGAGTTGGGTGAGTGAGTGACTGACTGACTGACTGACTGATTGACTGATTCATCATCGCCCAGCCCAAACCGCTGAAGCTAGAGACTTGAAATTTGGACTGTAGGTTCACCTCCCAAAATATAGATCCACTAAGGCTGGATTTTTGCCAGTGTTGATTCTAAGGGGGTAAAAAGGGTAAAAAACCGTACTTTTGGTACTTTTTATATCTCTCAAAATAATGGTCATAGAGACTTGAAATTTGGACTGTATGTTAACCTCCCGGAACATAGATCCACTAAGGCTGGACTTTTGCCAGTGTTGATTCTAAGGGGGTAAAAAGGGTAAAAAACTGTACTTTTGGTACTTTTTATATCTCCTGAAATAATGGTCATAGAGACTTGAAATTTGGACTGTATGTTAACCTCCCGGAACATAGATCCACTAAGGCTGGACTTTTGCCAGTGTTGATTCTAAGGGGGTAAAAAGGGTAAAAAACTGTACTTTTGGTACTTTTTATATTTCCTGAAATAATGGTCATAGAGACTTGAAATTTGGACTGTATGTTAACCTCCCGGAACATAGATCCACTAAGGCTGGACTTTTGCCAGTGTTGATTCTAAGGGGGTAAAAAGGGTAAAAAACTGTACTTTTGGTACTTTTTATATCTCCTGAAATAATGGTCATAGAGACTTAAATTTGGACTGTATGTTCACATCCTGGAATATAGATCCAGTAAGACCGGATTTTTGCCAGTGTTGATTCTAAGGGGGTAAAAAGGGTAAAAAACTGTACTTTTGGTACCATTTATATTTCATTGAGTAATGGTCCTAGAAACTTGAAATTTGGAATGTAGATTCATCTCCCGGAAAATAGGTTCACTAGGGTTGGGTTTTTGCCAATGTTGATTCTAAGGGGGTAAAATGGGTAAAAAAGTGTACTTTTGGTACCTTTTATATTTCCTTAAATAATGGTCTTAGAGACTTGAAATTTGGACTGTTTGTTCACCTCACGGATTATAGATCCTCTAAGGCTGGTTTTTTTTCAATGTTGATTCTAAAGGGGTAAAAAGGGTACAAAACTGTGCTTTTGGTACCTTTTATATTTCCTTAAATAATAGTCCAAGAAACTTTAAATTTTCAATGTAGGTTCACCTCCCGAGAAAAAGATCCACTATGGCTGGGTTTTAGGCCAATGTTGATACTACGGGGGTAAAATGGGTAAAAAAGTGTACTTTTGGTTCTTTTTTTATTTACTGAAATAATGGTCATACAAACTTGAAATTTGGAATGTAGGATCCTTTGCTAAAAAAATAATATGGAAAGGTACGTTTTTAAAATTTTGAGTCTAAGGGGGATAAAAGAGGTAAAAAGTGTACTTTTGGTACTTTTTTTTATTTCTTAAAATTGTGGCCATAGAAACTTGAAATTTGGAATGTAGCATCCTTTGCTGAAAAAACATTCTGGAAAAAGTACTTTTTGGAAAATGCGTTTCTTAGGGGGAACCTTTTATAAAAAGTACCTTTTATAAAAAGTACCTTTTATAAAAAGTACCTTTTATAAAAAGTACCTTTTATAAAAAGTACCTTTTATAAAAAGTACCTTTTATAAAAAGTACCTTTTATAAAAAGTACCTTTTATAAAAAGTACCTTTTATAAAAAGTACCTTTTATAAAAAGTACCTTTTATAAAAAGTACCTTTTATAAAAAGTACCTTTTATAAAAAGTACCTTTTATAAAAAGTACCTTTTATAAAAAGTACCTTTTATAAAAAGTACCTTTTATAAAAAGTACCTTTTATAAAAAGTACCTTTTATAAAAAGTACCTTTTATAAAAAGTACCTTTTATAAAAAGTACCTTTTATAAAAAGTACCTTTTATAAAAAGTACCTTTTATAAAAAGTACCTTTTATAAAAAGTACCTTTTATAAAAAGTACCTTTTATAAAAAGTACCTTTTATAAAAAGTACCTTTTATAAAAAGTACCTTTTATAAAAAGTACCTTTTATAAAAAGTACCTTTTATAAAAAGTACCTTAAATAAAAAGTACCTTTTATAAAAAGTACCTTTTATAAAAAGTACCTTTTATAAAAAGTACCTTTTATAAAAAGTACCTTTTATAAAAAGTACCTTTTATAAAAAGTACCTTTTATAAAAAGTACCTTTTATAAAAAGTACCGTTTATAAAAAGTACCTTTTATAAAAAGTACCTTTTATAAAAAGTACCTTTTATAAAAAGTACTTTTTATAAAAAGTACCTTTTATAAAAAGTACCTTTTATAAAAAGTACTTTTTATAAAAAGTACCTTTTAAAAAAAGTACCTTTTATAAAAAGTACCATTTATAAATAGTACCTTTTATAAAAAGTACCTTTTATAAAAAGTACCTTTTATAAAAAGTACCTTTTACCTTTTATAAAAAGTACCTTTTATAAAAAGTACCTTTTATAAAATGTACCTTTTATAAAAAGGAGCTTAAATAAAAAGTACCTTTTATAAAAAGTACCTTTTTTAAACTTGAAGTAATTTTTTTGAAATTTCCTTTTCTTAGGGTGGAACGGGTAAAAATTTAAACGTTCTAATTACGTTCTAATTTCCGGTAGTAATGGCCCTAGAATCTTGAAATTTGTAATGTAGGATCATTCGGTTAAAAAACATTCTGGAAAAAATACTTTTTGGAAATTACGCTTCTTAGTAGGGTAAAATGGCTAAAAAAGTGTACTTCCGGTAATTTTGATATTTTCTAACGTAATGGTTCTTGAAACTTAAAATTTTGGATGTAAAATTCTTCGGTGAAAACCAGAATTTTGGGAAAGTATTTTTTGGAAATTCCGTTTCTTAACGGGGTTAAAATAAAAAGTATACTTTTTGTACTTTTAATATTTGGTGAAATAATATTCTAGATAATTGCAATTTGTAATGTAGGATCCTTTGGTGAAGAAAAAACATACTGGAAAAAGTACTTTTTGGAAATTCCATTTCTAACGGGGTTTGTTTTTCCTATAATAATTGTTTTAGAAGCTTGAATTTTGGAATGTGGTGTCCTTCGGTATAAAAAAAACACACTGCTATGCTAAAGTATTTTTAAAAGATTCCGTTTCTAGGGGTGTAGAAAAGTGTTTTTTTAAACTTTTTATACTTCTTGAAATAATGATCCTAGGCAGTGAAAATTTGAATGCTGTATTCTTTAGTGAAAAAATATTTTGGAAAAAGTACTTTTTGGAAATTCTGTTTCTAAGAGTCGTAAAGGGCATAAAAAAATTTAAGTTTGGTACTTCTTATATTTCTTGAAATAACGGTTGAAATAAAGGTTTTTGGAAAATTTAATTTTAAGTGGAAAAGGTGGCAAATGGTTATTTGTACCTATCTAACTATTAAAGCCTAGAAACTAAAAATTTGACGTGCAGTATCCTCCAGCCGAAATAACACCCAAGAGATGGAAAAGGTAAATAGGGGTACCTAAATTGGTACAAGTGGTGTAAAACGGTATTTTTATATCTATAAGATAAATACAACAGCACTTTTTATTTCTGTAACGCATATTACATGGAGAGGAATGAAACTTGCATGGTGATTGAATTGGAAATGAAATGGAGTAAAAAGGGGAACGAAATGGAATAGAGCGGGTAACAACATAGAATGATACTTTTTACTAAAATTTTTCGTATTAAACTTTTTAACTCCATATTTTTTCTCTATATATGTTTTTTTACCCAAAATTTTTTTTATTCCAATTTTTTTTTTTTCACTGAAATAATTATTCACTCAAGATCCAAAATCCCCATATAAGGGCTCGAAAATTGTCAAAATCCTTTTCACCGGAACGTGCATGACAACGTACCCCCGAAATTATTCAAATTTTATTGTTTAGGTTATTCAATGAAATATTATTTTATGAAAGACTTAAACGTCCACACTTAAATAAAACAAAGACTACATAAGTATTAGTCATTTTTTGAAATCGATACGGTAATCCTAATCCTTCTATTATCCGGTATTTAACATAACCGGTAACGAAGTTCCGGCGGGCGAGCTAGTCTCTTATATTTAAATAAAATAATGGCAAATAAAGATTTTATGAAAAATTTCATATAAAAATGGATTTTTTGAAATTTTTGATAGTGATTCCCAAATTTCGTCTATTTTGCTCTATCTCTTATATTTAAGGAATTAATGGCAAATAAAGATTTTACGAAAAATTTCATATAAAAATGGAGTTTTTTAAATTTTTAATAGTGATCCCCAAATTTCGTCTATTTTGCTCTATCTCTTATATTAAAGGAAATAATGGCAAATAACGATTTTTTTTAATATTTGATAGTGATCCCCAAATTTTGTCTACTTTGCTCTATCTCTTATATTTAAGGAAATAATGGCAAATAAAGATTTTATGAAAAATTTCATATAAAAATTGATTTTTTGAAATTTTTGATAGTGATCCCAAAATTTCGTCTATTTTGCTCTATCTCTTATATTTAAAGAAATAATGGCAAATAAAGATTTTACGAAAAATTTCATATAAAAATGGATTTTTTTAAATTTTTGATAGTGATCCCCAAATTCCGTCTATTTTGCTGTATCTCTTATATTTAAGGAAATAATTGCATATAAATATTTTACGAAAAATTTCATATAAAAATGGATTTTTTGAAATTTTTGATAGTGATCCCAAAATTTCGTCTATTTTGCTCTATCTCTTATATTTAAGGAAATAATGGCAAATAAATATTTTACGAAAAATTTCATATAAAAATGGATTTTTTGAAATTTTTGATAGTGATCCCCAAATTCCGTCTATTTTGCTCTATCTCTTATATTTAAGGAAATAATGGCAAATAAAGATTTTATGAAAAATTTCATATAAAAATGGATTTTTTGAAATTTTTGATAGTGATCCCCAAATTTCGTCTATATTGATTTTTTGAAATTTTTGATAGTGATCCCAAAATTTCGTCTATTTTGCTCTATCTCTTATATTTAAATAAAATAATGGCAAATAAAGATTTTATGAAAAATTTCATATAAAAATGGATTTTTTGAAATTTTTGATAGTGATTCCCAAATTTCGTCTATTTTGCTCTATCTCTTATATTTAAGGAATTAATGGCAAATAAAGATTTTACGAAAAATTCCATATAAATGCTCTATTTTGCTCTATCTTTTCATATAAAAATTAATTTTTTGAAATTTTTGATAGTGATACCAAAATTTCGTCTATTTTGCTCTATCTCTTATATTTAAGGAAATAATGGTAGATTTTAGAAAAAATTTCATACTAAAATAGATTTTTTTTTCAATTTTTGAATGTGATCACAAAATTTCGTCTATTTTGCGCTATCTCTTATATTTAAGGAAATAATTGCAAATAAAGATTTTACGCAAACTTTCATATAAAAATGGATTTTTTGAAAGTGATCCCAAAATTTCGTCTATTTTGCTCTATCTCTTATATTTAAGGAAATAATGGCAAATAAAGATTTTACGAAAAATTTCATATAAACATGGATTTTTTGAAATTTTTGATAGTGATCCAAAATTTCGTCTATTTTACTCTATCTCTTATATTAAAGGAAATAATGGCAAATAAAGACTTTATGAAAATTTCATAAAAAATAAATTTTTTTGAAATTTTTGATAGTGATCCCCAAATTTTGTCTATTTGGTCTTTTCGTCTATTTTGCTCTATCTCTTATATTTATGGAAATAATGGCAAATAAAGATTTTACGAAAAATTTCATACAAAAATGGATTTTTTGAAATTTTTGATAGTGATCCCAAAATTTCGTCTATTTTGCTCTATCTCTTATATTTAAGGAAATAATGGCAAATAAAGATTTTATGAAAAATTTCATACAAAAATGGATTTTTTAAAATTTTTGATATTGATCCCCAAATTTTGTCTACTTTGCTCTATCTCTTATATTTATGGAATTAATGGCAAATAAAGATTTTACGAAAAATTTCATATAAAAATGGATTTTTTGAAATTTTTGATAGTGATCCCAAAATTTCGTCTATTTTGCTCTACCTTTTATATTTAAATAAAATAATGGCAAATAAAGATTTTATGAAAAATTTCATATAAAAATGGATTTTTTGAAATTTTTGATAGTGATTCCCAAATTTCGTCTATTTTGCTCTATCTCTTATATTTAAGGAATTAATTTTTGATAGTGATCCCAAAATTTCGTCTATTTTGCTCTATCTCTTATATTTAAGGAAATAATGGCAAATAAAGATTTTATGAAAAATTTCATACAAAAATGGATTTTTTGAAATTTTTGGTAGTGATCCCAAAATTTCGTCTATTTTGCTCTATCTTTTATATTTAAGGAAATAGGAAATAAAATAATAATAATAAAGATTTTATGAAAAATTTCATATAAAAATGGATTTTTTGCAATTTTTGATAGTGATCCTAAAATTTCGACTATTTTGCTCTATCTCTTATATTAAAGGAAATAATTGCAAATAAAGATTTTAAGAAAAATTTCATATAAAAATTGATTTTTTGAAATTTTTGATAGTGAGAAAAATTTCATATAAAAATGGATTTTTTTAAATTTTTGATAGTGATCCCAAAATTTCGTCTATTTATAGTGATCCCAAATTTCCGTCTATTTTGCTCTATCTCTTATATATTAAAGAAATAATGGCAAATAAAGATTTTATGAAAAATTTTATATAAAAATTGATTTTTTTAAATTTTTGATAGTGATCCCAAAATTTCGTCTATTTTGCTCTATCTCTTATATTTAAGGAAATAATTGCACATAAAGATTTTACGAAAAATTTCATAGTGTCAGTTTGTAACAACAACAAAATGCATGTAAAATTTTCGTTCGTGTGTATCGTTCGCCTTCTGTAAACAGACACATACAAAAATTGATTTTTTGAAATTTTTGATAGTGATCCCAAAATTTCGTCTATTTTGCTATATCTTTTATATTTAAGGAAATAATGGCAAATAAAGATTTTACGAAAAAATTCATATAAAAATGGATTTTTTATAAATTTTTGATAGAGATCCCCAAATTTCGTCCATATTGCTCTATCTCTTATATTTAAGGAAATAATGGCATATAATGATTTTATGAAAAATTTCATATAAAAATGGATTTTTGGAAATTTTTGATAGTTATCCCCAAATTCCGTCTATTTTGCTCAATCTCTTATATTTAAGGAAATAATTGCATATAAATATTTTACGAAAAATTTCATATAAAAATGGATTTTTTGAAATTTTTGATAGTGATCCCCAAATTCCGTCTATTTTGCTCTATCTCTTATATTTAAGGAAATAATTGCATATAAATATTTTACGAAAAATTTCATATAAAAATGGATTTTTTGATATTTTTGATAGTGATCCCAAAATTTCGTCTATTTTGCTCTATCTCTTATATTAAAGGAAATAATGGCAAATAAAGATTTTAAGAAAAATTTCATATAAAAATGGAGTTTTTTAAATTTTTGATTAGTGATCCCCAAATTTCTTCTATTTTGCTCTATCTCTTATATTTAAGGAAATAATGCAAATAAAGATTTTATGAAAAATTTCATATAAAAATGGATTTTTTGAAATTTTTGATAGTGATACCAAAATTTCGTCTATTTTGCTTCTATCTCTTATATTTAAGGAAATGGCAAATAAAGATTTTACGAAAAATTTCATATAAAAATTGATTTTTTTAAATTTTTGATAGTGATCCCAAAATTTCGTCTATTTTGCTCCATCTCTTATATTTAAGGAAATAATTGCAAATAAAGATTTTACAAAAACTTTCACATAAAAATGGATTTTTTGAAATTTTTGATAATGATTCCCAAATTTTGTCTATTTTGCTCTATCTCTTATATTTAAGGAAATAATGGCAAATAAAGATTTTATGAAAAATTTCATATAAAAATGGAGTTTTTAAAATTTTTGATAGTGTTCCCAAAATTTCATCTATTTTGCTCTATCTGTTAAATTTAAGGAAATAATTGCAAATAAAGATTTTACGAAAAATTTCATATAAACGGATTTTTTTAAATTTTTGATAGTGATCCCCAAATTCCGTCTATTTTGCTCTATCTCTTATATTTAAGGATGGCAAATAAAGATTTTACGAAAAATTTCATATAAACGGATTTTTTTAAATTTTTGATAGTGATCCCCAAATTCCGTCTATTTTGCTCTATCTCTTATATTTAAGGAAATAATGGCAAATAAAGATTTTATGAAAAATTTCATCCAAAATTGGATTTTTTTAAATTTTTGATAGTGTTCCCAAAATTTCATCTATTTTGCTCTATCTGTTATATTTAAGTAAATAATTGCAAATAAAGATTTTACGAAAAATTTCATATAAACGGATTTTTTTAAATTTTTGATAGTGATACCCAAATTCCGTCTATTTTGCTCTATCTCTTATATTTAAGGAAATAATGGCAAATAAAGATTTTATGAATAACTAGTCGAATAGCCTGTCCCTGCCAGGCGGAACAACAAATCACTTTTCTCAATAGTTCTAATATTTTACCAAACTTTATAAAAAATTATGTTTGTGCTTCAAAAATTTAATATTGCTAGATTGAGTTACATCAATATATTTCCCAAACTGGAAAAAAATTTAATGAGTATAAAAGGTTTTATTGATAAAATTTTAGAACTAAATTTGGCACGCCCATTTCGTCTCTCCGTCCATAAACCGGATATCAAAAATCCATCGTGTGGATCTGTCCCATGGTCACTCCTATATACATGGAAATTTTTATCTTTCTTTTTATCATGAAGGGTTTTAAAATTAGTTAAAATGTTAAAAAACACAAAAATTTTTCCACTTAAATTTTTCCTTATAATTCTCCGTACACAGTTTAAATGTTAAATCTGACTTCATAAGGATATGATCCATTGTCAATACTTTATGCTTAACAATTTTCAGCTTCCTTAGTCATTAGGGGTTTCAGAAATAGTTTAAATATTTAAAAACTAAATTTCGCCGTTGTCCGCCTGACTTAAAGGCCGAAAATCCAGCTACGTTACAGATTATATATACAAACTGAACAAAATTCACAACGGATTTTTTGTATTTCCGCCCTTTCACTGGATATCCAGGTCAGAGCTGATCTTTGTCATAGTCCGTACCATATGTATTCTAATTTTCATCTTTCAAGGTCATAAGGTGTCTTCAAAATTAGGTAAGATGTAAAAACATAATTTTTCCACGCCCATTTCTTCTCTTTATTCTCCGTCCCTACACAGAGAGAACAGTTTAGTTGTGCCAGCCGAATTTAGAGCCAACTGCATAGTTTAATAACAACAACCGAAATTTTCGGTAGCCATAACAAAAATTTGTTTTGAAAATTTAACTTCTGTTGGTCCAAATAAATTTCGTTAATCGCAACCGAAAATTTCAGTTGTTGTAATTAAACCATGCAGTTGGCTCTTAATTCGGCTGGCACAATTAAACTGTTTTTTCTGTGTATTCCAAAATTTTTAAATCTGACTACTTTATGATAAGCTCCATCGTTAGTACTATACTCGTATCCACGCCCCTTTTCCCTCTCAATTCTCCGTCCGCAGTCCAAAAATTTTAAGTCTGACTACTTAAGGATATGCTCCAGTGTCAGGACAATATGCTTGCAATTTTCGGCTGCGTAGGTCATTAGAGCTTTAAAGTTAGTCAAATAAAAAAAAATAAAACACAATATTGCCTTGCCCCTTTTTCCTCTCAACTCTCCATCTACATTCCAAAAATATTAAATCGGACTACTTTAGAATATACTTCATAGTTAGGACTACATGTTAGGGATTTTCAGCTTCCGTATTCATTGGGGCGGAGCTTAAAAATACTCTAAAATGTTAAAAAAAATAATTTTGCCAAGTCCCCTTTTCTCGTAATTCGCCGCCCACAGGCAAAAAATCCGACTTCGTAAGAATCTGTCCCTTGTGTTTTATTATATACATGCCAATTTTAAGCTTTTAAGTCCATCAATGAGATTCAAAAGGCGCTGGATACACAAAAAATAAGAGAAACACAAAAAAATAAAATATATATTCAGAAAATAGATGGAAATAAATTTACCACGCCCCTTGCCTTTCTTATTCTCCACCCATACACTGGATATCAAAAATCCAGGCTCGTGTTGATCTTCCACATGAAACCTCCTATATACATGTCAATTTTGTGCATTTTCCGCTTCCTTTGGGGGCTTCAAAAGAAGTTAAAATGTTAAAAATCTCAATTTTGTCACTCCCCATTTTCCTTTCAATTCTCCGCCCACAGTCCAAAAATTTAAAATTTGACTACTTCAGGATATGCTTCATCGATAGGACTATACGCTAGAAAAGTCATTAGAGGACTTTAAAATAAGCAAAAATTACCATTTTTATCTTCATATTAAATATTAAAAAACACAATTTTGCCACGCCCCATTTTTCTCTTAATTCTTCTTCCACAGTTTAAAAAAATTAAATCCGATTACTTTAGGATATGTTTCATTGTTAGAACTAAATGCTATGCAATTTCAGCTTCCTAAGTCATTTAGGGGCTTCAAAAGAAGTAAAAATGTTAAAAAAATCTAAATTTTGCCACGCCACTTTTTCCTCAATTCTCCGCCCACATTGCGAAAATTTTGACTCCGACTACTTGGGGATATGCGCCATCGTTAGGACTATATTCTAGGAAATTTTCAGATTCCTAATTCATTTGGGGGCTTTAAATTAAGCAAAAACGTCAAAAAATTGCATTTTGCCACGCCCACTTCCCCACTTATTTCTCCGCCCACAGGCAAAAAATCGAAAATCCGGCTACGTTAGGATCTGCCCCAGGTGTTTTCCTATAAGCATGCCAATTTTCAGCTTTGTAGCTCATCAGTTGGCTTCAAAAAGCTCTGGATAGACAAAAAAAGAGGAACACACAAATAGGGAAATTATATATATAGATTATATACAAAAATGTATATAATTTGAAATTTTTGATAGTGATCCCCAAATTTTGTCTATTTTGCTCTATCTCTTATATTAAAGGAAATAATGGCAAATAAAGATTTTACGAAAAATTTCATATAAAAATGGATTTTTTTTAATTTTTGATAGTGATCCCCTAATTTTGTATAAAAATTTATTTTTTGAAATTTTTGATAGTGACCTAAAATTTTGTCTATTATGCTCTATCTCTTATATTTAAGGAAATAATGGCAAATAAAGATTTTATGAAAAATTATATACAAAAATGTATATAATTTGAAATTTTTGATAGTGACCCAAAATTTCGTCTGTTTTGCTCTATCTCTTATATTAAAGGAAATAACGGCAAATAAAGATTTTACGAGAAATTTCACAAAAATGGATTTTTTGAAATTTTTGATAGTGATCCCTAAATTTTGTCTATTTTGCTCTATCTCTTATATTTAAGGAAATAATGGCAAATAAAGATTTTACGAAAAATTTCATATAAAAATGGATTTTTTTTAATTTTTGATAGTGATCCCCAAATTTTGTATATTTTGCTCTATCTCTTATATTAAATGAAATAATGGCAAATGGATTTTTTGAAATTTTTGATAGTGATCCCAGTGATCGTCTATTTTGCTCTATGTCTTATATTTAAGGAAATAAATGCAAATAAAGTTTTTACGAAAAATTTCATATAAAAATGTATTTTTGAAATTTTTGATAGTGATCCCCAAATTTCGTCTATTTTGCTCTATCTCTTATATTTAAGGAAATAATGGCAAATAAAGATTTCATCTATTTTGCTCTATCTCTTATATTTAAGGAAATAATGGCAAATGGATTTTTTGAAATCTTTGATAGTGGGCCATAGTGGGGTCGCTGGGAACGAATTGGCTGATGAATGTGCGAGAAATGGCTCTGAATGGGTGGGGGAACGTGTACAACCTGACGTCTCGGTTTCTATAGTGGAATTGATGAACGAAATTTATAGAATATCTGAGAATAGAATGAAGGATAGGTGTATATCACTGACTACGTGCAGGATATCTAGAACCCACTACCAAATCCTAAGAGGACAAAAAGTCTTATTACTTTTGGCCAACGGACGGTTAGCCTATTAGGACTTACAGGACACTGTATAATTGGCCAATTGACCGTGCGTATGGGAATTCCGGGCCAAATGAGGATTCGCCTTAAGCATTTGGGGCAAAGATTTTTCGATGACCTGGATTCCCTAAGCGGTGTCTCATTGACGTCTCTAGCGGAATACCTCAGGGAAACGGGGTGGTTTAAAAATTAGAACTTTGTATCAGAGGGGGAGTAGGGAAATATGATTTAATGGGCCTTATGCCCTCCGAGTGAATTCACCAAATGGCGAACGCCCATCCAACCTTACCTAAGCTGCTTGGGAAGTTTTGCAGGGAAATCGCTTCTTGTTGCTCCCAAGTGACAGAGAGTTTTCCATACCGATGTACACCCCTGAGCAAGACCCCAATTTCCCACATATTGGAATGAACTATGGACAATTTAAAATTTTAGATCAATCTGATTAGCCAGTAAGAAATGCCTGATTTATTTCCCAAATAATCACCCATCTACGAATGGTTATGTCTTTTAAGAAAACAAATATGATAACATAGTAAGATAATAAATGGCACATGGTTAAGGTGTTGACCGTGAATGCAGGCCTGCTCTCTTACATAGTGGAAACATGAAATCATACATCTTTAAACAAACATATGATACATTTTTCTATATTAAAGTAACATACTACATATTCCTATTGGAGGTGTGGGAAGAAGTGTGGCCAATGTTTATATAAATTTACACAAAACTTAACAATTTATGGGTGCGTTCAACATTAAACAGCCTGACTGCCTGCATATGTGTGCAAAATGCACTGGAATATATATAGACTAACAAAAATAACAAACCAAAGATAAAGTCACCTGAGATTGTAAAGGAAATATGATCTCACCATGCACCAAGTTTAAGCCAAACAATCGATTGGCAAATTGGCGATGGTAAAACGTTTAAGAATTTCGCCTGAAAAAAAAGAGTAGACGATTAGAAAACACATGGAAGACTTGGTTACTCTATGGAATAGTAATGATTTTTGGTGTTGCAAGTGTTGGTGGTGGTGGTGTTTGGTGGTTAGTGCTGCTGCACAAAAATCCAAAACAATTGTTTGAATAATAGTTTCGTAAATAAAATGCACACCTGCAACACGCAAAAAAAAAACAACATAAAAACACATCAAACGATTTGCAATTCCTAAAACTTGTAGTAGAATTAAGACTATGAAAGAGATTTGTAGCAACAACTGCAGCCAAAAAAAAAAAAAAACTAAGAAATCCAAACATATGGCGGCAGTGGTAAGTAAGGTGGTTTTAACGATGTCTCTTGAAATCTCTAGTGGCTTCTTAGTAACACAGTACAATCGCCAGCTAGAATAAAATTCTTCTTCCTTAAATGGCAATTCTTGTCGTCTATCTCTTCGATATAAGAATTGATTGGTTTGTTTGTTTGAAAAAGAAGTAGAAAGAAATTATTACAAATGCACCTGGTATGGAAAGTTCTGTAAGAATTGTTAAACTAATGAAATTGATTTTTTCACACATTTAAAGAATTTCAGGTGTTAAAAAAAAGTAAAAAAAAACGGCTGATTTGCGAAAAAAATGCTTTAAAGTGGCGAACAAAAATTAAAAGGCATGCAACTGTAATTAGTTAAACTTTATTTTAGACGTTCAAATGTTGGCCAAAAAAAATTCTTAGCATACCAATTAAATAAGCAATCAAAATTTAAAATTTATACAAGTTAGTTTCTTTTTTTTCGACAGCAGAGACGTTGAAGTTTTTTAAAATCTTAGTTTAAAATAAGTAATTTTTGGTTGCAAAATATCGGTTGAAGAACAACTAATACTTGCAGAGAACCTTTACAAAACGACGAATTTTTCTAAGATTGTGTCGAAACCAAACTATAATCGGATCTTCTGGAACATTTCTTCCTGATGGCTTTTCTTTTCAATTTCCAATTATTAAATGGTGCAATAGGGTAGCTGCCTTGAATACAGGACGACATCTACACATGCGCTTTGTTGGATTCTGGACTTCCCATCTTTGGACCTTTACATTCAAAAATACTCTCTAAGGGCACAGCAAAGACTGGGACTAAATCGTATGCTAAGGGTGCTGGACTATGGCCATACAAAACTCATTCGAAATCATCGATATGAGAACTATGTGACTGACTATATGACTCCCATACTGTTTGGAATGAGAGTGTAAAAATTGAAATACCATCTAGGGAATACTGGAAAAATCCACCTGTGGGGGAACATCAAATTGAGGTCTACACTGATGGGTGAAAAATGCAACAGGAAAGAGGTTGTTGTTGTTGTGACAGCTCGACCTGTAAATGCATGTAAGTTTATGGTTAGTATTTTGTTATGTTTCCTCTCCCTGTTCTGTTGACTCGTCTAAATCGAGCTCCAAAAAGCGTGCCACCTCTATGGGCTGGGTCCATAAAGATGTTGGATTCAAACGAGTCGGGTTTGCCGTGCTGTTGAATAGGTGTGGTACGTCATGTGGAGAATCTCCGCATGCAGGGCAGGTATTGGGTATAGTCGGGTTAATTCTCGACCAATAAGAATTAAGCCGACTACAATACCCGGATCTTAATTGTGCTAGTACCACTCTTGTTCTTCTTGGCAGACTTCTCTCTTCTGCGATGGGTGGGGGACGGCCTCCAAGTAAGACATTCACTCGGTAGTTGGTTGTTGTCGATTCTACCGTATCCCTGTGAATGTCAGTCAGAGTTGCCCGATATGAGATGGAATCTAGCTGTTGGATGTCGTATTGCTGGATTTCCATCTCATAACACCGAAGATCTTTTCTGACATGTCTCGGGGGAGGATCAATTTTCGTAAGGTGATGGTTCGGATGATCCCTCCGGTGACACGCCAGAAGGAACTGTTTCGCCAAAATGTGACTGTGTTCCGTAACCGGAAGTATCTTCGTTACCTCATGTAGATGGTGTTCTGAGGACATCTGAAGGCAGCCCGTTACGGTTCTAAGGGCTGCATTTTGACAACTCTGAAGCTTCTTCCACTGCGTTTCGCTCACACAGAGTGACCACATTGGCGCTGCGTAGTTTGCCACTGACCGGCCAATCGTTTTATAGGCCAACAAGGTTTCTTTGTCCTTGCCCCAAGTGCTGCCGGCTAGCGACTTAAGGACCTTGTTTCTACTGCGTAATTTATTGCACGTTGCAGTGGCATGCGCCGGAGACGAATACAAACTGTTGAATGTTACCCCCAATATTTTGGGGTGGTTCACTGTCGGAATTTTTACGCCATCGACTATAACATTCAGTTCCAGTTGTACCTCTTTCGTCCATGTGGAGAAGAGCGTCGCCGATGATTTGGCGGGAGAAAGCTGCATGTTCCTTGCAGTGAAGAAATTCGTAAGATCATGGATGTATGCATTTAACCTACCGCATAGCTCATCAATGTTATGACCCCGTGCCATTAATGTACAGTCGTCGGCATAGGTGATCAATTCCACCCCTTGGGGTGGTGCCGGGAGTTTAGAAAGGTAGAAGTTAAACAAGATCGGAGAGAGAACTCCACCCTGTGGGACTCCTTGTTTAACTCTACGGGGTTTTGACTTCTTGTTTCTAAACTCCACAAACGACTGACGGCCACACATATAATTTACCACCCACCTCTTGATGGTGTTGGGGAGACTAGAGTTGCGATGTCTCCGAAGAGGGTGGCATGACTGACCGTGTCAAAGGCTTTTGACAGGTCTAGCGCAACCATCACTGTGCGCTCACATGGCTTACTTTGATTCAGACCATGGCTTATATGTGTGGTAATGGCAGTTAAAGCTGTTGTTGTACTGTGGTGCTTTCGGAATCCGTGCTGATGTGTTTCCGCTTGATGGTGCGTTGTGAGGCTGGGGAGGAGAAGTACCTCAAGTGTCTTCGCGACTGGTGACAGCAAGGAGATCGGTCTGTATGATTCACCTTGGCTCGCGATTTTCCCGGTTTTAAAATCGGGACCACTCTACCCATTTTTTAGACTGGCACTATTAGAGTGGATAACGACTGGAAAGAGGTAGTGGAGTCTACTGTAAGTAAGTGGGAATTTAATATAGTTTACGGATACAGGACGGCTGTAATATCAGGCGGAACTGTATGCAGTGTCGGAGGCAGCTAGACTCATTTCAATGAGACCGATCTACTCTAGTAAAATTATTATTTACATTGATATTCAAGCGGCTTTAAAGGCATTTGGGAAATGGAAATATACGATGTTTGGTAATCAGCTGTTGTGGCCAAGAGCTTCAGGCTCTCATCGAACAACACTTCTTAAGACTGTGCTGGGTTCTGGGTCATCAAAATATTCCAGAAAATGAAAAACCAGACGAGCTAGCTTGTATGGGCGCAATTCTACCATCAAACACAATTAATACTGACGTGCACCGTATGGTTATGACTTTATGGATTTTTTTGCAAATATCAAAATTTACCTGCCCTTGCCAAAAAGGCAATAAAAAAATATTAAAAATTGCATTTTTACTTTTTCGCTTCCGTCAAAAAAGTTCCCGCACCAAACGAGATGAAATTTGGTCTATATTTTCTTAGTTTAATTGAAACTAAGAAAATATGAAACCCAAACGATGCGTAGGAAAAGCTTTTTGCGGTAAAAATGACGAATGCTTTTTGGATGGACTTTTTTGATTCCTTTAAGATTCAAATTTGGCGGTTTAACCCTCAACTGCATAACGTTAACTATTTATAACGTCAACTTTGGCAGCATGTAGCTCCAAAAGTAAAAGTCCGGGCGGCTTTATTTTTATTCGTAAGTGTTCAAAAGATCTTTTTTTACATAATTCATTCATTGGAAGGTTTAAAATTTCCTTATTTTTTAAAAATAGGACTTAAAACAAAAAATATCTGTGACTTTTTAGAAATTGCGTTTGGCGCGGAAGGTTTTTTGGCAGAATGACCCGCAAATACGATTTTTATACCCTCCAACCACAGTATGGGGGTATACTCACTTTGTCATTCCGTGTGTAACGCATCGAAATATCGGTCTAGGACCCCATAAAGTATATATATTATTGATCAGTGATCGATTCTAAGACATTCTAGCGATGTCCGTCCGTCCGTCCGTCCGTCCGTCCGTCTGTCCGTCTGTCCGTCTGTAGAAGACACGATACAGTCCAAAATAAAAGAGCTAGACTTCCGAAGTTTGGCGCGAATATGTCTTATATTCCTAGGCAGGTTAAGTTCAGAAATGGGTAAAATCGGACCAAGGGGAAAAAAGTTCCCCCTTGGAGAACTAAACCAACCCAAGAAAAACCGCATTTTTTGCAGGGTTTTTTGTACTTTTGCTAAGCAAATGCAACATTCTTATCTCAGAAAAAGTTAAAAATCGCAGGGGGAAGGTGACCCCTAACGTCTCCCCCCAACCCCCCCCCCCCCCCAAAAAAAAGACGACCCTGGATTTTTTTAATATATTTTCTTTACATTTTGGAGGGTATAAAAGATTCGGCACAGCCGAATGTAACACTCTCACTTGTTAATATTAATTTTGTATTATCTATCACGTGGTGATAGGTTTTTACCTGGTGAGTCATAACCCTAGTGCACCGGGCCTGGATGCTATTTATATGGTGATCTGGAAGAATTTTGAACGCCAAGAAGATTCAAAATGGGAAAGCAGACATGACTGTATCCAAACAAAGGCTCTGTGGACTCGCGGCGAAAATCGTGTTCAAAAAACGCTTCTTCATATGGAAAAAGCAGATCTAAGGAAGGTTTAATTACAGTCCATACTGACTTGAAACGTTATTTAAAAACGTTGAGATTAATTGGAGATGACTTGTGCAGATGGTGCGGGGACGAAGAGACAGTGGAGGATTCATTCCATTTTCGTTGTCAGTGCCCTGCTCTATCTCGCACTCGATTTAATTGTTTTGGCTCTTATTTCTTTCAGAATATGGAGGAACTTAGAGGAATCAGCCCATGGAAGATGTTAAAATACTTTTGGCTGAGTAAATTTGATGAAGCACATGTGTGGACTTACATTGTCATGCTATGGGACAAGAAGACAGAAGAAGAACTTCCACTAATGTGCAAATCCGCAAATACAGGTATGTGCAGTAAAATGCATGTAACTCATGAACCAACACACATACAAATTGACGTTACCATTCAGGGAATACGCATTACATACTGCCCGTTCTCGAAAGAGCATCCTATAATATGCCTTCGATTTTCTTTTGGGCCCGTGCAGTCAAAAAGGTTCTCACGGATCTCAAAGTAAATTTGTCTCCGGGGCCGGATGGCATATCAACACTGGTGCTACAACAATGGTCTTCTACGTCAGCACATCCATTGGCAGCTCTTCGTACCGTTTCGGAGTCTTCTCCTCATGCTGGAAGGTTGCCAATGTCCAGCTAATCCCTAAAAATAGTGAGCTATCAATCTTGAAAATTATAGCCCAATCGCAATTTGCTCTGCGCTATATAAAGTGATGGAGAGCATGGTCAACTACCATCTTGTGAAATATTTAGAGACCAATTCACTTTTAAATGATCGACCTGTTGGCGATTCAATCTGAACGTTGGAGTCGTTCCTTCCACCATTTTAGTAAGAGTAAAGTGGTTGCTTTAGATATTTCCAAGACGTTCGATTGTGTGTGGCACAGGGCACTCGTGGCTAAGCTTGTTGCAATTCGTATGTGGAATAAACTCCCCACAGAGGTTTTTCCGGTCACTTATAATACTTCAAGAAACAATTCACACAACAATAAATTCCCGAGTAAAAATGTGGAGGATCAGTACTGATCCGAAAAATGTATCGCTAAGATGGGATCAGTTTTAATCGGAGGGATACAATTTCATCCGAAAATTGGGTTTATATAATAAGGTAAACCCATTTTTTGAATGAAATTGTATCCGTCCGATTAAAAGCGATACATTTTTCGGGACAGTACTGATCTTTCAGATCTCGGATCAGTACTGATCTTACTCGGATCAGTAGTGATATATTTTATATATCACTACTGATCCCCCAAACCAACAACGTCTCTGTCGTTACTTTTGGCCAAAACACCACCACATCACATTGGATGAACAATTAGCCACGAAAATATACAACCTGTGGCAACAAACACATTATACCACTAAATATCATGGCAATTCATAGCATGTTTATGCACGTGTTTCTTCTGTAGCAACGTAAAAACGAGTCGCAATGAAATCGGAAAACTTAAGCCAAAGATTTATTTTTTAAAAAAAATAATAAACTTGCAATCAGCAAACTAAATTATAAAACGTCACATACCAAAACTCGCTGATTCTTCCGGCAAGTCTTTTAGTTGGAACGTACAGTGAACATGCTGCAGAATCCAAACTAAGGACCACAAAAGATTGATTGACTGTCGATGTAACATGTGTGATCTACTTTTTGGCATGTTGAACGCTGTATTAAGTATTCGTAAAAAAACATTTGTTTGTTGCAAATAAAAAAGAAAAATGCCAAATGTACGAACAGGCAAAGTTCTCACTATTATTAAGGCTAGCTATGGGATGGGAATCTATTTTTTGTTGGACAATCAGGCATTGGTATGGTTAGGAATATCTGGCATCGCTTTGCATTGACATAATCTTTGTAATATCACAGGATTATTATGTATTTCTCATTAGTTCCTACTGCTGTTTTTGTTTTTACGTTGAACCAACACTCAGGGGAGGCCCCTATTAATGCAGTGCATTGTGTTAATATTAGGAAAATAGGTTATGAGGGGGAGGAAAGACGAAGTAGTGTTTGTAGATATTTGACTTAAATTTATCAACATTGAAAGAATGTAACGCACTGTGCGATCAACTGGACAATCGAGAACAAACGAGTGTGATCTACTAGACAACCGAGTATTGCGAACAAGAACTCGGGCTCTAGAATTAAGTTTGCTTATCTCAGCAGAACACTTTCCATGGTAATAACGATAGAATATAGTCACACAACCCACATTCCGGTGATGCTCCAACGAGTCAATAGAGTTGTACACTCTATTGTCATTGATAAGCATTTACGCCCTCCTTTTCACACGGTCCAAGAGCTCCAAAATAGACTCTGAAGCCCCTTCCCATACATGGGAGTTGTATTCCATCTTCGTTCGGATGTAGGTGGTATAAATAGTAAGGAGATCTGATGAGGTGAAGTACTTCTTACACCGGTTTAAAAAACACTAGACACTAGAATGCTTCTTTCGACACTTGAAAAACGTGCCAATGGACAACACACTGAATTTTCATGTCCAGAACATCAAGAGTGTCAGATTCATCGATACTTATACCACCCATATGTACAAATGACGCAGTTGATCCCACAATCCTGTGGGTCAGCATACAACATTGAGTCTTGCGTGCATTAAACTTGACACTATGGTGTTGATTAAGTGTGTCATTCATAATCTGCCTTTTGCTCTCAACCTCAACAAGGCTTGGCCTACGATCAAAGGAAAATGAATGACAAATGTTGCTGTCATCCGCAAAAGAAAATATAGGGTTTGAAGTTTGACTTAGAAGGTCGTTAAGAAAAAGGGTAGAAGAAAAACCCGAAACTTGCGTTACCCCTAATTGAAGCTGAAACTCATCTGATGAGAACCCATCTATAACAACACGTATAGAACGATCTCTGAAGAAACTCGAAATAAATCGAGAGAAGTTATTACCGACACCAAAAAGGGTAGAAGAAAAAACCTAACCTTGCGTTACCCCTAATTGAAGCTGAAACTCATCTGATGAGAACCCATCTATAACAGCACGTATAGAACGATCTCTGAGGAAACTCGAAATATATCATTGCCGACACCAAAGACATTAAGCTTGGATATCTCTGCTAATTACTCTAAAGAAGTCATTAGCAGAGACTTTTAGGCGTTAAGATTATTATCTTTAACACAGTTCACTATCAGGAATGTGAGCGCTTTTGGTTCAGACGAGGGCTTTTCTATCTAGTTTTTCTGGTGTAGAAAGTCGAAGAGCGAACTAGCAAGTTTCTAGAGTCGCACCAACTTATTCCAGTGATGTATGAACTTTGGGTCCCTTCGTAGTTCTCAATGCAATCTGATTGTCCTTTTAGTTTCCTGGAAAATTTCTGTAAATTTAACAAGTGTTCAGAGCCCATATTAGTCAAATCAAGTTTCCAGAACCGAACCAACGCATGTAAGTTTCGTAGGAACCTTAAGCTCTTCTGGAATCTTTCTGTATTGGTGGACCCCTATTAATCGAATACCAGGTCATCTCATTTAGAGTCGTAAGGTCGGAGTTCCAAAATCATTGATTTTACGGATCTGAACTCAGTTTAACTTTCAGAGTTTACCAACGATATTGGGCAATGGGTTTTGACGCTTTACATCAGCATACTTAGACTCTGAGGTCCGTTGTGAAACAACGGAACATTAATGGGGTTCCCCTACTAGTCCCTGTCGTTTAACCAATTTGTGTTCCCTATGAAACTCCTAAAATTCTGAATTTTGACATCCACAAATCAGAAAGATCGTGCAGATCTCTGTGAAGAAAGTCTCTGAATAGAAAGTGGTGTGCAATGGTAGGTAAAGTGTTCTATAGTTTCCAAATCCTCCTCATCCATGCAACTCCGGCAAAAGTCATTTGACAGCACATTTAACCACTTAGCGTGCTTTTCTACAAGGCAATGTCCGGTAATTACAGAAACCACCTCGATTTCTCTCCTCTTGAAAGGCGATATCAGCTTAGTTGTGCACTTCTGAAAAAATAACGCCATTTCTGCAGTGCTTTCAGCATTTCTGCCTGGTAAACACTGCAATGATCTGGCAATCTTTCAGCGAGGTTCAACAAAACTCTTTCGAATAGACTCCGAAGCCCAATTGTTTGTCCAGCTTCGATCCATCTGTGTAAAAATTTAAAGAGGATCCACTAGCAGGAATCTTAGTGGTAAAGTGGCTTAAAAATGCTCATACACACAAAAAATTATTGGCTAAAAAATTTCAATTAAATCTATTGATCAACAAAATTTAAATGAGTCAATTATTGTTTTGATCAACATTTTTGTTATTTTCTTTAACTATCAAATTACAAATTTTCAACATACCAGATTTTTTTTCGCTTCAATTTATTTGAATACATTAATTCAAAAATATACTTTTTACTACGGTTTTACTTTTTTTATTGTCGGCAACATATTGGAAAGTAAAAAATATGAATTTCTTCATAATTTTTCCATAAGCGTGAAATTCATTTGGTAAATCAATAATTATTTTAATTGACTTTAAATAAAAAATCAATCAAATTTTTGATCAAAATCGAAAAAATGATTAATTGAAATAAAAATCAATTAATCACCTACAATTTGATGATTGATATAACAAATTTTCTTTATCGGAGGAGTTTCAATTAAGAAATTAATTGAATCCGCGTTTTTGTTGATTGACTTTCGTTTTCAATTCTTTCTGTGTAGAGTGAGCACAGTCCACATTTTGTGGTATTGTTATCTTTTTCAAAATTGCTCTATGATCACAATCTCTAATCTTTCATTGAAGTGTGCTATTAAGTTGAATTACCGGCGTTGCCACAAACTGCCTACCTATTATGTCCAATGGTACTAAGTGAAGGAGGATTTCCAATGCAGTTGTAGGTGTTGTATGAAGACCAACAGTGATGCATATCGATGCCATTCTCTGTACCTTCCTGATAAAGACACAGTTCCCTTTTGTCTCTAAGGCCTATCTAGCAACACTCCATCTGTGAAGGCAGTTTCAGTGCCTTCCTGAGAAACAGGATCAAAATCTTCCTGCTTGTTTTTCCTTGTGGACAAGATAACTTCAGTATAACTTAAAATAACTGTCAGAGGACAGTCTCTTGCCCATTTAGACAGTTCTTTCAGAGAACCCTGAAGAATGTCCCTTAATGTTGGCAGGTGCTTTACCGCTATCGCGACATGGTCAGCAAATGCGACAACATGCCAACTACGTGCTTTTCGAGAGAGTTACATTAAATTCAGTTCCAGGTTTCAAAGAAGCGGCGAAAGAACAACTCCCTGTGGTGGGCTCCTATTGATAAATCGAGATATGACAGATGCTTCCAATTCAGACATTATACGTCTTTTGACAAGTAGATTTTCCACTATTACGACGATCCAAAAGGTTAGTTCTTACATAGCTGTTATCGTTTAATATCAGCACACATAGAATCTAAATTCCATTGTGACAACGCAGGACGATTGCGAATTAACCCAGTGACTCCAATATGAAACTTTAAAGACCGTGCATTTTGACAATTGATTTAACAGAGCAATCATATAATTGCATATATCCTGTCGTCGAAATAGGAAAGTGTTAGGAAGGTAACTCCCAGCTCATTACAGCTTTACTAACGAATGTTTTCTGATGATGTTCTGGTCAATGTTAGTTTAAAGTGACTCCAACGCATCACATCAGCACTCTAAATCACATCTAACACTGAGGTTCGTCGTGACCATTCATGATGATTGGGGATCTACCCAACTAGTCCCTTCCATAAATTTAATTTGAGCTTTAATCACAACTCTTAAAATGTTGTATTTCGAAATTCGATTTTTTAGAGAGATCATGTATGTAATTACAGCACCCAAGTCTCTGTCCATAAAGCACCAAACAATGGTAGAACAAAATGTCAAGTTTTAACTTTCCCCTACTCCAAACAGCTCCCCTAAGCAGTCATAGACGACACCTTTAGCCATTCAGTATTTTACAGCAACTACCGTTCAAATCACCCTATTGAGCGCCAAAGCAGCGCAGTCGCACGTTGCTGGCGTGCAACTACGGTCAGTTCTGCCGTGTAGTTACGCAGGTTCTTCCAGTTGCCCATCTCTGATAAATCTGCTCAGCAAAACAAAGCCGTAGTTTGATCGAGCAATTTTTAAGAGATATACGAACATGTTCCAACTCGTTAGGAACCTATAAGATAGTTTAAGACTTGCAAACTCGTCGGAATGTTCTTGTGCCCTTCGATTCATATGGGTAGAATCGAATGTAAAACTGCGTTGTCATCTCATAAGAAGACGTTAAAAGGGCAGTTGTCTTTGTCAATAACTTTGGCTCTAGAGACCTAAACACGGCTTGGTTGTTCGAAGTCAGTCAGTTCCTTAATTTTCCAGTATCTTTGATGGACTCAACAAAAAATTCCAAGAGGGATTCGGAGTCTGTTCAAGAGACTCTGAATGCCACTTAATAGAGTAGTTTCGATCCATAAATCGTCTACTATCTAGAATGATTTCTATCCAAGACTCCCTAAATTATTTCTATCCAAGACTCCCTTAAGTGACACTCAAACATGCTTCTAGAAGGAACATTTTCAGGATTGAATTAGCCGAATTATTAAAACAGTCCGCAATTTTTTTTTTTGTTTGCAGTATCTCTACCTGGTTCCGGTATTTAGTCAGGTATAGTTCGTACGTCTCTGAGTTAAAGCTGAAATTAACTTCGTTGTCGGTCAACGTAGAAATGTATTCGGTCAACGTAGAAATGTATTGAGCACTATTTTCTAGAAATATTTTCGATCCAAGTTGGGCAGTGCTTTTTACTTGAAAAAAAAAAGGTTTCTCAGACAAGTCTCACACATCCATCCATGTGCTCATCTTTGATAAGTCTCTGGACGAAACAACGCCGTAGATTTTGCTTGCAAGTTTGGAGAGGCATGCCACCAGATTCCAATTCCATAGAGACATATAAAGTCTCTAGTGCCCGGAGACCTATATGAGTCGTATGTCAAACTGCTTGACAATTTTTTTTAAAGGCGTGTGGCAGTTGAAGGCAGCTTTTGTTTTCAGTAACAGACTCCAGAAACCGGGCTGCATCTTTACTGTCAGAACAGAGGGGTGTTTGAAACCGGTATGGGAAATACCAGAAATGTCTATAATTTTTAGAAATTCAATTTTTCTTCTGCATTTTTTCAACTTGAACCCTTATAACAAATATAATTAGAGCCCGTGCTCGATCTGTACTTACAGAAAAAATCAAATAAAATTACTGACAAAATATGTCGCCATTAGGCACGTCTCCGAAACAGAAAATGCAAATTCCTTCATTTGTGTCTGCAATTCCAGATCATGTTGGTAACCCTTGCGAAATAATGTAAGAGACAAAAAAGTTGACAGAAAGTATGAAGTGAGGTTGAGATTGCTAGAAATAGAATTGTAGTGTTGGAAACTGTCAAAATTTATTCTGTAGAAACAATTAATATTCACATATATAAAAAACAGTTTTCATTAACAAGACAAACCGACATTTAAAATCCTACTGATGATAACACTAACTGGGGTGTTTGAAAACCGGTATGGGAAATACCAGAAATGTCTATAATTTTTAGAAATTAAATTTTTCTTCTGCATTTTTTCAACTTGAACCCTTATAACAAATATAATTAGAGCCCGTGCTCGATCTGTACTTACAGAAAAAATCAAATAAGATGTTGATATAGTTTTGCATCTCATCCCGTCAGCCATCTATCCCATAGTGCCTTAAATAACAATTTTGATCTAGTATCAGTTGACGTACCGTTAATCAACTCGTCACTCTAGCGCAACGTTTTTTTTCAGTTTTTTTGTTTTATTGAATTCTTCTTCGACATACCAACAAAAAAGTATTTAAACCTGTATGTTTAATAACGACTTTTTTCGCAATGCAGGTTTTTCAAACAGTGATTGTATGTTTCATATGCACGTTTTTCCAATTTTTTTGTGATTTTTTTTTTTTAATTTTTTTCTGATGACGCTAAATGTTTTAAGGCGTTTAATGATCGATCATTTACCCAAATGAAAAGGAGGCGAAATATGATAACGGCTTCGTTATGTTTAAGAAAAATATATTTTAGCACAAACTAAAAAAACTTGTACGATTTACGTGAATTTTATTGATGTGATCTGTGTGCTGGGATAAAGAGTCTTAATTAACAGCTTTTGATAATAGTGAAAAATTACAGATAAAATTTTGGCATGCCATCCTGATCAAATGAAGAAGAAATGGCATGACAGTATATTTTTTTTTTTTTTGAGAATGCGTGTTTGTTTGGAAAACGAAATTAGCAGCATGTATGATCAAAGTTTATCAGTTAAGTACCAGTTGTAAAATTTTGTAATTAGTGAAAAAGGTAATAAAGTTATTATGTGTGACTCATTGACACTTTATTCTTGGTTAATTTCTCTTTTTTATTACCAACAATTTGACGTTATAGGAAATTTAATGAAAACAAGTTAAGTGTGTACTTTCGGCCAGAGTCATAGAGTAGTCCAACAAATGGCGTTTGAAAAAGTAGTAAACAAAAACCATATGGTACTGTTTACGAAATTTTATCACAAATCGAAATGTGAGCGAGATGGAAGATACCAGTTTTATAGTGAGAAAGCAGATTGTTTTTTGTCTCTCTTTGATTTACGTTTGAACTTTAGTTTGGCATTGGCAGAATTTTCCAATTATCTTTGGTGATGCCAGATCTACAAAACGGTCGATGGATTACTTTATAACTTTGCTTTCGGCTGTATGGAATCCTAAACAAGCATAATTATACAAAAAAAGTGGTGAAAAAAAAGTGGAGGAACACTTGCCCGTCGAAAAATGGTTACAAAGTTAAGGTTAAGGTAACACAAATTTATCAATATTTTTCACCCCCGACAAAAGGGCAGGGGGCGGTAGAAAACCAAATAATATTTCTACCTCACTGGACCAAATTACGAACGTTATCGTCTCTCTGTATTCGATTTTTTTTTCGCTATCGAGTTAAAACACTTCATTTTAAATGATGGGTTGACTTTACCCCCTCCAAATTTAATGAAACTCAGTACATCGTTTTGAGGAACGGGTGAGATAATCAACGACTGCTTTATATTCTTTAGAAAGGGGATTTCGATAGGGCTTGAGCCCTAAAGTCGTTCATTGGATTTATACAGCAGTGGTGCGTCCGATTCTGCTGTATGGAATCATTGTCTGGTGGCCTGCTTTAGAGACAGAAGGGAACTATGTCTTTATAATGAAGGTAAAGAGAATGGATCCGTTGTGCATCACTGGTGCTCTTTATACAACACCTAGAACTGCATTAAAAATCCTCCTTCCCCTGTTACCATTGGACATATTGTGTAGGCAGCATGCGGCTACGTCGGCCTTTCGACTGAACAGCACACCGCAATGGAAGTGCAGCGGAATTGGAATGGAATTGTCATAACGCAATTTTGAAGAAGATAGCAATACCACTAAATGTGGACGGTGCTTCCTCTATGAGCCTTTTTGAGCTTTTTAATGGGCATTCCGGGTACTGAAGCCTCCATATATTTTTACACAGATGGATCGATGATACACGAACAAGTGGTCTTTGGAGATTATTCAGAAAAGCTTGTTGAGTCAATGTTTCTGAAATCAAGATCTGCCCTTTACTGCCGCACGTATTTAAATGAGATGGCCGAGACTTACGACTGTTATGGGTACCAGGGCACAGAGACATTCCAGGGAATTTCAAAGTATTCCGGGTAGTGGAGCCTCCATACATTTTTACACAGATGAATCGAAGCTACAGGAACAAGTGGACTTTGGATTCTGTTCGAAAGAGCCTGTTGAGTCAATGTTTCTGAAAACAAGATCTTTTAATGAGATGGCTAAGCGGTTTGACTTACGACTCGTATGGGTACCAGGGCACAGAGACATTCAAGGGAATTGCAAAGCTGATGAGCTTGTAAGACTGGGAACTTACTTACAGGTTTTAACAAAGAAGAGATTTTGATGGTGGTTACTGTATTTACCGGACACTATCTTATATGAAAGCTCGCAGAGCGTTTCCGATCAGAGAAAAAAAAAATGTAAAAACGATCCTAATACCCATATGATGTTGTCTTTTTTAGAATCTTGTCTTTTTGTAGGAGTTTTATACAAAAAATTTCAAAATTTGTTTGAAGTAAATTTAAAATTTTCGTAGAAGAACTCTTCAAAAAGACAAGAACAATATTCTAAAAATAGACAACATCTTATGGGTATTAGGGTGGCACATATAATTACTTTTTTCGAATTTCGTCGATCGTCAAGAAAATTATGGTTTGTTTTGGTCTAAAAAATCTATGTTTAAATTTTGAGCTAAATCGGACAAAATTAACCCGTGCCTTCAGGGCGTTAAAGCTTTGCCCTTAAAAAAAATGTTCCCCATATAAACCAAAAAAAAATTTTTTTTGATTTTTAATTTTTTTTTATACCCTCCAACTACAGTTAGTGTCTGACCGAATATTCGGCTTCGGCCAAAAAGTACTATTCGGCTTTGGCCACATTTTTCGCCGAATACCAAACAAATTTTAAAAATTTTTACTCACGTGTTGAAAAAACCACTAAACACACTTTGAATCACATTAGTAAGCCCCAAAAACATGTTAGTAAGTGTTTTTGCAGCTAAAACAAGATTTTATACTCAAAAAAAATTTTCGATCGAAAAAAAATTACAGTAAAAAAAATGTTTCTTTACAAAAATGTCTAAAAAAAAAAATGTTTTGCTCAAAATAAATCGTTCTAGACAACATACATCTGTGAATTCCGCCAAGTCCAATTTTTCTTTCTTTTTTTCTTTCTTTCTTGTTATTCGGCTTCGGTTTCGGCTGAATATTGAAAATTTGACCGAATATTCGGGTTTTGCTACGGCCAAAAAAGTTGTATTCGGTTGGACACTAACTACAGTATGGGGGTATACTCACTTTGTCATGCTGTTTGTAACGCATTAAAATATCGATTTTGAACGATCTGAAACATTCTAGCGGTGGCCGTCTGTCCGACCGTCCGGCTATCCGTCTGTCCGGCTGTTTATCCGTCCGTCCGTCAGTAGTTAACACGATGCAGTCCAAAATAAAATAAATAGACTCCCGAAATTTGTCACGAATATGTTTTATGTTCCTAGGCAGGGTAAGTTTGTAAATGAGCAAAATCGGAACGGGGGGAAAAAATTTCCCCTTTGAAGAACTAAACCAACCTCTGAAAAACACCATATTTTTACATGATTTTTTGTGCTTTTGTTTAACAAATGCAACATTTTTGTCCTAAAAAAAATGCAAAGTCCTGCATTTGGAACCGGGGATTAGAATTTTTTTTTTTTTTTGGTCCACCACAAAAAAAATTGTTTAAATAATGATAAACTTGTAATTCTTTAGTGCAAAAAGCATAAGAATGAATTTTTAAACATATATTTCAGGTGAAATTTCTCTCCCCACTGACCACTGCCGACCTTCCCCCGGAGGGTATAGAAGATTCGGCACAGCCGAATTTAACACTCTTACTTGTTTTAAGTCATTATTTTACTTGATTAGCTTGTTAACCATTTAAAATTTCATTTTGGTGCGATAGACCCTTCCGCTTTAAATTGGCTTTGAAAAAAAATTTGGGCCGTTTTAGTCCTACTCTAAAAATTACAATTTGTTTTTTTCTTTTTGTAGTTTTGACAAGCAAGGATTTTAGTTGAGGTGTAGCTTTTAAAGCTACATATTCACAAAAAAATATTATTCCTAAAGCGCCCCGGTAGGTAAGTTGGTAGCGTGATAGCCACAGTACAGACAAGTATGCAAACATTGGTGCTAATTGCGTACTTTCCAATATGGTGGTAGGGTTTTTATTACATAATTATCATCGCTGCCTAGTGTAAGTGTGCCTGTACGTGTGAGCTTTTGTGTATGTATTTATGTTGCTTGTTTACGTTTTGTATGAAACGTCAAAAGTTACACCGTGTGCTGTCACTAACAAATGCAACTCTGTGAACCTACTACTGATGTACTGTGGTGCTAGCCCATGAGTATGGGGGTCGTGGGTTCGATTTCTACCAGAGGCCTTGGTCTATTTCGCTATTATTATTATTTGTGTTGGTCTAAAAACTCTTTGTTTACATTTTTAGCCTAATCGAACCATTTTACGTTGACGTTTTCTCGTGTTGGCAGTATTAACCGAGATATGTGTATATATAAAATCTCGGGAATTTAAAATTTTAGATCTAAAATTAGGGTCTTGAGACCCCGATAGATATGCAGAGCTAGGCTATTCCATATTTTTCTTTGTAGTCTTTCTTTTGAAAATTTCATCAGTTTCGCTCTATCTCGCTTAGTTTTTGAGATTTCGCCATTTTGAATTTTTAACTAAATTCTAAGAAGTTATTTACTAAATTTTCAGAAGTCATTAACTAAATTCTAAGAAGTACACTTCCTCAATTCAAAGAAGAGAAATACGATGAGGTTTTTTTTAGTAAATTTTAACTAAACTTGAACTAAATTGTTTTTTAAGAAATATGTCTTAAAAATAAAGATACGATTCTTAGATTTGTGGAAAATTTCTTTGGCAGTAAGAATTTTTTTCCTAATATTTAAAAAATCCATTTAAAGAAAACTATGAACTAATTATAAGTAAATGAACTAAAAATTTTTCCTCGTAGTTAAGAAAATTTCTCATTTTTAAGTTAAATTTAACTCAATTTTAGGAAAATTCATGATAAATTTTCAAAGATATTTTTTCCTTAAATATAGTTATGTCTTTTTTTTTCAGTGTAGGGCAAAACTTTAACCCACCAAAGGCACGGTTTAATTTTGTCAGATATTGCTAAAATTTTTAACATAAAATTTTTAGACCAAACGAACCATAATTTGCCCGATCGAGGAACTTTGAAAAAAGTAATTTTTTTTTGGCACCCTAATAAGAATTAGTGTTATTCATAAATTGTTTAATTTAATTTAAGTAGTATTCAGTTTAAAAAAAAGTATTTTTTCTAAATCAAAATCCCTTTTAACCATAAAAGTCAAATTTATAATTGTCCAATTATTAAGGGCATACAAGATTTTCTTTAAACTGTTTCGCTTCGCAGATCACGTCAACAATTTTCTCAACAAACAAAAAAAAGCCTTTTGCATGTTAATTTTCCGCTTTTAAATCATTTGGCTGTCTCGGTCGGTATTATAATGATTGTATGACAAACAACTATTTAAAGTAATTATTTTAATTTTAATAAATCATAAACCATTATTCTCATGATTGTCAAGCAAAATCTAGAAGAATAAAAAATGAAGAAGAGGCACGATGTAAAAGAACAATCAGAAAGGTTACACAGTTAAAATCATGATTTGCTTGGTTGGGTTGACAGACAAAAACAATGGTCAACGAAGGGTTACAATACGAAAAAAAAACGAATGAAAAATTTATGAAATGGAACGGGGAAAGAAAAATTTCCCACGTTTTGAAAAATAATGAAGAGCAATTTTAAATCAAAACTATTAAAGAAGGGAATAAAAAAAAGATTTGAATCGAAGCTTTAATATTGCAACTTTGTTTTTGAAATTCTTTTTTTGGCGGCAAAAGTGTTTCATCATTAACACCTGAACAAACAATTTTCAAAGAAAATTACATTGAAAATTACAAAACAAAATCATGTTATTATTTGAAGGATTGAAAAATCAAATTTCACCCTTAAGCTTTTTTTAATGGGAGTACCACATATTCCAACTCATGCACACAAACACACACACCATTCACACTCCCACTCTGGATAGGTTGAATGGAGGCTGACATGATCATATTCCTGAATATCTACACAAGCATTTAGTTTTTTTTTTTAAAGTTATTTTGGGAAAGCAATTGGTATTATTTGAGAAAATTACTGATCGTGATGTCAGTTTCATTTCATTTAAATGTTTTGTAGCCTTTGGGTTACAAAGCAATTTATTGTTGCTTAAAAACCACACAACACATTCACATCTAAGAATTACACAGTACAACACTAAAAAAATTACGGTGGTCCGACGATTGATTCTGGTATAGGAGATCAAAAAACTATATACACTCAAAATAATTCTACAGTAAAAGGTTTAGTAAGTGATTTTTTACCAAAATCTACTAATAAGTTACTATTATTAGTATCTTCAAAGTACTAAAATTAGTAATTTTTACTGGTTTTGAAGAATATTAGTAAAAAAATTTAGTATTGGTTACCAATTCCTGCACTAGGTCCTTTTGGACTAAAATTAATTAAATTTTTAGTATTGAATACCCACGTTTTCTTTTGGGTGTACGTGTGTCGGTGTTTTAAAAGATCACATGGGATTTTTTTTGGAAACGGTTGACATCTTCCAGCTTTGGCCTGTTTTTGCAGCACATCGGTATATAAAACTATATTTTCTTTACATCGGAGGTGTAGGGTGTTTTCAGCAACTTTGTAGAAAATATTATGGCAAATATTTGTCTGGAATATGTTAACCCTCTAACCCCCTTCATAGCGGTATAGTTTAGCTTTATTCTAAAAAATCGTAAAAAACACCCTGAAAAAGAGGGAGGGCGGGGATGAAATGTTCTACAAAAATGTTGCCCATAAAATTTTATAACAGGAAAAAGTTGGAAAACTTTAACCGCATCTAAAATAAAATTCCGATGTGATCTTTAAAAACGCCGACACACTCATATTTTATTTTGGTCTCCTCTACCAGACTCAATCGTGGGAACCCCGTAATTTTGGAAAAAGTTTGAAATTGTTGTACAGTGCTATTTGTTCCATACTTCCATAGGCATATACATAAAGAAACATTCGACAAACAGCCACTACCACATGTAACCAAACCAAATAACCACGATCTTAACAGGCACCCGAAACAGAGGCAAAACATGTGAGTGTATGTCATAGAGTTGCCAATGTTAATTTTTTTTCTCGTCTGGCGAGCGCAACCTTTTACCAGACTTCGATGACGAAGCCGAAACAGCATCCTGTTTGTCAGATAAGCGCATTTCCGAAAGTTTTTCCTGCTCCTCAATGACTCATTTCGCCAATAATACACTCAAAAAAAAAGTGAACTAAAATCTGGGAAAATTAACTTAATTTTAAGAAAAAGAGGGAATGATTTGGCTCCAAAGTTTTTTTTCTTGGTTTTAGTTCATAATTTTCCCAAAAATAAGGAAAACAAAGTTAATTAATTTTAAGCCAATTTTAACTAGAAAATGGGAAAAATTATATTACACTTTAGTTCATTCACATTTTAAAACTGGATTGGGTCTAGACCCTGGACCCATGGGGTCGGACCCCATGGGTCCAGCCCCTTGTTAACTCAAGACCCCGGTCCTTTAAGGATCCCCATAGATTTTGACCCAAAATTTGTGTCCGTTTCGCTCTAACTTTCTTAGTTTTTGAGATACGGTCTGATAGGGTCTTAAGAATCTTAAAAAGTGGATATCTCAAAAACTATTAATCGGAGGGCTTTCCAGTATTTTGCGGAAGTGTTCTACGAGTCAAGAGCTACAAAAATGTTGTTGGACCTTTTCGCGTGTTGCCAGTATTTACCGAGATATGTGCATATATAAAATCTCGGGAAACTCAAATTTTAGATCTAAAATTATGGTATTGAGACCCCGACAGATATGCAGAGCTAGGCTATTCTTTGTAGTCTTTCTTTTGAAAATTTCGTCCGTTTCGCTCTATCTCGCTTAGTCTTCGAGATATCGCCATTTTGAATTTTTAACTAAATTCTAAGAAGTTATTTACTAAATTCTCAGAAGTTATTAACTAAATTCTAAGAAGTACACTTCCTCAATTTAAAGAAGAGAAATACGATGATGTTTTTTTTTTAGTAAATTTGAACTAAACTTGAACTAAATTGTTTTTTAAGAAATATGTCTTAAAAATAAAGATACGTTTCTTAGATTTGTGGAAAATTTCTTTGGCAGTAAGAATTTTTTTCCTAATATTTAAAAATTCCATTTAAAGAAAACTATGAACTACTTATAACTAAATGAACTAAACTTTTTTCCTCATAGTTAAGAAAATTTCTCATTTTTTAGTTAAATTTTACTAAATTTTAGGAAAATTCATGATAAATTTTCAAAGACATTTTATCCTTAATTTTAGTTATGTATTTTTTTTTTTTCAGTGTAGCGAGTAGCAAGTTGAGAATATTGTGAGGTTGCCCATCAATGTTCGGAATGTGCGTCAGCTCAAGTTGCGCACGTTGGTTATGCGCGGCGAAAAGCCACATATTAAGTGAGGGCATCCAAAAAACACTGAATGCTTTTATCAAGTCTTCGATGGTAACGAATTATCTGATGAACGTGCAGGAAATGACTCCGAGTCGGTGGGGAAAAGTGTCGAACCTGATATCTCGGCTCCTATAGTGGAGTTGATGAACGAAATTGATAGGATATCAGAGAATAGAATGAAGGATAGGGGGATATCACTGACCACGTTCAGGATATCACGAACCATGTGGCCATTGCCAAATCCTAAGAGGACATAAAGTCTTCTTTCCGTTGGCAAACGGACGGTTAGCCTATTCGTAGGAGTACTGACAGGACACTGTTAAATCGGACAAATGGCCGCTCGTATAGGAATTTCTGATAGGGACTTTTGTAGAAGTTGTGGGGAAGTGAAGGAGGAGGAGTCAGTGAAGCACTTGTTGTGTGAATGTCCGGGTCTGATGAAACGTCGTCTTAAGTATTTTTTGATGACTTGGATTGTCTTAACAGTGTCCCATTGACGTCTCTAGCAGAATATCTTAGAGAATCGGAGTGGCTTGAGAAGTAGAATAATTATATCAGAGGGGAGTAGGGAGACAAATTTAAGGGAATCACAATGGGCCTTATGGTCTCCGAGTGAATTCGCCAAATTGTCGGACGCCCATCCAGCCTAACCTAACCTTTATCAAATCTTGTATTGGTTTTCAAGATCTCTAAACAGTTTTCGAAATATCATTTTATTTTGCTAAGTTCTTCTTAGTCACTTTACCCTGTTTTGCCAAATTACCTAAAGCTTTTTAAGAAAATAAAGCTGGCAACTCCAAAATCTTAAACATACACCCTGCTTTTAAATGGTTTTTAAAGAATAAGTTACAAGAATCCCATTACAAACCAATGGAATAAGTGAACTTTTTTTTTGCTCTATTCTATAGAATAAAGATCCAAGAATGAAGCGGCAAATTTACAACAATAATACATGACCACCATCACTACTTACTAGTTTATATTGTTAAACATAGAGGAGGAAGTTTTTTTTTACCACATGGAATGGAATGAAAAAAAAAGTTCATTGATCGTGGGTCACGACTTTGCTGCAACTTAACATCGACACTGTCAATTTTAGTTTGTATTTTTAGTTTTTTTTTTTTCTGTAAAAATGAGATGTAAAGAGACAATGACGTTAACCATATACCAAAAAAAAAACTCTAGTCTTCCAGACTTTATTTGTGTTTGGTTTGGTTTTTTGTTTCTTACCCACGCCACCATACACGTTCCTTAGTCCGTCTGTCCGTCGGTTTGGTATTGCATAGCATGTCTGTCTGTTCTTTCATTCAATCTTCTATTTTAATGTCATTTAATTTTATTGCAGCTGCAAAAAGCACACAAAAATTATCCAGTCAAGTAAACAATTGAATTGAACTTTTGGTTCATTGTGATCAACAAAAATTTTAAGAAATCGATCACTTTTGTGACATTTGCTGTAACCACAATTCCAAAACCAAAACAGCAAATGTCAGCTATAAATCCATCCCAAAAAAAAAGCTCAATAAAATACAATCCTTTTTTTTGCTGTTTTATAAAAAAAAAAAAACTGTTTTAATTTTATGGATCTTATAGAAAATATTTTTTTTTTGAAGAGCAGAGATCTGAAAGACTAAAATCGTTTGATTATAGAAGATATGCCCGATTATCTGTTACAAATCTAAGGTTCTAGAACATTCAACAACTCATTTTACTGAAAGAAAAAGCGTCATCGTATTAAAGAAAATTTTACTTCAATATGATGAAATGTTAAATTAAATTCGTGTATCATAGCCACCACTGATTAATCTTTCAATTTGAAAGCTTTTGTAGAACATGTGTACAGCTTTGATTCAAATAAGCACACAGTAGAATTTTAAAGAAAATGGCGTCCAAGATGGCCCCCCAGATTCCAAATCACAAAACAGAAACATTGAAAGTTCCCACAACGAGTAAGCTACAACAGAAGAGCCAACTTTAAAACAGTATACTTGGGAGGTTAGGAGAATCGTTATCTGCAGTGGCACATGGTGCACTAGTGTGGTGGCCTATTTTAAAAACGGGCACACACGCTGCGTATCTGAACAAGCTGAATAGAGTAGCTGCCTTGAGTATTACCATAGCACGCAGGACGATATCTACACATGCGCTTTGTAGGATTCTGGATTTGACATCTTTGGAGCTTTGGTGTGCTAAGAGTGCGGAACTATGGCCACACAAAACTCATTCGAAATCATCGATATGAGAACTGTGTGACTGACTATGTGGGGGAACATCAAATTGAGGTCTACACTGATGGATCAAAAATGCAACAGGGAACAGGTAGTGGAGTCTACTGTAAGGAACTGAAAATTAAATTTACTGTATGCAGTGCCGGAGTCAGCTAGATTCACTTCAATGAGACCGATTTTCTTTAGTGAGATCATTATTTACATTGATAGTCAAGCGGATTTAAAGGTATTGGGAAATAGGAATATACGACCTGAGGTAGTCACCCTTTGTCGCCAAGAGCTTCAGGCTCTCATCGAACAACACTTTTTAAGACTGTGCTGGGTTCCGGGCATCACAATATTCCAGGAAAAAGCGGACAAGTTAGCTCGCAAGGCGCAATTCTACCATCAAATGCAATTAAGACCGACGTGCATCCGGTCCTATACGCTATTTATATAGAGATCAGGAAGAATTTTGAACGCCAAGAAGATTCAAAATGGGAAAGCAGATATAACGGTATCCAAACAAAGGCTCTGTGGACTCGCGGCGAAAACCGTGTTCAAAAAACGCTTCTTCATATGGAAAAAAACAGATCTAAAGAAATATGTAGGTCTAATTACAGGCCCTGGCTTGAAAGGTTATTTGAAAATGTTGAAATTAATTGGAGCAAATGGTGCGGGGACGAAGAGACAGTGGAAGATTCATTCCATTATCTTTGTCAGTGTCCTGCACTATCTTGCACTAGATTTAATTGCTGTGGCTCTTATTTCTTTCTGAATATGGAGGAACTTAGAGGGAGAAGCCCGTGGAAGATGCTTAAATATAATAGGCTGAGTAAATTTGATGAAGCACATATGTGGACTTAAATCGTCTTTCTATTGGACAGGAAGACGGAAAAACTTGAACTAATGTGCAAAGAAGCCCAACACACCACCCCCCAACACACCCTTTTTGCGAGGTATCACTATGGATCGGGATCTGGTCTTGTGGACAAAACGTCAACCTCTTAACCTTACCTAACCTATCTGCAGTACGGTGGGCGGAAAAAAACAGAAAGCCGACTATATCTTACCGCAGACAAACTTTGGTAGAAACTTCGTAGTTTAAATACCAACTAGAGAAGACTGGGCGGAAAACTCTGTTATGACATAGAATACGATCTCAATCTTTATAGACGAATCGAAAATGGAGATTTATACGGGTTCGGAAGTATACTCTGAATGCCTCGGCATCAAGGCCTCAGTAAGACTTTGGGACAAGTGTAGTGTTTTCCAGGCCGAGGTACTTGCAATAATAAAGCCGCGCAGATGATTATGACAAGGGGCCTAAGTCCTTGTGTCATTAACATTTTCGTGGATAGTCTTGTATAGTCAAACACTGTAAAATCAGGAATTGTATACTATACGATCCCTTCATCGAATTAGTCACCACACAGTCAAGCTAATCTGTGTCACTGGACATAGTGGGGTCGCTGGGAACGAATTGACTGATAAACCGGATATCTTGGCTCCTATAGTGGAATTAATGAACGAAAATGATAGTATATCAGAGAATAGAATGAAGAAATGATGGATATTACACTAAGAAAATTATGTCATTTACTGTTTGTAGGTTATTTTAAAAAGTAATCAGTAAAGTTATTTTAAAAGAAAAATCATTAATTTTATTATGGACTTCTTATTTTCTACTGTTTCTGTAGTTTAAAAAAAATATTTTACTGTATTAAAAACGAATTTTCTGTTACATTTAATTTCGGCATTAAAAAATTTGTTCTATAGTTTTACTGTTTTCAATACAAAATAACTGAATATTCACTAGTTTTTTAATGTTTTGGTTAGTCATTAAATTAACATTTAAAATTGACTGTATTGTGTTTTTATTTTAAAAGAAAAAACACTGGAATGGTTTTTAAATAAAAGTTCATTTGTTTTAAGTGAAAATTCACTGGAATTTACCTACATAATTTTTTGAGTGTACTGACTACGTGCAGGATATTGTGTCCCTGGGGCCACTGCCAAATCCTAAGAGGAGAGAAGCCTTCTTACTTTTGGCAAGTTTATTTGGGAGTACTTGGAGGAAACAGTATAATTGGCCAAATTGCCGTGCATATGCGAATCTCTGATAGGGACTATATAGAAGTTGTGGGGAAGTGGAGAAGGAGGAGTCGGTGAAGCACTTATTATATAAATGTCCGGGTCTGATGAGAAGTCGCCTAAAGCATTTTGGGCAAAGATACAATTATAAGGTTAGGGTATCTCGTCTAATCGGCTGTATCGGGAAAAGAAATCTTTTTTGGAATTTTCAGCCATTTCTTTATAAGAAACTGTATGGTGTTTCCATAAGAGAAGAAATGTTTTTTTAATGCCTATCCGACGATCATAACCTTGTTAAAATTCGGTTTCATTAAATATTTTTTTTTTATGAAAATGTGTAAATTTTGCGGGGTATTTATGTGAAGACCCCCCAAAATACTATATCCATATGAATACGAAATAATCTTTATAAAATTTAGGTCGACACGTATTTTTGCTCTAGACGATATTCCTGTTAGTTCGGGAGTAATCGAACTTCTTTCGAAGGTCCACATTGTTTCATAAAGGGACAACGAAATTTTCAATCGTCTCTTTTATATATATTCCAAGTTTCAGGCAAATCGGTTCATAATGGTTGAGATAATTCAAAAGTTATGAGCAAAAACTTGAATTTCAAATTGGTTTCACCTTAAATTCACGTGTTGAAAAAACTTTAAAAACGTCTATGCGTCTTCAATAAAAACAGAACGTACTTTTTTTCTTAATTGTACTTTTTTTTTTTCTTTAATGTACTTTTTTAAAAATTCCATTCAAAGAATTTATTCTTCACTGCCACTGCCTGTGAGTTGTCATCAGTCCCGAAACCACCAAAAATTTGTTGCTTTTGTCAACTTTCTCAAATCATGTGGTTCGTCACACTGTATTATTCGTTTGAATTTGAGAAGTACTCGTTTGTATGTTGTAAGTATGAGTGAGTGAATGATCAAAAAGTTCCGATAATTGTTTATTGTACTTTAAAATTTAATTCATGTTTTAAGCCTGACAAGATCAATAACAATGATATCAATTTACAGTTACATGCATAAATACATACCGACATACTTGCAATGAGTTTTGTTAGTGTTAAGCACTAACAACAAGATGACAACAACAACAACAAAATTAGTTGTTTGTTGCAACAAGTAATTGACAAATTTTTTTTCGTGTTGTTGTTGAAGTGGGTTTTAAATTTCAACAGGAAATTGCAGAAACGAAAAACACAAAAAAAAACAACACGATCAAATGATCAACAGTCAAGGAAAATTTTATTGAATTAAATTTAGTGATTGATGTAGTGCGATAACAAGGAGTAACAAAACATTTCGATAACAAATGTATCATCAATCGGGAGGGTTAAGAGACAATAAAGGAATGGTGAGTGTTAAGGAATGGTAGAGTTAAGAGACAATAAAGAAATAGTGAGTGTTAAGGAATGGTAGAGTTCTTAAAGCGTATTTAGACGAAGATGAATCAAATTGTACTGCCAACACGCCCATGGACTCTGAGATCTGTTGGGACAATAACTCTCCACGAACGAACTAATTATCAATTCTTATAACCATATCGCAATCGTATACAGGCTGCCTACATTACAAAATGTGAACGTACTGGTATTTAAGGACTGGAAAGATTCTGGAAAGTAGCCCTTCAATAAATTTTTACAAAGACGAATAAAATTTACACGAATAAGTTAGATTCGAAATCATTTCAACTTACATTAAGTTTAACTCTTCTACAACATCAGTTAGCATCTTTTCTGACTGTTGTCGCAGAGAATGGTCCTACCTGCCACACGACCTTGAGTAAGAAGAACTAATTGGTGAGTTCGACATTTGATTCTAATGGGTCCGTAATCACTGTATCATTTCAGGGAATTGCAAAGGCGACGGCTCGCATTTTAAGTACTCGAATGTGTAGGTAGGCCTCTTGAAACTTGTTATCATAAGCTACAACTTTGTTCCACTAATGATACTACCCAGAGATGGGCAAATGAATCCACCGTGTTAATTGCATTAATGGCGTACACAGACGAATGGAAATTACACGAATAAGTTAGATTCGAATTCATTTCAACTTTTATAAAGCTTAACTCGTCTACAACATCAGTTATCATCTTTTCTGACAGTTAAGTCACAGAGAATTGTCCTACCTACCACGCTACCTTGAGTAAGAAGAACTGATTGGTGAGTTCGACATTCGATTCCACGACAATGGGTCACTTCAGGGAATTGCAAAGTTGACGGCTCGCTTTTTAGGTACTCGTATGTGTTGGTAGGCCTCTTGAAGTTTCCAACCACGAACAACAACTTTGTTTCCCTAATGAGACTACTAACATAAGAGGTGAGCAAATAAATCTATCTCAACTTTTATTGAATTAATAGCGAACAAATGCATTGCTGTCGCTTTCAATAGAGGAGATTTTAAAGTTTTTTGCAGAAATAACCTGGCGCTATCTGATAGAGAAAAACTCGGAACGACTTAAGGACCAAGCAAGCAAGTAGCGCCCCTACCAACTACTTTGATCCCAACTATTTGAAAACTTTATTACCAATACCTCTGTCTGGTCCAGAAATAATCGAGAGAAACTTTCTAATCCCCATTATAGGGACTATGTCCACTATACTAGTTGGACATAATACCAAAAATTGTATTTTTTTTGTCTTAAAAGTATTTCTGCGTAGAAAGCCTTCGGCCGGGCTTAGGGATTACAAACTTCATAAATTAATTTAGCGGCTTCGCTAAACCCACCGTCTCTGCAGAAAAAAGTTCGGTCGTAAATTACGACTCGTAATTCCAAAAGGAAACAGACAAAATCCCCATTGGGATTGTGACCGTTTTGGAAGCGGTCATAGTCCCCACAACTATTATGGGGATTATGACCGTGATGAATTCTATCATAATCCCCATTTCCCCATTTCGGTTATCACAATGAATGTTTCCTATGTATATCTTCTTAAAAAAGACACCGATACAAGCTTACTCATGTCTGTTCAAAAGTTTAATAGAAGGTTGTGTATCCGGAATCTAGATTCAATGTTTTATTTTCCTTGTTCAGAGTCAGAATCTGGAACAGTAGCCGCTTTTCCACTACTGCTTCTAAGTCAATGATATCGGATATTGCTGACTTAATATTCCTGGTGGTTTTGGCAAATTGCTGCTATCTACTGCTGTAAGAAGACCATTAGAAGTAACTCCTCTTACTTACTCCTCTTAATGCCAGTTGGCTGTTTACCATAGTTTTAAGGGGAGGCGAGAATAAGCACTATCAAAAAGACATTCAAAAAGATCCTCAAATTTCATTGGCTGACCGATCTTCTTGCACGTCGATTAGACAGGGAGACAGCCACTAGGAATGGACATCTATACCGTACGGTCAAGCGAAAACCCTGGGGCAACGAGGTGCCGCGGTAAAGAATATTACCAGTGGACCACATTGCAAGCCGAAGTTATGGCCATAAAAGGGAGTTGCGACTTGGATAGGGAGTTGGAAAATGAAAATAGAAGAAATACAGAGCTGTACCGAACTTCAAGAGATTGCGTTTGTTTAGACTACTATTGAGTTTAGACTAGTATTTAGACTAGATTGGATTTAGACTAGATTGGAGCCACAACTTACTTTAAACTAGAGTAGAGGTCCAATGTAAATGCATAAGCGGTTACAATATCTTTGACAGAAGTTACCACTACATCTAAAACTGTCCGAGAATGCCGGACATGATGTCAATCCATTCGAACCCGACACTCATCTGAGTGCCGGGACTGATAGATTGTCAAGCAGGAAAGATCATTTACTTTGACAAAATCGATCACATGTCTGGCATCCCTATTTCAATCGCCTTTGGCAGATGGCGACGTAAGCACACTAGGTCTTCCACTAGAATGGTTTGGCCTGTCAGGAACCCACCGTGTTACTTTGCCTATGCGATTACAGGGCAGAGTGTACGCTTCGGTACTCAAACTCTATAAACAGGAGTTCCCCACAATGATTATTGTTTAGGTTGTCAGAACGTTGAGTAGTAGAAAATGACATCGCAGTTCCTCCGTCAATGTCTTGTACATACCAGTCGAAATGCGTAAAACTTGAGAAGTCCAGTACTGGCGGAATTGACATGTTTATCCAGTTTAGATATTAGTAAGATAAACGTATTCATTCGAGATTCCGAATAGTTTCGTTTGGATCTCAGCGATATCCCTGCAGCATTTAATCCTAAATCTCTTTTTTATAGTATTTATTTATTCAAGGGGAGATCCAGACCTTAAGGCTGATACTGCGACTCTTATGTGTCTTTTGTTGCAAGATCTATAAATATAAAAATCGAACTCTGTTGAATTTTCTTAATGAACTTTAGAACAGAGGATGGAGAAACCAGCCTTATATCTTTAGAATTAATTACTTTCCTGTCTGAGAACCGTCTTCTGATCCTACAAATTTATACGCATTCACACAATATGTGTTGAGTTGTTTCTACTTCCTCCAAACAAAGTCGAGTTCAGACTCTCAAGAAAACATCGCTTAAAGTGATGCCTGTCTATCAAAGAAAATTGAAACATGAGTACACTTTGCAATATTAACTCTAGAGCATGGTATAATAGACAGGATTTCAGCCTGTGTTCGGAAATCAGCGTGTTTGGACCGTAAACACCAGCTGGCACTCTAGAAGTTATTTGTGATCCGTCAGTATACCAGTTTAGACTTCAAGTGTTCACAGATGGTCCACCATCATCCCAATCTGGTCTACTCGGTATCACGTTATAAAATTCCCGTTTACAGCGAAGCTCACAGTTTATCCTATCCGACGGCATATCCAAGATTTCCCTTATTCCTATTAAGTCAATACTATTAACGAATGGATATTATAGTCACCACTCAAGTAGCGAGGATCAGTGTAATCTATATTTATCCTACGCGCAGCCAATTTTACCGTAGACCTGATGAAAATGTCGAGAAGTGTGAGACCTAAAATGGCTTCTTAGAACAATGTTGGGCTGGTTTTCATAGCGCCCGTGATAAAAATACAAGCCAGACGCTGTACCTTGCCTTGCTTTGCCGTATCTTTTCTCTGCATAGTTTTCAGCCACAAGGCAGTGTACTTCATGATCAGTCTACCAATCATCTGTAGATCCACATGACCATTTTGGGGCTTAAACCCCAGGTCTTACCAACAAATCTATTCGCTGCCCATAATGAGGAAATAACCTTTTTGATTGTCCCGTCCAAATATGAATTCAAAGTAAATTTCGTATCAACAACGACTCCCAGATATTCAAACTTCTTAGAGAATTGGATAGCAGCATTACGTACCGAAATTGTACCTTAATTGAGATTTCTTCTCTTAGTAAACGGATCTCTTTTTATATACCCTTTTCCACTTTCTTTCACTTTCTCCTTCCTTTTGAGGTAACACATATGTGAGCTGATTCCATATTTTTGTAAGAAGTGTTTCTAAGTATCACATTCATTTAGTCCAATTATCTTCGTTCAAAACTTAAGTTTCAAGCGTCTGCTCTCGAAGATTTGTCAACAACTCGTCACATGATCAGGATGTCTTTTATTCGGTTTCACTTCCGTTAAACAAAAAGCGTTAGAGGACAAATTTTAATTTGTCGTAGTTTCTTGGAAAAGCTGGTTGGAGCAATTACGTGAATTAGATACGTGTATTGTTGTCAATGACCCGCCAAATGTTTTAAATTTGGAGAGCCGAATTAAGGTTTGTTACATCAAATCATAGTTAAAGTTGAAAAACAAATTGGTTTCCATATTTTAAACAATCATCTCAGTAAATTATCCTAACTGCACCACTATTATATAAAAAAAAAACATATAAATTCCTGAAAACCTTCCAATCATTGTTTGCAGTGATTAAAATGTCAATAACTTCCCATCGAAAAAATTGATTCCACTACTAAGTTGAGTGTTTCATAAATGCAAAAAGTGAAATCAAATAAAAGAGATGTGAATATTCACTTGTCAACAGCTGATTTGCGTGACAATTCCACATTATTCCAATTGTTTCGATTCCGTTTTTTTTAGTTTCCAAAAACTCCAACTAGAAGTGTTACCCACTTTTTTTGCTGGGTTATTGTCAAATTTTAAAAGTCATCTAACACCATTTACGCAATAACTGTATAAAAAACTTCACTAAATATTTCATGACACTTCAAATTGAAGGAAAAACTAAATAAAAGTGGAAATAGAAAAAAAACAAACAATACATGATTATTATAACACCCGGTGGCGGACTTAGCTATGGTAATAACATTGACTGTAATGTCAATGATGACCACAGATGTCTTTTTCTATGCAGAAGCAATACAAATGTTCTAAACTATTTTGCATACACATATGTTTAATGGGTTTCCTTTCAAATAGAACGCACTTCCTATTGGAATCGACACTCAATCGCCGCTGTCGACATTCGAATTCAAAGCAAAGAAACCTTAAGATAATAAACTTAACAAATGCATTTGAATAAAATTTATTGTATAAGAAAGGGGTTGTTGATGGGTATGATGAATATCATACATTGTACACTTTTACCTACTCATGTGATTGTTTAACATTTGGAACAACTGCACAAATATTACAATACCCTTGAATGCATACAGTACATTTAGAATATGAATGGTCGAATGGATCAAAAGTAAAAAAATATAAAGAACTAAACAATGTTCCTGTACTTCATAACAATATGAGTGGTATACATTTCACTAGGGTGACATATTTTTGAGAGACTTGAGGTGGTATGAATAGGCGGATATGACTTGAGAAAGTGGTTTTTAAAAAAACGTGAGAGGAATGGTTAGATTCACGTAACAAATCCAGTTGTCACAACCATAAATATTCCAAACTAATTCTTGAGGTTGTCGTAGCCGATTATGCGGTTGTTACAACCTCGTTTTCGTTATGACAACCGCTATATGGTTTTGACAACTGCAATAAGGTTGTTACAACCGAAATGTAGTTGTAACCAGCGCATGACTGGTTGCGACAACCTAAAAAATGAGGTTGGATTTGTTAGTATGTAAGTTTAGGTTTATCTGGCTAGACAAAGAGTTCGCTAAGATCGGTTGAGATCCTAAGCGTTAGTAGTTCTATGTTACGAGTACCCGTAAGATTAGATTAGGTTGTACTTAAGTGAATGCTGACGTTTTACGTCAGCACACACATACTCTGAGGTCCGTTGTGATACCATGGGACTGTAATAAGTTCCCCTATTTGACTCACCTCTGCGTATTTTCCTAATCCGGAGCCAATATCCCCGGAGAAGGTTGGCGGTCTGATTCGCGAGTCTGAATCTAAGGGACACCAGTTAGTAGTGTGCTGTGAAGCTAATGCACATCATTCGTTATGGTGAAGTACACACACAAATGATAGAGGCTATTCACTTTTGGAGTTTTTGTTAAGATGAAACACTTGTCTCAGATACATTGTCTGATAGAATTGATGACTGGAGAGTTTTGGAAGAACATACTTACTCAGATCAAGTTTTCCTACTGGTGCCTGCCGTTAAACCAATTTGAGCTTCTTATGAAACTTCTAAGATATTGAATTTTGACATACGACAAATTAGAAAGATCGAGCAGCTCCCTAAATCCCAGTTAAACAAGTCTCTGACCAGAAAGTGCCGAGCAATGGCAGATAAAGTGTTCGATAGTGTCCAACTCCTCCTCATCCATGCAACTCTGGCAAAAGTTATTTGACGGCATATTTAACCGCTCTGGGTGCTAACCTAAAACAGTGTCCGGTAATTACAGCAACAACCATCGAAATATCTCCTCTTGGAAGCGGTATCAGCTCACCTGTGCGCTTCTAATTAAGAGAAGGCCAAATATGTCGTATTGTCTCACACGTCCATCTATTTGCCCATCTCTGATTAGTCTCCGCAGCGGAACAAAGCCGTAGTTTTTGCTTGCATGTTTCTAGAGGCATACCAACACATTCCAATTCTGTTGGAACCTGTAAGGTAGTCTTAGCTAAAGGTAAGTCTTAGCTAAAAATAAACAGGCGATGACCAAAAAAACATTTGGGAGTTGTGCCCCCCACTTTTCGAATTCCTGGATACGTCGCTGGTACCCGTTAATCAGTCTCTCTTTGACGCAGAAGTCATATTGTTTCGATTTCAGAGACACCTTTATACTCCTCGTTACTCTTTTCTACTCCCTGTTAAGAGTGTAGAACAATGAAAAAAAAGATGCGACATATTTCTATCCCCCGGTACACCTCATTCCCTACAGTTCCTATTATACCTTATTATACCTCCTTGTTCTTTTAACAAGATTATTTAAGGTCTTAAGTAAGTGTTACTAGTATTGTAACGATTTTCCGTTAGTCAGTCTCTCTTTGACGCTGAACTCTTGTTCTTTTAACTCCAGAGAAATCTTCCAGGTCTCTAAACGTTTGGTCGTCTTACTTAGAACTTCTCATTAAGGGTTAGGAGTGCAGCGCAGCGATAAAGAAAATGATGAGACATATTTCTATCTCCAGGTACAGGTACAGTTTTTATTATCCAGCCTCCTTGTTCATATAATCTTCCACATCTCTAAAGGTGTGATCTCCGTAATACTCCTCGCTAAGATCAAAAGTGCAGTACAATGAGAAATGAAATGATGCGGCATATTGCTATTCCCATGTACACCTCATACCCTACAATTGTTATTACCCAGACCCCCTTGATCTTTTGATATGCGCCATCTTCTAACGCATGACCCGTTCCCACCAGAAGTCGTAAACATTTCTAAAGAGAGGTCACCTTAGAATTTCCACATTTTCTGTTCTTGAAGCTCCCTGTAGTTGAGCGATCTTTGGATGACAGAATGACACGCCTCAACATTTTTGGAAGAACTCTAAGGTCCGTAATTGCACCACAATGTGAGCTTTTAATGAAGCTTATAAGATTCCTGTAGTAGCACGATCTTTGGATGTTGGAATGTTATGTATCAGCAACTTTTGTTGAAGGTTAGGTTAGAAGTTCTCACCTTCCCATTTACACACATACTCTCTAAGGTCCGTAGTTGTACCTAGTACTACCATTGTGAGCTTTATTTGAAGTTCTTAAGATCTTGTACTTTCACATCCGTCAAAATAGAGAGTTGTCCGGTAATATCAGCACAATGACATAGAAAATGTTTAATTGTTTCCAATTCCGCATTCATAAAGCCAGTAGAGTAATTTCTTGAGGGGACCTTGAGCGACTGAACCAAGAGATTGCAAGATTCAAATGGTCGCAGTACATGGATGGGATTATGCCGACTACATTCGGTCATAAGGGATTCGTTAGCGCTAGCAGATGTACCTGGAGATACAATTGTTTTTATCCCGACTCCTTGCTCTTTTGATATGTGATATCTTCCATTTAATGAACAGTTACAATTCCCGCAAAAACTCGTTAACATTTCTAAGAAGTTTGGTCAACTTAGGATTTCCGAATTTTCTCTTCTTGAAGCTCCCTGTAGTAAAGCGATCATTAGATGACGGAGTGATATGTCTAAATATTTTTCGATAGACTCTAAGGTTCGTAATTGATCCACAATGTGAGATTCTAACGAAGCTCTTGAGATTCCGGTAGTGGAACGACCTTTAGATATTAGAATGTCATGTATCGGCCACTTTTGAAGGTTAGAATTTCTAAGCTTTTCTTTAACACAAGAAGTCTGTCCTCTCCAAACCGCTAATCATGCTTGAGAAGGTGGATCAATTACCATCACAATAGTGTTTAGGTCCGGTCATAGGAGTATCGGAGCATTTCTAGCAAACTGATTCGCAATCCAACATAGTGTAATTTTGTTTAGACCGGCCAGCTGGAGGATATCAAAAAAGTTTAGTGTCAGAGGTCATTTTGATCCGTCAATATACCAGGTTAGGCTTTTTATGTCCACAGATGGTCCACCTTCATCCCAATCTGATCTACTCGGTATCACGATCTCAAAATTACTTCCAAAGCGAAGCTTAGAGCTTATCCTTTTTGATGGCATATCGAATGTGACCGCTCAAGATACGAGAGTCGGAGTTATCGATATTTATCCAACGCGCAGCCATATTTGCCGTAGATCTGATGAAAATTTCGAGAGGGTGGAGAGATAATAGAATTTATTGTCAATCAAATGTGTCTATGCATCGATTGAGTTCAGCTGATACCACAGAATTTCACTTATAACTGCATTAGATATCTTAATCTTCATTCGCCATATAAATATCACCCTTATGTCACAACACAATATGCACAATCTTTGACTTGAAGAATTTCTCAACGTGAAAGGAATTACGCTACAATGAATGTCACATTGTGTGTGAATAAACCAACCAAACCTTTATTTTTTTTTTTTTTTTTTTCATCATATAACTTTTATTTTGCAATAAACGCCAATTGTCCAGCAGTTAGAAGAAATAAAATATAAAAAACTTCAACGCGCAGGCGCAGCTGTATGAGAGTAAAGAAAAAAAAATTATGTGCGCAAATAGAAAAGACGTATTTGCAGTAGTACGAAAAGAAAAAATCACAGCTGCTTAACTACGACGGTTTGTGTAAACAACGACATTTATGAGATCACTAACAGAGCAACAGAGACTTTTTTTTCGTTTTTAGACCACAACAATTATAATGTGTGTAACTCTACGAGTATGTTAACAAATTGCCCTTAAATGGAATCATGATAGAATCATGCACGTCTCTTAAGAATGTACAACTGATGTAGGCAAACCATTCAGAAAAGAACAATGGCAAATGTGTAATTTTTATAAATTAATTGTTACTTCAGGTCGTATGGTGTTTAAAAAAAATTGTGAGAAAGTTTTGTATTACTTTTATGATACATAAGAAAACATTTTGCAAATGTTTAAAGAATGCAGAATAATGTAAAGAAGTTTTAAAATCAAGTCAATCCAAACTAGTTGACATTATATTCCGTCATATTCTTTCTTGAGATAGTTAAATTTTTAGATTCTGACACAGTTCTCCGTAAAGAAAAATTCTCAGATTTTGAGAAATGTTTCTGTTAAAAATATTCTCATTTTTTCTCATAGAAAATTTGAAGTTTTTCGCATAGAACATTTTCCAGATTCTGAAACATTTTTCCTTATAGATCCTAAGACATTATAGAAAACCTTTAAGGGTGTGAAGATAGATTTGCAAGTTAGATTCGGGTGGTGAAATTTGCTAAATCTGTTATACCCGCTAAAAGTTAGATTTGGATTGTTATATCTGCTATGCATAGCTTAAATAAAAAATATTTAAAAAATTAAAATAATTATTAAATAATAATGAATTAAAATATATTATTAAAAAATTAAAAAAAAAATCAAACACATTCGTACGTTTTTTGTATCTTGGGCCAAAGTTAACATTTTGGGCAGACCTGAATCGGGTTTGTTAATTTTGGGTGATAGTCCAGCACTAGTAAAGCAACCTGTCATGCCGGTTATACCCAATTGTTTCTCAGTAAAAAATATATGATTTATAAAAAATATAAATTTTCAACATAGGTCATATTCTGACATTCTTTGTATCTTGGGCCAAAGTGGACATTTTGGACAGACCTGAATGGGGTTTGTAAATTTTGAGTGATAGTCCTGGACTAGTAGATTAACCTGGCATGCCGGTTATACCCAATTGTTTCTCCGGAAAAAAGATATGATTTTTTAAAAAAATATATTTTCCATATGGGTCATATTGCGGCATTTTTCGTATCTTGGGCCAAAGTGAACATTTTGGACAGACCTGAATGGGGTTTGTTAATTTTGGGTGATAGTCCTGGACTAGTAGAGTAACCTGACATGCCGGTTATACCCAATTGTTTCTCAGGAAAAAAGATATGATTTGAAAAAAAAATATATTTTCCATATGGGTCATTTTTTGTATCTTGGTCCATAGTGGACTTTTTGGACAGACCTGAATGGGGTTTGTTAATTTTGGGTGATAGTCCTGGACTAGTGGAGCAACCTGGCATACCGGCTATACCCAATTGTTTCTCATTGAAAAAGATATGATTTTTAAAAAAAAATATATTTTCCATATGGGTCATATTCTGATATTTTTGTGTATCTTGGGCCAAAGTGAACATTTTGGACAGACCTGAATGGGGTTTGTTAATTTTGTGTGATAGTCCTGGACTTGTAGAGTAACCTGGCATGCCGGTTATACCCAATAATTTCTCAGGAAAAAAATATGATTTAAAAAAAAATATATTTTCCAGATGGGTCATATTCTGACATTTTTTGTATCTTGGGCAATAGTGGACATTTTGGACAGACCTGAATGGGGTTTGTTAATTTTGGGTGATAGTCCTGGACTAGTAGAGCAACCTGGCATGCCGGTTATACCCAATAATTTCTCAGGAAAAAAATATGATTTTTAAAAAAATATGTTTTCCATATGGGTCATATTCTGACATTTTGTGTATCTTAGGCGAAAGTGAACATTTTGGACAGACCTGAATGGGGTTTGTTAGTTTTGTGTGATAGTCCTGGACTAGTTGAGCAACCTGGCATGCCGGTTATACCCAATTGTTTCTCAGGAAAAAAGATATGATTTTTAAAAAAAATATATTTTCCATATGGGTCAATTTCCCCAGTTTTTAGTTCACTTTTTTTTTAGTGTATGGTGGATGAGCCGAAACAGGTATTTTCAAGCATTTTGAACAACATTTTCTAATGGATGTTTCTTTATTGGAACGATAGAAGATTATTCTAAATTTCAAATTTAATGGCGAGAACGAAGTTTAGCACCAATTTAGATTTTCGGTAACCGAACGTTTGCCAATTTGGAAAAAGTTCCGAATAAAAATTGTTTTAAGTAGTTCCAAATACTAAATTCTAATCAAAATGGTGTTTTTTAACCGAACAGTTCGGTGGGACTCTAGTTATTAATAGTGTCCGACCGAATATTCGACTTCGACGAAAAACAACCCTTCGGCCACTATTAAAAATGGCCGAATACCGAATAGTTGCATAAAAGTTGTACTCAGGTGTTGAAAATCACACTAAATTTACGTTGGATCACATAAGTAAGCCACAAAAACCCTATACTAAGGGTTTTTGCAACTAAAAACATTTTTTAAACTATTTTTTTTTATAAAAATATCAAAAAAAAATTTTTGTTTCAAATAAAATCATTCTAGACAACATTTTTATATATTTATGTATTCCGTTTGATATATTTTCTTGTTTTTACCAGACAAGGAAAAACAATAAAAATTAAAATTCGTTATTGATAAAATTCAATTTTGAATTTTTCAAAAAATTCAACTTTGAATTTTAAATAAAATTCTTAAGAATTTTATTTTAAATTCTTAAAAGAAATAAAATTCTAAAAAATTTTATTTAAAATTCTTAAAAGAATTTTATTTATAAAAAAAACGAATTTTATTTTCATACAAATAAATAGATTTCAATTAAGTAAATATTTTAATAACCCGAGTAAAAAAGAAATGATATAGTCATATACAATATTGTATAGGAATATAGATTTGTATATGTTTATATCTGACACTATATGTTTCTAGATAAAATTATGTATTGGAAAAAATAATTCCATAATTTCCAATATAGTCTCAGATAATGTTATATATTATTATATGTGGTCACATACATTATTATATATGCCGTATATAAATCTACAAGATTGGTCAAATTAAATACAACTCCACATATAAATATTAGAGTCCGACCGAAACCAGTTTTCGAGGCCGAACCGAATATTCGGCCGATAAAGCAATATTCGGCCGAAACCGAACCGAAACCGAAACTTAAAAAAAATTACCGCCTGGCATGAATAAAATTATTAAAAAGTTGTTAAAGGTAAATATACAGCATATAATGCTTTTAAACCATAGGAATGTTGTATTTTTGAAAAAAAAAAAATATGTTTTTTAAAAAACTTACAAAAAAAATTGTGTATTTCGTTTGAAGATTAGGAGAAAATAATTTTTGAACTGAAAAATTTTTACATTTATTGCATAAACTTGTAACATTTTCTTCAATTGAACTGAATCAAGTGTAATGAAATACGAAATCAAAAAATTCAGCGACTTTTTTACATATTTTTTAAAATACCAAAAAGTTTCGGTTTCGGCTAATATTCGGCCAAAATTTTGCCGAATACCGAATAGTGGCCGAAACCCCATTATTCGGCCGAAACCGAGACCGAAACCGAATATTCGGTCGGACTCTAATAAATATATATGGTACCATGTCAAATAATATATTATTATATTACAGCAAAAAAGCAAAAATTTTCTAAGTTAATTTTGATATTATTTTATGTAATTTTATAAAAAATCAAAATTGTTGAACAAAAATTAATTTATATTTTCACCAAATTAAAAGGATTAAAAAAAACAAAACTTGGAAGATTGTTGCTAATTCTAATTTTAATATAACCCAAAAATAAAAAACCCTAAATGAATTCAATAACTTCATAAAAATATTTGTTTTAAGTTTCAAGGCTCCAACACAATGTCGGAGTACTCTGTACTACTGATTGTGAGTACCATCTCTAAAAATGGAGATACCATCACACAAAAATGTGTAAGTGCGAAAGAGAAAGGAACAAAATCCACTCTCTGGCACAGAGTACTCTGTCGTTGTGAATTCAGCTTTAAAATTTATGGTCCAAATTTTTTTGAAAAAAAATTATATGAAATATCAGATTATATAATTTTTAATATAATTTGATAAAATTTTACAAATCCACATTAGACCAAAATTCGGATCTAATTAAATCTAACAATATCATCAGTGTTGCCAATTTAGCCATTTTCCGGCTAAATTTAGCTCCTTTTGAACTCGTTTAGCCGGAGAAAAAAGCATTTAGCTCTTAGCCGTTTTTTTAGCCATTTTCGAAACTATTTTAGCCGTTTTTGAGTTTGTAGTTAAAAAGTAATTTTTAGTGTGTTTTTTATACTAAAATTAAGAATTTATTGGTTTTTAAGTTTGTACAGATCGATCACAGACAATACTATTTGTTATAAAGGTTTAAGTTTAAAAATGTAGGAGAAAATTAAATTTCTAAAAATTATAGACATTTCTGAAATTGTAATTCCGGTTTCAAGCATTTTAGTTATGTGTTATAATCAGAAGGATTGTAAATGTTGGTTTATTTTGTTAGTAGGTAATTGTTTTTCATATATTTAATTTTTATTAACACTAGCCTGGAATAAAATCACGTATATTTTTGTCATATTCATACCATAAACATTATACTTAATTTTAGACGATTAAGTGATGCCCGTTTCTCTGTCTTTTAAAAATACGCACAGAAAATAATATCGTATATTTTATTTTAATTAAAATTTTAATTGTTTTTTAATTTAATATTAATTAAACTTTTAATTAATATAATTAATTGTTTAATTAAATTTTTAACTTTATTTTAATTAATATTTTAATTGTTTTCAAATTTAATATTAATTAAGTATTTAATTTATATAATTAAATGTTTAATTAAATTTCTAGCTTTACTTTTTTTTTTTGTTTTGTTTTCCGTGTGTGTGCGAGTGTGTGTTTTTCTCTTGCATTGTATTACATACAAAAAAAATACATAAGTATAAAAAGTTTGTTGAAAGTTTTTTTTTTATTTTTCAAATAGGTTTTTGAATTCTCATTTTGTTTATAGTTTTATGTGTATGTATATGAAAGGTTTATAATCAACTTTATAAAATCATCTCACTGACTATGTCTTTACAGCATAAATAAATTTGGTAAAGTTTGAAGAAATATTTTTTTTTAAACTATTTTATTCAAAAATAATGTTTTTACAAATTAATTTTTTTTTTAATATAATATTTTTAATTAATTTTTTTAATTTATACAATTAAAATTTTAATTATTTTTTTTTTTTAAATTTTAATTAAATTTTTTAATTTATAGTATTAAGTTTTTAATTAAATAAATATCCATTTATTTTTAATTAACGACATACAAATATTTTTAATTTATTTGCGCATTTTAGTGATTGGTCCGGATTTAATTAATTTTTTAATTAAATCTACGAATTTTTTAATTAAATATTTTTTTTTATTTTTTTCTGTGCGCTAACGTTCAAAACTCAACTGGAAGGCTGATTGCTAAATCTTGGCATATATATTTTTGAAATTCTTCTGATCAGGTTTCAGCGAAAACGGTCCCACGGCTAAAAAGTGTCACCTCGAATTCACGTGTTGAAAAAGCTTTTTTAAGCCAAAATAACTTAAAAAGATTTTTTACTTAAATACATTTTTTGCAGTCAAAATTGTTATATATATTTTTATAAAAAAATTTAATATAAAATATTTAAATCATTAAAAAAGTGCTTTGAACTCTCTTCATTTTATCTAAAATATGTCAAAACAGTAACAAAAAATCTCCTTATTTTAATATATGTATCAAAATCGGTACAAAATATGAATTTACCTTAGTTTTTCTTAAAAAGTAAAATATATATTTTAGCCGTTTTTAGCCATTTTTTAGCCGTTTTTTAGCCGTTTTTTCAAAAGGATTTAGCCGTTTTTGATTACAAAGTTCTGGCAACACTGAATATCATATATGATATTATTAGACAATTTTAGATAATTTCTGATACAGCCAATTTTGAGATCAGATTAGATCAATTAAGAGCTGTTACCAGATTAATTAAGATATAATTACATAAAGGACCAGATAATTTTTTTTTACTCGGGAATGTTCGAGTATTTCTATATATTAAGGTAACTTAATTAGCTAAATACATCCTCATATGATAGTAAACTGCCACTATCTTCTAATTTAATGTAAATTAATAATTTACTTATTGTTAGTTCAAACTTATAATGCAATAGTATTTTTTTAAGTAATTTCCAAATTCTGATCCACTTATTTATAGAAAACCTCTTAAAAAATTCTCATATTTTAATGTAATTCTCTGATTCTGAAAGCTTTTTCGAACAGAAACTTTATAAAGAAATTTTGTACACTTTTCTAAAAATAAAATCTTTAATTTTATAGCAATTTTCTATAAAAAAAAGTGTTTTCTGAGGCAGTTTTTCAGATTCTGAAACATTTTTCATATAGAAAATTATTAGGGTCTTAGACATTTTTCTAAAGAAACATTTTAGGACACTATTTCAACAGAAAATTTGAAGATTTAGATATAAATTTTCTATAGAAAATTCTTACAAAATTCTTACAAACAGAAAAATGTTTAGATTCAGAGTAATTTTTTTCGTTCCAAAAAATTTCACATCTAATATAGTTTTCTATAGAAAAGTTTTGATCAGTGATTTTTATAAAAATTTTCCTATATAAAAATTCTCAGATTCTAAAAGATTAAAAAAAAAACTTTTTCTTAAAAATATTTCCATAACAAAAATTCTTAGATTTGAAAATATATTTCTCATAGAAAAGCTCAGATTCTTAAACGTTTTTCCTATTGAAAAGTTATCCGATCCTGAGAAATCTTTTTTGCAGAAAGATTCTTGGGATTCTGAAACAGTATTTTTTAGGAAAAATTCCCAGTTTCTGAGGGATTATTTTTTATAGATTTTTTTCTATAGAAGTTATAACCTTTAATATATTTTTCCTACAGAAAAATTTTTAAAATTGTGGAAAATGTTTCAATAAAAAAACTCTTTTATTCAGAGTCAAATAAGCATTTAAATATTTTGTAAAGATAATGTCTGGAATTCTGAGACATTTTTCTATAAAATATATTTGAGATATTTGTTTTCCCTTAGAAAATTATGAAAATAGGTGTTAGATTCAGTTAGAAAATGTCCACGACTATAATGCCATTTAAGTTTTTTATATGCAATTTTTTTAATTCTGAAATATTTTATCTTAAGGATGTAAAAAATTTATTATGTAGAGACTAACTTTTGCATTCTATCTATGTTAACATTCATTGTAATATGGATTTATTAACTTCTTTTTAATCAAAATTTACCATTAATAAACATACATAGTATTTAAAAATTCTAGTTTACCACATTAGTATAAACTAACAGTTATTACTTTGTTTTATTATTATTTGTTTTACAAAATGAAATTCAAACCAAAAATATAAATCTTTAATTTATTAGAATTTTATTTATAGGAAAATAAAATTCTATTTTTTTTGAGAATTTTATTTTTGGAAATAATAAAATTCAAATGTTTTTGAGAAATTTATTTAAACAAAAATTTTATTTCAAATACCTTATGAATTTTAAATAAAATTCGAATTTTTCCCTTGTCTGGTTTTTACCTCATAAATATTTATTTTAAATATTCGGCTTCGGTTTGATTTAATAGTGAAAATTTGGCCGAATATTCGACTTCGGACAAAAAATGTGTATTCGGTCGGACACTAGTTATTAATAAATTTTTAATTTTTTAGAATATTAAACTTTTCTAAATCTGCATTCATCCATATCCGAAAACAAAAGTCCATGTATTTAATATTATATTAATTGCATTAATATTTTGTTCACAAAAAATAAACTAAAACAATACACAAATAAAAATAATTATCATTTGCACACAGAAAAAAAATCAAAAACAAAAATTTCAGTAATCGTATTTTTTTTATTTAAGAAAATTTTCAATTGTGGCATTTAAATTTTTTAAAAAAATTTTGGAACACTTTATGAAAATAAATTTAATTTTTACTAAAAATTTACTTAATAATACTTAATAATACACACTAAAAATTATTGACTAAAAATTTTAAAATTATATCTATTGATCAACAACATTTAAATGAGTCAATCAATGTTTTGATTAAAAATTTTGTTATTTTTCAACATACCATTTTTTTCGATGAATTTTTTGATAATTTTGTCATAAGCTTACAATTCATTTCTTAAATCAATCATTATTTTGATTGACTATAAATAAAAAATTGATAAAATTTTTGATCAATATCAAAAAATGTTTGATTAAAAAAATTGTCAATCAATCACTTACAATTTGGTGATTGGTATAACAATTTTTTTAATTGCAGGAATTTCAATCAAAAAATTTATTGAATCCGCGTTTTTGTTGATTGAAACTCGTTTTAAATTTGTTCTGTGTACACTCAAAAAAACCTTGTAAAATTACAAGAAAAGTTTGTAACTTTTTTTGCTACCTCCTATTTGACAGAATTCCTTGTAATTTTACAAGCTTTTTACCAATAAAATTGAAAATTTACAATTTTTTTGACGTGATAAAACTTACAATCTTTACTAGATTTTTTGCTACCTTCTATTTTACGAGAGTTCCTAGTAAAAATTACGAGCTTTTTTGTAATTTAACAATCTTTTTACCAATAAAATTGTAAATCTACAACTTTTTTGGTACAATAAAACTTACAAGGAATTCTCGTAAATTTACTTGATTTTTTTGTAAAAAACCTTGGAAACTTGTAAAATTATAAAAAAAATTGTAAAATTACAAAAAAATTTAAATTTCGATCGAAAATTTTTTGTTAAAAAACAAGGAAAATTGTAAAATATTGGTAAAATAGGATTCGTAATCCCACACTTTTCTAGTAATTTGACAAGTTTTATTTTTTTGTATTATTTTGTTGACTAGTAAAATTGTATAATTTTTTACTCAATACTATTAAATATTTAATCAAAAATTTTTTTTCTGTGTAATAAAAAATTTCAATTAAATTATAATTGCTATGCATTTAATCTTCCAAGAATTGACTATACCGACCAGAATTAAAAAAAAAATATGTATTTCTAATCCTTAAACTAAAAATTATCAAAATTACAGAAGTATTTAGTTTTTCCGTTTCAAAAAAACTTTATAAGGTTTTCAAAATTTGAACTACTTATAAAAAGCATTCAAATTTTATTCTTGGAAAACAGTACCTACATATAATTAACGCTTAAAAAAAACCTTAAAAAATTTTATTTTTTTCTGTAATCAGCAGATTTTTCTGTGATCAGCCGATTTTTCTGCTGTCTCGACAGATTTCTCTACTGATTTTACTTAGATAATCAAGACAGATATTTAGCAAAATGCGTCTGCAAAAATCATCAGATTTCCCATATTGCTCAAAATGGGTGTATTTTCAGCAGCTTTTTCTGTTGTTTGGCAGAGAATTTGTTTTGAGTGTAGAGTGGAGGGATAGTATTGAGGGTATTTTTGATTCGACGCAGCTGAATAAAGTATTTTTACTTGTTATACCCTACACCACACTGTGGTACAGGGTATAATGAGTTTGAGCTGATGTTTGTAACGACCCGAAATATTGGTCCTAGACCCTCTTTTAAGTATACCGATCGACTTAGAATCACTTTTTGAGTCGGTTTAGCGATGTCCGTCCGTCCGTCTGTCCGTCTGTCCATGTAAACGGTGTAAACACGATACAGGTCGCAATTCTTAATCAATTGACTTGATTTGAAACTTAAGCCTCCTTTGGCCCAAGGACGAAGCCTATTGAAATTGGAAAAGGTCCTCTTTAGTTTTGGCTCAAATGACTCTAATAGCCGCATTATAATAGGTATCTTTTCGAAATTCAGCACGTAATCATGTTTCATCTACACAAATCACCATTCCGAATTTTAAAGAAATCGGACCAGTTCTTCTTGTAGCCCCCATACAAACCACCTTCCCGATTTTCACATAAGTCTCTCAAATTTCATGAAAATAGAAAATATTTAATTAAAATTCTGTTTGTGTATGTTAAACGCGTACTTTAATAACCTTATCAAATCTGATTATCATCGGACCATTTTTGGACTTAGGCCCCATGTGAAAATTTTGCCCGATATTCAGTTAAAGCGGTTTATTGTCAACAAAAAGAAGCCTATTTCACTCAAATTTGATTTGTGAGAGTTTTTTACACTTATTAAGGATTTGACAAAATATAGATCCATGTTTGAACTTGGGACCCATTTTCCGGGAAACTCTGGTGTAGGGTATTATATGGTCGGTCTTGACCGAGTATAATTTTCTTACTTTTTTTATTTTAAATATTTAAGCCAATTGTCTAAAAATTAGAAATTAGTTATTAATAAATTTTCAACCGGTACAGCATGTTTTTATATCCATTTAAAGTCATTATATTTTTTATTTATGTCATAGTAAGTTAAAATCGCATCAAACGATTTAGAAAAACGTTTTTTGTATATTTTATAAAAAAAAAATAATTAAAAAAAAAAAATATTAATGAACCTGTAGTTTGGAAACAACCTTAACATGGAAAGTAGTGTGGAGCAAATTTTGCCTTTTTCGAGTATCAAAACTGTCGGGGTCAAAAAAGATGCCTTTTAGGGTCAATATTACCACAAAAAAATATTGGACCTGTATGACAATGTCTGTCCTGTTTTAAATTGAAAATCGAAAAGTTCCGGATTTTGATTTTTTTAAAAAATGTTTTTTGAAGAAAGCTTAATTTGCTTTACCCTAATTAATGGACAGAGGTCGCAAAGATTGAAAAGCCTAGCTCTGCATATCTGTCGGGGTCTCAAGGCCCTTATTTCGGATCTAAATTTTTGAAATTACCGAGATTTTATATATACACATATTTCGGTAAATACTGCCAACACGATAAAAAATCCAACGATATTTTTGTAGCTCTTAACTCGTAGAACACTTCCGAAAAATTCCCGAAAGCCCTCCGCTCGAGTAAAAATTTTTTGATATAATCATACATATAATTTGATACAATCTTATATGAGTTAATATGATTCCGTATAAATTTATATAAAATTATATCTATCACCTTGATACGGTTGATCCAATTTATATGGTTAGATTTATATAAAATTATATCTATCATTTTGATACGGCTGATCCGCTTTATATGGTTAGATATTGCTCCATATATGATTAGATTCGTATTTTGGTTTTGCTCATCAAATGTATAAAAAATAGAGATTATAAGATCAATTTGATATAATTAGATTTGATTCAGGATCAAATTGTATCAATTTTTATATTATTTGATCTAAAGTAATACAATTAGATATTATTTGAAACAACCATTTTACGGATCAAATTAGATCTATTTAGTAAAATTAGCATAATATTTTTACTAGGGATTAGCATATTTTTACTAGGGCGATTAATAGTTTTTGAGTTATCCAGTTTTTAAGATTCTCAAGGCCCTATCACAAACTAAGTAAGGTAGAGCGAAAATGACAAAAGTTTTGGGTTAAAATTTATGGAGAACCTTAAAGGACCCAACGGGTTCTCGAGTTAACAGGGTCTGGACTAATGAGGTCCGAACCCATGGGTCCAGGGTCTAGACCCAATCTAGTTCTAAAATATGAATGAACTAAAGTGTAATGTAATGTTTTCCATTTTCTAGTTAAAATTGGCTTAAAATTAAAATAACTTTGTTTTCCCAATTTTTGGGAAAAGTATGAACTAAAACCAAGAAAAAAATCTTTGGAGCCAAATCGTCCCTCTTTTTCTCAAAATTTAGTTAATTTTCCTAGTTTTTAGTTTTTTTTTAGTGCAAAATAAAAGAGGTACTCTCCTGAAGTTTGTCACAAATATGTGCCTATTGTCATAGGCTGATTAAGTTCGGAGATGGGCAAAATCGGATCAGGGGGGAAAAAGTTCTCCCTTGAGGAACTAAAACAATCTCAAAAAAAAAATTTTTTTTACAGGTTTTATTATACTTTTATTAAGCAAATGACACATTTTATTGTCGGAAGAAGTTCTAAGACCTGGCCCTTAAATGGGTTTTTTCGGTCCGCCAACTTTTGTAGGCGTGGATATTAAAAAATAATTTAAATAATTTTAAAATTGTGTTACTGAAGTGCAAAACGCATAATAAATGAATTTATAAATATAGACTGCGAGGGGAAAAGTGACTCACATTGACCTCTGCCGACCCTCCCCCTCCCGGAGGGTATTTAAAATTCGGCACGGCCGAATTTAAAACTTTTACTTGTTTTTCTCCTTTTTCTCTCTTTATTCCCCTTAATTTAGATCTCTAATGCTGATGTCTACATAAAAACAACAAAAATTGAATGTGCCCCACATCCAAAATATTTTTATAATCACTCATGTCGTCTAAAGGCAGTAAATCGGTATAGAACTTTGGCATTTATGGATACTCATGCTATACATACCTTAAGGAATCTTTCTGTAAGTACGAAAACTGTTACACTTAAAATAAAGTCTCTAATTGTAGAAAAGAAAACCTTTGCTAAGCCAGGAGAAAATGTCATAGATTTCCCGCGAAAAATTAACAAAATTCAACACTGTACACTAGGGTGGGGCGATTTGAACATCAAAATGGGCGCTTCGCGTTTCTGATTCTTGGGATTGTTTTGAGCAAAAAAGTCCATTAGACCATATGTCTACGGTGAAAATCGAGCTTCCACTTTTTGACTTGAAGTTTTTTCTCAGACTTTATTTTTTTGGAAAATTTGCAAATTTTCTTGGGCTCATATTTCGTAAACTATTTGAAATTTTGACTTATTTTCAAAAGTAAAGTTGTAGCTATTGTCTCGGGCTTCGTTTTCATGGTCAAAAAGTCGAAAATGTAGAAAATTCACCACTTTTTGTCACGTTTTTTTTTTGGATATTTTGACCTTTAACAGCCAAACCATTGAGATTTTTGATCCAATACTAAGACAAAAATTGTAGCCAGGACAATAGCTTTTTGCAGTTTTGGCCTTGCAAATTTTTCGTGAAAATATTGATAAATTACCATTTTGCTCAAAACAATCCCAAGAATCAGAATCGCGAAGCGCCCATTAAGATATTTTTCCTTCCATACTAATCGCCTCACCCTACTGTACACCATACCTACTTACGCCAATGTATCTAAAATAAAAGGACGGCCCTGCAGAAAAGTGATAGGTCGATGATAAGTCACGTGATCTAGCACCCTGACCCAAAACACCTATCACAAAGTCCACACCTTTCATATAAAAATTCAATCACTTTTGTTAGGGAATGTTAGGGAATGTTAGGGAATGTCTCATTAAACTCAAAAAAAAAGAGAACTAAAACCTGGTAAAATAAACAAAATTTTGAGAAAAAGACGAAATGATATGGCTCCAGACATTTTTATGCTCTCAACTCTACACCATTTACAGATGTAATTCGTAAAAGTCGTTTGGACACCTTTAATATTCATGATCCTCGATCGATTTTAAAACGATCTAGCGATCTCCGTCCGTCCGTCTGAAAGACTTTACGCTAACTTTTGAAAGACTTTACGGAGGCTCCTGAAGTTTGGCATATATGTTGGGCATTTACCTGGTCAGGTTGGTATTGCAATCCAGCGAAATCGGTCCAGTGATTCAAAAGTTATGAGCAAAAGACTGAATTTCGGCAAGGGTTTTTTGTGAATTTACGAGATTAAAACCCGCTAACTTTCTAAAGGCAATTCTGAGGATGCTCAAGCTTGGCATATATATTTTTCGTTCTCTTAGGCTGGTTCGTATTGAATTTCAGCCAAATCAGTTGAATAGTTCAAAAGTTATTAGCAAAACCGTGAGTTTCAGAATAGTTTCACCTTAAATTCACGTGTTGAAAAACCGTTAAACATGTTTTAAAAACATTGGTAAGTCACAAAAATATTTTACAACGTATTTTTGTCACTCAAAAATATTTTTACACTAAAAAAAAAATACACTCGAAAAAAAATTTTACACTGAAAAAAAATTTAGTAAATTATTTTTTTTTTTTTTTTAAAAATTATTTAAAAAAAAAAGTTTTTTTACACAAAATAAAATAGTGTTGGAAACTGTCAAAATTTTTTCTGTAGAAACTATAAATATTCACATATATATAGAAAACAGTTTTCATTTACAAGACAAACCGACATTCAAAATCCTACTGATGATGACACTAACTGGGGTGTTTGAAACCGGTATGGGAAATACCAGAAATGTCTATATTTTTTAGAAATTTAATTTTTCTTCTGCATTTTTTCAACTTGAACCCTTATAAAATATTTCTAATCAACAATGTTTTTTTTTTGTTAGAAAATTTACTGCCACTTAAAAAGGGCATTGTGGGAGGATATTCATAGATTCAGCCAAGTCGAATTTAACTTTTCTACTTGTTTTTATCGTTTTAGTTCATATTTTTTTTTTTTTAAGGGAAAACAATTTTAACTACAAAATAGAAAAATTCTGAGAGTTTTAACTAAATTTTAAAAAGTTTTTACAAAATTTTTTAACTAAATTCTAAGAAAATGTATATGAGTTTTTAACTAAATTCTAAGAAGTTTTTACTAAATTCTAAGAAGTTTTTAACTAAATTCTAAAACGATAAATATGAGTTTTTAACTAAATTGTAAGAGTTTTTAACTAAATTCTTAGAAGCTTTTAACTAAATTCTAGGAAGTCCGCTTACTCAATTCTAAGAAGTGAAATTCGGTGAAGTTATTTCTTGTAAATTTTAACTAAACTTGAACTAAATTTTGTGTGAACATATAAGGGGTGGTCCAATAACAAGTATCTTTTTAAAAAAGCAATAAAATGATCAATACTCAACTTTTTTTGGAATGTTATGGCTTTATTTGAAAGAGCAAACATTCCCGTTTTTTATGGCAAACGACATCATTGATGCGTCCTCGGCTTGCTCCGCTGTATCGCGTTGTAGCGCAGCATTACACAATATTTTCAAAAATACAGCTGAAAACCCCATTTTCGTCAAAGATGAGCGCTACAGAGCCATGATTACCGACTTTTTTTGGCCGTAATAGAATATATCAACTTGGATGACATTCATTTTTAGAAGGATGTCGCAATATGTCCCACAGTCCATCAAACAATCGATATTTTGCGCACTTAGTTCGGAAATCCTGTTTTTAGCCATATTCGCGGTGACAATTGATCACTTCTGAGCTGCCGATTAAAACCTTTCGAATTTTTTTTGAGGGGTCTCGTTAAAGATTCATGCAACTTGGGAAATTCAGAAATGTTCTAGGCCCTTTCGACGAATATCGTTCAAGCCATTCGTGAGATAGGACCAGAAACATTAGAAAAATGGGTGCCGAGAATGAAGTCGTTTGCCATAAATAATGGGAATATTTGCTCTTTCAAATAAAACCATAAGGTTTCAAAACTATTTAGTATGGTTCATTTCATTGCACGTTTTAAAAAAATACTTGTTATTGGACCACCCTGTATTTAAGAAATGCGTCTTAAAAATAAATATATGTTTCATAGATTTGGGGAAAATTTCTTTGGCAGTAAGATTTTTTTTCCTTTTATTTAAGAAGTCCATTTTAGGAAAACTATGAACTATTTATAAGTATATAAACTAAAATTTTTTCCTCATAGTTAGGAAAATTTCCCATTTTTTAGTTAAATTTAACTAAATTTTAGGAAATTTAATGAAAAATTTTCAAAGAATTTTTTTCCTAAATTTTAGTTATGTCTTTTTTTCAGTGTAGGTCACATCGAAAGCATAAATTCACTGTAGCACAGTGTAATACTTTAATTAACACATCTTTTTTCTAGTTCAATCTTGCCATGTATTATCGCAATGATAAAAATGTTTATCAACCGACTGTAGTGAATTTTACAGCAAATGTATGTCATTTTTTTGAAGCCAAATATTCAGCCGTTTACTTAAAAATTTTAATGAAAATATTAACAAAATTTTCCAATATTAATCATACATGCCCCTACTCGGTAATTTAATGTTTATTCGTATTAAAGTGATTTAGCCATTTTTTTTTTTTAATTTTTGCTTAATTCTATTTTAAGGGGATTCTAAGCGCTCGAAATCTCTATTTTGATGCAAAGCTTATACCAGTTTCATTGGCCGGCTTTCGTGATGACAAATTGGCTTTAAAATTTGTAGGCAATATATATGAGGGTTATCCAGGCGTATATATTGGAATGATAGCCTATCATATGGACATAATTGTGACAAATGAAAGACGAAGGCCGAACAAAAATGGGAAACAGTTGGAAATGGTGTAGCTGAATTTAGTTACTTACACTCAAAAAATAACCTTGTAAAATGACATGAAAAGTTTGTAACTTTTTTTTTTTGGCTACCTCCTATTTGACAGGAATTTATTGTTACTTTACAAGCTTTTTACCAATAACTTTGTAATTTTACAAGTTTTTTACCAATAAAATTGTAAATTTACATTTTTTTTGACGCGATAAAACGTACAGGGAGGTTTCGTGACTTTACTAGATTTTTTGCTATCTTCTATTTAACGAGAATTCCTAGTAAAAATTACCAGTTTTTTCGTAATTTTACAAGATTTTTACCAATAAAATTGTAAACTAACAATTTTTGGGATCAATAAACCTAAAAAGGAATTCTCGTGAATTTACTAAGTTTTGTTTTGTAAAAAACCTTGGAAATTTGTAAAATTACAAAAAAAAAAATTAAATTTTGATCGAAAATTTTTTGTTAAAAAACAAAGAAAACTGTCAAATATTGGTAACATGGAATTACGAGACTTTTTCTAGTAATTTGACAAGGTTTTTTTTTAGTGTAGTTTTAGAAAATTAATTGGTAATAGGTTACTTAGTTAAGTATTTATTTTATTTTGGTTGTGGAATGTGTTTATATTATTTAAAAAAAAATATATTTAATTTTATTTAAATTTAATTTCTTAGTTTTAAAAAACTACAATTGCAAATGTTATAACGGTGTTTCTTTAATTAATTTTTTAAATAAAATTAGTGTAGTTTGTCTTTGTATTTTTTTTTACTTCTGAAGAATTATGAACTATGAAATAATGTTTTTTCATTAAAGGACCCTATATTACAAATTTCATGTTTCTGGGATCATTTAGAATTATAAAAAGTACCAAAAGTACAAATTTTTACCCCATTAAAAAAACAGAATTTCGAAAAAGTACTTTTTCCAGAAAGTTGTTTTTTCACCCAAATATCCTACATTCCAAATTTTAAGTGTAGGATCATTGTTTCAGGAATTTAAGAAGTACCAAAAGTACACTTTTTTACATCTTTTACCGCACTAAGAAACGAAATTTTAAAAAAGTACTTCTTCCAGAATGTTTTTTTTTACCGAAGGATCCTTCATTTCAAATTTCCCATTATTTTAGGATATATAAAAAGTACCAAAAGTACACTTTTACATGGCTCCAAAAAGTATTTTTGAAAAATGTGTTTTTTTTTTCACCGAACGATCCTACATTCCAAATTTCAAGTCTCTGTTACCTTTTTTTCAAGATTTTTAAAAAGTACCAAAAGCGCACTTTTTACTCCCTATAATCGCTAAGAAAAAAAAAAAAAATACACTTTTTTACACCTTTTCCAAAAAGTAGTTTTTCCAGAATGTTTTTTTTTCACCGAAGGGATCCTACATTCCAAATTTGCAGCTTCTAGGACCATTATTTCAGTAAATGAAAAAAGTACCAAAAGTACACTTTTTATCCTTTTTAAACCCTTTTATCCCTTTTATCAACATTGGCAAAAACCCAGCCCAGTGTAGATATTTTTTGGGAGATGAAAATATATTCTAAATTTCAAGTTTCTAGGACCCAGGAAATATAAAAGGTTCAATAGTACAGTTTTTTTCCCCTTTTTACCCCCTTAGAATCAACATTGACAAAAATCCAGCTTTAGTGGATCCATTTTTCCAAAAATGGTCTTTTGGTCATATTATTTATAAACAAACTTTATCTAAAACTAGCAAGCCCGCCCGGAACTTCGTCACCGGTAACATTAAATACCGGATTAAAGAAGGGTCATGATAAGAGTCTCCTTTTCTAAAATTCTCCACTACAGAATTTTTATTTATTAAATTTTTATTGTAGAAGTCTTTTATAAAAACTATAAACAATAAAATTAAAACCCCTATATCGTAATTATTGAAACCATTTCATTCCCCGTTTCACTCCATTTCGTTCCCCGTCCTATTCCATTTCGTTTCCTTTTCTATTCATTTGTTCCCCATTTTATTCTATTTTGTTTTGAATTCCAATTCATTTCGTTTCATGTACACTAAAAATATTTTGTAAGTAAATTCAACTGAAAAAACGTTTAAAACAATCGTTTTTCCTTTTAAAAACGGACTACTTATATTTCATTTGAAACAACAGACTTTTTCAGTTATTTTTAAACGTTAATAAATGACTAGACATTCCGTAAAAACAAACGATATTTCAGTTATTTTAACTGTTTTCAATTTTTCATTTTGTGGAGTAAAAATAAAATTTTTTGAATAGCAAACTACAAAAACCGTTCTTCTGTAAAATTATACGGTATAATCAGTCACAAATAATTTAACTGATAAAAATATTTTTCCGTAACTTTTGTTGTTTATTGTTTTAACAACTGTATAAATCATTCAATATTTTATTTTCTTTGAAAAACAAACGATAAAACGTTTAAAACAACTTTAACTAAAAACTTTTTGAATAACCGTAAAAAAGTTACTGTAAAACTTTTCTGGGTGTAGGCTTCATTCTTAAAAAAAAAATAAAAGTACCAGAGTACAATAATTTATCCTTATCCCCATTAAAATCTAAATTTCCAGAAGGACCTTTTTCAGAATGATTTTTTGGGCTGGAGGATCCCACATTTTAAGTAACTATGACCAACTTTTCAGGAGATAGAAAAAGTTACAAAGTTCACTACTTCGCACGTATTTGCCCCAAAAAATAGGAATTTCCAAAAAGGAAATTTTTCAGAAAGTTTTGAAATTGGATTAGTAGTTTCGTAGATTTTAAAATTTTACGACTTTTGACCCAAATTGATCTTTAAAATGGGTGTGGTCAATGAAACCTACCCTAACTCACCCTGAAGGAAAATTCTAAATATTGGTGAAAACATTTTTGAAATCCCATAATAAGTTTCGTATATATACAAATTTTACGTAGATGAACTGTAACCTATGTCCACTCTGAAGCACCATTCTTAATATATTTTGCTGATACAAGTTTTTAAATCGGATGAGTAGTTTGATCATATTTAAATTTTACGTTTTTCTTGCCAACGGTGGGCGTAGAAATGGACGTGGTCAATAACACCTAGAATATTTCCACTCTGAAGGACCAATTTAGTGAAAAATTTTAGAAATCGAATAAAAATTTTTGGACATTTTTAAATTTTATTTTTTTTTTGCAAAAAGTGGGCGTATAAGTGGTCGTAAAAGTGGGTGTGGTCGATGAATCCTAGCCACCCTGGAGGAACACTCTAAATATTGGTGAAAACATTTTTAAAATCGGATAAGTAGTTCCGGAGATTACCCTCTACAAACAAACGTTTTTTGGCTAAAAGTGGGCGTAGATGTGGGCTTGGTCGATAAAATCTAGCCTATGCCGACCCTGAGGAAACACTCTAAATATTGGTGAAAACTTTTTTGGAATCGGATAAGTAGGTTCATAGATATTTAAATTTTAAGCTTTTTACCAAAAGTGGGCGTAGATGTGGGCGTGGTCGATGAAACCCAGCATATGTCCACCATGAAGGACCATTCCAAGTATGTATTGGTGAAAAATTTTTTGAAATTGGTTAAGCAGTTTTGGAGATTTTTCAATTTTACGTTTTTTGGCCGAAAGTGGGCGTGGTCGATGAAACCTAGCCTATGTCCATCCTGGAGGATCACTTTAAATATTGCTGAAAACATTTTTAAAATCGGATAAGTAGTTCCGGAGATTAGCCTCTACAAACAAACAAACAAACAAACAAAAAAAAAAACAAACATACAAACATTACCTCTTTATAATATTAATTAATAATAATAAAAGTAATAAAGTATAGATTAGTATAGATAAATAATTCTTCAGAATTTTTTTCCCATAATTTTACCAATCTCAAAAATTTACTTCTCCCACACCTGTCAACAAAAAGGACTTCCAAATGCAATCAAGCATTTCATAATTTAAATACTCCTTTTATACGACTAAAACAAAATTTATGTAGCAAAAATAATTTCCGTTTCCATGTAAAAGACACCAACAAATAAAATTACACATGTAAATAATATTCAAATCCTTATTAATATTATAAATCTGATTGTTGGTTTGTCTGTCTATCTGTCTTTCTGTCTGTCTGTCTGTCTGTTCCGCAATAAGTAAAGAACGGCTTAACCGATTTTCATGAAATTTTCACAACAGATAGTACTAACCGAGGCGGGAACTATAGGCCATAAGAGACCGCGATCGGACAAAGGGGCGTAAAATGCCACGCCCCTTTGTACCATGCTGAAGCTATATCTGCCTGTCCGGCAATAACAGAAAAACGGCTTAACCGATTTTCATGAAATTTTCACCCCAGATGGTATTAACCGAGGCGGGAACTATAGGCCATAAGCGACCGCGATCGGACAACGGGGCGTAAAATGCCACGCCCCTTTGTATCATGCTGAAGCTATATCTGCCTGTTCCGCAATAAGTAAAGAACGGCTTAACCCATTTTCATGAAATTTTCACCACAGATAGTACTAACCGAGGCGGGAACTATAGGCCGTAAGCGACAGCGATCGGATAAAGGGGCGTAAAATGCCACGCCCCTTTGTACCATGCTGAAGCTATATCTGCCTGTCCGGCAATAACAGAAAAACGGCTTAACCGATTTTCATGAAATTTTCACCACAGATAGTATTAACCGAGGCGGGAACTATAGGCCATAAGCGACCGCCATCGGACAAAGGGGCGTAAAATTCCACGCCCCTTTGTACCATGCTGAAGCTGTATCTGCCTGTTCCGCAATAAGTAAAGAACGGCTTCACCCATTTTCATGAAATTTTCACCACGGATAGTACTAACCGAGGCGGGAACTATAGGCAGTAAGCGACAGCGATCGGACAAAGGGGCGTAAAATGCCACGCCCCTTTGTACCATGCTGAAGCTATATCTGCCTGTTCCGCAATAAGTAAAGAACGGCTTAACCCATTTTCATGAAATTTTCACCAGAGATAGAAAAATCCGCGATCGGGAAAAATGGGGGTAAAATGCCACGCCCCTTTGTAACATGCTGAAGCTATATCTGCCTGTTCCGCAATAAGTAAAGAACGGCTTAACCCATTTTCATGAAATTTTCACCACAGATAGTACTAACCGAGGCCGGAACTATAGGCCATAAGCGACCGCGATCGGACAAAGGGGCGTAAAATGCCACGCCCCTTTGTACCATGTTAAAGCTATATCTGCCTGTCCGACAACAACAGAAAAACGGCTGAATCGATTTTCATGAAATTTTCACCAGAGATAGAAAAATCCGCGATCGGAAAAAATGGGGGTAAAATGCCACGCCCCTTTGTACCATACAGAAACTATGTCTGCCTGTTCCGCAATCACTGAAAAGCGATTTTACCGATTTCACTGAAATTTTTACCACAGATAGTACTAACCGAGGCGGAAACTATGAGCAACAATAGAGGGCGATGGAAACAAGGGGCGTAAAATGTCACGCCCCTTTTTATTACACTGCAAGTTATTTCTTGCTTTCCGCAATTACGCTTAAACGGCTGAGCTGTTTTTCATGAAATTTTCACCACAGATAGTAATAACCGAAGCGAAAACTATGAGCCACAATAGAGGGCGATCAAAAAAGAAGGCGTAAAATGGCACGCCCCTTTGTATTACATTGAACGTTATTTCTTAATGTTCCGTAATCAAGCATAAACGGCTGAACCGAATTTAGTGAAATTTTTCCCAATGATAGTACTAACCGAAGAGAAAACTATAGATTATAAATAGAGCGCATTTGCACAAAGAGGCGGAAAATGTCACGCCTCTTTGACATGCCCCTTTGTACTATACTGAACGTTTTTCGGAATGTTCCGTAATCATGCTTAAACGACTATACCGATTTAAATAAAAAATAATATACCACGCCCCTTTTTATTTTATTAGATTAGGTCTGTTCCTTAATAACGCTTAAACTACTAAGCCGATTTTAACAAAACATTTTCCAAAGACAGTACTAACAGAGGCGGGAACTGTATCAACTGCAACGTCTTTTGCAATGTACTGAAAGTTTATTCTGTCTTTACGTAATCACGCTTAAACGGCGAACACGATGTTATTATAATTTTTACCACAGCTATTTAGTAATTATTGAGGCGGAAACTATAGACAATTTATTTTTGTCTGATCCGTACTCACGCGTTAACGGTGAAACAAATTTAAAAACAATTTTCACCATAGATGGTATTTACCGTGTCGATCGGGCCAAGGGGCTTAAAATGCAGCACCCCTTTGTATTAAATTAAAAAATATTTTTTTTCTGTATAATGGCACGCCACTTTGTAGGCAATATTAAACAGCGACTGATAAAAAGGCATATAATGGCACGCCCCTTTGTACTTTAGTGAGAGTTATGTCTGCCTGTTCCGCGAACGTGGAAAAACTGCTGAGCAAATTTAATTGCAATTTTTTTCACGAGCTAACCAATAGGGGAACTATAGGTCACATGAGACCAAAATTTAACTAAATGCGTTAAATGCCACTCCCACTTGAACTTCAGTGAAAGTTATGTCTTTATTGAAGTTTTCACCACATAAAGTGCTAACCGAGGAGGGAACTGTAGGTTCCTTTTAAAAGCCATTAAAGAAATACATTAACAAATATTAAAGAAATACATTAATATTAGGATTGTTCCCATGACGGAGGAACACATACATACCATGTCCCCACGCTGAGAAAAATCTAAAAAATCAACCAAACCTCAAGTCACGAAGCAGTAATTAAACTGACTAATAAATAACTCATTGATTACACAGCTCAACAAGAAAATGCGTATTGGATTCTGGTTAGTGATTTGGATAGTTTTTGTTGCGCTGATTCCAAATCCGGAGCCCAAATTTGTTTATCACGTCAGGATTTTGAGTAATTCGCGGTTAAAGTGCCGAAAATGGGCATTTTTGATCCTTTTTAAAAGCTTATAAAATAAGATCCTGACATGCAAATGACTTGGTATCAACCTCATTCGAAAGCCTGTAATTTTCTCTTAAAGATAAGATAAAATGTTCTAAAAATTTAATTTTCTAAAATGGTTAAAAAATCATTAGCAAAAAACCTTCCATTTTTTCAATATTTAGTTTATTTACACAGTGTTTTTTAACAAATTTCCATACAAATTCATACGTAAATTTTTGATTTAAAGCACTTGTGGATAATGATTTTTTACCATTTTAGAAAATTAAATTCCAAGAAGATTTGTTCTTGTCTGAAAGAGAAAATTACACACTTTCGAATGAGCTTGATACCAAGTCATTTGCATGTCAGGATCTTATTTTATAGGCGTTAAAAAATGGTCAAAATAGGCATTTTTTGACACTTTAACCGCGATTTTCTCAAAATTGTGACGTGATAGAAAAATTTTAGTGACCATTTTGGAATCGGGGCACCAAACCCTATCAACTTTTTTTGGTTTCATCCAAAGCGCAGCGATAACCCTCAGATTTGTAGAGCGGTGTTATATATGTTTTTCAACCCGGGCAACGCCGGGTGCAAAACAGCTAGTACTAAAATATAAATTAAAAATTCATAAACACCTGCATCCCAAAAAAAAAATGCCCAAAACAACAAGAAAACGCTCTAAAACAGGCCACAAAAAGTGTGTGAAATATTTACAATAATGCAACCAGGCGTAAACGAATTACTCTACACAAAAACAAAAGACGTCTTCAAGTCTCAATAAAGAAGTTGGCTTGTCAGCAACAGACTAAACGAGAGTATTATAGTCAGCTGTGCCGAAGTTGAAATACCCTACATTATTAAGAAACAAATTTTGAGTACATATTAAATTTGAATACAATAAATAAATATTTTTTTTAAGAGATGGAATTTTAAATGTGAAAAAAATTGGAGAACCTAATTTGGCAATTTTTTTTTATGTTCCTCATAGTCCGACTTAGGTTTTTACGAAAAGAAAAATTGACCACGCCCACTTTTTCAATTTATATAAAATTGAATTTATATAAACTTTGGTGTTCACGGCAGAAAAAATTGACCACGCCCACTGTAATGCCTACTTTTTTCGATTCATCTAAAATCAGACAATTTGGCAATTTTTTTTATTGTCTACATCCACTTTTTCAAAATATCTAAAGCTAAAGGAAGGCTGGACCGAAAAATGTTTAAATGTTTGCCATAGTCCAACTTTAGTTTTCACGATAAGAAAAATTGATCACGCCCACCTTTACGCCCACTTTTTTTCAATTTATCTAAAATCAGAGAATGACTGGACGGATTTGGCTAATTTTTATTTAATGTTTGTCATAGTCCAACTTAGGTTTTAACGAAACCCATTCTTTTCGTTACATCAAAAATCACAAAACGGCTCGAATGATTTGACTATTTTTTTTTTTATAAATATTCGTCGTTGTCCAACTGAGATTTTACGGAAATAAAAATTGTCCACATCCACTTTTTTCGATATATCTAAAATCGGAGAACGGCTAGACCGATTTGGCATTTTTTTGTGTAAAACTTCTATCGATTCTACAAATTTTTTGCCCAGTAGGATCGTGGGATAATGATTATTAATATTTTTTAAAATTTTTTGAAAAAAATTTATTGTAATTTTCCAATCTTAAAATCATTTTTACTGCTCCATTAATTTTTACGTCTTAACACTTCTTTGGAACAAACTAATACCCTATCTTTAATTTCTAAGGGGGCTCCCACACAAAACGAAATTTTTTAAAATTTGCCCCAACCGCTCTAACTGCCCTAATAGTGCCCTTAGAGCAACAAAATGTATGACCGACCCACAATATTTTTTTAGTCCAAACATTTTCTCTGAACACACCTACCCTCTATCTTTAACTGTTAAGGCGGTCCCCATACAATTTTTTTTTTATTTTTTGTAAATTTGTTTTATTTAATCAGCTTCTACCGGTCCAATGATGCGTCCGAGAGGGGTCATTAGTGAGACCGACCCCCATTTATTTTTACCCTACAACATTTTTTTAAAACATACCTACGCCCTATCTCCACTCCCTAAGTAGGCTCCCATACAAATAACAGTTGGAGCAAATTTTATAAAAATGTAATTTTGTATGGGAGCCTACTTAGGGAGTGGAGATAGGGCGTAGGTATGTTTTAAAAAAATGTTGTAGGGTAAAAATAAATAGGGGTCGATCTCACTAATGACCCCTCTATGAAATTCTTACATTGGACGAACTTTAATGAAGAGTTTCATTATATTTGTTACACTTTTCATAAATATAATGAAGCTTTTTCTCTGAGTGAATACAAAATGACAATTTTATAAAATATGCTACCACCACTCTAACTGGCGCAAGAATGCCCCTAGAGGAGTCAAATGTATACCCCAATATATTATCAACCCCAATTTTTGTTTTAAACCTGCATATCTGCCCTCTATATCAGGGTTGCAAAATGAATACATCAAAATTGTACCAACGAGCTCACAAAATTGTACTTTTTCGACCCCAATTGTACCAAAATTTTTTTTGTTTAGTTTTTGTTTTATTTTTTTTTTATTTTAATTTAAAAAAGGAACGAAAAAACATTGATTAAAAACAAATTTTTATAAAATTTACATTTGTACTTTATTTGTGCTTTAAAAGTGTATCAGGTGGTATTCAGAGTCCTAATACTGGTGGAAAATGATAAATTTTTTAAAATACATTTCAGAATACATGAGAGGTCTTCAGAATCTTACTGTCAGCCCTGGCAATGTAGCAAAATATTACTTTTTTCAAAAAAAACATGTATTTTTCAAGAAATAAAATGAAGAAAAGTACTCTTTTACCACCAGTAACAGGGCTGGCAAGTAGGTTTCCGAATACCCCCATGTATTTTTTGAATGAAGTACTCTTTTGGCACATTGACTGGCAGCTATCTTTATATACCGTTCGACGCAGAATCAATTTTTGAGTCGATATTGCGATGTTTTCCAGTCCGTTGTTTAAACGTACTCCCGATATTTACTTAAATCTGCCTATTGGTACAATATTAGCCTATTTCACTCAAATTTGGTTTGTACGTATTTTTACACCAATTTTAGATCTGGCCAAACATGGATCCAGTCGACACAGTAAATCAATCAAAACTATAAACTGGGTAAATTCCATGAAAAAAACATAATCTGAGAAGGATTTAAAATTGTACCAAATGAGTCATTGGTGTACCATTGTACTTTTGAGCTTCGAATTGTACCAAAAATGGTACAATTGTACCAACTTTTGCAACCCTGCTCTATATTTAAACCTTAAACCTCTTTTTATCTTTAATAAACTTGTTTTATTAAATCAGAATGTTAGACCGACCGCACTTAACTTTTCTCTCTCAACATTTTTTACGCACCCATACTCACTTAGTGAGCACCCATACAAAAATGGCATTTTTCAAAAATGTTCTCCCACCGCTCCCTCCAACCCTCAATCTTCAACTTTAAAGGCTGAAGTCCCCATACATATTCCCATACAAAATGTTATTTTAATTTTTTTTAGGTTATTAGCTCCTATTGCTTATATGGTTCCTACAAGAGAGGTAAAATGTATGACCGATATGCAGATTTGGTTCAAAATTTTGACTTCTTTTGCAAATATTTTTGGATAAATTTTGACTTCTTTTGCAAATATTTCTGGATATACTCAATATATTTTGGATTTTAACCCCTGGTTCTCTTTATTGGAGTGTCTACTTTATATATCTGATTTGAACAGGAAGTTTCTTGCAAAATTCGGATACTTTTAAGGACATAACCAAAAAAAAGGACATTTTGAACTTCCTTATAATGTCCTGATGGTATCCTTAATTATATTGAGTCTGGATTTCTTGCAATTTTATTGGGAAAGCCTACTTAGGGAGTTGAGATAGGGCGTAGGTATGTTTTACAAAAATGTTGGAGGGTAAAAATAAATGGGGGTCGGTCTCGCTAATGACCTCTCTCAGATGCACCATTGAACCGGTAAGGTACCTACAGACGACGCAATATTATGTACAATATTCAATTATATTGATGGTGTGTGGGTAAAATTGACGATTGTACAATGGTCAATCTTACCCACACACGATCAATATAATTGAATATTGTACATAATATTGCGTCGTCTGTAGGTACCTGTAGAAGCTGACTAAATAAAACAAATTTACTAAAAATAACAAAAAAATGTATGGGGACCGCCTTAAGAGTTAAAGATAGAGGGTAGGTGTGTTCGGAGAAAAAGTTTGGACTAAAAAAATATTGTGGGTCGGTCATACCCCCTTAGAAATTAGAGATAGGGTATTAGTTTGTTCCAAAGAAATGTTAAGATGCAAAAATTAATGGGGGTCGGTCTTGGAAATGACCCCTCTATGACGCACCGTTGGAGCAGTAGAAATGATTTTAAAATTGGAAAATTACAATAACATTTTTTCAAAAAATTTTAAAAAATAGTAATAATCGTTATCCCACAATCCTACACTCAAAATAATAACTCTGTAAAATACTCTGTAAAATGACTGTAATCTCAATTCAACAGAAATTTGACAGAGTTTTCTGTCAAAATACAGATTTAAAGAAAATACTTTGTATTTTGTTGTGACAAAAAAACAAAGTTTCCTCTGTTATATTACTTTTTACTTTGTAATCATAACTTAACAGATAATTAACAGAGTTTTCTGCTAAAATACAGATTTAAGCAAAATACTTCGTATTTTTTATAACCAAAAAAGTTTTCTGTGTTGAGTAGTTTTTGTTTTTGTTACGAAACATCAAAATTTTATCTGTTTTTTTTTGTTTAGAATAAGTTGAAAAAGTAGCAAAAAAAAGTTATAAAAAAAATCTTGTCAAAAATCTTATAAAAATTTTACAAAATAACATGCATTTAACTAAACTCTGTAAATTTACAGAGTTTTTTCTGTAATTTTTTTTTGCATCAAATGCATTTTACAAATATATATATAAATTTACATAGTTTTCTTTGCTAAATGGTAGTTTATTTAACAAATATTTTACTATAAACTCTGTAAATTAACAGTTTTTTTTTGTCAAAATCATTTTACAGAGTTTTTTAGTAAAATTACCAAGAAATGTTGTTAGCCGAAAAAGTTTGGTGTACTCTGTTAAATTAGCAGAGTTTTTCTGTAATTTAACAGAGTTATTATTTTGAGTGTACTGGGCAAAAAATTTGTAGAATCGATAGAAGTTTTACACAAAAAAAATTCAAAAAAATTAAAAGAGTACAAACATTTTCAACAATGAGATTTAAATTTTAAAACTTAAAAATCGCATACTAGAGCGCTTTTACGAATTCTTTTTTGGACTTTTTTTTTAAAAGTACGTAAAAAAGCCAAAATTTTGAAAAAAAAAAATTGCAATTTGGACCATTATTGAAGAAGTTATGAGTAAAAGAAGTTTGAGTAAGGGAACAAACTACCAATTTCTAAAAAATTCGATATCTTTTGAACGGGTCATCAAAAAAAATCTTAAAATCCACCACGAAGAAGTTTTCGAAGGGTACTAAAAACTGTAAACAAATTTGGAAAATCTAAAAAAAAAAATTATTTTAAGTGTCCGATTTGACATGGAATGCCCCATATATACCAAACATTAAAAACCTCCAGCGTATCTTTCTGAATTTAATGTGTTTTAAACAGACAGACGGGCATTGCTTTATTGTCCTAAATTTAACCACTGATTCCTCGACCAATATTCCGCCAATATGTTACAAACAGAATGACAAACTTATAATACCACAATCACTCAATGTAGGGTAAAAGAAGAGACCATTGACCGGTAGCTGTAGTGTGTTTGCTATTTTACGAGTATGTAGGTGACCTTTAGAACTTGAACACGAAATTGCACCTTTTGTTTAAGGAATTTCCTTATTTTTGTGGTAGTATGTTAATGTAAGGGATGACTAAATAATTTTAAGGTCTGCCGTAAAGTAGGAAGTTAAATTTATGTTTACCATTCAGTCAATGGAATTGCGGAAGTTTTTTTATTTTGTTTTGTTTACAATTATTAAAAAACACATCTTGCGAAAAGAAGTGCAGGAAGGGGATTTTTAATAAATAAAATAATAAACAGCTGAAGAGTTTTTAAGAACAATGTCTCAGAATTTAGGGAATTTTGTTTAAGAAAATTTTTTCAGAACTTTTCTGTGAATCTGACTGAGAGTAGTATTCCTTCAAAATAAATTATCTGTCAAATCAACGGAATAATTTTCTGATATAACAGCGACTTAGAGCCATAATGGAACTTCCTTCTTTGAGTGTAATATAAATGAGTAGAGATGGGCGCGTGAGTGATTTTTGACTCACACTCACTCACGCTCACGACAGGAATTTTTAAATCACGCACACTCACTCACGAACATATTTTTTCTACTCACACTCACTCACAATCACGTGAGTAAATTTAATACAACTCACACTCACGTGCACTCACGCAAGCTTCACTCACACCCACGTTGACTCACACTCACGAAACACTTATTTATACAAAAATAAATTTCAAAAACTAAAATTTCAAAAATCATTCAAAATTTTCAGCAACATTTAAAGTTCAGCGAAATTTTGCATTTTTTTTTGCTTTTTTCGGGACGAAATATGAAATTAAGTCCTATTTTAAAATTTTTTGTTGCTTTTTTGGTACAAAAGCAAAAATGAAGAGAAAATAAATCACGCAAACTCACGCAAAAAAATCGACTCACGCACACTCACTCACGAAAAAATCTTACTCACGCACACTCACGCAATTTTTTTCTCCACTCACACTCACTCACAATCACGTGAGTAAAATTGAAATCAGTCACAATCACGCGTGATCACGCGTGAATCACGCTCTAATCTGCTCATGTGCCCATCTCTATAAATGAGCATGAAGGTTGTATTTCACAAAACTATGTAATTATAGTTGAAAATTGTTAACTTCCAGCTTTTATGGTTCCGGAAATATGTACCTCAAAAAGTGGACAAATAATAAAAAAAAAAAGCAAACAAGGGTTATCTTGGATAAGATATAGTCGGTTTTCTGTTTAGTTATGTTCCGGCCACAGTACTTAATATGGTCGAGTGTCCCCAAGAGCGTTTCTTAAGCATTTGCTATTCTCTTAACCTGAGAGCCGATTTTGCTGCTCTTGACGTAGATTTTCGCGGAATAAAAGTTTAGTTCACTTCCAGGCCAACCTGTTGTGCCGATCTAATAGCAACTGTGATACCCACACTCGCCAGACGTTGTTACTTCTTAAGATTGCAAAGATACGATTTGATCTTCGCTACACAAGGGCACGATAGGTAAGTTTTAGTCCAATTATCGCACCATCCGTTCTATGGATGTGGGTGTTGTGGCTTAGTGGTTAGCGCGTTGGACTACTAGCCAGCAAGCCTGGGTTCGATTCTCAGCTCAGGCAGAACAACATTTTTTTTCAGATATTTATTAGTTTCTATTTATAACTAATATCTATCGCAGCACCCTCCTTCGTTGATAAATAGCACTAAAAACGTCAACGAAGTAAAATAATAAAATAATGGCTATAAACACAGCTTCAAAAATAATTCGCCAGATCAATATCAGATGGCGATGCAACAACTGTACTCAAAATTATCAACACGCGCAATTACAGTGTTGCCATACTGAAGCTCTTTTATCTTTCAAATCTTTCACCTCTCTTCTATCCCCTTTCCGAAAGAAGTATCACGGTTTCATTAGTAATTGATAGGCAGCATTGCCTGAGTGTTGCTTCTTTTTTACAAAAAAAAAAACTTTGAGCATTGAGTCACACCCGGGTATTTCGCCTCATTATATAGTTCCAAGGTGATTCCACTTGGGAAGAACAGACCTGTCTATCTTAGTTCTTTGTGAACAATACGAGTTCTGTTTTGGCGGAATTTACACCCATATAAATACTCCCTCGTCGAGAGAATTCCATGAGTTCGCTGATGAGACCTGATTCCATGAGTTCGCTAATTGTTAGTAAAAACTTACCTTTTATTTAGGATCACAACGTCATCAGCGTAGGCAACCACTTTGACACCCTTTCCGTTGAGTGACTCGAGGATCTTATTTATTAAAAGACTTCACAGAAGGTGAGAGATTACTTCCCGATGTGGAGTGCCCCTAACGACTTTCCTCGCTTCACCATCACCTAACTTCGAGTTATTTGCCCTGATTTTCAGCATGTTGCCCGCCGATAATTTGTGTGTCCGCACCTGTATTTTGTAGGGCATTAAGGTTTGATGTCTCAGCATCTGAGACTTGTTCCATAGGAAAAATGTCTCAGAATCTGAGAGACTTTTTCTATGGGAAAAATGACTCAGAATCTGACATCTTTTCTATAGAAAAAATGACTTTGAATCTTTTTCTATGGGAAAAATGTCTCGGAAATTGAGACTTTATCAATAGGAAAAATGTTGCAGAATCTGAGACTTTCTCCATACTTAAAATGTCTCAGAATCTGAGACATTTTCAATAGGTAAAAGTCTCAGAATCCGAGACTTTTCTATAGAAAAAATGTCTCAGAATCTAAGACTTTTTCTATAGAAAAAATGTCTCAGAATCTGAAACTTTTTCTACACTCAAAATAATTATTCTGTTAAATACTCTGTAAAATGGCTGTAATCTCAATTCGACAGATATTTGACAAAGTTATCTGTCGAAATATAGATTTTTAAAAAAATACTTTGTATTTTCTTGTGACCGAAAAACAAAATTTTGTAAAATTGGAGTTACTCGTTAAAAAATTTTACAATTTGGAAGCAAATTTACAATTTGGAAGCATTAAAGCGGGCAAATTTAACAAAATTTTAATTTTAATTAATAAAATTTTTTTAATTTTAATTAATGTTTTTGAAGCAGAGAAGTTTTACTCATAAAATGGATTTAACTAAAACTTTGTAAATTTACAGAGTTTTTCTTGTAAAATTTTGAACTCATAAAAAGCATTTAACTAAAACTTTGTAAATTTACAGAGCTTTTTTGGTAAAATTTTTTTCGGCTTTATCAATATTTTACAGATAATTCTGTAAATTTACATTTTTTTTTTATCGAAATCATTATACAGAGGTTTCTTCGTAAAATAACAAAAAATCTTGCTGGTTGAAAATCTATGGTATTTTCTGCTGGCTCAGCAGAGTATCTCTGTAATTTAACAGAGTGATTATTTTGAGTGTATAGAAAAAATGTCTCAGAATCTAAGACTTTTTTTATAGAAAAAATGTCTCAGAATCTGAGACTTTTTTATAGAAAAAATGTCTCTGAATCTGAAACTTTTTCTATAGGAAAAATGTCCCAGAATCTGAGACTTTTTCTATAGGAAAAATGTCTCAGAATCTGAGACTTTTTCTGTAGGAAAAATGTCTCAGAATCTGAGACTTTTTCTGTAGGAAAAATGTCTCAGAATCTGAGACTTTTTCTGTAGGAAAATTGTCTCAGAATCTGAGACTTTTTCTGAGACTTTTTCTATAGGAGAAATGTCTCAGAATCTGAGACTTTTTCTATAGGAAAAATGTCTCAGAATCTGAGACTTTTTCTATAGGAAAAATGTCTCAGAATCTGAGACTTTTTCTATAGGAAAAATGTCTCAGAATCTGAGACTTTTTCTATAGGAAAAATGTCTCAGAATCTGAGACTTTTTCTATAGGAAAAAATGTCTCAGAATCTGAGACTTTTTCTATAGGAAAAATGTCTCAGAATCTGAGACTTTTTCTATAGGAAAAATGTCTCAGAATCTGAGACTTTTTCTATAGGAAAAATGTCTCAGAATCTGAGACTTTTTCTATAGGAAAAATGTCTCAGAATCTGAGACTTTTTCTATAGGAAAAATGTCTCAGAATCTGAGACTTTTTCTATAGGAAAAATGTCTCAGAATCTGAGACTTTTTCTGTAGGAAAAATGTCTCAGAATCTGAGACTTTTTCTATAGGAAAAATGTCTCAGAATCTGAGACTTTTTCTATAGGAAAAATGTCTCAGAATCTGAGACTTTTTCTATAGGAAAAATGTCTCAGAATCTGAGACTTTTTCTATAGGAAAAATGTCTCAGAATCTGAGACTTTTTCTATAGGAAAAATGTCTCAGAATCTAAGACTTTTTCTATAGGAAAAATGTCTCAGAATCTAAGACTTTTTCTATAGGAAAAATGTCTCAGAATCTGATACTTTTTCTATAGGAAAAATGTCTCAGAATCTGAGACTTTTTCTATAGGAAAAATGTCTCAGAATCTGAGACTTTTTCTATAGGAAAAATGTCTCAGAATCTGAGACTTTTTCTATAGGAAAAATGTCTCAGAATCTGAGACTTTTTCTATAGGAAAAATGTCTCAGAATCTGAGACTTTTTCTATAGGAAAAATGTCTCAGAATCTGAGACTTTTTCTATAGGAAAAATGTCTCAGAATCTGAGACTTTTTCTATAGGAAAAATGTCTCAGAATCTGAGACTTTTTCTATAGGAAAAATGTCTCAGAATCTGAGACTTTTTCTATAGGAAAAATGTCTCAGAATCTGAGACTTTTTCTATAGGAAAAATGTCTCAGAATCTGAGACTTTTTCTATAGGAAAAATGTCTCAGAATCTGAGACTTTTTCTATAGGAAAAATGTCTCAGAATCTGAGACTTTTTCTATAGGAAAAATGTCTCAGAATCTGAGACTTTTTCTATAGGAAAAATGTCTTAGAATCTGAGACTTTTTCTATAGGAAAAATGTCTCAGAATCTGAGACTTTTTCTATAGGAAAAATGTCTCAGAATCTGAGACTTTTTCTATAGGAAAAATGTCTCAGAATCTGAGACTTTTTCTATAGGAAAAATGTATCGAATTTGAGACTTTTTCTATAGGAAAAATGTCTCAGAATCTGAGACTTTTTTCTTTAGGAAAAATGTCTCAGAATCTGAGAGTTTTTCTTTAGGAAAAATGTCTCAGAATCTGAGACCTTTTCTATAGGAAAAATGTCTCAGAATCAGAGAGTTTTTCTTTAGGAAAAATGTCTCAGAATCTGAGACTTTTTCTTTAGGAAAAATTTATCAGAATCTGAGACTTTTTCTTTAGGAAAAATGTCTCAGAATCTAAGACTTTTTCTTTAGAAACTTAATAACATGCTTCATGTCTATGTGGTCTGTAATAAACACACCACTTATGCGGCCCTCTGCTGTTGTGTTTTAAGCTTTACGAGTTGCAACAGTTGTACGGTTTGTGGCTAAACTAATAAATGAAATTTATAATTAAAACCCACCACACATGCGGCCCTCTGTTGTTGTGGTTGTACCTTAACGAGTTGCAACGATTTCACGCTAGTTCGGTTTGTGTCTAAGCTAACATAGGAAAAGAAGAAACATTGCTAAACTTTAAAGTATACAGTATAAGAAATATGTAGTTTATATGTATGTTTGTTTCTAAGACGGAGTAGAGCACAGTTGTCAATTTGGTGTTTTTCCTTTTTCAGCGCTTTTAAAAGTTAAAAAATTATCGGAAATTCTAGCGATTTTTTGGATCTACTGTAAATTTAAATCATTTTAAAAGCAGATATGAAAAGTAGACACTCTAATAAAGAGAACCTGTTGCTAAAATCCAAAATCCATTGATTATATCCAGAAATATTTGCAAAATAAGTCAAAATTTTGAACCAAATTTTCATATTTTTATACCCTCCACTCTAGTGATAGAGGGTGTATATAAGTTTGTCATTCCGTTTGTAACACCTCGAAATATTGGTTTAGGACCCCATAAAGTATATATATTCATGATCCTCGATCGATTCTAAGACGATCTAACGATGTCCGTCCGTCCGTTTGTCTGTCTGTTGAAAACACGCTAACTTTTGAAAGACTTTATGTAGGCTCCTGAAGTTTGGCATATATGTTGGGCATTTACCTGGTTAGATTGGTATTGCAATCCAGGGAAATCGGTGCAGTGGTTCAAAAGTTATTAGCAAAACCGTGAATTTCAGATTTTTATTACCTTAAATTCCCGTGTTGAAAAACCCGAGCTTTTAAAAAACAAGCGTAAGCCACAAAATTAGTTTACAAAGTATTTTTGTCACACACAAATATTATTACACTAAAAAAAATTTACACTCGAAAAAAATTTTACACTCAAAAAAAAATTAGTAGTAATTTTCCTTTTTTTTACAAAAATGACAAAAAAAAGTTTTTTACTCAAATAAAATATTTCTAATCAAAATTATTAATTTTTTTCACGTTAAAAAATTTGCTATCCTTTAAAAAGGGCATTGTGGAGGGTATTCATAGATTCGGCCAAGTCGAATTTAACTTTTCTACGTGTTTTTCATACATTTTTTTGTACCAATTTTTATGATTTTTTGTTAAAATTAAAAAAAAACAACAAAAATTAAAATATCAATGAAAATTCAGTTGACATTTTTCGAATTACAATTGGAATCTTCGAATTACAAATGGAATCTTCGAATTACAAATGGAATCTTTGAATTACAAATGGAATCTTCGAATTACAAATGGAATCTTCGAAATACAGTCGAACCCGGTTATAACGAACTCCGAGGGACCAGTGAAAATAGTTCGTTATAAGCGAAGTTCGCTATAAGCGGGGTATATTTTTTATCAACCTAGTTTTATTTCCAAAGAAATAGATCCAATTTTGTTTTATTTGATGTTTTTCGTGTACTTATTGAGAAGAAATCATTAAAAATATAAATAAATTTGAACAAAATTATAATATAAACTAAAAAATTCCAACCTTTTGTTAGTTTGATAAACATGATTGCCACTCATTAAAAAATATATACGAGAGTTCGTTATAAAAAGGTAAATATACATGAAATTGTGTTCGTGGGACTATAATAAGCAGTTCGTTTTAACCGAGGATTCTTTATAACCGAGTTCCTTATAAAAGAAGTATTTTGTGTGAAAATTGGTGCTAAAACGTCGGGACTTTAGAATGAGTTCGTTATAACCGAAAATTCGTTATAACCGAGTTCGTTATAACCGAGTTTAATGTAAAATCTTCGAATTACAATTGATCTTTTAGGAATTACATCTGTAAATGGTTTAGAAATATTTGCAAAAGTAGCCAACTTTGTTGGTTTTGAGGGCTTAATCCGCAAAAAACTAAAATGCCTAAGTATATCTCGAGAAGATGATTCGATAAAATTTTTCTCATGACAGATTCGCACACAGAAAAATAAATTGCCAACTGAATTTTTCAGTTGAAGCAACTCCAAATTTGGTTGTTGCTACTTAAATATGCTGTGACTAATATATTTTATGATTGCTTCAACTAAAAGTCAGTTATATCAACGTTATTCAGTTGTGACTACCGATATTAAATTGCGACAGCCTATATATGAGTGATTCAACTTAATTTTAGTTACATTAACTGACTTTCAGTTGGCAATTGGCAAATTTGTTTTCTGTGTGCGTGCTTAGAAGGCCAAAATACTTTAAGAAATGTGTTTTAATTTTTTTAATTTTAACAAAAAAACCATAAAAATTGGTACGGAAAAATGTATGAAAAAAAAAATGCAGATTTGGTTCAAAATTTTGATTTTTTTTTTTGCAAATATTTCTGGATATACTTAATGGATTTTGGAGGTTCTCTTTATTGGAGTGTCTTCTTTACATATCTGCTTTGAACAGGAAGTTTCTTCCACAATTTGGATACTTATAAGAACATAACCAAAAAAGGACATTTTGAACTTCCTTACAATGTCCTGATGGTATCCTTGATCGTGTCGAGTCCGGATTTCTTTCAAAAGTTAGGGAATTCGAATAAAAAAAATATGAATAACTTAAACATACACTGAAAGAATTTTGTTCATTACGGCTATGAAAACGTACATTGATTCTATGAACAAAATCATTAGAAGTGAGCCAATGATGCCCTTCATAGAATCTATGAAACAAATTCATAGAAACCAGAAACCTATGAAAAAGTTCATAGGCTATGGAAAAAAAATTATTATTCAATTCTATTTTTATTTATTTTATTATTTCAATTTAATTTTTTTTTATTTTATTTTTATTATTTCATTTATTTTACTATTTTCTATTTTTAAAAATTTATATTTTTTTTTAACTTATCCCCACCGAGATTCGAACATAAAACTTCTTGTTCGTGAAGCTTAATGTCTAACCACTTAGCTAAATTATATAAACAAGTAACAACACTTAAAAGCTATTTTGAATTATATTCTGCTAACATATTAAGTTTGTGTCTTTGCTCTGTCACAATGCTCTGCCAAAAGCTGTGTGTGTGTTTGTAGAAAACAAATATTTTGTGTATTTACAAAAATGAAGCGTTATAAAACCAAGCGTTAGTTGGCGAGATTTTTCTTCTTTGGTGGCGCTGATAGCTAAGGCGTCGACAATTGCCACTTCAGCCGGTAGGTCTTGGGTTCTAGCCCCGGTCAGGGCAGCAATGAAATTTTTTTTTTTAATGTTTTTTTTTATTTTTTTTTATTTTTTTAAATAATTTATTCAACTGTTTTAATTATTGTAACATTATTTTAATTATTTAAAAAATTAAATGGCATATTGATGGCATTTTCTTCTATGAATGACATTCATTAATTCTATGAATTTTTTCTATGAATTTAATAAAATCTATGAATAAAATTCTATGAAAAATTTCAGAATACTAATGAATATTCATTCAGCCAATGAATTGTTTCACAGATTCTATGAATTTGGTTTTATGAAATTTGTTCATAGATGGAATGAACAATAATTCTTTCAGTGTACACTTTTCCAATATTAAAAAATTTTTCTGTCATGAGGGCTTGATCCACAAAAAATTATTATGCCTATATCTCGAGAAGGCGATTTGATACAACTTTTCTGATGACAGATTCGTGTTAAGGAGGCCAAAATACTTTAGAAAATGTATTCAAAATGTCTGTGCAAAAACCGTGTTGAGTAGTGTTATCAGCTGATAACACTACTCAACACAGTTGAGTAATACGCATAATTTTTTTAATATTACCAAGCGAAATTCCAAAAAGAAGGACAGGCTATTGCAAATGTATGTTTACCTGTAAATTAGATTTCGGACTCCTAATAATTCCAAGGATTTATATATTTTAAATCTCGAATTTTAGAAATTAAGCGCCGTTTGGCATTCCTAGTTCGTATACATATTTCATGCATAAAATACAATAAATTTTAATTGGTTGAGCTTGGTTTGAGTTCAGTGTACGATCTTCAAAGCCGAAAACCTTCTTAAAAATGTGTGTATACTTGTCGTTTCCACGTAAATGATTAAGAAACATTTTAAACAATAGTTAGAAATATACGTATGAGCAGGTAGAATGAATTCAATGAAAACGTGCTACGATATGAAAACATTAAATTGAATTAAATGAAATTCTTTGAACAATTTTCGCCAAGTTATTTTACCTGATTTCGTCCTAACAATATTTTTGCTATTGCATTTCTTTTGTGGATGCACGTTCCAAATTTTATTAGAATCGGAACATTACATCTCCTTTCGTTCCATGTAAGTTTCATTCCTTTCCGTATAATATGCGTTACAGAAATAAAAAAGAAATCTTTAGTATTACAGATGTAAAAAGTACCATTTTACACCAGTTTTACAAATGTACGTACACCTGTTTACCCTTAAATTGAAAAATGTGTTCTCTCTTGGATGTTATTTCTGCTGGATGATCCTACGCGTCAAATTTTGAAATTATGGGGTTTTTAGTTTAATATCTAAAAAAAACATGTCCCCCATTTTATTTTTTCATCTCCTAAACACTGTTATTTTTGTGCTGGTTGGTCCTAGATTCAAAATATCAAGTTTCTGGACCATTATTCAGAAAATATAAAAAGTACCAAATATACACTAGAAACGGAATAACCAAAAAGTACTTTTTCAAGAATGTTTTTTCACTAAAGGATACATTCAAAATTTTAGTGCCTGGAATCATTATTTCAGGAAATATAAAAAGTATCAAGAGTAAATTTTTTTACACCTTTAGAAACGGAATTTCCAAAAAATACTTTATACAGAATGTTTTTTTTTAGCGAATGATCCTACATTTCAAAATTCAACCATTATTTTAGGAACACTTTTTTAAGATCCTATGTGTAACGAATCGAAATATCGGTCGGGGACCCCATAAAGTATATATATTATTGATCCATGATCGATTCTAAGACGTTCTTAGAATGTCCGTCTGTTCGTTTGTAGAAAACTGTCGATGCAGTCCAAACTAAAAGAGCTAAGCTCTTGAAGTTTTGCACGAATACGTCTTATGGTCATAGAAGGGTTAATTTCGGAAATGGGCAAAATCGGATCAGGGAGAAAAAGTTCCCCCTTGAAGAACTAAACCTATAAAACAAGTAAGAAAATTAAAGTCGGTCAAAACCGACCATATAATACCTTACATCAGTGTTTTCCGGAAAATGGGTCACAAGTTTGGCTCTATCTCTTGTAAGATCAATAATTAGTTTCACTCAAAATAATAACTCTGTTAAATTACAGAAAAACTCTGCTAATTTAACAGAGTACACCATACTTTTCCAGCTAACAGCATTTCTTGGTAATTTTACTAAAAAACTCTGTAAAATGATTTTGACAAAAAAAAACTGTTAATTTAGAGAGTTTATGGTAATATCCCAGGAAAATTTTTCAGAACCGATTCTGACAACACTTGTTCTAGAACAGGTCGTTCGGTAACCATACACTATTACACTTCAGTTATTCAGAACAAGTTATGTGAAAATTATTGTGAAGCTTGTTCTCTGCAATCAAATTTTCATAACATTTTGGTTCTCAGGAATTTAAAAAAAATTATGTGTCAAAAAAATTAAAAAATAAATATCATTTTTTTTGCCAACCAAGAAAAAACACGAATTCTATATTAAAATTGCAGGATATAATCGTGAAAATTGTTGAAACAAAGGTGAGTAAATTAAATTTTCATTGTCTGGGTCGGGTCAAATACTTATAATATTATGTTTTTTTATTTTTGTTTGCAGAAAATCCATGTTCTGGTATTTCATTATTGTAAGGCCCTAAATGAAAACTTTGGAGGCGAAAAAGGATAAATCTGTGTTAAAAATGTAAATATTCCATGTTAAATCTGATTTTTTTATCTTTGTTTAATAAATTAATGCAAATTAAAATACTTTTTTAATTCTCGTTTCTATTCCAAATTTCACTTCTAGAACCGATTCCGAGGAACAAAAATATGTTCTAATTTTGCTTACAAACACCTGTTGCTTTTGGGACAATCCCTTTGTAAAAAGAATCGGTGTTGCACAAGAATTAGAACAGGTTCTAGGGAAGAATAAGTTGTTCCACAATCGGTTCTTTGCAACCGAAAATTTTGCTGGGATTGGTTAAATATGAAAGCTTTTTGACAGAGAAAACTCGGAAATTTCTTGGTAATTTTACTAAAAAACTCTGTCAAATGATTTGGACAAAAAAACTATGTAAATTTACATATATTTTTAAAAACTCTGTAAATTTACAGAGTTTAGTTAAATGCATGTTATTTTGAAAAATTTTTATAAGATTTCTCAAAAGATTTTTTTTTTATAACTTTTTTTACTACTTTTTCAAATTTTTCTCAAAAAAAAAATACAGATAAAATTTTGATGTTTGGTAACAAAAAACAAAAACTATTCAAAACAGAAAATTTGTTTGGTTATAAAAAATACGAAGTATTTTGCTAAAATCTGTATTTTAGCAGAAAACTCTGTTAATTATCTGTAAAATTGAGATTACAAAGTGAAAAGTTATATAACAGAGGAAACTTTGTTTCTTTTCACAACAAAATACAAAGTATTTTCTTTGAGTCTGTGTATTTTGACATAAAACTCTTTCAAATATCTGTTGCATTGAGATTACAGTCATTTTACAGAGTATTTTACAGAGTTATTATTTTGAGTGTAGTTTCAAACGTATGTTATCCAGTTGGTGTTCAACGACTTTTTTCATTTTTGTAGGATGGTGTAATCAGATTTGATACCAAAGTCCACGTTTACTCCTACAAAAAAGAAATGGAATCTTCGAATTACAAATGGAATCTTCGAATTACAAGTAAAACCTTCGAATTACAATTGATCTTTTACGAATTACATCTGTAAATGGTGTAGTGTTAACCAGCTTTATAACGCTCAGGGCCGCTTTAAGGTATGGCGGGACTCGGGGCACACAAGAATTTGGGGCCCCACTGAAAAGTAAAAAGTCGCATGACAAAAAAAAAACATTTTTTTTGGTACAAATTAAACACTTGTTATTACCTGTTTTAAGACAAAGAAACTAAAAAATATATATTTTAAGTGGGATATTTTAGCTCGAGGTCATTTTTCTTTATTAATTGAAACCATGATATTTGTGTAGAACAATTTGGTTTTAATGCGACATTTTCTATCTCAGAATCTGAGACTTTTTCTATACGAAAAATGTCTCAGAAACTGAAACTTTTTCTTTACGAAAAATGTCTGAGAATCTAAAACTTTCTCTTTATGAAAAATCTATCAGAATCTGATTTTTTTTTAATACGAAAAATGTCTCAGAATCAGATTTTTTTTTAATACGAAAAATGTCTCAGAATCTGCGACAATTTCTTTACGAATAATGTTTTTTTTTTTTTTAATACGAAAAGCGTCTCAGATCTGACACTTCTTCAATAGGAAAAATGTCTCAGAATTTGAGACTTTATCTACACGAAAAATGTATCAAAATCTAAGACTTTTTCTATACGAAAAATGTCTCAGAATCTGAGAGATTTTTCGTATTTCTATACGAAACATGTCTCAGAATCTGAGACTTTTTTTATACGAAAAATGTCTTAGAACCTGAGACTTTGCACACGATAAGTGTACGAAAAATGTCTTAGAACCTGAGACTTTGCACACGATAAGTGTGTCCAGGGCCGCATTAAGGTATGGCGGGGCCACAGACTCGACAGTACAGTTTTATAACAAAAAATGGGGAAAAACTAAGAGATTTTAGGGAAATCAGAGCGGTTTTAAGCTCGTTGTAAGCTAACATGGCAACACTTTCTACGACTTAGGAGTGAGTCAAACAATAAAAACCGATCTGGCATCTATTTTTCTTATGGCGCGTTATATTTGCTTTCTCTTTCTAACCTAATTCGTAGAATAGTAATTTGAAAATATTAACCATATGGTTCAAGACTACTTTTTTGACACCTGTCACTTATGTCGAGTCTGTATTAGTCTGTGGCGGGGCCTTGGGCACACAAGAATTTGGAGGCCCTCTAGAAAGTTTAAAGTTGCATGACAAGATAAAAGATTGTTGTGTTTCTGTTTTAAGAAGTAAGGCCTACAAAAAATAAATAGATATTTTTTGCTACAAAAAAAAATGGTAAAATCTGATACTTTTTCTATGGGCAAAAGCTCATAGAATCTAAAACTTATTCTATCAAAAAAAGGTGTCAGAATCTGAGACTTTTTCTATGGGAAAAAGGTATAAGAATCTGAGACTTTTTCTATAGGAAAAAGTTCTCAGGAAACAGAATCTGCGACTTTTTCTACAGGAAAAAGGTCTCAGAATATCAAACTTTTTCTAAAGGAAAAATGTCTCAGAATCTGAGACTTTATTTATTTATTGAATTTTTAACAAGACGGGTAACTATGGCCAACCATTGTCTCGTTGTAGCGAAACAGACCAAGGCCTCCGATGGGAATCGAACCCACGACCCCCATACTCATAGGCTAGCACGCTATCAACTAGCCTACTAAGGCGCCTAATCTGAGGATTTTTTTTATAGAAAAGAGGTCTCAGAATCTGCGACTTTTTCTATAGGAAATAGGTCTCAGAATCTGAGACTTTTTTTATAGGAAAAAGGTCTTAGAATCTGAGACTTTTTCTATAGGAAGACGGTTCCAGAATCTGAGACTTTCTTTAGGAAAAAGGCTTTAAAATCTGAACCTGATCTATAGGAAAAAGGTCTTAGAATATGAGACTTTTGCTATAGGAACAAGGTCTCAGAATCTGAGACTTTTTCTGAAGTAAAAAGATATTACAATCTGAATCTTTTTTTTTCTGAAAAAAGGTCGTCTCAAAATCTGAGACTTTTTATTTATGAAAAACTTTAATGAACTTTAGACTTATAAAATCTTATAATATTTTATTTTATTTTTTATATAAGATTTTTATTCTATAGAATCTAAAACTTTTTCTGTAGAAAAAATTTCTAAGAATTTAAGAGTTTTGATATAGGACAAATTTCTCCTATAGAAAAAGTCTCAGATCTATACGAAAAATCTTTAAGATTCTGAGAATTTTTCTGTACGAAAATGTGAAATTTTCTTTAAAAACAAATTAAAAAAAAAAAAAATTTGCTCCATTTTCGTATAAGCGAATTTATTGGCATTTCGGGGCCCCTTAGGTCGAGGGCCCTGGGCACGTGCCCAGTGTGCCCTAATGGTTAAAACGGTAACCACGCTGTTGACCAACTTAAAAAAAATCCACTTTTATCAGTGTACTACACTTAAGAGCTTTTATCCACAGAAAGTTTTTAAACTCAATAACAAACTCAATCATTATTAAAAACAAAGCTTAATGGGTTACGAAAATTCTCGTATATGCGTCATCAAGCAATAACAAACCCAAGGGTAATAATAATAAGCAGGTTTACCAAGTTTCCAAGTCAGATCTCACATATAACAACAGCACATAAAATAAATAACGTAAGCAACAAAGCAAAAAACCAGATAACGAAGCAGACGTGAGCAAAGACCACTAAAGAAATAATTATGGAAGAAATACTAGGGCATTGCTTCGAAATGCGGTTACAGATGTTTGTGTTTTTTTTTTTCTTTTCATTATTATCATTGCTTGGCTTATAAAACTTTTTATGTGTATATATGAGGAAGGCAGGGAGGCATAAATAAAACCTTACAATGCTTTTGTTATACACAAAAAACGGCCAACAAAAAAAAACACTTGTTGAACTTTCAGATTTCTTTTTAACACGATTTAATTTTTTCATGGGACAAGTATGGAAAACGCTTTAAAAGCTTTTTTGATTTCACCAAAGGCCAGAGTGATCGTATAAAGTCGAACTTTGTTATGAACACGAATATGAAGCCGAGCGGGTTTAGTGAGTGAGCGAAAGAAAACAAAAACGCAATTAGTTGTTGTTTTGCTGTTAACGAAAAAGGTTGTGCGTGACGCTAGTGAGCTAGTGACTGGTTCCAAAGTAAATTGACATTGTTTTTTTTTTTTTGTATATTCAAGAATATTGTTGTAGTCTTGTGAGTGTGTGTGTAACTGCTTTTGTTGTTGTTTATTCAGTTATTGCTTTAAAGTAGAGACGCGTCATCGTCACCATCATCTATTACCATGGATGTGAATTTTCCAGCGCATTTGTTTAATAATGAATACAAAACACGCAACATTTTAAGTTTAGCCGATCGTGTCGAAGTTATACGAGAATATGATCGTCATTTGACACGACCCAGTCTTCAAAGTTTAGCTGTTAAATTTGAATGCAGTTCTAAGCAAATTAAAAATATTTTAGTTAATCGTGAAGCCATTTTCCAACAATTTCATAATGGGGATGTTCCCTTAAAAGACGACTCGATAAGGGATGATGTTCTGCAGAAACGACAAGATAAAATTGCATTTCTGGGAAAGGTTATGTACGAATATATACAGAGAGTGTTGTACTTTAATTACAACATTGATGATGAAAAAGTTAAACAAAAGGCATTACAGATTAAAGAATGCATAGCGGTGGAAAATTTTCAACCTACCAATGGTTGGTTGGAAGATTTCAAAATGACTTATGGCATACCAGCGTTTGATTTGACTTCACTGCGTAACAATGTCGTTATCACCGAGACAAAGAGACCACATTTGAGTGCCATTGATATGATACAATATGTTAGTAGAATTGAACAGGAAGAGCAGGTAGAGTCAAGAAAACATATGTCGTCGTCGTCGCCGTATTCCAGCAACAAATCAACAAAGCATATAAATAATAATAATGCTAAGAAAATGAAATATAATAATGGTGGAAGTCCTGCTTCGGAAATACATCAATTACATGAACCAAAAATCGTTTATGAAGTTGTCGATGATGATGACAACCATGATGAGGATCAAGATGAGGAGTTACAAAAACTAAGATTTAGTAATTCTTTAAATCTACAGAAAAATAACTCTTCGCAATCTAACACAAAGAGACGTCGCTCATCTTCACCCTATCCCGATGTGGAATCCGTAGATGAGGCCATAAAACATTTAAAGGCTTTAGAGGATTATGCCATGATGCAGAGCAATTATCGTGCTATTGGTTTGCTAACACAATTGGAGCAGGTTTTCAAAAAACCTTCAAAAGCTAAGTGAATTAAAAGAAAAAAGGAAGATTTTTACAAATGAACACACCTATTATTAAAGGAATTGGATACTAACTGCGTTAAAGATTAATCACAATTGGGGTGGAAAGCGTTTTTCTGCAACTGTCCTCATAAGAATAGAATCTACACCATTTACAGATGTAATTCGTAAAATATCAATTGTAATACAAAGATTCTACTTGTAATTCGATGATTCCATTTGTAGTTCAGAGATTCTACTTGTAATTCGAAGATTCCAATTGTAATTCGAAGATTCCATTTGTAATTCGAAGATTATACTTGTAATTCGAAAATTCCAATTGTAATTCGTTAAAAGATCAATTGTAATTCGAAAAAGATCAATTGTATTTCGTAAAAGATCAATTGTAATTCGTAAAACATCAATTGTAAATCGAAAATATCAATTGTAATTCGAAAAAGATTAATTTGTTATTCGTAAAAGATCAATTGAAGGGCTCATTGTAAAAACTCGATAAGCAACATTTAATTTTATGGTGGTTTTTGCCTTAAAATTTTTAAAATAATGTAGAAAATAGAACTTTTGCAGAACTTTTATTCTCAATATACTTGTACGAAGGGTTAAAGCAAGACTTCTGCCAAAAATCTGTCAATGAGACATCAGCAGAAGGCAAAAAACACAAAAAAATAAAATGTTGCTTATCAAGTTCTTGCAGTAAGCCCTTCAATTGGAATTCGTAAAAGATCAATTGTAATTTGAAAAAGATCAATTGTAATTCGTTAAAGATCAATTGTAATTCGTAAAAGATCAATGGTAATTCGAAAAAAATCAATTGTAATTTGTAAAATATCAATTGTAATTCGAAAAAGATCAATTGTAATTCGTAAAAGATCAATTGAAATTTGAAGATTCCAATTGTAATTCGTCAAAAGATCAATTCTAATTTGAAAAAGATCAATTGTAACTCGATGAAGGTAAATTTTAATTCGAAAAAAAATTGTAATTCGAAAAAGATCAATTGTAATTCAAAGATTCCAATTGTAATTTGAAAAGGATCAACTGCAGTTCGAAAAAGATCTACTGTAATTCGAAAAAGATCAATTGTTATTCGAAATAGATAAATTTTAATTCATAAAAGATCAATTGTAGTTCGAAAATTCTAATTTGAAAAAAATCAATTGTAATTTGAAAAAGATCGATTGAAAGTTGAAAAAATCAATTGTAATTTTAAATAAATCAATTGTTATTCGAAAAAGATCAATTGTAATTCAAAGATTCCAATTGTAATTCGAAAAAGATCAATTGCTGTTCGAAAAGGATCAATTGTAATTCAAAAATGATCAAATGTACATAATTCGAAAAAGATCAATTGTAATTCGAAAAAGATAAATTATAATTCAAAAAAGGTCAAGTGTAATTCGTAAAAAATCATTTGAACTTCAAAAAAGATCAATAGTTATTCGAAAAAGGTCAATTGTAATTCGAAAAAGATCTATGGAAATTCCGTTGATATTTTTCAAATTACAATTTGATCGTTTTTGAATTACAATTGATCTATTTCGAATTACAATTGATCTTTTACGAATAACAGTTGCTATTTTTTGAATTGCAATTTATATTTTTCGAATTGGAATTGATCTGTTTCAAAATTCATCTATACAATTGATCTATTTCGAATTTCAGTTGATCTTTTTCGTATTACAATTATTTTTTTTCGAATTACTATTGATCTTTTACGAATAAAAATTGATCTGTTTCTAATTACAATTTATCTTTTTTGAATTACAATTGATCTTTTTCGAATTACAATTGACCTATTTACAATTGGAATCTTCGAATTACAAATGAAATTTTCCAAAAAGATCAATTGTAATTCGAAAAAGATCAATTTAGATTCGAAATAAATAAATTTTAATTCGAAAAAGGTCAATTGTAGTTCTATTTCTAATTTGAAAAAATTCAATTGTAATGCGAAAAAGATCAATTAGAATTCTAAAAAGATCAATTGTAGTTCGAAAAAGATCAATTGGAATTTGAAAAAAAATCAATTGTAATTCGAAATAGATCAATTGTTATTCGAAAAAGATCAATTGTAGTTCGAAATAAATAAATTTTAATTCGAAAAAGGTCAATTGTAGTTCTATTTCTAATTTGAAAAAATTCAATTGTAATGCGAAAAAGATCAATTAGAATTCTAAAAAGATCAATTGTAATTCGAAAAAGATCAATTTTAATTCGAAAAAGATCAATGGAAATTCCGTTGATATATTTCTAAGTACAATTGATCTTTTTGAATTACAATTCATCGGTTTTGAATTACAATTGATCTATTTCGAATTACAATTGATAATTTTCAATTACATTTGATCTTTTTTGAATTAAAATTGATCTTTTTCGAGTAACAATTGACCTATTTCGAATTTCAGTTGATCTTTTTCTTATTACAATTAATTTTTTCGAATTACAATTAATATATTTCAAATTACAATTAATTTTTTTCGAATTACATTTGGAATCTTCGAATTACAAATGTAATTTTCTAATTACAACCAGAAACTTGAAATACAAATACAGTTTTCGAATTACAAATGGAATCTTTAAATTACAAATAGAATTTTCAAATTACATTTAATCTTTTTTGAAATACGTGGTGTAGTTGGGTAAAAAAAATAATATAAAATATGTGAGAACAATTGCTGAAAACACATTCCACTTTAATTGTGACTAATCTCTTATACATGACCAACCAACGAGTTTGTAACGAGCTTGTGTGGGCAATTTACCAAAAGGGGAAGGAAGCTAATAACTTGTTTTCTTTATATGTATTTGTTAAAACGAGTGCCTAGCTTTCCCTTTTTGAAAACTGCAGAAAAAAAACAAAAATAAGCGGGGGTCATTACTCAACTGGTTGTATAGCTGTTAGATCTTACCTGATTTCAGGTTATATTTAACTGCTACGAAAAAACCCAAAAAATTTCGTTTTTCTCCCTTCATTTACACCCCCTAAATATGAATTACAAAATAAAAAATAAAATCATGAAGATCGGAGTGTGATGCTAGGGAGATTTTATTTGAGAGTTGCATAATTTATATATGTAACAAAACAGCTGAATTGTCATTGCTACGATACATGTAATGTTGCCAGTTGAATAACGACTCCTTAATGACCCATTTACATCTCATAGTCAATTTACATCAAAATTGAAATCTCTTTCAAGCAAGATTTCGATTAAATGTCACCGTGTTATTTTTATATTACACAACAAGAATTTTAGGGAAACAATTTCAATTAAAAATGTTGAAGAGTTCAATTTTATTTTAAATATTTTTTTTTTTAATTGATATAATTAAATTTTTCATTGATTTTGCAAATCTTAGTGAATTGAGAATAAATGCTGTCTTTCCTCATTAAGCTTTTAACAATTTTTTGTAATTAATGCTTTCACTATGGTGGTAGGTGCAAAATCAATTAAAAAAGTTATTGAAATAATCATTTTAGTTATTAAAACTGATTTTAATTTTTTAGTGTGTACCATATAATCGAAATCTTGTTCGAACGAGATTTCAGTTTAACAAAGTGTTTTTGCATAAATTAAACAAAAATTTTTTTTTTCAAAAATTTATTCGTTTTTTGGTTAAGCAGATTTTTAAAAATCAACCCAAGAATGATATAAACATAAACTTTAAATTATATATACTTAAGTTACAACAGTTTATAGTAAAATCAAATAGGGTTTCCCTAAAACAATTAAAGAAAAAGTGAATTAAAATTGAATTTCAATTAATATTTAATAGTACTACTAATATTTCAATATCTGAATTAAAAATGCGCATTGTTTTAAATGTGTTTAACAATTTTTTAGCATTCCATTAAATTATTTTATTTTATATGTATTTACATTTAAGTACTAAATAAGTTTTTGAATAAAATTATCAAAAATAAAATGTGTTTTTATTTAAATACTAGCGGACCCGCCAGGCGTCCTCAATAAATTTGCTTGAAATCGTTATGTGAATTTATGGTTGGATTTACAGGTAAAATCGCAAATAGGGAGATGAGATAGGGCGTAGGTATATTTTAAAAAAATGTTGTAGGGTAAAAATAAATGGGGGTCGGTCTCACCCTCTCGGACGCACCATTGGACTGGTAGAAGCTGTTTAAATAAAACAAATTTACAAAAAATAAAAAAAATTGTATGGGGACCGCCTTAACAGTTATAGATAGAGGGTAAGTGTGAGAAAATGTTTGGACTAAAAAAATGTTGTGGGTCGGTCATACATTTTGTTGCTCTAAGGGCACTATTAGGGCAGTTAGAGCGGTTGGAGCAAATTTTAAAAAATGTCGTTTTGTGTGGGAGCCCCCTTAGAAATTGGAGATAAGGTATTAGTTTGTTCCAAAGAAATGTTAAAACGTAAAAATTAATGGGGGTCGGTCTTATAAATGACCCCTCTATGATGCACCATTGGAACAGAAGAAATGATTTTAAGATTGGAAAATTACAATAAATTTTTTTTGCAAAAAATTTAAAAAAATAGTAATAATCGTTATCCCATGATCCTCTTGGGCAAAAAATTTGTTGAATCGATAGTTTTACACAAAAAAAATTTCAAAAATATCTAAGAGTACAAACATTTTCAAAAATGAGATTTAATTTTTAAAACTTAAAAATCGCATACTAGAGCGCTTTTAAGAATTTTTTGTGATTTTTTTTTAAAAGTACGTAAAAAAACAAAAATTTTGAGAAAAAAAAATTTGAAATTTGGACCATTATTGAAGAAGTTATGAGTAAAAGAAGTTTGAGTAAGGAACAGACTACCAATTTTTAAAAAATCGATATCTTTTGAACTGGTCATCAGAAAAATCTGAAAATTTACCACAAAGGAGTTTTCAAAGGGTACTAAAAACTAGAGATGGGCGCGTGAGTGATTTTTGACTCACGCTCCCGACAGGAATTTTTGAATCACGCACACTCACTCACGAGCATATTTTTTCTACTCACACTCACTCACAATCACGTGAGTAAATTTAAAACAACTCACACTCACGTGAACTAACGCAAGCTTCACTCATACTCACGTTGACTTAAACTCACGAACATTTCAAAAACTAAAATTTCAAAAATCTTTCAAAAATTTTCAGCAAAATTTACAGTTCAGCAAAATTTTAAAATTTTTTTTGTTGCTTTTTTGGTACAATAGGAAATATAAACTCACGCAAAAAAACGACTCACGCACAATCACTCACGCAAAAATCTTACTCACGCACTCTCACTCACGCAATTTTTTTCTCCACTCACACTCACTCACAATCACGTGAGTAAAATTGAAATCAGTCACACTCACGCGTGATCACGCGTGATTCACGTGAATCACGCTCTAATCTGCTCATGTGCTCATCTCTACTAAAAACTGTAAACAAATTGGGAAAATCTAAAAAAAAAAATTTCAAAGTCTCCGATTTGACATGGAATGCCCCATATACATACGACCGCCAAAATCATATTTAATAATCTCTATCAAAATTAAGCTGACCCGTATTTTTTCGTTTGTCGAAATTCCTGCTAGTTCGTTTTTTATACGGATTTTCCCGAAAGCCCTTATTTTTCCAAAAGGTGGCAACTCTTTTTTAAATTTTAGATTGGGCAGCTAAAAAACAGGTAACTCTTATTTTTTCCCGCTCATTCCCATATTCAAGTTTCAGGACAATCGGTGGGTGCCCTGTGAAAGACCTTCCTTGTAAGTGGAGGGTCATAGGCGTAGAAACGGGGGGGCTGGGGTGGGCAAAGCCCACCCTAGACTCGATTTAGCCCACCCCAGACATTTTTGCATTCAGCCCACCCCCGAAAATTTTCTTTTTTTTTAATTATTTAAACTTTGATATGCTTAAATCCAAAATTGTCAGGAATATTTATTCAAACTTTTACAAGTAGCAATAAGATATTAGTTCTGCTAGTTGTGAAAGAAGTTTCTAAGCTATGCGATGAATAAAAACATGGTTACGAAGTGCAATGCTTCAGGAATGATTTTCAAATTTAGTAGTTTTAAATATTAAAAATGAAATAAATGAAAAAAGAGAAATATAACGTTTTTTAACTCTTTCCATTATAAATTGATTTTAATATACAAATTACACTACTTTAATTAAATCAATTTTTTTTTGCACAGAGTTTTAGGATACATTTTCTAAATTATTTTGGCCTCCTAAACACGCCTTCTCGAGATATAGGCATTTTCATTTTTTATGGACCAAGCCTTCAAAACCGACAAATTTTTTAATATTTGAAAATTTTATGTAAAAGATATTCACATTTTTTTTTGTTCAAATTCCCAATAAAATTACCTAAATTTTGCAAGAAATCCGGACTCGGTGCGATCAAGGATATCATCAGGACATTCTAAGGAAGTTCAAGATGTCCTTTTTATGGTTACATCCTTAAAAGTATCCGAATTTTGCAATAAATATCCTGTTCAAAGCAGATATATAAAGTAAACACTCCAATAAAAATAACCTGGGTTTAAAATCCAAAATCCATTAAGTATAACCAGAAATATTTGCAAAAGAAATCAAAGATTTGAACCAAATTTGCATATTTTTTTCATAAATTTTTTCGTACCAATTTTTATGATTTTTTTTGGTAAAATTAAAAAAAAAGATTAAAACACATTTCCCAAAAATGTTTGCCTCCTAAACACTAATCTGTCATCAAAAAAATCTCGAGATATAGCCATTTTCAATTTTTGTGGACCATGTTCAAATAAAAAAAATATTAATATTAAATCTCGAGAAGGCGATTTGATACAACTTTTCTGATGACAGATTCGTGTTCAGGAGGCCAAAATACTTTAGAAAATGTATTCAATATGTCTGTGCAAAAACCTTCTGCTCTACACAGTTTTTGCTTATTATTTATATATTTTTAACGAAAATAGTAGTTAACTTTAATTTTTTTAAATACTTTTTTTTGTGTTTTAATATTTTTTTTAAGTTTTTTTTT